>JAQSUU010000012.1:17500000-20000000 GCA_038087645.1 Saccharum hybrid cultivar R570
GTTCGATGAGTCTGTCTTTCCCTTTTCTAGCACCACCACCCCTCCGGTACCTGACCCACCCTCCCTGTTTCCCACTGACCCGGTGGTCCAGCCACCTTTTTCGTGGTCTCCTGCAGGTACCGCTTCGCCGCGTGTCGGGCCGGCCTCCTGTCCCGGATCCCCAGCAGGTCCGTGCCCGTCGTCCTCGGGCGCGGCCCCGTCCTCTCCGGTTGGTGCAGACCCGAGGCCTTCGTCCCCCGCTGCTGCCCCGGGGGGGTCGTGTCGGTCGATGACGCCGGATCCCGTCCCGGCACCTGCCCCGGCACCTCCGTCGAGGTTCGCCGCGCCGGTACGAGTGTACCAGCGCAGGCCGCGGCCGCCGCCGCTCGCGCTCCCTTCTCCACCGGGGACACCGACACCACCGCCGCTGTCTCCGCCGGCTCGTGGTGCCCCGCCGGTCTACCACCCGCCGCTGCTGCACCGACACCCGCGGCATGTTCACCCGATGGTGACACGACACGCGGCTGGCACCCTGCCGCCTCGTGCCCTCGAGGCTTCGACCGGCGATGCGGTGGTCTCTCCGGTACCCTCCTCCGTCCGCGACGCCCTGTTGGACCCTCACTGGCGCCGCGCGATGGAAGAGGAGTACGCCGCGCTACTCGCCAACCAGACGTGGGAGTTGGTGCCCCGGCCGCCAGGCTCCAACGTCGTCACCGGCAAGTGGATTTGGACCCACAAGCGCCGGGCCGACGGCTCTCTCGAGCGCTACAAGGCTCGCTGGGTCCTCCGGGGTTTCACTCAGCGCCCTGGCGTCGACTACGATGAGACCTTCAGCCCGGTGGTTAAGCCGGCCACCGTTCGTACCGTGCTATCGCTGGCACTTGCTCGGTCTTGGCCCGTCCACCAGCTGGACGTCAAGAACGCCTTCCTCCACGGCCTTCTTACCGAGACGGTGTACTGCAGTCAGCCGGCGGGGTTCGTCGACACCACCCGTCCTGACATGGTCTGCCGGCTCAACAGGTCCCTCTACGGCCTCAAGCAGGCACCTCGGGCGTGGAACCACCGGTTCGCCGCTTTCTTGCTGACCCTGGGGTTCATGGAGGCCAAGTCTGATACGTCCCTGTTCGTCTACCACCATGGAGCCGACACTGCATACTTGCTGCTCTATGTTGATGACATTGTCCTCACCGCCTCCAGCGAGCCACTTCTCCGCTGGATCATCACCGCTCTCCAGCAAGAGTTCGCGATGAAGGATTTGGGTGAGCTCCACCACTTCCTCGGTGTCACTGTTGAGCACCGTCCTGCCGGGCTCCTCCTTCACCAGCGACAGTACACTCGGGACATTCTGGAGCGGGCTGGGATGACTGACTGCAACCCCTGCTCCACTCCGGTCGACACTCAGGGCAAGCTGTCTGAGGCTGAGGGACCACCGGTGGCCGATCCCACTGCGTACAGGAGTCTCGCCGGGGCCCTTCAGTACCTCACCTTCACCCGGTTGGACATCACCTATGCAGTTCAGCAGGTCTGCCTCCACATGCATGATCCCCGGGAGCCTCACCTCATGGCTCTCAAGCGCCTCCTCCGCTACCTCCGGGGCACACTCGACTACGGCCTCCTCCACCGGGCCTCCTCCACCGACCTCGTCGTCTACACCGACGCTGACTGGGCCGGGTGTCCGGATACTCGCCGCTCCACCTCCGGCTACGCCGTCATCCTGGGCGGCAACCTGGTGTCTTGGTCGTCCAAGCGCCAGCCGGTGGTCTCCCGGTCTAGCGCCGAGGCGGAGTACCGCGCCGTTGCTAACGGCGTGGCGGAGGCCGCCTGGCTCCGGCAGCTGCTGGCTGAGTTGCACACTCCACCCTCCCGGAGCACACTGATCTACTGCGACAACGTCAGTGCGGTCTACCTCTCCACCAACCCCATCCAGCACCAGCGGACGAAGCATGTGGAGATCGACCTCCATTTTGTCCGTGATCGGGTGGCCATGGGCGAGGTGCGGGTTCTTCATGTTCCGACGACCTCCCAGTTCGCGGACATCTTCACCAAAGGCCTCCCGTCCTCGACCTTCGCCGAGTTTCGCTCCAGCCTCAACATCACCGGTGGCTAGTTGCGTCTGTGGGGGGTTGTGTGTGTTCTTTCTTGTTCAGCCTCGAACTCCGCTGCGCCGGTAGTTCAGACTGCGGGGGGTGTTGGAGTATGTGTTTAGGCCCATGTGGCTAAGGCCCATGTGGCCCATGTATGGAACCTATATAGCTACCCTTCTAGGGTTAGCCCAAGAGAGACAAAACCTTCCAACATTTACTTGGTTCAACATCTGCAATTTAGTTTGTATTCAATTATGGCAATATGGTATAGTTATCTTTTACATGATTCCAGCTACACTTCTGCTACTTGTGAAAAGTTATAGCCAGTTGTCTGATATATTGATTTCACTTTTCCAGAAGAAACAAAATACTGTGTCAAGGGAGCATGAGGATGTTGAACTTTTGGCAAGGGGGCGCCATGACCCGTGTGTTGTCCCTCGAGGTAATGGTTCCACCAAAAATTTCCTACCTTTTATCATCACTTTTGGTCCCTATGATCTGATGGTTTTTTATTCTGTTACTTCTGTAGCTGTTCCTATGGTGGAATCAATGGCTGCGCTGGTCCTGATGGACCAGCTCATGGCGCATATTGCTCAGTGTGAGATGTTTCCGCTGAACCTTGCCCTACAAGAGCCCATTGGTTCTGCTAGCAGTGCATCTGAACTGGCACCAAACCTATCATAATGTCTGTCGTGGAACATGGCCCTCCAGTTTTCCTTGTATCGAAATTCTGGGTTTTGCTAAGCTGTTTGCAGTTTTGAGCCAGCATAAACCCTCGATTGCTGTATCTAGAGATTATAAAGTGAATGAATATCGAGGTAGAAATGCATTAATGTTTTTGTGATGTGTAGTATAACGATATTTACCCTTTTCTTTTTTGGTGAGAGGACGCATGATGTCGTCTGAGCAATAAAGTTTTTTCTTTTTTTTTTCAATTTGGGAGAGATAATAGTGTCATCCATATGATGCGCACTTGAACAGCCTATATTAAGGAATTTTGCTAAGACCACTCGTGTGTCGCTTGGATTTTGACTGTTTGAGATTGCCCCCGTGGCCATAAGTCTGTGTTGCTGCATCGTCCACCCCTGCTTAGCTTTGATGAAAAAAAACGCCCCCACCACACTTAATTTTGTTTTTTTTATATGTAGAGCCATTTGAGGCCAAGTTTGTTAAAGTCAGGATTGAGTTTAGGGCCCGTTTGGATCCATTAGCACTAAAAATTAGCTGTAAATACAAACATATCTGCTAATAAACATGTTAATTATTAGCTGAATGACTGCTAATTATTAGTTTCATTAGCAAGTTTAGGGTTGCTAATTGGTGCTAAAATAGACACCTTCAACTCACTATCCAACCACATATTAGCAAGTGGATCAAAACAGCCTCTTGCTAGCTAATTTTTAGTGCTATATACTAGATCCAAACATGCCCTTAATCATCATGCTGTCGTGAACATTTTATAGAAATAGCAAAAATCAGGGTAACAATTTTTAAGCTCTTATCGGTGATTCTTTTGGTGGAATATCTAATATTGTGGTAAGCGTCTAATAACCCTGATATAGACCTAATTGGTGGTTCCAGTTTGATGAAAACGTGTTGAGTTGGTTAAGAATCCGTGCAGTGTCGATTTCTGCCACAGAACCGTGTAGGGGTTAATTAAGCATCTTCAACAAAAAAGTTTATGGGAGTAAACTCAAAATTCAAATAACATGATACAAATGTTTTTTTATTCTTGCCAATAAATAATCTTTCGAAGAATGCTGGAATGTACAATTGAAGCAATTTCGAGATAGAACAGATTACTGTGTGTCCTAGATGTTCGCGCGTATGGTTACGCAAGTGCAATTGAGGGCCTGTTTAGATAAAAAAGAGCCAAAAATTTTTGCATAGTAACTGTCACATCGAATCTTTGGATGTATGCATGGAGCATTAAATGTAGGTAAAAAAAACTAATTGCACAGTTTGTCTGTAAATGTCGAGATGAATCTTTTGAGCCTAGTTAGTCCATGATTAGACAAATTTTACCAAATAACAACGAAAAGTGCTACAGAAACTTTTCCCCAAAAAATTTCACATCTAAACACGCCCTGAAGCAATTTAAACCATCTTTGTTGGGAGTTCTTGCTGCCGAGTGATTTGTTTGTCCAAACTCAAAGGAGGAAAATGAAACAAATGATGTGGATTGTGAACTGGTGCCATAGGCGTGTAGACATGCTATAGTGTCAGATTTGGTCTGACCATGCATAGTTTTAATAAGTTTTCTTGCTCATGTGTATAATAATGATGCTGTATGATCTAGTTGTCCCATCTCATAATTATTGTACACAATGCATTTTTATATTTTATATTTCCGAACAGACGAAACACAGCTTTGAGCCTGTTTAGTTCAAAAAAGTGAACCCAAAAAGTGTTGCAGTACCTGTCACATCAAATCTTGCGGCACATGCATGAAGTACTAAATATAGATGAAAGAAAAAACTAATTACGCAGTTTAGTTGTAAATCACGAGATAAATCTTTTGAGCCTAATTAGTCCATGATTGGACACAAATTGCCAAATAAAACGAAAAGTGCTACAGTAGCCGAACCCAAACTTTTTCACCAACTAAACAACCCCTTTGACTAATTTTTTTATAAAAAAATATTAATATTTACGGTACATAATTAATAGCATTAGATAGATCGTTGAATCTATATTCATAATAAATTTTTTTGGAGATACAAATACTGCACGTATTTTGTATAAATCTAGTCAAACTTATGGCACAAAAATAAAAAAATGACAATTATTTAGGGATGGAGAGAGTATCTCGTGAAGCTCTAGTAGTCTAACCTTGGAACAATAGAGTTTCGTGGTTGTTCGGCTAATGATTTCTGCGGCTGATAAGTCGGTTGAAGCTGATTTTTTATGAGAGAAAAACATTTTACCATGGCTGATAAGTTTAAGTGAACAGGGATAGTTTTTTTTCCGAGTTTTCAAGAGAAAAAGATTTTTTATCTTCAAAGTCACTAATGTACTGCTAAGATTTATTTTCGTGTCACGTGCACTTTTTTCTTCTGTAATAAAAACATAATTTCATGTAAGTGTGAAAAATGTCTCTCGGACCCTTTTAAAAGAAAATCATTTTGTTGGGTGGGAAAGATCTTCTTCATTAAAAGCAAATCCAGCCACAGCCACCCCCTGATTCCCCCCGCGTCAATGGCCATAGCCACCCGCGGGCCCACCACTATCTCCAACTTGACTTATCAGCTATCACATCCCATGCACTTATCACAGGAGATAAGGCGATGAGCAGATTGATAGTCCAACGCGCATATCAGACAGCCTTAGCCTATAAATTAAGGATTATCGCAACTCGGCGTCCGAACAGTTTCTACTCCCCAAACCTGGTTCGGTGGTGATTTCATCTCCCTCTACCCTGTTCCGTGCTGATCAACTGCATCCAGGATCGTCGCCGGCGGCGCGCCGGCAGCCGTACGCACGGCGGGATCGGATCGATCGAGAGCTTCCTAGGTGATCGCCATAATCCCCCGTCCCAGTTTAGATAGATGCATGTAGGTTTTTGCTGTTTTATTTCACAGATCTGAAGCTGAGTAAAAATTAGGGCAAAATTTTTACGCGGTCATGTGCAGTTTCGTGCTCTTGCCCAGCCCAGGCGTCTTCGGGCAATATCGATGTTTATTTTAAAGTTTCTGCTCACAAGGCTGCCATGGCTTTGTTTTTTTTCTCTCTCTCCCGTGGAAACATTTCTTGGGAAAGCTATTTGTACTAACCGTTCTGGGCTTCCGGGCTCCCCATGTCAGGTCTGGACCTGCGCTAGACCTCAAAGCCTCGATCGCACCGCATCTTCTCTCTGCTGCTCGTCCGCTCCGTCGCCGCCGACCCCGCCGCCAGCTTCCCCTTCCACCTAAAAGGACGGCCGCTGGCGGCCTGCCCCGCCCCCGACGCGTCGGTTTCCACTGGATAGGCGTGGGGCGGCGATCCGTCCGGTCCTAGGGTTGCGGTATGGAACCCTAACTTGCTTCGATGGTTTTTTTTTTTCCCTCTGAGGTTTATTTGTCGTGGGAGATCTCTTGCTCGCCGTGGGCAATCAGATCCTAATTCTCCGGGGGGAGAAGTGGGGGAGCTCTACTCTGACTGCGCCCTGGTACTGTGCAGAGACCTATAGGGTACGACCCTAGGAGCAGCCGCCTCCACGTGGGTGAGGCGGAGGAGGGAGGATGTCGTCGCTCAGCCGGGAGCTGGTTTTCCTCATCCTGCAGTTCCTCGATGAGGAGAAATTCAAAGAGACCGTTCACAAGTGAGTGATTTGGACCAAAGCTTAAAATGGACCTGTCTTTATGTCTATTTTTTTTTGCTCAGTTGGCGTTCTTGTTACTGTTTAGGCTGGAGCAGGAGTCCGGATTCTATTTCAACATGAAGTACTTTGAGGACGAGGTCATCAATGGGAATTGGGATGAGGTTGAGCGCTACCTCGGTGGATTCACCAAGGTCGACGACAACCGCTACTCCATGAAGATATTCTTTGAGATCCGCAAGCAGAAGTATCTCGAGGCTCTTGATAAGTAAGTGGAGGGGTTTGTGCAGTGTTGATTATGATGCTAGAGTGGAGTGCCGTTCTGACCAGGGTTTCTTTGCTTTCCTATCAGGCATGATCGGTCAAAGGCTGTTGAAATCTTGGTCAAGGACCTTAAGGTCTTTGCATCCTTCAATGAGGAGCTGTTTAAGGAGATCACACAGCTTCTGACCTTGGAGAATTTTAGGTAAAGAGCTGACTGGCCGGCCTTGTTTTTTGTATGCATTGATCTGTTGTCATTATTATCATGGCTTTTAGCTGTTTCTGGATTGCTCAGAGAGCCACTTCTGCTTTTGCCTTGTTATTAGGGAAAATGAGCAGCTCTCTAAGTATGGCGATACAAAATCTGCAAGAGCAATAATGCTTGTTGAGCTGAAGAAGCTGATTGAAGCTAACCCCTTGTTCCGTGACAAGCTACAATTTCCCAACCTGAAGAATTCTAGGCTGCGGACACTTATTAACCAGAGGTAGTCCCATGTAAAAGAATTATCGCTGTGCTCTTTATTCAGCCATTACAGCATTTTGTTTCTTTCTGTAACCTTACACTTATGCAAGTAAGGACAGAGCCTTAGAAACTGAAATGTTTTAGATTAGGTTTCCTGGATACAGTGGAAGGTGGAACCAGTACGTGATTCGTATACATATGAACTGCCGCAGGCTGCCATTTATTTAATACAACAGTACTTGTGTACATAATAAAAATAAAAGAATATATTGATGATTCGCACAAGTGAATCAGAATATTAATATTGATTTTGGTTTAGAATATTGGTTTATTAGAGCAAGACAACATTCAAAACCTGAAAAGTAGGGAACTTTAAAGTACATGGATAGCTAAAGAGGCTGTTGATGGGCTTCAGAAGAAGTTTTGATGATTTGGGAAGTTTAAGACCAAGCATGAAAATTGGGACTAATTTCTTTAGTTTTAACAGGTTTTTTTCCAAACACATCTGGATCTGGTACATTTCATCTTTAAAAGTACCTGTGTATTACACATCTTTGGTTCACCACAACTAGTTATTACTTAAACACATTTAGCTTCTGATCTTGTTTTTACATTGTAAAGACGATTAATTTTTCATGCTGATTCTTATGGACATTGCGCTCAGGAATTCTAATGTTTAACTACTTATTTTTCTTGTATTCACATTTTATATGGTGGGTAACCTTATTTTGTTCATGTTTGACAGCTTAAACTGGCAGCACCAGCTTTGCAAAAACCCTAGGCCTAATCCTGACATCAAGACTCTTTTTGTTGATCATTCGTGTGGACAACCAAATGGTGCACGTGCTCCATCACCAGCAAACAATCCGTTACTCGGATCTATGCCCAAACCTGGAGGTTTCCCTCCATTGGGTGCCCATGGAGTAAGTTTGTCGATCATATTTGGATTTGGTTGCTTCATATGTACAATTGTTTGGAGCTTGTTTGGTTCAGTTGTTTAGAATATGACATGACTTATGTCCTTTACAGCCTTTTCAACCTGCACCAACACCTGTCCCACCTCTGGCTGGGTGGATGTCAAACCCTCCAGCAGTAACACATCCTGCTGTGTCTGGTGGTGCCATTGGATTTGGCACTCCTACAAATCCTGGTATTTATGTCATCTTGTTGCAAAGAATAATGAAATGGCCTGAATCGAAGGCAGTTTGTATGTCTATTGACTAATATCCATCTGTCTTTACATCTTGTAGCTGCTTTGTTGAAGCATCCTAGAACACCCACAACTGCTAATCCTGGTATGGATTATCCATCAGGAGATTCTGATCACATCTCCAAGAGAACTAGACCAGTTGGCATGTCTGAGGAGGTGTTTGTGATATCTTGCCCTGAAATATGCATTGCCATTACTAGATTCTTGCTCTAAGTACTTGATACTGTTTGTTACACCTAATCATGCACTTACAATGATCTAACGTAGCAGGTGAATCTTCCGGTGAACATGCTGCCTGTGACTTATCCGCAGAGCCATAATTACCAACAAGATGATTTCCACAAAACTGTTGCACGGACCTTGAGCCAAGGATCAACACCGATGAGCATGGATTTCCATCCACTTCAACAAACTCTTCTTCTTGGTAAATTCTTACTGTCTTGATGCTTTTTTATTATAATAAGTTAGGATTAGTCCCTTTCTGCCATCTCGGTGTGCTGTATTTACCCTTGGCTCGCTGCAGTTGGTACCAATGTTGGCGACATTGGATTGTGGGATGTTGGTACCAAAGAGAGACTTGTTGTAAGAAACTTCAAGGTCTGGGACCTTAGTAAATGTACAATGGCCCTCCAGGTTTGTTTGTTGCACTATGTGTTTCAGTAGCTTGTTGTATTCTATTAGCCTTCATATAACGCATGAATTGATCAACAGGCATCACTGGTTAAGGATCCAGCTGTGTCAGTTAATCGCATAATATGGAGTCCTGATGGAACCTTGTTTGGTAAGATAAGATGATTTAATCAGTGTTTTTGTTGTCCTTTTATGGCTGCGTCTCTCTAATGTATTTATCATTTTAATAGGTGTTGCTTATTCAAGGCATATTGTACAGATTTATTCCTATAACGGCGGCGATGAACTTAGGCAACACTTGGAGGTTTAACTGCATGTTCTTAGTTATTTCTACCTCATAGTTGTTTGGTGTGTTTTCTTTTGTACAATTGACTATCTTGGTTCCTATATTTGACTAATACTTGCTTTCTTCAGATTGATGCACATATTGGTGGTGTAAATGACATCGCATTTGCTCATCCAAATAAGCAGCTATGTATAATTACATGTGGAGATGATAAGACAATTAAGGTGAGTTTCTGTGATGGTTTAGCTCTTGAACTAATCATTTTGTTCAAATATGAAGCTCTGAATATTGTATATTGCTAGGTTTGGGAGGCCACTAGTGGAGTTAAGCAATTTACCTTTGAAGGACATGAAGCTCCTGTTTATTCAGTTTGTCCACATTACAAGGAAAATATTCAGGTATTTATCCAGTTATTATCACGGACAATTGATAGACGTTTTGGTTTTTGTACCATCGAAAACTAATGGTTTTATATCTTATTATTTTCTTATTGTTCAGTTCATCTTCTCAACTGCTCTAGATGGGAAGATTAAGGCATGGCTATATGATAATTTGGGATCTAGAGTTGACTATGATGCACCAGGTCATTGGTGCACTACAATGGCATATAGCGCAGATGGTTCAAGGTTCCTGCTTTTCTTTTTCTGTTCTTGAAGTTAGGAATATGTGGGTGTTTGTATTTTAATTCCAGCCTTCCACTAATTTTTTGTCCTTTATGCATAGGTTATTTTCCTGTGGGACTAGCAAGGATGGTGAATCACATCTAGTAGAATGGAATGAAAGTGAAGGAGCAGTGAAGAGGACATATCAGGGATTCCGTAAGCGATCCATGGGTGTTGTGCAATTTGATACCACCCGGAACAGGTTTTTGGCTGCTGGGGATGAATTCATGATTAAGATATGGGACATGGACAGCACGGGTCTTCTGACTACCATTGATGCTGATGGTGGCTTACTTGTGAGTTTTTTTTCTTATCCTCTTGTGTGCTCCTGTTTGTTGAATGGTTGATTGCATACAATGAAGTATAGGATTTCCTTATTGTATTAACATGGCCTCATAATCATCAGGCAAGTCCACGGATACGCTTCAACAAGGAGGGAACTCTATTGGCTGTCTCTACTGTTGACAATGGTATCAAGATCTTAGCAAATGCTGATGGACTTCGGTTGCTGCGCACTCTGGAAAATCGTTCTTTTGATGCTTCTCGTAATGCAACTGAGACTGTAACAAAGGTAATTACTTATAACCACAAAATTCCGAGAAGAATATCTGCAATCATGATCTAATCAATCCTTGTTTATGCAGCCTCTAATATTGACTGCTGCGGCAAATGCAGCTGCAGCAAGCAGTTCAGTAGCTGCTGCTCCGTCAGCTATAACTGCAATGGTCTGCATATATTACCTCTTCAGCTGATCTTGTATTCTTCTATTACAAAACAACTACGATCCCAACTAACTTCGTTGTACTCTGGAAAATGAACAGAATGGTGATAGCAGAAGTTTGGTTGATGTAAAACCTAGAATAGCTGATGAGTCACTGGACAAGTCAAAGGTATGGAAGCTTATGGAGATAACTGAGTCAACTCAGTGCAGATCAATCAAACTGGCGGATAACATGAGAACAAGCAAGGTAATAATACTTTAACCCCTCCACTTTTCCATTTAATCTATATAATGTCTGTTTACAACTTATTTCATGAAGTTGGGACGCATAATTATTTGGGCTTGATTTTCATGTATACATGAATACATCTTTTGGTGTGTCAGCTCTTTCATTCATTTGGGCTTGGAACATTAACTAATTACACTAAGCTCCTGCCTACATGTTTACCTTATTTTTCAGTTAAATATATGTGATGCTTGTCCAAAATGGATGGCATCTCATATGACTTGTATTCTTGATTTCTTCATTATCCTTGGCATTGATTATGCTGATTTTATCATAAGGTTGTTTGAAGATTTTTCTCTCTAATTGCAGATCTCGAGATTGATTTACACTAATTCTGGTCTTGCTATTTTGGCCTTAACTTCAAGCGCTGTTCATCTACTCTGGAAATGGCCACGCGGTGATCGCAATTCCGGAAAGGTGAGATCCGTTTTCTTATGTACCTACAGATGTGCATAAATAGTGTTCAGATCGCTCATCTTCTCTGCATATCGTAGGTGAAAATTTTGTGTGGTAGATTGTTACTAAATTGTTCAATTTTGCTATTCATCAATCTTATAGGCGACCGCGAGTGTCTCCCCCGCCCTATGGCAACCACCAAGTGGCATCTTCATGACTAATGACACGACTGATAATAATCCTGAAGAAGCTGTTCACTGCTTTGCTTTGTCGAAGAATGATTCATATGTCATGTCTGCTTCTGGAGGAAAAATCTCTCTGTTCAACATGATGACTTTCAAGGTTGGTAAATCTTTACACTTTGATACATTTAGTTTTTTTTTTTGTAGAAACAATATTTGATTTTATATTTACTGCAGACTATGACAACATTTATGCCTGCACCGCCAGCAGCAACTTTTCTTGCATTTCACCCCCAAGATAACAACATAATTGCAATTGGAATGGATGACTCGACCATCCAAATCTATAATGTCCGAATTGATGAGGTATTCACAGTGGCTTTGTTTTTCTTTCCATTGAACAGGACGCAGTTAAGTATGCCTTATTTGTTCTTGGTACAGGTCAAAAGCAAGCTCAGAGGTCACTCTAAGAGAATCACGGGTCTTGCCTTTTCAAATGTGCTAAATGTGTTAGTCTCTTCAGGAGCTGATGCCCAGGTTAGTTACTGAACTGTCAATTCAGATCATATCTGACATACTTATATTAAATTTTCACCATTTTTAATTGTTTCCTCTTTTAGTTATGTGTTTGGAACACAGATGGATGGGAGAAGCAAAAGAACAGATTTTTGCAGATACCGTCAGGTCGCCAATCCAATATCTTGGACACTCGTGTTCAGTTCCACCAAGATCAAATGCATTTTCTTGTTGTGCATGAAACCCAAATTGCCATCTATGAAACAACAAAACTAGAACCAGTGAAGCAGGTAAACTGTCTCCCCTCACTTGTCTGCAGATTACACTTGCAATGGAGTTCAGTATGAAGGTTCTCATTTCCCACCATAACTTCACTTACAGTGGCCTGTCCGAGAGAATTCACCTCCAATCACACATGCCACATTCTCGTGTGATAGTCAACTGATCTATGCAAGCTTTATGGATGCTACTGTTGGCATATTTAATGCGTCAAGTTTGAGACTTCAATGTCGGATTCTTCCTGCTTCATATCTTCCTCCAAATATCAGGTATTCTATAAAACACAAAATTTGTTTTTAGCATTGTTTTTAGGAATGATGTCTGTCTTCGATTGAATTGGCATTCTTGTTCCGAGTTTACAAAACCTAAGATCAAAGTGAGCGCACATACTGGTAATGCCTGCCTGTTCTAGTTGCCGCATCACCTTGTGTGTGTGTCTCTAGAACTGCGTGCCAAAACTCCTGCTTGTGTTCAACTTTAACAAATTGCTGATGGTTGCTTTAATATCTATCTTGTAGTCCGAGTGTTCATCCTGTTGTGGTTGCGGCACACCCTTCGGAAGCAAGCCAGTTTGCTCTAGGGCTGACTGATGGTGGTGTTTTTGTGTTGGAACCTTTGGAATCGGAGAGAAAATGGGGAAATCCTCCACCAGTAGAGAATGGGTCTGCTAGCAACTTGTCCACGCCGCCTCCTAATGGAGCTTCAAGTTCTGATCAACCAGAAAGATGATTAAGAAGTTGGAACTGGTAGATTTTTCGTGGCATGAGTCTAACCAAGGTATCCTTCTAAGTTAATGAAACAAATTGGAACCTTTTATTTTAAATTCCTTGCCATGATATGTCTAGAGCGTTTTTAACGTATTGATGCAATTTAGAAGTTTGGCCAATAAACTGCTATGATTTAGGCAGAAACATGATCAATATAATCGCGTGAATAAAGAATATACTGTATTTTTTGGTTGACAGATTAATTTCTTTTTTACTGCCGAACAAAGCCCCTGCTATGTCTGTAGGAAACATATTGTCAAATACAGATCTTCAGGAAAGTTTTTGTTCAGTTCATAACCCCATCTTGTTCTGCAGATGGGTTTCAAAGGGTGGTGCAACTAACCTTGGCAGATCAGTTCCAAGGGAGTCGGACAATGTGGTCAATAAAAACAAGCTCAACAGCAGTTTATCCGTTGCTTATATATATTTCTAATGACTGTATCGAGTGAGGAGGATAGTCCTAGTATTTCATTTTGCTTTGTTTACCGTGCTGTGAAGAGGAGTTTTTATCAGTAGATAAGATGTAGTACAACTATCAGTTTGGCTGTACTTGATACCCTATATTCATGACTTAGTGAAAGTATCTTGTTTCATTTGCCTCTTGGCCCCGTTCCGCCGTTTTTGCTATCATAGAATGCTGTTTCCGACTTGCCTTCAGCGGGTACCTTTTGCCTTCAGCGCTTCTTTTTATGAACGAGGCTTAACTGCCTCACCAGGTCATTATGGTAATTTTTGCCTCGTGTTTTGATCTGTAGTCTTTTTAGCATATCGTGGCATGCAGGAAGGGCCTGTTTGGCTAGGTTTCTTCCTGGCTCCGGCTCTAGCTTTTTCGGAGGAGGCTTGCTAAACGTTTTTTAGGAGCTGTTTTTTTTTTGTAAAAAGCATAGGAGTTGGAGCTGTTTTGGATGAGCTCTAAATTGTGGCTCCCTTTAAAATGGCTCTAGCTTCTTCGGAGGAGCTCCTTAGAAGGGAGCCATGCCAAACACCCCCGAAATTTGGACCGGAGAGTGGTCCATCCACCACCATCCTAGGGTGTGTTTGATTTGAGGAAAAAGGTGGATGGGATATGGCCATCCATAGATATTGGGATATGAATATTCATGTTGTATGTTTGGTTGGATAGATAGAACGGGCTATTTTTTCTATTTGGTTAAATGGATGAGAGTGGATGGAACGAGGATAGTTGGCTAATGTGTCTATTATTTAAAAATAATAAAAACTTATTATACACTAATAAATATATACTGACACTAATTTGTCATTATAATCATTAATTTAAAATAAAATGTGCTGATTAGCACTACGACCACCATAATTATCACAGAAAATGTGCGTTAATCAACATATTAGCACTTATCTAAACTAACTTTGTCATTGTAATTACTAATTAATAATACAACATACTAATAGTCCTTAATTTATTTGCTAATGACAGTGACCAGAGAACATGGATAAGTTTATCCGCTAGTTTTTTTTGGTGACCACCATATCCAACATCTAACAGAAAATATTCTCTGCTGTGGATATTCATGTCTAGCCAATCCACCAAACCAAACACCACTCATCCAAACACACCCCTACAGTACGCTGGGGCGTGGTGGGAGCATATCGTGGCACTGATGACGCTTGGCACAGCGACCTACCCCCGCAAGGGAACAAAACGTACTCGCTGCACTTGCTGAATGCGGCTGCTACTCTGACCGCTTTCGGCATCAAAGGAAAGCTACCTGTGCTGGCTTGCCTCTGCCAAGCACAAGGGCTTGGATTGGAGGCGTGCACCTTTGAGAACTGTCTCAGCAAGGAGACGCTGGAAACAAAGGACAGAAGATTCAGCCAGCCTACTCAGGATCAGGAGGTGGTGTCATGGTGGCCGGCGGCCAGTAACCACCGCATGTGAGCCGGTGAGCCACACGGCAAGGGGCCAGCCCATGCACGCTCTGGCAACTGGCATGGTGCGTGGCGGGAATTTGGAAGCCAGCGGCGACCGCCCAGCGCCCCAGCCCATGCCTGACCCTCTCTGGCCCGTGCGTCGTGGCACGTACACGCCCTTCGGTGCATGCAAGCTAAGCACGTAGTACGACGTTGTACGTGAAATTCATGGCCGGGTCTCCGTTGCTGTGCCGAGCTGAGGCGCTGCAGCGGGCGGCGGGCGAGCTCGAACAGGCAATCGCGTGGGACCTGCGCCCGTGCAGTCGTGCACGGCCAGGGCACAGCACAGGGATGTGGACCGGGCGCGTCGCCCATGCACGCGAAGATGCCCCTGACATATCATGCCAGTAGCCCAGTAGGCAACCGACCAGGCTCAGGGGCGGGCACAGCAGTATTCAAGGTATTCAGTTGAATACCCAAATTTTTTTGACAAAAAAATTTTATATATAGGCCTTGTTCACTTTTCATCTTAACCTAAAATATTTTCTCTTCCACCCACATCAAATAGGCACTCAGGAGCGTAGCCAGTGCAAGCAGTACTAGGTGCTGCCCTCCTGACAGCGCTTTCGGCAGCAAAGCAGAGGTACCCCTGCCGGTGCCGGGCCGGCAGCGCCGCAGGGCAGCGGGGGACAGGACAGGCACTAGTGCGGTAGTGCCACCTCCAAAACGAGCAAAGCAATCGTCCGTCGTCGCCGCCCGCGCCGCGCCACTCCCGACCTCAACAACCGTAGGGAGGACAAGCGTTCCAGCAGCGGACTACTAGCGGAGGCGGAGCAGCCTCACCCCCACCCTCGCTTCATGTCTCCTGTCCTCCTCCAGCGGACGTGAGCGCCCCACAGGAAAGGAATGATGCAGCAGCGCGGCCCCGGCAGCACGATGGCTAGCCTTTACAAGGAACCAGCGAATCGGACCAGGCCGGCTGGGGCATGGAAGGACGGAGATGCATGGGCATGGCAGCGGTTCCAGGCAGGTTGTAAAAGTGGCCGGCGGGGAGCGGGGCGTGAATGAATCGCATCGGCGGGCGCCTGGCGAGATGGGTGCGCCACGTACACGGCCGTACGATGCATGGGACAGGCGTTCCATCGCTCCTACAGTACTAGTAGTCTCTGCTCTCGCATCGTTGCTGCTGTACTCTCTGCTCTCCACTGGAGAAGTGGAGATGAACAATCGCAGAACAGCAGTCAGCAGAGTCTGACCTGACCTGACCTGTTGCTGCAGCACGCAGGCCGCAGGCTGTTCTTTACAGCTGGGCACCTGAGAAAGGGTAGCTGGCGTGGCCGGCTGGCCGCCGCACGCTCTCATCGAGGACTGGCCGGCGTCGGAGCAGCCGAGCAGGTCGACACACAGAAGTTGCATTGCATGCAGTCTCTGAGAGTCAGAGTCAGGACACGAGGATTGTCCTTGATCGCGTCGCACAATTGCTGGCCACTGACCGCCAGCGCTGGCACACCTCACGGGCCACAGCCCAAACCTGCATGGCACTTGCCAGAGTACTGTACACGACTCAAAAAAAAAATGCTTAGATTTCCCTTTAATTCTGATAAGGGAAACCAAATTAATAAGCTAAAGAAAGCAGCGGCAGGCTTTCGAAATCTACAATAGACTTATGTCAAATCAATCCCCATCGTCCATCGATAGGTGCCTGGCCGGAGGCACATCAAAGGGCACAAAGGCTGCTTCACCTTCGGCCCTTTTTTGTCTGTCCATGGTCCACAATGGACGGCGCTCGCTTCCTCAAATTTAGCGCCAAAACTTTTGAGCATCGTTTCCATTTCTTGAAAACTTCCTTTAAAACAAATCTTGAAAAATGATGGCTATACTGTGTGTGATTGTTCTTTATAGGGCTATTGTGAGACAATTAGAGCAACGACAAGAATCTATTTTGTAAAATTATGGTACCTTGTACTACCTCCGTCTCGAAAAACATGTAAACCTAGTGTTTGAATCTTGTCTCACAAAACATGTGATTCTGTAGTGTGAGCCGCCTTTTCACTGAATAAAAAAAACGCGTCACAAAGCCACTTATCCTTCCCGGTGATTCTCATCCACACATCAGGTTCCGGCCTCCTGCGCGGCGTGTTGTTGGCCCACGTGTTGTGTTGCCTGATGTGTTGAACGTGTGGAGATTTCTTCAGAACTGATGATTCACGCTGAAGAACAGTACGCTATGGGACAAAAAAACCAGGGGCACATGCATAATTTTGCAAGTCTGCTAATTCCACCTTGAAACTTGAGATTGCCATCTTTTTTGAGACGGAGTGAGTAAGTTTGCAGCATTTTCTTTATGCTTCCTATGTACTGTAGTACTCAATCACAAAAACTGGTATTTTGACCATATACTAGCTGCGTGTAAAGTCTCGCACGTCGCACCAGATAAACTCTGCACACTTTGAGGCTTTGTTAAAAAAAATGCTACGGAGTAGTATGCGCATTTTGATGACTTGACAACACGAACCAACATTTCAGAGTGCTGGCAACTCGAGGTCAAAGAATTTGGGACCGTTCCTCTCACCTCTATATATGCATAATGCATCTGCGCATTTGTGTAGGAAGTACTGTACTATTACAGCAAGCGTGACCCTACCAAAATTTCACATCCGCTGGCACAGAGGACAGGCGCTGGCCTCGACTGGCTGGCCTTTTCCCCTTGGGTCTCGTTTAGTTCGGTGAATTGGAGAGAAAAACACTGTATCAGAATTCCTGTAGCATTTCGTTTGTATTTGGTAAAAATTATCTAAATTTTGACTAACTAGGCTTAAAATGTTCATCTCGCAAAGTACAATAAAACTGTGCAATTAGTTTTTTATTTCATCAACATTTAGTACTCCATGCATTTGCCGATATTTTGATGTGACAGGAAATCTTCTTGTTGCATAGTGAAATTTGGGGGAGAATTGAGGAACTAAACAAGGCCTTGGCTTCTCCACTCCTACTCTGTGCCGTTACAACTTGTCAACTTTTATTATGCCTCGAGATGTTGAGCGACAGAGTGATGAAACTACTACGGACTACTAGTACTGAAAGCATAGGATTATTGTCTTTGTAACCCGGGTTTCAACGAGATTAAGACGGACGATTAGGTCAATGGTTATTGTCTCCTTTGTCCTTTCTTTTTCTGATGCTATCGGTTCTTTGTGTGTGTGTGTGTTTCATTCAGGACAAGGCATTGCCCACAACTAAGTAATATAATATCGTGAAAGCATAACAACGACGTGGCCGTCGATATAATTTTAATAAACCCGAATAACGATAAGTTTACACGTACGTAGTGATTGTCTAGCCTGAGAAGGCTGGCTTCATGGATACCAAAGCACCAGATAGAAATGAACAGAGGCGGGACTATCATGTCCCGGATTACGCAAAACGGCCTCTCTTCCTTAGTTTACCGTTGCAAGTCATAAGCGTTGCGTTGTCGAGAAGCAAGATAAATGTGCCTCCCGAGCTCGAAACCCTGCATGAGAAATCCAGCAGTTTTGGTCAGGGTCTCAGGGACCGACCCTTCATCATCCGGAGGAGCTGAACGAACCCCTCCACTGGCCAGAGAGCAACTCCATTTAAGGCAGAGAGACGACCGGCGGAGGAGGGCACCGTCCTAATAACCAGTAACCAACCACCGCGCGGTCGCCGAGCTAAAGCAACGGGTCGTGCCCAGTAATTATTCCTGCCGCCGCCTCGGCGTCATGGACGCGAGACGAGACGATCGACCGATCGAGCACTGCAGCCACCGACGACGACAGGGAGGGAAGGGAGGGGTCGTCCGGCACGGGGGCACGGGCACGGACCAGATGCGACGCGCGCCGTGCGCCTGCGCCACTCGTTCGGCTGGCCGGTGGCCGGTGCTGATTTGTTATGAGAGAAAAATATTGCTGGCTAGCTGATGGCTAGTGGCTGATGCTGAATTGGTGTAAGAGAAAAACACTGCTGGCTGGCTCCCAACTCCGTGCGCCCCCCATAACTTCACGCGCTGGCTGCTGGGAGCGCTTACGTTACGCAGCAGTAGCAGCTGTACGGGAGCACGATCTGGTCCGGGAAACATCATCCTGGCAATCTGGCATGACTCACTTTATGCATCCAGGTCTCACAGCACAAATGTATGCCACGACAGAAGCCGGCTGCCCAGGGGTGCAGCGTGCGTGCGTTACCTCAAGATCGCATAGTGATCAGTATCTGTGACCGGAGACGGAAGAGAAGCGTAACCTAACGCCCATCCTGGTCCGGTTGGTACATCTAACCATGATGGACGTCGGAAATCCCTGACTGAAAGTGTAAACCACATCGGTATGTTCTTCACGCTACTGATGATTACAGCTGAAGAAGTGTAAACCCCCGAGGACTACTGATGAGCACGCCCGGTGCCGGTGCCGCTAATGATCTCTGTCTGTCGGTTGACATGGCTAACAGGGCAGCGCCCCCGCGCGCCCTGACCTCGGTGGCGAGGGCGAGGCGATGTGATCGCCCCCGACAGCGAAGTGCTAGATGCTCCAAATCCAACAACCGTCAATCATGGAGCGGCCCCTGTTCCCTGACAGCGCCCGTTAGAAGACGAACACGACGCTCCCGTCCCGTTTCATCAGGCGGATTATAAAAATTAAAAAACATGGTTAAAGCGAGCCCTCAACGACACAGATGCGCGCCCACCGCCACCGGAACCTCTC
Source organism: Saccharum hybrid cultivar R570 (assembly GCA_038087645.1). NCBI lineage: Eukaryota > Viridiplantae > Streptophyta > Magnoliopsida > Poales > Poaceae > Saccharum > Saccharum hybrid cultivar. The sequence continues at coordinate 17,519,604 of JAQSUU010000012.1, forward strand.
CCCCGTCGTCGCGGCATAGCAAGTGCTGTGTGTGCCGCTGTGCTGTGATGACTGTGACGAGGCCGGCCGGCCGGCCGGCGACAGAGACCGCCCGTGCCCGTTTGTGCAGTGGGAGCTGCTACCAAATGTTGCAGAGGCTTCACGGCGGACTGACTGACTAGACGGCGGTGTGGTGAGTGGCGACAACTGTAGTCGAGCAGCTTGTTACCAGTTCTCTCGCTATCAAAGAGCTCCTAATGTTGAGATGCCTGTTCCCGTGTGTGTTTGTGGCATGCTGTCAAAAGAAAGGTTACTTGATTTAGTGGCCGTGGAGGAATCTTTTGGCGCTTCGTTCGACAGAGGTACATACTGACTAGTTTCAAGATGGTGACAGCACTTGAGCCGGAAAAGATGTCTAGATGTCCCTCTCTAGTCTCTTCGGTGTAATCTTGCACGGAATAGCATGGGAATTATGGTACTACTGCAACAACAGAAAATGCGTCCCAATAGATAATTGTGATTCTCGCTAATTATAGTCAAATTTGTAATTCTGGTCTTTCGACAAGTCAACCAATACGAAGTTTGCTTAAATATATACAAAATATTTCTAATATTTAGATACATAACAAATATGATAAACTAATGATATATACATTTTTATAATATATCAATTTGGGATAGAAATGTCTGTTCAATTTTCTATAATCCTAATAAACTTTAGAATGTGACTTTGTCCAAACCTATTATTATTACATTATTTTTGGGGCCGAGGTAGTAACAAATTACAGTTAATAATCCAAAAAACCTACAAGTACAAAACATTATATTCCAGCATCAAGAATCAAGGATGGTGGTATTCTGACATGGGAGAAAATGCATCATTCGCACGCACTGTTCATCTACAGTTCAAACTTCAGTAAACAATGACGACTGATTTTTATCTGCGTAATTGCAAGGTAGAAGCTCAGGCGTCTCCGTTGTATTGTATCTCCAACAATTTTTAGCAAAGGCGCAAAGCTCTACCGACACTAAAGTCCAAACACCTAATGACGAACCTAGACTGGATAGTACTAACAAGGACAGCAAAAATCTGCATAAAGAAAAATTACATTTATCTCCTAATAAGCTGAACTGACGATCAAATTATATATATCTCGAACGTTCCTTTCATATTCCATCCTCCCTAGATTTCACAGCGGGAAATGCTTCCCGGGAGCAATGCCATATTGCTACGCCATGCTTCCGCGTCAAAAATATGCAGCAGGATTCCAGCCGCCAGCCCAAGCAAGAGGAAAGAGAGGCCTACATGTCCTTAACGCCACGGTCTACGGCCACTAGCTCAGTCCAGCGCCGACGGCTTCTGCGGCGCCTGCTTGAACGCAACGGTGGGTGCGATCCGGGAGCCTCTGCTGCGGTGCTCGGCGACGAGCTCGGCCGCGAACCAGTCCAGCTTCTCCGCGTTCGTCTGCTCCCCGACTCGCCTCCCTTCGAACAGAACTGACTCCACGTTCCGCTGCTTGAGCATCTCGTCCGCCGCGGCGAGCAGCGCGCGTACATTGCCTGGGGTCGGGTCGTACTCCCCGTCCGGACCGCACGGCGGCATGCTCTCCCGCTTCGCCTGATCACGCGCCCAGTTTATTTAGCAGAGTTGGTACAAACAGAGTAATAACAAGACAAGAAACAGGAATCAAATGCAAGAATTGGCTCACCTGGATGCGCAGGTAGTTGGATGAGCGGCATTGCCCGAAGGCGCGCGCCACGGCGTGGTCGACCAGGTCAGCGGCGCCGTCGGCAGCAATACGGGCGATGGGGCGCGCCCACTCCTTGGGACCCCACCGACGCATGCGCCGCAGTTCCGCCTCGCCAGCGGCACCGGAGCCTCCGCCAGAGCAGCCGCCGATGGAGAGCACGAGGAGGTCCTCGACCCCGCGCACGAACGGGAACTCGTGCTTGTTGTGGAGCACGTGCGTGATGGCGGCGGCCGCCGGGCTGCCCATGGTAGGCTCGCCGTCCACAGCGGCGCAGGACGTGGCGCCGTCCACCGACGCCACCTCGGCGGGCTCGAAGCGGCCGGCCTCGGACCACGCGGCGCGCCCGACCTCGCAGAGGCGGAAGTCGTAGCTCTCGTTCTCCAGGGCGTCGGCGCGCGAGAACACCAGCGGCGCCGACGTCTTGAGGTCGTAGCAAGAGATGAGCACGGGCTTGATGGTGTCCCGCAGGGTGAGCTCCTCGCCGAACGCGGACTTCATGGCCGCCTCCAGCGCCGCCGTGGGCGCGGCCAGGGGCCGCTTCTTGCCGCGGCAGAACAGGGACGTGGACGAGGAGGTCGCGGGCCTGCGGAACATGCGCGGCGCGTGGTCCGCCACGAGCCGCCACGTGTCGTCGGCGTGGAACAGCGGCGCGCCGCGCGAGTGCGTGGAGAAGAGCATCGCGGCGAACACGCCCCCCGCGCCGGTGCCCGCGGCGAGGTCGAAGTAGTCGGCGACGCGGGCGTCGGGGTCCCCCGACGCGCGGCGGAGCGCAGACTCCAGGTGCGCCAGCGCGCGGCCCGCCAGCAGCGCCCGCACGCCGCCCCCGCCGCCGTCCACGCAGAGCACGCAGACCTTCCCGCGCTGCGCCGCCGCCTTACCCGGCGCCGCGGCGGACGCCTGCGGCGCCGGCTTGGGCAGCCAGAGCTGGTGCGGGTCGGTGTAGCCGAACAGGAACTTGCTCTCGAGGATGGAGAATATCTCGTAGCTGAGCTTGTCCGTGTCGGCGCCCCCCGCGTCGGCCTCCTCCTGCAGCCTCTCCACCTGCATCTCCTCCGCCTCGTCCATGCCCCCACCGAGAGCGAGAGGCAAACACGGTCAACCGGTTGGCGAATTATACCACTTCCGCCGGGCAGGAAAGCGGGAAGCAGCGCTGCAGAGGACAGAATCCCGCGCGGATTCGCAACGATTGCTGCCGCCACGACCTGGCTGCCTGCTCTGTCTCTCGCTCCCTTTTGAGATCACAGCGAGCGAAAGAGCGGGCGGCCGTTTACATGCCACTCTCAGTCGCCTCTAGTGGCCGGCGCCTTTTGATCCTTGCGCGCGCCAGAGCACGCGAAGAAAGAAAGGAGGCACCACGGAAAGGTGCGCGAGCGAGAGAAGGGAGAGAGACGAAGATAAGCGAAGGGAGAGAGGAAGCTTAAGACGGAAGAAGGCCGAGGAGGCGAAGAGAAAGGCCTGAGCTACCGAGCGGGTCGTCGTCGTCGTCTCCTTTCTCTGTGGTCGTTCGTGTCGTGGTGCTGCGCCGTAATCGATGGAGCGCGCGCGCTGGCCGTGGACACCCCGCACCCGGTGCAGGGCGAGCGGACCGTTCCGCGGTCGTACGTTGGCGCCTCGAGATCCGTGAGGCGACGCGGCAGCGGTGGAACGGGTCCACGGAGCTTGGTTGGCGTCACACCGCGGTCGTCACCTGGGCTCGTGCTGGATTAATAAATTGCATAAAAAAAACAGGCGAGGAGTGATTAATCCAAGCGGTGGGGCCCGGAAAAGCCAAAGCGGGGAAGTAATTAATAGGGGTGTGTTCACCTCGCGAAAACTAGGTGAAAAGTTATTGTTGTATCTTTTGTTGTTATTTGGCAAAATTTGTTCAATCATGGACTAACTAGGCTCAAAAAATTCGTCCCGACATTTACAGACAAACTATGCAATTAGTTATCTTTTTTACCTACATTTAATACTCCATACATACGTCGAAAGATTTAATGTGATGAGTGGAAGAAAAAATATTTTGGGTTGGGACGAGGAAGTGAACAAGGCCTGATTCCCCCACGGTCGTTCTAGAGCCTGATGGATTAGCACGATCGAGGACGGCGGCTGCTGTTGCGCGTCTCTGCGTCTGCGTGGAGGCGGTCCACGGCCACAACGCCGAGGAGCGCGACCATACGATGTGCCTGCACTTTTGCCTGTCTCACTTGAGAATCTGGGGCTGGGGCCGTTTCCACAGACTACAAGGCTGAGCCTGAGACTGATAGCTCGGGATTAGGCCCTTCACGTCGACCGGTCGCGTACGGGTACAGCTGCGTCTTCAGGTCTCCAGGTGCCACTGAAACAGCCACTCCACTGGCACGTTCCAGGCCTCCAGCTAAGGCTATCTGCACTCATTCATCTCTATATCATCCTCTATATTGCCTAGTTATCAAGATTCTCTCCTCTATACTCATTTCTCCCGCACCCATCTGTCGGTACCAAAAGTACAGGGGTACCCACACCCATCGCTAGTAAAAAACTAAAACGACTGAAACCGCAACAAAATGCAGCCCGCCTCGACCGTGCATCCTGCCCGCCTCGTACGAGGCCCGCTCGACGGGGCGCCTCGACCGCGCTCCGGCTCCGACTCGTACGAGGCCCGCTCGACGGGGCGCCTCGACCGCACCCCATCCCGTACAGCAAGCTACCTCGACGGCGCTCCGACCAGCGCGAAGCTCGTCCGTCCACTGGGAAAACTCCGACTCGCGTGAGCCCGGGTCGAGCGCCTCGACTCCTTCTCTTTACATACCTCAGGACAAAAGCCATAGCATTTAATGCGGTTACCTACTATCACCTACCGGCATGGCTGCGACCAGGATCGACGTGGGAACAATGCCCGTGTCAGGTCTCACTGTTTTACCACCCATCCCATGATGGGAGGTGAAACCCATCACTATACCCACCTTACCGCGCACTGTTTACCATCGATCACCCTCGAGGGAGGATAAGACAAGGCCCGTTCTCCGCAATCTCGGGGATTCGGCCTTATCCATCCGGTCTCGACTCGGCCTCGACCCAACCTCGACGCTCGGCACAGTTCAACGGCAAGGAAAGGACGGTATGGCACGGCGCTCCGGGTCATTTCGCCGTCTCGTCTCCCACGACGCCATGGTGTCCAGGGATGACCGGCCATTCCCAGGGCACGTCGCTACAGTCAACTCAACAGGAATCGACAAAACATCACCTCAAGGCTCCCCGTCGTCCTGGCCTCCTCTCGCCCTATAAAAGGGCAGGCCAGGGTTCTACGAGAGGGAGAGGAACGAAGCACCCGACCGGACAACAACAGACAACGAAGAAAAACAAGAGATCGATACCTCAAGCAACCATCCTTGTCCTTTTTTCCTCTCTTTGAGACTTGGGCTCGACGCCCTCTCTCGCATGCTTATAACCCCTACACGAGCACTTCGGTGCAAGGAAATACAAACTTCTTCCCCCCCGCTGGACGTAGGGCCTTCTTTTGCCCGAACCAGGATAAACCCCCGTGTGTTCTCCTTGCATCACCATCCAGGAAAGAGACACGCAGCATTTACTCGTTGGTTTAGGACCCCCTCGGGTCCGAACACTGACAGTTGGCGCGCTAGGTAGGGGCTCGCTGCGTGCCAAACGTCGCTTTCTCGCCTTTTTTCCTGGATGGCTGACCCCGAACGCCCTATTCCGTTGGCCACGGTGATCTGGTTCGGGAGTTTGGAGTTCATGTCGCTTGGCCATGGCTACGATATGGTCCTACTTCCCCCTAGACACCCATCCGATGAGGACTACGAGCTCTCCCAGCCCGGGGGACCAATCCGCTGGCACCGTCGCTCTAGGCGGGCGCGGGCCGCCCGACGACGACGAGCCCGGCACAACCACCGTCTTCACCTCGCGGAGGGCGACAGGGTCCCCCGGTCCGGCACCCCCTAGCCAGGCGCCAGCCTAGACCTCCTTATGGAAGGTTTGGGAAGGATGAGCTTGACTGAGGGTAACATGCCAACGGGGAATCCCGCCGCTCCCCCGTCCGGTGAGACACCACTGTCTGGAGCATCCATTTCGGCACGGACAGCAACATCTCCATCACCATTCCCGTTTGGGCTAGACTCGGCTGCCCGGGTGTACGCATCTTTCGTGAGCACTCGCATGAGTGCTTATGAGGAACTCCCCGGGCACCATCTACGCACCACTCTGGACCTCGTTGCATCCACACTGGCCTCTGATTATCTGGACTCTACGGAGACACCAGACACAGAGCCCCATGTGACTGCTTCTCAACGTCGCAACCCCAGTGACGATTTGCAATGGCCACACATTCCCCCGTCATACTACTACTTTGGCGCTCCTGACTCCGACTCGGCTGACGACACCTATGATCCGACCCGCGAATGCTTCAACATCGATGTTGAAAGCACTTTGGAATCAGAGGACGAAGAGCCAGGCGAAGGAAGGTACACGCCACCCCATGTCGAGCTTCCTGCTGAGCGAGACGATCCTCAGTTCCTTGCGGATCAAGGAGCGCAGCTCGAGCAGATTCGCGAGTTGCAGGACAGGCTTGACGAGGAACGGGAAAACCTGGGCCTACTCCAACAAACCCTCGAGCGTGAGCGTGCGAAACGCGCACTTGGCGGGAGAGCTCGCGAAAGAGCTCGCGACGTCAACCGTCGCATCGACGAGGACCGGATGGTTGACCCCCCGGTTTTCGCTCGAGCCAGCCAGAACGTCGTCGCCGCCACCATGCTTCTCCGCAACATGCCCGAGCCTTCAAACCCGACGCCCGTCGGGCTCAGGATGAAATCCAAGAACTCCTCGAGACCACCGCCATGCAGCAGGCCGAGAGCTCCGCCTCGAGGCAACGCGAGGCAGCCTCGGAGTGGATCATCGAGCCCTCCCGACAGGAGAGAGAGGCCTCGGTTCACCCCGAGCCTGCCCGGCGAAACCGGGTAGCTCCGGCCCCTGAGCTCACCACCAATGACCACGAGCCTCGAGACACCCGTAGCAACATCATCGAGCGCCGCACGCGCAAGCACGGTGACGACGTGGCTCGAGGCTACCACATCCACAGGGGCGGACGCTACAACAGTTCGGAAGATCAAAGCCCTTCACCCGAGCCTCCGGGTCCTCGGGTCTTCAGTAAGGCTATCCGTGAGACGGTGCTCCCGGCTCGGTTTCGCTCCCCCACGACTCTCACCAAGTACAACGGCGAAACCAAACCCGAACTTTAGCTCGCCGATTTCCGCTTGGCGTGTCAGCTGGGCGGGGACACCGACGACCGGGTCATCATTCGACAACTCCCCCTGTTCCTCTCCGACACCGCCCGAGCCTGGCTCGAGGATCTCCCACCTCGACAGATCCACGACTGGGATGATCTCGTGAGGGTGCTTGAGGGAAATTTCAAGGGGACCTACATGCGCCCCGGTAACTCGTGGGACCTCCGGAGCTGCAAGCAGAAACCAGGTGAATCCCTCTGGGATTACATCCGGCGCTTCTCCCGGCAGCGTACCGAACTCCCCAACATCACTGACTCCGACGTAATTATGGCCTTCCTCTCCGGAACCACCTGTAAAGAGTTGGTCCGAGAATTGGGCCATAACACTCCGCTCACCGCCAATGGGTTAATGGACATTGTCACCAACTTCGCCGCCGGCGAGGAGGCGGTTGGTGCAATCTTTGGTGGTGACCCGGAGAGGGGGGAGCAGAAGGTCGACGATCCCGCGAGCTCCACCCGGGGCTCCAAGAGAAACAACCGCAAGAAGAAGAAAGGCCAGTAGGGCAAGCTCGAGACCCCGGCCGACGAGCTCGTCGCTGCTACCGAGCACAAAAAGCCTCGAGGCCCCCCGGCGGGGGCGTCTTCGACAAAATGCTCAAAGAACCGTGTCCCTACCACAAGGGACTTACTAACCATAACCTCGATGACTGTCATATGCTTCGCAGGTACTTTGGGGGTGCCAGCGTCAAGAAGGACGACAAGAAGGAGGACCCTAAAAGCGATGACAAGGACAGGGAATTCCCCGAGATCCACGACTGTTTCATGATCTACGGAGGGCCCTCGACCCGCCTCTCAGCGCGCCAGCGCAAACGAGAACGGTGCGAGGTTTTCTCCGTACAAACGGCAGTCCCCCGCTTCCTTGATTGGTCTACGGTGGCCATCACTTTCGACCGTGACGACCACCCAGACCACGTCCCCAACCTAGGAGTCTATCCGCTCGTTGTTGACCCCGTCATCGCCAACACACGCCTCACCAAGGTGCTCATGGACGGCGGAAGCAGCCTCAACATCATCTACTCCCAGACCCTCGACCTTCTGGGGGTCGAGAGAGCGCGCCTCCAACCTAGCGTCGGGGGCTTCCACGGAGTCGTGCTAGGGAAACGGGCGGAACCCCTCGGACGGGTCGATCTGCCCGTTTGTTTTGGCACACCGGCCAACTTCCGAAAGGAGACTCTCACTTTTGAAGTGGTCGGATTCTGAGTATCGTACCACGCTATCCTGGGACGCCCATGCTACGCCAGGTTCATGGCGATCCCGAACTACACCTACCTCAAGCTCAAAATACCGGGTCCAAACGGTGTCATCATTGTAGGGCCCTCGTATGAACATGCCTACGAGTGTGACGTCGAGTGCGTCGAGCACGGAGAGGCTGTTTTGGAGTCGGCGATCTTGGCTGCAGACCTCGACGGTCTCGCCAATGCGATTCCCAACCCAAAACGCCATGTCGGCAGCTTCGAGCCCGCCGAAGATGTCAAACTCGTACCCCTCGACCCTGCTGATCCCAAGGGAAAGGCACTGAGCATCAGTGCCACCCTTGATCCTAAATAGGAAGCAGTGCTCGTTGACTTTCTCCGTGCAAACGTCGACATCTTTGCGTGGAGTCCCTCGGATATGCCAGGCATACCCAGGGAAGTCGCCGAGCACGCCTTGGAGATCCGGGCCGGATCCAAACCGGTGAAGCAACGCCTGTGTCGCTTCGATGAGGAGAAGCACAGGGTCATCGGCGAGGAGATACACAAACTGTTGGAGGCCGGATTCATCAAGGAGGTTCATCATCCCAAGTGGCTAGCTAATCCCGTATTAGTTAGGAAAAAGAGTGGGAAATGGAGGATGTGTGTAGACTACACCGGTTTAAATAAAGCATGTCCAAAAGTTCCCTTTCCTTTGCCACGCATTGACCAAATCGTTGATTCCACTGCGGGATGTGAAACTCTCTCATTCTTAGATGCATACTCTGGCTACCACCAAATCAAAATGAAGGAGTCCGACCAGCTTGCAACTTCATTCATCACCCCATTCGGCATGTATTGCTACGTTACGATGCCCTTCGGTCTCTGGAACGTGGGGGCTACGTACCAGCGATGCATGCAACATGTTTTCGGAAAGCACATCGGGTTGACCGTCGAGGCTTATGTCGACGACATCGTTGTCAAAACCAAACAAGCCGATGACCTGGTCAGCGACCTCGACGTCGCGTTCAAATGCCTTTGGGCAAAAAACATCAGACTCAACCCAGAGAAATGCGTCTTTGGCGTCCCACGAGGTATGCTTTTAGGGTTCATCGTATCCAAACGTGGCATCGAGGCCAACCCTGAAAAAATCTGTGCAATAACCAAGATGGGCCCCATCCGAGATCTGAAGGGCGTACAGAGGGTCACAGGTTGCTTGGCGGCACTCAGCCGTTTCATTTCGCGCCTCGGCGAAAAAGCACTCCCTCTGTACCGTCTCTTGAAGAAATCGGAGCACTTTTCCTGGACCCTTGAGGCTGAGGAGGCTCTCACAAAACTCAAGGCCACACCCTCTAACTCACCAATCCTCGTCCCTCCGACACCAGGTGAACCACTCCTACTCTATGTCGCCATGACATCACAAGTAGTCAGTGCTGCCATGGTTGTCAAACGGGCCGAGGAGGCACATACCTTGCTCGTCCAGAGGCCGGTCTATTTCATTAGCGAAGTGCTCTCTGAAACCAAGAGTCGATACCCACAGATCTAGAAACTGCTATATGCCGTCATCCTGACACGGCGCAAGCTCCGACACTACTTCGAGGGTCACCCGATTACTGTGGTTTCTTCTTTCCCCTTGGGAGAGATAGCCCAGAACCGGGAAGCCTCGGGTAGGGTTGCCAAATGGGCAGTCGAACTCATGGGCGAGACCTTGTTCTATGCGCCGCGAAAAGCTATCAAGTCACAGCTGTTAGCAGATTTCCTGGCTGAGTGGACCGACACCCAACTCCCCCCTGCACAGCTTCAGGCGGAGCTGTGGACCATGTACATCGATGGGTCGCTGATGAAAACGGGAGCAGGCGCGGGCTTGCTCTTCGTCTCACCCCTCGGGGTTCACATGCGCTACGTCATCCGGCTTCATTTTCCTGCGTCTAACAACGTCGCCGAATACGAGGCGCTCGTCACGAGATTAAGAATCGCCGTCGAACTCGGGGTCCGACACCTTGACGTTCGAGGCGACTCCCAACTCGTGATCGATCAGGTCATGAAGAGCTCGAGCTGCCATGACCCCAAGATGGAAGCCTACTGTCAAGAAGTACGGCGCCTCGAGGACAAGTTTCACGGCCTCGAGCTCAACCACATCGCGCGCAGGTACAATGAGGCTGCCGATGAACTGGCAAAAATCGCGTCCAGTCGAGCTATGGTTCCACCAGACGTTTTCGCAAAAGACCTTCAGCAGCCATCCGTTGACCTCGGGCCAGACGGAGGGGTTGACGGGACGTCACTCGACCCTCCACCTGAGGCAGAAGCCCCCTCGACCGGGGCAGAAGCCATGCAGGTGGAAGACTCGACCTCGCCGTCTGACCTCGAGCCTGACTGGCGCGTCCCGTACCTCGACTACCTTATCCGAGGGGACCTCCCCTCGGGTAAGACCGAGGCTCGATGGATCGCGCGCCGGGCCAAAACCTTTGTGATCATGGGCGACAGCGGAGAGCTCTACCGCCGTAGCCCTACTGGTATCCTCCAACGATGCATCTCAAATGAGTAAGGCAGGAACCTGCTCGGCGATCTCCACTCGGGGGCTTGCGGTCACCACGCAGCACCTCGAACCCTCGTCGGAAACGCCTTTCGACAAGGATTCTATTGGCCGACCACGGTCTCCGATGCTGTCAAGCTAGTACGCTCCTGCAAGGGTTGTCAGTACTATGCGAGACGAACCCATCTTCCGGCACATGCCCTGCAAACTATCCCCATCACATGGCTGTTTGCCGTTTGGGGGCTCGACCTTGTTGGACCAATGAAAAGGGCAGCTGGCGGCTTCACCCACTTGCTCGTCGCAATCGACAAATTCTCCAAGTGGATCAAGGCCTACCCTATCACCAGCATCAGGTCCGAGCAAGTTGTGCTCTTCTTCACCGACATTATTCATCGCTTCGGGGTCCCTAACTGTATCATCACAAACAATGGCACCCAGTTCACTGGCAAAAAGTTTTTGGATTTCTGCGACAGCCACCACATCCGAGTGCTCTGGTCAGCCGTGGCCCATCCAAAAATGAACGGTCAGGTGGAACGTGCCAATGGTATGGTCCTACAAGGCCTGAAACCTAGAATCTTTGACAAACTAAATAAACATGGCAAAAGATGGGCTGCCGAGCTACCCTCGGTCCTGTGGAGCCTAAGAACAACGCTGAGTCGAGCCACGGGGTTCACTCCGTTCTTCTTAGTCTACGGGTCTGAGGCTATGCTCCCAACTGATATAGAATACGGATCCCCAAGGTTGAAGGCCTACAACGAAAGAAATAACGACGCCACAAGACGGGACGCCCTCGACCAGCTCAAGGAAGCCCGAGATGTGGCTCTGTTGCATTCTGCCAGGTACCAGCAGGATCTCCGACGCTACCACGACAGACACGTCCGCAAGCGTGACCTCAACATCAGCGACTTGGTGCTACGGCGGAACCAGAACACCAAGGGACGGCACAAGCTCACGCCACCATGGGAAGGGCCGTACATTATCGCAGAAGTACTAAAGCCGGGCACCTACAAGCTATCCAACGAGAAGGGCGAAATCCTCACCAACGCTTGGAACATTGAACAGCTACGTCGCTTCTTTCCTTAAAAAGCCTCGAGGCTCTGTATTTTCTTTTTTGTCAATAAAGAATACAGCGATGTTCAAACTTTCGTTTTACAGTGAGGAAGGATCGACTCTGCACTCCCAGAATCGACCCTCCCTCGGGGGCCACATGGGGGGAACCCCCCAGTCCCCGAAAAAACTTATGCTCTTTTTTAAATTTAAGAACCGCTTCTTAGATCGACTTCGCTGCAAGAGCACCCTAAGGTTCGAAAGGGCTCCCGAGTCAGGAGTATCACCTACGCCTCCGAGGCTACGGTACCTCCACTCACCCCTTATGCCTTTTAGAGGTGCGACTTCATGCTAAGGAGATCTAAATAACGGTTCCTAACTTTGAAAAAGAACATACCCCCTGTCGCTTAGATCAGGCTCTCACACGATTTACAAGGACGCAACATCACCTTGAAGCTCGAGGGCGGTCGAGCCGTGAGATCACTTATGCCCCCGAGGCTATGGTACCTCCACTCGCTCCCTTACGCCAAAGGATGCAGCTGCGTACTAAGTAAATCACGCGAGAACACGATCCAAGCGATAAAGGGAAGAAAAGCTCGAATAAAACTAAATCAACCACGAACCAGTTTATGTTTCGAGTTTTTAGGCCACCACGATCAAAATTCGAAATGCTAACTTATTACATGGGCCTTCATGCCCAGATTTGGCTCACAGGCCCTCATCGTCATTAGGCGGAACCACCTCAGCTTCAAAAAGCGAGGCCAGACGGCTTCCAGGCTCTTTGGCGGCTTCAATCAGCTCCACGCAGGCATCCTCGTTCTCCTCGTCTGTCCGGTCCGGGTCTGTGATAAAGCCCTCAGCGACGAGCTTCATGTCGAACACAAACCCTGAATGGACGACGGCCAGCACCCTCTTCACGCCGTGATGGAGGCCGTCCCGTATCTTCTCCCGGGCAAGGCGGCCCAGTGCCACCATCCGACAGACGAAGGAGTTCCCCGGAACATCTTCCCCGGTGTCGGCGTTGGGCTCGACCCCCAGGCCATCACACACGGTGGTGATCGCGCCCTAGAGCAATTGGGTCCTCCGGATCTCAGCTTCGAGGAGGCTCTGGAAGGAGTTGGCAGAGGATTGGGCCTCTCGATTCTCCCTCTCCAGCTCTGAAACACGACGAACAGATCAATACCCAACACAAGGCCCTCCACATCGTAGCCGTAACAATCACACTTACCCTCGATATGGGTCTGCAGGCCCACGACCTCGTCGCGAAGCCCCCCGCACGTTCGCTCGAGCCCTAGGAGGGCGCGGTCCTTGTCACTGATGGTCGCCTTTAGCGCCTCGATCTCCCGCTGAGCAGACTCGAGAGCTGCGTCCTTCTCTTGGACGGTTCCCTTCAGCGTCGTGACCTCGTCCTTCAGAGCATCAGAACGAGCGGTGGCCCGCTCGACCTCGACGTTGAGGGTATCGCGCTGACGGCTAACCTGGGAGACATTCTCCTCGAGCTCCTTCACCCGTCTCGACAGGGGCTCGAGATCCCCGCGGGCCTGGGCAACCTCCTCCCTAACCTTGTCCATGCTAGTGCGCATCATGGCCTCGGCCACCCACGCCTGCATCGCTTCCTCTTTCAGCACCGCGTAGGCGACGCGCAGCTCAGCCATTTCGGCGTTCCGATCGGAAAGCCGTTTCTGGGCCTCCTCGGCCAAGACCCGTTGCTGAGACAGCGCGGCCCACACGCCACTCTCATCCCGGATGAAGAGTGACTTGCGGCGGGAGTGCTCCTTCAGCTCCTGAACTCAATCCGAAAAAAAACCGAAAAGGTTAAAAAGCCGAGGGAAAAAGACACCAAGAAAACCACGGAAAAAGCCGACGGGTCGATCGTACCTCGGTGGCATCCCCCATACTCCGCACGGCACCAGACGCCACTCGAAGCAACCGATCAAGGTGCCGGCGGATGCCCTCGAGGTACTCCCATCGGTGCACTTCATCTTTGTCATTCAGGACGAAGATGGGCTCGGCGTCGGGGTTCGCGGCGTCCCTAAACTGGAGCGACGCCCCCCCACCTCGGTATCTCCGCCTCTGCCCGCGCTATCGCCAGCGCGGCGATGTCGGGCCATGACGACAACGAACCAGCCAGGGCGTCTCCCGATCCCGCGGAAGGACCGGCCTCGCCCGCAGTTTCTGACTCTCCGACGACCGTCGAGGCACCGGCCTGATCCGCGGCTTCACCCCCCTCGACCCCCATCACTTGTTTCCATTTGTCCAGGGGGGGTGTCGTCGGGGGGAAGGTCCACGGCCATGGGTGCCCGCCCCCTAGGGGAACTGGCCCCTCAACCGCCGGCGCCTCCGGAGCCGGCGCCTCGACCGAAGACGGCTCCGGTACCCGCGCCACGACCGTAGGCGCCCCCGGAGCCGGCGCCTCTTCTTCTGGCGCTCCGGTCAGGGGCTCGACCGTCCCGCCCTCCACCATACCCGCTGGCTCGGCCAACGGGTCTTGTTGCGACGGCGACCCGCCCGCTAGGGCCGCCTCCTGCCCCGACACCGACGCGACCTCCTCCATGGTCACGTCAGCCCCCGCCCGCTCCGCGCCGCGAATGGGTGCCTCGCCCGTCGTGACCTCGACGGCAGCCTCAGCCGTCGCTGACGACCTGGGCCCCGCCTCGACCGCACCGGGCGCCACCATCTCCGCCGGTTCGGACCCCTCCACGGCAGGGTCCGTGCCAGTAACCACCGTGGCGTCCGCTGGTTCCTGCCGTTGTCGCAGGCGCCCCTTCGTGGCCTCGACCTGCCGGACCCAGGCCGCATCCTGCTCGGCCGTCCGGTTAAGGACAACGGCGCTAGCCCGCAGCGACTTCATGGGGGTAAGCCCCATTGGCTCTGCCTTCCGCTTTAACCTGCAAAGTGAAGAAACGTGAGCCAACGGACCCCGAGAAAGGCAGGACAACCGAGCAGAGACGCTTACCCGGAAATTGGCACCAAGGGCCTCGACCTCGTGTGACCCGAGCCTCCCGGGGGCGGCCGATTGTGGCCTCGCAGCGGCCTCACCAGCAGGCCGGGCGCTCCTGGGGGCCCTGACCGACGCACCGCCCTGTGCCTTTTGTGCCTCCGAGGCCAGCTGGCCTTGGGTTCTCACGCCTGCCGACGCCGCCGCCGATGACGACGCCGGTACTACCGTCCCAGCCCCTGCCCGAGCTTGCGGGGCCTGGGCTGGTGCGGACGTCCCCGTCGACCCCTCTTGATGGGTCCGGGGTAAAGCGGCCCCTCCCGTCGAGGGGCCCATCTCCTTCTCTGTCTTCTCCTCCTCCTCGGACTCCTCGACCACGACGACCGAGGAGGACGCCCCCCCTGATGGGTTCCACCAGGGGGCGAACGTCGGGAAGATCCCCCAGCCCGGTCGCGGTCTCATACCACGACAGGGTGTCATCGTCCTCACCGCTGCTGTCGTCGTCCTCCCCCGAGATCGTCTCGGAAGGCGACGGCACCAGGGGGACCCCATCGATAGTCTGCTGGCACCGGAGCTTCTTCAACGCCACCGCCTCTTTGGCCTTGCGGATTGCCCGCTTCTTGGCCGTCTCCTTGGTTTGCTTCTTCTTGGAAGCATGCTGGCGTCGAGCCTCCCGGGCGGGCCGGTCCTCTGGGACTGGCGGACGCGTCTCTCGCAGCACCGACAAATCCTACGCGCCGGCCTCGACCAAATCAGCGAAATCCAAAAATAAACGAAATTGGCAAACCTACTAACCCTAAGATACGTACCACTGGCTCGAACCCTTCGGTAGGTCTCATGGGGACCCGGTTAGCCTCCTCCACCTTGAAGTTCCCAACCATCCGACGCGCTCGCCGGAGGACCTCCTCGAGGGAAAGGGATTCGTGGGACATCCGGGTCCCCTCCAGCGATGCCTCCGGAGTCATCTGGTCGAGGCGGAGACGACGCCGGCACAACGGCATCACCCTACGGCGATGGAAGGCCGCGGCCACCGCCGCAGCCGTCAAGCCCCGAAGGCGAAGCTGCTACAGCGCCGCCAGCAGTGGGTCCAGGCGTGGCTTCTCGGCTTCCGGCACTCCGTATGTCCAGCGATCCTCTCGAGCGGTTAGCACGCGGCCAGTGTACCTCGGCAACTGATTTTCGTCGTTGCGGAGGTAGAACCAACCCTCGTGCCACCCACTGTTCGAAGAGATGAGGCGAGCTGAGATGTACAGATCCGCCCGGCTCGATCTCACCTGCAGGACGCAGCTCCCTACTCGGGCCGCGCACAAGACGCCCTTCTCCCCCGCCTTCTTGGCGAAGAGCTCGGCCTTGAAAAGGTGAAGCCACAGGTTCCACTGCGGCTCCACCCCAAGGTAGCCCTCGCAGACCTCCGCGAAGATGGCGGCCTGCGCGATGGCGTTGGGGGAAAGGTGGTGAAGCTCCACCTGGTAGTAGTGGAGGAGCGCGCGCATGAAGACGGACGCCGGCACGCCAAACCCCCGCTCGTGGAAGCAGACGAAGCTCACCACGTACCCCTCCGGGGGCGCCGGCTCCCGGTGGGCAGGGGCGACGCGATCCACTCCGGTTGCGACCGGCTCGTCCTCGGCTGCAGCAGCCCGTCCTCGACCAATTCTTCCAACCTCCTCTCCGTCACCAAGGAGGCGGCCCAGTCATTGGCGGGGAGGATCTGGCTCTTTCCTGCCATCGGTGTTATCGAAAGGGGGGGTGGACGAAGAGGACGCGGTGGCGATAGCGATGCGGGCGCAGAGCGCGATAAGGCAAGGGTTGTCTGAGGCAGAAGAATGCAGGAGCGCAAGGGAACGGAGGGGAACGTAGACCCCTAGGCCTTGATTTTATATGCCCAGGCGGAAGCCCAACAGCCGCGTGAAAAGGTAGGAACAGTTTCCCGCATTAAATGCGCCCACCTAACCGTTTCCTTACATCTCGCAGGAGTCGGGCACGTGGCCGTCCCCCACGTCGTAACCATACGCCACATTGCCCACTACCGCGCCGATCTCGCCTCCCCCAAAAGACGTGCCCGGCTAACGGGCGGGGGAGGGATCCGCGGACGGATATTCCCAGATATCTGGGAAACGGGCCCCGAGCCCGGTATAAGCCTCGAGGGAGCGAAAGCTGGCCCTCGACCAGGGTTCGACAGCTGTCCTCGAGCAATAGAGTTAGGGACGACCCAGGGTGTGCCCGTACATGGCCAAGGGCTCGAGCCACGCTCTCGAGGCACCCTAGGATGTATTCGAGGCCGAAGGAGGAGGTCATCGTAGGAATCCCCCCGGGGGAGGCATCGAGCCCTCGAATCCTGTCGCAGGGAATCGAGATCCACACGACCACTCCTTGGCATCTTTGAGAGCACCTCCGGGCCACTAGCTGACCCCTAACGAACGGGGCACGGGCTCTCACTCGAATTCCCCCGCTAGCAGCTCACCGGAGATCGTCGGAACTCGCGCCCAAACGAGGGTAGTACGGCGTTCTCCACCCCTCCTCCTTTTTTCGAAAAGGAGCGTGAGGGTCGCACAAAAGACGGTCGGGACTCTAATCGACCTCGTGCGCGCGAGGCTCGGGGGCTCGACCTCAGAAACCTAAGCCTCGAGGGAGCGAAAGCTGGCCCTCGACCAGGGTTCGACAGCTGCCCTCAAGCAACAGAGTTAGGGATGACCCAGGGTGTGCCCGTACATGGCCAAGGGCTTGAGCCACGCTCTCGAGGCACCCCAGGACGTATTCGAGGCCGAAGGAGAAGGTCGTCGTAGGAATCCCCCCGGGGGAGGCATCGAGCCCTCGAATCCTGTCGCAGGGAATCAAGATCCACACGACCACTCCTTGGCATCTTTGAGAGCGCCTCCGGGCCACTAGCTGACCCCTAACGAACGGGGCACAGGCTCTCACTCGAATTCCCCCGCTAGCAGCTCATCGGAGATCATCGGAACCCGCGCCCAAACGAGGGTAGTACGACGTTCTCCACCCCTCCTCCTTTTTTAAAAAAGGAGCATGAGGGTCGCACAAAAGACGGTCGGGACTCTGATCGACCTCGTGCACGCGAGGCTCGGGGGCTCGACCGGAGAAACCTAAGCCTCGAGGGAGCGAAAGCTGGCCCTCGACTAGGGTTCGACAGCTGCCCTCGAGCAACAGAGTTAGGGACGACCCAGGGTGCGCCCGTACATGGCCAAGGGCTCGAGCCACGCTCTCGAGGCACCCCAGGACGTATTCGAGGCCGAAGGAGGAGGTCGTCATAGGAATCCCCCCGGGGGAGGCATCGAGCCCTCGAATCCTGTCGCAGGGAATCGAGATCCACACGACCACTCCTTGGCATCTTTGAGAGCGCCTTTGGGCCACTAGCTGACCCCTAACGAATGGGGCACGGGCTCTCACTCGAATTCCCCCGCTAGCAGCTCACCGGAGATCATCGGAACTCGTGCCCAAACGAGGGTAGTACGGCGTTCTCCACCCCTCCTCCTTTTTTCGAAAAGGAGCATGAGGGTCGCACAAAAGACGGTCGGGACTCTGATCGACCTCGTGCGCGCGAGGCTCGGGGGCTCGACCGCAGAAACCTAAGCCTCGAGGGAGCGAAAGCTGGCCCTCGACCAGGGTTCGACAGCTACCCTCGAGTAGGGATGAAAACGGATCGGATACGGACGGATATCACTGATATCGTATTTGTTTTCATATTTATGTCCGGATTCGGATTCGAATACGGATAGTATAAAAAATACCGGATAGGATATGATTGGATATCGACATCATAAATATGTGATTTAAATATTCGGATACGAATACGGTATCGGATGTTAAATATCCGGACTCGGATACGAACGGATTAAAACCCCTCTAAACGGATTCGGTCTCGAATACGGTCGAAAAATATCCATACCGTTTTCATCCCTGCCCTCGAGCAATAGAGTTAGGGATGACCCTGGGTGCGCCCGTACACGGCCAAGGGCTCGAGCCACGCTCTCGAGGCACCCCAGGACGTATTCGAGGCCGAAGGAGGAGGTCGTCGTAGGAATCCCCCCGGGGGAGGCATCGAGCCCTCGAATCCTGTCGCAGGGAATCAAGATCCACACGATCACTCCTTGGCATCTTTGAGAGCGCCTCCGGGCCACTAGCTGACCCCTAACGAACGGGGCACGGGCTCTCACTCGAATTCCCCCGCTGGCAGCTCATCGGAGATCGTCGGAACTCGCGCCCAAACGAGGGTAGTACGGCGTTCTCCACCCCTCCTCCTTTTTTCGAAAAGGAGCGTGAGGGTCGCACAAAAGACGGTCGGGACTCTGATCGACCTCATGCGCGCGAGGCTCGGGGGCTCGGCCGCAACGAATCATCCCCTAATAAAACGAAAACAAGACCTCGGAGGAGTCTCAGCACTCCACCGAGGCCTCGGGGGCTACACCCGGCGGGTGCGCTCGCGCGCCCCCACCGGAAAAAATCACGACGCTACGACTCCAGTTCGAACAAACCTCTAGGAGAGTGATTACACACTCACCCAAAGGCTCGGGGGCTACTGTCGGTACCAAAAGTACGGGGGTACTGAAAGGTCCTTGGTTGGTTTTGGTAATTGAGTGACAACTTAGGTGGACTAATATGTGGTTATGTGAGATACACAGGAGATTAGTCCACATGTGATAGTGTCATGAAGGAGCTCATTGCATATGAGACATGACATGGAGTCATGTGACCAAGATGGAGAAGATCAAGATGAGGCTTGGCTCGAAGGACCGGTTGTGAAGGTGAAGGGCAAGTTGAGGCTTCGAAGCGAAGGACCATGCGATGGTGAAGCTTGGGCAAGACTTGGCGCCGACGGACCAATACAACGGTGAAGAGCAAGTGAGGTCAAGATCGATGAACCAATACGGTCACGTGATGATATGAAGTGAATCATATCATTTGGTGATTGGTTGGTGCATGTGTTGCATCAATGTCGGAGGAGATGGAGTGGAATGCGCAAGGCTAAGGTATAACCTAGGGCATTTCCATTTCACCGGTCATAGGTGTGTAGAGAAGTTTATGACCGGGTTTAGGATAGATGGCCGTACTATCAAGAGGGGCAAACTTGTTTGCATATCGGTCATCTAGTGCCACTTGAGCGATCTAACTGTGCATACGTGTTAGGATCGAGTGGCGAGGCAAGTTGAGTGCCTAATTCCTTTGAAAATGATTATGAAAATGCTAACACACGTGCACAAGGTGGTGATCACTTGTTGGTGTTGGCACATTTGCGAAGGCGATGAAGTTTGGGCGGTAGAGAGGGTTTGGGTCTCTCTCTCCCTCCCGCCGAGCGTGCGAGCGCGGGATTCAGGCGATTTCGGGGAAATGAAATGCCAATTTTCCACTACGCCGGAAGTCGGAAAAGAAACGGAGGCGAACGGAGGTCACAGAGGTGACCGGACGCTGCACCGGACGCGGTCATGGTATGACCGGACGCGTCCGGTCAGTACTGCGCAGACACGGGTGTTAGGGTTTGTAACCGGCGCGTCCGGTCACTCGCGGGACCGGCGCGTCCGGTCAGTCGCCCAGAAGGAACTGCGGTTCACGAGGATGATCGGACGCGAGGCGCGTCCGGTCACACATGATCGGACGCGTCCGATCGTTGAAGGTGCTTACTGGACTCAAACCGGACGCGGGCACTGTCGCGTCCGGTCGTTGCGAGGGGCGCGTCCGGTCGTTACTTCGCGGGCGCGCGATGCTGTGCGATCGGCGCGTCCGGTCATTCGAAGCAGCGCGTCCGGTCGTTTGACAGGCGCGTCCGGTCGTTGCCTAGGGCGCGTCCGGTCGTTGGTTTGACCGTTGAGGGTCAGTGACCGTTGGAGGATCGGACGCGGTTGAGCGCGTCCGGTCATTATGAGAAGCGCGTCCGGTCATGGGGTTTGACCGTTGGCGCAGTGACCGTTGGAGGATCGGACGCGGTTGAGCGCGTCCGGTCAGTTACGACCGGCGCGTCTGGTCGTCCCGAAAAGGACCCAGTGAAGGGGTAACGGCTCTATTTGACCGTGGGATTATAAATAGATGCCTTGGCCAGCCGTGGCCGGTAGCGGAGCACACTTTAGCCTTGGTGGCTTGTGTGGTAGTGCTTGGGAGCCCTCTAACTCACTCATGCTTGATAGTGTTCATCGGATCGAGTGAGAGAGCGATTCTAGTGCGATTGCATCGTGAGGTTGCATCGAGTGGCACTAGGTGATCGTGTTGCAAGCCGGTTGTGCTTGTTACTCTTGGAGGTTGCCACCTCCTAGATGGCTTGGTGGCTTGTGGCTCCGTCGAAGCTCGCAAGAAGATTGTGCGAGGCTCCGGAGAAGCTTTGTGAGGGGGATTGTGCTCACCCCGCGGGGATCGCGAAGAGCAACTCTAGTTGAGCGTGTCATTGAGTTACCTCACTTGAGAGTGGTGTCTTACGGTGCCTTGCGGGGCGTGCCTTGAGGGGCAAGTGACTTGAGGGTCACACCGAGGAACCATCTAAGTGTTGGTCGACACAACGGGGACGTAGCTTGGTGGCAACCAAGTGAACCTCGGGAGAAAATCACCGTGTCAACTTTGTCTACTCTTCTCGGTGGTTTGCATTCATGCAACACAAGCTTGTATTTACTTTCATATATACTTGTGCTTGTGTAGTTGCTCTCGTAACTAGTTTGCTTGTGTAGCTTGCTAGTTGTCTTCTTGCTTGTGTAGCTAGAAGCTTCCCCTTGCGTGACTAATTTGGTTTGTGTAACCTTGTTAGTCTCTTTGCTTAGTTTGTGTAGCTAAGTGTTTTGCGCTCTCTAATTTGGCATTAGTTGCCTTGTTATTGAGCATTGCTAGTGAGCTTAGGCTTTGTGCGCTTTGCTTACTAGAATTGTGTAGGAGCTCTCTCTTGCTTGCAAAGTACTAGTGCATAGGTTTGTGTGACCTTGCTCTAGAATTAAATAGGAGAGCTCTTGCTAAGGAAAGCACCTTAGTTGCTTAATTAGGATCTTTGTGAGGTGCTTGCGAACTTAGTTAGAGGGGTGAAGTCTTGGCTAGACCGATAAGTTTAATTCCGCATTTGTTTTTAGTTAGCCAACACGCTTAAGTTTTAGAAAGGACTATTCACCCCCCCCTCTAGTCCGCCATCTCGACCCTACAAGTGGTATCGGAGCCGGGTCTCTCATTTGTGGTCTTCACTGACCCGAGAGGATGGCGGCTTATGGGCTAGATGTTGAGTGTCCACACATTTTTGATGGCACACACTTTGTACGGTGGAGAAATTGGATGACATGCAATTTTAAGTTTATTTCTCCTCAAATGTGGTGGATCGTAGATGTGGGCTTTTCCTTTGCAATTGATAAAAAGAATGCAACTCAAGCGCAAAGTAAATGCCTACATCTCGATAGCCAAGCTACTAATACTCTATATCGATCTATGGATAGTAGCATACTTTGTGAGATCATAGACTTCGAGTCCGCCCATGAAATTTGGGTGTTTCTAAATGAGAAATATGGGATGATCTCCAATAATGATGAGCCCAAGGAAGAGGTACATAAGGATGTTG
This sequence comes from Saccharum hybrid cultivar R570, assembly GCA_038087645.1. Lineage (NCBI taxonomy): Eukaryota > Viridiplantae > Streptophyta > Magnoliopsida > Poales > Poaceae > Saccharum > Saccharum hybrid cultivar. Next base: position 17,541,809 of record JAQSUU010000012.1, read on the forward strand.
AGCATGACCACAACAAGGTGGTTGTGGAGGATTGCTCCACCTCACGGTCAAGTGATGACAAAGATGATCATATCACAAGATCACTTGACAAGAAGAATGATAATGCCACAAGTGATGCAAGCAATGATTCTACTCCATGCACACTTGATGGTGAAGATGATGGCTATGAGAGTGATGCTTCAACAAGCTCTTCAACATCACCACATTGTTCCATGTCACATGGTGACACTAAGGTATCTATTGGTGGTTTTGTTGTTGATTGTGATGGTCCAAATTTTGAGCTTCTATATAAACTCTCAAAGGCCCTAAGAAATGAGATGGCAAAAACAAGTAAATTGAAAAACGAAAACTCATTTCTAAAAACCACATGTGAACAACAAAAGCATCTACTTTATGTTACTACTTGTTCACATGAGGAGCTAAAATTGGCTCATGAGGAACTTAGTGTTGCTCATGATAATTTGGCACAAGAACATGCTTTACTCACTAAGAAGCCTTCTAATGAAGAAACCAAGTCTAGTGAGAGCTCATCATTTGGGTCAAATGATCAATCACATATTACTAACCCTTGTGATGTAGGCAAGAAGCATGTATCCACCTCTTGTGATGATTTATTAGATATGCCATGTTTTTCACAATTAAATGCTTGTTTTACTTCTATGTCTTGTGAGACTAACCTTTTGAAGGAGAACAATGAGCTTAAAAGTAAAGTGAAGAATTTGAGCAACAAGTTAGAGAGGTGCTACAACTCAAAAGTCACCTTTGAGCACATGATGAAGACTCAAAGAAACGTTGGTGACAAAAGTGGCCTTGGCTTCAAGAAGAAAATGACAAGGGGCGAAAGAAAGCAAGAAAAGAGGATGAAGAGGCTACTCCAAAAGAAGCTCTCGCATTCCATGTGCTATCGATGCCATGAAGCGGGACATCTTGCTAATGGATGCCCAAACATTGAGAAGCTCAAGAAGATGAAGGAAGAAGAGAGGCTCAAGCATGTCAAGTGCTTCAAGTGCCACACTTGGGGTCATCTCACCTCAATGTGCCCAACCAAGCAATTGGTGAAGCAACAAGTAAAGCCTCAACCAAAGCCACTAGTTGAGCAAGATAAGACACCTCAAGAGCAAATCAAGATCAACCATGAAGATGATGGTGACTTGATGAAGAAGAAGAAAACAAGAAGGGGTGGAAGAGCAAGACATCCAATGCAAATTCAAGATGTCAAGATGATGAGCAAGAATCAAGATGAGAAGAAAGTACATGCTCACATCAAGTGCTTCAAATGTGGAGACATAGGACACTTCGCCTCGGGGTGTCCTACCAAGCTTGAGAAGAAGGCTCAAGCAACTCATGAGAGGCAAGGGAATGAAGAGCATCATATGAGCAAAGAAGAAAAGGCTCAATCAAAGAGAAGATGCTACTCATGCCGAGAAAGGGGACACATGGCACATTCATGTCCCCTAGGTAACACTTTTAGGCATATTTTAATTGATGATACTAATGTGCTTAGAAAGGATGGCAATGATACCTCTATGATTGCAATTGCAAAACATCCCGCTATCCATACTAAGGCTTTGCCTAAGTATGTTGCTCCTAACTTGAGAGGACCCAAACTTATTTGGGTACCATCAAAGAGTGGATGATTGTTTGTAGGTACCATCGGCATTGGAGGCTTGATTCAATTGGTTTCATTTTGTTCATCATATATTGAGTCAAGTTATGAAGCTCAATGCATATCCAATCCCAATGCCAAGTCAAAATAAGTGAAGTCCAAGTGCTACAACATACAAGTGTCATGATCAAGTTGTGGATGATTTATTGGAATTATTTGATGGCTTACAATTTATTTGAGTAAAAGCTTGCTATGTGGATGATCATGAGCTAACCAAGGTATATCACTTGTTAATCATTTCATTTGGGTGCATATGAGTTGATTGAATTGGATAAATGTGCAATGTTGCTTGCTATGAGATGATTGAATGGATTAAATGCTTAGCAATCAAGTTTGGATTGATTTGGGTTGGATAAGTTCATGAGATGACCTTTAGTAAGTGGATTGAATGGATATATATCTTATGAAAGTATTCAAACAAGTTAGTTTCAAGTTTGATTCACTTTTGATGAAGAATAGCTCATGTTTTGAAATCTGTCCTATATTAAAAATCTGAGCTAGCAGTGATCTTAGCCATGTTTGAGTGATCAAATCTATTTGGATTGGCTTGAAATTTGGTATACATGCTCTACACTTATGATAGAAGATGCTGTAGATATTTCATGAGAAATGGATAAAGGTTGCTTCGGTTTTGAAGTGCATCTTGTCAGCTATAGTGCAGCAGTTTTCAGCATGTAGCAGTGGTGGAAGATTTGAAATCTAGTAGCAATCCAGAAGTCAAAAGAAGTTCAAATTTTTACAGTTGCTAGATGACTTAGTGAAGCACATCTCCACCAAATTTCATGGCATTTAGATCCGTACATTGTGAGATATGAATTATTCTTTGAAGGGTACAGAATCTGCCAAGAAAAGTGACAATTATTGGATTAATCTAGAGTCACTTTGATTGAAAGGTCCTCAAGTTGGAAACTTGTTTATAAGTGGTTGAGGTACCCAAGTTTGGTTTTGGATTGATCTATAAGCATGAAAAGCAATGAGTACAAGAACATTTGATTGTGGAATGTACTTGGTGTACTTATTTGGTACTCAATTTGAAGATCAAAATTAAACTTAAGATGAAGATGAAGTTTAAGTTCTAGTGATGATTAGAGATCATTTGGTAGAAAGAAAAGGACTTAAACAAGTAGAAAGAGTTGGACTCAAATGTAGATTCAAGGATTATTCATCAATATTGAGTTCATCATTTGGATCAATCAAACTATATCATTTCAAGTGAGTATCAAGAGTAGTTCTTTGGAGAAAGGTCACTTCTCCCTAGTGAGGGGCTTGCCGCCGTGTGTAGGTGAAACCAAGTTTGGGACTTGGAAGGCTAACATGGAAGTGGTGATCCAAAGAACTTGTGATGCTTAGTTGAAGCAATCAAAAGGATTGATCTAAAAGAGCAAGCAACACCCAAAAGAGAGTTAGTCATTGCAATTCAATTAATATTCTAAGTGATTCTCTCATGCAAGCAAAGATGATATAATGAAGCAAGCCAACCACAACAAGAAAGTGCACTTGATCATAAGTGGTTTTCATTTCATATGGGTGAAGAATGGATTTATCTATGATAATTGGTCTTCACCAATCTTATAAATTAGACTTCACATTGCTATTGAAGTAATGAATTAGAATCTATGTGACTATCCTCTACTCCAACATAGCAAAGGTATCATTGTAATGTGCATGATCATTTCATTCCTTACTAGTATGCGGCTAGTGCATATAGTACATGCTTATTAGGATCGTGCATGACAAACAAAAATTTTAGATTCATAGCCTACCACTATTGCTTGATTGTCTAAATGATCTAGTGGTATGAGTATGAATTTGTTCATGAGCTAGTGAACCCAAGTACTTGATCTAGTTTGGATTGCTAACAAATGACAAGTACAACATTGGTAAGATAACCCTTAGCATAAGGTGTGAAGAAGCTTGTCATTGGATCAAAATCGGACTTGGAATCTTAGGCAAATCAACATAGTTCAAGTCATACAAGAAGCTCATGACAATGATAAGAGTACAAGCACAAGACAACAATGAAAATGGATATCTAGTTTGTTTCAAGTGGTATCTAGACTCAAATTGATCTTCCAAGTGGTATGTACAAGTGGTGTCTAGATAATGATCTACAAGTGATATCTTACAAATGGTACTCATGAAGATAGCAAATGTTCAAGAAGTGAATATTATTGCCAAATCCTTCAAAGTGGATCCATACTAGAAAATTCTTTCAAATGGTATCACATTCCTACTCATGGTATCTTCACGTGGTATCATTCATACAAGACGATGGTTTCACAAGTGATCCTCAACTTTAAGTGATCAAATCAAGCAATGCTACCCTCATCTTCAAAGTGATATCTCAAGTGAATGACACATGCTATGACATAGGGGGAGAAGCCCCACCGATTGGTATCAAGGTCAAAGATCCTATGTGGAATCTCAAGAGCAACCATAAAGTTTGTCATTCCAACATATGTGGTAATGTCCATCAAAAATGCAATATTCAAATCTCAACCATCTACCCTAATGCAAGTCTTTGTATCAATTAAGAAGATCACCTTTTATGGAAATTGATGACAAAGGGGGAGAAGTTGGACAAAGATATGGTTGGACAAAGATATGCAAGATTTTCTTTTGAGGAGAGATTGCTTTGGGAGAGAGATAGATGATATTGGACATAGACATGGACAAAGAGGGAGCAACATTGAAGAATGTAAGGGGATCAAATATTCTTGGACAAAGAAAGCACACAAGTAGGGGGAGCAAGCTCATGAACTTTGATTGATTATATTTGATATGTGCATAATTCATGTGCTTGCTTGCATTGCATAAGTTCTTAAATTCAATATGCTTGCTTGTGTGGTGTATGCTAGTTATAGAACTTGAATGATGATTTGATAACTAGCAAGCATAGGATGTTAGCTAGACTTGTGATTATTATGCAAAAACTAGAACCATGCTTATAATGTGATCTCACGGGGTTTCTAGTGTTTTTGATGTCTAGCTACTCGTGATGCTAAGGATAATGGCAAACTTGTGATTTTCAAAAGGTATCAAGCTACTAATTGGTATCGAGCTACAAAGGTTTATTCTATACACCTTAGCATCACTTAGTAGTGCTAACCCTCCCACAAATTTCATATTTATGCATATGTGCAAGCTTGAAACCAAACCATTTGAGCACATATGTAGGGGGAGTTATCACTACCAAGTCGGATTTTATGGTGCTTATCCAAATCTTGACATAGAGCTTAAAAAGTTGGATAAGTAACATTAAATCCAAAACAAGTTAGCAATTTACACTTGTGTGAAGTGCTAGCTTGAAAAAGCATAATTTCCATATCTTTGTAGAGTTGTCATCAATTACCAAAAAGGGGGAGATTGAAAGGTCCTTGGTTGGTTTTGGTAATTGAGTGACAACTTAGGTGGACTAATATGTGGTTATGTGAGATACACAGGAGATTAGTCCACATGTGATGGTGTCATGAAGGAGCTCATTGCATATGAGACATGACATGGAGTCATGTGACCAAGATGGAGAAGATCAAGATGAGGCTTGGCTCGAAGGACCGGTTGTGAAGGTGAAGGGCAAGTTGAGGCTTCGAAGCGAAGGACCATGCGATGGTGAAGCTTGGGCAAGACTTGGCGCCGACGGACCAATACAACGGTGAAGAGCAAGTGAGGTCAAGATCGATGAACCAATACGGTCACGTGATGATATGAAGTGAATCATATCATTTGGTGATTGGTTGGTGCATGTGTTGCATCAATGTCGGAGGAGATGGAGTGGAATGCGCAAGGCTAAGGTATAACCTAGGGCATTTCCATTTCACCGGTCATAGGTGTGTAGAGAAGTTTATGACCGGGTTTAGGATAGATGGCCGTACTATCAAGAGGGGCAAACTTGTTTGCATATCGGTCATCTAGTGCCACTTGAGCGATCTAACTGTGCATACGTGTTAGGATCGAGTGGCGAGGCAAGTTGAGTGCCTAATTCCTTTGAAAATGATTATGAAAATGCTAACACACGTGCACAAGGTGGTGATCACTTGTTGGTGTTGGCACATTTGCGAAGGCGATGAAGTTTGGGCGGTAGAGAGGGTTTGGGTCTCTCTCTCCCTCCCGCCGAGCGTGCGAGCGCGGGATTCAGGCGATTTCGGGGAAATGAAATGCCAATTTTCCACTACGCCGGAAGTCGGAAAAGAAACGGAGGCGAACGGAGGTCACAGAGGTCATGGTATGACCGGACGCGGTCATGGTATGACCGGACGCGTCCGGTCAGTACTGCGCAGACACGGGTGTTAGGGTTTGTAACCGGCGCGTCCGGTCACTCGCGGGACCGGCGCGTCCGGTCAGTCGCCCAGAAGGAACTGCGGTTCACGAGGATGATCGGACGCGAGGCGCGTCCGGTCACACATGATCGGACGCGTCCGATCGTTGAAGGTGCTTACTGGACTCAAACCGGACGCGGGCACTGTCGCGTCCGGTCGTTGCGAGGGGCGCGTCCGGTCGTTACTTCGCGGGCGCGCGATGCTGTGCGATCGGCGCGTCCGGTCATTCGAAGCAGCGCGTCCGGTCGTTTGACAGGCGCGTCCGGTCGTTGCCTAGGGCGCGTCCGGTCGTTGGTTTGACCGTTGAGGGTCAGTGACCGTTGGAGGATCGGACGCGGTTGAGCGCGTCCGGTCATTATGAGAAGCGCGTCCGGTCATGGGGTTTGACCGTTGGCGCAGTGACCGTTGGAGGATCGGACGCGGTTGAGCGCGTCCGGTCAGTTACGACCGGCGTGTCTGGTCGTCCCGAAAAGGACCCAGTGAAGGGGTAACGGCTCTATTTGACCGTGGGATTATAAATAGATGCCTTGGCCAGCCGTGGCCGGTAGCGGAGCACACTTTAGCCTTGGTGGCTTGTGTGGTAGTGCTTGGGAGCCCTCTAACTCACTCATGCTTGATAGTGTTCATCGGATCGAGTGAGAGAGCGATTCTAGTGCGATTGCATCGTGAGGTTGCATCGAGTGGCACTAGGTGATCGTGTTGCAAGATGGGTTGTGCTTGTTACTCTTGGAGGTTGCCACCTCCTAGACGGCTTGGTGGCTTGTGGCTCCGTCGAAGCTCGCAAGAAGATTGTGCGAGGCTCCGGAGAAGCTTTGTGAGGGGGATTGTGCTCACCCCGCGGGGATCGCGAAGAGCAACTCTAGTTGAGCGTGTCATTGAGTTACCTCACTTGAGAGTGGTGTCTTGCGGTGCCTTGCGGGGCGTGCCTTGAGGGGCAAGTGACTTGAGGGTCACACCGAGGAACCATCTAAGTGTTGGTCGACACAACGGGGACGTAGCTTGGTGGCAACCAAGTGAACCTCGGGAGAAAATCACCGTGTCAACTTTGTCTACTCTTCTCGGTGGTTTGCATTCATGCAACACAAGCTTGTATTTACTTTCATATATACTTGTGCTTGTGTAGTTGCTCTCGTAACTAGTTTGCTTGTGTAGCTTGCTAGTTGTCTTCTTGCTTGTGTAGCTAGAAGCTTCCCCTTGCGTGACTAATTTGGTTTGTGTAACCTTGTTAGTCTCTTTGCTTAGTTTGTGTAGCTAAGTGTTTTGCGCTCTCTAATTTGGCATTAGTTGCCTTGTTATTGAGCATTGCTAGTGAGCTTAGGCTTTGTGCGCTTTGCTTACTAGAATTGTGTAGGAGCTCTCTCTTGCTTGCAAAGTACTAGTGCATAGGTTTGTGTGACCTTGCTCTAGAATTAAATAGGAGAGCTCTTGCTAAGGAAAGCACCTTAGTTGCTTAATTAGGATCTTTGTGAGGTGCTTGCGAACTTAGTTAGAGGGGTGAAGTCTTGGCTAGACCGATAAGTTTAATTCCGCATTTGTTTTTAGTTAGCCAACACGCTTAAGTTTTAGAAAGGACTATTCACCCCCCCTCTAGTCCGCCATCTCGACCCTACAGGTACCCACACCCATCGCTAGTAAAAAACTAAAACGACTGAAACCGCAACAAAAGGCAACCCGCCTCGACCGCGCATCCTGTCCGCCTCGTACGAGGCCCGCTCGACGGGGCGCCTCAACCGCGCTTCGGCTCCGACTCGTACGAGGCCCGCTCGACGGGGCGCCTCGACCGCGCCCCATCCCGTACAGCAAGCTACCTTGACGGCGCTCCGACCAGCGCGAAGCTCGTCCGTCCACTGGGAAAAATCTGACTCGCGTGAGCCCGGGTCGAGCGCCTCGACTCCTTCTCTTTACCTACCCCAGGACAAAAGCCATAGCATTTAATGCGGTTACCTACTATCACCTACCGGCATGGCTGCGACCAGGATCGACGTGGGAACAATGCCCGTGTCAGGTCTCACTGTTTTACCACCCATCCCATGATGGGAGGTGAAACCCGTCACTATACCCACCTTACCGCGCACTGTTTACCATCGATCACCCTCGAGGGAGGATAAGACAAGGCCCGTTCTCCGTAATCTCGGGGATTCGGCCTTATCCATTCAGTCTCGACCCGGCCTTGACCCAACCTCGACGCTCGGCACAGTTCAACGGCAAGGGAAGGACGGTATGGCACGGCGCTCCGGGTCATTTCGCCGTCTCGTCTCCCACGACGCCATGGTGTCCAGGGATGGCCGACCATTCCCAGGGCACGTCGCTACAGTCAACTCAACAAGAATCGACAAAACATCACCTCAAGGCTCCCCGTCGTCCTGGCCTCCTCTCGCCCTATAAAAGGGCAGGCCAGGGTTCTACGAGAGGGAGAGGAACGAAGCACCCGATCGGACAACAACAGACAACGAAGAAAAACAAGAGATCGATACCTCAAGCAACCACCCTTGTCCTTTTTTCCTCTCTTTGAGACTTGGGCTCGACGCCCTCTCTCGCATGCTTGTAACCCCTACACGAGCATTTCGGTGCAAGGAAATACAAACTTCTTCCCCCCGCTGGACGTAGGGCCTTCTTTTGCCCGAACCATGATAAACCCCCGTGTGTTCTCCTTGCATCACCATCCAGGAAAGAGACACGCAGCATTTACTCGTTGGTTTAGGACCCCCTCGGGTCCGAACACTAACACCATCTATCCTCTATATCATCCTCTATCCACCGTGGGGTCTACTTATCACTTTATCTAAATATATCCATGTGAGATCTAGTTTTGAAGTATTTATTACAACAAATTCAATGGTGTAATCGAAATTTAATTTGATTTTTTTAGTTTATGAGTTATAACATTTTGTAGCTTGAAAAATCAGTGGGGCCCGCCACTGACGCATGGACAGCAGCAGCACTGCCCCTTCGCGCGCGTGGCTGCGCCTGTCATGGGCTGCACGTCCGTATCACCTGTAAAATGGTACTTGCCCGTTATATTTGCCGGGTGGACTTTCGGATAGAGGATAAGGTGGCAACGTAGCGCATCCCGCTGCAGGAGTTTTTCCTGTAAACACATCCTGGAGGGAGATATATCGGGTGCCGGTGCGACTAGTCTAAGGGGATGTTTGTTTGAGGAGTTAAAGTTAACTTGCACTGTAGTACTTTCGTCTTATTTGATAAAAAGTTTTCAATCATAGAGTAATTAGGCTTAATAGATTCGTCTCGTGAAAAACTCCTAAACTATATCAACATACATGCAATCAGTCTACATTTAGTACTCCATGCATATACCGCAACATTCGATGTGATGGAAGTTAAAATTTAACTCCTCAAACCAAACAGGGCCAGTTTGCACACGATTCACACAACGTTCAGAAAATAAAGACATACAGTACATGTAGTAGTACTGGACAACATGTAAGTACGGTGTACGTATAGACAGTAGGAGTACTTACTTTGTGTTCGAATAAAAATCGTAAAACGGCGAGTATTTGATGGTGTACAGGACTAGGCTGCTCCTTGCAGCGTGGACCCGCCGCTGCCGCTCGTGTACGGACGATCCACGGGCCCAAACCACCCTAAAGCCCTAAACCTCCAGCGAGTTCGTACCAGGTCCACGACGAACTTTATATCGGTCAAACGCAGGGGAAGAGCTGGACGGCGGACCGCCGGAATGGACGTTGCCCGCCCGGCAGAAGCACCAAAATCCACACGGCCGTTTCCTTGGAGAGGAAGCGGAAAACTTTCCTTCCCCTCCCCATCCCTCTCTTCCGGACGATGCCCGTTGTGCGAGCTGGGCTGCAACCACGCTTGCCGCCGCGCCGCCTGTAAAGTCTGTAACGCTCTCCGCCGCCCACCCTGCTGTGGACCGGCGTGAAGAGGAGCGAGTCAATGGCTCAAGGCACGAGTCCGTGTGGTCGCTCCGCTCCGTCGCCGTCCACACGACCGAACCGGCTCTGGGACGCGGATTTCAGTGCTGCCTGCCTGCCAGCCACCCATGAGGCACCGCCTGTCTGCGCGGCATGGCGAGGCGAGGCTCACGTGTGCCGCGGACATTGGGAACGGAACAAGAGAGAACTCACGGGTGCCGTCGTGCAGAACGGCAGGTCGATGGGGGCCCGTTGTTTAGCACTGCCATTATAAGCTGCCGCCGCTCAAGGGCAAATGTCAATGTGCAGTCAGATGGATAGGCAGAATTATGGCTACTCGTGCAACTCTTTAACCTTGAGTTTGAGGGGTTGTTTAGTTGGTCAAAAAGTTTAGGTTCGGCTACTGTAGCACTTTTCGTTTTATTTGGCAATTTATGTCCAATCATAAACTAATTAGGCTCAAAAGATTTGTCTCGTGATTTACAACTAAACTGCGTAATTAGTTTTTTCTTTCATCTACATTTAGTACTCTATGCATGTACCGTAAGATTTAATATGACAGGTACTGTAGTATTTTTTGGGTTCACTTTTTTAAACTAAACAGGCTCTGAGTTTATTACACACGTACTATAACACACTTGGCAGTAGTTGGTTGGCACTGACGAGAAGCGGAACACTGCAAGTTGGAACTGGCCAATGGCCTTCTATGAACTGAAGTCAGAGTTCCGTCCTGGCAGCGAATGGAGTAGCTTGCTTGCTGATCTGATTTTGCAGCTTTCTTTTCACAGAGTCGAGCTCATTTAATTTGCACGAGATACAATACTACCTCTGTAGAAAATAAACGAAACTATGGTATACGTGTCAGTTAAAGTATAGTAAATAGTATTCACATTTATAACTCTAAATCAATTTATTATGAAAATATATTTTATAATTAATCTAATTATATTTATTTGATATTATAAATATTTATATTTTTATTTATAATTGATCAAACTTGGTACACTAAAACCATAATACTGTTTCAGAAGTTTATTCTTTTGGCCCAACGTTCAGAGATGCTCGTGCCACCCAACGCTCGGCGAAACAGAGAGTTCGATTTTCCTTTTCGGTGCCATGTAGAGACACGTATTGCCATCTGGACAGGACAGGACTTGGAGTTTTCTTTACTTGAGGGTGAGTATTACTACGATTTTGGACACGCGGTTGTTGGAATAATCCCACCGCGTCCTGCTGAAAATACTTTCCGTAATGAATGCATTATTTGATGCATACGTATCTACTTCGTTTCACATGTGTAAAAATGGATTTAAGTGGAATTAAACTAAGTTTCATAACAATATACTCCAATACATGTAGATTAAGATAAATATAAGCGTACCAAAATAAAGCCGTGGTTGGAGCACTTTGTTTGGTTTGGCCTGGCCGACGTGTTGGCTCGCGCACGAACGTGCGCAGTACTATACGCAAATAAAGCGGCCCAGTTTTATTATTATTATTATTGGAGGGGTTGATCGATTAGTTATTTAGATTATCCGATTAGGCGATTAGGTTAGATGTCAAGTTGGGCAGATACCTTTCTTCCCTACAGCTGCGTAGCTGCCCATGCGGCCATGCATTCCACGAACACTGCCAAATGGGAGGTCCAGATTTTCAGGCGGGAGAAGAATGTGAATAGTGCACTCAGCTTGCTCAGTGCAGGTTTTGTAGGACATATCAGTACATTACTTCCAAGTCGACATGACACGGATGCAATGGGTTCCATCTCAGATTAACCTACTACAAGAATAGTTTGGTTCTCTTGCTTCTTCCCATGAGTAGCGGTTTACAAGAAAATGCCTCGGAGCTTATGCCGTCGAGGGAAATTTCTTGCTATCAGGGGAGCTAATCCAGTACTCGTATGCCAAGACCGGCAAGACTAGGCTTACTACTCTTGCTAGCACGGTAGGGCACGCTTGCCTGGGAACCAAACTGCTCATCCCGTGGGCAAAAAGTTTCATTCGCGAGCCATCGACAAACGCGAACCTCATGATGCCATTAGTCGCTCGTGTCCCTCTTTCTCTCATGTGTGCGTTCGACGTATGTATCCTCCACTTTCCTTTTGCATGCACCAGCTGGCAACTAAACAGGTAACACAAATGCTGCAGAATCATGATCATCAGCAGTGTGTGCAGGGGCGCTGACGAGATGAACAGTGGCAGTATCTTCCACTTCCACGCAGCACTGTGATGGCTGATGAAGTGATGAGGCATGGCCAAATGACCAGACGATTGAGATCAACGCATCCACGACGGATTCCGCGTCATATTCGATCTCCTGTTCTTGCGTCGCACGTCCATCGGTAGGCCGTACATCGTAGTCGTAGTCCGTGTACAGATAAGTGGAACAGATGGTCCTGATGGGCTTTACTATTCCGTCTAATAAAGAACTAATAGCCTGCAATACCTCATGATTGTTCAAGTATGCGGCGTAAACGTATCACTCGTGTACTTAAACTAAATACTGGAGATAACCAGAGTTTATGTGATGGGACTCCACTGATGCTAGTATATACTAGAAAACACTCTTTGGTCGAGAGGGGAGGTGTATATATGGTATAGACTAGAGACAGAGGTCCACTACTCACCCGCACGTACACGTACACACGTCCATTTCAGACTCCAAGCAAGGCCGGACGGAGTAACATACGTACATGGCAATCTCGCATAACCAAAGAATGAGTATTCCGGGAGTGCATGATTAATAAACGGATGATGCCAACAAGGGATATGATGAATTAATGGATATTGAGATTGGTGCTATACCGTACTGTACCAACGATAGCAGCCGAAGGTCTGCTGTATACCATATGACGAGCTATCAAGTGATTGTTTCAGTTCCTCTGTGTTTCTTACAGCGCTAGAGAAATCAAGGTGTAAACTTGCTGATCTAGAGCAAGCTGCGTCCCCTCGGCTAAATCACTGTGTCGAAACGCTACAAAACTTGAATGTCCTGGTATTGGAACAAAAGCCGAGAACAGAAACGAACATCTCGATGATAAATCGAGCAATGCAACACAGCACCCATGATACACGTTGGGTGGTGGTCGTACTGTCGTAGTCGAGATCAACTGAGCAAGGCAATTCAAGGAGAGTACTTTTTCAATAGACGACAAGATGATAGTCACTGAAAAAGCTAGACACGTTCCTTAAGATATTTAGCAGCTAGTGTCACAAGTCCGTTTGCAGCACCGACGATGGACAAGAAGGAAGCAGAGACAAACCACAAGGGTCCCGCCGCCAAGATGCCCACCTTATTACCGTTTACCCCTTCCCCAATCCCCGGTTAGCGACAAGTAATCTATTCATAAAATAACCATGTGGGCATGTGGCCATGCCCTGAACTGATCGGCGGACGGTGGAAACGTCAAAGGTGTTCAGTGAGTCAGTGGTTAGTGCGATGACAAAAGAACCGATTTCTGAATTCACGCGTGCGTAAACTAATGGATGTATTTGTGTATACAGAGTGAGAGTGCAGAGAGCAATGCGAAGAAAATCACCGTGTCCACGGAGATGTGGTTCGATTTTCAGTTGTGGAGTCAGAACAAATTCAAAAAAATGCGCGTTTGCCTGGTTGATGTATAGAATTTTTTACTGCGATGATACATACTCACAGCCCGTACTCTCTACAATGGCCCACCCGTATGGGTTTTGCAACTTTGCAAGCATCGAAATTTGGTGCAGGTACAGGCCAAAACCTGCGAGTGACTGTGTTGGTTAGTAGGAGGCAGGGTTTACCCTCTTCAGCTCTCATTGGGCTGTAGGATAAGTCTTGATCTTTCGAGGACCTGTTGTTGACATGTACTCCTACCAAACTATGAAACTACTTGTGCCAGATGACAGGGAAGAGGGTAGTAGTACCATTCAATCATGTCAGGTCCGGGGTCTCTGCTTGATGTTGAATTGTTGATGATAGGGAAGAGGGAATAGAGAGACTGGGGAGAGCGACGCCGCTCGTAAATCGTGGATCCCGCGATGCAATCCGATCAAGCCCAAAGCTGACTCTTTGATGTGGGAATAAAGGAACCGACAAGGCCCAAGAGCCCAAACATGGGCCAAGGGCCACCAGTCCTCTCTTCTGGTTGGCATTGGCACCATCAGCTCGGCCCATCCTCTGGAAGCTGCCCTCGGGGTTCTATTGCTTCGCGGCCTCGCGGGAATGAAGCCGTGTTTCTCCTTCCGGTCCAACAACGCCGAGCAACCGAGAACTGGCCCACGGTGGGCGGGCACCCATCATGTGCACGTTGCCAGCGCTGCGCGAGGCCCGCTTGTGGCCAGCCGCCGTGCTCTGCAACTGCAACCGCAGAGAGGGGCACCGGAGTGAGTGACCGGCGGTCGGCGGACCGGGTGAGTAGCTTGCCTTTGCCGGCGTGCACTTTCGTCTTCTACAGGCGCCAGGGACATTTGAAAGGCCTCTCTCAGTTGTTGTTAAAAAAAAAAGGCCTCTCAATATTTGAACTGCATCCGTGCCGCGCTGCCATCGTACCTGACGACTACCCTTTAATTTTTTTTTTCACAACCTGACCTGACGACTACCTGGAGTGAATTTTGATTTGCAGTTTGACGATAAGCCAGTGCTAGTTTGTTTCATGGTCCATGCTTTCAGAGTTCAGTTCGTGCATTGAGTGCTACAGCACTAGAGTACTGTATTTACATGGCCTGCCTAAGCCTAACAGTCTTGAGTCGGCATGAACCCCTAGTTAATGCGAGTTCAACATCGGCGGCGCAACAGATCTTTCCGCGCTAGTCCACTAGTCTACGAAACGAGAGAGGCATTTAGACTGAGAAAATCCTGGACGATTTGCTCAATGACCAAGAGGACCGAGAACACCCCCATCCCAACCAGAACAGGCCTTGCACTGGTCAAGTCCTCTTTTCCCCTGTCGTCGTCGACGAGTCCAGCACTAGAGTCAGACAGTTTGGACGAGCCGATAATAGCCCAGGCCATCAACGGAGGGAGGACACCATACAGGATGGTCATGCAGTAGCCGCCCTGAACGTTCGTGTAGGAAGGAGCAAGGACAGCAGTGCGTCAGGTCAGTGGTCAATACAGAGTGGGATGCCACGCTTGACTACGATGCCATGACACGCGTGTTTTGGTGCGCACTTACCGCGATGTCAGTAGCTATGGAGAACGAGTTGGGGACGGTAGCTGCAATGAGCATGGTCGGCACAACTACGATTCCGGTAGCAGCGTAGCTGAGCCTGTTCTTCTCCAGAACCGATTCAGCACCGGGATGCAGCTCCTGCTCCGATCCATCTTCCCTGGGAAACTCAGCAACGCCTGTGTAGTTCTTGCCCTGCACTCGCCGGCGCTTGTGTGGTCAGACCAAACACTCTACAGATCGATTTGTAACATCGAGACCATTTCATTAGCTTTTGTTTTTGAAGTGAAGCAGAACCATACGTACGTGCTGTTGGGCTGGTGAAGAGGCTATGCTATTGGTCATCTGCTCGATGAAGAACTGGGAAGCCCCAAGCAGCGTGCCGATGAGCGACGTCCCGACGGCCAGGAGCGAGAACGTCTCTAGCACGGTGTGGCTCCATCTAGAAAGTAGAAACCAAACAAGCCTGTTTCAGTTGCAGGTTGCTGAAGTGAAATTGAACAGCGAGGCAGGCAGCAGGATGCGGAGAGAGATGCAGGCACGTGGTTTGTACCACAGTGGCCAGCCTTACTGTGTCTTTAACATGTCCAGGACGTCAAACCCAGCGAGATCCGTGGCGGCGAGGCCGAGCGCGATGTCGTCCCACACGAGCAAGGACACCAGCGGCACGAGGCTGCCCACGAGGATGGACAGCCGGATCCTCGCGAGATCCCCTTCCAGGTACGCGCAGATCACTGCGAGAGAGAGATAGATCAGCGGCGCTTCAATTCATCAGTGTTTTGGTGCTGAACTGTTTCTCCGCGCGCCGAGAGAGTCAAGTGCGTACGGCGTGGGGTGGTTCACTGTCACTGGATCGGAGGTGGGGTGTGGGTACCTACCTGGTGCGATGTCATGGAAGACCAGCGTGAAGATGATCACAGGCAGCGCCGCCGGGACCTGCTCCCAGTTGGCGTTCGCTGGCAGGCTCAGGCCACCGCCGAGAGCCACTGCTGACACCTCAATCGTCAACAGTAAACCTGTTGCAATTGCAATAGACCGAGGGGGTGTTTAGATGAAAAAGAAATTAGAATTTAGCTACTGTAGTATTTTCGTTTGTATTTAGCAATTATTGTCTAATAATGAACTAATTAGGTTCAAAAGATTCGTCTCGTGATTTACAGCCAAACTATACAATTAGTTATTTTTTATCTATATTAAATACTCCATGCATGTGTCAAAGATTCAATGTGATGGAGAGAGAGTGTAAAAAAAATTGGAAGGCATCTAAACAAGGTTCGAGTTCATTTCATTTCCTTTTTTTCTTTAAGCTAGCTAAGATTCATGAATTCATGATTCAGTCTCCTAGTACTACACGGCTAGGCGACAGAGCAGCAGAGTGATGAACACGAAGGTAGTGTTTAGATGGTGTAAAAGTAGGTGTAAAGTTTCTGTAGCACTTTTCGTTGTTATTTGGTAAAATTTATCCAATCATAGACTAACTAGGCTCAAAAGATTCGTCTCGATATTTATAGACAAACTGTGTAATTAGTTATTTTTTTACCTACATTTAATACTCTATGCATGCGTCCAAAAATTTGATGTGACAGAGAATCTTGTAAAATTTTTGGAACTTTGAATGAACTAAACGCACCCGAACATGGCAAGACTTGAGGTGCGTATATGCTAATATTCTGCCTTTACTTCGGCACACTATTGCTTGCCGTACATCGTCGCTTTGGACATGGGACGCTGGATGGCTTGACGCCTTTGTTGGGCCGGTAAACCTTTGCATACCAGGCATAGGGCATACTTCAAAGACATGCTTGAAATGTTAAGGGGCCACGTTTAGTTTTCAAAAAATTTAGATTTTCCATCACATCGAATATTTGGACATATATATAGAGCATTAAATGTAGATGAAAAAAAAACTAATTACATAGTTTAGTAGAAAACCACGAGACGAATCTTTTAAACCTAATTAGTTTATAATTGGACACTAATTAATAAATACATACGAATGTACTACACTAACCAAAGATAAAATAAATCACGAACTAAATGCACCTGAAAAACAGCAGGGCGGGCCTTAGAGCAAGATTGGTTCCCGGATCGGTGTGTGTGAACTTAGGCCCTGGTTTCCACGTGTTAAAGTTTAACTCTCATCATGTTAATGTTGCGGAAAATGCATGGAGTACTAAATGTAGACTAATTACATGCATGTCGGCACAGATTAGAAATAATTTACGAGACGAATCTATTAAACCTAATTAGTCCAAAATTAAAATTTTTTATCAAATAAGACGAAAGTGCTACAGTTAAAATTTTTATCAAATAATACGAAGTGCTACAGTGTTTGTTAAAGTTTAACGCCTCTACCAAACCGGCCCTTAATGATGTAGGAAACGTCTTTGATGCACGCATGAATGATCAGTCTTAAATAACGGCTGTGGCAGCTCGTGGATGGCACGCACGTCTGTCCGGACGAGAGATCGCAGACAGCCGCTAGTAGGAGTACAGAGTACTTTATACCTATCATGACGAAGGTGAGCAGCTGGTTCACCCGGTCGGTGACGGCCGTGCCGCCTCCGGCGACGAGCATCGCGAGCGCGGCGGTGAAGGCGGCGCCGGAGACGGGCTCTGGCACGCCGGGCAGCAGGCGCGACAGCACCTCGCCGGACTTGGACGCGTAGGCGACCATGGAGGTGTAGGACAGGAACAGGTACGTGGCGGCGGCCAGGTGCCCGCCCCACTCGCCCAACGTCTCCTGCGCCATGCTCTTCACTGAGATCACCTCCAGGTCCAGGTCCAGCTCCCCGCGGCCGCCGTCCTTGTTGCGCCGCCGCCTCCGCAGGTGGACGTTGATCTCCGCGATGAGGAGGGCCTCCGCGACCAGGAACACCCAGCACGTGACCATGCACGCCGCGCTCGGGACGAAGCCCTGCAACAATCAATGTCTTGTTCCTCACATAAAGTTTAGTTAATATTATATCAGATGTTTATTATATCAGATGTTTTGACACATGTACAAAGTATTAAATATAGACTAAAAAATAACTAATTATACAAATTATGACTACTTTGCGAGATAAAATTTTTAAACCTAATTAGTCCATGATTTGACAGTGCGGTGGTACAGTAAAAGTACAGTAAACATGAACTAATGACGGCTTAATTAAGCTTAATAAATTTATCTCGCGGATTCCTAAGGATTTCTGAAATTTATTTTATTATTACTATCCGAACACCCATATAACAATCAATGTGCTACCTTAGCCTGAATTTAAACATCACCTAATTTTGCCAGGGGTCAGTGCTGGGTTTTCTGACGAAATGGGGTGCTGGACTGGATAAATGCATATGTATGCCTTGTTTAGATTCTAAATTTTTTCACTCTCTCTCCATCACATCAAATCTTTGGGCACATGTATTAAGCAGTAAATGTTGGTAAAAAATAACTAATTACACAGTTTAGTAGTAAATCACGAGACGAATCTTTTAAGCCTAGTTAATCCATAATTAGACAATAATTACCAAATACAAACGAAAGTACTACAGTAGCCAGAGTTGCAAAAAATTGCAATCTAAACCAGCCCTCGGTTCGGGAAATGATTGGTGTTTGCAGATCATAGATCGAAAGCGCGCTCAGCTTTGGTGCTTGTTTAGTTCCCTGAAAGTTTCTCAAAAAGTACTACAGTAGTCATCGCATCAAATTTTAGACACATACATGGAGCATTAAATGTAGTTAAAAAAATAACTAATTGTATAATTTATCTGTAAATGTCAAGACGAATCTTTTGAATCTAGTTAGTTTATGATTGGATAAATTTTACCAAATAACAACGAAAGTGCTACTGAAATTTTTTTCAAAAAATTTTAGGATCTAAACACGGCCTTGGTGAAATTAAACGCGGACGTTCATCGTGCCAACTAAAACAGAAATTTGCTCATAACTACAGGGTAGAGAAATTGGTTTGCTTGTCTGTCGAGGCTATGCGCTGTTCTCTGCTGGGCCTGTTTAGTTCTAAAAAAATTTTATAAAATTTTTTAGATTTCCCGTCATATTGAATTTTTAACATATTTATAAAATATTAAATATAGATAAAAAATAAAACTAATTACACAGTTTAGACGAAATGGATGAGACAAATCTTTTAAGTCTAATTAGACTATGTTTGGACACTAATTGCTAAATAACAATGAAATTTGCTACAGTATCATTTTGCAAAAAAATTACAACTAAACAGGCCCTGACTGGTACTACTGTTAACTGTTCAGTCTATTACTGCTGCTGTAGCAATTCGTTGTAGCCTGTAGGGATATAGAGAGAAAAGAAAGAGAGGTTAGCTGGACCATTGTGAGAGTTTAGTGGTACTGAGAGCATCTCCAGCAGGACCCCTACTTGACCCCCTACTCCAAATTTAAGTAGTGGAGTCTAAAAAATCAACTCCAGCAGACCCCCTACTACACCCCCTATATTTGTTGGCTTCCTATTTTCCCCCTCCCACCCTCTATTCCTGTTGGCCCCCTACTCCCACCGTGCAAAAGCAAAACTGAATCACACTTTCTTTTTTCCTCGGCCTCGCTCGAAGTCGACCGCGCGCCGCCGGCTGGGCCGCGGCCACCAGCGTCCGGCCAGCCGCCGGCGGAGCCCCAGCCCCGGCCCCTCCGCCCCGTCCGCCGTCTTCTGGTCCGCCGGCCACGCCCATCCCCGATGTTCCCGACGGCGCCCATCTCCGGCGCTCCCCGACGGCGAGCAGCCATGGCCCCGATGCCGGCGGGTCTCCCCAGCGCGGCAAGCTTCTCTCGCCTCGGATCCCGACCGTGCTCCCATCGATGGATGCCCGCTCCGGCACGCGGCCTGCCCGACACGGCGGCCTCCTCCTCGTCGTGCATCCTGCTATGGCGAGAAGAACATTGAAGAGGATGACACATGGGACCCACGTGTCATTCTATGTTAGGATTAGTTTAGGTAGCATGTTTTAGGTAGTATTGCTGGAGTTGGGAGTAAAATATAGGTAGTATGAAAATGAGTGGCTACCCAAATGAAGAAATAGGTAGTGTGTTTTAGGTAGTACTGCTGGAGTTGCTCTGACAGCACCGATGCTACTGGGAGAAGGAAATCGTTGTTATAGCTGCCTGCGAAGTGGATCGCACTTCGGCTCGAAGAAATGAATTCCAGCGGTTTTCTTCCGCGCTAACGACGTGCCGCCCGGGCCATGCATGGTAGTTGAGGCTTGTTCGCTGGGTCTAATGGAACTCAGACTCACCGCGGGCGCCGTGCGCTGCGGCACGGCGAGGATGCCGGACCCGATGCTGGTCCCAACGATCAGCGCCACGGCGCCGGCCACGCTCCCTCTCTTCCCGTTCTCGCCACGGGACGGCGACGCGGGAGCGGGAGCACCCGGCCGCAGCTCGGACCTCTCTTGGCCCGTCGCGCGCACCACGCCGGGCCTAGGGTCATCACGCGCCCCCTCACCCATGGCAGGCGCGCTGCTGCACCGTTTACCCAGGTCGCCGCCGCCGCCGCCGAGGCTTCTCGGCACACGGACGCGTACCGCCGGGCAGCCGAACGTGGCGCGACGGATCTTTGGGCACCGCGCCCCGCGGGCGATGGCCCCTTGCATCCGCGAGAATTTCTGGAGCGCTCGCACGCACACACTCGCAGTTCGGTGAAGATGCTTCGAGAGGGGGATTCAACGGGTATATTCACCGCTGGAGTAGCTGCTGCTGGACGTTCGGAATCTTTGGGTTGTAGAGGTTGTAGACGGCCGAGCCGAGACTCATTGCGGTTTGTGGCGCACGCCGCAGGAGCCGACGCTCGACGGGCACGGCAGTCCGGAGATTCTGGACCGAGCAGGGCGCGCGGAGGTCGGGATGACGGGACCTGTGTGTACCCGCTAGAACGAAAATGATGTCTTCGGATCCAGGCGTGTTCTGTCCGCTGTGGTTTGTGGTTGTGTCATTTGTGTGGCCTGAAATATGCTGACGGGGACACGTCACCCGTCGGAGTGGGACCCTGTTTCCCAGTAACCGCCAAGAGTTCTCTTTCCTAGTATCATCATTTTATTTGAGGTGCGTTTTTCATTAATTAATTAATTATATCATTTTCAGGTGCATTTTTCATTTAATGCCATTTTGGATTGGACCATCCTTCACTCCTTCGACCTTTTGACGGTGATTTGTCCCGTGGGTTCCCTCTTCCTCTCACAAACTCTCATTTACGGCTACTTCCTCTGTCCTAAATATAGGTTCTGTAAATCACATGTTATGAAAGTATATTTTTCATGGTGCGTCTGAAAAAACATAGGCTCTATGAATTTTTAAAGCATACATTTTTTTAGAAATTGATGATCAGAGATAGAAAAGTTTAGACCTTGGACACAGCTAGAACGAAAGCTGATAACTTATATGAAACATGAGGGGTATATGGTAACGTTTTGTGTAGGTCATCGATTTTCTCATGTATCTTTTGTATTATTCCAATTAATTTTATAAGGGGCTACTCCAAAGAATTGGGTTTCTCTTTTTAAAACAAAAGTTACAGATAACCCATCTAGATTACGGCCCTGTTTGGCAACCATAAACGTCTCTATTTCTCAAGAGAAACTGTAGAATCGCTACCAAACTATTTGACGCTTAGTGATTCACCAGGAGAATTGTTTCTCTGTTTGTACATGCAAGTACGAAACGGTGAAGAGGTGGTTTCCCTAGATTTGTTTCCTGCCACTCCTCTATGCTAGCAAATGATTTTTAAAGTAAATCATTTTTAGTGCAACAAGTTAAAATGAATTTGTATTTAAGTTATTCTTCACTCATAAAAAATAGAATTTTTCTAAGCATATTTTGATTTATATATTTTTATATAAAGAAGTAGGTAGGAATCAAAATCTAATAGCCAAACTGTTTCATAAAGTGTTTTTTATTTTTTTAAGGCAATAAAATGATTTTTATTCATCACCCAAAACATTTTTAGAGAGAATACGTATCCGAAATATTTTTACGATAATTTAAATGTATACCAAACACGCACTACACTACACATAAGTTACCCTACGCCCACGCTACTGCCGTTCCTGTCAAAGTGTATGTAGGAGGGAGAAAGGAACTCTAATGCTCCCTGCGTCCGTGTAGAGGTAGGCTGCAATATGTTGAAGTGCAATTCAGTAGGTAAACTCATTTGCCATTCAATATCTCAGTGTTGTCCAAAGCAAAGTATTTTTTTTTGGTAGTACGTCCACCCAAAAGTGCCAAAAAATTATTGCTATTTTTATATTCCTTTATTTTTGCCATTTTGATGTTCTGCAATTCGAGATTGACATAATTGGTCAGTTGGTCTTAAGTTCTTAGCATTGGCAATCGCAAGTACTCCTTCCTCCCAAAATAAGTCCCCAAGGAGTCAACTAATCTTAACTTTGACTAAGTTTATAAAAAAATAGTCTCATCAGTATTTGTATCTCCAAAGAGATTTATCATGAAAATATAAGTGTGGTTAATCTATTGATGCTTATCTTGTATCACAAATAATAGTATCTTTGACTTATTTTGAGACGACACCCTATTCGCTTGAACTTATTAGCCCGTCTTATCAGTCATGGTACAATGTTTTTCTCTCATAATAAAACAACATCAGCCAGCTTATCAGCAGCAAAAATCATCAACCGAACAACTCGACGGTACTTTTCTAAAAAGAATCTAAAATTGTAATGCCGTGTTGCCTTAAAAAAAATTGTAATGCTGTGTTAGTTGTTTTTAGGGGAGGAGCAATGGGATCAATTCGTCTTGCTCGAATCTTTGTCTAACGAACGTAAAGTTATGGAATATTTCCTATTTAACATTAAACACACTTCTACTCTCCTATTTGACACCTAAATTTATTTTTTTCGTCAGTTGTTTTTTTTAGAAGAGTTTCCTCTACTTTTAAGAAAGCAAATATTTGATACACGACTGGGGTTACCAGTTAGCCAGAGCAGAGCCACACACGGCCAAAACATAAGAAGGTTTATTTGTCAGTTGTCACTCTTTTATTCTCTTTCTTATTTCTTATTTTATACTTCCGTTACTTTAGAATGGTAACAGTGCTAAGTCCTAGAGAAAAGACCCTTTTACTCTTTTTTTTGTCGCGACGATATCTCTATTTTCATTGCAAATTCTAGGCTAAACAGTTGCTGTTATCTGGCCTCTCATGCCCCGGAGAACTAGCAGATGTGAAAACCAGTGGTTTATCGCACACAGTTTGGGACTTAGGCCTTATTTAGTTCCAGGATGTAAAATTTTGGGGTATCACATCGGGTGTTATATGGGGTGTCGCATGTGGTATTTAAAAAAACAAATTACAGAATCCGTTAGTAAACCGCGAGATGAATTTATTAAACCTAATTAAGCCATCATTAGTATGTGTGTACTGTAGTACTTTATTATCAAATCATGACCTAATTAGGCTTAAAAGATTCGTCTCTGTAATATGTGTAATTAGTTATTTTTTAATCTATATTTAATACACCATACATGTGTCAAACATTCGGTGGAATAGGGTATAAACTTTTGTGAAAAACTAAGCAAGCCCTTAGCGCCTTATTTAGATGCAAAGCTAAAGTTGAAATTTTTTCACCAACTTTAGCATGCATGCATGAAACATTAAATATAGATTAAAAAAATAATTAATTACACAATTTAGTTATAAATCACAAGACTTTTAAGCCTAGTTAATCTATAATTAAACATTAATTATCAAATACAAACGAAAGTGCTACCGTAAAAAAAAAATTACCACCTAAACAAAGGCCTAGAACGGACGTACGCTGGATGTTCGAAAGTCGAAACAGTAATGCGCGCCTCCGTCTGCCTTCACCGCAGTAGTGAGGGCAGAGCCCCACAGGAGATGAGCAAGCGAGCATCGCGCGTCCATGGCGTGAATGAATGCAGCCGGTGGAGCTGCCGAACGGCATGGGCCTCATGGCCAGGCTGCCAGTTTGGAGGATGGATCTCCAACCCCGAGCTCCTCCTCACCACGCTGCCTCCATTCCTGTGCCGGTCGCCCACACCACAGGTCACGCTCCTGCTGTCCGGCAGGCGTCTGGCTTCGACCTACCGATTCCGCTCATGCATTCACTGCACCATTAACTCCCCTCTCACCGCCCCACCTACTCGCTCCGCCCTCTTAAACCCAGCCGCGCACACGCAGATGCCAGCGTTGTCTCCCTAGCGGTCTAGTACTACCGTGCCTTCAACGTACGGGAGATCGAAGAGCACCGCCGAGCGATCTTGGGCTGGTTGCAGGTCGATCAGATTGGCGGAGTTCGATGGAGCTGCAGCTCGCGGCCGTGCTCGCCTCGCTCGCCCTCGGCGGCGCGGTGCTGGTGCTGTTCTTCGGCAAGTGGTGGCAGCCGCTGGCCGGCACCGACCGGCGCGTCAAGGAGCTGGCCGACGCGGTGGAGGCCCTGCTGCGGCAGCGGGCCGAGGTGCTGGGCCACGACCCGGCGCCGTCGTCGGATCCCGTGCGCGCGTGGCTGCGGCGCGTGCAGGAGGCGCAGGACGAGTTGGCGTCCATCAAGGCGCGGCACGACGGCGGGCAGCTGTACGTGGTCCGCCTGGTGCAGTACCTCTTCCTCCCCACGGGCCCGGTCGCGGGGCTGGCCGAGCAGCAGCTCAAGGCGGTGTGGGCGCTCCGGGAGCAGGGCGCCGCGATCCTCGACGCCGCGCTGGCCACGCCGCAGGCGCCGCCGCCTCTGCTCTGCGACCCCGAGGAGCTGGAGGGCCTCCCGGCGGAGGCGGGGCCCGCGAGGGCCTACCTCAACGAGGCGCTCCGCTTCCTCGGCGACTGCGACGCCGCGCTCGGCATCTGGGGCGCCGGCGGCGTGGGCAAGACCACGGTGCTGAAGCTGGTGCGCGAGGTGTGCGGCCGCGTCGCGCGCTTCGACCACGTCCTGCTCGTGGCGGCCTCCAGGGACTGCACGGTGGCCAAGCTCCAGAGGGAGGTCGTGTCCGTGCTCGGCCTGCGCGACGCGCCCACGGAGCCGGCGCAGGCCGCCGGGATCCTGAGCTTCCTGAGGGACAAGAGCTTCCTCCTGCTGCTGGACGGCGTGTGGGAACGCCTGGACCTGGAGAGGGTCGGCATCCCGCAGCCCCTCGGCATGGCCAACGGCAAGGTGAGGAAGATCATAGTGGCGTCGAGGAGCGAGGCGCTGTGCGCTGACATGGGCTGCCGCAACAAGATCAAGATGGAGTGCTTCAACGAGGAGGATGCGTGGAGCCTGTTTCAAGCTAATGTTGGCGGCGACACCATCCATGGCCACACTCAAATTCCTGCACTTGCTAGACAGGTAACCAGCTTATCTGTTCAGAAGCCCATCGTTTTAGGGTGTGTTCACTTCCCATGGAAACCTAAAATATTTTCTCTTTTACCTATCACATCGAATCTTTAAATGTATGCATTAAGTATTAAATATAGGTAAAAAAGATAACTAATTGTATAGTTTGTCTGTAAATGTCGAGACGAATCTTTTGAGCCTAGTTAATCTATGATTAGACAAATTTTGCCAAATAACAGCAAAATGTGCTATAGTAATTTTTACCCATTTTTCAGCAACTGAACACATCCTTAGGGCCTGTTTAGTTGCACATGCAATTTTTTATCCATTTTTCAGCAACTGAACACATCCTTAGGGCCTGTTTAGTTGCACATGCAACCCAAAAAAGTTTGCACAGTATCCGTCACATCGAATCTTACGGCACATACATGGAGTACTAAATGTAGACGAAAGAAAAAACTAATTACACAGTTTAGTTGTAAATCACGAGACAAATCTTTTGAGCCTAATTAGTCTATGATTGAACACAAATTGTCAAATAAAACGAAAAGTGCTACAGTAACCGAACCCAAACTTTTTCACCAACTAAACAACCCCTTAATGGATAAGGGCCTGTTTGGTTAGGCCTTTACAGGGCATCGTCCCTAAATTTTCTTCCAAATTTCACCATGCAAAAAGAAGATTCTCCATCACATCAAAATGCCGACACATATATGGAGTACTAAATGTAGATGAAATCAAAAACTAATTGTACAGTTTTGTTGTACTTTGCGAGACGAACATTTCGAACCTAATTAATCAATGTTTGGACAATTATTATCAAATAAAAACAAAATTCCTACAGTGTCGGGACATTGTTCGTGCCCCAAATTCAGGCCCGAATTCGGGTATCTAAACACGCCCTAGATACTAAATTTGCCTCCCAAATTTCACTATAAAAAAGAAGATTCTCATTACATCAAAATGTCGGCACAGGTATGGAGTACAAAATATAGATAAAATCAAAAACTAATTGCACAGTTTTGTTGTACTTTGCGAGACGAACGTTTTAAGCCTAATTAGTCAATGTTTGGATAATTATTACCAAATAAAAATAAAATACTACAGTGCTGCACAGTAACTTGGCAAACGCCGATTCGGACGAACTAAACACGGCCTTAGAGGTGTTAAAGTTTAACGAAAGCTGTAGCACTTTAGTCTTATTTGATAAAAAAATTTCAATTTTGGACTAATTAGGCTTAATAGTTTCGTCTCGTAAATTACTCCTAATTTGTGCCGACATGCATGCAATTAGTCTAATTTAGTACTCCATGCATTTGCCGTAACATTGATGTGATGAGAGTTAAACTTTAACACGTAGAAACCAAACAGGGCCTAAAGTCTTCTTCTTAATCACAAGATTTGCGTATTCAAGAAAAAAAAGAATCTCAATGTATCCCATAATATAAAACCATAATAACAAGAAAGTAGATCTTTACATGGTCTTATAATATAACATCCATTTTGTTTGATCTTAAAACATCCGTTTTGTTTCACAAAGACTATAGGAGTACATATTATGCCTTGTGTTGGTTCACGAATGTTAAAGTTTAACTCCCATCACATTAATGTTGCGGTAAATGCATGGAATACTAAATGTAGACTAATTGCATGCATATCGGCACAGATTAGGAGTAATTTACGAGACGAATCTATTAAGCCTAATTAATCCAAAATTAGAAACAATGTTTGTTAAATTTTAACACCTCTAATCAAACAGACCCTCAGTTTCACAAAGATTATAGGAGTAGTATTTAATTATAGGAGTAGTATTTAATAATAAAGCAATTATTGGCCACAGTTTGCCCTTCCAAATGCAATATCTGTCTTGGGTCTATTTGGATGACCTAAGACTAGTTACTAGTTAGGCTAAAAATTAGCTTAAATTAACGTTAGCTAGTTGGCTGACAACTAGCTAAAGACTTGACTATAAAATTAGCTCATCTATTAGCCTTTCTGCATAGATGCCCTAGAGCTAATTTTAGTTAATTTTTAGCTAACTAATAATTAGCCATATATCCAATTTTTTCTGTTACCTCTAGCCTACTAGTACTTATTACGAGTATTTATTTTCTAGTTACAGTTGTATGGATTTTTTAATTATGAAAGGGCTGTTGTATGCCTATTTGCGGGTCTAGGTAGTTGATATTGATCCAAGGACATCTACTTTCTGGCTGATCTGAGATGGATGACATTGATCCAAGGACCTTGGATAATTATTGGGAAAAAAAGTTCAAACCTTACCCAAGGGCGACCTAATTATTTTGTAATGTTCATTCTTGTTTTATAAACGGATGAGTTCTTAAATCATTTACCCCGCAAAATATCATGTCTTGTCACTAAGGCCCCGTTCAGGAATGTTAAAGTTTAACTTCAATCACATCAATATTGCGGCAAATGCATGGTCTACTAAATGTAGACTAATTGCATGCATGTCGGCACAGATTAGGAGTAATTTACGAGACGAATCTATTAAGCCTAATTAATCCAAAATTGAAAACTTTTTGTCAAAAACGAAAATGCTACAATGTTTATTAAACTTTAACGTCTCTAACCAAACAGGCCCTAATTGTGTTGGCTTGTACCAAGTGTGGTAGAAAGTCAGTGTTGGCAAATGGCAACGCTTAATGTCAGTGTATGGCCCATTTTTCAGTCTTTAAATGTGATCGTATTTCTTGGCATAAATATCAAGATAATATTGGATTTTTAATTGCAAATGTTTCATATTTTCATTTGACATAAGTATCTGAATTTCCAGTTACAAATATATCTGATTTCTTCAGGCTAACTTGTTTTGCCATCAAACAGGTCGCTGCCGAATGCAAGTGCTTGCCTTTGGCCCTCGTCACCGTCGGGCGCGCCATGTCAAATAAGCGCACACCAGAGGAGTGGTCCAATGCACTCGACACCCTCAAGGCGTCGCTGCCCTCTGGCTCGCCCGGCTTGGACAAGAGCACGCACGTGCTACTGAAGTTCTGCTACGGCAATCTGGAGAGCGACATGGTGAGGGAATGCTTCCTGACCTGCGCACTATGGCCGGAGGACCACAACATCTTCAAGGAGGAGCTCGTGCAGAGCTGGATCGGACTCGGCCTGCTCCCCGATCTCGGCGACATCGAAGAGGCCCACAGGTTCGGGCTCTCGGTGATTGCCATCTTGAAGGACTCGCGCCTGCTGGAGCCGGGGCACAACCACCGCTACAACATGTTCCCGTCAGACACTCACGTCAGGCTGCACGACGTTGTGCGCGACGCGGCGCTCTTGTTCGTGCCCGGCAAGTGGCTGGTCCGTGCAGGCGCCGGGCTCAGGGAGCCCCCGCGCGAGGCGCTGTGGCGCGGCGCGCAGCGCGTGTCCCTGATGCACAACACCATCGAGGACGCCCCGGCGAAGGTGGGCAGCGCCCTCGCGGACGCGCAGCCGGCGTCGCTGATGCTCCAGTTCAACAAGGCCCTGCCGAAGAGGATGCTCCAGGCGATCCAGCATTTCACCAAGCTCACGTACCTGGACCTCGAGGACACCGGCATTCAGGACGCCTTCCCCATGGAGATATGCTGCTTGGTCGACCTGAAGTACCTCAACCTATCCAAGAACAAGATCCTGTCGCTGCCGATGGAGCTGGGCAACCTGGGCCAGCTCGAGTACTTCTACCTGCGCGACAACTACTACATCCAGATCACGATACCACCGGGGCTGATCTCGCGTCTTGGGAAGCTGCAGGTACTGGAGCTGTTCACCGCGAGCATCGTCTCCGTCGCGGACAACTACGTCGCGCCAGTCCTTGACGACCTCGAGAGCAGCGGCGCGCGCATGGTGTCGCTCAGCATCTGGCTTGACACCACCCGCGACGTGGAGCGCCTCGCGCGGCTAGCGCCCGGCGTGAGCGCCCGGTCGCTCCAGCTGCGCAAGCTAGAAGGGGCGCGCGCCATTCCGCTGCTGTCCGCGGAGCACGCGCCAGAGCTTGGCGGCGTGCAGGAGAGCCTGCGGGAGCTGGCGGTCTACTCGTCCGACGTCGAGGAGATCGCAGCCGACGCGCACATGCCCAGGCTGGAGATTATCAAGTTTGGGTTCCTCACGAAGCTGAGCGTCATGGCGTGGTCCCATGCCGCCGGGTCCAACCTCCGCGATGTCGGCATGGGCGCGTGCCACAGCCTAACGCACGTGACGTGGGTGCAGCACCTCCCCTGCCTAGAGTCGCTGAACCTCAGCGGGTGCAACGGGCTGACGAAGGTGCTGGGTGGCGCGGAGGACGGGGGCAGTGCCACGGAGGAGGTGGTCGTGTTCCCGCGGCTGAGGGTGCTAGCCCTACTGGGCCTGCCGAAGCTGGAGGCCATCCGAGCCGAGGGGGAGTGCGCATTCCCGGAGCTGCGGCGCCTACAGACGAGGGGGTGCCCGCGGCTGAAGAGGATTCCCATGCGCCCGGCGCGCGGGCAGCAGGGTACCGTGCGGATAGAGTGCGACAAGCACTGGTGGAACGCGCTACAGTGGGCGGGCGAGGACGCCAAGGCCTGCTTCGTCCCCGTGGTCTGAGTCACTTCACTTGTAGTAGGCGGACGGAGCTGCAATTTTGGCGCCAGTTGACATGTTTGACGACCACTGGGTTGCACCAAGGTTCAAGGCAAGATGAGCGATGAAATCGGCAGTATCTGTCGAACAGCAATAAGACGGTTTATTTTTGGATTTCTTCTAAGAACAATTCAGATTTTGGCTTAATTCCCGCTATGTTGTGAGCTGGTGACTTGGTTTTAGTTTAATAAAGTGGACATGGGACTCTTTTGATCTCATAGGCTAACAACCAGTACTAGCCAAAAATTAGCTTTAGTCTACCCAAGTAGAAGAAGGGCTAATGGATGAGCTAATTTTCAGTTAAACTATTGGCTACTTGTTACTCCTTTTATTTTAAATCATAAGTCGTTTGGCTTTTTTACATACACATAATTTTTGTCATGTATCTAGATGTATAGAAAGAGTCAAAGCCAAAATGACTTTAATTTGAAATAGAGAGTTGTTCATTAGACAACAACTGGCTTATAATTTGAAGCGGAGAGTAGTTCATTAGCCAACAACTAGCTAACAAAGACCAATAGTTCATTGCTAGACTTATATGTAACTTTTAGTCTAGGATCCAAATATGTATGGGGCTAATATTCATACGTTAATCCAAAATGGCCCTATATACCACCTATATACTTTAAGACTTTAAACAGATGTGTAACATCCCAGAATTTTTAATCACCTAAAAATCACAACTACATTTTTTTTAAATAACCATTGCATGGTGAGTGTACATACTAGGAAACCATCCTGTAGTTGCACAGGTAGACCTCAAGTAGCATGTTTGAGCATTGCATTAATTAACCAACATGTGATTTGGGTCTTTATAACTTTTATGTAATGTTAATAAAACCAATAACCCTTAATTAGTTAATTGATTAATTAAGTTTTGCGTGTTGTGCCTACCCTTGGATGTGGACCCCACTATCCTTGACCCCTAGTAGACCACCCCTAAGGGTGTATACATGGTTGACACTCATGTATATACACATAGGTGCCCTTGAACTAGCAAGAAATGGCGGTTAGGAAAAATAGAAAAGCTATAGAAGAGGGGAAGAAATGGAAAAGCCATTTCTGGCCCAAGCACCTCAGCCAGCCCCATGCCCTCGCGCGCCTCAGCCCAAGCAAGCCAGCGGCCCAGCGCACCTCGCCCTTCCGCTCGTGCGTGCGGCCCAGCAAGTAGGCCGGCCCAACTCCATCTCACTGCGTCGCGACGAGAAGGCCATGCTGCCACCTACCATCGCTGCCAACCCGGGCCCACTTGTCATCCCTTCCATTTCCTCCTCTCCTCTGCTTTTCACTCCGACAAGCATAGCCCCACGCCGAGGGCAGCATCCTAGGCGTCTACGCCATCCCCACCGTTCGCCTGCACGCCCCCAACCGCGCCAAGCCGAATGATCACCACGTCGACGATCCGCGAGCGCTGCAACGGCCTCTGCCGCCAGCCCGCCGTGGTGACGCCACCGTCTGCCATGGCAGCCCCTACCTCCACCCTTATCTCCACCTTTTTGGCCGCCTGTTTTCGAATTGGAGATGCCAAACTCGCGCAACCGCCCCGCCAAGCCTCGCAACCCTAGCCTATCCTTCCTCAATTGCCACCACGTGTCCCCGCGCGACCCATCACCGTTCACCAGCCGCCGTGGTCGTGGCCTAGCTATAAAAGGGGCGCTTCAGGTGCCCTAGCGCCCTCCCAACCGCATCGCCGCCACTCTGTGGCACAGACTCGCCTGCACCAGTCTGGAGTAGAGGAAGGAGAGGGGGAAGAAGGGGGAAGGAGGGAAGAAGCCGACCGCCGAAGCCGATCGCCGCCAAGGAACCGTCGCTGCCAGAGCCGATTACGTCGCCTTGATCAGCTACATCGACGCTGCTACATGCCATGCACCGCACCGACCCGCCACAGCAACGCCCCCTCGTTGCAGCACCATCCTACCACCGCGAGCCCCACGGTGAGACCCCAGCCGCCTCCGCTCACTGTCGTGACCCTGCCGCACACACGCCACCGTGCTCTTCCCCTCGGGAGGCCAAAGACGGAGCCTTTGCTGCCTTCTTGCCACACGCACCGCACTCATCGGAGAAAGGAGAGAGCTTCGGGAGCCACCGATGGCATCCACCTCGTCGGCGCGGCCGCACACTAGAGCGCCGCCGTGACGCGGGCGTTCCTAGACTTTCCGGCCACCTCGCGGGTCACGGAGAGGCCAAAGACGTCCGTTGTGACCACGTGAACCTCATCGCGCGGTTGGATGGCTCCCGGACCTATCCGAGCCCCCTCACCGCCGCCAAAAAGACCTCGCCATCGCCGCCGCGCCCCGCGCCACTATAGTGCCGCCAAGCCACGGTTGCTGGACGCCAGGAGCCCAAGACCCCGCTTCTAGCACACCGGCGTACTCGCTACGTATGCGCGAAGCCTTAGAAGCCCGTGGTTGCCTCTCCGAGTCGCCATAGCCATCCTCGCATCTATCACCGTTGTCGGGAGGAGAGCGGCCAAGGAGCAGGGGAGCGGCCGCGCCCTCACATCGTTTGGTGCACCTGGTGCACAACGAGCCATGAGGAAAAGAGGGGGAGACGAACTCGGTCCACCATGAGCCGAGCCAAGTGGTCCATAGACCATGTTGACGAACCCACCGTGAGCCGAGCCAAGTGGTCCATAGACCATGCTGGCGAACCCACCGTGAGCCGTGCGCACAAGCCACAGCCCAGCAGCAGCCCGTGTCCGTGATGTGGCTGGCCTAGCTGGTTGACATGTGTCCAGACGGGGGGCCCAACCTGGCCCATATCTAGTCCATGACCCGGCTCGCCAAACCCAGTCGCAGCCTGGTCAACGTTGACCGTTGACCCGGACCCACACGTCAGTAGCACTATTACCTCAACCAGTCACAGTTGCCACGTGTCAAGCTCTGGTGTTTTCTCTCTCTATTATCTTTTTTCAAATATGTTTTAAATTTCAAAAATTCATAATAAATTCAAACGAGCTCAGAAAAATATGAAACCAGAGTCTAATTTTTTCTGAAATGAATCTCTACGTCATAGGATTATGATTGAGTGTGTTTGGTTCTTTTGAATTTTAATTGCTTCTTCGTGCTCATCTATAGGAGCCGCTTCGCAGCTATATGTTCCGTTTGACAGACCCGGAGGAGCCGCCGACTGAGGACTTCGACCCCGACTACACCGAGGACTTGGGAGACGACCTACCAGGTGCCACGTCCCACCCAACCTTGTAAAATCCTATTAGACATGCTATTACTTAGATTGCTAGCGTTTTACTTTTATGCAAATGAAATTGTGATAGGTTATATGATAGTATTGCTTGTGAGCCTTTACCTTATCGCAACCTATACTTCGGCACACCCGCTGATAGGCTAGATGCTTGCATACTACTTACTGTTTTACTTTTATTTCGTATTATATATATGTGATGTGATGCTTGGTGAAGGAATGACGTGAGTGGATAAGGCACGAGGTGCCGATAACTTGGTAATAACCAGATAATGAACTTGAGGAGATCTTGACGTGCGTCATGGGTATGTGGTGAGGGTCGAGTCGACCGAGCAGGATCCTACGATGAGTCTTGGGGGTGAGTCTTGCCGGGGGTGCTACCTGGGCACTCCCCACGAGAGGTACCTATGGCGGGTACATGTGACAGGGAGAGATCCTGGGGTGGAGTGTCTTTGTGGGATGAAACCTCGAGATGGAGGTGCTATTTTAGCACGGGGCACTGGGTGCCCCATCCAGCAGGCATCGGTTCACCCCTTGTGAAGATGTCTTGTTCGATCATCCTAAGGACTGATATGTTCTGTGGACTAGGTCTTAGGAACCTATGCCCTACTCGGCCTTACCATGGAAACAGGACGGATGTACGACCCGCTAGCGTGGTGCCACTTCTACTAGGTGGTTAGCGGATAGTGTAGGGAGGTACGGGCATGAGGACCCACACCCTCCTAAGACAACGTAGTGACCTTGTGGGCCTGGTACTACGTCTCACAGTCTCAGTACGCCGGTGGTACTCCGACGTGGCCCCAGTTCTGAGTGGTAGGGTGGCATCATGTCTAGTTGGAAGGCAGCCCGAAAGCAGCCTAGACGAGGCGCATTGTCGATGATGGTGATCTTATGGGTAGTGTAAACCTCTGTAGAGTTCTGGTTGATCGATCGATACATAAGCTGACTTGTCGGCTATGGACCTTTCCTAAGTACAGCTTCACTTGACTCGTGAGAGGAGTCCTTTTTACCTTCCCCGGGTGTGGTGTTGGTTTCCGGCTTTGGCCGTTGAGGCAAGGTATGAGCGGGAGTCGTCCTTACCGCCTAGAGAGGGTGAGAGTGCGGTGGAGATGTGTGTGGTGGGATGGGGAGAATGTGTGTAGATGAGATGGGTTAAAACTTGACGAAATACTATTATAAAATTTTGACTTACTCGCATATAAAAACTACAGCTAAAGTATGTCCTTTTGCTTACCCTTTGCATTCCACCTACCACAAAAGCAACGCAAAGCATAGGGTGGGAGCCAGTGGCCAGTACAAACCATACCGAAAGTTTTTTGATAGGTTCTGAGTCCGAGTACGACTACGAGGGTGACGACTAGGAGGAGTAGGAGTCTTGTCCTTCACTCAAGTTGGTGCATGGAGATGAAGACCGCGTTTGTTGCCGTTCTAATTGATGTTGTTCCAGATGCTGTGTCGAGTGATTCCGCCAAGTGGTGATGTAATAATGAGTAAACCTTACTATTGTACTTCTTTTATTCGATGTATGACTATGTTATCGACTGAGATTTGGATAATGTGACGGAATGATCATCTGGGACTATCACGTTATACTTCGTATCTGTGGATTTCTCTTCGTGGAAATCGGGATCGTTTCAAGGGGCTTCATATTAATTCTCATGAGACACCTTAGGAAAAACGATAAATCCTAAAAAATTCTATTGAATTTTCTAATGGTGAATGTGAACGTTTTTACAGGATGTCTAATTATCTTAATCAAAATAGCCATTAATTTATTTTTTTTCTAAAAAATATTCACATTCGCCAGCACGAAAAAAAAAGCATATTAACCTCTCAACTTGCAAAAAAATACACACCTGTACAAATAATTTAAATAATCCCTAAATTTGCATCTATTACACAATTGTTAAAGATAATACAAATCAATCATTGTGTTAGCTTTTAAAATTACCCATATTTTTTGTTCGTGAAAGATGATATAAAACATATAAATTTTGATATTTACTACCGTAAAAAATAACTTAAAATATCCCTCAGATCTAAATCTAATTACCAACATAAGTCACGTAAAATCTAAACTATTCCTCATAGGCTAGATGCAGTAGAATAAAGAGTCAGGCGAATGAGCCCATGGCTCTTGTGGTGGGAGTTACTCAGTGGAGCCCCCACTGTCTAGGTTTGAGTCCTGCTCGACACAGGTTTGCACCAAGGTTTTTTCTCATTTTCTTTGCAGCCTCAAGCACGGATATTCCGCAATGTTCAAGGTGCCATGTCTGTCACGCTTGGAGTCTGATCTTCAAGCACCTCTCAACCACGTGTGTCTTTAGATATAGAAGTAGTAGGCTTAGCTTTTGTTCAATGTGCGTGCGTGCATGAGTGTGGCGTGTGGTGTGAATTTGTATGCAAGTTCAGATACTATAACTTGTACTTGAAGTATCGAGGCATTTAAAAAAAATTACTATGGTCAGAACTTGGCCATTTTAATTCCCTATCGAAACTCATGCGTTTATGTACTAATTGTCCACGCTTCATTGACACTCAAGTAATAGTGAGGATTGGCTACAAAAAGTGTCGGTGTAAGAAACGACGGTCCTAACACCAACGAGTAATTGAGTGTCTGCGCGTCGGGAATCCAGATGGTGTGCAAGAAGAACACAGACGATTTATACTGGTTCGGACCGAGAAGTGCCCTACGTCCACTGAGGGAGAGGAGTTCTATATTATCTACACCAAAGTGCCTGTAGTAGGGGTTACAAGCGGATGTGAGAGATGGATGATCTCCCAAGTCTCGTGGTGTGAGGGGGGTGCGACTCTCCTGGTACCCTCGCAAGGTCTAGGAGAGTTATCTGCTCGTGACTAGCTCGGAGTTATTGTGTTCGGTTGCGTTGTGTTCGAATGGTCCCTGCATGTTTCTTTTATAGTCTCAAGGAGGTGCAGAGTTACATGATGTTGGCGTGTGGCGTGACCCCTTCCAGGAGCCTCGGGAGAGCCTTATCTGGTGGCGGCGTGGTCTGCACTGTGGAGGCATGGCGTCGATACTTTGGGTACTGCTGCTACGTGTCTAGGCATGGGCACCACTGTTGGTGGAGTGGTTTCTGTCCTTCGGTGGTGTAGCGATGCACCCTGTCATTCTTGGTCCTGTAGCCGGCGTGGCGTGTTCGTCCTTATAGTTTGACTGGCGTAGAGGGCCAAGGCCTTGGAGGCTGGAATTGCGGTCTGATTTTATCCCGATCGTGGGAATAGTGGCCCACGGTGGTTGTTCCGTACACTGCGTATGCACGAATCGTGCGTATAGTGCCAGTATAGGTGGCATAGTGGTCAGCAGCTCTTCCCCATGCCTGTTACAGACGATGACGAGGTGATTTGACCCCGGTCATTTCTGGTCTGTTCGGACAGACGTGAGAATGTGGGTGACATCACAGGGGTCTCGAGCGCACCAATGACGGAGCGGCGTTAGAGGCTGGTCTCGGGCAAGTCAGAGACGGATGATGCTGTTTTCAGGGCTCGGACGAGGCGGTGATGGCGTCATGGGTCAGCCTGTTGTCCGAGACCCAGAGCTGAGATCTCGGACGAATCGGAGGTGTTCTGAGACCCCTCAGGAGATGCCTCAGATGGACGGATGATGGGTTGATTTGTTGACATGTCTTGCTGGAGATCAACGAGGAAGAGTTTAGTCCGTTTTCTCTTTGTAGATTGTTTCCCTTAACTGGGGAGGCCGGATAATTTCTTTCTTGATTTGAGTATCCCTAATTATAGTACCCGACAAATAGAATATTATAAAAATCACATTCAATTTTTTAATAGCAAAGCGCCTATTTTTAAGTAAAGGAATAAATATCTGATTTCATACATTATGACCGAGAGAATCAAACTACTTATTATATTTAAATTAAATAAAAATAAAGGTGTCTAACTCAAAACTTAATTTAAACATTAAATCAGCTATAAAAAGAATTGCATAGCGGTTGTTACCATTTTTAGAGACCGTCTCCCCAATCATATCTTCTTAGAGCGTAATTCGAGAACCAGCGCCCAGTTCAATATTTTTCTAATTTTCTGAATTAGTATTAGTACTTCACCCCATAAATTCATCCAAAATGAGAATCACCGACCCTTATTATGAACTAATTATTAAAACACACATATTAATCTACTACTCCCTCTTTGTACTTTTTAGTCATCATCAAGAGCCAAAAATCCGTAATGGATACTCCCAGCTAGTGGCCGCGAATCGAAATCTTTTCAGTAGCGACGATCGCGATGTTTTTTTATTTTGGATATGAAAGATCCTGACGGTTAAATCCGTGCTTATCGTCCTCCTCAAGTCTGCTAACCTAAATGGCCTAGCCGACTGAGACGAGTTTTGGAGGCGCAAAAAGCAAAAACTCCAACCCGCCCCGTCGCCGCGGAGCATCAGAATAAAAACCGAGAAGCCACCCAACCCGTTCTCTCTTTCTCCTCTCCGCTTCCTCCTCAACCCCTCCCCCAAGTATCCGAGACACACGCCCATGGCCTCCCGGGTCACGAGGCTGCTCCTGCACCGCCGTCTCGCCACCGCAGCGGAGGTCTCCGCTCGCCGCGCGCCGCAGGCTCCCTGCGCCGGCGCCGCTGTCTCCAAGGTAATCCAGCAGCAGCGATGGAGGAAAACCCTAAACCCCTCTAAACCTCC
Source organism: Saccharum hybrid cultivar R570 (assembly GCA_038087645.1). Classification (NCBI taxonomy): domain Eukaryota; kingdom Viridiplantae; phylum Streptophyta; class Magnoliopsida; order Poales; family Poaceae; genus Saccharum; species Saccharum hybrid cultivar. The sequence continues at coordinate 17,579,585 of JAQSUU010000012.1, forward strand.
CCTCAGGGTGTTCGATAGAATGCCCGTGCCGATCTCTGCGTTGCCTCTTCCGGCGTTGCTGCCTGTGGTTGTGATGTGGTGTCTGGTTAGGTTCCTGAAGGGACTGAACTGGTGCTGTGTGCTAGATTCCACTGAAGCAACAACAATTGTTGTGCAGGGTGGTGCTTACTAGCAGGGGCGGATCCAAAGGGGGGGCTGGGGGGGCTCCAGCCCCCCCTAATTTCTTGATTTCAATGCTAATTACTGTAGCAAAAACTTGATTTCACCGTTAAATCTTCGTGCAAATCAACATCTCTGTTGTTTTAGCCCCCCCTTATCCCGCATCCCACATCCGCCACTGCTTACTAGCTACTAGTGCTAGGGAGTATTGAACTTCTATTATCCCGTAATGCCAGCCTTTTCTGCTAGTCATGTCATAAGCAATGCATGTGCTGGTGTTCTATCTGTATGAAACACTATGCAATCGTGTTTCTGATCTCTGATTGCATAGATTCTTTTGGGGCTTTCGGACGTTCTTCACATTGTAATTTCCTTATTGTATTTTTTCTTCTTATTTGGAAATATACACTTGGAAGTCTGTTTTTCCTTAACGCTTCCCTGTCTCTTAACTGCAGGATGTTGCTAAGGCTGAAGGTCAATTCCCACCTCTGAATTAAAGCTCTGTGTTTGATTGGCCAAGTTGCTGCTATTAAATATTTTGTTTTGTTATTATTCCTGCTATTGTTGCATTGGTGAAACTGGGCTTGTTTTGCAGTGCTGGTGGATACTTCCTAACAATTTAAACATTATGTATGCTTATCTAGTTTTTAGTTTAGCTGCTTTAAGTATATGTTGACATTGCAAATCAGAGTAAAGTTAAGTATATGTTGACATTGCAAATCAGAGTAAAGTGTTCAGTGGCTTCCATATGAGCTCCTAGGTCAACTTAACATCTTTTAGCCTGTATAATCAGGATAAAGCTGGCAAATCTGTACCTGTTGTCATAATATTCATGCACTATTTCCCACTCTTACCACAACAGATACTTCAAAGAGCCCTTCTGTACTGCCATACTGATTTAGTAAACCTTCCATGATAATGTACTACCATTGCAACACTGCATCTATTATGACTGTATGTGATACTTTGCATACATTGGATGCATTTGAATGAACTTGCCAAAGGTAAAACAAATCTCTACGTTGAATTATTCAGAACTGGAGAGTCGAAAGGTGTTGATAAAACCTTTCAGTAGTGAACTAGTGATAATTTGAATACATGATTATGATAATTCTGTGTGTAACCCTCCTCGTTATGGTCCAGTCGATGCAAACTGCTTAGTTTTTTCAATTCATAAAATTGATTCCAATCTGTCTTTAAGGTTGTTCTACTTGTGTTCCATGTTATGAGCATGCATGGCTATGATTACAAAGAATGGTTTCTCAGCTATCTAGTCTAATCATAATTTCACTGATTTCCAAGCACTTGAAAACTATCCAACTTTTGTGTGCATTTTTGCTCGATCTGGGCTGATATTCTTGCGCACTACTTTTTCCACGTTAGGATTTGTTAATGTTGACATAGTTTTCTTTGGGAAAACATCCAGCTTTGTCTTTGAAAAATTCAAGGTGGTACGTGACTAGGTCAAACACTTCAGGTCCTTTGACTACTCGTTATGAGTGCCGCAAAGTATTTCCTTGTTCTGTAAGGCCATGTGCATCTTACTCTACACAAGCTTCAAACCAGAAGGCAAAACAGGTTTGTATTTCAGTTCTGCCTGCTGATTTAAATTGTTCAATGTGATGCGTTTATATACTCTCTCCGTCCCAAAATGGATCAACTTCTAGAATTGTCCTAACTCCTAAGTTGAACTTTCTTAAGATTGACTGAATTCATAGAAAAGAACACCAATATTTATGATGCAAAATTAGTATTATTAGATACAAAATTAAATATATTTTCATAGATAAATGTTGGTATTGTTTTCTATAAAGTTAGTCAAACTTAAATAGTTTGACTTAGTACAACTCTACAAGTTGATTTATTTTGGGACGGATGGAGTATCTTCCTACTTGTCTCTGATCCTTTGCTGTATAAATTTGAATTAATATTATCCATCTTGTGATATGCTGCTATGTTGGTTGTAATGCAGTATATAAGCTTTTAGTTATTGTGTTACCTTGTTGACTGGGATTGGACCAAAATCCAAATCCTAACAAAGGAATCCAATTAGAGTCCTACTACAGAAAGTCTACCATCCAGTCCAAACATATCTCAAAGTGCTTAGAGTCTAATCCAATCCAAGCCCCTCAAGTTAGAATCCATCCATCATGATCCAACCATCACAGCAAGGCGTCTTCCTCTTCCCCTTCCCCTTCCCCATCACAGGCAACTTGAAAACCAAGCCAAGCTGACTCTCTCATCTCATCTGTCATGTCAGATCTCCAGCCAGAGCTCTCCGCAAAACTACTCACCGTGAAACACCAATGTTAGCCTCCTTTCATCAGGCATCCGACACGCCACGTGATCCTCACTGCAGAACTCCAAGCCATGGCCATCTTGAGATTCACAGCATGGTGCTGGCCCGGAGCTGTTGGTGTCTGCATTAACCTCTATGTGACCAATGCCTATGCCGTCTGCTACTGCTTGTTGCAGTCTGCTACGTTACTGCTTTTGTGCTCTACCTCAAGGTCAATCACTACAGCATCACCGTCACCCTGCACATGCCTTTGCTTTGTGCTTGGCATGCCACCCACTCCACTCCAATGACCTATTCAATGGAACACCATGCCAGGCCATGCCGTGGTCGTAGAGACAAGTGAAGTACTGAAGTGACCATTCTCTCGTTTCATCTCTGATGTCAGTGGTCTATGGAGGTCACTTGATGGTTCAGATGAGAAGTCTAGTCCGCCTCTCTCATCCACCCTTCCTTTCTCGATTCTCTCCCCGCGTAGCATTTGAAGAGAGGGTTACCACCACTGTAAAACCAAGTCCAGCTAGGTCCAATGGACATTGGACTTTTCATGTTGCAACCCAATGGATATTGTGCTTTATTTTATCATACGGTGCTGGATGTCCAAGTCCAAACAGATCATGTTCATGTACATCCAAATCCGGCAGGGTTAAATTGGACTTTGGATTTCCCAAATCCAATCCCACATGTACTTGTGATCATACACCATCTGAATTACTGAACACCTGTGGATTATACATAAATTAGCTTGAACATGCTTTCTACATTGGATTACTATGCCTAAAACCTTGAATGGCAACAACTTGACCGCATATACCGGCTTATTTATATGCATTAGCCCCTGTAATGTGGTTTTGGACAACCAAAATTTCATCAAAAATGATTATTAAGAGCTAATCCAAATTTATGATCCGCATATGTTGAAAAGTTTCTGTTTCACCAGTTACATTACTACAGATGTAGAGGTAGTTGCTAGACACTGTTTTGTAATGGTCTGCTTCAAAGATTTTGTCTTATGGATCCATAATCTCAGTGGTCTCATATGAGGAAACCCAATTATGCTAATGATTTAGCCAAAGCCAGCAGTACTTGTAGTGTTGCAGTTACAGTGCTATTTTCTACAAGGCATCTCTGTCATATGTGAGAAAGCGTTCTGATGGAAAACACTCAAAGTTTCAGCGTGTGTTTACTGTGTTCCAGTTTCCATTCACAGCATTCTGCTGGAGAAGACTTTGAGTTTTGTTTATTGTTATACTGCTTGACAGTTTTAATCACCTGAGACACCAACGGTCAGATTTTTGGGGTCTCTTAGTCATTTAGTTCTTGATAGAACTTGTATACCGTAGCTAACTGATATTACTGGTTTCATTAGTCAAACAAATGTTTGTTAATTATATTGCAAGCAGAATACGTCGTATAGCTATAATGCTGTTGCACATTTTTATGGTTTTTTTGTTACTTGTAAGGAACTGTCCTCTTTGTTCGCAGGAAGGGAAAGACTTGTCAACTGTAGAACATCCCTTTGATGATATTACCTACAATATACCTGAGAAGCCAGTGACATTTACTGAAGGTGCTTCTTATAGTCTTGTAATACTTGCTGGACTCGGAATTGCAGGGGTGGCTGGATATGCTGTGTTCAAAGAGCTTATATTTGAGCCAAAAGAGTAAGTCCCTTGCATTTGTTATTTGGCTTCTGTTTGAATTTTGCAGAATGATTAGTGATACAACTATGACTAATTGTATTTTGATATTACAAATGTGTTAATAAATAAATAGTAATTATTACCATATTCTTTTAAGTTCTACAAAATTTCCTTGTCAGAATTTCGCAGTGGTTCTTTAATGATATGATACACATCTCCTGTGTATTTGAGAAAAAAAGAATTTCGTAGTGGTCATTCTTCAGATCGTAACACTAATCCCATCTTTATGTGCACTGTACAAATTAACAGTCAATATGATGTGTAATATGGAACTTCTTTTTGCCCTTTTTACTAGTTTATATATACATCTTCTTAATCTGGATGCATCATTGTCTATCTAAGGCACATGTGTCTATGCTTTTCATTTCCTTGGTTCGTAGATTGACATTTTGTGCAGTATAGGAATAGGAAGCTTTATTATCTGCAACTTTGTGTCACTTATAGGTTGGTGTGGTACCTGATATGAACAAACTTTTACTATATTGAAAAATGAAGATGAAACCAAATACCATAGATCTTTCTCTTTTTGTTCCGTTGTCACAAGCCCTATTCTGGTGCATACTGCATTTTTATCCTGTAACCTGTAAGAGTGTTGATTCACTACCGAAAGTACTATGCATTGCATTATGTTAAAGGTGAACAACAACAACAAAGCCCTTTACTCCAAGCAAGTTGGGGGTAGGCTAAAGTTGAAACCCAACATAATAATTTGGTGTTCGGTGCTTTTGTCTGGCATATTGATTGCCCATAGTCTGTTTTATAAATAAATATATAATTTTGAAGCTGAAGGGAGATTAGCTAACGCTTGTGCATTGTATAACTACCCAACAGGTACAAGATATTTGGGAAAGCTCTAGCAAGAATTCAGAGTGATAGCCAGGTTTTCGTTGATCATGTTATTTTCCTGTAGATAGTTGTACTTTCCCTCTCTTACTAGTTTTATATATTTTGTCAGGTCACGTCAAGGATTGGCCACCCTATTACTGGATATGGCCAGGAAACTAGAAATCGTGCAGCTCGGCAAAGAATTCCAAATAAGATTTGGACAGATGAGGACGGTGTTGAACATGTGGAGGTAGAACGCTTTATTGTCTCTTCTGTTGTGTCTTCTTCCATTCTTCTGTTTTCTTGCACCTCAGGTCTACTGTAGCCTAGTCAATAAGAAAGTGGCAACTTTACCTGTTACAGTTATGCTCTCTCTTCTACAACACTTGTTGGGAAACTGCTCTCTGAGAGTTCATAAGTCCCTTAGCAGCATGGGAAGAGCTTAATTGTGAATCATTACATAGGGGGAGGTACTAAGATGAGAATTATTTGCCTTCATTGCTAATATCAATCCTGAGAGCAGTATCAACAACAGAGAAGATCCTGTTTACATTTTTTGCTGTGCTCGTAGATATTGTTTTTGCTAAATTGGAAAGGAGGCACTAAGGTTGCATTGATGTTAAGTCATATTGTTCATATAGCTATTTTTACGCTGCTCACATGCATTTTTTCAGGTGAACTTTCTCATCCGTGGGCCACATGGAGCTGGAAAAGTGTATTCAGAGATGTTCAAAGATAATTCTGATCGGACATGGAAGTTCACTTACCTCGTTGTTGATATCGTGTCACCACCACATGCAAAAACACAACTGATGTTAGAATCTTACTTACCAGCATAAGAATGCAAGAAACAAAAGCAGTTAGCAGTGCCATAGCATCTCCAAGGTTCATCTTCCACATATATATTATATCTATTTTACTTCACATTTGTACCATCCTTGATGTTTACTTTATTTTGTGTTTTGTATTGTCATTTGGTCATAAAAGTTTTGAATTTTGACCTTTCTTGAAATAATAGACATCAAACAGTAGGATGAAATATGCTTCTAGTGATTTCTGGAACTAGTAATGCTACACCTACAAAAAGTTGTACAGAAGATCTACCTAGCATGCTAACTTGAACAGCAGCAAGCCAGCAACCTCAAAGTTACCGGTGTGGTTACATGGAATCTTTTGATTGCTAATTTCAAATTAGCAAGTAAGGTTGTTATCATCCATGCTTATATGTAATACAATTTCTGTGTACACTTTTTTATAGGTTTAGTGGTACTCTCCCCGTACTAGAGATGTTACCTACCTTGTTTAGCTGAAGGCCATATCAATCCATGCATTGAAGCATTTTTCTTTATAGTAGTTTGTTCAAATCCTCACATATGGATATGTCAGTCCAATTTCCTTTAAATATTTGTCAGTTTGTATGGATATGGATATTTGTTCAGTAGTCTGATGATAGGAGTAAGTCTGTTTGCATTCAATAAAGGATTTTCTTCTGAATGTCTGTAGTTTGTATTTTGATTAGCTTTGAATGTTCCTACATTTTTTTTAAGCCACAAGTTTGTAGCTTTTGAACCTTGTTACATTTGTTTCAAGTCGAAAGTTCCTAGCCATACATGTGAAATTGAGTTAATTACATTGGTGGTCTTGAAAATTGTATGCAGTACCATCTAGGTCCATAAACTCTTAAAATGCACGTGTGGATCCCAACTTGTCGAGTGTGCCATTGGAGGTCCAAATCACCCTAATAAGCGAGCAATCATGTGTGTGGTACACTAACTGGAGCCGGGGCTGTTTAGCAACGCTCCTTGGAGCAGTTTTTTTTTTTGTGAGAATCACTTCTCCATTTAGCTAGGGGCTAAAAAAAACCCGCTCATCATTACTCTCTATTCAAACCCCACCAAAACACTCCAGAATCACTTCCCACCTGTTCCTTACCCTTCTCACTCACCAGAATCACTCCATTAGAGAATCAGGGAGCTCGAGCTAAAAATCAGGGAGTGGAGCTCTACCAAACAGTGGCGAACCTTGAGCAAATTAGTGGGTGTGCACATGTCTTCTAAGTGCATGGACAGTCTCATGGGGGGGGGGGGCATATATGGTGATTTTTTTGTTGTTGTTGTTGGGGGTGGGGGTGGAGGGGTGTGCATTTGCACCCCCAAGCCACAACCTACCTTTGCTCTTGCTACCAAACGTGACACCATCATGTCCTCAACTTCTCATGCTCTACTATGTGCTTAGGATCATGTCCCTTCATGCCACATGCCATGTTGCCATACCACATAGTCAACTTTATGCTAATTAGGGAACTCTGGACCTCAAGTGGCACACTTAGCAAGTTTAGGGCCTACATGAACCACATGGAAAGTTTAAGGACTGCCGGTGCACTTCAACTCCGTGAAGTTATTTGCACCGTCCAAGTTCTAGTTGACTTCTGATGATTGTTGTTTTTACCATTATTTACATACAACCATTAGATTTATTGTCAATCTTTACTTGATTTTTGTTTGTTTGTTTAGATTTTGGCACAAATGGGAAGATCCAATAGAAGTGGCTAAACTGGGGATTTATAAACTAAGTCTATGCAAGATTGGGAAATTTAGGAACAGGATTTTCATAATGTACTGCCATCAAACCAGTTTTGTGGAGTAATAAACGGTTCTTACATTGCTAGAAGGCGAAGTGGTTTCAGACAGTTCGTGTCTGGAAATGTTTCAATGTTTCTTTAAGTAATGGGGAAAAGCCCTGCATGCCTGGATGAGGGTATTTTTTATTAGTTCTCATGAGTACCTTGTATCATCCAAATACGTTTCCTAATCCAGTAAGTCATCTTTGTAAAATCATAGCAACTCTTGTTGTAACTGGATTTGGTTTTGAATTAATTCATTTTGAAATGCTCGTCTTAAGGGCTAATCTTGGCTGTTGGGAACATCTCTCTTTCTGGAGAACAGTTTCTTTAACTGCCCTACCATTGGCCTCTAATGTGCTATTGTAACTTTACTGAGCAAAAGCTACCCTACCCCAGGGAGACTTTCTGGATGCCCGTCAACCTTTGGATCATCTATCGTTCTGCCCCAACGATCAGTCTACTTTTTTACCAGGTTGATACTCCGTCCTAAATTTCTTAAATTATATAGGTCGTCTTGATGTTTCTGGATATCTAGTGATCCCTCCATCGTTGAATAAATCAACTTGAGTTGTCCTAAGTCAAGCTTTGAGTTTGATTAATTTTAAATAATAGTACTACGATCTAAGACCCCAAAAGGTATAGTATGAAAATATATTTTATGCTGTATCTAACTATACTAATTTTATGTCTCAAATATTAGTCCTTTTCTATAGAATTTGGTTAAACTTAAAAATAATTGAATTAGGATAACTCTTGAAGTTGATTTATTCTCGGCGGAGGGATGTCTAGATATAGGACCTAAAATTCACACTTTTTATTGCGGATCCATCTGCAGATTCTCCCTTCAGACTTTTTTTTATTGCGGATCCATAGGCTCAGTCATTTCACCCTTTTCAGCGTGCATGGTCCGGCTCCGGCAACTATTCTATGGCTGCACACATTTTTTAAGACACGTTCCACGAGTCATCAACCGGAAACTATTCTATGGCTGCACACGTTCCACAAGTTATCAACCAAGTGAAATATGCTTCCATCCATCCTCCCTTGTCTCCATATACCCTATTCCCTCCTACCCATCAACGCCTTTCGCTGTCACGCCTCTACCTGCTCCGGGCTCCAGACTTTCCTTTGCCGACTTCGTCTGCGACATCAGCTTGCCTGATTGGAGCAAAGCTGTAACTATTATGAGTAGGCTTACCTGCTCCCACAACAGATTGGTCGAGTGGTGGATGTATCTTTCAGTGCTCAATTCTTTGGCTACTCGTTGCCTGCGGCCGCGTCGTGTCGTCAGTTTCCCCGGCTTCGCTTTGCTCCAAACATTTCATTTCACGTCCATGACGGGAGAAAGGCTTGCTATCTTGGGAATGCACGTTTGTTTTTAGTATGTACAGGAGTACAGGACCTGTTAGCATAATAAACGGTCAACTTTTTTTTAAGAGTTAATAGGGCCAAGCCCCTGTCTTACACTATCAAGATCAGAACGTTATTATAGCATTCGGATGGGTTACATCCATCAATCCCGTTTAAAGCAAACTGGAAATAGCAATGAAGGAGCCAGAACCAAAACCACTTACATCTCACAAGATAAAACTAGCTTAGTTATATCACGCCAGTTGCCAGAGAGTCAAGTCCCTTCCAAAAACGAGCTTCCTGACGGCAGAGCCTTGACTTCATGCGGTAAAGTATTGGACCTCCAGTTTATTGCATTCATGTACAACACCTGTTCTTGGATATCATCACATGATTCTCATAGGTCGTTGCTAGCTTCGTAAAATCCAAAAGTATGGAGTTGAATTCCTGAAAATGGCTTGGTGGACATAGGATCGACCAACTTTGGATCATAGCAGCAACCTTCAGCAAGAGGGATTTCATATCCTTCCAAGAAACCTCCTGGAAGCATAAACTATTTCTCAGTTCCCAGAGGCTCCATAGGGCAGCAGCAGAAAAAAAACATTGCAAACTAGTATGGACTTCATTCACCCTGTTCAGCGGTTTCACAAACCCGGCTGCCGGCCCGTAACCAGCCCAGGGAAAACCAGAAATACGGTTCTAAAGTGGTTTGGGTTGGAAACCGTCTAACCAGCGTTGGACTCTAGGAGTCTTATTCGGTCACGGTTCGAAACCGCGAAACCCGGAAAAAACGGCGCCGTAGATGCTTCGCCAGTGCGAGCGCGGCGGAGGCGGCATCGAACGCGAGCGCGACCGCAGCGGTGACAACATCGAGCGTGAGCGCGACCGCGGCGGAGGTGGGGCATCGAGAGCGAGGGCGACCGCGGCGGCGACGGCATCGAGCGTGACGCGCGACGGGTGCAGCTGCGGCGCAGGAGGCGCCACACGGGCCCGTAGTCGGTGCGGGTGATGTTGTTGTCGCTGACGCCCAGGAGCGAGCTCGTGGCGGCCTGTGGACGGTTCGCCATCATGACGGCGCCAGCGCCCACGAGCGCGGCGTGCGCGAGGCGGCGGTCGGCCACAAAGATGGCCAGCCGGGAGCCCATCCGGAGCGTCACGACGGGGCCGAGCTTCTGCAGCAGGGGCTCCATGTCCGCCACGGAGTTCCTCAGCCACAGCAGGTTGCCGAACAGCGGCATGGCCGGGGGACCCGGCGGCAGGTGGTGGTTCTTGGCATGTGAAAGGTCTTGATGGCTAGAGGGGGGTGAATAGCCTATTAAAAATTTCTACAACAACAAGCTAAACAAGTTTATCAATATAACAAAAAGCGAGATGCGAGTTTTGCTTAGCCTATGGGTGTTTGCAAGCCACCTATCCAAATCACAATTCTAGTATTTGCACTCAACCGCACAAGTCAAACCGAGAAGTTAAGTACAACTACAACTAGCAAGCTACACAAGAGAACTACTCTAGCTAAGCTAACTAGCTAGCAAAGATAGCTAAGAAATTAATACAAGAGAGATAGGAGGGTATCACCGAGGGGCGAAGTATTGAGCCAACCAATATGATCAATAATGAATACCAAGATAACCAAACACCGGGATCAATCAATCACAATATGAAAGTGATGACACGAAGATTTATCCCGAGGTTCACGTGCTTGCCGGCACGCTAGTCCCCGTTGTGTCCCTCTTCACCACGTGGTTCGGTGGCTAATCGGTCTCACACCGAGCCTCTCAAAAGGCACCACAAGAACCTACCAAATGGCAAAAGGTTGCAATGACACGAGCAATATACTAACGTTGCCTTTGGCGCTTCGCCGAGGTAGGCACAAACCCCTCACAATCACCGGAGGTGGCCAAGAACAATCACCAACTCTTGCCAACGCCTCCAAGCTGCTCTAAGCCGTCTAGGTGGCGGCAACCACCAAGAGAAACAAGAATCCCGCAACAAATCAACCACCAAGTGCCAACTAGATGCTATCTCACAATGCAAATGCACTTGGATCACTCAATCTCACTTCGAATATGCAAAGAAGCAAGAGAGATGAGTGGGAGGGGAGTTGCTTAGCTCAAAGTGCTCACAAGTATGTCAAATGTTCGAGCCGAGAGAGCCTTGAGCCGGCCAACGAGTATTTATAGACGTACCCCTTCGAATATAGCCGTTAGAATCTTGAAACAGCCGAAGTCGCGTTGACCGGACGCGCTGGTCCAACTGACCGGACGCGCCGGTCGCGCAACGGCTAGTTTCGCAACACTGACCGGACGCGCCGGTCGCAACGACCGGACGCGCCGGTCGCGCAACGGTATTTTTTGAAACACTGACCGGACGCGCCGGTCGCAACGACCGGACGCGCTGGTCACGACCGGACGCGCCGGTCCCGTGACTGACCGGACGCGCTGGTCAACCCTGAGCCGCGCACAACGAACCAGCGACCGGACGCGCTGAAGAACTGACCGGACGCCACAGTGCCCGCGTCCGGTCGGAGTCCAGTAAGCTCCCTGGACGACCGGACGCGTCCGGTCGCCTGTGACCGGACGCGCCTCGCGTCCGATCAGACAACTGAAAAACGCGCAGACACTGGACACTGACCGGACGCGTCCGGTCACACTGTGACCGCGTCCGGTGCAGCGTCCGGTCACCACTGTGACCTCCGTTCGCTTCCGTTTCTTTTTCCGACTTCCGGCGTAGTGGAAAATAGGCATTTCATTTCCCAAAAATTGCCTGAATCCCGCGCTCGCACGCTCGGCGGGAGGGAGAGATGACCCCAAACCCTCTCTACCGCTTAAACTCCACCGCCGTCGCAAACGTGCTAACATCACCAAGTGATCTCGTCATATGTGAGTGTGTTAGCATTTTCACAATCATTTTCCGAGGCGATATTAGTTCTATCCAAATGCATATGATCATGAAATGCACATCTAGAGGCACTTAGGAGTTCAATAGCCGCGTCATTCCCCTCTTTATAGTACGGCTATCTATCCTATAATGTAACCACACCCACTAGGTGTCTTGGTTACTAAAACACAACCCTTAAGCATATACCTTTGCCTTGATCACATAGGGTTGCGTCCAAATCCAAGTGTGGCCATCATGATCACCATGTCCATCTTGCCACCAACCTTGGAATGTACTAATCCTCATATGCTACATACAACTTAGGCATAGGATTAGTACTTAGGTATTGTCACTAATTACCAACACCAAACATAGGACTTTCAATCTCCCCCTTGTTGGTAATTGGTGACAAACCTTTCACAAAGATATTATGATAAAATTTTGATTGAACCCATGTCACATTGTCCAAGTATATTACCATGTGTAAGAATTATGGACATGTGATCATGAATTCAAATTGATAGCAATGGCTCCCCCTACATGTATGCTATATGTTTGGATTTTGGAAGCATACATGTTAGATAGGAAAGATTAGGAGCATTGTCTACCAATAGGTGCTAAGTGTTTTAGATTATAGACCTTTGAAGCGTGATACCATCGGAGTAGCGATAAACACCATCTTAGCACCTTGTGTAGTTAGATTCCACTTGAAAAGCACAAACATAACTAGAAACCTCGTGAGATCAACATTATAAGCAAGGCTCTAGTACCACTTTGAAAAACATGAAGCAAGAAAAATCTAGCTACTTCCTATTCATACTAGTACCTCAATGCATCATTCAAATTATACTAGTAAGACACCACACAAGCAAAGTATCAGAGAAAAAGAAATGCATAACTATGCATCATACATATGAAGTGCACACAGAAATGCAACATTCATGTTTAAGAGCTTGCTCCCCCTACTTGTGTGCTTCTTTTATCAATTCTCCCCCTTTAGGATTTAACTTTGTGAACAACATTTTCTCCCCCACAACATTTTTGAGTTCTATCTTTGTGAACAACATTTTCTCCCCCTTTGGCACCAATTGACCACAAGGAGCAAACTTTAGATAGATTATCATGTTAAAATATGGGGTGAGGATCAAGTTTATGATTCAACCTAGATTGCTTGCATAAATAAAATACTTCGGTTTGATCCAAGGGCAAGCTTCTTCACACCTCACTAGAAGGGTTATCATGCACCATGTTGAAGCAAATATTTAGACAAGTTTTCTAGATTAAACACTTAGGATCACAAGCTACTTAAACAAGTTATATGCTACCACTAGATCATACAAGTCATGGAAACAATAGTGGCACCATATAAACTTCAAATTCATTTAATTTTCATGAATGATCCTAGAACATAAGAAATCATGACTAGATGCACTAAACATGTCCTTAGTATAGAATGTATGACATGTCAACCAATTGTACCTTGGGGCTCGAAGGAAAGGCATGTCATATCATGGGAGTGCATCAACTCATGTTGGAGAAATCAAGTATGTTCAACTCATTCTTTAGCTTGTGAAATCTCTTCTCATCAAGTGGCTTGGTGAATAGATCGGCTAATTGATCTTCGGTGCCAACACTCTCAATAGCAATGTCACCCTTTTGTTGATGATCTCTAATAAAGTGATGGCGAACATCAATATGCTTTGTTCTTTGATGTTGAATCGGATTGTTAGTTAGCTTCACGGCACTTTCATTGTCACATAGCAATGGCACATTCTTGAAATTAATTCCAAAATCCTTCAATGTTGCCTTCATCCATAAGATTTGTGCACAACAACTACCCGCGGCGATGTATTCGGCTTCGGCGGTAGATAGTGCAATACTATTTTGCTTCTTGGATGACCATGAGACAAGTGATCTTCCCAACAATTGACATGTCCCGGAAGTGCTCTTTCTCTCCACTTTATCACCGGCATAGTCGGAATCCGAATATCCAACTAGCTCAAAGCTTGCACCTTTGGGATACCATAATCCAACATCTTGTGTATGCTTTAAGTACCTCAATATTCTCTTTGTTGCCTTCAAATGACTTTCTCTTGGTGAGGCTTGAAATCTTGCACACATGCATACACTAAACATCACATCGGGCCTTGATCTTGAAATCTTGCACACATGCATACACTAAACATCACATCGGGCCTTGATGCCGTCACATAGAGTAGGCTACCAATCATTGATCTATATAGCTTTTGATCCACCAAGTTGCCACTCTTGTCACTATCCAAGCTTCCACTAGTGCCCATTGGAGTTGTAATACTTTTTGCATCTTCCATGCTAAACTTCTTGAGCATATCTTTGATGTACTTGGTTTGACTCACAAATGTTCCTTCCTTCATTTGTTTGATTTGAAGTCCAAGAAAGAAACTAAGTTCACCAATCATTGACATTTCAAATTCCTTGGCCATCATTTTTCCAAACTCATCACAATAATTTTGATTGGTTGAACCGAATATGATATCATCAACATATATTTGCAACACAAATAAGTCTTTCCCAATCTTCTTGGTGAATAGTGTTGTATCAACTTTGCCCATGACAAATCCTTTGGATAGCAAGAAGTCCCTCAATCTTTCATACCATGCTCTAGGTGCTTGCTTCAATCCATATAAAGCTTTTCTCAACTTGTATACATGATTGGGTTTCTTATCATCTTCAAAACCGGGAGGTTGCTCCACATACACTTCCTCTTGAATGTACCCATTGAGAAATGCACTCTTTACATCCATTTGATATAGCTTGATATTGTGAGCACAAGCATAGGCAAGTAAGATCCTAATTGCTTCCAATCTTGCAACCGGGGCATAAGTTTCACCAAAGTCAAGACCCTCAATTTGTGTGTAACCTTGAGCCACTAGTCTTGCTTTGTTCCTTACTACTATCCCATCGTGATCTTGCTTGTTGCGAAAGACCCATCTTGTTCCAATGACATTGTGATCCTTAGGCCTTTCAACTAGTTCCCATACTTCATTTCTCTTGAAGTTGTTGAGCTCTTCATGCATTGCATTTACCCAATCCGGATCTCTCAATGCTTTATCAATGTCCTTAGGTTCTTCCATTGACACAAAAGAAGAGTGACCACAAAATGATGTCAATCTTGATCTAGTTTGAACTCCTCTTTGTATGTCACCAATGATGGAATCCAATGGATGGTCTCTTGCAATGTTAGTTGGTTGAAGTACTTGGACTTGATTGCTTGGATGTTGATGTTGATCATGAGTTGGAGATGATGAACTAGCCACTTGTTGATCTTGTTGCACTTGAGATGATGTACTAGCTTGATTTTGCACTAGAGAACCACTAGCTTGAGTGATTGGACTTTGGAGCACTTGATCTTTGTTGTCATCTACATTAATAACTTGCTTTGGTCTAATATCACCAATATCCATTTCTTTCATAGCATTACTTAATTGAGTTCCTCTCACATCATCCAAGTTATCTTCTTCATCTTGAGAGCCATTTGTTTCATCAAATTCAACATCATGCACTTCTTCAAGTAAACCACTAGCCAAATTCCAAACTCTATAAGCTTTGCTAGTAGTTGAGTAACCAAGTAGAAATCCTTCATCACATTTCTTCTCAAACTTGCTCAATCTAGTGCCCTTCTTCAAGATGTAGCATTTGCAACCAAATACCCAAAAGTATGCAATGTTGGGCTTTCTTCCATTTAAAATCTCATATGGTGTCTTCTCTAGAAACTTGTGGCAATAGAGGCGGTTGCTATAGAAGCAAGCCGTGTTGATTGCTTCGGCCCAAAATGAATGACTCACATTATACTCATTCATCATTGATCTTGCCATATCAATTAAGGTTCTATTTTTCCTCTCAACTAGGCCATTTGATTGAGGTGTATACTTGGCCGAGAATTGATGCTTGATTCCAAGCTCCTCACATAGCTCATCAACTCTTGTGTTTCTAAACTCACTTCCATTGTCACTTCTTACTTTCTTGATTGTGGTCTCAAACTCATTTTGCACTCTCTTGATGAACTTCTTGAATATGTCAAATACATCACTCTTGTCCACAAGAAAGAATACCCATGTGTATCTAGTGAAATCATCCACAATCACAAAACCATACTTGTTGCCACCAATGCTTGTGTATGTAGTTGGCCCAAATAGATCCATGTGCAACAACTCAAATGCCTTGGAAGTACTCATAATGCTTTTCAATGGATGAGTGTTGCCTACTTGCTTTCCGGCTTGACATGCACTACATAGCTTATCTTTCTCAAATGTGACATCCTTCAAGCCTCTAACTAAGTCATGCTTCACTAACTTGTTCAATTGCTTCATGCCAACATGACCAAGTCTTCTATGCCATAACCAACCCATACTTGATTTGGTGAGCAAACATGTTGAAAGTTGAGTGTCACTAGCATTGAAATCAACCAAGTATAGATTCTCATATCTAAAGCCTTTGAAGATCAAGTTAGAGCCATCAACACTAACTATCTCCACATCATCAACACCAAATATGCACTTGAAACCGAGATCACATAATTGAGCAACCGACAACAAGTTGAAATTGAGCTTTTCAACTAGTAGCACATTGGAGATGCTATGATCATTTGAGATTGCAATCCTTCCAAGAGCCTTTACATCACCTTTGCTATTGTCACCAAATGTGATACTATCAATGCCACTATCATTTGATTTGAGAGAGTTGAACATTCTTGAATCACCGGTCATATGTTGAGAGCACCCACTATCAAGTACCCAATGCCTTCCTCCGGCCTTGTAATTAACCTACAAAACAATTTAATGTTTCTTAGGTACCCATACTTGCTTGGGTCCTTGGAGGTTAGTCACTAAGCTCTTTGGTACCCAAATGGCCTTCTTCTTTGGGCCCACAATTGGTGTACCAACAAACCTAGCATGCACACCTTTCTCACCCTTGGTAAGTACATAACAAGAATCAAAAGGAATGTAAGGTACATTAGCATTTTTCTTGTTCTTGTTCATTTTATTGCATTTAATCTCTAGATGCCCAATTTGCTTGCATCTATTGCAATAACGACCATTGCCCTTCACAAAGCGAGGCTTTGGAGTAGCAAAGGCCGCCTTGCCCTTCTTGGGAGTATAGCCCAATCCCTCTTTATTAAGGGAGAACCTTTGGCTACCCAAGCATTTTAGCAAGCGGGCATCCCCACCATAGGCGTTGCCTAATGCGCGGGTGAGATCATCCACCTCTCTCTTGAGAGTCTCAACCACAAGTGATGAATCACTAGTAGTAGAGGTAGAGTTGGTTGTGGTGGATGATGATGAGCTACATGAAGCATTAGTAGGACTAACAAATAAAGAATCATCAATAATATCACATGTTAGTCCAATATCACAAGTGACAATCACTTGCTCCTCCTTAGCTTCCTTCATGAACTTCTCCAACTTAAGGTCCTTTTCCTTGATGAGCTCAAGTAGAGTGGAGTGAGCTTCCTTAAGCCTAGTGTGAGCAATTTCAAGATCCTCGTGGTCTTCCTTTAGACACTCACGAGAAGCCTCTAGCTCATCAAAGGATTTCCTAAGAGCTTTGAGCTCTTGTTCAATTCCTTTGCACTCCTTACTCTTTTTGAGAGCAACAAGCTCCTCCATCAAGGCATCATTTTCATTGCTCTTGGCAATGAGCTCTTGTTCCAAGATTTTGTATTTCTTGGTTGTCCTCTTGTAGCCCTTGCTCATTTGATCTATTATGCCTAATAGATCATCCTTGGAGTAGTCCTCATCCTCCTCATCATCACTCCTACAATCATCACTAGCACAAGAATCATCATCACTATCATCATGTTTTACCTTGGTAGGCTTGGCCATAAGGCATGTTGATGTAGTGTCGAAGATGGATGGCTTGTTGGAGAGGGCGATGTTTGCAGTGGCTCGTCGAGTGATCCTCTCATCCTCACTAGAGCTTTCATCATCATCACTATCGGAGTTGTCACTATCCCAAGTGACTACATAACCACCACCCTTCTTCTTCTTGTTGAAAGTGAAGCTCTTCTTTGCTTTCTTCTCCTTCTTGTTCTTCTTCAACTTTAACTCCTCATCATTATATCTTTTGTCTTCATAGGGGCACTTTGCCACTACATGATCGGGGCTATTACAATTGTAGCAAAGCACCTCCTTTGCCTTCATGAAGTCCCTTCTCTTTCTTGCACCATAGCCTTTCTTCTTCATGATCGACCCATCTTTTGCACTAGAAGGGCCATGATCTCATCATCAAATGGATCATCATCATCATCATCAACCTTGCTCTTGCCCTTAGAGGATGAAGCCTTGAATGCAATGGGCTTCTCTTGCTTGACCTTGGTTTCCTTCTTCTCTTCTACCTCATCTTCATCATCATTGTATTGGGCATCAGTCATTATATCTCCAAGCACATTGGTTGGTTTGACCTTGTCCAATCCCTCTCTAAAGATCATTCTTCTCAAGGTGGCAAACTTCTTGGGTAAGCACATCAAGAACTTGTGTGAGAAGTCCTTGTCCTCAACCTTCTCCCCAAGCCCCTTAAGATCATTGACAATGACTTGGAGCCTATAGAACATCTCCGGGATGGATTCATCATCCTTCATCTTGAATATGGAGAACTTGTCCTTGAGCATATATAGTTTGGCACTTTTTACCGTTGAAGTGCCTTCATATGTTTCTTCAAGCCTTATCCAAAGCTCATTTGCCTTTTCAAGATCTTTGATTGCTCAAATACTTTATCATCAATGGCACGATAGATTGTGTCAAGTGCCGCCATATTGCATTGTTTGTTGATGCGGTCATTGGGAGTGAGGTTTTCCTCATCAAGAATGACGTATCCTTCTTTGGTCACATCCCAAACCTTCTCATGTATATTGCCTAGATATTGCTTCATCTTCCTTTTCCAATGATCAAAGGAAGAGACGCCATCAAAGAATGGAGGCTTGCCATTAACATGATTGAACATAACTTGAGCCATCTTACACCGAGGTTGTTAAGCCTTACAAACAGTGACCACGGCTCCGATACCACTTGAAAGGTCTTGATGGCTAGAGGGGGGGTGAATAGCCTATTAAAAATTTCTACAACAACAAGCTAAACAAGTTTATCAATATAACAAAAAGCGAGATGCGAGTTTTGCTTAGCCTATGGGTGTTTGCAAGCCACCTATCCAAATCACAATTCTAGTATTTGCACTCAACCGCACAAGTCAAACCGAGAAGTTAAGTACAACTACAACTAGCAAGCTACACAAGAGAACTACTCTAGCTAAGCTAACTAGCTAGCAAAGATAGCTAAGAAATTAATACAAGAGAGATAGGAGGGTATCACCGAGGGGCGAAGTATTGAGCCAACCAATATGATCAATAATGAATACCAAGATAACCAAACACCGGGATCAATCAATCACAATATGAAAGTGATGACACGAAGATTTATCCCGAGGTTCACGTGCTTGCCGGCACGCTAGTCCCCGTTGTGTCCCTCTTCACCACGTGGTTCGGTGGCTAATCGGTCTCACACCGAGCCTCTCAAAAGGCACCACAAGAACCTACCAAATGGCAAAAGGTTGCAATGACACGAGCAATATACTAACGTTGCCTTTGGCGCTTCGCCGAGGTAGGCACAAACCCCTCACAATCACCGGAGGTGGCCAAGAACAATCACCAACTCTTGCCAACGCCTCCAAGCTGCTCTAAGCCGTCTAGGTGGCGGCAACCACCAAGAGAAACAAGAATCCCGCAGCAAATCAACCACCAAGTGCCAACTAGATGCTATCTCACAATGCAAATGCACTTGGATCACTCAATCTCACTTCGAATATGCAAAGAAGCAAGAGAGATGAGTGGGAGGGGAGTTGCTTAGCTCAAAGTGCTCACAAGTATGTCAAATGTTCGAGCCGAGAGAGCCTTGAGCCGGCCAACGAGTATTTATAGACGTACCCCTTCGAATATAGCCGTTAGAATCTTGAAACAGCCGAAGTCGCGTTGACCGGACGCGCTGGTCCAACTGACCGGACGCGCCGGTCGCGCAACGGCTAGTTTCGCAACACTGACCGGACGCGCCGGTCGCAACGACCGGACGCGCCGGTCGTGCAACGGTATTTTTTGAAACACTGACCGGACGCGCCGGTCGCAACGACCGGACGCGCTGGTCACGACCGGACGCGCCGGTCCCGTGACTGACCGGACGCGCTGGTCAACCCTGAGCCGCGCACAACGAACCAGCGACCGGACGCGCTGAAGAACTGACCGGACGCCACAGTGCCCGCGTCCGGTCGGAGTCCAGTAAGCTCCCTGGACGACCGGACGCGTCCGGTCGCCTGTGACCGGACGCGCCTCGCGTCCGATCAGACAACTGAAAAACGCGCAGACACTGGACACTGACCGGA
Source organism: Saccharum hybrid cultivar R570 (assembly GCA_038087645.1). NCBI lineage: Eukaryota > Viridiplantae > Streptophyta > Magnoliopsida > Poales > Poaceae > Saccharum > Saccharum hybrid cultivar. The sequence continues at coordinate 17,599,821 of JAQSUU010000012.1, forward strand.
CGCGTCCGGTCACACTGTGACCGCGTCCGGTGCAGCGTCCGGTCACCACTGTGACCTCCGTTCGCTTCCGTTTCTTTTTCCGACTTCCGGCGTAGTGGAAAATAGGCATTTCATTTCCCAAAAATTGCCTGAATCCCGCGCTCGCACGCTCGGCGGGAGGGAGAGATGACCCCAAACCCTCTCTACCGCTTAAACTCCACCGCCGTCGCAAACGTGCTAACATCACCAAGTGATCTCGTCATATGTGAGTGTGTTAGCATTTTCACAATCATTTTCCGAGGCGATATTAGTTCTATCCAAATGCATATGATCATGAAATGCACATCTAGAGGCACTTAGGAGTTCAATAGCCGCGTCATTCCCCTCTTTATAGTACGGCTATCTATCCTATAATGTAACCACACCCACTAGGTGTCTTGGTTACTAAAACACAACCCTTAAGCATATACCTTTGCCTTGATCACATAGGGTTGCGTCCAAATCCAAGTGTGGCCATCATGATCACCATGTCCATCTTGCCACCAACCTTGGAATGTACTAATCCTCATATGCTACATACAACTTAGGCATAGGATTAGTACTTAGGTATTGTCACTAATTACCAACACCAAACATAGGACTTTCAGCATGGCGGCGCAGGACGAGGAGCGAGAGTAGGAGGGCGCCCGCGAGGAGGAGCTAACTGATCTCCATGGCGGCGGCGGCAGCAGCGGCAGCGGCGGCTGTGGGTGCGACCGCGGCTCCATCCGCACTGGGGTCGTGCTCGTTCTGGACGCCAAAAGAACGCATCCCCTCGCCTGCAGGTGGTGTGCTCTGAGATCGATGCTTAACCGCCAACCGCTCGGACCAGGCCAACCCACTAGATAAATCAATTGTATCACAAACCGGTGGTGACCTGACCAAACCAGACCAAAGCACGAGCGTGCGGCTTGGGTTACAAACCCGCCTAAAACCGGAAAACCCGGACCATGAACAGCCTGAGACTTCATTTTACTTCAGTTCCACGGGTTCTATAAAAAATAACAGAGTGAACCGGCTCCTTTTCACTCTACTTTTCTTTTTATACTTAAATTATCTCTAGTTAAAAGATTATTTTCAGAGAATAACCACAGGAAAAAAATAGACTCTACGAGGTACTTTCTCTTTCCAAAGAGCAGGAACGTGTATAGGAGTCATCCCCTAAATTTATGATTTTGTACTGATATTGAGAAGAATACAAACTGCTAGAACTAAATTGCCAAATAAGGGCATCTTCCTCTTCAGGAAAACATATAATTCAAGCTAACTAGGCGGCCTCTAGGCTCTAACCATAAATTCATAAGCCTAGCATCTATCTTCTAAAAGTGCATTTGAGGTTGGTGCCATTACACAACTTTGAGCTTTCTCATTCACTAGGATGTAAACCTCCCTATATTGAATGGCTAGGATGGAAGGACCAAGCCAGTTATCCTCATAGAATTTAACCTTATTACCATTACCAATCTTCCATCTGTGACCTAGTTTAGCTGCAGAAGCAGCCCGGATCATACCCTTAAAGAATTGAGAGGCACCAGTAGTGAAACTATAGAAAATGTTACGACAACATGTGTTTATACTTATAATCAACTAGCTCTTTCCAAAGTTCAGAGCCATCCAGATAATACCTTTTAATCCAGGATCCTAGTATGCATAATACCTTTTAATCCAGATAATAACTAAGCTAGGATCGGCACCACTAGGGGGCGTGTAGTCGATCTCGGCGATTCGCTCAGGCGAATAGCTGTTAACGGTTTGGTTGGTCGTTTCTACAGACCGAGGGCGAGCAGTCGATCTCGGCTATTCGCTCAAGCGAATAGCTGTTAACGGTTTGGTTGATTGTCTCTGCAGGTTTCGCCAAAGGAGGAGCTAGCCGCCTTCGCATGGTCGACAACTTCTGTCCGCCAGGGGCTCGCCCAGTCGGTTGAACGGGCGACATGAGGCGGAGCCGGTCAGGCCTCTCTGGGCCGGCGCTATCTGAGGCAGGAGGGGACTCCAAATGGCGAGCAAGCCCAAAGCTGCAGGGAATATTCCCTGAATTTGTAGTAGTTGTGAGGGCACTTAAGTCCTATGAAAAGCCTACGGGCATGTATAAATAGCCTCCATTGAGAGAATGTAAGGGGAGGAACAAGTTTAATGAAATCGTTCATCTTATTTTGCTTAAGCCTCATGTTAGCCTTCATTCGTGCTTGATTTCGCTTGAGTGACAACCGGTGTTCGACGGCCTTGGCCCCGAACAACATTGGCGCCCACCGTGGTTGCCGCTCGAGCTTATCATGCCACCAAAGAACAAAGCGCCGAAGCCACCGGCGGACAAGGCGAGAGCATCCAAGACTGCTGACGTTGTCGCTGCTTCGACGGACAACGACGCAGCACCAACTCTCAAAGAACCAACCACCACCCAGTTGAGGGATGGCGGCACCACGTCACCTCGCAACCACGAGGTGACACTGGTTGGCGATGTGCAAGATGTACCGCTAGATAGGACGACAACGAGATCGCAGAAGAAGATGAAGATGACAAGATCACTGAACAAGCAAGAAACCTAAAGACGCTGAATTAGTACCAGCAGGACATCCTCGGACTCTAGAACGAGAAGGAGCAGCTACTTAGGCAAGCCGCTGCCCGTAATAAAGCTCAACAGACGCAGAGGGCAATCAGGGAAGCCAAAATCCAGAGGGATAGATTGGTGAGAGAGATTCAAAGACTGCAGGGAGCAGGGGCAGGAGGCACCATTTGCGCTGGTGAAAACGTCGTAATACTAGGCGATAACCTTATGGAAGAAGACGAAGGTGCATATGACCCCGCTTCACCTTTATCGAAAGAACTTTAGTTGAATCCGTGACCAGCCGGTGCATTCTAGTTTTCAATGGAAAGACAAACCCAAGGAAGTTCCTTGCAAGTTATGAAACCACGATAACATCAGCCGGGGGAGACGCCCAAATCCTCACAAAGTCACTCATCATGGCGCTCGAAGACATCACACATGATTGCTATACCTCACTAAAGCCCTTATCCATTAGGTCCTAGGGACAAGTTAGAGCAGAGCTAGTGTCCACTTTCCAAGGATATCACCTGGGAACGAAAACAATGAGAGATTTGCTAAATTGCATTCAGCAAGATGATGATTCTTTGTCTGAGTTTTAGAAAGATTCATTCAGACCAAAGCTCAGGTGCCAAATGCACTAGAGGAGATGGTTATAGCAGCAGCCGTGGAAGGATTGGCCATAGGCAAGTGCATAGCTCACTTTGCCAGGAATTATCCCTACTTCCATAAGGGAGTTGTTCGAGGTGATGAGACAATACGCAAGGTTAGACGATGACTTGAAGAAGCGAAAGATGACAAGGAACTCATGGAGGAAAGCAGGCAAAGCACCTAGGCCACCACCAACCCCAAGCCAACAAAATATGAGACCATTCCATGCAATCAACAATTTGCAAGAGCAACTAGAGCATAACTCAGTGGAACAAGGTCTCCAAGGGCCGCTGCCTAACTAGCAATATAGAAGTTTTGATCAGTCTCCGCATGGCGGGCGAGGAGGACGAAGTCCCCACGGCGGACGCGAAGGTAGAGGAAGGAGAAGAGCCCAGAGGATACCCTATTGTGCCGTCTGTGGCAAAAACGCAGGACATTTCACAAGACTGCAAACACAACAAAATGGCTAGAGAACTTAAGGAGAAAGACGAGGCCACAAGAAGCAGCGAAACATCTAATCATGTGTTCCACAACGCTGGTCGAGAAACAATAAACAATCAGGGTTATGGCAGCCAGTATATGTCGGCAAGCAACAGCCCTTTCCAGCACCCCAACTTTTCACATGAATACAGCCAACATCCGTACATCTAGCAGTAGCCTCCGTTTCTAGTATACCAGCATTTCGTGCAGCAAACAGGGCAGACGGCTGTTGCATCCTCGCCAGTTCAGCAAGAGCAGCAACATTCAAGCCAGCCTCAGCCCGCAAAGCAAGAAAATACTCAGGAACACGAAGCTGTAAACAATATCATACCATCACAAGGCCACATATTTGCAATCACTGGCGGATCAAACCAAGAGCTAGAAGAGAATTTGAAAGAAGAGTGCACACCATCTCGCCGAGGGTACCGCTCAACAGGTCGACTTGGTCCATGGTGCCCATTACCTTTGACGAAAATGACTTTCAAGTGCGGGATTTTCCACACACAGACGCTTTTGGAGCAACAACGAATATAGCTGGGTTCATTGTACACAACATCCTCATAGACAACGGAAGCTCTGCTGATATCTTATTCATCAAGCCTTTCGAGCAGATGAACCTTAACAAGCGAATGTTAGAACCAGCCAGGAACTCATTGTTCGGTTTTGTGGGAAAAAGATAGACGCCTTGGGGAAGAAGGCAGTCTCGGTCTCTTTCGTAGAAGGCGAGAAGGTCTGCACAGAAACCATAATTTTTGACATAGTCAACATGGATTACTCGTATACCACAATCTTCAGTAGAGGACTTCTAAGCAGATTCAAAATCGTAATAAAGCAAAGCTACTTGTGCATGAAAATGCCATCCCCTTTTGGCATTATTGCAATACACGAAGATCAGGCTACGTCTAGGCGAATAGAGGGCAAACCAATCCCATTTTACAACTTCATCAATGAAGTTTCCAAGAAACCGCCCAATGAAGAAGCAAATAGTGAAAGCAAAGTTGAACCAAGGGCGGAGCAGCCGAAGACACTTAGAGGGCCCCACTGTCGAAACTAGTACCAGAAAAATGCGTGCATGTAGGCTCTGACCTCACAGAGAACAAGAAAGATAGGTTGTTAGTTTTCTTCATGAGAATTAGGACATATTCGCCTAGTTAGTAAAAGACTTGTAAGGTGTCAGTCGCGACCTCGCACAACACAACCTAAACATGGCAAAAGGGGCGAAACCTAGGAAACAAAAGCTAAGAAAGATGTCCGCTGAGAGAGCGGAAGTAGCGAAAGCAGAAGTGCAGAGATTACTTGACATCAGCGTTATCAGGCCGGTTTAGTACCCAGAATGGCTAGCCAATATTGTAATGGTCAGAAAGAAGAACAGGAAATGGTGAATGTGCATTGATTTCACCGATCTAAACAAGTGTTGCCCAAAAGACCCATATTCGCTCCCAAGAATTAACAAGTTAGTTGATATCGCCGCCGGGTGCGAAGTGATGAGTCTGTTAGATTGCTTCTCCAGGTATCACCAAATCTTGCTAAACCCGGATGACGAAGAGAAAACAAGTTTCATCACCCCAGGAGGAACCTATTGTTACCAGCGAATGCCTAAGGGACTGTGAAACGCAGGCCCTACCTTTTCTAGAATGAAAGATGGGGTTTTTGACAAACAGAAAGGCAAAAATCTCGTCGCATATGTCGACGACATCATGGTCAAGAGCGATAAGGAGGAGACCCATATTCAGGACCTTTAGGAAACATTTAAAAACTTAAGAAAGGTCAGCCTCAGGTTGAACCTAGATAAATGCATATTCGGCATCAAGAAAGGCAAACTGCTTGGTTGTCTAGTATCAGCAAGAGGCATTGAAGCAAACCCTAAAAAGATAGCAGTGATAATGAACATGAAGCCTCCAACAAGCAAAAAGTAGGTTCAGAAGCTTACCGGCAGGCTAGCAGCATTGAATAGGTTCATTTGAAGATCAGCCGAAAAGGGCTTACCTTTTTTAGAACTTCGAAGCTGAGATCATTTCGAATGGGGGCATGAGCAGCAGCAAGCTTTTGATGAACTCAAAACATATTTAACCAAGCTAACAACATTGTCTAAACCTTCGCCATCTGCAACGCTGCTGTTATATCTAGCAGCATCGCCAATAACTGTCAGTGCTATGCTGGTCGAAGAAAAGGAACATGAAAACAAGATGAAGTAGTTCCCGGTATACTTTGTATCAGAAGCCTATTAGGAGCAAAGCTCAACTATTTCGAACTAGAAAAAATAGCGTACATCATGGTCTTGGCATCAAGAAAGCTGAAGCATTATTTCCAAGCTGATCGCATCGAATTCCTTTCAGCGCAACCACTGGAAGCACTATTTTGCAACAGCGAAGCCATCAGAAGAATCTAGAAATGGGCCACAGAGCTGAACGAGTTCGTGGTGGACTTCGAACATAGATCCGCTATCAAATCCCAAGCACTCGCAGATTTCATCACAGACTGGACCCCAACAACTTACAACACCACAATGCAATTCGAAGAGCCAATTTGGACGGTGCATTGCGATGGAGCATGGGGAATGACTGACACAGGTATAGTAGCAATATTAACACCACCGAAGGGCCCAAAACTTCGCTATGCAACAAGGCTCGAATTCCTCACAACCAACAATATAGCTGAATACGAGGCAGTGCTCCTATAGTTGCGAAAGCTCAGAGCTCTAGGAGTCAGGAGGTGCATAGTCAGATCGGATTCTTAGGTAATAGTCAGACATGTCAAAAAAGAGTTCACTACGAAGGAACCTGAGTTGATCAAGTACTTGGCAGCGGTAATAAGACTGGAGAAGCATTTCATTGGCTTCACTTTTCACCACATTCTAAGAAGAGAGAATGCGGAAGTAGATGAGCTAGCGAAAGCAGCTGCGTAGAGAGCACCAATGCTAGCAAATGTTTTTTTATCAAGTGTTGTCAGTCAAAGCAATACGAGAAGAAGAGGAATGACCCAGCACCATGCATGTTATCACAAGTAAGGATTGGAGATCGCCCATATTTGCCTACCTTAAAGGAACCTATGAGCCACATAGCAAGCATGAGACAGATAGAATGAACTCCAAGATGAAGCAATACACCATCATAGCGGGAGAGTTGTACAAGAGCGGAATAGTCACACCAATGCTGAAGTGCATAAGTAGAGAGCAAGGAATTGAATTGCTAAGCAAAATACACGCTGGAATGTGCGAAGCTCACAAGGGATCACATGAAATTGCTCATAGAGCGATGAGGCAAGGATTCTATTGGCCGACAGCAGCAAAAGACGCAAAAGAGCTAGTCCGCAATTGCAAAAACTGCCAGATGTTTGTCAAAAAGTAGAGAGCCCCAGCTAATCTGACCACATCAATCATCCCGACATAGCCTTTGCAGAGATGGGGAGTCGACATTGTGGGGCCATTGCCGACAGCGCCTGATAATTTGTGTTTCGCAATAGTAGCTTTAGAGTATTTCACCAAGTGGATCAAGGCCAAGACACAGGCAAAAATCACTTTGGGTACCTTGATCAGTTTCGTGTGGCAAAGGATCATCCCCGTTTTAGGGCCCCGTCCTACCTCACAGTCGACAACGAGAAGTAGTTCGATTGCACGGAGTTCAGAAATTTTTGCAGCAAGTTGGGGATCAAACTAGCTTTCGCCTCAGTAAACCACCCAGAGAGCAATGGAGCAGTCGAAAGGACAAATGGCTTGATTTTTAGTGCAGTATCAAAAGCACTATTTGACTTCCCGAAAGGAAAATGCACCTAGGAATTGATCACTTCCGTTTGGGGTCACAACATCTCACGCACTTGGACGGCCGGGTTCACCCCTTTTTGCCTATTGTACAGTGAAGAGGCAATCACGGCAGAGGATTTCAAGCTAGGGTCTTTCTGCACCCAAATTGCAGCAACCACTCCAATACAGCGATATGTTGAACTCAAAGCCACAAAAAATGCTAGGTTGCAAGTCACGTCCAACCTCGACAAATATCATGGAGAAACAAAGACCTGGAGACAAGAAAGTTTTGTGAAAAAACATCAACCCAGGGGACATGGTGCTGATTCGCCATCCTGACAAGCAAGGCAAATTACAGTCACAGTGGTACGACCCGTTCATGGTAGCAAACATGGTCAGGCCTAGAGTTTAGAGGCTACTCAATGAAGAAGGAGTCGAAACAAGCCACACGTGGAACGCGGACAACTTGCGTCGCTTCTACCCATAAAATGTCATCCCTAGAGGGTTGTAATTTTTCTTTTTCAACATTTCTGTAAACATCAAAAAAGGGATCCACACTCTTTTTCCTCATAGGAGAAGCCTTTGCAAAAAAGGCATGAGCTTTTTTAATGAGGCGATCCCATGTTCCCTTTTTAACTTAAGTTGATCTCTTCCCCACAGAAGATCTAAAAAGTAAGATGTCGAAACAAAACCTAGCTTTGGTAGGTCATGGATATCGATGACGAAAAGCACCAGAGAAGGTTGCACTGCTTTGCACTCATGCAAAATGTCACGATCGAAAACTGAACAGCCCAGAAAAAGCCTAGTGGCTGCAAAACTTTTCACTTCACCAAAAAGGAGTGAGCGAAAAGAAAAGGCCGATAAGCCATAACAGCGTCTCACCGCACCAAAAAGGAGTGTAGACGAACGCAGAAAGCCAAGTAGGCTCAATAGTTCACACCGCCAAAAAGAGTGGTGACGAACAATAAAGGCTCAAGAGCCACAAAGCACGTAGAAACAAGGATTGCAAGCATGAGTATGAAAAGATCCACTCACATTATCATTAAAAATGAAAGTGTTGTAAAGAAGTGCATTCGCAAGTACGTACATGTCCTGCAAAGGACAACCAAATTTAAGAAAGGCACCAAGCACTAGCGGTAAACACTGCTACCAACCGCAACAACCAAAATTAATGACATCAAACCCATGGAACCCTATAAATAAGAGGCCCGGGCACCCCAAGATAACATATCAAGTTGTAGTCTAGAGTAATAGCATTAGGTTAGACACCCACTCCGCTCAAGTTAGGAGCTTTGAGAGAGAGGAGCCCTTGCTTATAAGGGCAATGAGTGGATTTGAGAGAGCGTCAGGGTTTTCGGCATCTGCCAAAATAGGAAAGTCTTGAGTGTGGAATAAAAGGTTGTACAAGCATAAGGCCGCCAGTAGCAAAAATTAGATGTGCGAGAAACCACGTAAAGCTTAGGGAGCATGCTATCCAAATGGAGCATGCACCCTATATTCGCCAAGCACGGAGCTGAAAGATGAGGCAACAGAATGTGGCCGTGACACAGCGACAAGCAAGCATGGAGGGATGTTGCAAGAAAAAATGTAACATCCCCTATCTGACGAAACCACTAATCGAGGCCATGTACCTGCATGGGATAGGAATCTTGCTGCAGCTCGGCACTAGGAAGCACAATACCACAGCGCCCTACATCAACCTAGCTAATTCGCCTTGCAATAGTGTTGATTCACTCTGGCGAATCAAGCAAACCAACTAGATGTCGCGAGCCAAGAAGCATAAGGAAAGATACTGATTGTGCATATCTACCAATACACCTAGCACCGAAACAAGTGTAAAACATCCAAGATCAAAAAAGGAATGAAAATATCAAAATAATGAACAGACCAGGTACCCCTCGCCTTAAAAGGTTGGGGGGACGACGTTTTCTTCTCGCCTAAACGGTATGCCAAGAGGCTGGCAAAGAAGCCACCTCGAGTGTTCGTGTCTTCACCATCCCCTCGTCCTAAAAGGTTGGGGGGGACGATGTTTCCTTTTCACCTAAATGATATGCCAAGGGGCTAGCAAAGAAGCCACCTCGAGCGTTCGTGTCTTCACCATCCCCTCACCCTAAAAGGTTGGGGGGACGACATTTTCCTTTCGCCTAAATGATATGCCGAGGGGCTAGCAAAGAATCCACAGGTTTGGTGAATCTATGTTTCTGTAGGGGTTACTCAGGAAAAGAGCCAAAGAGGACCCACATGTCAGGCTAAAAAGCATATCCTTTGCGGGAACTAAGTTGAGAAGGATATAGAAGACACGAGAAGGCGACCCGCCGAAGGGGGGCCCACCTAGCATTGAGCCAGGTCGGTCGACCCTACCCCCAGGTTGGTTGATCTAGGGGCCCACCTGTCAACCTCGGTGAAAGCCCAAGTTTGGTTTTGGTAATTAATGACACCAAGTTGCTAATGCCATATGTTAAGTGTTTTGAGTTAGGCATAAGCAACACATGTGATGAAGGTGTTTGTGGCAAGGAGTGGTGGCCACAAGATCACAAAGAGATGGTGCATGGACATGAAATGACGATCATGATGGAGATGCACATGAAATGATGATTATGGTGATCAAACATGTGGAGGTTGACATAGAACAAAGTGATCAAGGCAAATGTATAATCATAGGGTTTGTTTTTGCCAGTCTAAGATGAGTAGAGAAGTAATTGACCGGGTTTAGGATTGATAGCCGACTATCAAGAGGGCAATCATGGTTAGCTCGTGAATCAAGTGCTACTAGGTCAATGTTCTAAGCATATGCATTTAAATCTAGTATTAGGCTAACATAACGCCTTGAAAAATGATTGTGAAAATACTAACACACATGCACATGGTGATGTGCACTTGGTGGTGTGGCATATTTGCGATGGCGATGGTGTTTGAGTGGTTGAGAGGCATTTTCATGGAATATAAATGACTAACTTCCTTTACACCGAAAGCGGGAAGAAGTGGCGAAGTCATGAGACATTTTCTTGTTGAAAACTGAGCGACAGACGCGGCGTTCGGCAGCGACGGACGCTGGGTCGGCGTCTGTCGCTTAACCCTAGCAGCGCTGTGCCGTGAGTGGGCATCAGACGTTGGAGTATGGAGTGTTGGACGCTGACGTCAGTGTCTGACCAACGCGTCGCACTGCTATATCTGAGAAACGTTGCATCGGACACGGTGATGACCGAGCATCGGACGCTAGACGTCAGCATCCATCCCTGGTGACGTCAGCCACTTCCCAAGTGAGTGATTGCGTCGGATGCAGGCGCACGTCTATTACCACACCGTCGGATGCGTCTGTTGCGCTCGGACGAACACAGACCTTACTAGACCGCGTCTGTTGGTGCATCAGATGCTGGGGCTGTTCTCGACGGACGCATCTGTTGGATTGGAACTTGACCGTTGGATCTTCGAGCGGACTGGACACGTTTGGACACGTTGTGAGCTGTGTGCGATGGATGTGACCGACTGCGTCTATTGCCTAGGCGATGGACGCGTCTGTTGCCACCGACCAGGGCATAATGCCTAGTTGCTTACCCCTTTGTTATATATAGATGGTGGCCGGGTTTGGGGCATAACTCTTGCACTTCTAAGATATTGAGACATCTTTTGAGCTAGAGAACTTCCCCTCCACTCATCTCCTTGCTTGATTGCTAATCCTAGTGAGATTAAGTGAGATTCAAGTGTATTGCTTTGAGAGTTGCATCTAGTGACACTTGATCTTCGAGTTTGTTGCGGATTTCTTGTTACTCTTGGGTGTTTCCCGACAACCTAGATGGCTTGAAGCAGCAGTCGTGTTGAGCTCGTGATTGGAGATTGTTTCGAGCCTCACCAAGTGATTGTGAAGGGTTCTTGAGCCTTCCCTGCAGGAGTTCGCGAATTGGCTACTCTAGTAGAGCTCGTGGCTTGGAGGATCCCCATCTTATGAGTGGATGTGCGGCACCCACTGAGGGTTTGACTCTTGATAGTCAATTAGCTCATGATCCATCAAGTGGGTGCATCGCCACAACGAGGAGTAGCCTGCCGAGAAGCAAGTGAACCTCGGTAAAAAAATCTTGTGTCATCTCTTGCCGAGGATTCTCTTTATGATTGTGTGTGATTGATTCTTTGGATACATCTCATCTCTACACCATCGATATAAGAATCAATTCACCCCCCTTTTTCATTCTTGTACTTTATCTTGTCTAGTGTGCTTAGAGTAGTTTGTATCACATAGGAGTAAGTAGCTTAGTGACTTAGCTTTGTTGGTGTGAATTAGAGATCATAGTCTTGTTCACTAGAATTGCATCGATGACATGCTTAGTATAGTTGAGCTAGTGCTAGAATTAGTGTCACCATCTTTTATACTAATAATTGTTGTTTAGTGAAGCTTGTAGAACTTTAAATAGGCTATTCACCCCCTCTAGCCATTTGGACCTTACACTTGGCCTTCTACGTTGGTTCCTCCACCGCCTTAGGGATTGCATCTTTGCCATTGATCAAGGTCGGTTTGATCCGAGGGCTCTTGGTTCATCCCACCGGCCTATATAAGTAAGACCCTACCCCCTGGGTTTGGGGGATAGAAGTCATTTGATCAAGTTATCAGGGCCAGAAACCCTAATCTCCTTAGAACTCCACCATATTCTAGGGCATAGCTAACTAGGCTAGAAGTAGAGGGAGGCAAGCTTCGCTTGGATTTTGGATTGTGTCAAGAGCACGGCTTGGTAAAGCCTTCTATAACCTCTGTCCTGTATCTTTCTGTATTTATTTGCTAGCTACAATGGATTTGACATTGTAGGATCTCTGGTAAGCCTAGGAGTGCCTAGAGGGGGGTGAATAGGCCTATAAAAATTCAGCTCCAAATTTAGTTAGAACTTAGGGCGGCACTGCCGGCCTTATACGGTGGCACTACCGGCCTGCGTAGGGGAAATTCAACGCAATTTGAAATATAGCAATGGAAATTTAGATCAGGTGAAATTTCTAGCTTCCTGCAGTAGAGTTAGTCACAGTATAACAACCAAAACCTGCAGGACAAGCTCTACCGAGTAGATTGACCACAAACCCTAGAAATACAACCTCAACAACAAATATGCAAGAAAGTAAACAGCACACAATGATTTATCCCGTGGTTCGACTCGCCACCAAGGCTTGCCTACTTCATGTTGTTGAGGTTGGCCACAAATGGCTAGGGCTTGCCACCAAGGCTTGCCTTTCCCTTGTTCTCAAATCAAGAGAGTGAACTCTTGAAGTGAGGGGTGATTTCTTAGCTGCACAAAATGGTTACAAACCTTCCAAGGCTACCACACGAGTTGGCAAGCTCAAGGGTGACACCTAGCCGGCTAGGAGCAATGCTCCAAGAGTAATAAACTCAAGGACACCGGCCAAACGTGAACCAAATACTCTTTTGACTTTGAAAATTAATGGATCTACTCTCCAATCGAAGTTTGCTGCCTTTTCTCTCAAGTTTTGATGGTGGAAATCAAGGATTGGCTTGGGGGCTTGAGGAGCAACAATGGAGGAGAGAGAGATGAGCTTTGGTCTATTTCTGGTCGAACCGAACCATTTGAGAGGAAGAGGTGACCGTTGAAGGCTAGGCCAATGGGTATTTATACCCCTTGGGGCCCAACAGTCGGTTATGGACGGCACTGTCGTCCTCACTAAAATAGCAAGGATAGACAACAGAAAGCATGACAATTTTGGCTAGGGTACGAGGATGTTCTGGTCAGGATATGAGCACTTAGTTCACAATTTGATAGAAAGTCCCCCTTGATAGTACGGCTTTTCTATACTCAAATTCAAAATATAAACGAATTGAAACCTCCTTTGAGCCAGGAACCATCACCATTTGCAGTTGGGGACTCCTTCATCACATGAATCATCCTCCTTTCATCATTCCCTGCTTATCATCTCGATAAATCTTATTAGACCTCTAATTCGGTGGTCATCAACACCAAAACCCACATAGGGCTTGATTGCACTTACAATCTTCCCCTTTTTGGTGATTGATGACAACCCAATTAGAGCTTACAAAAGATATGAAATATAGGCTAAGAACTTATCAAGCCATGAATGTAGGGCCTCCCCCTAAATATGTAAATATGGATTTGAATTTCCAATTTGGCATAAAAGGCCAAAATTCACATCTTAGAGTGTGTAGGGAACCTCCCCCTATATCCATGCCTACTGTGGGGTGCTGTAAACTATATCAGATAAATCAACGTGATGCATATGATAATTTATGCACAACAAAGTCTAGCTAGAGTAGCACAGGGTGGCACTGCCGGCTGGCTAAATCAACCAAATTACAATCAGGTTCACACAACAAAAACTAGATAACTAAAAGTACTTTTAGCACAAATATGACAAACTGAAAATAGTAACCAAGATACATATCCATATCCGATACGAATAGAGTCAAATAGGTAGCAATATTACATAAATAGAGTTTTCAACATCTCTCTAGCTCACAACCTATCAAACTAACAAGCGACTCTCAGAGGATAGGACATGAAGATCTGCAGCAAAGCATCGAAATTGTCAAAAAAGAATTGACCCCTCTAATTTTCTCCCCCTTTGGCATCAAGTACCAAAAAGAGAAGAGAAAAGAAGAGAACCCAACTCACTCCTCATCTGAGTCGGACGAAACGACAGCATGTCCTGCTCGGTGAGTGATAGAGGTGAAGCATGTCGAGCGTGTAGAGCGTCGCGGTGAAACTGCAGTAGAAGGACCTACACCAGTCTGCCTCTGACTCCTGTAGAAACTGTATAAGGTCTCCTAAAGATTTGGATCATCATAACTACCAAACAGCTGCTGCTCCTCTGACTCACTAGCGTCACCCTGATCATCACTATTATCATCATCTGTGTCTAAAAGACTTGGCAAAGTTGTAGACCGGTGGAGATGGTACAGGTGGAAGAGTGGGAAGGTGCTATCCTCTAAGCTCTCTCTGCTCACGCTGAGTATCATAAGCTCTCTCAGCTGCATATGAACATGTCCCAAAGATGGCCTTCATTCATGAACCAATCTTCCTCTTCCAAGATCCACTCCTAGACCTAGAGCGAGACCCCTCAGGTAAATCATCATGAGCAAATGAGGTGCTCGCCCTATGGGTAGGTGCTGCCTCTCCTCATGTCTTCTTGATCTTGTAGGCTTGGTGGAATCCATCCTTGGGATATCTAAGGCCGGTGACCCTCTCAATCAAGAACATGAGATAGGGAGCATACGACAAGTCCCTTCTCCCATCATCCATAGCAAAGCCAAGCTCTACCCACATAAACCTCAGCACAATGAATCTTTCACCATCAGGTTGAGAGTGCTTCTGATAAGGTTGTTCATGATGTAATAAAAGCTCTTCAACCCAATCCTCCTACCATCGGCCTTGTCCAGATCCTCCCACATAAAGCTCCTATGGCTCTGAACGCCTCTCATTGTGAATTCGAGAATAGGTCCTATGCACATGCCCAAATCTAAGGATCCGACAGAAAGTGACAAAGTTCATTCTATAATGACGACCATCTGTCATCCAATGTATCTCATCTGTCTCATTGTTCTAGAAATATGTGACATGAAACTAAGCTAGGATCTCCATATTCCAATCATGCTTGAAGGACATGATGGCTGTAAGCTCAAATCTATCACAGATCCTGATAGCAGTGTTGAATTTAGGCTCTTCCTTCTCTTGCAAGTCATCAAAGTCAATATATTGCATCTTGCAAATCTTGCCCTTCCTAGCAGTGAGTATGGCTGTGGCATAGAAGTTGGAACAAAAAACATTCCAAAACCTGTAGTCAACTCCCATCACCTTCCTAGTGGCATAGGGATCCATTTACCTGGGCTCCTCAGTGCCTTTCCAACTCTTGGAGTAATCATTCACTGGATGAACCACTGTGTCCTGAGGAGCTCTCAACTCAAACACATCATGATTGTCCCTCATATAACTGTCGTCAAACTCTGTAATGTGTAGAGGGGTGTCAGGGCAACCACTAGGAGAGATGGTGTGCCCTATTTGCTGAGGCCTCTCCTCTGCTTCAATCTTTATCATGGGCAGGAGGTGCTGTTGTACTGCTGTTAGTGCCCCTCCCTCTGCCTTGATGGGACAACTGCTTGGACAACATCTTCCTCTTTTCTCTTCCATCATCTCCTCCTTGCTCCATCTATGCAAATAAATAGGACTAGATGAGAAACTGTAGAAGATGGAGTGTTAGAAGAGGTTGCAAACCGGTTTTAACAAGAAAAGAAGTTAGATAATGAACTTCAAAGTTGGCTATTTTTGAATACAGTTAAACAGGACGACAGTGTCGCCCTCTGAGGCCAGCACTACCACCCTCAGATGCTCCACACTTTCATTTTCTATTTTCTTGTTCTTGCTAAATCTAGTTTCCAATCACTTCTATCCTCCACCACAATCTCAGAATCATAGTCTATAAATAGATCATGGTGACCTAGTCATGGATTTGAAAGAACTTTGCATAAAGAAATAGACATATAGTGTTAGTGATTGAATCCAACCTATTTGAAGTGTCCCCAATCGAATGAACCTACAGAAGGGTTGATCTGCAGTCGCCGAGGATGGCATTGCCGCCCCTTAGTCGTGGCACTTCCGTAGGGCCGACCCCCACTCCATTGAGGAAACATCAAATCGGTTAAACTTGATCATTACCACTGCTTTCTACTCCTTCACACTATCCATAGAAATCGAAATCCATAGCCAAAACCACCACATTGCATAGATCGAGATGGTTCTAGGGTTTCACCTTAGCTTCCTCGTGGATTGAGGGGATGAGGAGAAGAATGGCCTGTCCCCAAGCCTTAGGCGGTCACTAGCCACGAGCAGAGGCGTTGGCAGCCGGCGCAACACTGCCGGGGTGGCAACAGCGCGGCAGGCAATGACAAGTGTGCATGCGAGCGAGAGGAAGGGCAGCCGCACGTGTGCTACGGCATTGGGAAAGAAGGAGAGAGAGAGGGACCACGGGTCCAGAAGGATAAGAAAGAAGTAAAATAGGCCCCCATAGACCCTGCCGTTGTGGGCCGAATTTCAATAGAAATCCAGAGGGCGGCACTGTCGCCCTGCCCAAACAACGCAGATTTAGCTATAGACTATGTGACTCTCTCTATCTCATATATGGACACATATCCTCCATATATCATGACCAGAAACAAACAATCATTACAAACCATGGTCTTGCTATATAGATCAAGTTTTATAAAATATTTTATAGCACTTTAAATGAAGTTTTCATAAAATTTGCCTATGTCGCTAGTTGATCAGACATTGGTGTGCTAGAAATCAATCAATGTTATGAGAATCAAGTATATTGAGCTCAATACGCAAAGCACAAAACCTTGACTTATTGAGTGGCTTAGTGAAGATATCGGCTAGTTGCTTTTCGGTGCTCACATGGCAAATTTTGATATCTCCTTTGGTTTCGTGGTCTCTCAAGAAATGATGTCGGATGTCTATGTGCTTAGTTCTTGATTGGCTTACGGGATTGTTTGCAAGCTTTATGACACTTTTATTGTCACACAATAATGGGATTTTGGTAAATCAACACCCAAAATCACGAAGGGTTTACCTCATCCAAAGTAGTTGAGCACAATATGCATTGGCTGCAACATACTCGGCCTTGGCGGTGGAAAGGGCTACACAATTTTGCTTTTTAGAACTCCAAGACAATAGGGGCTATCTAAGGAATTGACATGTCCCCGAAGTGCTTTTTCTATCTACTTTGCAACCGGCATAATCGGAATCTGAATACCCAAGTAGATTGAACTTGGAGCCCTTAGGATACCACAAGCCAAGGTTAGGAGTGTGTACTAAATATCTTAAGATTCTCTTAACGGCCACTAGGTGACACTCTTTCAGGTTAGCTTAAAATCTAGCACACATGCACACATTAAGCATAATATCAGGCCTAGATACGCACAAATAAAGTAGAGAGCCGATCATGGAACGATATACCTTGGTATCCATGACTTTTCCTTCCTCGTTGAGATCAAGATATCCATTGGTTGGCATGGGAGTTTTGATAGGTTTGACATTTACCATGTCAAACTTCTTTAGCATATCATGGGTATATGTAACATCCTAGATGTTACGAACTTGATAAAACCCTAATCGTGATCATCATTATGCATTATCATAAAGCATCATGAAGCATAATTATTAAGCATCATGACAATAGTGCATTTCATGTTTCCAATATTGTATGTATATGTTGCATAGGTTGTGTTTATATGTTACATGAAATGTTAAACAACAAAAAATTAATTAAGGCTCTTTGTGAAATTTTGGTATGAAAATATTAATTTGAAATAGTTTTGACGGATGTAATGTTGATTAATGCTTAATCACTAATTAAATACCAAATTTGTAAATTAATTATTCATTAACCCTAAATTCAAAATCAAAATTTAAAAATCCAATTTGAAAACTACTTGGAATTTGGAGGTGGTTCAAAAGACAAAGTTGTAGCTCTCATTATTTTTGTCACACCCGGTTTTCTAAAGAACAAAACCAGGCTAATCATATGTGTGCCCAGGAAGTCCACACATATGCCAGAATGAAAAAATATCAGAAACAATGTTATTATATAACGTATACATAGCTATATTAACACTTACATCAGAGTATCGCGGAACAGTGACTAAACTTCAGGCTCCATTCTTCTCAGGGACGGCTGACTGGGGGTAACATATGCCTAGCACTTCTACTAGTCTTCTAGAAACTCCACTACACCTTTGTCCTTCTTCCGAGTAGCATCTTACTATACACTGGAGTGTTGGGGAAATAGCAAGAGTGAGTCCATGTCGAACTCAACAAGTATAACACAGGGTTCATGAGGCTCAAAAGGCTAGACACTGTTTAACTGCGTTTAGCTTTTATTCATATAATTAGCAATTGAAATGCATCAAGATAAACCGCTTCCCATTAAAGAACCAATGATCAATTGTAATAATGATAACGAATAGCATTAACATGAGCATAATAATAATCAACAATAATTAAACATGATATAGCAATGGTGATCATCTATCTGTAAATGTTCCAAGGCCGCTCGTATCCGTGAGCACGGCTAGTATACCAGTTTTTAACTCTGCGCAGAGGTGTACACTTTCACTGTGAGTCATGATTTCCATATGCTAAGGGGTCATGAATCCCTAAGCACAAGAAACCATATAAAGCCATTCAAAAGTTCGTCTAACAAGTTAGGGCCATTAGATTCACTCGGCAGGCAGATGTAGAACCCCCCTTCCCTGTGGCACAACAACCGCAGCCTATACACACTAGGCCAGGGGCTCGCACTACACCCAAAGTGGCAAGCCTTTCTTACGCCATTTAAGGTAACCACTAACAAGCTAGAAAAGGTCTCTTGAACAACTAAAGCCAGAGCCATATAGCCCTCACAGCTGTACTGTATGTCCCGGATGATCACATACAGATAAGTCCTTATGGAGAGAAACCAGAGCAACAATATAACCCCTTGCTCTAGCCCCCTTTCAACAGTAATAAAATCATCTTAATTGGTTGATTGCATAATCCATTAGTCAAATTACAAGATCATTGTTCATAATTAAGCGCTAGCAGTAGCTACCCAAATGCACAACCCATAGGTGACAAGGAAACAAGATATCAATAGCTAAGTTATAATCTCTATGGTTGTCAAGGAAGACACATGCATATATATGATAATTTCAGTGAATAGGACAACAAGGATAGTTCCATGTTATACTTGCCTTGATCAAAGCTTTCCTGTTGATACTGCTGGTCTGGCTCAAAATAATACTTCTGATCGTCAAGAAATTGCTCAGCGTCTATACTTGATCGTCAAGCATCAACACACAATCATCCGAGCAATCATACACAAAGCAAACAAAGAGACATAATTAAAACAATACACCAACAGTAGCAAAATAATATAAAAAGTTTGTAAAACTCTTCTACACGTTACTACGATCACACAGACGTAAAGATCACGAAATTCGGATTTAAAACGTGAAAGTTATGAATTTTCTAAGATTTCCTATAGATAAATAATTATTTTAATATAAACTCGAAAATTAAACTTTCCAAACCTACTGCACAACTATACTAACATGTAGATCTCGCAAATACGAACCTAACGCAACTTGAACGGGTCAAATCAGAGTTAAAACGAAGATTTTATGATCAAAACAAGTTTAGTGGCAAAACTGTAAATAGTATCATCTTCTACCTTGAGCTGTGAGGAGCTCCGGTCAGCCATGGTGGTACCTCGCCGGAGAAAAATAAGATGAGATGAGAACTCGATGAAACAACGATGGATTCGTGCAAACGGATATACCACGGTGTAGAGAACGACAAGGGCTGCCTCTTGGTGGTGGTGGCTGGCGTCGGAACGCGACGGTTTGTCCGGAAAAGCTCGTCGGAAGTTCGCCGGAACGCAAGCTGTAGATGCAGAACTTCGGCGAGAGGTGGAGGGAGCTACGAGCGGCGGCTCGCGATAAGGGTTGTACTTCTGAAATCAGGGCGTCGAGGGCTACGCCGGCATATATATAGTCGTAGGGTTTGGAAACTTTTCGGATTTTCTTAATTTCGGAATTATTTTAATTCCGCGAATAAAATAATTCCAGAAAATCTAAAATTACCTTTTTGGCCGTGAAAAATAGTCCGGAGCTCAGAAGAATCACGGGAAAAATCCTGGAGACTCTTGGAGAGATAAGGAACTCAACTAAATGAGTTTGAGCTCATGAAAAGATTGATGAAGAGATCAAGGAAAAAGATTAAGCTCACGGAAATTATAATTTTAAATCTAGAAAATGCTAAAAAAAAATTCCGGTGAGAAGTAAACGTCGTCCTATGGTATTTTGAAAATAATAGCACTCACCAACACCAAAGACAAGCATCACACAAACACCACATTATCAAATTAATATAAAAAAAAGTTTAAAACCATAATTATCTATATTTAAATTAGCAGCAACTTAACTTATCTAATAAATTTATTCAAAGCTTTCCTGTTGATACTGCTGGTCTGGCTCAAAATAATACTTCTGATCGTCAAGAAATTGCTCACCGTCTATACTTGATCGTCAAGCATCAACACACAATCATCCGAGCAATCATACACAAAGCAAACAAAGAGACATAATTAAAACAATACACCAACAGTAGCAAAATAATATAAAAAGTTTGTAAAACTCTTCTACACGTTACTACGATCACACAGACGCAAAGATCACGAAATTCGAATTTAAAACGTGAAAGTTATGAATTTTCTAAGATTTCCTATAGATAAATAATTATTTTAATATAAACTCGAAAATTAAACTTTCCAAACCTACTGCACAACTATACTAACATGTAGATCTCGCAAATACGAACCTAACGCAACTTGAACGGGTCAAATCGGAGTTAAAATGAAGATTTTATGATCAAAACAAGTTTAGTGGCAAAACTGTAAATAGTATCATCTTCTACCTTGAGCTGGGAGGAGCTCCGGTCAGCCATGGTGGTACCTCCCCGGAGAAAAATAAGATGAGATGAGAACTCGATGAAACAACGATGGATTCGTGCAAACGGATATACCACGGTGTAGAGAACGACGAGGGCTGCCTCTTGGTGGTGGTGGCTGGCGTCGGAACGCGACGGTTTGGCCAGAAAAGCTCGTCGGAAGTTCGCCGGAACGCAAGCTGTAGATGCAGAACTTCGGCGAGAGGTGGAGGGAGCTACGAGCGGCGGCTCGCGATAAGGGTTGTACTTCTGAAATCAGGGCGTCGAGGGCTACGCCGGCATATATATAGTCGTAGGGTTTGGAAACTTTTCGGATTTTCTTAATTTCGGGATTATTTTAATTCCGCGAATAAAATAATTCTAGAAAATCTAAAATTACCTTTTTGGCCGTGAAAAATAGTCCGGAGCTCAGAAAAATCACGGGAAAAATCCTGGAGACTCTTGGAGAGATAAGGAACTCAACTAAATGAGTTTGAGCTCATGAAAAGATTGATGAAGAGATCAAGGAAAAAGATTAAGCTCACGGAAATTGTAATTTTAAATCTAGAAAATGCTAAAAAAAATTTCCGGTGAGAAGTAAACGTCGTCCTATGGTATTTTGAAAATAATAGCACTCACCAACACCAAAGACAAGCATCACACAAACACCACATTATCAAATTAATATATAAAAAAAGTTTAAAATCACAATTATCTATATTTAAATTAGCAGCAACTTAACTTATCTAATAAATTTATTCAAATATTAAAATTATTTATTTTATTTAGTATTTTTCATGCACAACCCAAAATAGGAAATTTTGGGTGTGACAATTTTGAACAACTTTCATGTTGAAAGTTTTTGAAGTGTCCATATGAAATTGTGAGTAATTTTGAAAAAGATAAATAGAGGAATGAGGGGTATTAGTGCTACAGTGCTAGTGTCGTCTCTGCCTTCTCTTCTCTCCCTCTGTTCACCGCCGTCGCGGTGTCTTTCTTCGCGTAGGCGCGTGGGAGCACGTCGCTGGCCGCGTGGCGGGGGTCACAATGGCGCTGGCCAAACTCAAGTTTGCCCTCTCGTCGTTTAAAGTCTCTAATGCCGGCCGTTTTCATCTTCTTTCTCCTTCCTCGCCGTCACCGTCGTGCTCCAGTCGCCGGCCGAATTCTCCGCCACCGCTTCGCCATCGTGCAATTGCTCGCGTAGTTAGCGTCGCCACTTCCTGGCGCATCTCCTGAGAACCTGTGCAGCACCCTGTTTAGCCGGAAACGCCCTCGCCATCGTTTTCCGCCGCGTCAGCTCGCAGCGCCGCCATCGACGCCGCCGTGGACGAGCACCGTCCATGGACTTACAGCTTCAACTAGCTAGCGCCTCGTCATCGTGGTGAGCCCCTGAAGCTAGCCATGCCCTTGGTTTAACCGCTACCGCGCTGAGTTAGCTAGACCGCGCGTTTGCCGGCGTGCTCTGCTCTGCCGTGCCACCGTGCGCATGGCCGAGCTCGCTGTGAGCTTTAATTGGTTCGATTAGCAAGCCGTAGACGCCCTCGCGGCTGTCGGAGTAACCATCGTTCCCCATCTCCGACTCGCCGGAGCGTAGCCGCGCCGCCATGGTCGCCGCCGCGCTTGCTACCGTGCACTTGACCGTCAACCAGCTACGTCAGGAGATGCGTGAGGTCATGAGGGAGCTGTTGATGTCAGCCACGCAGTCGGAGACCTCGTCGCCGGCGAGTAATCGCTGGTCAACGGCGATGGGTGCCGTGGTCAGCACGGCTGACCACCGAGCCCGACCTGTCAGCCACGGCAGAGAGATGGGTTTTTCTATTTCTAGAAAATGCTTTTAAGTGTTGAAACTTGTTTAATTCGTAGTAAAATAACTAGAGCTCCTAAAGTTATAAAAATTTTTGTGTAGCTTCTCTGTGATGATGTTTACCTAGGAAAAATATGAAACCTAGAAAATGGATAGTTTTGGCATGAAATAAAATTACCTATTTTAATTAAGAAATGCACCTTCCATGAATTTTGTAGGCCAAAATAAATATCCAGAAACTGTAAAACTTGTTTTGCTACTGTTTCATAATATATATAACCTCTACAAAAAGTTTGGTGCAATTTTGGAAACTTGGAATATCCACTTGAATTTGTATGCTATAATTATTAAATAATAAATATTAAAATGAATAGGGTAGATCATGAAATGGTTTGCACTTGTTTAAAGGTTAATTGTAGACCTTGGAACAGTTTTACTTCTACTGTTCTTTGGCAACCTAATTTCTTGTTTGTTATGGTAATGATCAACTTGAGATAATAAAAATTAGAAATGCTTTTAAGTTTACTTAAGCACTTCATTAGTTCATGTATGAGTATAATCTTGATTGCTATTTTGGATGCAACCTCTTGGGTAAAAAGTAAAAGTTGTACATTTTCTTGTATATTGTTTATACATGTCTTTTCATGATGAAGCTTTAGTTGGTAAGCATGTATGATAAGTGAACCTTTGGCTTGTTAGAAGAACGACTAAAAATGCTTTTATGATAATTACTCGCAATTATACCATGAAGGAAAGTTGTACTCAAGTTAGTTTATCTTGTTATGTTTTCACCAATGCATTCCATGCATCATGTCATGCATTTCATCATGCTAAAGAATGTGTCATTCGTTTACGTGTAGTGCATACGTGAGTGAGAAGCTTTGTGTTGACCAATCTTCGAATCGATGCTATCCTTCAGTGCTGCTCGTGTTGATTAAGTGTTGGAGAAGGTGCTTCCATCAGTGGTGATGATGTCAAGTCTAACTCATGTGCCCTTCTGTGAACTAACCTTCTCTGCAACGCAGGCAAGCCCCGGACATGCAACTACTCTTCTATTTTATAAATGCTTTATTACACCTTAAGTCTAGTGTAATGTGCATTATGTTAGTAGGAGTTGGTTGATACCATTGCTGCATAATTACCTTGATCTCTATTTATATCCAGATGATATCCTACTAGTATGTGTAGGTCGATCTTTTATACTTAGTAATGCTTAGACTTCGGTAGAAGTCGAATGGTGATTTCATTGTTCGCAAGAAACAAGTTTACCTTTCCTTCTCCTGACCTAATGACGGGTCATGAGAGCATATGAATGTGAATATGGTAATATTAAGCGGAGACCGGGCGGGTGGCTTGCATCGTGAAATGAGTCAATGTAGTGCTCCGCTTGTGTTAGTTAAGGACCATACCGTTGTAGGCCCGCCTGTGTTTCGAGACTTTGCAACTAGCCACATGCTCCGGTAAGCCTAAGACCTCAGTAATTCTATCATGTGAATGACCAACCGCACATTGGGAGTGGAGAGATGGCGAGAGTAGTGTGTACCCTTGTGGCCAAGGGCTAGATTGGAGGTGTACTGTACTCTCGAGTGGCGCTAGACCCAGTCATGTTTTGGAGGATCTGAGTGAAGGTTGATATCTGTAGGTTAAAGTCCTACATATATCGTGTGGTTAGAAATCTCTAGCTAGGAATAATCGGTTCAAATCATCGTTGCTCCTCGGTTATGGAGACTCGATCACTTGACCTACATCATAGTTAACAATGGAACATGGTGACCATGGAAATAAAATGAAGAGATGGATATGAAATGTGATGCTTAATACCAGTGATTGAGATAGAATAGGTGCAAATCTATCTATGGTAAGCTTCACCAAAACTGATGCTAAAACTTGTTTAAAATATTGAAAGTAGGATCCACTTATAGTAAAGCTTTTCTATAAAACTCCTCTTTTCTAGCTCTACTACTTTCCTTAAAGCCAACATATCCTTGGAGTCTTTTCTTTTTGTCGGGTAAGTTTTGCGGAGTACAATTGAGTACTCAGGGTTTGTTAACCCCTGTTGTAGGTACTGACTGGTGCTGCTAATCAGGTCATGTGGGTGGGCTTGACATGATCTGGTTGTCCTCTCTTGACTTAGGTGCTCTACCTAAGTTATCTTCTGTAGTTCTACTCGACTTCCGCCATTTAAGTTAAGTTTGGAAAAAAGTTAACTTAATCATGATTTGTAAACCTATTGTTGTTATTCTTCTGCACTCTGATGTAAGTTTTGTATCAAATGTTGTAATGTTGTAGTTACTCCTTTGTTGATCCTGTGTGAGTTGTAAATTGTGGATGATTCGGGTTTCCCGAGGACACCCGACAGACTTTTTAAGTTATATGGAACACATGCATAGCCGTCAGAGGTCGTTGAGATAATGACAGGTGCATGTGGGCCATATAATTTAGGAGGTTCTACCACAGTGTACTTGGTTTGACTTATGAAAGTCCCTTCCTTCAATTGCTTGATTTGAAATCCAAGAAAGAACTTTAGCTCACCCATGATGGACATCTCAAATCTCTTGGTCATAGTCCTACTAAACTCCTCACAATACACATGATTAGTACTACCAAATATTATGTCATTGACTTATATTTGGAACACAAATATATCATTATGAACTTTGCGAGTAAAGAGAGTAGGATCGGGTTTGCCTATTTTAAAGCCTTGTTTGAGCAAGAATTTCTTAAGGCATTCATACCATGCTCTTGGTGCTTGCTTAAGCCCATAGAGCGCCTTTTGATGTTTGAAGTCGTGGTTCAAAAACTTGGGATCTTCGAAGCCCGATGGTTGCTCAACATAGACTAGCTCTTGTATTGGGCTATTGAGGAATGCACTCTTGACATCTATTTGGTACAACTTGAAGTCATGATAGGCAGCAAAGGCTAGAAGCATTTGGATTGCTTCAAGTCCTGCTACTGGTGCATATATTTCTTCAAAGTCCAAGCCCTCAACTTGAGTGAAGCCTTGAGCCACCAATCTTGCCTTGTTCCTTGTCACCACGCCATTCTCATCTTGCTTGTTGCGGAAGACCCACTTGGTGCTAATGATATTGGTATTGGGCCTTTCCACCAAAGTCCACACTTGGTTCCTTTTGAAGTTGTTGAGCCCTTTTTGCATAGCCATGACCCAATCCGGATCTCCAAGTGCTTGTTCTACCTTAGGAGGTTTCAAAAAGGAAACAAACGAGTAAAATTAGCAAAAGTTTGCTAAATGCGAATGAGTTGTTACCCCTTTTGAAGACTCCCAAGGATATTATCAATGGGGTGATCCCGTTGAATAGTTTGTCACAGCCTTGGATGCTCAACACCTTCTTGTTCATCTTCTGAATCTTTCACTTCTTCTTGTTTAAGGATAGGCTCTAGGTTCAGCCCTGGTAGTGGAGTAGAATCAGCTGCTGCTGAGGAAGGAGGGGCGGCACTGCCGCCCTGCTGATTGCCAACAGGTGTGTGCTGCACTTCTGCATCGAGTACGTCAGTAGAAATTGGTGTAGCAACAGCCTGAGGATCCTCTTCTTCAGTGGCTTGATCTTCTTGTGGCCTAATATTGCCAATAGCCAATTGCTTGATTGCCTCACAAGGTGGATCCTCCTTTCCTACAACACTTGAATCAACTTGCTCTTCTTGAGAGCTATTAGATTCATCAAATGTCATGTCTACAGCTACTTTAACTCTACCGGAGGTTTTGTTGAAGACAGGATAGGCGTGCTCATTTGATCCATAACCAAGAAGAATGCCTTCATCAACTTTAGATGTAAATTTAGAAGTTTTGGGTCTCTTGTTAAATATGAAACACTTACACCCAAATAATCTAAAGTATGACACCTTGGGTTTGTTACCGGTTAGAAGTTCATATGAAGTCTTCTTGAGTTTCTTGTGTAAGTAGAGGTGGTTGATGGCATGACAAGCGGTGTTGACGGCTTCACAATAAAATAGGTCTGAAGTCTTGTACGAATCTAGTCCTTGCCTTGTCAATGAGTGTCCGATTCTTCCTCTCTACTACATCATTTTGTTAAGGGGTGTATAGAGTTGAAAACTCATGCTTGATGCCCTCTTCATCAAGAAATTCTTCAACTTGGGTGTTCTTGAATTCGGTCCCATTGTTAATTCTTACTTTCTTGATGGGGAGACTGAACTCCTTTTGAGCCCTTCTAATTAAGATCTTTACCTTCTCTTGTACCTGGCACTTATCATAAAGAAAGAATACCCAAGTGAAACGGGAATAATCATCAACCATTACTAATCCATATTTGTTACCCCCGAGGCTAAGGTAGGCAACCGATCCAAAGAGATCCATATGAATCAACTCCAAAGGTTGAGTGGTGGTCATGATGCTCTTTGGTGGGTGAGGTACGCCTACTTGTTTTCTGGCTTGGCAAGCCCTACATATCTTGTTTTTCTCAAAGTGAACATTGGTTAATCCAAGGATGTGCTCATCTTTTAGAAGTTTGGCCAAGTTCCTCATGCCAACATGGGCTAGTCAGCGGTGCCATAGCCAACTCATGCTAGATTTTGCCACTAAACAAGTGTCAAGCTTAGCTTTACTTTTGTTGAAATCAACTAGTAAAGCTTATTCTTCAATCGACCCGTAAAGATAATAGAGGAATCCTCCCTTCTAAAGACTCCCACACCCTTATCCGTAAAGAGATAATTGTAGCCCATCTCACATAATTGAGAAACGGACAAGAAATTATAACTCAATGAATCAACATGTAAGACATTAGTAATTGAATGATCAAGGGTTATAGCAAATTTACCAAGACCAATCACTTCCCCTTTAGAGTTGTCTCCAAATATGATATTCTCATTTGAATTTGTTGTTGGGGAATATGATGAGGACATACTTTTCTCTCCGTTCATATGATATGTACAGCCGCTATCAAGCACCCAACTTGGCCCACCGGAGGAGTATGCCTACAAAACAAGTTTAGTTTCTTGATTTAGGTCCCTAAATGTTCTTGGGGACTTGCATGTTAGTCACAAGAATCTTAGGAACCCAAATGGAAGTGTTAAGATAAATATTTTTACCATTGCCAACATATTTGGCAATCACTTCTCTCTTGTTGTTGTTCTTCAACACAAAGCAAGAACTCAAACTTTGTCGAGGTGCATGAGCCTTCGGTTGATAAGAATACTTGTTTGGGTGGCCCAAATTGAATTCTTTAGTTTCTAGGGCTCTTGCTTTTGTTGGTACACATGCTTCTTGGGCTTAATTGTCATGAGCAGAGACAGAGGAGGTAGCCTTCCCTTTTCTGTGGGGGGCAACACTGCCGCCCTTAGGTGGCTATGCTGCTTAGAGCTGCTTCTATGTCGCCATCTGTGCAGGCTGATCTGTACCTACCCTGCCCTTGATCATGAACTGGACACACTCATATCCATTTATTACCTTTCTTCTATTGGTTTTGCCTCCTTTTATGTGTCTAAGCCCATCCTTGATGTGAGGATGTCTTCCATTCTTGTATTATGGCTTCTTTGGTTGATCCTCTTTGCCACTTACTTGTTTCTTGCTGTTCATGCACCCTTTACCTATCACATCATTTAGCCTTGCAATCTCTTTTCTTATTGCCTCCATATTAGCAAGGTTAGTGAATAAACATTCAAATCAAGATTATAGCATTTTCTACAACCTTGGCTAGTGGAGGGAGTAGATGTATTCTTTGCATTAGAGGGCTGTGGGGTGCTCTCCCAAAGAAGACTATATTGCATCTTAAGTTCTTTGTGCTTTTCATCTAAGACACGACACTTTTCATTGAGAGCAACATTTGCCTTCTTAGTGAGAGCATGGTCCTTTTGCTCTTTGGCCAAAGCCTTGTGCAAAGAGGCCACCTCACTTCTCTCTAACACAAGAGCTTCCTTATTAGCAACATACATCTTCTCAAGTTCAAGAAGATCATCATCTTTTGCTTCTAACTTGGTTTGGACACTCTCTAAATCCTCCATTAGCTTAGAGATAAAGAGTTTGGTTTTAGGATCTAAATTTTTAGTTATATTATCAATCTCTTCATCACTTGATTCATCATCACTAGAGTTATCACTAAGATCACTACTAGAGATGTCATTAGGAGGAGTAGGAGATTTGGCTTTTGATTGTGCCTTCTCACCCTTTGCCATGAGACAAATGTGAGGGGAGATGTCATCATCATCGGACATATTGTTGAAGAGCCTTGGTGTAGAGGATGTCTTTTAGATAGCCACGGTTGCCATGTTTCATTCTCATCACTTGAGCTCTCTTTAGTTGAGTCCCATTCATGCCCAATATGTGCTTCTCCCACTTGCTTGTGACTCTTCTTATGCTCATGCCTACTCTCTTTCTTGTCCTTCTTGTAATTGTTATGTTTCTTCTCATAAGGACACTTGGCAATGAGATGCTCAGTGCTGCCATAATTGAAGCACAACCTCTTCTTCTTGTTAGGAAACTTTCTCCTCACTACCTTATACCCTTGCTTCTTCAAGCCTTTGTTGTACTTCCTCATAAAGAGAGCAACATCATCAATCTTTACATATTCGTGTAACACCCTCGATGTTACCACGTATAACAACTCATCAAAACATTCATGAGCATCACCCTAGACAGCTATAGCCGCTGCCCCCCCTTTTTGGCCGTTGCTCTTCTACACGTCGCTGTCGCCTACCGCGGCAATCGCGTTGCCGCGCGGTCGCTCAACCATGTCACACTGCCGTATTTGCTGCGCATCTGCGCTGTGTCCCCTCGCGCGTGGGCGCCTGTAGCTTGTCTTTCCTAAGCCATCACCGTCCGTGCCAGCAAGCCCCCTTCCTCTCTCCTCGCACTGTCGCCTTGCTTCGGACCACAGTGGCAATTCATCGGGTTGCAACTACCATTTTCCAATTACCCAAGTCCACGACTGCACCTTTCTAGCCGCTGGTCAACCAACCACGCCACGCCTGTAGCCTGGCCTCTCTATGCCCTAATTGGAAGTTTGCACGTCCGCCATGATTTTTATGGCCAAGCCCGGCCATGCATCGCGGTAGCCATTTTTCGTTCGCCTCGAACCCCTAATTGGTGGCGCAGCTAGCTTCACCACCACCGCCGCCCCACCCTACGCACCATCGTGGGGTCCCCACCGCCCTCTCGCCGTTGCTGACTTGTTCGTGTCATTGCTGAGCGCTGCCACACCCTCGGGTCGCTCGCGGGCAGCCTTCCTCTGCCTTCCTCTGCTTCATTGGTTGCTGTGGTGGGGTTGCCGGCATGCTACTATTGCTCCCCAACCCTTCCGTGTTGTCCTGCTGACCCTTGGCTCACCGGAACGTCCTCATCGGTGTTGCAGTTCGGCCATTGTCATGGGGAGGCTGCGCTGGTCCACCCCTAGCCCTCTGATCACCGCCCTTCGTCCCGCGTTGGCAACCTAGTGAGTATCGGCTTCCTTGTTCGGAGTAGTTGGGTCTCGGGTGGCCGGCGGAGCGGCTCTGTGCCGGTGGGTGCCGCGTCGGAGCACGTGGAGGTGTCCAGGGACCTCCTCGTTGCGAAGGTGAGTTATGCTACGGTTCTTCATGCTTAATGGCAGACTAGAGGAATAGTGTGCTTAGAGTTCGTGAATTAGCTGGAAATCTGGGGGCTTTTTTGCAAGTAGTCCAGCGCGCATGTGGTTTCCCCCGCCTGTGCCGCGTCCGCGCATGGGCCGTCTCTGCGTGGGCTGCCTCGCGTAGTGGGTTTGCGCGTGCGCGCTGTGTGCGGGTGGGCCGTGAGATTTGGGCCGTGCTGTCAAATTGGGTTTTCTATTTTCCTAAGTGAATCAAGTAGCTTATTATTTTATGTGAACAACTAAACTTTGAGAAATTATAATAGGTCACGTAAGCATCCAAAAATCACAAAACCAGTTTTGTTGGATTTGTAAATTCATGCTCTATAAGTTGATGAAATTATTATATATATATATATGTATATATATATCATTAGTGATACTAAGTCTATTAAATTGATGCAAAAACGATTATTGTTGAGATAGTAAATTTTATAGGAATTGTTGTGGCAAAACCGTGATAGCTTTAACCCTAAAAATTTGACAGTAATTTAATAGCTATGTGATAAGCTTACTGTAGTTTTTGTAGCATTTTAGTAGCTTGCTAGATGTGGTAGCTAAGTCCTCCTAGTTATGTTATACGTTGAATTGATAACAAAAGAAGATGATGCAATCAAGCGGGTAGAAAACATTTAGACTGCTTAGCTTTTGCTTAATAATAGTGGTTGACTTAGTATGTCAGCCATTAGGGTTAGCTAAATAGTTAGTAGTTATTGTTGTTATAAGAGCTTTTGTTGTCACCGTATTAAGTTTCGTATTATCATTGCATGCATGTAGATCATGAGGAAGTTGAGTACATGGCCGTGGAGGAGCAGGACTACGAGAAAGTCATCGAGGAGTACGAGGAGGAGATCTTCATGCCGGAGGAGTTTCACGAGCCGCCCGTGACTGACACCTCTGACCTTGCACCTGCCCAAGGCAAGCCCCGGTGCATAACCCTTATTTTGCAAATCATTATATATATTCAAATGTTGTGCATTTATGTTGCAAGAATTTTATGGTACCCACATGCATATATATATATATATATATACATATATATATATATATATATATATATATATATATATATATATATATATATATATATATATATATATATATATATATATATATATATATATATATATATATACCCATGAGTCTTACTAGTATAGGATCGTGTAGCTGCCTTGCCTAGGTTTATCGGTAGCATGGGTAACCTATCGTTACTCACAATAGATGGTTATTTAATATTATTGTTATAACCTTGATCAAATGATGAAAAGGAAATGGCGACCGGGCAGGGATGGGGTATGGGTACTGGTGGGTGTAACAAGTTGTGTCCCATGGCCACGGGGCATAGTTGGGTTGCACTGTTTCCCTATCTGTGTTAATTAAGGACCGTTCGTTGCATGACCCTAGTCAAGTCACAGATTTATTATCCCAAGCATATACTTGCTTATGGGAGCAAGAAGGCTTGTTACTCTCTTATCATGGGCTCCGGCTCTTTTCGAACCGACTGATTGGAAGCGGGGATAGGTGGAGGTCTTAGCACCGCATTAAGCCCGGGCCTCAAGTGCGGGAGCTAGGAGTCTAAGTTTGGACGAGGATGTAGAACCCGTGACAGGAGTGGAATGGGTTAGTCTCGCTTGTGCCTAGGGTGCACGCGAGGCGTGTGTTTTTTGGGGAACCTAGCTAGGCACATCGATTCGCGAATCGCCGTTTCTACGTGATGGTATGGCTTGACTACACTCTGCCATCGTAGTAAGAACTGGCAGTTGAAAGATGAAGAAATGGTTCTGTTGCTCAACCCTGCTTGATTATAGGCTAGGTGCTTACATAGAAGGTTGGATAAGAAATAAAATATGGCTATTAAAAGTAAGAAATTAATGACGCACTCTTAGTGTTGCTTTTCGCTAACAAGAATCCCACAAGCCATAAAGTCTATCATAATCCTTGAGAGTCAGGAATTATATTTTTCAGTCGGATAAGTCTTGCGAGTACATTGTGTACTCAGGGTTTATTTTACCCCTGTTGCAGGTGCACCTTGAGTAGATAGGCCTTGTGTGGAGAATTCTTCTGGTGGGCACAGACTAATTCTCATTTCATTCCGCTAGATGTTTATTTTAATTCAGCTATTTAATTATTCACACTCTAAACCTTAGTATTGTAATAAATGATCTCTGAGACTCTATGTTGTATGAAATGGACTAAGTTTTGTGAGCTTGTACTCATTATTAGATCTCGGGTAAAAATGTGGATTGTTCGAGTTCTCCCGTTGGGTGTGCTCGACGAAATTGCTTGGTTTAGCTCCCTTGTAGGGCACTTAGTGTCTAGTGGAGGACGAGTGCCCAGAAAGCGTGTTAAATCAGGCGATTTTGCCATAGTTGGTACCAGATCCAATAATGAACTTACAAGCTTAATCAGTTTTTACAAAAGACTTAAAACTTGACCAACAAAAGATTTATGAAAATAGGATGTGGTCAGGTCAACGTAAATAAGTATTAAGCCCTAGCAATATGGTTTACGAGGATAGTGGCATTGGTTTATCAAACCATTTTCTGTAGGTACACTAACTTACGTTGCGTAAGAAAGCGCTATTTTCAGAAGTGAGCATAAGTTGTGCCAAAAAGTTCTAGCGAATTGCCGCTATATTTCCGGCTTGAGTGAATGCATAAGGCAATGCATACATCATAATTAATAAAAATTAGTTAATATAAGAACCCCCTTCACGTATAATCTTGGATAGTAACATGGTAGAATAAGAACTAAATAGAATTGCTTCAACTTTCTTGAAGGCCATATCATCTTCTCAGTCTCGTATTCTAAATCTAGAGAAGTGCCCTAATGGTTGGTTCTTTTCTGTTATAGATGGACCTGAGGTCCTGTCGTGTGGGAGTTGGGTCCGGTCACGGGAGTACGAGCGCTGGAGCGGGCCGTGGTCCGAAGGGCCATGGCAAGACTGGTCGCGAGAATGCCAACGGGGAGAGCCACGATGCCCCATGCTTGGCTCCTCCTCCTCCTCCGCCACCACCACCTCTGATGACTCCGGCAGAGATGATGGTGGAGGTGCTGGCTACTCATCGTGAGACGGCCCATGCCTTGGAGTTGATGGCGCAGGCCATCGGTGGCCTCGCCCGTGGGGGTCCCGGTGGCAACGGCGGGAACAGGGGCGGTGCCCGTGGTTTTGAGAGGCCCTGTTCTTATCAGGACTTCTTGAAGACCAACCTGCCCATGTTCGCGCCGACTGTGGAGCCTCTGGACGTGGAGCACTGGCTTCGTGTGCTAGAGTAGAAGTTTCTGTTGCTCACGGTGACCGATGAGCAGAAGCTGCACTTTGCCGCACAGCAGCTGTTGGGGTCTGCCAGCGCATGGTGGGATACTTTCAATGCCATGCAGTAGGTGGATCACCAGGTGACTTGGCAGGAGTTCACCACCGCCTTTCGAGAGTACTTCATTCCTATAGGTGTTTTGAACAGGAAGCTCTCAGAATTCTTGGACCAAAAGTAGGAGAGTCTATCCGTGATGGAGTATGCCAACAAATTCAACCACTTGGCACAGTATGCTGGCACTCACATTGACACAGATGAGAAGAAGAGGGATCACTTCTAACGTGGCCTCTCTTGCATTCTACAGAAGGAGCTGTACACTGGGAACTATCAGACTTTTGGTACTCTAATGAATGTTGCCATTGCTATGGAGGGACTGCAGCGCGACTCTCAGGCTGAGTGGAAGCACAAGCGGGGGATTTCTAGGTCTTCTAGTCACCCGCAGGCGCAGAAGATGTAGGTTGTCAAGAGAATGTCCTACTGATCCCCTAGTGGACAACCGTCTCGGCAGGCTTAGCAGACTCACCAGGCACCGTCGACTCAGTACCGTGCACCTACCCAACAGGTGCAGCAGCCACAGGGATAGCAGTTTCCACCTCGCCAGGGGCACATTGTAACACCCCTGGTGTTATAGTGACTAAAAGCTACCATGTCATCATATTGCATTGCAAAGCATACATGATTAAGTAAACTACGATGTGCATCAACTAAAACGAGTTTACATTCTTAGGTTGGATGTGCTTCTGAGATATGTGATTTGAACCAAAAACCCTAATTTCGAATATCACCGCAAATACTTAGTTTATACCCTACGTAATTTGAGGTGTATGACTGTGTTATACACTAGTGTCAAGTGTAGGGTGTGAGCTCAAGTCCAACCCGTAAAATGAAGCTTCAAGTTTGAGTTCGAATTTGGAATCCAAAAGTTGTCGCGAGTTTTTTGATTTGAATTTGGGGAAAATATTAAAAGATTTTCAAAAGTCAATTTGGTCAACCAAGAGTGGCATTTGGTCAAACATGTGATGCTTGACCCAATGATGCCGTTGGATGATGGTTTGATCATTAAATAATCACCAATTAAAATAGCAACAAGTTTCATTTTGAAATTCTTCCAAAAACCCTAAATTCAATCCCCTGTTTTACCCCTTTTAGAATAATTCAAAATCTAATCAAATTTTGGGAAAAAAGTTTAAAACCAAGTTTGTCAATCTTTTCAAGGGCTACAAGTTCAGTGTTTTGAGTTTTCAAAGTTTCAGTGAAAAATTTGGAGTAATTTTGAAAAGAAGCAAATTTCAAATTTGACCCCTTTTTATCTCCAAACTCAAATTTCAAAATGAAGGCGGAATTTGGAAATGGTTTGAATAGAAAAGTTGTAGGTCTTGGCTAGAAGTACAACTTTGGTATTTGGAGTTTTTGAAGTTTCAATATAAAATTTAAAGTAATTTCTAAATTACCAAATTCTAGAAAAGTGTCCCCTTTTGATTTCAAATTTAAATTTCAAAATCCAGTTTGAATTTGAGAAAGTGTTCAACATGAAACTTGTATAGCTTGAAATTATGAACATTTCATATCTTGGGAATTTTTCAAGTTACTACATATTTTTTGATGTAATTTTGAAAAAACAGTTTGAAATCAAAATCTTGGGGGGATGCTACAGTGCACAACGAATCAGGGCAGAGCAGCGCACGACATCGGCGCTGGCGAGAACCGTCGTGGCTTTTCTGGCCGCTTCCTAGCGTCACTGTGGTCGTCGGTAGCTCCTAGACATCGCCACACCTCTCTACTTCGTGTTGCCCTGCTATTGCTTGGCTTCCTCTATATAAACGATCGACATCGTCGTCGTTTTCCTTTTTCGCCACCACTGTCGATGAGTTCACCTGCCGGTGAAATTCACCGCCGTCTAGCCATCACCGCCCTCTCCATCTCTCCTAGATCACCATCATGTTCTTGCACTTCTCCTGAGCAAGCTCGCAACCGCTCGTATAGCCCACACAACCCTAATCGCCATCATCCTCCCCAAGTCCGGCAGAGCGCTGTCGCATCTCGCCTCGTCGTGGCCAGCCACTTCCACTGCCTCTCCGCGCCTACGGGTTGCTCAGTCATGACCGTGGTGAGCCGCTGATGCTCTCTATCCTTTCGCTTTGACTGTTACCTATTTGTTTCACCGTGTCAGCGGAAGCCGTCGCCACCATGGACGCCATGGCCAGAGTGGAGCTACCTCTAGTGTGTCTGCGACCGAGAAGAGTGTCTAGGTATGTTTGCGGTGTTGGGTAAATCGTGATGGTCGGGTTAGTTGGTTGGGATGGTGTCACCAGCATCATGGTCGCCGGCCGGTCGTCGTGTCACCGTGGCCGGGCCGCGGGATGAGAGAGCGAGAGAGGGAGGAGGGGGATGACAGGCGGGGCCGCCCTGTCAGCGAGAAAGAGAGGGAGAGCGTGCGCGCGTGAGCTGGGCCAGTCTGGCCTTGCAGGGCCGGGCGAGCGTGGGCGGATAGGTTGCGCACGAGTGAGCGCGTGAGCGGGCCACGTGTCTGGCTAGGCCGGGCGAGGGAGAGAAGAGAAGCGGCCCGTGTTGCCTAATTTGTTTTTCTTTTTCAAAAATGTGAATAATGATAGTTTTTTTTATTTCAGTGGATTTTTTTTGTAGAGCTCCAACAATTATGAAATTTTTTGTGTAAGCTTTTCAGGGTGTAAACTATCTAGGAAAAATATTAAATGCCAATTTTGATTAATTTTTGTAAGTCATTTAATTAGTTCAATTAAATGTTAAATGCAACTTCCATGGATTTTAGTAATTAAAATGTTAATCCAAAAATCATGAAATTTGTTTTGACACTATTTTAGACCATGATCAACCTATAGAAAAATTTTGAGCTCAATTATATGAAGTTTAATTTATTCTTAATTTCTACCTTAATTATTTAAGTAATTAACTAAATGTTAAATGGATAACTTTAAGTGTTGTGTGCCCTTTTTGATTGAGTGATGACCTTGGGTCATTAATCATTAATGATCCTTGGCACCTTAATTACTTGGTTGAGCTCATAATTAATATGTTCTTTAAGAAATAATAACGTTGCTTAATGAAGTACTGTTAGTTAGTAGGTTCTGTTGTTTTGCAACTGTACCACGAAGAAAAGTTGTACTCAAGTTATTAATTATGGCATATCATCATCAAGCATCATGTTTATCACTACATCATGTTAAAGCATGTCATATGCTCGTGTAGTTTCCACTTTCGAGGAGGTAAGCGTTGTTGAGCAAGCTTTCGGAGAAGAGCTGTCGTCAGTGGGTTCTGGACCGGACATCGGAGTTGTTGAGCCTGAACCAATCGTCTCGTCTGAGCAAGGCAAGCCCCGGTGCATTTAAACCCTTCCTTGAGTTTTACAAATCTTTATCACTGGTACTACGGTTTATTGCAATAAGTTATTAGGAATTGAGTGATAACCCCATTGCTGCATTATCATCCTTGATTATTGCAATATCACCCTTGGTACCTGTTTATAGAAAAATATATAGTATGCTTCGCTATGCTTAATGAGTTAGGCTTTTAAATGAAATGTTTTTTATGCCCATGGTGGTATACTTGATGAAAAATGAAATATAAGTATGAATTTAAGATCGGGCGGGTGGTTTAGCCACTGCTAACTTGCATTGGGAAAGGAGTCTCAATGTAGTGTTTTCGCCTTGTCAGTTAAGGACCGTCCGTTGCAGTCTTGTTTATGTTTTGAGACTTTGAAACTAGCCTCATGCCTTGGGTAAGCCCAAGATATTAGTGATTCCATTTCTAGAACGTCCAACCTCGCACTAGGAGTGGAGAGATGGTGAGAGTAGCGTGTACCCTCGGGGCTAGAATTGGGCCTGGTTCGAGGGGTACTGTACTCTCGGGTGGTGATGGACATGTTATGGTCTTAGGAGATCTAAATGAGGGTTGGCATATGCAAGATTTGGGTCTACATATATCGTGAGGTTAGAGATCTCCAGCTGGGTATAATCGGTTCGAATCGTCGTTGCTCCTCGGTTGTGGAGACTCGATCACCTGTCCTTCATCGTAGTTAAGAAATGGGAAATGTTGAAAGAATAAGAAAGAATTTGATGAGAATTACTTTGATCTAGATTAGGATCAATTAGAATTGGTTATCAATGATAAAAATAAAATGTTGAAAGTAAGGACTTACTTTAGTAAGTTTTTTCTGTAAATAATTTTGATTCTTGAATACCCGTACCTTGATTCCCTAAAGCTAGCATGCCTTGGAGTCTTTTTCTTGGTCGGGTAAGTCTTGTTGATTACTCTTCGTACTCAGGGTTTGTTGAACCCTTGTTGCAGGTGCGGTTCATGAGCAAGTCTACTTTGAGCCTTGTTGCATGACCGTTGTTGTTGAAGAAAGTGACGATGAGTAGGCTGTGTGGCCTCTGGGCAAGGCACCTTGTTTGGGTGTGGTAATAAAGTTACTACTGATACTCCACTACTACTGGTTTGTAATAATGCTACTTATGGTTTGAGGTTTGAAACTGTGGTTTATAAACTTAAGTTATGTAAGACTTCCGCTCTTTTACTCTGATGTTATTTTAAATAAACTGTTATAATATTACAATACTCCTGTAATTAGATCCTCTTCGGAAGAAAGCAAGCCTTTTATGTTATGAGGTACATAAGTATGGTTGTCAGAGGTCATTATGACAATGACAGGTACATGTGGGCCATCATAATTTGGGAGGTTCTGTGACACAGATGGTCAAGTCTACTGGCTGTTTCAAGTGTGGCATAGAGGGCCACTTGCTCAGGAGTGTCCTGAGAACCGGCCTGCTCAGTCATCCCAGCCGTCCACCAACTCTCGCCTGATCAAGAGGATGATTATCAAGAAGAAAGTCCCAGTAAGCCGTTCGGGGCAGGTTAACTACACGGAGGCTGAGGAGTTACTGCACAGTCAGCCAGGGATGGCTGGTATGTTCACCATCAACTCTCACCCAGCACTTGTGTTATTTGATTCTGGAGCATCGCATTCATTTATGAGCATGGGGTTTACTGAAAGGCATAATCTACCTATTATGGCCATCCCTAAGGCCTATAGAATCAGCATTCTGGGTGCGCAGATGTTTATCAACACCTGGACAGATACTGTCAGTTTAGTGCTAGCCACTCACACTTATCGTCTCCAGTTCATGTTGCTACCTTGGCATGGCATTGATGCAATACTGGGCATGAACTGGCTAAAGGTTTATGGGGTAGTTTTGGACCTCAAGTGGAGAGTTGTTGAGTTGCGACTTCCTACGTCCGAGGATAGGATGTCTCTTCTTATTCCTTTAGATCCCACTTCACCAGTTGCTGCAAATGTGGAAGTCTCTTCTGATCTTACCTCTATTCTAGTGGTCCGTGAGTTTTCAAATGTTTTTTCTGATAATTTGCCTAGGTTGCCACCAGATAGAGATGTGGAGTTCACAATTGAGTTAGAGCCTGGCACTGCTCCTATTTCCCAGCGTCCTTACCGTATGACACCAAAGGAGTTAGCTAAAATGAAGAAACAGATAGAAGAATTGTTGAACAAAGGGCTCATCCGTCCCAGTTCTTCACCATGGGGTTGTCCTACCATTTTTGTGAAGAAGAAGGATGGTACTCTTCGTATGTGTGTGGATTACCGTCCTCTCAATGCGGTAACCATTAAGAACAACTACCCCTTGCCGCGTATTGATGCCGTGTTCGATCAGTTGGCCGAGGCAAAGGTGTTCTCAAAAATTAATCTTCAGTTGGGTTATCATCAGATAAAGATCCGGCCACAAGATATACCAAAGATAGGTTTTTCTACTAGGTATGGGCTGTATGAGTACCTAGTCATGTCTTTTGGCCTCACAAATGCTCCTGCATTTTTCATGTATCTCATGAATTCAGTCTTTATGCTGGAGTTGGACAAGTTTGTAGTGGTCTTCATTGATGATATCTTGATATATTCCAAGAATAAAGAAGAGCATGCACAACATATTCGCATCATCCTGACCCGCCTGCGAGAGCACAAGGTGTACGTCAAGTTTAGCAAGTGCGAGTTTTGGTTGGATTGAGTTCAGTTCTTGGGACATGTTCTGACCCCTGAGGGTGTGTCCATAGATCCTAGCAAGGTACAAGATGTGTTGAGTTGGAAGTCTCCTACTTTAGTGCATCAGATCCGTCAGTTTCTAGGTCTTGCCGGGTACTATCAGCGCTTTATTCTGGATTTCTCCAAAATAGCCCACCCAATGACCAAGCTGCTTTAGAAAGATGCAAAGTTTGTATGGAGTTTAGCCTGTGAAGAAGCCTTTCAAGCGTTGAAGAAGTTCCTTACCTTTGCTCCTGTTCTTGCTCAGTCAGATATTGAAAAGTCATTTGATGTTTATTGTGATGCCTCCAGAACTGGGCTTGGTTGCGTGCTTATGTAGGATGGGCGTGTGATAGCGTATGCTTCACGCCAACTGAAAAAGCACGAGGTGAATTATCCAACCCATGATTTAGAGCTAACTGCAGTGGTGCACACTCTAAAAATTTGGAGACATTACCTGTTGGGGAATAAAGTGCATATTTTTACGGACCATAAGAGTCTTAGATATATTTTCACTCAATCCAAGTTGAATCTGAGGCAAAGGAGATGGCTTGAGTTTATCAAGGATTACAACTTAGAGTTCCACTATCATCCGAGAAAAGCCAATGTGGTGGCTGATGCTTTGAGCCGTAAGTCACACGTGTCTGATGAAGAGCCCTTGCCTCTCTCTCACTCTGAAGTGTTAGCACAGATTGCTCTTTTCTTGGAATTACTCGAGCAAATTATTGCTGAGCAAAGATATGATGATTTGGAGATTCCCCACATCAAAAAGTTGATGGCTGAAGGGCATGGTCCGCACTTCAACATTGATGAGCAAGGTGTGGTAAAGTACAAGAACCGGTTAGTGGTTCCCGGTAATAAAGAGCTTAGAAGGAAGATTCTAGATGAAGCTCACCAATCCAAGCTATCTATTCACCCGAGGAGTAACAAAATGTACCATGATTTGCGCCAGTTGTATTGGTGGTCAAACATGAAGCGGGATATTACCAGGTATATTGCAGAGTGTGATATTTGTGGAAGGGTTAAGGCAGACCATCTGCGAAAGTCAAGTTTTCTGTAGCCTTTGCCTATTTTGGTCTGGAAATGGGAGGATATTTCCATGGATTTCATTACCGGATTACCTTGCATAGCCAAGGGATGTGATTCTATTTGGGTCATTGTAGACTGTCTCACCAAGATTGCTCATTTTCTTCCAGTGGATACTAGGTATACAGCCTCGCAGTATGCCAAGCTGTACTTTGACCGCATTGTGACCCTTCATGGAGTTCCCCTTACTATTGTTTCCGATCACGGAGCAGTTTTCATGTCGCGTTTTTGGACGCAACTCCAAAAATGTCTTGGTACTAGCCTTCTCAGAAGTTCAGCTTATCATCCCTAAACCGACGGTCAGACAGAAAGGGTAAATCAAGTGCTTGAAGACATGTTGAGAGCATGTGTCATCTCTTTTCCTGAGAAGTGGGACGAATGCTTGAAATTGACTGAATTTTCTTACAATAATAGTTATCAAGAAAGCATTCAAATAGCACCATTTGAGGCCCTTTATGGAAAGAAGTGCAGGACCCTACTCAACTAGGTTGAAGTTGGGGACCGCGATTACTTCAGGCCTGACTTTATTCTTGAAGCAAGAGAGAAGGTTAGGATTATCCGGAGTCACTTAAAGGCAGCTCAGAATCGGCAAAAAACCTATGCAGATAAGCGACAAAGGCCCTTGGAATTTGAAGTTGGGGATTACATGTATCTCAAGGTGTCTCCCATGAAAGGTGTACATCATTTTGGTGTCCGTGGGAAACTAGCTCCGCGCTATGTTGGGCCCTACAAGGTTTTGGCCCGACGTGGTTCAGTGGCTTATCGCATCCAGCTCCCGGATATTTGGTCAGCTGTCCACAATGTTTTCCATGTGTCC
This sequence comes from Saccharum hybrid cultivar R570, assembly GCA_038087645.1. NCBI lineage: Eukaryota > Viridiplantae > Streptophyta > Magnoliopsida > Poales > Poaceae > Saccharum > Saccharum hybrid cultivar. The sequence goes on from JAQSUU010000012.1 coordinate 17,641,373, forward strand.
CAGTTAAAAAAATGTTTGTGGGTTCCCTCTGAGGCAGTAGAAATTGAAGGACTTCCCCTTCAACTAGACCTTTCTTATGAGGAGCATCCAGTAAAAATCTTGGATGAAAAAAGAGAGTAACTAGGAGCAATGTGGTGAAATTTTACAAGGTCCAATGGCAACATGATTCAGAAGAGGAAGCAACATGGGAACTTGAGAGTTATATTTTGAAGCATTATCCCCATCTCCTGTCTAGTTCCTGAAGGTAATGTGTTAAGTTGAAAGTTACTTCCTACCTCTTTTCCCACACTAGGCACGGGAAATCTTGGGGCGAGATTTTCCTTTTAGGGGGGTAGAGCTGTAACACCCTCGGTGTTACCGCATGTAACAACTCACCAAAACATTCATGAGCATCATGTAATTGTAGTTTTTGCATGTTTGAAGTGGGTAGAACCATTTGAGTGACTTCATATAATTAACAAAAAAGAAGTTGACACTTTAGCCGTATTTTTGTCACTTAAGGGTCAAAATGAACTTTTATCTAGCAAAATTGTTATAGAACATAGATGCATCACTTTAATGAAAATGGAAGTACAAACTTTGTACATGGCAGTGCAACTGAGTGTAGTGACATAATAAGAATGTTAGCTCATGTTTTTACTAGTTTGGAAATCAAAATTAAAAACAAAAATATGACGAGAACCGTAAGCTTGGAAACAGTTTGACAACCTCATGTTCACCAACTTATTCTGCAAAAACGTGTTACCAACTTAGTCATGTTTCGGCTCTTAGGAATAGCCCTTGGTGCCCTCTTGGTCGTAGTCCAGATGGGTGAGCCGATATTGCACCCGGTTAGTTGTTATTTGCAATTCAAAATTCATGCACGCGTCCTATCGATGTCTGTTGCCCCCTCTGTGCGCGGTCACTGCGCGGGGCACTGCGCGTCGTGGCTGCCTGGCCGGAGCGTTGCAATTGTTAGCAGGGTCCCGTGTTGCTTGGCCATAGTTGGTCGCGGCGTGCCAATGACCTCTCGCCCTAGACAGCTACAGCCGCTACCCCCTTTTTGGTCGTTGCTCTTCTGCACGCCGTTGTCGCCTGCCGCGGCAGTCATGTTACCGCGCGGTCGCTCAACCACGTCGCGCTGCCGTATCTGCTGTGCGTTTGTGCTACGTCCCCTCATGCATGGGCACCTACAGCTTGACTTTCCTGAGCCATCACCGTCCGCGCCAGCAAGCCCCCCTCCTCTCTCCTCGCACTGTCTCCTTGCTTCCGACCGTAGTGGCAATTCATCGGGTTGCGACTACCATTTTCTAATTACCCAAGTCCATGGCTACACCTTTCTAGCCACTGGTCAACCAACCCCGTCGTGCCTGTGCCTGGCCTCTCTATGCCCCAATTAGAAGTTTGCCCATCCACCATGATTTTTATGGCCGAGCCCGGCCATGCATCGCGGTAGCCATTTTTCGTTTGCCTCGAACCCCTAATTGGTCGCACAGCTAGCTTCACCACCACCACCGCCCCACCCTACACACCACTACGAGGCCCCCACCGCCCTCTCGCTGTTGCTGACACGTTCGTGTCATTGCGGAGCGCCGCCGTACCCTCGAGTCGCTCGCCGGCAGCCTTCCTTTGCCTTCCTCTGCTTCATCGGTTGCTGTGGTGGGGTTGTCGGCATGCTACTATTGCTCCCCAACCCTTCCGTGTTGTCCCGCTGACCCTCGGCTCACCGGAACATCCTCATTGGCGTTGTAGTTCGGCCGCTGTCGTGGGGAGGCTGTGTTGGTCCACCCCTGGCCCTCTGATCACCGCCCTTCGTCCCGCGTTAGCAACCTGGTGAGTATCGGCTTCCTTGTTCGAAGTAGTCTCGGGTGGCCGGCGGGGCGGCTCTATGTCGGTGGCTGCCACGCCGGAGCGCGCGGAGGTGTCTAGGGACCTCCCCGTTGTGAAGGAGAGTTATGCTAGGGTTCTTCGTGCTTAATGGCAGACTAGAGGAGTAGTGCGCTTAGAGTTCATGAATTAGCTAGAAGTCTGGGGGCTCTTTTGCAAGTTGTCCAGCGCGCCTGTGGTTTCCCCTGCCTGGGCCGTGTCTGCACGTGGGTTGTCTTATATATATATATATATATATATATATATATATATATATATATATATATATATATATATATATATATATATATATATATATATATATATATATATATATATATATATATATATATATATATATATATATATATACTAGTACAGGATCATGTAGCTGCCTTGCCTAGGTTTATCGGTAGCATGGGTAACCTATCGTTACTCACAATAGATGGTTATTTAATATTATTATCATAACCTTGATGAAATGATGAAAAGGAAATGGCGACCGGGCAGGGATTGGGTATGGGTACTGGTGGGTGTAACAAGTTGTGTCCCATGGCCATGGGGCATAGCTGGGTTGCACTATTTCCCTGTCTGTGTCAATTAAGGACCGTTCGTTGCATGGACCCTGTTCAAGTCACAGATTTATTATCCCGAACATATACTTTCTTATGAGAGTGGGAAGGCTTGTTACTCTCTTATCATGGGCTCCGGCTCTTTCCGAACCGACTGATTGGAGGCGGGGATAGGTGGAGGTCTTAGCACCGCATTAAGGCCGGGCCTCAAGTGCGGGAGCTAGGAGTCCAAGTTTGGACGGGGACCTAGAACTCGTGACAGGAGTGGAACAGGTTAGTCTCGCTTGTGACTGGGGTGCACGCGAGGCGTGTGTTTTTCGAGGTACCTAGCTAGGCAAATCGATTCGTGAATCGCCATTTCTACGTGATGGTATGGCTTGACTACGCTCTGGCATCATAGTAAGAACTGGCAGTTGAAAGATGAAGAAATGGTTCTGTTGCTCAACCCTGCTTGATTATAGGCTAGGTGCTTACATAGAAGGTTGGATAAGAAATAAAATATGGCTATTAAAAGTAAGAAATTAAGGACGCACTCTTAGTGTTGCTTTTCGCTAACAAGAAACCCACAAGCCATAAAGCATATCATAATCCTTGAGAGTCAGGAATTATATTTCCCAGTCAGGTAAGTCTTGCGAGTACATTGTGTACTTAGGGTTTATTTTACCCCTGTTGCAGGTGAGCCTTGAGCAGATATGCCTTGTGTGGTGGATTCTTCTGGTGGGCATAGACAGATTCTCATTTTGTTCTGCTAGATATTTATTTTAATTCTGCTGTTTAATTATTCGCACTCTAAATCTCGGTATTGTAATAAATGATCTCTGAGACTCTATGTTATATGAAATGGACTAAGTATTGTAAGCTTGTACTCATTATTAGATCCTAGGTAGAAATGTGGATTGTTCGAGTTGTCCCGTTGGGTGTGCTCAACGGAATCGCTTGGTTTAGCTCCCTTGTAGGGCACTTAGTGTCTAGTGGAGGACGAGTGCCCTGAAAGCGTGTTAAATCGGGCGATTCTGCCACAATTCGGTGCCATCACTTTCATCTTCACTAGAGGATGAAGTTGTCTTAACTTGTTCTTGCACTTGCTTGCTTTCTTTTGACTTACTTGTTGATGCTTGCTAGCTGTCCTTTGTCTTGTTGGAGGTGCTTTGCTTGCTTGACTTGTTTGCCTTGAGAGCTATATCCTTGATTTTTATGCCATCAAGCTTGGCCTGCAACTCTCTCATTTGCTTCTTCTCTTTGCATGTTAAATGTCAATAATTTTCCAAGCACATCTTTTGGAGTGAAGTGCTCAAACTTCTTCTTGTCTCTAATCAAGGTGACTATGGTCTCATTTCTTGGTGAATGTGCTTCCAACATAACTTTCACCACCTTATGATTATCAAGCTCATCACAACCATAGCCTCTAATCTTTCCAACCAAGGTCATCAACCTATCAAACATTTCTTGTGACCCTTCTCCATCAATAATCACAAACCTATTGAGCTTTGCCATCAACAAATCAATCTTAGCTCTTTTCACTTTGTCAGCCCCTTCATGTGCAAGATGCAAAGCATCCTAAATTTGCTTTGCAACATCAACATTCATCACTCTATTGTACTCATTTCCATCCAAGGCACTAAAAAGAATGCTTGTGGCTTGGCCATTGAGATGGGCAGGTGTTAACTCTTCATTTGTTGGTTCTTCAGGATCTTTCGGTGGCTCAAATTCGCTGCACACATCTCCCAAAGTCCGGGGTGAAGACCAATAAGATAAGCCCTCATCAAGTGCTTCTATTTGGCAAAGTTAGTCCCATTGAAATGAGGTAACTTGCCTGTGGGTACGTTGATGAAAGACTTGCGATCATGGTTATTCAAATAAGAATAATTGAAGGATACAGCTGCGTATTTCTTCTTGTTGGTGCAGCTGCTCTTATCCTCATTCTTCTTCTTATTATCACCCTTGGGGACATGATACGATACATCATCATCACCATCGTCGAAACTACTTGATAGCTCACTTGATGATGCATCATATGCCTTGACTTCTTCTTTCTTCTTCCTAGCTGCCCTTCTCTTCTCCTGCTCTTCTCGAATGCGTCTTCTATCTTCTTTTCTCTTTAGCTTTTCATCGAGCTTTCGCTGCTATTCCTTCTTCTTTTCTATTTCTTCTCTTCTTACGGTCTTGGCGTCTCTTCTCTCTTTTCTTTCTCGCTTCCTCTCCCCATCAGTTGTCTTGATGGGAGGGAGAGAAGCATTGCTTGCTATCGAGGCAAAGAGCTCGCTGCTGCTACCTTCACCCTCGTGCACGCTGACCATGTCTGGATCGATGTGAGTGCCTCTTGAACCTTCTCTGACTTCCATACTTCACGCGGTGAAGCGTATACGAAGCAACCTCGCTCCAATACCACTTGTAGGATCTCTGGTAAGCTTAGAAGTGCCTAGAGAGGGGTGAATAGGCCTGTAAAAATTTAGCTCCAAATTCAGTTAGAACTTAGGGCAGCACTGCTGGCCATATAGGGCAGCACTGTCGGCCTACTGTAACATCCCAAAAATGCACATTCAAAAATCACTCGCGTTAAAAATTATTTTCAAATGTATTTCAAAAACTATAAGTCATCTGAGCTCTATATCATTCTAAATCTTATCCATCTTATATCCATCCCTACCTACCTCTCTTATCATGCACTGTGTCATTACCCGCCATTCCCCATCCCTCTCTCTCTCACTTGCTCGCTTCGTCCGATGCCCCGACAGCGGTGCGTGCGCCGACCCCACCACCATCGCCACAGCACGCACCCGTGCTCGGACCCCCCTCGCCGACTGTGGCAGCTCGCACGGCGCCACGACAGCGGGTCCCACCTCCCACCTTTCCCTCTATCTTTCTTCTCCATGCATGGCCACAGCATATTCGTATATACACAGCAAATGAAGCAAGACAAAGCACCCACCGAGGCAATTTCACTTTTACCATTTACCACGCAAACAAGCAAGGCACATAGGCAACATGCATATACCACCAGCATGCAAAGCATAAGCAAACAAGTATCAGCAGTGCACCCACACATGCACACATACAGATAGCTCATGCATGCATGCAAAATTAGGCACCGACCACCAAGCAAGGTTAGATACCGTTCATTTGCATGCTAAGCATCTACTCGCTACGCGCCGCACCGCCCAAGCATCTGACCACATCGTTGCCATTGGAGGCAAGCAAGCAAGCCAGTGGCACATCCCTGCTTCCTGGCCTATAAAAAGGCACGCATGGTTGCTCTTCTATAGCAGCACACTTAGCTCACCACTCACTTGCCTGCTCTTGCTTCACTTGCCTCGCGTATACCGTATACGGTCGTACGCACGAGCTGGGCTCGACCGTCGTCGCACGACGAGGTGAGCAGCCCATGAGCATCCCCTTGCTCTTTCCACTCACCCTATGGTCTTCTCTTTACTTCCCTCCTTGCCCTTGCCTATGTCGAGCCGCTCCCGAGCTCCACGAGCTCAACCATGGTGTCGTCCATGCAAGAAGAAAGAAGAAGACCCTTGCTAGATTTTCTCTCTCTCTTCCTATGCATGGGTGTATGACGTGTGGGTCCTAAGCTACAACTCCATCCAAATAGCACATGCATAGTATACACCATGCACTACCAGCCAAGCCAAATGCCCACGTGAGCACCTATTCCTTAATCGCGCATTATTCTTTTTCGCGTGATTAAAATTCAGCCATTTTGCAGAGCCACATGCCAACTCTGATTCCAAATATTATTCTTTCTAAATTCATCTTATATCATGATCTATATCTCATATAAATTTCATGATTTTTAGAGCTTATTTGAATTTATGTGATTATTTATCTGTGCTTGTTTGTCTGTTGCGCTTATGGGGTACTTTTAACTGATGGAGTGAATGAACCGGAGAACGAGGACGTTGGAGGCGAGTACCGTGAGTTCGACGCCGAGGAAACGGACTACCAGCAGGAGTTTGCCGAGGACACCGACAGAGGCAAGTCCAACCTATTCGCCATTGATGCATATTGATCCTATTTTTAAACATAACCCGTAGAAGCCGTTTTAAATATTGCATGTACGATATACGTACGAAGTATTTTCGCTGCTTAGTTAAGACCCGTTTGAATAACCATCCTTGAATTGATATTACCTGATAATAGTCTTGTTCAAACTTAGGGACAAATAATATGCTGTGGTAAAATATAATTATTTAGTATCCTTAGGATTTGATACTCATCATGGATACTCATTACTATGCTTCCTCAAATACAATGATTTTAAAAGAAAAATTGTGTGAGTTGTGGAAATGAATTATGGGTATGATGAAAGGGTTAATGAACAAGTTATAGATGGTGATTACCCTAGAGATGGGGCGGATCGGTGTTCCTTCTGTGGGATGTCGTGGTGTTGGGGCTTGTACCTTTTGTGGTTAAGCATGAAGATATCTGTCTTGTCTTGATTAAGGACTGAGTTGATGATTCATCTTGCCTAACTCATTTTCGTACAACCACTCGCCTTGCATGGAAAAGGCTTAGTCTAAATCCCTCTAGTTGGTATGGCAATCACCTGGAGGCAGGTGTGCAACGGGACAATAAGAGATGTATGTAAAAATTGATGGATATTGTATGAAATATAAAGAGCTTTGTAAATTATTGTATTATGAGATGTGGCCTTAGTGATCCTGTGGTGAGCGTCATTACTTAGCTATAGAGGGTAATGGCTTTGATGGATCTGTGCTTGCACGATGGTGTTAAGCTATAATATCCTACTTGTGGGGAAAGTGTACAACCTCTGCAGAGTGTAAAATTTATCCGGATAGACGTGTCCGTGGTATCGGACGAGTTATGGTTTGGTTTCAACAACTAGATAGGTTGGGATGAGTGAAAACAGGAGAGTGAGTGTGATTTTGGAAATGAATGGTTGTCTGCCATATGTTGCGGGAACAGAGGGTTCAGCAACACCTAAAATTGTGATCAACCCCCTTTTTTCAGAAATACTATTGTATATGAAAAATATATGTCTTTTGCAAAGGTATTTATAAAATGAAACCCTGCATGTGTAAAAAGATAGCTTTATGCAAATAAACCAAGCCTTATCCTTGATTTATCCATATGCATATACTGATATCCCATTCCATAGGGTAAGGTTAGATTTGTTGAGTACTTTGTACTCACCCTTGCTTTGTTGAACAAAGGAAGATCCGGACTTCAATCCTGATGCGGCGTACGAATAAGGTCGTGTCTGCACCCAACTAAGCCTGTGGCATTGGGATCTGTCAGATGATATGTATTAGCGAGACCTCTTTCTAGGTCTGTTGGACCTGTATTGTGTTGTGGTTACTTTTAATTGTGGCATGTCTTCATTATCCACGCTTGCCAAGACTACTGTAATAAGACCTATCTGATGTAATAAATGTGTTACTAGCCTCCTAGGACTAGTATTGTATCACATTTGAGTTCCTGGTTACCCAGGGGCGCTTCAGGTGGTATCAAAGCCATAGTTGGCTGTAGGACGTGACCTTAGGCTTTCTGGACCAGTATTTTAAATGCAAAAGTATTTTCTAAAAAGTTCTTATCCTCTCCCCTCAATTTTAAAAAAAATATTTACTCTTATCTATTTCTCTTAGATTGCAGAAGGAGTTTGGACCGGTAGCTACTGTCTAAGTGTCGAAGGCTTTTCTCAGCTCTTGTATGCTACCATGCAAAGGCTTGGAATCAATGATCACCTGGAATATGAAGGTAGAGAATACATAGAACATGAAACTAAACGGTGTGAAGTCACCGTATATGTCGGGAAAAGTGAAGACTTCTCTAACATAGCTGAAGCATGGAGTATAACTGCGACTGGATTTTGGTTTGCAGATACATATCAGGCTGTCGCTCGCAAAGCCTTGAGGTACCTATGCCAAACCTACGAGAAGCCCCTTGCTCGTACACCCATGAGATTCTTTCCACCCCGAGAAAGAGATCGACTAGTTTGGAGGACCCGCATGGACATCTTGCAGGGACGTTATTCCCTCGAGGATGACCCAACTGTGGTATTCATGAACATATACCTACTTGCTCTGGATGAGCAATATGATAAACAAGCCTTAGAGTTGAAGAAGTGCATCCATCGTGCGAAAGAAGCCGAGATCTTGGTTAGAAAGCTCCATGTGCAACTTGCAGAAGCTCAGGCCCAAGCAGCTGCAGCCGAGAGTCGTGAAACTGCCATTTCTGAAGCCATGAAGGAAGTTGAGGATCGTCATGCCCAGGAGTTGAAGGATGCCCACCTTGTCACCAGGGCTAAGAGAAGAATGCTAGCTCTAGAAGACCAAGAGTCAATAATCTTGGAAGGGATCCCAATCATGCCCCTAAAGACAGGAAAAAGACTGGCGATTAAAGGACCATCAGCTCCCCCACCCACAGCAACCTCTCATGAAGCTTCAAAGTTGGAGCCTAAGGAAGAAGAAATCCCCATCCTCAGCCAGCCACCACCAAAAGATGACGGCGACCCGTCTCTTATTCTGAAGGAAGAACCACATATGATGAAAGAATGATCCTTCTCAAACACCAAGGGAATGAAGCCATTCAGTTCGAGAAAGTTGAAGATTAGTTGTACCCAGTTCCTCCTTTTGTCTTAGGGAAGTGAAGTTTACTTCACATTTGTTTGCCCTAAAGGAGATGAATCGTATTGTAGCACGCATATTTTTATTATGTTGTAAACCACCCTCCTATTCAAAATATATATTTGTGCTTGTTGGTTGTGCTAATTGAGTGCTCTATGTGTGTTCCCTTACGGGATAACAAGTCTTAAAAACTTGCATTTTTTTAAAAATATATCACCTTAATAAACAAAACATCACTCAATAGATCTAACACTTATCTAATGCTTTCCTCCTCATCTCAACCAACAGATGCCTCCCAAGCCAACTACTCGCTCCCAACCAAGTGGCCGTGCAGCTAGCAGGCAAAGTCAAAATCCAGTTGATAGTCAAGCCAATGCAAATGTTGATGGTGTCCGTGAAGATGAAGTGAGTCAGACTGGGAACCATAATGGAGAAGATGAGTTGCCCCCTCCTCCAGCAATTGACTTAGCACAAGTCATGGCAACTCAACCCGCCTTTTGGAGACTTTAGCCCAAGGCATGAACTGCCCTAGGAACAATCGTGGAGCTGGAGTCTAGGACAAAATGACTGAGTTCATGAGGCTTAAGCCACCCACCTTTGCTAGATCTGATAATCCCATGGAAGCAGATGATTGGCTTAAGGTCATTGAAAGGAAGTTGGACACAATCCACTGCAATGGAAGAGATAGAGTTCTGTTAGCAACTCACCAGCTGACAGGAATTGCTCTTTTATGGTGGGAAGCCTATAGTGGAGCTGTGGACAATGCCAACACTATCACATGGCAAGAATTTGTGGAAGAATTCCATCGGTACCACATTCCAGATGGAATCATGAAGTTGAAGGCTAACGAATTTCACAACTTGAAGCAAGGAAGCAAAATTCTGAGTGAATACATCTTTTAGTTCACTGAGTTATCTCGCTATGGCCCAGAATTAGTCAACACTGATGCTAAGAAGCAGACAAAGTTCATAGAAGGACTAACCTATGAGTTGAGGACTCTTATGACCCCACAGATCTATCCAGACTTCAACACCTTGATGAACCGAACCATTCTGATTGATGTGGCCAAAACTAAAGAAAGAAAGGAGAACAAGCACAAGTTCTTAGAGCGCAAAGTTCAAGAAGGAGTTAGATCATAGAGGCTAAAAACATTTAGCCAACCAAGCTAGTGAACTCAAGCCCCAATGCAGTTTCGCTCTCCTGCCAGTGCCTCTAACCAGATGCAGCCATCATATCAGCCCAAGACAACTTATCAGAATCAGACTTATGGCAAGACCCAACAAAACAACATCGGTCAAGTCACCAACAATGGCAAAGCATGCTTTCATTGCCATGAGACTAGACACTACATCGCCAACTGTCCTTATAAGAACAACCCAACAGTGTCCACCCAGTCCCACACTGTTAATGGACCAAGACCTGTAGTGTCTGGAGCCAACCATGGTTTTCCTCGCAACAACACTAACACCACCAACAACAGCCAGATGGTGAAGCAACCTTAGCAATCCTATGGCTGAGCTCGTGTCAACCACATTCATGCTCAGGATGCTCAGACTACTTCAGGAGTGGTACTTGGTGAGTTCTTAGTCAACTCAGTACTTGCAACAGTATTGTTTGATTCTGGAGCATCACATTCATTCATATCATCAAGTTTTGCTGAGAATCATAAAATACCCACAGTACTACTAAGGTTACCCCTAATAACCCAAACACCTGGGTCTGACATCAAATGTCATCTAGGTTGTTTAAATGTAAGGATCATCTTAAGTGGGGTAGTTTTCCTAGCAGACTTAGTAGTGCTCAAGTCTAAAGGAATAGATGTTATCCTTGGAATGGATTGGTTAACACAACACAATGGAGTTATTAGTTGTGCCACTAAGGAAGTATCATTAGTTAACCAAGAAGAGATTAAGGTGAAATGCCAAACCCAAGGATCTAAAGTCAACCCAATGGTCTTCAACTTAGATGCAAGGACCATAGAAGAAGTGCTAGTAGTGCAACAATACCCTGATGTATTCCTTGAGGAACTACCTGGAATGCCACTAGATAGGGATGTAGAGTTCATCATTGATCTTATCCCTAGGACTGCTCCTATAGCCAAGAGACCTTACAAAATGGCCCCTGCAGAGTTGGCGGAACTAAAGGAGCAATTGAGAGAATTGCAACAAAAAAAGGTTATATTAGGCCTAGTTCTTCACCATGGGGAGCCCCAGTCTTGTTTGTAAAGAAGAAAGATGGAAGCATAAGAATGTGTGTGGATTATAGATCCCTAAATGAATTCACCATCAAGAATAAATATCTCCTACCAAGGATAGATGACCTCTTTGATCAGCTTAAAGGAGCCAAGTATTTCTCTAAGATTGATTTGAGATCAGGTTACCACCAACTCAAGATCAAAAACAGTGATGTCCCTAAAACAGCCTTTGTAACAAGATATGGGCAATATGAGTTTAGAGTGATGTCCTTTGGATTAACCAATGCCCCTGCTTATTTCATGAACCTCATGAATAAGGTATTCATGGAAGAGCTAAATAAGTTTGTTGTAGTCTTCATTGACGACATACTTATCTACTCTAAGAGTGCCAAGGAACATGGGAAACATTTGAGAGTAGTGATGGAAAAGCTAAGAAGACACAAGTTGTATGCCAAATTTAGCAAGTGTGAATTTTGGCTTGAGAAAGTTACATTTCTAGGTCATATCCTGACAGCGGAAGGAGTTGCAGTGGACCCTGAGAAAGTAGAAGTTGTCTCTCATTGGCAACAACCCATAAATGTTAGTGAAGTCAGAAGTTTTCTTGGATTAGCTGGATATTACTGAAGGTTCATAGAAGGATTTTCCAAGATAGCCAGACCCATGATAGAGCTTCTCAGAAAAGATAAGAAATTTACTTGGACAGAGTCATGTGAGAAGAGTTTCCAAGAATTGAAGAAAAGATTGACAACAACACCAGTGTTAACTTTACCAGACATTCACCAAGATTTCATCATATATTGTGATGCCTCAAGACAAGGTTTAGGATGTGTTCTCATGCAAGGAGGAAAGGTTGTAGCTTATGTATCCCAGTAGCTTAGACCTCATGAGCAAAATTACCCTACCCATGATTTAGAGTTAGCAGCTGTAGTGCATGCTCTCAAGATTTGGAGACACTATCTCATTGGAAACAAGTGTGAAATATACACGGATCACAAGAGTTTGAAGTATATCTTCACTCAGTCAGACTTGAACCTAAGGCAAAGAAGATTGTTGGAGTTAATTAAGGACTACAACCTTGAGATTCATTACCACCCAGGAAAGGCCAATGTGGTTGCAGATGCCCTAAGCAGAAGGTCATATGGTCAACAATTAGTGTCCAAAAACACTTATCTACAAGAAGAGATAGCACAGTTGAACATGCGCATAGTATGCCAACCTCAAAATGGCAATCTGAAGGTGCAACCAACTCTAGAGGAAGAAATTAAGAAGGCACAACATAGGGATAAAGATCTGATGAAGATTCATGAGCAAACTAGAGAAAAGAAAGTCCCATACTTCAAAGTGGATGACAAAGGAACCTTGTGGTATAAGGATAGGATTTGTGTGCCCAAGGTAGGGAAGTTTCAAGAACTAATCCTTGATGAAGCTCATAACTCAGCATACTCTATCCACCCTGGTGCCACCAAGATGTATATGGACCTAAAAGAAAGATATTGGTGGAATGGTATGAAAGCAGATGTGGCACGATTTGTTGCACAATGTGATGTGTGCCAAAGGGTTAAAGCAGAGCATCAGAAACCAGCAGGTTTGCTGCAGCTATTGCCTATTCCAGTTTGGAAGTGGGATGAGATAGGCATGGATTTTATGAATGGATTACCCAAAACTCAGAAAGGGAATGATTCAATATGGGTAATAGTGGACCGTCTTACTAAGGTTGCTCACTTTATACCTATGCGCACCAAGTATAGTGGAGACAAGCTAGAACAGTTATATGTGGATAATATAGTAAAACTACATGGTGTGCCAAGTAAGATTATATCTGACCGAGGTACTCAATTCACCTCTAAGTTTTGGAAGAGACTGCATGAAGCCATGGGCACCAAGCTAGATTTTAGCTCAGCCTATCACCCCCAGACAGATGGTTAGACCGAAAGAGTAAATCAGATCATGGAAGATATGCTGAGAGCATGTGTGCTTACCTATGGTAAAGATTGGGAGAAGAGCCTATCTTATGCAGAGTTCTCATACAATAATAGCTATCAAGCTAGCTTAGGTATGTCACCTTTTGAAGCCCTGTATGGAAGAAAATGTAGGACCCCATTGATGTGGTCAAAGGTTGGAGAACGGACCTTGCTTAAGCCTTCCCTCATAAAAAGAAGCAGAAGATCGTGTGGCAGAGATCAGAGAAAAATTGAAAGAAGCACAATCACGTCAGAAGAGCTATTCTGATAAAAGAAGAAGAGAGCTAAGCTTTGTAGTTGGAGATTTTGTGTACCTCAAAGTTTCCCCAATTCGAGGGACTCGAAGGTTTCAAGTTAGGGGCAAGCTAGGACCCCGGTATATTGGACCATATCAAGTGCTGCAAAGAATTGGAGCTGTAGCTTATCGTATTCGGTTACCTAAAGAAATGTCAGATATACACAATGTATTCCATGTCTTCCAATTGAAGAAATGTCTTAGGGTGCCAGAGGAACAAATATCACCAGATACTATTGATTTACAAGATGATCTAAGGTATCAAGAAGTGCCAATAAAAATATTAGACACAGTCACCAAGCAAACAAGAATGACAACCGTTCGAATTTGTCGTGTTCAGTGGAGTAGACATACTGAAGCAGAAGCAACCTGGGAAAGAGAAGATGCCTTGAGAAATGAGTTTCCCCATCTGTTTAGGAACCAGGCGAATCTCGAGGACGAGATTCATTTTAAGTGGGGTAGGTTTGTAACATCCTAAAAATTCACATTCAAAAATCACTCGCGTTAAAAATTATTTTCAAATGCATTTCAAAAACTATAAGTCATCTGAGCTCTATATCATTCTAAATCTTATCCATCTTATATCCATCCCTAGCTACCTCTCTTCAATTTATCATGCACTGTGGCATTACCCATCGTTCCCCATCCCTCTCTCTCTCTCGCTCGCTCGCTACGTCCGATGCCCCGACAGCGGCGCGTGCGCCGACCCCACCACCATCGCCGCAGCACGCACCCGTGCTCAGACCCCCTCGCCGACTGCGGCAGCATGCACGCCGCCACGACAGCGGGTCCCACCTCCCACCTTTCCCTCTATCTTTCTTCTCCATGCATGGCCACAGCATATTCATATATACACGGCAAATGAAGCAAGACAAAGCACCCACCGAGGCAATATTCACTTTTACCATTTACCACGCAAACAAGCAAGGCACACAGACAACATGCATATACCACCAGCATGCAAAGCACAAGCAAACAAGTATCAACAGTGCACCCACACATGCACACATACAGATAGCTCATGCATGCATGCAAAATTAGGCATTGACCACAATGCAAGGTTAGACACCATCCATTTGCATGTTAAGCATCTACTCGCTACGCGCCGCACCGCCCAAGCATCCGACCACAGCGTTGCCATTAGAGGCAAAGCAAGCAAGCCAGTGGCACATCCCTACTTCCTGGCCTATAAAAAGGCACGCATGGTTGCTCTTCCGTAGCAGCACACTCAGCTCACCACTCACTTGCCTGCTCTCGCTTCACTTGCCTCGCGTATACCATATACGGCCGTACGCACGAGCTGGGCTCGACCGTCGTCGCACGATGAGGTGAGCAGCCCATGAGCATCTCCTTGCTCTTCTCACTCTCCCTGTGGTCTTCTCTTTACTTTCCTCCTTGCCCTTGCCTGTGTCGAGCCTCTCCCGAGCTCCACGAGCTCAACCATGGTATCGTCCATGCAAGAAGCAAGAAGAAGACCCTTACTAGCTTTTCTCTCTCCCTTCCCATGCATGGGTGTATGACGTGTGGGTCCTAAGCTACAACTCCATCCAAATAGCACACGTATAGTATACACCATGCACTACCAGCCAAGCCAAATGCCCACGTGAGCACCCATTCCTTAATCGTGCATTATTCTTTTTCGTGTGATTAAAATTCGGCCATTTTGCAGAGCAACATGCCAACTCTGATTCCAAATATTATTCTTTCTAAATTCATCTTAAATCATGATCTATCTCTCATATAAATTTCATGATTTTTAGAGCTTATTTGAATTTATGTGATTATTTATATGTGCTTGTTTGTCTGTTGCGCTCGTGGGGTACTTTTAGCTGACGGAGTGAACGAACTGGAGAACGAGGACGTCGGAGGCGAGTACCATGAGTTCGACGACGAGGAACCGGACTGCCAGCAGGAGTTTGCCGAGGACGTCGACGGAGGCAAGTCCAGCCTATTCCCCTTTGATGCATATTGATCCTATTTTTAAACACAACCCGTAGAAGCCGTTTTAAATATTGCATGTATGATATATGTATGAAGTATTTTCGCTGCTTAGTTAAGACCCATTTGAATAACCATCCTTGAATTGATATTACCTGATAATTATCTTGTTCAAACTTAGAGACAAATAATATGCTGTGGTAAAATATAATTATTTAGTATGCTTAGGATTTGATACTCATCATGGATACTCATTACTATGCTTCCTCAAATACAATGATTTTAAAAGAAAAACTATGTGAGTTGTGGAAATGAATTATGGGTATGATGAAAGGGTTAATGAACAAGTTATAGATGGTGATTACCCTAGAGATGGGGTGGATCGGTGTTCCTTTTGTGGGATGCCGTGGTGTTGGGGCTTGTACCTTTTGTGGTTAAGCATGAAGATATCCGCCTTGTCTTGATTAAGGACTGAGTTGATGATTCATCTTGCCTAACTCATTTTCGTACAACCACTCGCCTTGCATGGGAAAGGCTTAGTCTAAATCCCTCTAATTGGTATGGCAATCACCTGGAGGAAGGTGTGTAACGGGACACTAAGAGATGTATGTGGAAATTGATGGATATTGCATGAAATGTAAAGAGCTTTGTAAATTATTGTATTATGAGATGTGGCCTTAGTGATCCCGTGGTGAGCGCCATTACTTAGCTATGGAGGGTAATGGCTTTGATGGATCTGTGCTTGCACGACGATGTTAAGCTACGATATCCTACTTATGGGGAAAGTGTACAACCTCATAGAGTATAAAATTTATCCGGATAGACGTGTCCACGGTATCAGACGAGTTATGGTTTGGTTTCAACAACTAGATGGGTTGGGATGAGTGAAAACAGGAGAGTGAGTGTGATTTTGGAAATGAATGGTTGTCTGCCATATGTTGCGGGAACAGAGGGTTCAGCAACACCTAAAATTGTGATCAACCCCCTTTTTTTAGAAATACTATTATATATGAAAAATATATGTCTTTTGCAAAGGTATTTATAAAATAAAACCCTGCATGTGTAAAAAGATAGCTTTATACAAATAAACCAAGCCTTATCCTTGATTTATCCATATGCATATACTGATATCCCATTCCGTAGGGTAAGCTTGGATTTGCTGAGTACTTTGTACTCACCCTTGCTTTGTTGAACAGAGGAAGATTCGGACTTCAATCCTGACATGGCGTACGAATAAGGTCATGTCTGCACCCAACTAAGCCTGTGGCATTGGGATCTGTCAGATAATATGTATTAGCGAGACCTCTTTCTGGGTCTGTTGGACCTGTATTGTGTTGTGGTTACTTTTAATCGTGGCATGTCTTCATTGTCCACGCTTGTCGAGACTACTGCAATAAGACCTATCTGATGTAATAAATGTGTTACTAGCCTCCTGGGACTAGTATTGTATCACATTTGAGTTCCTGGTTACCCAGGGTCGCTTCACCTGCGTAGGGAAAATTCAGCGCAATTTGAAATGTAGCAATGGAAATTCAGATTAGGTGAAATTCCTAGCTTTCTGCAGTAGAGTTAGTCATAGTATAACAACCAAAACCTGCAGGACAAACTCTACCGAGTAGATTGACCACAAACCCTAGAAATACAACCTCAACAACAAATATGCAAGAAAGTAAACAGCACACGCTGATTTATCCCGTGGTTCAGCTCACCACCAAGGCTTGCCTACTCCATGTTGTTGAGGTTGGCCATAAATGGCTAGGGCTTGCCACCAATGCTTGCCTTTCCCTCACTCTCAAATCAAGAGAGTGAACTCTTGAAGTGAGGTGTGACTTCTTAGCTGCACAAGATGGCTACAAACCTCCCAAGGCTACCACACGAGTTGGCAAGCTCAAGGGTGACACCTAGCCAGCTAGGAGCAATACTCTAAGAGTAATAAACTCAAGGATGTCAACCAAACGTGAACCAAATGCTCTTTTGACTTTGGGAATCAATGGATCTGCTCTCCAATCGAAGTTTGTTGCCTTTTCTTCCAAGTTTTTATGGTGGATATCAAGGATTGGCTTGGGAGCTTGAGGAGAAACAATGGAGGAGAGAGAGATGAGCTATGGTCTATTTCTGGTCGAACTGAACCATTTGGAAAGAAGAGGTGACCGTTGGAGGTCAGGCCAATGGGTATTTATACCCCTTAGCGCCCAACGGTCGGTTATGGGTGGCACTACCGCCCTCACCAAAACAGCAAGGATAGGTAATAGAAAGCATGGTTGTTTTGGCTGAGGTGCAAGGATGTTCTTGTCAGGATATGAGCACTTAGTTCACAATTTGACCCACATAGGGCTTGATTGCACTTAGTCATTGAGTCCCCCTTGATAGTACGGCTTTCCTATACTCAAATTCAAAATATAAACAAATTTAAACCTTTTTTGAGCCGAAAACTATCACCATTTGTAGTTGGGGGCTCCTCCATCACATGAATCATCCTCCTTTCATCATTCCCTTCTTATCATCTCGATAAATCTCATTAGATCTCTAATTCGGTGGTCATCAACACCAAAACCCACATAGGGCTTGATTGCACTTACAGACATTACACTATATATTGTTTATGTTCTCAGTTATATTGTTCATCGTCTACTTTGATTATATGCTTAGTATAGTTAGATTATCTTTATATTCAAACATAAGATCGTATAGCGCTCACCTAGAAGTACAATGGGTGAGTGGTCAACATTGTGTAAGCGTGGTGCCTATACATTGTTTACCTGTTGATGCACCCTATATTCTGGGCCATATGGTAGATCACAGATGTGATACTCCCATTGAGTCCTTTGTAGACCACTCCCCGAATATAGGAAAAGTAGGACCCGGTTACGAAGGAAGACTTGCTCTGTTCTTGATCTTCTTTAGTAATGTCCCTTATGTGTAGATATGAAGTTATCTTGCGATGATTGCTAGGTGTAATTGCACTAATCATAGTATACTTTGACATGTGATTAAGAATGACTTAGGAACATTTTCCTTAGCCATCCCTTCCTAGTGGTAAAAATATAAATAACGATCCCTGAAATACTCCTGGGTAAAATGCTACAATGCTATAATTATCTGTGCGCTTGCGGATACCTTTCCATTCTTATCTTCATCTTCTTTCTAGTCACATGAAATAATAAGACAACTACTTAGTAATAATGCTAGGTAGTGCCTACAATCACTTTTAGCTCCAACACTAGGGATGACAATCTAGTACAAGTAAGCTAGAGGTGCAAGTAATTAATAGGTGGCTACTAAAACAAGTGTCAAGTTAATAAATACCAACAAGCATTTCTGGCGTTGTTGCCAGGGAATGAACTTAAAAACTCCTCACTTGGTGATTGCGTTAAGAAATGTCAATAGCTAGCAAAGAAGCCACCTTGAGTGTTCACGCCTTCGTGTATCCCCTCGCCCTAAAGGTTGGGGGACGGTATTTTCTTTTCCCCTAAAAAAACGCCGAGGGGCTAGCAAGGAAGCTGCCTTGAGCGTTCACGCCTTCATGTATCCCCTCGCCCTAAAGGTTGCGGGGAATGATGCCTTTTTGCCTAATCAATACGATGAGGGGCTGGCGGAGAAGGCACATCGGGTGCTCGTGCTTTTGCATTTCCTTCACCCTAGCACCTTGGAGAATGCCCCCCTTTTGCCCAAGAGAAATGCTAAAGCGACATCAACCCCATAGGGTCATAGGGACGTCGTAATCAAAACGCAAGAAAATGACAGGGAGTGTAAACAAATACAACCAATCAGCGAAAAGCATGCACATGGCAAAATGAATATATCATATACAAAATCAGCCCTACACAACAGCTCACTAAGCGAGAATGCAAGCATTGCACATCATTTTCATACCAAACTACACTTCGTCCCTTCTAGGACGAAGGTAAAAACTATATCGATGTTTCTCCAAATCTACGATCATCTCTTCGACCGGCTCCTCCTTAGGATCTTTTAGGCTAGATGCCGAGGGCTGCCCGCGATCATGCTCAGACTGTTCACGATGAGCTTTTCGATCTTCCCAAATAAACGCATCAAATTCTGAATAGAAGAATCTATTAAGAAACTCTTCTTTCCTAAGAAAGCACCGAAAATGTGACATCAAAAACCCGGTCATACTAGATCCTGGAAACCTCTTGCGATGGCGAGACCAGGACGCACCTCCAACATTAAAGCCATTGCAATTAATCATAAGCGGATAGATATCCACAAGTTGCCCAGGCTCCGTGTCTGGAACCTGTGCACCGAAACCACAAGAGTTTAAGCTATCTTACAACCAACATCCAAACAAGTACAATGTCCCAAAAGCTATAAATAAATCCTAGCTATCTATCGCACCATGAGCCACACCTTCGCTAGTGCCTTGCTCAGCTGGGGTCCCGGTGGTAGGGGTCGGCGGTGCATCTGCATCGACCAAACCGCTTTCGGTCGCGCCTTCACGAGCATTCTACTCAGAGATATATCTTTTCACTTTCTCCTTGATGGTTGTGCACTCTTTGACCAACTGCAAAGTAAGTTTCAAAAATGTAAAAACACATCTTCGTAGTCTATCAGCAAAGGCTAACAAGGTGAAAAAAGCTTCCAAAATAAAAGTAACCTTGCCATGGCTCATCGCAACTCTAAGGAGAGCGAGGTTCCTGCCCCCAAGATGCCATAACCCTTTAAAAAACTTCTTTCCTACTTCATGAGCACGAGAAGGGGCATTCCAGAAAGATTGCGGGTCTTTGATCTCGAATTTCTCGAGATGGTCGCACTCGCACTCTTCTAGGGCTTGGGCGAAGGTGCAAAGAGAAACAAAGGAAGCATACTCCCGCCCGACGGTCATATAGTCACTCACGGTGGCAAGCTCATTCGCTAACCACTCCATGAAATCGACTACAGGAGCATCACGGGAAGTTTCTGATTCTTCACCTATGCTCTCAATGAGATCTTTGTACACGTTCGCTGTCCTCTGGGCACCAGCGACAAGCTTGTTCTACTCTTCGAGTTTCCTCTTCTGGTATCCCTCAAAATCTTGGCGCATCTTTTCAATCTTCTCTTCTGCAGTCTTGCGGGCAGCTCCATTCCGTTCAGCCAATTTTTTGGCTGCCTCTAGCTCCTTCTCGAGGGCCTGGATTCTTTTGTACTTGGTCGCAAGATCTTTCTCCATGCCCTAGCGAAAAGCATGCCCTTGATGCTAAAGTAATCGAGCCAGGAGCATAGCCTATGAAAGTCAGAGGCGACACATGAAACTGCTGCAGGGCGGAAAGTAAATGGTAAAGTGAATGCAGATAAAGACATAACCACTTACACTAGCAGCATGAAAGTTCACTACATCTATAAGAGACAAATTAGGAACCTTCAAAAGGTCCCTTCTCAACTCTAGAGCCGAGAACAAACCGGCGCACGCATCGGTGAAGCTGGCCACACCCGGGTTTGGCAAGAGTCTAATCGCACGATAGTCCACGTTGGCGATCACCCGAGAACTCAACACGGCCCCTAAAGAACAAGCAATCCGGTAAGTCTCCTCCTTTGCGGAATTTATTTTGCCAGAAGAGCTCAACCCTGAATAAACTTGCATATCGCCGTAAACCCCAGGGCGAGAACTTAGCCGTAGCTCCCCATGACCGAAGAGTTGCCCACAGACCAAATCATCGCTCAAGCGAATATACTCCGCATAAAATCTAGACTTACCCTGTACCTGAGAGCCTGAAATGTCAGGAGACACCGCGGGACTAGGGACCGGGTGAGTAGAACCCGCCTCTTCGGTAGAAGCCAGCCTTGCCTTTTTCACGTCAGTCTCCTTCAGGGGCTCGCTGGCCTTGCGAGAATTCTTCTTTGCCTTCTTGGTAAAAAGGTCATCAACGGACATAGTATCTGCAAGGATGAAGGCATCGTTCACATCAGTGACCTTGGCTTTACCAGCCATCCCGTCAAAGCTCGAAGACACATGTAACATCAAGAGCAGCACCACATTAGCGAGTAGGTAAACCACGAATGAACCAAAGCGCGAAAGGCAGAACTGGAACCAACAACAAGAAAAATATATGAGGAAAGTCACAAACACTACCATTTCAGTCCAAACTTGCCCAAATCGGTGGGTCTGTTCGATCATGACCTTTTTGCTATTGCCTACCTTGCCAACAATCTCTCTTCCAATCCGCATGTCGGTGGGTTCCACAAGGCCACGTCCCCGGCCACTAAGCTTTCGCTTGTAGGACTCCATTGCAGTCGTGCTCGTCCCACGTCCCGCTGTCATCTTTCGTGCCCTGCCTCTTTGTCCTCGGGTCCCATGACCACGACCATGGGGGGCGACGTTGTCAGCCGGAAGGCTGGTCGAAGGGCCTGACCGATCAGCATAGTAAAGACCCATTGCTTCGAAGACACGGTTCAATCACCTCTTTCTAGCCAAGGATTGGCACCAGCCCTTGTGTTCTCTATCGCCGTAAAATCCAATGATTTCTTTAGCCTTGTGCTCTATCAAGTTCACAAAGCTAATATCAATGGTAAAAGCATCTGACGGTGCGACCGCAAGACATGAAAAGACATATCCATCCCTTCGCTCTATATCAGAAAACCAAGTCTCGCTACTCAGTGGAATGCTATTACAGGCTATCCATTCTTCCACCAGCTCTCGGCTAATCTGCCAGCGCAAGGTCAAAGCAAAATCCCTCCATTGGTGTCATCTCTGAAACAAGTATATGCACTTTCAGTAGGTCATTCACCAGTGTTGTAGTCACATCATCATCAGAACACGCGCGGTGGTAGAACCAGTAGTCGTTCTAGCGTGGCCACTTATTCCGATAAGCTGGCACGATTTGCACGGTGTCTTTCATCATTTTTGGGATGAAATTGTAGGACCCATAGTGGGCCACCATCTCGATCTTGGTCTGTTTATCCTTGACCGTTTTCTTGTGAAAATGAGTCTTGTAGTAGCGAGCGAACATGTTTATGCTCAAGGCACACCCGGCCATCTTGAGCGTGATTGCGAATACACCGAGCCACGCAAAAGCATTGGGGGTCAGGTGATGGATTTGCAGGTCGAAGCGTTGCAGAACTTCGCCCATGAGATCTCCGCAGGGAAACCATAGCCCAGCTTCGAAGAAATCACGAAAACAACCGCCTCGTAGGGCTCTGGGTGGGGAACCTCTTCTCGACCTGGAGCACGGCATAAGCCATGAAGCAAAGACTTTAGAATACCTCTCTCGACATACTTATCAAGTTCGGCTTCTGTGATGCAAGGACGGCCCAAGTGGTAAGTGACCGGAGTAAGATTTGGTTGGCCCCGGACAGCGGCGGGCACTGGCCCCGTAGTTTTGCCCTCCTCACCTTCCTCCACGATCTCCACATCGGTATCAGTCCCCTTGCTAGAATCATTACGTGAAGGGCCTAGGACACCCGTAGCAGGTCTCTCCAGTGCCAGATTAATGTCATGTGCATTCACCAAATGGGCCACAATTTGCTCAGACTCGCTTTGCGAATAGGTGCAAGATTTTGAACTAGAAGTGTCAGATGAGCTCCTGATAGACGAGCTGCTGCCAGACGATGACTCATTTGGCATCTATCCAAGCGAGTTACATACGAAAAACTCAACAAGAAACCAAAAATAGTAAATAAGCGAAAAGAGATAAAACAATGAAATAAGACAAATGCACAATAAGGATGTAAAGGTGAATACAACAAAGCAAATATGAACATGCGAAAAAGCTTGGCGAAGGGTGGAGTCCTTGCAAAAACAACCAAGGAAACGAAAACCCAAGCGAGAAGCCAAAGAGCGAAGGCTTGGTTCTCAATTGGGTGCTGAAGATGAGACGAGCGTGCATGACTCCCCCAGCTCGGGGGGCTTATATAGGCACCCCGATGTGTGGTGCGTGAATCGAGAAAACGATGTGACGATTCGCATAACCGCTGCGATGGTTTGAATTCCTAGAAACAGTTACATGGCGCGATAACCGAAAAAACGAAAAACGATCACAATATATCTATATATAGGGTGAGTTTTCTATACTCCCGGGAGTAGTTACTCCTATCTTTAAAAAACCACATTGTGTATGGATGCATACTCATTTATCACCTTGAGTATGTTTACATACTTATTTTAAGATACTCTAAATCTTACTACGTAAAAAAATTTAGCAGAGTCCATACTTTTTAATATATTACTAAAATGCCACTATTGTAGTATATAAAATAAGTATAACCATATACTCTACGTATACTTGCATATTTGACATACATACTACCATAGATGGTCTAGTATGATCATATACTTCGTGTACATATACTTCGTTAGGTCATATATACTCTAAATCTAGAGATATAAATATGGGAGTAACTACTCTCTGGGAGTAGGAAATAATTTATATATATATAGGGTGAATTTTCTATACTCCCGGGAGTAGTTACTCCCATCTTCAAAAAATCACATTGTGTATGGATGCATACTCATTTATCACCTTGAGTATGTTTACATATTTATTTTAAGATACTCTAAATCTTACTACGTAAAAAATTTAGCAGAGACCATACTTTTAAATATGTTACTAAAATGCCACTACTGTAGTATATAAAATAAGTATAACCATATACTCTACGTATACTTGCATACTTGATATACATACTACCATAAATGGTTTAGTATGATCATATACTTCATGTACATATACTTCGTTAGGTCATATATACTCTAAATCTAGAGATATAAACATGGGATAATTTTATATACCTCTATTTACGATAATTTTATATACTAATTTACGACAATGTCAGTATATATTTACGATAGTTGAATTACTATAACACAAGGAGATATTTACCATAATGTTATAGTAAATCACATAGCAAAGAGTTACTATAATCTCGTAAATTAGCATAGCAATTATCGTAACTCAAAGTGGCTATAGAATAAGTTATTTTATAGTCAACTATAGGGTAATAGTTATATATATATATATATATATATATATATATATATATATATATATATATATATATATATATATATATATATATATATATATATACACACACACACACACGGACCTCCACCCTTCGCCTGGGACGGCGTACAAGGCAATCGCGCTCAGATCGAGAGCCTCCTCATGCGATGCCGAGGGGCTAATGTTGGGGGCAGGCCCCGCCTCTGGGCACCCATACGGCTCAATCGTCGCTCCAGCACCTCGCACGAGTGGAATGACGGGAGTTAAGGGCCAGAGCGGTATCAGCTCCCAGGCGAGAAGGCGTGCGATAGGAGAGGGGGAGCATGCCGAGTCCTCTTCTCGACGGAGTGAAATGAGGGCAGCGCAAGCCGCCCCATTTCTTGACGTCCCTTTTCGTCATAGCGAAAGGGCAGACTCTGCGGCAAGGATCAGCCTACGTCTGGTTCCGCTCCTTTCGCCCTAGCGGAAGGAGCAGAGCCGGTTGGGATCGGCGCCACTGGGGGGCAGTCGATCTCGGCTATTCACTCAGGCGAATAGCTGTTAACGGTTTGGTTGGTCGTTTCTGCAGACTAGGGGGCCCGTAGTCGATCTCGGCTATTCACTCAAGCGAATAGCTGTTAATGGTTTGGTTGATCGTTTCTGCAGGTTTCGCCAAACGAGGAGCGAGCTGTCTTTGCATGGCCGACAGCTTCTGTCCGCTAGGGGCTCGCCCGGTCGGTTGAACGGGCGACATGAGGCGGAACCGGTCGGGCGTCTCCGGGCCAGAGCTATCTAAGGCAGGCGGGGACTCCAAATGGCGAGCAAGCCCAAAGCTGTAGAGAATATTCCCCGAATTTATAGTAGTTGTGAGGGCATTTGCGTCTTATAAAAAGACTACGGGCATGTATAAATAGCCCCCGTCAAGGGAACGTAAGGGGAGGAACCAGTTTAATGAAATCGTTCATCTTAGTTCGCTTAAGCCTCATATTAGCCTTTCGTGCTTGATTTCGCTTGAGAAGGCCTCGGCCCCGAACAACAAACTGGATAGCCAAAGATCAACTTTATTCGGTGCTCGAACCAAAACGATAAGATCCCGTTCGTCCAATCATACAATTTACAATCTGATTTACTGGTCAACAGTCAACACACCAGAGGGAGCGACTCCATTTATACCCTCTGAATCACTCCAAATTCCCAGTTTTGCTTGTATTTCACTGCCGAAGCCGGTGTTTTCTGATACCACCTCTTTGACCTGTGAAGGGTGTACGTATCTTGGAAATGGACGTGTTGATGTGCGCGACTAACTTGAATAAGTGCCTGTTACTGATATATGATGCGAGCAGACTTGGACCAACAAGTCGTGAACTAGAAGCAGCTGATATTATATGCCCTAGCTGATGCTTGATTCCGAAATATTTTTGGTTTAGTGGTCCGATGTACGTGAGTACCATGTTTCAGTCATTTTCAAAGAGACAAGGTCCAATTTTTTGACTTGGCACAGACCGTACCACTGCCCCTACCATTCAAATTTACAGTTGCTTCAAGTTTGCTGAAATCATCTTGTTCGTGCAATGGAGTGGGAATTATGTCCTGCAGAATGTCTGGATAAATATCTCTCGATATCCACTACAGCTGCCATGGATTTCGTCATTTAGAAGAAAAAAACAACAACTGCCATGGAATTGCAGCTCCCGATTTCCAGCGAATCTCATGTGGCACATCCGCACATGTTTGACAAGAAGATGAACAGGAAGATGACAGAACAAAACAGCAAAGCTCGTTCATGGCAACAATAAACAAGTGACGCTACCTCACCAGATGATGCATGCCCCCATATCCATTTGACATGTATATGACATATCAATTGTGGCAGTTGGATCATCTATGTAAGCGATGAGAATATCATAAGAACCCCCCTCCCCACCCCAAAGAAGATCCAGAGCCGCTTGGATTATAAAAAGATCAGAGGGCGCGTTGTGCTGCAGAAACATCCGGCCACCATCTCAGAGACAGACATGCGGTGCACAAGCATCAGACTGGGATACCAATATACCATGTCACCGTGGCACCCACAGCCACAGCACTCCTTGTTGCTCCAGGATCATGGCCTACCTGGCTTTGCGCCAACTACCAGAATAATTTGCCGGGTATAATTTGCTCCAGGATCCTCAATTCCTCATGCCGAATAAAAGATCGAGTATCATGTTTGTTGCATTGGAATCCAAATGATAGCACCATCATGCCTCTGCCAGTCTAAACCGTTTTGGAAACTGAAGAACTACAGGTTATATACATAAATGCAAGACTAGCTTATCAGCTAGTAGATGCTAATCATGCAGGTCAGGTCTAATCATGCACTGGTGAACAAAGTGCTGAATTGGCCATTTGGTCTCTATATCCTCACCAAATACCCCAACAAACCTCTCTCAGAAAATGCAACCCCCCAACAAACTTTAACTAACGCCTAAGGTACATGTAAACTAATGTTCTCCCCTCCTCTGTTTGTTTTCCTGGCTGGCGTACCAGTGTATGACAAAGAAACAAAGTCAAACAAATACCTCAGCTTCCATCCCCTCCTCAACCCAACCACCATGACAGCAAACCATGAACTCCATATGCCCAAAACACCCCTACACCCCCCCAGTTAATCCTTGCTAATGCCATCAGTCATCCAAGGCACATCTTTCCTGGGTACCTTTGCTTTGATTAGTACACAATGTTTGAAAACTTCACGTTAAAGGGCATGCTTGGCAAGTTCCTTCAATGTTGCCAGTTAAACCTTCCCTATCCAGTTCCAAACTTTGCAACCCCCTCCCTCCTCCTACAAGCAACAGCAGCAGCACACCAGCCTCCAAGAAGAGGAACGAGGAGGAGGAAGGTGAGGAGTTGCCTACGAAAGCAAGCCATCACTGGCTACCAAATGCAGGCATGCATATAGTGAACAGGACAAGAAGAAGCAGAGGAGGAAGAAGAACAAGTAGGAGCAGAGCTGAAGGACACCAAGAAACCGGTTGCCCGCTGCCACCATGTCCTATGATCAGATGCTCTCGCCGCTTTTCAGTGCCGGGCGATCGGCGTGGAGAGCGGCTCAGCACGGCGGCGTCGGCGGCGGCGACGCAGTGACGAGGCAGATACTCAAGTGCACGAGGTGGCAGCTCGAGGAGACCACCGACTTCGTCACCTGCCCCTACCACTACTACTGCGACAGCTCCTACCCGGGAGACTACTCCGCCGCCGTCGGCGTCCTCGTCGCCGCCTTCGCCGCGTACTGCTTCCTCTCTACTCTCGTGTTCACCGTCCTCGACCTCGTCCGGGGCAACGGTAGTAGCGCGCCGGCGGCCGGCGTCAGGGGCATCAAGAGGAAGTACCTGCTCCCCTCAGGCCCGTTCCTGCTCCCCCTGGTGCTGCTCGCGCTCGCCAGGGGGCAGCGGGTCAACGCCGTGTTCCCGCTCGCGCAGCTCGGCCCGGCATTGCTCCTGCTGCTCCAGGCCTCGGCGCTGGCGTTCCGGAACGAGGCCGACGGCGACATCCGGTACGCGGTGCTGGAGGCGTCCACGGTGTCCGGCGTGCTGCACGCGAGCCTGTACCTGGACGCCGTCGTGCTGCCGTATTACACGGGGCTGGAGGCGCTCCGGTGGTCTCGCTTCTCCGGGGAGTGCGCGTCGTGCCTGTGCCGGATGGAGCCCCTGGTCGTGGGCGGCACGGCGGTGCAGTACCGGGGCCTGTCCAAGACGGCGCTGGCGATCATCTTCGCGCTGTGCTCGCGGATGGTGTGCCGCATCTACGGCGAGGAGCGGCTCAGCGCGTGGACGCGGTCCGCGCTGGAAGCCGTGGGCTGGGTGTTCGTGGCCGCCGACGCGGTGTACCTCGTTGGTTGGGTCGCCGCGGAGGGCGGCGGCGTCGGTGTGACGGCCTACAGCCTGGTCGCCGGGCTGGTGTTCCTGAGCGTCTTCGGCAAGGTGTACCGGTTCTTGGCGTGGGTGGAGGCGAGGCAATCGCAGTGGAAATCCAGCCTCTGCCATAGCACCGTTTGATTGATGATGATGATACTCGTCAGAGCTAATTCTCGCAGAAAAATCTGTAAAAAGAAAGAAAGGGATCGTTGCTTAGTTCATCTTCTTCTTCCTGTACAATCTACACGATGGTAAAAAAAAAGGTGCGAATTTTTTTGTTCATGTTATTAGCTTAATTTGACTGAAGCCATTCAGATTTTTGTTGATGAAACTTCAGAACTTGTTCCTTGCCCTTTTCTTTCGGCGTTTTAAATACGATTTTGATGACTCGTTCCTAATCCCGCTGACCAGAGTGCACATTCTGATCCTGATCCAGTTAGGCAACTGTACTATAGTTACCTCGAGTTTCTTAATTCCAATGATTATATGAAGCTATGCACTATGCTATAGTTTGATCGATTGGTAGCTGGAGATGGTTGGTATCAAAGTTCAGAAAAGGTGGATGGGACAAGGCAGCGGCAATAATGTGGTGGTTCAGGATTAATTCTCACAGAAAATCTGTGAAAATTAAGAAAGAAAGAAGGAAACTGCTGCTTAGTTTTTTTTTTTGCTAGCTGTGCAATCTAGACAATGGTAAAAAGGTGTACTATTTTTTTTATTGTTCATGTTAACTAGCCCAATTTTTCTGAAGCCATTCAGATTTTTGCCGATGAAACTTAATTCAGATGTCCTCTTCTTTACCGTTTTCTTTTGAAATTTTTAACATGTTTTTAATGGCATCTCCCTAATCCTGCCGACGACAATGTACACGTTGTGATGTTCGGCTTTAAATCATGGTTATACGGAGCCATGGTAGGACAATCTGCTGTTGGTAGCTGGAGATTGTTGGTATCGGAATTCAGAAAAAGTGAATGGGACAAACCAGCAGCAGGAATGTGGTGGTTCAGGACATGTGTTAGGATCAAGCAATGACCTAACTCCTGGCGGCTCCATGAAACCAGTTCTTGGAGCTTCCTCTCTGAGAGTTTCTCTGTTCTGGTATTCTCTGTCTCATCAGTTTGTGGAGCAGCGATTGGAGCATTCACCTGGCATCTCATCCGATGAGTATATAGGACCGACGAAATACGGACTGCATCTCTGCGTTCTCACTGCAACAACTCTGCTTTCTCACTGCAGCAACTCTGCTTTCTCTGAAGATATGGAAGCACCGTAGCAGCATCAGCATTTTTTTTTTTGAAAGAGCAGCATCAGCATCAGCATGTGTGAAAATTCATCCGATTAATTTAGAAACTCATAATAATATATGTACTAGGCACATATCCATTGGCCCTACACGACCATTCTTCATTCCCATGAAGCAAAAGCGCTTGACATTGTCATTTATTTATTTATTTATTTGAGACGCAAAGGTGTTTGACTAGGCTTGGGCATGAGCATGAGCATGATATCTGGCCAGGCTTCTTTGTTGACTAGTAGAATTCTCTCATTCCTCGTGCAAGTTTGCAATATCTGAAGGAAAAAGTCAGTTGCAAAAACATAGCCTTTCCCCTCCTTGGAAATCAGACTCCACTCTCCAGTCCTTCCTGCCGACAGCCTCAAATGATTTGGTGGTCTGCTGATGAGGCCGGCAGCAAAACTGGAAGTCTGGAACGAGTCATCGTCAGAGTTGTTGCACAAATCATCGAGCCCGGCCTTCGTGCACCCGAAGCAAGCTTGGGTACAGTACTGGATACTGGATAGCAACATCTCACTTTCAGATCAGGTTCAAGCGTGTAGGACGGCTCATGTGTGCTACATCCTTGTCTGCCTGCCAACACTCGCTGGATTTCATCAGGCAGCGGTAGCGCCATGTGCATCTAAAGTGATGTGTGTTTTAGTGTAACTCAAGGCGCCTAATCCTCACTGTCAATCAAAGGAGAAAAAAAAGGAAAAAAAAAGATTCCATGGTTTTGCATGTGTCCAAAGGGGGTTTTCGGTGATTGGTATTAATCACCGGAAAAGGGCTCCATTGATGGTGAGTGAGGTGTGACAATTTGATAGTACTGTTTCGGTTGCTGGTGCAGTGTCCTTTCCATGAACTTTGATGGTTTATGAGCTAGGGACTCTACGCTATCAAGATCTCGTGGTGTGGGTTCAGAGGCGATGTACAGTACAGAAAATAATGATCTATAGTTTCTCATGAATACGAGCATTTTTACGGAGTTGCGATGAAGCTAGAGAGTACTCCACTCAGGTTTTTACGGAGTGGTTTTGCAGATGAACGTATTACTTGCTTTTGGCGACACTTAACCTTCCTTGGATAAACGTAAAGCAAGAGGAGGTAAAAGAACGTTAGCACGTATCTATCACTTTGATTCTGTCCAATTTTTTTAATAATAACTTTTCTGATGACTTGAGTGCACGCCAACGCCATAGCCTGTAGCCCTGTAGCAGTTAGGCCTTGTAATCCCTACCCTTTATATTATTACTGATTGCGTGCACATAGCTTTGTGCCCCGAGAGCCCCCGAGCAGATCGCACATTCATCTACTGCGGGCCAGAAAAAGGAAAAAGTTTATTTTTGTCCTCCAACTATCGTTTTGTTTCTCAACTCTAAAACTGGACAAACAAGCCCCTTAACTTTTGAAACCGTGTAAATTTAATCCCTCGGCTGTATTGTCCGGTGGTTTTACTACTGTAACCACAAGTGCTGCAGTAACCGTGCAGATTTATTTCAGCTAATTCTTTAAAAAATCATAGTAAATCATAGAAAATTCATAAAATGAAATATCTAATTTTGTTAGACTCCACATGAGTAGAGCTACATAGTGAATATATAATATAGTATGCTTTAGTACAAAGTTTTTGTCTTTTTCTTTTTTATTTATTTCAGCTCAATCTTTGAAAAATCATAGTAAAAACTTTCTACTAAAGCATACTATATTATATATTCACTGTGTAGCTCTATTCACGTGGAGTCCAACAAAATTGGATATTTCATTTTATGAATTTTTTGTGATTTACTATGATTTTTCAAAGATTGAGCCGAAATAAATCTGCGTGGTTACTGTAGCAAACCCGTAGTTACTGTATCAAAACCACCGAACAAAACAGCCGATAGACTAAATCTGCGCGGTTTTAAAAGGTAAGAGGCTTGTTTGTCCGATTTTAGAGTTGCCAAAAGCGGAGCGGACTTTTGAAAAAAGAAGCCCGAAACAACACACTTCAGATGGGCCGGCCCAGGTACCTCAACCGGTTTGCCTACACTAGTAGACCTCAGAACCCGCGGCCGTCACGCATCAGCGTCAGACACACGCAGCGGTCCCCACGCAGCGCACCTTCTCTTCCCCGCCGCATCGCCGCCGAACCCGAACAGCAGCGTCGGATCGATGGAGGGCTGGGACAAGGGGACCAAGAGCACGGTGGGCGAGATCCCGCTGCTGTCGACGCGCGCGGGCCCGCGGGACGGCGAGGCGTGGCGGCAGCGGCTCAAGGAGGAGTACCGCGCGCTCATCGCCTACACGTCGGTGAACAAGGCCAAGGACAACGACTGGTTCCGCATCGCCGCCGCCAACCCGGAGGGCACCCGCTGGGAGGGGACCTGCTGGTACGTCCACAACCTACGTCGCTATGAGTTCCCGCTCCAGTTCGACATCCCCGTCGCCTACCCCCAGGTGGCCCCCGAGATAGAGCTCCCCACCCTCGACGGCAAGACCCACAAGGTAAGCTACTAATCTACCGACTGATTACTGCGATGCTGTCTGTATGCTTGCTTAATTTGCTGGGATTTGACGGAGGGTTCCTGACTTGCGCTGTGATGGATGGCTGCTGGTGCGCGCAGATGTACCGGGGTGGGAAGATCTGCCTCACCGTACACTTCAAGCCGCTGTGGGCCAAGAACTGCCCGAGGTTCGGTATCGCGCACGCGCTGTGCCTCGGCCTCGCGCCGTGGCTCGCGGCGGAGGTCCCGATCCTGGTCGACTCGGGCATGGTGAAGCACAAGGATGACGAGGCGGCCCCGGCTGAGGCATCTGCCTCTGCTGCTCCTCCTTCCTAGTTGCAATTTGCAACAGCTGAGTGTCCGGTCTCCGGTGAGCTAAGGCCTAAGGGGGATATCGGAAATCAACTCGGCAGTGATTGGTGAACCGCCAAATAAAGAGAAATACTTGTGAATCTAAACATCATGTGAAACATGTCCCATACCTGCTGATTGCTGACTGTGTGTACTAGTTTCCCATCCAACTTTCTGAATTGTGTTGCAGGTTTTTATGGTACACCTGACTAATACCATGTGAGGAAACAGAATTGCTTAATTGAACTTGTGCAGATATTTTGATTGGTCGGTTATTGAATGTGTTCATCACTTACAAGTTTTTGTGCAATTTCCATAGAAATTTCTGTTTTTGTTTGTCACAGTGCTTGGTTGTCTTTGAGATTTGCACTGTATCATGCTGAAATTTTATACCAGAACTGTTCTCAAGGCCAATTCTAGTTCATGCAAGTGACTTGGATGTTTGAGGCGATATGATTGAGTTTGGAATGGTGAAGCACAAGGAGGCCAAGTGGCCCCAGTCATATCTGGCCTTGCTGATGTTTCATAGTTACAACGGGATTTGGTTGTTGTCCAGTCAATTAACGGATTAAAAATCCACCTCGGGCCTTGTTTGGATGTCCATGTATTCACATCAATTCACATATGTTGAGGTGGATTGAGGTAGGTACATGGGCATCCAAACAAGCCCTCGGTTCATCAGTTGTGGTTTTGGCTGTGGGCTAACAAGTGCAATACTTTAATGTCTATATAAAGTTTTCCATATCTGCTGGTTACTGAATATGATTTGGTACACGTTGATTTTCTAGGTTTGTGTTCAACCTTTTGCATTACAAAACTAAGTTATTATATGCATGGATAGTACCTGAGGTGTAATTTAGTTGGTTGTTGATTTAAGAAGATTTTGTGCAGCCTCCTTTTATTAATGCATTCCTTTTTAGTTTGAGCGTAGCTGTGTGTGGTGCAGGGCTGCCTTTGAGATTTGCGCAGAATTATATGCTGAATATTTCTACGAGAGCTATTTTGGACCCCTGTTCTAGCTCTAGCTTATGGCATGCATTGCTCTACTTACTCATATGGTCAGTGAATAATATAAGTTCTAAATTGCTGTCTTATTAGAATACTAGTTAGAATTGACCTAACGGTGCTTGGATGCATCACCTTGGTTAGGGAATAGTGTTAGCGACCTGGGTGTTTACGGCAGTTGCTATCAAGCTATATGTATCTGTGCTTAGTCCCCCCCCGAAGGATTGATATTTTCTTTGGGAAAAGTCTAGATCACCCCCCAAGTATGGGGTAGTCTACTGAACCCCAAACTATGAAACGGTCTAATTTACCCCCTGAATTTTTTAAAACCGTCTACTTTACCTTCTGGGGCAGTTTTGGACGGCGGGTTTTGCTACAGTAACCGAATCTTTAAAAAATGTAGTAAATCACAGAAAAATCGTAAAATGGAAAATCTAATTTTGTTGGACTCCACGTGAGTAGATCTACACAATGAACATATAATATGGTGTGCTTTAGTACAAAGTTTTTGTTGTAGCTTTAAATTTTTTAGGATTTTTCAATAAATTTAAAGCTATAACAAAAAATTTATACTAAAACATACCATATTATATGTTCATTGTGTAGATCTACTCATGTGAAGTTCAACAAAATTGGATTTTTCATTTTATGATTTTTCTGTGATTTACTATCATTTTTTAAAGATTCGGTTACTGTAGCAAAATCATGGTTACTGTAGCAAACGCAGTCCAAAACTGTTCCAGAGGGTAAATTAGACGGTTTTGGAAAGTTTAGGGAGATAAATTAGACCGTTTTATAGTTTGGGGGTTAAGTATACCACCCCATAGTTAGGGGGTGATCTAGACTTTTTCCATTTTCTTTCCTCATTCGCTGTTATTGACTTAATGACTCTTCATTCACACGGTTCATTTAACGATACAGTTTTCATATGACAAACATGGACATTTTGTAGTAGGCCAAACGTTCTGCATGGTCTGAGTTCGCTGGTTATAAATTATCAAATAAATGAACAATGGGCAAAAGCTTGTTTGCTGTTCGCAAATGTTGATGGCTCATGCCCTAAATTGCTACTAGCTTATTGGACAGGCGTTCCATGATTCTTCTAGATATGCTATACTCATTAGCTTGAATGCTTGATCCTTCACTGGCCACGTAATCGAAGATATGCTATGCTCATTTCGCTGGGGTGTGCTAGCTACTGGGGCCTGGCTCGGTGTGGAGAAGGCAGACGGGGAGCAGTGTTCGTGCTTGATCTGTAATAAAGCCCGTTCCTATTTGGACATGTGCACAATCGCTACAAGTACCTCAGGGCTCGCCGTACTCGCTACAAGTACCTCAGCGCTCGCCGTACTTGCAAGCTACAAGTACCTCAGCGCTCCCTGTCCTTGCCGGATTTTTTTTTTATAACCGGGAGTCTTTCCTTCTTGTTCCTGTGCACTATGCATAGAAAATACCGTGGTCATCGGGTTCGAACCCGGAGTGATCAGCACGGCCTTTGGGCTGTGTTTAGTTGAGAAAATTTGGGTGAAAAATTACTGTAACACTTTTCGTTGTTATTATGTAAAATTTGTCCAACCATGGATTAATTAGACTCAAAAGATTCATTTCGAACTTTACAGACAAACTATACGATTAGTTATTTTTTTACCTACATTTAATGCTTCATGCATGCGTCTAAAGATTCGATGTGACAGGTGAAAGAGGAAATATTTTAGGTATGCATGGCAAGTGAACGCGGCCTTGGCCTCATGCTCTAGCCACCACAGCTACCATTCAGCGCTCGTCATACTTGCAAGATAGATGCTCGTGACTTGAGGTTGTCACCGTGACTCAGTTGATCCTAATTTATTATGAGAAAAAACACGGTTTCTTCGCTGAAAAAGTACGGCTTAATTAAGTAATTGAGTTGAGGCGTTGAGAAAAAACACGGTGTGCAAAATTAAATATCTCGCCTGACATTAAATACATCGCATGGCAAATTTTTCACCAGACTGTGAAGTTTTGAATTGCAAACCCACCACTGGAAATAGGAGAAACTTAAAAGAAAAGAAAATCCAACGCAAACCCCACTGAATTTTACCAAAACTATTTTGCACTGCCTTTCCAAAACATTGTCAAACACCGTTTGAAGTTTTTAATAAAATTTGAACATTACCTTTACCTTTATATATTTTTTTAACTTTTAACCTAAAAATAAAAATTGATAGATTTAAATTGTGGGCCCTCCAAAAAGGAGAATCCCCTCAAAAATAATTAGCGTATGCTGCTATTTGCGTCGTGCACACGGTATTCTTTAGTAAAAGGCGAAAGAATAGTTCGCTTTGTGCTCACCGCGCAGCTGCGTGCCTTGACAAGATAGCCCTGGCCCTACTTATATGCTTCTCCCTTAATCACAGCTGTGCTAGATTAGCGAGGTGGTACTAATGTCCCCGAATTTTGACGTCCTACATGATCTGCCGCGGCTGCGCAACATGACATGAATTGGGCCAGGCCCATTACTGACATTCCAATGTGCACATGTCGCATCTCCATTAGCAAGACATATGATGCTACATCCTTGATGTCTAAATTGTGCACAATGCAAGAGCCATAATTGGAATAGCGATCATCTGCATATAGCATCACATGCTAGATAAAGAAATAGTTCGGACAAAAAAAAATCTCACGATGCCTATGCCCATGGACAGACTGAAGAATCCAGTCCAACATGGAAACCGGAACCGGAAGCAGAGCATTGTAGTTCATCATACAGTCAACTTGATTAGTTAGGTCAAATAAGCACCTTCAACAAACTAGTGTTACTTAATATCATCGGAAGTTTACATACGATATGGTTTGAAACTTTGAATTCAACTTAAAAGCTAATCTTTTGTCTACACATACACTCGACCTTCATCTGCAGCCTGCAGACATTACAAGTAAATTGTTTCTACTTCTCTATTACAAAAATTTAGCGACTACTTCCTACTCCCTCCATTCCAAATTATAAGGCATTCTAAGAATCTTGAGGAGTCAAAGCATCTTAAGTTTGACCAAAATTATATAGAAAATTACAAAAATGTATAACATCAAATAGGTATACTATAAAAATATAATTAATGAAGAATCTAATGATACTTAATTGGTGTCATAAATATTATTATCTTATTATATAAATTTGGTCAAACTTATCCTTTGACTCTCCAAAATTCTTGGAATGCCTTGTAATTTGGAATGGAAGGAACTCATCATGGTGGTGAACAGCTGCCTCTTCCTCTCCAACATTTCCTAGCACAGACCACAAAGAAAATATTCAATTATTAAAAAAAAACAGTGTCTGAGCTACTCCAAATCGCCCGTGAATTCTGCCATCTGGTCATATCCAACACGTATCATACCCTTGGTATCCAGATCCCTCCACCAAACCAACCTCCTCGGCATTCTTCTCGACCAGGCGCCCACGCACGCCCCTGTGTTTCCCGTAGAGCACGAGCACCAGGCCATTCGTCCGCGGCAGCACTGTCTCAAGCATATCCTGATCCACGCCCTGCACGAGCCTCAGACCATCATCCATCACGACGTCGCACGTCGTCGGCGACACCACGTCGACCACCTTCCCCTTCGTCAAGTACAGCCGTTTGCCGAGCTTCTCGCCGGCAACCCGGACCCTGATGTGGCTCTGTAGCCACCGCACCTTGCTGCTGCCCCGGCTGTCTCTGATCAGCTCCTCTCCCAAGCTTCCGTTCTAGACCTTTTTCCACCACAAGGCCTCTTGCGCCTGGCATCGCGATCCTCCTCCTGGTAAGCCTCCTCTGTTCTAGACCTTTTTGCAATCCTTGTCGGGCTCAGAGGGGTTGTAGCCAAGCCCGTGTCTTGCGCCACGATGGGCGACCTTGGTATCCTCCCCCTTTGTTACAATCAGGCCGTAGCCAGCAAGGATTGCGGCGCCAAATCCCTCCACGGGCATGTCGCGGAACTCATCCGTGCCACGGTCGGAAGCATCGGCCGCGTTGCGGCGGGTGAGGCCGTAATGGGTGCTGGAGGAGGGGTCGGCGGCGGTGGCGGTGGAGGTGGCGGTGTCGAGGTCGAAGGCGTGCAGGCCGGCGGCGGCAGCGGATTGGACGGCGAGGAGTGGGGATGGCTTGCGACGGCCGAAAATGCCGGAGTTGGGGAGCGGCACAATGACGACGGGCGCCACCGCGGGGGTTAGTGTCTGGGATGGGTCGAACTCGGCGACGTACTGCCGGGCGGGCGTTGGCGCGGAGCTGCTGGGGGCATCGTCGATGGCAGCAAAGAGGGAGGAGGTCTTCTGAGGCCGGCGCTTGCACACGATGGAGATCGACAGCTTCTTCTTCTCCTCGCCCATTGCGTCCGCTGCAGAGCAAGCGGCTTTGATCGGCCTGGTGCCGTGGATATATATACACTCATGGGCTCGAACTGGACTCGGACACGGCGTAGCCAGGGGTCACGGCCCGAATCGTTCCCTCCTCTGATGGGGCCGGCCCAAATCGTCGACTCGGACACGGGCACCGCCTCCGACTCGGCCACGACACACGAGTCCACGAACGACTTATCAAACCGGCAGACGGCCCCGGCTCAGGTCTCAAACACCACGCGCTTCCAGCTTCCTCCACCAAACAGACTCGCATTTTTTCCTGGATCGCTCGCCGCCGCCGCCGCCGCGATGGAAAAGGAGAAGAAGCTCTCGTTCTCCATCTCCTCGTCGAAGCAGCGGCCCCCCAAGCCTCCCGCACGCCCTGCGGCTGCCGCGTACGACGACGACGCTGACCTCCGTTCCGCGCCCGCTCCGGCCCAGCAGTATGTCACAGAGTTCGATCCGTCCCAAACCCTAGCTGCCTCCGCCGCGGCGCGCGCCGTCATCGCTCCGCTCCCCAACTCCGGCAACTTCCTCACCCACCGCCCACGCAAACCGTCCTCGCTCCCCACCCCTGAGGAGGAGGCAGCCCTCGCCGCGGAATCCGGCGGCGGGGGCCCCGCCTTCGTCCTCGACACCTCGACCGCCCCCGACGACCCGTCATCCAAAATCGGCTACGGCCTCACTCGCCGCAACGGCGCCACCGACGCTGCTGCTGCTGCTGCCAAGGAATCGGATAAGGCGCCACCACCACCACCGCCTGCACCCGCTGCTGATGCAGCCGCCGCCGGCAACCTCATGCTGCAGCGGTACAAGGA
The DNA here is from genome assembly GCA_038087645.1 of Saccharum hybrid cultivar R570. Taxonomy (NCBI): domain Eukaryota; kingdom Viridiplantae; phylum Streptophyta; class Magnoliopsida; order Poales; family Poaceae; genus Saccharum; species Saccharum hybrid cultivar. The sequence goes on from JAQSUU010000012.1 coordinate 17,679,866, forward strand.
GGACATGGACGTCCTTCCGGAACACCGTGGCATGGACGAGTTCAATGAGGTACCCGTCGAGGGATTTGGCGCGGCGCTCCTTGCTGGATACGGCTGGACAGAAGGTAAGGGCATTGGTAGGAACAATAAGACGGGGGATACCAAAGTTGTTGAATACGACCGCCGTGCTGGCACGCAGGGGTTAGGGTACAACCCCTCTGAAGCTGACCCTCGAAAGACTCGTTCTGGTGACTGGATTGTTGGCGACAAGAAGGCGTCCGAGAATGGGAGCGCGAAGAGGAGAGATCGAGATAGTAGAGATAGGATGGAAGAGAGGGATTCTAGTGCCCGGAAGAAGAGATCTAGGGAGCAAAGGTCTGAGAAGGAGGGCCGTGAAAAGGAGAGGAATGGCCGGGGTAGCCGAGAAGGCACAAGTAATGCAAGTGATACTCGTAGCAATGTAAGGTGGTTGCAGAGCCATATCAGAGTTCGGATTGTTAGTCAGAGACTAAGCAAGAGGCTGTACTTGATGAAGGGTAAGGTTGTCGATGTGGTGGGTCCTACAACGTGTGACATCATGATGGATGATGGGTCAGAGTTGTTGCAGGGGGTGGAGCAGGATATGCTTGAAACTGTACTTCCACGGATGAACGGGCGGGTGCTTGTGCTTTATGGGAAGCACAAGGGTTTATATGGGCACCTGGTAGAGAAGAATTCTGAAGAAGAGATCGGATTGGTGGAGGATGCAGATACAAAGGATATTGTACGTGTTAGATATGACCAGATGGCAGAATACACTGGAGATCCAGAGTTGCTTGGCTACTGATTAATTTCTTTTTGAGGAGGATATGCTTACCTAGGTAATATATTTTACTTCTTTACAGACTGTCAGGAATTGCTTGGATGTAAAACCTTGAACAAACTGTCAGGTTGCTATGCATTTCTTACTTATCTGTGTAAGTTTGCTACTTATTTGTCAGCCCTCAACTTATTGATCATCTAGGAGTGATCACTTGTATTGGAGCGGGGCTCTTTGGATAAATAGTGGAATGTTTCTGAGTGTAACTGATTGTTTCTTTGTCAGTGAAAGAAACTGTAGTTTTGTGCTCTATTAACTTCAGTGCGGAACTATTTTATTTCGTCCTCAGTTCCTTGCTTCCTTTCTACTAAACTTGAGGAGGCCTTCTTTGAATGACTTAGTGGAATCCTTGCCATCTTGTTTTTTCTGAAAAATTTGTTTTATTGTCCTGCGATTATCATTATCAATGGCTAAATATGTTCACTGAAATGCATCAAAATCATGCATCTACATTAATTTATGCTCACATCAGAAAATTAGGGATTTCATTCATTATATCTCAAACTTGTGTGGAGAGTAAATAAGGTAAACAACCTAATGTGGAAAATGGTTTGACCTCTAATTCACGTATTATTTGCCAAACTGTTGATATAAATTTGGCGTCTATATTTGATAACTTAATCATTAATTTTAGTGATCTATTTTTAATACTGGAACTTCCTACTTGATCATCATTATAGATATTAGTCTGTGTGGCATCTTCATTTTGATTGTGTGTATTCAGTCAATATTCTGACTCAGGGGGCTAAATTCTAGGGCTAGTAGAGTCATAAGGTATTTTGCAGGAATATGATGTGAGATATTACATATTTGGTGGGCTTGTAGGATGGGTTCTGTGTGGAACGGTTGAAGACAAAGCACTGTTGGAATATCTACAAAAATAATATCAACAAAAATAAGATCAGAACTATGGTGTTCCCATTGTGCATATGGCTGTAAAGTTCAGGGGGGGTGACGTATGTAGGGGTTATTGCAAATAGAATGCAATAATGCATACATCATCTTTTGTGAAGAGAAGGTTCCACTAATGTAAAAATCGAATGGGAGCTATTTGTAAAGGAGAAGGTTCTTGATAATCTCTATAGTGCTCTTAAAATTTTAGATACTCCTGTACAAAACTTGTTTAGATATGTTGTTGTATCTTGTTATATGAACTAAGTGTCCAAGGAACATTATCATGTGACCCACAAAGACAGCAAACCTGTGCCAATTAGGTGAGAGCTTAGCACACAGACATCATGCAACCAGTAGCTAGGAAGTGTTGTACCTATGGGTGTGCCGACATGGTAATAAAATAGAAATTATTTGGTATCATGTGTGCATTCATGGAATAATCTTGCAACGCTTGACTTTTATTGCCATGGACCCATGACATATGCTGCTGTTAGCTTTGCATGTAACATTTCTTGGGACCTGTGATTCCATTTCATCACACCTATGGTGCCGTCTTTACTCACACTCCACCTTCCTTTTTTTACTCAAACACACAGGAGACTGTGTCTTTGTGTTATGTTAGATATATAGAAAAGAAAAGGACCGATCCCTTGCAGTGCTCCAAGTGGCAAGCCCAGACACACAAAACACAAGCGTAAACATCAAAATACAACTGCACTCAACACTTTGCTCTGGCCTGAGCTCCCATAATTTCTTTGCCATCTGACATAATCTAAAACTGCCTCATCATATATTTCTTGCAGGACTGAAGCAATACTGAGAGCAACTCTGCTGAACAAGCAACCATTGCAGTGCTTCCAGCGCCACCATGCCCCAAGTGTGATCAAAGAATTCAAACTTTTGCACCTAATGCTTGCTGCTGGTGACACCATACTGCGAAGACCTCATCATGAGTATCAAGTGCAAGCTGATGCTTGTTGACTCAGTGGTCAGTGCAGTAGCTGAAACCATAGTTCTCCTGCAAAAACACAAGAACAAAGCAAAAGGATATGTTGGGTCCCTTTCTTATCACAGAAGGGACAGCACAGCAAGCCTCAATGTGCTTGTTAATTTACAGTCCAAATGATTAAGAATGACAGGCCTATGGAAGAATTTGCTTATTTGCAACGCCATGATGACCGAGATTTCCACAGATGTTTCCAGGTGCACAGTGGGTGCTCCCAGTAAAGAATGGGAGATGACACTATGGCAGATTTTGTAGAGATCTGACCAGAGGGATGTCTCAAAATATGCTGATATGCCTCATCTGGATTGAGGATAAAATCCTGAAGGCAATCCCAAATCTGGAGGTACTGGATCAAACCACCCTTGATGTCCCCAACCCATCTTTGATCCTGCAGAGCTTGAAAAAACTGTTACTGAGGCTGCTCTCCTGGGCACAAATTCCTAACTCAACCCTGCTTGTTGCCTCCTTGAACACCTTTTTGTAACTTTGAGCACAATTAGCCCAGCTTTACTCGTCATGCCAAGCATCCAATACCCACTTTTTTTTTCCATCGATAGCTTAGTACTTACATATTTCCTCCATTCTGCAATGTTTGTCCATAGCACACCCAGTGGCGGATCCAGCAATCAAAACCTGTGGGGCCAGCTAGTAAGAGCTGTGGGGCCAAGCCATATATGCTACAGTAAATTTCTACTAATTTCTTCAAAAGCTGTGGGGCCAGGTGGCCCCACAGCTTGCACATGCATCCGCCACTGAGCACACCATGTGCTGTAACCAAGGAAGTTCTATTTCCAAGAAAAAATGAAGGTGGAATGACCATCTACACCTCTAATAAATAACATGGTACAGCTACTCCTCTTCAAAGCATTTAATCAAGGGTGGAGAGTGGAAGCTTAGCAATAACTTGCACACTTGATATCCTCAATGGACAAAAATTATGGAATGTATTTTCCTGAGGCCTTGGACAAACATTGTAGAACTGATAGAGTAGTAGTCATTTTGCCAAGTATAATCTGGGTGAGTTATTGCAAAGGAAAAGCTAACTATCTTCCATATTTAGTGAGACCAGTCTGCTTGTTCCTGTAACACATAATTTGTAGTTCCTGTGCTGCTAGTAGAATCTAACTAGATGCATTAGCCATTAGCTTCTATTTCAGTCCTCTATCCTCTATGACTAAGAAACTTCTTGTGTCTTTGCTATGTACTTGTACTGTGAATTTATTTTTAGCTATATATGTTTTACATTGTAATGTTATCAATATTTCCCTGTTTATTGGATTGTGGTGGTTCAGTTATTAATGTCTGTATATGTTTTTTTATCGGCTTTATTATTTTTAAAATCTAATGCATACCTCTAATGACTTTTTAATTGTTAGACTGTAAACTTAGAAAAGTATCTATTGGACCCTAAATATCATCACTCACTGACCATTGGACCTTAATGTTTGGCAGCTATTTATGTACAACTCAGTGACACCTTTTGCCATCCTGACATGCTTGATTTGTGCTCCCTGGACTAAGCAGTATCAACTGATTTGTCACTTTGTGCCGCCTTCGTCCAGTTTGTCTTATTGTGGAGCAGCGGATTCGTGTCACAAACTGTATACTATCAATCCCCACAAAGTAAGAATATGACCAAAATTTCACATGAACAATGGAAGCATCCTCATATTTATTTGTCACATATGACATGATCTCCATTGTTTAAAATCTATGGGAATGACGACCTGCTTTGTGAGCATAATTCAAAATCTAAGACTTCATTAAATATTTATCTAATTACATTATTACTGCTGTAACTTATCTTCTAATTAGTAGCTGTTTTACATTCTGTATATGCTCCCCACCCCTTATTCCTGTATATATGAACATAGGTTATTATTTTTCTGTGTGTATGATTATATGAACATAGGTTATTTCCTGTATATATCAACATAGGTTATATTTTCTAATGTAATTGGGGTGTTATACAACTGAAGGCCTAAAGGGAAATAAGATGCATTTCTATTACTGAATTTAAATCACATCATATGTAAACTTCCTATGACAAGCTTCCAAATGACATCAGCACAGGTGTTTGTGTTAACCTATAATTGAGTGGTGGATTGTTTTTATTTGTGAAATGTGATGGTCTGCTTCGATCTGGAAATTTCAATCGTCCAGGGTTCGCCCAGATTTTTCATCCCGACCAGTTATGTGGATCTCTCGATTTGAATTAGCAGATTTGCTTTCTTCCTGTTTCATATTAGCGTGTATATGTAATAATTCGTAGAACTGAAACATTGCCGTTCTAGCTCTTGTGGTGGTATTCAGATATCAAGTTAGCATTCCATTCCCACCTGCTAACCAAGATGATAGGGGCACATTGAAATCTCAGTGAGAAATGATAATGATTAATCTGCTTTATTTATACAAGGGGTACGGATTATGTGTTATGACCGAAAATGTTTTCATCCTCTGTTGGTCCAGATCACTTCTAATCGAATGTTGCATTAGAATCTCATGGTTTCATCCTCTGTTAGCCCAGACACTTCTAATCGAATGTTGCATCAGAATCTCGGCCAAAAATTTTTGAATCTGCATGTTGTTTGTGTGCTAAATGCAATGGATACTAGTTGTACCATGGTTGAAGTCTGAAATTCTGTATGACCTGGCGGGGCTTCTATGCAAATATAATGAAATCTGATTTCAGTCGCTCGGAATCCGCCTGTTTTGAAGTTGCAGACGACATTGGCAACTTGGCATACAACCGGGCTCAATGCAATGGCTGAGAATGCCTGTTACTCTGCTGCTACCGGAACATAATAGTAATTGGCCACCGATGTTAGTCGAATGTGCATGCCCTTCCTAAGTGACTGGTGACAGCTCTGATGGGATTCACTTGTGCCCATAGCCTGTTCTTCGTGAGCGCATCTTTGGATTCCTGTAGCTGTAGAGATGAGAAATGATGGAGAATACATTTTAGCATGCATACAGATCGTTGAACGCGTTTCTTTTACATAGCTCAGCTGGGAATGCTTGCGCTGGCTGTCAGACGTCAATCTTCACCCATTCACTCCTTCAGGCCTTAACACGAGCTGAAACATGTACCGTCCTCGGCGTTGGACCGCGCCTGGTGGTCAACATGAAGGGGAAAAAAATGGGTGGGGACTGTAGAGTCCTGCCTGTCTGGTTAGGCGCGCCGCGCGCACTGCAAGGCGCTGAGAGCGACGGACGGATGTCAACTTCAGTTATACCTGGCGCCGCAGCATAATTCCTATGGTTGCGGCTTGCGAGCTAATCATGTTTCCCCTGAGGGGGTAAGCTCATAATATTGGTGGTCGGTTAGTAGCTGCCAATTAGTCCCAACTTTCAACTCGCACCTTTTTTTTTTGTTGTTGCGAGATGAGATGACCAATTAATCTGGTTGTTAGTGACACAAGGAAACAAGCAACAGAAATAAGGTCGTACGTATGGCTGTAGTTACACAGAACATTGCTACGCTACAAAGTACTGGTACTAATAATTCCAGCAGGTTGCTGCTGAAATTTACACCCATCTCATCAGGCCTAAACCACAAATGATCAGGGCATACGTACCTGTTTCAACATGCGAAATCGTTCATGCTCACCAAAGGAAGGCAGGCAGAGGCAGGGAAGGACAAGCTCAGCTAGCATGCATGCTCCCGGCCGATCCAAGTCTAGCTACCGATCCGAATAAATTACTCGGTAACGAACTGGCTAGAACATCCGTCCAACTAACCCACACAGCAGCCACGCAGGTAGCACGTCCTGGTGCTGTCCTGCGCCAAGACAAGGCACGATATGTTTATGGCAAGTTGGCGCAGTCCCATGAGAAATGATTAGATGAATGTCAAATTAGGGGGGAATCTTGTCTCGGATCACCGTGCCTCCCCTCTCTCATGCATGCTTAAATGGCAGATTGGCAGTGGCGCTTGCTTGCAGGTAGCAGCGCATCCCAGAGGGATAGATGGAACAGAATATAGAATAGCTGCATTAAGTCATCTACTTATCATAATGCTAACTGAATTATTAGTAGCTCGTGGTGCTCCCTCGTGCTTAACGGTACAGAATTTGTTAACCAGTTCCTTCTTTTACTTTATTTTTTTCTCTCATCAGCTGCTGTGGACGGCTCTCTAAATTGCTGCGATCAGCTTTATTCTAATACATATCCCAATCGAATATAATACAGCTGGGGTAATGGGGTATTCTATGAAAGTCCATGTGTGAGCAGCAGACCATGCCATTGCCAGTTGCCAGAGAATTGAACTAACCCAAAAGACTATTTTCTCTCTGTATACACCTCTAACGTCCTTTCTGTAAAAATTAATCTCCCGTCCTTGTAAAAATTACTTTGTTACTGCAGGTGAGTCGTTAAGGTTTTCTGCATGCTTTTTTTTTAAGATAATGCTATGGCACGGGCTTCCGTCCCATGACCCGCCCCCGGACATGTCTGCGTAGGACCGGGCTCCATCTCCTAACCCCCCCCCCCCCCCCCCCCCCACACACACACTCCTCATCCACTCATCCGGAGCGACCGGCCGTCCCTGAGCCCCTGAGGCCACGATTCTGCCTCAGACTTCGAGCACGAGCGCTGCCGCCCTGAGTGCCTAGGCCGAGCCGCCCGAGACGCACCCCGCGCGCCCGCTGCCCCGTGCCCCTGCTGGCGCCTCCACCCTGCCGTTGGTCTTCTCTACCCGCCCCCATCCACCTTGCGCCTTCTCCAGCCCGGCGACCTTCTCCAGCGTGGGTGCGCCACACCCGACCCCCATCCGGCGCTCCTCCGTGCCCCCCGCCATGCCCCCATCCACCTCGCGTCGTCGAACCATGGCATGCACCGCGGCCGGCCGAAGACACCGTAGCAGGAAGGAGAGGCTTGTGCCTGGGTGTAAGCTGGGTAGCTCTCGATGTCCCCCGATCCGAGCTTGCTGGCTACCGCAGTTCCCCACCAGGTATGTCGTGGTCACCGGCGATACCGTGTTTCAAGTGTTTCAAGCATTGTTTTAAGTGTTTCATCTGTATGTTTTAAAAGTAGATCAGGGTGTTGCACGACGCGGCCGGTGGCTGGCGGACAGCAGCAGCCGCCTGTCGCTGTTGCTGGGGGCGTAGCTGTGGGTCAACCCACAGGTTTCCCCCGTGCGGATGCGGGGTGGCCGCAGGTCCTACGACAGACGCGGGCGTTGGTGCTGGGCAAGATGCGGGACGCATGTCTGTGTCTGGACGTCGGGCGCTAGGCCTTCCGTTTTTCTTTTACGGTGAATCAACAAGGTACGCTATGTGTCTATACGTTAGCAAGCAAAGCATCAGGATCGAGATTGAGGGTATAAATCCCGGCCTGCATTGGTCCAAAAGGCGACGGAATGTGCTGCCGGTAAAGACGACATTCCGGGTTGAGAAGAAAAGGCGGAGGTACGAACGAATGAAGCTACGAGAGCGGAAAAGGGAGGATGTCCATTTTGTGCCGTGTTTGTTGTTAAACGGAGTGCACGTCACGCGCGCTAGCTTAGCTCTCTTTTGCTTCGCCCGGAATAAAGTGCGATGCCGGCCTGCCCGGCCAGCCGGACCGGCGCTCCCGCTTTCCTCTCTCATTCTCATCATCCCTGGACCCTGGTCATGGAAGCAGAGTGGCGAGCGTGCCCGGCCCAGGCCGTCCCCTGCTGGAGTCGTGGATCGCCGGCACCGTGTCACGTTTCATCAGGCATCTCTCGCCATCTCCTCTTCGGCATAGCGAGCGCATGCATTTGCCGCCCATGGAGCAGAGACGATCAGACTTTCTACTGGCCACTGTTGCTCTGTGATTGAATTCAGATTATTGCCCATTAATTCACGAGAGGACACAGGAAGAAATTGTTTTTTTTTTGCTTGACTTGATGATGCTCCAGAGAAGGAAAGGAAATACGTATTTTTCAGGCAACGAGGACACGGAGGGAGGATCCGTCCATATGATAAGATTTATGATTAGCACGCTATGCCGTGGGGGTGGCTTGAGATCGAAATAGTACCACCACCACGGCACCACCGCTACCGCTAGAACTGGGAGGGCTCGCGACTCGCGAGCATGTGACGCGTCGCCGGCCGTGTCTCGTGCCGATGGATCCAGTGTCCGAACTCCGAAGCAAGCAGAAGCAGCAAGCCGGCCGGCGGTTGAATCTGCCCCCACTCGATTATTGCGTGCGTCGTGGGGTACTGCACTACTACATGCGGTCACAGTTCGCGCGCAGCTCGTGACTGCAGCCTGCTGCCATGGGGTATCGGGGTTCATCCTTCCGACGATTCATGGCGTGCATGCAATGCACCTGGATTTCGACAGGTCTAATCTGTGCCAGTCCCTGAGTAGAAAATCCACGACGCGGTACCTGTATTTTAGGAAACCGATGGGCAGAAATTATCCGAACTGTACTTCTGACGAGAGCCTGACCGGCGAGCAGCTAAAACCGATGAGTTTTTTTTTGTTTTTGCCATGGTACGTTCAGATTCCAACTTCACCCCATTGTTTAGCCCTTGTTTAGTTCTCCCATTTTCCCTCAAATTTTACTATAAAAAAGAAGATTCTCTGTCACATCAAAATGTCGGTAAATACATGGAGTACTAAATGTTGATGAAATCAAAAACTAATTGCACAGTTTTGTTGTACTTTGCGAGATGAACATTTTAAGCCTAGTTAGTCAAAATTTGGATAATTTTTACAAAATACAAACGAAATGCTACAGGAATTCTGATACAGTATTTTTCTCCCCAATTCACCGAACAAAACGAGGCCTTATTTACATTCATCCGTGCGACAACCGATGTTCTCTGAAAGTATTCAACTGTCGTCTGACGCTTGGGCCTTGATTAGTTGCCCTAAATTGGGGTACCCTGAATTACTGTAGAACACTGTAGTATTTTGTTTTTATTTGGTAAAAATTGTCCAAACATTGACTAATTAAGCTCAAAACGTTCGTCTCGTAAAGAACAACAAAACTGTGCAATTAGTTTTTGATTTCATCTACATTTAGTACTCCATACATGTATCGATATTTTGATGTAATGTGGAATCTTCTTTTTACATAGTAGAATTTGGGAAAAAAATTGGCATCAGGGCCTTGGTGATTGTCAATTCGGGGAGGTCCGACTCCGGCCCAACACTGCTCCCCATCTCCAATACAAGTTACAACCGATGTTCTCTGAACGTGTTCAACTGTCGTCTAGCTAGTCCTACTGCTGCTCCTACGTGACGATCGGTGCACGCATCATTTCGCGACGATTGTGAATTTGGCAGCACGAGAGCAAGTTGAATAGCAGAGCCAACAATAACAGAGCTAAGTGCTTGCCAAATTATAAGAGTCAAGCTATGCAATAGTGATCTCTTATTTGTCTATAACAAATGTTTTTATTGTTAGTTTTACTTAGGCCTCACCTTTTCTATCCTAATTCTCCTCACATTCACTCAGTGTATAGACCAATCACTACATATGCATCCGTGCCCCGCTGGCTGCTTGCATGAGAGCTAAGATATTCTCTCTCTTCTTCCTTTTCACTCTTCTACATTAGCATTTACTGTGCTATAAGCCAATTAGGCCAATCTTAATGGGGGTTTTATAAAGTTTTATGGACATTAAATATGCTAACATAGCACTGTATTGATGAAGGAAGAGGTGATAAAAGTTTCATAGGAGTAGAAAGTTTTATGAGAATAAAACTCTTCTACACTGTTTTTAAAAAATAGGTGAGTTAAAAACTGGGCTATAAAACCGCCGATGAGACTGGCCTGCTCTCAAGCCTCAGGTTCTCTCGAGTCTCTGGACGGCGGCGCATCATATACTGTACTAGGGTCGAAACGATGATGTAATGTGACTGGAGTGAACTGGTGCGCGCAGCACACATTCCTTCACTGACTGGCATGCACGCATGAATTTGAGGCCGCGCATGCTTCGCTTCGCTCAGGCGACTGAGATGAAAAGTGAGCCAGCAGGCGAAGACAAAGGTAGAAGAAGATAGATACGGGCGCTGCAAGCATTCCGTCCGTCCGTCGCACAGAAGCGAGCAAAAGTGCGCAAAGGCAGAATTGCCCCCCCTCTTTTCGAGCTTTTTCCTTCTAATTTCCGCATGCTTCCGCTGGCATGGCAATCCACTTTTCGTCGCAAGTTTATTCGCATCGCATCGCTTCCCGCCGAACTCCCGCGCCCGCGTTGCCGAATCGACCACTGCGCGTCTGCGCCGGCCGATGCCGCTGGGACGACCTCGCGGTCGCGGCCGGTGCCGTGGCGGCGTGGCGCCCCGCAGGCGTTGCGATTCGTGCGCCTCCGGCGCGGGACGCGTAGTACCATGCATGCGCCGCCTCCCCTCGCTCGCTAGTCGCTAGTCGCTACAGCGCTCGCCAGATCGCAGCGCCAGCGCGACCGAACGGCATGTAGCGTGAGCTGCAGAAATCGTGTCGTGGTTTCTTCTCTCTGGATCGATCGGACATGCATGCTGGGATATTAATGGATGGTGTTTGGTGCAGTGCCCCGCGCCCACTCCGTTCGTTCATGCACGAGCCGTCGCCAATGATTTGATTTGAGCATCGCGCAGGGAGATGCCCATGGGCGATGGGGCTCAGATCGAGGAATTGAAGTGGTTTTGTGTGCTTTTGGATTGAAATTTGTAGCTTTCTGGCGCTGGTGGGCCGCCGTTCCATCCCGAGCCGTCGAGGCGCGCGGCCGCCAAGTGACGTCACGACGCCCTAGTTTTAATTTTCGTCCTTGGATTGGATGGAAGCGACGGACACCTGGATCTGGACGATAAGCTAGCAGCTAGAGAGTACTAGCAATCTGCTATAGCTCCTTTTGCTGAAATTACTAGACAGACTTGTGTAAAAAAAATTACACGGGTCTGGAAATCAAACTCCGAGTTTGTTTCCTTAGCACTAATTACGGCGATCTGTTCAAAACATTTGCATCGTTACACCGGGCAAAAGGAGTTGTGAGGGTCTGAGGGATATGCCTGTGGAACTTATTGACGTTGACATGTAGTAAACTTGTGACGAGTCAATCAGTCAAATTCTCAGAACTGAATCTCCACTTTGGTTTCCAGTTCCCACATCAGCACGGCACGCATACGTAACATAAAAGAAGCTAAACTTTTTTACTGCTAAACAAGGGATGAAGTTTCTCCATGCCTGAACATGGCCCAAACCTTGTCAACTGATCAACTCAGTGACATATACATCGCCTCGCCGCCTCGCTATTTGTACAGCTCGATCAAATCCATGATCCACTCCACTCTATACATGTACTGCTAGTAAAGTAACAAATTAAGTAACCTAAGGCCGGACACTAAACAAAACCCCCGAAATCACACCAAACTAAGAACAAAAGTGCACTTCAGTTTCATTCATTTTACTTTGTTCGTCGTCTTGATCTTGCTGGATCGGCTCTCCTGGCTCCAGCTCATGAGCTTGCGGAAAACCCCTTGCCTTTCCTCGCAGTTGGATCTCCTCCCGAAGCTGCTGCTCTTCCGCTTCTTGCTGCTGCAGTTGCTGCTCATGCTGCTCCAGCTCCCGAGCTTGGCCGCCTTCCTGTCACCGCCCGCGGTGCCGGCGTCCTTGTCCGGCACCACCGGTGGCGCTACGCACCGTATGAGCGCCCAGTCCACGCCGGCGAAGAACGGGTGGCGCTTGATCTCGGAGGCGCCGCGCGTGGCGCCCATGCGGCGGCGCGGATCACGCTCGAGCAGCCGCCCGACGAGGTCCCGCAGCTGGGAGGCGTCGGCCTCGCCGTCGAGCTGAGGGTAGGTCACCTGCTTGGAGAGGATGTTCTTGAGTGTGGCCTCCTTGGTGTGGCCCTTGAAGGGCGTGCGGCCGTAGACGAGCTCGTAGAGGAAGACGCCGAAGGCCCACCAGTCGACGCCGTTGCCGTGGCCGCTCCCGCTCACGAGCTCCGGCGCGAGGTACTCGTGCGTGCCCACGCAGTCCTTGGAGCTCGCCGCCGTCGGCTCGGCCACGAACTCGAACCGCTCCTTGGCGTCGATCTCCTCTTCGTCGTCGTCGCCGCCATTGCGGGGGGCAGAGAAGCATGATGGAAGGAGCAGGGTGTTGATCCTCCTGCGGCGGCTCTGCTTCCGCACCTGCCGGCGGCGGACGGCGGGCTCCACGGACGCCGGGAGCGCGAGGTCGAAGTCGGAGAGCACGACGTGGCCGTCGCCCCGGAGGAGGACGTTCTCGGGCTTGAGGTCGCGGTACACGAAGCCGAGCGCGTGGAGGTACTCGATCGCGAGCAGCACCTCCGCGGCGTAGAACCTGGCGGCGGCGACGGGCAGGCGCGCCCCCGGGCGGCGGCGGAGCACCGCGTGCAGGTCCCCCCCGGAGCAGTAGTCCATGAGGAAGCAGGCGTAGCGGCCGGCGTCGAGGCGCGCGTAGAGCGTGGGCACGAAGGGGTGGTCGAGCGAGGAGAGGACGCGCGACTCGGCGAGCACGTGGGAGACGCGGGAGGGGTCGTCGTCGCGGAGGTCGACGACCTTGAGCGCGAAGAGCGGGGACGACGGCGGGGAGCTCTTGAGGCGGCAGAGGAAGACGCGCGCGAGGTGGCCGTGGCCGAGCTCGCGGACGAGGTGGAGGTGCGCGAGGCGGAGCACGCCGTCGGGCGTGGCGGCGCGCGCCGCGGCGAGGTGCGCCCAGTGCGGGGACGCGGAGGAGGAGTGCGGGCGCGGGGAGAGCGACGTGGAGGAGGAGAAGGACGGCAGCGACAGCGAGCTCCGCGCGCTGAAGGTGGTGGCGGTGGTGAAGGACGAGGTGGAGGCGGAGGTGGTGGAGGTGAAGGACAGGTCCAGCGCGCCGGCGCCGGCGTCCGCGAGCGCCGGCGGGAAGTGCGGGGAGAGGGCGGCGTCGGAGGAGAGCGGGGAGAAGGGCGCGGGGTGGTGGGCGACGTCCATTGGTGGCGGCGGCGCTAGTTCCATGTGCATGCAGAGTGAGACGGGCGGGGCGGGGAGGAGGGGAATGAACGGACGGACGAGTGCGAGTCGAGTGGAGTCTGCGCGGGGCGAGGTGCTTATAAAGGCCGGCGTCGGTGAGAAGGACGGGAGCGGAGCCGCGTGGGCCGTGCCGCCTGCCGCAGAGCTCGGGTCCGCAACGGTCTCGAGATGCCCATGCCCATGCCCATGGTGTTGTGCAGTTCACCGTCTTGTTACAGGGGACGGACGTGGTTTATTATTTGCATTTACGTGCGCTTAAAATCTTGGCGCAGAGAACTTCTCGTTTTCGGCAGATGTTCCTTTTTTTTTTTACCGTTCGAACCTGGTTCCCTGAAGAGATCGACCGGCACGTCAGACACTTTGACCGTTGAACCACACAGCATTCTAGATCGGCTGTTACCCTCGGTCGGTCCTCAGATTCGACCACAGTTCTGCCATGAGCATACCACAGGAACTCTTGTCCGGCCACTTTTCCGGATCACACTGCACCTCGATCGACCGCCCGATCTTCACGCTAGTACTGTACATCCGTCCAGCGTCCCGTGATGAAGAACTGAAGCCGTACGATGTACAGTCATGCAAGGCAAACTGCCTACTAGCTGCCTAGCTATAGCTCCTCCTGGCTTTGCAGATAAGAGCCAAATGCTGACGGCCGGCCGGGCTTGTTCGTTCCCGCGGCGCGGCCGATCTGCATACATCAACTGTATGTTGATCATTAGCGGCTGAATTGAACAAGCGAACATGATGACGATGGGACGAGGCGACGCCGATCTGTGATCTGACTCGCGTAGGAGTACGTAGCTTTCTTTTTTCTATCTACGGGTTTGGGTTCCACTTTGGAATGATTCACGAATGGTGTTTCAGATGACAGATCGATCGAGATCAGTCGCACGCATGATTGACATGCTGTATATTCAGTTCGCAGTTCGCACACACGGGCCGGGCCCCGGCCGCGCCCGTGGGATTGGCATCATCGCCGGCATCGACATGATCGACCACCTATAGCTGCTAGCTAGCTCCATCCGTCTTTGGAGGCTTCAAGTGGGATCGATTGACGTCCCAAGGAGGCAAGGGTTGAAGGTTCCGAGCCGCGCCGAATGAGATCCTATATCCGATATCGACTGTAGCCTCCATTCCATCTTTCATTTAATAAATCTCAGTTCACTAAGTCCACATTTTAGGTCAATCCCATTGGTAGGCTCTTGAATCCTAGCTCTGCTTTTTTCGCTTTGTACAGTACTATTCCCTCCGTTCTAAATTATAAATCATTTTGATTTTTTTTATCTAGATGCATGCAAAATGGATGTTCCAAAAAGTCAAAACAACTTATAATTAGGAACGAAGAGGGTATCTTCGAGGGTATTTTTCAGACACGATAATGCTAGCACATGGGCGTCCGTTCAGGCGTGTTCCGTTCGGACGGTTCGTTTCCTCCTTTCCTCAATGTCGCACGCATGCGACCGCTGCTGGTGCATCCACCATGCCGCCCGCTCGCCGCTGGCCTTCCCGTCCGGACACCGTGCGCCTACTCCGCCTCGCTCCCACCCGTCGCGCTCGCCATCCCGTGCCACTCGCTCCTGCCCGTCACGCACGGCCATCCCATGCCGCTAGCTCTCGCCCGTCGCACTCGCCGCCCGCTCGCCACCGGACTTCTCTAACGCGGTGGCCTTCTCTAGCCGTGGCCTTCCCGTCCGGACACCGTGCGCCCACTCCGCCTCGCTACCTCCATCCCTTGTCGCTCGCTCCCACCCGTCGCGCTTGCCCATCCTGCGCCGCTGGCTCCCGCCCGTCGCGGGCGCCCCCTCCTCCCGGTCGAGCCAAGCCCAGTGCTGCTAGTGATGGTGGTGCTGGTGGTGCTCGCGTGCTGTCAGCTCCGACCCCAATGACTGGAATCGTGTGGCCCCGGCCTCCCCATGTTGCAATAGTATGTTTTAAGTGTTTCAGATGCTTTTGTAGGTATGTTTCAAGTGTTTCATGTGGATGTTACAAAAGTAGATCGGGATGCTGCATATGTTGCAATGGTTGTACACGTATGTTGCATGTGTTTGTTCCCAATGTTTCATCTGTTTTCTCAGACGTATGTTGCAAGTGTGTTTATCAGGATGTTACATATGTTTCACACATATTTGCAAGTGTTTTATTTGGATGTTGCATATATTTATAAAATGTTTTAAATGTTTTTATGTGTTTTTGCAAGTGTTTCATACTTATATTTCAGCTGTTTTCGTACATATGTTGCAAGGGTTTTCATCGGATGTTTTAAAAGTATATCAGGGGGTGTTATGTTGGTTGCAATGTGAGCCACTTGTCACAGCCGTCTGCTGCAGCTGCTAGGGTGTCGTGCATGGAGAGAGAGTGGCACAATAGGTGTGGAAGAGCACGGGAAGCAGGGAAGCATGAGGGAGTGACGCGGGGCGGGCCCCGCCTATGCGTGCAGCAGGCACTGCCACGGGTGTTGCAGCCGGTGCGGACATTTGCAGTCTGGACGCGGGGAGTGGGGGGTACGTAGTGCTGAGGTTGCAGACAAAGCAAAAATGATTGGGGTCATTTGGAACACGTGGCCCCACTACTAAACCCGGTTAGCTTGTTAGATTAACTAATGACAGTTACGACCTGCTCCAAAATACGGCCTATTCATTTGTCTACGAAGCGATATATATATATATATATATATATATATATATATATATATATATATATATATATATATATATATATATATATATATATGATTTCTTTTTTTTCGAAAGATCTGTTTACCGGCTTTCATTGATAAATAGAGAGCAAATATATATACAAGGCAGCCAAACGTGGCGTGAACCATCACGAAGGCGAAGCCCACCCACGCAACACAACATAGTAAACGGCGATCCAACTAAGATGTGAGACCGGAGTTCCCGAAGCAGGAGGCCATAGTAGGTCATCGTTGCCCAGCTCAAGCATGTCGCAAGAGCAGCTCCGACTTCCGACCAAGGCCTCGCGCCCTGCCATGAGACATCACGACCGAGTCGAGTTCCACCACGACGCCTTCAAGAAGGTTACGACGTCTGAGCGCCGCCGTCGCTCGTCCAATAATGGACTGAGCTTTCGCCCGTGGAAGTTGCTGCATTCACGACACCCCCAACAGGGAAAACGGCGCCCGCAAGCGTCGCCGTCGCTAGCCTTACGCCCAAGCATTCAGCACAGACGTCGCCCCAGATGCCGGGTCTCAGCCTGTCACCACCATCGTCGCTGCTAGTCATCCAGCAGTAGCCTTGCCTGAGGGCCGTCGACGCGCCGGCTACGCTCAGCAGCCGAATAGCTGCGTCAGCCACCCCCGCCGACAAGACGACGTGCTGAGAACCGGCCTCACTCTGCCGCACGCGCGTCCACCTGCCGGACGTCGAGGCCGTTGCCGACCGCCGCCGCCAGCCCTGACACCCGCCTCCACTGCTGCCAACCTTCGCCACCAGCAGATGCGAGGCAAGTGCCCCACCATTGCGGGCGCCGCCCCAGCCCTAGGGCCACCGGATCCGGACGCCAGGTCCTGAACACGGCGGCCCCTGCCGGCACCACCACCTTCGTCTTGACGTCGCAGCAACGGCCAAGGCCGTTAGGGGAGGGGCGGCAAGAGGAGAGCCACCCCTAGCGCCTGCACGAGCCTGGCCGCGGCCGCCGCACCGCCGCAACTGCCACCGTGACCACCGTTGTCGCTGGATCGAGCCGCCAGGGACCCGGATCCGGCCACCTGGGCACCGGATCTGGCTGCTGCCGCGTTGCCGTGAAGACCGGAGGAGAGGAGCACACGGAGAGAAGGAGGGCCCTGCCGTCGCCCCCAGCACCTGCACGGGCACCAGCCGGCGCCGCCATAGCCACGACATCCCTCCGAGCTCCACGCAGCTCACGTGAGGGAGGGCTGCCTTCCATGCCGGCTGCCAGCTCCCACGGCGGCGCGACTAGAGGAGGGAAGAGAGAGGGCGGCGCTAGGGTTGCGAGAGGGCCTCCCGTGTCGCCCGCGGGAGGCGACGCGGGGGCGAGTCCGCTGTTACAACTACTCTCCGCACCAGTGCTTTGGCAAGTATCTCCGCAGTATAATGGTAATGCCCGCGTACGTGTGCCACATTCTGCGTCAATACCGTCGTTCCTATACCTCCGAGTCTGAGGTCAACTTCCAGAACGTACGTGGAATATATACGGTGGCGCAGCATGATGCAGATGCACCGATTTAGGTTAGGCGACATGCATGTATATATGGGCATATGGCTCGTTTGTTCACTGTGACTTAGGTGCAGTGCGTGTCAGCGTGTCAAGAACAATCTAATTCTTTTTTCGACAGAACGAACGCAATGCGCCTAATGCCAGGCTTGAGGAATAATAGAAGGTAAAAGCCCCAATTCCCGGTCGTAATTCTAGCGCTGAATGATGCCCCGTCTACCAAACGCGACACCTTTCAATTGGCTGATGGATGAACTTGTTCGCTTGTCCTCTCCCTCTAACTTATATACTAATAACTGGCAGTTACATCTGCCTAGCTTTAAGTCAGGAGTAGTAAACAACTCTGGGACGGAAATTATTGTGCTACACCAGAGCTCATCATCCAACCAACCCGTCTAATTAGCTCTTACGGGTCTATTTGAGCGCAGGATTTATAGGAATCGTCCATAAGTTTTTTACATGAATGACTTGAATTCCACGTAAAACTGTAGGACTCAAGGGAAAAAACAACCTCGTATTCTAAAGGGCTTGCATATCCACTGCTACCTGCGCGACTCAGCTTCGACATCCAGGGAAAGCGCGTCTAGTGCTTTGACGTTGAAAGCATTCAGCCCAACGTCAAGCCCCTCGTAGGCCTTCCGTCCTGACACATTTGGCGTAGATAGGCCCGTTGTCAAGCTCACACACCGCATGACTAGAACCTCACCTCGCTGGGAAGCAGACACCCGAGAGAGGCTCCGTGCCGCCACCCACTTGCTTCGTAACGAGAGCATCAGCTTAGCAGGAGACAATTGCTTGGGAGGCTGACAAATTAAGGGGAAGTCGATCTTCAGCACTCGCTTGGTGAAGCTCCTGAGGTGGTGTGTGGCGGAGTTGTCATTGTCCTTGGCCGAATGACCATTCCGTGATGGCGTGCTAAGCTGGTCAGCATCCGTCGTGGGCTCGGTCGGACCCAAGTCTGATGGATAGCCCGCCCCGTCCTCCATAGTGCCTCAGCCCCTGAGGGGACAGTCCGCACCACCCACGGTGCCGTGACCTGCGCCTGCCCCTGCTCTAGCGACAACGGAGGTGAGTCCATTGCCAACTGAGCGGGACGCGAGGGAGCGACACACATAATTGGAGAAGCACTAGGATAATCGTCGTGCTAGGTCAACACATGCAACCTTACGAAAAGGCCGTGGGAGCACATGCCGATGGCTGCAAAAAAATAGCATGCATCAAATTTTTTTTTGCGATTGCACAGTACAGCGCGCGCACACACGTAAATCCTTCTCCTATGAACAACTTTGAAAACTAGGCCAGCAAATCCTCGAGATCGATGATGTCACCGCAGGCACCTCAACGGAAATGTCGTATACCATTGAAAGCATAACGCCGTTGAATCCTGAAAAATAAGTCACCGCAGACACCTCGACGGACCTCGCCTGCCATTAAAAGTATAACGTCGTTAAATCCTGAAAAATTCTCTTCCACGGAGAGTCGAACCCAGTCTGTGTCCTGCAGGTTTTGTGACCGCTAGGCTAGAGGCCCTTTCGCCCCGCATCAAATCAACCAAAATAATTTCTTCGGCGTTGCAAACCGGCCCTAAAATAAGTTACGCTCGGACATGGGATGATGCCTCTGACTCTGGCAATGCATGGGAATGGGATCTCCGGCGCCGTCCACCCTCGAGATTCTGTGATCACCCACGGCCCACCCCTGCAGCTTGAGCATGAGGCATATTCACACATCAGCCGGCCTCGCGCGCGCGCAGCTCGCTCCCTCATTTTTCTGTTGGGTTTCGACGCCAAGATTCCTGATTTTTATTCCGCTTCCGCATGCGAGGCGGTGAAAGAAAAACCTGCGCAAGTACAGCATCCGGGGCGGCCGCCACATGCTATGGATTTGGCCTCGCACAAGGCACAAATGATTGACGCGCGCTCTTTGCATATGCCCCGGCCGTTCGATACCAAAATCAGCAGAAGCTTTGCGGGCGGCTCCATCCACGCACGATCCACCTGCGTGCATTTTGTAATCGCAGCACTTGGCGCTCAAGTTGCGGACGGGACGCTAATGTTTTATCGTCCGCGTCTGCCTGGCCGCTTAGCTGAAAAACACTAAGAATCAAGCGAGAAACGCCAAAAAGGCAGCGTGGAAGCCTGTGGTTGCGCAGGATTTCAGAGGAGCGCTATCTCAAATGGATTGCGTATTGGCACTACTCTTTTGTTCTCTAATTAATAAGGTGGTTCAGCTAGCTTTGCATTGCGCCTGCAGATGGTAGCAACACTTGTTAATTAACCACAGGCAATCTCAGAAGTACTGGCTGATACTGTGACAGATGATGAGCATCCAGCCAAGTTGGCGTCAAGTAGAGGCCTGGGGAGATTGCTAGGCAGCACCCAGCGGCTCACTGTCCTATAATACCGGCCAGCGGCAAGTTGCGACCGACCAAACAGGTTTTCCACAGCCACATTAGCCACATCGCGATCTCCGATCTTGCCACACCGCATGCAACAGCTAGCGAGGTCAATTGACTCTATACATATGCTCTGCTGCTGATCGATCTGCTTCTCCTTCTCTCTGCTTACTCACATTGCAGTAACCTGCACACCAACTGGCCTGATCAACCGCCCTGCCGTCTATTGTATAGTAACATACTACTAACATGGACTTGGAAGCAGTATAGAATCATTTCAGCCGTACAATCGTCACGTGTACGTGCGTGCTACGTACTGCTACCGGTAAAACCGAACCTGTAGTGTGATTGTGTGAAGGAAAGAAAGATGCCGGTACATGTGGATGATGCAAGAGCTGAGGTTAAAAAAAATGCAAGAGCAGTGGCTCGCACGGATGCAGGTCTTGTAGTCGTTGCTGGTTCCAAGGAGGTTAGTTGGAGCCAAGAACAAGGTCATACAGACCCCACACATGTAAGGATGACTTTGCCTGTGTCGATCGGCGCATCCACGCGCGCGTGCAGGATGTTGGGGTTGGCGAATCCGTGTTGGGCATCGCGGATCCCTGTGCAGAGATGAAGCGTCCACCGGTCACACATCACTCATCAGGGCTGGCTGCTTGATCCTTCCGAGTTTCCGTTTCCACGCACAAGTCAGCGCACAAGCATAGCTACTTAGCTAGCCAGCCAACTTGTGTCTCTTATTTATCTTCAAAGAGTCTCTCTTATTTCTCCTCACAACACTTGCTACTTTGACCCACTAATACCTAAGCTTCCGTGTCTAGCTTGGTGGTTGCATGAGAGCCAAGCTCTCATCTCTCTCCTCTCTTCTCTTCTTCACGTCAGCATTAGCTTGGCTATAAACCTATTATTATACCTGCTCTAAGGTAAGCAGTACATATACTAGCGCTAGATGCCCCGGGATCTAATCGATCTCATCTCCTAAACATACGAGCCGGTACGTGTGCTACTACGTACTGCAGCTGTGCAGCATCGATAGATGATACGTACACACGCGGGCGCGCCGGAGGCTTTAGCCCTTTACAAGCTTAGCTTGTCGGCGGTGAAGTATACGCGTCCGCGATTAAGCAAGAGAGGTACGTAGATCTATACGTAGCTAGGAGGATGAGCGGCGTTGGCGCTAGCTGCAGCTCTCTCTCCGATCCCTGCTCAGGGAAATCGTGCTGTACTAGTCCTGGTCCGAAACGTCTGTAGACGCCCGCCCGCCTGCCGGCCAGGGCCAGCTAGCTGCTGCTGAAGACTGAAGTAGTATAGCTGGACGATAGATCACTCGTTCGTACTACACCAGGCGACGACCTGCACCCTGTCATACATTTAGGATCAAAACAGTAGTAGATCAGTTGGTACTCTTTAGCATTTAGTGG
This sequence comes from Saccharum hybrid cultivar R570, assembly GCA_038087645.1. Taxonomy (NCBI): domain Eukaryota; kingdom Viridiplantae; phylum Streptophyta; class Magnoliopsida; order Poales; family Poaceae; genus Saccharum; species Saccharum hybrid cultivar. Next base: position 17,701,542 of record JAQSUU010000012.1, read on the forward strand.
TATACTTGATGTCCTAGTACATGTTCTATTAGATCTAGAAGAAGAGAGTAGATAAGAGAGGGGTGCGGTGAAGTATGTAGACCATCGGTGGAACGGGAGGCGCGGTGGAGTTCGATCCGGAGGCGGCCATCGATTCGTCGGTGACGCTCTGCGCTAGGCAGCGACGGTCGGTGTAGATCGGTGACGCAGTGAAGTCCGGTGAGGAAGACGAGACGATGCAGTGGCGGTGGAGGTGCTTCCCGTTGCTCACAGCGCGACCCTCGAGATCGGTTAAGGTCGTAGGTAAGGAATGGCGGCTTAGGTGAACCTCGTGACTCGAGCCCCGGCTCCCCCACTTCCTTTATGTAGCACTGCGCGACGGGGCCTACCAGCCAGTATTAGGCTAGACGTCCTCGATCAGGACGCGGATCAAAGGTCTAATGAGACGTTGGGCTCGTTAGAGGAGAGATCAACCTAACACACCCAGCAGCTCGATCCTCGGACGCTTCCTCGCGTCTGCCAGACTGCCACACACATGCATTGCCGCGTACGTGGCGCTATCTATGAATGCGACGCGACGTAAGCGTACGTCTCCGGCAAGGCGCGGGCCAACTACGACGACGTCGTGTAGCGCACGTATTCGGTCTCTAGTCCAGCCCCTCGGCGTGTGCGTGTGCATATGCATGTTGTAGTAGCTAACTAGCTAGCTGATGAGCCGGGATGTACGTACGAGCACATTGGCCGGCCGGCCGCGTCGACACCGAAGCGCGCGGCCATGCACGCCTGTCCGCCGCGCGCGGCCGGCCGGCGACCGCGGCGCGTCTCTGCAGCCGTGTGCCTGCATGCCTCCACTCCCCCGCGGCCCCGCCCCGGCCGGCCGGCTGGCCTGTACACCCGCGGCTGCATGCGCTACAGCATGAGCATGTGATCGGCCGGCCGGCCGGCTAGCAACATGAACGTTGCGTCTTCTCTCGCGCACGTTTTCAATCTCATCGGAACAAAGATGAAGCCAGGTCGATCGAATAAAGCAGCACCGCACTACGGAGCCGGCCTGAGCTCGATCGGTACGCCACCGTACCTGCAATACGATCCTCCGATTAAATCCAAGGCTACTAGCTGATGCTTCACGCAATTCAGTGGATTTGGTTAACAAAGAAAGCCGGCATTCACGCGGCACCAATGCAAGCAGCTGCTGATCGATCAACCGTGTCTAGCTAGGATTTGCTAGTAACCTAGTACAGTGATAAATTAAGATCAATGTATAGTATCATTGCTCATCATGTCAGGCACACACTACTCGCAAATCCCAGCAGTCCAGCAGAGGTTCCATCATGGTTTCATGTGACTTTCCTCAAGGAGAAAAACGACAGTGGACTCGAGTGGCAACGTGCAGGCATTCCCTCCCTGCAGCAGAGCCGGCCGGCCCAGCCCAGGTTTTATATATTTTACAGTTGTGGTGCAGCGCACACTTTTGTTTTGCCCTTTAGAATCGAACAACGAGCGTTCCTTTTCATCTGCTCTGCTGCTTCGTCTAGCGGCAACAAAAGCGGGCATTTGAAAAAGGGTTAGTTCAAGGGATCCTTTAACACTTTCGCAAACTTTGATGAGACGACGAAAGCTTGCGAGCACCCATCATTCCTAGTCTTCTCGTCCCGCCAGGCCGCGCCAACTGTTCGATCGTCTCTCTCTCGGCGCAACCAACCAATCATTGTCGAGCTAGGTTCATGAACCTCGCTCCGGCGCCATGGCCCCGGTCTTGGGGTCTTTCTTATGCCCATACCTGTAATATGTATGCATTCTCTGTTTGGATCTTTCCATTTTAGAAACAAAATGATAGTAAGGGAGTTGTTATATTTTAGCTGTCTGAATTTTCAGAATTGATTAGTACAATTAAAATGACAACTCACATGAGATAATTTATAATCTTTTTCTATAGTCGAAAAATGACAAAATTACATTTTAATTGAACAACAAAAAAAAACAAGGACCTAAAATATAGGAGAAGACTAGTATAATAATAATAATAATAATAATAATAATAATAATAATAATAATAATAATAATAATAATACATTAGTACCACTATTAGTACATATAAACTGCATGCAGCTTCCTCTTAGAAAAACTGCCTGCAGATCAAGAAAAACCTTAATTTTGAATGCCAAAATGGTGAGAATCCCAAGAATTCAACCTCTAATGACTGAATATTTTGGTTGCACCAAAATTTCTAGTTGCATAGAAGAAACAGGCAATTCACTTATAATTCAACACTTAACATGCGTTCTAAAGTATTGGAAATTATTACTCTTTTCGTTGAGCTTTGAAGGGCTTTATTTCCTCCGTTGGGAAGTCTTTTAGTAACCGCGGATATGTAGGAGGAAGATGGTCAATTCAGCAGTTCAATTGCAATGTCTAAATCAGGACTTTATTTTTTTTTAAGTAAACAGAAAAGTTCCGGCCTATAAAGCCGCACACACAGCCAAGGACTTTAGTTGTTGATTGACTCTGAATTAAGAAAAGCACTGATGAACGAATTTGCTAGAGCTATAATTCAACTGGGAACAAAGCCACATCGTCTCACATGCCAATGCCATGGCTCTCTTATTTTACTCCACCAGCCACCACAGTCCGACCAAAAAAAAAATGACAACGTCCCCCAATCATCATATGACTTATATGTGTGCCTCCCCTCCCTCTAAGGATCAGGTGACCGGTGGTTCAGACAATATACAAGGAGGGCGTAAGCAGGCAAGCCACTTGTACATATATTACTATATTTTCTCTTCATTCAGAGAGTTGGCTGATCGATCCATCAGCTAGGTAGAACAGATGCCTTGCTCTCCCGCTGCCTTCTGGTGCTGGAGGTTGCAGCTCATAATGCAGCTGGATGGATGGATCCATGGATCGATCGTCGGGTCCCCTTCAGGCTCGAGAGGCCATGGACCACAACGTGTCCCTGTCGGAGGAGCCAAAGCCCAGAGCGAGCGAGATCGCCTGCTTGAGACGCCCCCATTGACAGAGCTTTGTTTAATGGATCAGTGGCCAGCAGGGAGCTTGATTTGCAGCTAACGATCGATCTGACCACGCATGAGATGGTTGATGGTGCCATGGTGTGAACTCAGGTCACAGCAGAAGGGAAGGGCGATGGCCAATTGCCCAATTGGATGGTGGCATGCAGGAGGGGCCGCCTCTGCTGGTTGTTCGCGTGCAGGGATATTGTGAGATTCCTCTAACTAACTGCATCATAACCAGACGTCCAGACGTAATGTACCTACTCCAGGCAGTTGTTTGCTTTGGATCGGACCTGTCTCTATTAGGTCTCCTCAGTGTCAGGCAGCCTATCTGCCTGCCACGCAACACTTCAGTCCTTTTTTTCACTCCTATATTTAGGTGCTTGATCTTTTGTTGTTATGAGGTAATATGTAATTTTGTGATTGATTGTTTGACTATAGAAGAATTGTAGATTGATTCTTGTGAGTTTCCATTTGAATTATACTAGTTGGTTGTCTAAAATTATTACATAAAAATTCAGGAACCTGAAACAATTCCTTTTTATAAGAAAGGAAAATAGCATAGCGTACACGAGGATTCCGGATCAAAGAGCAGACGGAAGACAGAGACAGTCACAAGCACACTAGCGAAAGTCCAGCCCAAGCCAACTCGCACGGCCCATGTCATGATCTGCCAAAACCGGCCAACTCGCACGGGCCATATTATTATTTGCCAAAACCCACGCGCTGGCCTAGTTGCTTTCAGCCCACGGCTACCCACGACTCAACGAAGGAAAAGGTCTACTTTTGGTCTAATCACGAAAGTCCGTTTTTGTGCCTCAACTCTAAAACCGGACAAATAAGCCCCTCAACTTTTGAAACCGCGCAGATTTAATCCCTCGGCTGTTTTATCTCGTGGTTTTGCTACAGCAACAACAAAGTGCTACAGTAACCACTCAGATTTATTTCAGCTGAATCTTTGAAAAATCACAGTAAACCACAGAAAATTCATAAAATGAAAAATCCAATTTTGTTGACTCCACATGAGCAGAGCTACACAATGAACATATAATATGATATGCTTTAATATAAAGTTTTTACTATGATTTTTCAAAGATTGAGCTGAAATAAATAAAAAAGAAAAAGGCAAAAACTTTGTACTCAAGCATACTATATTTCCAACAAAATTAGATTTTTTATTTTATGAATTTTCTGTGATTTATTATGATTTTTCAAAGATTCAGCCGAAATAAATCTACACGATTACTACAACAACACATAGTTACTGTAGCAACCCGTGGTTACTATAGTAAAACCACCGAACAATACAGCCAAAGGGACTAAATCTACGTGGTTTTAAAAATTGAGGAGCTTGTTTGTCTGATTTTAGAGTTGAGGGACAAAAACAGACTTTCACGATAGTGGGAGACCAAAATAGACTTTTTCCCTCAACGAAAGCGAGGTCTGGTCCAGTTGAACGGCCACCTGGGCCGTCAGACTCTCGTCGCGGCGCCCCCACGGCCACATCGTCGACGTCTCCTCGGTTCCTCCGCTCCCGCACGCTTCCCCCCGCGCGGCCGCGCCCAACCGTCGCCGTGATCGCCAGAGCGTTCCTCTGCCGCGCTGTTCGGCCCGTCCACTCCCGCGAAGCTTCCAGCAGAGGCGACCGCCGGATCGAGTCTCGGCCGCAGAGGAGTCGAAGACCATGGAAGTGTGAGTACTCGCTAGCACCGTCATTTCACTGTCCCGCTGCCCCGCTAAGTTTACGCATCTATCTATCTCTGGGCTCCGATCTGACCGCGTCGTCGCAGGGTGGCGTCGGCGCCGGGGAAGGTGCTCATCGCGGGAGGATACCTCGTGCTGGAGCGCCCCAACGCCGGCCTGGTCCTCAGCACCACCGCCCGCTTCTACGCCGTCGTCCGCCCCCTCCGCGACAGCCTCCCCGCCGACTCCTGGGCCTGGGTGAGCGCTCTTCAGCTGCCATCCCTCTAGCCTCAGAAGCTACAGCGTGTTGCTCTTGCTCCTCACCCTGTGTGCCCTGTACCGATGCTAGGCGTGGACGGATGTCAAAGTGACTTCCCCTCAGCTCTCCCGGGAGGCCACATACAAGCTGTCCCTAACGAAATCGACGCTGCCATTGACGTCTGCGAGGCAAGTTGCTCATCGTTCTTAATGACTGCATATTTGCAATCTCGTGGTGAAGTGCTCTTGTTCTGTTATATTATCTCTGAAACTCGAGTCTGGTGGTAATGTCATGACATCGTTACTGTTGTATTTCAGGGAATCTACAAACCCTTTTGTGGAGCAGGCCATACAATTCTCCGTAGCAGCTGCTAAAGCGACCATTATTGATAAGGAGAGGAAGGATGTAGTTGATAAGTTGCTGTTGCAAGGTTGTAAAGCTTCTCTTAGTTATTTTTGCTGCTCTTAATCACCCCATCAGGTTACATGCTTGATGTATACTACTCGAGCACATCATTTTTTTTTTGGTAATATGTCTCAACTTCTTGTTGCAGGTCTGAACATTACAGTTCTTGGTTGCAATGATTTCTATTCTTATAGAAACCAGGTGAACTTTCTTAATTGTATAAGCATACTCATTACTCATGTGTATTTTAGCTTCTTGCAGAGCTCTACTACACCCAAAAACCCAATCCCACTGGTAAAGAAAAGAGAGATTTGATGTTAACATGACCCTTGTAGCTCCTTCTTTTTTTAAAATTTGAACCATCATTTACAAAAAATGAACTACCCAATCTTGAACATAATTTTCTAATATCTACAGATTCTACTAAAACAATAAAACAGTTACCAGAGTTTAATTTGAAACTTAAAGTGTGAACTCTTTTGTACTGTGCTTTGCTTCTCTATTCCCACGATGATGATCATACCTTTTGTGATAAAAGTATTAGTTTTGTTAAGACTAAAATTAGCATAGTGCACTTCTTACTACAAAGGACAAAATCAGAAGCAAAATTCAAAGCTAATGTGTTGGTATATATATTTATATATGACATATGATGTGCATGTATGTAATGCTTGCTTTCTATTTCTTATAAAGTTTGTGTAGTTGAAGATTATTATTTTCCTTTATGCTCTATGCATTCATGACAGCGTTTCTTATGTAAAACTTAAGGTTCAATGAACTTTGAATGAATAGCCAACTGTAAAATTTTGAATAGATGACTGACTGCCAGATGGCAATGTAAAACATTTAAGATGGTGTTTGGATCAGCGAAATTTTGGTGATGGATGAGGTCACAAGGGACATACAAGGTGATATCCCTTGGTGTATGCTCTTTGCTGATGATGTGGTGCTAGTTGACGACAGTAGGGCGGGGGTTAATAGGAAGTTAGAACTATGGAGGCACACGTTAGAGTCGAAAGGGTTCAGACTTAGTAGGCCTAAGACCGAGTACATGAGGTGCGATTTCAGCGCGACTAGGCACGAGGAGGGAGACGTTAGCCTCGATGGGCAAGTGGTGGCCAAGAAGGATATTTTTCGGTATTTAGGGTCGATGCTACAAAAGGATGGAGACATTGATGAAGATGTTAGACATAGAATTTCAGCTGGCTGGTTGAAATGGCGTTAAGCTTCTGGCGTTCTCTGTGACAAAAGGGTGCCTCAGAAGCTGAAAGGTAAGTTCTATAGGACGGCGATTCGTCCGACGATGTTATACGGTGCTGAGTGTTGGCCTACAAAAAGATGACATGTCCAGCAATTGAGTGTAGCAGAGATGCGTATGTTGCGTTGGTGTTGTGGGCACACAAGGAGGGATAGAGTCCGGAACGACGATATTCGGGATAGGGTTGGGGTGGCACCAATTGAGGAGAAATTGATTCAACATCGGTTGAGATGGTTTGGACATGTCCAACGGAGGCCTCCCGAGGCGCCGGTGCGTAGTGGAGTTCTAAAGCGGGCCGATAATATAAAGAGCGGTAGAGGTCGACCTAAACTAACTTGGGACGAGTCCGTTAAGAGAGATCTTAAGGAGTGGAATATCTCTAAGGATTTAGCTATGGACAGGAGCGCTTGGAGATTGGCAATCAACGTGCCTGAACCGTGACCTCTTTTTGTCTTGTGCCCTTTATGTCCCTTTATGTGTCTCCCTGTTTCTCGTCTCTTTTGGGTTTCATCTCTAGCCTACCCCAACTTGCTTGGGACAAAATGCTATGTTGTTGTTGTTATTGTTGTTGTTGTTGTTGTTGTTGTTGTTGTTTGGATCAGCGAAATGTATGTAATTACATTATGGAGGGGATGGGATGATGATACAGCTGTTTGGTTCAACTCGGTCCGTTATGGAGTACCCCGCAATCAGATACGGAACCGTTCATGGCTGATACCGCCCATCCGCAAGCTTTATCGCATTACGCAGCAGTCGCCGTTATCAGTGTCCATTACTTTTTTTTTGCAACCGACAGATCACGGGAATCAAAGATCCCATTGCTGCTCCCCACGTGATCTGTTTTCCTTACCATTTACGTTTCCATCCATGGAAACAAACGCCTCGAAAAGTTATTCTCCTTGCATTATTTAATAAACTGCAACATGTGAAACTGCTTTCTCTTTACATACTGAATATCTTATAAACCATATAAAATTTCCTTGTTTGACCTAGTTCATGTTTACAACTAGAGCTCACCCAGAAAATACTATATCTTATTGGTTTCCATTGTTTCTTCAGATTGAAGCACGTGGTCTTCCTCTTACTCCGGAGGTATTGCTTTCATTGCCTCCATTCTCTTCAATTACATTTAACTCAGAGGTTGCTAATGGAACAACGACTGGAGAGAAATGTAAACCTGAAGTAGCCAAAACTGGACTTGGGTCATCAGCTGCCATGACCACATCAGTTGTTGCAGCTGTTCTTCACTATCTTGGTGCCGTTAACCTTTCATGTCCGGGACAATCTTCCTGTGATAATGCAACTGGACGAGGTCTTGACTTGGTTCACGCTATTGCCCAAAGTGCACATTGTATAGCACAAGGGAAAATTGGAAGTGGTTTTGATGTTAGTGCTGCTGTCTACGGGAGTCAACGCTATGTAAGGTTTTCTCCAGAAATACTCTCCTCGGCTCAGGTAAGAAACCTCAGTGGCAGATAACGTGCACCTCATCAACTTTGTCAGTGTAATCTCACTACATTTGATGAGCTGGTAATTATGACTGCAATATTTACAGGCTACAGGTGGGACTTCCTTGCCAGATGTAGTATCAGATATTGTTACACAAAGGTGGGATCATGAGAATAAACAGTTTTCATTACCTCCTCTGATGACCCTTGTAAGTCACCAAGCCTCATGGTCAATGGCCGTTTTTTTCCAAAATGGCAATCAAATCATTTTACTGGTTTTCACCAGCCACCATAACTACTGGTCTGCTAGGCTGCTACTAGTGGTATAGGATTTACAGTTTCTTTACTAGATACTGCAATGCTATGATGCTTATAGGCTATAGCCACTAGGCCATGTCTTATGCTCATAGTGGCAGCACGTGCGATGAGACTGCTGTTATAACCTCATGTCATATCTCTCTCACACGCATACCATGCTAATATTGATGTCATCCAGATTTGAAAAGTGATAAGTTGTAGAATGGCTGGTCCCATTTTATTTCCATCATCACCAGATACTTCTCTCGTTTCATGTTCAGTCTATCACAGCCTTGCCTTCTCTTAAAAATATCCTTGCAAAGTTCTATCTTTATTAATATTTCTTCACTTGATATCTATTATAAGACTTGTGTGGCTCACATTGCAAAACAGCACAAGGTTAAAAAGAAATGTTGCCTTGGCCTTGCACAGTGGACATCTTAGCCAAAAGTACAAAGTATAGCATAAAAAAATTGCATTTCTGTTCACAAGACAGTATGAATAGGAAGCGGCAAGGGGGCGCGCGCGCACGCGGGGGGGGGGGGGGGGGGGGGGGGGGGGGGGGGGGGTTGCGGGGTTGTGGGGGTGTGAGGCGGGGTGAGGATTTGTGTCAATGTCAACAGTACTTTTATTTTGTACATATGTTTGTTTTTTGCTAGCTCCTTGGGGAACCTGGAACTGGAGGATCATCTACTCCATCAATGGTTGGATCTGTGAAACGGTGGCAGAAGTCTGACCCTGAGAAATCCAAAGATACATGGAGTAAACTGGCCATTGCCAATTCAGCGCTGGAGAACCAACTGAGAATCTTAAAAGGACTTTCTGAAAATCACTGGGAGGCATATGAGTCTGTAGTGTGGTCCTGTAGTCATCTCACGTATGGGAAGGTAACTACATAATTATGTTATGTACTTATATATATTTTATTACGCTATCCAATTTCCGAAAAGAACTTAGCATTTGTTTGGAGTAATAGATTGATGAATAAGGAAAAGGCAGTGTTAGGATAAACCATAATATTTTGGTTTTTAGTTTTTGGTTGACCAGAGCTTGTACTCCCATTTTTAATCACCATTTATCATGATATTTTCCAATCTGTGGAAAAAGGAAGTGAAAGTTATCTTTAATTATTCTTTTAAATGAATTCTCTGTTTCTTTGTTCTCTGCAGTGGACAGAGGTAGCTACTAACCAAAATCAAGAATTAATTGTTAGATCATTGTTGGCTGCAAGGGATGCTTCCCTTGAGATAAGGCTTCACATGCGAGAGATGGGTATAGGAGCCGGTGTTCCAGTAAGGCCCCCTTTACAAAACTGCAAGTATTGTAGTTTAGCATGTTCAAAGAAGTATATTCAGTATGATGTTTGGCATAATCATAGCAATATGGATCACTAATGTATGAAATTGTAGATATATATTAGAGTCAATATTATTAGTCAAGCTTGTTTGACACCTTTGCCCTAATTTTGTAGATTGAGCCAGATTCACAAACACAGCTACTAGATGCCACTATGAATATGGAGGGTGTTTTACTGGCTGGAGTTCCCGGAGCTGGTGGCTTCGATGCAGTATACTCAGTGACTTTTGGGGATGCAAATAATGCTGTAGCAAATGCTTGGAGCTCAGCTGGCGTTCTGCCACTTCTTGTTCGAGAAGACTGCCATGGTGTTTCTTTGGAAGATGCTGACCCAAGAACAAGGGAGGTGTCAGCAGCTGTATTGTCCATTCATATTAATTGATTCTACTGTTAATAGTTCTATTTATGTATCTATGGTGTACCATTATTTATTCTCTCGTTCTTTTAGAAGTACCAAATTGTGTCGAATGCTAGGAGGTACGTGGTTAAAATAAGTGCCGCACTTGCAGCAAGATAGCACGTTATTTACAAGGACTGTTCATGAGTGTAGAAAATAAGGAATTCTAGGGATTTCCATGGAATTAGAGCTTGTAGCTATGGAATATACGTGAGGAAATGTCAAGCTATTCAACAAACTCATACTGTAAACCTTGCATTTGTAACTGTTCTGCATGGTTTGTATGATAATTCAGCATGTGTTAGTGTTTGAAAGGAGTTGTGGTTTATATGATGATGGTGTTTGATATTTGACCTTATCGTATGATAGGTCGTGCTTTGGCTTCCGGGGTGAAGTTACAGAGGGGGGTATGACTGTGGAATGAAGAAACGACCAGAGTCCAAAGGCTTTTCTGTCATTTTGATTTTTGAGGTCGTGGATTCCGGAAGTGGTCACTGCTCAGCTGGGTGGAATGTTGCCTAGCGTGCCTATGTTTTCCTCCTGCCAGTGGTACTATTCGCCAATCAATCGATTCTGTTCGTAAGATAGGCAAGGTATTCCTCAATTTGGCACCTCTTACATAAATCAATGGAAACTAATTGCCTTCACTGAAGACTATAAGCAGCTCCAGGGTGTCACTTTTACAACTTTCTTGACCTTTGATTTGCACTCTATATGCTGAGGCTGAAAGTGCGTGTGCTGAACTACTAGTAGAACCCTTTCACCCTCTCATATGCTACACCTACACCGATTTTTGCTACGAGCCTACGACTACGTTGACACTGACAGCATCTTCGTGCTCTGGTCTGCTAATCTACTTAGCTTTCGCCACTTATGTAGTAATTGTTACTGATCATGTTTAGTTTTTAAGTGACAAGATCATGTTTTATTGTTAAACGTCAGTTCAGCATTAATTATCTGCACACGGTGGGTATCTGAAACTGTATCAAAACGGTTCAGCATGTTTATGTTGAAGTCGGTGTGATTGTTCTTATCCTAGCTTGGATAGGGCTCGCTTTGGACTTTGGGTGAGGAAATGCAGAAAATCTACGGCAAGATACTTTTTCTAGTTTGAGCCATCGAGGAGGTCAGCTTGTTTGTAGGCTATAATTCTATAAATTTGGCTTTGGCTTTTTGGAAACGCTGAAGGTCACGGAATGCCAGGTGTTCTCCATTCACCAATCAATGGAAATTTGTTTGTAAAATAAGTGTGTGACTTTTGTTACTTGTGACTCTTTTTGCATAAATCGGTGGTCCAGACTCCAGACGAATCAGCGTTCTAAACGGCACTACGTCTATTCTCAAAAACCATATTCGGGCATATCAAAAGATGCATAGTTCTGTGAAATTCTAAGGTAATTTTGTAATACTTTTTAATGAAAAATGGTGATGCGGAACCATAGGAGGAATGAGCCAATGAGGGGAGGAGGAGGAAGGATGGTGGAAAATAACTCTTAAAGGTCGGTCTAGAGTTGAAAGGTAGGATGAAGGCTAGTGTTGTCTATCCTATAAGCACCACTTGAGGGGTAGATAGAGCTAGAATTTTATGTGGTCACTCTCCGGTCATAATGCTATTTTGTCAGTTAGAAAGAATGTTTTACAATTTTTTAAATAGATAATAAATAGAATTTTAAGGTCAGTCTTAGTGGGGGTTTCATGTCCTAGTTTTCAATGCATCCATATCTTCATCCTCATGAAACTCTCTCTATTCCCATGAAACTTTTATCATCTCTCTTCATCAATATGGTGCCACATCAACGTATTTAATGCCCATAAAATTCTGATGAAACTCCATTGAGACTGACCTAATGCAACGATGTAGTTCCACCCCTGCCCCTAGCGCCAACTATGCTGATCATGTAAGGAATTATCACCATGTGAAACTTCGAAGTAAGAAAGAAAGCCATCACTCCCTTCAAACCGCAGATAAGTGTCTTTTGGCCGATTATATATAGGGTAGACACATTTAAATCTGGGACATCTATATCTCTTTATTTGAATATAAATATGTTGATTGAACTTTGAAAATTAATTAAGTCTAGGTTTGTGTTTCCGAAGTGGTTACAAAATAATTATATATAAATAATATGTTATAATTTACATACATTTAAACTAGTATAATTGCTGGTAAACAAAAGTAGTGGTATCCTAGTGAGTAGTGACCATGCCCTTTACGACGACAGTCGACACGCTTACTTGGATGGAGTATTTTAGAAGAGAAAGGGTGAAGGAAGCCGTCACGCTCTTTTAATAAATATAAGCACAAGAGATGTCTCTATGCAAACGTGGAACTCACTAGGCTGACGGAAGGTTGGAGAACATGGTGCCAACCCTTCACCAAGTTTAAGATATAGGCATATGGGTACAAGGATGGTACGTTAAGTACATTCGGAGCACTTGTTTGCTGAATCAAAACTCAAAAGGGATGTGGTGCTCGTCGTTTTCGTTCCCAGGAACTAATAATAACTCTGTGTCCCTGTATTACGCGTTAGATCCTGTGAAAATCTTTTGCTGGCTTGCTGAGGAGCACCACTGCATGAAAGATACGCTTACGAGAAGAGGAATATATGGCGAGTATTAGCTGGTAGAAAACGTGAAAAGGCCTCATGGAAAGAGGCGATGGTAGCCTCACGTACGCCACCTCCGTAGTTGACTATGCATCGGAGTAGATTATCATATTGTTTTCGAACGCCGGCTCCCATTACGTTGTTGCGGCGCAGTGAGCGCATTGCCGTCCAACCGCACGAGGCAGACGTCACCAAACAGGCCCAGCGTGTTCTCATGAACAAGCTAGGATTGGAGGCTCCGTCCCACAATGTTGGCTCCGACACGGTGCACAGATACAAGGCGGCCTTCCGGGAGCCGCTTTCAGACTCCACCCATGACGCGCTACAGCTTCTTCTTGGTGGGGAGTTCGACCCAATAGCCATGGAGCTCAATATGATCGGGTTGGACGACGGGGACAACTAGCCCATCGGCACCGGCACCTTTATCGTTATAGTTTCATGTAATTACAACCTCGTGCGAGTGCGTAAGGGTGTGAGGTACGATTTTCGGTAATCTTCATATTACCGTGAGTTCACCCTGTGTGTAACAAAACTCCTTTATTCTGCTTAATGAAATACGTGCTATAGCACGTTCTCGAAAAAAAATATTGTTTCCGAGGTACTAATTGTATTGTATGGATTAGTGGGAACAGAGTCTCCAAGTACATAAGCCTAATCCAACTCCAAGTGGGCTAGAGGCCTGTTGGAACGCAGCGAAGAAATCTCATATTCCTATACACCGAGAAATGGTTTCTTGTAAGATTTGTTTATAATGTCATGGTTTTCAAACTATTTAAGAAGTCTATATATTTTGACTGAAATGTTATAACATATATAAATTGGTAGTTTAATTATTAGCATAACTTTCTTATTGAAAAAAAGAAATAGAGTTAAAACCATAGGTTCATTAGCTTAAGTAGGGATTTCAGATAGGTCTACCAACACTATGATTTTCGGGTTCATAAACCTTTTAAAGGTCTACCACAAGTCCATACGCCGTTTAGCCCATAGATTTAACTTCCAGGTCTATAAGCTTTTTCAAGGGATTCACCGTAGGTCCGTACCCCTTCATTTGACCCTTAGATCTGACATGGCATGTGAAGTCGGCAGCCAACATGGCATTAAATTTGTCGAGCCATGCCTATCCCCAGTCTGTGCTGCCCTCCTTTACACGTGCCCCTGCTCTATCTCTAGTCTAGTGCTAGCCACCACCATTACGTACTGGTCCCCGAGCTATGTTGTTCCTTGCCTTGCGCTTCACCTCTGTCCTAGAAATGATTTATACCAAGTTTGTTTCTGTCTCCTCTACCCTTTGCACTCATTGGACACACAGAAATCGTGTGGGAGCTCCAAGCCCATCGTACTGTAGCTATCATGGTCAATTTTTGAGCTTGCGTACGTGGCCATTCATGTCGGTGTAGGCCATCACTGCTTCAACAAGTTCACGATTGAGTCCGTCATGGTTCCATTGTCCCTGTGCGCATGCATTTGGAGCAAGTCTATGCCGAACCACCATTTCTGTCATAGTATTTTTCCCTTCTACCGACCTTTTGACCGTCGGATGGGCACTAACATGCCCGTTGCTAGCCTCCATCGGGCAAAATTAAAAGCACCCTCAGGTGCGCGGGTAAGTAGTAAAGCTCATGGTCCCATGCTTGTGCTGCTTGCCGGTACTTGCGCTTACCACCCTGTGTGCCGCATGCTACCACTCAGGAAACGAAGCAAGGAAGGAGAAGAGAGGGGGATGAGCTAATTGCAAATGTCATGTCATGTTGGCTGTTGTCTCCATATCCATGTCAGATCTAAGAGCCAAACAAAGAGGTATGGACCTGCGGTTGAACCACTTATAAAGGTTATGGACCCGAAAATCAACTTTTAGAGTTGATGGACCTAATTGAAACCCCACATAAGTTAAAGGACTTTTGGTGCATTTAACTCAAAGGAATACTACAACACTTCTAATATTTCGTATTGAGAAAATTTGGCATGCTGAGTGTTATGCTGAAAGCCAAGACACATGTTTATGTCATGGTACGAGCTATAAGAAATTTATCTAAGATGTAGAATCCATGCTTTTAAAAACATAAAAAAGAGAGTCTTCAATAAGAGGTACAATAAACACTTGAGATATAACATAATATGTGAATAAATATAATAGGTAAGATCAAAATTGGAAAGGCAAAATCTAAATCCGTGAAGTCATGGCATGAACTACAACAAGAGCTAACACAATTCAAGCTAAAGATTCTGCTAAACACTTATTGAAGACACACATAGAGGTGTGATGCAAAAGGGAAACTTTGAATATGGTAGAAAAAATATAGAGCAATTACTTATCAAAGTTTCACAGGTCAAAGGGAGAGCAGATATAAACAATTTTGATGAATTGTGGGTTCCAAACAAATTTATCGAGAAACTTTGATACTTATTATGTCTGTTAAAATTCTAGCCTGTGCAGGAACATAAATTGGTAGAATAGCAAACTATAGCTGTAGCTAACTGTAGTAACCATGGCAAGGATAATAATAATCTAATACAATTGTAAAGGATGATGCTGCAATATATGAAAAATCTGGGAACAAGCTAGGCCCCCCGATAATTTTAACAGTCTGAAGCACTCGTTTGAGTGTGCTCATCCTCTTATATTCAGTGAACGATGATGCGATACACAAAATCCTACAAGTTGGGAGCATATAATCTTTCGGCGACTCGGCGTGCACCCACAATTAAAATTAGAAAGAAAGGTATAACGTTGTGGAGTTACAAAATGGTTTGATACACAGAATAGCGAACTGCGGTGAAATTCTCTATCTAGGAGCTTCCAAAGCATGCCTGCCACCGGCCTTTCAGTGCCATAATTATGTTTCATATGATTAATCCAATAGCTGAGTAGATTCTTTCCTCGATTCTTCTGACCTCTAGAGAAGATACGTCACGATTCGCTGAACGGGTTGGACATGTCAGGGCAGGGCCCAGCGCCAAGGATAAGATATTGGCCTCACATAACGTAGGCAGAGAAATGTGGGTGTCGATCTTCCAACCAGGCCAACGCCTCTGCTCCTTGAGCACCGGCCCCATCACTCCATAAAAAAATAGTAGAGATCAAGCAGACTTGTCAGTGAACTCACAAACAAGCTTTACTTTTACAGGTTCTTGCAAAAATTAAGACTATTTACTGTTCACCAAAAAAAATTAAGTCTACTTATAGATTTATGGACAAACCAGCTTACACACCTTAAAAACATAGCCAGTCTGATCGCTGTATTATTTAATTGTGGTTGCAGCTATTTGTAGTTTTGTCTAGTGTAGTCTAATTTATTTTTGCAGCCAAAGCAGCAGTTGCAGGCTGCAAGTAGCTGTAGCGAACAGCTGCATTGGCAGTTCCACTTGACTTTGCGTGACGTGTACTCCCTTCGTCCCACAAAACATATAATCCAGCAGTTCAAATCTGGTCTCAAAAAGAACGTAGATATACACCCTGTTCGCTTGAGCTACTTTTCAGCCATAAAACAATGTTTTCCTTTCATAATATTTCAGCATAAGCATTAACATAAATCAAATTTTAGCATAAGCGAACAGGGTGGTAGATTTGAAATCAACTTTTTCAATGGGACCCACCTATTAAAAATACCCCTATATGTCTAAAAACACCAATACCCTATCTATCCATTAGGACATTCCGGAATGCAATAATTGTTTTTAGTTTCTAGAATGATAGAGAAGAGGTACATGTGTAATTTTACACTACACTAGTCTTACCTCAAAAAGTGAGATTTACATTCTTTCCGGGACGGAGGGAGTACTATAGTGCCTATTTTGTCTTTGCCCAGCGTCCCAAAAAGAAAATTGTTATGAGATACATGCAGGTCAAACTTTCTTAATTTTGACTAGATTTATAGAAAATACGTGCAATATTTATATCTCTAAATAAGTTTATTACGAAAGTATATTCAACGACCTATTTAATGATACTAATTATGTATTATAAATATTAATATTTTTATATATAATTGATCAAAAGTTTTTAAAAATGATTTTTTGGAAAGCGAGAACGACTCTATTTTGGGACAAGAAGTAGCCTGCTATATCAACAATCCTCTTAAAAATCAACTTCTATATTCAGTAGCCCTCTAAATTTCCTCTAGTAAGAAATCGTCTAAAATATCTGGATTATCCCAATTATTGTAAGGCTGACAGCCTCACATGTATACTTCAACTCTACAAGTTCTTCAGTGACGAGAGGACCGAGCTCAGCTCCACCGAGGGTGTTGGCCTGTTGGGTCAGCCTACGCAGGTTCGATCACTGGGATGGCTCCTGGCGTGTCTCACTGGTTTTTTTTCGTTTAATTTATTGGTAGTCTCTCGTGCAGATATGCCACAATGGTCAAGTGACGTGCCCGTCACGCTTGGAGTCTGGTGATCTTCGAGTACCTCTCAGCTGCGTTCGTGGTCTAGGTATAGTTATATGTTTGTTTGTATACAGGATGTGTGAGTGTGAGGTGTGCGTGCGTGTGTGTGGTTGTGTGTCTTTATCCGAACAGATACTACAGCTGTACTTAGATGAGAGACTAAAAAAAGCAAGTTATATAATGCCTTGTGGAAATGGACGGAGAGAGGGACAGTAGGCTGAGGCTGACGATGATCCATATGTCCAAAAGAAAATGCTCTCCTCATGGTGTTCAACACTCCGGACACACACACTTTCTGGGTCTGCCAAGCATAATACAGAGCTTGCTCCGGGCTTTTCCATAAAAAATGCCGACTCCCCATTCCTCCCCGTCGCGGCCTTCTTTCAATACGCGCATGCACCTTCCGCGGCCGACTCCACCGTGCCGCCTGCCCGCTGCTCACCTTCCTAACGCGGGGGACGCTCGACGTGGGCAGCGTAGTCGCTCGGCGCTGTCGCCTCCACCACAGGGGAGCGCACCCGCCCGTCCTGTCGCCGGGAGCCACGCAACAGCTCATCAGTGGCTGCAAAGTCGCTCGTCGGGGCCGCGCAGCCGCCCGTCCGCTGGCATCCCCTCACGCCACTCCGTGGCATTGAGCTCTGCGCAAGTGTCGAGCTCTGTGTTGACGAGCCTCCATTCTTCCAAGCAACAAGTAGATGGTATGCTAAAAGCGTATGTTGCAAGAGTATGTTTTAGATGTTTTAGAGGTATGTTGCAAATGTTGTATATCGATGTTGCAAAAGTAGACCGGGATGTCGCACATGTTGTAATGGCTATACATGTATGTTACAAATGTATGTTCTAAATGTTTCATCAATTTCAGACGTACGTTGCAAGTGTTTTATCTAGATGTTGCAAAAGTAGATCTGGATGTTGCATATGCATGCATGTTGCAAGCATATGTTTCAAGTGTTTTAGGTATTTCGTACGTATGTTGCAAGTATTTCATCTGGATGTTGCATGTGTTTTGCAATGGTTTTCAAGTGTTTTCAGGTGTTTTCGCAAGTGTTTCAGACGCTTGTTTCAAGTGTTTCATCTGTTGTCTTTTATATGTTCAACTGTTGCATCTGGATGTTTCAAATGTAGATCAGGTGTTGCACATGGGATGCGCGTGGAAAGTGGCTGGCGGCGTGGGCGACGTCCGAGACGGCATGGGCCCGTTGCTGGGGCGCTCGCTCACTCGCTGTGCGAGTACCATCCGGGCGCTAGCGCCCCAGATCGGTGCCACAACACCTGTAAACTGAAACTATTCCTTGATGCTAATGTGCTATCTGGTGCGTGATTATCCCAGGTTAAGTTTGTATCTATCCCCGTGCAACGCAATTATGCAATAACAATCCACTTGTGAGTGAAATTGTTAATGTGCGCATAATATTGTTGCAGGAATCTAAGGCCCCCCTGCCTTTCGTGCACTTGCGCTGTGTTACATATATAACTAATGCAATTATTCCTTATCATTTGCTTTTTGTTCATGATCCCTAAGCAGTGTGCATATACAAATGTTGGGCATAAAGTCAGGTGCACAACTTGACCCAATTCCTTTTTTCCTCTGATGGAGCCATTTTGTATGTGCTATAGACTGCTAGTCATGGTAAGCTAAATATGTGAGATGGGACATGATTGGCCTATCCTCTTTTTCAATATAAGGCAAGCAATCCAGAATGCAAATCTAGCTTGTTGGAACTTTTGCTTTAACTAGTATAGTAGTATATGCGGAAGGAAAGGAAAAAAAAATGTAGACTATGGAAAAAAATATTGTTCATGTGGTGCCGACTGCCGACTACATGCCCTTTGGTGTCGCGGAAACTTTTCAAAACTCATTTGTTTTCCCTAATTTGTGATGTAATTTCCCTCTGATTTCTAATCGTAACACTAATAAATTTATTATTACTAATTGGACACGCCCCGTTCGTTTTGCTGAAAAGACAAGTTGAAAAGTACCGTTGACTGATTTGTTGTGAAAAAAATACTGTTCCTTCGCTGAAAAAGTACGACTCAGTCTCGCGCAGAACTCACCATCACCGTTCTGTGTTCCTGCGGCTACTCGGCTTCTCCATCCCAGAGTTCTTGGGCGTGCATAGGCAACTTGAAGAGCAGGTCTGCTGCGAACATGTACCGCAACAGGGCATAAAGTTTTCTTTGGGAGCGCATCTTTGCATGACTGTTCATTCCTTTTACTTTCTCAGTGCCTTAAACAGTGTCGCTATGGTGTTTGTGCCGATCAATCTTTGTTAAGTTTTATTATTGGGACTACCTGGAAATGGCTATGCAAAAACTCAGCTTCGGAAGAACGTGGATTGGTTGGGTAATGGAATGTGTAAGAACCTGGATTCCTTCTCACCTTCGCGTGGCCTCAGACAAGGAGACCTTTATCTCCTTATCTTTTCTTGTTAGTGGCGGAGGGGCTGTCAACTTTATTAAACAAAGAAATTGTTGAAGGGAATCTACATGAACTCCACATCTCTAGGCATGCTCCGGGTATTTCCCACCTCTTATTTGCTGATGATAGTCTCCTGTTCGTGAAAGGAACTGAAGATCAGGCCCAGGTTGTAAAAGAATATTTTGAATACCTATGAGACAGGCACTGGACAGTTAATCAGTAATAACAAATGTAGCATCCTGTTTGGCCGCAATGTTTCTAATGTTAATGCCACTGCAGTCACTGGCTGCTGGGATACACATGCTAGAAGTTTTGAGGAAAAGTACCTTGGGCTACCTGTTCCGGAAGGAAGAATGGTTAATGGCAAATTTAAAAGCTTGAAAGAAAGATTCATCAAGAGAGTTAGTGACTGGTCAGAGAAATACCTGTCAAGTGGGGGTAAGGAGGTTCTGATTAAATCAGTTTTACGGGGCCTTCCCACCTATGCTATGAGTGTTTTTAAGTTCTATGCAAGTCGATGATCTTGAACAAATGATTAGGAACTTCTGGTGGGGTGATGAAAATGAAAGAAAAAAAAAGGTACATTGGCTAGCCTGGGACCAAATTACTAAACCTAAAGTGAGAGGATGCATTGGCTCTAGAGACCTCAGGTGCTTCAACCGAGCCCTCCTGGCTAGGCAAGCCTGGCACCTACTACAATACCCAAACAGCCTCTGCGCAAATATGCTAAAAGCAAAATACTACCCGTTTGGCAATCTGTTGGATACCAGTTTCCCAAAAAAATCCTCACAATGTTGGAAAGGCATTGAACATGGTCTTGAACTCTTGAAAAAGGGTGTCATCTGGAGAGTTAATTGTGGTCAAGGAATCCGAATTTGGAGAGACAACTGGATACCTCCATCTGACTCTTTAAAAATTTCAAGTCCGGTTAAGAACTTAGAGTAAGAAGAGTGGCAGACCTGATGACTCAAAACCCTAGGGGCTGGAATGAAACGCTCATAAGACAGACCTTCCTTTCCATGAAGCGGAGGAAATCCTTGGCATTAGAATCCCAGAGTTAGAGGGGGAAGATATCCTTGCTTGGCACTTTGAGAAAAATGGCATCTTCTCTGTCAGAAGTGCCTACAAACTCGCAGCGAAGTCCAAATCACCTGAGACTTGTGGCAGAAACCTATCAGCTGATAGGAACATTTTTGACGCAATCTGGAAAACCCTGGTGCCACAAAAAATAAAAATC
This sequence comes from Saccharum hybrid cultivar R570, assembly GCA_038087645.1. NCBI lineage: Eukaryota > Viridiplantae > Streptophyta > Magnoliopsida > Poales > Poaceae > Saccharum > Saccharum hybrid cultivar. The sequence goes on from JAQSUU010000012.1 coordinate 17,722,285, forward strand.
TTTGTATGGAAATTAGCAGTCAATGCCTTGGGAGTCCAAACAAACAGACTGAAACACCACATAACTCTTGATGCAACCTGTTCGATCTGCGGAGTAGAACCTGAAAATGGGCATCATGCCATGGTTCGCTGTACCAAAGCATGTGCTCTAAAATATTCCCTGCGTTAGTCTTGGGACCTTCCTGGTGAGTCAGCTTTCAATTACACAGGGCCGGATTGGCTGTTGGTTTTGTTAAATAGAGTTAACAAAGATACCAGGATAAAATTAATGCTTCTTTTCTGAAGGATTTGGCATCACAGAAACGATATTGTGTTTGGGAAAGGTGATTCTAGTATTTCTGTATCTGTGGCTTTTCTGGAAAATTACCTGATCTCCCTGAACACAAGTGCGGCAAATGACTCCTCTGTTTCAGCTAAAAGGAAATCACCTTGTACCTCTGAAAAACCGCATGCCCCTCTTGGAAATATTCCAGCTTGTGAAAAGGAATTTCATTGGTTGCCACCTCCTCTGGATGGATAAAACTAAATGTCGATGCCAGCTATGACCTTATCAAAAGACAAGCAGGTACAAGTTTTGTGGCTAGAAATCATGCGGGTGATGTGGTCTTCTCACGTTGGTCCTACGATAGCCTGTGTGGATCTGCCGAAGAGGCAGAATGCATAGCTGCACTGTCGAGTATTCGCAAAGCCCTTCAATTCTCCTCGGGGCCTATCTTATTGGAGTAAGATTGCTTAAGGCCATGTTTAGTTTCCAATTTTTTTGGAAAAGCACTGTAACACTTTTCATTTGTATTTGACAAAGTTTGTCCAATCATGAATTAACTAGGCTCAAAAGATTAGTTATTTTTGTACCTACATTTAATGCTCCATACATGTGTCGGCATATGCGATGTGACGGGAAATCTTGAATTTTTTTTGCATTTTGGAGTGAACTAAACAAGACCTAAATATTGTTCAGGCTATCACATATTTTTCTTTAAGGCTCTGTTTAGTTGCCATGCAAACCCAAAATATTTCCTCTTCCACCCATCACATCGAATCTTTCGACGCATGCATGGAGCATTAAATATAGGTAAAAAAAGATAACTAATTGCATAGTTTGTCTGTAAATGTCGGGACAAATCTTTTGAGCCTAGTTAGTCCATGATTGGACAAATTTTGCCAAATAACAACGAAAGATGCTACAGTAACTTTTCACCTACTTTTCGCAAAGTGAACACACCCTAAACCGGTCTGCCAACTGCTACGTCACAGAAGAAACAAAGAGAACACTGAGCCTCTTCCAGCGTTTCAATGTCTCCAAATGTCATCGAAGCGCTAATGGAGTAGCCCATGAATTGAGAGTTTATGATAGGAAAGAGTTTTCTTTTGGTTTTTTGTATGAAGCTGTCCCGGTCTGCGCGTCGGCAATTTTAGAACATGATTGTAAACAGGATCCTATATCTTAATATAAAAGCTCTTATCTTTCAAAAAAAGAAATTATTAACAATATTTGTATCTCTAAATAAGTTTATTACAAAAATATATTTAATGATTTATGTAATGATACTAAGTATGTACTATAAATATTAATATTTTTTTATATATTTGATCAAAACTGAAAGTATTTGACTTCTCGAGAAGCGAGGATGACAGTTTACTGGGTACAGAGGGAGTACTCCCACAACGATGACTCCTCCAAGCTATTAGCACTTCCGCTACCTGGTGCGAAGGTTTGAAGCACAGGTATAGCAAGATTCGCACTACATTGGGCACAACTTCACTTCTGCATTGCACGTGTAAGTGTGAACAACTATATCGAATAGCCTATTCTGTCGACTAGTGGGAGGGGTACCCTCGGTGCCCACTGGTTCCGCCTCGAGATACAACCATCTTTTTTTTCTTTCTAAAGTTCCTTTTGACCAGTATGACTGTTATCCATATATGCTTAGAAATAATAAAATCACATCTCTATATAATTGTCACGAACGTCCTGCTAGTTTTCTAGATTGATTGAAATATACCAAAACACGCCTAAAATTCTAACTGTGAGGGCGGCGGTTAGCAGTGCCGGTCTTGGGATTGTTGAGGCCTAGAGCCAAACTCAAACTCAGCCCCCCTTAATATAAAAATCATAACAATAGTACTAAATTTATAATGGATACTCTCTGACTCATTAATTCATTTACTTCTATAAGAGTGGGTTTTAAGGATCTCCTCTTGAGGAGCTATTCTATCTTAACTGGTTTGGCAAAAAAAAAATTGTTTCATATAGATTTCTTAGCTTGTATGACTCTTAAAAGATTTATAATGGATACTCTCTGACCCATTAATTCATTTACTTATTTCTTGTTACTCTTTTTTGTCTCCTTTTCTCATTCCTGGAAGACTACTTTTGATATAACATGGTGATGTTGAAATTTAATAAACAGACAAAAGAAGCAAGAAACAAAGTATAATGAATAAATATAGATTGTTATTACGGGCTGCTACTTTCTAGCACTAGCAGCTACTAGCTTTCAAGGTGGATGTCAATACGTATATACATCGTACATACCTGGGGCCCCTTGGTCTAGGGGGGCCTGGAGCGGCTGCCCCGTTTGCACCCCTCCAGGGCCGGGCCGGGCCTGGCGGTTAGGTTCCGACGTTGTAGGAGGTAGCTGGACTAGATCCGGGCAGGGGCGCCCATGACAATGGCGGCGGTGGGAGGTGGGAGGGGAAGAAGGAGGCTGCCGTGGGCGCGGTAGGATCCGCGGAGCTCCTCCGGCGATACCCTATCGCGCCGTGGCGGGGCGGTGGGCGGCAGCGGCGGTGGCAGCGGCTGGGTCGCGCGCTCGCCCAACAGCGCAATGGGTCGCACGTTAACTTCCTCCTTAAATTAAAGGCCCTTGAACTTGAGTGGAACCGTGGAAGGCCGCAAGCTATTTGCCCGGCAGGTAAAGCATGAAAGAAAGGGCGGTATCCCTCTTAATGAAAAACGGGCTCAGTTGAGCACGGTTTGCGAAAAAAAAGAAAGAAAGGGCGGCATGATCCCTCTGATCTGGCAACCATTTAACAGAAAGGCAAGCTGCTGTTAAAATAATGCCATCGTCTAAAGCCTGGATACTTTCTTACGTCTGTCGAATAAAACGTCCACCAATCAGGTTGCTCATCGGCTGCCTGCCATTACAAGCCCTCTCCCACAATTTGCACTTGTTTTACTTCCCGAACCCTCTTCGCATTGAGCTTTAGCAACTGGCCTCTTAGAATAACATATATAGTAGCATAGCATCACGACTATTATGCTTATGCATATCGATTTGCATTGTTGCAGCGTATTTAGCATGCATATATGTAGGAGGTGGAGGTTTTAATTAGACCCATGTAGCGACAAAGCCTTTCTTTGTCCCTCTATAAATACCATCAACCATCGAATGCTTGGTTCGAGCAACACAGATCAACCTAAGCAGGATCTGAGAGCTAGACGTGGTCATCACCTAGCGTGCAGAGTAAGAAGAGAGAGAGAGAGCTGCGAGAGGAGGGACGATCTCTCTAGTAGCTATCATCATGTCTTGGAGCGACAGTGAGAACGCGGTATTCGAGCGCGCGCTGGCCACCTACGACCGGGACACGCCCAGGCGGTGGGAGCTCGTGGCCGCCGCGGTGGGCGGCGGGAAGACCGCCGAGGACGCGCGGCGCCACTACGCCTACCTCGTCAATGACGTCGGCGACATCGAGTCCGGCGGCTACGGCAACCCCAACCCCAACCCCAACCCCAACGGCGGCGGCGCCCGCAACGGCAACAACAGGTGCGTCGTCGCTTCGCGTGCATATGCCCGCCTTGCTAGTCCGATCGACCACACACACCGATCGAGACTTCAGTTTATACGAATGCCTAGCTAATTTACACGTACATGTGGTTCGATATGATTTCGCAGGGGCAGAGCCAACCGGCCCCAGAGATGAGGGCCTAGCTGCCGGGAAACCGCACCTGCAGCACGCCGCGCGCGCGTGCAATGATTGTTCGTCATGTACGTATTTGAGTCCTGAGATATGTGTGTTCGTGTGCCTGTGTGTAATTACGGATGTATAGGCATGCATGCAAGTGTGCACAAGTATGTGCTGTTGTGCAGAAGCCGTCTGTTCAGTGTGTGTGTATTGTGAGTGCGAGGCCGGAGCACGGGCGCATAGCCTGCTAGTAGATAGCTCCTGATGATGCCATGTAAAAAAGGGCGGGGCGGGGATGCGCAGTAGTGCTCCTCGATCGTCTTATGCGTATTGCACTACATGTAAAGCCTGCTCCTTAATTCGCCCTTGTAAATTGTAATGTTTGTTGCTCATAATCAATCAGCTATGATTTGCATTTGTCCGACTGGTCTGGCGATCGTTCTTAGAACCTTGGAAGAAATTTTGCCCCAATATTTTTTTTGGGTTATTTCGTTACTCCTTTCTTAACAGGAAAGCACCTCGCCTTCTTTTTTCATTGCTGGGAACACCAGCTTTCCATCTTATCTTATACAAAAGGTAAAGGTTGAAATTAATAAAGAGTAAAAATGCAATAACACTCGCATATTCCACGTTACAGAGATATACTGGATAGACACGACGAAACAGGGAGACGCCACGAAACAGGATGCTGGATGATCTCTCTTTTGCTCCCGGCCAGGCCATCTTTTTCATCGTCGCCGTCTGCAATGCACGACAAGCTAGCGAAAGTGTGAAGCGCATGCAGGTAGCAGGATTCGCCATTTCCGCAGAAAGAAACATAATTTTGTGAAGTTTGTCAACATTATATATTCACCTTTTGCGTCTTGGTAAACTCACGTGCAGTCTAAATCTTTGTCGAGGTGGTTCCTCTATTGATTTGCGATTGCGAATTGGAGGCAATTGTTTGTTTGGCTAGGCAAGTCGTAGGGGTATCTCCTGCAGGAGGTCTCTACTGCTCTGTTAGCTCGGCCATCGAATCAGGCCTCTCTTTTTTTTCGAATCAGGCCTTTTGGTCCTAATAAAAAAAATATAAAATTGTATTAACTTTTTTTTAGAACATCGGGTTGGATTTTATTGAAACAGAAATTGTCGGTACCAACAGTACGGGGGTACCCACAGCTATCGCCAAAACACTAACATAACCGAAACCGCAATGAAATATAGCCCACCTCCTCGACGCGTTTTCTTTACCTACCCCAGGACGAAAGCCATAGCATTCAATGCGGGTACCTACTACCACCTACCGGCATGGCTGCGGCATGGACCAACGTGGGAACAATACCCACGTCGAGTCTCACTGTTTTACCGCCCATCCCGTGAAGGGAGGTGAAACCCGTCACTGTACCCACCTTACCGCACACTGTTCACCATCAATCACCCTCGAGGGAGGATAAGACAAGGTCCGTTCCCCGCGATATCAGGGATTCGGCCTTATCCATCCAACCTCGACCCGGCCTCGACCCAGCTTCGACGCTCAGCTTAGTTCGAAGGACGGTATGGCATGGCGCTCTGGGTCATTTCGCCATCTTGTCTCCCACAACGTCAGGGTACCCAGGGATGGCCGGCCATTCCGAAGGCACGTCGCTACAGTCAACTCAACAGGAATCGACAAAGCATTACCTCAAGGCTCCCCTTGGCTTGGCCTCCTCTCGCCTTATAAAAGGGTAGGCCAGGGTTCGACAGAGGGGGGCGGACGAACGAACCAACCAACGAACAGACGAACAAAAAGAAGACGAAACAACCAACCACCCGACCGAACAACGAAAAGCAAGAGATCAACATCTCAAGCAACCGCCTTTCTCCTTTTTTCTCTTTGAGACTTGGGCTCGACACCCTCTCTCGCCTGCTTGTAACCCCCTACACGAGCACCTCGGTGCAAGGAAATACAAACCTCTCCCCCCGCTGGACGTAGGGCTTTCTTTTGCCCGAACCAGGATAAACCCCCGTGTGTTCTCCTTGCATCACCATCCAGGAAAGAGTCACGCAGCATTTACTCGTTGGTTTAGGACCCCCCTCGGTCCGAACACCGACAGTTGGCGCGCCAGGTAGGGGAGCGCTGCGTGCAAACCTCGCTTTGTCACCGTTCTTCCTGGATGGCTAACCCCGAACGCCCGATCCCGTTGGCTACGGTGATCTGGTTTGGGAGTTTGGAGTTCATGTCGCTCGGCTCTGGCTACGACATGGTCCTACTTCCACCCAGGCACCCAACCGACGAGGATTACGAGCTCTCCTAGCCCGGGGGAGCAGTCAACCGGCACCGTCGCTCCAGGCGGGCGCGGGCCGCCCGGCGACGGCGAGCCCGGTACAACCACCGTCTCCACCTGGCGGAGGGCGATGGGATCCCCCAGTCCGGCACCCCCCAGACAGGCGCCAGCCTAGATCTCCTTTTGGAAGATTTGGGAAGGACGAGCCTGGCTGAGGGTGGCGTGCCGACGAAGAATCCCGCCGCTCCCCCATCCGGTGAGACACCACTGTCCGTAGCATCTATTTCGCCACGGGCAGCGACGTCCCCATCACCATTCCCGTTTGGGCTGGACTCGGTTGCCCGGGTGTATGCATCCTCCGTGAGCACTCGCATGAGCGCTTATGAGAAACTCCCCGGACACCATCTACGCTCCGCTCTGGACCTCGTTGCGTCCACGCCGGCTTCTGATTATCGGGACTCTACCGAGACACCAGAAACAGAGCCTCGTGTGACTGCTTCTTCATATCGTCACCGCGGTGACGGTTGGCAACGACCACACATTCCCCCGTCATATTACTACTTTGGCGCTCCTGACTCCGACTCGGCTGACGACAACTATGATCCGACTCGCGAGTGCTTCAACATCGACGTTGAAAGCACCTCGGAATCAGAGGACGAAGAGCCGGTCGAAGGCACACGCCCCCTCATGTTGAACTTCCTGCCGAGCGAAACGAGCCCCAGTTCCTTGCGGATCAAGGAGCGCAGCTCGAACAGATTCGCGAGTTGCAGGACCAGCTTGACGAGGAACGGGAAAACTTGGATCTTCTCTAGCAAACCTTCGAGCGTGAGCGTGCGGAACACGTATTTGGCGGGAGAGCTCGTGAGAGAGCTCACGACGTCAACCGTCGCATCGACGAGGACCGGGCGGTCGACCCTCCGGTTTTCGCTCGAGCCAGCCAAAACGTCGTCGCCGCCGCCATGCTCCTGCGCAACATGCCCGAGCCGTCAATCCCTGACGCCCGTCGGGCTCGAGACGAAATCCGAGGACTCCTTGAGACTGCCGCCATGCAGCAGGCCGAGAGCTCTGCCTCGAGGCGGCGCGAAGCAGCCTCGGAGCGGACCCTCGAGCCTTCCCGACAGGAGAGAGAAGCCTCGGTTCATCCCGAGCCTGCCCGGCGAAACCGGGTAGCACCGGCCCCTGAGCCCATCGCCAACGACCGCGAGCCTCGAGACACCCGTGGCAACATCGTCGAGCGTCGCACGCGCAAACACGGTGACGGTGTAGCTCGAGGCTACCACGTCCACAGGGGCGGACGCTACGACAGCTCGGAAGACCGTAGCCCTTCACCCGAACCCCCAGGTCCTCGGGTGTTCAGTAGGGCTATCCGTGAGATGGTGCCCCCGGCTCGGTTCCGTCCCCCCATGACTCTCACCAAGTATAATGGCGATACCAAACCCGAACTTTGGCTCACCGATTTCCGCTTGGCGTGTTAGTTGGGCGGGGCCACCGACGACCGGGTCATCATTCGGCAACTCCCCCTGTTCCTCTCCGACACCGCCCGAGCCTGGCTCGAGGATCTCCCACCTTGGCAGATCCACGACTGGGACGATCTCGTGAGGGTGTTCGAGGGAAATTTCAAGGGAACCTACATGCGCCCCGGCAACTCGTGGGACCTCCGGGGCTGTAAGCAGAAACCAGATGAGTCCCTCCGGGACTACATCCGGCACTTCTCCCGGCAACGCACCGAGCTCCCCAACATCACTGACTCCGACGTGATTACGGCCTTCCTCTCCGGTACCACCTGTAAGGAGTTGGTCCAGGAGTTGGGCCGTAACACCCCGCTCACTGCCAACGGATTGATGGACATCGTCACCAACTTCGCCGCCGGCGAGGAGGCGGTTGGTGCAATCTTTGGCGGCGAGCCGGCGAGGGGGGAGCAGAAGGTCGACGACCCCGCGAGTTCCACCTGAGGCCCCAAGAGAAACAACCGCAAGAAGAAGAAAGGCCAGCAGGGCAAGCTCGAGGCCCCGGCCGACGAGCTCGTCGCTGCTACCGAGCACAAGAAACCTCGAGGCCCCCCCGGCGGGGGCGTCTTCGACAAAATGCTCAAAGAGCCGTGTCCCTACCACAAGGGACTCACTAACCATAACCTCAAGGATTGTCACATGCTGCGCTACTTCGGGGGTGCCGGCGCCAAGAAGGACGACAAGGAGGAGGACCCTAAGGGTGACGACAAGGACGGGGAATTTCCCGAGATCCGCGACTGCTACATGATCTACGGAGGGCCCTCGACCTGCCTCTCTGCGCGCCAGCGCAAGCGAGAACGGCGCGAGGTCTTCTCCGTACAATCGGCAGTACCCCGTTTCCTTGACTGGTCCGCGGTGGCCATCACTTTCGACCGTGATGACCACCCAGACTACGTCCCCAACCCGGGGGTCTATCCACTCGTCGTTGACCCCGTCATCGCCAACACACGCCTCACCAAAGTGCTTATGGACGGCGAAAGCAGCCTCAACATTATCTACTCTCAGACCCTCGACCTCTTAGGGGTCGACAGAGCGCGCCTCCAGCCTAGCGTCGGGGGCTTCCACGGAGTCGTGCCAGGGAAACGGGCGGAACCCCTCGGGCGGGTTGATCTGCCTATTTGCTTTGGCACACCGGCCAACTTTCGAAAGGAAACTCTCACTTTCGAAGTGGTCGGATTCCGTGGAACGTACCACGCTATCCTGGGACGCCCATTCTACGCCAAGTTCATGGCGATCCCGAACTACACCTACCTTAAGCTCAAAATACCTGGCCCAAACGGTGTCATCACTATAGGGCCCTCATATGAACATGCCTACGAGTGCGACGTCGAGTGCGTCGAGCACGGCGAGGTTGTTTTTGAGTCGGCAAGCTTGGCTGCAGACCTCGACGGTCTCGCCAAAGCGATTCCCGACCCAAAACACCATGCCGGCAGCTTCGAGCCCGCCGAAGACGTCAAACTCGTACCCCTCGACCCCGCTGATCCCAAAGGGAGGACGCTGAACGTCAGCACCACCCTCGATCCTAAATAGGAAGCAGTGCTCGTCGACTTTCTCCGCGCGAACGTCGACATCTTTGCGTGGAGTCCCTCGGATATGCCGGGCATACCCAGGAAAGTCGCCGAGCACGCCTTGGAGATCCGGGCCGGATCCAAACCGGTGAAGCAACGCCTGCGCCGCTTCGATGAGGAGAAGCGCAGGGTCATCGGCGAGGAGATACACAAACTGTTGGAGGCCGGGTTCATCAAGGAGGTTCATCATCCCGAGTGGCTAGCTAATCCTGTATTAGTTAGAAAAAAGAGTGGGAAATGGAGGATGTGCGTAGACTATACTGGTTTAAATAAAGCATGTCTGAAAGTTCCCTTCCCTTTGCCACGCATTGATCAAATCGTCGATTCCACCGCGGGATGTGAAACTCTCTCATTCTTAGATGCATATTCCGGCTACCACCAGATCAAAATGAAGGAGTCCGACCAGCTCGCGACTTCATTCATCACCCCATTCGGCATGTATTGCTACGTTACGATGCCCTTCGGTCTCCGGAACGCGGGGGCAACGTACCAGCGATGCATGCAACACGTTTTCAGGAAGCACATTGGGTCGACCGTCGAAGCTTACGTCGATGACATCGTGGTCAAAACCCAACGTGCCGACGATCTGGTCAGCGACCTCGACGTGGCATTCAAGTGCCTCAGGGCAAAAAAACATCAGACTCAATCCGGAGAAATGTGTTTTCGGCGTCCCACGAGGTATGCTTTTAGGGTTTATCGTATCTAAACGTGGCATCGAGGCCAACCCTAAAAAAATCTCTGCAATAACCAAGATGGGCCCCATCCGAGATCTCAAAGGCGTACAGAGAGTCACAGGTTGCTTGGCGGCACTCAGCCGTTTCATTTCGCGCCTTGGCGAAAAAGCACTCCCTCTGTACCGTCTCTTGAGGAAATCGGACCATTTTTCCTGGAACCTCGAGGCTGAGGAGGCTCTCACGAAACTAAAAGCCACCCTCTCTAGCTCACCGATCCTCGTCCCTCCGACCCCGGGGGAACCACTCCTACTCTATGTCGCCGCGACATCATAGGTAGTCAGTGCTGCCCTGGTTGTCGAATGGGCCGAGGAGGCACACACCTTGCTCGTCCAGAGGCCGGTCTATTTCATTAGCGAGGTGCTCTCTGAAACAAAGTGTCGATATCCACAGATCCAGAAACTGCTATATGCTGTCATCTTGACACGGCGCAAGCTCCGACACTACTTCGAGGGTCACCCGATTACTGTGGTTTCTTCTTTCCCCTTGGGAGAGATAGCCCAGAACCGGGAAGCCTCGGGTAGGGTTGCCAAGTGGGCGGTCGAGCTCATGGGCGAGGCATTGTCCTATGCGCCGCGAAAAGCTATCAAGTCACAGGCGTTAGCAGATTTTCTGGCCGAATGGACTGACACACAACTCCCTCCTGCACAGCTCCAAGCATAGCTGTGGACCATGTACTTCAATGGGTCATTGACGAAAACGGGAGCAGGCGTGGGCTTGCTCTTCGTCTCACCCCTCGGGGTTCACATGCGCTACGTCGTCCGGCTTCATTTCCCTGCGTCTAACAACGTCGCCGAATACGAGGCACTCGTCACGGGGTTGAGAATCGCCATCGAGCTCGGGGTCCGACACCTCGACGTCCGAGGCGACTCCCAACTCGTGATCGATCAGGTGATGAAGAGCTCGAGCTGCCGCGACCCCAAGATGGAGGCCTACTGCCAAGAAGTACGGCGCCTCGGGGACAAGTTTCATGGCCTCGAGCTCAACCACATCGCACGCAGGTATAATGAGGCCGCTGATGAACTGGCAAAAATCGCGTCCGGTCGAGCCACGGTTCCACCGGACGTCTTCGCGAAAGACCTTCAGCATCCATCCGTCGACCTCAGGCCAGACGGAGGGGTCGACGGGGCGTCGCTCGACCCTCCACCTGAGGCAGAAGCCCCCTCGACCGGGGCTCAAGCCATGCATGTGGGAGATTTGACGCCACCGTCTGACCTCGAACCTGATTGGCGCGTCCCGTACCTCGACTACCTCATCCAAGGGGACCTCCCCTCGGATAGGACTGAGGCTCAACGGATCGCACGCCGGGCCAAAACTTTTGTGATCGTGGGCGACAGCAGGGAGCTCTACCGTCGTAGCCCTACCGGTATCCTCCAACGTTGCATCACGAAAGAGCATGGCAGAGATCTGCTCGGCGATCTTCACTCGGGGGCTTGCGGTCACCACGCTGCGCCTCGAACCCTCGTCGGAAACGCCTTTCGACAAGGATTCTATTGGCCGACCACGGTCTCCGACGCTGTCAAGCTAGTATGCTCCTGCGAGGGTTGTCAGTACTATGCAAGACAGACTCATCTTCCGGCACATGCCCTACAAACTATCCCCATCACATGGCCGTTCGCCGTTTGGGGGCTCGACCTTGTCGGACCACTGAAAAGGACGACCGGCGGCTTCACCCACTTGCTCGTCGCAATCGACAAATTCTCCAAGTGGATCGAAGCCCGCCCTATCACCAGCATCAGGTCCGAACAAGCTGTACTCTTCTTCACTAACATTGTTCATCGCTTCGGGGTCCCCAACTGTATCATCACAGACAATGGCACCCAGTTCACTGGCAAAAAGTTTTTGGATTTCTGCGACAACCACCACATCCGTGTGCTCTGGTCGGCCGTGGCTCATCCAAAAACAAACGGGCAAGTGGAACGTGCCAACGGCATGGTTCTACAAGGCCTGAAGCCCAGAATCTTTAACAAACTAAACAAACATGGAAAAAAAATGGGCTGCCGAGCTACCCTCGGTCCTGTGGAGCCTAAGAACAACGCCGAGTCGAGCCACGGGGTTCACTCCGTTCTTCTTAGTCTACGGGTCTGAGGCTATGCTACCAACCGATATAGAATACGGATCCCCAAGGTTGAAGGCATACAACGAAGAACACAACGATGCCACAAGACAGGACGCCCTTGACTAGCTCGAGGAAGCCCGAGATGTGGCTCTGTTGCATTCTGCCAGGTACCAGCAGGGTCTCCGACGCTACCATGACAGATACGTCCGCAAGCGTGACCTCAACGTTGGTGACTTGGTGCTACGGCGGAACCAGAACACCAAGGGACGACACAAGCTCACACCACCATGGGAAGGGCCGTACATCATCGCAGAAGTACTAAAGCCGGGCACCTACAAGCTATCCAACGAGAAGGGCGAAATCCTCACCAACGCTTGGAACATTGAACAGCTACGTCGCTTCTTTCCTTAAAAAGCCTCGAGGCTCTGTATTTCCTTTTTCGTCAATAAAGAATACAGCGATGTTCAAAATTTTTCGTTTCGTAATAAGGAAGGATCGACCCTGCACTCCCAGAGTCGACCCTCCCTCGGGGGCTGCAAGGGGGGAACCCCCAGTCCCCGAAAAAACTTATGCTCTTTTTCAAATTTAAGAACCGCTTCTTAGATCAACTTCGCTGAAAGAGCACCCTAAGGTTCGAAAGGGCTCTCGAGTCTGGAGCATCACCTACGCCTCCGAGGCTACGGTACCTCCACTCAACCCTTACGCCTTTTAGAGGTACGCCTTCACGCTGAGAAGATCTAAACAACGGTTCCTAAAATTAAAAAAGAACATACCCCCTGTCGCTTAGATCAGGCTCTCACACGATTTACTAGGCCGCAACATCACCCTGAAGCTCGAGGGCAGTCGAGCCGCGAGATCACTTACGCCTCCGAGGCTACGGTACCTCCACTCACTCCCTTACGCCAAAGGATGTAGCTGCGCGCTAAGTATATCACGCGAGAACACGATCCGTGTGATAAAGGGAAGAAAAGCTCGAGTAAAACTGAATCAACCATGAACCGGTTTATGTTTCGAGTCTTTTAGGCCTCCGTGGCCACCACGATCAAAATTCGAAATACTAACTTATTACATGGGCCTTCATGCCCAGATTTGGCTCACAGGCCTTCGTCGTCGGCAGGCGGAACCACCTCGGCTTCAAAAAGCGAGGCCAGACGACTTCCAGGTTCTTCGGCGGCTTCGGTCAGCTCCACGCAGGCATCCTCGTTCTCGTCGTCTGTCCGATCGGGGTCTGTGATGAAGCCCTCGGCAACGAGCCTCATGTCAAACACAAACCCCGAACGGACGACGGCCAGCGCCCTCTTCACGCCGTGATGGAGGCCGTTCCGTATCTTCTCCCGGGCAAGGCGGCCCAGCGCCACCATCCGTCGGACGAAGGAGTTCCTCGGAACATCTTCCCCGGTGTCGGCGTCGGGCTCGACTCCTAGGCCATCACACACGGTGGTGATTGCGCCCTGGAGAAGTTGGGTCCTCCGGACCTCGGCTTCGAAGAGGCTCTGGAAGGAGTTGGCACACGATTGGGCCTCTCGGTTCTCTCTCTCCAGCTCTGAAACACGACAAACAAATTAGTGCCCAACGCGGGGCCTTCAACATCGTAACTATAACAACCACACTTACCCTCGATGTGGGTCCGCAGGCCCACGACCTCGTCGCGGAGCCCCCCACACGTTTGCTCGAGCCCCAGGAAGGCGCTGTCCTTGTCACGGATGGCTGCCTTTAGCACCTCGACCTCCTGCCGAGCAGACTCGAGAGCTGCGTCCTTCTCTTGGACGGCTCCCTGCAGCGTCATGATCTCGGCGTGGAAGGCGTCGCGCTGAAGGCCAACCTGGGAGACATCCTCCTCGAGCTCCCTCACCCGCGCAGACAAGGGCTCGAGGTCCCTGTGCGCCTGGGCAGCCTCCTCCCGAGCCTTGTCCAGGCTAGTGCGCATCACGGCCTCGCCCGCCCATGCCTGCGTTGCCTCTTCTTTCACCACGGCGTATGCGACGCGCAGCTCAGCCATCTCGGCGTTCCGATTGGATAGCTGTTTCTGGGCCTCCTCGACCAGGACCCGTTGCTGGGACAGCGTGCCCCACACGCCACTCTCGTCCCGGATGAAGAGCGACTTGCGGCGGGAGTACTCCTTCAGCTCCTGAACGCAATTCGAAAAGGTCACAAAACCGAGGAAAAAACACATCAAGAAAGCCGACGGGTCGATCATACCTCAGCGGCATCCCCCATACTCCGCACGGCACCGGACGCCACTCGGAGCAACCGGTCAAGGTGCTGGCGGACGCCCTCGAGGTATTCCCATCGGTGCACTTCATCTTTGTCGCTCAAGACAAAGATGGGCTCGGCGTCGGGGTTCGTAGCGTCCCTGAACTGAAGGGATGGCCCCCCCCACCTCGGCAGCTCCGTCTCTGCCCGCGCTATCGCCAGCGCGGCGATGTCGGGCCACGACGAAGATGACCCGGCCGGGGCGTCTCCCGGTCCCACGGAAGGACCGGCCTCGATATCCACCTCTCCAACGGCCGTCGCGACACCGGCCTGGTCCGCGACCTCACCCCCCTCGACCCCCATCGCTTGTTTTCCCTTGTCTAGGGGGATGTTGTCGAGGGGAACGTGAGGGCGGGCACTTACGACCGCCGGCGCTTCTAGAGCTGGCGCCTCGACCGACGACGGCGCCGGTGCCCGCGCCTCGACCGTTGGCACCTCCGGAACCGGCGCTTCTTCTTCCGGTGCTCCGGATAGAGGCTCGACCGCCCCGACCTCCACCATGCCCGCTGAATCTGCCAACGGGCCTTGTTGCGGCTGCGACCCCCTCGCCCGGGCCGTCTCTTGCCCTGACGCCGACGCGACCTCCTCCGTGGCCACATCAGCACCCGCCCGCTCCGCGTCGTGGATGGGTGCCTCGCCCGTCGCGAAGGCAACGGCAGCCTCGGCCGTCCCTGACGACCTGGGTCCCGCCTCGACTACGTCAAGCGCCGCCGCCTTTACCGGTTCGGACCCCTCGACGGCAGGCTCCGGGCCGGCAACCGCCGCGGCGTCGGCTGACCCCTGCCGTTATCGCAGGCGCCCTTTCGCGGCCTTGACCTGACAGACCCAGGCCGCGTCCTGCTCCGCCGACCGGTTGAGGACAACGGCACCGGCTCGCAGCGACTTCACAGGGGTAGGCCCCATCGGCTCCGCCTTCCGCTTCAGCCTGCGAAGTGAGAAGAATTGTCGGCCAACGGACTTTGGGAAAGGCTGGACAACCAAGCTGAGATACTTACCCGGAAATCGGCACCAAGTACCTTGACCCCGCGCGGCTCGAGCCTCCCGGGACGGCCGCTGGTGGCCTCGCGGCGGCCTCACCAGCAGGTCGAGCGCTCCTGGGAGCCCCGGCCGGTACACCGCCCTGCGCCCTCTGTGCTTCCGAGGCTAGCTGGCCTCGGGTCCTTACGCCCGCCGGCGTCGCCGCTGATGACGACGCCGGTACCGCCGCTTCCGCCCCTGCCGGAGCTTGCGAGGCCCCGGCTGGTGCGGGCGTCCCCATCGACCCCTCTCGCCGGGACCTAGGTAAAACGGCCCCTCCCGTCGAGGGCCCGGCTTCCTTCCCCACCTTCTTCCCCTCGACCTCCTCGACCACGACGACCGAGGAGGACACGCCCCCGATGGGCTCCAGCAGGGGCGAATGTCGGGAAGGTCGCCTAGCCTGGTCGCGATCTCATACCGCGACACGGCATCATCATCTTCGTCGCTGCTGCCGTCGTCCTCCCCCGAGACCGTCTCGGAAGGCGACAGCGACAGGGACACTCCGTCCATGGTCTGCTGGCGCCGGCGCTTCTTCAACGCCTCCGCCTCTTTGGCCTTGCGGACCGCCCGCTTCTTGGCCGTCTCCTTAGCCTGCTTCTTCTGGGCGACATGCAGGCGTCGAGCCTCCCGGGCGGGCCGGTCCTCTAGGACTGGTGGGCGCGTTTCCCGCAACGCCGACAAATCCTACACGCCGGCCTCGACCACATCAGCAAAATCCATAGAAAAACAAGAATAGCAATACCTCAGCCCCGAGATACGTACCACGGATTCGCACCCTTCGGTAGCCTCATGGGAACCTGATTGGCCTCCTCCACCTTGAAGTTCCCGACCATCCGGCGAGCCCGCCGGAGGACCTCCTCAAGGGTGAGGGATTTGTGGGACATCCGGGTACCCTCCAGGTTCGCCTCCGGAGTCATCTGGTCCAGGCGGAGACGACGCCGGCACAACGGCATCACTCTGCGGCGATGGAAGGCCGCAGCCACCGCCGCAGCCGTTAGGCCCTGAAGGCGAAGCTGCTGCAGCGCCGCCAGCTACGGGTCCAAGCGCGTCTTCTCGGCCTCGGGCACTCCGTACGACCAATGCTCCTCTCGAGCAGTCAGCACGCGGCCGGTGTACCTCGACAACTGATTTTCATCATTGCGGAGGTAGAACCAACGCTCGTGCCACCCACTGTTCGAGGAGATGAGGCGGGCCGGGATGTATAGATCCGTCCGACCCGATCTCACCTGTAGCACGCAGCTCCCAACTCGGGCCGCGCACAAGACGCCTTTCTCCCCCGCCCTCTTGGCGAAGAGCTCGGCCTTGAAAAGGTGAAGCCACAGGTTCCACTGCGGCTCCACCCTGAGGTAGCCCTCGCAGACCACCGTGAAGATGGCGGCCTGCGCGACGGCGTTGGGGGAAAGGTGATGAAGCTCCACCCGGTAGTGGTGGAGGAGCGCGCGCATGAAGATCGACGCCGGCACGCCAAACCCCCGCTCATGAAAGCTGACGAAGCTCACCACGTACCCTTTAGGGGGCGCTGGCTCCCGATGGGCAGGGGGCGGCGCCATCCACTTCGGCTGCAACAAGTTCGTCCTCGGCCGCAGTAGCCCGTCCTCGACCAACTCCTCCAACCTCCTCTCCGTCACCGAGGAGGCGGCCCAGTCGTCGGCGGGGAGGATCTGGCTCTTTCCTGCCATCGATGTCATCGGAAGGGGGGATGGAAGGAAAGGATGCGGCGGCTGCGGCGATACGGGCGGAGAACACGATGTGGCAGGGGATGTCTAAGGCAAAGGATTGCAGGGACGCAAGCGATCGGTGGGGAACGTAGACCCTAGGCCTTAGCTTTATATGCCCAGACGGAAGCCCAACGGCCGCGCGAGAAGGTAGGAACAGTTTCCCGCATTAAATGCGCTCACCTAACCGTTTCCTTATATCTCGCAGGAACTGGGCACGTGGCCGCTCCCCACGTCGTAACCATATACCGCTACCACGCCGATCTCGTCTCCCAAAAAAACGCGCTCGGCCAACGAAATATCCCCAGGTACGTGGTAAATGGGTGTGAAGCCCGCAATAAGTCTCGAGGGAGCGAAAGCTGGCCCTCGAAAGGGGTTCGACAGCTGCCCTCGAGCAACAGAGTTAGGGACGACCCAGGGTGCGCCCGTACATGGCCAAGGGCTCGAGCCGCGCTCTCGAGGCACCCCAGGACGTATTCGAGGCCGAAGGAGAAGGTTGTGGTAGGAATCCCTCCGGGGGAGGCATCGAGCCCTCGAATCCTGTCGAAGGGAATCGAGATCCACATGGCCACTTCTTGGCATTTTTGAGGGCGCCTCCGGGCCACTAGCCGACCCCTAACGAACGGGGCACGGGTTCTCACTCGAATTCACCCGTTAGCAGCTCACCGGAGATCGTCGGAACTCAGGCCCAAACGAGGGTAGTACGACGTTCTCCACCCCTCCTCCTTTTCTCGAAAAAGGAGCGTGAGGGTCGCGAAAGACAGCCGGGACTCTGATCGACCTCGTGCGTGCGAGGCTCGGGGTCCCGACCGCAAAAATGGGTGCGAAGCCCGCAATAAGTCTCGAGGGAGCGAAAGCTGGCCCTCGAACGGGGTTCGACAGCTGCCCTCGAGCAACAGAGTTAGGGACGACCCAGGGTGTGCCCGTACATGGCCAAGGGCTCGAGCCACGCTCTCGAGGCACCCCAGGACATATTCGAGGCCGAAGGAGAAGGTTGTAGTAGGAATCCCTTTGGGAGAGGCATCGAGCCCTCGAATCCTGTCGAAGGGAATCGAGATCCACACGACCACTCCTTGGCATTTTTGAGGGCGCCTCCGGGCCACTAGCCGACCCCTAACGAACGGGGCACAGGTTCTCACTCGAATTCACCCGCTAGCAGCTCACCGGAGATAGTCGTAACTCGGGCCCAAACGAGGGTAGTACGACGTTCTCCACCCCTCCTCCTTTTTTCGAAAAAGGAGCGCGAGGGTCGCACAGCGAAAGACGGCCGGGACCCTGATCGACCTCGCGTGCGCGAGGCTCGGGGGCTTGATCGCAACGAAATGTTCCCCAATCAAACGCGTACAAGACCTCGGAGGAGTCTCCATACTCCACCGAGGCCTCGGGGGCTACACCCGGCGGGTGCGCTCGCGCGCCCCCACCGGAAAAAATCACGACGCCACGACTCCAGTTCTGACCAACCTCTGGGAGAGTGATCACACACTCACCCAAAGGCTCGGGGGCTACTGTCGGTACCAACAGTACGGGGGTACCCACAGCTATCGCCAAAACACTAACATAACCAAAACCGCAATGAAAGATAGCCCACCTCGGCCGAGTATCACGAGGCCCGCTCGACGGGGCGCCTCGACCGCGCCCCGGCTCCGACTCGTACGAGGCCCGCTCGACGGGGCGCCTCGACCGCGCCCCGGCTCTGACTCGTACGAGGCCCGCTCGACGGGGCGCCTCGACCACGCCCCGGCTCCGACTCGTACGAGGCCCGCTTGACGGGGCGCCTCGACTGCGCCCCGGCTCCGACTCGTACGAGGCCCGCTCGACGGGGCGCCTCGACCGCGCCCCGGCTCCGACTCGTACGAGGCCCGCTCGACGGGGCGCCTCGACCGCACCCCGGCTCCTCGACGCGTTTTCTTTACCTACCTCAGGACGAAAGCCATAACATTCAATGCGGGTACCTACTACCACCTACCGGCATGGCTGCGGCATGGACCAACGTGGGAACAATACCCACGTCGAGTCTCACTGTTTTACCGCCCATCCCGTGATGGGAGGTGAAACCCATCACTGTACCCACCTTACCGCACACTGTTCACCATCAATCACCCTCGAGGGAGGATAAGACAAGGTCCGTTCCCCGCGATATCAGGGATTCGGCCTTATCCATCCAACCTCGACCCGGCCTCGACCCAGCTTCGACGCTCGGCTTAGTTCGAAGGACGGTATGGCATGGCGCTCTGGGTCATTTCGCCATCTTGTCTCCCACAACGTCAGGGTACCCAGGGATGGCCGGCCCTTCCGAAGGCATGTCGCTACAGTCAACTCAACAGGAATCGACAAAGCATTACCTCAAGGCTCCCCTTGGCTTGGCCTCCTCTCGCCTTATAAAAGGGTAGGCCAGGGTTCGATAGAGGGGGGCAGACGAACGAACCAACCAACGAACAGACGAACAAAAAGAAGACGAAACAACCAACCACCCGACCGAACAACGAAAAGCAAGAGATCAACATCTCAAGCAACCGCCTTTCTCCTTTTTTCTCTTTGAGACTTGGGCTCGACACCCTCTCTCGCCTGCTTGTAACCCCCTACACGAGCACCTCGGTGCAAGGAAATACAAACCTCTCCCCCCCGCTGGACGTAGGGCCTTCTTTTGCCCGAACCAGGATAAACCCCCGTGTGTTCTCCTTGCATCACCATCCAGGAAAGAGTCACGCAGCATTTACTCGTTGGTTTAGGACCCCCCTCGGTCCGAACACCGACAGAAATTTTACATTGAACCCCTTACAAGGCACCTCTAGAAGAAATTAGAAATACATTGCAAGCCTATCAGGGTGCTCCCGATGGTCATCGTTGCCGTCGACCGATGCCGCCACAGCCCGGCCATTCTCCGCTTCCTGGAGTGAAGGAATACGCCCAGGATGAAGCTAAAGGCCGACTCCCATGTCGATGAAGGAAGTAAATATTTTGAAACGCCCGGTGAGTAGCACATCAAACTTGATGTGCACTGAACACGATGAACTCTTCGGCAAACGACTCCTCGCCGTCTCTTCGTCGAAGTTGGAAGAAGCTGCCTGCTGCTCCACCGGCCATCCCAAATCGACGAACAACGACCCCATAAAGGGGAATAACCTCACAAGGAAGTTCCTGTCACAAACTCCTTGGTTTTTTTAGGAAAACATCACCCTTTTATTAGCTTATCATTGAAATACAAACACCATCAGGTGGCGATAAAAACCAGACATGTCTGCCAAGAGACAAAGACACAGAGCTCCTAGCTAGTCTATGCGAGCAATTGCCTCACATGCCAAATCGCCCACAAGCGAGTCACAACCCGAGCAATTGCCTCTTTAGACAAAGCCTTCCAAACTGCCGCCAGCCATGCTCTCACATCAACTTCATTGATCGTACATAGTGCTCCAGCGATTTCATCTTGCTCCAACGCCCAGACGGCCTTTGCCATGTGACACTCCAGGAGCGAATGCTTCTAGGAGTCCGGGTCACCGCAAATACTGCAACGGCTGTTCTCCGCCATGTTTCTACGATGCCGAACATCCTGTGTAGGGATGGATTGCCGAGCCAAACGCCATAGGAAGATTTGCACCTTGGACGACACCTGCACCTTCCAAAGAGCTGCCCACTCCTCCGCATCTTCTCTAGTATTAGATCTCCCAGCCGCGTGCTCGAGCCAGTTCGATCTCCTCTCTCTCGTGTGCACCAGCATTCTGTAAGCTGATCTTACTGTAAACATCCCCGACTTTTCATAGTGCCACGCCCAAAAGTCGCCCTGTGCCGAAGTGCAAAGAGGGATCCTCATGATCACTTCGGCATCCATCGGTAAGAAGAAGTCATTCACCGACTGTCTATCCCACCTCTGAAGAGATTGATCAATAAGCTCGTTGACCTTCTGTGGGGGGTTCTCTTTGACACAGCAAACTGGCCTCATCATGCCATCTCTCGGCAGCAAGTTTGATGACCAAATATCAGTCTGCTCACCGGTGCCAATCCTTCTGATCAAACCCTGAGCTAGGGTATCTCTCCCCTCAATTATTGACCTCCAAGTGCGTGAAGGATTTTGTCCAACTGTTGCTTCCAAAAATTCTCCCTCCACAAAATAAACAGCTTTAAGAATCCGAGCACTTAGAGCCCCCGGTCTTGTAAAATCCGCCACGCTTGGCGAGCAAGAAGCGCTAAGTTAAATAACTCCATATCCCGAAAGCCAAGACCACCCGTATACTTTGGCATTGTCATGTCTTCCCAAGCAACCCAACACATCCGACGCTTCCCATCTTTACTCCCCCACCAAAAGTTGCGCATCAAGCTGTCCATGTGTTGACAAAGGCCCCTCGGTAATTTGAAGCAAGACATAGAGTAAGTTGGAATGGCCTGCACCACTGATTTAATAAGCATTTCTTTTCCTCCTGCCGACAGACACTTCTCCATCCAACCCTAAATCCTGCGCCAAATCCTGTCTTTAATATATTTGAATGCCCCATTTGCTGAAATACCCACATCCGTTGGCATGCCCAAATACTTATCACTTAGCGCTTCAGTATGTATATTCAGCAACCCGTTTATCTCCTCCCTCACTTGGGAATTACACCCCTTTGCAAAGTGGATAGACGATTTCTCCATGTTCACCATCTGTCCAGAAGCTCGGCAATATAGGTGAAGTGCATCCTTCACCACCTCTGCATTCTCCTTGTCCGCCCTGAAAAACAACAGGTTGTCATCCACAAACAATAGGTGACTCACCATCGGAGCTGACGGTGCCACCCTTATGCCACTTAAGTTCGATGACTGAATTTTTGAATTTAAGAGGCACGAAAGGCCCTCTGCTGTTAACAAGAAAAGATAGGGAGAGATTGAATCTCCTTGACGAATTCCCCATGATGGTCTAAAACTTTCCAGTCTTTCACCATTAAAGAGCGCCGAAAAAGAGACCGAAGATACCAGCCTCATTACCATGTGCAACTGAAACCCAACTTGAGCATAATTCTGCGAAGGTATTCCCACTCAACGCGATCATATGCCTTCTTCATATCAAGCTTAACCCCACAACACCTGTTCTCCTGCACCCTCTTCTTTTTCATAAAATGAAGACATTCATAGGCCGCCAGGTTATTGTCCGTAATAAGCCTTCCCGGCACAAAGGTCGACTGCTCTTCCGAAATAATTTTCGGCAAAATGATCTGCAACCTGTTAGCCATAGATTTTGAGGCTATCTTGTAAATGACATTGCACAGGCTGATGGGACGAAACTGCCCCAATTCTTCGGGTTTCTCCACCTTCGGGATCAAAACAACACAATTGTTGTTAATCAACGAGAGGTCATCTTCTCCTTTGAGCACCCGAAGGACAACATCACAGACCTCATCCCCACACAAATCCCAGTGTCTTTGGAAGAAATGAGCTGGATAACCATCAGGACCAGCCGCCTTTGTCGGGAACATTTGAAACAGCGTTGCTTTAATCTCCTCCTTAGACAAAGGGCTTTCTAAGGTGGAGTTCATCTCCTCTGAAACTTTCCTTGGCACTGTTTCTAGGAGAGTCTACATGTCCTCAGTATCTTTTGACCGATAGAGGTCTTTATAAAACCCCAAAGTGAGCTCGACCATTTCTCCTTCACTCTCTGTCACCTGCCCATCAGGTCTCCTAAGTTTGGTAATCAAATTCCTTTTTCTTCGTTGGCTAGCCCGCAGGTGAAAGAAGTGAGTATTTTTATCTCCCTCTGAGAGCCATGAAATCCGCGATCTCTGCTTCCACATGATCTCCTCTCTATAATTCAGTTCCATGATCTTCTCCGCAATCTTGGACTCAGCATATGACGGACCAGCCCTCAATGGGTCTGACTGGATCTCTTCCAGTTCAGCTCTTAAGCGCTTCAATTCCTTTCCCACATGGCCAAAGGAACCAGCACCCCAAGCACTAAGCTTACCAGCAACCACTGTCAACTTCTCCACCATCTCCTTGAGCGTTCTTGCCTTCCAACGCTGCTGCCATGACTGAGTGAACATGGCCGCAAATTCCTCATGCCGCTCCCACATCATCTCATATTTAAAAGCTTTCGTTTTCCTTCTCCTTTGCTCCTGGGTATGGAGCCATCTCAGTAGGATTGGCCCGTGATCCGATGCTGCAGAGGTGAGATGTTGTAACTCCGCCCAAGGGAACCGAGCGCACCACTCTGTAGTTGCCAACACCCGATCAAGACGTACTCGACACCAAGAGCCTCCCGACACCTTCTTCTCATATGTCCAGGTCCGGTCAACAAAGCCTAGATCTTGGAAACCGCACACATCCACCATCTCACGAAAGCCTGCTATCTGTGCTAGGCTCCGCTCCTGGACACCGACATGCTCTTCCCTATGGAGAACTTCGTTGAAGTCACCCATACACAACCACGGCAACTGACATATAGGCAAAATTGACTTAATCATGCCCCATGTCCTATGCCTCTCCCCCACCTGCGCTTCGCCATAAACACAAGTGAGCCGCCATACATCCTCCCCGTTCTCTGTGATAATAGCGTCAATATGATACTGAGACAAACTCCTTGGTAGATTGGAAATAGATGAAACGTGCATAAGCCTAGCCCATTAGAATCGTCCAACCCACTCGGCCCAGTACTGCAGTGCACCCCATTACATGATTTCAGATTCAAACATTATTCGGAGTGTAAGGTATTTTCTTCGTATTATTATAAAAATTTGGCCGCTTAGGTCATGTTCAATGTGTAGTAGTGAACTTTTTTCGCAAAAGAGCCTATATAGCTCGTGTTTCATTAAGATTACGATAGCAGTAGTGACCTTAAAAGAGACAAAACGACATGTATTTCCAAGCCATTAATAAAATCACATAGGTGGGCAAAGCTTTTACATTTTCTCTTTCTCATGAAGCTATGGGCACCTCTGCATTCTTGTCACATCTCCAAGTCAGATTTCTTCCTATGGCCTTGTTTAGATTCCATAATTCACCCCCAAATTCTACTATGCAAAAAGAAGATTCCCCATCACATCAAAATGTCAGCACATATATGGAGTACTAAATATAGATGAAATAAAAAAACTAATTGCACAGTTTTGTTGTACTTTGCGAGACAAACATTTAGAGCCTAATTAATCAAGATTTGGATAATTATTAAAAAAAATAAAAGTGCTACAGTGCTTGGGGGTGACACTATGCCGAATCGGCCACCCCCAAGTCGGTGATCTAAACGAGGCCTATGTGCCATGGTAGAGTCACCATCCCTGTTACGTGTCTTGGTCATGGCTTGATAAGACGTTTGATGTAAAATCTACGCATTCGAAATAGGAGGTGTCACATGGATTTCGTATTGGGTGTTTGATACTAATAAAAAAAATAAATTATAGCATCCATCAGTAATCCACGAGACGAATTTATTAAGCCTAATTAATCCGCCATTAGCACATGTTTACTATAGCACCATATTGTCAAATCATGGACTAATTAGGCTTAAAAATCATCTCACGAAACAGTCTCAATCTGTGCATTTAGTTTCATAATTAGTCTATATTTAATACTCCATGCATGTATTAAACATCCGATGAGACATCGACTAAATTTTATGATGTGAATCCAAACATTTAGGGCCTATTTGGTTGGGACGTGGCTTTTGCAAAAGCTGATTTGAGTTTTGGGCTTTTGAAAAGTTGACGTGACTTACGTGCTTTGAAGAAGCCAAAGTCCTTTGGTAGCACAGGTGTAGCTTTTGGAAAAAGCAACTGTCCATGGAACCCACACGTCAGCTGACCCCACATGTCATTCTCTCACTCACTTGTCTTCTCCAATCTCGGTATGGCACTGCAGGGGACGGGTCGCCGGGTGGCTACGCCGCCATTGAGTAGCACTGCAGGGGAGGGGCCACGCAACCAGAGGGAGGGAGGAGGCCACGCCTAGGCTCTGGCATGTGGAGGGAGGGAGAAGGTCGAGCTTGCATCCATGGAGAAGGGAAGGTCGCGCTGCCTTGCTCGACCTCATCTTCCCTAGATCCGGCAAGGAAAGGCCGCACCGCTCGCCGGGGAGAGGACCGCGCCATTCGCCTGGGTCTCGCTGGCCTGGCATGCGGCGGCCAAAGAGGAAGGGCCGGCATGGGGATGTCCGGCTGGGGGCACGATGGCTGGCCGATCGGGGAAGAGCGTGCCACCGCGCCATCGCATTTCCTCGCGAGCCTCCAATAGGGACAGGAACAGTACGGAATAGGGAAAGAAAAAAACGAACTGGTACCTATGTGGCAGGTGGATAAATATTTAGCTCAAAAGCAGCTGAAAGTTTTGTACTAGAACAAAAGCTGCTTTTAGGCAAAAGCATATGTGACTTTTGGATTCTTTGGTTGGTTTTTAGCTTTTGTAAAAGCAAAAGCAGGTTCCAAATCCCAACCATACAGGGCCTTAGTAAGTACTTGCACTCTATTGCCTAGATAGCACTCACGGCTCTCTTGCCAGTATACCGTAGCATCACGATGATCAGGCGGTCCACTACCTTCTGGGAAGACATCTGGCTCGTGGACAAACCCTAACTAGTTGCCTATCCTAAGCTTTACAGCCATAGTCGAGGAGAATGTCAATGTCTACACAATTGTTCTGAGAGCGTCTGGCAACACTTACAACCATGTTTGTATATGTCCAAACAGTTATGATACCTGTTTTGAGAATAAGAGCAAGTACAACAATTGTCTTAGAGCATGGTCAATAATAGAGTCAAGTTGCTAGGCTATAAGTCAAGTTACAAGAGTCAAGTTATATAATAAGTGTCTTCTATTTATCTTAAAAAAGAACACTTGCTACTTGGGACCATTAATGCATATGCTTTCGTGCCTAGCTTGGTGCTTGGATGGGAGCCAAGCTCTCATCTCTCTCATCCCTTCTCTCCTCCATATTAGCATTAGCTTGGCTATAAGCTCATTATTGTACCTGCTCTTATAGCCAAGCTAATCAACATTTTTGCTGATGTGGATGAGACAAGTGAAGTGAGAAGAGAGCTTGGCTCTTATGCAAGCTAGGCACGGAAGCATAGCCAGTAGTGGGTCCCAATAAACATGTATATGAGAAAAATAGGAAAGAAAATGTAAATATATAATAATAAAATATTATAGAGAAATACAAGACTAACTATTGTATAACATAGCTTTTTTTATCTGTAATTGATTTAGAACAACCAAAGAAAACAGTAATTTGGGAGATTGGAGTAGATGGAGTCTATTGAAAGGTTTTAATATGGCTAAAGGGAGGGTGAATAGCCTAATAAAAATCTATAGGATTACTAGAGCAATTTGATTAGTAAGACAAACGACGTAATGCAATTTTGCTCTAGCTCTACAAGGGTTGCAAGCCACCTATCCAAACAATTCTATTTGTTATAAACACTAAGCACACACAAGAGCTAAGTAGCTACTCACTAAGAGCTCTTAAACTTGCTACACTAAAGAGCTCCACTAGAAGAACTTAAGCTAAAAGCAAGCTCTCAAAGCTAGCTACACTAAAGAGCTTGCTACAACTAGTTTGCTGGAAAGTAATAGAGAATTCAAGATTGTTATACCGCCGCGTAGGGGATGAACCAATCATCAAGATGATAACCAATCAATACACCGGGAGAATACCAAATGACAAGAGACACAAGTATTTTTCTCTCGAGGTTCACGTACTTACTGGCACGCTACGTCCCCATTGTGTCAACCAACACTTGGTGGTTCGGCGGCTAAGAGGTGTAGCATGAACCTCATCCAACCCGTGGACACTGCAAGAACCAACCCACAAGTGAGATAGCTCAATGACACGAGCAATCCACTAGAGTTGCCATTGGCGCTCCACCGGGGAAGGCACAAGAACCCCTCATAATCACCGGGAGGTGGCCAAGAACAATCATCAACTCTTACCACAACTCCTCCGCTGCTCCAAGTCGTCTAGGTGACCGCAACCACCAAGCGTAACAAGAATACCGCAGCTCAAACGATCCCCAAGTGCCACTAGATGCAATCACTCAAACAAATGCACTTGGAATCACTCAATCTTACTTTGGATTAACAACCAAGTAAGGGAGATAAGTGAGAAAGAGTATGCTCAGCTCAAGAGGATGTCATGATGATAAAAAATACCAAAAGAGGTCCCCAAGAGCCGGTCACAAACTATTTATAAGTGTCCCTAAAAAATAGAGCCGTTAGGCTCAACAATGTGCCTGCCTATAAGGTCCTAGATGGCTAGAGGGGGTGAATAGCCTATAAAAATTCTACAATAAACACTAAGTAAACTTGTTAGAATAACTAACGGCGTAAAGCGAGTTTTGCTTAGCCTACGGTAGTGATACAAGCCTCCTATCCACAAGTCTAGTAGATTATGATCTCTAGTTCACACAAGAGCTATGTCACTAAACTCACACTAGTGAGCAAGCTAACAACTACTAGCAAAGCTACTACTAGAGCTACACAAGATATTCTAGTAAATATAAATGCAAGAGAGAGGATTGTGATTCTTATACCGACGGTGGAGTAAAGATGTTGCCAATCACCAAGATGATATACAATCAATCAATATTGACAACAACACAATATGAAGACCAACCACCGAGAGATAAGTGACACAATATTTTTTGTTCACCCGGTGTTCACTTGTGCACCGACAAGCTACGTCACCGGTTGTGTCGACCAACACTTAGATGGTTCCTCAGTGTGACACTCAAGTCACTTGCCCCTCAAGGCACACCCCGCAAGGCACCACAAGACACCACTCTCAAGTGAGGTAACTCAATGACACGCACAATCCACTAGAGTTGCTTTTGGCGCTCCGCCGAGGAAAGCACAAGAACCTCTTACAATCAACCGGAGGTGGCCAAGAACAATCACCTTCTCTTGCCAACGCCTCCAACAATCTCCAAGCCGGCTAGGAGCGGTACTCTCCAAGAGTAACTAGAAATCCACCGGCTAAACCACCCACAAGTGCCACTAGATGCCCTCAAGCTATGTAATGCACTTTGGGATCACTCAATCTCACTTATGATTTGCAATCAAGCAAGAGAGATGAGTAGAAAGGAGATGCTCTAGCTCAAAGGATGTACATGTATGTTAGAAATCACCAGTTACCTCCCCAAGGGCCGGCCAACAAGTATTTATAAGCATCCCATACGAATAGAGCTATTATACCCCTTCACTGGGTCCTTTTCGGGATGACCGGACGCGTCGGTCATAACTGACCGGACGCGCTCAATCGCGTCCGATCCTCCAACGGTATAACGACCGGACGCGCCCTAGGAAATGACCGGACGCGCCTGTCAAACGACCGGACGCGCTCCAGTCAACGACCGGACGTGTCTGTCAAACGACCGGACGCGCCTGTCAAACGACCGGACGCGCCGATCGCACAGTACCACGCGCCCGCGAAGCAACGACCGGACGCGCTTCAGTTAACGACCGGACGCGACAGTGCCCATATCTGGTTAGAGTCCAGTAAGCTCCCTCAACGATCGGACGTGTCCGATCGTGTGTGACCGGACGTGCCCCGCGTCTGATCGTCCTTGCGAACCATAGTTCCTTCTGGGCACCTGACCGGACGCGCCAGTCTCGCAAGTGACCAGACGCGCCGGTTGCAAACCCTAGCACCCGCGTGCCTGACTACTGACCGGACGCGTCCGGTCATACCATGACCGCGTCCGGTGCAGCGTCCGGTCACCTCTGTGACCTCTGTTCGCCTCTGTTTCTTTTCTGACTTCTGGCGTAGTGGAAAATAGGCATTTCAACTCCTCGAAAACGTCTGAATCCCGTGCTCGCAAGCTCAGCGGGAGGGAGAAAGAGACCCAAACCCTCTCTACCGCTCAAACTCCAACGCCTTCATAAATGTGCCAACACCAACAAGTGATCACCACCTTGTGTACGTGTGTTAGCATTTTCATAAACATTTTTGAAGGTTTTCCAGTTAGCTCACTAGGCCCTACATGCAATGCACTTCATGAATTCACCTAGTGACACCCATGCGTCGAATAACCGATAAGACTTCCCCTCTTAATAGTTCGGCTATCGATCCTAAACCACTCACACCCTCTATGGTGTCTTGAGTGCAAAACAAAATGGCCCTATGGTTATACCTTTGCCTTGAGCCCATTTTGTTTTTCCAAAAGATATGATCCACTTCATATCATCACATAACCATCTCGATCCATCGACCTTGACTTCACTTGCTCTTCACCATTGCATCGGTCCGTCGGCGCCAAGTCTTGCTCAAGCTTCACCATCGCATGGTCCTTCGCTTTGAAGCCTCGACTTGCCCTTCACCTTCACAACCGGTCCATCGAGCCAAGCATCATTTTGGTCTTCATCATCTTGGCCACATGAGTCAATGTCATATCTCATATTCGATGACCACCTTTATCTAAATCATCCACTTAGATACAAAGGTTAGTCCTAGGTTTCATCAATTAGCCAAAACCAAACTAGGGACTTTCAATCTCCCCCTTTTTGGTAATTGATGACAACCCTCATAAAGATAATTTTGATAATAAAAGTTTTGAACTTGTCATACTTGTCCAATCATTTTGCTCATTAGTAAAGTTTGGACAATTATCACAAGCTCGGTTTTGGTAGCATTAGCTCTCCCTATATATGTGCATAGAGTTTAGATTGAAAGCTTTGCATATATGCATAGATAGAAGTGTTGAGAGAGTAATTTTACCAAAATGATGCTAAGGTGTAAGAAATGGACCTTTGAAGCGTGATACCACTCGGAGTTGCCTTTTACACCATCCTTAGCATCATGAGGTAACTAGACATCCATCACAATTTAAGAACCCCGTGAGATCAACAATATAGTAAAGGTTCTTGGACCACTTGTAAAGATTAAGGCACGTCTAGAAATCACATGTAAACTATTCCTATGCATGCTAGTAGATCATTTCATCATTCAAGTTCTATACTAGCATTGCACCACACAAGCATGTATATTGAATTTAAATACATGTGCAATGAGCAAGTCATATGAGAATGCACAAACAAATGCAATAACTTTGTTTATGAGCTTGCTCCCCCTACTTGTGTGCATCAAAATTTTATTTACCCCTTTATCATGTTGAATCATCTTTTTCTCTCCCCCTTTGTCAACAACTTACCCAAAATGAGATCAAATTGTGGAGAGAAAGACAATGTTTGATGGAGTAGGTTAAAATTTAACAAATTTGGTTCAACCTAGAACACTTGCCAAAGATATTTAATTCGATTTGAACCAAAGACAAGCTTCTTCATACCTCATAATAAGGGTTATCTTACCTATGTTGAATTAAACAACAACAACATCAACAACATAGCCTTTTGAATTAAACACTTATAGCAAATCTTCTAGATTCAACACTAGGTTTGCAAGCTCACAAACATGTCATATGCCACCACTAGATAAATAAAAAAAGAAGTAATAGTGGTAACATATATCCATCAAATTCATTTAATTTATCATGAATGCTCATGCGTACCACTTATTATGTCTACATGCTCTAGCAAGTCCTTAGCATAGGATGAATGATATGTCAATCAACTTTACCTTGCAATGTCAAATGAGAGGCATGTCAATAAGTGGGTGGGGTGCATTCAACTCATGTTTGAGAAATCAAGAATGTTCAACTCATTCCTTAGCTTGCAAAACCTCTTTTCATCAAGTGGCTTGGTGAGAATATCGGCAAGTTGATCATTGGTGCCAACACTTTCAATGGCAATATCTCCCTTTTGTTGATGATCTCTAATGAAATGATGCCTTATGTCAATATGCTTTGTTCTTCCATGTTGAACTGGGTTTTGTATCATCTTGATTGCACTTTCATTATCACATAGCAATAGCACATTCTTGAAGTTGAGGCCATAATCCTTCAAAGTTGATTTCATCCATAGCAATTGTGCACAACAACTCCCCGCACTCACATATTTGGCTTCGGCGATAGAGATTGCCACACTATTTTGTTTCTTTGAGGACCATGACACAAGTGATCTTCCAAGTAATTGACATGTGCCACTTGTGCTCTTTCTATTGATCTTGCAACCCCCATAGTCGGAGTCTGAATATCTAATCAATTTAAACTTTGACCCCTTGGGATACCATAGTCCAACATCTCTTGTTTGCTTCAAGTACCTCAATATTCTCTTTGCGGCCGTGAGATGACTCTCTCTAGGTGAGGCTTGATATCTAGCACACATACAAACACTAAACATGACATCCGGCCTTGATACGGTGACATAGAGTAGACTTCCAATCAAAGACCAATATTCCTTTTGATTCACTATTTTGCCATCAAGATCACTATCCAAATTGCCATTTGTACCCATTGGAGTTGAAATTGGCTTTGCATCTTGCATTCCAAATTTCTTCAACATGTCCCTTATGTATTTCCCTTGACTCACAAATGTCCCATTCTTCAATTGCTTGACTTGGAGACCAAGAAAGTAGCTAAGTTCACCAATCATAGACATTTCAAACTCTTTGGTCATCATAGCACCAAATTCTTCACAATAAACTTGATCGGTTGATCCAAAGATGATGTTATCAACATATATTTGCACTATGAATAGATCATTCCCAATCTTCTTGGTGAATAGAGTTGTATCAACCTTGCCCATCTTAAATCCCTTAGAGAGAAGGAAATCCCTTAGCCTCTCATACCATGCTCTAGGTGCTTGCTTTAAGCCATATAAAGCCTTCTTCAACTTGTATACATGGTTGAGTTTCTTGTCATCTTCAAATCCGGGAGGTTGCTCAACAAAGACTAACTCATTGATAATCCCATTGAGAAATACACTTTTGACATCCATTTGATATAGTTTGATGTTGTGTGCACAAGCATAAGCCAATAGAATCCTTATTGCCTCTAATCTTGTCACGGGAGCATATGTCTCATCATAGTCAAGACCTTCTACTTGAGTGTAACCTTGAGCAACTAGTCTTGCTTTGTTTCTCACCACAATGCCATCTTGATCTTGCTTGTTTTTGAACACCCATTTGGTTCCAATCACATTATAGTCATTTGGCCTTTCTACCAATTCTCAAACATCATTTCTTATGAAATTGTTAAGTTCTTCTTGCACAGCCATAATCCAATCGGCATCCCTCAAAGCTTCCTCTATTTTCTTTGGTTCCATGGTTGACACAAATGATGCATGCTCATAAAACATAGCCAATCTTGATCTTGTTTGCACACCACTTCTAATATCACCAATAACACTATCAATGGGGTGATCTCTTGCAACATTTTGTAGTTGGAGTACTTGCACTTGATTACTTGAGCTTGATTGATCACTTGATGTATCTTGATGAGATGAACTAGCACCATGATCTTGCACTTGAGAGTCACTAGCTTGCTTGAATGGAGAATTGAGCACTTGATCTTTATCATCATCTTGAATATTAATTACTTGCTTTGCTCTAATGTCCCCAATGTCCGTGTTCTTCATTGCTTCCACCAATAGAGTTCTACCAACATCATCTAGATTCTCTTATTCATCTTGTGACCCATTGGTTTCATCAAATTGCACATCATGGACTTCTTCTAGAATGCCACTTGAATTGTTCCAAACTCTATAAGCTTTGCTTGTAGTTGAATAACCGAGTAGGAACCCCTCATCACATCTCTTGTCAAACTTTCCCAATCTAGTGCCCTTCTTCAAGATATAACATTTGCAACCAAACACTCTAAAGTAAGAAATATTGGGCTTTCTTCCATGAAGTAGCTCATATGGGGTCTTCTCTAGCAATGGATGACAATATAGTCTATTGATGTAGTAGCAAGCGGTATTGATTGCTTCATCCCAAAATGATTGACTCACATTGTACTCATGAAGCATTGATCTACCCATATCAAGTAATGTTCTATTCTTTCTCTCAACTAGGCCATTTGATTGTGGAGTGTACTTGGCCGAGAATTAATGTCCAATGCCATAGTGATCACAAAGTTCTTTAATTCTTGTATTCTTGAACTCACTTCCATTGTCACTTCTCACTTTCTTGATTCTAATCTCAAACTCGTTGTGAACTCTAGTGAGAAATGTCTTGAAGGTGTCAAACACTTCACTTTTGTCACTAAGAAAGAATACCCATGTGAATCTTGTGAAGTCATCTACTATGACAAAACCATACTTATTACCACCTATGCTTGAGTATGTTGTTGGGCCAAATAGATCCATGTGTATCAAATCAAATGCTTTGCATGTGCTCATTGTACTCTTCTTTGGATGTGAGCTTCTAACTTGCTTCCCGGCTTGACATGCACTTCAAAGCTTATTCTTCTCAAATTCAACATCTTTCAAACCATTGACAAGATTGTGAGTTGTAAGATTCTTCAATTGTTTCATGCCAACATGACCAAGCATTCTATGCCAAAGCCAACCCATGCTTGATTTGGAGATTAAGCAAGTTGTCAAAGAAGTTTCTCTAGCATTAAAGTCAACTAGGTAGAGATTATCATATCTAAAGCCCTTGAATGCCACATTTGAACCATCTATACTAATGACTTCCACATCATCAACTCTAAAGATACATTTGTAACCAAGATCACATATTTATGCCACGAATAGAAGATTGAAATCCAAGCTTTCAACTAGCAACACATTGGAGATACTCAAATCATTTGATATTGCAATCTTGCCCAATCCAATAACCTTGTCTTTCTTGTTATTGCCAAATGTGATAGAATCAACACCACTATCATTGTCATTGATTGAGTCAAACATTCTTGATGTACCGGTCATGTGTTGAGTGCACCCACTATCAATAATCCAATGCCTTCCTCCGGCTTTGTAATTGATCTACAAGCAAATCAATGAAGCTTAGGTACCCATTTTTGCTTGGGTCCTTGTAGGTTAGTAACTAAGCTCTTTGGTACCCAAATAGCCTTCTTCTTTGGGCCAACAATGGGTGTACCAATAAACTTAGCTTTCACACCTTTCACACATTTGGTAAGCACATAGCAAGAATCAAAAGGTATAACATTAACAAGGTTCTTGCTTTGGTTCTTTTTATTGCACTTATGCTCTAGGTGCCCAACTTGCTTGCATCTATTGCAAAACCGACCATTGCCCTTCACAAAGCTAGGCTTTGGAGTTGCAAAGGCCGACTTGCCTTTCTTGGGGGTGTAGCCCAATCCCTCTTTGTTAAGAGAGAACCTTTGGCTACCCAAGCACTTAAGCAAGCGGGCCTCACCACCATAGGCCTTGCCTAGGGCGTGAGTGAGCTCATCCACCTCTCTCTTGAGAGTCTCATTCTCAACCATTAGTGAGGCATCACAAGTGAAACCATAACTAGTAGTGGAGGTAGAGTCGATGGTGGTGGATGAAGAGCTACAAGAAGGGTTAGCATTTGACATGATGATAGGTTCATAAGAGGATTCATCAATTATATCACATGTAACACCTATATCACATGATACAACAACCTCCTTCTTTGCTTGTTGCTCAAGTAGCAATGAGTGAGTTTTTTTAAGCTTGGAATGAGCCTTACCAAGATCCTCATGGTCTTCCACTAGACTCTCATGAGTGGTCTTAAGCTCACTAAGAACTTTCTTAAGTATTGCTACTTTCATTGAAAGCTTCTTACACTCCTTGTTCTTGGCAATAGCTATGTCTCTAGTTTGTTGCATCAAGTCATATAGTTGTTCTTTAGTTGGTTCATCATCATCATTTTTATTATCATTATTATTATCATTATCACTATAACTATCATGAGCATATTCCATTTCACTCTCATCATCACTCTCATTATATAATACCTTAGCTTCTTTGGCCATGAAGCACGAAGAGGATGAATCAAATAGTGATGGCTTCTTGTTGATAGCAATGGAAGCAAAAGCCTTGTTAGATGATTCTTCTTCTTCTTCGTCATCACTTTCCCAAGTGGCCACATAGACTCCATTTTTGTCCTTCTTGAAAGTTATCTTGACTTCTCTCTTTTTCTTCTTAAACTTGCCCCTCTTGTTCTTCTTTTTCTTGTCATAGGGACATTCGGCTTGAAGATGTTCGGTGCTATCACAATTGAAGCACTTCCTTTGTTGCTCATTGCTCTTGAAGTTGTCATTTCTCTTTTTGAAGCCTCTTCTCTTAATAAACATGTGACCTATTTTCTTGACTACAAGAGCAAGTGCCTCATCATCAATCTCAAAATCTTCACCTTTATTATTGTCTTCTTCTTCTTCCATGATGATAGCTTTGCCCTTGGAGGAGATAGCCTTGAATGCCACGGTCTTCTTCTTCTTTTCTTCCTCCTTCTTCTCCTTCTCATCGGCATCTTGATCATACTTGTCATATGTCAAGACTTCACCAAGTAAATCATTGGGCTTCATTGCATCAAGCCCATCTCTTTGTAACATCATGATCAATATTTTGAATCTTCTTGGTAAGCTCAACAAGAACTTGTGGCAAAAGTCTTGGTCTTGTGTCTTGTGCCCTAAGCTCTTGAGATCATTCACAATGACTTGCAATCTATGAAACATTTCTAAGATTGTTTCTTCTTCTTTCATCTTGAAGTTCTCAAACTCACTCTTGAGCCCATATAGCTTGGCACTCTTCACAACCTTAGTGCCTTCATATGTTTCACTCAATCTTGTCCACACTTCACTAGCAAATTCCAAATCCTTGATGCCCTCAAACACCTTTGAATCAATGCCATTGTATATAGTATTCAGAGCCATCCGGTTGCAAGTGCGGTTGTCTCTATCATTGAGAGTGAGGTTGTTGGGATCAAGGATTGCATAGTCCTTCTCGGTGACTTCCCACACCTTCTCGTGAATTGAGCCAAGGTATATAGTCATCTTCCTTTTCCAATAGTCAAAGGAAGAAACTCCATCAAAGAATGGTGGCTTGCCCCTAACATGATTGAACACAATTTGAGCCATTTTTCACACCGAAGGATGTTAAGTCTTGATTAAAACGGTGACCACGGCTCCGATACCACTTGTAAGGTCCTAGATGGCTAGAGGGGGGGTGAATAGCCTATAAAAATTCTACAATAAACACTAAGCAAACTTGTTAGAATAACTAACGGCGTAAAGCGAGTTTTGCTTAGCCTACGGTAGTGATGCAAGCCTCCTATCCACAAGTCTAGTAGATTATGATCTCTAGTTCACACAAGAGCTATGTCACTAAACTTATACTAGTGAGCAAGCTAACAACTACTAACAAAGCTACTACTAGAGCTACACAAGATATTCTAGTAAAATATAAATGCAAGAGAAAGGATTGTGATTTTTATACCGACGGTGGAGTGAAGATGTTGCCAATCACCAAGATGATATATAATCAATCAATATTGACAACAACACAATATGAAGACCAACCACCGAGAGATAAGTGACACATTATTTTTGTTCACCCGGTGTTCACTTGTGCACCAATAAGCTACGTCATCGATTGTGTCGACCAACACTTAGATGGTTTCTCGGTGTGACCCTCAAGTCACTTGCCTCTCAAGGCATGCCCCGCAAGACACCACAAGACACCACTCTCAAGTGAGGTAACTCAATGACACGCGCAATCCAGTAGAGTTGTTTTTGGCGCTCCGCCGAGGAAAGCACAAGAACCTCTTACAATCAACCGGAGGTGGCCAAGAATAATCACCTTCTCTTGCCAACGCCTCCAACAATCTCCAAGCCGGCTAGAAGCGGTACTCTCCAAGAGTAACAAAAAATCCACCGGCTAAACCACCCACAAGTGCCACTAGATGCCCTCAAGCTATGCAATGCACTTTGGGATCACTCAATCTCACTTATGATTTGCAATCAAGCAAGAGAGATGAGTAGGAAGGAGATGCTCTAGCTCAAAGGATGTACAAGTATGTTAGAAATCACCAGTTACCTTCCCAAGGGCCGGCCAACAAGTATTTATAAGCATCCCATCCGAATAGAGCCGTTATACCCCTTCACTGGGTCCTTTTCGAGATGACCAGATGTGCCGGTCATAACTGACCGGACGCGCTCAACCGCGTCTGATCCTCCAACGGTCACTGAGCCCCAACGGTCAAACCAACGACCGGACGCACCCCAGGCAACGACCGGACGCGCCTGTCAAACGACCGGACGCGCTCCGGTCAACGACCGGACGCGCCTGTCAAACGACCGGACGCGCCGATCGCACAGTACCGCGTGCCCGCGAAGCAACGACCGGACACGCTCTAGTCAACGACCGGACACGACAGTGCCCGCGTCCGGTTAGAGTCCAGTAAGCTCCCTCAATGATCGGACGCGTCTGATCGTGTGTGACCGAACGCGCCCCGCGTCCGATCATCCTTGCGAACCGCAGTTCCTTCTGGGCACCTGACCAGACACGCCGGTTGCAAATCCTAGCACCCGCGCGCCTGACTACTGACCGGACGCGTCTGGTCATACCATGACCGCGTCCGGTGCAGCGTCCGGTCACCTCTGTGACCTCTGTTCGCCTCCGTTTCTTTTCTGACTTCCGGCGTAGTAGAAAATAGGCATTTCAACTCCTCGAAAACGCCTGAATCCCGCGCTCACAAGCTCGGCGGGAGGGAGAGAGAGACCCAAACCCTCTCTACCGCTCAAACTCCAACGCCTTCGTAAATGTGCCAACACCAACAAGTGATCACCATCTTGTGTACGTCTGTTAGCATTTTCATAAACATTTTCGAAGGTTTTCCAGTTAGCTCACTAGGCCCTACATGCAATACACTTCATGAATTCACCTAGTGGCACCCATGCGTCGAATAACCGATAAGACTTCCCCTCTTAATAGTTCAGCTATCGATCCTAAACCACTCACACCCTCTATGGTGTCTTGAGTGTAAAACAAAATGGCCCTATGGTTATACCTTTGTCTTGAGCCCATTTTGTTTTTCTAAAAGATATGATCCACTTCATATCATCACATGACCGTCTCGATCCATCGACCTTGACTTCACTTGCTCTTCACCGTTGCATCGGTCCGTTGGCGCCAAGTCTTGCTCAAGCTTCACCATCGCATGGTCCTTCGCTTCGAAGCCTCGACTTACCCTTCACCTTCACAACCGGTCCATCGAGCCAAGCATCATCTTGGTCTTCATCATCTTGGCCACATGAGTCAATGTCATGTCTCATATTCAATGACCACCTTTATCTAAATCATCCACTTAGATACAAAGGTTAGTCCTAGATTTCATAAATTAGCCAAAACCAAACTAGGGACTTTCACTGCCTCGAGGCAACCAGACACGCCGGTTGGGTTGATCGGACGCAGCCTCAGCGTCCGGTCGATGCGCGCCAAGCCCACGGATGAGCGCCACGTGTCCTTGTGCAAATACTATGCGTTGATCTTCAACGATTGCGA
This sequence comes from Saccharum hybrid cultivar R570, assembly GCA_038087645.1. Classification (NCBI taxonomy): domain Eukaryota; kingdom Viridiplantae; phylum Streptophyta; class Magnoliopsida; order Poales; family Poaceae; genus Saccharum; species Saccharum hybrid cultivar. The sequence goes on from JAQSUU010000012.1 coordinate 17,760,561, forward strand.
AGTTAGTCAGTGTGCAGTCAAAGCCGTGAGCGGACGTGCCTGAAGAAAGGACCGGACACGGCTAACCCAGGGTTTGATCGAGTACCGTAAGGGTTTTTCGCATGGAAATAGTGACTGGACACATGTGACCTGATGCGCCCAGCGTCCGGTCCGACCATCGCCTCCTGCGCGCAACCAGTCAACACTGACCGGACGCTGACGTCAGCGTCCGGTCACAGCGTGACCAGCGTTCGGTCAGTGTTTTTCAGCGAGAAACACTTTCGCGACTTCACCACCTTCTTAACCCTTGCTCAAATGTGCTAACCACCAAGTGTATCATCTTGTGCCCGTGTGTTAGCATATTTTTACAAATATTTTCAAGGGTTATGTTAGCTCACACTAGGTCATAATATATATGCTCATATGAATTCACCTAGTGACACTTGATAACCGTTTTAACCGTGAAATTCCCCTATTCATAGTACGACTATCAATCATAAGCCACTCACACCCTCTATAGTGTCTTTAGTGCAAAACAAAAATGGCTCTATCACATATACCTTTGCCTTTAGCCAATTTTTATTTTTCTCTTTCTTCTTTTCCAAGTTAAGCCTTTAATCATCTTGTGGTCAACACCATCATCACCATGATCCTTCTCTAGGCTCTATCACTAGGGCTTTCATCAATACACCTAATATTAAAGAGTGAAGGAAGAACCTCTTTCCCCTGTCCGTCCATCCCTCACTCACCCACTCATTTCTCGCTTGAGATTGGAGTCGAAAAATTTTCATTCGTGCCGCACACCTCTCATCTCTTGGTTTGGTCGCTCAAACTTGTTCGTGATGCGACACGTGTGCGGACATGTGGCTTGCATTTTATATTTCTTAAACTCACAAGAGATGCACACAGTAGCCACCTCTTTAAGTTGATTAAATGACCTTTTAATTTCTAATATGGAACTAATCATTTATTATACTAGCATTTATTATAGGCTTTGACCTTTTTTATGAGCCAAAGTCCAATTAAATCCAACAATAGCTAGCTCACTATTACTGCACAAGCATCACACAATAAATTATATGTCCTGTTGCAACGTACGAGTATGGCAGTGTTTAGTTCCTTCAAAATTTCAAAAAATTTACAAGATTTTTCGTCACATCAAATCTTTGGACGCATGCATGGAGCATTAAATGTAGGTAAAAAAAATATCTAATTGCACAGTTTGTCTGTAAATGTCGAGACGAATCTTTTGAGCCTAGTTAGTCCATGATTGGATAAATTTTACCAAATAACAACGAAAAGTGCTACAGAAACTTTACACGCACTTTACAACCATCTAAACACACCCTTTGTGTCCCTGTAACATTGTCGACTAGTGACTTTCGTTAAAGAAAAAAATGTGATGTCAAATTTCTCCAAAAACAAGTCGAAATTCAAATAATCATCCGTTCAGGATTAAAGAAAGGCCATTTGCATAGAACATATGTGCCACTAATTTGACCTGTCGTATTGAATGCTGAAGCCAGATTTGAATAGCAGCAATGCTGTTGCAAAAACCGCCCTGTTTAGTTCCTTTAAACTTCCAAATTAGCCTATGATTAGACGCATGCATGGAGCATTAAATATAGGTAAAAAATAACTAATTATACAGTTTGGTTGTAAATTATGAGACGAATCTTTCGAACCTTAATAGCTTATGATTAGACACTAATTGCTAAATACAAAAGAAAGTGTTACTGTGCTTCCAAAAACTTTACAGATGCAACTAAACACAGCCTATGAGAGGTCATACACATATGCCTTTCATCATTTTTAGGCATTCCAAGGCTCCAAGATTTGACCAAACAGTCCAGGCCTCCAGCTCTGCTCTCGCACAGAGACTAGTAGACCAATCATTCCACGTTATTTTCCTCTGCCCCCGCTAGTTGAATCAGTCCACCCCCTCTCTTTACACTGTATACACGGCAGGCAAGCCCATGCAACCACGTCAAAACACCACACGACAAGACATCATGCAAGTCCTGCGACTCTGCGAGGCTGCTCCAAGGAGTAGTACTACTACCGAGGCCTGGTTTCCCATTCTTCCTCAAATTCCAGTACGTAAAAAGAAGATTTTCTGTCACATTAAAATATCGGCAAATGCATGGAGTACTAAATATTGATGAAATCAAAAACTAATTACACAGTTTTGTTGTACTTTGCGAGACAAATATTTTAAGCCTAGTTAGTCAAAATTTGGATAATTTTTACTAAATACAAATGAAATGCTACAGGAATTCTGATACAGTGTTTTTCTTCCCTATTCGCCGAACTAAACGAGGCCCAAAAAAAAAACTGAAGTCAGTCTTGAGCGGCCATCAGCCATTGAAGACAGACAAGTCGCAGGCGGTTAACTAACCACTAATTAAAACTAAAAAAAGCCCAGCAGAAAAAATGTCATCGGCCTTGTTTAGATGTTGGAATTGGGAGGAGAAGTTGGAATAGTGTAGGTCACGTCGTACTGTAGCAACTTTTGTTTTTATTTGGTAAAAATTGTCTAAACTTTGACTAATTAGGCTCAAAATGTTCGTCTCGCAAAGTACAACAAAACTGTGCAATTAGTTTTTAATTTCATCTACATTTAGTACTCCATGCATGTGCCGACATTTTGATGTGACGGGGAATCTTCTTTTTGCATAGTGAAATTTGGGGTTGGATTTGGGAACTGAACAAGGGCATCAACCAGGATTGACCATGCCACACGGATCAACGCTGGTTGGCCCGGACGCCCAGGTCGATCCAAACGAAAGGGACGAGCTCCGCAACAGCAAGGCCAGAAGCCGAGCCCAGCCAGCGCCAGCCAAAGACGACCGCCGCCCGGGAGCCAGCCCACTCAAACCCATTGGTCTCCTCCCTCTCTTTGTCCACCGCGTCGTCGTCTCCCTCCCCGCCCCCCTTTATATTACAACCCCGTCGGGACTACACTGACCATCACCGCCTCGAATCCATCGCTCCACTGCTCGAACCCGACTCACCGGCGCCTGCTCCCGCCTGGCTCCCGGGTCCATTCGTCGACCCGTCGCCGGCCAAAGCGCGCCTCCAAGCTCCTCCCGCTAAAGCGAAGGCGCCACATCGGAGGAATTGTAGTTGTTTGTCCTCCTCTTCTCGACAGCGCGGAGCGGGGAGATCCGACCGGACTTGGGATCGATTCCTTCCCTTTTCTCGGTAAGGAAGCCCTAGCTTTGCTTGGATGACTTGTTGGCGTTCTCCTGCTGGATCTTACCAGTGCTGCCAATCAAACCCGAATCTCTGTTGCTGGGGTGGGGGTGTTCTTCAGGCCGTCCAATTCGTTGCGGATTCCCTTGCTGTGTGCAGGGGCGAGGTAGATAGTGGCCTGTTTGTTTCCCGAAAATCCGAAAGGGGTTCAGCTGAACCCACGAGTTCCCCCCACGTTAAGCCCGCCGCACCGGGTTCGGCGATCGATCTGACTGATTGAAACTGCTTGGTTGGCAGATTCAGGGCGCTAAAGAGTTCCTGGGGGAAGCTCCTGGGGACATGGACATGGCATTGCCCGTTGTGAATGCCACAGCGGCGGTGCTCGCCCGTGTCTCGGCTGCGTTCAATGCCCCCCTTGCCCGTGCAGTCGTCTTTGGGGTTCATATTGATGGTAATCCCTCTTTTCTCATGGACTCATAAGATGGATTGGTTGGGCTTAGTGTCTCACATTCAGTGGCGATGTGATTTTTCAGGGCACTTGGTTGTGGAAGGGCTGCTTATTGCAGTCATAGTGTTTCAGCTCTCCAGGAAGAGCTACAAACCACCAAAGAAGCCACTCACTGAAAAGGTCAGGTGTTCTTCTGCTCGTTCCTAACTACTAAGCCAGTTACTACTTGGTAGTGGAAAATATTGTTCTCGTTGTCGCTTCATGAAGCATATCACTGAATGCTACCATTTTGTCTATGCAGGAGATTGATGAGCTATGTGATGAGTGGGAGCCAGAGCCGCTATGCCCTCCAATCAAGGAGGGGGCCAGAATAGATACTCCAATGTTGGAAAGGTTTGCACTATAGCTTGGTTTCCATTGGAGTTGTACCAGATTGTTAGTTCAAACCAGTAGTTGACCCATTGGTGTTGGAAATTTATAGCAGTCTAAAGGATCACAATTAATTAGGGTATACATTGTGGTTTGGACATGTCCAACGGAGGCCTCCTGAGGCGCCGGTGCGTAGTGGAGTTCTAAAGCGGGCCGATAATATAAAGAGCGGTAGAGGTCGACCTAAACTAACTTGGGACGAGTCCGTTAAGAGAGATCTTAAGGAGTGGAATATCCCCAAGGATTTAGCTATGGACAGGAGCGCTTGGAGATTAGCAATCAACGTGCCTGAACCGTGACCTCTTTTGTCTTGTGCCCTTTATGTCCCTTTATGTGTCTCCCTCGTCTCTTTTGGGTTTCATCTCTAGCCTACCCCAACTTGCTTGGGACAAAAGGCTATGTTGTTGTTGTTGTTGTTGTTGTATACGTTGTGGTTGTTGTTGCATGAGTAATCCTACATATCATTTCGTATCTATGGATTAACTGGGTGGTCTCACTCTTGAATTTGTGGGAGTGTAAGTGCAGTTCTTATACTAGTTTCACTTAACTTAATAGTGCCATGTGTGGGACCTATTGATCTGGAACATTTACTCGCTAGATTATATGACATTTAAACCATATACTCATGAATAAGCAGCAAGGGACACCTTGAACCACAGAGTATCAGTTTCACTTGCTACCCAAACACCTACATGGCTACATGCTTCTTGGATTGTATTCTCTCTTCTCTGATATCAGTAGGATCATCAAAGCATCTAATGTATGCTGCTGGATGTATATTGCTAATCTTATTTCTTAGGAGGGTTTCATGACATCACAATATAAGCATGTACCTTCATTGCGCTAATAAAACAGCAATTTCATCAATGATATGGTCTCCTAGTCTGTAGTTCCTACCAGTGTGCATACTATAATGGCATTTTATGTTTTTGTTATAGGAATAGCTATTGAACATCTCTTGTGGTAGCAGTGCTCTATCTGAAGACACTCCTATACATGGAATATTCTTTTTGTGGAATATCCCCTGAAATCTGTTTTGAGTTATCTGTGTATATCATTTAATTCACCAGAAGTTTTCTTCAGGCATTTCTGGTTTTGTGTTACAAATATGTATGCATTATGGATTACAAACGTTTATGGTGTGAAGTAGCCATGATTGCATCATATATGAACTTCTGAGGATCAGAATTAGCCCTTCTATTCTGCTTTTATACAGTGCCGCTGGACCACATACAATTGTTGATGGTAAAGAAGTTGTGAACTTTGCATCAGCAAACTACCTTGGTTTAATTGGCAACGAAAAGATTATTGTAAGAGACAAGTTTATTGCTTGACAATGTTTCAATATTTTTTTTTGGGAATATCTAAATGAAGTGAATGACTTTCAGGATTCTTGCATTGGTTCACTGGAGAAATATGGTGTTGGGTCTTGTGGTCCACGTGGCTTTTATGGAACAATTGGTTTGTACTATCATCCTCAGACAATGACCTTGGTTGAAAGTATAGAGGAGGAACTTAACTTTCCAATGTATTCTTGCAGATGTCCATCTTGACTGTGAGTCAAAAATAGCTAAATTCCTGGGGACTCCAGACTCCATTCTGTATTCATATGGGATTTCTACAATATTCAGTGTGATACCTGCCTTCTGTAAGAAAGGAGATATCATAGTCGCGTAAGTTCACCTTATTAAAAATTTATGAAATTCATTAAGTATTTATGAAACTTTGACTTGTTTGTTGTATTGATATCCGCATGCTTGGCCTTTTAGACACATGAATTTATCTAGCTCAGCTTTAGCACAACATTTTCGCCTCTTTCTTGTCTCTATTGATGAATTGATATTCCTGTCAGTTAATTGTACCTGGGTAGTTTTTTCCATTATTTTTTTCTTTCTCTTGACTGTTCCCTTGCTAAATTTGCACCAATATTTGATGTGATTGCAGTGATGAGGGTGTTCACTGGGCAGTGCAAAATGGTCTCCATCTATCAAGAAGCACTGTGGTGTACTTCAAGCACAATGATATGGCTTCACTTGCAAGCACTTTGGAAAAACTTACTCGTGGAAATAAGCGTGCTGAAAAAATTAGACGCTACATTGTTGTAGAGTCCATTTACCAGGTGCAGTGCCTTTTTTTATTGTTTTGTGTTGATTTGTGCTGTCTTTTTTCATGTCCTTGTGGAAGTTTGGAACATAAGATGTCAATTCAACCTGTACAACCTAGGCAATTCATGAAACCTCTCTTAAAGTCGTCATGGTTTGTGACCACAGAATTCTGGCCAAATTGCCCCCTTGGATGAGATTGTCAAGTTGAAGGAGAAATATCGGTTCCGTGTTATTCTGGAGGAGAGTCATTCTTTTGGGGTGCTTGGCAAGTCTGGGCGAGGCCTTGCTGAACATTATGGAGTTCCTGTGAGTATTTTGCCTCAGCTTTCCTAAATGTTTCACCATGATTCGGGAATGGTGTAAAAGAAAAAAAACAAGCGTTATATTGCACAGTTTTCTGGGCAGTCACCAATTGGTTCATAAAATATGGATCTAGTACTTACTGGATTTCTTAAGCACATTCTTCCCTTTTCTGAAACTCTCATGCTTGTGCAGATTGAAAAAATTGATATCATCACTGCTGGAATGGGAAATGCATTAGCTACTGATGGTGGCTTTTGTACAGGAAGTGTCAGAGTTGTTGATCATCAGGTAGATGCAATACCAGATTGATGGAACATCGCTTTCTGATGTACAAACTCTTGCAGTTTAGTGTTTTATCTGACCAGGGATATATATAAAATTTTGCAGCGTCTAAGCAGCTCTGGGTATGTTTTCTCTGCATCTCTGCCACCTTATCTTGCCAGTGCTGCTGTTTCTGCCGTCAACTACCTCGAGGAGAATCCCTCAGTTCTTGCAAACCTAAGGAGCAATATTGCTCTTTTGCATGAAGGTAAGCTGAATTAACTATTTCTTTGACCAAGCCATACTTATTTGTTCATTTTTCTGGGTTAATGTGGGATAATATGGGCATAACACCGAGGCAACTACTTAACTGTAGACTTTTAAAGTATACAGAAGCCACAGTGAATTACAGTACAACTTATTTTCCCTCTGAGATCTAGGTTCCTATACCAGGGAAATATAATTAAGTTGTGAAACAAATACAAGCCATAACTACTGTGTAACCAACTGGTGGCCACCATCTCAACACTCTTTGTATTCACTCTGCAGAACTATCAGATACTCCAGGGCTTGAAATTACCAGCCATGTTCTGTCACCTATCGTCTTCCTTAAGCTGAAGAAATCGACTGGTTCTCCTACCACGGATCTTGACCTTCTTGAAACTATTGCTGACAAGGTAAGTTCGAATCAACTCTAATAGAATTTCAAGCTGCAGTTTATATGACTTTTCGCAAGCATCTGTTTACACATTCTTTCCCCAAACAGGTCTTGAAGGAAGATTCACTTTTCATTGTGACATCAAAGAAGTCAAATCTGGATAGGTGCAAACTCCCCATTGGAATCCGCCTGTTTGTATCAGCTGGACATACTGAATCAGACATCTCCAGGCTTTCCTCATCCTTGAAGAGGGTTTCTGCATCAGTTCTTTCAGACTATTGATCCACATTGGATTCCCTTGAAGACGAAAGCCATCCATTTTCTACGCGCTTTGTACTCTAGGCCATGTGTGTTTGGTAAATGTACATAACCTGTACATTTCTACATGTTATGAATTCACCTTGTTGTTGCTCATACCCATACTACTTGCAAAATAAAATTTTGTAGAACAGTGATGTTGAAGAATAGTGCGTTTGTGCTGTACATCTTGCTGATTTCCATGCAGTGATGATTTCCCCTGTAACTTCACCCACAAAATATTGGCCGTCTTGCCTATCTGAAACCACATACGAGCTGTTCTTTTTTATTGGAAGATGAACGGACTTGCATTTTCAAACAATTCAACACCCACCTCAGCTGTGTTAATTAGACTCAATGTCTCATTGACCAAGAATCCAAGATGACAAGCCTGTTCATGCACATTCTTTTTGTGACATCGGAGGAGCGGAATCTGGATACGTGGAAACTTCCTGTTGGAATCCGCCCATTTATATCAGCTGGCCATACTGAAAAAGATATCTCCTCGCTTTCCCAATCCTTGAGGGTTTCTGCGTCGGTTCTTTGAGATTAGGTACTCCCAATGTAGAAATAACCATAGTTTCTATGGACATTAATTGTATTGCCACCTAAACGTTTTACTGATGTGGCAAAGCAGTTAAAGAGAGTAAAAATCATAAAAATCGGGTTTAAGTTAGAAACCATATCTACACGAGGACTCAGACATGAAAGGATGTGATCGGTAGAGAATAGAGAGAGAATGTATATGATTGATTAAAAAATTGTTCTATAAAATCTATTCATTAGGATCATAATTTCTATATGTAGTGTCTGTAAAAATTAATAGGTATAACATTGTACTGCCCTTACTTTTGATCCACGCCAGATTCTGGAAGACGAAAGCGACCTCTTTGCCTTCGTGCTGTGTGCTCTAGGCTTTGTTTAGATTTCCAACTTTGGATGTGCAAAGTTGACAAAATGCAATGTAGCGTTACTGTAGTATTTCGTTTGTATTTGATAAAAATTGTCCAAACATTGACTAATTGGGCTCAAAACGTTCGTCTCGCAAAGTACAACAAAACTGTGCAATTAGTTTTTGATTTCATCTATATTTAGTACTCCATGCATGTGCCGGCATTTTGATGTGATATGAATTTTCTTTTTACATAGTGTCAAATTCTTGATTCTGGAGGGAACTAAACGAGGGCTTAGATGGATTCACCTTATTGCTCGTACCAATTTTGTAGAACAGTTGGCTGATGTTGGAGAATAGTAGTGTGTGTTGTACTGCACATCTCGGCATCTCAGAGTGTCGAGTATAAGTAATGATTTTCCCTGCAACCTCACCTAACAGTGGTCGAGTGGCCATCTTGCGCCCTGTAATTCTGGATCCACGTACGAGCTGTTTGTTCCTTTTTTATTAGAAGCCCATTATTTATGATCATTGACCGAGATGACAAGTGTTAGAACAACTTAGAGCATCACTCCAACCGTTTACAAAATATCGCGCCTAAAAGATAGAGTCCCTCTTCGCTGGATGGTTTCTGGCTGGCTGATGTTGATTTGTTGTGAGGGAAAAACACTGCTGAATGACTGGCTGATAAGATCAAGCGAACATGCTGAGAAGATAATTTTACATCGAAAATCTAAACTACTTTTTTTTAACAAAGCAATCATTTTATTGTCTTCTCACGGGTTCACTTGAGTCCCGAGTTATCCAAGAATATACAAACTTTGTGAGAGGATAAGTCCAGACATGGGATTGATTTGGGTCCCAGCTCAAGCCAACACGAGCAAGTTCATGAGCACAACTATTACAAGATCATGGTGCGTGGACCACATCTACATGCACAAAATTCATAGAAATAAGAAATTTCGCTTCTCTAGTGAGAACACCAGCAACTGAGAAATCATAGTCACTAGACTGAAGAGGCTGTATCAGAATTGTTGAGTCTGATTCTAGGATAATATGAGACATGCCTTGATTCATCGCTGCAGTAAGAGCTGCAAGGCAACCATGGATCTCCGCGCTTAAGGCATCATGCAACACATTGATTCTCCCTACACCGGCTAACATTGCTAACCCATCATGATTCCTCACAATGAAACCCCATGTACCTTTCCTCTCTTCCTGTGAAAAAGCCCCATCAAAAGTGATCTTCAAGATGTCAATCGGTGGTGGAGTCCAGGCTGATTTCAATTTGGCTTCCTTATTCTACTTCTTCTGTACATACAGACTTATATCAGATCTCAAGGCTTGGGCTTTGTAAATTATCTCCTCAGTGGAAAGCATCTTGTCCCCTGTATTCGCCTTATTTCATGCATCCCACCATGCCCATAGAAGACTATCCCCAAGAGATTTTCTATCATCATCCAAAGAAAGGATTTTGGAAGCAACCTGCTTGGCTGAGTTCAATTCAACCAGACACAAGCGAATTTCCTCCAAGTTAATTGCTCTCCAACATTTCTTGACAAACTTGCACTTGAGAAAACAATGTCCTCCATCCTCATTCAACCGCCAACAAACTGGACATCTTGTGTCAATATCCATTCCCCGACGTTGAATGTTCAAATGTAAGGGAAGACTATTATGTGTAAATCTCCAAAAAAAAATTGTTTTACCTTTGGTGGGCATTCAAGATTCTAGATCTGTCTCCATTTGAAAATGCAGGAGGTATTAGGTTTTGTATTGGATTCACCCAACTGTCTTCTTCTTGAAAGTTCTTTTCTATATGTTAAAACATGGTATGCAGATTTAACAGAGAAACTCCCTTTTGAGTCGAAGTGCCATGCCAAACTATCCTCCATTCCATGTTTTAGCGGGATAGCCAAAATGTGTTTCACATCTTCCTCCTAGAAAAATTCATTTATCAAAGAAACATCCCAATCACCAGAAATCGGGTCAATCAGATCAAATACCTTATTTAAGATTGTATGCCCTCTTGGAGTAATGGGTCTTCTAGTGACACCATTTGGTATCCAAGAATCCAGCCAAATATTAATTTGAGTACCATCACCAACTCTCAACACCAGACCATTTCTTTAGTGCTTGCACCCCACGTATAATACTTCTCCATGAGTAAGAAATACCAGGTTTCTCCACAACTAACAAAAGGTCACCATCAGGGTAATATTTAGATCTCAAGACTTGAGCACAAAGATTCTGAATTTAACAGGAGACGCCACCCTTGCCTAGCGAGGATAGCTAGATTAAAAAGGTGCAAGTCTCTATATCTCAAACCACCCTTGTCTTTCCTAAGACAAAGTAAATCTCAAGATAGCCAGTGCATTTTGTTTTCCTTTTCCTGTTGAGCCCACCAGAACCTGCCTACCATGTTACTAATCTCATCACAAGGAGTTCTAGTGAGATCAAAACATGACATTGCATAACTTGGAATGGCTTGTACTACTGCCTTGATTAAAACTTCCTTATCAGTCTTTGACAAGAGTTTCTCCTTCCACCCTTTAATATTTTCCAAACTCTTTCCTTCGGGTACTAAAAAATTCTTTTCTTTGACCTTCCCATGTACATCGGTAGTCCTAGATATTTCTCATTTAGTGCCTCTGTTGTGATTCCTAGGGATGCCATAAATTGATTTTCTCTAAACTTTTGGTGTTCTTGCTGAACATCACTGAGGACTTCTCCTTATTGATTGTTTGCCCTAAGCAATCTTCGTACAAAGAGAGAATATTTTGCAGATGAGTTGCACTCCATTCATCAACTTTAAATCACATTAACCACTTTTATACTTTATTTCTCTCCGGTACATTTGCATCAGGAACCTTGTCTTGTTTTTTCTTCCCCACGTCCTTCCACCTCAGATTGGGGTGACGATAAGCACGTGTAACTTTACGCATGTGGGGGTGGTTGTTTTCAAGTGCCAAAAGATTTGGAGGTGGATTTAGGAGTTGTCGGAGATGTGTTTTTTTCAATCTTGCTAAAATTCCTAGATTGTGTCGGTGTTTGATCACCGATAGCCTGCCATGAGGGTACCCGGGACAGTTGTTCGGGCTTCGGTGCGTGCTAGAACTCGACGGTGAACGCAAAGACAGTGGATTTATACTGGTTCAGGCCCTCGATCGATGATCAAGTAATAACCCTACATCCAGTCGGCATTAGCCTTTGTGTTGGATTGATTGTGTTGTGTCGTTCGTGTACAAGGGTGCCTACAGCCTCTCTTTATATCGGTAGGGATGACCATAGTGTGTCTAGACCGTGAGGTCTATTCCTATTATCTGAGTTGAGGTGCGGTGAGGTGAGGTACCGATCTAGGGAGCTCTACCCTCTTTTATATAGTCCAGGAGGCAGGAGTCCTAGTCGGTTACATTGCAGAGGTCCTAGTAGGATTACGTGTGGGCAATCCTAGTTGGACTAGTTCTTCTTCTCTCTTCTCCACGGGATACCCTATGGGTCCCGCATCGACAAGCCCCCGAGCATTTCATGGTTGAGCTTCGGAAGCCTTCTTCTATTCTTCTTGGTCTTGTTGAGTTGTCGCAAATCTGTTCTGGGTTCTTCTGAAGGAAAACCTTGAGATGGTCTCTTTTTGGTTGATTCATCTTGACTGATATGCACTTTCTTCTGGAAAAAAGTGCACTCAGTGAGTGTAGCCCCCGAGCCTCTTGCTTATTGAGAGAAGAAGCCAGAGGGTCCTCTTAGTCCTCTTAGTCTTCTTGGTTGCTCTGAGTTCTCTCTCTCAAGTGAGTGCAACTTTTGCGAAAGTTGCACTCACTGAGTGTAGCCCCCGAGCCTCTTGCTATTTGGGACAAAAAGTCGGAGGGTCTCTTGTAGAAAAAGTTTCAAAGTCTTCTTTGAGGGTATGTACCCTGTAGCCCCCGAGCCTTCTCCAGGTTCTTTTCTTCAGAAAAGAACTCGGATGAAGGGTCTTGATGTGTTGTCGTGGGGTTATTGTAGTCTTGAATGCTTGTATTCTTGGTCCTTTGTCCTTGAATCCGAGCCCCTGGGCGTAGCGCCAGAGTCAAAACAAATAAGTCGAGGCAATGGCGAGCCCCCGAGCTTAGCAGCGTAGTGTCGAGTTGTTTGTATGCCGGTCCGAGTTGTTTCTGAACATGCATGATCCTTGACACACTTCATCCGGGTTGTTCTTGATCAATCCGAGTTGTTTCTGAACTTGTCTGGTTCTTGACGCTCTTCGTCTAGGTTGTTTTGATCAACCAGATTGTTTCTGAATTTGTCTGAATCTTGACGTCTTTCATCTCATTTGGGTTATTTTTCGATTAATCTGGGTTGTTTTTGAACTTTTTTGACGTGTTGGCTGAGTAAGGTAGCTCTCAGGAGCGTGCCCTACCCAACGGCATGGTCCAGATGAGGCCCCTGCATGTTAAGCATAAAAATATGTTGTAATTGACATTCCAGAAATCAAGTCGGGAGCATGTCCCATATTTGAATAATCAATCGGGGGCGGACCCCGGCATGATGAAATGCATATAAACTTTTTCGTGTCTTGCTCTTTCTAGGCCATGTAATCTCCCCAAATAGTGTCCTGTTACGTTTAATCACCTGGTCCCTGTTATCGCTGCTCATTTATCTCGAGGCTTATGCACAGAGGAGCCGAGGCTTCATGGATTAAGGCATGCACTACCCGAGTGTTTTAGCGGCCGTTAAGAGAAGACTAGAGCAGTCAGGCTGCGCGAAAGAAAGAGAATGTGTCATGTCTTGCTCTTGCTAGGTCATGTAATCTCCCCAGGTAGTGTCATGTTACGTTTAAACACCTGGTCCCTATTATCGCTGCTCATTTATCTCGAGGCTTACGCACAGAAGAGTCGAGGCTTCACGGATTAAGGCATGCACTACCCGAGTGCTTTAGCGACCGTTAAGAGAAGACTAGAGCAAATGTTTGGGTGTCATCCCGGCTACAAGCTCGGAGTTGTGGAGTAGCCGGGGATAGTGTGACCTCAGAGGTACGCAGATAGTATCCGAAATGTATAAAAATTTGGAAATTAAAGCGTGACTTAGCTTGATTTGTCGCCAAGTGGTAGAATCAGCGCGCGATCTTGATGTTTCAGGCATCAGCTTGGTCGTTAAGTCCAAGTAGTCAAACATTGTAGCCGAGTAGTCGATCACCGTGGCTGATTAGTTGGACACACAACCGAGTAGTCGATCACCACAGCTGAGTAGCAGTATATGCAGCCGAGTAGTTGGTTGTTGGTACGCCGAGTACTCAGAACCCATTCCCAACTGGCACGTCAGGTCCGAATAGTTGAAGCTAGTTGTTTGATATGCAGGCGGACGGGGTTGATCTTGTGTTGAAAACGCCAGCTGAGCAATGACCAATCTGTTCGTGTACTTGCACGAGTGCACGCGCAAATCTCGTAGCTTGTATGTCTTTTCAGATCTTGCACGCTCTTTTGTTTATTGGTTGCCGTGGCCAAGTAGTCGGGGTTGCTTCTTCATAGATCCTTGATCGAGCCGTAGTTGCCGAGTAGTTCTTGGCCGACCCGTTTCCGACTAGTATGCTCTGCATGCCACGTTGATTGGATAGCCTTCTTTTGATTGCTTCTCGGCTTGTTGTATGGGGCTTCATGGGCCCTGGTTGCGCGTCTTTCTTCGGCTTCTTTTTCTGATCTTCTCTTGTAGTACTCAGCCAGCTCCATCCTGTATGTGTTCTATGCTTCTTTTCGTTGTCTGGCATGTTGTCTACGACCTTCTTTCAGTTTGTTCTTTTTTCTCTAGCTCATCGTTGGCCTTCAGAATCACCATCGTATTTAGGCACGTTCGGTGATATGTTTAATTCTGACTCATCCGAAGATCTAACATCGGGTGCAGTTGGTGGTATCGGTAGTGGTCGCCGGATCATGAAGACTTCTCGGTCTGGCACCAGGCTTGCCTTGCTGCTGAGGACTTTAGTTGGAGTGTTGGCATCGCGGAGTGTACTACCTTTTTGGTAGGGTAGAGTGATGGCTTCTTCAACTAGTTGGACATTGTTGTTCAGGGGATAAATACCTGGCCAGTGGACCAGGCAGTCTTCAGGTGTTACGGTTAACATAAGACTTTCCTGTGGCCCGGTAAGTTGCAGCTTCTGTATCCGTCCATTCATGCCTCAGAGTGAGTCTTGGTATGTCTTCACCACGTTGTTGAGTCCGGTTGGGAGATGACCCAATTTCTTGGAAGAGACTTGAAATAGATTCGAATTGATCTCTTGAAGAGTTGATGCTGCGTTCCGGAGTCCAATTGGAAAAGAACTCGATTCTATTCTAAAAGAAACTGGATTGGACTCCGAAGAGGAATCCGACCTGGACACCAAGTCGAGATCGGTTGTCATTGGAGCTTGAGTTGATTCGGGCATCGTAAGGCCCGAGAATCTTTCGGCGAGATCTTCGGCTAATCCTGTCGGAAGAGTGAGATCCTCATGGGCTTCTGGAGCTTCGACGAGATGTCCATAAAGGTTGCCCTCGTCGTCCGCCTCGTAAACCCACGATCCGAAGATGAAGGTTGATCCCATCGGGATGATCATGCCGTCGAAATCCGTAGAGCTCTTGATTGTGATTGCGCCGAAAGCCCCTACCTGGCGCGCCAGCTGTCGGTGTTTGACCACCGATAGCCTGCTACGGGGGTACTCGGGACAGCTGTTCAGGCTTCAGTGCATGCTAGAACTCGACGGTGAACACAGAGACAATCAATTTATACTGGTTTAGGCCCTCGATCGATGATCGAGTAATAACCCTACGTCCAGTCGGTGTTATCCTTTGCGTTGGATTGATTGTGTTGTGTCGTTCGTGTACAATGGTGCCTACAACCTCTCTTTATATCGGTAGGGATGACTGTAGTGCGTCTAGACCGTGAGGTCTATTCCTATTATCTGAGGTGAGGTGCGGTGAGGTGAGGTGTCGATCTAGGGAGCTCTACCCTCCTTTATATAGTTCAGGAGGCGGGAGTCCTAGTCGGTTACATTGCAGAGGTCCTAGTAGGATTACGTGTGGGCAATCCTAGTTGGACTAGTTCTTCTTCTCTCTTCTCCGCGGGGTACCCCATGGGTCCCGTATCGACAGATTGGTAGACTCTTTGGGTACTGTTGGTGATGCTCTTAGTCAGAAAACAGATAACCCGCACATGCGCTTATTAAATGGCATCCTGCAAGCACTTAGGCATGTTTGTAAAACGTTTTTGTGTGTTCCAGGAGTTTGAAATGACCATCATTTACATAGTTAAAAAGTATATGTTTAGAATGAATCATAGCTCATGCCTTTACCTAGATGTTTAGAATGAACCATAGCTCACGACTTATTACTCCTACCTTGTGATTTTTTTTATGAGAGGGGCAACTCGCAAGAAAGGACAAAAGAAGAGACTTTTCATTCAAGTGCGCTGACCAAACATGTGGCCTACTCGGCAGGCTACGACGCTGCACATGGGAGAAATGGATCTCGCATCTTCTGACGCCTAGCTTAGAAAAAAGTCCAGTCGGCGTTATCTAACACATTAGAGTTCTAGTCTTAAATTTATACGGTAATCATTTACATAGTTAAAAAGTATATGTTTAGAATGAATCATAGCTCATGCCTTTACCTAGATGTTAAATGCATTTATAAGGTCAGTTTTAAGGGGAGTTTCATTGTGTTGTTTTTAATAATCATCATGTTCGCTGGATGATTTCTGTGGCTGATAAGTCGGCTGGTGTTGTTTTATTGTGAGAGAAAATTCTATGACTGATAAGTCGGTTGGTGTTGTTTTGTTGTGAGAGAAAAATATTGTATCATGACTGATAAGCCGGGCCGATAAATTCAAGCGAAAAGGGTGAATGTCACCTCGAATAAAATGTAATGAAACTTCAATGAGTTTCATTTCATTATTTCATAAACATTTAATTTCATGACTTATTGCGAGTTCGTAACTGTGTTTAGAAAATTTCATCCTCGTAAAACTTACTTCTTCTCTCTTTTTAAATCTTATTAAATGTGAATAAAACTCCCAGACTGACCTAATTACTGCTCGTCTCCCCTGCATTTTCCCGGTCTCAGGGCTCCGGCGGTCCGGACCCGGCCAGCACGTGGTGCCCTCCTCGGCCGGTCGGCCCCGACTCCGACAACGACGCTGCATTGTTCCACATGCGGAAGAGACCTGGACAAACATTGAACACCTCCGGTCCTTCACGCCAGGCCGCCAGCCGCTGCGTCAACCGTCCACCGTGCACGGCGCACGAGTTTGGCCGGCGGGGGTCGTCGTCCTCGCCCGCGCCGCATACACCGCTGCGCAGGCACTCACTCCTCCCCGGTGTGGACACGGGGAGGCGCAGATAAATGCCCGTCGTTTCCAGTAAAAGCATGCAGCCACATGCCAAAATTGGGGACGGCCGGGCGGTGCTTCTGCGGTCGGAGCCGTGGAGACGGCCGATGAGTGGCGCCTCCGCTCCGTCCGTAGGTGCATGGCCGGCGGCGGTGACATCTGGCCATCTGGGCGGCTCTTTTCCATCAGTGGGTAGAGTAGATGATCGGGGCTCGTCGTGCATAAGTACAGGCATCGTGCTCACGGGCTGTCGCTCGCATTATTGGTTTTCGAGACTGATTATTGTCTTCCGGAGAAAATATAAAGGTACCCAGGTCAGCAGCTACCCGGACCATACGCTCACACGGTACACTCGGGTCAGCTGGCTTTGGAATCGCACTCAGTGCTTTGGAATCATTCTATGGAATTCTAAAAACAACTCCCCCCCACCCAAAGTGCAGACGACACTAACGCATGAGCACATTTGAAAGACTGAACACATATTCTGAGATTCACAAAACACATCGCTTATCACTAAAAGATAACGTTTATAATCCTAAAATCAATCAAAAAGTTATAAATATCCACGTCAAGTTAAAAGCTTAAATTCATGTCGTTTATAAAAAAAATAACGTAATAATTGTACCATAGATCTAAAAAAATATATAAATATCTACGTCAAGTTGAAAACTTTAATTTGGATGGACAGTTTCGCTCTAAAAACAACTTGACATTGCTACGCGACAGTCCTAAGGTATTTCGTGCAGCCTAGCCCCACAGGCTCCCGTTCCTTTCAAACCTAGTAGCACTGTGGTTGGTGGTTGTGTTCGTGCTATGATAGCTCTGAGTCAAAAAAAAAAATCAAAAAGATAAGGAAAAAAAATCAGACAGCCAGGCTAAGCTTTCCAAAAAAAAAAGAGGGGGATGTGTCTGATCCGTAGATGGTACTGTCGCCTGAATCTTGATCGCTAATCACGTCGTCGCCGCTTTGCGTTAGCTAAAGGGTAGGATGGAAGTGCCGAGTGGCGAGCATAATAAGTGATGCACAAATGAACCGAATTTGCAGCTGTTTTCTTTCCTACGTACATCCGTGCATGTCTGCGTGACTTTATGTTACCACTTTCAGTGAGGCAGGAAGCGCACAAGTAAGGTGTGCAACCCCCGTTTCCTGCACGAAAGGAAAATTGCTGGCCTCCGATCGGCTAAAGGACAGGTCGGACAGCTCAAAGCGGGCATCAGCGCAACCATCTTCGTCCCGGAGGGCCTGCGTGGCCACACCGCGGCCACTCGCGCCACAAACAGTACGGCGCTACACGCGCTCGGTGTTCGTTGGCGCGCTGCGGTCCCTTCTCCGACCCGGGGTGAATGGCGATCGAGCCGATCCCGCCGTCCCGTCGCATCCGCGCGTCTGAACCCAACCAAGACGTTCCGCGCCCCACGCTGCGCTGCCATCCGATTCGGCGATCCACCCGGGAGAGTTGAACGCACGGTGTCCGGGCCCCCGAGCAGCGGCCGGCGGGTGAGAGAGTGTGGACGGCGCGCCGCACGCGCGCGGGGTCTTGCTCTTGCTCGTAGCGTCTCACACGTCGATGGGATCGCGCCACCCAACCGGTCCCCGTGAGCGGCCGTCGCTCTCAGAGCAAGGACACTCAGGCGGGCCGCAGCGCGCCCAGCCCCCGCCCCCGCTCGCGGTATATAAGCGCCATGATCTAGCTCAGTTCCGCAGTTCAGCCAGCACGCTGCACCTGCACGCACTTCTCTGTTGTCTCGCCACCGAGGTAGAGCTCTGCTGTGCAGTGCAGCGGTGGGTGCAATGGATCCGTATAAGTACCTCAAGATCCGCTTCAACCCAGACGGCTCGCTGTGCCGCTACGGGGAGGCGCCGCTCCTCCCCGCGGCGCCGGCCGGGGAGCCCGTCGCGGTCGCGGTCGAGGACGACCAGGGGGCGCGCCGCATTGCGGTCCACTCCAACGACGTCCGGCTCAACGACGCCACCGGCACGGGCCTCCGCCTCTTCGTGCCGTCCGGGTCCGGCGGCCACCACGACCGGCTGCCGCTGATCGTCTACTTCCACGGCGGCGGGTACGTCCTCTTCCGCGCGGCCTCCGAGCCGTTCCACAACACCTGCACGGCGCTCGCCGCCGCGGCGCCGGCGGCCGTCGCGTCCGTGGACTACCGCCTGGCCCCCGAGCACCGCCTCCCCGCGGCGTTCGAGGATGCCGCCGACGCCGTCCTGTGGGCGCGCCCGGACGCCGCCGCCGGCAGGCCCGTGTTCGTGATGGGCAGCCACAACGGGGCCAGCATCGCGTTCCGCGCCGCGCTGGCGGCGGCGGACGCCGGCGTGGAGCTGCGCGGGGTGATCCTGAACCAGCCGCACCTCGGCGGCGCCGCGAGGTCGCCCGCGGAGGCGGCCTCCGTGGACGACCGCGTGCTGCCGCTGCCGGCCAACGACCTGCTCTGGGAGCTCGCGCTGCCCGTGGGCGCGGACCGGGACCACGAGTACTGCAACCCGGAGTCCATGCTCGCCCGTGTGGACGCCGCGCGGCTGCGGAGGCTCCCGCCCTGCCTGGTGCTCGGCCGGCGCAAGGACCCGCCACGGGACCGGACAAGGACGCTCGTCAACGCTCTGCGCAAGGCCGGGGTGGCCGTGGAGGCGAGGCTCGACGGCGCCGGGTACCACGCGATGGAGCTGTTCAAGGCCAACTGCGCCGCGGAGTTCACCGCGCAGGTGGCCGACTTCGTTCGCCGCCGCTCCTCTGCCGACACCGGCCACGTGGTTGGTATGAGCAAGCTGTGACACATGGTCAAACCGATCGGGCCGCAGTGGAGGTTGCTGTGACACCCTTGGTGCAAGTTGAACCGATTTTTAAAGGGCCACTTCTCAATCATGTCATATCATCATCGTCATGCTACAATGCTGAGCGGCGACCGGCGAGCTCGCCAACGTCCAACCGATAGGTAGACCCGGCACATGGGCATACCCATACTAGCGCTGAGCTCGTTCAATTCCGGATAGCTACACAAGTTGGCCGCCCTTTTCTTTTTTTGTGTCGTTTTTATTTACCCGCGGGTCGATTTCGGCGTGAATTGGGCGTGGTTGCCTGGTTGGTGGCCACCCGAAGTACACCAAGATGAAGAGGCACCCACATCTGTTACTACCCTGTAGCTGTAGTATACTGTTGCAGTATTTGTGTAGCTGATAGAGATTGCTTTCAACTTCTGAATAACTGAAAGCATTTTTTATTATTCCTGTGTACTAGTACTTGAGAACTTGGCATGCTTCATGGTACTTTTGACAGGTTTTCACAGTCAACTTTGCAAGAGGGAGAGAGAGTTAGCTAGCGGGTGTTTGGTAGGACTTCCCATGAGCTCTTTCGGAGGAGCCGAAGTGGCTCCAGCCTTTGTTTAGTTTCTCAAATCTACCCTTAAATTTCACTATGTAAAAAGAAGATTTCTCATTACATCAAAATGTCAGCACATATATGAAGTATTAAATGTAGATGAAATTAAAAACTAATTGCACAGTTTTGTTGTACTTTGCGAGACGAATATTTTAAGCCTAATTAATCAATGGTTGGACAATTATTAACAAATAAAAATAAAATTACTACAATGTTCAACAGTGATTCGGGCATCCCCTATTCAGGCATCTATACACGGCCTCTATCTCCTCTGCATTTCACTAAAAAGTCGTTCTTTCTATAAAACATTTGACAGGGCTGCGGAGGAGCCGAAGCCGGCCAAGCGGCCCTAAGTACAGAAGTTGGCTTCCTTCCCATGCAATCGGACTGGTTGTAAAGTTGCAAAAATAATCGATGTAGGTCCTGCACCGGGGATACCAGTTGAGTTGATTGCACAACTTGCGCTACACCATGAAACTATGAATGCAGGGGTTGAGCACCATCACCTCTCTGTGACTCGGTCAATAGCCATAGCCTAATTAAGGGATGTTTGGTTTGAGGAGTTAAAGTTTAACAAACACACGGTAGCATTTTCGTCTTATTTGACAAAAAGTTTTCAATCTTGGACTAATTAGGCTTAATAGATTCGTCTCGTAAATTACTACTAATCTGTGCCGACATGCATGCAATTAGTCTACAAATTCCATGCATTTAAGGGAACATTGATGTGATGAGAGTTAAACTTTAACAAGTTCAAACCAAACAGGCCCTAAGTTTATGTACTAGTAGGTCCAAAAACATTGACGAAGTTTCGTCGAAAAATACTTATATACTCGCACAAGAATTTTTCACGGAGACCAAGAAATATTAATTCTGCTTAAGCCATCTACAAGTGGCTGTGAAAAACGATTCAGTTTCTGCGCTGCTGCCACAAATCCTGCACACTCGCGATGCCTGCGTGCACAAGGCTTCCGCATGACGCGACGTTGGTTGCGTTGATTGGCCGGAGAGGATTGCATGCATTCATGCATACGGTTGGAGGGAAAAACAAAGCGTCACAGTAACTCCGCGCGGCGCGAGCGACATCGCCCAAGGCATGCAGTAGCTTATGCGCCTGAAAATTCAAAAACCTTTTTCAGACCCAACGCGCCTCTAAATCAAGGACGGAGGGAGTAATTAGGAAGACATCAGATCGGTGAATGACGCATCAACCATAACCATAATCACCTGATTAGGTAGCAGCAGTGCATTTATTAGGTCGACGACTGTAACAGCACCACGCTACCAATGAAAGGCTCTAAACAAAGGAGCAAATGCTGCACCTGCACCTGCAGAGCGCGCCAATTGTTAATTTGGCAGCTGTGGCAGTGTAGGGTCCCGGTTTGGGTCCTTTCCAAATAGCCAAGCTATAAAACATTCTATTAAAGGAGAGATCAAATAGCTAACGAAATCTTCACTACAGTATTATTATTGTTATTATTATTAAATTTTATCTAGCTAGCTATCAAATTGCCATTGAGAGAGTCCTTGTATTTCCTCTGGATCTTTACAGCTAAAAGCGGATCCGCGGGCAGCGGACGCGAGAAAGGGCATGCTCGAGCAGGTATTGATGTTCACACTTCACAGGAAGACACGAGATCCCCAGCGCAGCATGGTGCTGGTCTGCTGGAGCACTCGCCATAATTCCGTGTCGGCGGCGTGGATCACGCTCCGCGGTCTCGGGTGTCCTCTGCTGCTGCGCGCGGCGTGGCTGCTCGTGATTGGTTGGAGCGAGGTACGTACGCTCACATTGTCCACCACATTTTGGTACGTAGAGCCCCTCCTTGATTGCAATGCAGGCATTCGCCGTGAGTGCACGCAGACACGACCACAAGTTCCCTTCACTGCTACTGTCTCGCCAGGTTCATTGGCGCGGTGCAACCCAAATAGAATCAACCTCCAAGACACAAGCCGTTTCGTAATCGTGGTAGAAATTGGATTTTAATTGGACGTAACTTATTTTAATTCAATCAAAGTTAAATAAGTCTTAAGCTCATATTTAAATGCTAAGTGTATTATTATTTCTACAAATGTGATTTTGGCTAAAGATTGACTCATAGTTGTGAATGTTATTTTGACTAGAGGTTAATTTCAACTTAAACATATGATTCTTTAATGCATTTGTTGTGAAGTTGAGAGGTGCGAAAGACATGCGGTGTGCCAAGCTACCAAACCCTATCCGCACACTCCAAATCGAGTCACTGGCGCCGCTCGCCACATCGAGTCGTCGCCCCTGCCTGTTGTCATCGTGCCGCCGCTAGCTCCTGCCACTCCTCGTGGTAGGGGTGGGCGGATTCGGGATCCCGGCATCCCGATCCGATGAGCGAGGCGTGATCCAGCGGCGGATGACCGGGCCTAGGAGGTGGGGACGGGGGCGCAAGCTCGGGGCAGAGCATGGTGCGCCAACCCTCCTCACGTAGACCTGAGCATTTTGCAGGTCGGGCTGAAAAAAGGCCGGTTATTTCGGGTCGAAAAAGTTCCACCCATGACCATCCCACTGGGCAGGTCGGGCCTAATTTTTTGGGCCAGGCTCGGGCTTGGGCGGGCCATCCACACAATTCATAGTATAAAATAGTAAAAAATAGTATTTCGGACCGGGCTCGGGCCAAGAATTTTTTTTTCTAGGCAATAGGATCTCTGCCCAGGCCCTGTCCAGTAAGGTTTGTGGGCGGGCTAGGGCCATGCCAACGGGCCGGGCTCATTTTGCTTAGGTATATCCTCACGTTTCCGCCCACCACACGTGAGATGTCGCCCCGTCCGTCTGGCGAGATGGGTGTGGTAGCCGACCCGGTTAGTTTGCCAACTCTTCTCCCGTTTCAATTGCTTCTCCTGGTCACCACGGTGCAATGCAGTAATCAGCTATTGATTCGTTGTCTTGTTATAGTTTTTGGTTTGCTTCTGGTGGCCGTGTTTAGATCCTAATTTGGGGGCACAAAATCTGCACAGTGCGCATTAAATGCGCACTGTAGTAATTCGTTTGTATTTGGTAAAAATTGTCCAAACTTTGACTAATTAGACTCAAAATGTTCGTCTCGCAGAGTACAATAAAACTGTGCAATTAGTTTTTAATTTCATCTACATTTAGTACTTCATATATGTGCCGGCATTTTGATATGATGGGAATTTTTTTTTGCATAGTGGAATTTGGGGATGAAATTTGGGATCTAGATCTACCTGCCAGCAGTCCACGCTGTCCTCTTGCCTGCCACTTGGATCTTGCTGCGGCTGGCCTGGATGCGGCTTCTGGATGGCGAGCAATAGCGCCCAGGGCGGATCTGGCATAGACGGAGCTTTTGGCCTGCTGTAGCTTCTTGTGCTACTTTTCCTGTATTGGAGAGGCGAGGTTTGTTGAATCGACCTTGCTGCTTCAAGCCACACGAGTCTGCTTTGGACGGCCAACGCAAATGGCATACGGCATTTCGTTATCCTTACCGATCTTGGAAGGGCAACGCGACTAAGGTTGTGTTTATTTTCCTATTTCACCTAAAAAATTTTGGGTTTTAGCCCATCATTTTGCAGAATAGAACTAAACAATATGTAAAATTTTTGACAAAAATGTATCAATTCTCCATTTTGGATTTTGACCTCAAAAGGTATAAAAAAAACCAAAAAGTCAAAAAGTCTTCACCCATCCCACGAAAAATTTGGTATTTTAGATGGAGCTAAACACACCCACGAAAATTTTGACATTTTACATTTCATCATTCCAAAGTAGTTGACATTTTGCATTTTGCATTCCATGAGAAAATAAACACAGCCTAACCGTACCAAGGGTAGAGAGGAGATTCGTGGCCTAACGCGTTATGTACCGATCCGGGAACGACACAAACCAATCATACACTGACCAAGACTGATCTTATTATGATTAGTCAACTACCCAGGCCTTGTTCACTTTCCATCCCAACCCAAAATATTTTCTCTTTCACCTATCACATTAAAACTTTCGACGCATGTATGAAGCATTAAATATAGGTAAAAAAGATAACTAATTATATAGTTTGTCTGTAAATGTCGGGACGAATCTTTTGACCCTAGTTAGTCCATGATTGGACAAATTTTACCAAATAACAACGAAAGATGTTACAGTAACTTTTTACCTACTTTTCGCGAAGTGAACACACCCCCAGTCTTTTTTATGAGTAATAAATAACAGTATGAGTAATAAGTAATAATATGAATCAACGGAGTAATTCACACTCTATAAATACAAGCCTCAGTGTCACACTCCAGCTCCACGAGCTAAGTTACCAAGCAGCGCAAATGAGGGTCATGGTCACCGGCGCAGCTGTGGCTGCGGTTGTGGCGTGCCTCGTTGCCGCTTGGGGCACGGGACGGCAGCCGGCAACGCCGCCGACCCTGTCCCCACCTGCCCTTGCGCAGCCCCTGCCAACCCTGCCGCTCCCGCAGCTCCCACCGCCATCACCACCACTGTCACCGGCCCTCCCGCAGTTGTCACCACCGCCATCGCCGCCTCCGATTTTGCCACGCTAGAACATGCACATCCCCAAGGTCGTGTTGGACGCCATTTACGCACTTACAACCCGAGTTTTTTTCAATATAACGATGGCGATTCTGCAGTGCGTTAGGGAGTCCTGGTGGTCCAGGCGGTGCCGACGCCACCGCCGCCGAATGCGCCGGACACACACCAGGTGCCGCCGCTGCCATCGAATGCGCCGGGCACGCACCATCACCACCTCTGTTCAACGCGGATATAATGTCCCGAGGGCCTTGTGTCCCCCTATCGGATGGCCAGAAACACATAACATATATCTGGCGAGATTGCCTTATGGATACGATTTGGAGTGGCCGAAACCATAATAAGGGCCTGCTTAGTTGGGGAAATATTTTGGGTTCTACTACTGTAGCACTTTTCGTTTTATTTGACAATTTGTGTTCAATCATGGACTAATTAGGCTCAAAAGATTTGTCTCGTGATTTACAACTAAACTGTGTAATTAGTTTTTTCTTTCGTCTACATTTAATATTCCATGCATATGCCGTAATATTTGATGTGACAGGTACTGTAGCACTTTTTTTGTTCCATTTTTGAACTAAACAGGCTCTAAGGAGGCAAGCAACCGTTACGTTAATATAAGGGTCTGTTTGGTTTCAATATGTTAAAGTTTAACTCCCATCACATCAATGTTCCCTCAAATGCATGGAGTACTAAATGTAGACTAATTACATGCATGTCGGCACAGATTAGGAGTAATTTACGAGACGAATCTATTAAACCTAATTAGTGTAAGATTGGAAACTTTTTGTTAAATAAGACGAAAGTGCTACAGCGTTTGTTAAACTTTAACTCCTCAAACCAAACACCCCCTAATAAGTATATAGCAAGAAATGGGTAGCATTTATTGCTTGCCTCCACAGTATTGGCTTCGAATGGAAGATTGCAACCTCGTAGTAACAACAAATCGACAAAGAACGCCAGATCTTGAATGAAGAAAGGTTCAATATCAGAGCGGGGATTGAAGGGTTCTGAGGATTGGAGGAACCCAGCGGCATCCGGTGCCATGATGGATGCATCCGACGATGAAGGAGAAGGAAACCAGGCAGAGGAATTAGTTGTCGGAAGATAGGCAAGCAGGAAGCATCGAAGGCGATACAACCGATACGCCATCGCTGGTGGAAGAAGTTGAAGAAGATTAAGTAATGGAGCATTGGAGCAGCAACAACAAGGACGGCGATAGTACGCATCGATGAACAGGTAATAAGAGTAACAGGTGCGACGAGCAGTTCAATCAGTTTGCGAAACCTTTGGCTTTGTTGGAACAGACGAGCAATCAGACAAGGAACGTACAAGCCAACGGAGAAAACGGTGCTTACAACACTCAGCTTCAAAAAAAGGTCAAAGCCTAAACCCCGTGTAATGGTGCGAATGACAGTTTCATGTACCATCAGTTTCGGATTGTTTGTTGGTGCAGTACATTACATACTAAACAATGAGTTATATATGCCAGGTCACAACATAATGAAAAAGACAATAGTGGACTAGAAGGCGTAGCAGGAATAATGAGATGGTTAAGAGTATCTCTAAGAGTTTGCCAAAATTCACTTGACAAATATCGTGATTTGATAACTCACTAAAATATATGGCAAGCGAAAAAATAGACTCTCTCCAAAAGTTTGCCATTTGGACTTGGTAAAATAAGAAGAGGTCCGCTAAGCGAACGAAGAGCCCCGTTAAGAAACGAAGAGCCCCGCTAAGAAAAGAAGAGCCACGCTTAAATTTGCACGTGAAGTCGGATGCGCCCTCGCGCTCAGCGCGCAAATATGCGCGTGAAGGGGGAGATTTGTCAAGTTGCTAAAATTTGCCAAGTTGGATGTCAAACTGTTGGAGCATAATTTTTTCTGTTTTGCCAAAAATAAATGAATGCCAAGTTGATTTTGATAAAAGCCAAAGGCCAAGATTGATTAGCTTTATGAAAGATTACAGCAGAGGTGTTATATATATAGAGAGAGTACAAGAGAGCCCAAAGGGCCTGACCAGCCTGGAGGCGGCGCCCCAAGGGGCCAGTCTAGCCTAGGGAATTGGCAACAATAAATAGGGACTAATAACTCTAACACCCCCCGTAGTCGGAACGTTGTTGGGACGAACGTTCAGGCTGGAGCGAAAATCCATGAAGACCGAGGAGGGAAGACCCTTGGTGAAGACATCGGCGAACTGCGACGTGGTGGGAACATGAAGCACACGGACAGCCCCAAGGGCGACCCGTTCCCGAACGAAGTGGAGGTCGATCTCCACGTGCTTGGTGCGCTGATGTTGAACGGGGTTGGTGGAGAGGTAGACGGCGTTGACGTTGTCGCAGTAGACAAGGGAGGCAGAGGCTAGCGGGTGATGCAGTTCCTGGAGAAGTTGCCGCAGCCAGGAGGCTTCAGCCACGCCGTTAGCAACAGCGCGGTATTCGGCCTCGGCACTTGAGCGCGAAACCGTGGGTTGGCGCTTGGAGGACCAGGAGATGAGGCTGCCACCGAGGAAGACAGCGTAGCCGGAGGTGGAGCGGCGGGTGTCGGGGCAGTCGGCCTAGTCAGCGTCGGTGTAGACCACGAGCTGAGTCGGAGCAGAGCGGGGAATGACAAGGCCAAAGTCAAGAGTGCCCTGAAGGTAGCGAAGGATCCGCTTGGCAGCCACAAGATGAGCTTCTCTGGGATCATGCATGTATAGGCAGACTTGTTGAACAGCGTAGGCGATGTCAGGCCGGGTGAAAGTCAGGTACTGAAGGGCACCAGCTGTAACACCCCTGGTGTTACTAACTACTTAGCATGCGATTAAGGCCTAAAAGAAATTAGCAAAACGAGTTCTCGGGTTTTTAAAATTTTAATCGCTCATGAAATGATACCCGACTCTTATGTGACGCATGTTTGTGGTTGCAAGAAACCAAATCCAAAAATTAAAAATGAGTCATTTCGTTGCATTGGCAAGGGCATGAACTTAGGATTAAGAGTGCTATTTTTAACAAATTATATTGAGCAAAATAATTAAATAGTGCTTAATATTTATTTCTATGGGTTAGTACGTAGTAGGGACGATTACGTGAAATACTTATTGGTCAGTCCAAAGCTTTAATTTATCTAATCATGCCAACCAACCAAAGCATGATCTGCAGACTGGTTTTTCTGGATGTTTGAATGGTCTGCATTATAACTGAACTTGACAAATCGCTTTGTGATCTGCATTGAACCTGATCTCGCTCGCATCGAGGCACGCATCCTTGAGCCCATTAAGGCAGGTCTAGGAATTCCAGAACCAGAGAGCACGCAATGTCACTGCAGGGGGCACTGTAGACGCGTGGGGAATACTGTTCACTCGTGGAAGCTGCTGGGTTCTGCAGAAATCACTGTAGCGTTGCAGAATGCACTGTAGCAGCGTAGAGATCACTGTAGCGTCGCAGAATACACTGCAGCAGCGCAGAGATCACTGTAGCGTCGCAGAATGCACTGTAGCATGCAGAAAACACTGTTCATCCGAAGAAATCTTGTTGTCGCCGGTGCGCTGCGAGGTTATTTAGAGCGCTGCCTCCGCTGAAGTGTGTCGCGCGCGTCAGTCATCTTTCTTCTGCGAGCCCACACCATCCAGTAGCCGTGAGCCTTTACTGGGTTCAGCTGCTTCTTACTCGATCTCTCGACTTCCTTGCCCTGTCTGCAAGCTGTACGTGGCTAGTGTCGACCTTACCCGGCGGGTGCGGTGAGTAGTCCATCATGAATCAACTAGCCCTGTTGACACGTCGAAAGACCAAAGAACACTCTAGTCTGAATCCAAACACGGTTCACTGCACCTTGCACGGTGGGCACTGTTCACATCAGAGTTACTGTAGCGTACAGGAACACTGTTCATCCGAGCATTAAGAGCTGCTGCGCCGTGCACTCTCTTCTCTCTCTCATTTCGCTGTACCGCACGCCCTGTCATCTACGCTTGTCTGCTGTCTCCTCGGCTTCTTAAGGAAGCCAGACCGCTGCTCGCCTTGCTCGTCCTATCTCACGGCCTCTCCTTGCTCCACCTCCGCGTCCCAACTCCGCTTGCCGAGCTCGCAGCCGCCCAAGCCGTGGAGCTGTCCCGCCCTCGCCGGCCGTCGTGACCGCAGCGACTCCACTGCCAGCCGGAGCTCCTCAGCTCCTCTGCTTCGAGCGCTCCGTTCCTGGAAAAGAGAGAGCAAGGTGAGAAGGGTATATATCCAAGCAAAAGAATTATACGGGTCCTTTTTGCTATTTTATTTAATATGGCTGAAGTTTGTAAATCCGTAATAAATCAAATAAAAATCATAAAAATGGTAGAACCAATTTTGTTAGTCTCCTGAAATCATGATCTAGATAAAAGTGTAATTAGTTCACGTAGTTTTATAATATTTTTAGGCTTGCTTTAATTACTTCGAGATATTTAATATTATCAAACATAAACTTGTAAGCAGTGTTATGAATAATCAGTGATAGCATTAATCCTAGAAATTTTATAGTAAACTTCTAGTACTACTAGGTGTCCACTGTAATTTTTGTAGTTCCAAAATAATTAATTGTTAGGATAATTAATAAGCTCTGGTTTGAATATGTAGTAAATCGATAAAATGAATAACGCGACATCTCGGGTTTATATAACTAAAACACTTGTTAAGAAATAACGTTTGAATCGACAACGTGGATACGTGGCCTAGTGAGTTTCTGTGTGGCTAGCTCGTTAGCTTGCGAGACGTAGTCGTACGACGAGAGTTGCGATTGCTGTCTTTTACTTATGTCTCTGCATTGCATTCGCGTAAATCATAATAGGAACGATGATGGATCGATGGATCAACCGGAGGACTTGGCGTTGACCCAAAAGATGATGCCATGGTGATCGTACCCCGGAGATGGCATACTAACATTTGGTTATATTTTTACCCAGGCAAGCCCCGGTGCATAACCTCTATTATGCTGCACTTTATTTATACTTGTGCATTAAGTTTTAAGGAGTTGAATGAAACCCACTTGCATATATATATCCTGATCCCATGAGTCTTACTAGTATGTCAAGATCGTGTAGATTGCTATGCTACAGGACTCCGGTAGAAGTCGAGTGATTGCCTGTCACTCGCGAGAGATAGGAAATATATTATTGTTACTATTATCATGTTACTATCACATGGATTATATATGGATAATAATTAGAGACCGGGCGGGACTATACTTGGAATTGGATATGGACTTGGTTGGGCAATCCGAGCGAGGCTCTGGTTGCATTTGTCCCGCCTGTGTCGATTAAGGACCGTTCGTTGCACTGGATCCCCGGTCAAGTCACAGATTTATTATCCCGAGCATATACTAGCGGATGGGGGCTAGGAAGACTTGTTACTCTCTTGTCATGGGCTCCGGCTCTTTCCGGACCGACTGATTGGAGGCGGGGATAGGTGGAGGTCTAAGCACCACTTTGAGGCCGGGCCTCAAGTGTGGGGGCTTGGAGTCCAAGTTTGGACGGGGACCTGGAACCTGTGACAGGAGTGGAACGGGTTGGTCTCGCTCGTGCCTGGGGTGCGAGCGAGGCGTGTGTTTTTCGGGGTACCCAGCTGGGCACATTGATTCGCGAATCGCCGTTTCTACGTGACGGTACGACTTGACTGTACTCTGGCACCGTAGTAAGAAATGAAAGATGAAAGATGGAAAAATGGTTCTGATGGCTCAACCTTTGCTTGAAAGTAGAACAGGTGCTTACTAGAATGGTGGGTTAATGAACTACCGATGACTGCTAATAAAAGTTAAATATAAGGATGCACCTTTAGTAATGCTTCCTGCAGTTGCAATGACCCACAAGCCAGATAGCCTTGCATATCCTTGGAGTCTTTTCTTTCCTTCTGACGGGTAAGTCTTGCGGAGTACAATTGAGTACTCAGGGTTTGTTCTACCCTGTTGCAGGTGACAGGTGTTCTTGAAGCTGACTTTTATGTGTGGAAACCTCCTGGTGGGCTCAGTGAGGATTTCCCTTACGTTGCGGATATAGAGTTGATTTATAACTCTCACCAAAAATGTTTTACAAAGCAAAGATTTACCACCTATTATGAATTCTTGTATATAAATGTTCATCATGATAATATGTAACTCATCATCAAATGGTTTCATTTCCGCTGAACTCTGATAACATTTTATTTTCTGCTGTTATAATTAAACAATGGATTACCCTGATGTTGTACTAAAAGTGATGTGAGAATAAAGATGTTGTAAGCTTTATCTCTCATTTATGATCCTGAGGTAAAAATGTGGATTTTCGAGTTCTCCCTCGGGTGTGCTCGACGGAATCACAGAGTTTAGTGCTCTCCCTTGGGTACTTAGTGTCTAATGGAAGTCAAGTACTCTTGGAAGGGTATTAAATTAGGCGGTTCTGCCACAGGTGGTATCAGAGCGTAAATGAGGAAATAAAGCTTCAAAATCCTTTTCTAAATTAAAATTTGACAACACATTTTTACAAAAAGTTAGGGCGTTTGCATACGAAGTTATATAAGTGGCCCTATTACTATAGTTAAGTCTTTGGAATAAGTTTAAGTAGGCTTTCGTCCGGTAAACTAACTGGTGTGTAGCGTGCGGTCCTAAAGTCAGACGCGCTGTATTGTTATAGTCATCGTGCGAGTCTTACTTGCAGGTGCCTGTTCTAGGTACCACGCGTCCCTGTCCCGGAGTTGTTGTTGTACGGTGGCTTCGTGTTTCGCATTCGCTTGTGATTCACGACTGTCGGGGCTTACGTTTTCGGCACTCCTTCTGCGCCCTTGTCGGACCTCTGCCCTGCAACCGTGCTAGTCTTTATGGCCTCGGACACCGCCCACCTCGTGTGCGTAAAAATCCTGTTGTTGTACTTTTACTGGTTCCCACGCATGGCTCGAGGGTGGTCTGCGCCAGGACCACTGGCCGCTCTGCCTTCTTAAGGGGGCCAAGCCTAGCCACTTTGTGTCACCACTCAGTGCATTCCAGTTCGTTTAGCCCTTTTCTCTTGAGCAAGCTTCTCCTCAAGCCTTCCTTGCAACCACCACCCACCTAGGATGGCAGGAGTTTGGGTTAGCAGCTACTGCCTAAACACCGAGGGTTTTCCCAAAATCCTGTATGCTACCCTGCAAAAGCTCGGCATTCGGGAGCGTCCTGAGTATGAGGGTCGTGAGTACATGAAGCATGGCACAGAGCGATGCAAGGTCACCATCTACATCGGCAAGAGTGAGGAGTTTCCCGACGTCACTGAAGCCTGGAATGTGACCGCAACCGGGTTTCGCTTCGGCGACACCTACCAGGTTGTGGCCCGCAAAGCCTTGCGGCATCTGTGCCAGATCTATGAGCAACCCATTGCTCATACCCCCATGCGGTTCTTTCCACCTTTGGACAAGAATCGGCGAGTATGGAGGGCTCGCATGGAGACCTTACGGGGTCAGGACGTGCAAGAGGACAACCCGACTGTGGTGCACCTGACCACGTACTTGCTCGCTCTGGATGAGCAGTACGACCGGCAGGCCTCGGAGCTGAGAGAGTGTCTCCACCGAGCTGAGGAAGCCGAGATCTTCTCCAGGATGCTCGAAGTGCAGCTTGCTGAAGCTCATGCCAATCTAGCAGCCGCTGAGAGTCGAGAGGCTGCCATGGTGGAGGCCGTCAAGGTGGACCAAGACCGTCATGCCCAGGAGCTGGAGGACGCCTATCTTGCCACAAGGGCCAAGCGTAGGACGCTCGCCACGGAAAGGCAGGAACCCTTAATCCTAGAGGGGATCCCTGTCCATCCGCTGGAGAGAAGGAGAACTGGTTTTGCAGCACCTCCGCCCACGGAAGCCTCAGAAGTAGAGTCATTGCTTCCCCTCACCCAGCCACCACCACAAGAAGGAGCAGATCCACAACCTAGTGCAGCAGAAGAACCCCAGGAGCCCAGGAAGGAAGCCGTTTGGGCCGACGAAGTAGATTAGTTGTCCTAGGGGAGATGTAACTGTTGCTAGTAGTGCTTTTCATCGTTGTCCCCTAGTGTTGTAGTCTTTCCGTTGTACCGCAGCCGTAGTTGTTAAGGCCGCCTGGTTGTACGTTTCGAGCGATGTGTCGAGTGTGGGAGAGTGTATGCCTGTATGTTGCCCCCGTGTAAGGATGTTGGTGCTGAGTATTTGCTTCATCCGTTGTGTTTGTTACGTCGTTTTTTCCTTAGACCTCGTTCGATTTGCTTAGGGTTCTTGAGACGACAATAAGCATGTTACAAGGGGAACAACTTTTTCGATGCAGCAGATCGGCCGGGATTGGAAAACAGAGGACACTGTATCACTAATTGTGGATGTCCCAGCAGAACACTTGAATTCCCTTGATTTAAATCCGCCTTGGGATTTACTTTACTTGTTCCTTATTTTGAAAGGAACCTGTGTTGCCTGAATTTTCCCTTACTCCTCTGATTCTGTGGTCTATGACCCGTTGTTTTTACTGCGAGTAAGTTGGTAATAGTTACTTAGTTAATAGCTTATGGTGCCACGATGGAACCAAGGGCCACCTGTGGAACAGCTGCCACATGGTGACGCTGCTCGGCGCGCGCTGGTATCGAAGTTGTTGACCAAGTGCTTTTACCGAGTTACACCGCGGTATCGCTCTTGCTATAAAAATTCTCTTTGGTAAAAATATCCTTGTGTTCAAACGGGAAATCCACAACGGGTTGATGGAATTGTGCTCTGTCAAAGTAACAGGGGTAACAAGGTTTTTGAAGAAAGGAAAAGAAGAAAGAGAAAAGCAACAGGAAAGTTAGCCCGCACGTAGGTCAGAGAAATTGCATCGCCCGATTTGACGTCGTTCCTGTGATCGGCTCGGTCACGCTACATACGCCGGGTCGTTGTCACTGCGTGCCCTGCGGACGCCGTTTGTGGTGGGGCCCACGTGTGCCGTTCTCGCGTGGCCACGGCGTTGTGCCGCACTCGCCTCGTCTTGTCGCACTGTACGGCCCTCTGATCCCGGCACCCGTGTTGGCTCTCGATTCTCGTTCTCGTCCCCGTACCGGACCCCCCCTCTTTCTTTTCCTTTGGAGCCCCGTTGCTCGCACGCCGCCTGGTCGAGCGAACCCCATCCCCTCCTTTCTTCTTTTTCCCCACTCAAGCTCGCACAGGGAGCGCACCATGGCCGACGCTTTTCCCCACCCTGTGACCCCCCTAGTGATTCCCATCTCCTCCGCTTCCGATGCACTGCATCACCACCTTCGCCCACCAAGCTTTTATAATGCCACCTTGCTTGCTTCTCCTCCATTCAACCCTAGATCCAGAGTAGAGCTCATAGTATCGACTTCCTCCGTCTGTGCTCTGGTGGGAGAAGCTCGAGAAGCAGTCGGGAAGAAGTGGTTGGAGGCTGAGCTACGAGATCCAGCCGTTGCTCGCAGATCTAGGGTTGCTAGTCAGAGGCGATGGTGTAACTTGAAGAAGGGATCTGGTTTCTGTTGGAGAAATTCAAGTTCATCCCTGGTTAGTTTAGGTTTTAGAGTTCGCTATGATCTTTGTACCAGTCTCCAATTTCTGGCTTTGTTGGGCATACGCCATGTTCTGGATAATCGTTTTCTTATTGCTCTTCCACTGTCCCCGTCTTCGTCGATTTCTAGAGAGGTTGTGAGTTGTATTAGATTTGTTCTTAGCCGTGTTATCTCTAGATTCCAGAATGGTTTAGCGGTTGAAGTCGTGTAATCTCCTATGTAAGCTCAGATCTGTGAAATGTAATCGTGTTTCCCTCTTTTGTTTTATGTTCTGGATCTCGGGAGGAGATCCTTTTTAAGGGGGGAAGGATGTAACACCCCTGGTGTTACTAACTACTTAGCATGCGATTAAGGCCTAAAAGAAATTAGCAAAACGAGTTCTCGGGTTTTTAAAATTTTAATCGCTCATGAAATGATACCCGACTCTTATGTGACGCATGTTTGTGGTTGCAAGAAACCAAATCCAAAAATTAAAAATGAGTCCTTTCGTTGCATTGGCAAGGGCATGAACTTAGGATTAAGAGTGCTATTTTTAACAAATTATATTGAGCAAAATAATTAAATAGTGCTTAATATTTATTTCTATGGGTTAGTACGTAGTAGGGACGATTACGTGAAATACTTATTGGTCAGTCTAAAGCTTTAATTTATCTAATCATGCCAACCAACCAAAGCATGATCTGCAGACTGGTTTTTCTGGATGTTTGAATGGTCTGCATTATAACTGAACTTGACAAATCGCTTTGTGATCTGCATTGAACCTGATCTCGCTCGCATCGAGGCACGCATCCTTGAGCCCGTTAAGGCAGACGTGATGCAGGCGGTCTAGGAATTCCAGAACCAGAGAGCACGCAATGTCACTGCAGGGGCACTGTAGACACATGGGGAATACTGTTCACTCGTGGAAGTTGCTGGGTTCTGTAGAAATCACTGTAGTGTTGCAGAATGCACTGTAGCAGTGTAGAGTCCACTGTAGCGGCGCAGAATACACTGTAGCAGCGCAGAGGTCACTGTAGCATCGCAGAATGCACTGTAGCATGCAGAAAAACACTGTTCATCCGAAGAAATCTTGTTGTCGCCGGTGCGCTGCGAGGTTATTTAGAGCGCTGCCTCCGCTGAAGTGTGTCGCGCGCGTCAGTCATCTTTCTTCTGCGAGCCCACACCATCCAGTAGCCGTGAGCCTTTACTGGGTTCAGCTGCTTCTTACTCGATCTCTCGACTTCCTTGCCCTGTCTGCAAGCTGTACGTGGCTAGTGTCGACCTTACCCGGCGGGTGCGGTGAGTAGTCCATCATGAATCAACTAGCCTGTTGACACGTTGAAAGACCAAAGAACACTCTAGTCTGAATCCAAACACGGTTCACTGCACCTTGCACGGCGGGCACTGTTCACATCAGAGTTACTGTAGCGTACAGGAACACTGTTCATCCGAGCATTAAGAGCTGCTGCGCCGTGCACTCTCTTCTCTCTCTCATTTCGCTGCACCGCACGCCCTGCCATCTACGCTTGTCTGCTGTCTCCTCGGCTTCTTAAGGAAGCCAGACCGCTGCTCGCCTTGCTCGTCCTATCTCACGGCCTCTCCTTGCTCCACCTCCGCGTCCCAACTCCGCTTGCCGAGCTCGCAGCCGCCCAAGCCGTGGAGCTATCCCGCCCTCGCCGGCCGTCGTGACCGCAACGACTCCACTGCCAGCCGGAGCTCCTCAGCTCCTCTGCTTCGAGCGCTCCGTTCCTGGAAAAGAGAGAGCAAGGTGAGAAGGGTATATATCCAAGCAAAAGAATTATACGGGTCCTTTTTGCTATTTTATTTAATATGGCTGAAGTTTGTAAATCCGTAATAAATCAAATAAAAATCATAAAAATGGTAGAACCAATTTTGTTAGTCTCCTGAAATCATGATCTAGATAAAAGTGTAATTAGTTCACGTAGTTTTATAATATTTTTAGGCTTGCTTTAATTACTTCGAGATATTTAATATTATCAAACATAAACTTGTAAGCAGTGTTATGAATAATCAGTGATAGCATTAATCCTAGAAATTTTATAGTAAACTTCTAGTACTACTAGGTGTCCACTGTAATTTTTGTAGTTCCAAAATAATTAGTTGTTAGGATAATTAATAAGCTCTGGTTTGAATATGTAGTAAATCGATAAAATGAATAACGCGACATCTCGGGTTTATATAACTAAAACACTTGTTAAGAAATAACGTTTGAATCGACAACGTGGATACGTGGCCTAGTGAGTTTCTGTGTGGCTAGCTCGTTAGCTTGCGAGACGTAGTCGTACGACGAGAGTTGCGATTGCTGTCTTTTACTTATGTCTCTGCATTGCATTCGCGTAAATCATAATAGGAACGATGATGGATCGATGGATCAACCGGAGGACTTGGCGTTGACCCAAAAGATGATGCCATGGTGATCGTACCCCGGAGATGGCATACTAACATTTGGTTATATTTTTACCCAGGCAAGCCCCGGTGCATAACCTCTATTATGCTGCACTTTATTTATGCTTGTGCATTAAGTTTTAAGGAGTTGAATGAAACCCACTTGCATATATATATCCTGATCCCATGAGTCTTACTAGTATGTCAAGATCGTGTAGATTGCTATGCTACAGGACTCCGGTAGAAGTCGAGTGATTGTCTGTCACTCGCGAGAGATAGGAAATATATTATTGTTACTATTATCATGTTACTATCACATGGATTATATATGGATAATAATTGGAGACCGGGCGGGACTATACTTGGAATTGGATATGGACTTGGTTGGGCAATCCGAGCGAGGCTCTGGTTGCATTTGTCCCGCCTGTGTCGATTAAGGACCGTTCGTTGCACTGGATCCCCGGTCAAGTCACAGATTTATTATCCCGAGCATATACTAGCGGATGGGGGCTAGGAAGACTTGTTACTCTCTTGTCATGGGCTCCGGCTCTTTCCGGACCGACTGATTGGAGGCGGGGATAGGTGGAGGTCTAAGCACCACTTTGAGGCCGGGCCTCAAGTGTGGGGGCTTGGAGTCCAAGTTTGGACGGGGACCTGGAACCTGTGACAGGAGTGGAACGGGTTGGTCTCGCTTGTGCCTGGGGTGCGAGCGAGGCGTGTGTTTTTTCGGGGTACCCAGCTGGGCACATTGATTCGCGAATCGCCGTTTCTACGTGACGGTACGACTTGACTGCACTCTGGCACCGTAGTAAGAAATGAAAGATGAAAGATGGAAAATGGTTCTGATGGCTCAACCTTTGCTTGAAAGTAGAACAGGTGCTTACTAGAATGGTGGGTTAATGAACTACCGATGACTGCTAATAAAAGTTAAATATAAGGATGCACCTTTAGTAATGCTTCCTGCAGTTGCAATGACCCACAAGCCAGATAGCCTTGCATATCCTTGGAGTCTTTTCTTTCCTTCTGACGGGTAAGTCTTGCGGAGTACAATTGAGTACTCAGGGTTTGTTCTACCCTGTTGCAGGTGACAGGTGTTTTTGAAGCTGACTTTTATGTGTGAAAACCTCCTGGTGGGCTCAGTGAGGATTTCCCTTACGTTGCGGATATAGAGTTGATTTATAACTCTCACCAAAAATGTTTTACAAAGGAAAGATTTACCACCTATTATGAATTCTTGTATATAAATGTTCATCGTGATAATATGTAACTCATCATCAAATGGTTTCATTTCCGCTGAACTCTGATAACATTTTATTTTCTGCTGTTATAATTAAACAATTGATTACCCTGATGTTGTACTAAAAGTGATGTGAGAAATGGTAAAGATGTTGTAAGCTTTATCTCTCATTTATGATCCTGAGGTAAAAATGTGGATTTTCGAGTTCTCCCTCGGGTGTGCTCGACGGAATCGCAGAGTTTAGTGCTCTCCCTTGGGTACTTAGTGTCTAATGGAAGTCAAGTACTCTTGGAAGGGTATTAAATTAGGCGGTTCTGCCACACCAGCAAGGCTGCGGTATGCTGTAGGATCAGCAATAGCAGGGCCGGCAGCCGCAGAGACCTTAGCACAAGTGTCAACGGGGGTAGAGCATGGCTTGCAGTCACTCATGCTGTGGCGAGCAAGAATTTCCAGGGTGTACTGACGTTGTGAGAGAAATAGAGTGTCCCGGTTGCGATGAACGGCTATGCCAAGGAAATGGTGTAGAGGACCAAGATCTTTCATGATGAATTCTTGTTTGAGTGCAGCGATGACCCGGTGTAAGATTTGCTGAGAAGATGCAGTGAGCACAATATCATCCACATAGAGGAGCAGATATACTGTCTCAGTACCGCGCCGGTAGATAAACAGAGAGGTGTCAGACTTGGCTTCGGTGAATCCCAGAGTCAGCAGAAAGGAGGCAAACCGGCTGTACCATGCGCGCGGTGCCTGCTTCAAACCATAGAGTGACTTGTTGAGTTTGCAAACATGGTCAGGGAGAGTAGGATCAACAAAGCTAGTAGGCTGTGAGCAGTATACTGTTTCGGACAGAGTGCCATGAAGAAAGGCATTCTTCACATCAAGTTGATGGATCGGCCAATCCCTGGAATGAGCCAAAGTGATGACTATGCGAACTGTAGCAGGTTTGACAACAGG
Organism: Saccharum hybrid cultivar R570; assembly: GCA_038087645.1. Taxonomy (NCBI): domain Eukaryota; kingdom Viridiplantae; phylum Streptophyta; class Magnoliopsida; order Poales; family Poaceae; genus Saccharum; species Saccharum hybrid cultivar. The sequence goes on from JAQSUU010000012.1 coordinate 17,799,369, forward strand.
GCTGAATGTTTCATCATAATCAACACCGGGCTGTTGAGTAAACCCGCGAAGAACCCAGCGAGCCTTGTATCTGTCCAGAGAGCCATCAGCACGAAATTTGTGCTTGAAAATCCATTTACCGGTGACAACATTTGCCTTGGGAGGACGAGGAATGAGGTCCCAAGTGTGGTTGTCGAAGAGAGTAGCAAATTCCTCTTCCATGGCCTGGCGCCAGTGAGGATTGGCAAGAGCGTCGCGACACGTGCGCGGGAGCGGGGAGAGGACCTCGGCGTGCAGACCGAAGCGAGGCTACCGGAACCCGATCTTCCCACGGGTAGCCATGCCATGGGAATTGGCGACGGGTGGGATGGGAACAGCCCCAGTTGGAAGCTGGGGGTCGTGCTTGACATAGCGTGGTGGAGATGGGACGATGTTGGAGCGTCGAAGAGCGGGAGCCTCAACAGAGGGCTCGGTCGTTGGGCTTGGTGCAGGAGGACGCCGGTGGTAGACGTGGATAATGGGCGGCCTGTGGACTGGCACCTGTACTGGGGGTGCTGAGGGTGCCAAAACATCCTGCACAGGGGGTACAGGAGGCACTGTGGGCGCCAAAACAACCTGCACAGGGGGCGCTGCAGGCACCTGGACAGCGGGCGTCGTGGGCACCTGTACAGCGGGTGCTGTAGGTTCTTGAACAGGGGGCGGCCTGGGCAGAGAGAAGCCTGGTAGAGGCCCAGCAGCCCTGGGAGTACCTGCAGATAGAGGAGTGACTGACAGGGAATCATCATTAGTTAGAAAATCAAGTTCAGTGGGTGGAGGGGAGGGCCGACGGAGGGAAAAGGGAAACGTTGTTTCGTCGAAGACAACGTGGCGAGAGATGATGACCCGATTGGTGGTAAGGTCAAGGCACCGATAACCCTTGTGATCCGGAGAGTAGCCGAGGAAGGCGCACAAAGTGGACCTAGGGGCCAGCTTGTGAGGGGCAGTGGCGGTGAGATTTGGATAGCAGGAGCATCCAAAGGTCCGGAGATCATGATAGGAGGGAAGGGTGCCATGGAGAGCGAAGAAGGAGGTGCTCATGTGCAAGGTTTTGGTGGGGAGACGATTGATGAGGTGGGTGGCTGTGGTGAGAGCATCGGCCCAATATGAGGAGGGCATGGAAGCTTGGAACAACAAGGTGCGGGTGGTGTTGTTGATGGTGCGAATCATGCGTTTGGCTTTGCCATTCTGCTGTGAGGTGTAGGGGCAAGACATGCGGAGAGAGACACCTTTAGCAAGAAAAAAAGCACGAGACACATAGTTATCAAACTCGCGGCCATTATCACATTGCACAGCCTTGATAACGCACCCGAACTGAGTGAGCACGAAAGCAAAGAAATTGGAGAGAACAGGGAAAGTGTCAGATTTCAGGCGAAGAGGAAAAGTCCAAAAAAAAGTGTGAGCAATCATCAATAATGACTAAAAAATATTTAAATCCGGATACACTGATGACAGGTGATGTCCATAGATCACAATGAATTAAGTCAAAATTTTTTATTGCTCTGGACAGGGAACTAGTGAAGGGCAAGCGAACATGGCGCCCAAGCTGACACGCATGGCAGATAGAATCATCATCAGGTTTGCTGCACACGATAGAAGAGGTTTGAGCAAGACGCTGAAGGGCAGCTTTGCCAGGGTGTCCGAGGCGGCGATGCCAAGTGGTCGGAGATGGAGTGGCCACGAGAGCGCAGGAGCCGGAGGATGATGATGGAAGCTACAGGGTGTACAGAGGCCCCGAGCTGTTACATCGAAGGAGGACGTTCTTGGAACAGAGATCCTTCACAGAAATACCAAGAGGGTCAAATTCAATAGAAACAAGATTATCAGTGGTAAACGGTCTAACAGAGAGAAGGTTTTTGATAATATCAGGGGCAACAAGAACATTATTATGGTGAAAGGGACCAGGGAGAGTGGAGTAGCCGGTACCCATGACCGGTAAAGTGGCTCCATTGCCGACAACAATGGAGGAGGGAAAGGAGGAGGATGGTGACAAAGTGACCATACCGGAGTTAGAAGTGATGTGGGAAGAAGCTCCCAAATCGACGACCCAGTTGAAAGCCCAAGTTTGGTTTTGGTAATTAATGACACCAAGTTGCTAATGCCATGTGTTAAGTGTTTTGAGTTAGGCACAAGCAACACACGTGATGAAGGAGCATGTGGCATGGAGTGATGGCCACAAGATCACAAGTGGTGGAGATGCACATAATATGGTGTACATGATGATCAAGTAGAAGAGAAGGATCTAAGAGCGCAAGGCAAAGGTATAACCATAGGGTTTTCCTTTTGCCGGTCTAAGTTGAGTAGAGAAGTGATTGACCGGATTTAGGATACATAGTCGACTATCAAGAGGGGCAATCACGGTTAGCTCGGGAATCAAGTGCCACTAGATCAATGTCTTGAGCATATGCATTAGGATCTAGTTGAGAGCTAACATAACGCCTTGGAAAATGTTTGTGAAATGCTAACACACATGCACTTTGTGGTGTACACTTGGTGGTGTTAGCACATTTGCGAAGGCGGTGGTGTTTGAGCGGTAATAAGGGGTTTGGGGTTCGCTCTCCCTCCCGCCGAGCGTGCGAGCGCGGGATTCAGGCGTTTTCGAGAAAATGAAATGCCTATTTTCTATTGCGCCGGAGGTGAGAAAAGGTGGCGAAAGTCTGAAATGTTTTTCTCTGAAAAACGGCGATCGGACGCTGCACCGGACGCTGCACCGGACGCTGCACCGGACGCGGTCACGGTTTCACCGGACGCGTCCGGTCAGTTCAACGCGGCGCGAGCGCTAGGGTTTGTGACCGGACGCGGGTCTGGCCTGACCAGCGCGTCCGGTCAGTTCAACTGGGCGTAAGAAGGAAGCACGCGACCGGCGTGTCCGGTCCTTCACGGGACCGGAGCGTCCGGTCAGGCGTCCAGGAACACTGAGCGAAGCGGAGTGACGATCGGACGCGCGGCGCGTCCGATCACGTGCGATCGGACGCGTCTGGTCGCAGCTGGAGCTTACTGGAATGCGACCGGACGCGGGCACTGTCGCGTCCGGTCACTCGGTTGAGCGCGTCCGGTCAGGGCAACGGCTAGTTCTGACGCGCACTGTTTCTTGCTGTCGCGTAGTGACCGGACGCGTCCGGTCACCCTGACCGGAGCGTCCGGTCAGCGCGTTTTTCGCTGCGTCGTCCGTAACGGCTAGCTGCGTACCCCTTCGTTATAAATAGACGTTGGCCGGGGTTTGAGGGGATCTCTCGCACACTCTGAGACATAGAGACATACTTTGAGCTAGAGAACAACCCCTCCACTCATCTCTTTGCATAGTTGCACTTCTTGAGTGAGATTGAGTGAGATTCAAGTGCATTGCTTGAGAGTTGCATTCTAGAGGCACTTGATCTTCGAGTTGCTGTGGATTTCTTGTTACTCTTCCGTGTTTCCCGACACGGTAGACGGCTTGGAGCAGCGGAGGTGATTGAGCTCGCAATTAGAGATTGTTGGAGCCTTCACCAAGTGTTGTAAGGGGTTCTTGATCCTTCCCCGCGGGAGTTCGTGAATTGGATACTCTAGTGGAGCTCGTGGCTTGGAGGATCCCCGTCTTGTGTGCGGTTGTGCGGCGCCCGCCGAGGGCTCAACTCTTGATAGTTGATTAGCTCGCGAACCGACAAGTGGGTGCATCGCCACAACGAGGAGTAGCTTGCCTGGAAGCAAGTGAACCTCGGGATAAATTCTTGTGTCATTCTCTTCCCGAGGATTTCTCTTGTGTGATTGATTGATTGGTACTTCTCATCTCTACACAGCGGTATAATCACTCGAAGCTCTTCTCTCGTTTTACATCTTGTATCTAGCTTGTTGTTGTTGTAATGTTTAGTGGATAGCCTTGTACTAGACTTGAATAGGTGGCTTGCTTAATTAGTTAGAGCTAGTGCATTTTGCTCCGCCACCTTTTATACTAACTTGTGGTTAAGTAATTCTTGTAGATGTTTTAATTAGGCTATTCACCCCCCCCCTCTAGCCATTCGGACCTTACACCAGTCCGAGGCGCTCGGTGGTGGAGTGAGGGAGACGGTGCTGAACGCGTTGGCGAGCGCCTGAGGATCCCATGGAGACCACGCAGACGGGGGCGCCGGGGCGTGCGACTGGTAGAAGGCAGTCGGCGCCGGAGGATAATATGCGCCGGGGGCAGCAGGGCCAGCCATCATGGCCTGCTGTGGTGGCTGGCCAGGGCGCGGTGGTGGGCCGCGAGAGCCACCGGAGGACCCAGGCCACATATGAATGGACCCAGTCCATGGGTTGAGGAAGGAGGGCCACTGTGGGCCACCAGGAGGTCCGCCGGTGGGCTGTGGGCCGCCAGCCGAGTTGCCTTGGCCACGACCACGGTGGCGACGCCGGCCACGACCGCTGTTGCCACCAGCCGGAGCCCCCCCCCCCCCCGCACAGCTGGTGGAGGTCACGGGGACGCAGCAGCAGGGGCGGGTGTCCTAGGGGGCGTAGAGGCGACGAGAGCTGAAGGAGGCGCCGAAGGCGGTGCCATGTTGAGCTCGGCCAGACGCAGGTCGGCACAAACGTCGGCGAAGGAAGGGAAAGGTCGCTGGCAGGTGACAAGTTGAGACATGAACTAGAAACGTTCATTAAGGCCGCGCATGATGTTTAGCATGAGGGTGCGGTCCTGGACGGGCTCGCCAAGATCAGCAAGTGCATCGGCCATGGTCTTCATCTTGCGGCAGAAGTCGTCGACGGAGAGGGCACCCTGGCAGAGAGTGCGGAATTCGGCGTCGAGGAGCATGGCGCGGGACTCGCGATTGTTCTGGAACTGCTGCTCCAGCCCGAGCCATGCCCCCCGAGCGGTGATGCCTTCCCGCTCGTGGACGACGTCCAGAAGGTCGGGGGAGATGGTGTTGAAGATCCAGGAGACAACGACGCAATCCATACGGGACCACGCCGGATCGTAGAGGCGGGAGTCATCGCAGAGGACGCAGGGCAAAGCGGCTGAGGATGAGGAGGACGTAGCCACGCCACTTGGAGTAGTTGGAAGCCTGAAGATCGAGGACGATCGGGATCAGGTTCTTGATATTCTGGACGGTGGCAGCCTGGCTGTGTAGATGGGCGATGGCGGCTGCTTCAGAGGAGAAGGAGCGAGCGTCGTCATCGTCCTGCGGGTCCTCGTCGCGATGGGAGTCGCCACGAATGCGCTCCCGGAGGGTCGCTGCCTGCTGCTCCAGGGCGTCTGCCTGCGCGCGCTCTTTGGCGAGAGCGGCGGCAGCGAGGCGAACGCGCTCCTGAGCCGCGGCGGCGTTCTTGAGGAGGTCAGCCTCCGCCTGAAGGGCCAGGCTGCGCTCGGTGTTGGTGGAGCATAGGGAAGTAGCCTCATCTTCCAGCTTCTGGGCGGCGGCGAGTGCCTCGTCGCGAAGCTTGGCTGCGGCGGAGGCATCCAGGGCACCGGAGGCAGAGGTGGCGGCCATGGGTGCGCACGGGCGACGACCAACCGAGGGGGGCGCGCGCGGGAGCCGGGCGGAGAGAGGAGACGGGCGCGGCGAGCGAACGAGCAGACGTGGGCGCCGAGAAGAGCGGCGCGTGCAGCGACTGAGAGTCGCGCGCAGCGGCCGAGAGGGCGCGTGCGCCTGGGAAACGCGCGCGCGCCTAGGAGAGCGGAAACGGAGGGTGGGCGGTACAGCTCAGGAGAGAGCGGCTGATACCATGATAAAAGCCAAAGGCCAAGATTGATTAGCTTTATGAAAGATTACAGCAGAGGTGTTATATATAGAGAGAATACAAGAGAGCCCAAAGGGCCTGACCAGCCTGGAGGCGGCGCCCCAAGGGGCCAGTCTAGCCTAGGGAATTGGCAACAATAAATATGGACTAATAACTCTAACAGATTTGGCAAACTCTTGGAGATGCTCAGTGGGTATTGTGTTCTTGTCAGTGAATTTGGTGGAACTGATATGGGAAACATGTGCAATATCTATTAGTAGAAAGGAAGGTGACCAGAATTAGTTCATTGGTTGTTAGGATCATGGCTATAATCCAGGTGGGGATGATATGTAAATGATTCTGCAAACAGGAAAAGGGGGAAGGAAGGTCTAGATGCTTGCTTGACGACAACAATAGAAAGCGTAATTTCAATAGCAATTGCATCATCAAAATATAGGAAAGGAGATCTAATTTTCTTCCCATATGAAGGAACTACATTCAGCTCATATGAAGAGGCCAAGGAGTTCTACAACTTGTATTCATGGGAAATTGGGTTCGGAATAAGGATATCAAGATCGAAGACGAACAGCAATCAGTACACCACAAGAAAGGATATAGTATGCTCCTGCGAGGTAAATAAAACCCAGAAAGATTCATGCATCGAAAATTAATATAAAAAGTAGCCGAACAAAATGAAAAAAGTGAACAAGCTTAACTTTATCTATGTCATTTCTTTTATGCAGGGTTTCTGCCAAAACCCAAGAGCAGCAAGGGCTAGAACTGGATGCAAAGCTATGTTGAGACTCCATCGAGAGATTGAGAACAAACAACATTATGCTTGGTCGTGTATGGAGCATAATTGGAGTATCCTCTGCAGATTCTGCATTACCAATCAGAAAGCAAGCAGTTAGAAACCTTTGCGCAAGATTAGCACAGGATGGCATCAAGGAGGATATAAAGAAAACAATGGAATTACTAGAGCAGATGAGCCGAGATGACAATGATATGAAGGTCAGATTCCAGAATGATGCAGACGGGAGAATACTAAATATGTTGTGGTGCACCGGAAAAAATCAACAAGATTATGAGCACTTTGGAGATGTCGTAACTTTTGATACGATGTACACGATAAATCTGCACAACTTACTGTTCGGGATCTTTGTGGGGGTTAACATTTCCCAGCATCAATTGTGATTCACAATTTCAAATAGCCCACTATGTCGACTAGTGGGAGGTGCTTAATCGGTGCCTTTGGGACTAGTCCCTCTTTGGTTACCCACTTGCAACTTCGTTGTTTTATTTATTCATTTTTATCAATGTGTTCAATATGCTTGTCGTTATGGATAGATCACCCATGCACATGCTTGTCACGAACCTTTTGCTATTTTTTAAAAATTAAAGTATACCTTAATTTATCTAAATATCTAATAGTCGCATAGCAAAATTTGCTACAAAGTCGCTATAAAAGGCCCAAATCCCATGTCGAGCACTGAAAAAAGTTATTGTGACTCTTACGTCACCGTTTCATTTTTAAGCTCCCAGCATGCCACTACCATCTATGTATTTTAGCTAAAACAACAGCTAACATGAGTATGAAATGTCTATTTTACCTATGTTGTTCCATCCTCCTCTTTCTATCTTCCTAGATTCTCCTTCCTTCTCGCGCTGTCCTTCATCTCGTGCTTGCTTGTGACTGGGAGGAGGCAGTGGCGCAAGGATAGGTGGCCACGGCCACGGTTGCCAATGAGGGCCCCTTCGGAACGGAGGTGAAACAAAGAAAAAAAAATAAGATTCATGTTCGTCAGGATTGAAGTAATTTAGCAGTGTTTGGTTCGTAGAAGCTCCATATAGGAAAAATAGAGGAAAAGTTCCTACATGGCTGATTCTATCTATAGGGAAAACACAAGAAACTTTCCATCCAGTTCAACCTTATTTTTTTGTTCTCCCACGTGTAGGATCGAGGCAAACAACTTTGTCATCCTTGCAGGTGATCTTACATAGGATGGGTCAGGCTCCCAAATGATAGATTGATAGGTGGGGCCCAGGTTGCTTGATCCTTGCAGATGATTGATCAATAACAGAAGTGATCTACCACTAACTTGTATCTAGAAACCCTGTGTTTTCCCGTTGGCCATCCAAACAACCATATACTCACTAAATTCCTCTGTTTTTCAATTCTATGTTTTACACATGTATTGTATTCCTATCCTGTTTCTATATTTTTCCTATTCCTTTGTTTTTTTTGAATCCCGTGTTCCAAAAGGACCCTGAAAATAAAAACAGTCCATACTGATTTTTTTCACCCCCGTAATGAACGAGCCGTGAATTGGTGAATGTGATTCGGTGATTTCCGGCTCCTAGGGGCCTAGCCCATCAGCACACGGCCCGACGACACCTTCCGCGGGTTGCAACTTGCCAAGGCCCACGCGCACGCATTGTGGGTCTCATTGCGACATTGCGTCAATACGTCCCCAGCAGACAGGGCCACAACATGCGATGCCGGTGCCGGACGCGAAGTCGCGAACCCAACCTGAAACCACAGGTTTTTGCCAGTCCTTTTCGATCCCAGCCGTTAAAGACGCCACGCCGCCTTCCACACGGCCCAATCGAAACCAAACTAACCAAACCCTACGTACCGAGCACACCATGGGTGGCGGCATAGGCAGGCCTCGAGCCACCACGGCGAGCCTCGCGCCCGCCGACCTGGTCCTGAAGGCGGCGTGCGAGCGTTGCGGTGCCGCGTCAGAGCTCTACCTGACGTCGTGCCGGCACACCACCCTCTGCTCCGACTGCGGCAAGGCCTTGGCGCTCGCCCGCGGGCGCTGCACCGTGTGCAACGCTCCCGTTACCAAGCTCATCCATGTACGGCCCCGCGTCGTCTCTAATTCAGATTTTCGTTGGCAATCGGGCGAGCAATGCAAACCCAGCTCATCTGGGTATCGTTTGTTCCCCCCTGGGATTTTCCGTTATTCACATGGATCGCTGCGCAGGAGTTCGATGTCCGGGTGGATACCTCCGCGGAGAAGGAGAAGACCCACTCCATCGGCAGGTTCACCACCGGCTTGCGGCCCTTCTCGAAGGAGAGGAGCGCAGAGAACAGGTGGACTCTTCGCAAGGATGTCCCCCAAGGACGGCAGCTTACTGGGAATATGCGGGTACTGGCTTTTGATCGTGGATGATCATCATTGTCATTCTTTTGCTTTGGACAACCTGACAATGCTGTCACTCAAATTGGTATCCTTAATCATACATAAAAGCAGTATATAAAACAGTGTAACAATGGTCAACCTGTGTAAACTCTAACTAATCACAATCAATCTAAAAAGCACTGTAGTTACTACAAAGTAGTTATGCTGCATCAGACATCTCGTACCAGTTGCAAATTAGCAGTATGCAGTTGACAAATATATCGCTATAAGATCTTTGTGCAATAGCAACTTAAGGACAATAAGCTGATGTTTCCCCTGTTAAACCATGTGCACACATTTGATAAAACAGGACAAGCACTACAGCAAGAGGCCATGGATTTTGGAGGATGAGACGGGCGAACGTCAGTATCAGGGCCAAACTGAGGATCCACCTGCCACATACTATTCACTGACGCTGAAAGGCAATGATATGGTTGCTGTTCAAGTTGGTTCCTGGTACTGTGCTCTCTGCTTCCTTTGTTGTTATTAGTCTTTATAAACGAACTGCGATCATATATCCATCATCTGAACATATATACTTGTAAGATTCAAGCACCGTTAGAGTGTATAGGTTTCATCAAGTCTTGACATTACTAATTCTGTGGCAGAAAGCTCCTAATATAATTTCTTTTGAGATGGGTGCTCTCTTAATTTTGTTAGAGCATTCTTACAGTCTCTCATGTCCTATCAGGTACAACTTCAGTAAAATTGCACAGTACAAACAGCTGACCTTGGAAGAAGCTGAAGAGAAAATGAATAGAAGGAGAAGTAGTGCATCTGGGTATGAACGGTGGATGATGAAGGCAGCTGCAAATGGAGCTGCTGCCTTTAGTTCAGGTGTGAAGAGGCTTGATGATGTAAATATAGGGGCAACAAATGGTATTCACCCCAAGAAAGGAGATAGGAATGAGAATGGAAATCAATCTGACAAAGTTGACGTCGAAGAAGGGGGAGCTGCAAGGAAAAACAGGCTTGGGCTTACTATGAAGGGCATGGACGAGGATGACGAGGAAGGTGGAAAGGACATAGACTTCGATTTGGATGATGAAATTGAGAAAGGTGTACATATCAAATACTACCTTTTGTTCATACTGAGATTTTATGATTTTCTGCTTGCACTTATACTGTTATACAGCACATACTTTATTATCATTCCTCAGAACTACTCACAGTTTCACACCTGAAGAATAAAAAGGCTGCATACCATATTTCCATACCCATATTATCAGACTTCAATTTAGCATGCATCTTAGCCTGATTCTGCAACCTTTGTTTATCAGGTGACGATTGGGAGCACGAAGAGACCTTCACTGATGATGATGAGGCTGTGGATGTTGATATAGAGGAAAGACCTGACTTAGCTGATCCTGAGGCTGCTCCTCCTGAAATTAAACAGGTAAACAACATGTGATGTGCCTGCCGCATTATGCTGCTAGTATGCTATCACTAGATCTGCACATGCTGTTGCCTTAACCAGGATCACCAATTCACCATTCATAAGATGTGATATCTGATTTCCATCATAATACTCACAGGATGACAACGAGAATGAACTAGGCGGCAGTGATAACTTGAGCAAGTCTGGTCAGGAGCTAAAAAAGCTGCTTCGCCGAGCTGCTGGGGAAAATGAGTCTGATGTTGACGACAAAAGCACAGATGTAATTATCACAATTCTTCTTAGAACTCACATATTCTTTCATAGGAGGTGGGATGCCTTAGCAAACCTTATCTTGTGGAATATAACTCATCTTTGTATCTGCTTTGTCCAACAGGAAGATGACCTACCATCGCCAGAACTTGCTCCAAAACAACTTGTACCCAAAAGTGAACCAGTGGATAGCAACCCTGCTAAACCAACACCATCAGCACACGCTCAGAGCGCCACACCTTCATCCAAATCCACTCAGAAGAGGAAATCAGGGGGTGGTGATGCAAATACTTCTAATGGTGCAACCTCCAAAAAGATAAAGATAGAACCTGTATGCAGTTGCTTCATTCTGCACACTACACATGTGAAATTTGAGTTGCAGTCATATAATCATAAGTTGCACCAGTTTCTTTCCTTTAAAATTTCCCTATTTCTTGGTATATAGGAAACCAGAACATTGGTTGTCAAGGATGAAAAGCTGTCTTCTTTGGAACCAATATCAAAACCATCTCTTTCAGAAAGAAAAGAATCCTCACCCATTACAGAGGAGGAAGTCAGGGCAGTACTTCGTGCAATTGAACCCACCACATGCCAAGATCTGGTGTTGGGGTTCAAGGCTCGTCTAATAACTCAAGAGGTAGGCTTCTTCAGCCTTTTGATTACACGTTTGTTCTCAATGCATTACCATACATTTTAAGTTTTATTACAGTAATTTGTGAATACCATTCCATTCAGCATTCCGTTGCCTTTTATTCTCTTGTTACTGCAGGACAAGAAAACATTTTCAGACATTGTGAGGAAAATATCTCACAAGAATTGCCATGGCAAAGTCGTTCTTCGTAAGGAACAAAAGTGAACAAACAAATTACTCTACCTGTATATGGTCACAGTGTTAAGCTTCTATCCCAGTAGCCATCTGGAACACGTAGATTGTTTCGGAATGCAACAGTGTTACAGATTCTTTTAAGGCACAGGGCAACAGCATGATCAGTTTTTTTTTTTACCTATCCTTCAGAATTGACTGTATTGGCAACCAAGATGCTCAGCAAGAAGCCTCTGCCAGTTTTTTCCCCTTGTATTCTACTTCCTGCTCCTTTTTTTTTTTTGCTAAGTTAGGCCCTATTTGGATCTCCTAAAAAATTTATGAGAGTGAGCCGAGAATGAGATGAGAAAATGAGAATGGAATCTATGGGAGATTTGTCACAGAACCTCCTAATTATGATGGCCCACATGTACCTGTCATCGTCATAATGACCTCTGGCAGCCGTACTTATGTTCCTCATAACTTAAAAGGTCTGCTTTCCTCCGAACATGATCTAATCACGGAAGTATTGCAATATTACAACAGTTTATTCAAAATACCATCAGAGTAAAGTAGCGGAAGTCTTACAATAATTTAAGTTTACAACCTTAGTTTCCAAACTCCAAACCTTATGTAACATTATTACAAACTGGTAGTAACTTTATTACAATTACACAGACGAGATGCCTTTCTCATTCTTTCTTTCAATTCCAGTTCTTAACTACGATGCAGGACAGGTGATCGAGAGTCTCCATAACCGAGGAGCAACGACGATTCGAACCGATTATACCCAGCTAGGGATTTCTAACCTCACGACATATGTAGAACCAAATCTTGCATATGCCAACCCTCATTTAGATCTCCCAAAACCAGAACGTGTCCATCGCCACCCGAGAGTACAGTACTCCTCGAACCCGGCCCAATTCTAGCCCCGAGGGTACACGCTACTCCCGCCATCTCTCCACTCCCAGTGTGAGGTTAGACGTTCTCGAAATAGAATCACCAATATTTTGGGCTTACCCAAGGCATGAGGCTAGTTGCAAAGTCTCGAAACACAAGCGGGCCTACAACGGACGGTCCTTAACTGACGAGGCGGAAACATTACATTGAGACTCCATTCCCAATGCAAGTTAGCAGTGGCCAAACCACCCGCCCGATCTTCTAATTCATTCTCATATTTCAATATTCATCAAGTATGCCGTCATGGCTATGTAAACATTTCATTTAAAAAGCTTAACTCATAAGCATAGCAAAGCATACTACGTATTTTCAGTCAAACAGGTATCAAGGGTGATATCGCAACAATCAAGGATGATAATGCAGCAATTGGGTTATCACTCAACTCCTAATTACTTAATGCAGTAAACCATAGTACCAGTGATAACGATTTGTAAAACTCAAGGAAGAGTTTAAATGTACCGGGGCTTGCCTTGCCTTGCTCTGACGCGACGACTGACTCGGGCTCAAAGACTCCGACTTCTGGTCCGGAACCCACCGACGACAACTCTTCTCTGAAGACTTGCTCGCCAACTTTGACTTCCTCGAAAGCGGGAACTACACGAGTATATAACATGATGCGGTGATAAACATGATGCTTGATGATAAAATGCCATGGTTTACGACTTGAGTACAACTTTCCTTCGCGGTACAGTCGCAAAACAGTAAAACCTACTAACTAATAGCGATTACTTAAGCAACGCTAACGTTTCTTACTGAACTTGTTACTAACGAGCTCAAACAAGTAATTAAGGTGCCAAGGATCACCAAGAATTAGTGACCCAAGAGCACACAACACTTAAAGTGATCAATTCAACATTTATTTAACATTTAATTGATTAAGGCATAATTAATATTAGATCAAACTTCATCTAAATGAGCTTAAACTTTTTCTAAGGGTTAACCATGGCCTAAAACAGTGTTAAAATAAATTTCATGAATTTTGGATTAATAATTTAATTATTAAAATTCATGGAAGTTGCATTTAATATTTAATTGAACTAATTAAATATCTTGCAAATAGTAATCAAATTTAGCATTTAATATTTTTTCTAAGTAGTTTACACCTTGAAAAGCTTACACAAAAATTCTCATTATTTTTGGAGCTCTACAGGATTTTAAATGAAATAAACAAATATCAACACTATTCACATTTTTGAAAAAGAAAAATAAAAACTCAACTCGGGCCGACTTCTCCTTTCTCCGGTTCGGCCCAGCCGAACGGCCCGCTTGCGCGTTTGCGCCCGCGCTTGCCCACTCGCGCAGCCCAGCATCGCGGCCCATCCGCGCGGCCTGCTCGCGCGCGCGCGTTCTCCCTCTCTCTCTCGCTGACACGCGGTCTCCACCTGTCATCGCCTTCCTCCGTCTCCCTCGCTCTCTCCCGCGACTCGGCCATGCCCGCACGGTGGTCGGCCGGTGATCACAGCGTCGGTCGCCCAACCGAGCTGTTCAACGGCATCAACACTTCACGGCGACTCCATTTTAACACCTAACGACTACGCTACGACCTCGGGAGGACCCTCCCGACGGCCATGGCGGACCGGCGGTCACGGTGACCGGCGTTCCGACGATCTACTACGGTAACGTCTAAAGCAAAAGCACGGGGAGCAAAAGGAGCTTACAGCGGTCGCAGTGAAGCCACAAGGAGGCGCTAGGAGGCGGTGGTGGATGTTGGCCACGTGAGGGCGGCTCGGTCGCCGGAGTTGGGCACGGGAAGTGGTGGTGCGGTGGTTCGGACGAGAAAACGGCTAAACCAGTTGGACCACGAGGTGCGCGAGGGCGAGGCGAACTTGCTGGTGCGATTTGCGTGGCTGGTGGCGGCTCAACGGCGGCGGCGGCGAGCGGCGGAGCTAGCGGCGACGACGGTGGCAAAACAGAGAACAAAGAAAAAGCCACAGTGACCTCGGCCATATATATAAGCACAACCACTGTGACAGTCACTGGAAGGCGCGCGCGAGAAGGTCCTGGACGCCGCCCGGCGGCTCGCCGGCGCCCATGCCGTGCGGTGCTTTGCTCTGATTCGCCGAGCACTGTAGCTCCCCCAACTTTTGTAAATTCAAACTGTTTTATCAAATTACTCTCAAATTCATGTAACAACTCGAAAAATTCCCAAGATACGAAATCTTCAGAATTTCAAGCTCTACAAGTTTTGTATTGAACACTTTTTCAAATTCGAACTGGATTTTGAAATTTGAGGTTAAATTCAAAAGGGGACACTTTTTTGGAAATTTGGTAATTTAGAAATTACTTTGGATTTTGTATTGAAACTTCAGAAACTCCAAACACCAAAGTTGTACATCTAGCCAAGACCTAAAACTTTGCTAAACAAAACATTTTGAAATTCTGCCTCTATTTTGAAATTTGAGTTTGGGGATGAAAAGGGGTCAAATCTGAAATTTGCTTATTTTCAAAATTGCTCCACATTTTTCACTAAAACTTTGAAAACTCAAAACACAAAAGTTGTATCCCTTGAAAAGTTCTACAAACTTGGTTTTAAACTTTTTCCCAAATTTTGCTTAGATTTTGAATTATTTCAAAAGGGGTAAAACAGGGTTTTGGATTTTAGGGTTTTTTGAGGATTTTTCAATTGAAATTTGTTGCTACCTTAATTGGTGATTACTTAATGATCAAACCATCATCCAAGGGCATCATTTAGACAAGCATGACATGGTTGACCAAATGCCACTCTTGGTTGACCAATTTAGCTTTTTGAAAATCTTTTAATATTTCCCCAAATTTGAATTCAAATTCGAATCGGAAAACTTGCGACAAGTTTTGGATTCCAATTCAAGATCAAACTTGGAGCTTCATTTTATGTGTTGTACTTGAGTTCATACCCTACACTTGACACTAGTGTGTAACACAGTCACACACCTCAAATTACGCAGGGCATGGACTAAGTATTTGCGGTGTCATTCAAAATTAGGGTTTTCGGTTCGAATCACACCACTGAGAAGCACATACAATCTAGAAAGGTAAACTCATTTTAGCTAATGCATAACAGGGTTGACCTAATCATGGATGTTTTGCGATGCAGTATGATGACATGGCAGATTAATTAGCAACTATAACACCCGGGGTGTTACAAGATTCCTATAATCCAACCATAAGGTTTTGAGAATCCAACTATCCACGTTCATCCTACTATTTGGATATAATCGGTGTGAAGACCACATATAATGTGTCTAGAATTCAAGGATCCAAACAGACTTTTTTTTTAAAATCTAGAATCCAGATTCTTGAATTACTCTAGATTGAATTCTTCAGGAGATCAAACAGGACCTAAACTTATATTCTGCATCGGGTAACTGAGGTGTTATTGATATATGCATCATATAATCATATAAAAATGTGCTCGTTGGATCGATGACCGCGAGTCCAGACCTCATAAAGCATCTGATAATTGAATGATAGTATAACTGTATAAGTGAAGGTAATAATGTAAAGTTTGGGATCAATGCGTGTGACTACGTGTAACTTTTGTATTTTGACAACTCAACGCACCGTCTTCAAAGCATGACCGATGTTTTTAGCTTTTCTTGTGGGATGTGGGAGTATATTACATTGATTAATGAACAATCTACCGTGTGTTCGTGCGACAGTAATGTACCTTTGATGTAAGGATTATTTGTTAAAAATGAAATCAAACACCAGCAAAATTAAGATAACACTGCAACAGGGTAATCAGCACAAACATTTTCCAATTCAAGTACCGTGCCAGAATCAACAATGACCGACCAAACAGGAAAACATTCACATCAGAAACCCGCTGCTTGCCTCAAGGTATTTTTCCTCTTATGTTCATCATCTCAATTGTAATTGCCCTAAGAGCAGTGCAAACTGGACTGCTAAATGTTCAACATTTCCACCTGCTAGGTTTTCTTGTTTCAATACGCAACTATCACCAGTTGCCAACAGTTTTACATAAAAGGGTCTGAGAACAAATCGCATATGCTAATCAACTTCAATTAGCCCAAAGAAGCACAGAGGTCAATCAAAACAATTTTTGTCACGTACTCCATGACATTTTCACCAGTTGTTTCTGTACGACCCATATGAGAAGTTGATGCTTGAAAATCATGACGACATCAGAATATCTGACTTTGAAAAACACAGATCTTTACCAAGAATTAATCACACATCACTGTGTCAAGTACCTCTAGTCTCAATAAATATGCAAGCCTTATCTGATTTACCTTTTTTTTCCTTGACATGCACTGAAGTTTTATCCTTAATATGTTAGTCTTAGAATGTGAATGGTTTGAGCTTCTATTTGTTTTCCATTTAAGGAAGAAACCGCAAGATAAGACAACGAATGCATATAAAAGTAAGGGATAGCAAAAAGGGGATGTCAAATTAGCAATCCAGTTCAATCTACAGTCTTACATGCCAGCTGAATATCTGATGCAGTTACAAGTCGTTATAAGTCTAAGAATTCACTAAAAGAACATCTCTCATATAAGGCACAGAGCATGGGGTTGTACTTGTAGTAGTAGTGTGCACACGCTTGGACTTCTCGGTAATAATTGCTTTAAAACAGGACCCAGAATCTTATGCCAGGTTCAGCCTTCAGAGTTCACAGTTCAGGCAGCCAGTCCGGTTTATGCCTAAACTATTGTTTTGTGGCACTAAACCATGCCCGCACTAGCTATGTTGAAGAAATCACGAAAGGCCTTTCTCAGATAGTAAAGTGGTCTACAATCTACTTAATATTTATATTTCACAAGTAGACCCTGCACTGCAGGATGTTGATCGAGACCAAGCACTGCTATGCATTACTGTTGCGCTCCTTTGCATTCAGAGGTCACCAGCTCGCCGCCCATCAAGTACAGAGGTGCTTGGTATGCTTGCTGGTGAGGGTGAGCCACCTCCTCTTCCGATAGAGTTCTCACCATCACCTCCTGGCAGATTCCCCTTCAAGTCCCGAAGAAAAGGCCGGTGAGTTTAGTTTGTTGGTAGATGAAAAGATAGTGCTAGTATTATATCCTTATGCTTGACTGGAAGACTTTCTTAAGTCGTCTCAACATAGCCGGTTCTAAGCCCGGGTAAAGGAGGAGGGTGTGTTAAGGTCTGACGAACCAACAGTAAAAAACAGCCACTCTCATGGATTTGAAACCCACAATTAGCTTTTTAACCTTATTTTTCGGTCTAACAAGATGCCTGAAGAATGGAGAAGTATATTAGTACCTATTTTCAAGAACAAGGGAGATGTTCAAAGTTGTACTAACTACCGTGAGATTAAGTTGATGAGCCATACGATGAAGCTCTGGGAGAGGGTTATCGAGCATCGCCTAAGGAGAGTGACACATGTGACCCAAAATCAGTTTCGGTTCATGCCTGGTAGGTCGACCATGGAGGCGATTTTCTTATTACGACAATTGATGGAGAGATATAGGGAGCAGAAGAAGGACTTGCACATGGTCTTTATTGACCTCGAGAAGGCATATGACAAAGTACCGAGAAATGTCATGTGGTGGGCCTTGGAAAAGCACAAAGTCCCAACTAAGTACGTTACCCTCATCAAGGATATGTACAGGGATGTGGTGACGTTTGTCCGAACATGTGATGACGACACCAGTGACTTTCCAATTAAAATAGGACTGCATCAGGGGTCAGCTTTGAGCCCTTATTTATTTGCTTTGGTGATGGATGAGGTCACAAGGGACATACAAGGTGATATCCCTTGATGTATGCTCTTTGCTGATGATGTGGTGCTAGTTGACGACAGTAGGACGGGGGTTAATAGGAAGTTAGAACTATGGAAGCACACGTTAGAGTCGAAAGTGTTCGGACTTAGTAGGACTCAGACCGAGTACATGAGGTGCGATTTCAGCGCGACTAGACACGAGGGAGACGTTAGCCTCGATGAGCAAGTGGTGCCAAGAAGGATATTTTTCGGTATTTATGGTCGATGCTACAAAAGGATGGAGACATTGATGAAGATGTTAGGCATAGAATTTTAGCCGGCTGGTTGAAATGGCGTCAAGCTTCTGGCGTTCTCTGTGACAAAAGGGTGCCTCAGAAGCTGAAAGGTAAGTTCTATAGAACGGTGATTCATCCGGCGATGTTATACGGTGCTGAGTGTTGCCTACAAAAAGACGACATGTCCAGCAATTGAGTGTAGCAGAGATGCGTATGTTGCGTTGGTGTTGTGGGCACACAAGGAGGGATAGAGTCCGGAACGACGATATTCGTGATAGGGTTGGGGTGGCACCAATTGAGGAGAAATTGATTCAACATCGGTTAAGATGGTTTGGACATGTCCAACGGAGGCCTCCTAAGGCGCCGGTGCGTAGTGGAGTTCTAAAGCGGGCCGATAATGTAAAGAGCGGTAGAGGTCGACCTAAACTAACTTGGGACGAGTCCGTTAAGAGAGATCTTAAGGAGTGGAATATCTCCAAGGATTTAGCTATGGACAGGAGCGCTTGGAGATTGACAATCAACGTGCCTGAACCGTGACCTCTTTTTGTCTTGTGCCCTTTATGTCCCTTTACGTGTCTCTCTGTTTCTCGTCTGGAGAAAGTGAGTGTACCATCCTAGTGGAAAGAGAAAAGTGACAGGGAACCGTGAACAGCAAAAGCTTGAAAGTTGAAATCATCACACAAGTGGATGTGCTTGTTCAGAAGAAAATGGTTGTCAAAACGGAGTGAAAATCCACTGCACTATGGCCTGGAAGGGCACAAAATCCAAAACACCCAAAGCATGTCCAAAAGGCAACATGCTTCTCTATCTCCCAGCAAAAAGAACAAGGGGGAACTCCTAACCTCATGTGGTCACGCAAGTATCAAATCAACTATGATTTAATGAAGCATGGCATTCCTGCTGTTAACCAATAAACACTTAGCATGTTGGTTGAGAACACAATTCTTGTCAATTACAACTCAAATTCATATTTGTCTCCAATCGATATTTCACTAGATAGAAAGGAGTTTGCACAAGGAATAACCAAACTAAGACTATCCAATTGATTAATGGGGCACAGCAATTCTTGTCAAATCTGAACCCAATTGGAAACTTTTTTTGTCCCACCAAGATCTTTATACATCAAAAAATTAAACAGATAAATTAGGAGTTGAGTACAAGAAGAAACAAGCATAAGGATAGAATACTAGCTCTATCTTTTCATCTACCAACAAACTAAACTCACCGGCCTTTTCTTCGGGACTTGAAGGGGAATCTGCCAGGAGGTGATGGTGAGAACTCTATCGGAAGAGGTGGTGGCTCACCCTCACCAGCAAGCATACCAAGCACCTCTGTACTTGATGGGCGGCGAGCTGGTGACCTCTGAATGCAAAGGAGCGCAACAGTAATGCATAGCAGTGCTTGGTCTCGATCAACATCCTGCAGCGTAGGGTCTACAAGATCAAGCAAACGGCCAACTTGAGCAAGATGCCTTGCCCACGAAATGAGGCTCGCTTTCTCAAACTCTGACATTGGTGAGGTTGTCATTTGGAGCGGGCGTCGTCCAGATATAAGGACCAGCAACAACACACCAAAGCTGTAAATGTCACATTTTTCTGATAGAGGCCCTCCTCCACCATACTCAGGAGCCACATAGCAGACTGTGCCGCGCATGCTCGGTGTGCTGCTCACTGCTCCACCACTCTTAGGCACAAATTCCCCGCTGGCCCAATCCCTGCTGCTCCTTCTCACACCGTCCACCCACCAACTGATGCTGGCATTGCCATTGCCATTGCCATTGCTGCTCCTCCGGCTCCAGCTTTTCATCATCCTCCACCTCGAATGGCCCTTCTCCTCAAAATCACAATCCCTCTCCCACCACTGCAAACCAGACATCGCACCAGCATCACTCTTTGACTTGGCAAGTGCCCTCCGCTTTTGCTTCTTCGTGAGCTCCTCTGCATACTCCTCCCGCCACCACTCCCGCGCCCTCCTCTTTGGCTTCTTCCTCTCTGTTGGAGCAACAGGGGTTACTGCAGATGGCCCTGCAATCCAGTCATTCTTCGGTCGCTCCTTCTTGATCTCCGATCTGATCCATTCCATCACATAGTCCTTAACGCCGCCGCCGCCGCCACCACCACCACCACTATTGTCCTGACGCCACCACCAGTCACTCCCAGTTCCTGATCCTCCTGCACCTCCCCCATTGCAGCTTCGGGCA
Source organism: Saccharum hybrid cultivar R570 (assembly GCA_038087645.1). Lineage (NCBI taxonomy): Eukaryota > Viridiplantae > Streptophyta > Magnoliopsida > Poales > Poaceae > Saccharum > Saccharum hybrid cultivar. The sequence continues at coordinate 17,819,807 of JAQSUU010000012.1, forward strand.
TTACATCCACTAGCAACACTAGTCTTGTCACATCCGGATGTGGACACGGCCTCTGCAGGTGATGCCGTGGTGAGCACCTCATCATCCTCCGGGGACTTGGCAGCATTGTCTTCCCCATTAACCACAACAGCAGTGGTGCTCTCGCCGGCTACCGACATATCCTCGTCACATCCACCACTGGGATTGGCGTTCCCGTCTGCATCGGCCCCAATGGCACCACCCTCCAACTCATCCTCCTCTTCAGACCTGATCCGCGCGAGTCCGAAATCTGAGAGGCGGGCACGGAGGTCTTTGTCCAGCAACACATTGCTGGGCTTGACGTCCCCGTGGATCACGGGCGGCTGCACGACGGAATGAAGGTAGTGGAGCGCAGCGGCGACGTCGCGGGCGACGGCGAGGCGGCGCGGCCAGTCGGACACCAGCTCGGGGCACCGCTTCCCGAGCAGCGCGTCCTGCAGCGAGCCGTTGGGCATGAGGTCGTACACGAGCATCATCCGGCAGCGGCGCGGCTGCGTGGAGAGGGAGTAGGCGAACGGGAGCAGGATGTGGGGCGGGTCGGCCCCGGGTCCCCCTCCGCCTCCGCCTCCCCCTCCCCCGTGGGCGGTGGCGGCGCAGCCGAGAAGGTGGGAGGCCAGGGAGAGCTCGTTGTGGAACTCGCGCTCGCCCTGGAGGGAGCCCGCGGCGTCCATGACCTTGACGGCGACGGGCTGGCCCGACCGGGGCAGCGCGCCGCGGAAGACCGGGCCAAACCCTCCCTGCCCCAGCTTGCTCCCCGCCGCGAAGCCGCCCGTGGCGCGGCGCAGCTGGTGGTACGACAGCCTCCGCAGGTCGGCCGCGTGCTGCGCCCCGGCCGCCACGGCCAGCTTCCGGCGGCGGCGGCGCCTCCACCACAGCAGCAGCAGCGCGACGGCGGCCACCAAGATCAGCGCCGCGGCGGCGGGGACGGCGGGCGGGGCCCGGCGGTGGCGGGCCCCGCGGGATCGGGGTTCCGCGACCGCGACGGCGGCGGCCGGGGCCAGGGCCGGCGACGGCGCGGGCGGCGAGGGCTGCCGCGAGGGCATCGCCGAGCGCGGGGTGGGGGTTTAGGGGCCAGGGGGCCCGGAGAGGCGCAGCAGGCGGGGCGCGGAAAAGACAAGCCGACGAGGGGATGGGGAGCACCGCAAAGCGCAGCAGCGGAGCGAGGCGAAAAGTGCGATGGCTTTCCACCGTTCCCTTCTCTCAGATGCGTGCGTGCTTCACTCCGTCGCCGCTCGGCCTCTGCTTCGGGTTCGACAGCGGACTAGAGGAGGATCCGAGGCCAGCCGCTGGTCAGTGGGCCCGGTGGAACGCCCGGCCCACGGTCAGCGCGATGGGTGGGTCTTGAGAGTCCACCCACCCCATTCGCACGCACAGAGCAGAGAGGGTGCCCGGTTTGGTTGGCGTGGACGTAGCTAGAGAGGGAAGGGATGGAGAAAGAGATGGTTGGACGCCGAGCCAGCTGGTGGTATATTTGTAATTTTGTACCAGGTACTTCCTCTGCCCCTAAATATTTGTCAATAAATTCATATTTCTCTCACAGACACGTTTCCGAACAACTTAAAAAAGGACCGTGGGAGTACAATGGTAAGAAGATGTGCAGGATCGGATGGAGGAGAACGCAGTTATTGCCAAGGGAATTAATAATTGAGTTGAATTCGGATGAGAGGAAGGAAGAGGTCAAATGCGATCAAATGCTGCTGAGTGTGTGAGTTATGGCAGTGGCCCAGCGATTAGCCGATTAGCATTTGAGTGTTATCCACAGTTCCTCCTCATACCCTAAATCAATCAAAACAAATCAAAACAAGACAAGATCTCCCGCGAGGGACACCGTACACGTACTTTACATGATATTATGCTAGATTCGCCCATGACGGTCATACGTAAGCACTAATTTTCCCCCTTGTCAAATTGACAAGTTATATAATATAATCCTACGAAATTCCTTACACAAGAGTATATCCATAGTGCTAGTGCCCGGACGTCCGGACGGACGCCCGCGCGCTGCACTCCGTTTCGTGCGCTCCACATAGGGCCCGCGCCGTCCAAGCGATAAGAGGGGAAAGGACGCGACACCTTCGATTCAAAAGGACCTGGTCGTGGCGTCGTATGGATGCCCTGCCGGCGCCGGGAGGAGGACACGCCGAGACGATGTAGCAGAAGATGGGGAGCAGAGATGCAACACACGATTTACTTTTAAAACATCCAAATACAACAATTGCAACATACATCTGAAGACAGTTGAAATACTTAAAACATGCTTCTGAAGCACTTAAAAAGCATCTGAAAACACTTGAAAACCACTGCAACCATACGCAACATCTAAATAAAACACATGCAACATATGTGTGAAACATATGCAACATCTAGATAAACAAACTTCCACCATGCGTACAGAAACACACCGACGAAACATACCTCTGAAATATCTGAAACGCTTAAAACATACGTTTGCAACATGCCTCTGAAACAATTGCAACATATGTAACAGTGCAACATCCCCGATCTACTTTTGCAACATCCATATGAAACAATTATAACATACATCTGAAACACTTGAAATATACATATGCAACATAGAGAAGGAGAATGATGGGTCGGTCAATTCCGGTCGTCGGGGTCGGAGACGGCGGTGAGCGGCTGCGCGTGAGCACCAGCGCCACCAGTACCGGGCTTGGCTCAACGGCGATGGTGGGGAATAGGGGACGAGGAGCACCATGGGCGCCGGGGTGGAGGGAGCTCAGTGGCCGGGGTGAGAGAGGGCGCCGCCGGGGGTGGGACTAGGGAGGGCGCTGCGCCGGGGTGGGGGAGAGCCGCCCACTCCCCTGCAACACTGCGCACGCCACCTCCATGGATCTCGCTTGTGTTCCATTGATCTCGCCGGGGTGGGGGAGAAGGCCACCGGATCCACGGGCATTGAGCGCTCCCAGTGGGTGAGGACGCCAGGGTAGGGGGAGGGGCACCACCAGGGTAGGAAAGGAGCCGCCCGAGTAGGGGAGGAGGACGCCGGTGAAAGGATCAAGATGCCCAAGAGGGGGGGGTGAATTGGGCTTTTCTAAAAATTGATTGCAAGAATTAAATCCTATAAGCCGGAATTCACCCCTAGTACCTACTCGTGTTCCTAGAGAGTCTACCGATAAAAAGTTTTGCACCCTAGTTTCCAATCCTAGACTAGCATGGCAATTCTAGGAATGTAAAACAAGCAATGAAAGTAAATACGAGAAAGTAATTGCTTGAAAGTAAAGGGGCAAGGAACACGGCGATGTTTTTCCGAGGTATCGGAGAGTCGCCACTCCCCACTAGTCCTCGTTGGAGCACCCGCGCAAGGGTGTCGCTCCCCCTTGATCCGCGCAAGGATCAAGTGCTCTCTACGGGTTGATTCTTCGACACTCCGTCGCGGCGAATCACCCAAAACCGCTCACAACTTGAGTTGGGTCATCCACAAGCTCCGCCGGATGATCACCAAACTCCCAATCACCACCACGCCGTCTAGGTGATGGCGATCACCAAGAGTAACAAGCTAGAACTCTCACTTGACCACAACGAGCCCAAATGAGAAGGTGGATGCACACTTGCTACTCTCTCTAATCGCTAGTGAGGTGCTCTCAAGCTTCGATTCTCAAATCTCTATCCTCACTAGAGCTCTTGCACTCCCTTGCACTCTAAAGGGTTTTTTCAGATGTTTGAATGAGCAAGAGACCTCTAAAAGAGGTGGAGGGGTTGTATTTATACACCCCTCAAAGAAAACGAACCGTTACTTTCTGACACGGGGTCACCGGACGCGCCGGTGCAACGCACCGGACGCGCCGGTCCCCCGTAACGGTCAAAACGCGATTTCGAAATCGAAACACCGGACGCACCGGTCAGGTAGCACCGGACGCGTCCGACGTGCAAGGGTGCTTACTGGACTTACACCGGACGCGCGGCCGCGTCCGATGCCTGAAGACCGGACGCGTCCGGTCCTCTCTGGACCTTACTGGACTCGCACCGGACGCGCCGATCAAGTCCAGGTCGCGTCCGACGGGCGTTCTCTCTCGGTGACATGTGTCGGTCGCTGACCACCGCGTCCGGTCCTCGCGAGGACCGCGTCCGGTGGTCGAGGCCGAAACCTAGTCGCGGTAACGTATACACCGGACGCGTCCGGTGTTCCCGAAGACCGCGTCCGGTGCCTAGAAAACAGCCCGAAACGCGTCGCAACTTCAACCAAGTTGCTTCTAACTGAACCTTGAGCCAATCTAGGGTTGCCTAGCGCCAAGTTTAACAAGTGTGCACCACACCTAAACATAGGACTCGCCTAGGTCAAGCTACCCATTCATGCCCCCCTTTATAGTACGGCCAAAAGAGAAAAACGAAGATCCTAACGACTATTCTGAATGTGTCTCAACACTTCGTCATCCGGAACTAACCGTCCTTAATCTTGACGTCACTCTTTTGAGAACCGAAACGATTTCCATCAAGGGACACGAAACCACAGTGCTCAAAGCAGTTATCACCTCCATGACCTAACTTACCAATGTTTCTGCAAAACACACGTTAGTCATGGTAATAAAGTGTTGTCATTAATTACCGAAACCAAACCTTGGGGCCTAGATGCTTTCAATCTCCCCCTTTTTGGTGATTGATGGCAACACTAAGTTTCAATGGATTAGAGTGAAGGTTTTCAAGCATGCTTGGTTCTCATAAGCAAAATACAATAAGCACAAGGGGTTTAGGAATTGCTTATGTGCCCCAAGCCAAAAGAGTGTACTTCATAAGATAAGACAAAAAAGCGTTAGTACACATAAGGATATAGCTCATAAGTAATCGGAGTAAGGCACGGAAGCACAACCTTAGAGCTATAGCTAAAACGGTGACAAAAATTAATCACGGAGACGGATAACACATTAAAATTTAAGATTTACGACTCGACGACAATGTCACACAACTGCAATGCTGAAAATAAACATGATATGCATGAATGTAGCACACGAAAAACGAAAACCCACTAACAAACTCCCCCTGAAACTACTCTCTCTCCCCCTTTGGCATCAAGCGCCAAAAACAAACGAATCTAATCTGACGGGGGGACAGACGGAGTCGTGTCGGGTGCCGAGGTGCGCGGAGTAATCACGAAGTGAAGTGAATCGCCCTCGGAGTCTGAGCTATCTGGCTGACCCTCTGAAGAAGCACGTGGCTGCGAAGCGGTCGGGGTCTGAGCAGGAACAGGCACTGACTGTGTAGCAACAAGTGGATCTGTCTGAGTAACCTGAGCCTGAAGTGCGCCAGTAGCTGGGGGATCTGTCGAGGCAACTGAAGAGGGGAGGGTCTCTGTAGTCCCGGTCCCTGTCACTGGTGGAACGACTGCCTCGGAAGCTGACAACCCTGACGAAGTGTGAAACGTAGTAGTGTGCGAGGGTGTCGGCTGACCTGTCAACTCGCTGTAGGTGGCACTGTAATCACCAAGAGGTGTGCCTGTCAGAAGATGCGGGCGAGGCTGGTCTGACGGTGTAAACCCCGTATGTATAGGAGTGAAGCTCGGGGACTGAAAAGACTGGGGAACCTGCTGCTGTGGAGATGTAAACTGTAAGCTCGGCTGTCCCTGACTCGACGGATCACTGGAATGCAAAGCCTGAGTCATGACAGAAGCTGGCGGAGGAACCCCAACTGTGATAAGATGGCGCAGGAGATCCATGTACTGCTGCTGACTCTGTCGCTGCATCTCAACCTGCTGCCTCTGGATCTCAAGCTGCTGTCTCTGAAACTCGTCCTGACGAGCCTGAATCTGTGCTAGTGCTGCAGCTGTATCCTGTGCCTGGCGCTGTATCTGCTGCTGCTGCTGCTCCTGAGCCTGGGTCAACCTCTCAAGGATAGCCACCATGGCTGGGTCTGAGCGGGAGGCTGAGCCAGATCCACCGGCCTCGTGGTCGTGAGACCGAGGAGACCGGTACCTGGGGATGGGCTGATAGTCCTCATCAGTGCTGTCTGAAGTGACATCCTCAGGTATCCCAGCAGGCTGAGTGTCAAGGTCTGCGAGCTCTGCCTCGGCAAGCTCGTCAACTCTAGCGTCCTGCTCAGCTGCTGTCTCAGGAACCTCTGGGCGCTCACGCTGTCCTGGTGCTGGAGCCTGCTCTCTAGTGATAGAAGCCCAAAGCTGTCGAATATCATAATCAGGGAATGATGTAGTGGTGTTGGCAATCTCTGCCCTGATCTCTGGTGGCATCTGGATAGCTGATCTGATGATGAAACAAATCCAGTGGGCATAGGGAAGCTGACGGTTGCCCTTGAAGCCCTCAGCAATGGTGTCCTCCATCTCACTCAGGATAAGATCCCAGATATCAAACTGTCGCTGTGTCATGAGGTGGTGAACAACCCAAAGCTGCATCCTCGTCAGTCCCTCTCTGTAGCCAAGTCTAGGAAGTAAAGTGCGTCTGAGAATGGCATCCAAGACTCGGGCAAGAGGCGTCAGGCTGGCAGGAGTACGACGTGACCCTTCGCCAAAAGGCTCGCGAAAGCAGGGTCGAACCAGGTCGGTGGGTGGCACTGAACCGCCGTGAGGGCGTCTGGGAGGTGTAGTCTGGCCATAGCACAACTGGTGGATCCTCGTGTCAGAAGCAGGTAGTCTGAGGATCTCTCGGGCTCTGGAGCTGTAGAGTCTGTGGTCGCGGCCTCTGAATGCGAAGTGAATAAACTCATGAGCAGGATCAATCCACAAGGAAGCATAGAACTCCCTGACCCATGTACCGCAGTAAGCACCTGTCCGTCCAAGTAGATCTGATAAGCCAGGCAGATAGGACAGGTGAGGACGGAGCTGCTCTCCCACAACATCAACCAATGCCTCTAGTCGACATACCCTCTGAGGTCTGAAAGCAATGCCACTGTCAACTAGGGCCCTGTAGAAGTCCTCCTGAAGTGGGGTATAGAAACCCTCTGAAGCACTGGCATCTCTGACAGGTGGAAACCATCGGCTGACCTCCACAAACCTCAAGCTCTTCACCTGACGTGAAGAAGCACCCCTTAGGTCTAAGTGCACAACCGGGGGTGACCCTCTAACTCTGGGAGGAGGTCGTGCACCACGACGCGGGCCCTCTGGCCTAGGTGTCACCTGAGTACGAGCACGTGTGGAGCGACGACGTGGTGGAGACTGAGCTGCCTGCTCCTCTGTATCCTCAGTGGCCTGTGGAGCCTCAGTAGCCTGGGTAGCCTCAGTGTCCTGTGCAGCCTCTGTCTGCTCTGTGGGTGGATCCACTGACATCTGCTCTGAAGGTGCTGTAGCCTCGGTGTCCTCAGTGGCCTCAGTGCCGAGCTGTCGACCTTCAAGATGAAAGCGACGCTCGCCTATGTGTAACCCACTGCGTCTGCCACCTCTCTCTGCCTGCTCTGCGGCGTCTGCCACGGCCTGAGCAACCTCTGCATCTGAAAGTGTCCTCCTCTTCTTCCTGGCTGCAATCTTGATGCGCTTACCGCGCGCAATCTCATCACGACGGGGAGGACTGTTGTCCCCGTCGCCAGGAGCTCCTCCGGCGTTCTTGCAACGCACCATGCTGACTGACTGCCTGAGAACCTCTGTGAGATGATGAACTGACACTCGAGAGGCTTGGCCTCAATCCGTATCCGCAGGCTTGGCCTCGGATTAAGCAAACAGATCTGACCCGGCACACCGACTGACTCGCTGCACGTATGGAATAGAGAGATATACAATAAGCATATATATATATCTAAAGATACGGAACCCTAGATAGCAAGCACGTGAGATACGAAGTGAAACGACGCTAAGCTACCTCGGATCGACGAGACGACGGTGAAGGGACGAGGTGACCTAGTTCGCGAGAACCCCCGAGATCGGCGATCGAGCACTGAAACGACCAATCGAGATAGCAATGAAAGGTTATGGTCAACGGCAAGCCCTAACGAGAGAATTGAAAGGACTTGAATCGAAAACGGAATCGAGACGAGCCGTTACCTCGACAAGCCCTAGGGTTGAAGGAAACCCTAAGCTAGGGTTTAGGGGTAAACCCTAGGTTCAAATCTCGGCCGAAGGATGGGAACGAGGTGCCCGGGCGCACGAGGGAGTAGATGTGGTGCTGGAGGAGACCACAGCTGGTTGGCACACCGGCGGCGAGGTGGACAGCGGCGGTTATTGGCGGCGCACGGTGGTGGCGCGGGCGCGGGCTTGCGAGCAGCGGGCACGGTTGCGGGCGCAGCGCGGCTGGGCAGCGCGGGAGAGCTGGAGGGCGCGGCGAGGTTCGCCGGAGAGCAAGGGCGCGGCTCGTGGAGGCTCGCCGGCGGCGAGGAAGAAGCGCGGGAGCGGCGGAACGGCGACTAGGGCACGGCGGCGGCGGATTCGAGCGGTTGAAGAAAAGAAAAGAAAAAACGATTCGGTTATATGAGGGCGAGATCCGCTCGATTTGGTAGCACCGGACGCGGTGGTCAAAATCACCGGACGCGGTGGTGCAGCGTCCGGTGACACTCCAGTAAGCACCTGGAGTCACCGGGCGCGTCCGGTGTGGACAGACCGGACGCGGTCAGAGTCCGATGGCTGAGTGCTCGGGAATTCATCGCGGAGCACCGGACGCGGTGGTGGTAGCCGGGACCGGACGCGGTGGTGGTCAGAGGCGCGTCCGGTGCAGCGTCCGGTGCCTAGATCTGGACTATGTCTTCTGGAAAACCGGACGCGCTGGTGGACGCAGGGACCGGACGCGGTGGTGCAGCAACACTGCGTCCGGTGCAGCGTCCGGTCGCTGTTTTTCGCCATTCTTCGTTCCGAACTTCGACGCGACTTCTCCCAATCAAGTTCCAACTCAAAGAGACACAAATAAACACCAATTGGAACCCGATATGAGAGACCTCACTCAAACCCTCAAATTTTTAAAATATTTTGCCTTAGGCTAGTATTATTTTTACGAAAATAGGCAATAAACACCCAAGGAGCAACGTATGGCCATGCAATAGAGTTTTTGGACCTTTAGGAGCGTCAAATGCTCTCTCTATTCATGGACGAACACAGAGGTTGCTCAAAGCTAAACCGAAAAGAAACGACAAACAAACAACCATGCATATGCAATGCAATACAAGAAAGTAAAGCTAGGTTGCTTGTCAAGTTTGATCCACGGTTAGGCTTCTTCACTCCTCCAAAGGAGGGTTATCGTAACCGTGTTAGCCAAGCCCTAAATGCATTGCGATAAGGTAAACATGACATATGATACAATGCAATGCAAGGGACAACACGCGCTCATTTTTTAAAGTTACTTGAATCAAGCACATTAAGTTCACTTCTTAGCCTACAAAAGGTAGCCTCGTCCAAAGGTTTAGTGAAGATATCCGCTAATTGATTTTCACTTCGTACACCTTCTAGTGATATATCATTTTTAGCAACGTGATCTCTTAGAAAGTGATGGCGGATATCAATGTGCTTGGTGCGAGAGTGTTGTACCGGATTATTAGCAATTTTAACGGCACTTTCATTGTCACATAAAAGTGGCACCTTTTCAAGAACAACTCCATAGTCTAGGAGGGTTTGTTTCATATATAAGATTTGTGCACAACAAGCCCCGCGGCAATGTATTCCGCCTCGGCGGTGGACAAAGCCACACTATTTTGCTTTTTAGATGACCAAGATACTAGTGATCTCCCAAGAAAATGGCACCCTCCGGATGTGCTTTTTCTATCAATTTTGCAACCGGCATAATCCGAATCGGAATAGCCAACTAGTTGGAATCTAGCTCCTTTGGGATACCATAAACCAATACTTGGGGTGTGCTTAAGATATCTTAGGATTCTTTTTACGGCACTTAAGTGAGGTTCTTTAGGGCACGCTTGAAAGCGAGCACACATGCACACACTAAACATGATATCGGGCCTAGATGCGGTAAGGTACAACAAGCTACCAATCATAGAACGGTAGAGAGTTTGATCGACCGGTTTACCTCCCTCATCTAGGTCGAGATGTCCATTTGATGGCATTGGGGTCTTGATTGGCTTGCATTCTTCCATCTTGAATCTTTTGAGAAGATCCTTGGTATACTTTTCTTGAGAGATGAAAATCCCTTCTCTCATTTGCTTGACTTGAAAACCAAGGAAGAATGTGAGCTCACCAATCATTGACATCTCGAACTCCTTCGACATCAATTCACCAAATTCCTTGCAATAATCTTCATTTGTTGACCCGAAAATGATATCATCAACATATACTTGACAAATGAAGATCTCCCCATTAAGCTTCTTGGTGAATAGTGTGGTGTCGACCTTCCCAATGGTGAAGCCCTTCTCAATGAGGAAGTCCCGAAGGCGTTCATACCACGCTCTAGGGGCTTGCTTGAGCCCATATAACGCCTTGGACAACCTATAAACATGATTAGGATATCTAGGGTCTTCAAACCCGGGAGGTTGATTAACATAGACTAGTTCGTTTATAAAGCCATTTAAAAATGCACTTTTCACATCCATTTGATATAGTTTCATATCATGATGTGATGCATAAGCAAGGAGGATACGAATGGCTTCAAGTCTTGCAACGGGTGCAAAGGTTTCTCCAAAATCAAGACCTTCAACTTGAGAGAACCCCTTTGCAACTAGTCTAGCCTTGTTCCTCACTACTATGCCTTGGTCATCTTGCTTGTTTCGAAACACCCACTTGGTTCCAATGACTCTTGCACCTTTAGGATGCTCTTCAAGTGTCCAAACTTGGTTGCGGGTGAAGTTGTTCAATTCTTCATGCATGGCATTCACCCAATCCGGATCTTGAAGAGCTTCTTCTACATTCTTAGGTTCAACACAAGAGACAAAAGAGTGATGTTCAACGAAAGAAGCTAGCTTTTGAGATCGAGTCATTACTCCCTTTGTAGGACTCCCTATGATTAGTTCTTGTGGATGAGCTTGAAGTAGAGGTGAGTTCCTTCTATCAACCACTTGAGGAGGTGGATGGGGAGCATCAACATCTTGTGCTTGTGCCTCGGCTTGTTCATGAGAGACATAAGTATCTTCATTTTCAACTCTCTCATTCTTGTCATCATCTTGAGGCACACGTGATGAAGATGGTGGATCAAAGATTTGCACATCATCTTCATCATCTTTTGGCTTGATGTCTCCCACCGGCATGTTCTTCATGGCCTCCCTCAAGGGTTCATCACCTACATCATCACAATTCTCAATTGCTCCTTGGGAGCCGTTAGATTCATCAAATTCCACATCATATGTTTCTTCAACCAAACCGGTGGCATGGTTAAATACTCTATATGCTTTGGACTTTGATGAGTAACCAACAAGAAAACCAATATCACAACGTCTTTGAAACTTCCCTAGGTGTTGACGCTTCTTGTAGATGTAGCATTTGCAACCAAACACCCGGAAGAATGAGACGTCCGGCTTCTTCCCATTAAGCAACTCATAGGGGGTCTTGCCAAGAAACTTTTGGAGGAAGAGGCGATTTGAAGCATAGCATGCGGTGTTGATTGCCTCGGCCCAAAACTTCTCCGGAGTGTTGTACTCATCTAGCATTGTTCTTGCAAGGGTGATCAAAGTCCGGTTCTTTCTCTCAACTACACCATTTTGTTGAGGAGTGTAGGTTGAAGAAACTTCATGCTTGATTCCAATTTCATCACAATAAGCTTCAATGTTGGTGTTGTCAAACTCTTTCCCATTGTCACTTCTAATCTTCTTTATCTTGACTTCGAATTCATTTTGAGCTCTCTTTGCAAACTTCTTGAAGCAACTTGCTACTTCGGATTTGTCATGAAGGAAGAAGGTCCATGTATACCTTGAGTAGTCATCCACTATCACAAGACAATAGAGATTACCACCCAAGCTCTTGTATGTTGTAGGCCCAAACAAATCCATATGAAGAAGTTCTAGCACTCTTGAGGTTGACATGAAAGCCTTGGTTGGATGAGTGTTTGCAACTTGTTTGCCCGCTTGACATGCACTACAAGGTTTGTCCTTTTCAAACTTCACATCCTTCAATCCTCTTACTAGTTCTTTCTTCAATAGCTTGTTGAGAGTGCTCATTCCAACATGTGCAAGCCTCCTATGCCAAAGCCAACCAAGTGAGGTCTTGGTGAACAAACATGTCATCAAATTTGCATCTTCGGAGGTGAAGTCAACAAGATAAAGATTGTTGTATCTAAAGCCTTTGAATATCACTTGCTTGTCATCTATCTTTGAAACTTCAACTTCATTTGGTGTGAACAAGCATTGGAAGCCAAGATCACAAAGTTGCCCAACGGATAACAAGTTGAAACTCAATGAAGCAACATAGAGCACATTTGAGAGTGAGTGATCATTTGATATTGCAATCTTGCCTATACCCTTGACTTTGCTCTTTGAATTATCTCCAAATGTGATCTTCTCTTGACATATCCCATTCTCTTCAATGGAGGTGAACATACGAGGATTACCGGTCATATGTTGAGTGCAACCACTATCAATAACCCAATGAGATCCACCGGTCTTGTAGTTCACCTACACACAAGAGATCAAGCTTTTCGTTTAGGGACCCAAACTTGAGAGGGGCCCTTGACTTTCTCAACTAGTGACTTGGCAACCCATATTTTCTTTGGCCTATTCTTGTTTGGGGGACCCAAAAACATGACTTTCATCTTTCCATTTGAATCTTTTCTTAGCATGTAATGAGCATTGAATGCAAAGGGTCTAGCATGCTTGGGCAAGGGTTGTGGTGGTGGAGTTTTGCATTCATGAGCAAAGTGACCTTCTTGACCACACTCAACACATCTCTTTGGCTTGGGCTTTGATTTGCTTTGTTGTTGAGCTTTTGCTTTCTTCTCTTGATTTGCCAAGTATCCAATACCACTTCTATCCATCTTCATTACGGTGTTCATGAGGAGCTCACTTTGCAAATATTGGCCTCTTGTGAACTTGCTTAGGCCGGTCTTGAGATGCTCTTTTTCTTGCTTGAGCTTCTTGTTTTCTTCAATAAGTGACTCATTTGTTGGTTGCTTCTCAAGAGCCATCAAACCTTTAAGCTTCTTGTTCTCATTTGCAAGCTTCTCATTCTCACACTTGAGCTTGGCATAATCATCATGGTTGCATGACTCAACCACACTCTTGCCTTTGCTACTAGAACCTTGCTCAATGCTTTCAATGATCAAATCATCACATGATGTAGCTATATCACACTTAACAACATTGTTAGTAGCATCATGTGTCTCAAGAGCAAGTTCATTAGCAACCACAAGACTATCATAGTCAATTTTTAATGTGGTGTACTTGTCTTTTAGAGAGCTATATCTAGTGATGAGCTCATCATGCTTCCTCTCAAGTTTATCATGTTGATCTTTAAGCTCTTTATTAGAGGTTTTGAGCTCTTTGAGAGTGGAAGACATAACTTCATTTTGATCTCTAAGCTTATCCCTATCATCATGTGCACCTTTTAGTTTGGATGTGAGTGTTTCATTTTCATGTTGAAGCTCATCATTTTCATTTCTAGTCCTTCTTATGATTCTAGAATATTTGTTTAACAATTTTACTAATTCATCATAAGAAGGTGTATCATCATCACTATCACTATCATCATCATCATCACTATTACTATCATAGTTTTGTACCTTTCGTTCACCCTTGGCCATAAGGCATAGGTGAGTAGTGGACGATGATGGTGAAGAAGGCGGTGAAGGTGGTGGTGAAGATGTCGGTGAAGATGATGGCCCCATCACAAATGCGGCGATCTTCTCTTTCTCATCATCGCTCTCATCTTCGGAGGAGTCACAAGATGATTCAATGTCGGTGAGCCAATCACCAACAATATATGCCTTTCCACCTTTCTTCTTCTTGTAGAACTCCTTCTTCTTGCCATCCTTCTTCTTGTATGGCTTGTTCTTCTTCTTCTCATCTTCTTCATCACTTGAATCATTTTTCTTGCCCTTGTTCTTGTTCTTGAACTTGTCTTTTGGTGGTCTAGGGCATTGATGAGCTAGGTGGCCAAGTTCACCACAATTGTAGCAATCCATCTCCGAGATGGGCTTTCTCTTGCTACTTGTGAAGAATTTCTTTTTCTTGCCATCGAACTTGATGCCACTCTTGTTAAGCTTCTTTAGCATCTTGGTGGTCTTTCTCACCATGAGTGCAAGTGATTCATCATCGACATCACTTTCACTTGAGCTTTCTTGCACGATCATGGCTTGGCCCTTCTTCTTCTTCTTGTCATGGCTAGCTTTGAAAGCCAAGTCTTTATTCTTGGAAGATGATGAGCCCTCTTCCGGAGTGATGTGCATGTACATCTCATGAGCATTGATCTTCCCCAATACTTGTGTCGGTGTTGCGGTGGAGAGATCACTTTGATGAAGCACGGTGACAATGTGACCATACTTCTCAACGGGAAGCACACTCAAGATCCTTCTTGCAACATCCGATTGACTCATTTTGGTGAGCCCAAGAGCATTGAGGTCCTCTACAAGAACATTCAAGCGAGTGTACATGTCATTAGCACTTTCTTTGGGAAGCATCTCAAAGGAGTTAATTTTCTTTAAGGCTATGTGATAGCGTTCCTCGCGCTCACTCTTAGTTCCCTCATGGAGAGCACAAAGATTTTCCCACAATTCATGAGCGTTCTTTGCATTACGCACACGATTGAAGATATCTTTGCCTAAGCCCCGGTAGAGTGCATTTTTGGCCTTTGCATTCCACCGGTCGTACTTCTCCTCGTCACCACTTGGGTTAGCGGGATCCCTTATGGGGGGAAGCCCTTCGGTTGCGGCTCTAAGACACCCAACATCTATGGCTTCGAGGTACGCCTCCATACGAATTTTCCAATATGGAAAATCGTCTCCCTCAAAAGTGGGAGGTGGTCCTTCCCCATTAGACATCTTGCTCTAGGCGGTAAAGCCTAAAAGTAGAGCAACACGGCTCCGATACCAATTGAAAGGATCAAGATGCCCAAGAGGGGGGGGTGAATTGGGCTTTTCTAAAAATTGATTGCAAGAATTAAATCCTATAAGCCGGAATTCACCCCTAGTACCTACTCGTGTTCCTAGAGAGTCTACCGATAAAAAGTTTTGCACCCTAGTTTCCAATCCTAGACTAGCATGGCAATTCTAGGAATGTAAAACAAGCAATGAAAGTAAATACGAGAAAGTAATTGCTTGAAAGTAAAGGGGCAAGGAACACGGCGATGTTTTTCCGAGGTATCGGAGAGTCGCCACTCCCCACTAGTCCTCGTTGGAGCACCCGCGCAAGGGTGTCGCTCCCCCTTGATCCGCGCAAGGATCAAGTGCTCTCTACGGGTTGATTCTTCGACACTCCGTCGCGGCGAATCACCCAAAACCGCTCACAACTTGAGTTGGGTCATCCACAAGCTCCGCCGGATGATCACCAAACTCCCAATCACCACCACGCCGTCTAGGTGATGGCGATCACCAAGAGTAACAAGCTAGAACTCTCACTTGACCACAACGAGCCCAAATGAGAAGGTGGATGCACACTTGCTACTCTCTCTAATCGCTAGTGAGGTGCTCTCAAGCTTCGATTCTCAAATCTCTATCCTCACTAGAGCTCTTGCACTCCCTTGCACTCTAAAGGGTTTTTTCAGATGTTTGAATGAGCAAGAGACCTCTAAAAGAGGTGGAGGGGTTGTATTTATACACCCCTCAAAGAAAACGAACCGTTACTTTCTGACACGGGGTCACCGGACGCGCCGGTGCAACGCACCGGACGCGCCGGTCCCCCGTAACGGTCAAAACGCGATTTCGAAATCGAAACACCGGACGCACCGGTCAGGTAGCACCGGACGCGTCCGACGTGCAAGGGTGCTTACTGGACTTACACCGGACGCGCGGCCGCGTCCGATGCCTGAAGACCGGACGCGTCCGGTCCTCTCTGGACCTTACTGGACTCGCACCGGACGCGCCGATCAAGTCCAGGTCGCGTCCGACGGGCGTTCTCTCTCGGTGACATGTGTCGGTCGCTGACCACCACGTCCGGTCCTCGCGAGGACCGCGTCCGGTGGTCGAGGCCGAAACCTAGTCGCGGTAACGTATACACCGGACGCGTCCGGTGTTCCCGAAGACCGCGTCCGGTGCCTAGAAAACAGCCCGAAACGCGTCGCAACTTCAACCAAGTTGCTTCTAACTGAACCTTGAGCCAATCTAGGGTTGCCTAGCGCCAAGTTTAACAAGTGTGCACCACACCTAAACATAGGACTCGCCTAGGTCAAGCTACCCATTCATGCCCCCCTTTATAGTACGGCCAAAAGAGAAAAACGAAGATCCTAACGACTATTCCGAATGTGTCTCAACACTTCGTCATCCGGAACTAACCGTCCTTAATCTTGACGTCACTCTTTTGAGAACCGAAACGATTTCCATCAAGGGACACGAAACCACAGTGCTCAAAGCAGTTATCACCTCCATGACCTAACTTACCAATGTTTCTGCAAAACACACGTTAGTCATGGTAATAAAGTGTTGTCATTAATTACCGAAACCAAACCTTGGGGCCTAGATGCTTTCAGCCGGGTGGGGGATGGCGCACGCTGGGTTGGGTGAGGGCGCTACCGCCAGCTAGGGAGGCAGCCATGGCTGCACGTCGTGGTGGGGCTGGACATGGGCACAGGAGGGAGGAGGAAGCGAGGGATAAGATTTTTGGGATGCGGGAGTGAGCAGAGTGAGGCGTCCATCCGTTCGGACGTCTTAGTCGGAGCATTATGGAAAGTATATTACTGTATTCGATCCGGGCTTGGCATTCGTCCGGATACGCTGAGCTTAGTCTCTTGTAGGCAACTTTGCTACAGAAACTCAATGCCTGTGCATAAACTTAGAGCCTTTTACCTGTGTGCCATTATGAAAGATGCTCTAGACCTGCAGGCCACTAAAAGTTCGAACGCACCTAGGTGCCATGACACTTTAATTTTTGTCTCCCAAGTCATTCCGTCCACTTTCGCTAGTAACAGTGTCAATCTGCGGTGCAAAAAGTCTAAAATTCTCTCAGGAATTTATTTTTTCCTTTTCTTTTAATTCTTTTCTTTTTCCTCACTTATTTTATTTTTTCTCTCTCCTCTATCCGATCGGGGATAGCTTGCACGGGTCGTGACTCTGCGTGCCCCCGTGACCATGCGTCCACCGTCGCCCTACACGCCGGAGAGGAGGCCGTGCGGCCCCCTTTAGGTTGGGCTCCATGGCAAGCGCGGCGAGCTCATGGGTGGTGGTTAGCAGGCGTGCGGCGGTGTGGCGCGGGCAGCCCCAGGCGCGACACGGCCGGCCCTAGGAGCACGAGGGGCGCGCCAGATGAAACCAGCTGCGCGGGCTTGTTGAGGCGGTGCGTCGAGCTCTGCTCGCCCTCCCTCTGGCTCTCTCTAGCCTCGCTCATTCCCTGCTCGCGAACGTGGGCGTTGCCATTGACGCCGGCACGCACGGCAACCCACAACAAACCGTGACGGCCGCGGTGAGCTCGACCTCCTGCAGCAGCGCCTGGAGCAAGCTTCGCCCCGGCAACCACCACCGGCACGCGCATGGACTCCCCCCGCCCACCGCGGACGCGCATGGGAGCTCTGTCCCGACCATAGTCCTGGTGCGCGGTGAGCTCCCTCGGCCACCGTGCCGATGTGCGCACGGGCTCCTCCCGGCCACCGCGAGCGCGCACGAGGTTGAAAGCCCTAGTTTGGTTTTGGATAATTGATAAAACCTAGCACTATGAGTTATGATATGAGCTAAGTTCGTACAATCCAAGTGTGGAGCATGGTGACACTCAAGAGATGGTGATGATCACATGAAGTGATGAAATGGCCACAGATGATGATGATCAAGTACTCAAATTTGGAAAAGAAGAAAGAGAAAAATAAAAATAGGCTCAAGACAAAGGTATAATGATAGGAGCTAATTTTGGTTTGCACTCAAGACACCATAGAGGGTGTGAGTGATTTAGGATCGATAGCTGTACTATAAAGAGGGGAAATCTTTGGCTAAACGGTTTATCGAGTGCCACTAGGTGACATGACTTTTGCATATGCATTTAGGAACCTAGTGTGCTAACTTTGACCCTTGTAAAATGCTTTGAAAAATGCTAACACATATGCACACAAGTTCTATACTTTATGGTTAGCAAGTTGGAAGCAAGGACGAAGCGGTTGAGGACTTAGAAAAAGAAAAGGAAACGAATGTTGCTGACCGGACGTAGGGGACCTGCGTGTCCGGTCCTAAACCCTGGCTCTCGGGCAGCAGCACTGACCGGACGCTACACCTGACGCAGCAAGTGCGCTCGGTCATGCTGTTCTAGAGGCGGCGTGAAGCGAGGCGGCAATCGGACGTAGGCGCGTTGTGGCGATCGGACACGCAGGCGAAAAGCAATTACGCATGATGTAGGCAGGGTTTGTGAGCTCTGTGAGGACCTGACGTACTGACGAGTCCGGTCACCAAAAAATTGTCTCGGGTACCTTACTGGAGTCGATCTGACGCTGGCGTGGCTCTGAGTCTGATCCTTCAAGCAGCGCGTCTGGTCTTTGGCTTGTGCGGGCGCTCGCTGGTTGGCTGGCAGGTGCGACCGGACGCACCTGACCGGACTATGTGGTGAGTCCGGTCACCCCTGAAGTGCATAACGATTGGATTTTCTTGGGGGTCTATAAATAGACTTTGGTCGGCCCTTGGCTCACTCTCTTGACACTTTTACATACTTGACATCCTTGTGAGCCTAAGCAAATACCTTTCACTCATCTTCATCATTGATTCATCATCATAGTGAGATTGAGAGTGATTCCAAGTGTATTTGCTTGAGTGATTGTATCTAGTGGCACTTGGGGATCGTTGTTGCTACGAAGTTCTTGTTACTCTTGGTGGTTGTCGTCACCTAGACGGCTTAGAGCAGTGGAGGAGCTTCGTCTTGTGTTGATGATTGTTCATGGCTGGCTCCGGTGATTGTGAGGGGTCTTGCACCTTTTCCAGCGAAGAGTCGCAAGGTAGCTCTAGTAAATTGCTCGTGTCATTGAGTTACCTCACTTATAGGTAGGTTATTGTGGTGTCCAATTGTGTGGACGAGGTTCGTGCAACACCTCTTAGCCGTCGAACCACCAAGTGTTGGTCGACATGTCGGGACTAGCGTGCCGGTAAGTACGTGAATCTCGGGAGAAAAATTGGTTGTCTCTTGTCCTTTGGTATTCTCCCGGTGATTGAATTGGCATTCATATTGTGATTAATTCACTCTTCTATGTGGCAGTATAACTATTTTGCTCACTCCATTACTTTCCCGCAAACTAGTTGTAGCAGGCTCTTTAGTTTAGCTAGTTTTGAGAGCTTACTTTGTAGCTTAAATTCATTTAGTGGAGCTCTTTAGTATAGCAAGTTTGAGAGCTCTTAGTGAGTAGTGACATAGCCAATTTGTGCCTAGTGATCATAGCAACTAGAATTGTTTGGTACATGGCTTGTAACCCTTGTAGAGCTAGAGCAAAATTGCATTACACCGTTTGTCATACTAATCAATTGCTCTAGTTGGTTTGTAGAATTTTTAAATAAGTTATTCATCCCCTATAGCCATATTTGGACCTTTCAAGAGGCTCCATTCTGACCAGCGCCATGGCGCGCGGCGAGCTCCCCCAGCCACCATGACAGCGCGCGAGCGAGATCCCCCCGGCCACCGCAAAGGCACGCGGACGAGCTCCCCCGGCCACCGCAACGACGAGCTCCCCCCGGCGACCACGACGGCGCACGATGAGCTCCCCTGGCCACCGCGACCGATGAGCGGGCGAGCTGCCCCGCCACCGCGGGACGGGCAAGCTCCACTCTGGCGACCGCGCCGACCGCGTCCACCCTTACTAGCGTTGCTCACCACCGCCGCCCGTGACCCTGCCATGGCTGTCTCCGTCATCTGCCGCATGGCCGTTGCAGGCACCCCGCTGCGCCTCCGCTCCTACGGCCCGGCCCTCTTTGCTTGTTGCGTGCCAAAGACACCGACAACTTGGTCCCACCGGTCGGAGAGAGAAAGAAAGAAGATGATAAGAGTATGAGAGAGGGGTATTTTGGATACTTTCACTGGCGGGGCCCACATGTCAGAGCGGCCAAACAGTAAAAATCAGATGGAAGGTGGACGGAATGGCGTGAAAGACAAGAAAGTTTAGCGTCATGGCACCAGTGTACATTCGAACTTTTTAGTGGCCTGTAGGTCAGGACCATCTTTCATAATGACATACTGGTAGGCTCATAAACTTAAAGACATCGAGAAAAAACCCAAGAAAGGAGGGGAAAACAAACTGAATCTCCTAAACTAGCAGCATGCTTTACATGCAGGATGCGGTGTTTGTCTGCCGTGCAACAATTAGAATTTGGAGACAAGCATTGTACACTAGTACTACTACAGCTACAGTACTCCACGCTTTACAGGTAGCCCTGCCTTGCCTTTCCGGTTGGGCATGGGCCGCATGGAGCAACCTTGTCGTAGGATTTAGGGGCCATTTTGTTCTCTCTTGATTCCCTTTTTTTTGTGACAAATGTTCTCTCTTGATTCCTGATTCCTCAAGATCTCAGCTCAAGCACTGCGCTTTACTGCTCCTTTTACGTTCAGCAAAAGCGTATGTAAAGGCTAAAGTGTCAATGGAAGCAAAGGTTCTTTTTGTCCATGTCCAATGACTTTTCTTTTCGTTTGCTTTTATTTTGACGTCAACTTGTTACTCACCGTATGTTACGCAGACGCTGACTCTTTGGATGCCTTTGCGGACTCGCGAGGTTTGGGCAGTACACAGGACTTCGATAGAAAAATGCTCAAAACAGATACAAAAGCATAATCATAAATAAATAATTATTTGAATACGAATCTTATAGCCCTGGTTTTGTATTATAAAATCATGTATGGACAAAAGTCGTTAGTCCAAGCCTTGTCCCAACAATTCGCTGGCCCCGCATTCTTCTTCAGCGGGAGATCGCTCGTTCATCCGAATGGTGCAGACGTGCAGTCGGTTAGCTTTTAACTATTCGATCGATGCATTTTCAGAGAATGTTAGATACAAGGAGAAAGTAAATTTAGACGCCTTGTAAAAATCAAAAACCGGCTTATTCATCATTATGGGCCTGTTTGGTTCTCTTCTCAGCTGGGCTGCATACAGCCAGGCCAGAGTTACTCAGACCATGCAAGCCATGCTTGTTTGGTTGCCTTCTTCAACAAAGCTTAGATGCGATGGGAAACTATTTAGTTGCCTTGATCCACACTCGTACCTGCATCGCTGCTCTCTTGCGCGTACACGCACATGACTCACGCGAGCCAAGCTGCGAGAAAACGGATTCCAAATCCGTTTTTCGGGAGCCAGGCTCCGGCGCCTTGGCTGCATGACCAGGGACACGCTCAAGGACGAGGGTAGGGAACCAAACACCGCCATGAGCCACAGACGGTTGCATCAGGGTAGTTCTTACAATTTTGTATCTATAGTGTTGACTTATATTAGATTTCCTAACCTATCGAAATATTGAACAAATAATTAAGATGTACTACATTCGTTCCAAATTTTAAGACGTTTTGACATTTCTAGATACATAACTTTTATTATATATCTAGACCTAACTTATATCTAGGTGCATAGTAAAAGTTATGAATATAGAAATATCTAGATTCATAGCTTTTACTATGCACCCATATATAAGTTATATCTAGATACGTAATAAAAGTATTTCTTAACATAAAATATAATGTCCTATATCACTCACAAATTTTGAAATATATGATCCGTTTGGTGGGGATTAAGATTCTTGTAGAAACGTTTAAATTCAAATTCTCTCGAGGAACATTTTAGAATGACTTTACAAAACTGTTTGGCTAGTAGGATAGATTCTTATTCCAAAAATAAATGTTTTCATAAAAACATATAAATAAAAACATATTAAAAAAATTAGAACTTTTTTGTGGGCGAAGAATATCTTAAATATAACCTATTTTAACTTGTTGCACTTAAAAAGGATAACTAGAAAAAAAAAGTCGCTATTGTATGGGAGAGACTAGAAAATATAGTGAAACTAGCCCAGAGCCTTTTCACTCGGGTGTTTGGATTCACCTCCTAAACTTTCAGTCGCTGTCTCATTGGATGTTTAGAAATATGCATAGAGTATTAAATATAGACTAATTACGAAACTAAATGCACAGATTGAAACTATTTTACGAGATAAATTTTTTAAGCCTAATTAGTCTATGATTTGACAATGTGGTGCTACAATAAACATGTGCTAATGATGGATTAATTATGCTTCATAAATTCGTCTCGCGGATTACTAACGGATTCTGTAATTTGTTTTTTTATTAGTATCCGAGCACCTTATGCGACACCCCATGTGACATCTCCTAAACTTTAGTCACCGGATCAAACACACCCTAAAAACAAAGAATGAGATGAAACATTTCATGGTAGAACCGTTTCACAGTGAAGGTGTTTGGCGCTGTTTCTACCAATTTCAGTGAAAAGCAAAACTGTTTCTTGCTTCGAAATGGTCTCTAAAACTCAACTTACACACAGATAAACAAAAAATCTTGTTAAGGGGTCGCTGGCGCCGTCACGGCCTTGATGCAAATGAACTTCCTCTGTGACCAGGAGCCTGAAACCATTGACCACATCATCGTCACGTGCTCCTTTTCACAGCAGATTTGGTGGAACGTAGCCACGGCACTCCAGCGACCGATGATCGCCTTCAGCCTTCGACTGGTGGACAGCCTAGCGACAGCTATGGGCAGGGCAAGAGAGGACAGGGGCTGACTCCATCTTCCTCCTGGTCGCATGGGAGCTCTGGAAAGAGCGGAATGCTTGGTGCTTCAGGGGAGCGAACACCCAAGTGCCTCAGTTGCTTGGTACAATTCAGTGTGAAGCGGATTGGGTCCAAGCAGGCGCTAGGGGCCTAGGTTGCATATTAGCCAGAGTAATACACTAGTGAGTATTTGGCCAAGGCGAGCTGAAGCTCTATTGCAAATTATGTAATGCCCGGCTTTGTAATCAAACTATTTCTATCTTAATACAAAGACGTGCAAAACTTTTACGTGATCGAGAAAATTCTTGTTAAGGGGTAAATTGTACCGATTGAAATAGTTTGCGAGAATAAATCAAACCAAACATTAGTTTAGAGAATTATCTGGACATAGGCCAAACAAAATTAGAATGAGTAATCTAGACTTTTACCTACCGATTACTACCTTGGTCCTTTAATAAATCAATTCCTAGAGTTGTATGTTTGATCAAATTTATATAAAAGAGCACAAATATTTATGACACGAAATGAGTACATTACAAAAATATTTTTGGTGTATATAATGATATTAATTTTGTTTTATAACTCTTTACACTCTTTTTTTATATAAATTTTGGATTTGATGATTGTATTTTTTTATAACAATGATTGTATTAAGAGTCTTATAAATTTTAGTTTCGCATGGGCCATGTAAATCTCGGGTCTGCGTGGAATCAAAGGCTCTCCAAGCACCAATCGCAGAGATCCAGTTCGCCGTGACAACTGACAACCTTCTCACCAATCGCACGTCGGCCCATCTCTCTCTCCCTCCCCTCTTTATTGTTACTAATAGCACGCGAAAAAATCGGTCCCAAATGCAGCGTTAGCAGTAATAAACAATTTGGAGAGACAATCGTCAGCGATTTGATCCAAGAATTTCCGTATGTAATTGCCACATTTTGACTCCAAATCGTTTTCTTCCTCCCCGGTTCCTTCTCTTTCTTGGCGCGTTGAGAAGAGGACAGAAGAAATGGGGTTCATATCGGGAGTCATAATGGGGATGATCGTCGGCGTCGCCCTGATCGCGGGCTGGGCGCGCGCCATGGCTCGCCGCGCCGCCAAACGCAGCAACAATGTAGGTGCAGCTGCATCATTCCGATTTGATCTATGCAATCTTGAAAAGTTTTGATCTTGATATCCCCGCCTCCAGTTATCGGGTCTTTTATTTTCTCTCTGATAGATTTGACAGTGGAAGATAAGCCTTTGGTTAGTAAATACAGATTGATTGTTAAAAGTGCGGTGTATATCTTCGATTTGGTGCAAACGGTTTAATTGACATATGTGCTACATTTTCGTGTGTTCTCTGTTGTTGATTTGTGTGCAGCATGTAAAATGTATCTTGAAAGTGGACGCCGCTTCACTGTAATTTTGTTTCATCTGGGTTTATGGGATTAAATTTGTGCATCTTAGTTTGGGATAACTTTCAACATAGTGACACATTTTTGGAACAGGCTGCGAATGTCAATGCACTAGGATCTCTCAACCGTGAAGACGTGAAGAAAATATGTGGAGAAAATGTTCCCCAATGGATATCATTTCCAGAATATGAACAGGTGAAATGCTACTTAACTTGTGCTATAATCATGAAACTGTAAAAATGCTGTTGCTGTATTGGCTACTTTGTAAATTTGACTATTTCTTGTCCCACTATTCACTACCCAGAAGTTATCAGAATTTTTATTGCTGTAACTGCTAGACAGAGCTTCGCAGAGAGAAAACCTTTTGCAGTCCAGATATTTAGTTCAGAACTCCTCAATACATAAAACCTGGAAAATGAAACATCCACTGTTCCATATGATGCAGTTGTCTCTCCTAGAGCTATGTCCCCTTGATACATATTTTTGGTTTTCATTTCAGGTCAAATGGCTCAACAAACAATTGAGCAAGCTTTGGCCCTTTGTGGAAGAGGTAAGATGATCACTTCGGTTTTTGTCAGAAAACTTCATTATGGGGGCAAACAATTTAGAATGAAGTTACTCCCATTTTAAGAAACATACAGATCTTACATTTTCCTGTTTTGATCGAACATTTTGCTGCCAATAACTATCCTCATTCATAGTTGCATCTAATTACAGGCAGCAACCATGGTCATTAGGGATTCTGTTGAACCGATACTCGATGATTATCGACC
This sequence comes from Saccharum hybrid cultivar R570, assembly GCA_038087645.1. Taxonomy (NCBI): domain Eukaryota; kingdom Viridiplantae; phylum Streptophyta; class Magnoliopsida; order Poales; family Poaceae; genus Saccharum; species Saccharum hybrid cultivar. Next base: position 17,844,617 of record JAQSUU010000012.1, read on the forward strand.
ACCAGGGATATCCTCCCTGAAGTTCAGCAGACTGTCCCTTGGGACTGTTCCACCGAAAATAGAAGGTTGCTAAGACAAAAAACGGTGTCAATTTCACATTTGTATGCTCTCATGGAATCTCACTATGACATGCTATTCTGTGTTCAGGCATTCGGATTCAGAGTTTTAAGAAAGGGCAAATTACAATGGACATGGACTTCCGGTGGGGTGGGGATCCAAATATTATTCTTGCAGTCGAAACACTTGTTGCTTCGCTTCCTATTCAGGTTTGCAGATCGCCACAGGCCCGTGACCGAATGGGATATTAGCTTTAATTCCCCACATTTTTATGAGAAAGTGTTGAATTTTCTCGTGAAAGTATTTACACGTATAGGGCGTGTTTGGATGGTGGTGTGGGATGAGTTCCTGGCCTGGTGGTGTCTGATTTCAGATGCCTGGGGCTAGGATCAGCTGCCTGGCCAGGCAACGCCGGGGAGGCTGCGATCTAAACACACATACAATAGTTTACCATGTGGACTGATGTTGGTAATTACAACTTAAGCATACCAAGTAAAAAAAATGGATCTTCTTAATTAGATCATTTTAGACTCTTTTACAATTGTTGTCCGGCAGGATAAGATTTTATGTTGACGCTTGTTTAAAAGAACAGGAACTCATGTTTATAGTTTAAACTTCAAATTTTGTTTCCGTATCTTGTAGTAATTATTTTAACAGTTCCCATGTTTATTTGTATATACGTGTACAGTTTAAGAACCTTCAGGTGTACACCATCATCCGTGTTGTCTTCCAATTGTCGGACGAGATACCATGCATATCTGCTGTTGTTGTTGCTCTTCTGGCAGAGGTGTGCTTCTTTTAGCTACTGAAAATCCTCTAGTCCTCTGTTACCTAGGCTTTGATTTTTGAATTCTAGTTCGAAAACACTTCGTTGTCAGAGATGTTGGATATGAGAACAATCTTTCTTTTGTTTCAGTGTCAAGGGAAAACATGCTTTATTTCTTTGTGATATATTTGTTTCTGAGACGCGTGGTTTCCCTGCAATTGCAGCCAAAACCGAGAATCGACTACATACTGAAAGCCGTGGGAGGAAGCCTGACCGCAATGCCTGGGCTTTCAGACATGATTGACGTATGAAATGAACTTCCCTTTCTTTTGTTTTCACCTTTGTTTCACTCCTATATACAGCAAATCTGAGAAGGAAAAAATAATCATATTTCCCCGTTATGTCTGTGTAGGATACAGTGGCGTCACTGATCACTGACATGCTCCAATGGCCACACAGGATCGTTGTTCCACTGGGTGGAGTTGACGTTGACGTCAGGTTAATATAATCTGATATTGTTAAGAATCATGTGCATGAAGTTGTTTGATATGTCTACTCGAAGAACTTGTTAGAATGACAGAAAGGTTATGGTGCGCTCTTGTGCAGCGATCTGGAGCTGAAGCCGCACGGGAAGCTCACGGTCACTGTGGTCCGCGCAGAATCCCTCAAGAACAAGGAACTCATCGGAAAATCCGACCCCTACGTGGTCCTGTTCATACGCCCAATGTTCAAGGAGAAGACCAGCGTCATTGACGACAACCTCAACCCTCGTTGGAACGAAACGTTCCATCTGATCACGGAAGACAAGGAGACGCAGTCCCTAATTCTTGAGGTGCACACGAACTGATAAACATCACTGCTTGTTTCCTTCCAGGTACTCCTAAGGCAAGGACTCATTTTTCTCTGGACCTTCAGGTGTTCGACGAGGACAACATGAAGCAAGACAAGAGGCTTGGCATCGCCAAGCTGCCCCTGAGCGACCTGGAGATGGAGACCGTGCAGGAGGTGAACCTGCAGCTGCTGTCGTCGCTGGACACGACCAAGGTCAAGGACAAGAAGGACAGGGGCGTGCTCAGCATAAAGGCAGGATCGATCAGTCTCGTCCTTTTCGTGCTCAGTTCAGTTGGCAGCAACAAGTCCCCGGTTGTCTGACGTTCCTTTTGCAAGCTATATTGCAGGTGGTGTACCACCAGTTCACCAACGCAGAGGCGCGGGAGGCCCTGGAGCTGGAGAAGCAGACCGTGGAGGAGCGGCGGAAGGTGAAAAGCGAGACGGGGGCCGTCAGCGGCGCCGCGGACGCGGCGAGCGGCATGGCGTCCACGGTCACCCACGTCGCTGGCACGGGCGTCGTGGCGGCCGGCTCCGGCGTTGGGATGGTTGGCACGGGCATCGGCGCCGTGGGCTCCGGCATTGGCGCGTTCGGCAGTGGACTCCAAAAGGCCGGCAAGTTCGTCGGCCGGACTGTCACGGGACCCTTCAGCAGCGCTAGGCGCAGCGCCAGCAGCGTCCCCAACGTCGTTGACGAGTGACAATACTAGCCTAGCAGCTGCTAGTTTGTTATATGATTAGGCTTTGCTTCGATGTCACATGCAGTCAGACGTGTTTAACACAACTTTTATAACGTGCTTCTGGTTTAGCTTTTGCTTTGGTTATAAGACAGCTGATTCAGGGTATCAATGAGATGATGAAGCAATGATAATGCTTAACAGACCAGGAAACGACTAACGCCAACAGCGTAAATAGCACTCTTTATTGACATTGAAACTAGTGGAATGTTTAGCCTTGAATACAGTGCTTATTTATATCCAACACACCACCAATCGGCAACTACTTATTAGCATCATACAAGGGTGATATCACCCCATATTTGTTGCCAACTACCCCAAAAATCCTCTGCATAGCTAAGGAAAAATGATGCTGTTCGTCCCATGCTTAAACAAAGGGGCTGAAGTTTATGATCCATCCAAGACAACAGATGAAAAAATGATTTGTTCTGGGAACAAAGGCCACCAAAGATAGATTTTACATCGGCTACAATAAATACAAATGCTGGGACGAGCTCAATCTTCCTCCTCATGAATCAGTGCGAAGGAGAATGGGGCGAACTTGTAACCATCGCCTTCATAGAACTTGTTCTGGAACTCCACCCAGTGAAGCCTCAGCGCGTGAAGGAATGCACTCAGGGTCTCCATAACAAGCAAGACACCAACCGTGGCAAAGACGAAGACGATGCCACCGATAATAAGGGCGAAAACATTGTTAAGCCTACAAGAAACAATTGCATTTCAGAAAGTGCCAAAATGTTTATTTTAATGGCTCGAGAGACTAGTTTGCTTACCCCCATGCCGTTAGTAGTACTTTATCGTAGAATACACTGGACAACTCGGAGTGTGCAAGACTGAAAGGAGAATATCCGTAGCTCGTTAGTAGCCAGTGAGGTAAAAAAAAATGGCTCGTTAGTAGCTATGTGGATTAGGGTGCAGCCAAACAAGCCTAGGAAGTATGGGACTGTGCATAGGTGAGGCTGTGTAAATACTAAATAAATATACTGCTTAAATTAGCATTACCTCAGAGCCCAAAGACGAAGGTATGAAGCTGTGTTTGAGACTGCACCAAGAACAAATTCGATCGTGTGAATCAGTTGGTGAACAAAAACTTCACTGAACTCAAACTCCTCATGGTCATGTGCTTCCTCATGATGTTCCCCCAATTCTGCTCCCACTGATTCATCAGTGCCCTGAAGCATAGCGTACTGGTGACCTTGGTGCCTCTGATTGAAAAGAAATAGAAAAACAGTCAGTGTAAAAGTAAACTGCAGCCACAAAACATCAAGTCACCGATAGAATAATACTATATAAACATACTTGCTGATGTTGCTTCTTCAATAAAAGAGGTTTTGGAATCAACATCCAAGGTACAGACACCAAAGCAAGCAGAAGTAGAACAAGCTGCATTTCAAAAGGCGAATTGGTTAGGCATGACTAGTCTGCCTCACAGAAGAGAACTTATCAACAAGGAATATAGACCTGCACGGTCTTCTGGCCACTAAACAACTGGTTCTCAGCAAGGTCATCTGTTGGGCTAAGGAACATGTAGATCATAACATGGTATAGATCTGCTTTTGACCCCGTGCACCACTTAATAATAATGAGCAAGGACAGGTAACCAAATAAGCTGTTCAAGAAGATCAGCTGGGGAATGAACTGGTACCTGTTTCAAAAGGAGTACACAAAATCATAATCTAGAGATTGTAACATACTGTTAAAGGATCAACTGCTTCTTCACAATAGTTGCAGATCCTCATCTCAAAATGGAATGTCACATTGTCTGATAAAAGGCGAATAAACTTACCACACATTAAGACTGTTCCTGAAAAATTTTGCATTGAAGTAACTAATCACAATCCCAAGGTTCATTTGTGCAACTCCAAGAAGAATCGACATCTTCATCTTCAGTGAATTGAGAAATGGCAGCTCGCTGCGGCTACCATGCCAGACAGGGTCCACACCAAAAGGGTATGCATCTCTTACCTTAATTAGTCCATCAGTAGTAGCATCACTATGACCAAAAGTGGGGAAATTAATGAGCTGGATAAATGTGCAATTTTATAAATAAATAAACATAGGTTTCTTTATATCATTTTCCTTACCTACAAGAAGGATCTCGGCATTCATAGGCAGATTTACCGAAAAGCCCAAATGGAACAGAGAAAAATTCATTGTATATTAATCCTGTGTAGATTGAAAAAAGTGCCATCATCATAATTACATAACGCCCACCAAACATCATCTCCATTATGTCTCCAAGTTTCTGCGACAAAAAAAAGAGATGTAACGGCAGCTTTAACAAAGAAATTATTAACAAAACTAAGTACTCTCATATCCCAGATTCTTAAGTTTTTAAAAAAAAACCTCTTGGGGAATACAGCTAAGGTTCCAACTCCAAAACAGGTCGTAGAATTGTAGTACTACAGATACACAAGATAAGTGAAGCAAAATGCAATCAGGACTAGTGGACAAACCTGTGAAGCTAGTTTCTTCTCCTGGATTATCAGATAAAGTGTTGCAAGTAACAAGCAAATTCCATGGCCCCAATCACCAAACATGACAGCAAATAAGAAAGGGAAAGTCACAATGGTGAATACTCCAGGATTTGCTTCTTGATATTTGGCCACACTGTACCACATGGAACACAGCATTAGCACTTATCCACCTTACAGTATTGAGCCAAACCTCAAATGACATGAATTGCACTTCTTTATAATAATTACAAAAAATATGCAGTCCATGTTAGCCTTCGTCTAAGAAATTCTAAAACATTAAGGATTGATTTTGACAGAAACATTAAGCAAATAACTGTGAATTCTAACCTTGATGATCAACAATTGCTACACATATCCAAATAAAAAAATGTTTAGAAAAATATACTTTTGACACAACAGTTCGTTAGCATTAGTTACACAAAAATATTCACTATCATTTGTGCCACATGTCCCATGTGAGGTAAACTGCAAGGGTAGTTAGAAAACATACCCATACGCATCAACAATTTCCTGGAACGCTGAAGTAAATTTATTTGTCTGGAAATATGTTGGAGGAGATTCTTTTGTGTTGAGAACTTGAAATATTGAGCCAACTTGGGATTTGCTATCAACAGTTGCACGCTGAAGAGCATCTTGAATCTGCAGAGATCCATTGTAAATCATTCCCATTCGAATATCAAAAGGGGAATCAAGAAGGCAGCCAGAAGAACATAGAGAATGCACATTTTAACTACCTGAACGCTTGCAAAAACTGGACTCCAGCCCTCAGCAACTAGGCATTTCTTCGTAACATCAACGCTCAGCATGTTCAAGGTGTGAAAAATTGCTTTTTCCTTCTTCACCTGTAGCATTGATTTTGAAATTTAGTAACGATAATGAAACTGTGATATGAGATAAATAGAATGCAAAGTAAAGCAATATAAGTAACTTTAAAACGTAAAATTTCATCAAATTCATGGAGATAACAAGTGAAGCTTACCAGATGGTTCCACTGTTCAAAATCAGAAGCAATATTTTTTAGTATACTGTCACGATAAGCTAAAGCCATGTCGATTGTTGCCTTCAACTCTGAGATCTTCCCAGATACCTATAAGATCATAAAATTCAGATCATATCATAGGTTTAAATACTCATACATGACAAGACTCTCCTATTAGTGCCTCAGACTTAATTCAAAACTCTTAAAAAAGCAAGCACAGCCAGCAAATCATTTTTGAGCGATCGACAACACTTAGGTAATAAAATGTTCACCTTGTATTGAAAATGCTTACATGCAATCTTAAGATAAAGGCAGAGTCATTTGTGAGTGGAACTCAACTAAGTATCCAACGTGACCATTCCAGTAGCATCACAACAGGATTTAATTGCACACTCATATCACATGCAAAGCACATATCCAAAGGACATTGCTCTTCACATGCCGAATTTGCTAACTTGAATTTCTAGTTCCATAAGAATCTAAACCACTTAACACAACATCAGAAGTTATCATCTACCACAAAGAACTCAATAAGGAATATCAACAAATATCATATTTCAAGTGCTGACCTCCTGAACAGCATGAAGTTGTTTGCTAACATCTTCTGGAAACGGGTAACGGTTTGCATTGAAGGCATCACATATCTTCAGAATTTTGGTTTTTGCCCTCTCTCCAGAGTAGAATATAACAAATGCATTCTTCGTTACCTGCATAACCATACACAAGGTTGGCAGATAAGTCCAAGCAAAGAATAAACACCAAGCTTAAAGTTAGAACAGAACAATTAGGGTGCTGATAAATGGGAAATATTATCAAGTGTAAAAATCATCACTCATGAATTAATCACTTAAATACCAAAATAGTCATAAAGTCATAATTATCAGTGTTACTGCAATCAGAATTGTCCAAGTATTTGTACTGAGTTTGCCTGCCATTACGTTTGATACAAAGAATAGTTATATTGATATCATTCAGATTTTTTTCTAACTGTGCATATAAATAAGAACCATTATCAATGTAGATATTCTGAAAGGGCCAGGAACGAAAAAATTCCAAAAGAATTTAAAAAAATAAAAAAATGCTAGAAAATATGTGCCAACCTTCTCCCCAGAAACTGGATCAGTGACGGGCTCATCAACAGGCTCTTGCCTGAGGAAAATATTACCCCTTGTGGCACGGAATAAGATCCTTTCAAAAGCCATTGCCTTTTCCTTTGGAACAAGGCCACTCAATGAGCCAAGCTTCACTTGTTTTGATGGATCAGTTGACATCTCCTAAAAGAATACAAGCAATGTGTCAATATCTTGTCTCTTTTGGGTTTCATCTCTAGCCTACCCCAACTTGCTTGGGACAAAAGGCTATGTTGTTGTTGTTGTTGTTGTTGTTGTTGTTGTTGTTGTTGTTGTTGTTGTTGTTGTGTCAATATCTTATTAAAAAGGGATATAATAAAAAAGATAAGATGAGAAGGAGGGTGGTGCTGCTTTATTATCAAAACAATCATTTTACCTGTTCCAACAGAGGGCTCTCCAGTGAAGTTTGACCAGATTGGTTTGCCTCCATTTCCCTTTGTTGTGCTGCAGCAGTTCTTTGAGCTGAATAGAAAAATTCACCAGCCTGAAAAAAAAAACAATTAATTAGAAACTTGGTGCCAGACATTGCATGGGTACCTTGGCCACTATACTGAAGTTGTAGAATGAGAACAGGGTGAGAAGGGAAACTGGCTCTCTAAATTAATTCATTGCTAGGATGATATCAAAACATGTATATACAATCAAATGACAAAACCATATCCTGCTCATTAATAAATTTATGCATCCAATGTGTTGCTAGGTGAACAATATTGATTGTCAACATGGGAAACTAATTGGACCTTAAATATTAGAGCACAAAGGAGTGTTTCCTCCATTGAATTGCCATATCACTATTGAGGTAACTGAGGCAACAGATGTAGCTGGCAATACTCAACGAGGCCCAGCAGCAAATGATTACATAGAAACATATAAAATAAAGCAAAAGAACAGGGTGAAGAACCGATTCGTAGTAGCTAGAACTAACGTAATTCAAACCGAAGGTAATATTAGAAATGGCACATATTTGTGCAGAGTGATTCACAGGGAATGAAACTAGAAACAGAAAGAAATAAAATATCTAATTAATGGGCCTGACCTACTCCTCTATTTGATACACATATCATGATGCCAAAATACGCATCAAAGGTATATTCGATCCAACATAATACTTTCAGAAAGTTATACCTTTTGGAGAACAGTATGGTACTCTAATAGCTCATTGTAGGTCCTCTGTAACTTTTCATTGTTTGCATTAACTTCAGTTAGCTCAGCTTCCAGTTCTCCAAGCTTTATCTGTTATTAGGCAGTGTTAAAACATCAACTCGAGATTTATTGTGCATGGTCAGGGAGCATCCCATTGACCAACATACCTCCAAGTCATCAAAATCCAGATGAGTTTCATTTAGTTGTGTAGGAGAGGTTGTTATGTCAGCTTTTGACATCTGCTCCTTAAAAAACCTCAATTTACGAGCCATTTCGCTACACCTTTTGATCTGTAAGTAGAGTAGAACAACAAACATAACATGGAAAACCATATTAGACACATGGGTAAATAATCCTAATTGCACTTTATATAGTGACTAAATAAAAAGTGAGGTCGACTATGGTTTAGAAAAATGCCAAGTTTATATAGTTTGTCAAGGTTACGCTCTAATTTATCATAAGGAAAGGGGTTAATTTCATTAATAGCGAAAGAGTCAGCAACGAGAAGGGACTGCATATTGATGACAATTTCAAGTTAATGTTAAGGCAAAATTATTAAGACAAAATTGATGCCAAGGTAACTGGAGTATGTACCTGGGCAGCATATGTTCGTTGAAACGGGCTCTTCTCTGCATTAAGCTGTGGTGAAAAACAGTAATCAGATTAACAGTAAAACCAACAGGTATGTACCTAGAGCAGGCATCAAAAGCACACCATCACGATCAGCTAATTAAGCACAGTAGCACACCAACGTGGGAACTGTAACTTTCATTGACTATTGAACATATGTGAGATAATTCCCGACAACAAACATTCATATGCTAATTCTGGGCTCCGACTACAACCAATCACACCAATGCGAACCATCATACCACAATTCCAACGCTTTAGAACAGTAAACAGAAAAAAAAATGCACGTTGTAGATGCAAATTCCCCAATTTTGTAATGCCGAGAGGAAACCCTCTCTAACTCCCAGGAAGCCCCGATCACAAAGTACTACTTATCACCTAGACACTATCTTAGATCGAAATCGAAAGGGGATCCAGCTCCGGAGCAAGTGGGATCGCCCGCCCTCCACGAGAAACCTAAAGCTACCTTAAGCCTGGAACTGCCTAATCAAAGGGGCAAGCAGGGGCAGGCGGCCTTACGTCTTTGAACTGGAGGAGGCCGAGGTCTCCGAGGTAGGAGACGGTGAGGTGCGCGGACTCAGCGGGTATGATGACCTGCACCAGCTGCATCGCCTCCGACCGCATCAGATCCATTGACGGGCAGCAGCCGCCTCCGCCACCACGCGCCATGGCTGGCGTGCGCGCGTGCCCCGCCGGGTCAGCAGCCGACGCGCTGCTCCTCCGTCAGATCCCTGGAGATCCGACGAGGTGTTTCTGATCGGAATCGCGCGGGCGGAGCGGATCTCCGGCGGTGGCCTGATCGGTTCCTCGCGTCGTGAGGAGGTGAGCGAGGGGGGAGGTAGAGACAGCCTCGGGGCGTGGACCATGTGGGTATTATGCGGAGACGTGGCGGGGCCGAGCACCGATCGGGACTCTGACCCGTGGGGCCCAGTTGCCAGAGTTCCGATCTGGGTTCTTGTGAATTGCGATTTGGGATTTTGTTTGCCTGCGGCGATGAAGAAGAGTGTGGATTTCGCGGGGGAGATTGTGATTAGGCTACCTGTGGGGCCAGGTGGGATCGTAGTTTTTTTTTGAGCAACAGGTGGGATCGTAGGCGTGCGTAGCTTTTTTTTAAAAAAAAACTCTCCCCATCATATGGTATTATAAGAGTATAAGAGTTACAGACACCATCAGACGGAGCTAGAAACCAAATATGCCTACCCATCTTACTATAAATCAAGCTGCGAGCTAAAAAGTGTGCATCGTTGTTGGCTTGCCGATTCTCATGCACAAGCTCCACAGCCTCAAACTTCTTCCTCCCGCCATTATCTCCCTAATTATCTGGCCATAGCTGCCCATACTGTCACCTGTGAGATTTTTAACAACATTTGCACCGTCGGATGCCAGCTTGAACCTCCGGATGAGCAAGTCACTCGCTAGAGCCGGTCCTTCCCTACCCTTTTAGCACAACTGATGAAGCTCCTAAGAACAACCTGCCTGCATCTCGTGCAACCGCAGCCACAGCCACCATGTTTGAGTTCTTTGAGGTTGCCGCGTCAACATTAATTTTTGCATAACCTGCTGGAGGTGGGATCCACCTTAGGCCCTGGGGTTTACCCCGCTGCAGGTTACTCAGACTCAATAGCATCATATCTAAGCTCTGAAATGAAACGCTCCACAAAACAATGCGTGGACAGCGGGCTCTGAAAGATATTCTCATGAATGGCCTTTTCTAAGAGCATGCCAGGTCGCCCAGTCTCACCGCCACCCTGATGAACTGGTCATTTGCTAGTTCCTTCATCACATTGGTAATCCAACCTCGGGTGTCAACATGCTGATTATGGGCCAGCACGTGCCTGATATCCTCATGTTCCAGGACCCAGGTGCATCTCGACATATTGCAGTCAAGTAGAGAATGCCTCCATGAGTCCACCTCCCCGCAAATACCACAAAGTTTTTTCGGGGCCATGTTCCTTCTATGACGTATGTCTCCTGTTGGGATAGAGTGGCGTGCTAACCTCCAAAGGAACATACGTATCTTGGGTGGTAATTTAGCTCTCCAGAGGTCAACCCATCCCTTCTCCTCCGACCTTGCATCTGACCTCCCTGCAATGTGATCCAACCAAGCTGTTGTTGTAGCTGTGACTTGTGGATGAGAAAAGAGTTCTCCTTGGTTGGTTTACGTGTTGGCCCGGTCGGTATTAGGCGAGGCGTGGGCCATAATAACTCTGGAGCCTTCATATGGGCTTATATTTCGGCCCACATAGACGAGCCCCAAATGGCCATGAGATGTACAACTTATATAGCGGCCCAATTTAAAGTGTTATTATAAACCGGTCTCATGGGCTTTGCTTTGTTTAAGTTTGGAAAAAATAAACCGAAAGCCCCTTTCTAGCATGCAAATACATTTTACAAGAAATTTGCCTCAAATGAATTCAACTAGCAAGGTGGTTTTTTCAAATAGCTCGGGTAGCTCGCTTATTTGTCATTACAAGATTTTATTTTTGTAGTAAACAAGTAGTTTTAAAATAGTTTTGTTCATTTGTTTGGTTGTTATTGTCTTGTCCTCATGCTTTCTCACTATAACTAGGGTTGATCAATTCTTGGTTTAAAGATTGGATTGTTTTTCCATAGCTCTAGCAACTTCCATCTTTTATGTTGTTTTTACATGATTTTTTGCAACATGCATTGTGAGAAGTCAAGGTTGATGTGCCCTTGGCTAAAGAATGATGAGTGATTGTCAACATGTTTTGAGTCTTTCTGGTTACGCATATGCTTGTGCCAAAGGCTAGTCAACAGTGTAGTGTTGTGTTGTGTAGAAAATTGTGTCTTGTGCTGTGTCTCCTGGCTTGTGAAGTGTAGGTAATGAATGTGCCATGGTAGTCGGCGACAAAGGGTGAAGCTTAAGCAAGGTTTGGGTCGATGGACCAAGAGCGATGAAGGACGAGCGAGGAAGCTTGGGAGCAATGGACCAAGCAGGACTGAGCATCACCATGGGCAATCCATATCGCTCACATGAAGAGCAAGAGGACATAGAGTGAAGAGAATGATGAAGATGGTATTGGCCAAGTCGAAAAAGAGGAGGATACCATTGTGACACTTAGCAAATGCTAGGCATGCGTGTAAATTGGGAATGATGAAGATGCCATCAAAAGTCAAGAAGGAAAGTGAAGCAAAGCCGGGCACGCATCAACATTAACGAGTCAAACTACACGGAGTGTGCAATAGCATTTGTTGGTTTGGTCATTAAAACCAAAGCATGGACGATTTTGGTGGTTTGGGCCTCAAAACCACTTGCAACGGGTTTGACCGGTTTGCGCCTCATAATCGAGGTGGCAAGTCGGTGGACCTATGGCACCATCATGAACATAATAAAAGAGAGGCTCTTTGTTCTTGAGCTTTTGGCCATCCTACATCTATGTTAGGATAGGAGAAACTTGTTATCTAACATCTTGAGGTAATCCAGGTACCAATCTTGTGCAAGTTTGTTCCCCTCTCTAAATATAAAATTGATCCTTTTAGGGATTTTCATAGCCATTTCTCAGGGATTTTGTATCGGCTGCTTTGGCTGAGTTGTAGGAACAAATTTGAAGTGTTTTGGGTCTTTTAAACTTGCTCATATCATGGCCTGAAGTCTAACGCGTATCTACAAGTTCCTCTCTCCAAATACCCCCTTTTCTTGCTTCTTTTGGTGAATTTATTGTAGTTCTTTGAGCTGTGGTTCTTGAGGTGTTTTTGGTTGGTCTTTAGGTGTTATGAGGTCTTGGTAACACACTACATTTGTCCTCCAACAGATTTCCCATGAGTACACTGAAATCGTATTTTTGAGTTTTCTTGTCAAACCCTCCACTTAAATGAGGAAATTCAGAAAAATGGAATAGCCCATATCTCTATTACAAAATCTATTAGGAATACATTCCCCATGGGGCAGGCAAGCTATGTGCAAAATTTAATGAATTTTGGAGTTAATTTGCTTGGTTTGTGTTTTCTCTCCAAAAGATTTTGGAGTTCCCCCTAGGGCTTTGTCCATTATTATTGTTGAGCAAATTGCTTCCTTCAACATATCTGAGTCCCATCTCTAGCTGGACGCGCGATATGCCATGTTCATCAGCCGCTTCCAAAGCCTTCATGCAAGCCAAAGCCTCCGCCATCAGTGCGTCATGCACTTGTCTCGCGTTACCACTTCCTGCAAAAACTAGACATCCAGAGTGATCTCTTATAATGAAGTCCCATGCTCCTTGCCTGGTTTCCTTGATGTAGGCGCCATCTATGTTGATTTTCAGCGGACCCTCCGGTGGTGGCGTCTAGTTTTCTATCGCCATATGCAGACTCCCGAGCACTTTCTTTGGTACACAAGTTGATGCAGCCATAGTGATCATAGTTGTATTAACTTCAACTGTTTGTACTCTAATTCATAGATATGCATGCTCATTTGAGGATGAGCATCCAACCCGAGCGTCCCATCTCACATGGTTTTTGCACAATTTCTCCACTTCTCTCTAGTTTTTTTAGTTTTAGAAAGCTAAGAGCATCTTCAAGAGCTCTATAAAACGACTTCCTAATTTATTTATCTTTTTTGCAAAAAAAAAAACTCTAACTTTATTGCATTTGAACTCCCTAAAAATAAACATTATGTAAATCTCCCCCTCAACTCATAAATACGCGTGTGCGCTCAACACTTGCTATATGTACAGGCACCCCTCTCTTCCATGGTTTCCCCTAGGCCTGGGCGTTCGGTTTGACCGAACTGAACCGATAGGTTCTTCGGTCCTTTTGGAAGTTCGGTCATCTAAAAATGAAGATCGATCGGTTAGTTTTAAAACTCAGGACCCAACAAATTCGGTCTCTGTCATGACTGAACTAACTGGAGTAGACAAAACAACCACTAAGTAGCATAATTTGTAGCAAATGTTAGCAATATTTTTTATATTTTAAAGCAAAAATGACAATATAACATATAGATTAAACGAAGTGATAAGAGTAATAGTTGATATAAACTCACTAAAATTAATATTACATCACTAATAATAATCTAAAGATCACATTATGTCAATAAAATCCAAATATTTGGTTAATTCAGTTACGCAAGGTATATAACCGAGATAACCATAAAAAGTTCAGGTAGTATGGACTTGGGACCGAACTAGTAACCGAAAACTTCGGTCTCAATCTCGGTTAGTTCAGTTCGGTCTTCGGTCTTTGGTCAATTATGCCTAGGCCTAGTTTTTCCCTCCACTCGCCCAGTCCCTCCCCCCTTCTGCCAAGATTTCGAGGTTTAGGAAGCACATTATTGGCAATTACTCCCTCCGTCATGAAAGAATGCAATTCTAGCACAGTGTCATGGTTTTGTATTTTAAGTTCGATCAATTATAGATAAAAAAGTATAAGTATTTATGATAATAAATATTATTAGATTAATTATGAATGTATTTTATAATAAATTATTTTGGAGCCGTAAATACGAATAGTATTTACTCGAAATTGGTCAAACGGGAACTACTTTTGCTGGCACGTAACATGTTACATTTTTTTCTGGACGAAGGGAGTATTAAAAAAATGGAGGCACTAGCGCCCGGACATCCATTGCCAGCAGCGCGTCTGGACGCGCCAACCGAACCGTGGCCTAGCTCCCAAGCCTAGGCCCAGGCCCACTGATGGGAGCATCCCGTCTAAGCATCCCCACGTAACAGAAAAAGTGAACTGAAGCGCCACCTGCCCGCGTAATGGAAGGGGAGAGCGTGCGCTCGTGACCGTGCCGCCAGTCCTTGGCCCCCGGCGCGCCTCCGGCCCTATCTGAGAAGGATGCAACGTAGCAGAAGGTGAGGAGAAGACACCAAGGTGAGGCAGCAGAAGACGAGGAGGAAGATGCAACACACCCGATCTATTTTAAAACACCAAGATACAACACTTGCAACATAGGTCTGAAGATAGATGAAATGTTTGAAACATGCGTCTGAAACATTTAAAAAAACACATAAAACACTTGAAAAACTATTGCAACACATACGCAACATTCAGATAAAACACTTGCAACATATGTGCAAAAGATAAACACATTTGCAACATACATACATCAGAAAAAAAACAAATAAAACATTGGGAACAGACGTTTGCAACATAAGTATACAACCATTGCAACATATGTAACATCCCGAGCTACTTTTGTAACATCCATACAAAACCCTCGCAACATATCTCTGAAACAACTAAAACACCTGAAACATTCGCTTGCAATATGCGCTTTCAGCGCAATGTCACCTTACTGCTTGGACGAATGAAGCTCGTCGTTGTGGAGCTCGATGCCACAGAGTACGCGGAGGGCGACGGTGCGGAGCTCATCGGCGGCACGGATGTCGACAATGGCCATGGCAGGTGGATGGAGTGCGGCCGCGACGGGAGGCGTGAGTCCGCGCGGGGGTGGCACGGCGGAGTTCATCCCGCGAGCCGTGAGCGAGGGCGGCGCAAAGTCGGCGAGCGCGTAGGTGGAGTCCGTCCTGCGAGCGGGGGTGCCAGCGCAGAGCGGGTGGGCGATGCGGGTGGGGTACACGGATGAGTGGATAAGGATGAGCTACGTCCGGACAGGAGTCACGGGACGGATAGAAAAAAGATAAAAGTAGAGCATATTGCTGTACATTTTTTCACTTGGCGTAATTCATTGATTTACCAAGTTATTTGTAGAAGCTCGTCCAAAAAAAAGTTATTTTTAGAAAATTTTGGAGATGCTCTAACAATCAAAAACCATTAGAGAAAGATTAAAAAGAACTTCTATTTATTTTGTTCATAATTATTGATTTAGCAAATGGTTTTGAAATTCCATTCCATTTGGTTCCAGTTACACAGTTACATATAGTAGCTGTATATAATTTCCATGGATAATGATTTAGCGCTTTTCAGTAATAGTAGCTAGAGCCAAAGCCGAACGTGCGGCAGATTTAGATTTTCCGGTGATGGGGGGATCGGGATCGCCGGATCGATCGAAATAAGCGAGGAATTTGAGAGGCTGTGGAACTTCCAGAACGGATAATATCCATCCATATGCATATCCCAAAAGACCAAGCCTGGCCACGAAACGCCTGCTATCCCGATCTCCTCTTCATCTTTTCTTATCCGCAGGTACCAACCAAAGAAAAAACAGCGACCCTTTTCACGGCAGATTGCGTGGGCGCGCGTGCAGTGGACAAGGCATGTCAGTGCGACTAAGAGAGAAACTGATCATCGAGCTCTGTTCTGCTAGCTGCGTATAATAATACTCCCCCCCCCCCCCCCCCCCCCCCCCCCCCCCCCCCCCTTCGTGGAGCATTTAACCACGGTTTGACAACCATGAGTATATGGTTTGATATAATCAACGAGAGAAAGAACTCCCCATTTGCACCATGTCTCTTACGGTTGACAGTGAACAAAGCATAGCTCCATATATGCACATCATTTTAGCTAGGTCCCAAGCAGCCGAAAATGAAGTGCATGCTTTCAGATATGCAATGTCTCCGTCTACTGCACGATTTTTTCAGCCCCGTTGGACCCAACCCAACCCCGGCCCCCTTGGACCCTTCTCATAAGAAAATGAAGCTTGCCATTTTGCTCAGGCCTGCAGCGGCGGCAGCTGGGAGCGAGAGCTTGGGACTGGCCGGCCGGCCGCGAGGAACTCAGTCCTGTAAGATAGCTTCATATACATCCATAGCCGGTAGTACGTGTATGTAGCTACGCAACCTCAGTCCTCAGTTCAGGCGCAAGGTTAGTCTGATCTGCCTTCAGTTTGAAGCTCGATTTTGCTGCTCATGCATACATCATTTGCGTCATTGATCGTGTGCATTTTTTTTGTGAGATCTGTCTCGCTTTGCACAGATCATTTTGCTTTAAGTTTTCTATTCTACACAAATATGACGAACTTGAGCAGGCGTAGTCTGCATATGTAATTTCTTTTCTTGCCTCTCTCCTTCGATTTAAGCATATATTTTATTTTCTTCTTGGCTCGATCAAATAACTGACAGAATCGTTTTGGTTTCTATTTTGGTTCAAATAACTGCTCGATCAAATAACTTGAACTAAATTCCATTCTAATCCACCCCAACACATGTGAATTGCGTTGAATACGATAACATCCAAACACGGCCTTGCTTGTTCATTTACTTTGTCATCCGATCCATACTGCTTTCTCACGGTCAATGCATGAAGTTTTTGTTTCTGAAAAGAAACATGTATTTTTCTCTCAACTCGATCCAAAATACTGAATATCACCTGCGTCTAGCTAGCTAGTATCTAATATGTTCCGTTTTTCCTCCTTCGATTTCAAAATTGTGGAATTCTGTCACCGAATTAGCACACTTCAACATACGCTCAAAATAAAATTAAGGAGTACATACACGGGAGGACATGCATATGATCGATTTAATATAGTTATGAGACAATTGGAAAATTAACAATACCCTAATTATAATTATTATGATATATAGGTAGCTAGCTTCTTGGATTTGCATGCTTTGATAATTTTTAGACCAATTTGTATGTTTATTTTGAAGATAAAGGTATGAAAAAGCCACTCTCGAGAACAATATACAGTATGCAGCATGTGCATGATATAATTAGGAGAGCTAGATAAGTAGGCCCCCACGTCTGCGCTCCGCCACCTATAGCGAGTCTCCCCTCCTCATCTCCTGATCCGTTTGCACTTTGCTGAGAGCTACCACCAGTCACCAGAATTTGGATACTGATTTCAATTCGCAGTTGCTAATTCTCACCACAATGAAATTTTCGATTTGCAGTAATACTTATTCACCTGTTTCTCTTCAGAAATAGTACGTCTGAAGCGTTGCATGTGTATTGTGGACTGTTACCCATTTGCTGCATACGTGGGACACGTTCAGATCATTCATTTGCAGCACACGTAACCTAATTTTTCTACATCCATGCAGCTAGCCACAACACTCTGACCAGGCGAGAAGAAGCATCGTCGATAGGGTCACTACAAGCTACCCAGCAACCTAATCCGAATCCATGGACAACCAGCCGCTGCCCTACTCCACCGGGCAGCCCCCTGCCCCCGGAGGAGCCCCAGTAGTGCCGGGCGTGCCAGGCGCAGCCGGCCCTCCGCCGGTGCCGCACCACCACCTGCTTCAGCAGCAGCAGGCCCAGCTGCAGGCGTTCTGGGCGTACCAGCG
This sequence comes from Saccharum hybrid cultivar R570, assembly GCA_038087645.1. Lineage (NCBI taxonomy): Eukaryota > Viridiplantae > Streptophyta > Magnoliopsida > Poales > Poaceae > Saccharum > Saccharum hybrid cultivar. Next base: position 17,862,498 of record JAQSUU010000012.1, read on the forward strand.
TCAGGAGGCGGAGCGCGCGTCCGCGTCGGACTTCAAGAACCACCAGCTGCCCCTGGCCCGGATCAAGAAGATCATGAAGGCCGACGAGGACGTGCGCATGATCTCCGCGGAGGCGCCCGTGCTGTTCGCCAAGGCCTGCGAGCTCTTCATCCTCGAGCTCACCATCCGCTCCTGGCTGCACGCGGAGGAGAACAAGCGCCGCACCCTGCAGCGGAACGACGTCGCCGCGGCCATCGCGCGCACCGACGTCTTCGACTTCCTCGTCGACATCGTGCCCCGCGAGGAGGCCAAGGAGGAGCCCGGCAGCGCCCTCGGCTTCGCGGCGTCCGGGACCGGCGTCGTCGGGGGTGGCGCCCCGGGCGGGGCGCCAGCCGCCGGGATGCCGTACTACTATCCGCCGATGGGGCAGCCGGCGCCCATGATGCCGGCCTGGCATGTTCCGGCCTGGGACCCGGCCTGGCAACAAGGGGCAGCGGATGTCGATCACAGCGGCAGCTTCAGCGAGGAAGGACAAGCAGGGTTTGCAGCAGGCCATGGCGGCGCCGCTAGCTTCCCTCCTGCGCCTCCGAGCTCCGAGTGATCGGGCGCGTCTTGGTGCTGGCTTAGCTACATGTGCTTGATGTGTCACGCTGTGTGTATTATACTCTATAGCAAACATGGTAATGGAGCTGCATGCAGAACGAATAAGGCGTGACGTGTGAGACAGTGAGAGTACGTAGTAAGAGCATCTCCAACCGTTTGGTAAAAATCGCTTGCCAAATTTTGTGATTTGGTAACTCCCTAAAATATATGCCAAGTGAAATAATAGTCCCTCTCCAATAGTTTGCCATTTTGACTCGTCAAATTAAAAAAAAACAGGCCCACATCCTACCTAATCCAACTACCTATCGTTCTTTCTTCCTGTCGTCCGCGCGTCTTCTCTGCATGAGGGCGCCGCCATGTGACTTCTCGCGTGCATCAGAGGCGACCCTGCCATCCCTCCCTCCATCGCGCGCGATCTCCATCGCAGCTGGTACTCCGGCCAGCCATCTTCTCCACGAAGCAGGTGCCCATCTCCTTATCCCACCGGGTAAGCATCACCTCTCATTGTTCGGGGACTAGCTCGCATTTGGGACATTGAGACATTAGCACTGATCATGAGGGCTTGTGTTATCATGCACAACATGATCGTGGAAGATGAAGGATTCGTGGTCGACCTGAACGAGCGTTTTGATTACGGTGGTGACAATGTCGAACCTGTTCATGGCCAGCCTACTCGTACGCTTGATGAATTTATTGATGCGCATCGGAGATCAGAGACAAGGAAACACATCTGCAGTTGAAAGAAAACCTCATCGAACACATGTGGAACCATCATCCAGATTTATACTCATACACTATCTGAATCTTACTTATAGGCGTTTAGAATTTATTTGTTTCATATATTAGCTACACATTTATATTTCATCCAGTGCAACAATGAAATACTCAAGTGTACTCGGTTATTTGTTTTCACCGAAGCATTGAAGTCTTTTTTTTTCACAAGTGTCAGTTTATGCTTGATTTGCACTGTTCAATCTCAGGGAGCAGCAGGGAGCAGCAGGTACTCGTACAATAGCATCGTTCACGTTCAATCTCAGGTAGCAGCAGGTAGTCGCAATCATGTAAAATAATCTCAGGGAGCGCGGGAATGGTGTCGGACACGTGCGGGAGGGCGATGGGGAGTCATATCCGCGCGCGAAAATATACGCGTGCGGAGGTGCTCGATAGCAACTCGATAGGGATGGCAACGTGATTTAGCAAATTGTTGGAGACTAAATTTTCACGTTTTACCAAATATTTAAGGATGACAAGCCCATTTAGCAAATTGTTGGAGTTGCTCTAATTTGTACATGCACGTGATGTGCCAATTAATCAAAGATTAACCTGCAGTCAATTAATTAATTAGTTATCCACTCCTCGTCCCACCCAGGTGTCTCAAATCTCTATTTTTTTATGGGAGTGGCTCGCGCCTGGACGCCTGTGCCTGCTGTCTGCTCCCAAACGGTAACATCAAACACATTTGATGTACTGAGACACACACATACCAATAACACGCGTAGGGTCTAAAACCGTCATAAACAACATTGACACTCATGTGACTTGATAGGACTCGAAACGCTCGCGTATGTATGCACTTCCGGACCCTGCCCGCCCGCTCGACACTGTTGCCGCCGCACCTGCCGAGCCAGCCTTCCTGCCGCTGCACATGCACGTGGGGTCCACCGCGCTTGCTTCGCTTCACGTGCACACACGGGACCGCTGCGCTCGAGGGGACCACTTGCTCCGCCTGCGCCAACTTTCCACGCCTGCTCCTGGAACACTTGCAACATATAGCATTTGCTGCAACATACGTATGAAAACAGATAAAACATTTAGAACAAACACTTGCAAAATATGTGTATAGTCACTGCAACATATGTAATATCCAGATAAAATACTTGCAACATAAGTTTGAAAGAGCTTAAACATTTGAAAACATACACTTGCAGCATATGTGTATGCCCACTGTAACATATGCAACGTCTTGATAAAACATTTGCAACATACGTTTGCAACAGCTGAAAACATACACTTGCAGCGTACGTATATAACCAGTGCAACATATGCAACATCCAGATAAACCACTTGCAAAATACGTTTGAAAACAGCTGAAACATTTAAAACATACACTTGCACATACGTGTATAGACATTGCAATATATATAGCACCAGATCTACTTTTGCAACATCCAAAAAAAAAAATATATGCAACATATATATGAAACCCATAAAACATACGGTTGTAACGTGTTCTCGTCTACTTGTTGCCGCCCAATGGAGGCTTGTTGACGCGGAGCTCAATGACAGCGTGGATCTTGATGCCATGGCGCGGAGGCCACCCATGGTCAACGGACCTCGGCTGTGCGCAGCACGAGTCCGGGTGGGAGGCGTGAGGTGCGATGGACCACAGCACAAGGCATAAGCGACGCGAGGCGCGAGCAGCACGCGACACAGGGGCGCGAGGTGCTAGGGCAGGCGGGTCCGTCCTGTCCGGCCGGCGGGACGCTCGGTAGAGAGCATGACCGTTTTTTATTTATATATCGACAGTTCATTCACACAATCCATAAGAATAAATCTTCGGCAAGGTTTAGGGGATTCGGGAGCCCTAGGGTTCCATGGCTACTGGCCATGGAGAGTACGTCTGGAGAGACATGGGGGGCATCCAAGTAGATTAAATCGGATGTCGCATAAAAATGATATGTTTGGGATTAATTCTTATTTATTACCAACTCCTAGAATTTGTAAGATGTTTGATGTCTCGAGAGTTTGTCGAGACTGTAAGTTCAATATCAGGGCCATAGAGTCACCCCTTTGATTTCAAAAAAAAGTTTGCTATGCAAAAATGTTTTGCAGATTATATTTACCGTTCTTTTGTATTTTGGCTAAGACTATCTCCAACAAGATATGCAAACCGCTACCCAAACCCATTTTGTGTTCTGCACAGTCAAAAAATACCCTCCAACAGAGTAGGCAAAGAGAGGACCTATTTTGGGTAGAAGGAGAGAGGGTACCCAGATATGCGTTCTCTTTCGGTCATCTCTCTCCTCAACCCAATCGCAGCCAGCATCGGGTTGGAGCTCATGCCACCGGAGCAAGGCCACGCGCCTGTGGCGGAGCCACCGCTGGATCCTGCGCTAGGACTGCCACCGGAGCCCACGCCCGGGCGCATCCACGGCCGGTCATGGAGAATCGGAGTGAGGAGCTCGCGCACTATCGCCGGCGCTCGCGTTTCTTGAGGCCGCGCAGGGGAGGGACTCTGGAGACAGCACCGACCATCGGGGAAGGCCAGGGCGAGCAGACGCAGGGCAGGGTCGCTAGGCTCCTGCGTGCTCGACCGAGGCGGCAGCGGCGGAGCTCCCGCACGCCCGCCCAAGGGGAAGAGGAACTCCGGCGGGGGCTGGGGTGGGTCTGCGGTGGGGAGCAGGGTGCGGCCGGCGGGGCGAGGTGGGTCTGCGGCAGGAGCGGCGTAGCGGGGAGCGGCCGAAGCGGCGCGGCGTGCCAACGGCTGGAGCGGCAGCAGTTTTGGGTGCTCTATTTTGCGGTCTCTTGTTGGAGAAGGGAGTTTTTTTGGTCTATGACCTTTTACTATACGTGACCTAAACCGGTAAATGGGTCTCTATTTTAGGTTCCCACTGTTGGAGACAGTCTAAGGTGCACGGAAGACTTAAAAATGTCCTTGTTGCTGGAAGGGTACCAAAGGAGATCCAATTGTGTATTGCCCTCGTAGACGATTAGAACAATCATATGAATCGTCTAATTTGAAGTCTAGATGAAGTAATAATGCTCAGGAAATCACAGTACTGGAACATCGGGTTTTGGCAGTCCAAGAGCAAACTTGTAGACCTATTCTGGATCGATTTGTTATGTGTTTTGGGCAAGATTTTGGACGTCTCAGATAAGACCTCCCATCCTATAAATTGAAAAGGACCCAGGACGATTAAGAGGTATCCAACTGATCAGAACACACAAAATTTACTATTTTTATTCCTCAAAACTTTAAACATTTTTTCCGACCCTAATTTCTATTCTCTATTATTTTTTTTCAAAGCGAAGAGGGACTTATATTAAATATTGGCACAATACATTCCCAAATTACAAATAAAAAAATAAAAATAAAAAAATATATAATATTCTATCCAGATTCTTCCATCATATTCTTCCACAATGGCTTTCCTCAAATGCTGCAGCCAAAGTGTAGTCATTTTACCGAATGCAACGACCAATCTCGAAACATTGGACATACCGCAAGATCCAATGCTTTGGAAACAAGCCCAAAACATGATGAGGATATGACACCATCGAATACGACCATTGTTTATAAGGTTAGCTCGTTCCTATATTTGTAAAGTAATTTTTGGTACAATTCACTTGGTTTTACATGTACATGTCATTATTTGAATGTAGGTACAAATGTGTCTTAATGTGCAAGTCCATCAAAGCTGAACTTTCGGTTCGTTGGCAGCCCGATAGTGCTTCATTGGGAAGACCATAACTCATCCATCCGGAGTGCGATCGAGGTCAATGAGCACTTGATGGAACCTTTTAAATAGATCTGGTCTCATCTCAATATCACATTGAAAGGCCTCCAAATCATGGAGACATTCTGCCGCTATTTCTATCGGGTGCTACGGCATCATCGTGGGCTTGTTATTCACACTTGGGACCCAGACTCAAGTTGGAGCACGCCCCAAGAAGATGGAGAACATATGAGAGATGCCTAAGGACATCCTTCTCTTTGGCCACCAACTTAGGAGAAAGCAAGGACGTCCAAGCCAAGTTGGAGGCCCAATTCAAGTCAAGTTCGAGTCCATTTCGGACTCAAGGAGCAGCGTGTAGTAAAACGGACGTCCAGATCGTATACGGACTCCGTTTTCAACGATCCACATATGGATGGAAAGATAATTTCATAAGGAAATTAATGGAAGTGGTCCCACATCAAAATCCCTTCAAAATCAATAGAAATCGTCGAAACAAGTTGACGTCCAGAATCTGTCAAGGCGCTGTGTCGCCGTCTTTTGGGCCATTTGGGCCTTGTAACGTGTCGGGACTCCTTAGGACGCGAGTAGGGGTCCTTGAACGTCCCTTAGGCTATATAGTCAGTAGCCTCCACCTACGTTAGGGTTGGTTTTTGCTTTAGATCAATTTGTCTTTGAACAGTCACTGTTATCGGTTTACGAGACCCCAACTTCGAGTGCTTAATCATATATCCGCAATTGTCACTTCAATTGAGTTGTGTTTTTATCTTATTCTTACTTGTGTTCTTCGATTCGTAGCAGGGATTAGCCTTCGTGGCGAGGTCACCGGATTATGACATGGTTGATAACCAGAGAAGACGTGGTGCTAAGGTTGTAGGGTTCGGGTCTTTATGATCTAAAGCCGGATCGGTGTGTCGCTCTCCGACCAAATCGATAGTTATCTTGAACCTGACAGAAGATTGGGAATCACGCCCCCATCAAGTGGTATTCAGAGCCTCAGGTAAACCGTCAAGTTCATATTTATCCTAGTTTAGTTGATTTTCACCTTCGTCTCATAGTTCACTACCATATTTGTTTCCTGTCTTACAACCATCTGCGCTATAGCCTTTGCATATTTTAGTTTCAGAGTCCGCCGTGTTGAGTTTGTGTCCTAGGTAAAGGTCTTGTTGCTGGTTTAGATTGTGTTCTTTTCTAGTTTGTGTTGATCCCTCCACTCGCCGCCATCCCGTATCACCATCAGTTTGCATCTTGTGTCCACTGAAACCCTGATTCGAGCAGCTTCCTTAAAATAGTCACAACTTTTGCATCCGAACTCGAAACATGACGAATTTTATATCTACGGAGAATACCAGAAAATTTTAGATCCGTTTCATACCAGCAAAGTTGGGTTCGTAAAAATTAGATTTGTGAAATTTGATTAGGAAAATCAAGTTTCCGAGCCCACAAGTTTTGATATGCTTTATGAAGCACAATCCTGATTTTCTATAGGCCACATCTTTTATTCAATTGAGCTCAAATTGTTTAGGGTTTATTGTTGTGTGCTCCTTGATGAGAAAAAATATCAAAAAAGCAAAAGCAAGGAAAAAAATTGGACAAAAAAAGAAAAGAAAAAAATAGCAAAAGAGAAGAGAAGAGATCAAAAGGAGCACATAAGGAACACTTGATGACTCTATTGTTTGTGGTGTCTTTTGTCTTGTCCGTATTTTCAATGCTACCTTTCATACTTGTTTCACTCCCATGTGTGACACAACTGGTGCTAGGAACACATATAGGCTAGCAACTAGGACAAGTGCTCTGGACATTTATTTAATATTGCTATCTATTACTGAATTATGTGCCACACATATATATATATATATATATGTTCTTTGTGTGCCTTCCAAGCTCCACATATATACTCCAGATCAGTACAGAAAAAGATTCTTACAATCTTGGTGCCACAACCTCACACGTATCACGAACTAGCCACCGGTTTTACCGTTCACTGCTTTGCGTTGGTAAGAACCTTGTAAGAACTTGGTAAGACGTGTGAGAGTGTGTTTCTACCGACACATATAATAGTTGATAGGAATTTCTTTTGATTTCTAACATTATAAAAAACATGTTTCTATTTAAGAGTGAATTGCAGAAAATCATGGCCCAGATGTTTACAAGGATGGACCGCATGACAAACAATCCGCTATCACATATTGACTATAATCATCAAGGTACAAGAGGTAAATTTACAATGCCATCTTTTGTTGGATCTTACGATGGAGAAACATATTTAGATTGGGAGATGACTGTAGAACAAGAATTTAATTCTCACCTAGTTTATGAGATACATAAAGTTAAACTTGCTACTAGTGGATTTAAGGATTTTGCTCAAATCTGGTGGCGACAATTTGCTAATTTGCATCAACAACCTTAATCATGGGATAGATTTAAAGAAGCAATGTGTGATAGATTTGTTCCTATTTCGTATAAACGAGATTTGCGTAAGAAATTAGAACACTTAGAGGAGGGAGATATGTCTGTTCAAGAATATTTTGTAGAGCTTCATAAGGGCATGATTCGTTGTGGGATAGAGGAGGATCCGAAGGATAAAGTATATCGTTTTTATGGTGGTTTGAGATGTGAAATTCAGGATATTGTTTATTATAAAGATTTTAACACTACCAACTAGTTGTTTCAGCTTGCCCTGCATGCACAAAAAGAATTACAGAGATGTTAGCAAAAGGACCAGAGCAATATTGACGACAACCTCAACCAGGTTTTAGTAAGGGTGGAGCAAGCATTTGCGAAGGTTGAGATCGCGATAAGTAGGCGAGCAGCCGCTTCCGCTGTTGCTGCAGCATCTTCAACACCACCACCACCACCACCGCCCACATCCACTTAGGAGTCTAGTAAAACTTTAATCCATACTAAAATTGTACAACCTGATAGAGAGAGTGCCACTACTGAGAAGAAAGAATTCGATGTTAAATCCGAAAATCACCAAGTACCTAAATTGGAAGATTATTTTATGCTTGCTACAAAATCTAATATTGCTGAAATTGGTGATTGTGTGCTGAATGTGTCCACCACTCATGCTATAATAAAGCAACAATTAGTGGACACCAAATTTGATTTACCTTTGTCACAACATAATTGTTCAGGTAATCATTGTGATAAAGAAGAGTTGTGTGATGATACTTTCATTATACATGCGCCTCAACTATTGAATGAGATTGATTCCTTTGTTTTAGCGCCACATATTTATGCTGAAAAAATATATTTTCAGCCCATTGCTACTGAACAAGATGAACTAAAATTGTTGTCTTCTTTAAATACTTTGGGTTATATTAAGATTCATACTTTGTGTGCTTGAAATAGTTTGGAGGAGAAATTTAAATATGCTGGATTGTCATGGTTATCTAGATGTACATATCACTTTATTGGCAATTATAATTGTAAAGGAGAGTATATGGTGCATCGTATCTACATTAGTTTAAATCTGAAATCTCCTTTTATTGTACAAAAATAATGTCAACTAGAGAGCTGCAATTGCTATACTTTTGTTATGTTGAATTCCTCTAATTTTGTTCTAAAGAAATAGGTTAAATTCCAAGAAGAAGAGCAATATTGGCTACTACCTACAACTTGTTCTTCAATTAAGTTCAAATCGAGGACGGTTTGTTGTCAAGAAGTGGAGAATGATGAGGACATGACACCATAAGATATGACCATTGTTTATAAGGTGAGCTCGTTCCTATATTTGCATAGTAATTTTTTGGTACAATTCACTTGATTTCACATGTACATGTCGTTATTTGAATGTAGGTACAAATGTGTCTCAACATGCAAGTTCATCAAAGTTGAACTTTCGGTTCATCGGCAGCCCGATAGTGCTTCATTGGGAAGGCCATAACTCATCCATCCGGAGTGCGATCGAGGTCAATGAGCACTTGATGGAAAGCTAATAAGCTTTAAAATAGATCTGGTCTCACCTCAATATCACATCGAAAAGGCCTCCGAATCATTGAGACATTCTGCCGCTATTTCTGTCGGGTGCTATGTCGTCGTCACACACTTGTTATTCACGCTTGGGACCCAGACCCAAGTTGGAGCAGGCCCCAAAAAGATGAAGAACATCTAAGAGATGTCCAAGGATGTCCTCCTCCTTAGCCACCACCTTAGGAGTCAAGCAAGGGCGTCCAAGCCAAGTTGGAGGCCCAATCCAAATCAAGTTCGAGTCTATTTCGGGCTCCAGGAGCAGCGTGTAGTAAAACGGACGTCCAGATCGCATACAGACTCTGTTTTCAACGATCCACATATGTATGGAAAGATAATTTGATAAGGAAATTAATGGAAGTGGTCCCACATCAAAATCCCTTTAAAATCAATAGAAATCATCGAAATAAGTTGATGTCCATAATCTGTCAGGGCGTTGTGTCGCCGTCTTTTGGACCATTTGTGCCTTGTAACATGTCGGGACTTCTTAGGACGCTAGTAGGGGTCCTTGGACGTCTCTTAGGCTATATAATAAGTAGCCACCGCCTACGTTAGGGTTGGGTTTTGCTTTAAATCAATCTGTCTTTGAACAGTCGCTGTTATCGGTTTGCGAGACCCCAACTTCGAGTGCTTAATCATATATCCGCAATTGTCACTTCAATTGAGTTGTGTTTTATCTTATTCTTGCTTGTGTTCTTCGATTCATAGCAGGGATTAGCCTGCGTGGCGCGGTCAATCGGATTGTGACATGGTTGATAACCAGAGGAGACGTGGTGCTAAGGTTGCAGAGTTTGGGTCTTTGTGATCTGAAGTCGAATCGGTGTGTCGCTCTCCGACCAAATCGATAGTTATCTTAAACCTGACAGAAGATCAGGAATCACGTCCCCATCAAAACACATCTAAATCATTGAAAGATCGACAGTTGCATCATTGGGTTTGACATAGGCTGCATATTCATTATGTAACACCCAAATTTTAGAGATAACAAAATTGGAATAAGTTAGATAATAAATAATGGTCAATATAAAATAATAATAAAATAAGTTTGATGTTGCATTCATGCTGCTGCATTTATTTTTATTGTGTGGTGTGGATTTGATTTATTTTATTTTGGATTAGAATTTATTTGAGATATTTTTGAAAGCAAGTAAATAAAAAAAAAAGAAGAAGAGAAAGAGCTTACCTGCTGCTCGGCCGGCCTGCTCTCCCGCGCTGGAGCCTGGCCCGTTCCGAGTGGGCCGAGCCAGTCAAGCCCAGCAGCCGCGCGGCCCAGCCAGCTGACCCAGCAGCCGAGCCCGCCCAGCCGCGCGCCCTCTCCCTCCCTGTACCGCTGACGAGTGGACCCCGCGTGTCAGTCGTCTCCTTCCTTCCCGTCGTAACCGAGTCAGACTCCAACACCGCCACCACCGTATCTCCACCGCATAAATCGGGATTTCCTACCCGAATTCGGTGTTTTGGTGCTATAAGAGAGAAGCCGTGACCCCTATGTTCCGTTTTTCCATCTAAAACTCGAGCTTCATCACGTGAAATTGAGAGTAGGAGGCCGAAAACCTAGGGAGTTGCGGGTGCACGTCGTCGGGGCTTGCTGGTGAATTTGAGGCCGTGTTCTTCGTTTTGGTGAGTTCGCAATCTTCTTCTCTTCCTCCCCATGCTCTTCTTTAGGTTTGTAGTGCTTCGAATCGAGGTTTTTGGTGAGCTTGGAAACACCGGCAATGGAGCCGCCGCCCCCTTGTCGTCGCGTGTTGCGTTCGGGCTACCGTAGCTAGTCTTTCCCGGGTAGATGAGATCGCGTGGAGCTTCTCCACCGATTGGAGTTGGTAGCGGGGTGAATGGTGGTCGGAGTAGGCGGGGCCGAAGAACTCCGGCGAGGTGGCCATGGCGGGTACGGCGGCCGACGGCCGGAATTGGAGATGGCGACCGGAATCCTCACTGTAGGGGTGATGATGAATGTGAGCCGTTGGTTTTGAGATGAACGGCTTAGAATAGAAGATACCCCTTCGCGGGTAAAATTCATAAAGAGACCCTCAGCTTTTTGATAATAAACCCGCCGTCCATAGCGTATTGCTGAAAATACGTTTTCGCGTTTTGAAAGCGTATTCTCTTCCGGTTTATTCAAAAATACGTTTTCAGGTATTTACAGATTTGCCACTAGAATTGTTTTGGTCATAAAATCTTCGTTTTAACTCCGATTTGATCCGTTCAAATTGCGTTAGGTTTGTATTTGCGAACTCTACATGTTAGTATAGTTTTACAGTTAGTTTTGATAATTGATTTTTCGAGTTTATAATTAAGTATTTATTTATCTATAGGAAATCTTAGAAAATTCATAACTTTTACGTTTTAACTCCGATTTTGGTGATCTTTGCGTCTGTGTGATCGTAGAAACGTGTAGAAGAGTTTTATAAACTTTTATTACTGTTTTGTTACTGTTGGTGTACTGTTCTAATTATATCTATTTGTTTGCTTCGTGTATGTTTGATTGGATGCATGTATGTTGTTGATTGATGATCGAGTATAGAAGGTGAGCAGTACTTGGACGATTCGGAGTATTACTTTGAGCCAAGTCAGCAGTATCATTTGGAGAGCTTTGATCAAGGCAAGTATAACACAGGACTATCCTTGCTACCTATTCATCAAAATGATCATACATATGCATGTGCTTACCTTGACAACCTTAGAGATTATAACTTAGTGATTGTTATCTTGATTCCTTGACAACCTTGGGAATGCATATGGGTAGCTATTGCTAGTGCTTAAACTAAGAACAATGATCTTGTAATTTGATTAATGGATTAAGCAATCAACTATTAAGATGATTTTATTATTGTTAAAAGGGGGCTAGAGCTTGTGTATTATTTTGATGCTCTAGTTACTCTCCGTAAGGACTTATCTGTACGTGATCATCCGGGATATACAGTACAGCTGTGAGGGCTATATGGCTCTGGCTTTAGTTGTTCAAGAGACCTTTTCTAGCTTGTTAGTGGTTACCTTAAATGGCGTAAGAATGGCTTGACACTTTGGGTGTAGTGCGAGCCCCTGGCCTAGTGTGTATAGGCTGCGGTTGTTGTGCCACAGGGAAGGGGGGTTCTACATCTGCCTGCCGAGTGAAATCTAATGGCCCTAACTTGTTAGACGAACTTTTGAGTGGCTTTATATGGTTTTTGGGTGTTTGGGCTTGATCTCCCCACTCATTTGGAAATCATGACTTACAGTGAAAGTGTACACCTCTGCGCAGAGTTAAAAACTGGTATACTAGCCGTGCTCACGGATACGAGCGGCCTTGGAACATTTACAGATAGATGATCACCATTGTTATATCATGTTTAATTACTGTTGTTATTATTATGCTCTTGTTAATGTTATTCATTATCATTATTGCAATTGATCATTGGTTCTTTAATGGGAAGTGGTTTATCTTGATGCTACTCAATTGCTAATATATGATTAAAAAGCTAAACGCAGTTACACAGTGTCTAGCCTTTTTGAGCCTCATGAACCCTGTGTTATATTTGTGGAGTTCGACATGAACTCACTCTTGCTATTTCCACCATAACAGATGAAGATAATGAGGAAGATTATCGGAATGAGTACTAGTCTTGGTGTCAACCAGTCAACCGTGTCCCTGTGTGGAGTTTCCGCTGAAGAATTATTATTAGTTATTATTTTCTATCGTTCAAGACTATGTCTTAAATACTTATTCGTTATGTAATAAGCACTGTGATGATACTTTGTAATTTGTCAACTTATGTGTGCGACTGTTTCCTGGGGCGCACATGAGTCTTTTATACATCCTATTTTTGTCCTTAAAAATGGGTGTGACAGATTGGTATCAGAGCCGTGTTGACTGTAGGACGCAAGCCTAGTTAGAATGGTCGTTGATAGCATCCATACCTCACTTAATTCATGCTTCGTCTTTCACCTTGTTAATTACTAAAGTTTTATGCTTCCTCTACTTTATTCTATTGCGAAAATACATTGATTCTATCTAATCTATGTCTAAATCTTGTAGATGCCTCCTCATCCCCGTTTGTCAGCTGCACAATATGTTGCCCGTTTCAAACCCCAGGAGCCAAAGGAAGAGGGCGATCAAGAGCTATCCGATGCTGAATCAAGAGTTGGTGATACACCGATGGAGGATGTAGTTATGGGGTGGACTACGAAGTTTCATATCATGGTTCCTAAAGCTGATGCTTTCTTTCATGACATGTTGACAAGAACCTTGGATAACTACTACTACGACTGGGAGGCTACTTTAGAGTATCGTAGTGCAGAGTATAGACATCCATGGATGGATTCCTATTGGAAGACGGAATTATGGGTCAAGAAAAGGGATCCTACCACTAAGGAGCCTAAGGTGGAGTCAAAGTTCATTACCAGAGTGAGCCGGGCAACTGTGGAGACAAGCATGGAGGATGTCGCTTTCAATGCATTTGTTTACTACCATGGTCTACGCTCGGACAAGACGTTAAAGGGTGCACTTCGGCATTTTCCTTGTTTCATACATGACAAGGGTATTTGGACCGTGCCGCCTGCAGATGATTCCTCCTTGACTTTACAAGCTACGGTGGGATTAGCTCGTGAATTGGCTCTCCATGAGGTGGACTTGAAGGATGAGTTGCTGAAGGAAAAAGAACTTAAGGAGCAAGCTTACAAGGAGATTGACTAATTAAGGGCGGAGTTAGGTCGTCCCAAGATTTATGAGAAGCTTAATTAGGCAATAGGAAAAATCCCTATGTAATAGGAACGATAGTAGTTGCGAGTTAACTTTAAGTTTGGATTGTTTTAAGAGTCAGTTTGTGGTGTGAACAATTGTGTGATTGATGGATTGTTATTATGATAATGTGTGATTTGGATCTTTGTAATGTGTGCTGGAGTTTTGTAGACATGTCTACAAATTCCATGGTTAAGAATATTAAGTTTGATCAAGATATATTAGTTGAATATGAGGTTAAATTAGTTCTGTCCTTTGCTGATTATTGGATCAGTCTGGGATGTTTTAGAAATAACTTAAAATCCGTTCATGAGAAATTTAAGAAATTTTACTGGGAATAATTAGACTTCTATATCTTTCCAATCCCACAAGAATCACCTTAATATCTATTATGAGTTAAGAGATATACCTGTTTCAAGTTGGAGTTACTGCACAGTCTGGAAATCTGGAACAGTTTCTGTTAAGTTCAGTTTTTGACCAATTTATTGACAGAATCAGAAAAAGTGTTGTGAATACGAGTTGTAGATAATTTTGTAAGCTTTCCAACCATGTAAAGATCATCTGAATTGGACATCTGTAGCTCGAGATATGACAGTTTTACTGAGTTGCTGAAATTGGAGTTCGCCCAGAAAATCAGATTTTGTTTATCTGTTGTATACATCATCTTGGATCGTACTGAATTTCAATTTCTGTGTTTTTGGAAACAGATGTCAGGCAGAGGTCGTGGCAGAGGTCGTGGAGGTGCTAACATACCCATTACTATGGAGGAACTCATGCAAACTCAGAATCAGATGATGCAGATGTTTATGCAGCACATGCAGAACAATTCCCCTGTTGGAGGACCACCACCTGTTCAAGTAAGGGATAAGCGTGGAGAATTTTTGAAGGGACGCCCTCCAGTGTTTTCTCATGCTGCTGATCCTTTAGAAGCAGATGATTGGGTGAGGGCAGTGGAGAAACAGCTGAATATAGCTCAATGCAATGATATGGAAAAGGTGTTGTATGCATCTGGTCAGTTACAAGGGACAGCTCAGACTTGGTGGGAGTCGTACCAGGCTGCACGCCCTGACAATGCTCCTCCTATCACTTGGAATGAGTTTGTTAGAGATTTTCGAGCTCGTCATATTCCTGAAGGTATAATTGAGCTGAAGCAGGAAGAATTCAGAAACCTGAGGATGGGACAGATGAGTGTGAGTGAATATCATGACAGGTTTACCCAGTTGGCTCGCTATGCTCCCAACGAAGTTAGGGAAGATGCAGACAGACAGCGTCTCTTCTTGAAGGGAATTTATTATGATCTTCGCTTACAGTTGAAGGGGAATAACTATGCTAGTTTTCAAGAGCTGGTGAACAAAGCGATTGTGCTGGATAATGAGCGTAGGGAGATGGATAGAAAGAGGAAGATGAAGGTGCAAGGCTCAGGAAGCAACAACCGTCAACGCACAAATTCTCAGCATGGCTTTCATCAGAAGTTTCAGGGACCGGTTAGCCAGTGGAATCGCAATTCAAATCAGAGGTGGTCCCAAAATTGGCAAAACAATCAGTCACAACAGCGTTCATCATATCCACAGCGTCAACAGTATCAGCAGACTGGGCAACAGACTCCCCGCACTGGAAATCCCAATGCTACCCCCATAAAGAATAGTACTCCCAGCACTCCTATTAGATGCTTTGTCTGTGGTAAAGAGGGTCATTTGTCTTATAATTGTCCTGAGAAGCAGAACCAACAGACTCCTCAGAGCCAGAAGAGCAACCAGAGGCAATCCGGTGCTGGAAGGGTGAATCACGTGTCTTCTGATACAGCTCATAATGCACCAGAAGTTATGATTGGTACGTTCAATGTACATTCCACTCCCGCAACTGTTCTTTTTGACTCTGGAGCATCTCATACATTCATATCCAATATTTTTGTTAAAATGCATAGTATACCCATGCTAGCTATGAAAGAACCTCTCTTAGTAAATTCACCTGGAGGTACCATGCAAACCAGTAATCGTTGTCTTCCGATTAGTATGGTATTAAGGGGGGTAGAGTTTAAGATAACTCCTATAGTGTTGAGAACATCTGGGATTGATGTGATATTGGGTATGGACTGGATGATGCAAAATCAGGCAGAGATTCAGTGTCAGCAGAAAGTGGTAGCTGTGACTGCGCCTAATGGAGATAAAATCAATGTGGATGTAGCAATGCAGAAGCAACCAACCGCGGTGGTGAATCAGATTGAAGATACTATTAGGGAGAATTCAGTGATTGAGGAATTTCCGGATGTCTTCCCTGATGAATTGCCAGGTATGCCACCTGACCGAGACATTGAATTTCTTATTGAATTATTACCTGGAACTGCACCTATAGCCAAACGACCATATAGGATGGGAGTAGATGAATTAGAAGAACTTAAGAAACAAATTAAAGAATTACAAGAAAAAGGTTTTATTCGACCTAGTTCATCACCTTGGGGAGCACCAGTTATTTTCGTTGATAAGAAAGATGGTGGTCAGAGGATGTGTGTTGATTATCGGTCACTAAATGAAGTAACTATCAAGAATAAGTATCCTTTGCCCCGGATTGATGACTTGTTTGATCAGTTGAGAGGTGCTTGTGTGTTCTCTAAGATTGATTTACGTTCTGGATATCATCAGTTGAAGATTCGTGTTTCTGATATTCCAAAGACAGCTTTTACTACAAGGTATGGATTGTATGAGTATACTGTTATGTCGTTTGGATTGACCAATGCACCTGCATACTTTATGTACATGATGAATAAGGTGTTCATGGAATACTTGGATAAGTTTGTGGTAGTGTTTATTGATGATATACTGGTATTTTCCAAGACAGAGGTAGAGCATGCTGAACATTTGAGGTTGGTATTGCAGAAGCTTAGAGAGCATAAATTGTATGCGAAGCGAAGTAAATGTGAGTTTTGGTTGAAGGAAGTTTCTTTTCTTGGTCATATTGTTTCTAATGGAGGTATATCAGTGGATCCAGGCAAGGTAAAGGATGTATTGAATTGGAAACCACCTACTGATGTTAGTGAGATTCGTAGTTTCTTGGGATTAGCTGGATATTACAGACGATTCATTGAAGGGTTTTCTAAACTTGCTAAACCTATGACATCTCTGTTAGAAAAGAATGCTAAATTTGTGTGGTCTGATAAATGTCAAGCTAGTTTTGAGGAATTGAAGAAGAGGTTAACTACAGCGCCTGTTTTGGTTTTACCAGATTTGAGTAAGAAGTTTTCTATTTATTGTGATGCTTCTCGTCAAGGTTTGGGATGTGTTCTTATGCAAGAAGGCAGAGTTGTGGCATATGCATCTAGACAGTTGAGAAAGCATGAGTTGAATTATCCTACACATGATTTGGAGTTAGCAGCTGTCGTTCATGCTTTAAAGATTTGGAGACATTATTTGATTGGACATAAGAGTGATATATACACTGATCATAAGAGTTTGAAGTATATTTTCACTCAGTTAGATCTGAATTTGAGGCAACGCAGATGGTTAGAGTTGATTAAGGATTATGATATTGAGATACACTATCATCCTGGTAAGGCTAATGTAGTAGCTGATGCTCTTAGTAGGAAAAGCTATGTTAATGAGATACAGACATTGACTATGACTAGTGAGTTATGTGCTGAATTTGAATATTTGAACTTGGGAATTGTTACTAATGCAATGGAATTAGTAATAGAGCCTACTTTAGAGCAAGAGATCTATAAGGGTCAATTGAAGGATGAGAAACTAAAGAAGATAGCGGAGGATATAGTGATTGGTAAGTCACCAGGCTTTAGAATGGATGAAAATGGAATTTTGTGGTTCGGAAAGAGGCTGTGTGTACCTGAGGATCAAACTGTTAGACAAGCAATTCTTCGTGAAGCTCATGAGTCAGCTTATTCTATTCATCCTGGTAGTACTAAGATGTATTTGGATCTTAAACAGAAATATTGGTGGGTTGGACTAAAGCGAGATGTGGCTGAGTATGTGGCTTTGTGTGATACTTGTCAGAGGGTGAAAGCAGAGCATCAGAGACCTGCTGGATTGTTGCAACCAATGAAGATCCCTGAATGGAAGTGGGAGGAAGTTGGTATGGACTTTATAGTGGGGTTACCGCGTACTCAGAGAGGTTATGATTCTATTTGGGTGATAGTGGATAGGTTGACTAAAGTTGCTCATTTTATTCCAGTCAAGACTAACTACACGGGAGTACAATTAGCTACCTTGTATATGGAAAGGATAGTATGTTTGCATGGAGTACCAAAGAAAATTGTGTCTGATCGGGGTACGCAGTTTACATCGCACTTTTGGCAAGCTGTGCATGAATCTTTAGGAACTAAATTGAACTTTAGTACAGCATATCATCCACAGACAGATGGACAGACTGAAAGGACCAACCAGGTATTAGAGGATATGTTGAGAGCCTGTGCATTGCAATATGGAACTAGTTGGGATAAGAGTTTGCCTTATGCAGAATTTTCTTACAATAATAGTTATCAACAGAGTCTCAAGATGGCACCGTTTGAAGCTTTGTATGGACGTAAGTGTAGAACTCCATTGTTTTGGGATCATACAGGTGAATCTCAGGTGTTTGGTACAGATGTTCTTAGAAACGCAGAAGATCAAGTGCGAGTGATTCGTGAGAATTTGAGAGTGGCACAGTCTCGTCAGAAGAGTTATGCTGACAATAGAAGAAGAGATTTAGTTTTTGAGGTAGGTGATTATGTTTATTTGAAGGTGTCACCTATGAGAAGTGTGAAGAGGTTTAACATGAAAGGTAAACTAGCACCAAGGTATGTTGGACCATTTAAAGTTATTGCTAGACGTGGGGAAGTTGCTTACCAGTTGGAGTTGCCTGAGAATTTATCTGGAGTACATGATGTGTTCCATGTTTCACAACTTAAGAAGTGTTTGCGTGTGCCTGAGGAGCAGATACCTTTAGAAGAGTTGACTGTTAAGGAAGATCTTACATATGAAGAGTTTCCGATCAAGATTTTAGAAACTGCTGAGAGAGTTACTCGAAGTCGGATTATTAAGATGTGCAAAGTACAGTGGAATCGGTATTCAGAGGCAGAGGCAACTTGGGAAAGAGAGGATGAATTGAGAAAATCATATCCGCAGTTATTTGAGTAAGCAGTTCAATCTCGAGGACGAGATTCTTTTAAGGGGGGTAGAATTTGTAACACCCAAATTTTAGAGATAACAAAATTGGAATAAGTTAGATAATAAATAATGGTCAATATAAAATAATAATAAAATAAGTTTGATGTTGCATTCATGCTGCTGCATTTATTTTTATTGTGTGGTGTGGATTTGATTTATTTTATTTTGGATTAGAATTTATTTGAGATATTTTTGAAAGCAAGTAAATAAAAAAAAAAGAAGAAGAGAAAGAGCTTACCTGCTGCTCGGCCGGCCTGCTCTCCCGCGCTGGAGCCTGGCCCGTTCCGAGTGGGCCGAGCCAGTCAAGCCCAGCAGCCGCGCGGCCCAGCCAGCTGACCCAGCAGCCGAGCCCGCCCAGCCGCGCGCCCTCTCCCTCCCTGTACCGCTGACGAGTGGACCCCGCGTGTCAGTCGTCTCCTTCCTTCCCGTCGTAACCGAGTCAGACTCCAACACCGCCACCACCGTATCTCCACCGCATAAATCGGGATTTCCTACCCGAATTCGGTGTTTTGGTGCTATAAGAGAGAAGCCGTGACCCCTATGTTCCGTTTTTCCATCTAAAACTCGAGCTTCATCACGTGAAATTGAGAGTAGGAGGCCGAAAACCTAGGGAGTTGCGGGTGCACGTCGTCGGGGCTTGCTGGTGAATTTGAGGCCGTGTTCTTCGTTTTGGTGAGTTCGCAATCTTCTTCTCTTCCTCCCCATGCTCTTCTTTAGGTTTGTAGTGCTTCGAATCGAGGTTTTTGGTGAGCTTGGAAACACCGGCAATGGAGCCGCCGCCCCCTTGTCGTCGCGTGTTGCGTTCGGGCTACCGTAGCTAGTCTTTCCCGGGTAGATGAGATCGCGTGGAGCTTCTCCACCGATTGGAGTTGGTAGCGGGGTGAATGGTGGTCGGAGTAGGCGGGGCCGAAGAACTCCGGCGAGGTGGCCATGGCGGGTACGGCGGCCGACGGCCGGAATTGGAGATGGCGACCGGAATCCTCACTGTAGGGGTGATGATGAATGTGAGCCGTTGGTTTTGAGATGAACGGCTTAGAATAGAAGATACCCCTTCGCGGGTAAAATTCATAAAGAGACCCTCAGCTTTTTGATAATAAACCCGCCGTCCATAGCGTATTGCTGAAAATACGTTTTCGCGTTTTGAAAGCGTATTCTCTTCCGGTTTATTCAAAAATACGTTTTCAGGTATTTACAGATTTGCCACTAGAATTGTTTTGGTCATAAAATCTTCGTTTTAACTCCGATTTGATCCGTTCAAATTGCGTTAGGTTTGTATTTGCGAACTCTACATGTTAGTATAGTTTTACAGTTAGTTTTGATAATTGATTTTTCGAGTTTATAATTAAGTATTTATTTATCTATAGGAAATCTTAGAAAATTCATAACTTTTACGTTTTAACTCCGATTTTGGTGATCTTTGCGTCTGTGTGATCGTAGAAACGTGTAGAAGAGTTTTATAAACTTTTATTACTGTTTTGTTACTGTTGGTGTACTGTTCTAATTATATCTATTTGTTTGCTTCGTGTATGTTTGATTGGATGCATGTATGTTGTTGATTGATGATCGAGTATAGAAGGTGAGCAGTACTTGGACGATTCGGAGTATTACTTTGAGCCAAGTCAGCAGTATCATTTGGAGAGCTTTGATCAAGGCAAGTATAACATAGGACTATCCTTGCTACCTATTCATCAAAATGATCATACATATGCATGTGCTTACCTTGACAACCTTAGAGATTATAACTTAGTGATTGTTATCTTGATTCCTTGACAACCTTGGGAATGCATATGGGTAGCTATTGCTAGTGCTTAAACTAAGAACAATGATCTTGTAATTTGATTAATGGATTAAGCAATCAACTATTAAGATGATTTTATTATTGTTAAAAGGGGGCTAGAGCTTGTGTATTATTTTGATGCTCTAGTTACTCTCCGTAAGGACTTATCTGTACGTGATCATCCGGGATATACAGTACAGCTGTGAGGGCTATATGGCTCTGGCTTTAGTTGTTCAAGAGACCTTTTCTAGCTTGTTAGTGGTTACCTTAAATGGCGTAAGAATGGCTTGACACTTTAGGTGTAGTGCGAGCCCCTGGCCTAGTGTGTATAGGCTGCGGTTGTTGTGCCACAGGGAAGGGGGGTTCTACATCTGCCTGCCGAGTGAAATCTAATGGCCCTAACTTGTTAGACGAACTTTTGAGTGGCTTTATATGGTTTTTGGGTGTTTGGGCTTGATCTCCCCACTCATTTGGAAATCATGACTTACAGTGAAAGTGTACACCTCTGCGCAGAGTTAAAAACTGGTATACTAGCCGTGCTCACGGATACGAGCGGCCTTGGAACATTTACAGATAGATGATCACCATTGTTATATCATGTTTAATTACTGTTGTTATTATTATGCTCTTGTTAATGTTATTCATTATCATTATTGCAATTGATCATTGGTTCTTTAATGGGAAGTGGTTTATCTTGATGCTACTCAATTGCTAATATATGATTAAAAAGCTAAACGCAGTTACACAGTATCTAGCCTTTTTGAGCCTCATGAACCCTGTGTTATATTTGTGGAGTTCGACATGAACTCACTCTTGCTATTTCCACCATAACAGATGAAGATAATGAGGAAGATTATCGGAATGAGTACTAGTCTTGGTGTCAACCAGTCAACCGTGTCCCTGTGTGGAGTTTCCGCTGAAGAATTATTATTAGTTATTATTTTCTATCGTTCAAGACTATGTCTTAAATACTTATTCGTTATGTAATAAGCACTGTGATGATACTTTGTAATTTGTCAACTTATGTGTGCGACTGTTTCCTGGGGCGCACATGAGTCTTTTATACATCCTATTTTTGTCCTTAAAAATGGGTGTGACACATTACCTTGAGACCTTGAATTCCTCTACACGACGATCGACGATAAGATTATTGGCCAAGAGTCGCTGTCCTCATAGGGGCTTCCAGAAGCACCCCTCCCCTTGCAAATAAAGACTATAAATTGGCCGTCTGTCGATGAAATTGACTCCTGCAACGACAATCTCATCGTGGCAATCACCGAAGTCATCGCTTTTTTTCAAGTTTTTTCTTTGCCTCTACACGACTAGACTCATCAAAATTTTAAGTTTTTTTAGTTGTTCGCTCTTAACAAATGGTTGTCAGCCAAGTAGCATTGGCTATTTTTAGTCTAAGGGTGATGTACAGATCAGTTATGCTGGTCTATGGGTAATACGTATATTGGCCGTCTTTCAAATGGCCCTAGGTTTCTTGGTATATTTTTTTCTTACAACAAGCGTGTTGAAGCTTGCACCATTGCATCTTGGTCAACTCCTACCCAAAGGGCACCATCTAGATTGGAAGCATTTAGAGTCTAGCTTGCGGCCTTGAGATTCATCTTTATTTGCGGCAACTCCTACCTCCACTTTTTGCATAATAAGGGGGTGTTTAGTTCCTGGGGTGAAAATTTTTGGGGTGTCACATCGGATGTTTTATGAGATATCGGAAGGGGTATTTGGATATAAATAAAAAACTAATTACATAACTCGTCTGGAAACCGCGAGATGAATTTATTAAGCCTAATTAATCCGTTATTAGCACATGTTTATTGTAGCACGACATTGTCAAATCATGGATAGGCTTAAAAAATTTGTCTCACTAATTTATCGCAATTTATGTAATTAGTTATTTTTTTCGTCTACTTTTAATACTCTATACATGTGTCCAAACATCTGATGTGACGAGATGAAAAATTTTGTGGAAGGAACTAAACAAGGCCTAAATAGAGGATTGAGTTTGATTTTCAACTACCATCGGCTCATCAATTTCATTTTAAACGGTATCTCCATGGAGCCAATTATAAGTGAGGTTTGCTTGATGACCTCCATAGGAACAGGGGGAACCACCTGCTTCTTGAGCACATAAATTTGCTTTGGAGGTGACCAGACTTCTTTTTTATGAACCGATTCATCGAGTCGACTTTTTGCTTGGTATACTATTTATTAAGTCGGTCTAAAGATTATTGTGATTTCACCTCCTTGCTGAAAATCTTTATTTTATTAGCCCTCCAAGTTCCAACCTCTAATTACCTTAGTTTGTAGGCACTCAGGGGCCTTCGATCCACCTTAATTAGGCCGATTTACGAAATCAGTCTATATGATTGTAAAACACCCACGAACACCTCCCGGGCAGATATGTTAGGGAGACCCACATTGGGGTGCCGTATGATCAGCAAGGACATCTAGAAGGCCAGAACACCTACAAATCTGTTGAGAGACGTGCTAGATAGCAAGAGGGTTGGAAAAGCTTGAAGTAGAAGATAAAAGGTAAAGATAGAAGCATTTTTTATGATTGGATAGATGGATCTCTTAATCAATCGTGATCCTCTCATATAAATAGAGAGGGAGGGAGCTATTATCCCAGCAGAAGGAAACTTATTCCACAAGTAATTTACATGTTTCTCACGAGATCGGATGAGTTACCAAAGGAAAAAGACGATTTGAGGCTCGGACTGCCAAAACTGGCTTGGGCTGGTTCCGAAACCTACCTAGTAGCCTAGGTTGGTTTTTACTGGCCCGGTGCGGCCTTACGGTGAAATCAGCCTCGACTATTTTTCTAGGTTCTTTGCATTTTTTCCAATTTAAATTAAATTTGATATTCTTTTTGTTTGCACGAGTTTTTTTTCAATCCATCTTCAACTTTTTAATCATATTTTGGCTGTTAACAATAACTATGCATCTTCTCATCTTGTTTACAAAATAGTATGCAGTGGTTCAGAATATTAATTTTCCTAAGGTATGTAGGTTTTGAGGGTCACAGAAAGGGCATTATTTTCTATGGTACCTGGTGATGAGTACAGGCCCGATCTTCCGAGAGGTAATCGGTAAGTTCGATTTGTGGAGATCTCGATGTTGGCGATCCGGCTTCAAATCAGACACGATTCGAACCCTGCAACCGTTACACCACTGCTCCATTGGTTATCAACCAAGCACAACTTGATTGACCTCGCCAAGAAGGCTTTTCCTGTAAGCGAATCGAAGAACACAAGCAAGAAGGTAAAAACATGCAAGCTGAAATTGTAAATATGAATGATGCGATTATCAATAGAGGGTTCAAGAACTCGGTTTCAAAGGACTAATCGACACAGTGGAGGAGATCAAGAACAGGGGTCCTGGATCACTGTAAAAGGATTTGTCACCACAGTTACAATGAACGATTCAGTTTCTCGATGGAAAACTAAACTCTAAACAAAACTCAATTGTCTAACAGCGGTGGCGGCTATGTTTATAGTCTAAGACTCGACCTAGGGTTGGGAACGACTAGGGGTTGAATGCCCACAACTTGGGCTTAAGGCCCGACACGATACATGGCCAAGTTGGCCCAAATAGGTGATGCAACACCTTGCCATGGTCACACAGAATGATCCACGGACCTTCTGGAGCTGGGACCAGATCCAAAACGACGGCGTCGTCGTCCCCTTTCCAACGCATCCAAGAACGCCCCGTTTTGATGTCGTATGAGAGAGTTATGACCAAAACAGTGATGACGTGTCTGCTGAATCCGAGGGTGATGTGACAGCTGAGTTGGGGACGAATTGCAACTTGGGAAAGACCATAACGTCGGTGTGTCCAGCGTGGCGATGTCCTCATCATCCTCCCCTTCTTGAATTGGAGTCATCCTCGACTCCATCTTGGCGATGTCCTCATCATCCTCTCCTTCTAGAATTGGAGTCGTCCTCGACTTCATCCAATCATCAGCGAACTCCTGCAAAAAGTTAGTGACAGCAGGCAATGCACCAGACATAATAGGTTGACAAAACATAGTATAACATAGCGCATCAGGATTATCACATAACTCAGCAGTAGCAGAAGTTGTAGCAAGAAAAGTACCTCCTTTTAACTTAATCCCATTATTTTTAGCAATTTGAGTTGGAGGTTTATTTTTAATCTCATTAGCATGTTTAATAATATCCGTAGGAAACAAAGGTAGTAATGTAATTTTCTTGTCCTTATGTATGATAGTGTATGTATTAGTTCTACCATGGTGTAAAGCATCATTATCAAATTCTCATGGGTGACCTAATAAAATAGAACAAGTTTGCATAGGGACAACATGAAAATCAGCAGTATCATGATAAGAGCCTGTGAAAAAGCTAATGCGTGCTGATTTAGTTACCTTAGTCTTACCACTATTATTGAACCATTGAAGTTTATATGGATACGAATGTTGTCGTGTGGTCAAACCAAGCTAGTCAACCAAATCTGAACTCACCAAGTTATTGCAACTCCCGCTATCAATGATAGTGAGAACACGACAACCCTGCACAATAAAATACATGTGGAACAAATTGTGGTGTTGGATCGTCATCTCTTCTTCATGTCCCACACGTGTACTGAACACACGCTGCACAAGAAGGCTAGGGTAGGCTACGGCAGTAGCCACGGAGTCAATGATGATGGCCTCCTTGTCTTGATCTGCATCAATGTTAGCAACAAGGGCTAAATCATCTTCAACATCACTGGCACTTACATATCCATCCTCGGTAGCAATGAAAGCACGACGACTAGGGCAATCCTTCATGACATGTCCCATGCCTTTGCATCGGTGGCAAATGATTTTAGAGCTGGACGAGAAGGAGCTAGGAGAAGCACCTAGAGTGGCACTTTTCTTCTGCACATTAGACAATTTACTTACCCCGGAAGAAAATGGAGGTGTAGACGGCTGTGATGCAACAGGATTCTTGGGCGTCTCCGGCTCTGAACGCTGCCGAAAATTCCTCCCATTGTTAGACCTGAAAGACTGGTGTTGTTTGCGGCCCTGTACTTCACGTTCTGCCTTAATAGCAAGATGATACAATTGGAAAAAATTACACCATTCTTTGTAATCTAGTATGTTTTGTATATCATGGTTTAAACCACCAAAAAATCTAGCACTAGAATCATTATCATCTTCATTTATACTACAACGGGCTAAACCAATAAGCAATTCCTTATAGTATGCTTCTACTCCTTTATCACCTTGTTTTAAAGTTTGTAGTTTTAAACGTAAATCACGTTGGTAATAAGGAGGAACAAAATGAGATTTCATATGTTGCTTTAAAGTATTCCAATTTTGAGGCACAACAACAGCATTATTAGCATTGCAAAGATCACTCCACAGAACAAAGCAAAATTAGTAAACTCATCAGTAGCAAGTCTAACTCTATGCTCAGCAGAAACATTATGAGAATCAATTTTTTATTGAATAGAAAGCTCCCAATCTAAATAAGCCTATGGATCAACATTACCAGCAAAAGGAGGAAGGCTAAATTTAATTTTAGCAAAAGGATCATTATTACCTTGAATATTACCTCCCATACCGTGACGGTTGAAGTTGAGGCGGTGACGGGCATAACCGTCAGCATCCGCATCTTCATCACCAAAATCATCCGCATCTTCATCATCAGCACGATGAGGTGGAGGGCGTTGCTCGAGTTGTTCAATGCGGGTGACCAGATTGTTCACATTGCGCGTCAGCTCGGTCATAAGATTGCGTTGTTCAGTCATGAACGTTGTAAGCTCGTCCTTGGACATGCACTCATTGAAGTCCGTCGAAGATCCTGCCATGGTTAGAAGATAGAAAAAAAAACAACACCAAAGTATTATCCCTATCAACTAAAAGGAAACAAGTGATGGTGGTGAAAGTGGAATGCAAAATCACAAGCGGCTTATCACCGTCTTGCCTATATTCTTACTAACGCCAAACATGAGCCAAACTAAAATAACGAAGTAATCTGTTGTTGAGCGTGGGTAACAGTTGCAAGATGAACCTGTGCTGACAGAAGAATATGTGAAGCTATGGGTAGGCACACAATATGACAACAAGGATTAGCAATTAACGAATGCAGATTAACGATTGTTCAATCCGGATCCAAAGTACAAATCACAGGTGCTGGCTAAGACGTGTCGAGACGCAGCGCAACAAGGTGAAAACAAAGGACGATGGAAAGAACTCACAGAACAAGCAAATAACCCAAATTTTTCCTCTTTATGAATTTTTCCCGGAATTTTCCAAAAGGCACTAGTAGGAATCAAACTTTTTTATTTTTTTGCTATTTTTTTATATTTTTCTCTGAACAAGGATAAAAAAAGATGCAACCACAAAAATTGGCACCTACAACTGAGGTGGGATGTGGTCTACAGAAATACAGCACATTCTCTGAAAAAGCGTGCAAAAACTTTGACAATATTTTTTCTTTATTTTCCTGAATTTTTTTGGCAATTTTGATGAAACCAAACAGGGTGAAGCCGAGTTTGGGTCGGCTCCAAATGGTGCTAAGAAGTTGTTGTAAAAATTTTAGATTTTTCTGATAAACGAGCGAAAAGTTATGCATGTTTTATCGAAGATATCTCAAGTTATGTTTTTCGGAAGGCACAATACGACAGCGGCAGTTAGGGCAAAGCGTTCCTAAACTCCAACACCGATCACAAGATGGTTCCTGTGACTAACAGCAGTAGGTATTCGTCTGATGATGTAAGGAGGGCTACGATGCAGGCAAAATAAGAGCGGCTGGCAACCTATCTAGGGTTTGCGCGGTGGCGAGAAGTTACACAAAGCGGCTAGCGGGACAAGTCGAGTAATGTGGTGGCTTCGACTTGTTGTTTGGAAACGGTGGATGGGATAGCGGCGGAAAAAAATCATAGCAACGGGCGATTGAGCTACGACTACGAACACAATCCTAAACCAGCAACAAGACTCGACCACGGACACAAACTCAACAACGCGAATCTGAAACAAAATTGCAAAGGCACAAAAGCGATAGGGCAGCGGAAATTGAAATATTATTGGCTTTTTGTGGACTCTAGGTAATGAACAAATATGAATATAAGGCAAACGAGATTATACCTCGCGGTAAACCTAAAATATCTGATACCAATTGATGAGTACAGGTCCGATCTTCCGAGAGGTAACGGGTAAGTTCGATTTGTGGAGATCTCGACGTTGGCGATCCGGCTTCAAATCAGACATGATTCGAACCCTACAACCGTTACACCACTGCTCCGTTGGTTATCAACCAAGCACAACTTGATTGACCTCGCCAAGAAGGCTTTTCCTACAAGCGAATCGAAGAACACAAATAAGAAGGTAAAAACACGCAATCTGAAATTGCAAATATGAATGATGCGAATATCAATAGAGGGTTCAAGAACTCGGTTCCAAAGGACTAATTGACACAGTGGAGGAGATCAAGAACAGGGGTCCTGGATCACTGTAAAAGGATTTGTCACCACAGTTACAATGAATGATTCAGTTTCTCGATGGAAAACTAAACTCTAAACAAAACCCAATTGTCTAATAGCGGCGGCGGCTGTGTTTATAGTCTAAGACTCGACCTAAGGTTGGGAATGGCCAGGGGTTGGGCGCCCACAACTTGGGCTTAAGGCCCGACACGATACATGGCCAAGTTGGCCTAAATAGGTGACGCAGCACCTTGTTGTGGTCACACAGAATAATCCACGGACCTTCTGGAGCTGGGACCAGATCCAAAACGACGGCGTCGTCGTCCCCTTTCCAACGCATCCAAGAACGCCCCGTTTTGATGTCGTATGAGAGAGTTATGACCAAAACAGTGACGACGTGTCTGCTGAATCCGAGGGTGACGTGGCAGCTGAGTTGGGGACGAATTGCAACTTGGGAAAGACCATAACGTCGGTGTGTCCAGCGTGGCGATGTCCTCATCACCTGGTGCGGGCAAGACTGAAGAATAACATTGTATCAACTCTACTTAGAGCATCTCTAACAGCTCACTAATACTTCATTCCCAATAGAATAATATTGGTAATCACTAATACTATTTTTTCATATTATTAGGGGAGATGCTCCAATAGATCCCCAATAATCTTCCCCAATATATGGGGCCTACCTCCCTCTACCTCGGGTCTATGATGACCATGGCCGCCGGAGCAAAACTTTTCGTGAATACGTCTTCCAACGGCTACCAAGCTATCTCCGACGAGTGTCGCAGGAGAGAGAAGTTGTAGTTGGAGGTGAGTCCCGACTATTGGAGGAGATACAACTTTCCCTTTATTTAAGGGGAGATGAAGAAGATATTGGTGATCACCATAAAAAAGAAGATGAGAAAGGAGAGCTGTTGGAGCATCAAATTTGGCTTATCTCCACTAATATAACAGGTTTATGGGAATAAGGGATGAGAAATGAGAGCCGTTGGAGATGCTCTCAGGAGGAGGAAGGGCTTGACGAATCATGGTTCAGTCTGTACCTTGCATGTTTTCAATCAAGAAGAGAGAATTTTCAAGCACGTACATATATCGTGTACATGCGCCTAACTTCTTAATTAATTCGTACTAGCTATCTTTAAATGGTAGCACGTGCCTAGTGTATACAAATCTTATACCACTACGGCTAGAGGCCCCAATGGAATTGAACATGTTAACTCAAGAGAGAAACTAGAAAAAAAATTCTAGAAACCCTTACAAAAACCATAAACATCATGACATCAATACTATAAACTTTAATCATCACTAACAATAATAGGCATTATATTGGGTATACTCTAGTTTCTGAAAAGTACCGATATATTTGCCATCAAATTATGCATCTAATTAGCCACCTATGTCATTTTGAAATAAAACATTAAGTAACCTCTAACTTGCATCTAAATTAACCCATATCTAACATTATGAAAGATAATCTACAATAACACCATAAATTTGCATGTAAGTAACCCATTCTTTTGATTAAAATAAATAACCTAAGTAATTCTTGAAATCTAAATTACCTACCCCTACAATACAAGTATTAAAAATAAACCAAAATATCGACCTCAAATGTACTTATAAGTTACCAACATATTACTATTACAAAAAAGATAAATAACCATAAAGTACCTATATAGATGTCTATAAAAAACTCACATCTACCACTATTAATATGTAAAAAAATAAGGGAAAGACCTAAACCGAGACCTACCGCAGCTGCCGCCACCGAGGTGCCTAGGGCCCCTCTCCTTCTTCCTCTCCGGTGTGTTGTCAGGGATAAGTAGGGGAGCGGACCCATCATTTTCCCCGCTATTTTATATATGTAGTTGTTTAGGGTTTATTCTAAATAAATCTTCCAGCAAAATCAGATGATTTTTGGTCGGGATCGTGATTCATGCGGCGTTTGTCATGACGAGATCGCTGTTGCAGGCGTCGATTTCATCGGCAAGCGACCAATTTATGGCATTTATCTGCAAGGGGGTGCTTCTGGGCGCTCCCAACGAGGACATCTACTCCGGGTCATCGATCTCGTCGTCGATGGTCATGAAGAGATCAATATTTGGAGATGATGAATCTGCATCCTATGTTATACCCGACGATACAACTGCCGATATTTTTTCATGGATCTGATGCGTTTTGGACTATTTTCGAAGCGTTGGATTTTGTGTCATGTCCAATGTTCTGGGGTTGCTCGTTAGATTCGGCATAAGGGCTGCACTTTAGCTCCCGCATTCGAGGAAAACCATTGGAGAAGAAGACGATGTAACAATCTGAATAAAATATTATGTATTTTTTATATCAAAATTTTTATGTATAATTTGGGGATGTTCTATGCCGAGTTTTAATATAACCCCCTTCCCTTTGTAAAAATATATGTAAAAAATAGTTAAAGTGAGTCCACGTGATGTGCACCGCGCGCCAAAGTAAGTAAGCATGCATGCATACATGGGTGAATAATATATTCTTATATTTTAGCAATCATGAAAAATATTATCTTAATAAGTCGCATATGACATTAACAATTCTTTTTAAATTATATTAACGCCGCATGACACTAATTTTTACAAGTTGTTGCTTTGGATAGAAAATTCTTACATTTGATTGATACGTTATATTAAGTACTATATTTTAATAAGAATGCTTTGACAGAGGAAACTCTAACACTTTTAGAGCACCGAAACGACTATTTATACTACGTACTGTAACTAGTGTACGTAGCCAGAAACCTAGAATGTATTTTTTTTAGTAAAAAAAGAGTTTCGAATAAACGACATTAATACAAAGTAGTACTGGTAGTGATAGATCGATCTTCGCCGCCATTACCGTACCCTCCATGAAACTTGCAACCTGGGTCATTGACCAATGACGATCGCGGCCCGGGCGCGGTGGCTGCTGCCTGCCTATAAATAGTTGCTATGCTCGATCGTCTTGAAGCAAGCAGCCACACACGGTTGAGAACACACATATCTGCGGTGCAAGTGCAAAAGCTAGCAAATAGCAATGGCATCTAAATCCATCGCTTCCCCTGCTCTCCTGCTCCTTGCTATGGTGCTCATGGTTGAGGCTTCTGTTCATGCCAATTTACTGGAGCCTTCGACACTACTGGCACCAGCGCCATCCCAAGATTTGTGCCCTAATGGCTTCAAAGACATTCAGGCCCTAGAAACGGCAGCTAGAGCGCTCGTGGACAAGGTCGTTGTGACTTTCGTGCCTAACACTCAGCGGGTCCTCGATACCATCCTTGCGGAGTTGGGTCTCCTACGGTGGCGGAGGAAGAAATAAAATTAAGGTGTGGCGAAGTAGGATGATGTTTTTTTAAAGAAAGTAGTGTATATGCATATACCATATAAAATGTTTCTAATTGTAATACGCATCTTTCTTCAGTTTGGCATTGGCCATCCCCTACCATCTCCCATCCACCTTTGCTTTTACCGTTCATCTTAATTCCTAAATTACCTAACCAATTAATGAAGATGAGATATAGTAAAGAAGTCGTCAGCGGCAATGAGATATATACAGTACCTTATAGGCTAATATACTAGAAAAAACGGGGTGTTTAGTTGTGCAGACCGCAGGCAAAGCCATGGGCTAAGCCTAATATCTATCCTCTGCCTTCTCCAACTGCCGTTCGACTTCTTAGCAAGTCTGTTCGTTTGCGCGGATGCCGAGCAGAGCAGGAACGAGCGACTGGCCACCGCCGTATTCCAAGGGGCTATCTACGCCAAAATCAAGGTATGGCGAGGACCATACCTCGCCATATCGGAAGCTCCGCCCCTGTTCACCACTACTTGTGGCAACTAGCATGTGTAGGTGTGTCGAGAACCTTTTTCTTCGTATATATGCTTAGTTGCTACGGATCATACCTTGAGTTACACACTTGTTTGAGAAACTTGAAATTGTGCCAAAAGTTGAAAAACAAGGTATGAAAAGATCGGAACGGGTCTTTGCTATCCCATGTCAGAGTATCGAGACAGCTCCCTATTGTACTTAAGGGTGAACTTGAGCTCTGTAATGGATACCGAGATCATTGTCTTAAGCTTCTGATTGCTTTTGGCATAGGCTTGAAATGATCGATAAGTCAGGTTTTGATGGCATCGATAACCTCCCGCGCACATTTGTTAGACAAACTTTGGTGATAAGCTGCATAACTCCAATAAAATTCAATTGATATTTAAAAATTTGATCAAATCACAAGTTTGTCTCATGACATGATGTGTGAACTTTGTTTGGGGTAGTTCACTTTGCATACATGTGTAGCACAAGGTCGATCTCATGTCTATATTTGCTATGTGCTCATTTGGTGGTGAATCCTCTTTTAAATTGCTCAAACTTGATCAAACTTGCTAAAATGTCATATTTCATCTCATTTGGTCATTTTGAGCATTTGCTAGCACTTGTACTTGTTGATATATACATGACAGCATCAGCTAGAGCATCTTTTCAATCTACTTCCTATAATCTTGAAGCTTCTGCATTTGTGCATTTCTGCATTCATAGCATGTTTTGAGGGGGAGTTGCAATCCTTAGGCTCTAGCTTGATAAGTGCATATGTCAACAAGGGGGAGAAGTTTTCACACTCACAATGTCACAATCACCCAGTTAAGAGATATACATTCATTTGAGTGAGATTGCATTTGTTCAGGGGGAGTTGTATTTGAGTTGCTTTTGCTAGATGTGTTGAGCCTTTGCCTCTTCTGTTGAGTTGTTTTTGCTAGATGTGTTGAGTCTTTGCCTCTTCTGGAGGATCTAGCAGTTTTTTTTGGCTTTTCGAGTGTGCTAGTGGGGTTGAGCCCGTTGCCTCTTCTTGAGGGCTAGCTTTGTTTTTACTTGGTTGCGTCGAGCCGTTGCCCATGTCTTTGGGGACCAAGTTTTGCTCATTTCAAATGGTCTGGTTTTGGCTTTTCTTTGGTTTTTGGTCATTTGATTGAGCTCCTTGTTTTTTTTCTCTTCTTCTTCTTTTTCTTTTGCTTAAGTTGTTCGTGTATTGGTGTTGACAATGCACTCATTAAGGGGGATATTGCGAACACAAGGTTGACAAGTATCCTTGTGTGTTCGTTTTGTGATGAGTGATTGTCAATGTGATCCACGAAGTAGGTTGAGTGGTGACTAACCCTACCTTGACGAAAGCCTTGTATGCGACATGTCTCTTGGCTTGTGTTGTGCAGGTGTGAAGCACAGAGGCGGTAGCCGACGACGAGGTAAAGGTCAAGGAGGACGTGTCGTGCCGATGGACTGGAGGGGTGAAGGACGGACGTGAGACTTGGACCGAGGGACCCGGAGACCGGGTGGCTAGCCACGGTGGCTGACACTTGGGACATCGACAAGCGCGAGAAGACATGGGAGTAACCGTGTTGACTGTGGAGTTGACACGCGTCGGATGGCGGGGGATGCGTATGGAGTACGCTACTCGCGGAGCGGTTTGATGGTTTGGGCCTCAAAACCATCGGAGCCGGGTTTACGGGTTTGGGCCTCAAAACCCGGGCGGAGGTTCCGAGGAGGAACGGACGGCACGTGGCGGCATCGGGGAGTTCGCGTCGAGGCGAAGCTACCGGTGAGGAGGCGCGGTGGCCGTCGGATCAACATGAAGACCGGGTTGGACCTCTACGCAATTGGGCTTATTGGTTTAGCTCTTATGTATCAGGGGTATTTAAGGGAATGTAAAATAGCCCTGTTAAATAGAGGATGACAACCCCTTGCCTCCTCACCTCTTTCCCATTCTCTCATTTTCCCCCTTTCACCTAGGGTTAGCTCTTCTAGAGAGAGGTCCACTTATGAAGAAATTCGTGAGTGTAAACTGAGATTTGGTGTGGGAATGGAGGTCTGAATCCTCCGGTTGTCCTCCGGGATTCAGTGATTTTGTGTGTGATTTTCGTCTTTGTGTTCTTGAGTTTTTCTTAATTTTTCGTTCTTGCTATGATCTGATTTTTCCGGAGTTTGGGCCAATCCTAAACGATGATTTCTTGGGGATAGATTCGTAGCATGTTGAATTTGATCTGTGCAAAGTTTGGGAGTGTTTCGTTTTGATTTGAGTCGGATTTCATTGAATTTTTGGAGCCCACTTTTGTCTGTTCGTCTATATGTTCTTCATTTTCGCAGCGTCTGTGATCTTCGGTGATTTGCGGAAGTGCTACCAGCACGGAGCGCTTAGGCGCCTTGCGAGCTCGCCCGAGCGGCGCTTGCCGTAGGTTCCCGTGGCCGGCTGCTCGATTTCTTCTCCCGGCTCGCTTGCCCGATTTTTCTCCTCGCCTACTGTTCGTGCGTGCAAGGCGTCGGTCCTTCTACGTCGTTATTGAGCGGGCCTACAGGTAGTACTGATGAGCATCGGTGACTGCATATTGAGCGGGCGTACAGGTAGTACTGATGAGCATCGGTGATTGCAGGTTTGATCCAGAGCAGTCCCTGACCGAGCAAGTGCAGTAGCTATTTCACCGGTCATCTCGTCGCGTGCACTAGCAGAGCTGGAGCAGGCCGAGTCTTTCTGCTCCTCCAGGTACTGGGTGTCACTTTCACACTCCCTCTGTTTGCTAGTTTGTTGTGCCTGTTAATTCAGAGTATATCACCGGTTAGTGGTTAAATC
The DNA here is from genome assembly GCA_038087645.1 of Saccharum hybrid cultivar R570. Classification (NCBI taxonomy): domain Eukaryota; kingdom Viridiplantae; phylum Streptophyta; class Magnoliopsida; order Poales; family Poaceae; genus Saccharum; species Saccharum hybrid cultivar. Next base: position 17,897,197 of record JAQSUU010000012.1, read on the forward strand.
GTCCAATCCAGAGAGCAGTGCTCTCAGTTCTTTCCGGTAGCAAGCAGCAGTGCTCCCTGTTCAGTTTCAACTGTTTTGCTCAGCAGAAGCTTTGCTTCCCAGGCAGTGTTGTGCGTTTGCATATGTCTTTGCCGTGCAGTGGTATTTCCGGCTCGATTTTCAAGATCGCTATTTCATCTGTGATTTACTCGTTTGAGCTTAGTTTCGTGTTCCGTCTGCTGTGTTGGGTTTTTACCTTTTCGATAAATCGATCTAGGTACTCTCGTCACCAGTTGGTTTAGTTATTTTAGTTTCGAGAATTTGCTTGTATTTGACGGTGATTTTGGGACAACGGCCAAAAAAATCGAGAGAAATTTTACGGCTTCCCTTCACCCCCTCTGGTCGGTCCTTCATCCAGCAACCAAATTTCATCGCACTGTAATTTTACAATTGTGAGATCTTGCTGCTTAAATCATATAGTTTAAAGAAGACAATGCAATTTCAGGTAGTAGAGATGACATTTTTTTTTGCTCAGTTTGAGTCAAATGTCACTGGAAGACAATTACATTTCTTTCTTCTCTTCTTTCATTTACATAATGTCAGAGCTCAATGTGTGGTATGAAGCTGAAAGACTTTGCAATGTCAATTAAAAGCATATTTTTTTAGAAGAATAAATGATCCAACATATTTGCGCTTACGCTATTGGTACAAAGCTGCTTTTCATGTCCTTGTATTCGTTGATACAAAATGTGACTCTATTTCTTTTCAATTGATCAAAGTAATCAGGCAATCAAAATAATGAATTTCTAAACATTGTGAATCCCACACGGAATCACCACGGCTGGCTCAAGATGGCGCGGCCAGGCCGCTCCCGGGTTTTCTAGTGGCCCCGAAATCGTCCGCTATGCTGTTCGCCACGATTCTCGTGCTGGCGGTGGCTTCCGCCCAGGGCCAGCCGGCGGCGAAGGGAGCATCCAGCAGCCCGGGCCCCGCTGGCCTTGGTCAAATACGCCTACTCCTACTTTGCCATTCACGCGGGTCAACACCTCCTATTTTCCTCTCTCTTTCGTAGGGATGAAAATGTTACGGATATTTTCCGACCGTATTCGAGACCGAATCCGTTTAGAGGGGTTTTAATCAGTCCGTATCTGAGTCCGGGTATTTAACATCGATACCGTATTCGTATCCGAATATTTAAATCACATATTTATGATGTCGATATCCAATCATATCATATCCGGCATTTTTTATACTATCCGTATTCGAATCCGAATCCGGACATAAATATGAAAACAAATACGATATCAGTGATATCCGTCCGTATCCGATCCGTTTTCGTCTCTACTCTTTCCCCAACCCAGCAGCGTCTTCTCCGTCGTCTTTCCCTTCTTGCCCCTCTTACTCACGTTAAAGCAATTCCCGCCTATTATCTCCCTGGTTTGCTCGATGCGTTGCCCTTTCCAAATAGTTCCTTCTCCGGAAACTCTGCTCTGCCGCAACGGCTTGCGACTGCCGCCATCAATTTTACCATCGGAGATAGTATCGGGCGGAGTTTCGTCGTCGTCGACCTACGCATGAGAGGCAGCACCCAGGCTTAAATAATTAACTCCTGTAAGCCTAAAATTTACTAATTACTGTATGGAGAACCCAGCTACCTATGCAGCAGCCTCATGGCTGGTGACTAGCTGAAGATATAAATAAACTCCAATCTCCTTCCTCCAATGTAACAAATTCCAGGCTCCGCTCCTGAATGTACTTCCTCCATTTTTCTATACATGATATTGATTAGATCAATTTGATCTTAACCAATGTCATACATTAAAAATAAAAAAAACTAGAGGGTATCTTTTCTAAGAAATCCATTGGAACATTCTTGTGGATCAGCATAAATGTACACATCAAGCTTATGGTATTGGGAAAAAAAATCTATGCACTCGTGATGTATAGCGGCACCTGTGCAGCACCACTTGTCTGCCGTCGATTCGTCGTGATCGATGTTCCAAGTCTTTCCGTGCCTGCGTGCAGTTGACTACACATGGCCTATCGAGCCTGATTTTTCACACAGCTTAGTCCGGTCCACGGACACATCGACGACGGTTGAGTGATGCACAGGTACCGTACATCATGTTCCCATGGTATCTCTGGTAACATTTACACCTGCAGATTACCGTTAAGCAGATTCTTAACAATCCTCTCAGTTAACAACTTAACATCTAATCCGATTAAGCTATAGTTAGGTTGCTATCGTTAGGTGGCTGCTCCCATAGCTTTTTTCAAATAAATATTCAGGCTAAAGTATCACTATCCGTTCTGAAGGTAACAAAGCGATTGCAGTGGGACATCATCACATCGCTGCAGCTTGATCTGAGACATACCATCTCATAAGGCTGACTTGTGGTCCCCATCTCACAGGGCTGATTGCATCCATGAATGCAGTATAGTGTCCTACCTAGCCATAAGATGTGGGTCTTATCTACACCAAAGGGAAAGTTTAAGCGGCAACTTTGCTCTTTTACAAAAAGGAAACTAAATGTGTCTCTTTTAGGATCTCCCTTCAGTCACAATCATCAGCCCATCATCTTTAACTGGTTGCTTGTGGCATGGGCCTGACTCTGCCTAAGTGGAGTTGGCCTTGGATTTAATAGTCTGAAAACCAAAAGCAATGACGCACGGCAACAGATTCTAATAATATTGTTAAAGGTGCTTGGTCTGTGGCATAGTCACAAAGTTTCTGGGTCGATGGGGTCGAGGTACGAGGTCGCGGTACGTCGTACGCTACTTGCGAGAGATTTTTACACTTCGGGTCGAAAATGAACCCGTGAACCCGGGTCGGGGTCGACGAGCCCGGATCGAGGGTCGAAGGTGGTGAACCCGTTTTATGTGACTATGGTCTGTGGAGAATTGGTTTAGGGCTGATCTGGCAATTACACTCCAGTGTTGCAAGTTGAGGGCCTGTTTGGGATCGGAGTGGGCACAAAATTCTTTTGGAATTAACTGAAGAAGTGGAAAATCCACAGCTATGTTGATTCAGGAAGCAGATGAGCTTGCGCGGTTCTAACCTGCTGCAAGGAATGGAAGAGCTACTCAGGTTGTTTAGAAAGGTTCAGAATTAGATCATAAGTATCCACAACTTGTGTCCTATATTACCTAAGCTTTCTTACCAGTGTTTTGGTGTGTTAGGCTATCTTTTAGTGGACTAGCTGGGCTATGTTTTGGTGGGTAAGAAGAGCCTAAATTGAAATGCAATTAGTTGTATCAAAGAGCAAAGAAAAACAAGAAGATTGTATAACTTGCTCAACCGATTTTGTCAAGGAGTAGAATGCATAACATTGATGATCTCACAGAAATTATATATAAACAGAGATTGGACTGAAAAGGAGAAAAGGGTGGCGTTTTCACTGCCTGATTGTATACTTTGCTCTGTAAATGGTCTAATTTTCGTATTCCCCTGAATAGTACAAATAGAGACAGCAAAGATTGTTTAGATACACAATCCTATCTGTGACGCTCGTACAAGATGTAGCCGATCGTTGCTTGTTTGCATGATGATGGAGAAATATGATTATGACGATGGTCAAGATGCGCTAGTAGGTTCGGTTGCTGTGACATAAAAACAAATAAACCAGTCATCTGAATGCTGATGAAACACATCGATTGCAAATGCTTTCCATGACGTTAGTGACCGGTCACTAAACCACCTGTCACCGCACCAACCAAGGAATTATGATCCCAAGGACCTATGTCTAACAAGCAGTTGGGCGTCGTCATCGGGTTGAGACAGAAAATAAAAACAAGATAAATGACGAGCGCAGAGACGATCTAGCTACGAAAGGGAACAGGTGAATTCCTAGTCTTTTGCTAATGGTAGAGAAATATGCCGTACAAAGGAGTGCACAACTGAAGGACTGATCTAGAATATGTAATAGCTGCTGATTTTTGCAGCAGCATAGCAACTTGTGAATTATTCCAGCGGCAAAAAGGGAAACAGCAGCGACACCTTGTGGCCATACATAATAAGTATCTGTGAACACAAGATTGACAAGTACTTGAAAGCATCTAGGCCCCAAGGTTTGGTTTCGGTAATTAATGACAACACTTTATTACCATGACTAACGTGTGTTTTGCAGAAACATTGGTAAGTTAGGTCATGGAGGTGATAACTGCTTTGAGCACTGTGGTTTCGTGTCCCTTGATGGAAATCGTTTCGGTTCTCAAAAGAGTGACGTCAAGATTAGGGACGGTTAGTTCCGGATGACGAAGTGTTGAGACACATTCGGAATAGTCGTTAGGATCTTCGTTTTTCTCTTTTGGCCGTACTATAAAGGGGGGCATGAATGGGTAGCTTGACCTAGGCGAGTCCTATGTTTAGGTGTGGTGCACATTTGTTAAACTTGGCGCTAGGCAACCCTAGATTGGCTCAAGGTTCAGTTAGAAGCAACTTGGTTGAAGTTGCGACGCGTTTCGGGCTGTTTTCTAGGCACCGGACGCGGTCTTCGGGAACACCGGACGCGTCCGGTGTATACGTTACCGCGACTAGGTTTCGGCCTCGACCACCGGACGCGGTCCTCGCGAGGACCGGACGCGGTGGTCAGCGACCGACACATGTCACCGAGAGAGAACGCCCGTCGGACGCGACCTGGACTTGATCGGCGCGTCCGGTGCGAGTCCAGTAAGGTCCAGAGAGGACCGGACGCGTCCGGTCTTCAGGCATCGGACGCGGCCTCGCGTCCGGTGTAAGTCCAGTAAGCACCCTTGCACGTCGGACGCGTCCGGTGCTACCTGACCGGTGCGTCCGGTGTTTCGATTTCGAAATCGCGTTTTGACCGTTACGGGGGACCGGCGCGTCCGGTGCGTTGCACCGGCGCGTCCGGTGACCCCGTGTCAGAAAGTAACGGTTCGTTTTCTTTGAGGGGTGTATAAATACAACCCCTCCACCTCTTTTAGAGGTCTCTTGCTCATTTGTTCAGCTGATAAACACCTTTGAAGTGCAAGGTAGTGCAAGAGCACTAGTGAGGATAGAGATTTGAGAATCAAAGCTTGAGAGTTCCTCACTAGAGATTAGAGAGTAACAAGTGTGCATCCACTTTCTCATTTAGGCTCGTAGAGGTCAAGTGAGAGTTCTAGCTTGTTACTCTTGGTGATCGCCATCACCTAGACGGCTTGGTGGTGATTGGGAGTTTGGTGATCATCCGGCGGAGCTTGTGGATGACCCAACTCAAGTTGTGAGCGGTTTTGGGTGATTCACCGCGACGGAGTGTCGAAGAATCAACCCGTAGAGAGCACTTGATCCTTGCGCGGATCAAGGGGGAGCGACACCCTTGCGCGGGTGCTCCAACGAGGACTAGTGGGGAGTGGCGACTCTCCGATACCTCGGAAAAACATCGCCGTGTTCCTTGCCCCTTTACATTCAAGCATTTACTTTCTCGTATTTACTTACATTGCTTGTTTACATTCCTAGACTTGCCATGCTAGACTAGGATTGGAAACTAGGGTGCAAAACTTTGTATCGGTAGACTCACTAGGAACACAAGTAGACACTAGGGGTGAATTCTAGCTTGTAAGTTTTAATCCTTGCTTTTATTTTTAGAAAAGCCCAATTCACCCCCCCTCTTGGGCATCTTGATCCTTTCAATTGGTATCGGAGCCAGGTTGCTCTTCTTTTAGGCTTTACCGCCTAGAGCAAGATGTCTAATGGGGAAGGACCTCCTCCCACTTTTGAGGGAGACGATTTTCCATATTGGAAAATTCGTATGGAGGCGTACCTCGAAGCCATAGATGTTGGGTGTCTTAGAGCCGCAACCGAAGGGCTTCCCCCCATAAGGGATCCCGCTAACCCAAGTGGTGACGAGGAGAAGTACGACCGGTGGAATGCAAAAGCCAAAAATGCACTCTACCGGGGATTAGGCAAAGATATCTTCAATCGTGTGCGTAATGCAAAGAACGCCCATGAATTGTGGGAGAATCTTTGTGCTCTCCATGAGGGAACTAAGAGTGAGCGTGAGGAACGCTATCATATAGCTCTAAAGAAAATTAATTCTTTTGATATGCTTCCCAAAGAAAGTGCTAATGACATGTACACTCGCTTGAATGTTCTTGTAGAAGACCTCAATGCTCTTGGGCTCACTAAAATGAGCCAATCGGATGTTGCAAGGAAGATCTTGAGTGTGCTTCCCGTTGAGAAGTATGGACATATTGTCACCGTACTTCACCAAAGTGATCTCTCCGCCGCAACACCGACTCAAGTATTGGGAAAGATCAATGCACATGAGATGTACATGCACATCACCCCGGAAGAAGGTTCATCATCTTCCAAGAAGAAGGACTTGGCCTTCAAAGCTAGTCATGACAACAAGAAGAAGAAGGGAGGCAAGGCTTATATTGTTGGTGATTGGCTCACCGACATTGAATCATCTTGTGAGTCCTCCGAAGATGAGAGCGATGATGAGAGAGAGAAGGTTGCCGCATTTGTGATGGGGCCATCATCTTCACCGATATCTTCGTCACCACCTTCACCGCCTTCTTCACCATCATCGTCCACTACTCACCTATGCCTTATGGCCAAGGGTGAACGAAAGGTACAAAACTATGATAGTAATAGTGATGATGATGATGATAGTGATAGTGATGATGATACACCTTCTTATGATGAATTAGTAAAATTGTTAAACAAATATTCTAGAATCATAAGAAGGACTAGAAATGAAAATGATGAGCTTCAACATGAAAATGAAACACTCACATCCAAACTAAAAGGTGCACATGATGATAGGGATAAGCTTAGAGATCAAAATGAAGTTATGTCTTCCACTCTCAAAGAGCTCAAAACCTCTAATAAAGAGCTTAAAGATCAACATGATAAACTTGAGAGGAAGCATGATGAGCTCATCACTAGACATAGCTCTCTAAAAGACAAGTACACCACATTAAAAATTGACTATGATAGTCTTGTGGTTGCTAATGAACTTGCTCTTGAGACACATGATGCTACTAACAATGTTGTTAAGTGTGATATAGCTACATCATGTGATGATTTGATCATTGAAAGCATTGAGCAAGGTTCTAGTAGCAAAGGCAACCATGATGATTATGCCAAGCTCAAGTGTGAGAATGAGAAGCTTGCAAATGAGAACAAGAAGCTTAAAGGTTTGATGGCTCTTGAGAAGCAACCAACAAATGAGTCACTTATTGAAGAAAACAAGAAGCTCAAGCAAGAAAAAGAGCATCTCAAGACCGGCCTAAGCAAGTTCACAAGAGGCCAATATTTGCAAAGTGAGCTCCTCATGAACACCGTAATGAAGATGGATAGAAGTGGTATTGGATACTTGGCAAATCAAGAGAAGAAAGCAAAAGCTCAACAACAAAGCAAATCAAAGCCCAAGCCAAAGAGATGTGTTGAGTGTGGTCAAGAAGGTCACTTTGCTCATGAATGCAAAACTCCACCACCACAACCCTTGCCCAAGCATGCTAGACCCTTTGCATTCAATGCTCATTACATGCTAAGAAAAGATTCAAATGGAAAGATGAAAGTCATGTTTTTGGGTCCCCCAAACAAGAATAGGCCAAAGAAAATATGGGTTGCCAAGTCACTAGTTGAGAAAGTCAAGGGCCCCTCTCAAGTTTGGGTCCCTAAACGAAAAGCTTGATCTCTTGTGTGTAGGTGAACTACAAGACCGGTGGATCTCATTGGGTTATTGATAGTGGTTGCACTCAACATATGACCGGTAATCCTCGTATGTTCACCTCCATTGAAGAGAATGGGATATGTCAAGAGAAGATCACATTTGGAGATAATTCAAAGAGCAAAGTCAAGGGTATAGGCAAGATTGCAATATCAAATGATCACTCACTCTCAAATGTGCTCTATGTTGCTTCATTGAGTTTCAACTTGTTATCCGTTGGGCAACTTTGTGACCTTGGCTTCCAATGCTTGTTCACACCAAATGAAGTTGAAGTTTCAAAGATAGATGACAAGCAAGTGATATTCAAAGGCTTTAGATACAACAATCTTTATCTTGTTGACTTCACCTCCGAAGATCCAAATTTGATGACATGTTTGTTCACCAAGACCTCACTTGGTTGGCTTTGGCATAGGAGGCTTGCACATGTTGGAATGAGCACTCTCAACAAGCTATTGAAGAAAGAACTAGTAAGAGGATTGAAGGATGTGAAGTTTGAAAAGGACAAACCTTGTAGTGCATGTCAAGCGGGCAAACAAGTTGCAAACACTCATCCAACCAAGGTTTTCATGTCAACCTCAAGAGTGCTAGAACTTCTTCATATGGATTTGTTTGGGCCTACAACATACAAGAGCTTGGGTGGTAATCTCTATTGTCTTGTGATAGTGGATGACTACTCAAGGTATACATGGACCTTCTTCCTTCATGACAAATCCGAAGTAGCAAGTTGCTTCAAGAAGTTTGCAAAGAGAGCTCAAAATGAATTCGAAGTCAAGATAAAGAAGATTAGAAGTGATAATGGGAAAGAGTTTGACAACACCAACATTGAAGCTTATTGTGATGAAATTGGAATCAAGCATGAAGTTTCTTCAACCTACACTCCCCAACAAAATGGTGTAGTTGAGAGAAAGAACCGGACTTTGATCACCCTTGCAAGAACAATGCTAGATGAGTACAACACTCCGGAGAAGTTTTGGGCCGAGGCAATCAACACCGCATGCTATGCTTCAAATCGCCTCTTCCTCCAAAAGTTTCTTGGCAAGACCCCCTATGAGTTGCTTAGTGGGAAGAAGCCGGACGTCTCATTCTTCCGGGTGTTTGGTTGCAAATGCTACATCTACAAGAAGCGTCAACACCTAGGGAAGTTTCAAAGACGTTGTGATATTGGTTTTCTTGTTGGTTACTCATCAAAGTCCAAAGCATATAGAGTATTTAACCATGCCACCGGTTTGGTTGAAGAAACATATGATGTGGAATTTGATGAATCTAACGGCTCCCAAGGAGCAATTGAGAATTGTGATGATGTAGGTGATGAACCCTTGAGGGAGGCCATGAAGAACATGCCGGTGGGAGACATCAAGCCAAAAGATGATGAAGACGATGTGCAAATCATTGATCCACCATCTTCATCACGTGTGCCTCAAGATGATGACAAGAATGAGAGAGTTGAAAATGAAGATACTTATGTCTCTCATGAACAAGCCGAGGCACAAGCACAAGATGTTGATGCTCCTCATCTACCTCCTCAAGTGATTGATAAAAGAAATTCACCACTACTTCAAGCTCATCCACAAGAACTAATCATAGGGAGTCCTACAAAGGGAGTAATGACTCGATCTCAAAAGCTAGCTTCTTTCGTTGAACATCACTCTTTTGTCTCTTGTGTTGAACCTAAGAATGTAGAAGAAGCTCTTCAAGATCCGGATTGGGTGAATGCCATGCATGAAGAATTGAACAACTTCACCCGAAATCAAGTATGGACACTTGAAGAGCATCCTAAAGGTGCAAGAGTCATTGGAACCAAGTGGGTGTTCCGAAACAAGCAAGATGACCAAGGCATAGTGGTGAGGAACAAGGCAAGACTAGTTGCAAAGGGGTTCTCTCAAGTTGAAGGTCTTGATTTTGGAGAAACCTTTGCACCCGTTGCAAGACTTGAAGCCATTCGTATCCTCCTTGCTTATGCATCACATCATGATATGAAACTATATCAAATGGATGTGAAAAGTGCATTTTTAAATGGCTTTATAAATGAACTAGTCTATGTTAATCAACCTCCCGGGTTTGAAGACCCTAGATATCCTAATCATGTTTATAGGTTGTCCAAGGCGTTATATGGGCTCAAGCAAGCCCCTAGAGCATGGTATGAACGCCTTCGGGACTTCCTCATTGAGAAGGGCTTCACCATAGGGAAGATTGACACCACACTATTCACCAAGAAGTTTAATGGGGAGATCTTCATTTGTCAAGTATATGTTGATGATATTATCTTCGGATCAACAAATGAAGATTATTGCAAAGAATTTGGTGAATTGATGTCAAAGGAATTCGAGATGTCAATGATTGGTGAGCTCACATTCTTCCTTGGCTTTCAAGTAAAGCAAATGAGAGAAGGGATTTTCATCTCTCAAGAAAAGTATACCAAGGATCTTCTCAAAAGATTCAAGATGGAAGAATGCAAACCAATCAAGACCCCAATGCCATCAAATGGACATCTCGACCTAGATGAGGGAGGTAAACCGATTGATCAAACTCTCGACCGTTCTATGATTGGTAGCTTGTTATACCTTACCGCATCTAGGCCCGATATCATGTTTAGTGTGTGCATGTGTGCTCGCTTTCAAGCATGCCCTAAAGAACCTCACCTAAGTGCCGTAAAAAGAATCCTAAGATATCTTAAGCACACCCTAAGTATTGGTTTATGGTATCCCAAAGGAGCTAGATTCCAACTAGTTGGCTATTCCGATTCGGACTATGCCGGTTGCAAAATTGATAGAAAAAGCACATCCGGAGGGTGCCATTTGCTTGGAAGGTCTTTAGTATCTTGGTCATCTAAAAAGCAAAATAGTGTGGCTTTGTCCACCGCCGAGGCGGAATACATTGCCGCGGGGGCTTGTTGTGCACAAATCTTATATATGAAACAAACCCTCCTAGACTATGGAGTTGTTCTTGAAAAGGTGCCACTTTTATGTGACAATGAAAGTGCCGTTAAAATTGCTAATAATCCGGTACAACACTCTCGCACCAAGCACATTGATATCCGCCATCACTTTCTAAGAGATCACGTTGCTAAAAATGATATATCACTAGAAGGTGTACGAAGTGAAAATCAATTAGCGGATATCTTCACTAAACCTTTGGACGAGGCTACCTTTTGTAGGCTAAGAAGTGAACTTAATGTGCTTGATTCAAGTAACTTTAAAAAATGAGCGCGTGTTGTCCCTTGCATTGCATTGTATCATATGTCATGTTTACCTTATCGCAATGCATTCAGGGCTTGGCTAACACGGTTACGATAACCCTCCTTTGGAGGAGTGAAGAAGCCTAACCGTGGATCAAACTTGACAAGCAACCTAGCTTTACTTTCTTGTATTGCATTGCATATGCATGGTTGTTTGTTTGTCGTTTCTTTTCGGTTTAGCTTTGAGCAACCTCTGTGTTCGTCCATGAATAGAGAGAGCATTTGACGCTCCTAAAGGTCCAAAAACTCTATTGCATGGCCATACGTTGCTCCTTGGGTGTTTATTGCCTATTTTCGTAAAAATAATACTAGCCTAAGGCAAAATATTTTAAAAATTTGAGGGTTTGAGTGAGGTCACTCATATCGGGTTCCAATTGGTGTTTATTTGTGTCTCTTTGAGTTGGAACTTGATTGGGAGAAGTCGCGTCGAAGTTCGGAACGAAGAATGGCGAAAAACAGCGACCGGACGCTGCACCGGACGCAGTGTTGCTGCACCACCGCGTCCGGTCCCGGCGTCCACCAGCGCGTCCGGTTTTCCAGAAGACAAAGTCCAGATCTAGGCACCGGACGCTGCACCGGACGCGCCTCTGACCACCACCGCGTCCGGTCCCGGCTACCACCACCGCGTCCGGTGCTCCGCGATGAATTCCCGAGCACTCAGCCTTCGGACTCTGACCGCGTCCGGTCTGTCCACACCGGACGCGCCCGGTGACTCCAGGCGCTTACTGGAGTGTCACCGGACGCTGCACCACCGCGTCCGGTGATTTTCACCACCGCGTCCGGTGCTTCCTAATCGAGCGGATCTCGCCCTTATAAAACCGTTCCGTCTTGTCCGTTTTTGCTTCTTCCGCCCGACATCCGCCGCCGCCGTGCCCTAGTCGCCGTTCCGCCGCTCCCGCGCTTCTTCCTCGCCGCCAGCGAGCCTCCACGCGCCGCGCCTTCGCTCTCTGGCGAGCCTTGCCGCTCTCTCTCACTGCCGCGCCGCGCCCAGCTCGTTCTCTGCTCGCAAGCCCGCGCCCACGCCACCACCGTGCGCCGCCAATAACCGCCGCTGTCCACCTCGCCGCCGGTGTGCCAACCAGCTGTGGTCTCCTCCAGCACCACATCTACTCCCTCGTGCGCCCGGGCACCTCGTTCCCATCCTTCGGCCGAGTTTTGAACCTAGGGTTTACCCCTAAACCCTAGCTTAGGGTTTCTTTCAACCCTAGGGCTTGTCGAGGTAACGGCTCGTCTCGATTCCGTTTTCGATTCAAGTCCTTTCAATTCTCTCGTTAGGGCTTGCCGTTGACCATAACCTTTCATTGCTATCTAGATTGGTCGTTTCAGTGCTCGATCGCCGATCTCAGGGGTTCTCGCGAACTAGGTCACCTCGTCCCTTCACCGTCGTCTCGTCGATCCGAGGTAGCTTAGAGTCGTTTCACTTCGTATCTCATGAGCTTGCTATCTAGGGTTTCGCATCTTTAGATATATATGTGCTTATTGTATATCTCTCTATTCCATACGTGCAGCGAGTCAGTCGGTGTGCCGGGTCAGATCTGTTTGCTTAATCCGAGGCCAAGCCTGCGGATACGGATTGAGGCCAAGCCTCTCGAGTGTCAGTTCATCATCTCACAGAGGTTCTCAGGCAGTCAGTCAGCATGGTGCGTTGCAAGAACGCCGGAGGAGCTCCTGGCGACGGGGACAACAGTCCTCCCCGTCGTGATGAGATTGCGCGCGGTAAGCGCATCAAGATTGCAGCCAGGAAGAAGAGGAGGACACTTTCAGATGCAGAGGTTGCTCAGGCCGTGGCAGACGCCGCAGAGCAGGCAGAGAGAGGTGGCAGACGCAGTGGGTTACACATAGGCGAGCGTCGCTTTCATCTTGAAGGTCGACAGCTCGGCACTGAGGCCACTGAGGACACCGAGGCTACAGCACCTTCAGAGCAGATGTCAGTGGATCCACCCACAGAGCAGACAGAGGCTACACAGGACACTGAGGCTACCCAGGCTACTGAGGCTCCACAGGCCACTGAGGATACAGAGGAGCAGGCAGCTCAGTCTCCACCACGTCGTCGCTCCACACGTGCTCGTACTCAGGTGACACCTAGGCCAGAGGGCCCGCGTCGTGGTGCACGACCTCCTCCCAGAGTTAGAGGGTCACCCCCGGTTGTGCACTTAGACCTGAGGGGAGCTTCTTCACGTCAGGTGAAGAGCTTGAGGTTTGTGGAGGTCAGCCGATGGTTTCCACCTGTCAGAGATGCCAGTGCTTCAGAGGGTTTCTATACCCCACTTCAGGAGGACTTCTACAGGGCCCTAGTTGACAGTGGCATTGCTTTCAGACCTCAGAGGGTATGTCGACTAGAGGCATTGGTTGATGTTGTGGGAGAGCAGCTCCGTCCGCACCTGTTCTATCTGCCTGGCTTATCAGATCTTCTTGGACGGACAGGTGCTTACTGCGGCACATGGGTCAGGGAGTTCTATGCTTCTCTTTGGATTGATCCTGCCCATGAGTTCATACACTTTGCTTTCAGAGGCCGCGATCACAGATTGTACAGCTCCAGAGCTCGAGAGATCCTCAGACTACCAGCTTCTGACACGAGGATCCATCAGTTGTGCTATGGTCAGACTCCACCTCCCAGACGCCCTCACGGCGGTTCAGTGCCACCCACCGACCTGGTTCGACCCTGCTTTCGCGAGCCTTTTGGCGAAGGGTCACGTCGTACTCCTGCCAGCCTGACGCCTCTTGCCCGAGTCTTGGATGCCATTCTCAGACGCACTTTACTTCCTAGACTTGGCTACAGAGAGGGACTGACGAGGATGCAGCTTTGGGTTGTTCACCACCTCATGACACAGCGACAGTTTGATATCTGGGATCTTATCCTGAGTGAGATGGAGGACACCATTGCTGAGGGCTTCAAGGGCAACCGTCAGCTTCCCTATGCCCACTGGATTTGTTTCATCATCAGATCAGCTATCCAGATGCCACCAGAGATCAGGGCAGAGATTGCCAACACCACTACATCATTCCCTGATTATGATATTCGACAGCTTTGGGCTTCTATCACTAGAGAGCAGGCTCCAGCACCAGGACAGCGTGAGCGCCCAGAGGTTCCTGAGACAGCAGCTGAGCAGGACGCTAGAGTTGACGAGCTTGCCGAGGCAGAGCTCGCAGACCTTGACACTCAGCCTGCTGGGATACCTGAGGATGTCACTTCAGACAGCACTGATGAGGACTATCAGCCCATCCCCAGGTACCGGTCTCCTCGGTCTCACGACCACGAGGCCGGTGGATCTAGCTCAGCCTCCCGCTCAGACCCAGCCATGGTGGCTATCCTTGAGAGGTTGACCCAGGCTCAGGAGCAGCAGCAGCAGCAGATACAGCGCCAGGCACAGGATACAGCTGCAGCACTAGCACAGATTCAGGCTCGTCAGGACGAGTTTCAGAGACAGCAGCTTGAGATCCAGAGGCAGCAGGTTGAGATGCAGCGACAGAGTCAGCAGCAGTACATGGATCTCCTGCGCCATCTTATCACAGTTGGGGTTCCTCCGCCAGCTTCTGTCATGACTCAGGCTTTGCATTCCAGTGGTCCGTCGAGTCAGGGACAGCCGAGCTTACAGTTTACATCTCCACAGCAGCAGGTTCCCCAGTCCTTTCAGTCCCCGAGCTTCACTCCTATACATACGGGGTTTACACCGTCAGACCAGCCTCGCCCGCATCTTCTGACAGGCACACCTCTTGGTGATTACAGTGCCACCTACAGCGAGTTGACTGGTCAGCCGACACCCTCGCACACTACTACGTTTCACAATTCGTCAGGGTTGTCAGCTTCCGAGGCAGTCGTTCCACCAGTGACAGGGACCGGGACTACAGAGACCCTCCCCTCTTCAGTTGCCTCGACAGATCCCCCAGCTACTGGCGCACTTCAGGCTCAGGTTACTCAGACAGATCCACTTGTTGCTACACAGTCAGTGCCTGTTCCTGCTCAGACCCCGACCGCTTCGCAGCCACGTGCTTCTTCAGAGGGTCAGCCAGATAGCTCAGACTCCGAGGGCGATTCACTTCACTTCGTGATCACTCCGCGCACCTCGGCACCCGACACGACTCCGTCTGTCCCCCCGTCAGATTAGATTAGTTTTTTTTTTGGCGCTTGATGCCAAAGGGGGAGAGAGAGTAGTTTCAGGGGGAGTTTGTGAGTGGGTTTTCGTTTCTCGTGTGCTCATTCATGCATATCATGTTTATTTTCAGCATTGCAGTTGTGTGACATTGTCGTCGAGTCGTAAATCTTAAATCTTAATGTGTTATCCGTCTCCGTGATTAATTTTTGTCACCGTTTTAGCTATAGCTCTAAGGTTGTGCTTCCGTGCCTTACTCCGATTACTTATGAGCTATATCCTTATGTGTACTAACGATTTTTTGTCTTATCTTATGAAGTACACTCTTTTGGCTTGGGGCACATAAGCAATTCCTAAACCCCTTGTGCTTATTGTATTTTGCTTATGTGAACCAAGCATGCTTGAAAACCTTCACTCTAATCCATTGAAACTTAGTGTTGCCATCAATCACCAAAAAGGGGGAGATTGAAAGCATCTAGGCCCCAAGGTTTGGTTTCGGTAATTAATGACAACACTTTATTACCATGACTAACGTGTGTTTTGCAGAAACATTGGTAAGTTAGGTCATGGAGGTGATAACTGCTTTGAGCACTGTGGTTTCGTGTCCCTTGATGGAAATCGTTTCGGTTCTCAAAAGAGTGACGTCAAGATTAGGGACGGTTAGTTCCGGATGACGAAGTGTTGAGACACATTCGGAATAGTCGTTAGGATCTTCGTTTTTCTCTTTTGGCCGTACTATAAAGGGGGGCATGAATGGGTAGCTTGACCTAGGCGAGTCCTATGTTTAGGTGTGGTGCACATTTGTTAAACTTGGCGCTAGGCAACCCTAGATTGGCTCAAGGTTCAGTTAGAAGCAACTTGGTTGAAGTTGCGACGCGTTTCGGGCTGTTTTCTAGGCACCGGACGCGGTCTTCGGGAACACCGGACGCGTCCGGTGTATACGTTACCGCGACTAGGTTTCGGCCTCGACCACCGGACGCGGTCCTCGCGAGGACCGGACGCGGTGGTCAGCGACCGACACATGTCACCGAGAGAGAACGCCCGTCGGACGCGACCTGGACTTGATCGGCGCGTCCGGTGCGAGTCCAGTAAGGTCCAGAGAGGACCGGACGCGTCCGGTCTTCAGGCATCGGACGCGGCCTCGCGTCTGGTGTAAGTCCAGTAAGCACCCTTGCACGTCGGACGCGTCCGGTGCTACCTGACCGGTGCGTCCGGTGTTTCGATTTCGAAATCGCGTTTTGACCGTTACGGGGGACCGGCGCGTCCGGTGCGTTGCACCGGCGCGTCCGGTGACCCCGTGTCAGAAAGTAACGGTTCGTTTTCTTTGAGGGGTGTATAAATACAACCCCTCCACCTCTTTTAGAGGTCTCTTGCTCATTTGTTCAGCTGATAAACACCTTTGAAGTGCAAGGTAGTGCAAGAGCACTAGTGAGGATAGAGATTTGAGAATCAAAGCTTGAGAGTTCCTCACTAGAGATTAGAGAGTAACAAGTGTGCATCCACTTTCTCATTTAGGCTCGTAGAGGTCAAGTGAGAGTTCTAGCTTGTTACTCTTGGTGATCGCCATCACCTAGACGGCTTGGTGGTGATTGGGAGTTTGGTGATCATCCGGCGGAGCTTGTGGATGACCCAACTCAAGTTGTGAGCGGTTTTGGGTGATTCACCGCGACGGAGTGTCGAAGAATCAACCCGTAGAGAGCACTTGATCCTTGCGCGGATCAAGGGGGAGCGACACCCTTGCGCGGGTGCTCCAACGAGGACTAGTGGGGAGTGGCGACTCTCCGATACCTCGGAAAAACATCGCCGTGTTCCTTGCCCCTTTACATTCAAGCATTTACTTTCTCGTATTTACTTACATTGCTTGTTTACATTCCTAGACTTGCCATGCTAGACTAGGATTGGAAACTAGGGTGCAAAACTTTGTATCGGTAGACTCACTAGGAACACAAGTAGACACTAGGGGTGAATTCTAGCTTGTAAGTTTTAATCCTTGCTTTTATTTTTAGAAAAGCCCAATTCACCCCCCCTCTTGGGCATCTTGATCCTTTCAGTACTCTTGTGTGTTCGTTTTACGATGAGTGATTGTCAATGTGATCCACGAAGTAAGTTAAGTGGTGACTAACCTCATCATGGCGAAAGCTATGTGTACGATATGTCTCTTGGCTTGTGTTGTGCAGGTGTGGAGCTCGGAGGCGGTGGTCGACGGCGAGGTGAAGGTCAAGGAGGACATGTCGTGCCGACGGATCGGGAGCGGTAAAGGACGGACGTGAGGCTTGGACCGAGGGACCTAGAGGCTGGGTAACTAGCCACTGTGGTTGACACTTGGGACATCGACAAGTGCAAGAAGATATGAGAGTGACGGTGTTGACCGAGTAAAAACGGCGAATGTGCGGGTCGAGCGAGGCTTAGAGGACTTGGCGTGTCGGCCGGTCGAGAACGGCGGTGACATGTGTCAAGCGGCGGGGACACGTACGAAGTACGCTACTCGCGAGTGGATTTGGTGGTTTGGGCCACAAAACCATCGGTGACGGATTTACGAGTTTGGGCCTCAAAACCCGGGCGGAGGTTCCGAGGAGGAACAGACGGCACGTGGCGGCATCAAGGAGTTCGCGTCGAGACGAAGCTACCGGTGAGGAGGCACGGTGGCCGTTGAATGAAGATGACACCAGGTTGAACCAAACACCCTTGGGCTAGGTGGTTTGACTCAATTGTATCTATGGGCAAATCAGGGATTGTGTAATAGCCCTGTTAAATTGGATAAGAGAGCCTCAATCTCCATCACCTGCTCCATTTTCATTTTATCCTTTAGAGTTTCCCCTCCTCTAGGTGCTTGTGTGAGACAAGTCCACTAATCCATCGATTAGTGTAAGAACCATGAATCTTTGAAGGGAATGGTGGCTCTAACCACCTCGTGTACTTCGGTGTTTGCAGTTTGAATCAATTCGTGTGTTCTTGATGTGTTCTTCGCGAGCTCTTCATTTTTTCCTCTAGTTTTTCCTTTGATTCATCGTTTCTAGCTCGTTTCGATTTGTTTCTCTTGCATGGCTTTGATCAATGACGTGAGTTGAATGTTTTCACCGAAGAAAAATATCTAATTCCTCACGAGATCACAGATCGGGACGAATCAAGAGCTATGGTTTATTTTTGGGGGATTTTTTGTGTTCCTTTTATTTCCGTTGACTTGCATCAAATTGGGTGATGATCTTTTAGGAGTAGCCTATAAACCTTGTGATAAGACTTCCTATAAAATTTCAAATCAATCGAAGGTGATTTGATCGATTTTTGGGCTTGTTTTTCAAAGTTGCAGAAAACTGCTCGGCGATACCGGACGTGTCTGGTATTCTCGTCTTTCGAGTTTCGAGCTCAAATTTGGTGGAGACCTTCCCTATGGTGTCTAGAGGCTATGGTTAAATTTTTTTGATTTTTGGATACCATTTGCTAGGGTTTTTGATTTTTCTCCTAAAGTCGTTTTGTGCTGTCTAGCATACCGGACGTGTCCGATAACAGGTCTGGTATTTCTGGACGTGTCCGATATAAGGATGGCAACGGGTCGGATTCAGATCGAGTGGAGTCTCCGTGCACCCAAAACCAAAACCAAAAGTCGAAACCCGAACCCGAACCGAACACCAATTCAGGTGGAAATCCATCACCAAAACCAAACCCGCAGATACCCAAAACCTGAACGGATACCAGAAACCCGAATAGATACTCGAAACCCGCGGATAAATATACACATATTCACATGTATAAATAAGAGACAACAAATAATAAATATTTTCATGAGTCAATTTTGAATAGATTTAATAATCTAAGTAAACAAGTTATTATTAGCATATTATAAAACATGAGTTTTAATTCCAAATGATTTATTTCGGATATCCATTGGATATCCACGGGTGGAAAACCAAACCCGATACCAAACCCGAAACCGAACTCCAAAACCGTGGGTGAGAAATCATCTCTAAAGTCAAACCCACAGGACCCGAAACCCGCGGATATCCGCCCCGAACCCGATTTGCTGCTATCCTTAGTCTGATATGCATACCGGACGTGTCCGGTGTCAGGTCTAGTATTGCTGACAATACTCAGTTCAGCAGCCGTTTCTTCCGCGGTTTGTGCGTTTGAACTCCGTTTTACGTCCCGTTTGTTGCGTTGGTTTCCTACCGTTTCGTAGACCCTATTTAGGTGCTCTTGTCACCGATTGGCTTGAGTATCCAAGATTTGAGACCTTGTTTCTTCTCCATCGAAGCGGAGTGTCTCGTTTTCTTATCTATCGGTTCGGTACTCGTTTGCTCTTCGGTTCGTTCGCTTTGTGGTGACCCGCTGTGTTCCAAGAGAACATCTACCCTTCTCTAGGGTCGTGGCCATCATGGTTTCGGTGTTTGCTTCTTGGGGTTGAATTGAGGACAGCAGTCGAAAGTTTTGAAAGGAATTTGCAGCTCTCATTCACCTCCCCATCTGGTTACCGTTTTCGGTCCTTCAATATCACGTGTTACAAGAGAACATGGGTACCATATTTAGACAAAAATGACATACCCTATGGTGTGCTTAACACTCCCTCCATTCTAAAATATAGGGATTTTTAGCTGTCCCTAAGCTAAACTATTATTAGTTATTCTAGTTTTATAAGTATATAGCTTTTGCTACACATATAGATATATATTATATCTAGATGCATAATAAAATTTATACATCTAGAAAAGTTAGGACGACTTACAATTTAGAAATGGGGAGTTGGGGTGGTGGATCGGCAGAGCTTGATTTGGTCCAATCGAAGACACGGAGTAATCGGTGGGGGCCATGGTGGTACGGAGATGAATTTAGCTTCTCTGCCCTCCAAATTAGGGACAGTTTGGTAGGGCTCTCTAGGCGTTTTCAATGGTTTTGGCCCCCACTTCCCTCGCCTCCAGGTCTTCTCACTTCTCACCCTAAAAATACCATTTGGCAAAGCTTCTTCATCAGCTCTAACTCCATCTCGATGTAAGAGGCATGGTGCTAGCAGAGAGGAGGAGTGGCGTGGGTAAGGAGAGGAGGCATGAGCAGCTGACGCACAGCAGGTGGAGAGGAGGGGGCAGCCCAGTGCCCCGCCAGCGGGCGTAGAAGACGGCACAAAGTCCAGGAGTGGAGAAAGCGATTCCCGGACGTAGTGCTACGTAGCGGTGACATTTTGGCAGCGCTCCATGACTTCTCACGTGAAGTGAAACCAGAGGAGCATTGCTAAATAGAGCCTTTATTTCATCCTATATACTTTGATTTTTATAGTATTTTAACGACATACTTACATGATGTAGTTTGTAACAAAAAAAATTAAATAGATCATTACATACTTAGGCCTTGTTCGTTTGAATTGAACTTATCAACAATTATTTTTAGCGAAGGAACAATATTTTTCTTTCACAACAAATCAGCATCAGCTAAATTTCAGCGAGCCAAACAGGGCCTTACATGTAGCGTAAAACGTCGCTTAATTTGGAAGTGGAGGGGAGTACGTACTGGGGCTTCTTGCATTCTTCTTTTTATTTTCCTCGTTCCTATTATTAAGCAGGTGCCGGTGGTTTCATCGGAGTAAACAAGGCCAGCAGCAAATAAAGGGAACCCATGCGTGGCAATCATGTGAAACCATCTTAAAGCTGAAACTTGCTCACGTGCACGCTCTTTGGTACCAAATCCTTGTCCTTGGCTTTAGCTCGCTTATACAGATACAGACTATTATAACAACCCATGCATGATGTATTGTACCCAGCTACATCAGTTTACAATTCCATGTTAACGTGGGTGTCGTCCTACATACGTGAAAACTAAAAAGAATGTACTATGTAGTAGAGAGCTATAGAACTGTCCAAACTACTGTGTTTTCATGATTTGTCTCACTCCTGAATGGTACACGAAAAGTATTTCGTGACAGCTTGGGCAGCAACAAAACTAACCGTACAAGCAGCAGTCTGGTGCACGTATATATGTTGCCTCCGATATCGATCGGCGATTGGTGAAACGTGCACATGCATGCACAGTGAGCAGCTAGCAGCTAGGCCATAGGTCCGCCGTCCGCGGTCCGCCACCTTGCGATTTGGACGCACGTCGGTGGTCACGTCGCGGCCGGACCAAAGAATTTTTACGTGCGACACAGAAAGGAAGGCCGGAACGCCCAGATCCGATCAGAGCGCACCCGGGGGTCCATTGCCTCTCCAATCCACCACCAACCTCTGCGCCTTCCCTGTCCCTTTGCTCCCTGCGAGTATCCTACGCCGGTTGTTGTGCTGCATGTAAACTGCACTGGCACTAGTACACGTGAGCCGTGCGTTCAAACAAGCTGTTCGTTTGAGTTACTGAGCCAAAGCAGCAGCCATTCAGCAGTGTTTTTCTCTCACAATAAATTAGCGAACAGTACTTTCAGCCACTACTGTTGCAATTCCAAGGTTAGATCTTGCAGCCTCAAGTTAAAACCACCAGTCATGACGTTTGATTTCTCCTTAATTATTGTACTGAATTGAAAATTTTCAACATATTGTTAATATGTGGTATCGAATAACATGATTGTATAGAGAAAAGGCTAGACATGATGACCATACAGATGGATCTCGACTAGAGACAGAGGTATAATATTAGGGTCACATCACAAAGATCCAAAAATGATTCATAGACAATCATTAATAATGGATGCACAACTATTGTGACCGGGCATGGAGAACATTATTGTAAAAAAATGATTTACATATTACATATTATTTAATTTTAAATATAAACGAAATGAATCATGTAAATATACTTAACATGCAAATCCACATGTCTGCTAAAGATAAAGCTCCATCAGTAAAATACTAAATCATATCAAACACTTTGTACCATCGGTTGTTTTATTATTGTCCATGCGTTTAGTAGATTACTATTTTATAGATCAGCGTTCTTGGGCCACACACAAAAATAGTATATTCTACACTCAGGTTAAAGATAGTAGTATTTCGATATAGCTCAATTTTTATATACTAATTTTTTTTTATATTTGTAAGTATATTAAACATACGAGGTACTAATTATACAACACACGTGAAAAGGAGAACAGATTGGCACAGTACATTTCTATACTTGACACGTTCAACACGATCTCAAAATACACAAGTTTAACTAGCAATGTTTGCTAGAAACATTACTAATGCATAGTAAATATATACTTTATGAAATCACATTTCGAAACAAATACACTCATAGTATTCTGAAACACCTAAGATCAACACATGAAAATTAATTTGTGACAAAGTTTTGAATGGTTGGCTAAAATCACTTTTGTTTCTAGAGAGTGTATTGAAAAAAAAAGGTTTCAAAGTGAATTCTATGGCTGACCGCAAACGGTTGGATAAGGGAAGAATGTGTATACCACAGTATAAAACACAACGTTCAGGGCCTGTTTAGAACGCGGAAATTTTTTTCCATTCCTGCATTTTTCCTGTGAAATTGAATTGATTCCTATGAAATTTCTGCGTTAATTCTGTGAAATTCCTGTGGTCCAAACATACCTTGAATATACTTCCTCTAGTCCATTTTATCTAGCGCGAGTTAGAATGACACGGTCTCCTAGATTACGCTATGACCTTTTATTTACTTTATATTATATTATTTATGCTTATAAACTTATAATCATTGTATAGTATAATTTCTTACAAATCTAATCATATAAAGTTTGTATTATAGTAGTTAAAAATTGAGTCTGTTCATCTGGCTTATAATCCGTCTTTTTTAGCTTGTTTTTTCACAGCGTTTTTCTCTGACAACACAGCCGACTTATAAGTCCAACCGAAGGGGCCATTATTAGCCTAGTTATTGATTAAAGTTTTTAAAAGCTTGAGTTGATATGCGTGTCAGATAAAATGACCGGAGACTGCAGTACGTTTCCCCGTTGGCCAGGAGTCGATAGAGAGGGACAACGGTAATATTAATAATTGCTTAAAGAAATGGTCGCTGGTACACCCATGGTTGAACTTGAACAGGAGAGACGGAGAGGCAGTCGGGTTGGTTAGAGTGTGAGCTGACGGCGGACGTGCTCGCCTCTCCTCTCCCTCTCCTCCGGCTCTCCCTCTCCGCATGCCATTCCTGGCAACGCATTACCGGTATTTTTAGCCGTCGGAGGAGACGGGTAGCGTAGAGAGAGAGAGAGAGAGAGAGGGGAAACCAGAGCTCCTGGCCTCCTGGCCGTTCCTCTCTCCCTCCTCACGGGCGGGCTCCGTCTGACTGTTCCGTCCATCCACCGCCCCGGTCGTCGTCTCCCGTCCAGATCCCTCTCCTGCAAGGTTTCTTCGCGGTATGCTCGGTTCTCTGTGGTTTCCCTTTCGGAATGTGCTGGCGCGGTGATGGTGTTTTGATTTGTGTTCGTCGCTTTGGTGGATCTGGTCGTGCGCAGAGTGGGCGGAGAAGATGATGGGCGGGTTCCTCTCCAGGGTCCTCCTGTAAGCGCTCTCTTGCTCCGAATCTTGTAACGTGTTCTCTGTAGATTGACATTTTGAGGTTGGAGCCTTATCAGTGTTCGGGTTTTAAATTTGTTTCCTTGAAATGGGGATTTGTGGGTACCCATTCGGAGAGTTCAGTCTTTCTCTTGGATTAACTTCATCCTTAATGTACTACTTTCTTCAAAAAAAAATGAGGAGATGCGTTCCTTGTTGTCGATTTGTCCACCTTCTTCTTCGCCGGAAAATGAGGCTGAGAGCACGCAACCATTCAAAAGTATTTTATTGTTCTCGAGGAGCCTGGGACCAAGTTTTCAATGCATTGCACAACGGTCAAAGGTTCTGTTCGTTTATTCTTCCGGTCCGCCTCATTCTTTCTGAAGATGATGTTCTAATAATCATATTTCTTCAAATGGTTAAGATCGGAGAATACTGTCGTATGAGTTATGTCGAATTGCTGTGCTCTTTTTTATCTTTGACCTGCTTCATCAAGAGTTAGATTTGATCCTGTTCATCTATGTGTTGATGAATTATCTACCTTTTTGCTGTAAGCGCATCTAAAATGTCAGTCTATTGGAGGATACTTTTTGATACTAAAACCATGCATCTTTAATTGTCAGCTTTTCTTTTTGTGGTTTATTACTGAATAAAGGGAAAAATAAAATAAATAGTGTTTTACTGAAATGTCAACTTAACTATGAGAAAGAACAGGCTTTTGTCACAATATACAAGTGCTAACATGCCATTTATCTTCATTTGATATGTCAATTTCCTGTAGGTTGGCTTTTGGCTATGCCTATCCTGCCTATGAATGCTACAAGACTGTTGAACTGAACAAACCAGAGATTGAGCAGCTCATATTTTGGTGTCAGTATTGGTAAGGTGTTTCAATAAAGAGTTATTATGTGGTTGTAATGTTGACTTCCATGAACAATCTGCCAAATTTAGTTTTGTTTCCTGTGTCTAGGATTTTAGTTGCCCTGTTGACAGTTTTGGAGAGATTTGGAGATTTTACAATATCATGGTGAGACTGCGTAAGGTTGTGATTTTCTTCAGTTCATTGATGAGACTCTTAACATTGTGTGCGCTCTTGTTGAAGGCTACCGTTTTACTCGGAAGCAAAGCTGATGTTCTTTGTATACTTGTGGTACCCTAAGACAAAGGTACTTAGTTTGTCCTTTGCTTCTTACAGTCTTTTTTGGCACAGGACTGATGTGTGCTTTCATTACAGGGAACTACATATGTTTATGGGACTTTCTTTAAGCCATATATTTCTCAGCATGAGAATGAAATCGACCGGAATCTCCTTGAGCTGAGAGCTCGAGCCACCGATATGGTTGTCCTTTATTTCCAGAAGGCTGCTTCGGTAGGACAAAATACTTTCTTTGACGTTTTAAAATATGTTGCTGCCCAATCACCTTCTCAGAAATCAAGGCAGCGCCCTCATCAGGTGTGGATCAAATGCAATGTTACTCTTTTTTGTCAAAAGTTTCCATTGAACCATTTGTTGTTCGATCATGTTTACACAGATAAAACTTTTTTTACTGTTCTTCTCTGATGCAATATTGATCATGATGTTATACAAAGTTTAACAGCTATCTTGTTGAAAGATGCATTCTACTGCTTCCAAGTGGTATTGTTTAAGCAGCTACTGCTTCCAAGTGGTATTGTCAAAAACGTGGGAGAGCTGCGTTCATTTCATTAATAGAGAAAGAAGTACATAGGGAGAGACTATAAGCACCCCCTTCCTAGAACACACTCACACACCCCAAATTAGAAAGTTTTTAAGTGCTCGCCAGTTTTTATTATGACCAAAGCACCCACAACAGACTAAGCGTCCAGGGCGATTGACCAAAGGAGGAACTCCTGGAATGCATGGGCCCCTGCTAAACGCCAGATGCTACTTTCATTAGCAATTGTCTGCAGGGTCACCGATATGTATGTACATATTTGGAACATATCATAAACTGTGATAGCATGTCAGCATCCTTGAATCATATCCTGCCAAGTAATAAGTCATCATGTTCTACCATTTATTTCCTGTAGTTTTATGTATTTTGGTATCTTGAACCTTCCAAAAACAAACCCATTTGCTGTTATTCATCCAAAGGAGATCACAAACGCTATGAATTTTGGTATCTTGAACCTTCCAAAAACAAACCTATTTGCTGGTATTTCATCCGAAGGAGATCACAAACGCCATAACACATATACACTAATACTGAATACCTGCTAAATGAGCAAGGCACTTATGGTTGTTTCCTTCCTTTTTCTTGCTAACCTGGTAGGTTTATAGTGCAAATTGTCCAGTGACACTACCAGCACCATTCTTTTCTTGAGAGAGAGGTAATATGACTCGTATCTTGGATGGTTTAGACTTTAGAGAGACGCAGATATATACTCAGGATAAACTCAGAAATATGCTCCATGTAGGCATTCCTTCTGTATGCCATATGAAGGGATGTAGAAAGGTCATCTAAATCAAAAGATGCATGGTTGTTTGTAGATTTTTTTTTGGTGTATCCTTCAAGCCTGTCAGTTCAAAACAAATCACAGAAATGTGTGCTCTGGTTTAACTGATCTGATAGTGTTATCTTGTTACCCATGTTGAAATCATGCTTTGATGTCTTCCAGGAATCACAACAGCCACAACAGCAGCAACCACAGGTGCAGCTGCAGCTGCAGCTGCAGCAGCCGCAACCTCAAAAACAGGCAGCACCTGTTATGCGCAGAGCAGCATCTATTGCTGCTCGGCAAGCAGCAATGGCACAACAATCTCAGGAGACTAAACCCATTCCATCTTCGCCCAAGATCAAGCGTCAAACATCAGGGAAATCTGGTTCAGTAGCATCCACAAAGCCTGCAGCAGCTGCATCCACACCAAAACCTGGCGGTAGCCCAAAGAAAGGTGAGGTCAAACCTGCTGCCGACCCAGTTCATACTCCAGCCACAAGTGCCGATTCGCCAAAGTCCGAGCCTAGCGCCCCACCACTCCTTGAAGCTGAAGGAGTAGACAAGATGGCCATTGACGAGGTCAGTGGTGATGCTGCAGAGGGTGCAGAAGAGCTTGACCCTGCGCTCGAGGAGACGCCGATGGAGGAGACGATCCGTGTGACGCGCGCTAAGCTAAGGAGGCGCACGGCCACTGAGGATCCTGCTGGGAATTAGCTGCAGGCCGTTGTTTTCCCTGCACATTGTGTTGATCTTTTTTTTTTTTGAATTTTAGGCTGTCATGTTGTTTGGTGGAATGGAGATGTGTTGTTGTTCACTTGGTTCGTGTGACAGAGTTAATTATCTTATTTCTGTGTTTTCTTGGTGCCCTTTTTCTGTGATTTCAGTTGTAAATAACACTTTCGCTACGCATGTGTATATAGGTTAGCGGCATGGGCAACGGATGCCTGTAATTGCAACATTATACACTTCAATCTGGTGACTCCCTGGGTATCTTCAAGATGTCATTCAACACGGTTTTCATCAGCTGGGGCAAACAAGAGCAGTTGTTTTTCTATCACTCTGTACCACTACTTTGTTTGAATCCTTGGGGCATGCTGCAGTTAGGCCCCGTTTAGCAGTGCTCCTTTAGAGGAGCTGGAGCACTGGAGGAGAAGTCACCTTTTGCAGCTCTGGCTTCTCAACCAAAAACGGCTCTGCCCGAAAAAAAAAATGTTTGGTACAGGGTATAGCTCCTCTGAAGCAGCTGTTGGAGAAGTCACCTTTTGCAGCTCTAGCTTCTCAACCAAAAACGGCTCTGCCCAAAAAAAAATGTTTGATACAGGGTATAGCTCCTCTGAAGCAGCTGTTGCTAGAGCCGGAGTCAGAGCTATGCCAAAAATTTCTGACTACGTCAAAGGCTCGTTTCACTCTAATTTAAATGTTGTAACTCCTTATTTTATATTAATTAAAGCACACATGACTGCTGTTGACGCCAGATTGATTCCGGATCACACATCAGCTAGGGTTAGATCGTCTGGGCCACCACGGACGAAGAACACAACAAATATCTCACACTTACGTGGCAAAGAACAGAGAGATTTACGAGCAAACCACCAAAGGATAACCATTTGTCCTTGCGTGACGAAGAATGACTAGTTTCCGAGCAAACTAGCAAAGGATCCATCGAAGCTCTCATCCGGGAGGGACCTCGCCGGGACGAGGACGTCGCTAGGTTGCACTAGGTCGGCTGGCAAGCCTAGAGTGCCATCCTTAGTTATCGGATCATGGGATGAACGGCAGCATGGGGATTGGAAGAGATTCATTACTGCAATTTTTTGAGAAAATTTTTGGAAACTAAACAGACCCTTGGGATGCTCGTGGAGCAAGCGAAGTATATGAGGCAGAGACAAACGAGCTCGCCTCAATCAGGTCAAGCAGTTTGTATTTTTCTAAGCCTAACAAGCGGCATTGGCATGCTCCATGTGTACACTCCATACTGCCGACACGTCTCACTAGTTTAGAATATACATACATCGATCACCAGTGAAAATATTTGTCAGGAATAGAATAACTTAGGACCAAATCAAGGGGTGCTAATGGGGCTAGTACCGTGGTTTGCATATTGCATTTAAAGAGAAGCATCCATAATCTGATATCCATACACCAGTGTCCTAACCCAAACCATCATGTTCACACAAACTCTCAGCTGTTGTTGCTGGGTAGTGAAGATGAGAGTGCATTTCAACCCATTTGTTTATTTTTGTGAGGAAGAGATAGATGCAGAGAATTAAAGATGCATCTCGATCTCGTTATGTCAAAAGAAGAAATGTCCATTTTATTCCTGGTTAGCCTAGCCTGTCGCTCTTGTCAAACCCTTTGATCATCGCATCCAAGAAAGCTTCAATCGCCGCAGCTGGAGTGGCAGGCGTGCCAGGACGACAAGGCCGGGCTGGCCAGCCGGCCAGCCGGCCACCACCCTGCCGTCGCTTTCCGGCCGGCATCCTCCCAGGCCAGCTGCCAATCATCACGACGCGCCCGCGCGCCGACCATGACATATGCCTTCTCCTAACAGAGACGCAAACACACACACCCACAACACACCAGCGCTACCTGCTTTCGATCACGTACGTACGCAGCCCAAGTAGCGTGACGGGCAACGGGATCCCGCGGACACTCCGCTGTCCTCCATGGTCGACGCGTCGTCGTCGCCGCCGCCGCCGCCGCCGCCACGGTCACCGCGCAATCCGTCCCGCGAACGGCGCGGACAGAGCGAGAGACCGCGTGCGGTCGGGCGGGCAGGTTCGAGTGGCCGTCGCGTCGCGTCGACCACACCACCACCAGCAGCGCTGAACATGTGGGCGGGCGACCAAGCGGTCCCTCTTTCCGCGCGTTATCCAGCCGCCGACACCCCCCGGCCCAGCCAACCTTTTGCCCGGCCGGCTCGTCTTCTTCTCCTGCCTTTTTTAGCCTCCACGCGGGGACAAACAAATCAAACGCCAAGACGCAAAGCGACCGGCCGAGCACACGACACGAGCGAGCTCGACCCTCCTGCTGCTCTGCTACAGCTAAGCAAGCTTAGTGGGAAAGGGGAGAAAAGGCGGGCAGAGGCGTCGTCACGAGAGGCACGTCCACCGCCTGAGCTCACTCACCGCCACGCCACCGGTGCAACTTTCCATACACGCCGGGCTGGGGCTAGTAGTAGTGCTGGTATATATAAAGGGCGAGGGGGTCGTGGGCGCTATGGAGAGGAGTAATAGCAGCTGGTTCAGGTGGTGGAGGAAGAAGGCGCGGGAGGGGCAGGGCGTCGGCCGCCCCCGTGACCGTGAGAAGGTGGTGGTGGACGGATCGGAGATCCGGGAGTTGGTGGAGGACCGGGAGGCGTTCGGGGTGCTCGTGGACAGCAAGTTCCGGCAGCTCGACGCCGACGGTCACGGCATGCTCTCCGTGAGCGAGCTGCGCCCCGCCGTGGAGGACATCGGCGCCGCGCTCGGGCTGCCCGCGGAGGGGGCGTCGCCCAACACCGACCATATCTACTCAGAGGTATGCATCTGTGTGTTCACCGGAATTATGCTTGCAGCTTGCTGGTTTTGCTTATCAGGTGTTGTTAGTTGCTACTCCTACGTACTATACTTCCAAGACAAAGGAGCTACTATGGTAGCTGATGAAGTGAGATGATCACTGGCGGTTCGAAGCATTATGTGGTTATATATTGCCCTTTCTTCATTTCTTGGTTTCTTGGAGGTTTATACATGCTGCTTTAGTTCGGGATCAACGAGTAAGCCTCAAAAGCATGTGATTTTTTTTCCGACAGCATGGCCCATGTTTGGAGGGCTCTGCCCCTCTAGTTTGTCTAAGCTAAAACATAGTGCTTTAATATCCAGCTGTAATCAAAATAACAGAAACAAAATAACTCGCTCAAACATCCTTGATGTAATTGACTAACGTTTTGGAGCTGAAGCTCTGCCAAGAAAATCTTAATTTCCATTTAATCTACATATATAGTTGCATCCTTGACTGTGGATTGAGTACTCAACTGATCTACAGGATGCGAGCAGCCACTTCTCCCAATGAAATCGAGTCCTGGACTTGGTCACTAAATTACGACAGGTCGAATTGTCAGTGCTATTATTATTGAAAAGTTGTATGCATCATTATTGAAAAGCATGTATATTTATGACATGACAGCGACTTTGGCGCGCGCGTTCTGTCAGTATCAGATGGTGATAATAGCCTATCGACCACTGCCGTCCACTGTACTACATTACATGTACATGCTTGGAGTGTCAATACTTCAATAATAATCATTGAATTGTCAAACAAAGGAACGTTAATCATGAATTCCTGATCAACAAAACAGATGACAGATTTCGAAGGCAATGGCAGAAATCTCAGATTGATTGCAGGCTTCCACTTACCCTGTTCACAACCCGACTGGCGTGCGTGCAGGTGGTGAGCGAGCTGACTCATGGGACATCCCAGGGCGAGGTGAGCAAGGCCGAGTTCCAGGAGGCCCTGTCAGACATACTCCTCGGCATGGCGGCCGGGCTCAAGAGGGACCCCCTCGTGATACTGCGCATAGACGGCGAGGACCTCAGGGACTTCGTCGCCGGCAGCAGATACGAACCCACAGCTGCTGCCATCTTCTCGCAGGTCGGCTTCGGTTCTGAAGACGCGTCGTCTCTGCGTCAGCGCGTGTTGGCCGCTCTCCACAAGCTGACCGTCGACCACGGAGTGCCACCAGCTTTAGACACCTGGGTCGCGGAGAACATCGTGGAGCCGGCACTGCAGCAGCTTCCTGCGGATCAGCTTGAGCAGCAGCCGGCCTCCCGAGACGACCTGTTCCAGCAACTGAAGAAGCTGCTGGGCGCCATCGCCGATCGACTCCAGGAGCAGCCTGTGATCGTCGCGCACACCGACAACCACTATGACGGGAGTGGCGTCAAGAGGCTGCTGGCCAACAAATTCGAGTTGGACAAGGTACACCAAACCAAACTGTTTTTCTTTTCTTTTCTCAAGCTCAACAGTTGTGATTTTCAGTCGGTTTTGTTGCTGTTGGGGAATGCCAATAATGCCGATGTGTGTTAAATTAAATCTTGTTCTGTGCACCAGCTGTTGGATTCTGTTTGGAAAGGTTTACCAGCAGAACATAAGAGCAAGGCGTCCAAGGAGTACCTCATAGCGGCGCTTGATAAGATGGCCGATGCTGCAAGCCTGCCATATTATGGTGCTGTTGAAGAGGTACCATACTACCATCTCCAAATGGCGCACAGCATCCTCTAACCCCTCTCCTTTGGAACTAACAATGATGATATATGCTCAATCGGGACGAAGATTTTGATGTTTCTAATCATCTGTCAGGTGGATGCCGTCGTGGAAGAGTCGATCAAAACAGCGGGCGTGGAAGACGGAAAGGCAGCAGATGAAGCAGAGTTCAAGAAGTCCCTCACAGATGTCCTTAGGGCCATCATGCTGAGGCTGAACGACAACCCCGTTTTCGTCTCTACCGACATCGTCGTGCACGAGCCTTCATCGTTGGTGAATTGATTGAAGTCAAATGTACGACGGAAATATACAGGAAAACGGAACATACCAGGGTCACTGTTAGTATTTTTGAGCAGTGCCTGTGTTATTGCTTTTTTGTCCGATCACACAGGCACTGCCGTGCGACAGCATGCTCTGCTGGCTTGTTGCAAGTTTGCAACATGACAAGTTACGAAGATGCAGGCCATCTGGTTTGTTAACCCGATTGACATATAAGTTTGGAAATAAGGCGTTCAGGCCATACGTAATTACATATCATCAATGGCAACCTAATAGCTATCCTAAATTTTGTTTTGGTTGGGGATGCGCTTATGTGGAGCTCGGAGAAATGTGTTACTCTAAAATACAGTCATTCAATCAGATGGTTATATACTCGAGTCAAATGGTAACGAAGCGACAGTTTGCAGGAACTTCCCTTCATTCCGGATCTGAAAAGCCATCGACACGCTTGAGTTCAAAAGTGGTACTTCTTGATACAACACGCCACTTCACAGAATTAGTTCTGCTCCAAATGACTAATCAATGGAAGGAACAACCATCTCATCACCTCCGAAGGTTATCCTGATCTAGAAATTGTCTCAAGAACACGTCTCATTACTAGGATGAGATTGCTAAGACATAGCTAGGCCTTGTGCCTCTTGGTTTTTGTCTTAGGAGCCATGAAATCGTCATCGTCATCGTCATCTGTGTCATCACTTGCCTTCCTCTTCTTTTGAGACGTCAGTTTTCCAGCACTCTTTGCAGACGCAACTGACTTCTTTGCAGATGAAGGCAGAGCCTTGGTTGGAGTTGGAGAAGAAGGCTTTCTCTTGGCCACAGGTGTTTTGACTGGTGACTTAAGCTTTTGGCCTTGTTTCTTCTCAAAAACTTTTGTAGCCACATCCAACGGGAGCAAACCCCATTCCATCAACCTATGCGCATCCAAAGAGTAATTGAATATTTAGTTTGCTTTAATAAGAACATTCATGCATCCTTGAACTCCTGACACTGAAGGATAGATATATTAACACGGACTGCAGAAAAACCAGTTCGGTTCATAAATATGCATTCAGGTCTGGGAGCTGTGTCAGCGGACATTTGATCATTTGACCAGTTAATGATACCTTTCGGAATGTTGTAGGTGCACTCAGTAAGATGTTAAGTTAGTATATTCTATGGCAAGAGAATGATCTAGTGCAGTGATGAATTTGCTGGGAACTAGCTGAAACCAAGACACAGCAACTACCAAAATTAAAAGAGAGAGAGAGAGAGAGAGTTGCCAAAGGATTCTTTTTCATAACAGAAAGTAACCAATGCTTTAATATTTAAATTTAAACCAAGTAAAAAGGCTTAATATTTGGCATTATGCATGTTTTTTAAGGAATTCATATCAGAATGGCATGGTTTAAAATAAAAGGAGTTATTTCAGCTAACCTTAGTTTATCTTTCCACAAGATATTACTTCACAAGATACCTTTCGACTAATCTAACATCAACCAAACATAATGCTAAATATTAATTCACAACATCATGGAAGCACAGAAAGGCATGGTTCATTTCTTTATTAAACAACAAAGGACCCATTTCGTGAGAATCACAATCAGATTGGCCTTTGCGTGCAGGTTTACATGTTCAGAATTAGAGCTCCGCAAATACATGCCTAAGTTTGCTACGCTACAGCTTAATCATGCCATAGTGTCTTAGGCAGCTGTATGGTTCAGAAGCACGTGGCGCGCCACACTTTCTAAGCACCCTGTCCCACACATCATAGACTCTTTTTTCTAGCCAGAAAAGGTTGCCTTAGTTACCTAAGCTATAGTTGTGGACTTGTGGTACCCTTAGGCATCAATCAAACAGGATGTGCAGAATATTATGTTTCCTGCTACATCATATTATTAACACAGACTGTAATAACGAGTTACAAAATCCTAGAAAAATTCTTGTTTGTACTGTTGTTTACACAGTTACAGAATGTGAGCGTTGTTGCCATAATGATGCGTGTCACCACTGTGATTATCTTGCCAAAGGTGTGGCCTGACTGCTTGACAAACACTTTGTGAAGACGAATAGATCTCCAAAAGTTATGCAAGCTTTGGCAATGATTTATCAAACATATGACATATTTTATACCATTGGTTCTCAGGCACCAGATTGGTCTGTACTGATCCAACAAGATATGGGCCACACTACAGCTACATCTAGTTGGCTTGTAACACAAATCTCTACAAAGCTTATAAATATTTAGTATCTCACCAGGTAGCAGCCATGTCACTGGTGGGGACCTGCTCGTAGAGTGATTCATAGAATATCCTCAATGGATCCCTCTGCAGCAAAAAGAAAATTAGTTTGTTTTGCAGATGCATATCAGATTGGAGAAGGTTAGAATGGTCATACTTCTGCAGGAGGATCATGCTTCTGCCCTGGCAATTCATACACTTTCCTCTCTTTCTTCACCTTCTCTGTCTTTACAATGGCCAAGTTTGCCTCTTCTTTGACACCCACTCGTTTCTTCCTTTTCTTAACCTCCTTCACCAAGTCACAAGACAATAAGTAAATTTATAACAACAAAATATCAGCCCAAGTAGATTGCATACCTTGAGATCTTCCAAATCTTCATCTTTTAATTTCTTAACCTTGGATGTCTTGGCATTACTTCCAGCAGCACCTGCACTTTTCTTCTGTGATATTGGCTGAAAGGTGCATAATTGTTAACCTCAAAACAAGAAGCTAGAGAAATATAGCTTGAGAACAATAGGGCGTGAAAATTGCAACCATGAAATCACCATCATCATCAGAATCAGCTTCTTCTTTCTTAACTTTCGAAGCCTTCATATTGCTATTCGTGGTGCCTTTCTGCTTCACGTTTCCCTACAAAACAGGACAATGTTAGCTTGTTTAGAAGACACGAGAAAGAGTACCACAGTTCAGGAATCTAGGGCTACATCATGCCATGTGCTCATGTTAGGGCAACAGTGAAGATGCTAAATCAAAGTTAACAGCCCTCAGCTTTTGAACTAAATCCCAAAAATTCCATAAAATTCCCTGAGATACAGAAAGTCCCAGGTTATCCCAACATTGGCCTGGAGGCCGGGGCATATCCGACCGACGAGCGACGGCAAAGTTTCGCCTCTGCGTTTACAAATCCACAACATCCACAAATAAATAAAGTTGATAAAATGAGCTAACTGAAGGTAACCTAGCATTGCGCTAAAAAAATGGTAACCTAGCAAAAATATTATCCAAATAAATAAATCCCTCAAGACCTAGCGTCGCTCGCACCATGACGCCCGCCACGCCACAGGCCAGAAAACAGAGATCTGGGTAGATGCAAACAAACCTTCTTTCCCCGGGAACGCGAAATCGGCATGTTGTCTTCTTCGTCGTCCTCCTCCTTCTTGACCTTGGAGACGCTCGCATTACCCGATTTCTTGGCCCTAGAAATTGCCAGCGGAACGTTGTCCAATTCGTCGTCGTCTTCCTCCTCCTCCTTCGGGGGCTTCCTTACGGCTGCGGGACTGGCGGCGGCGGCGTCCTCCTCTCCGGCCATCGTTAACTCGCGCGGCGAGGCTTCGCTTCGTTTTTCTGCTGCTGCTGGCTGCTGATATTGCCTACAGCGGGGACGAAATACTGAGGCAGCGCTACGGCCCGCGAGTCCGTCAGGAACATAAAGATATTTGGTTCGGCGAACCGGCCCATATAGAAACGATCTTGATGGGCCCTTCCGACGGTCAGTGGATCAGAAATCCAAGGGAGTCACAAAAAAAAAAAAAACAGCAAGGAACCGCCGGTAAAAGGCCAGAAAAGAGACCAACCAAATGGAGCTCCAACACATTCTCCAGATCCAGAGATTCCCGACCACATAGGCCCACCGCCAACACCGAAGGAAGTGAGGGCGAGGTAGAAGAAGGCCAGTGGTACCTTATTCCGCCACCGTCACCCGGAGACCTAACCCTATAGTAAGTATCTAATGTACACCGCCGGTCGAAGATCCACCCTTCCCCCACACATCCGAGGGCCCAAAGGCCGCCGGAGGCGGAGAGGAACGGCGACCTCGCCGACGGGAGCGCGAGTCGCCCCTCTCAACTGTAGCAGAGAGAGTTCGAGAAAGAGGAAAGCCTGGTTGCAGATGGACTTGTTTTGGTCTTGTTTGGGCGCTGGTGCTTTTGATGCTCCTGAGCGCCGTTGGAGGATATTGGAGTGGTAGATCTGCTGTTGGCGAGTCTGCACCTCCTTTCTTCGGCGACGCTTCATGGAGATTAAAGGTAGAACTTGGCAGATCTGGATTTCTGTGTGTTCTAGATCCTGTCGTGTTCTTCCTTTCTCCATCCCTCGTCTTCGTCAGCTTTGGTCTGGTGAAGTTTCTTGGGATGTTTGTCTACCGGTCTGGGAGATCGGGTTATTTGTTACATCCCACCATTTCTGGTGTTTTGCATATCCTTCTGGATGTCTTCTTTACCGGTGCGTTGGGGTTCTTGCTGCTTGTGGTGTCGGACCTCTTCGACACCGGCGAGGTGATGGTCGTTGACCATCTTGATCGGCCAGTTTGTTCAACGTGTACATGGCATATTGGATTTCCCGATGTGCTAATCTTGGTGCCATTCCAAAACTGTGAAGCTACCTCGTCGGGAAGGTGGTCGGCTTCTAGGCGTCTCCTCCGACCGCCGGTGACGAGATCGACCGGGATTTCCTTACAAGGACTTGTTTGTAATTTTTATTTTTCTCAAGGGTGTCTTTGTAAGGTGTGTGATGTAAACTATCAGATATTTTGTGAAATATAACCCGGTTTCTCAAAAAAGACAAAAAAAACCCCACGATCCAAGGGAGCAACTGTCAGTCAATTGCCTATATAAAGTATCTGTTCGACTACGGGCAAATTTGGTACCGTACGCAACTACAACTGCAGAGGATCCGGCGCTTCAATTTCGCTATAATCCTGGCGACGATTTTTGTGATCCAGATATTGGAAAGCGTCTTTGTTGAGGCTTTTTTTTCAGCATCCGTCTTTGTCTAGGCTTGACTAGACACGAAAGGTCCGTCACAAATCAGACAGAACGATTTGTACCGGTAATACCTCTAGCTCTACTGCTCTAGGGACCCCAGGCGTCCACATTGATATGTGGATCACTTCAGTTCATACATGGAAACTGCCGGAGCATAGGGCATCCAAATCCAAAACCGATCAGGAATCCAGAGACTTACGGTCCACTCCAATTAGGCAATTCAAGGAAGGAAGCATATCAGCATGCAATCGCACGAAATCTTCCGCTACACGGATTTTGCTCTCCCCGGAAAGAAGGGAAAGCAGAGGACCGCGCCGCCGGTCTCCACGCGTACGCCGTGCCAGACGTCGCGCACCGACTAACCGACCCCTCAACCCTGTTCGTTTCGCTGGTAGCAGAATTAGCAGCCGTCTAGCCGTATTTTTCTCTTATAACAAATCAGCACACAGTACTTTCAGCCATAATAAATCAGCGCTTTATGCAAATCCTCCTCAATCACACTACACGAGTACTGGGCCTCATTTAATTCACAGAACAGGGGAGAAAAACACTATATCAGAATTCATGTAGCATTTCGTTTGTATTTGGTAAAAAATATCCAAATTTTGACTAACTAGGCTTAAAATGTTCGTCTCGCAAAGTACAACAAAACTGTGCAATTAGTTTTTGATTTCATCAACATTTAGTACTCCATGCATTTGCCGACATTTTGATGTGACGGGAATCTTCTTTTTGCACAGTAGAATTTGGGGAGAATTGGGGGAACTAAGGCCTCGTTTAGTTGGCAAAATTTTTGACAAAATGTAATTGTAGCACTTTTGTTGTTATTTGGCAATTAGTGTCTAATCATGGTCTAATTAGGCTTAAAAGATTCGTCTCGTCCATTTCGTCTAAACCGTGTAATTAGTTTTATTTTTTTATCTATATTTAATACTTCATACATACATCTAAAGATTTGATGTGACAGAGAATCTAGTGTTCTTTTATAAAATTTTTGGCAACCAAACAAGGCGGGGCTACTATTTGCTGCGTGAGCTTTCCGATTGTCAAGTGTCAAATCAGCAGGCCTGGGCGTCCGATCCTCTGCTTCCACGGTCCCTGCGTACGATCTGCACACGTCAGCAGGAGGAGCCTTTGGGTCGTTACACGCACCTATCCGTCTCCACGCACACGGCACGATCGTGGTTGGTTACACGCGCCTATATCCCTATCTTCGGTTCGCCGGTTCGCCCCCACGTCCGCCTCTTTTTCGGCTCGCTTTCCCCTGCCTTCGCCCAAGGCTCCCCTGCTGCTCCGAAGTCCAAACCCAGAGCAACCAACCAAGGGCCAAGGCAACAACCGGCGCAGCACGCAGGCAGCCAAGGCAACCAGCCATGTCGTACTACGGCGACCGGCGCGCGGAGTCGTCGATCGTGGAGGCGTTCACGCTGTCGCCGCTGCCGTACCCGGTGATCCTGATCCTGCTCATGGTGACGCTCCTGCTGGGCGTCTCCTGGTTCTTCACCTACGAGGACTTCATCGAGGAGGCGTCGCAGCAGCTGAGCTGGGCGCTGCTGGCCGTGCCCATCGCGCTCGTCCTCCTCATCCGCTGGATCTCCTCCGTCGACTCCTTCGAGGGATACTTCGGCTTCTACCCCAGGGAGAGCCGCTG
This sequence comes from Saccharum hybrid cultivar R570, assembly GCA_038087645.1. Lineage (NCBI taxonomy): Eukaryota > Viridiplantae > Streptophyta > Magnoliopsida > Poales > Poaceae > Saccharum > Saccharum hybrid cultivar. The sequence goes on from JAQSUU010000012.1 coordinate 17,935,220, forward strand.
GAAGGGCTACGAGCGGCCACCCGCCGAGGGCAGCTCGCCCTGGGGCGTCGCCATGGTCGTCCTGCTCCTCCTCGTCCTCGCCAGCTTCCACTCCACCATCCAGGACATGTGGAGGCCGTGAACGAACCGGCGAATCCTGCTTCCATCTCAGTCTCATACGTGATTCTTCTCTGTACCTGCATGCAGTGTGCTCGATCAGCTTTTTCTTGCGCGCTTGGTTGGTTCCAGTTCTTCCTCTTCGCGCGCACGTATGAGCTTGTACTGGTTGCTGGTTGATCCATCGATGATTCGATGTACATATAGTATGTTATTATTATAATTAGGGGGATGCTGCAGCTGGCTATTAGCTGCAGGCTATAGGGTTTGGGGATGATATACTCATCAGTTAGCTGCCTGTAACACAGTGATTTTGGTTTTGTCATAGTAATCGCGATTCTTGGCTTGTTTCTGAACTGGATGTATCTTTTTTCAAGGCTCCTTTGCTTTGGTTCCCTGTCCTGGAATTGACTGGAACCGTCTCGCACACTTTGTTCTCTCTTTCCACCAAACACGGCCACGGATACTATATTCTTGCGTGAATTATACGTGGACACTATACTGTGGGTGTCTGAGATTCTTTACTTGGCCAGCGCTCATCGTCAACATGGAAACAACAGTTGGCAATTGGCATGGTCCATGGGAGATACTAATATATGCTTCAAACGTGCAAGTACAGCGGCGTCACTCGATCAGGTCATATACGTAGTACAGGACTAATCAATGGGCATGTCTATGGTATGCACAGGAAAAAAAGGTTGTAGATGTGATAAGAGCGGGCACTGCATTCGGCGCCGGCAATCATGCCACTCGCCTCCTACTCTACTCTATCTTTCCGTTTGGCCATATACTTGAATGGTTTCAGAGTTCAGAGTTGAGACCGCTGAGAGTTACGCGTCTCCATTCTCAGCCCATGCTTGTCCTGTAATGTCCGGGCAGCGATCGTGTTGGAGAAGCGGACAGCACTTTGACGAACACACGGAGGAAGACAAGGAGTGGTGGTGGTTGGCCCGTCGCCCGTCGACAGGGAACCTTTTGTGCTCCAAATCCAAATTAATTTTCTTCCGGCAGAGAGAAAAGTTGCAGCAGCAGCTTCTAGGGGATTTGCAACGTTGGCAGCCCCTCGACCTGTCGACCAGTGGACCGGCTCCTGTGCCTGTGGTGTACGAGGAGTAGCTTATATTACTGGACTGGAAAATTGGGAAACGTCCAACCAGTTTCACCCTCGGAAAGATGGGCTTGTTTAGTTCGGATGAAAAGTTAAAACTTTTCAAAATTTCTCATCACATCAAATCATTGCACGTATGCGCGGGATATTAAATGTATGTAAAAAAATAACTAATTGTACAATTTATCTGTAATTTGAGAGACAAATCTTTTTAAGCCTACTTAAACCATGGTGGAACAATAATTACGAAATACAAACGAAAGTGCTACGGAACTTTTGAGGCAAAATTTTTTACCATCTAAACAAAACCGAAATTCGTTTTCCGCAGTCGTCCATCGCCCTCGAGGCAGCCGACCCATCGATCAGTTCACGTCTCCTCTCCTGTCACGGCCACCTCATCGTCATCCTGTGTGGCTCGCCAAGTGTCACAGAACCTCCTAATTACGATGGCCCACAAGTACACTTCATTGTCATAATGACCTCTGACAGTCGTACTTATGTTCACCATAACTTAAAAGACCTGCTTTCCTCCGAACAGGATCCAATCACAGGAGTATTGCAATATTACAACAGTTTATTCAAAATATTCAACAGAGTAAAGTAGCGGAAGTCTTACAATAACATAGATTACAAACCAGTTTTCAAACTTCAAACATTATGTAACATTATTACAAACCATTAGTAGAGAAGTATCGGTAGTAACTTTATTACATCACACAAGCGAGATGCCTTGCCCAAAGGCCACACAATCTACTCGTCGTCACTGTCTTCAACCACGACGGTCATGCAACAAGGCTCGAAGCAGACTTGTTCATGAACCGCACCTGCAACAAGGGGTTAACAAACCCTGAGTACGAGAGTACTCAACAAGACTTACCCGACTAGGACAAAGACTCCAAGGGCATGCTAGCTTTAGGGAATCAAGGTACGGGTAATCAAGAATCAAATTTTCTTTTGCAGAAAAGCTTACTAAGGTAAGTCCTTATCTTCAATATTTTACTTTTACCATTGATGGTTCATTAACCAATTCTAGGTGATCCTAATCTAGATCAAAGTAATTATCATCAAAACCTTTCTCATTCTTTCTTTCAATTCCAGTTCTTAACTACGATGTAAGTCAGGCGATCGAGTCTCCATAACCGAGGAGCAACGACAATTCGAACCGATTATACCCAGCTGGGGATCCCTAACATCACGACATATGTAGAACCGAATCTTGCATATATCAACCCTCATTTAGATCTCCCAAAACCAGAACGTGTCCATCGCCACCCGAGAGTACAGTACTCCTCGAACCCGACCAAATTCTAGCCCCGAGGGTACACGCTACTCTCGCCATCTCTCCACTCCCAGTGCGAGGTTAGACGTTCTCGTAATGGAATCACCAACATTTTGGGCTTACCCAAGGCATGAGGTTAGTTGCAAAGTCTCGAACACAACAGGCTTACAACGAACGGGCCTTAACTGACAAGGCGGAAACAATACATTGAGACTCATTCCCCAATGCATGTTAGCAGTGGCCAAACCACCCGCCCGATCTTTCAAGTTTATTCTCATATTTCAATATTCATTCGATATGCCGTCATGGCTATGTAAACATTTCATTTAAAAGCTTAACTTCTAAGCATAGCGAAGCATACTACGCATTTTCCGTAAAACAGGTATCAAGGTTGATATCGCAATAATCAAGGATGATAATGCAGCAATTAGGTTATCACTCAACTCCTAATTACCTAATGCAGTAAACCATATTATAAAATAATAAAACATTTGTAAAAATTCAAGGTAGGGTTTAAATGCACCGGGGCTTGCCTTGTTCGCACACGACGATCGACTCAGACTCGAGGACTCCACCGCTCGGTCCGAAACTCACTGACGATCGCTCTTCTCCGGAAGCTTGATCGATGACTTCGGCTTCTTCGAAAGCGGAGACTACACGAATACATAACATGCTTTAACATGATGCTCGATGATAAACATGATGCTTGATGATAACATGCTACGAGTTACGACTTGAGTACAACTTACTTCTACGGTACAGTCGCAAACAGAAAACCTACTAACTAGAAGCGACGATTCCAGTGATACCAGCTTTTAACCTAACAAGTTACTAACGAGCTCAATCATGAAATTAAGGTGCCAAAGATCACCAAAGGGTAGTGACCTAAGGACATCACTCAATCAAAAGGCACACAACACTTAAAGTTCTCAAATTAACATTTATTTTCTATTTAACTAATTAGGGCATAATTAGGAGTTGATCAAATTTTACCTAATCAAGCTCAAACTTTTTCTATGGCTTAAGAATGAATTACAACAGTCTTATAATAAATTTCATAATTTTTGGATCAATAAATTAATTATTAAAATTCCAGAAAGTTGCATTTAATCTTTAATGAAACTAATTAATTCTACTGCACAAAGTATTCAAATTCGTGATTTAACATTTTTCCTAGATAGTTTATACATTGAGAAGCTTACACAAAAATTTTCATAAATTTTGGAACTCTACACAATTTTTAATGAAATAAACAAATAGCAACACTATTCATTTATTTGAAAAAGAAAACAAAAACGAAAATCCGAACCGGGCCGATCTCCTTTTCTCCCGCGGTCCGGCCCAGCCGAGCGGCCCGCTCGCGCGCGCCCGCGCTCGCGCTCGCGCTCGGCCCAGCGACGCGGCCCAGCAGCGCGGCCTGCCTCGCGCCCGCGCGCTTGCTCTCTCTCTCTCTCGCTGACACCGCGTCCCCACATGTCATCCCTCACCTCCGTCTCCCCCTCGCTCTTCCGCGCGCTCACCCGCTCTCCCACGGTGGCCGGCCGGTGACCGGCGCTTCGGTCGACTAACCGACCCTACCAACACCTTCTACACCTCCCCACGATTCCATTTTGCTACTAAACACCCTGGCTCGAGCTCCGGCGACAGCTCACCGACGACGGTGGCGGCTCGACAACCACGGTGACCGGCGACTCGATGGTACAACACGGTAGCGGTTAAATTAGTGCGAGGAAAACGATCAGGAGCTCACAGCGGTGACGATGGCGGTCTCGGGGAGGACGGAGAGAAGCTAGAGTGGCCTGGCCACGGGAAGGCGACGATGGCGGTGCTCCGACCGGAGTTGGGCACGGGAGCGGGCGGCTATGGTGATCTAGGCGGAGTTAAGCTCGCTCGGGTGGTTCACGAGGTGCGCGAGGATGAGGCGGAGTTAATGGTGCGGTTGGCGTGGCTGGAGGTGGCTCGACGGCGGCAGCGGCGAGCGGCGGAGCTGCGGTGGCGGCGGTGGCGAAAACAGGGAAAATGAAAATCGCCACTGTGAGCTCGACGTATATATAGGGAACGGTGGCGGTGACTGTGCTGGAAGACGCGCGACGTCGCGCTGGCGATCGAGGACTCGCCTGGAAGCCGGCCGAAGCCGCCCGGCGTCTCGCCGGCGCCCATACCGCGCGGTGGTCGGCGGTGATTGGTCGGACACTGTAGCTTCCCCCCAAACTTTGAATTTTCAAACTGTTTTCTCAAATTACTCTCAAATTCATGTAACAACTTGAAAAACTTCCAATCTATGAAATCTTCAGAATTTCAAGCTCTACAAGTTTTGTATTGAACACTTTTTCAAATTCTCACTGGATTTTGAAATTTGAGTTTAAATTCAAAAGAGGACACATTTTTCAGATTGGTAATTTAGAAATTACTTTTGATTTTACATTAAAACTTCAAAATCTCCAAACATCAAAGTTGTATAGCTTGACCAGACCTACAACTTTGCTGTTCAAAACTTTTTCAAATTCAGCCTTCCTTTTGAAATCATAGTTTGGAGACAAAAATGAATTAAATTTGAAATTTGTTTATTTTCAAAATTGCTCCATATTTTTCACTAAAACTTTGAAAACTCAAAACACCAAAGTTGTAGCCCTTGAAAAGTTCTACAAACTTGGTTTTGAACTTTTTCCCAAATTTTGCTTAGATTTTAAATTATTTCAAAAGGGGTAAAACAGGGTTTTGAAATTTAAGGTTTTCGGGGAAATTTTAAATTGAAATTTGTTGCTACTTTGATTGGTGATTACTTAGTGATCAAAACCTCACCCAAGGGCATAATTTGGACCAACATAACATGGTTGACCAAATGCCACTCTTGGTTGACCAATTAGCTTTTGAAATTCTTTTACATTTCTTCCCAGATTTGAATTTAAATTTGAATCGGAAAACTCGTGACAAGTTTTGGGACTCCAATTCAAATTCAAATTTGGAGCTTCATTTTAGATGTTGTACTTGAGCTCATACCCTACACTTGACACTAGTGTGCAACACAGTCGCACACCTCAAATTACGCAGGGCATGGACTAAGTATTTGCGGTGGCATTCGAAATTAGGGTTTTCGGGTTCGGAGCACACCACTGAGAAACACATTCAACCTAAATAAGTAAACTCGTTTTAGTTGATGCATAACAAGTTTAACCTAACAGGGATGCTTTGCAATGCATTATGATGACATGGCAGATTAATTAGGACTATAACACCCGGGGTGTTACAACCCTTCCCCCTTAAAGAAATCTCGTCCCGAGATTTAAAGCCTTGAGTTAAGTAATAGAAAATGAAACGTGTCAAGCAAACACGTCCAAGACTTGTCTACAAAACAGGTAGGGGTTTTCTGCATTACAATGATTTTAAAAGGATAGGTTACAGTTTAAAGAGGAAATTGCAACCTAGATAGAAGCGAAGAACTCCGAGAAATTCTCCAACAGGTGATCCTCCGATTCCCAGGTGGCTTCCTCTTCTGAATGTTGATTCCACTGTATTCTGTACCATTTAGTTGTTCTACTGCGGGTAACACGATCTTTTTGATCCAAAACTCGGACAGGATATTCAGAATATGTCAAATCCGGTTCAAGTTCAACTCCCTCAACATCAACCACTTGATCATGTACTTGTAGACACTTCTTCATTTGTGATACATGAAATACATTGTGCACTGCTGACAGTTGTTCAGGCAACTTTAACTTATATGCCACCTTTCCACATTGTTGAATGATTTGAAAAGGACCAATATAACGTGGTGCGAGTTTGCCTCTGACTCCAAATCTGCTAACTCCTTTCATGGGTGATACTTTTAGATAAACATAATCCCCTACTCGGAATACCAAAGGTCTACGCCTTTTATCAGCATAACTCTTTTGCCTGGACTGAGCAACTTTTAAATTATTCTGGATCTGTCGAAATTTTTCTTCTGTTTGTTTCACAAGATCAACATCGAAAAACCATCTTTCTCCCGGTTCTGACCAATTCAATGGAGTTCTGCACCTGCGGCCATACAATGCCTCAAACGGTGCCATTTTGATACTCTCTTGATAACTATTATTGTAAGAGAATTCTGCTAACGGTAACCACTCATCCCAAGTGTCTGAATAATTAAGTGCACATGACCTTAACATATCTTCTAGAATTTGATTGACCCTTTCAGTCTGACCACTTGTCTGTGGATGATAAGCGGTACTGTGCAAAAGTTCTATACCTAGGGACTCATGTAGGTGTCTCCAAAATTTGTTAACAAACTGCGTACCTCTATCTGATACAATGGTCTTTGGTACCCCATGAAGGCTCAGGATTCGTGCAATATAAATTCTTGCATAAGTTATAGCAGAATAGTCCACCTTAACTGGAATAAAATGAGATGACTTTGTCAGTCGGTCCACAATGACCTAAATTAAATCAAAGCCTCTTGAGGTCTTAGGTAACCCAGTAATGAAATCCATACTGATATCTTCCCATTTCCAGGATGGAATGGGCAAGGGTTGTAACATTCCTGCCGACTTCAGGTGTACTGCCTTTACTTTACAACAAGTGTCACATCTGGCAACATATTTGGCGATCTCAATTTTCATTTTGGTCCACCAGAATTGCTGTTTCAAATCTTGATACATCTTATTACTCCCTGGATGAATAGAAAACCTTGTCCTATGTGCTTCATCAAGAATGAGTCGACGTAACTCTGGAACCTTTGGGACCACAAGCCGGTTCTTAAACCACAATACATCTGCATCATCAATACTGAAATCTATCGGTTGACCAGTTCTAACTTTTTCTTTGATGTGAGTTATTCCGGAATTCTTTCTCTGAGCAGACACAATCTGATCTTTGATTGTTGATTCCACTGTGACATTAGTCAACTGACCTTGTGGAACTATTTCAATATTCAACCTTTCCAACTCATAACACAAACTGTAATCCATTGGCTGCACAGTCGTACAATGGCAACGATTCTTTCTACTGAGTGCATCAGCAACTACATTCGCTTTTCCAGGGTGATAGTGTACTTCTAAATCATAGTCCTTTGTTAACTCAAGCCACCTTCTTTGCCTCATATTCAATTCTGACTGAGTAAAGATATACTTTAAGCTCTTGTGATCTGTATACATGTGGCAAGTATTACCTAACAAGTAATGACGCCAGATTTTTAATGCATGAACCACAGCTGCTAGTTCAAGATCATGTGGCAGATAATGTTCTTCATGGCGCTTCAACTGTCTTGAGGCATAAGCAATGACTCTGCCTTCTTGCATCAATACGCAACCAAGGCCAATACCTGAGGCATCACAGTAAACATCAAATGGCTTTTCTATATCTGGTTGTGCCAAAACTGGAGCAGTTGTCAATGACTTCTTTAAAATTCTAAAAGCTTTCTCACATTCTGGAGACCATATGAACTTAGTTTGATTCTTCAACAACTCTGTGATTGGCTTGGCTACCTTTGAAAAGTCAGGTATGAATCGACGGTAATAACCCGCCATTCCCAGAAAACTTCGGACTTCATGAACTGAGATTGGTGGTTTCCAATTCAGAATATCTTCCACTTTGCCAGGATCTACTGCTACTCCTTCGGCTGACAACACATGTCCTAAGAATTGCACTTCTCTTAACCAAAACTCACATTTACTGAACTTGGCATACAGTTGGTGATCTCTCAGACGAGTCAGAACAACTCTGAGATGCTCAACATGCTCTTCTTCACTTTTGGAGTATACCAGAATATCATCAATAAAAACAACCACAAACTTGTCAAGTTCCGGCATGAAAACTGAATTCATCAGATACATGAAATGTGCCGGTGCATTAGTGAGACCAAAAGACATAACTAGGTACTCATACAGTCCATATCTGGTGGTGAATGCAGTCTTTGGGATATCTTCAGGTCGAATCTTGATTTGATGGTACCCTGATCAAAGATCAATCTTGGAAAATACCTTTGCCCCCGCAAGCTGATCAAAGAGTAGATCAATGCGAGGCAACGGATATTTATTCTTAATGGTTACTTCATTCAGCGGTCGATAGTCAACACACATCCTTAAAGTCTGATCCTTCTTCTTGACAAAAAGAGCTGGACATCCCCATGGTGAGGAACTGGGTCTGATAAAACCTTTGTCGCGTAACTCTTGCAATTGATCCTTAAGTTCTGCCAATTCATTGGGTGGCATTCTCTAAGCTCTCCGGGATATTAGGGCAGTACCCGGTTTTAACTCAATCACAAACTCTACATCTCTGTCCGGTGGCAGACCTGGTAGATCATCTGGAAACACATCCGAAAATTCACAGACTACCGGTATATCACAAATCTCATGTACTGAAGTTGCACATATACTTTCAACTGTTCTCTTCGGGATAGGAAGTTGGATAAGAAGATGAGATTTATTATCTGGCAGGTTCAACCTTATAGTTCTGTGCAGTGCATCTATAAGGGCTCCTCTTTGGTACATCCAATTCATACCCAGGATTACATCTATATCCTGTTTCTGTAATATTATCATTGAGGTAGGGAATATATGCCCACCTAACTCTATAGGTACGTCACGTACCATCTCCTTAGTACACAGTCGTCCCCCGGGCGACTGGATAAAGAAATCCTCTTGTGTTCCCATAATTGGAATGTCATACTTAACAACAAAGGTGCGATTTATGAATGTATGCGATGCACCTGAATCAAATAACAGTACTGCTGGATGATTAGCAACAGGGAACATACCCATCATAACAGGTTCTCCCTCTGGGATTGCACTTGCTTGAGTGTAGAATACACGTCCGGTCTTCTTCTTCTCACCCTTACCCTTCTGAACATTCAGATTATTGTTCTTACTCTGAGGTTGTTGCTGTTGTGGTACGGGAGCTCTGGGATAATTAGGATTGTACTGCCTTGGATACGGGCAATCCTTGGAAAAGTGGCCTGGCTTTCCACAGTTGTAGCAGGGAAAGTTATGGGTTACTGGAGTCTGGTTTCGAATACCAGGGGCATTCGGCTGCTGTGGATATTGCGGAATTGCGGCAGGACGGAAAAACGTCTGCGGCTGAGCTTGGTACTGCGATGGACGATAAGTTGGGCGGAAATGGTTCTGAGGGTGATAAACAAACTTCTGGCGTTTCTTAATGCCGCCAGACGGACTTGAAAACACTGGCTTCTTTTTCTTCGACTCCTTGTGCAGTCGGGACTTCTCTTCTGACGCAATAGCCACATTGACTATCTCATGGTAAGTAGCATTATAGCAGGTGACTAATGCTTCCTGGATTCTGGTACTCAAACCTCTCATGAAACAACTCTTCTTCTTTGCATCGGTATTCACATATTCAGCTGCATACTGGGACAGATGATTGAATTTGCCCACATATTGTAGAACGGTCTGGTTCCCTTGCTTCAGTGAGAGAAACTCCTCTAGCTTCATGGCCATGACACCATCTGGGATATAATGTGCTCTAAAGGCTTCACGAAACTCCTGCCAAGTGACACGGTGGCCAGCAGGCTGTGCGGCGACTAGATTCACCCACCATGCCCCTGCGGCACCTCTGAGTTGTTGTGCTGCAAACACAGGTTTCTGGTGCTCTGTGCACTGTAAAAGTTCAAACTTCTGCTCCATGGTTCGGAGCCAGTCATCCGCCTCTAGCGGCTCATCTGCCTTCGAGAACACTGGTGGACGGGTATCGATGAAATCCACATAAGTGGTTTCCCCTCCATTGTTACGGCCTCGACGACCCTGATTCCCATTCTGATTCTGATTCTGAGCCAACAGGGTAGTGGCATTAACCAGTGCGGCAATAGCTTCTGCCAAGGTAGGTGGAAACGGTGGGGGATTCGGATTATGGTCCCCTTCCTGGGAAGTTCCAGTACCGTCCATCTGTTGTACACAAACCATGTTTATTTACATTGCTTTATTGAATTAAAAAGCAGTTAGGACAGAACTTGTATACAAACACAAACTTATCTTACATTATTTCATTACAAACTTGCTCACAAGCAAGAAACTACCCACTAAGGTTCTTAGAAAGCAGGAAAGACTATTATATTACACAACCATCCATGTCGACCCTTCACTCCTCATCATCATCGCTGATCACGATCACTTCCTCCTCATTCTCTGGAGCACTTGCACCAGTGACATGACTTGCATCATCCCCACTTTCCATCACGGGTTCATCTTCTTCTGGATCTTCTTCATTGTCCTCTCCATCAGGAACAACCACGGCACCAACATCATCTTCCACTGCCTGGGGCTGATGATTGGGATTCATCAGATCATTTAGCCTATGCACTTCCTCATGTAGAACTGTGTTGTACTGCTCCAGGTGTGTCACATAAAGCTCCAACTCACGAACACGAGCCCTGGCTTCTGTCTCCTTTTCTAGAGACTCATTCAGGAACTATTTCCAAAAACGCATGTTGCGCTTCAGTCGCTCCACTTCTGATGTAAGCCTTGCAACCTCTGACTCTGAATCCGGGTTCGGATTACGGCTACTGCTTGCTCCATCAACTATGGCGGCCAACTGATGACGCGGCACTCCTTGCGGACCCGTTTTCTTGCGAGGAGTCGTCTTCACACGTGCCATCCTAAAGCAAGACAGAATTAGGACGATAAGAACAGATAGGAGGGATCTGAAGGTTAGCATGAATAGGATTGAACCTTACTTAACCCAAACCACTTTAAAAGGGAAGGTAACTTAAGCAGGTTAATTAAACATGATGCATGCATCGTACTTACGATCTAACAGAAAGATTTAAGTAACACAAGCAATCTTTATAACATAGGGCACTATACATGATACTTCACTACGAAGCTTTCAAATATGAGCTAAGGAAACTATAGAATTGATTAAGATAAGCAAAAGCAATTTGGACCAAAATATCAATATTAAGTTTGTTGACCCAAATCATTTTGAAGTTTTACAAAGTAATACTACAATAACTCGAGTGATTATGCTCTGGTACCAGCTGTCACAGAACCTCCTAATTACGATGGCCCACAAGTACACTTCATTGTCATAATGACCTCTGACAGTCGTACTTATGTTCACCATAACTTAAAAGGCCTGCTTTCCTCCGAACAGGATCCAATCACAGGAGTATTGCAATATTACAACAGTTTATTCAAAATATTCAACAGAGTAAAGTAGCGGAAGTCTTACAATAACATAGATTACAAACCAGTTTTCAAACTTCAAACCTTATGTAACATTATTACAAACCATTAGTAGAGAAGTATCGGTAGTAACTTTATTACATCACACAAGCGAGATGCCTTGCCCAAAGGCCACACAATCTACTCGTCGTCATTGTCTTCAACCACGACGGTCATGCAACAAGGCTCGAAGCAGACTTGTTCATGAACCGCACCTGCAACAAGGGGTTAACAAACCCTGAGTACGAGAGTACTCAACAAGACTTACCCGACTAGGACAAAGACTCCAAGGGCATGCTAGCTTTAGGGAATCAAGGTACGGGTAATCAAGAATCAAATTTTCTTTTGCAGAAAAGCTTACTAAGGTAAGTCCTTATCTTCAATATTTTACTTTTACCATTGATGGTTCATTAACCAATTCTAGGTGATCCTAATCTAGATCAAAGTAATTATCATCAAAACCTTTCTCATTCTTTCTTTCAATTCCAGTTCTTAACTACGATGTAAGTCAGGCGATCGAGTCTCCATAACCGAGGAGCAACGACGATTCAAACCGATTATACCCAGCTGGGGATTCCTAACATCACGACATATGTAGAACCGAATCTTGCATATATCAACCCTCATTTAGATCTCCCAAAACCAGAACGTGTCCATCGCCACCCGAGAGTACAGTACTCCTCGAACCCGACCAAATTCTAGCCCCGAGGGTACACGCTACTCTCGCCATCTCTCCACTCCCAGTGCGAGGTTAGACGTTCTCGTAATGGAATCACCAATATTTTGGGCTTACCCAAGGCATGAGGTTAGTTGCAAAGTCTCGAACACAACAGGCTTACAACGAACGGGCCTTAACTGACAAGGCGGAAACAATACATTGAGACTCCTTTCCCAATGCATGTTAGCAGTGGCCAAACCACCCGCCCGATCTTTCAAGTTTATTCTCATATTTCAATATTCATTCGATATGCCGTCATGGCTATGTAAACATTTCATTTAAAAGCTTAACTTCTAAGCATAGCGAAGCATACTACGCATTTTCCGTAAAACAGGTATCAAGGTTGATATCGCAATAATCAAGGATGATAATGCAGCAATTAGGTTATCACTCAACTCCTAATTACCTAATGCAGTAAACCATATTATAAAATAATAAAACATTTGTAAAAATTCAAGGTAGGGTTTAAATGCACCGGGGCTTGCCTTGTTCGCACACGACGATCGACTCAGACTCGAGGACTCCACCGCTCGGTCCGAAACTCACTGACGATCGCTCTTCTCCGGAAGCTTGATCGATGACTTCGGCTTCTTTGAAAGCGGAGACTACACGAATACATAACATGCTTTAACATGATGCTCGATGATAAACATGATGCTTGATGATAACATGCTACGAGTTACGACTTGAGTACAACTTACTTCTACGGTACAGTCGCAAACAGAAAACCTACTAACTAGAAGCGACGATTCCAGTGATACCAGCTTTTAACCTAACAAGTTACTAACGAGCTCAATCATGAAATTAAGGTGCCAAAGATCACCAAAGGGTAGTGACCTAAGGACATCACTCAATCAAAAGGCACACAACACTTAAAGTTCTCAAATTAACATTTATTTTCTATTTAACTAATTAGGGCATAATTAGGAGTTGATCAAATTTTACCTAATCAAGCTCAAACTTTTTCTATGGGTTAAGAATGAATTACAACAGTCTTATAATAAATTTCATAATTTTTGGATCAATAAATTAATTATTAAAATTCTAGAAAGTTGCATTTAATCTTTAATGAAACTAATTAATTCTACTGCACAAAGTATTCAAATTCGTGATTTAATATTTTTCCTAGATAGTTTATACATTGAGAAGCTTACACAAAAATTTTCATAAATTTTGGAACTCTACACAATTTTTAATGAAATAAACAAATAGCAACACTATTCATTTATTTGAAAAAGAAAACAAAAACGAAAATCCGAACCGGACCGATCTCCTTTTCTCCCGCGGTCCGGCCCAGCCGAGCGGCCCGCTCGCGCGCGCCCGCGCTCGCGCTCGCGCTCGGCCCAGCGACGCGGCCCAGCGACGCGGCCTGCCTCGCGCCCGCGCGCTTGCTCTCTCTCTCTCTCGCTGACACCGCGTCCCCACATGTCATCCCTCACCTCCGTCTCCCCCTCGCTCTTCCGCGCGCTCACCCGCTCTCCCACGGTGGCCGGCCGGTGACCGGCGCTTCGGTCGACTAACCGACCCTACCAACACCTTCTACACCTCCCCACGATTCCATTTTGCTACTAAACACCCTGGCTCGAGCTCCGGCGACAGCTCACCGACGACGGTGGCGGCTCGACAACCACGGTGACCGGCGACTCGATGGTACAACACGGTAGCGGTTAAATTAGTGCGAGGAAAACGATCAGGAGCTCACAGCGGTGACGATGGCGGTCTCGGGGAGGACGGAGAGAAGCTAGAGTGGCCTGGCCACGGGAAGGCGACGATGGCGGTGCTCCGACCGGAGTTGGGCACGGGAGCGGGCGGCTATGGTGATCTAGGCGGAGTTAAGCTCGCTCGGGTGGTTCACGAGGTGCGCGAGGATGAGGCGGAGTTAATGGTGCGGTTGGCGTGGCTGGAGGTGGCTCGACGGCGGCAGCGGCGAGCGGCGGAGCTGCGGTGGCGGCGGTGGCGAAAACAGGGAAAATGAAAATCGCCACTGTGAGCTCGACGTATATATAGGGAACGGTGGCGGTGACTGTGCTGGAAGACGCGCGACGTCGCGCTGGCGATCGAGGACTCGCCTGGAAGCCGGCCGAAGCCGCCCGGCGTCTCGCCGGCGCCCATACCGCGCGGTGGTCGGCGGTGATTGGTCGGACACTGTAGCTTCCCCCCAAACTTTGAATTTTCAAACTGTTTTCTCAAATTACTCTCAAATTCATGTAACAACTTGAAAAACTTCCAATCTATGAAATCTTCAGAATTTCAAGCTCTACAAGTTTTGTATTGAACACTTTTTCAAATTCTCACTGGATTTTGAAATTTGAGTTTAAATTCAAAAGAGGACACATTTTTCAGATTGGTAATTTAGAAATTACTTTTGATTTTACATTAAAACTTCAAAATCTCCAAACATCAAAGTTGTATAGCTTGACCAGACCTACAACTTTGCTGTTCAAAACTTTTTCAAATTCAGCCTTCCTTTTGAAATCATAGTTTGGAGACAAAAATGAATTAAATTTGAAATTTGTTTATTTTCAAAATTGCTCCATATTTTTCACTAAAACTTTGAAAACTCAAAACACCAAAGTTGTAGCCCTTGAAAAGTTCTACAAACTTGGTTTTGAACTTTTTCCCAAATTTTGCTTAGATTTTAAATTATTTCAAAAGGGGTAAAACAGGGTTTTGAAATTTAAGGTTTTCGGGGAAATTTTAAATTGAAATTTGTTGCTACTTTGATTGGTGATTACTTAGTGATCAAAACCTCACCCAAGGGCATAATTTGGACCAACATAACATGGTTGACCAAATGCCACTCTTGGTTGACCAATTAGCTTTTGAAATTCTTTTACATTTCTTCCCAGATTTGAATTTAAATTTGAATCGGAAAACTCGTGACAAGTTTTGGGACTCCAATTCAAATTCAAATTTGGAGCTTCATTTTAGATGTTGTACTTGAGCTCATACCCTACACTTGACACTAGTGTGCAACACAGTCGCACACCTCAAATTACGCAGGGCATGGACTAAGTATTTGCGGTGGCATTCGAAATTAGGGTTTTCGGGTTCGGAGCACACCACTGAGAAACACATTCAACCTAAATAAGTAAACTCGTTTTAGTTGATGCATAACAAGTTTAACCTAACAGGGATGCTTTGCAATGCATTATGATGACATGGCAGATTAATTAGCACTATAACACCCGGGGTGTTACACCAAGCAACAACGCATCACCGCTGCCGCCCCGTCCTTCCGTCCTGTCTGTCGGGCGGTGCGTCGGCGTCTCGGCGACGCGGTTTGTGATGCGGTGTCGCCGGCACGGCATATCCATCGGCAGTGCACTGCTGCAGAGCCGAAGGCACAAACCTAACAACATCCATCACCTAGCTGTTCGAGCGATCTGCAGTCTGCACCCTGCTTAATGAACGTTAAGTTCCGTTGCAATGATTCAGAGGACCACAGCAATCAACGGCGGCGATGGTCCGCGCGCGGCGGCACCAATCATTGGAGCAGGCCTTAATTTGGGAAGGTCCGAGCGGAGCGCATCGCCCGCTGGTGCGCGCGGTTAGTGTTACGCAAGTCCGCACACGAGGGCGGAGGCGCAAAACCTACCGGCGGGTGCCGGGTTTTCTTTTTTATCTCTCTCTGTGCTGGTCCTATGGATGCCTTAGAGCATCTCCAACAAATCCCCAATACAACCCCTCGTCCTCATAAAACAGAATTATTGGAAGAGATATATCAATTTTCATGCTCCAACAGTGCCTCAATACCTCCCCCAATTTTTGATGGCCACAAAAAAAACACCCATCTCCCCTTAAATAAAGGGGCACTTGCAACCTCTCCCAATCCTCTATTCTTTTGGCGCAAACACACCCATTGGTGATTCTGTACTTGAAAACAATATCATGCCATCTCTTTTTATATCTTGTTTATGATATATCCTTGTGTGAGTATGTTTAATTTCATTTTCTTATTGTTGAACAAACTGTTATTGCATTTTCGATCTTTGGTCTTAAGTATGCGACAAATAAGACATCAACTTATTTTGATGTGAAAAATATCCATGGGTCAATTTGCTCCATGGTCCAGAATTTGCAATATGAGCAAAAATCACATATTGGGGATGAGATATTGGGAAACAACAAAAGCATCTCCCCCCAATAACCTAAAAAGTAAATATTAGGCTACCCCAATACTAAGTTATTAGGGGAGTTTTATTGAGGGACTGGTGGAGATGCTCTTGCCTTTCAGCCTTTCGCTGAAGCCGCGTGCGCCTTGTGCGAAGTTTACGCTCCAGTAGCTAGCTAGCTGTAAGGATTCCTCCATTTGCTGCCGACACTCATTTAATTACTTCCGCTAAACAAATTAAAAGCGGGAAAGAAGCTAGGCGTGGCTCGCAGTTGCAGCTCACACCAACTTGTTTCGGCCCTTTCATCGGGGGGGGGGGGGGGGGGGGGGGGGGGGGTGTACCTGTGTGTGGGTCATATCATGTGGGCATCCTCCATCCAACTCGTTGAAGCGGCCATTCAGAGGAGGCGTGAGCTCTCAATCGTACCTCGAACCAGCGGAGAAAATGAGCATTCGAGCTAGTAACCTGTGAAAGGAACGGGAGACAGCTTGTCCAGCTACTGGGAAATCCGCGCGGCCAGTAGCGTTCCGCAGCGGGCACGGCGTCGTGCGCGGTGGGCGCAACGAGTTCTTCCGCTGTCCATCGGACCATCTCCATCTCCATCCCCTATGCCCCTATCCCATCGGCGCGGCCGGGGGTCGCGTGACGTGGGCAGCCAAACACACCTAAGCTAAGCTGCTGCACAGAAATCCGCGGCTAATGTTTGGCAGGCCGCTGGGGACTGGGGCAGCCGGGCAGCCCACGAAGCACAACTGCACGAGGCCCAAGCTGGTGGGTGCCTAGGTGCCAGTGCCACTATCTGGGTGGGGATCATACTGTTTTCAGAAACATCAGTGAACGTCAGGGATCAGTGCATTTCTAAGGCTGATGCGGAAGAGATTTGTCATGTTTTTCAGCAACTGGATTATTTCCAAGGTTTGCAGCGTGGAGTTCCCTTAGCAACACGGCATGAAGCAATCATGCGAGCTCTCGAAGTCCTTCGCAGCACATCTTCCAGTTGTTCCCGAGTGGCGACACCCGACGTCGTCTCTCTCCGTCCCTCGATCACCAGCTGTCTCTTTGGTGATCTGATGGAGCCATCCGCCATGCATCTAAGGGCCTGTTTAGATGGCGATTTTTTTTTGGTAAATTCATGTAGCACTTTTCGTTGTTATTTGATAAAATTTATCCAATCATGAACTAACTAGGTCCAAAAGATTCGTCTCGACATTTACAGACAAACTGAGCAATTAATTTTTTTTACCTACATTTAATGCTTCATACATACGTCTAAAGATTCGATGTGACAGGTACTGTGTAAACTTTTTTAGCACTTTTTTGCCAACTAAACAGACCCTAAAGTAAACAACCGAGTAGCATTGTAATATCAAACACCTGTCACGTGTCCACCATGTACAGAAACAGGGAGACGGGCATGGGCAATACGCAATAGGCACTGGAACTCGGAACTGAAGGTGGTGTGCCGCTTGCTTCCTTACATCAGGATGGTAATCATAGCAGCAAATTTGAATTCCAGAGCGGAGCGAGGCCATTTGAACGAAGTGGTAGATGACTGGGGGGCATAGAACTCGTGGCTGGCAATAAGAGAGCACACGCATGTCAATCACAATCCATGAAAAGAGGGCGAACGCACATGGATGGACGGAAACAGAAGGAAGGATGCACAAGCAAAAGGAGTATTAGTAAGCAGTCTCTATTCTCTTGGTCAACTAGTCACGGTGGAACTTTGCATTGGTGACGAACTGACGATGTTCGCACACATGCTAATTTTGGATCCGCACATTGGTTGCTAACAACCTGTCTTAATAATTTTTACTAATAGATAGCACAACTTTATGCATCGGTCTGTTAGGTTTCACTCTTGCTAATTCTTAGTTGCTAGAAATGCCGTTTGATTTGTTTCCAGGAAGGCCAAATGATGCAGCATTCCGCACACTAGGAAAGCTGTTCGACATCCATTAATACTCTGATTAACCTAACATGCACGCGAAAGGAATCCTTAACATGGAGTAGGGTGTAATTGATTGCTTACATTGACTTTTTGCTTGAATTAGACCTTGCAGCACAATCTAAGTTAGAATAATCGTATACGATATCTTAGCGTTTAGTTATCCTACACAAACATTTGGTAAAATTGTGTTTGGTTGCTAACATTGTGTTATATGCAGTCACATCCATGTTTTAGTAGAGACCTTATGTTTCTAGTAAAGGTAGAAAGAGGTGCCTTTCAAAAATAAAGGTAAAAAGAGGTGAGAATATTTCTTTTTGTGTGTCCATCGGCTTGTGTAAATCTACATCGCCTAATTCAATGTACTAGCTATGATTTGAACATTGTTTAAGACTGCATAAAAATTTCCACGAACAACCAAACACATGCTAATGCAGGCAACCAAAAGAGTCCCATAATGGATTTTTCCTTTGATGGGTGGGGGGGGGGGGGGGGGGGGGGGGGGGGGGGGGGGGGGGAACTACAGTTATATTGCAGCCACAATCATGAAATTGCAGAATCATCAACAATCTTCATTATGAGTGAACATTTAATCAATAAAATGCCATATATAATACCAATAAAGGGGTCGATAGAGTATCTTGACAAAACACGTGAACAAGTACCTCAACAATCAACAATAAGCATTGTTTCATTTGGCATCATGTCTGTAATCAGACAGGTATTAAAAGATAATTGTAGTACTTAAACTAAACCATATATCATTTGTTTGCCTAAAAATTTCGTGTGATACCATTCACACCAATGAAATACTAACTAAAAATAAGAGAATTTCTAACACTGACACCAATATTAAATAACTCTTGCAATGTTAATTGTGACTACCAAGAAAAATAATGCACTGAAAAGACCTCAATAATCAAATGGTTTATCATTGTATAACCTGAAAACACACTTCATGACATAAAATTCCATACCCAAGTCCCCAAAAAGTACACATAAGACCTTAAGATTCTTATGGTGAAAATAAGTTTCCAACGCAGCTACTGAGCAAGTGAGCATATGTAGCACCCATATCAATAGATAGAGTATGCACTCAGCAAAACAAGAAGCATAGACAAATTTCTGATCATCGCCACTTCAACTTCAATTGAACAAAAGCAAGTCATGATATACTTAGTTCTCTTCCGTGGTACAAAAAGTCACTAAAAGAATCTATGGTAGTCTAGGCAACAGAGTGCCATCCCCCAAAACCCATGACATGAAAATTCTTCGGAACAGTGTCATCCTAAGAACCAACTAATGGAACTAGGAATTAAATGCTTAGCTACGAGGTAGCAAAGAGAAGCATCAGCCTTTTGAATTATGATGGCTACCTAGTGAGTGTTTCTTAACTTCTGTTCCACTTTCACAATTTGCTGAGCAAAATGAGCCTCTCAATCTGATGAATTAAGGAATGGAGGTAGAATTCTGATACACACCGTTAGGAGAGGCCACGAAGACAATGAGTAGACAGTCATCTTGCGCTACTTGAGCTGCCATTCCGACCACGTGAACCCTTGCCATTGCTACTGGTACGCAGCTTCTGCTTCTCAGCCAGCTCAGGATGGTAGTACTCAAGATACCACCGCACAAACTTCTTGAGCCCTGTTTGCAGATCTGTGGATGGCCGGTAACCGAGCTCCCGCTGCGCAAGGCTTACATTAGCATGCGTGTATGGCACGTCTCCATTCCTTGGCATCTTAACAACCTTCCTCACAGCCTTCACTTTGAGCAGTTTCTCCAGCAAATCCACTAGCTGTGTAACAGGCACAGGTGAAGTGTTGCCCAAATTGTATGTCCTGAACGGTGCCGTACCTCGCTTCTTGCCTCCACTGCCTGTGCTTCGACCAGCTGTATCCAATGCCGCTAAACACCCCTTCACAATGTCATCAATGTAGGTGAAATCCCGGGAGATGGTAGTCTGGTGTGAACCTCCACCGGCACTCTCATAGACCGTAATTGGCCGACCAGCAAGGATGTCCCTGGTGAAGAAGAAGTAGGCCATGTCCGGACGCCCCCATGGCCCATAGACAGTGAAGAATCTGAGGGCGGTGAGTGACAGACCATAGATGTGGTTGTAGACATGAGCGATCTCCTCACCGGCCTTTTTGGTGGCTGCATAGAGAGAGGCTGGTCGATCCGTCCTGTCATGCTCGGAGAAAGGCACATGGGAGTTGAGCCCGTACACTGAAGACGACGACGCCCAGACGATGGCGGGCTGAGGGTTGGCCGCGCGCGCCGCCTCGAGCAGCGCCACGAGACCGGCAACGTTGGCGCGCACATAAGACATGGGGTCCACGAGCGCATGCCGCACGCCGGCTTGCGCGGCGAGGTGGAGGACGTGTGTGAAGGGCACGACGTCGAACAGCTTGGCGAGGAGCTCGGCGTCGGCGATGTCGCCGTCGACGACGTAGACCCCGGAGCGGGCAAGGAGCGCGGCGCGGCCGCGCTTGAGGGCCGTGTCGTAGTAGTCGTTGAAGTTGTCGAGGCCAAGCACGCCGTCCCCTCGGCGGCGAAGCGCGGCGGCCGCGTGGCAGCCGACGAAGCCCGCGGCGCCCGTGACGAGGACGGAGTGGCCCCGGGAGCGCCTGACGCGCGCCGACGCCCGCACCTTCTTCTCCCAGGCGGCGCCGCCCCAGGAGGCGGTGGAGGAGGGGGACGCGTGGAGGGAGCGGCGCGGGGACTCGGGCGCGGCCCGCGGGGCGGGCGCCGCGGGGGAGAGGAGGAGGAAGGCGAGGAGGAGCGAGAGGGAGCAGACGGACCAGAAGGCGAGCTTGGAGAGGAGCGAGGTCGGCGAGGGGTGGTGGTGGCGCGGGGGCAGGCGGTGGTGGTGGTAGTGGTGGAACTGCGGCTTGACGGCCGCCGCGCCGCCCGCTGCGGCCGCCGAGCCGGGCGTGCCGGTTAGCTGCGGCGCCATCCCCTCGATCCCGCGGCAATGCGGCTGGTCCCTGGCTGGATCTCGGCTCGGGGCTGGGGCTGGGATTGGGGGGCGATTGGGTCCGCGGCGGCTCTTGGGTTTGCGGGACCTTTTGCTGCTGCCGTTTTTTCGAGTGGGGATGGTTTCGATTTGCTTTCGACGGGCCTGTTTCGGGGGATTTAGGTTCGCGGAGGGCCGGAGGGGCTACATTTGGGGGAGAAATCCCGTGCATTTTTCACGTCTCTATTTTATCTTCCCGTTTTAGATTTAGATTTTTTTTCATTTTATTATATGCTGGCCGTACATATAATATTTTCCCCTCAATTCTGGTCGCGTTTAGATGCCCAAAAAGAGACAAAATTTTTTGTATAGTAATTGTCATATCGAATCTTTGACGTATGTATGGAGCATTAAATATAGGTAAAAAAATAACTAATTGTACAGTTTGTCTGTAAATGTCGAGACGAATCTTTTGAGCCAAGTTAGTCCATGGTTAGATAAATTTTGCCAAATAACAACGAAAAGTGCTATAGGAATTTTTCGCCAAAAATTTTCGCAACTAAACGGGCCTCTATCTATTTTCATACAGGAGTGACCTTGACGAGGATACCACAATGTCCTTGAAGAAAAGGGGAAGATTGCATATATGGCACCTACGTGTCCAAAACCCCATCGCCTGAATTTAAAATCTACCAATTTTAATGTAGCTTTAAACTTTATATAATATATAAAGTGCTTCCAAAATCACAAAAGCAGATGCTGTTGCAGCGAAATTTTCTCTTTGTTCTTCCTTTGCACCTTTTGAAAATCAGTGAGCTTTGCCTCGTGTGGACCAGGCCTACCAGGTGCCTCCGGGATTTCGCTTCGTTCTCGGTTGTTGGAGGAAATCTTCGGTTCATCGTTATCGTTTGGTCAGATTTCGTTTTATACAAGCCATCGTCGCGAGTGGTCGGTGGGGTCGCTCGCGGCGCCGGTCCTCTCTCTCGCCAAGCAATTGCAGTTTTGCATCACGGGTTAAGGATCGGATCTTGGACTGTCGGTACGGTACGCTTCCTCCCTCGCCTGTCGGTGTTTCCCATTATTGTTGCACTTTGCGCATGTCAATGGCGTCAGAACTAGTCACCATCCATCCGTGTCATATCAGTCGCGTAACTGTTCTGGCGTTTACCCTAGGCCGTGTTTAGATCCCCGAATTGGGGACCCGATTCGGGCACTGTAGCTACAGTGCCCGTGTCGGAACACTATAGCAATTTTTGTTTTTTAGTGCAAAAAATTGTCTAAAAATTAATTAATTAGACTCAAAATGTTCGTCTCGTAAAGTACAACAAAACTGTGTAATTAGTTTTTGATTTCATCTACATTTAGTACTCCATGCATTTGCCGGCATTTTGATGTGATGGGGAATCTTCTTTTTGCATAGTAAAATTTGGGGAAAAATTTGGGAACTAAACAAGGCCGTAATAGCTGGGTCTCGCAGTAGCAGGTCAGGAGGGTTATGGCATTCTTCCTTTTTTTCCAATTGTTACATGGGTGGTTAATTTTCTCGACGGCTGTGTTTAGTTGTGTAAAAAGGTGTAAAAAAAGTACTGTATCATGTTTTGGCTTTATTCGGTAAATAGTGTCCAACCGTTGACTAATTAGGTTCAAAACGTTCATCTCGCAAAGTATAACCAAGCTGTACAATTAGTTTTTTTATTTCATCTACATTTAGTACTCCATGCATGTATCGCAAGTTTGAGTTGACGGAGAATCTTTTGTTTGCACAGTACTTTTTTTTTAAGGAAGTAAACACAGCCAACAATGCGTACGGTTCTACACTTCTACTGGACGCAACTGAGCTGTTACGGGCTGGTGTGAGCATGCGCGCTCGCATCACATGTGGCCATGTGCGTTGAGTGACTTCCAAGTCGTCCTACGAGTAAGAAACAGTGGCACGAACGCTGCTGATCTGCTCTCGTTGACAGTGTGAGCCTAGTAGTACACCACTGAAGATTTAGGGCATGTTTGGAAGCCTTGTGATTCTTTTCACCTGGAAATGACTTCCGATTGTATTTTCATGTGCACAATAAACCTCTTGTAAATCTTTTCGGTTGGAAATTTGTGTTTGGTTTACATGAATTAGTTCTCAACCCTGAAAATAGGAATGCAGAAGCAGTTACTACTTTGTAGAACGGGAAGGGGTTGTGAAATCAAACCAAACTTCAAGCAGAAGCAAAACGCAGCCGAACAGAACTCATCAGGCCTGGCGTTGGCCACTGAAGCCCCTCCATGGACTCGTCAAGTCGTCATGGAGTTGATCGGTGGTGCCATGGACGGCGTTTTGCCAGGCCATGACCTCACAGACAGGTAGTAGCTGGCCCCATCGAGGTGGACGGCGGCCATTTCCGCACAGCAGATGTCCTGCGTGACAATCAAATCGAGCACAAGAAGATGGGGATTAGAAGCAAAACATACCTGGAAACTGATGAATCGAGACATTTGCTGTGGATTTCTCCATCGCAGCCATAGATTTGTTCGATCGTTGCCTTGGATTTTCTCATCAATGCTTCTGAGACACCATGGATGCGCCCGCCGCCCGTCGCCCGCAATGCCAGCAGCCATGGATTTGGTCGGTTCGTTGGCGGGGACTCTGCTGCCAGTGCTCGCCGCCGCCCGCCATGGATGTGCCCGCCGTCGCAGCAGATGTCGATGTACTCGCACATGTCATGGATTTCCCGCCATCATAGTCACCGACGTTGTGCTGTCCCAATCCCAACCGATCAATCCAGCACCGAACCCTCCGCCCGGCGCCAAGGATGGTGCGTACGCATGGCGCCACCGCTCGAACTAGCACGGAATCAATCGAGAGGATGAGCCCGATAGTTATCATAATATTTTCCAGACCTCCTCACACGATTATTTTTCACCGGTTTTAGCCCAATCCAAGGGTACAATAAATAGGCTCACCACTCATCCAAATAGCATTTTCTGAATTCGACCTGTAATTTCCAAGGGTTTTGGATCCAAAACTCACGTACTATTTCCTTGCAAAATTTAATTGCTGTAATAGCGGGATCGGTTCAGTTCAGCGTCTTCGGTCCAAGGGACCGGGGTGCCGTGCCGGTGGCGATGCAGGGTTGAACGCTTCCACACCGAAACTCCTCTGATCACACTCCGGATGGATCCAGGCCACCTTGTTAGTCAAGTCAGCTGTTCATTTTTTTTTGTTTTTCTTTTTTTTCTGCGACGGTGGCACGATCTCGAAGCTTGTTACTCACTTCACGTATACTCTACTGAGTATGAGTAATCTCCTTGGTCTTTTTTTAATTACACAAGTATAGACGCAAACACTTAACACGTACGCACACTCACCCCTATGAATACACGTACGCAAATCCTACCATATAAGCACCTCCAAAAGACTGTGCCGACACATCTCGAGATTGACGAAGTCATCACAGGGCTGTCAACGGGAACGTCGTCTACCACTAAAAACATATCGCCGATAAATCCTAAAATAAATCCAGAAAAATGTGAGCGCCCGTGTCAAGTCGAGAACTTAGACCCGGGTGGACATGTTCCACCACAACGAACCTAACCATGGTCTCCTTGGTCCTTGACAATGTACTGGATCAAAGTCTCCGCGATGTTATTCTCCTTGTAATGGAACTGCCTGGTTAATTTCTTCAAGGAAAATAAAGGAGAGCGAAAATTGATTGTGGTGCTTCAAGTTTCGGAGACGGCTCATGATTGGACCTAACCACCATGATGTGATTCGAGTCCTCACTGCTTCAGTATTTCCGGCGAGCTGCAGCCCTCCTGCCGGTGGCACGGCAGCGCCAAGGGCATGGCGTCATGGCGGGCGTCGGGCGGCCTGCCTAAGGGATCACGGCGTCGCACAATGGGTACACAGTTTCTCGACGCCTGTCGGACGATCTGCATGCGCTCATGTACGGGCCTATTTGGAGGGGCTCAAACGACTCTGGCTCCTGTTACTGTCCTGTTTGGAGGGGCTCAGTTCCGGCTCCTGGTACTCTAGCAGTACCTGGAGGAGCCGCTGGAGCCCCAAATCCGTGGCTTTTCCGGCTCCCGCCTTTATGCATTGAGCCCTTGTTTAGTTCCCAAAATATTTCAGATTCCCGTCACATCAAATCTTTAGACACATGCATGAAGCATTAAATATAGATAAAAAATAAAACTAATTACACAGTTTAGACGAAATGGACGAGATGAATCTTTTAAGCCTAGTTAGGCCATGATCGGACAATAATTATCAAATAACAACGACATTGCTACAGTAACGCTACAGTTACATTTCCCAAAATATTTCGGGAACTAAACTGTAACACCCCAGATGTTTATCACCAATTAAGTAGTGGGTTTAAGTTCAAACATGACAGATTAAGTGGAGATGACAATGTCAGGGTCAACCTATGGAGATGAGCCTGACCTAAAGTTGGATGTTGCACTATTGCTTTACTTATAGGCCCTTTTCAAGATATATGCTTGGGTGGTGTTATTGCAATATCTTCATATGTCTCACCTTAGTACCTATCTATAGTGACCCCTGAAAAAGTTTCATAAAGTTTGGAATCAAAAAGTTACATGAAATGATAAGTTATAGGCTTGTTTGGATTATAACTAAAACCTGCCTTACATCCCATGGAAACTAGTGTTTATGCAACATACAAATGCAACATGTGCAACACATCTTGGACACATATGGAACAACCTAGTGGAACATGTGTAGCATGTATCTTGAAACAACCACATGAAACAATTATAGCAATTCACTTGAGTTCTATGTTTCAAGGCATGTGAGGCCTACACTTTTGTGAAACCTATGCATGGTGGGTATGTTTGGCCTCTACCACACCTTAACTACACTTAGGACACTTAATGGAACAATGTTCATGTTGATCATTTTGCCTAAATATGCTTCTAATTGATGGTTGACCATGTATGGACCCTGGAGCCCTTTTGTTTGACCATTTCAAAAGTGTGACTTAGGAGCTTTGCATGACTATGCACCCTTTTACAAAGTTGTAGAGAATTTTATAAGAAACAAACTTTGTTTAAGAGTCAAGTCATAAAAATGGCTGGAATATGCTCAAAAGGGGCCCACGAGTCAGAATTGGGACTGTTTCCAACACTTAACAATTTTAAAACCCCGATTTCAGTGTCTTCGACATTGGCATCCCGCGTTCTCAAGTTTTCGTTAAGCAACTTGAGTAGGTCCAAATGTGAAAGTTGGAGCTTAGATCTGGGAGTAGGATATACCAAAAGTTGACATTGATTTGACCACTGTTGACCAACTAATTGGAGTAAACACCGAAGTTAGATTAATCATCGACGATGTCAACTTAATGTCTGATTACCCCCTAATACATTGCTCTAATGACCAGGGTCCTTAAACAAGAGTTGTAGGGCATCATGAAATGAACAACTTTCATAATTGGCCCATATCCAAATTCGGACCCGAGCAGGCCCAACAACGGTCTCCAAGTCAGGCACAGCGACGCGAGACACGTGTTCGGCAGAATGCCAAGACGGCCGACGCGTGCTCCGTGGCGTGGCGGCCATGCCCGTCCATGTCCTTTGACCCGCCTTACCGCTCCCTCTCGCGTTTGGCAAGTCCGTGCAGCACCAGAGCATTCCCCCACTCCCTATCGCCCACTGCCTCTCGCCCTCGGAGCATGCACAGCGCGCGGACGGACGTCCGCCATGGACGAGCGAGCAAAGCTCGTGCCCGCACCAACGTTCTCGCTGATGGTTCGGTCGTAGGCCAAGTAGAGCTCGCCACCGTGCCCGCCATGCCTCCCTTCCTCTCTCACGGGTGCTCGTCACGGCCAATTTCCACCTGTGCTCGCCTGCCGCCGATGGCCGCAGCCGCAGCCGCCTGCCTCCGTGGCCAAGAGGCCATGGGCCACCTCATGCCAAGCCGCGACCCTCACTGGCCCCTCCCTCGCCGCCGGCGCCGCCCCCTGCCGGCGGGCCGACCACTCCCTTTGTTCGGCCGTCGGGAGGAAGGAGACGACCGACGCCTCTGCCCTCTGTCTCTCTGTGTATATGACCGGTGGGTCCAACCGGGCAGCTGGTCCCACGTGTCGGTTTAAGAAGTGGCCGTCCTGGGTGTGTTTTCGGGTGGAGCTAGCATTAAGTTAGGGTTTGAGTGATTCTGAAGTTGAATTTCCAGATTTTATGTTAATATTTGAAAATTCATATCTCTTCCTAGGAAAGTTCAAAAATAACAAAAGTGGACTTTTTGGAAACCTTGAGAAAATCCCTATGCAGTAGAGTCATAAAATCTTAGGTGTTTGTAGGTGTTTTCTAATGTGTTTATTTAAGTTGAAAAAGAGCTCTAGAAATGCCTTTAAACCTAACCAGAGCAAGATCTGGAGTTTTAGACATCCAAACATAGTGATTCTTGTTTTGCTAATTTTGTGATGACATGTAATTGCTAGGAAAAATATTAAATACACTAGTTGTTCACTGTTTTCTTAAGGTTTTGATTTGACCTTGATAAATAAGGAAATCCACATTATATTGCTTGTCATTTTTATATCTTGAGTTGTGATGCTCCAAATAATGTAAAATTTTTATGGTAGTCTTGTCATGATATATATGTACTGTGGTATAAATTTCTTGGTCACTGCTTATGGTATGATCTAGTTATTGATTTAACTTGTTTAGGGCTTGATAAATAGCTTATAAATAATATAGAAATGAGAAAATGGAAAATGTTGTTCCATTACCTTAGTATGATGTTGCTCTATCATGTTGATCCATACTATGGCCATGTGTTCATAGAAAATATTGAGTTTTAGGTTTAG
This sequence comes from Saccharum hybrid cultivar R570, assembly GCA_038087645.1. Lineage (NCBI taxonomy): Eukaryota > Viridiplantae > Streptophyta > Magnoliopsida > Poales > Poaceae > Saccharum > Saccharum hybrid cultivar. The sequence goes on from JAQSUU010000012.1 coordinate 17,963,407, forward strand.
CTTGCTCTCATATGATTTATTGTATTGGTCATTTGTCTTTTTCATAGAGGTTGATCTACATGTACAAATGGCTTGAAATTTGGACAGTAGAATTTTGAAAGCATATGTAGGCCACTGTAATTTTGGTAGAATTTATTGTGCACTTTTGATAGGTGTTCATAATTCCACCTAATTATCTAAATAAATTAAGAAAATATATTAAAAGAATTTATTTAGTAATTGACACTATGTTTTCTGGTGTTCATTAGTCATGTATGAAATTTTAGTAAGGTTGGTTTTGTCCAAGTATGTGTTTGCAACATAAGTTAATAATTAATTCTTGTAAATGAGGTTTCTGGACAGATCTGGGAATTTTAGCAAAGTTCTTCATGATAATGTGCTTTGTTGTAAAAATTTTTATATAAAAGTTGTAGATAATTTATGTATCTAGCTGCTATTAAAATTTGGTGGCATTTGGCCATGTGGTTTAGGAGTTATCGCTGTTTAAAGTTGGGTTACAGAATTGCTTGCTCTGTGTCTTGTTAGACCAGTTTCTGTGTTTGTGTAAATTCGACATGTTAAACTTTGAAATCATGCTGTGATGATTATAAATGAAATGTAGATAATTTCATAAGCTTTCTATAATGTCTTATTGCATATCATTTGGATTTGTAGATCTCTTGATATGATTGATTTATGAAGCTAGTGTTTGCAAGTCTAGAAATTGGCATATTCTAGTTATCGTTGTTGCTTCATCTTGGATTGCTTTGCATGTTGCTAAGTGTGATTCATGTCCTTGGTGATGAATTTAGTACACCCGGGGCTTTGTAAAACTTGAGTTATGTTTGGTATTGCTTCCCTTGCTATCTTAGCATAATAGGTGGTGTGATGTTTATTTGAGCGATGTAAAGTGCTTATGTGTATTTAGTATAACCTTGTACTTGCCTTGTTTAGTGTGTGATGCATCATCCATTGTATTTCCATGTATTCATACACTTGCATCTTGCATCTCATCTAGGTACGCTAGATGCACCGTGTGAAGGATGTGGCGTTGGAGCCAAACCCGAAGACGGTGTTTGGTGGATCCATCCCGAAGATAAAAGGACGGGACAAGTGCTAGGATGAGAGATGCTCGCCGAGCGAGTGTCATCTGACAACCACTGACTTGTGTCGGATCCCAGGCAAACCTCGGAGCATTATAAGCCTCCTATCTTCAAAGCAATTAATTATATATATGTTATAAGTATTGTTGCATTAAGTGGTAGGAGTTGGTTGGAAATCCTTACCGCATTATATCATTCCATGTCCAGTTATATGAATCCTTGAATCCTATATATACTAGGATCGAATAGATGCTTAGCCCTGCTTTAAGCGGTAGAAGTCAGGTGATTTTCTGTCACCTGCGAGATGTAGGGATATTTATATATGGCACGGTTGGCTATATTTGCTATCGTGGAATGGAACCATGTGTTAATAAAATGAAATGAGACCGGGCGGGATGACGATAGTGAAGCAACAAGGCATGAAGGTCTTGGGTGTGGATCTATCCCCGTCTGAGTCGTTTAAGAACCGATTCGTTGTACGTCCTTGAGTCATGTTGAACGCAGTCTAACACTTAGTTGGCCGGATAAGTCGTTCCGACCGCGAAGTCGAGTAATATGGTTCAGGCCGAGAATCAAATGATAGGTTGCATCTTGGAGGAGATAAAGGATGTGCTTAGGGACATTGGCGTGAGACCAAGGGGGGTTAGAGTCCCTATCACCTGGCAGAGTATCGCCCTTGGGGACGCGACATCATTCGGACCCACGATTCCTGAACTGTACGAAAGGTGACCTGAGCAGCCCTCGCCAGGCGTGACTCGGTGAGTGTTAGAAATACCCCTCCAGCTGGATAGGAATTCGATTTGAATCGCCATCGCTCCCGTTTAGTGAGCACTTGACTTGAGCAGCAGCAACATAGATTCCATTAAATTGAACGGATGGTTAATTGGATAACGATGGAAAGGTTGCCTCAATTTATACCTGCTATGGTTAATATTGTTTGCTCCTAATAAAGTGAGTGCTCTAGTACAGGTTCTAATATAGATGACAGGTTAATGATAATTAACTTGATGCTTAAGCATTAATGACTACTTATCCATATTAAGCTTTTATGCAAAATGTTGTCAAGCTAACCCACTTTATATCAGCCTTGCATGATCCTTGGTGTCATTTTATTTCTGGTTTATGACGTGTAAGTCTAGCTGAGTACCTTCTCGTACTCAGAGTTTTATCCCCACTTGTTGCAGGTTGTGATATATCATGGCGACTGCAAGAGTTGGTTGGCTTCTGCCGTAGAGGCGGAGTGTGATCACGGGCATGATCCTTCTGAGTTATCTTCTCTCTAATGCTTTTGTGGGAAGTCGACCCTCATACTAGTATGTATTTAAATAATATTGTTGTTAGTTTCAAATTACTTTGCTTCCGCTACTTTTGAACTTAAGTTGTTATAACTTTGTTGAACTCCGATGTATATTAAATTACTTGTGAAATGGTTGTAACATGTGACTTGTTATGTTGAATCACTACGATCTTGGTTGGTATGTTGGTTGGTTTGAAATCCCTTATGATTTCATTGGACTACCGGAGTTATATGGGCTCAAGTGCGAAAATTTGATCACTTCGGTGACTATTTTTGTACTTGTACTCTTATAATTTGGATGATTCCGTTACAGCTGGTATCATAGCAAGATTCAACATTAAACTTGTCGTATGTGTATTTAAAACAAATGTTTTGTTTTATAAAATCAGTTTTATCAACTTATTGCTATATATAGGTTTGTGAAAACTGAATTCTAAATCTAAGTATGCCAGTGGTCAATTTTCTTATGCCCATATAAGGATTATTAGGTGGCTTATATAAGTACTAACTTGGGGGTTTTTATTTATGCATCTACGCCCAGGCCAAGGTATGTATGTGTGATGATTCTCCCACACTATGCTATCCGGTATGTTAGATTGGTGGTAGCCTTCATATATGAGATAGTCATATATGTCGCTAGTTTACTTTTATGCAACATCGCACCTACGCTCAGGTAAGTGTGAGTTGTGAGAGCATGACCGAACATCCAGCGGTCTAGGGGAGAGCTAGTTTTGGTTACTGGATTATTTACATGTTACACACATGTATATATGAAGGTACTTAATTGTGGGTGATTGATGATTCGGGTAGTTTTGGTGCTACATGTATATATACGGGGGTATATGTACATGGGAGTACTTAGAATTTTACTTTCTGCTTTCATTGTGTGCCATATATTGGGAATTGTTGGGCTGCAATGAAACTTTTCAACAGGTACGCTAACCACGAATGCATAAGTCGAATGTAGCTGACGACTAGCTATACATCGAGAGAGTGCGTATTATGCCACCGACATAGAACGTGATTGCCACCTTTGGTTGGCAATCTTGTGAGGACGAATAGGACGAAGCATGCATCTTCATGATTGTTGCTTTATGCATAGCTATACTCCTCTCACCCTTGTTCAAATGATAAGTAACTTGTGATCAATGTGTTACGCTATCTTTCTAGGCTGGAGTTAGACATGAATGCCTTATTCCATGTTGCTTGATTAGGGGGTGTTTGAAGATAGTGTGTGCTTAGTTTTGCTAGAAATAAGTGTGGTGATCTGCTGGAACCTATAGATGTCCTCTAGTTTAGCCAAGTGGTGGATGTGTTGTTCATACAAGCATTTGTAAATGCTTTAGACCTCATTTCAATAATTGTGATTCTCATAAATGAATTCAATTGGTGTTGGTCTAAGGTAGCAATGTTTAGAGCTACTAGAATAACATGTTTGTACGCTCTCTTGTTAAGTAGAACAAAAGCGAGCTTTGTTTTGCTTGTCGAATGTTGGCTGCTAGAATATTTTCTGTTGTAGTGATACTTTCATAGTCATAATGGTGTTTTCTATAGTTATAGGGAATAACAAAGTTGTAGCTAACTTACTTATCTAGCTTGTCCTAAAATTTTATGACCCTAGGTCTTATGGTTTGAGAGTTATAACTTTTAGAAGTTTACTATCAGGTTTTGCTTATGCTCTGAGTATATCTGAATGTTTGGTTTGTTTAACCTATGTTCATATAGAATCAAGTCTTGGAGATAATAGAAGAAGTGTATTACTTTTTCTAAGCTTTCCAAAATGTCCTATAGCACTAATTTTGGTGGTCTAAATCTCTAGTTATGAGAATGCAAAGTGGAATGACAGAATCTGCCCAAATCTGGGCAGAGATGTCTTCTTTATCTTGTTTGGCCTTGTTAGCTATAGAATCATCTTAAGATGATAATAAGAAAGTTATAGACAACTTAATAAGCTTTACATAAAGTTAAGGATCACTTTTGTTATGTCTCTAGAACTCCAGTTATGCATTTTTGAAGTTCTTGTCAGTTTTCTATCCATATTGGTACAGATCTGAAACATTAGTATTTTTGGTCATGTTAATCTATGAATTAGCTTTTGGTATGAATAACTAAAGTGTAGCCGTCTTCCTAAGCCTTCTAGAAAGTCTAGGATCACCTTTGTGGGATGTCTATAACCTCAGTTATGGTTGACACAAGTAACTACTGTGTTGCTGTCCAGATTCTGGGCACATGCTAAGTTGGCTCCCTTAGCTAGCGTTTGTTTTGAGCTAAACTTGTAGTTAGTTCATGATTGAGATAAATGCTTATTTTGGGTGAGCCTTGTGCCTTGTATTGGTTGCTTAAGCTCAATCGTTTGAATTTTCTCAAATGTTTGCTTGACTGTGATGTTGTATATATGCTTGTTATCTAGGTAGTGCCCTAGTTGTCACCTCATTTATCCTCGGTGAGCATACGAGGGTCGCATAGCTTTATCCTAGAACAACGTTCATGTTACGTAATTATTTGGTTGTTGTCTTCAAGTAGGTTCTCTCTCTTAGGAGCCTGAGCCTGTAGACATGGTGGTTATCCCTTGAATGTTTGTATCCATACCGTTGCTTGACCGAAAGCCTAAAGTTTTGTTCTCCTATATGTTTGTCTAAGTTGTGGATGTTTCCAACCCTTTTTGTGAAGACCCTTATCGACTGACCAACCAAGTTAATTTTTATCAACGCTAGCCTTTGACCATGGTTCGTACATTGCCAGTTATGGAGACTGTACCCAAATCCATGTTGGACCTTCCGGTTATCTCTCCCAAAGGTTAGCTAGTGTGATGCAACGTCTCTCTGCTATGGCCTCTAAATCTTGTGTTTGCAAATTCATGTAGCGACTTTACCAACTCAATCTTTGAGTGGTACCTCAATTTTGTCCATGAAGTTTGCTTAAGCCATCCTCAACCTTCCCAAGTCTTAAGATGTTCATCAGTCTTGATCTCATGTTGTTGCTCAACATGATTGAATCTTCTGTTAATCTTTTATCTGGTACTCCCCTCGGTGGACGCAAGTCATACGTAGAATTTAAGCAAGAGTCCCTTGCTCGGTTGTCTTTCGCAATTGAGCTATGTTCTCTTGTGCTATGTGTTGATTTTTTTGGATCGCCTCCTCGTTGATTCTAAACCTTGTGACTACTTTTACTTGCTATCCCTCCTTGGTATGGTGCTTGTTCGGACAACCCAATCTGTGCCCTTTGAAATTCCTCATTGGGTGTATGTTCAATAATGGTGTTACAATTAGTATTCTGCGGTGCCGCGACGAAACCTAGGGCCTCCTTGTGACCGGCCGGCACATGGTAGTGCTGCTGGGCACGCGCTGGTATCGAGGTTGCTAGTCATAGCCCATTATGGAACTACATCGATGTGGGCTTTCTTGTGAGATGTTCTTTGGTTATCTTCCCATATCGTATCATAAGATCCATATCTTAGACTGAAGGTAGTGGAGTTTCCTTCTGAAGTTGCCAAGAGGATAACCTTTGAAGAACAGGTCACCGACATAAACATTAACAGACTGTAATAGGTGGTAGACAAGTGACTCTACTTAGTTGTCATACTATTGACGAACGTCATCTAGTAAGCAAGTATCTCATCTCTATTGGATAAAAAGGACACACAACACTTAATGTTGGACAAGTTATCTGTGGGATGAGAATCGATTGTCGCATTATGCATATGACCGGAGCTATCCAAGTCACAATCTTGGGTGCATAATGACCATACAATCGAAATCAACCATCTCTAGAATAACTTCGTATTTGCTAACTTCGATGGCAACCATCTGTTCTGCATCAACCACAGTTGTTGTGGTCAAGAGTAATGATTTGGAACCTTTTAGTGTTGAGAGACAACTGATTAGTTACCAATAGGAAGGTTAATCTCTAGCTAGGTAACGACTCTTTGGTAGCTACGAAGGTTATGTCTTACAAAGCAATAACCAATAAGAAGTTAATCAACTAGCCAACAACTTGAGCGATACTCTATCTTCCAGAGCCATTGTGATCAAGTAAATTTCGTCTTGGACAATCACACAGATAGTGCAAGATGTTCAATCGGCTGAGGTGAAGAATTAGAGAAAGTATGCCCTAGTTCCGATCCACATCCTTGTGCCTTAGGTGCCACAAATGGTTTGTTCATCACTCCATTGGACGATCTCTTAAGTGGTCTTAAGGATCCTATTGGACACCCTTTCGCTTTGCTTTTATGTTCTCTCATCAACAAGTATTGGGACAATCAAGGGTTCTACGAGTAAATTTGCAAATCGAAAGCAACTTGAGAAGTGTCAAACAACATATTTCCTATCTTAGAGTTGTTGTTTGATCCCAAAAAGGAAGCCTCAGATGAAAGTTGGCCTAACGAAGTTGTTATGCTGCAAGTCAACTCAACTTCCAGTACAACTAAGCCACCAAGGAAAATTCTACTCAATCGCTTAGTGGTAGACTACTTCCTGCGGTTTAGTGAATATTTACAACTTTTGTTGTCCTTAAGGCCTCGCTACATCTTTCTTTGGGAATTATTTTCCAATGGTGACATACTTTGATACCTTGTAAAGGTTTTTATCCAAGAGGTTGCATCTGATTCAACCCAGATAACTGTTGTTTTTAGATAAAAGAATCTTATTAGGTAGCTGGTGGCAGGAATACGAAGCCGACAGAGTCAGCTATCACATTCACTAACCCATCGATAGACTCAGATAATACAGTGTTGTCATCAGAGAAAGAGAACTGCACGCATGGAATAGTAAGTAGTTTTCCATTAGTTGATCTCTGAATGATTGAACAATTACGACCATCATAGACCCTATCTATTGGTTAGTCAGCATCCTATAGCCTCGGAGTATATTTATCGTCTATGATCTCACCCTTTTGGAAGGTTGTGCTCAAGCCATTTTGGTAGAGAACTGCTTTTCAAACTTTATGAACATAGGATCATTTCAATGAGTATACTTCTGAAGATTTTGGTCTAATGTAAAGTTCATACGGACTATGATGTGTTCCCTAAAGAATGAGATACTTGTTAGTGGTTCGCTCATGGACCAAACGATCTCCGTAAATTGAGAATGCAGTATTGTGCTATCTGGGATTCCTCCCAAAGTAACAATGCTTCATGGAAGTCAATGAAGGAAATTCTTCAGACAAATTTTACCAAGAAGAGTAAGTATCAGAAAGTGCCTTTGGCCAAATTGTTTACTGATGTTGAAGCTTTGTAGCTGAATGCTATAGCAAATGCTGGGAACTAGATAACATGCCTCTCTTCCTCAAAAAGGTCTTCCATTCCGAATCTCAGGACGCGATTCTTTTAAGGGGGGAGGGCTGTAACACCCCAGGTGTTTATCACCAATTAAGTAGTGGGTTTAAGTTCAAACATGACAGATTAAGTGGAGATGACAATGTCAGGGTCAACCTATGGAGATGAGCCTGACCTAAAGTTGGATGTTGCACTATTGCTTTACTTATAGGCCCTTTTCAAGATATATGCTTGGGTGGTGTTATTGCAATATCTTCATGTGTCTCACCTTAGTACCTATCTATAGTGACCCCTGAAAAAGTTTCATAAAGTTTGGAATCAAAAAGTTACATGAAATGATAAGTTATAGGCTTGTTTGGATTATAACTAAAACCTGCCTTACATCCCATGGAAACTAGTGTTTATGCAACATACAAATGCAACATGTGCAACACATCTTGGACACATATGGAACAACCTAGTGGAACATGTGTAGCATGTATCTTGAAACAACCACATGAAACAACTATAGCAATTCACTTGAGTTCTATGTTTCAAGGCATGTGAGGCCTACACTTTTGTGAAACCTATGCATGGTGGGTATGTTTGGCCTCTACCACGCCTTAGGACACTTAATGGAACAATGTTCATGTTGATCATTTTGCCTAAATATGCTTCTAATTGATGGTTGACCATGTATGGACCCTAGAGCCCTTTTGTTTGACCATTTTCAAAAGTGTGACTTAGGAGCTTTGCATGACTATGCACCCTTTTACAAAGTTGTAGAGAATTTTATAAGAAACAAACTTTGTTTAAGAGTCAAGTCATGAAAATGGCTGGAATATGCTCAAAAGGGGCCCATGAGTCAGAATTGGGACTGTTTCTAACACTTAACAATTTTAAAACCCCGATTTCAGTGTCTTCGACATTGGCATCCCGCGTTCTCAAGTTTTCGTTAAGCAACTTGAGTAGGTCCAAATGTGAAAGTTGGAGCTTAGATCTAGGAGTAGGATATACCAAAAGTTGACATTGATTTGACCACTGTTGACCAACTAATTGGAGTAAACACCGAAGTTAGATTAATCATCGATGATGTCAACTTAATGTCTGATTACCCCCTAATCCATTGCTCTAATGACCAGGGTCCTTAAACAAGAGTTGTAGGGCATCATGAAATGAACAACTTTCATAATTGGCCCATATCCAAATTCGGACCCGAGCAGGCCCAACAACGGTCTCCAAGTCAGGCACAGCGACGCGAGACACGTGTTCGGCAGAATGCCAAGACGGCCGACGCGTGCTCCGTGGCGTGGCGGCCATGCCCGTCCATGTCCTTTGACCCGCCTTACCGCTCCCTCTCGCGTTTGGCAAGTCCGTGCAGCACCAGAGCATTCCCCCACTCCCTATCGCCCACTGCCTCTCGCCCTCGGAGCATGCACAGCGCGCGGACGGACGTCCGCCATGGACGAGCGAGCAAAGCTCGTGCCCGCACCAACGTTCTCGCTGATGGTTCGGTCGTAGGCCAAGTAGAGCTCGCCACCGTGCCCGCCATGCCTCCCTTCCTCTCTCACGGGTGCTCGTCACGGCCAATTTCCACCAGTGCTCGCCTGCCGCCGATGGCCGCAGCCGCAGCCGCCTGCCTCCGTGGCCAAGAGGCCATGGGCCACCTCATGCCAAGCCGCGACCCTCACCGGCCCCTCCCTCGCCGCCGGCGCCGCCCCCTGCCGGCGGGCCGACCACTCCCTTTGTTCGGCCGTCGGGAGGAAGGAGACGACCGACGCCTCTGCCCTCTGTCTCTCTGTGTATATGACCGGTGGGTCCAACCGGGCAGCTGGTCCCACGTGTCGGTTTAAGAAGTGGCCGTCCTGGGTGTGTTTTCGGGTGGAGCTAGCATTAAGTTAGGGTTTGAGTGATTCTGAAGTTGAATTTCCAGATTTTATGTTAATATTTGAAAATTCATATCTCTTCCTAGGAAAGTCCAAAAATAACAAAAGTGGACTTTTTGGAAACCTTGAGAAACTCCCTATGCAGTAGAGTCATAAAATCTTAGGTGTTTGTAGGTGTTTTCTAATGTGTTTATTTAAGTTGGAAAAGAGCTCTAGAAATGCCTTTAAACCTAACCAGAGCAAGATCTGGAGTTTTAGACATCCAAACATAGTGATTCTTATTTTGCTAATTTTGTGATGACATGTAATTGCTAGAAAAAATATTAAACACACTAGTTGTTCACTGTTTTCTTAAGGTTTTGATTTGACCTTGATAAATAAGGAAATCCACATTATATTGCTTGTCATTTTTATATCTTGAGTTGTGATGCTCCAAATAATGTAAAATTTTTATGGTAGTCTTGTCATGATATGTATGTATTGTGGTATAAATTTCTTGGTCACTGCTTATGGTATGATCTAGTTATTGATTTAACTTGTTTAGGGCTTGATAAATAGCTTATAAATAATATAGAAATGATAAAATGGAAAATGTTATTCCATTACCTTAGTATGATGTTGCTCTATCATGTTGATCCATACTATGGCCATATGTTCATAGAAAATATTGAGTTTTAGGTTTAGCTTGCTCTCACATGATTTATTGTATTGGTCATTTGTCTTTTTCATAGAGGTCGATCTACAAGTACAAATGGCTTGAAATTTGGACAGTAGACTTTTGAAAGCATATGTAGGCCACTGTAATTTTGGTAGAATTTATTGTGCACTTTTGATAGGTGTTCATAATTCCACATAATTATTTAAATAAATTAAGAAAATATATTAAAAGAATTTATTTAGTAATTGACACTATGTTTTCTGGTGTTCATTAGTCATGTATGAAATGTTAGTAAGGTTGGTTTTGTCCAAGTATATGTTTGCAACATAAGTTAATAATTAATTCTTGTAAATGAGGTTTCTGGACAGATCTGAGAATTTTAGCAAAGTTCTTCATGATAATGTGCTTTGTTGTAAAACTTGTTTATACAAAAATTGTAGATAATTTATGTATCTAGATGCTATTAAAATTTGGTGGCATTTGGCCATGTGGTTTAGGAGTTATTGCTGTTTAAATTTGGGTTATAGAATTGCTTGCTCTCTATCTTGTTAGACCAATTTCTGTGTTTGTGTAAATTCGACATGTTAAACTTTGGAATCATGCTGTGATGATTATAAATGAAATGTAGAGAATTTCATAAGCTTTCTATAATGTCTTATTGCATATCATTTGGATTTGTAGATCTCTAGATATGATTGATTTATGAAGCTAGTGTTTGCAAGTCCAGAAATTGGCATATTCTAGTTATCGTTGTTGCTTCATCTTGGATTGCTTTGCATGTTGCTAAGTGTGATTCATGTCCTTAGTGATGAATTTAGTACACCCGGGGCTTTGTAAATCTTGAGTTATGTTTGGTATTGCTTCCCTTGCTATCTTAGCATAATAGGTGGTGTGATGTTTATTTGAGCGATGTAAAGTGCTTATGTGTATTTAGTATAACCTTGTACTTGCCTTGTTTAGTGTGTGATGCATCATCCATTGTATTTCCATGTATTCATACACTTGCATCTTGCATCTCATCTAGGTACGCTAGATGCACCGTGTGAAGGATGTGGCGTTGGAGCCAAACCCGAAGACGGTGTTTGGTGGATCCATCCCGAAGATAAAAGGACGGGACAAGTGCTAGGATGAGAGATGCTCGCCGAGCGAGTGTCATCTGACAACCACTGACTTGTGTCGGATCCCAGGCAAGCCCCGGAGCATTATAAGCATCCTATCTTCAAAGCAATTAATTATATATATGTTTTAAGTATGGTTGCATTAAGTGGTAGGAGTTGATTGGAAATCCTTACCGCATTATATCATTCCTTGTCCAGTTATATGAATCCTTGAATCCTATATAGACTAGGATCGAATAGATGCTTAGCCCTGCTTTAAGCGGTAGAAGTCAGGTGATTTTCTGTCACCTGCGAGATGTAGGGATATTTATATATGGCACGGTTAATTATATTTGCTATCGTGGAATGGAACTATATGTTAATAAAATGAAATGAGACCGGGCGGGATGACGATAGTGAAGCAACAAGGCACGAAGGTCTTGGCTGTGTGTATGGACGCCATGTATATTAGTTTTTTTATACTAATAACTACGCCATGTGTGTAGTATGGCTGTCAGGTGGAGTATTAGTAATTACTAACTATTTCAGCTATATGTTATTAGTAATTACTAATTCAGCTAAACGCCCCGCTTGCACACAGCACACACACGTACTGACGTGTATGTATACTTACGTATTAGCTTCTTCTCACGCATTGAGCAAAAGCACATACAACCTTTTCATTTACATATTAACTTCCTGGTTGCACAAATAAATATATGCATATAATTAAGAATTTTAAAACGAGATGTCATATGCGCATTCACTCCGACTTAAGTTTCCGCTTACCGTCCGTTTCCGTCTATTTTCCGATCGTATTTACCCGTTTTCGTATTACCGTTTATCCCGCTACCATTTTCGCTCCCGTCTATTCCGCTCCTGTTTCCGTTTCCGTCTAAAAATATGAAAACGAAAACGATAGAGACATTTTCCGTTCGTTTTCGTCCGTTTTCATCCTTAGAAATGGTTGTAACATGTGACTTGTTATATTGAATCACTACGATCTTGACTGATACGTTGGTTGGTTTGAAATCCCTCGTGATTTCATTAGACTACCGGAGTTATATGAGCTCAAGTGCGAAAATTTGATTACTTCGGTGACTGTTTTTGTACTTGTACTCTTATAATTTGGACAGTTCCGTTACATAAACAAGGGCTGATTAGCCGTCGGCTACCTGGTACTGCCCTGTTTAGAGGGGCTCCGATGACTCCAGCTCCTGATACTCTAGCAGTACCTGGAGAAGCCACCGCAGCCCCAAATCCGTGGCTACTGCCTTTATGCGTTGATTTCTACAGAGTGCAGCAACGCAGGGAGCCGGTGCCAAGCACTGCCGTAGTTCGCGTCCGCAATATATTCGCTCGGATGGCAAATTTATTTAGACTTGTTCGGAGTCACTTATTATACTACTAACATCATATAATTAATATAATATAATTAATGATATATGATTGACATTACTAAATACACCCTTAAAAAATTTAGACCATAGTCGAACATTAATCTTCATCAATTAAACCTTGGACAAACCTAGTTATAAAAGGAGATCTTTGTTAGCTACGGCAGTTAATCACTCTCGGCATAGTTCGCGTGTGTGCAATTTGCCAAAATAAATAGTTTTAACAGAAGAAATGTAGGTATAAAATACTGTAGCAGGTTAAAACCTGTTGCACGAACCAACCAACCAAGTAGCCACCGGCACCACAACATAAAGTTCGACAACCAGTTAATGGACAGTGATCCACAAGACGATTGACACGAACCAATTTGCCCTGATAAACCAGATTACTGAATCAAAATTTTTAAGTTGAACAGCCCACAGATCAGACATACAGCTACGATAGGATTATAGGGGGAGAAAGAAAAATCTTATATGCTAAGAATAACTCGATATCTCTCTTACAAGCACACAAGGAGCACAAAACAAAAGCAACACAAAGATATAGATAGTTGATGACATTGCTGAACTGAACTGCACATCCTTAAACGTCTGCAATGGTCACCTCGACCTCAACACCGGGCTCGATGGTGATGGAGGTGATCTGCTTCACCACATCAGGGGAACTGATTAGGTCAATCACCCTCTTGTGGATGCGGAACTCAAACCGATCCCATGTGTTTGTTCCTGACCAACAAATTAGAACACGATCAGTCAACTTCATGACTTAACAACAAAAATATGATATCGATATCCCATTATATTCCACGTGCAGTGGCAGAGCTTCATGACAGTCGCAGAGGTGGGCAATCAATGTAAGCACTCTCTATTTGACAAAATTGTTCACTTAAATCAAATGTTTTTTCAAGAATTTGAAAAATGAGAAGGGGCCTTGGCCTGCCCTTCTAGACTGCTTCTTCTCCACATTCTAGAAGATAAAGTCATCAATAGCTAGATCGTACTAAAATGTGTCAAACAGGCCTAGGTGTTTCCGTCCAGAATACGAAGTTTAAAGTTACTCAAGGCTACAGTGTACTTGAGATGGCATGAATCCAATTCCCACCACAATTTGACACAGATAACTTCGGAGAAAACAGGGTAACATAAAACAAGGTGCATTGGGACCTCTGCATCAAATTATAGCTCATTTTGGCTTTTCCAGATTTTAGGTGCATAGAGATGTAGCGACATCTAGGCGCATACCAAAAGCTATGGACCTATAGAAAATCTAAAATGACCAGGAACAGAGGGAGTAGATAATAACAGGGAAATAACAAAAATCACCTACCAGGGTACAGGGTAGATACAGTAGTTTTACATGTTACAATAGTAAGATGGAAAGATAAATCTATTTAGAAAAAAATGATATTCAAAACACCAAACTAATTCAAATTTTAAAATAACAATTAGCATAATATTTAGCGAACTATGAGCATTAATGCCGAAGCACCTATTTATATTAGTGAACATATCACTGTATTCCTATTAATGAAAGTCCTAATAACTCAATCAGTCAAATTAACCAAAGCCAACGCAAACAATTTCAACAGCAGAGGCTAGGAAATAGCTCGATACCTTCACCGCAAGGGGACTTGCGGGTGGTGATGTGGAGAACCTTAGTAGGGATCCTAACGGGTCCCTTAACCCTCAGCTGCTTGTCCTTGGCTCCCTTCACCAAATCCGCACAAACTGAAATGTACCAGAAATCCCACACAATTGTCAGTTCAATAATTGAAATAACTCTGCAACGACAGTCCAATATTCAGTGGTGTAGCTTGCATCCTAGCAAGTGACTAAATACAGTTTAATCGGCCTAATGATACAAGATAGTAAGAAAGTATATAGGAGTCGAGTGCAATCTTCAGTTGCCAATTCCTTCCTTCCATACAATCCAACAGAATAATCAAAACACTTAGGCGCTGCACTGCTTGTGCATAGGCAAACAGTAAATCAAAACGGGCAAAGGAGTTTTGTTCAGATAACCAATACAATACAACGGTTGCCACACCCAGCAATTGTAACCAGCGACTACAGACAGATTTGTACATGTAGCACGGAAACAAATTCGACAGGCAGATCTAAGGCGTAATCGTAAACAATATACGAATCATCCATCAACGGAAGCTTGTATACGCCATTACGATATACTCCATGCGAGCAAGATTAGCTATGATATTAGATCACATCAGAAAATATGAATCTGAATTCATAAGGTCTGGTTATACCTTTCTCCAAGTTCTTGACGTTCTTGGATGAAAGTGTGATGCGGATGCGGTTGAGCTGCAGCTCGGGGGCATCCTCGACGCCAAGCTTCCCCTTGAGGCCGCCATAAACTGCCGCCGCCGCCATGGTGCTCTTGCCCTCGGGGAAAAGGGGGTCTTCGCTTACTCGCTCGGCTGCTCGGTCCAGGCGGCGCTGCAGGCTAGGGTTTCGCCCGTGGATGGGTTCGAGGCTACTTATATGAGAAGTTAACGGGTTGGCCCAACTGGAAACAGACTTTTAACGGCCTAACTAGAACCAGGCCTTTAACGGCCCATCTAGTCTTACCTTTCACATTTGTTCTCCAGGATCCATCCCCCTGGAGCCCACTTTGGCAGCACGATTCCACACGGGGAAGGAGCCCGGCCTCATGACACTGGGCGTCGATCGCGTCTCGCATCTCCTCCAGCGGAACACGGCGAGTGGCGACCAGCACAACCCCGACCTCGACCTGGCACGCGCCGTCGCCGCCACCTCGATCTCCGTCGTCGCCTCGGTTGCCTCCTCCGTATTTACTTTTGCCTTTTTTTTTTGTTTTTACATTTATCATTTCTCATTTATCAGAGTTGATTGGAGCTTGGATGAAAGCTTATGTTAGGTTATGAGTCATCAGGAGCAGGCTTGACATAAAACATGTATTTCTGACCTTCTGATTAGTGGATATATGTTAATCTTACTGCATCGCTTTACTGTTTTGACCCAAAATTTGCACTCTTTCTTTAGAAAAAAAAAAACCTGCTTCAGTGTCTGTAAGATGCTGAAAAGTAATAGGGGTGGTGATGTTCCCACAAGAAGCTCAAAGAGGAATGAAAGAACTCATCTCACAAGAAGCTCGAAGAAGAATAAACGAACTTACCTCACAAGAAGCTCAACAAAGAACAAAACAATTTGCAATGAAGGAGAGACAACTGAGCTATTGGCCTCAGGTCTGGTGGTCCTTCCTCTTTTGTGCTCATGTTTCTAACAGCACTGATAGTTTGTGTCGTATCATGTTTCTTTAACTTGGTGACTTGCATCAGGAATCAAATAAAGGTGTTTGGAGTGAGCTGAGTGAAGAAGTTGCGTCAGATTTGTCTAAAAGTGTCGTGTCACTTGCTGTAGCCGATGGTGATTATATGTGCTGTTGTACTCTTCTTTCCCAGACATATTTAACATTGCTAACTATAATTAATATAAATTATGATCTTGTGCAGAGCACAAGGTGCTATTTGCACGCTCAGGCGTAGCTATAGATTGTGATGGAGATGCTACAAGGTTCATGACATCAGCAAGCCTGGTTAAAGCTTTAAATGATAAAAGGAAAGACCATGATAACTTGAAGGTTGGTGCTGCTAATCAACCTTTATTAATTTTTTTAGTTATGATAATTGTGAACTATGTTTACTCTTCTTTTACTTTATCACATAGATTGAAGTGCGCAATGAAGACCATGTTGTCGTGGGGTTTTTGGGAGAATATGATTTAGAAGACAACACTGCTACTGTCAATGTCAAGAATTTTTCTGATCTTCGCACCGTAGGATTCAATGATATGTTTAAATTTCGGCCCCACAGCAAGGTACTAAGCTCTAGGCCACGACGTCTCTGGCAAATTAATCGCCACTGGTGGGATTCTGAATGATGATCCTATAGGCGAAGATAAGCCTATGTCTTCCACTTGTAAAATCTCTAAGGTACATCTGCATTTTGAAATGAGTATTTTAATCTGTTTTTGTTATTATATGCAGTAAAGTGTATCTGAGATAACAAAGTGATGTCTGTCCTACTTACCTCTTGTTCACTTTATTTTTTTTATCAATGTAACAAAGGGTTGCCTGTAATTCTTTTCTTCTGTGTGTTGCTAGGTTTGCGAAGGCGGGCCACTTTTTTGATTTTGATGGGGATTTTCTTGGATGAACCTTTCTTTCAGTAGCAAAAAAACCTTGTTCTTGCCAAAGTTTGAAGTTTTTAATATATTGGTGGGCTACGAACCTTTGGATGAGGTGGAATTTCCTGCATTAGATTCTTCTAAGGCAGTCAGGTATGTCTTGGATATTTCCAATTGGACACCTACTCTTGCATACACTATTTATAATGAGATAAGCCATTTTTTATGCCATACAATTGCAGGGTTTTGTTGGTTTCGCAATAATTTGGATTCCGGTGTTGTTCTTTCTGTAGCTTTTGACATTTGTAGTCCTCTATAGTTTTCAAAGTGTTACCCTTAATAATAACCTGATTCGTTTTCACCTATATATACCGAGATATTTTCTGTCCAATTGGCACATGCCACTATGCCATGTACTAGGTTAACATATTCCTTTTGTCAATGTTGAATCCATTTATCTGTCAACTTTAATTAAAGAAAGGAGTTTTTGGTCCAGATATAATGGTCACACAATCACACTGCATGGGTTATGGTGCTTCCTGACTTGAGGTTTTTTGTAATGTTTGCTCAATACTAACTTGTTTCCTTCATATATTTATGCACACCAGGCTAGGTCCTCTTTTCTCTATGTTTTCCTGTTCCTACAATTATATTCATGTATATCTTGCATATTATGGTTTGTTCCATGTTTCCTTTTGGTACTCATGTTGATGTTTTTCCACAGGGTTGAGGAAGGTTCATTTGCTGAGATGTCTTGCTCTTGTAAAGAAGGTGAGCACACAGCATCACTTTAAGCCCTAACATTTTCGTATTACGTAGTTCATCTTCATCTACAATAATATATATTTATAAATTAGTCATAAATGGTGCAAATTTATTGCACATTTGTACTCTCATAATAGTTATAGACATACGTCTCAGGCTACCCTCTACTCCATCGAAAGTCTTCATCACTACGAGTATGGCACTCATATCATGGTTATCACTGTTCTGCGCTTCTGCTGCACCAATCTCCAGAGGTCTTCCTCTGGCCTGCTACTATGAGTCGGTGGAGGGGTTGCCCCTCGGAAAGACTCCAGTTATAGCGGCTACCAACTCCTGAGAAAAACGATCTATGATATCCCTCAGGATCCCAAAAGCTGCCCCGTCAGCTGCTTCCTCAGCAGTCCTGCCAGTTGACTCATAGCGTCAACCGGTCCACTCAGAACCGTCACCTCAGGACGAATCACGACCTCCACAGTGACCAACAATCCATCACCCAACTGCTCATTTGTCTAGAAATAGCGGGGCTCCATTCCATCAGGATAGCCTATGGCTGAGCACTCTCCACAAGAGTATAGGCATCCCGAACTCTCCAAGAAACGTGTGTCGCTGACGGGTACGTGGAGCAAGCTGATGGCAGGGAGCTCTACCACCAGTGGACTTGCGAGCTGTCTGCTTGGTGCGTGTCATCTGTAGCAAAATTTTATTACCCCCGTGAGAATAGATATTAAGTTGTCATTTTTATCAAAATGGAATAATCAACTTATAAGGAGAGAAACAATGCCACGAATGATATGCACAACAACATGATGCATGCACGTTCCGTACGTTCTCACAAACTTAGAAAAATAACAATTACTAGCGGTATAGACGGCATACAACGGTCTCTCATAAATACGTACCTAATACGTACTGCACGATAGCGCTGTTATGTACCTACAGAAAATCGACTTCAGCCCAAACCCTCATATTATGAAAATCATGCATGACAACAGTAAAGTAATCTACTCGCTCTACACGCATCCCAAAATACACGCACAATGGTAACCATCGTCCTATTGACGGCATCGTCACTACAGGACGGAATTTTCCACACATTGGATACCTTCATATAAACATACGTATAACATGTCCACAATTCGTCATCATATAAGCACTTCCCTAGATTGGCAGTGTTTCCAATCATGCTCTCACAATTCTCACTTACCGAGGCGTAGAGGCAATGGATCCATACATTACCACTCAAGTGAATGACACTCATACAATAGCACGTCGTATGAGCAACGAAATAGAAATATGATGCAAGAACCCCCAAGTCAGTATTTAAATAAGCCACCTAAGTTCTTAACTGGACATAAAGGATATGACCACTGACACACTATTAAGTTTTAAATCTCAGGTTTAAATACTGTTTTGTTTTAAATACACATATAAATAGTAATCTGCTAAACCTTGCTCTGATGCCAGCTGTAATAGAACCGACCAATTATACGAAATTAAGTAAGAAAATCACCCGCCAAAGCAGATAATTTAGCGAACTTAAGCCCGTATAACCCGGTAGTCCGTGAAACCACGAAGGATTTCAAACCAACCAACATACAAACCAAGATCATACAAGTTTAGCAGCCACAATCATATATTACATAAAGTTCGCAACGACAGTTGAATACATCGGTATTTAGAACATAAAGTTATTATAAACCAAGTCCATAATAAAGTAGCGGAAGCAAATAGTTTCATAAACCACACACTTAGTTTAAGTACAATACCAGGAGATAGTCATTTCTAATAAAAGCATTAGGTAAGACATATGGAGTGACCCTGCCCTTGGTCCTAGTTGTCACCCATCGCAGAATACAGACACTTCATGCAATAGCCGTAGTACATCTGACCATCTGCAATAACAATGGGAACAACGCCCTGAGTACGAGAAAGTACCCAGCTAAACTTACCCGTCTTAAACTAAAATAAAGTGACACCAAGGAGTATGCAAGGCTTTCTTTCAGTAGACTAGCTGACTCATTTGCAAAAAGCAAGAGATATCATGAATAAACCATTTTAAGTATTTTGCATCATGTTTATTATAACATATCAAGCTAGGTAAGCACCTATGCTATAGCAATCACTTGTTTAACCAATAACATGTAGTTACCATTTCAGGTTTAGCCATCATCACATTATTCTCATAACCATCCGTGTTCCATCATCATCACTACGATGTCGTAACTCAAGTCAAGTGCTCACTATCCAGGAGCGATGGCGATTCGAATTGATTTCTAATCAGCTGGTAATTTATTTCTCACATAAACTACACTCACCCGCTAAAGTGAGCTACAGATCACCAATGACACTAAGGTAAACGCCGCGGGACAAACTAGAGCCGCAGTACCTAGGGACCGTCCAATAGTTAGGACGCACCTTGGTCTCACTATTCGTGTCCCCGTCATACCCCTGCAGCACCAATACGCGCACTCGTGTAGATCCCGACCCAAATAATGTCACTAGCTTCTCGGTCGAAAGATACTTTATTCGGCCAGCTAAATGTGAGGCATACGTTCAACATGACAAGAGGGACAAGCAAAGATCGGTCCTTAACTGACACAGACGCAAAACTAATAGCATCCTAGAACCCTGTCTGGTTGCCTCCAACTTTTCCGTCCGGTCTCCAATTATCCTTCAACACATGGTTATTTTTAGGATATGATCTATTCCATAGCTAAAGTATTCCAATAACCACCTATAATTGTAGGTGACTGGAAATCACCGATCGCTACCGATCTAAGCAGGGCTAAGCAGTATTCGATCCTAAACCTTTCAAGATAAGAATATCATAAGGTAGGCAAGAATAGTAATAAATGCATCAACGGTTTCACTCAACTCCTATAACTTAATGCAACAATATATAAACTCATATATACAAAGAATTTGCTTTTATAAAGTAAGAGACTTAGAATGCTTCGGGGCTTGCATCGTTCGAAGGAACTGGGTTGGTGGTCCACACACTCAGGTAGATCCTCTTCTTTCTCGTCTACCTCTGGCACCTCCTGTGCCTGAATTTCTTGTGGATCGGACCCGGTCTGTTCCTCTTGCACTGCTACTAGCGCTTCCACCTGCGATCATGTATGATGCAAGTGTATAAGTAAATATGCCAACGGTGCATCGAATGCGATGGCATGCTATGATCATGATGATATAATATGCAGATGAACACATTGAGACCTTATTGGAGAGCATAAAGGTAAAATCTTTCTATAAGGTAGTCAACATCATCCAAGATTAGTCACTATGAATACATGTCATCTACTGTATTCTCTTCTACTACTAATTTCAGTTACTTTTACGCTAACTAACATATAGCCCTAACATAAGTGCTACTACACTTTATCAACATAACCACATTAACTTGTCAAGTAACATCAGCAAGTGAATTGGTGCTTCAAAGATACACTAAAGTTTCATTATTAAACTAATTATACATAAAGACTATTACTTTATATTCAATTTAAACTAGGGTTACAACAACAACCTATATTTATAGTGCATAGAAAAATCTATAAAAATTACAATAGCATAGTCCTACTCTAAATAGCCTACCATAAAATTTTCATGGCATTTGTATAGGTAAAACAACCTACACAAAAATGACAAACTATGACATATAAATGAGCATGAAAATACTTTGTACTATGAAAAGTATCAAACAACAGATTTAGTATTTTTCTCATGATCTACACAGTAAACAAACACTATACAAAAATTATCATGTGCATGTTTTATACAAATTTCTCTCTCTAGCAAAAATAACAAAATAAGCCAATAAAGGCACTTGAACTACACATTAAAATTTTTCTATAGAACAGGCATGACATATATTTTTAATACAAAGTGCATCACATAAGAAGACTAACAAAACTGGAATCATATTTTTCTGAGCTTCCTATGATTTACTATGCATTTTCTAAGAAAAATGACAATTATAAGAATTAAATAAAACCCTATATAAAAGTATCACAAATTTGACATGCAATATTTTTATACTGTAGATCTACTCTTAATAAGTCTACCAAAATTGGTTTCACCATTTTTGGAGCAATATTTTTCAAGTTATGAATTTTCAAAGCATTTACAGAATTTCTGAAAATTCATTTCTGAAACCCTTTTAAAAATCTGTTGCTGAAAACGCTGGGTACACCCGCTGCTTCACCTCCAACACCGCACCGAGGGACAGACAGGCGGGGTCCAGAGGTCAACGGGGCCCACCAGTCAGTCGCACATCCTAGGGGGTTTGACTGGCCGGGGTCACCGGCGGTGAGGTCTTCACCCTCGCACTCTACTCCACGAGGCGGACCTAGCGGACTCCCTAAAGCGGTCAAGGAGGAAAGGGAGCAAGCTCGCCGTCGCCAATGGCAGAACGGCGGCGCGGCTCAACGGCGGCCGGTCACCTCCGGCCAGGAGACGGCACAGGGAGAGGCGCACGAGCACCGTGGAAGCAAGATGAACGAGATGCGCACGCGGAGAAGGGAAAAGGGGGAACGGAGGGTAGAAGTCCACGGAGCGGTGTTCTCCAGTGAGTTCGGCCGGAACTCCGGCGAGCAATTCCCACGGAGGGGAAGCTTACCACGGGAAGCTGAGGCAAACGCAGGCTGCGCGAGAGAGACAGAGCTCAGAGCAAGACGGAGAGGCTGGCGGTGAGCTGGGATGGCCGGAACGGACAACTCCGGCGAGGAGCTACGCGGCGGTGGCGGAGGAGAGTCGCTCGGCTACGTTGTTGCTATGGTGGAGCGAAGGGAGGAAATAGGGAGTGAGCCGAGGAGCACGGAGGGAGTTGGCGGGTGCATGGGGCGCCGGGGTCACCGGAGTGCCACCCAGACGCCGTGGAGTGCCACCCAGACGCCGTTAATCAATACGGGACAAGGGCCCATGCAGCAACCAAACTGAACTTCATTCTAAACTGACATTCTAAACAGACGTAAGTAACTGTGCCATGATATACAAGGGAAACGATAATATGTTTCCTTTCCCAATTCGACCTTCTATTTGTTAGATCAAAAGTACTGAACTAATTTCACACAATTCAGCATCATGCTCTACAAGTTACATTCTTGACCAGCAGCAAGACCTTTTCTCACCAAAAGAAACCATCGATGCAACTCCAGAAAGTCACCCAGAGATGTTAATCCTATAACATCGAGGAAGGAAAAAGGAAGAGAAAGTGTAGACGAAACAGTAGGCAAACCAAGCTGCATCGGTAGTGATTTACAACAAAATAAATCACGCCATGCTCTCAGAGGAACATGTTCCTGTTTCTAATGTCCATTTTCATCGCTCTCCTGTTCCTCCTCTGCATCCTCAAAACGCTGATCGTTGATTTGAAGCTGCAAGCCAAAATGCCAGTAATGTTAACTGAGTCTTATTTTGTATCATAGGAGTACTTCGAAAATAAATACATCGGGATAGATCAGTGTATTCCATTTTTTTTCAAACAAATAATTGATTCACCACAGCAAAAAGTAGCCCAGAATCAAGATTAATTCAAAATTAATATCACAATAAATCTATGGGAACAGTCGCAAAAAAAAACCATGGGAACAATTTCTAACAGCCATATAATTCAGACAAACACTCATATTTGTGTTACATTAATGTTTTCAGTGTTCAGCTTTAATAGAAGACGCCAAGAATCAACAGAGAGGCTAAATAAGGCTTATCTCAGATGGGCATTTGTTCCATCATATGCTTATGCAATAGTAATAGTAATGAAAATAAAACTTAAAAGATATAAAGAAATTCATTGGATACCTCAAATACAGAACGGCTGAGGTCATATCCACCATTTTGACCTATCGGATTGGCATTGAAAAACTGGGGTCCATTTTCTGCATGCAAGGTAAGACATCTAAGTGCTGCTATCAGCCTATCACATTAGCGCAAAAATATAGAACAAGAAAAAACGCAATACTTACCATCAACCATGTCCTCATCATCATAAACCCAGCCACCATCAGACATATCTTCAGCATGGAACCAACCATTCTCCCCGTTGCGCTCTGTGAATTCAAAAGATTACATAGATCTGCGACAGAACCTTTTTAAGTATCAACTGCAAGTTCATGACTTACCAGCATTAGGGTCAGGATTCAGTTCAGCACAATGACAGAAGACATCAAAAAGTGCATCCACTGAAGCTCTGTCAAGGATACAACTCATGCAATGCCACAAACTGTATAAAAAAGTATGTACGATTCATATAATCAGATAAAGTAAAGGTAGGCAGGTATCTTATTTATGACAAGTTTCAAATTGGTAAAGTATACCCCTAGGATAAAGAAGGGACCGAGGATTTTTTTTTCAAGAACTCAAGAAACAAGAAAAATTAGTAGTTCGCTGACATCAATTTTACAATTAAATTCACAAGGGTTATCTGTGAGAATTATTTGCAATTTTGCATAACATAATTAGTAGTGCCTTGAATCAGTTCACTTGATCGCAAGTCCTGGAGACAAAATCCGCAAACGCTTGAACTCCAGCATCAAGCTCAAGGAATAAAGACATGCTTATACAAGGAAATATTTTAACGGGACAAGTTAATTCAAAAGGATACATTGACCGGGGTCTGCTAGTATGAGCCGCATTTCAGAAACTCTAGATAGCTCTAGTTCATTTGCTTCAGGATTTGATTCACCAGCCTCCTCATCTGTACCAGCCTCCTCATCTGTACCAACTTCTGCCTCAATCTTCAAATTAAATGTACAAAAAGTCAGACATTTACACCAGAGAATATTAAACCAAACAACAGAAACAAACAGACAAATAATGGCTTACAGTGAACCTATTAAACACCAAAAACAGATCCAGACTTATGCAGCTATTAAATAAGGTAAACAGGGTTCTTATTCACAAACTTTCAACCAACGCAGCAGGGTGCAAAATGCACGTCCACAACAAACAAACAAAAAAACACACACACACAACAACAACAACAACAACAACAACAACGTAGCAGGAGTACCATACATCTGTATGCAAATGAGGGTTAGCTTTCTCATAAACTCTAGCAACATCACTGGTCATATATCAATGAAGAAGCAATGGAGAAACCTCATACGAAATAAGACAGGTACTCCCAGCTATCAAAAAATGAGACAAAAAGTTAACAGCCACCTCCTGCAAATAGATAACTTTTGTTCACTGCAAACAGGCAAACAGTCCATAAGAACCTAGCTGATGGACCTTGAGCATATCCACAAGAGAACATCTGAGCACAAATGTCCCCAGAGTACCAATCAAAAAACCAAACAGTGCAAATCTATAAACACCAAATCCACAATGGAACCAGCTGCAACTTTGACTACAACTCAACTGCAACAGCCAGGAAACAAAATTACAATTTACAACTGAGCGCCGTGTGACAAAGATCCTACACCGAATAATACATGATAGTTCTATGATCTGTGAATCAGAGCTCCTTGTTCTCCAAAAGCTGATGTATTCTCAAAACATCCAGCAAACAGCAGAAGAACGTTTTCTGCAATTCCGTAAGCAAAGGGGTCTCCCGGTAAGAGCATCTCGAGCTGAGAACACAGTAGATCCTAGACCATGGTCCAAGTCAGTTCAAACTTTAAGAACAGATAGCTCAACTGTGAGAACATCAGAGCTACACCTGATCAATCTCTGATCCTATTGGACCTCAAAGGGCAGTATCTACAACGAGAAAGTATGAGCAAACGGAGTTGCTGCTCCAATCACCTGCGTGTAGATGCAGGGCGAGGGATACGCCTCCAGGTCGCGCGACACGGCGTGAAGCGTGATGTCGAGGAAGTCCACCGCGTAGCCCTTGCCCTTCTCCGCCTCGCTAAGCCAAATCACCCTCCTGGTTGAACCAGCCAACAGTTAACGAAACGATAGGCATCCGAAGAAGTGTTGCAGCCATAATCTGAGCTCAATACCTGGTGGTGACGAACAGAGTCCCCGGGGACTCCGGCGAGCGGGGGCCAAGGGCGACAGCGACGGCGCGGTCCACGCGGACCAGCTCCTCGCCGGAGGCGGCGTTGAGCCGGGGCGTGCCGTCGTCGGCAATGTCACTGAAGAGCTGCAGTCCTGGAGCCATGGGTGGAAGCGGCGGGGAGGTCGAGGAGCTAGGGTTTCGGGCCTTGAAGGCTTCGGGGCGTGCGAGATTTGGGGATTCTTTCGGAAGGGTTTAGCGGTGGTGGAGGACCGTGCCTGTGCCGTGCGTACGGCGCTATGTGTTGGGAAACGTACTGCGCCGAGAAGTCGACGAAAGTCGAAAGGAGAAGGGACCGGAACGGTACAAGTAGTAGCTCCGGCAGGGTGGCTCCGCTTTTGACGGCTGCTTGCAAAAAAAAAAGTTTGCTAACAGTTTTTTTTTTTTTGAGTCGGAACTGTTTTTTAGAGAGGAACAGGAGCCGCACATACTACGTACGTCTTTTAATATATTTTTTTACAAAGCTGTATATTTTTTCGGTGAAAGAATAATAATATTAGATAACAGGCAGGTACATCGACACGTTACGAGCACTCTGGACTACACAGGTACCCAGAAACTGATTTTCATCTAAATTATACCCACGCTGTGAATAGCTCAAGATCATAAAACCAAACATGTACAACGCTTTGCAGTATGAATGACCGCACAAGCAAACACTCGATAAAAGGCCTGAGAACAACCTAGCGAACGACGGCCAACATTCATATAGGCGGAGTTGAGAAACTTCTTCTTTTTGTATCTTCCGTCTTTTTTTCTGCCACCAAAGAATGAGGAAGACCAATCTGAAACTTATTCTCCCTCGTCCTTCATTGTAGCCAGATCTAATTACGATAAAACAAAGAAGAGACCGGAGAAAATTATTCCATGCAGCGATACCATCCGCCTTGATGTCGTCGTTCGGAAATAAAAGTCTCCATGTCATACTGGTGAGGATGCTAACGTCGCAATTGTCGTCCTCATCTTCAATAGAGCCGCCATGGAGAAAACGATTTCACCCTGCCCTCTCGCCATCGCCAAAAAGGAGGAGGAGATAAATCCCTAAAACTAAAAAACTTGGCATAGAGAGACTTTAACCCTAGAGACTCGGTCTATTGGAAAAAAAAAACTTACTAAAAACGATGGATCCCCACTCCCTCCGACCTCCGGCGATATGGCAGAGGGGAGGGAGAGGGAACAACTGTGGTAGAGCCGGAGGACAGCGGCGGCGAGTCACGAGACGCGAGACCTGGCGGCTTGCGGTCTCTGCCTTTTTACAAAACTGTAGTTGAAGCTGTTTTTGCCAAACGTTTTTCGGCTTCAACTCCACTAGAGAAGCTACTCCACACGAGGAGCCGGGGCCCTACCAAACGGCGCCTAAAAATATCTTCCGGTAAGAAGCCCGAAGGAGCCAAAGCTAGAGCTGAAGCAGTAACCGAAGCTCCGAAAAATGTGTCTTCTTGCGATTCATCCTCACGAACTTGACACAGAGTATTAGGCCTTATTTAGTGCTCCAACATAGGCTCTAGCTCCGCCTCTGCCTCCGTCACCGAAGTTGGCGGAGCAACACCAAATGTACACAGTTGGAAACATTTTCATCGATGATGTGAGAAGCTAGAACCGTTTTCATCGTATAGAGGTGAAGCCACAAAATGGGGCTCCGTCAAGAGGCTCTAACTCTGGCACTGTAGCACACGCGCATATAAAACTACAAGTAGACCCATTTTTTCTAGCATTTTTCAAAATGACTTCAGCTCCACCAAACAAATTGCTCCACACGAGGATCCGGAGCCCCGCTAAACTAGCCCTGCTACTACCATGTATTTCACAATTCAAAATACTTCTATGCTATTTTCAATTATATTAGTATAATTTCAAAAAAAAAAATTGTCATATTATCTTTTGGATCTATATAAACCTCGTATAACTATGTACGTTTTGTCATGAAATATGGTCCTGGACCTCCTTTGGACCATACTAGTACTAGGTTTCATGGAGGAAATTTTTGTAAGAATGTAGCCTATAGGAATATTTTTTTCTATGTGGCCCCTTGAAACAAAGAATTCACATTTTCAAATCCTACAAAATTCCTATGGAAAGGCTCGATCAATAGAATTTTGTAGAAAATCTGGCATATGGTCTATCCCCTTGGAAACTTGTCTCTGTGTGTATCTCTCTCTAATTCATGTGTTTTTGTGTTATGGATCAGATGTTTCATTAGAAACTTTTCCTCATTTTAGATTCTTTTAGAATTATAAGTGACATGTAACTCTAGTCCTATATTTTTCCTCTTTGTATGTTTTAGATGTCCTTGAAAGAGGAAACAAACATAAATAAATCGAGAAAACACGTGGACATATTAGATACATTACCACGTAAATAAAACAAGCATAGTTTTGTTGCCACTCTGGCAGACACGGGATACCAGAGGCACACACATTTTTTTTCACTAACAAGGGAGCAAAAACTCGATACAAAGATATGGAAAGATTTCGTTCCCTGAAAACATCATACAGTGTGACTCCTCTGTTCTTGTCCTAGGACAGTCGCCTTCGTCGATCAATTATTATTTCTGACCAGATCAACTATGAACTATTTTTGGAGCATGTGCGCCTAAAATATTTCTCAATTTTGTTACGGGACAAAACCAAATAGACCGTACGTTCGTAGTACATACCCGCAGCATCCGCAATGCATATCGTCACGAGCATGACCGGCGCCCCTGTGCGCGGCGAGGCATGTACAGTTATCAGCGTACACGAACCCATGAAAAAAGTGGGAGATACCCACGGGCCACGGTCCCAGCCTCCCAGCAAACTGTTGCCTTCCCGGCGTGAGCGACGACGCGCAACATTATTACAACACGGACGCTGTACAGGCAGAGTTTCACTGACCACAGCACATAACGGTGCACAGTAACCGCGCTGACGCCCCGCCCCGTTGGCCCGCCCCACCTCACCCCGTGGGCCGTGCACTCGGCGGTGTCCGGATGCACACGCCCGTGCGCGCGACACCGACACGGCGACACCCAGCACCAGCAGCTGCTAGGCCAGCTGCAGACCAGCGAAGCGAGTCCACAGGCGCCCGTCGCGTCCGTGGCAGCACACCGCATTCGCGTCTGCCGTGCCCGCGGGTTTTCCGCTCTTCCCCACGTCGTCCGCTGCGACAGGACGTCCAACCGCCCGGTTAATTTGTGGTCGCTTGCCGCTGGTCCATCCGTATAGTCCGTCACAGCAACGTCGCCGTGCCCGGCAGACGGCAGTCAAAGCCTGGCGCCAGCTCACTACAGTACTGCCCGCGCAGTGGCACTGTGGCAGCGTGACGGGCATGGAGCATTGAATGTAGACTCTGTAAATGTCGAGACGAATTTTTTGAACCTAGTTAGTCCATGATTGGATAAATTTTACCAAATAATAACGAAAAGTGCTATAGAAATTTTTTACCAAAATTTTTGGTAAAACGATACTCTAAAACGATACTCTAAAACTTTAGAGTATGAATATAGAGTAAAAACTGTTGCACTGGGTACTTTAAAACGATACTCTATTTTTTCTCTCACTCTAAGTACTGTGTTTACTCTATACTCTATAGTAACGGGTCCCACTAGCTAAACAAAGAAAAAAAATGCTATAACTCACAAATAAAAAATTTAAATTAAATTTCGATTTCACCATTAAATTCGTCTCAATAAATCATTCAAAACTAGATCATACATAGATATATTTAAATAAAGTGACAAGTGGGTCCTATAATAAATAGAGTGGATAGAGGATGATATAAAGGATGGATAGGTGTGGGAGAATTGAATATAGAGAAGAGAATCTTGCTGACTAGTACGGAGTAATAGAGGATGAATATATGTCCATGAGTGCGGGTAGTCTGAGACCCTGACGCGGCCGGCGCGGACGACGAGGGAATGGCGATGGCAGGCGGCCTCGGGGGTTGCCAACTGACCAGCGTGCGTCCGGTCGTCTGACTCGCGTGCACGGTGTGCCAGTAGCGTCACTGTGACCGCATGACGCCTTCCTGCCTGCCAGGGTACACGACTCACTGGGCCCCTAGTCTGAGGTTCTGCCAGTCGGTCTGTCTAGGCTACGCACGCGCTGAATGGTTTTTTCCTTTTTATTTTAATTAACGTATTTTAAATCAATTCCAATCTTTAAAAAAGTATTTTTAGATCTAACTCACTGCTACTATTCAGATGAGTGAGCTAAGATAAGCTTTGACTAAGACATGCTTTGTCTAATAATATAACTCAGCTATTATTAGACATGCTTTGACATTGGTAGTGATTCTCGTGATAAAGGAATACTAGTATGCCTCGTCCGAAGGAACCTCGTTTTCAATGTACTTTTCTATCTTTTTTAAAAAAATAACTTCTCTTATTTATTATTATTTGATTTGATCCACAAAACTCAACATATTTGTTACATGAAACGTAAACAATTCATTTTAGTGACCAGCACAAGGCCAAGTACCAAACATTTTTGAAACATCTAATTCTAAAGTAGGTCATCTGCTATTGTTGGGTTTGGCTTGGGTTGGGTTGGGTTGGGGGTGTTGAGCGGGGGATTTTACTTAGGGCCCCTTCGTTTTATCAAGAATGACCACTGGGAAGA
Organism: Saccharum hybrid cultivar R570; assembly: GCA_038087645.1. Classification (NCBI taxonomy): domain Eukaryota; kingdom Viridiplantae; phylum Streptophyta; class Magnoliopsida; order Poales; family Poaceae; genus Saccharum; species Saccharum hybrid cultivar. The sequence continues at coordinate 17,993,601 of JAQSUU010000012.1, forward strand.
GTTCCCGGCCGAAACTGCTATTTAATTTGTATAAGCTTTCAGTAGACGGAATAATTCATGGCGAGGATTTGCCTTAACCGAACGGGGCTTACTGTATTGATGAACGGGCGATGGCAAATACCCTATAGTAGGTGCCTAGATGGCGCTCCTCTCAAAAAAAAAAAAAGGTACCTAGATGGCGCAATTCTGATGGCAGTTCGAACTGGCGGACTGGCAACCAACGGTGGATCAGTAATTCAATATGGTCCTAGGTTCCTAGCCCGCGAGTCCGTGGCTCCGTGAGCAGTGATGAACAGGTGACCTCCGATGCCCCATGGCCTGGTAGTCTGGTACAATGGAGCCTTATTTTCAATACTCGGCTATCTCCAACAGGAGATGCACTGCAAGACCCAAACTTAAAATGGGTCTCCAACCGAATACCTATAGCCCCTAACAGAGTATATATATGGAAGATCTATTTTATGTGTCAGAAGAGGTATAACCCATTGAGTACCCTCTCTTCTGAGATCCATTTGCAGAAAGAATTCCCTTTTAGGTTTTGTTGTTAGAGAAGACATTTTATGGATATTGAACCCTTTACCTCAACCCAAATATGAAATACTCCCTCCGTCCCTAAATGTCTGTCGCTTTACGCTTTCCGAGAAACAACTTTAATTAAATATATATTAAAAAATATTAATATTTATGGTATATAATTAATATCATTGGAAAGGTCTTTGAATCTAGTTTTTTAATAAATTTATTTGGAGATACAAATATTGCACGTATTTTATACAAATCGAGTCAAACTTGTGGACACAAAAACCGAAAACGACACACAATTAGGGACAGAGGGAGTAGGTCTTGTATTTTGGGTAGTGGTTGTTAGAGAGGGTCTAAGTCAGAACTTCAGGCATACCCCATGCTCATTGATACTGTATGACGCTGTCTCTCGTCACTGCATAACTCAGCTACCAGTGGACGCCAAAAAACATGTCCAATGTTCAGCTAGTCACACAATGACGCTCTTCAACGGGCGTCGCTGACCCCAAATTTTGGTAATAATTGTTTACAGTTTTACAGATGAACCCTCAGTTACACATGAATACTAACTATCTGATATTCTGATCAAGTTCAGGACCAGGACAACTGATGGCGAGTGTTAGGACCAAAGCGGTGTTTCCCGTCAGAGGCCGGTCCCCAATGGACGAAACAAAAACTGGAGATGCCTATGAAACTTAGCTATCTTCTTCACCAAGATGCCTTCAGCAAGTCAGACCCTTGTTTTTCGTCGGTCTGTGTACACCACTGCAGTAAGGATCATCCGAATGCTTTTGCTACCCCAAGAACAAGCTGAGCAAATGGCACTTGTCAAAGACTCAGGCGCAGCGCAATCAATAAAGCGTTAGAATTAACTTTCAAACAAACAACAAAGAGATATTAGAGAATAAGAAACAGCGGTAGTTACCCCGCTGAAATATTGTTAATGCCCACCGGGGAATGACGCAAAACAGAAAGACAGGTCTGTGAAAGATACCTTGCATCAATCCCAGCTAGTTCTGTTACGTCTAAATTCCTTCTTCTGTGAAATCACCTTCTTATTCTGAAGCCTCTTCCTTTCAGCGGCTGCAGCACTGTAATTACCAACGGAACAACAAAATTACCACTGTGATTTGCCCCAAAAATGGAACATTTAATCTTTGCAGTCAAGAAACATCCTATATCGAATTTTGGGTAAGAGTGAAATAGTAAAGATTTATTGCTCAGAACGTTTGGGTTGTTTCTTCAGGAGATCATAAACCTTCTGTAGTTGTAATGGTTAAAAAATTACTAGCAAGTGCAGCGCCATTCTTAAGCAACTGCAGTGCGATTCTTAACTGTAACTACTAGTAATATGATACACTTAAACAAAAGCACTAATCTACACAATTTATGCATTTGACATTGGAAAGTGCAATATTGAAGCATCTCAAAGTAAGTCCATGAAATATCTGAAAGATATGATCGTCAATAAGATGTGGCAATGCAGAACTACCAGGAACTTTAGAGTATGAGAAGTTAAAGAAAATCATATACGGTGTTCCTTTAATTCAATTCTGGAGAAATTATTGAGCACTTTGGTGCAGTCTATCCCATATAAGAACTACTAATTGACACATGACTTAGGAGGAAGCAACTGGTGAAAGAAACAGCTTACATTTTTTTCAATCTTTTTCTTTTGGTCTTCTGTTGGGGGTGGAGGAACATATGATGCAGCATCAATGATTGCCTGTTCAAGATAGATTTGTGGAGTAAGGCAAGTGATCTAGCCTTAGAAAAAAATGAAATGGAAGAAGCATACCTGTATTTTCTGCAATGCATCTTCAATGTTGCCCCTAAGATGATAAATCGTATCAATTGCAATAAAAAATGACTAAAACGATAATAGAACAATAATTACTTCTGTGTTCTAGTTTTTGTAGAAGATATAACAAGCTCTCCATCTTTATTTATCCTGTTCTTCTCCTGTGCATAAAGAGAACTCAAAATATAAACAATCTGTTCACAGGATTTAGAAAAGAGATATTGAAAGGAATTAATAAAATGCATATAAGACTAGATGATTATAAAAGAGTGTAAGGAAACAGTAGTTACATAAGGAGGTTTCTTTTACCGCTTGTAATATTCGTTCCTTGATTCTCTCCCCAAGCCAGTGAGCTTGCTTAACATTGAATCGCATGTCAACCTTTGTGTTAACTGTAAGATGGTAGTGGGACTTTAGAACAAAGAGGCAAAAATGAAGCCGTGACTTATTTAAGTAATTGACTGATTATTACTGAGTTCGTTAGAGGAAACCATGCATCAATTAGGAAATTTACTAGTATTAGGAACCTTATGCTTAGGAATATAAATTGGATGTGATCTGTTGGCTGGCTGGTGCCTAAATACTATACGCTATATAGGCAGGGCATGCCTGCAAGGGAGATCGAACAATCAAGAAGCAATATAGCAATGAACTTTGCCTACCCAAACTAGGTTATGATAAAAAAAAACTCTTCTCAACAGGAGAAGCCGTCGACTAGAGGGTGATCAGCCCTTATTTTGTCATATTCATCAGCCAAAAGAGTTTAAGCACATCGAAATATGGGCAACAACAATTATCTAATGAATGTTCTTAAAAAAACAACTATCTAATAAATAAGAATGAAAATAAGAAAAAGAGAAAAATACATGCTATTGAGTGATTGAGATCTGAACGAAGCACGCCACTCATTAAATTCTGAATGCAGAAACAGGAGGAAGAGAAAATACAAATGTAAATAAATGTCAATACGATGATTAAACACATGAGAAACTGGCACCAATGGTCTATATGCAATGAGAAAAAAGAGAATGTGGAAAAGATGAAACCTTTATTAACATTCTGACCACCAGGACCACCACTTCTTGCAAAATTAACAGTAACATGATCTGCAGATAAAATGGAGTTAGAACAAATTTTGGCAATTCAAGCGCTAATTAGACATGGTCATCAAATTTCAAAAATCATTTCATAACACTGAAAATATTTCATGTTGGACCCATAGAATTATCGAGAAAGGAAACCACCATAAGTTCTAATTACATGGATATTTATCGTCTTCCAGTCCCATCTACAGTTCTACACATATTGCAGTTGATGACATACCAAGTCCACTCAGGTTCATAGAAAGAGCTCTCAATCGTCTTCTGTTGCACAGGTAACATCTTCATCTTCAACAATATGTGGCAAGAAAATGCATTCTCAATTGCAACTAACCCAGTACATCGCAGAAAATGTATGTTGTGTTTATACTGTGTTATGACCACAAAATACAGTTCGAGACATTGATTTACAAGCCAAAACTCATTATCACCTCAACCATCCCACACTTTCCATGTTTTCACTTGTACTCTATCCTTTTTTGGAAATGAGTAAAGATCCCATTTCCATTACTGTAATAACAGAAATACAAGCAGTCTGATAACCAGAAATATAAGGGAGAAAACAGCGCCGGGCAGATGTACTAGGACTAACCTACTTGATTCAAGCAACTAGCCTAGCACTATAACCCATGCAAACACAGTTTAAAGAGCACAACATCCAGAACAAAAGCAGCTACAAGCTCCCTGGACAGTTCAACACCATTGAACAGAATATGTAAACACCATGGCAAAAGGCCAGTTTCATGAGGTAACTTGTACCCTCATCTGCTTTTGTAAGGTTCATTAAATTGCATTCTACAGCACCGGCAGTTTCTAATCAAAGAACGGCACACTGATAAAAGATCATACCAATCATGTTCACAGCTTGTTCGTAAAGTGAAATGAACTTAGCATGGAACTAATGAATTAGTAGCAGATACATTTAAATCACACAGACAACTCCCTGGGGGTAGCCATTTCGGTCAAATGAACTTACCACGTACACCCATAAGTTATTATGCAAATAGGATTTCTACAGGCTTGAGCCCTGAGGAGACCAATGCAAAGCTCCTATAACAGTTTGCAAATACAGTGCCCCTCGTGATCATAATAAGTATTAACGCCGGATTCTCGACTGTGAACTGTGGTACATAAGCTGCAGACTACACCAGGTTTGATGCTACGGCGTGACATTGACATTCAGAAATCAATAAGGGTTCTGGGACCGATTGGAAGGCAGAATGAGGATTCCGGCCAGTTACCCAGGGTGATCTTGGGGGCAGGGTCGGAGCCCGCCGACGCGGCGCGCTCCTCGGCGTCCCGTAGCACCTGCTGCGTCAGAGCCAGCCGAGCCGACACCTTTTTACCCCCGTCGTCGCCGGCCCCGGCCGCAGAGCACCGGAGGCGTACCAGCCCGGTCCGGCCAACAGCCAGGTTCAGGCCCAGGCTCGGGGCAGGGCACGGAGGGGCCTGGAACAGGAGGGAGGAAACGTGGCGGAAACCGAACCGCAGGAGGCTGCCGCCCCGCATGGCGGTCGCCATTAGTCAGCGTGTGGAGGAAGGCGGAGCGGCGGAACCAGAGAGCTCGCCCGCACGTCGAACGGGTGAAGGCGAAGCGAAAGGAGGCAGCAACAGCAATCGATCGCTTGGGCTTTTCTGTAGAGTTCTTTCGTTTTGTTTTGCTGACTGGGCTGACTTGAGATCTAGCCCATCTGGAGGACTTCTGCTAATTGGGCCGAACTTGATTTACCACCTGTCTAGACCATTTTCCTTTCCTAAAAGCACAAATCAGTAGCCGAATCTCAATCTCCCAAGAGTCGTCGCAGTATGGGCTCTTATATGCATGTTGTCCAGGAAATTAGAGCTAGATCAATTGAGTTTAGATTTGTTGAGTTTGTCTATGAAGAGAGACAATCAAATATGGATGCTCATAGTCTAGCTAGGAGTTGTATCTATGCTAATTTAGGGAGACATGTTTGGTTTGTATCTCCGCCTGATGGCGTTTGTACTTCCTATGAAAGTCAATAAAAGGTTCTATTTTCCCTAAAAAAAAGTAGCCGAATCTCGATGGGGTTATATGAAAATTTTATTATGGCATTAAATATGCTGACATGTGAATAAAATAAATATGATAACATGATACTATATTGGTGAAAAGATAAATGACAAAAGTTTCATGGAAGTAGTGAGTTTAATGGGAACTAAACTCTTCCATACTGTTTTCTAAAATATAAGTGTGTTAGAAACTGGGACATGAAACATCCATAGAAACTGACCTTAGCTCATCACATGAAAATCCAACTAATTCAACCGCTGAACTCATAGGCTATATTGTATTTTTTTTAAAAAAAAAAGAAAATTTGTTGCTATCTCTGTATAAGTTATGCACAAGACAATTTCTTACATGTCAACCGGTTATTAAGAAGTGTTAGATGTAATCTGAATAGGTGCATGAACCGTCCAGGTTCATGGGTTGTTAGCATGTAATCTTGTAGATCAGGATGGGGATCATTATCCCTTGAGTTTGTTGTAATCCTATCAATCTTGTATTGCCACGTTGGGGGCTCTTCCCAACAATATATAAACACACAACCGAGCACCTGAGACGGTGACTCGTTAACCCTAATCATTCTCCACTTTTACATGGTACCAGAGCCAAATCCCATCGGAACGTCATGGCGTTTCCCTCCTCCTCCTCAGCCGTCAACCCCAACTTCTCGCTCGGCGTCTTCCTGCTGTCAGTGAGCGAGAAACTCACCAGATCCAATCATGTGCTGTGGAGGGCACAAGTTCTCTCTGCGATCCGCGGCGCTCAGCTCTCCGAGGTCATCGCTCCTACGGCGGCACCACCCAACGAGTTCCTTCCTCCGAAGGATGCGAATGACAAGAACGAAGCTCTGGTGAAGAATCCGGAGTATGGCATGTGGATTGCGAAGGACCAGACGGTCCTGAGCTATATCCTGTCCAATCTAGGATGGGAGATCCAAGGCCAAGTCTCCACCAAGACCACAGCTGCCTCGGTATGGGCAGCCATTGAAGAGATGTTCGCGTCCCAGAGCCGGGCGCATCTCATCACCACTAGGATGGCCCTCGCTACGGCTTCCAAGGGTACGTCCACCATTAGTGAATATTTCACTAAGATGAAAAGTCTCGCAGATGATATGGCGTCAGCTGGACGCAAACTTTAAGATGATGAGCTCATCTCCTACATCCTCACCGGGTTAGATCCGACGGAGTTTGATCCGATCGTGACATCTCTCACCACCTGGGTGAAGCCCATTACCATGGGCGAGCTCTACACCCAGCTTGTGGCCTACGAGCAACGTCATGAGCTCAAGGGCAGCAACGGAGGACAACAGTCCTCGCCGAACGTTGCTGCCAAGGGCGGCCGCAACCCCAACTTCAACAACACTCGTGGCGGGGGTCGCTCTGGACGTGGTGGTTTCAACCGTGGTGGCAAAGGTGGTCGTGCCCCTTCACCAAGGCCCAAGGGCAACAACTTCTAGGCGGGGGTGTTTTGCCAAGTCTGTGGCAAGGAGGGACACCCGGCCTGGCGGTGCTACAACCGCTACGACGAGAGCTACAACGGCGTGCCACCACAGAAGAAATCTGCATCAGCTGCGAACACCTCCTATGGTGTAGATACCAATTGGTATATGGACACGGGGGCAACAGATCATATAACCGGGGAGCTCGAGAAGCTCACCATTCGTGATAAGTATCACGGCGGTGATCGCGTCCACGCAGCGAATGGAACAGGTATGGAGATATCTCATGTTGGTCACGGTACATTGCATACCCCTTCCACAAATTTTCATCTCCACAAAGTCTTACATGTTCCATCCGCTAGTAAAAGCCTTGTGTCAGTTAACAAATTCACTCGTGACAATAATATCTTTCTTGAGTTTCACCCTGATCACTTTGCTGTTAAGGAGCAGAAGATGAGGAAAACTCTCCTCACCGGTCCATGTGAAGGCGGATTGTATCCCGTCCAGTCATCTTCGAGTACACCTTCCAAGAATAAAGAGGTCCATGGCGTGTTCAAGCCATCCATGTCGGTGTGGCATCATAGGCTTGGCCATCCTGCTGCGTCCGTAGTATCACAAGTCCTTAGTAAACATAAACTTTGCTTTGTTAAGGAGTCGAATAAATCACATGTGTGTGATGCGTGTCAATAGGGCAAAAGCCATCAGCTGCCCTATCCCAAGTCTACTAGTGTGTCAACTAGTCCCTTTGATTTAGTCTTTTCAGATGTTTGGGTCCTGCACCAACTTCAGTTGGTCGTTTTTCTTATTATGTAAGTTTCATTGATGATTACTCGAAGTTTACATGGATCTATCTCATTCGCCAAAAGTCTGAAGTTTTTCAATGCTTTAGCAATTTCCAAGCACTAGTTGAACGCCAATTTAGTTGTAAGATCCGGGACATACAAACAGATTGGGGCGGTGAGTATAGGTCCTTAAACTCATTTTTCCATCGCATTGGCATATCGCATCACATCTCTTGCCCACACGCGCATCAACAAAATGGCTCTGCCGAAAGGAAACATCGCCATATAGTTGAGATGGGCCTCACACTCTTGGCACACGCCTCCATGCCCTTGAAATTTTGGGACGAGGCATTTTTGACCGTTGTCTTTCTTATAAATCGCCTACCCACCAAAGTACTCAATGACATCACACCTTTTTATCATCTCTATGAAAAAAGAACCTGATTATTCGTTCCTTAGAACTTTTGACTGTGCATGTTGGCCTAATCTCCGGCCTTACAACAGTCACAAGCTTCAATTTCGGTCAACACGGTGTGTGTTTCTAGGGTATAGTAATTCCCACAAAGGCTTCAAGTGCCTTGAACCATCTGAAGGGCGAGTATACATTTTAAGAGATGTTGTCTTCGATGAAACTGTCTACCCTTTTTCCTCTCTTCATCCAAATGCAGGTGCTCGTCTTCGGTCCGAGCTTGCCTTGCTTCCTGATATTCTAAAGAATCCTTCATCAGATTTTGGGGATGCTTTGTTACGTGATCAACATTTGTCATCTCCTACTAATTGTCAATTGAGTTCATGTGCAGATATGTTACTTGCAGATACAAGTGCTCCAGCATGTCACGACTCATCGTGCGAAAATCCGGCGTCCAACACTTCAAATTCGGAGTCCGGGCAGCGTCATTTCATGTGCGCCCCCGGAGGGAGCAGCACAAGTCCCGGCGTTGATTCTCCTGGCGGCGGCGGTAACGAATCTGTAGGTCAATCCGCCCCGGGATCCGGTCTCCACCCTGCGACGAGCTCAGCACCTGGTCTGAGCGCGGCGGCTCATCCTCCCGCTGGATCTTCTACAACGACGAGGGAGCCGCAGCCGCTGAACGGCTCGGACGGGTCTCCACAGCATGATCCCGCTGGTGGGGGACAGGTTCTGCCGCCCGAGATTTCCTCCGGATCGAGTGCGGCTTCGGGTGGTGGAGCTCCTCCTGTGCCATCTGTTGATCCGCCTGCTCAACGACCGTCCACACGCCTTCAGCACGACATCTCCAAGCCTAATGTCTACACCGACGGTACTGTTAGATGGGGGATGGTGTCTACCATCTCTGATGATGAACCTACGTCAACATCTCAAGCATTGCAAGATCCCAAGTGGAAAATGGCCATGGATACGGAGTATGACGCCTTGATCCACAATCAAACATGGCATCTCGTTCCCAAACCCAAAGGTAAAAACATTATAGGATGCAAGTGGGTCTACAAAGTCAAAAGGAAAGCGGATGGGTCCATTGATCGCTACAAAGCTCGGTTGGTCGCTAAAGGCTACAAGCAACGGTACGGAATTGATTATGAGGACACTTTTAGTCCCGTGGTCAAGGCAGCCACGATTCACATTGTTCTGTCGGTGGCAGTTTCTCTTGGTTGGTCGCTACGGCAACTAGATGTGCAAAATGCATTCCTGCATGGAATCTTGAATGAAGAGGTCTACATGTATCAACCTCCAGGATATGCCAACAAGTCTCATCCGTCATATGTCTGTTGCCTTGACAAAGCTCTATATGGACTCAAGGAAGCGCCTCGTGCGTGGTATGCACGCCTCTGTGCCAAGTTGATTGCCTTGGGGTTTGTTCCATCAAAAGCCGATACATCATTGTTCTTCTTTAAAAAAGTCCATTGACTATTTTTGTCTTGGTGTATGTTGATGATATTATTGTTGCAAGCTTAGATGTACAGGAAACCAAAGCTCTTCTTGTAGCTCTTCAACAAGACTTTGCACTCAAGGATCTAGGTGACTTGCACTATTTTCTTGGCATTGAGGTCACAAAGAAGCGAGATGGTTTAGTTTTATCTCAAAGCAGATATGCTCGTGATATTCTTGCACGGTCAGGGATGGACAAGTGCAAAGCTGTTGACACGCCACTTCCTAGTACACAGAAGCTCAGCATCAAAGATGGTGACGCCCTCGGCCCTGAGGATTCCACCAAGTTTCGAAGTCTGGTAGGTGCAATTTAATATCTAACCATGACTCGACCTGACATTTCTTTTGCTGTCAACAAGATTTGCCAGTTCTTGCACTCTCCCACTACGGTTCATTGGTCAGCAGCCAAACATATATTGCGCTACATCCAAGGGACCTTACATCTTGGCCTGAAGATAGGGGTCTCCAACTCTCGGGTTGTTAGCGCATTCTCCGATGCTGATTGGGTTGGATGCATTGACGATCGCAGGTCCACCGGGGGTTTTGCTGTGTTCTTTGGGAATAATTTGATCTCTTGGGCAGCACGGAAGCAACCTACTGTCTCTAGGTCCAGCACAGAGGCTGAATATAAGGCTTTAGAAAATGCGACTGCGGAGATGATGTGGGTCCAAAAACTCCTCACTGAACTTGGTGTGCCTCACCCTACCACACCACGTCTTTGGTGTGATAATTTAGGGGCCAAGTATATGTCTGCTAATCCAGTTTTCCATGCTAGGACCAAACATATTGAGATTGATTTTCATTTTGTGAGAGAGCAGGTAGCACAAGGCCAACTTGACATTCGGTTCATACACTCTGATGATCAAGTTGCTGATGGGTTCACTAAGGCCCTACCGGTTGCAAAGTTCCTTTAGTTCAGGCGCAATCTCAACCTTCTTTGTGGCTGAGATTGAGGAGGGGTGTTAGATGTAATCTGAATAGGTGCATGAACCGTCCAGGTTCATGGGTTGTTAGCATGTAATCTTGTAGATCAGGATGAGGATCATTATCCCTTGAGTTTGTTGTAATCCTAACAATCTTGTATTGCCACGTTGGAGGCTCTTCCCAACAATATATAAACACGCAACCGAGCACCTGAGACGGTGACTCGGTAACCCTAATCATTCTTCACTTTTACAAGAAGATACAAGAAATTTTTTGAAACAAAGAAGATACAAGAAATAGACAAGCGTGCCTGACGACGGTGGGTCCAATCAGTCTATTCTATTGGGATCTGTGATGGTAAAGTTTGAAGCTTCCAAGGTTGGTCATCTCATGCCGCAACGCGGGAACGGCACCATCGCTCTCGTGCAAATGCAGCTTCGGCCAAACAAAGAATTCTCTGATATGTGGTACTCAAACTTACATAATCAAAATTAACAGAAACTGTTCGTGATTAATAATTCACCCCATATTCACCCAAGCAGCAGTAATAAATGGCTAAACGTGGATCATCGTGGCTGATAGTGTCTGTGCGCCTGATGTTGTTTTGTCGTAAAGAGAAAAATCACCGAGGTTCAAGCGAACTGGGCAACTACCCTACCCTACTGCTCTTACAGCTATCAACCACGTCTGTAGCACTCCCATTCATGTCACTACAGCCACTCCCCAACCCCACGCTGCTGTTGGCGCTGCTCCCGCCATCTCTGTGGCCGCCGGTGCGGCCATTACTACTGCTGTAGAAGCACACGACCCTGCACTTCACCACGCCCGCGCCGGCCAGGTAGACGTGGAACCCTGGCGCCACCATCATCTTCACGCTGGCCGGCTCCAGCCTCCCCGCCCGGCTGGCCGCGGCGTCCTCCATGAACCGCGGGTCGAAGCGCGCGCCTCGCTCCGCGCGCACAACGGGGAGCGGCGGGTGGACGGAGCGCGCCAGGAGGCGGACGCCCCACACGCCCTTGGCGGCAAGGAAGAAGGCCTGCAGCAGCGGCTCAGGCCACGCCCGCGCGCGCGCCCACCCGAGCGAGGACACGACCTCGCTCATCTTGGCGTCGCAGAAACGGCTGAGCCCGTCGCTGTAGTGCTTGGTGCCGTGGAGCAGGACCTCCTCCCACGTGAGCACCGCGATGGCGTGGTACGCAGCGAGGTTGGCCTGGCACCGGCCCGCGGGGTCCGGGGTGTGGACGTCGGCGTCGGTGTCCAGCTCGAAGTCGGCGTGGAAAGCGCGGTTGAGGAAGCTCTCGAGGCTCGGGCCGGGGCTGGAGGGGCTGCGGAGGTGCGCGGACAGCGCGCGCGCGAGGTTCCGCACGGCGGCGCGCGCGGTCGAGACGGCGCGGAGGAAGGAGTCGACGGGGAAGGCGGCGGCTGCCGCGGGGGTCGGGAGCACGCGCGCCTCGAGGCGCGAGAGCTTAAGCTCCAGCTCGGCGAGGGAGTGCTTCAGGCGCGTGGTCTCCTCCAGCGCCTCGTCCCGCGTGCGCGTGGCCGCGGCGAGCCGGCGGGAGAGGTCGGCCGCGGCGAGGCGCCACTGCTCGACGTCCCCCGCGTCGCCGGCGCCGGCGCCGCCCGAGGCCGACGGCGACGAGCGCGGGGTGGAGCGGCGGGTGAGGGAGACGAACAGCGAGCGGATGACGGCGCCGGGCGACGCCGGCGCGAGGGCGCGCTGCTTGAAGCGGCAGTCGGAGCAGGACACCGCCGCGACGTACGCCGCCGGGTCGGCCGCGTCGCCGCCGCCCTTGGCCCCGCGGGGTGTCTTCTTGCTGGCGCCGCCGTGGCCGTGGTGGAGCGGCGTCGGGACGTGCGTGTACTTCTTGTCGGTCTTCTCCGGCGCCGCCTTGGTGCCGCCTCGCTGCTGCTGCTTCGGCTCCGAAGCCTGACGGCGCACCATTGTGCAGTGAACGACTCAGCTACTCAGGCACGGCAGAACCGTCGTAACAGAGAGGAGGGAGGCACACTTACGGCGGTGGGCAAGGGAGGGGAAGGAGACAAGACCATGGCCACCACGGATGGAGCGCTACCTCCTGCCTGCGTGATACGTACTGTACAGCTCTGCGATGCTCCTCAATTGATTGGGATCTGACTGACTTTAGGGGTTTTCTTGGGTTCTGACTTGTAACCTGCTGTGTGAGGCCGGCGGGGCGGTAGCGGTAGTGGGGCGGCCGTCCCGTCGTCCCCGTGTGCCTTGTGGCGGTGGCGACGTCGCGATAGCGCTGTGGCCTGTGGGGCGCCTGCTGTGGTGGTGTTGTCTGGTCCTGGCGGTGTGCTCCCGCGTCCGCGTGGGGCAAGTCGTTTTTTTTTTTTGGGGGGGTGGAGGGCTTCTCGCTCACGGGGTCGGGATGAAGGGGATGGGCCGCGGCGCGGGACGCCGGGACTTGAATGCCGGTCAGGTCGGGTCGTTGGTGCGTGGTTAATGCCCTCCTCCCGTCTTCCTCTCCTCCTGTCCTCCCTGACTCTTTGCCAGCTTGTTGGATCGGCTAAAATTAAACAGCTAAAAATATTGTTGATGAATTAACTGTGAGAGAAAAACATTACTAGCTGACTAAAAATAAACGACTAAAAACTCAAAACCGTCAAATAAAGCGAACAGGCTGTCAGAAAAAGTACTGTCTCCAAGTAGAGAAACAGTAATCTGTTTTTTTTTATAGTATTCTCTTGCCTTTTATTAATCCGGATCTCCGCAGCTCCTTCATTCTTGGAGGGCATCAGGTAGGGGCAAACGAAACTGTAGAAAGCTGTTGCTAGTACATACTCTCTCCGTCTCATTAAAAGTGTTGTTGGAAAAGCGTGTCCCCCTCACAAACACATTTCCTGGACGACACTTTCAATGGGACGGAGGGAGTACGTGCTACGTACGCTTCCTATTCCGGTGCTCCCTCGTACCGTCCGTCGCAGCGTGTCACACCAAAGCGTCTGTCGGGACACGAGTACTCGAAGCACATAGTACGTGCAGTGCTACAGCCTACAGGCACATACTTCTAGCGTCTATTATGCGATGTAGTACGTGGCTCGGTGAGTAAGGCCTTGTTTAGATCCCAAATTTCACCCTAAATTCCACTATGAAAAAAGAAGATTCTCCGTCACATTAAAATATCGGCACATATATGGAGTACTAAATGTAGATGAAATCAAAAACTAATTGCACAGTTTTGTTGTACTTTGCGAGACGAATATTTTAAGCCTAATTAATCAATATTTAGACAATTATTACCAAATAAAAACAAAATTGCTATAGTATGACGGGACATTTACTATGCAAAGTTTGGATCCCAAATTTGGGATCTAAACAAGGCCTAAACGAAACGAAGCGCAAGAGAAGAAAAAGGCAAGAGGCAAGAGGAGTCCGGCCGGGTCCGGAGCTCGATCTGGACCGGCATCGCCCGCCTGCTCGAATGAATTCGGAGCGGAGTGCGGTGGCCTGGTGGGGTGGAGACACGATCCGTAGTCCGAGCGGCGAAGTGAATGCCACCCTTTGTCCCCCCCCGTGCTCGCGACGGCGATGCCATGCCAATCACAGTCGCACTCGCACGGCGCCGACCGCCCGGCTCTCCCTTGTCGCTCGCAGCAGACTTGCAGCGCGCGGGGACGATGATATGTCTGCGAATGGCTCGCGCAGGCTGATTGCAGCTCTGACGAGAATGAGATTCCACCCAAGTCAAAGCGCACACTTCACACTTCAGGGCAGAGGGCCAAGGCCGCAGCGCTCAGGGAGACAGGGAGTCCACACTTGGACACTCCACAGCCCACAGGCGAGAGATCGATGAGTGGTACAATGGAAGCTAGCGAAATGGAAAGGAAAGGAGAACTGTTTGGTCGCCATGGAAAGGATTGGACACATACGATGCTGAGTGCTGAGTAGGCAATTTCAAAGTTGATGTATCAGAATTAAAAGATGCATTATACATCTCATGACGTAGCAGATGAAATTTATTTTCCATTATATTAAAAAAAATCTTTCAGAATTAACACGTAAGTACACGACAGTAATGTCATTGTAGTGATGCTTAACCCGGCGACTTTTGCGAGTTCTGTGTGTCTGTGACCGTGAGTGAAGTTAATGAACCAGCGGCCAGCGCTGTCATGTTCCAGTGGCTGCTACTAGTACTGTGACACCGTGTGAATTGAAAGGTTATTAGGGTGTGTTTAGGTCGTGATTTTTTTTAGCTTTGTCTACTATAACACTTTTGTTTGTTTATTAGACTAATTAGGCTCAAAAGATCTGTCTCGTAGTTTTCTACCCAACTGTGTAGCGTGGCCTTAATTTTCTGAAACTTGTACGTGCTACACGACATTTGCGAGTCCCGAACTGCTGGATCTGATATCTTGGCAATCATTGCATGCATTTGACACTCTAGACGCCGTGGCACAAGCACAAGGCACAGGTGAAGTGATTCAAAGTTCTTCGTAATGTTGAAGGAGATGGCATTGCCTTGCGTCTTGGTCCTGAGCTCCTCCCCACTCTCCACTGATGAATGCCACGACCACGAGCCATCTTGCAACTAAGCATAGTTTGTCCACGATGCAATGGAGAATTCTTCTGCTATATTTAGGAGCAGTCATGTTCCTAAAAGTAAATGTATTTATAATATTTTTTTTACTGTGAGAACGTAGATGGAAAACGTGAATGTTCCCGGAACAATGTAATCGAAACGAAAAACATGACCATGTTTTCCACATTTCTGGCTGCTAAGTACCAGAGTTATTAAGCAGAGATGGGGAACAATAAATAAAGGGAAATGGAAACGGTGGCAGCGGAATAGGGTCCTCGAAGAGAAAAGCTCGTGGAAATGGATGCAGAAGCTGTGTTAGAGACTGCCAGGTTCGCTTTGAACTTATCAACGGTACTTTTTCAGCGAAAGAATAATGTTTTTCTCTCATAATACATCAGCATCAGTATCGGCATCGGCCAAATCTCAGCGAGCCGAACTTAGAGAGTTCCATGCAGTACATTACTACATTTGCACCAACAAGTAAGCTAGGGCAATGGACCTGATGTAATAGATGCCGTAGCACGTCCACGCGGAATTCACAGGAATTCCTGTGACATCAACTATGCAAGTAGGTAGTCGGACAGTCGGTGCTTGAATATCAACGGTACGATCTTGTCAGGGAAAATATGGAGAAAACAATATGAGAACTGCATGGGTAACCCTTTTATTAAATCAGCACAATTCTCAAAGCACACACTCTATATTTGACTGTTCAGGTGATCAGTGCATATGTCTGACCATTAATGTCTTTTACAATATCTTCTTCAAATCCTTAAAATTCATGAGATTCTTGTTTTCTCCAATAAAATTGCCTCTGGATCATCGACAACACTCTGCAGATCAGTTTACTCTTGCACTATAACAAAGTTTAATCCTGGTAGATGCATGGAAAGACGCTCTACAGGAGGAAATTTACCATGAATTTCAAACCCGGACAGCCTCCATGGAGCGTCACAACAAGAAACAAATCTAGATTTGATATATTCAGCAATTCCAACCATACCATCAGAGCTAGTCTTTTCTTGATGTACTGTACCGTCACCCTTTGTAGATTCTGAAGCAGATGACTGACGATTCTTGGACCTCATTCTATGCACAGTCAAATCCTTTGTTTACATATTTGAATAGATACTTGATCAGATAGGTTTGGTTACAGACCTCAATATTAATATGTGCCTGGTATTTCTTGAGTATTGATAGATTATTTGGCACAACCCATTGATTGTCTACTTGTACATTCCCTTTCCAGGCAAGAATACCATTTTTCTGTGCCTGTATAGTGGGTAGCCAGCTTCATCAAAAGCTGTTTCAGATCTAAACGACTTAGGATACCTTTTTGAACACTTGCCATCTCTCATGAAAGGACTATTTAGATTAGCTGAACCACACGGACCATATATCATAAACTCTTGAACCAGGGAAAATCCTACCGGACCAGCACTAGGATCAGGTAACTCGGCAGCTATATATCTATCAACGTCAGCAATGGAAGGCTCACGATCCATAGCACACTGCCAAACTAGAATGTGTGAATGAGGTAGCCCACGTTTCTGGAACTCATTTGTATAGGCGACTGCATATGTGAACATGTAAATGTCAGGTACTACGCAATAAACAGTCTAAAAAATGCTGAATGAAATAACATAGCAGAGTAATAAAACATTATGTACCTGCATGAACAGGACCAAAAACGTGGCCATCCTTTATATCAGGAAGGTGTTCTTCAAGTTTCATATGGAAAACACGAACCTACCATATACGACCTATCAGTAGACCTTTGACCTTCTTCAAATCAAATTGCCTCTGTGATCTCAGGACACATAGAGTTGCAAGTATGTCAACATCAACACATCAACATGATAAATTGGTAGCAGAAAGTAAGAACAATATCATGATATAACAAACAAATGAAGGCAAGGTGGTAAAAAGAGAAGGCGTCAAGCTATATCATTTTTGTGATCCCTTATAATGATCCAGCCAGTAATTGAACTGAAAGAGTTAAAGGTGCTTTCAGACAAAACAGAGAAAAAGTTTAGTTCACAGTGCATTATCCAGTGTTCTCGGTAAACGCGTCTCTGTCAACTGGCCCCTTTTAGTGTCCTTTATCTACCCATACAAGAAAAAGAAATACAAAAACACTAACAAAATGGGTTACTCAACCATTAATATCATGTGGTGCATTCATGAAAAGCACAATTGTCTGCCACCATGAGCGCTTCTTATATGTATGTAAGATGTGAATAATAATTCCACAGGGAAAGTAATGTACATTGCCTAAAGCTTTCTCTAAGCCATCTAATAAGTAGCACTCCAGAAGGATGCTTGCAAATTTGCCATGAATTCAACACAAAAGCTTGCTTTCATGGAGGATGATAAATATACCTTATTGTTCCCTAGAGAAAAAATTGAAGTTCACGTTCCCAAGGCATAACAGTCATGTTTCACGTAAGATTACCAATGTGACATTTTTACCTTCCATGGAATAGATAGTGTTCAACAAGCCTCTTGCTTGTGTAAGTTACCAATGGTCTTTGCATGAGCATTCACCATTTACAAAGTGATGGTAGCGATTAACATCTCTTATGATAATTTCACGCTGCTCAATCTGTGAAATCAGCTTGATGACAACATGGCAGTCCTCACAAACTCGAAGATTCTTTGTCACAAGCAGCTTTGTCCCAGGGGGTGTACTAATGAGTCCAAATGCAATGGCCAGCCTCTCGCTGTGGCCCCGTACCATGTTCCTCTTTTCATCATCTTCCACATTATGGAAAACGGGCGTGGTGTCAGGCACATAGCCAGTTTGACTGACGAGACCTTCCAATCGCTCCAACTCTTCATATATTTCATCTGATCTAGGATGAGAAGCATCACCCACAAGAAACCCATGGGACTTCCCTTTCAATTTGATCCAGCTACAAGCAATTATCTTTTTCAAGCCTCTATCGGTCATCAGCTTCCTCACCCTTGCATCTTCTTCCCATTTCCCAAACTGAGCATATATATTTGATAGAAGCACATAATTACCAGCATCTTCAGGCTCCAATTCAATCAACTTATGCAGGGCTAATTCAGCTAGCTCAACATTTTTGTGAATCTTACAACCATTTAGCAGTGCACCCCATATCCCTGAATCTGGCTTCACCAACATTCCTTTAATAACATCAGAAGCTTCTTTGAACCTACCAGAGTGACCAAGAACATCTACAAGGCAGGTGTAATGCTGCACAGTTGGCTTGATGGAATATACAGTCACCATCAGATCAAATACTTCTTTTGCTTCTTGTACCATTCCTCCATGGTTACAAGCAGATAGGACCCCAACAAAAGTAATATGGTCAGGCATCACTTGAGCCTCACTCCGCATTCTGCTAAATAGCTCAAATGCATGATCAGCATGGCCATGCATCCCAAATCCGCAGATCATGGCATTCCAAGAAATAAGCTCCCTGTGCAAGAGTTGCTCAAAGAGAACACGCGCCACCGTAACCCAACCACTCTTGGCATACATGTCCAGAAGGGAAGTCTTCAGCTTGTCCTGTGACCCAAACCCTCTCCTCCAACCGTACCCATGCAGCTCCCTCCCACTAGGCAGTGCAGCCGCATCAGCTGCAGCTGATATCGCACTCACCAGAGTGGCGATTGTTGGCGCAATGCCTTCAGCTGCCATGTTACGGCACAGAGCTAGCGCCTCTGCTGGTCGCCCATTTTGCCCACATGCTGCAATCATTGAATTCCACACCACGGCGTCCCTAACTGTGGTGCCATCAAACACCGCCCAAGCCTCGTCCACGCAACCACACTTGGCGTACATGTCGATGAGGCCTGCACACACAAACACATCTGCAGCCCAACTCGTGCGCATGACACGATCGTGCACCTCCCGGCCAGTGCCCAGGTCCAGGAGTGCAGCACACGCCTTGAGAACCGGCGGATACGTGAAGTTGTCTGGTTCCATGATACCATAGGCCAGCATCGCGCGGTACAGCTCTATTGCCGCCTCGCGTGGCCCGTCGCGCGCGTAGGCACGGATGAGCACGTTCCACAGGAAGACGTTCCCCTGGTTGGGCATTTCGTCGAACAAGCGACGGGCGAGAGACACATGACCGCAGGACGCGTAGAGATCGACGAGCCTGGTGGCGAGGACCGCGTCGAGGCCAAGGTCCGACACGAGGAGCCTGGCGTGGAGCTGCCGACCGGGCCGAACGGCTCTGGAGAGGACGCAAGATCGGAGGATGGTGGCGTAGTTGTTGTGGTTGTACAGAGATGGGCACGGGGAGAGGAAGGCGGGGCTTTGGGCAGGAGGTGAAGGTGGAGGAGATGCGCCATTGGGTGCAGGCCGGAGATGGCTGTTCGTTTGGAGGGACGAGACGGGGAGGAGGCGGTAGAGGCGTGCCGGAGACGGCGAGGCTGTTGATTTTGAGAGTATGGATGGCAGCAGCATCCGGTGCCTTGTGCGCGGGCGGGCGGGCGGCCGGCAGCCTCAGGATGGCGATTGGCCTGGAATGGGGGCTTTAGGGTCTAGTTTTGATGGATGGTTGCTAGTCGTTGGATGGAAAATCTAACGGCCCAGAAAAAAAACAACTGAAAGAAAAAACGCGCAAGGAATTGAATTGAACTAAGCACAATTCAATATGACCCTATGCATGGTTTTTATGATCTCACTAATATGAGGTAACCACTGACAAAATGATTTAGTTGAGCTAAATACGCCAAGAACACGTACACGATATGAATGGGCATTATATCTAGAATTCTAGAGCATCACACATGGTTGAGTTCTTGACTCTTGAGTGTCAACCGTGTGTATGTAATAAAACTTGCTTAATATATGAGCTATATGGGTATCTCTTGTGAGTGCCCAGGTATCTCTTGTGTGTAGGGTTTTGCTACCGTACTAGATACGTCCAAAGTCCTTAACTCCGAAGTGATCGTGCATCATTCATCTACGCGGATCTATACACATCTACCGTACTAGGACTATGGATATTTTACAATTAGATCTGCGTAAATGTGTAACATGCACGCATGATTATGACGTGTAACATGTAACACCCCAGGTGTTATAGTGCTAATAAATTTGTCATGTCAGCATAATGCATTGCAAAGCATCCATAATTAGGTCCACCTTGTTATGCATCAACTAAAACAAGTGTACTTATCTAGATTGGATGTGCTTCTCCGTGGTGTGTTTCGAACCCGAAAACCCTAATTTCGAATGCCAACGCAAATACTTAGTCTGTGTCCTGCGTAATTTGAGGTGTGTGACTGTGTTACACACGAGTGTCAAGTGTAGGGTATGAGCTCAAGTACAACACCGAAAGTCCTATGTTTGGTGTTGGTAATTAGCGACAATGCCTAAGTACTAATCCTATGCCTAAGTTGTATGTAGCACATGAGGATTAGCACATTCCAAGGTTGGTGGCAAGATGGACATGGTGATCATGATGGCCACACTTGGATTTGGATGCAACCCTAAGTGATCAAGGCAAAGGTATATGCTTAAGGGTTGTGTTTTAGTAACCAAGACACCTAGTGGATGTGGTTACATTATAGGATAGATAGCCGTACTATAAAGAGAGGAATGACGCGGCTATTGAACTCCTAAGTGCCTCTAGGTGTGCATTTCATAATCATATGCATTTGGATAGAACTAATAACGCCTCCATAAATGTTTGTGAAAAAGCTAACACACTCACACATGACGTGATCACTTGGTGATGTTAGCACGTTTGCGAAGGCGGTAGAGTTTGAGCGGTAGAGAGGGTTTGGGGTCCTCTCTCCCTCCCGCCGAGCTTGCGAGGCGGGATTCAGGCATTTTCGAGGAATTGAAACAACTATTTTCCACTACGCCGGAAGTCAGAAAAGAAACGGAGGCGAACAGAGGTCACATGAGTGACCGGACGCTGGACCGGACGTGGTCTCTGTTTGACCGGACACGTCCGGTCAGTGTTCAGCGCGTGCGCCTGTTTCAGTTGTTTGATCGGACGCGAGGCGCGTCCGGTCACAGTCGATCGGACGCGTCCGGTCGTCGAGGGAGCTTACTGGACTCCAACCGGACGCGGACACTGTGGCGTCCGGTCAGTTCTTCAGCGCGTTCGGTCACTGTTTCGTTGGAGCACTGCTCAGACTTGACCAGCGCGTCCGGTCAGTTACGGGACCAGCGCGTCCGGTCGAGCCCGGCGCGTCCGGTCGTTGTGACCAGCGCGTCCGGTCGGTGCTTCGCGAAAGAGCCGTTGTGTGATCGGCGCGTCCGATTGTTGCGACCAGCGCGTTCGGTCGGTGCTTCGCGAAAAATAGCCGTTGTATGATCGGCGCGTCCGGTCAGTTTGACCAGCGCGTCCGGTCAGCGCGACTTCGGCTGTTTCAAGTTCGTAACGGCTATATTCGAAGGGGTATGTCTATAAATACTCGTTGGCCGGCTCAAGGCTCTCTCTCTCTTGGATATTTTGACATACTTGTGAGCACTTTGAGCTAAGCAACTCCCCTCCCACTCATCTCTCTTGCTTCTTTGCATATTCGAAGTGAGATTGAGTGATTCAAGTGCATTTGTATTGTGAGATAGCATCTAGTTGGCACTTGGTGGTTGATTTGTTGCGGGATTCTTGTTTCTCTTGGTGGTTGCCGCCACCTAGACGGCTTGGAGCAGCTTGGAGGCATTGGCAAGAGTTGGTGATTGTTCTTGGCCACCTCCGGTGTTTGTAAGGGGTTTGTGCCTACCTCGGCGAAGCGCCAAAGGCAACATTAGTGAATTGCTCATGTCATTTGCAACCTTTTGCCATTTGGTAGGTTCTTGTGGCGCCTTTTGAGAGGCTCGGTGTGAGACCGATTAGCCACCGAACCACGTGGTGAAGAGGGACACAACGGGGACTAGCGTGCCGGCAAGCACGTGAACCTCGGGATAAATCTTGTGTCATCACTTTCATATTATGATTGATTGATCCCGGTGTTTGGTTATCTTGGTATTCATTGTTGATCATATTGGTTGGCTCAATACTTCGCCCCTCGGTGAAACCCTCCTAACTCAACTCCGCATTACTTTCTTAGTTATCTTTGCTAGCTAGTTAGCTTTGCTAGAGTAGCTCTTTTGTGTAGCTTGCTAGTTGTAGTTGTAGTTTCCTTCTCGGTTTTATTTGTGCGGTTGAGTGCCATTTTACTAGAATTGTGAATTGGATAGGTGGCTTGCAAACACCCATAGGCTAAGCAAAACTCGTATCTCGCTATTTGTTGTATTGATAAACTTGTTTAGCTTGTCTTTGTAGAAAATTTTAAAAGGCTATTCACCCCCCTCTAGCCATCAAGACCTTTCAAGTGGTATCGGAGCCGTGGTCACCGTTTGTAAGGCTTAACAACCTCGGTGCAAGATGACTCAAGTTATGTTCAATCATGTTAATGGCAAGCCTCCATTCTTTGATGGTGTCTCTTCCTTTGATCATTGGAAAAGGAAGATGAAGCAATATCTCGGTAATATACATGAGAAGGTTTGGGAGGTGACCAAAGAAGGATACATCATTTTTGATGAAGAAAATCTCACTCCAAATGACCGCATCAACAAACAATGTAACACGGCGGCACTTGACACAATCTACCGTGCCATTGATGATAAAGTATTTGAGCAAATCAAAGATCTTGAAAAGGCAAATGAGCTTTGGATAAGGCTTGAAGAAACATATGAAGGCACTTCAACGGTGAAAGCTCTATGTTTGGTGTTGGTAATTAGTGACAATGCCTAAGTACTAATCCTATGCCTAAGTTGTATGTAGCACATGAGGATTAGTACATTCCAAGGTTGGTGGCAAGATGGACATGGTGATCATGATGGCCACACTTGGATTTGGATGCAACCCTACGTGATCAAGGCAAAGGTATATGCTTAAGGGTTGTATTTTAGTAACCAAGACACCTAGTGGGTGTGGTTACATTATAGGATAGATAGTCGTACTATAAAGAGGGGAATGACGCGGCTATTGAACTCCTAAGTGCCTCTAGGTGTGCATTTCATGATCATATGCATTTGGATAGAACTAATAACGCCTCGAAAAATGATTGTGAAAATGCTAACACACTCGCACATGACATGATCACTTGGTGGTGTTAGCACATTTACGATGGCATTGGAGTTTAAGCGGTAGAGAGGGTTTGGGGTCCTCTCTCCCTCCCGCCGAGCGTGCGAGCGCGGGATTCAGGCGATTTCAGAGAAATGAAATGCCTATTTTCCACTACGCCAGAAGTCGGAAAAAGAAACGGAGGCAAACGGGGGTCACAGTGGTGACCGGACGCTGGACCGGACGTGGTAACTGTTTGACCGGACGCGTCCGGTCAGTGTCCAGTGTCTGCGCGTTTTTCAGTTGTTTGATCGGACGCGAGGCGCGTCCGGTCACAGGCGACCGGACGCGTCCGGTCATCCAGGGAGCTTACTGGACTCCAACCGGACGCGAGCACTGTGGCGTCCGGTTAGTTCTTTAGCGCGTCCGGTCGCTGGTTCGTTGTGCGCGGCTCAGGGTTGACCAGCGCGTCCGGTCAGTTACGGGACCGGTGCGTCCGGTCGTGACCGGCGTGTCCGGTCGTTGCGACCGGTCGGTGCTTCGCGAAACTAGCCGTTGCGCGACCGGCGCGTCCGGTCAGTTGGACCAGCGCGTCCGGTCAACGCGACTTCGGCTGTTTCAAGTTTCTAACGGCTATATTCGAAGGGGTACGTCTATAAATACTCGTTGGCCGGCTCAAGGCTCTCTCGCTTGGACTTTTGACATACTTGTGAGCACTTTGAGCTAAGCAACTCCCCTCCCACTCATCTCTCTTGCTTCTTTGCATATTCGAAGTGAGATTGAGTGATCCAAGTGCATTTGCATTGTGAGATTGCATCTAGTTGGCACTTGATGGTTGATTTGTTGCGGGATTCTTGTTTCTCTTGGTGGTTGCCGCCACCTAGACGGCTTGGAGCAGCTTGGAGGCATTGGCAAGAGTTGGTGATTGTTCTTGGCTACCTCCGGTGATTGTGAGGGGTTTGTGCCTACCTCGACGAAGCGCCAAAGGCAACATTAGTAAATTGCTCGTGTCATTGCAACCTTTTGCCATTTGGTAGGTTCTTGTGGCGCCTTTTGAGAGGCTCGGTGTGAGACCGATTAGCCAACGAACCACGTGGTGAAAAGGGACACAACGGGGACTAGCGTGCCGGCAAGCACGTGAACCTCGGGATAAATCTTCGTGTCATCACTTTCATAATTGTGATTGATTGATCCCGATGTTCGGTTATCTTAGTATTCATTGTTGATCATATTGGTTGGCTCAATACTTCGCCCCTTGGTGAATCTCTCCTAACTCAACTACGCATTACTTTCTTAGTTATCTTTGCTAGCTAGTTAGCTTGGCTAGAGTAGCTCTTTTGTGTAGCTTGCTAGTTGTAGTTGTAGTTACCTTCTCGGTTTGACTTGTGCGGTTGAGTGCAAATATACTAGATTTGTGAATTGGCTAGGTGGCTTGCAAACACCCCGTAGGCTAAGCAAAACTCGCATCACGCTATTTGTTGTATTGATAAACTTGTTTAGCTTGTCTTTGTAGAAAATTTTAAAAGGCTATTCACCCCCCTCTAGCCATCAAGACCTTTCAAACGGTAAAAAGTGTCAAGCTATATATGCTCAAGGACAAGTTCTCCACTTTCAAGATGAAGGATGATGAATCCATCCCGGAGATGTTCTATAGGCTCCAAGTTATTGTCAATGATCTCAAGGGGCTTGGAGAGAAGGTTGAGGACAAGGACTTCTCACATAAGTTTTTGATGTGCTTACCCAAGAAGTTTGCCACCTTGAGAAAGAATGATCTTTACAGAGGGATTGGACAAGGTCAAACCAACCGATGTGCTTAGAGATATAATGACCGATGCCCAATACAATGATGACGAAGATGAGGTAGAAGAGAAGAAGGAGACCAAGGTCAAGCAAGAGAAGTCCATTGCATTCAAGGCTTCATATTCTAAGGGCAAGAGCAAGGTGGAGAGCGATGATGATGATCCATTTGATGATGAGACCATGGCCCTCCTAGTGCACAAGATGGGGAGGTTCATGAAGAAGAAAGGATATGGGGCAAGGAAGAGAAGGGACTTCATGAAGACAAAGGAGGTGCTTTGCTACAATTGCAATAGCCCCGATCATGTAGTGGCAAAGTGCCCCTATGAAGACAAAAGATATCATGATGGGGAGTTGAAGTTGAAGAAGAACAAGAAGGACAAGAAGGAAAAGAAAGAGAAGAAGAGCTTCACTATTAACAAGAAGAAGACGGGTGGTGGTTATGTGGTCACTTGGGATAGTGACAAATCCGATAGTGATGATGATGAAAGCTCTAGTGATGATGAGAGGACCACTCGGTGAGCCATTGCAAGCATCGCCCTCTCCAACAAGTCATCCATCTTCGACACTACATCGACATGCCTTATGGCTAAGCCTACCAAGGTAAAATATGATGATAGTGATGATGATTCTTGTGCTAGTGATGGTTGTAGGAGTGATGATGAGGAGGATGAGGACTACTCCAAGGATGATCTATTGGGCATAATAGATCAAATGAGCAAGGGCTACAAGAGGACAACCAAGAAGTGCAAATTCTTGGAGCAAGAGCTCATTGCCAAGAGCAATGAAAATGATGCCTTGATGGAGGAGCTTGTTGCTCTCAAAAAGAGTAAGGAGTGCAAAGGAATTGAACAAGAGCTCAAAGCTCTTAGGAAATCCTTTGATGAGCTAGAGGCCTCTCGTGAGTGTCTAAAGGAAGACCACGAGGACCTTGAAGTTGCTCACACTAGGCTTAAGGAAGCCCACTCCTCTCTACTTGAGCTCATCAAGGAGAAGGACCTCAAGTTGGAGAAGCTCATGAAGGAAGCTAAGGAGGAGCAAGTGATTGTCACTTGTGATATTGGACTAACATGTGATATTATTGATGATTCTCTATTTGTTGGTCCTACTAATGCTTCATGTAGCTCATCATCATCCACCACAACCAACTCTACCTCTACTACTAGTGATTCATCACTTGTGATTGAGAATGAGACTCTCAAGCGAGAGGTGGATGATCTCACCCGCGCATTAGGCAATGCCTATGGTGGGGATGCCCGCTTGCTAAAATGCTTGGGTAGTCAAAGGTTCTCTCTTAACAAAGAGGGTTTGGGCTATACTCCTAAGAAGGGCAAGGCGGCCTTTGCTACTCCAAAGCCTCGCTTTATGAAGAGCAATGGTCGTTATTGCAATAGATGCAAGCAAGTTGGACATCTAGAGATTAATTGTAATAAAATGAACAAGAACAACAACAAGTTTCATGCTAAAATGGATTACATTCCTTTTGATTCTTGTTATGTGCTTACCAAGGGTGAGAAAGGTGTGCGTGCTAGGTTTGTTGGTACACCAATTGTGGGTCCAAAAAAGAAGGCCATTTGGGTACCAAAGAGCTTAGTTACTAACCTCCAAGGACCCAAACAAGTATGGGTACCTAAGAAATATTAATTTATTTTGTAGGTAAATTACAAGGCCAGAGGAAGGCATTGGGTGCTTGATAGTGGGTGCTCTCAACATATGACCGGTGATTCAAGAATGTTCAACTCTCTCAAATCAAATGATAGTGGCATTGATAGTATCACATTTGGTGACAATAGCAAGGGTGATGTGAAAGCTCTTGGAAGGATTGCAATCTCAAATGATCATAGCATTTCCAATGTGCTCCTAGTAGAAAAGTTGAACTTCAATCTTCTCTCGGTAGCTCAATTGTGTGATCTCGGTTTCAAGTGCATATTTGGTGTTGATGATGTAGAGATAATTAGTGTTGATGGCTCTAATTTGATCTTCAAGGGCTTTAGATATGAGAATCTATACTTGGTTGATTTCAATGCGAGTGACACTCAAATTTCAACATGCTTGCTCACCAAATCAAGTATAGGTTGGTTATGGCATAGAAGACTTGGTCATGTTGGCATGAAGCAATTGAACAAGTTAGTGAAGCATGACTTAGTTAGAGGCTTGAAGGATGTCACATTTGAAAAAGATAAGCTATGTAGTGCATGTCAAGCCGGAAAGCAAGTAGGCAACACTCATCCATTAAAAAGCATTATGAGTACTTCCAAGGCATTTGAGTTGTTGCACATGGATTTATTTGGGCCAACTACATACACAAGCATTGGTGGCAACAAGTATGACTTTGTGATTGTGGATGATTTCACTAGATACACATGTGTATTCTTTCTTATGGACAAGAGTGATGTATTTGACATATTCAAGAAGTTCATCAAGAGAGTGCAAAATGAGTTTGAGACCACAATCAAGAAAGTGAGAAGTGACAATGGAAATGAGTTTAGAAATACAAGAATTGATGAGCTATGTGATGAGCTTAGAATCAAACATCAATTTTTGGCCAAGTATACACCTCAATCAAATGGCCTAGTTGAGAGGAAGAATAGAACCTTAATTGATATGGCAAGATCAATGTTGAATGAGTATAATGTGAGTCATTCATTTTGGGCCGAAGCAATCAACACGGCTTGCTTCTATAGCAACCGCCTCTATTGCCACAAGTTTCTAGAGAAGACACCATATGAGATCTTAAATGGAAGAAAGCCCAACATTGCATACTTTCAGGTATTTGGTTGTAAATGCTACATCTTGAAGAAGGGCTCTAGATTGAGCAAGTTTGAGAAGAAATGTGATGAAGGATTTCTACTTGGTTACTCCACTACTAGCAAAGCTTATAGAGTTTGGAATTTGGCTAGTGGTTTACTTGAGGAAGTTCATGATGTTGAGTTTGATGAAACAAATGGCTCTCAAGATGAGGAAAATAACTTGGATGATGTGAGAGGAACTCAATTGATTAATGCTATGAAAGAAATGGATATTGGTGATATTAGGCCAAAGCAAGTGATTGATGTGGATGACAACAAAGATCAAGTGCTCCAAAGTCCAATTACACAAGCTAGTGGGTCTCTAATGCAAAATCAAGCTAGTACATCATCTCAAGTGCAACAAGATCAACAAGTGGCTAGTTCATCATCTCCAACTCATGATCAACATCAACATCCAAGCAATCAAGTGTAAGTGCTTCAACCAACCAACATTGCTAGAGACCATCCATTAGATTCCATCATTGGTGACATACAAAGGGGAGTTCAAACTAGATCAAGATTGACATCATTTTGTGCTCACTCTTCTTTTGTGTCAATGGAAGAACCCATGGACATTGATAAAGCATTGAGAGATCCGGATTGGGTAAATGCAATGCATGAAGAGCTCAACAACTTCAAGAGAAACGAAGTATGGGAACTAGTTGAGAGGCCTAAGGATCACAATGTCATTGGAACAAGATGGGTCTTTCGCAACAAGCAAGATCAAGATGGAATAGCAGTAAGGAACAAAGCAAGACTAGTGGCTCAAGGTTACACACAAATAGAGGGTCTTGACTTTGGTGAAACTTATGCCCCGGTTGCAAGATTGGAAGCAATTAGGATCTTACTTGCCTATGCTTGTGCTCACAATATCAAGCTATATCAAATGGATGTGAAGAGTGCATTTCTCAATGGGTACATCCTAGAGGAGGTGTATGTGGAGCAACCTCCCGGTTTTGAAGATGACAAGAAACCCAATCATGTCTACAAATTGAGAAAAGCTTTGTATGGATTGAAGCAAGCACCTAGAGCATGGTATGAAAGATTGAGGGACTTCTTGCTAACCAAAGGATTTGTCATGAGCAAAGTGGATACTACTCTCTTCACCAAGAAGATTGGGAAAGACTTGTTTGTATTGCAAATATATGTTGATGATATCATCTTTGGTTCAACCAATCAAGATTATTGTGATGAGTTTGGGAAAATGATGGCAAAGGAATTTAAAATGTCAATGATTGGTGAACTTAGTTTCTTTCTTGGACTTCAAATCAAACAAATGAAGGAAGGAACATTTGTGATCTAAACCAAGTACATCAAAGATATGCTCAAGAAGTTTGGCATAGAAGATGCAAAGGGCATTACAACCCCAATGGGCGCTAGTGGAAGTTTGGATAGTGACAAGAGTGGCAATATGGTGGATCAAAAGCTTTATAGATCAATGATTGGTAGCCTACTCTATGTGACGGCATCAAGGCCCGATGTGATGTTTAGTGTATGCATGTGTGTAAGATTTCAAGCCTCACCAAGAGAAAGTCATTTGAAGGCAACAAAGAGAATATTGAGGTACTTAAAGCATACACAAGATGTTGGATTGTGGTATCCTAAGGGTGCAAGCTTTGAGCTAGTTGGATATTCGGATTCCGACTATGCCGGTGACAAAGTGGAGAGAAAGAGCACTTCCGGGACTTGTCAATTATTGGGAAGATCACTTGTCTCATGGTCATCCAAGAAGCAAAATAGTATTGCACTATCTACCGCCGAAGCCGAATACATCGCCGCGGGTAGTTGTTGTGCACAAATCTTGTGGATGAAGGCAACATTGAAGGATTTTGGAATCAACTTTAAGAGTGTGCCATTGTTATGTGACAATGAAAGTGCTGTGAAGCTAACCAACAATCCAGTTCAACATCAAAGAACAAAGCATATTGATGTTCGCCATCACTTCATTAGAGATTATCAACAAAAGAGTGACATTGCTATTGAGAGTGTGGGCACCGAAGATCAACTAGCCGATCTATTCACCAAGCCTCTTGATGAGAAGAGATTTCACAAGCTAAAGAATGAGTTGAACATACTTGATTTCTCCAACATGAGTTGATGCACCCCAATGTTATGACATGCCTCTCCTTCGAGCCCCAAGGTACAATTGGTTGACATATCATACATTCTATGCTAAGGACTTGTTTAGTGCATCTAGTCATAATTTACATGTTCTAGGCTCATTCATAAAAATCAAATGACTTTGAAGTTTATATGGTGCCACTATTGTTTCCATGACTTGTATGATCTAGTGGTAGCATATAACTTATTTAAGTAGCTTGTGACCCTAAGTGTTTAATCTATATCACTTGTCTAAATATTTGCTTCAACATGGTGCATGATAACCCTTCTAGTGAGGTGTGAAGAAGCTTGCCCTTGGATCAAACCGAAGCATTTTATTTATGCAAGCAATCTAGGTTGAATCACAAACTTGATCCTCACCCCATAATTCAAACATGATAATCTATCTAAGTTTGGTCCCTTGTGGTCATTGGTGCCAAAGGGGGAGAAAATATTGTTCACAAAGATATAACTCAAAGGGGGAGAAGCACAAAGGGAGAGAAAAATGTTGTTCACAAAGATAGATTCTAAAAGGGGAGAATTGGTAAAAGAAGGGGATCAACTAAAATTTTGAGCACACAAGTAAGGGGAGCAAGCTCTTAAACATGAATGTTGCATTTCTTTGTGCACTTCATATGTATGATGCATAGTTATGCATTTCTTTTTCTCCGATACTTTGCTTGTGTGATGTTTTGCTAGTATACAATTGAATGGTGTATTGAAGTACTAGCATGAATAGGAAGTAGTTAGATTTTTCTTGCTTCATGTTTTCTAAAGTGGTACTAGAGCCTTGCTTATAATGTTGATCTCACGAGGTTTCTAGTTTTGTTTGTGCTTTTCCAAGTGGTATCTAACTACACAAGGTGCTAAGATGGTGTTTATCGCTACTCCGATGTTATCACGCTTCAAAGGTCTATAATCTAAAACACTTAGCACCTATTGATAGTCAATGCTCCTATATTTTCCTATCTAAGCATGTATGCTTCCAAAATCCAAACATATAGCATACATGTAGGGGGAGCCATTGCTATCAATTTGAATTCATGATCACATATCCATACTTCTTACACATGGTAATATACTTGGACAATGTGACATGGGTTCAATCAAAATTTTATCATAATATCTTTGTGAAAGGGTTGTCACCAATTACCAACAAGGGGGAGATTGAAAGTCCTATGTTTGGTGTTGGTAATTAGCGACAATGCCTAAGTACTAATCCTATGCCTAAGTTGTATGTAGCACATGAGGATTAGCACATTCCAAGGTTGGTGGCAAGATGGACATGGTGATCACGATGGCCACACTTGGATTTGGATGCAACCCTACGTGATCAAGGCAAAGGTATATGCTTAAGGGTTGTATTTTAGTAACCAAGACACCTAGTGGATGTGGTTACATTATAGGATAGATAGCCGTACTATAAAGAGGGAAATGACACGGCTATTGAACTCCTAAGTGCCTCTAGGTGTGCATTTCATAATCATATGCATTTGGATAGAACTAATAACGCCTCGAAAAATGATCGGCGCGTCCGGTCAGTTTGACCAGCGCGTCCGGTCAGCGCGACTTTGGCTGTTTCAAGTTCCTAACGGCTATATTCGAAGGGGTACATCTATAAATACTCATTGTCCGGCTCAAGGCTCTCTCCCTTAGACATTTTGACATACTTGTGAGCACTTTGAGCTAAGCAACTCCCCTCCCACTCATCTCTCTTGCTTCTTTGCATATTCGAAGTGAGATTGAGTGATCCAAGTGCATTTGCATTGTGAGATAGCATCTAGTTGGCACTTGGTGGTTGATTTATTGCGGGATTCTTGTTTCTCTTGGTGGTTGCCGCCACCTAGACGGCTTGGAGCAGCTTGGAGGCATTGGCAAGAGTTGGTGATTGTTCTTGGCCACCTCCGGTGTTTGTAAGGGGTTTGTGCCTACCTAGGCGAAGTGCCAAAGGCAACATTAGTGAATTGCTCGTGTCATTTGCAACCTTTTGCCATTTGGTAGGTTCTTGTGGCGCCTTTTGAGAGGCTCGGTGTGAGACCGATTAGCCACCAAACCACGTGGTGAAGAGGGACACAACGGGGACTAGCGTGCCGGCAAGCACGTGAACCTCGGGATAAATCTTGTGTCATCACTTTCATATTATGATTGATTGATCCCGGTGTTTGGTTATCTTGGTATTCATTGTTGATCATATTGGTTGGCTCAATACTTCGCCCCTCGGTGAAACCCTCCTAACTCAACTCCGCATTACTTTCTTAGTTATCTTTGCTAGGTAGTTAGCTTTGCTAGAGTAGCTCTTTTGTGTAGCTTGCTAGTTGTAGTTGTAGTTTCCTTCTCGGTTTTATTTGTGCGGTTGAGTGCCATTTTACTAGAATTGTGAATTGGATAGGTGGCTTGCAAACACCCATAGGCTAAGCAAAACTCGTATCTCGCTATTTGTTGTATTGATAAACTTGTTTAGCTTGTCTTTGTAGAAAATTTTAAAAGGCTATTCATCCCCCTCTAGCCATCAAGACCTTTCAAACACCTAAAATGAAGCTCCAAGTTTGAGTTTGAGTTGGAGTCCCAAAACTTATCACGAGTTTTCCGATTCGAATTCAAATTCAAATTTGGAGAAAAATGTAAAAGAATTTCAAAAACTAAATTGGTCAACCAGGAGTGGCATTTGGTCAACCATGTCATGTTGGTCCAAATGATGCCCTTGGATGATGGTTTGATCACTAAGTAAACACTAATCAAAGTAGCAACAAATTCAATTGAAAATTCCTTCGAAAACCCTAAATTTCAAAACCCTATTTTACCCCTTTTGAAATAATTCAAAATCTAAGCAAAATTTGGGAAAATGTTTAATACCAAGTTTGTAGAACTTTTTAAGGGCTACAACTTTGGTGTTTTGAGTTTTCAAAGTTTTAGTGTAAAATGTGGAGCAATTTTGAAAATAAACAAATTTCAGATTTGACTCATTTTTGTCCCCAAACTAAGATTTCAAAATGGAGGTAGAATTTGAAAATGTTTTGAACAGAAAAGTTGTAGGTCTTGCCAAAATGTACAACTTTGGTGTTTGGAGATTTTGAAGTTTCAATATGAAATCCAAAGTAATCTCTAAATTACCAAATCCCAAAAATATGTCCCCTTTTGAATTTAAACTCAAATTTCAAAATCCAGTTAGAATTTGAAAAAGTGTTCAATATAAAACTTGTAGAACTTAAAATTCTGAAGATTTCATATATTGGAAGTTTTTCAAGTTTCCACATGAATTTGAGAAAATAGTTCAAAAATTCAAATTGGGGGGGGGACAGCTACAGTAGCCGGCCAATCACCGCCGACCACCGCGCGGTATGGGCGCCAGCGAGACGCCGGACGACTTCGGCCAGCTTCCAGGAGCGCCCTCGACCGCCAGCACGACGATGTGAGCATTCCCGTGCTGTAGCCGTGACCGCTGCCTACATATATGACCGGGTCACCGTGAACGTTTTTCGTTTTCCCTGTTTTCACCACCGTTGCCACCGCAGCTCCGCCGCTGCCGCCGTCAAGCCACCTTCGGGCACGCAAATCGCACCAACAGAATCGCCGCATCCTCGCGCACCTCGTGAACCATCAGCGCTAGCTTAACTCCGCCTGGATTGCCGCAGCCACCGCTTCCCGTGCTCAACTCCGGTGACCGAGCCGCCTCACGTGGCCAGCCTCTTCCACCGCCGCTCCGAGCTTTCCGGGCACCTCGCTGCAACCACTGTGAGCCCCTGATGCTTCCCATGCTCTCGCTTTGGTCGCTACTGCACTGTATCGCCGGGACGTCGATCACCGTGGAAGTCGTGCCTCCATGGCCGTCGGGGAGTCCTTCTGAGGCCGTAGGGTAGCCGCTAGGTGGGAAAATGGGTTCGCCATGTTGTGCTGTTGCTGTAGAGTCGCTGGGTTGGGTGACCGAAGCAGCGCTCGCCGGCCGGCCACCATGCGGGCATGGCCGGGTCGCGGGAGAGAAGGAAAGAGCGGGAGGTTGGCGATGACACCTGGGGCCGGATGTCAGTGAGCGAGGGAGAGTGAGCCGCGCGCGCGCGGAGCGGGCCGCGTTGCTGGGCCGTGGGCGCATCGCTGGGCCGAGTGCGGGTGCGGGCGAGCGCGAGCGGGCCACTCGGCTAGGCTGGACTAGAAGGAGAGAAGGAGTCGGCCCAGTTCGGTATTTGATTTTGTTTTTCTTTTTCAAAATTATAAATAGTGATACTGTTTGTTTATTTCACTAAAAATTGTGTAGAGTTCTAAAATTCCTGAAAATTTTTGTGTGAGCTTCTCAATGAATAAACTATCTAGGAAAAGTGTTAAATCATGAATTTGAGTACTTTGTGCAGTAGATTTAATTAGTTCCAATAAAGATTAAATGCAACTTCCATGAATTTTAATAATTAATTTATTAATCCAAAAATTATGAAATTTATTATGACACTGTTTTAGGTCATTCTTAATCTATAGAAAAAGTTTGAGCTTGTTTAGATAAAGTTTGATCAACTGTTAATTATGCCCTAATTAGTTAAATAATAAATAAATGCTAATTTGATAACTTTAAGTGTTGTGTGCCTTTTTGATTGAGTGATGTCCTTAGGTCACTAATTTTGGGTGATCTTTGGCACCTTAATTCCATGTTTGAGCTCGTTAGTAATTTACTTAGTGATAAAAGCTGGTATCGCTGGAGTTGTCGATTCTAGTTAGTATGTTTTCTGTTTGCGACTGTACCACGAAGGAAGTTATACTCAAGTCGTAACTCGTGGCTTATCATCATCAAACATCATGTTTATCATCGAGCATCATGTTGAAGCATGTTATGTACTCGTGTAGTTCCCGCTTTCGAAGAAGTCGCAGTTGCTGAGCAAGCTTCCGGAGAAGAGCTATCGTCGGTGGGTTCTGGACCAGACGTTGGAGTCATCGAGTCTGAGTCAGTCATCGTGTCAGAGCAAGGCAAGCCCCGGTGCATTTAAACCTTTCCTTGAGTTTTACAAATCGTTATCACTGGTACTATGGTTTACTGCATTAAGTAATTAGGAGTTGAGTGATAACCTAATTGCTGCATTGTCATCCTTGATTATTGCGATATCAACCTTGATACCTGTTTTACTGAAAATGCGTAGTATGCTTCGCTATGCTTAGAAGTTAAGCTTTTAAATGAAATGTTTACATGGCCATGACGGCATACTTAATGAATATTGAAATATGAGAATGAACTTGAAAGATCGGGCGGGTGGTTTGGCCACTGCTAACATGCATTGGGAAAGGAGTCTCAATGTAGTGTTTCTGCCTTGTCAGTTAAGGACCGTCCGTTGTAAGCCGGCCTGTGTTTTGAGACTTTGCAACTAGCCTCATGCCTTGGGTAAGCCCAAAATGTTGGTGATTCCATTACGAGAACGTCTAACCTCGCACTGGGAGTGGAGAGATGACGGGAGTAGCGTGTACCCTTGGGGCTAGAATCAGGCCGGGTTCGAGGAGTACTGTACTCTCGGGTGGCGATGGACAAGTTCTTGTTTTGGGAGATTTAAATGAGGGTTGATATATTCAAGATTTGGTTCTACATATGTCGTGATGTTAGAGATCTCTAACTGGGTATAATCGGTTCGAATCGTCGTTGCTCCTCGGTTATGGAGACTTGATCACCTGACTTACAACGTAGTTAAGAATTGAAATGGAAAGAAAGAATGAGAAGTGTTTTGATGATAATTACTTTGATCTAGATTAGGATCACCTAGAATTGGTTAATGAACTATCAATGGTAAAAGTAAAATATTGAAGATAAGGACTTACCTTAGTAAGCTTTTCTGCAAAAGAAAATTTGATTCTGGAATACGCGTACCTTGATTCCCTAAAGCTAGCATGCCCTTGGAGTTTTTGTCTTAGTCGGGTAAGTCTTGTTGAGTACTCTCGTACTCAAGGTTTGTTGAACCCCTTGTTGCAGGTGCGGTTCATGAACAAGTCTGCTTCGAGCCTTGTTGCATGACCGTCGTGGTTGAAGAAAGTGACGACGAGTAGACTGTGTGGCCTTTGGGCAAGGCATCTCGCTTGTGTGATGTAATAAAGTTACTACCGATACTTCTCTACTACTAGTTTGTAATAATGTTACATAAGGTTTGAGGTTTGAAAACTGGTTTGTAACCCTAAGTTATTGTAAGACTTCCGCTACTTTACTTTGTTGAATATTTTGAATAAACTGTTGTAATATTGCAATACTCCTGTGATTGGATCCTGTTCGGAGGAAAGCAGGCCTTTTAAGTTATGAGGAACATAAGTACGGCTGTCAGAGGTCATTATGATGATGACGGATACATGTGGGCCATCATAATTAGAAGGTTATGTGACATAACATGCACGTGTGATAGAGCCAAATATGTACATGTAGAACTAAAGTTCAGGTGGACTAAGGTTTAAATTTAGTCTGGTCATCCGGTGTTGTTTAGAACTTTGGATGCATCGATTAAAAGTGAACTAAAAACAATGACCTTCTAACAAGGACGTTCACAATTGCCAACTACTAAGCGCACATACACGCTTGCTACTCCATTTTTTTACACTGGCTTTTTACATCTCAAATACTGGACTGTTGCACACATCACACAAGGGTCTTGTTTAGTTTCGGGAAATTTTGGGGTTTCGCTACATTTGTAGTTGGCAATTAGTGTCCAATCATGAACTAATTATGTTCGAAAGTTTCGTCTCGCGATTTTCCACTTAACTGTGCAATTAGTTTTTTTTGTTTATATTTAATATTCCATGCATGTGTTCAAAGATTCGATGTGACGGACAAAACCCAAAAATTTTTAAAACTAAACATGGCCATGGTCACGGTTCACCATTTCTAAAATGGAAGAACTGCTATATAGAGAGAAGTGATGTCAGAGTATATTTGGTTGTCAGAATTTGTAATACCTGGTAGTTGCTCCTAAAGTTTTTATACTTGCCCCTGAAGTTTTTGTAGTACGCAATACTGTACTCCCTAGCTCCGTCCCTTTTAATTGTTGTTCTCCCCCCACCCCAAAAAAAAGTCAAATGTATTTAACTTTAACCAAATATATAAAGAAAATATTAATATTTATAGTAAATAGTTAGTATAATTCGATAAATCATTTAATATATTTTTATAATAAACTTGTTTGGAGATACTAATATTACTAATATTTTTACAAACCTAATTAAATTTTAAAAAATTGAACATCGACATAGGGAATAAGGCCAGTCTCAGTGGGGATTTCATGTCACTGTTTTTAATACATCCAGATTTTGAAAATAGTGCAGAAGAGTTTCATCCCCATAAAACTCTCTCTACTCCCATAAAACTCTTATTATTTCTCTCTTCATTAATATAGTACCACATCAATATAATTAATATCCATAAAACTCGGATAAAAGACTGGCCTCAGGCGGTGCGTGCCTACCGCGCTACACCGGTACACGTTGACCAGCAACCGGTGGGCCAACCTAATATTGAAGGCTCTCACCGGCTCCTCATCATGCACGGACCACTCTCGCTAGGACATCACCTCACCTTTTACTCGTTGATGCGGACGGGTAAGCTGACGTGCCTCGGAGAACCGCGTGCATGCAACTGCTGCATTGCACTATTGAACCAGGGGCCGGCTCATATACACGGAGTACTCCCTCCCTCTAAAAAAAATGCAATTATCGTTTTCTAAAAAGTCATTGCAATTATCGTTTTTTAAAAAGTCAATTAGTTTAAACTTTAACAAAAATTATATAAAAAATTCTGACATTCCTGATATAAAATTAGTATCATTAGATTTATCATAAAAATATTATTTTCATAATAAATTTATTTAGAAACATAAATATTAATACTATTTGCTCTAAATTTAATCAAACTTGAGCTATTTTGACCGGCACATATCCTATAACTGCATTCTTCACGGAGAGAGTACATTGTGTAGGAAAAGCAAAAGTCGTCGTCAGCTACTCAGCTGAGCCTAGCTATGTACTATGAAGAACTGGCATGAATTTCTAGCTCTGCCTGCGGGCCAATTATCTCTCCTTCGGTTCCATGTCACGACCCATGCTTCAGATAAGCAGGCAGGCTGAGTAAGGAGAGAGGTTGTATATACGGGTACGATACAGCTAGGTAGAGGACTAGAAGTAGATAAGTACATCTGTATACGGTGGGGTTTAAATTCGTATGCTAAAGTTAAGGAATGTCACATTAGATGTCATATACGAGTGTTCGGATAATTCTAATAAAACAAATTACAAAAGTCTTTAGGAATCCGCGAGATGAATTTATTAAATCTAATTAATCTATCATTATTAGCAGATGTCTACTGTAACTTTACCATAGCACCACATTGTTAAATCATGGACTAATTATGTTAAATCATGGACTAATTAAGCTTAAAAATTCGTCTCACAAAATAGTCGTAATATATGTAATTAGTTATTTTTAGTCTATATTTAATACTTTATGTATCAAACATTCGATGTAATAGAGACTAATCTTTAAGGGAGAAACTAAACAAGACATATACCGAAGGACTGGCACCCTAACCCGCTATGCCTGCAACTATACGTTGCTGCATCGATCGCACTGATACTCGTAGCGGGACGGGTACATTACGATGTGTTTGGTATCCAGCCTGAACAGCCTTGGCCTGTTCCCACCAAGCTAACTCCTGATTATTTGGTTGTCTGTACTGTGTAAACCTGGCTAGCCCTAGCCCCAGAACTTGTTTGGTTGCCTGATTTGTTTGGATAGAATCGCCTCTTCTCTGAATTGGTTGAGACATTTCGTTGATCAGGCAGTGGGCATCCTCGGCGATCACGGCATCTCGACTTTTCAATTGCGACTTGCACTAAATTAAAGCTAATTCACAGCCTATGGAAGTACTGATAGTAGTACATGGACAACTAAAGCAGATTCAGAGTTGTGCAAGTACTGAAATTAGAAAACGGACAGCAGTATAGTACTGCTCGGTTCTTCACAAAACTAAGCAGTAAATTGAATGCAACAGTAGCTAATTTACAACATTGTAGAGTCTAGCCATTAGCTAATTTGAATTTGAATTCACAACATATGCAAGA
Organism: Saccharum hybrid cultivar R570; assembly: GCA_038087645.1. Lineage (NCBI taxonomy): Eukaryota > Viridiplantae > Streptophyta > Magnoliopsida > Poales > Poaceae > Saccharum > Saccharum hybrid cultivar. The sequence goes on from JAQSUU010000012.1 coordinate 18,032,435, forward strand.
GCACGTTGGTAAAATTAAGCTTGTAGATAAACTGAAGGAAATATGTTTATTACGACCTGCAATTCAGAAACATTCAAACATTTTGTTTGAGAGTGACTTAAAAAAAGTCACTCTGAATTTCTGATTTCAATAGTTCTGACCTCTATCACGGTGACACCAAATTGTTCAAAGTAAGCAACATTTACAAAATAGCCTCACGGTTGCCCATTACCAGTGTCTGGAATGCAAAATCAACTCTGTAATATACCCAATACTGAATCAACTGAACTGACGAAACTCTGAAACGAGCTAACGGAAGCACGAGCTAACCGAACTGACGAAATTGAATCAACTCTTAAATGAGTAACGAGCTAACTGAATAAGAGGGAGGCGACGGATTGGGAAGAGGGAGGCGGAGGTGGGTTCGGGTGGGGAGGTGATGGGAGGAGGAGGCGACGCAGCGGTCGGAGCGCCACTGCTGAAATACTGATCCATCCTCAGCCCGAGCGCCAGTGCCGGAGCAGCAGTGGAGCGTCATGGACCTCATGTTCGGCGGCGTGGACGAGGAGATCAATGGGCTGCGGTCCAGGCTCTGCGCGACCGACTCCGGGGCCTCCTCCAGGGCGCCGAGGCGGAGCTGTGGTCGGCCACGGAGCGGGTCAGCGCGCTCACCTCTGACTGGAAAGGACGCCGCGGCGGGGTGGCGCGCCAGTGAGAAGGAGCTGCTGGCGCGCGCGCTGCGGAGGAGGCCGCCGCCGCCGCGTGGAGGGAGAGCGCCGCCGCGCGCTGGAGCAGGCCGCCCTCTTACGTATCCGACGGATCTGCAGCGAAGGAGGAGGTGCTCCGCCAGGGCCTCCACGGCGGCCACGGCCCCGAGCTTCCCCTTGGTCGCCATGGCCGGATCTGCAGCGGCGAGTGGCGGGGACGAGCAGGGGAACACCACCGGCAGGGAGGACGAGCAGGGGAACACCACGGACGGGGGGGTGTGTGTGGGGGGTGGGGGTGGGGGGGGGGGGGGGGGGGAGCATCAGAGCAGGCGGAGGTGACGGGAGTGAAGACCGGGCGGTGACGAGAAAGGAGCACGGGGCTGGCTAGGTCTGCCTTTAGGAGAACGGCCAAATTCTTTAAGAGCCTGTTTAGGTCAAAAAAAAAAACCAAAAGGTCCAAAAAAGTGTCAGTTAAACTAATTTAAATTTAATCAAGTTTATAATAAATAATATTAATATTTATGTCTCTAAATAAATTTATTATAAAAATATATTCTATAACTAATTTAATTATACTTATTTTATATCATAAATATTAGTATTTTTTTATATAAATTTAGTCAAAGTTCAACCTGTTTAACTTCTTGAAAAACAAGAATTACATGTTTCTGTTTCTGTGGAGGGAGGGAGGGAGTACCTGTCAACCTGGAGAAGTGCGGAGGGAGTACACGGGATGAAGGCATTTCGGCTGGCCCAGCGAGCCGAACGAGGCCAAGCCTGTAGGTTGTAGGAGGGGCGGGTAGGATCCCATCACGGCGTGAATCATTACACTTACTCAGCGTATTCGCTTGGCTGAAATCTAATTGATTTTTTTTAAAAAAAACACTGCTAAATAACTGGCTCATATGTCCGATAATTTCGAGTGAACATGCTAACTAACTTTTCCAGGAGGACAGTCCCTAATGATTTTTTTCCCATATGACTACATGTGATGCCGAACACTTCCGGAAGTACAGGAACAGCCAGGGAACTGCGCTTCTAATTTCTGAATGCATTTAGGCTATCCGTACTCATGGACCTCTATATTTATCCTCTATACGTCTTAGTCAGCAAGATTTTCTCCTCTATACTCAATTCTTCTGCACCCATCCATCTTCTATCCACTTTATCCACTGTGAGACCCACTTATCACTTTATTTAAATATATCCATGTGTGATCTAGTTTTGAAGGATTTATTGAGACGAATTTAATGGTGCAATCAAAATTTAATTTGGATTTTTGGTTTGTGAGTTATAGAATTTTTTCCTTTGTTTAGCTAGTGGGGTCCGCCACTGCCCACTATAGAGTAAGCACTGTACCACTCTAAATATAGAGTGAGAGAAAGGATAGATTATCGTTTTAGAGTACCTAGTGCAGCAGTTTTTACTCTATATTCATACTCTAAAGCTTTAGAGTATCCTTTAAAGTACCCACTACGGGTAGTGTTAGGCCATGCCGACGTGGGCCATGCTGAGAAATGATAATCAGGTCAACCGAATGATACGGAAACTGCCACGTCAGAGTGCAGCTTTGTCACGTCAATCGACTGTCAGTACAAATAATACAGCGTCTTTAGGTTATCCGCGCTCATGGACCTCTATATTCATCCTCTATACGTTCTGGTCAACAAGATTCTCTCCTCTATACTCAATTCTCCCGCACCCATCCATCCTCTATATCATCCTCTATTCACTCTATCCACTGTGGGACACACTTGTCACTTTATCTAAATATATCCATGTGTGATCTAGTTTTGAAGGATTTATTAAGACGAATTTAATGGTGCAATCGAAATTTAATTTAGATTTTTGGTTTGTGAGTTATAGCATTTTTTTCCTTTGCTTAGCTAGTGGGGGGCCGCCTAAATATAGAGTGAGAGAAAGGATAGAGTATCGTTTTAGAGTACCCAGTGCAGCAGTTTTTACTCTATATTCATACTCTAAAGATTTAGAGTATCACTTTAGAGTACCCATTGCGGGTAGTCTTAGTTCCTCGTTGCGTCAGCTTGGCCCTTGTTTAGTTTCAAAATTCAGAATTTTAAAAGTGCTACAGTAAAATTTCTGGTACATGGAGTACTAAATATAGACAAAATAAAAAGAACTAATTGCACAGTTTACGTGGAAATTGCGAAACAAACGTTTTGAACCTAATTAGTCCGCGATTTGACACTAAAGTGCTACAGTACACTTTGCTAATGACGAATTAATTAGTCTTAATAAATTCATCTCGCTGTTCAAGGCAAGATGTGCAATTAGTTTTTTTTTGTTAGTATCAAAAATCTCTTCTGATATCGTATGAAATATTCGATGCGACATTTTTGTTAAAAAAATTTCAGAACTAAACCAGGCCTTGGTTGGCCTTCCCTGTTCCCTGGCCGATTGCATGCCCGTTTCCTTCCTGTGAGGCTGTGGGCCTGTGGCTACAGTAGCGACATGCGTACTCTCTCCCCTGAATAATTGTCATACTCGCTTCTCGAGAAATAACTTTGACTAATTTTATAAAAAATATTAATATTTATTGTACATAATTAATATCATTAGATAGATCGTTGAATATATTTTTATAATAAATTTATTTAGAAATACAAATATTATACATATTTTCTTTAAATCTAATCAAACTTATGACACAAAAATGAAAAAATGACAGCTATCTAGGAACGGAGAGAGTAGAACTTTGGATTTCCACATCTTCAGAAGCTAGCTCGGCCCAACAACCAAGCCCAGCTTGAAGCCATGAAGAACTATTGAATTTAAAGCCCGAGATGAATACATCATAACTAGGCCCATTGCTGAATCAGAAACTACAACTACAGGCCGAGGTCCCCCTAAAAACAAGAAAAACTACAGGCCGAGATCACCCCCAAACAGTTTGGCTATTTTGTTCATATTCCCGATAAAAACTGCTGTGAACCGAGTAACCGTCCTTTCAAAAAAAAAAACCGAGTAACCGTCGCCTCTTTCAAGAGATTAACCTGCACAAGATTAGATTAGGCAGTAACAATGTACCAACAGCGCTTGTCCAATGGCAACATGGCGCGGGATATGGTTGTTGCCTGTCCGTTCGGGACAGTACAATCCATTCTTTCCGCGTTACTCTTTGCAACACTCTCCTACTAGTCCATCAATATAGGGTGTCGCACATGCCAGTAATTTTAAGGAACATAAGTGTTATTCGAAATTTATGTACAAATTTAGTGACTACAACTAAAAAAACAGTTTAATTTTGCCTTGTCAAAAGTGCTTATATTTCGACACAAAACTCACATAGATTTTTTTTATCCACACCAAGTTCCGATATACTTTAGTTACTAATTAATCTATACAATTTTCCATCCCGATTCATAACGGTACGCTTTATATCACACCTTCATGTGCATGTAAGTCTCATTTTGACTGGCGAAAAAGTAAAATTTTGATCAACATATAGTTGACGATTACAAGGCGACGGGGATCACCATGACGACAAAATCGGCTCTTTGGACATACGGCCTTCATCGACTTTATGCAGGACATAGATATGCATGTAATCTGATCTATCGGGATTTTGTTGTAATATGTACTTGACAAGGAAACCTATATGTAAACTGTCAGAACGGGGCTTATCTGAGACCCTACATCCCTGGACTATATAAGTCAGAATAGGGAGTCCTCGATCAGTATCTCCACTGTGCCCGACGCAAGCATTACACAAGCAATATAACTATATGCACTAAACTTTTGTTTTTGCGAATTACACAGTACAACGTAGGCAATCACAACACACGCACACTCACCCTTATGAAAACACACATGCAAACTCATGAACTTAGAGCACCATTTATCTGAACTAGTATAAACATTGTGTGCCATTCCATAACTTCTGGATCTGCTATTTGTACAACGCTCCATGATCATTGTCTAGTGATAAAATCAACGACATAACTATATGCAAGCTTATGTCAATGTATTTTCAAATTGTCTATGAGGTACTGTTGATTTTCTTTAGCAAAGCGTGACATATTGTAAGACAAGATAAGGGTTTAATTTGACTTTCTCCGGTCAAAATTATTCTGTTCGGTTGGCCTTAAAGCTAGCCGCTCGGGCTGGCAATAGCTTTGTGAAGAAGCCATCTGAACAGGATCAATATGCCTTACATTCGTGGATGAACATGTTATTTTATCAGATTTTTTTTTCCAACCAGACATGTCAAAGCGAAAACGCTGCTTCACAAGAGAGGCAACGAGAGCCATTTTAATTTTGCGACATCGCAACAGAATTTCATCACAGCTTTTGATCGATGCTTAGAAATTTTAACACTGACAGAATCAGCTTCACAAATTAAACAATTAAGTATTACACACACACACACAAGTGTAAAACATGCAGCTTCACAACGAAACAAACTATTCCTCTGATCCTCTCAGCTTTTGATGGCTAGTTTTCATGATATTTATACACGGTCGAGAGTCGTGAACTTGCTCTTGGCAGACTGCACCGTGTGTGAAAATTGCGTCACCAAGCTGATGACCACCATGGAACTTCATCCACGAGCGCTAATTTCCTCTTACGCCATACATGTCTAGGCCAATGTATGCCGCAATAATGCAAGTTGCCTTGCCCGCGATGAGTATACGCCGGTCCGCGTTGTGTAAACCACAAAGGTGAGCACGTGCACCTATCCCAATGCACATCCAACTACAATGGGGATTGGAGCACATGCCACTGAGGGCAAAAGAACTGCATTCTGACTCAGCGATGAGTATACGACTCACTCGCGTTTCTAAGTATAATCTAATGTCTTACAGTATACAATCTATAAATATACCCCGAGAGATGGAGATATGATGCACACTCTCGTTTCCTTAGCACAAGCAAGCCCACGACAACAGCTTCCACAAAACCCCGGCCGTGTCAGCATTCTGCAATGGCACCCTTCGTCGTCGTGTCGTTCCTCTTCTTGGGCAGCACGATCCTGGCGCGGGCGCCGCTGGAGGTGGCTCTTTTGGCAGCGCTACCGGCTCCCCCGGTTTCCCTAGCCCCGTCGTCCGACAGCCGACGGCCAGTAGGAAGGATATACTATCTACTATCGGAGGGGTGATATTGTCCGTCATTCTGGGGAGCTTCCTCAGATGGCTCGCTAGTTGCTTTCGGTCGACCGCTCGTCGCTGTCGGGAGCATCATGAGTAGGTCGCCGACGAAAGGTTGCAGTAGGTCGCCGATGAAAGTGTGGAGCAGGCCGCCGAAGACGTGGGCTAAGAAGATACAATATCATATGAGGTAACTCGGTGCATTGGATGTGCATGGGGATGTGAGAGTGACAATCTACTAGTGTCTCTCTCCTGCTGGCATTAGAATTAGATTAGTTGTTAGTTACGACCTACGAGTTAATGGATGCACACAACACAAATTTAAGTTTTACACAACGCGGATGGTATAACCCATCGAGGCCAAGGCAAGCTCTATTATTGCAAGGTACCATAGCCTCACACAAGAAAATAGCCCGTGGACGAAGATTCATGGTGGTTGTCAGCAACCCCACAGCTTGATTACGCTATTTTCACACACGGTGCACTTTGAGTCTAGAAGCCAAGAGCAAATTCACGAGTTCAACGGGCCAAAGGTTGCTAACTGGCAGCTTGTTCGCTTGAGATTATCAGTCAAATCAGTCAGCCAGCCAGTAGTGTTTTTCTCTAAAAAACCAGTCAGCAGTACTTTCAGCTAGTCAGATCAGCCCAAGCGAACAGACTGTGGAAGGGATGGACGCCCCTAATGTCCTAGTGTCATGAAAACTAGCCATCAAAAGCTGAGAGAATCGGAGGAATAGTTTATTTCGCTGTGAAGCTGTGTGTTTTACACTTGTCTGTGTGTATATATACACTTAGCTGTTTTATTTGTGAAGTTGGTATCATGTTAAAATTTGTGAGGATCGATCAAAAGCTGTGATGAAATTCTGTTGATCCGTTCGCTTTGCTGAAAAATATTGTTGGCTGATTTAGTGTGAGAGAAAAATACTATTCTTTCACTGAAAAAGTACGGCTGAAAAGACTCCGAAAGGATGTAAATCTCGCTTTTCAAGGTAAGATTAGTGTAGGTGTAAAATTACACATTTACCCATCCTTTGTCATTTTAGAAGTTGTTATCTTCTGGAATGTTCTTCTCATGGATGGTAGTTTTTAGTTATGTAGGGATATTTTTAATTTGATGGGTCTAGCTGAAAAAAGTGATCTCTAACTCTATAATTACATGTTTTTTAAGGCGAGATTTGAACGTTAGAATTACATGTTTTTTTATGCGGATGGAGTACATACGGTAGTATTTCGGACTTGGCAAAATAAACGGAGGAAACTGTATGTACAATTTAAAATAGAGGCGATTTCCCGATTTTTGAGTTGACATCTCTGCACGAGCCTAATCCATTTCACCGACAACCGTCCTCCCGACTTTCTTCTCCGGGAAGACTCACCAGTCTCAGCACACCACCCATGTGCATGCGCTCGCCACTTGCAACCTTTGGAGCTACCACGATGACCATTTTCCAGTGTTCATGAGTGTTGACACGTTCCAGGCTTCCGGCAGCTTGGATGCCAAGACATTGTGCGGGAAGACCACGACCGCAGGGGCCACGGCGCAGAATCTTCCTCTCCACACTTTGGGGGTTTGGAATCCGAACTCCAGGGACATATAAAGGCTCGAGGCGCCAAGGTTCGTTCACCATCCAAGGCCATCTAAACTGAAAACTTGCCTTCATTCGCTGTGGCCTCCTCCAAGAGACCAAGGCCGTGTTTAGATCGAAGAGAGAGAGTGAAATTTAGCACTGTAGCACTTTCGTTTATATTTAGTAATTATTGTCTAATCATGGGTCATGTCTTTTTGCATAGTAGAATTTGGCGGTGAATTTGAGGAACTAAACATGGCCTGAGTAATTAGTTATTTTTTATCTACATTTACTGTTCCATGCATGTGTCATTCGATGTGACGAAGAAAGAGTGAAAAAACTTGCAATCTAAACATGGCCCAACACTGCAGAAGAACATGCTGAGCTCGACTGTGGAGTTGATCACTCTCTAGGCGTCGTCATCCAGCCTGTCGCTACTAGCCTTCTGCTTCTCCCACCTCATCATCGCCGTCCTCCTACTCGGCGGCCGCAGAGAGTGGACGCCTGGAACGGCCGAAGCTGGAACGCCGGATGGCATTCTAGTGCGAGGAGGGAAGAGGAGCGGTGGAGGGCAGGAGAGTCCATCCGCTGCCTCTAGCGTCGTCGAGCACAGGCACGGCTGTGCCCACGACGTCGATGGCCAACCCAAGGGGTGCGTCGCCGACGTTGACAAGGATGCTATCCAGGTGCAGCTGCAGGCAAGCGAGAAGAGCAGTAGCGGAGCAGAGGATGATATGGGACAAGAGAAATGTGGTGACAATGAGGAAGAGGATGAGCTCATGATGCGGGCCGAGGAGTTCATCCGGAGGAAGAGTTTGGGTGGCAAAAAACGTACGCTTTTGCTGATGCGCTGGTGACTTGCTGCAGTCTTGCTTGGGTCCTGGGAGTTGGTGTGGTTGTTCTCTGCTCTGTACACTGTATATTACGCAGGCAGCACCAGGCGGGAAGGAAATAAGAGAGACGGGGAGAAAGAAAGTCGGCCCTTCTGGGTTTTCCTCGAAACTTTACACTCTATCACATTAGATATTTGACACATGCATAGAGTATTAAATATAGAATTAAAAAATAACTAATTATACATATTACGTGTATTTTGCGAGACAAATTTCTACCGTAAACATGTGCTAACGAAAGATTAATTAGTCTTAATAAATTCGTCTCACAGTTTACAGACGAGTTCTGTAATTAGTTTTTTTATGAATATCCGAACACCCCTTCCGACATCCTATAAAACATTCGATGTGACAGTCAAAACTTTACACCCCTAGAACTGAGCATGTCCTGGTCTCCTGGACGGATTACGACACCTGTATGCTCCGGTAACCGTAACATTTCTACGGCTCTCGAGAAGATTGTAACGGCGTTACTCAGAGGTCAGATCCATCGGCGACGACAGGCGCCGGAGGAGCAGAGGAAGGCAACCAGAGGTGGTGCGGTGCGGAGGCGGCCGATGATTTCTACCTACTCAAGTTTTCTAGGCTTGCGCGACGACCGACGACTGATGAGTTATTATTCTATACTTCCTGATCGCGAGTCCACGTCTCTGCGAGTAGTGCATCAACTCTGATCTCCAGGCTTGAGTCACGACTCACGAGCTGTCAATCACCGATTACCAAACGGCCGACGCTGAGGGCAGTCATAATGCGAGCCTCTATTACAGAGTCTAAGATTATTTATTACATTTTATTTATGGTATTTTATTGATGTGACAACGTATTTATTGAAGAAAGAAAGAGAAGAAACAAGACTCCAATTCTTATTTAGACTCTAAGTCCACAATATTCGAGGTAATAAATATCTTTAGACTATATGACAGAGTCTGCATTGTGAATGCTCTGATCCAATCCTCAGTTCAGTTCGTCACCACTTTTTTCAACCTTTGATGCATTTTCCTTTTACAGTTATGCGTTCTCCTGTCGTTAATAATAAAGCATGCGTCCGGTGAAGCAAAAAAAAAAAGAGTAAAACGCGTGAATGACTTCATAGAATCATAGAGAGAGGCTATGTTTTCAAAACAATATACTAGTGCTTGGATGAGCGCAATTGCCGAGTTGGCGATATTTGTCGTGGAGGGAGAAAGCATCTAATGGGAATACGAAGAGAAATGTCAACTTTGATGACAACAATGTAAAGAATATAGTATATCCACACACACATAGAGGTGTGACTATGTCGTAGGAGGTGGATACAGGTCTCATATTAGGGCCGGTTTGGTTTCAGAGTTAAAGTTTAACTCCCATCACATCAATGTTTCCTCAAATGTATGGAGTACTAAATATATACTAATTGCATGCATGTCGGCACATATTAGGAGTAATTTACGAGACAAATCTATTAAACCTAATTAGTCCAAGATTAGAAACATTTTTTTTTCAAATAAGACGAAAGTGCTACAGTATTTATTAAACTTTAACTCCTCCGACCAAACACCCTCTTAGTTTCCGTCCTACGTCACGCAGCCACCATGAAACCACACAACCCATTCTTTTTGTTGTGCTCTCATAATTAATAATTTTAATACAGTAGATGTAAATAGAAAAATACATAGTCACAAAGTAGAATAACTATTTATTATTCCCTAAATATTAATGATTACATTGCAGAGCTTCCACGTATATACTTATAATATAAGTCGTATTTAAATATACAGGGCTACTTATTAGTTAGGGCTAAAAATTAGCCTAGATTACATGTAGGAGTAAATGGGCTAACAATAGTTGAAGATTTATAAAAAATAATAAATCATCTATTAGTTCTCCTGCCTTGGATGCACTAGAGCTAATTTTACCTAATTTTATAACTAATAATTAACAATTAGCTCTTGTAAACAGGTCCATAGTCCGGCTAAATTATAAGAATTTGGCAAGAACTTATACGTTGATAACGCCATAACGGACTAGAATTATCATTTTTCTAGTCTTCTTTTTACAATTTTTGGCGACAGAGACGTAGATATTAATACGCCATGCCTCAATCAATCACGGTCCGTAGCTTTGCAGCCGGAGCTCAACCAATAACGCGGTCCGTAGACCGTAGCTTAGCAGCCAGCAAAATTCCAAAAAGTCCTCACTCGTGCCGTAGGGCCTGTCCGGCGTCCGCACCATGGAGCTCTTCCACCTCTACGCTCTATGTGCCATCCTCATCGTCGTCTCTTCCCTCTACCTCCGCTTCTTCTTCGCCGGCAGCCGCCGCAACCTGCCCCCAGGCCCCCGCCCGCTACCTCTCGTCGGCAACCTCCTCGACCTCGGCGCCCACCCACACCGCTCCCTCGCTCGACTCGCGGCGCGCCACGGCCCGCTCATGGCGGTGCGCCTCGGGGCGGTCACCACGGTCGTCGCATCCTCCGCGGACGCCGCGCGCGACGTCCTCCAGCGCCACGACGCCGCCTTCTCCACGCGCTCCGTCCCGGACGCCGCCCGGGCGTGCGCACACGACGAGCACTCCATGGGCTGGCTCCCGCCGGGGAGCTCCCGGTGGCGCGCCCTCCGCAAGGTGTGCTCCGCGGAGCTCTTCGCGCCGCAACGCCTCGACGCGCACCAGGCCCTCCGCCGCGACAAGGTGCAGCGGCTGGTGTCGCACGTGGCCGGACTGGCGCGCCAAGGCGCGGCCGTCGACGTCCGCCGCGTGGCCTTCACGACAGCTCTAAACCTGCTCTCCTGCACCATCTTGTCCGCCGACCTTGCGGACCTTGACGACCGCGGTGCGTCGGGTGAATTCATGGAGGTGATCGAGGAGTTCCCGGTGGCCGTCGGGGCGCCGAACTTGTCGGATTTCTTCCCGGCAATCGCGCCGTTGGACCCGCAGCGGCTGAGGGCGCGCCTCGTGAGGGTGTTCAAGAAGTTGCACGCCATTTTCGACGAGCAGATTGAGCGGCGTATGCAGGAGCGCGCCGCCGGGGATCCACCCAAGAACGACTTCCTGGACCTGTTGCTCGACTATCGCGGCGCGGAGGACGGCCGGGGCTTCGATCGGCAAACGCTGCTGTCATTGCTTACGGTAACTCCTTCCTCCATTCCACCACGACATACAACGCTGGGTGTTTTGGTTCTTCGGGTAGACGAGGTTTTCAACACAAAAAGTATCAACACTACAATAACAAATCAGTTCTATTATTAAATTCATCGTACAATATATCCATATATTATATTTATTTAGTTTTATAAAAAAAATTATGTACGATATTCTGATAAGTTTGTCCAAATTCAAACATATTTAACTAAGAACAAACCCAAGTTCATTCAAATTTGGAACTGAGGTGTACTGAATATTACCTGTAGTAAGGCCTCGTTCGGCTGAGGATGGGAACGATTCTCGTCCGAGTTTCTATCAATAATTAGAATAGCGTCGGAACTATTCTGGCCAGGAATGGCCCGGAATAGAGATAACGGAACGGGCCCTAAAGGAGAAGCATTTTCGAGGAGGAAAACTTGTTCATAGAAGAGAACTGCCCCTGGAAACTTGCTTCCAGCCTTCCACTTTGTTCATTTGGACGTCGCAAGCTTTTGCGTCACTCTAAGAGCATCTTCATTGGATTAAGAATAAATGATCAATTTTTCATACAATCGGAAATAATAGAGATTAAAGGCAAAAATCAAGCTTCAGCACATTATCTTTTCAATCTCGTTCATCTATGTTTTTCTCAATTGAGAAATTCACCCCTGAATCCATCATAAAAGGAGAAGTGACATTTTTCTCAACCCCCTTTCTCTATTCCTCTCACTGACCTCTGGAACCCATCGGCTTGGGCGGCCGTTGCGCTGTATCACCACGCCCTTGCCCACCCCTGGCCGGCGAGAGCCACCGGCGGCTGCTGTGCCGCGCCCCACACCGAGTGGGCTACCACCACTGCACGTGCCCACCGAGCCCGTCCTACACCTCGCTGCGCCCCATGCTAGGTGAGTTGCTGCTGCCACTACACGCCAGTCGCCCCTGTTGAGTCTCACCCACTGCTGCTCCATTCGAGGGAGTGCCCGCCCATGGTGTATACAGGAGAAACGAGATGAGAGAGAAAGGAAGAAGGGAGATAAAGATATTTATGCAGCGCTGACATGCAGGGCTCACATATAAGGGATGCTCTATTCGTTTTGCTGAAATTTAGCTGCTGCTGCTGATGCTGATTTCTTGTAAAAGAAAATATTGTTTTTCCGTTGAAGAGTACTGTTAAAGAACAGGGCCGATATTTTTTTCAATCTGATGGAGCATATATCCCCTATATACAGTGTAATTCTGTTTTCTCAGTCGCCTATACTAGATTTTAGGAGAAATGAAAAAAGGATCTAGTGAAGATACTCTAACATCATCACTAGAAAAAGGCTCAGATTGTAAGTGAGCAAAGCCGGATAAAAAAATACTAAATAGCAGGGGCAAAACCCCCTATAACCGCTTCTACAACTCGCTTATGGACACATCACTGAGCATACACAACACGATTTTTAACGAGAGAACCGACAAAACCACATAACCATTTGGTTTCTACCAGATTAAAAAAACAAAAAAATCAGGACAGCAAATCACCCGCACGGCAGCCCTTATAAACTTCTTGAAGGACAACTTCACCGGAGCAACCAACATGAATCCACTACGCCCTAGAACCATCTTAAGGACAATACAACGACCGATCAATCACGCAAGGACAACAAATTCTTATTGTGTTGGAAGTGCAATCACGACAAATTTGTAGGGTGCAACAGCATTTTGCTCTCTTTTCTTGTGGGCGGCTTTCCCAAACCGGTATCCCACCCCAGGCCTCCATTGCTTTTTTTATGATAAAACTCACGCAAGTAATTTGAGGCTTTCTCAAAGATAGTATACTGTTGGTATAGTCCCTTCAACTCTTCTAAATCAGTACAAGTTCGGCAGATCCTCTACCAACTGCTTAGAAAAAAAAACTGTAGTTTTGCACGATGTTGACCTAGCGTCAATCTTGTTATACATGATGGAAAAAAATGTAAAGAACATGTGATGCTTCAACTCTTCTATAAACTAGGTGAATTCCCCGCGCGTTGCTGCGGGAATGCAAGAGTAATTTGAATTGAGTTAGAAGAAATAGGATACAGAAGGAATCTCATTGGTGTATAATACATAAGTATATATGCGATATAAGCAGAGAACAGATTTAGTTTTTTTTTGTTAAAGGTGTAACTAAAGACAGCAAAAACCATATCAAAGAAAACACGGTCACTAACCTATAGGATCGACCAGTACGGGAGACTAATCTCATCCACCCTCACCCCTCACCCCTACTATACCTGAGGGTCATCCCTCTCCCAAAAGTTCTAGGAGTTTTCCTTCACAAAATCATGCATGTTTCGGAGGACCACATATAATTCATGTGATATGTAGTTTTGCTAGGTTTTTGCTTAGAAACGGACTTTTGCTTAGAAACAGTTATCAAAGAAAACACGGTCACTAACCTATAGGATCGGCCATCACGGGAGGCTAATCTCATCCACCAGAACCCCTCACCCCTACTATACTTGAGGGTCATCCCCCCTCCCAAAAGTTTTAGAAGTTTTCCTTCACAAAATCTTGCAAGTTTCGGAGGACTACATGTAATCCATGTGATATGTAGTTTTGCTAGGTTTTTCTTAGAAACGGACTTTTGTTTAGAAACGGTTATCAAAGAAAACACGGTCACTAACCTATAGGATCGGCCAATACGGGAGGCTAACCTCATCCACCCTCACCCCTCACCCCTACTATACCTGAGGGCCATCCCCCTCCCAAAAGTTCTAGGAGTTTTCCTTCACAAAATCATGCATGTTTCAGAGGACCATATGTAATCTATGTGATATGCAGTTTTGTTAGGTTTTTCTTAGAAACGACAGTTTTACTAGGTTTTTCTTAGGAACGGCCGTTTAAATGTTTGAAAAAAAGTTATCGAAATATATTCATGTGGGGTCTTGTTTTGAAGAGTTTATTGCGAGGAACACCATGGTGCAATTGGATTTTAATTATGATATTTGGTTTAGGTGCTACGATTTTTTTCTATTTCAAAAGATATAGCTAGTGGAAGATAAATGAGGCTTAGTGGGCGGATGACATCATTTTGCTGATGTGACCCAATGAAAAGCCAGAGAAATAAGCTAGTGGGAGGTATAGATCAGTTCATGTTCGGCAGATCTTCTGCCGACCGCTTAGAAAAAAAGTTTTGTAGTTTTGCGCGATGTTGACCTAGCGTTAATCTTGTTATATGTGGTGGAAAAAAATGTGAAGAACATGTGATGGTTAAATTGATTGGTCTACCTTGGCACGGCTAAATATTTGCTACGTACAGCCACGGGCTCGTCCAGAATATACGAAAGAAAATGTGTGGACGATAGCCATCAAGTAACAAAAAACGTGTCAATTGAGAAGAAAAACTCAATTCCGTGGGTGAAAAGCACGCGACTACTAACTTTGTACCTGACATCTTATTCAAGGACAAGGAACTTTTTCTCCATCCCGGTAGCTGCACGTGAGAGAATTCGATAACAGCTCTGATCGACGCATAATAAAAATCAATGAGTCAAAAACTATTCCCTCAATTCCAAATTATAAGTTACTTTAAATTTTTTTAGTTCATCCATTTTGTTATGTATCTGAACATATTATTATATCCACGTGCATAACAAAATAGATGTATAAAAAAATCAAGACGACTCATAATTTGGAATAGAGAGAGTACAACCTACATGGTTGCTTTTCAGTTTTATATCATACATAAAATCGGTTCAACACACAGTTAAGCAACCTGCATATACACGCATCGAAATACAGTATCTCATTCTACTCTCCGTATATGTTTTTTCTGCAGGATTTATTCACTGCTGGGACCGATACAAGCGCAGCCACTATCGAATGGGCGATGGCGGAGCTGTTACAGAGTCCCTTGTCGATGGCGAAGGCTCGTGCCGAACTCGCACAAGCTCTCGGCCCCAAACAAGAGATGGAGGAAACCGACATCGGGCAGCTCAAGTATCTCCAGGCCATCGTGAAGGAGACGTTCCGCCTCCACCCTCCGGCGCCATTGCTGCTGCCCCGCCAAGCCGACACGACGACGGAGATCAGAGGCTACACGGTGCCAAAGGGCGCGCGCGTCCTGGTGAACGTGTGGGCGATCGGGCGGGACCGCGAGCTGTGGGCCGAGCCGGACCAGTTCATGCCGGAGAGGTTCCTGGAGATGGAGAAGGAGATCGATTTCCGCGGCAGGGACTTCGAGCTCGTGCCATTCGGGTCCGGCCGGAGGATATGTCCCGGGCTGCCGCTGGCCGCTCGCATGGTGCACCTGATGCTCTCGACCTTGCTGCACCGGTTTGAGTGGAGGCTTCCGGCGGATATGGAGAGGAAGGGAGTGGACATGTCTGAGAATTTTGGGGTGACGCTGGGGATGTCTACACCACTCCAGGCTATAGCTAAACCGATTTGAATCGTTGTCATGGGGTGCACTGTTTAAAGGCACCATTCGTCCATGTTACCGATGGTTTTGTTTGGTAATTTAGTGGTTGGTTGATCTTCGTCCAGAGTTCTATATCATGTTCAGCTCTAAACCTGTAATGACATGTCCCTCGTCCTGTTAGGTTATGAACATGATAAACCACATGATCAACTAGTAGTCCAATAACATGAACACCTAAGCAGCAGGCAACGCTTTAAGCCCGGAGCCCCAGACCGTCACGTCTCGGATCAACGGCAGTCACCTGATCCATCTCAGCGGCAGAGTTGCAGTCGCGTAAAACGCGTGCACGGATGGGGCGTGCGGCTGCCTGGTGCGGTGGTACACGTACACATGAGCGTGGCAATAGCGCTGCTTCCAGGCCAGCTAAATCACAAAGAAAACAACGAAATCATTCCTTGCACCGTCTGAATGTCTGATGCGAAGAAGATTTGGGGTTCGGTGACCTTAGAATTCTGTTACACGATGCGGCGCTGCCCAAATACAAAAAAAAAAAATCTCTTTCAGCCCAAAAAATGAATGTTGACGTGTAAGTTGACGGGCAGTCCGTACCGGCTCGCTGTTTCTTTCCTGAAAGAAGATGATAAGCACTAGCCCCAAATGACAGTGCTCAACAGTTAATGAATAAACTAATCATCGGCCGGTCCCACGCGCAAGCCATTGCGATTCCCAATTCCTTGGCGATTAACGCAACACAACACACGGAAGAAACCCGCGGATAAACGGAACGAACAAAACGATTCCCCTCCCATACGATTCCCCTCCTCGATCCCGTCACGTCTCCTGAATCGCACGCCCTCCCTTCCCTGCTGCCTCCTTGCCTTCCCTGTCGTCTCCTCGTCTGCTTTCGTCCCCTCGCGCAATTTCCCCAGCCCGGACCCCATCCCAACCCGGCAACCCCGGCGGCGCTGCAGTCCACCGCAGGTCACCTCCTCACGCGAAGCCTCCAGCCCTCGCCACCCCGCGCTTCTCCCCCTGCCCACAACCCGGCCGCCCCCTTCGCGCCTGCGCCCCGCCGATCGCCGGCGCTCCTCAGGTCGGTGAAGCGCCTTTCTCCTCTTCGCGTGGTTTTTTTTCTGGCGATTGTGTGGATAGATAGATTAACGGAACGAGTTCGATTTGGTTCCGGAGTTTTGGCGTCAATTAGCTGACAACCTTGGTAGTTGAACCGGTCATGCGTTGTGGGGATGGTTTAGACGTTGGTGGTGTGGGTAGAGAGTACGGATTTTGCTGATAGTTAGCTCAACCTATTGGTTAGGAAAAAGTCTAAATAACCCCAACTATGGACCCTGGAACACATAATCCACTAAACTATAAAACGGTCTAATTTACCCCCTGAACTATTCAAAACCGTCTATTTTACATCAGTGGGTTTGCTACAGTAATGGAGGCACACGTTAGAGTCGAAAGGGTTCAGACTTAGTAGGACTAAGACCGAGTACATGAGGTGCGATTTCAGCGCGACTAGGCACGAGGAGGGAGACGTTAGCCTCGATGGGCAAGTGATGGCCAAGAAGGATACTTTTCGGTATTTATGGTCGATGCTACAAAAGGATGGAGACATTGATGAAGATGTTAGGCATAGAATTTCAGCCGGCTGGTTGAAATGGCGTCAAGCTTTTGGCGTTCTCTGTGACAAAAGGGTGCCTCAGAAGCTGAAAGGTAAGTTCTATAGGACGGCGATTCGTCCGGCGATGTTATATGGTGCTGAGTGTTGGCCTACAAAAAGGCGACATGTCCAGCAATTGAGTGTAGCGGAGATGCGTATGTTGCGTTGGTGTTGTGGGCACACAAGGAGGGATAGAGTACGGAACGACGATATTCGGGATAGGGTTGGGGTGGCACCAATTGAGGAGAAATTGATTCAACATCGGTTGAGATGGTTTGGACATGTCCAACGGAGGCCTCCTGAGGCGCCGGTGCGTAGTGGAGTTCTAAAGCGGGCCGATAATGTAAAGAGCGGTAGGGGTCGACCTAAACTAACTTGGGACGAGTCCGTTAAGAGAGATCTTAAGGAGTGGAATATCCCCAAGGATTTAGCTATGGACAGGAACGCTTGGAGATTAGCAATCAACGTGCCTGAACCGTGACCTTTTTTGTCTTGTGCCCTTTATGTCCCTTTATGTGTCTCCCTGTTTCTCGTCTCTTTTGGGTTTCATCTCTAGCCTACCCCAACTTGCTTGGGACAAAAGACTATGTTGTTGTTGTTGTTGTGAATATTTGAAAAATTATAGTAAATCACAGAAAAATCATAAAATAGAAAATCTAATTTTGTTGGACTCCACATGAGTAGATCTACACAGTGAATATATAATACGGTATGCTTTAGTACAAAGTTTTTGCTGTAGCTTTAGATTAATTGGAAAATCCAATTTAGACTAAAGTTACAGCAAAAACTTTGTACTAAAGCGTACCGTATTATATGTTCACTGTGTAGTTCTACTCATGTGGAGTCCAACAAAATTAGATTTTTCTATTTTATGATTTTTCTGTGATTTATTATGATTTTTCAAATATTCAGCGAAAATAAATAAAAAGACAAAACCGCTACTACTGTAGCAAACCCACTGTTACTGTAGCAAATCCGCCGTCGAAAACCGCCCAGAGGGTAAAATAGACGGTTTTGGATAGTTCTGGGGGTAAATTAGACCGTTTCATAGTTCAGTTGGTTATGTGTTCCAGGGTTCATAGTTCAGGGGGTTATTTAGACTTTTTCCTATTGGGTTAGCTACTTAGCTGCTGAACCGTGGGGTGTAGCCGTGTAGGGCATCGAGTTGCTTTTGCTGAAGAACGCCCTTGATATGTGATTATGTGAAGGGAGCAGGTGTTATACAATTACGTTTTGGCCATTTTGGTCTTAGTGAGGAGTTGGTTGATTAAAACATTGATGCAAAAAACTTGAGGGTGGTTCAGCTTCGGCTGCAAGCCTGCAACTATTGCTGCTTGGTGCTAGATGTGGTAAGCTGGTAGAAATTTAGTTCTTGGCATAGCAGAATTTCTTTGAGTTCCAGAATGATAGCTACTTATATGTTCGATTTGGCTTTGATGCCTTCCAAATGTACTTGTTTAAGCTTGCCCGCCCTGTTCGCTTGAACTTATCAGCCATGGTACAGTGTTTTTCTCTCACAACAAAACAGTCGCAGCCGGCTTACGGGCTTATCAGCCGCAAAAACCATCAGCCGAACAACTTTTTTAATTGACAGACTTTGTCTTAGTTGTGAGCATTGAAGGAACTCTGGTTTCATTGTGCTGCTATATCAGTCTGAGTATATGGTGGTACGCAAAATGTGAATATTTGTTTTTCCATGTAGGTGTGTGCGTCTGGCATGGCAAGGGACCTATCTACTGGCCCTGCCTTCTCTTTTCACGAATGATGTCCTTCCTTTCGAAGGACACTCATGCACAAACAAGACTTAACTGGCCATGGAGAAGCCAATCGCCGTTATCAGCACCGCTGCTTGTTGATATTCCACCGGAAATAGAGTTGTCCGACTACCGGAGATTGCCAAGTTCTGGAAGTGAGAGCCCATCTGGACTTCTCCATGGCGAAGGCGTCAAGGAAGAACATATCCCTGATTTGGACATTTTCTTTGAAAGGCTTTACGAATATTTCTGTGCAAAAGGGCTCAGGTGTATCATTACCAAATGGATAATAGAGGTCCTTAATGTACTTTTTATGGTATGCTGCATCGGGTTCTTTTTCTTATTTGTTGATTGGGATAATCTTATTCATTTGAAATGCGGAGTGGAGGCACTTGAATCTGGGGAGAAACCATGTGATCTGATGAAGGTCATTAAGCATGATCCTTTAGTTCCCTTCACATTGCCAAAAATGATAATTGTTGGATCAATGGTCATAATGACAGCTTATGGACTTACCAACTTCCTCAAGTTCTTTGTACAGTTAAGAAGTACACTCAATGTTCGTCAGTTCTACTATGAAAGGTAACTTTTCTGCTTATGTTTTTCATGCTTAATTTTTTTTTTCCATTTTAGCTCATAGCAATGATTTTGCCCTTATCCTGTTTACCTTCGTGCAGACTTAAGGTGAATGATCTTGAGATTCAGACTATATCATGGCCCAAAATAATTGAGAAGGTTGTCCTGCTCCAGAAATCTCAAAAACTTTGTGTTGTTAGGGATCTCTCAGAGCATGATATTATCATGAGAATCATGAGGAAAGAAAATTATTTGATAGGGATGGTCAATAAAGGCATTCTTTCATTTCCAATTCATTCTTGTGTGCCTGGGGCTGGCCCAACTGTTGGATCACATGAACATGGAAGGAGAAACTATCTGATACTTCCAAAGGCCCTCGAATGGACCTTAAATTGGTGCATCTTTCAAAGTATGTTTGATAGGTAAGGAAGTTTGTGACTGCTTCCATTGGATCATATTTCTTTCTTAATTTTTGTAAAATATTGTTGGCTAAAATGCTTTAGTCTCTACATGACCAAGCTATGTGTTTGTTTTTTACACGGTACTCTTTCTTTGGATATTAGCTTAGCCAGAGCAACTAGGCCATTTATGGAAGAAAAAGGGGAGCAACTAGGCCATTAAGAGGGCATAAGCTGTTAAGCTGCTGCTTCAGCACATATCTGCATTGGAACTTAAGAAGTCTGAAATAAATCAGCCACCTGTCAATACCAATCTTTATTATTTTACTTATTTTAGTTAATACTGGAGGCACTTTGTATATATCAGAACTCCGTCATAATATGTACTGTAGTGTGTATACTTGCATAGCAGTTTCTAAGTTCTGAAACAATTTGTACTAGCATTTTCTAGGTGACCAGATGTATCGTGTCATATTACTTTGCTAGCTTAAATAACCTATTCATATAGGACGGATCATTTATGATGAATCCTAGTCCTCACATCCATCAGAAGCCCATCCAACAGATCATGTGGAGATTACACGCTAGAATCTAGACTCCCCAACTTCCAATGTGTATACCAGATGGCTTTCTACCAAGCACTCGTACATTGCTTTGGGATGGTTCAAATCATTGTGTTTACTAATAATTTGTTTTATTTCATTAGAGTTTGCTTCCTCTTCATTGTGAATTCTTTTACTAAACATTCATTCTCCTTTTTCAGTAAATTTTGTGTAAGGAAAGAGTTTTTGACAAGCCCAGATGTGTTGAAAAAGCGACTTATATTTGTTGGCATTGCAATGATTATCCTATCGCCCTGCCTTGTGATATTTCCATTGGTTTACGTCATTCTAAGGCATGCTGAAGAAATTTATAATCACCCCAGTACAGCGTCATCTAGACGATGGTCAAACTTATCGAGGTGGATCTTTAGGGAGTATAACGAGGTAGCTTCTACTCAGACTCATCATTAGTTTTTCTTGTATTGCAGCTGTAACAAAATATCTAAATGAATCTTTGGGCTCTCCAACTTTCCCTTTCTTAATTTCTTTGGAGTCATCATTAGTCAGTATCTGCAAGTATTGTTTTACTGATCTAAAAGTGAATACAAACGTTGCAGGTTGATCACTTCTTCAGACACAGAATGAACAATGGTGCTGTTCATTCTTTAAATTACTTGAAGCAATTTCCAACCCCACTGGTTTCCATCATAGCTAAATTTGTATCTTTTGTTTCTGGTGGCTTGGCTGGTGCTCTAATAATCATTGGATTTGTGGGTGAATCTATTCTTGAAGGACATGTAAGCCCTACTGTTTGTATTGTTTCTTTGGCTAAATTGCAAATACCTGCTATAAGTCACCTCAAGATGCAAATACCTCCTTGGTCCTTGTTATTAGAATAGCTGTGTTCATCCTACAAGTATAGTCCCAATGCAAAGTCTTACTTTATGGGATCCACATATTTGCCTTGATGTGAGCTCAGAGTGTTCCATATAGTTGGCCGTCATAGGAAGGAGAGGGTGGTATGGGAAGGTTTGACGACATATTAGGTGAGCACATTTGATTCAGTGGACTTGAGTGCATAGTTTTAACCATCATCACCCCCATCTTTTCATGCTGGCAACAAGTGCCAAACACGTGAGGTCACAACTTGCATCAAGTTAGAATATATCTGTGGGGGTGGTAAATGCAACTATTTTATGGCATATTTGCAACTTGACATAACTTCTAGGGATCTCTGCAACTTGATGTGACTTGTAGGGGGATATTAGCATTTTCTTTTGTATTTTTGTAGTACATGTATCTTATTCACTTTGTAAAATCTTATATGTTATGTCTGTAGATTTTTGGAAGAAATCTTCTCTGGTACACTATTGTTTTTGGAACAATAGCAGCTATAAGTCGAAAAGTAGTGGCCGATGAGCTTCAAGTTATTGACCCAGAAGGGGCCATGTGCCTCGCTGTTCACCAAACACATTACATGCCAAAGCGGTGGCGTGGTAAAGAGAACAGCGAACTTGTCCGAAGAGAATTTGAGACATTATTTCAGGTAACTAATTGACCTCTAGTAGTTCATTTAAGATAGCTTAGCTGGCTCAGAATTGTTACCAACTGGCCAAGGTATTAAAAGATCTTCACGTGCAAGCCATACCATCTAGCTTTAAAATGAGTGTTCTAAACTTCCAATCCATCCATTTTCTTTATATTCATTTACCCCCTTTTGAAATTCCCCATGCCATTGCAGTACTGAAAGAAATATTCTCAACTCCTTTTCTACTACCTCCATTAAATTTTGTAATGCATGTTTTTATTGGAAAAAGTCAATCTTCCCATTTTTTACCAATGATTATTCTAATTATATGGAAGTTAAGTGTTCAATAATTATAAGACTAGATTCGTTCTTCAAAGTGCTTTTAATGTGATGTTGATTTGGTGATAAGTGACTATAAAGAGATATTAACTCAAAATATCCTAAAGATTTTTTCAAATACAAAATACGCGTTAAAAAAAGAATGGAGGGGGTATTTTCTATCATTCTAACTTGAGCACTACTTCTAGTGGGGGAAATGGTAGTTTGGATCTTTGCTAGAAACTGTTTTGGGTAGCTATGTAGATTCATAGAAATCTGTCTCTTGCATAGTTGCATTAAGATCTTGGTTCTACTTATACAGTTTATGATGTTGTATAAGGCAATCAGCTTTGTGGTTTGCTGCTTCAATTATATGGCAATAAGAATTGACTTGACAATCTGTGTGTGCAGTATACTATAATTATGCTACTTGAAGAGATGGCCTCCATTTTCATCACTCCTTACTTGCTTATTTTTGAGGTACCAAAGGTAATATTCTGAACTAACTCAACATTGATTTTTTTATGTCATCCAAGTTTATTGACAGTTCTGAATTCTTATTATCCACAGCGTGTTGATGACATTCTGCGCTTCATCTCAGACTTCACAATTTACGTAGACGGAGTGGGAGATGTATGCAGGTCTTTGCTTCTGTTTCTGTTATTTTCTTAGCGCTTATTTTTGCTTGGCCTTTGCAATACTTAACACATTTATTTCTCTCTGTGTACAATAGTCTGAGCTTGTTTGACTTCAAAAGACATGGAAATAGAAACTATGGGTCACCGTTCAATGCTCTTAAAGGTCTCAGGAGCTCCCAAGGGAAGATGGAGAAATCATTCTTAAGGTACATGCAATTTCAAATATTTCTTTTACTTTTTTACTAGGCATGTAGTGTGGTTTAAGGTTTATCACAAGTGTATAATAAGTGCTGTCAAGGATTGATTAGATGAACTGTAGTACTTCAATAGTTGCTTGCTCTGAAGTTTGTGGCCAGCTTGCCTGGGCTAGGCAGCACCCCCAGGCGTCCGATTTTGTGAGCACCTGGGCTGGATGGTGCTGGATGGTCTGGGAAGCTACCATCTAAAATGGCACCAATCAACATTAAGGCCCTGTTTGGAAATGGGGGTTTCAGGAAGTAAATCCTTTTGATTTAGTAGAAGTGTGAACTAAATCTGGAAAATTCTTAGAGCATTCCCCCTTACCCCCTCTTCCAAAGAGGCCTTAATAGGGGGATTTGGTGGAAAATGTTGCCTAGGTAAAGGAAAACATCCAGTATTTCTAACTTTAATCGCTTGAAGGTACTAGTATATGAAGGCTTGCTTTTATCATAAGTTTGGACAAGAGCACCCTGTTTACTGTCACACCTTTTGCCGTTACTGCCCTGTTGACACTATAGATGTAGCAGAATATAGGCACTGACAATCTTTTAGAACTGATCTGAAGATATTCCAGGCAAGAATCATTCTGCTTGGTCTGCTCTGTGTGCTATAGACGTAGTTCAGTAGTCTTATATAAGTAGTTCGAGGAAAAAAAGTAGTCTTATACAAGCACTGATCAACAGCTTTAGCGAGCACAATTCTATTAAGTCAACTCTGCATATTGTACACTTCGATCACATGCCTGGGTTTGGCTGCACTTTAACATTTTTCTCCCCCTCTTCTTTGGGAGGTCAAGATCAGAATAGGTTACCTGTCCTTAGCTTTTCAAAGTTCAAACCAGATTTTCTTGTCATTGCAAAACCAGGAGCAGCAATATGAAGACTAATCGTCTTACATGATTGTTTTCAGTTTTCAGAGTGTCTATCCATCATGGGAGCCAAATGCTGATGGCAAACATTTCTTATCTAACCTCCAAAAGTTCAAAGAAAAGCAAATACGTCAACAAGCTCTTGCACAATATCAAGCAATGGAAGCTTCAGGCTTTGTGGCAGGCACTAGAGGTCAAAGGGATGATACCTTCCAACAACTAAATAGCGATATTCATGGCCATGCTGAGGCCACTTTGCCTCCTGTTTATAACCCGAGCCCCTTGGGATTGCTCGACACAGACCAAAGAACTCATCCATATATCCTGGACTGGTATTACATGTGTCATCCACCACTCTCGGATAGAGCTGAGGCCCCCCAATTTGAGCATGCATTCCCTGAGACTGGTGTGAGCACAAGTCCACCAGCAAGGGAAACATCTGAAATTGAAGAAGTCGGAGAGTGGGATTACGAGTTGTACGAAAGGGTTCAAAGTCATCTGGGGGCATCCACATCAAGTGCTTTGTTCCGGAACACTCCAGTGAAGCACCATGGTACAGAAGATGACACTAACAGCAATTGGTGGGCACATGCCCCTGCATATCCTTTTGGTCCCGAGGGCAGCTTCATTGAGCCTCCAGAATTTGGAAATCGATACATGACAGATCCTCATTCCAGTAATAACAGTGGCGATACATCAGAGGGAAGCACGGAGGATCTAGAGCAGAGCAATGGCAGAAGCAGCAGCGTGTGGAGGAGCCCTCAAGCTTTGTCCAAGACAAGATATATGGTCGACTCTGACATTGAGGAAGGGCTAAGCCTGCACTTTGCTGATGTACTTCAGAAGGATGAAGATGATAGGCACCTGGTCATGGATCATCAAGATCCCGCGCCAGCTGGTCTTCCAGTAAGAATAATACCTAGAAGCAGTGACCCTGTGTAAGCTGGTTAAACTCCACAGGATTATTAGTTGATGCATGTTAACGGTTGTAATTTGTCGTTTGAACCACATCAGAATCAAATGGTGCGTCTCGCCCATAAACTGGCAAAACAGCCACAGATTCTTTTGTACAGATCAGTAACCTCAATGTATATATATACTACATAGCCCCCTCCTGCTCCGTCCAGGGCGGGTATGATAGAAACATTCTTTTACAAGTTGGAAGGTGCTTGGTAGCTGCAACATAAGTGCTGTGAAACTTCGGAAGCGTTCGTGACTTGGTTTAGGTCTTGCAAGTTGCAGCATCGAAATGCAGAACTTGAATAAGTTAGCAATTGGTATCAGTTTTTTTCTAGCGTAGCTTCTACTCCCTCTATCCTAAATTATAAGTCATTTCAAGAATCTTGGAGAGTCAAAGCATCTCAAGTTTGATCAAATTTATATGGAAAGATAAAAACATTTATGATTTCAACTGAGTATCATTAGATTCTTCATCAATTATATTTTCATAGTGTACCTATGTCATGAATCTTTATAGTTATATATATAATGTTAGTCAAACTTGAGATGTTATGACTCTCCAGATTCTTAGAATGCCTTATAATTTTGGACGGAGGATTTATAATTTGGGACGGAGGAAGTAGTTCGTCGTAGATCTACGGTTATGCAGACACGGACACCGGGCCCGATCCGATCGGATGCTGATCCGGTGGGATCCGTTGCCGGAATCCTGTTGCCCTAGGCAGTTCGGCAGCAGGATGAGCGAGGCAAATTCCTCTGCGCCTCTGTCATTCTGCCATGAAGTTTGCTGTTTTGGGGCACAGGAAGTCGTTGGCACGGTGATTCTGCTCTCCTAGAGCCAGACAAGGAGCTTCCAGCTTTATCTTTCTTGTCGCTCTCGAGATCGTTGTCCTTACAAAACGAGGCCGTTTTGGTGGGTGTGAAAGTAGGTTTCGTACGCACGCAACAAGGCCGACAGTCAATACCAAACTCTCGCAGCTATAGAAGCAGGCAGGCTGGAGCAGCAGGGCTCTGGAATTCCGGGGCAGACCGGCGACACGTCACACGAACGATGGTGACCCTGATCAGCGGATTGCTACCAGTGAACTGATCTCCAAACACAACAATCTGGAGAGAAAAAAATGGTGCAACATTGATATAAATAACGAAGTTTTTGACTGTAAGGAATGATGTGCAAAATAAAAAGCTCTTTTGTGTCAGAGGAATCATCTCAGTTTTGAAAACCACTTCGCCGTAATTCGGAAAACTCTGGTCGTTGCATCCAGCCAGGCATGCTGAAGATCCCCATTTCCGTACCGCCGGCTGTAGTGGTTGCCAAGGATCATTCCAGAGCGTCCTCTCGCCCTGCTGTCAACTTGGCGTTGATTAATTGCGATGGCGGTCGTAGCCGCCCCCCGCACAAGCACACCGAACCCGTTCTCACACAGGATGGTTTCCCGCACGTTTTGCTCCCCAATCCCCATGGACTCCACCACAACCAACCACCCGTCGTTTTCGCGGATTCAAACCGGCAACGAACGCAACGGCCCATCCCAAGCATACTCTTTCTTCCCACCTGATCTCTCCCCACTCCCCCCTCCCTCTCGCACGCACCAACGGGAGAAGAGAGAGTTGTCCGCGGCGAGATGGCGGGAATAGGAATTAGGAAAAGGTTGGGCGGTCATTTTCCCCCGAGTTGATCTACCGCACCGCAACTGCAGCTGCCCCGAAAGCAATGGCGATCCGCGGCCAGGCGTCTCGTACCAGGTTTGGTCCGATCCGCGGCAGTTGAGCGGTAGGTCAGCAGTGGTTGGGAGACGCGGGCTCTTCTCGTTTCTTGCCGCCAAGGCTTTGGTTCAGTTCCGTTCGTTCGGCACGCATGACATGACCCGGTTAAACTAACGCCTTGTCTAGTTTCAAAAAAATTTGCTTTCACCCATCGCATCGAATGTTTGGACACATACATAAAATACTAAACATAGACGAAAAAAAAAACTAATTGCACAGTTCTCAGAAAAATCACGAGACGAATCTTTTAAACCTAATTAGTCCCTGAAAAGCCTTAAGTGTTACAGTAACCAACATGTGCTAATGACGGATTAATTAGTATCATTAGATTCGTCTCGTAGTTTCTTGACGGGTTCTGTAATTTGTTTTTTTATTAATATCCGAAAAACTCTCCCGACATCCTCCAACACAACCGATGTTTTTTTTCTCTCGAATACGCAGGGGAGCTACATATCATTGCATTAAGAAGAAGAGTTGTAAAATACAACACAGAAGTTCAAATAAAATACAAGAGCAGCCGTTCCCAGCCCGACCGACATCACGATGGGGCTACATTTTGAAAATGACAACCTTGATATCCATTGGGATCAACCAACTACATGCGCAACCCTCTACAAGTTTGGAACAGCTCGTCGAGAGCCTCAACGTCTGCAGTCGAAAGCTCGCCCTTGAAGTAGGAGTCATAGGAACGCTTGGCCGCAGAGGAAGGCGGTGCCGAAGGTTCCAAGAACCCCATCTTCTTCATGAGCAGCACTTCGCCGTGTTTGGACACCGGGATGTGGCCCATCTGTTGCGCAGCAATCCGCCTGCTCCGAAGGGGCAAGGTCCGCTTGGGCGGCGTTTTCTGCTTGGGAGGGGAGCGGATGAGAGGCGTCGGTCTCACCACCCGGACCTCGTCGATGAACCTAGCCAGCCGCTGCGCGGCCTCCCCAGGAGAAGGCGAATCCTCCTCTCCAGGAGAGGGCGAGTCCGCCTCTGTCAGCGCCACAGCGCCCGCCGACGTGCCCTGCATGGGAGACGACGGAGGCGACTCACGGTCTGCCGTGCACTGAGGAGCCGTCAACGTAGGGTCCCACAACAGGCTTGACCCTCCGGAGACAGGCGGCCGGGAGCTTGTGCGACATCTGGTCGGGAGACGGGCAGTGCGGCAAGCTCATCTAGCATCGGGTCGACCGAGACGAGCAGATCAGGGGGATCGGTGCGCTCGCAGAGCGCCTCCGCCAAAGGGTCAGGTTCGAGGAAGCATCGCGCGACAGTTGAAACAGTGGCGTCATCGCTGGAGTCGGCAGGGGCGTCCACGGCAATGTCCGCCGCCGGCTTACCTCCGCGGCGCCGGTGTCGCCTCCGACGGCGACGGGTGCCGTGGGCACCCCCACAACCCCAATCGCGGTCCCATCTGCGGTCGGTGGACTGCCGAGGGGTGCGTGCTGGGAGGGCGGTCGGCCCTCGGCACGTGTGTGTCGAGGGCGGCCGCCGCCGTCTAGCGTCGCCTTGGACCAACCACAGTCCTTAGCGAGGTGGCCGAGACTGCGGCAGCGCAGACAACGCGGAGGCAACCGGCAGGTCGCCACGCGGTGCGAGAGGGAAAGGCAGTTGAAACATCTGCCCTGGAACTGTGCGGGAGTCCTCGGAGCATGCGCGCGCGGTCCAGGTCCTCGGCGAGGCTCAACCGGGGCATAGGCAGGTCCCACCTCAAGCCGGGGTAGAATCTCACGCCACCCATCGGCGTTGGGGGCAAATACTCGTCTTCGCGCGCCGAGGCGTTGGTGGGCAGGTACTCGACCATCCACCGGCCGGGCTGGTAGGCCGTGCACAAGCTGAGGGTGCGGCAGGCTGCGCCTCCTCCGCCGTCGCGTAGGTCTTTTCCCGGCATCCGCTCCGCCGCGCCCCAGAACATCGGTCGAACGAATCTGGGCGCGCATGGGGGAAACGGTGGATGGCCTCGATGGGGGAAACGGGGGGCGCGGGGGCCGGCTTCGCCCGGCGACAAGCGGCCTCCAGGTATGTCACGGGATGGTCGTCGTCGGCCTCCTCGCTGTCCTCGTCCGCCCACCGCTTGCTCTTCGACCGCCCGCCCAAGCATCCGGGGAGGAACGGTGCCGCGGCCGGCGAGAGTGAGGAGCTTGGAGCGTTCGGCGACATCGTGCCTAGGCCCCCTGGCGTGGCCGCGGCGTTCCAGGCATCCAGCCCCAACAGCGGAGGGGACCAAGTGCCGGGGCTGGCCCCCTCGGTCGCAGCGGCAGAGCCCGGCGGCTGCGGTGGCATGGCGTGGACGGCGGCCACGGGGCCAGCCTGCTGCAACACGGACGCGTCACGGCAGCACGGGGCAACAACAGCGTGAGTTTGGGGATCCTCGGTGGCCGACTCCGTGGCCGGCGGCGCCGCTGGCGGATGGGGCCGCCAGGTGTCGTGCACCCTAGCCCCGGGCAGCAGCTGCTCTGCCGGCTCCATCGAGGGCGGTGCGGGCGCGGGTCCGCCCTCTCCGGTGGCGTCCGCATCGGATCCGGCTAGGGTGGCGCCCAGGGCCGTGGCGGAGGCGGGCGGCGGGGAGACGACGTCATCCGAGGTGCCCGATGCGGGCGGCTGGGTGGCCGCCGGTGCTGGGGCGGCGGCCGGTGGGCTAGGGGTGACGGGTGATGGGGAGGGCTGGCTGGAGCAGAGCGCCTCCATCCCGGCCGGCGGCGGCGGCGTCGCGGGCGTCCGCGGTGGCTGTAGGACAGCAGTGCTGTTGGAGGCTGCAGGCTGTAGGACGGCAGGGACCCCAGCGCCTGCTGCTGCGCCGGCGGCCCCCAATCCCGGCGGCTGAAGGTTGGCGGCGCTGGTGGAGTCCGCGAGCTGCAGGGCAGCGGGGACCCCAGCGCCAGCTGCCGCAGGCAGCGGGCCGCCAGATCCGGCGGCCACGGACGACCGGACGCCCGCGCCGGCGGCCCCTGTCGCCGGCGGCGGCAGATCGGCGAAGGGCCCAGAAACGGGCGGCGGAGCCGCGCCCTCTCGCGCCCTCACGAGCGGGTCAAGAGGAGAGAGGGAAGGGGAAGCAGGGAGGGGAGGGGGAGGAGGAGGGGTTGGGCGCCGGCGCCGGCGCCGGAGCAGCGGCCGGCGCCGGCTGCGGCAGCGATGGGGAGGGAGCCAGAGGCGGCTCGCGGCAACGACTCGAGAATGAACCCCGTGTCCAAGTTTTAACACAACCGATGTGACCTCCAAAAATTTTCGTTTCGCGAGCTAAACGCAGCCTGAGCGTCGGCGTCGATCCTACCGTCGTCACAGCTCACAAGGCAGCCACAGCCTGAGGAGTCCAGGTCCCGGAAACCCTCGACAGCCAGCCGAGAGGAGGTCGGCGAAAGCTCTCCCGTGAAAGCGAGGCGCCGGCCAGTGTATTTACGCGCCGCTGCTGCATGCATGAAGCTTTTCCTGGTTTCGTATCGAGGGGACAGACACAGAGCCAGCCGTGAGCACATATGTCACTGCCGGGATCATTGGTCTACCCGAACCGATTTTCAATGTAGCTGTAGGAAGTCAAATGGTTTTGTTTTCAGCTGACAGCGAGACGAATTGATGATTTTGTGCGTGGGCCAGTGGACGTTTGTATGCAGGGCTTTTGACGAAGGATGTTGGTTTGCTGAAAGTTCAAATGAATTTTGTCGGATCAGCCGTCATACTCCGCCCATTATTCCGTTGTATGATCTCAGATTTGACCTTTTGATGTGAATGGGTAAAGTTTAATATTGCTCCGATTCCGCTTGTTTGGCCAGATGGCACCACCTCGAGAGCTGAGTGAACCACATGAGAATATGAGATCCATTTTTGACCTTGCGAAATAAGTAATCGGTTTCACTCTGACGGGTCTAAGATTCAGGGTAATTTCCTTCCGAACCAGGATACTGACCCATATGCTTTCTGTTTCATTGCATTACCACGACACACAGATGACAGATTCAGGATGTTGGTATAACGAGGCTTGTTTATAGTAATCTCTCACTGGTCAGCTCTGCTTCATTTAAAAATACCTCGAGATCTCGGAACAGAGCTTTCGTATGTGTCACCATACCACAAGGGAAAATTTACAGCATGGTCAAATATTCAGTTACCACCATATAGGGTACTAACAACGTACTTAGAACTCGACATGGATATATTATATTTCTCCCATCCATCTATTTTTATGTAAAAAGTTAGATAGATACATGGCATGACCCACCACCAGAGAGGTCCTTTAAGCTCTAAGCTGTTGCCGACCAGCAACTTTTAAAACCTTCCATCTCCACTTGCTACTATGTACACGTGGCAACTAGAACCTAGAAACGGCAAATTAAAACTCCTACTCATTTACAAACTAGCCCACGCACCATCCCATATTTACACAAGGACCCATCCCATCGAGCACGCACGTGCCCCCCTTGATCGCGTCCTCACGAGCAGGATCTTATGAGGCCGAGGCTGGCCAGGTTCTTCTTCACAAGGCTCCCGAGCGAGAAGATCCCCGCACCGCCGCCGCCGCCGCGGCCCGCGTCGCCCTCCGTCGAGCACAGGCGCGGCCACCGCTCCTCGTCCACCCGGAGGCTCTCCGTGCCGATCCTCTGGATCACCTCGTCGATGGCCTTGGGGTCCGCGGGTCGGCCGGCCGCGTCGGTGACGTGGAACACGTTCATGGCCATGTCGCCCCTGGTGGTGATCTCGGCGTGCGTGACCGAGAGGCTGTTCTCCCGGAACACGCGCGTGACGTAGGCGAGCAGCCCGCGGCGGTCGGTGATGCGCAGCTCCAGCCTCACGCCCTGCGCACAGTCAGTCACAGAGGATCGCTCTGGCGTTAGAGAACAGACAGAGGTGTGCGGCTGGGATTTCGGCCGAACACATGGCGGTGAAGTGGAAAGTTGGGCAGAGAACGAAAGAGACGTTGCGCTTGGGTGAGTGAAGAAGGTGGGGGATCCGGAGTCGCGTGCTTTTGCTGCAGTGGCGTGGCATGGAGGGAAAGGAAGGGAGATATTCAGCGATCACGCACCTCGGATGCGCGCCTCTCGATGGCTGCTTGCAAGCATTGGATCACGCGCCGCCTCTCGGCCGCCGAGCTAATTGGCCGCCCGTCCAACCGCCTGATGTAGAACTCCTGCACCCAAGCCAAGCAACAGCATGTCACCTTTAGCAGCTTCAGTTAATCAGACCGTCGTAATAACAGGCGTGCATAGGTAGTGTGTGAGACTCTGAATTCAATTTGCAGCACCGCGGCAGCAATTCAAACAGTTTTGAAATTTGTAGGATATATATATAGTGCTTGGTACTATTAATTTTGCAGTCGTGATCTAGCAATGCAAATGAAACTAAAAACTTAACATTCCGATTTATAATGACAAAACCAGAAAACTCAGTAAAAGGAAATTTTCATGAACAAAAGTCGGGTTAACTTCAAGCATACACACAAGAATCACAATCAAAGCAACCAAAAGGTAAAAGTGGAGTAAAAGTGAGAGAGAAAAAAAATTGACAGAAAGGTCCGACACGCCTAACGCAGCCAGTTACAGCACTATGGAAACATCGAGATTCCTGGCAGGAATTTCAACTGCAAGAACTCCAGATGGCGGGAAATTCAGTAATGGCGGCCCTAGATCAGCGCGACAAAAATCAAGGTAGCACCGACCTAGTATTTCTCCGGAAGGAAAGAAAATCTTTGGGGGTCAATCAATCGAGAAAGAAACGCCGAGAAGGCTCACCTGCTGGGCGTGATCGCCGTCCGTATCGAACGTGCCGTGGTACACCACGTAATCCAAGTCCGTCAAGGTGCAGACGACGTCGAAGAGCAGCTTGGGCCGGTCACGGCAGCTCACGGTGACCACCGAGTACCCCCTCTCCCCCCAATCCTGCACGGCGACCGCCGTCGCCTCCGCCTGGTCGGCGCGGCTCTCGGCCTCCCCGTCCTCGTTGAGAAGCTGGTGGAGCCTCCGGTCCATGTTGACGGCCGCGGCGTCTGCCCGGACCATCCTGGCGCCGAGCGCGCCGGCGCGGAGGACGTGCCTGAGCCTGGACTCGACGCGCCTGACCCGCGCCGCGTCGTCGATGGGCGCGCCCGTCTCCTCATCGCGCACGAACACGAGCGCGGCGACGCGGCCGCCGTGCGTCCAGGCCCTGGCGTCGGCGATGTCGCAGCGGAGGTCGTGCAGCACGGCGAAGACCTCGGAGAGCAGGCCCGGGCGGTCGGCGCCGACGAGCTCGAGCAGGGTGGGCATCCCAGCCCCCGCGGCGGCGGAGGGCGGCGTGCGGGGCGGCAATGCGTCGGCGGAGAGCGAGGACTCGAGCCGCGCCAGCAGGGCGTCGGCGTCGGCCACCTTGCGTCCCGAGGCGTCGGTGACGTGGAAGACGTCCATGAACCAGCGGCCGTCGTCGGAGGAGATGTAGCCTTTGCGGACGCAGACGCCGTGGTCGGACAGGGCCACCACCGCCTCGAGCAGCACGCCGTGCTTCCTCGCGCTGTGCACCTGCACCAGCGTCGCCGTCGCGCACACGCCGTTGTCCACCACCACCCTGCGCCAGCCATCGCCGACCGATCACCGACCGCTCTTTCCATCGAAAGGATCCATCCAAGAACAAGAACCGCAGGTTGGAATAATTTTTCGAGGCACACACTCGATCGCTCTCCCAAGTCCCAACACTAAACAGACTCCTAGGAAGAGCCCTAGCGCCGCCGCCGCCGCAGCAGCAGCCGCCCCCGTCGTCCACCACCGCTGGTCCCCCTCCCTTCTCCTCCGGCATCTCGCCGGGGGCTGAAGGGAGTGGGGATCCATTGTTTTTAATAAGTTTTTCCCAGTAAATCGAGTCATTAGGGTTAGCGTCTCTCCATGCCAAATTACTTGGTACTGGAGTTTTATCTCCTCCTTCTCCTCATCTCTGTCGACGGTGAAGGAGAAGGGTGGAATCGTCTTCTCCATGGCGGCTCCGTTGAAGATGAGGGCGACGACATCGGCGTCAGCATCTTCATCGACATGACGACATGGAGACTTTGGTTTCCGGACGACGGCATCAAGGCGGAGATGATGTCGCCGTCATGGAATAATTTTCTCCGGTCTTTTCTCCGTTTTGTTGTGGTTAGATCTGGCCACGATGAAGGACTAGGGAGAATAATTTTCAGATCAGTCTTCCTCACTCTTCGGTGGCAGAAAGAAGAAGAAGGAAGACACCAGAAAGAAGAAGTTCCTCAATTCCGCCTACAGGAATGTTGGCCGTTGTTCGTTGGGCATTTGTTCTCAGGCCATTTGCCGAGTGTTTGCCTGTGCGGTCATCCAAACTGCAAAACATTTAACAGGTTAGGTTTTGAGTTGTGCTTTTCACAGCGTGGGTACTATTTTGTAATCCAGAGTGCTTGTAATGTGTTGATGTACCCAGCTATCATATAATATAATTCTTCTTTCGTCGCAAAAAAAAAAAAAAAAAAAAAAGAACAAGAACCGCAGGAAAAAGAGTCGAAATTGCCCCCTCCCCACCCTCCCTTACCTCGGGGTGTTCATGTGGCGCACGAAGAGTTCGTACACCTCGGAGGGATGGTACCGCTCCATCGCCGCCGGGAACCCTCTCCTGGCCTCGGCCTCTCCTCTGCTCCGCTTCAGTTTCTCGCGACGCGGCGCCGGTTTCCCTTTGGCGCGGGGGCGTGGGTGCGTGCGTTTCTTTCCTCCTGGGCAGGGCAGGGACAGGGAGGCGGAGATTTCGTTTCGGTCGGAGGGATCCTGGATTTGGTTGGGACTTGGGAGCGTCGCGGCGGTTCAAAATTGGGTGCCGGGACGGTGGGTTTTCGCTCTGCTCTGGGCTGGCTGCCGATTGCCGAGCTGTGGCCTCTCCGCCTGTGTTTGTGTCTGTGTGTGTGGGGATCGCCGGGGTTGTCTCGGTCAGCGTCCGTCTAAAATGGGCGCGCGAGACCGGCGATTTCACGCAACCCTTGCCACCGATTGGTGGGAGGGGGCGGGCTCCGGAGTCAAACGGCGGTCGCGGCCGAGGACCGGGCAAACGGAATGGTATGTGGTTGGGCTGCCGGGGTTGGACCGAACGGGTCCTTGCTGGGAAATTTTTAAAGTTCTAGCCCCACTACTAGTACTGCCAGGAGGTTACTCTACACGTGTGAGAAAGGGAGACGCTGCCCGGCTGCCGTGTGGAAAAAGCTTCTGTGGGATCCGGTGGGAAAGTGATGAGTCAGTGGCGTTGTCGTGGGAAGGGAGGGCGGGGATCGCCGCCCTCTGGCCCATGCGTGGTTGCCAGCAGGCAAGCCTGGCGCCACGCCCACGCCCACGCGCGGCGCGGAGACCCCTTTTGGGATTCTTTGGTGCGTCTGGATGCACGACCGGGTACAGCACAGTATTGAGGGGGTGTTTAGTCATTAGGCAAAAAAAAAAATCTATCGCATCGGATATTTTACGGGACGTTGGAAAGAGTTTTTGAATATTAATAAAAAAAACTAATTACATAGCTAGTCTGAAAACTGCGAGACAAATTTATTAAGCCTAAAAGCCGTCATTAGCACATGTGTGTTACTGTAGCACTTAGGCTAATCTTAGACTAATTAGGCTTAAAAGATTCGTCTCGTGGTTTTCCAACCAAACTGTGCAATTAGTTTTTTTTATCTACATTTAGTACTTCATGTATGAGTCTAAACATTCAATGTAGTGGGACGAAATTTTTTTAGGTGGAACCTAAACACTCCCTCAGTTGCCAAGCACTCAACCTTGTGCAAACTAGCTTTTGTCCATTGGCCATTTCTTTTCATTCTTGCGAGAATATACGATGGGTGTATGTAACGCGTTCATACTTTCGAAACCTGCCCCGGTTCGGGGCCTGTTTAGATGATTTTTTTTTTTTTGGTAAAATGGACACTGTAGCGTTTTCGTTGTTATTTGACAATTAGTGTTCAATCATAGTCTAATTAGGCTTAAAAGATTCGTCTTGTGGATTTCGTCTAAATTGTGTAATTAGTTTTATTTTTTATTTATATTTAATGCTTCATGCATACGTCCAAAGATTCGATGTGATGGAAAATGTGAAAAATTTTGCAAATTTTTTGGGAACTAAACTGGGCCTCGGTGTGATCCCGGGGAACGGAGGCAGCTACGAGCTGGGCCGACGCGTTACCCTTCCCGGGCTCAACACAGGCTGTGTTCAATTACTCCAAACTTCCTGAATTTGGCACTATGCAAAAAGAAGATTTTCCGTCATATCAAACTTGCGGTACATACATAAAGTACTAAATGTAGACGAAATCAAAAACTAATTGCACAGTTTGGTTGTACTTTGCGAGACGAACATTTTGAGCCTCACTAGTTAATGGTTGGACAATTATTACCAAATACAAACGAAATGCTACAGTAAATTTGGCGCTTCCAACTTTGGGAACTAAACACAGCCACAGACAGATTTCTCCCCTAAATTCCACTATAAAAAAGAAAATTCCCTGTCACATCGAAATGCCGGCACATATATGGAGTACTAAATATAGATAAAATTAAAAACTAATTACACAGTTTTGTTGTACTTTGCGAGATGACATTTTGAGCCTAATTAGTCAAAATTTGAATAATTTTTATCAAATACAAACGAAATGCTACGGTACACATTTATGACGCAACAGTGCATTTAGTGACCACCAATTCCGTGATCTAAACACGGCCAGAAGTTCTTGGCGGAGATGAAGGAAAATATAAAGGAAAGCTACGGCCTTGGCGAGCCTTGATAGCACCGACCGGGGTCAACCACCACCGCCACGGCCACCGCGCTCGGAGGAGAGAATACCACCACCACGCGCACGCGGACCTGGAGCTCGTCCACACCTACCACCTGACACACACACAGAGGGTGTGTTCACTTCGCGAAAAGTAGCTGAAAAGTTACTGTAGCATCTTTCGTTGTTATTTGACAAAATTTATCCAATTATGGACTAACTAGGCTCAAAAGATTCATCCCGACATTTACAGACAAACTATACAATTAGTTATCTTTTTTACCTACGTTTAATGCTCCATGCATGCGTCGAAAGATTTGATGTGATATGTGTAAGAGAAAATATTTTGGGTTGGGAGGGGGAAGTGAACGCGGCCAGAGCTTGCACGCGCGCACGTACTCCGTCCGTAGGCAAAAAGCATCACTGTTCTGATATGTGCTGCAGGTCCGCTCCCACCGAACGGTGGTCCCGAGCAGGCAGGCATCTCCGCATCTGCGTCTGTTCAGACGACTCAAGTGGCTGATGGGCGATGGATGGCCGCCCAGTGCCACCGCCACCGCGCGTTCCTTCCCTGTTGCTTGCCGTCCAAGCCAACCATTACCTGGAATATGCAGGACAAGTTCCATTTTTTCTTGGACCTGTCAAGCTAGCTAGACCAAAGAAAGGCGCCCGGATTTCACTCGGTCAGAGAAAAAACCGTCAGGGTGTTAGCATTAGAAAAGACTAAACGGGTCAAGAATTCCATGGATGAAGAGACTACTACGTACGCGTGGCCACCATGCAAATTAAAGAATTCAAAGAGGGACTCTCTCATCACAAGTTCTTTTCACGGGAAGGGATGTGCCGTCGGCGTTGATTAATCGAGGTTAGTTGGTGTCTAATCCATCCAGCAACAGTGGCTTCTGCTGCGACAAACCTGCGAATCGAAAGACACACATATATAAACTAGGCTTTCCATCGAATCGATGTTGCTCGATCAATTCGATCGCCCGTCGGGCTCTTTGGTTCCATTTCTTTCCCCAGCTGGATTTGCTTGCAAGTGAAGCACACGTTGTCATATGGGGCAGCAGCTGGTTGGAGAAATCTGGAGAGATATCATAATTGAAGCAATTCAAGTAGCATGAGTACCTGCAGATCTAGTGTAATGATGCCGTCCTTTCCGCACATGCCCTTTTTCGCTTGCACAAATTTCCTCCCGTCCCTGCAGATCCTTTCAGGTTAGTTCTACAAGGTTGCGACTTTTGGGCTCATGATGAGGAGGAACATCACACGTGATCGTTCATTCGGTCTTGCAATGTTACAGTACACACATGCACATCGCTAGCTAGGTCCATTTTCAGTGCTCTGATCGTCAATTTGTCTCGTGTACCTGCACAAATCGGGTCGAAACAGCGGATCCTTTGCCATTCCTTTCCTTGATCAGCGACTGCGAGGATGGCGTAAGAGCAAGTATAATAGCAGGTTGTAAGTAGGCTGAATGCTGACGTGGAGGAGAGAGAGGAGAAACGGATTGTAAGTTTATAGCCGGCTTAGACAGAAGAACCGAGAAACTCTGTGAAAGAGACATGTGGATCATGTATTAATGTTGAAGAGCTAACTAATATATGGATGAGCTAAGAGATAGGCTTTAAGGATCCTTACGACTAGCAGCTGGCTGTAACCTTATTCACTTATGCTGAAATTTAGCTTATGCTTATACTTTTATACTTATACTGATTTGTTGTGAGAGAAAAACATCGTTCATTATCTAGAAAGTAGTTCTAGGGAATAGAGCGTGCATTATTAGCCTTGCTCTAAACGTACGTGCGGTGCGCGTTATTACAGCAGCGCGTAGGTACTCGCAGTAAATTCGCCAGCGTTTCTTGGCGAAAGTGGATCGGAGGTGCAAGCTGATAAGATCGCCGAGGAGACGGAAAGCACGCCATCTATAGATGAGCTAGTGCCGCACCCGGCGTTATTATTTATTGGCCCAATTACATCATTGTGGCTGCTAGGCTACTGGATCACCATGCATGCATGTGACGAATCTGACGATCCCGTATCGTATCGAGACCCTCCATCCAACTTGCGCGTCACTAGGATGTCTAGCTCGGGACCGCATGGCCACGTACAGGCGGCACACGAGAAAACGACCGTATCGCCGCCCCGCGGCACCGGGAAACGCGCCCCGCCCGCCGGCAGATCGGTGCGAACCGTGCGGTGCGTGCGCAGGCTGAGAAACGCCGGCCGCAAGGCCCTACCCCGCTGCGCGGTGGTGGCACCGAGCGCTCGGGTGATCGCAAGTCACGTCGCCGGCCAAATTGAACGCCAGTGCTTTTGCTGTTCAAACGCGACATGCACAAACGGCTTGGTTCGCCCTGTCCTCGATCGCCTTCCGTACGTGGACAGGAACTCTGCATTGGTTTTGAGGCATCGCAGGCCCATTGCTTTGAACTCTGGAACCCACCCCATGTTACAGGCGACACCGTTGGCCGTAGCCCGCATGCCAGCGTGCCACGTACCCGGCGCAGCCGTCCGGCCGCTCCTAAGGGCATCCTCACTAGCTAGCGTTCAAGGGCCTCTTTGGAGGTTTTAACGTGGCTTCTACTGTAGCTACTTAAAAATAACGTGAAGCTCCTCCAACTTGGCTTCATCAACTTATTCTTGTTTACTATTTGCTATGTCCCAAAGAAACATCTATATTTATTAAAAGACGCTCAGTTTTTTTTAAGTTTGATTAACTTTTACAGAAATAGTATCAATATTTATATCTTCAAATAGATTTACTACGAGAGAGGGTGGTTACCTTATATCCTCTAACTAAATTTAAATGTACTGATTATCCGTCGAAGAACAAGTAAAAGCTACAGTATCAATAATAGGAGGTCATATATAGGAGTATGAAGTTATAAGAGAGGGATGATAAGTAGTTTGTGTTAGAAATGCTCTTAGGTTGACTTCATGTTTACTCTCCTAATTTTGACGGCTTCATACAGTAAAGCCGCGGGCGGCAGGGCGGGGTTGTCGCAAAACAACAGTAAAGCCACGGGTGGCAGGGCACGGTTATCACAAAACAATCGTACAACCACGGGCGGCGGGGCGGGGTTGTTGCAAAACAGAAGGGGAATTGCTGGCGCCCGTATATCTGATGTGATAGGATTACGTCGGACGGTATCTGTAACACCCTAGAGTCCAAGAGCGGGCCACTTTCGTTTGTATTCAGGAGACCAAGCTCTCCACAGTGTGTAACTCCTTGGCTATGAAATGCTAGGCCCTGCGTTCGACTACGACTACCTCGCTGCGGTAAACGTGTCTGGGGGCATCCTCTTGGGTTGGGATAGAGAGTTTTGGACAGTGAGTGACGTCAACAGAGGACGCCTCACTCTCTCGGCTAGGATCGCCGAGACGGGTCCAGCGCGCACAATCCGTGGTGGATCATCGTCGTTTATGGACCGCAACTTGACCATGAGAAGGTCGAATTCCTTGATGAATTGTTGCGTTTCAGAGATGCTTGCCCGAGACCCTGGTTCCTTTGCGGCGACTTCAACATGATCTACCGAGCACAAGACAAGAACAACGACCGGCTAGATCGACGTTGCATGAGGCGGTTCCGATCATTCCTTAACTGAGCACACTTGGAGGAACTTAATCTCATTGATAGGCGGTTCACGTGGTCGAGTGAGAGGGAGCGACCGACGCTGGAGCTGCTGGATCGCATGTTCGCGTCGAGTGACTGGTTTGCCGCATTCCCAAACCATGTCCTCAAACCCCTCTCCTCGAACTGCTCAGATCACTGTCCCCTGCTGCTACAGCTCCATGCGCTTCCAGGCACGAAAAGTAGATTCCGATTTGACTCTTTCTAAGTTAAATTGCCTGGTTTCAGCGATGTGGTTGCCGCCGCCTGGGCAACAACAACCACTAATGCAGACCCCTTCCAGGTTCTTGACCTCAAGCTTAGAAACATCGCAAAGGCACTGAGAAGCTTGTAAGGTCCTAGATGGCTAGAGGGGGGTGAATAGCCTATAAAAATACTACAAGAAGCACTAAGCAAACTTGTTAGAATAACATACGGCGTAAAGCGAGTTTTGCTTAGCCTACGGTTGTGTTGCAAGCCTCCTATCCACAAGTCTAGTAGATTATGATCTCTAGTTCACACAAGTGCTATGTCACTAAACTTACACTAGTGAGCAAGCTAACAACTACTAGCAAAGGCTTCCACTAGAGCTACGCAAGAATAAACTAGTAAATGTAAATGCAAGAGAGAGGATTGTGAATCTTATACCGACGGTGGAGTGAAGATGTTGCCAATCACCAAGATGATATACAATCAATCAATATTGACAACAACACAATATGAAGACCAATCACCGGGAGATAAGAGACACAATATTTTTGTTTACCCGGTGTTCACTTGTGCACCGACAAGCTACGTCACCGGTTGTGTCGACCAACACTTAGATGGTTCCTCAGTGTGACCCTCAAGTCACTTGCCCCTCAAGGCACGCCCCGCAAGGCACCGCAAGACACCACTCTCAAGTGAGGTAACTCAATGACACGCGCAATTCACTAGAGTTGCTTTTGACGCTCCACCGAGGAAAGCACAAGAACCTCTTACAATCAACCGGAGGTGGACAAGAACAATCCCCTTCTCTTGCCAATGCCTCCAACAATCTCCAAGCCGGCTAGGAGCGGTACTCTCCAAGAGTAACAAGAAATCCACCAGCTAAACCATCCACAAGTGCCACTATATGCCCTCAAGCTATGCAATGCACTTTGGGATCACTCAATCTCACTTTTGATTTGCAATCAAGCAAGAAAGATGAGTGGGAGGAGAAGCTCTAACTCAAAGGATGCACAAGAATGTTAAAAATCACGAGAGACCTCCCCAAGGGCCGGCCAACAAGTATTTATAAGCATCCCAAACGAATAGAGTCGTTGTACCCCTTCACTGGACACTTTTCGGGATGACCAGACGCACCGGTCGAAACTGACCGGACGCGCTCAACCGCGTCCGATCCTTCAACGATCACTGCGCCAACGGTCAAACCAACGACCGGACGCGCCCCAGACAACGACCGGACGTGCCCCTCAACTGACCGGACACGCCGATCACACAGTACCGCGCACCCACGAAGCAATGGCCAGACACGCTCTAGAGAATGACCGGACGCGACAGTGCCAGCGTCCGGTTAGAGTCCAGTAAGCTCCCTCAACGACCGACGTGTCCGATTGCGTGTGACCGGACGCGCTGCGCGTCCGATCGACCTTGCGAACTTCAGTTCCCTCTAGGCGCCTGACCGGATGCGCCGGTCCCGCGAGTGACCGGACGCGTCGGTTGCAAACCCTAGCACTCACGCGCCTAACTGCTGCGTTGTACTGACCGGACGCGTCCGATCATACCATGACCGCGTCCGGTGTAGCGTCCGGTCACCTCTGTGACCTCCGTTCGCCTCTGTTTCTTTTCTGACTTCTGGCGTAGTGGAAAATAGGCATTTCAACTCCTCGAAAACGCCTGAATCCCGTGCTCGCAAGCTCGACGAGAGGGAGAGAGAGACCCAAACCCTCTCTACCGCTCAAACTTCATCGCCTTCGTAAATGTGCATACACGTTCATCCGGCTGAAATTCATGACTACAGGTCCATAAGCCTAATCCACAACTTCGGCAAGCTTGTCACCAAGTGCTTGCCTAGGCGCCTGGCCACAGTCCTGGATGTGTTGGTGTTGCGCAACCAAAGTGCGTTCATCAAAGGGCGGCAAATACATGACAACTTCTGACAAGTACATCTTGCTTGCAAAGCGATACACAACAGAAGGTCACCTGCGATCCTACTAAAGTTCGACATAGCTAAAGCCTTTGATACGGTCTCTTGGACCTTCCTCCTAGAGGTTCTTCGGCACATGGGCTTTGGACAGCGATGGAGAAATTGGATATCCATGATTCTATCCACGTCAAGAACAAAAATACTGCTCAATGGACAGCCTGGTAGAAGGATTTGCCATGCGCGCGGCCTTTGCCAGGGTGACGCCTTGTCACCTATGTTGTTTGTGCTGACCATGGAGTTGCTTAATCATGTCCTATGGTGGGTGGAGCAGCAACAGTTTCTGACTCCATTGCACGTTAGCGTGCCTAGCAGGGCCAGCCTCTATGCTGACGACCTCGTCCTCTTTGTCGCACCCACTGTGCCAGATCTCGAAATGGTGAAAGCGGCCTTGGCCATCTTTGGTTTAGCCTCTAGGCTTCTCTCAAACTTGGACAAGAGCGTTGCGACGCCGATGCACTGCTTGGAGCCTGATGTTGCATGGGTATGGGACATCCTCTCATGCAGGATCGAGGAGTTCCCTTGTCAATATCTTGGAATTCTACTATCCGTACGAAGGCTCAAGAGATCAGAGGAGCAACCGCTCATTGACAAGGTGGCTGCTCGCATCCCAAAGTGGAAAGGCAACATGCTGAACGTTATCGGTTGCACTGTGTTGGTGACGGTGACATTGTTGGCCATCCCAGTTCACATGTCTATTGCTTTGTGCTTGTCTCCCTAGGCGATTCGGTCAATAGACAAGCTTCGACAAGCATTTGTTTGGAGCGGTTCTAAATCTGTCACTGCTGGACGGTGCAAGGTGGCATGGGAGATCGTCTGCCGCCATCAGGAGCTTGGTGGCCTCAGCATCTCTAACCTCTAGTGGGTGAGCATGGTGCTATGTGTACGATGGGAGTGCCAGACACGATCAGAAGGTCAACTTGCGCTTCAATCCAGTGAGCGAACGGTTGTGTGGTGTTTCAGGCAGCCATAACTTACACCTTGGGGAATGGGATGTCGACCTTCTTCATGACCAACAACTGGCTTAATGGCTCTAGCCCTATGACATTGGCGTCTGCTGTCTTTGCTACGGTTAACGTCAAGAAGAAGGTGATGGTGGCGGAGGCTATGAACGGCAATGCCTGGGTATGCCACATCAATGGTCCACTGACAATGCAGGTGCTCCTCGAGTTCAGTCATCTTTGTGACCTCCTGGACGATATACAACTTTCGACACAGCTGGATACTTTCTCTTGGGGACTCTCAGCCGACCAGAATTACTCAGCGGTATCTGCCTACGGCGCCATGTTCTTTGGCTCCTCGTCACCTCTTGGCGCCAAACAAATCTGGAAGACCTCGGCGCTGCGCGATTGAGATTCTTCATCTAGCTCTTCATGCACAGTCGCTGCTGGACGACAGATAGGAGGTTTCGCCATGGCCTTCAAGAATCGAGCACTTGTGTCATCTGCGACCAGGAAACAGAAACAATGGACCATATCCTGCTTGGGTGCTTGGGATTCATGGATTTTGGAGATTACATCTCTAGGACGTCGTGGTTGTGCAGGAGGAAGGCACGATTCGGTGGTGGCTGCACAACAGGAAGTTCATGCCCAAGACGATCCGCCGTGGCTTCAACTCCCTATTCTTCCTCATCGGCTGGTTGCTCTAGAAGGAGAGAAATACGAGGACTTTCAACGGCATTGCAACATCTACATCACAACTAGTGAAAGGTCCTAGTATGGCTAGAGCGGGGTGAATAGCCTAATAAAAAATCTACAAGATCACTAGAGCAAAATATTAGTAACACAAATGACGATAAAGCGGTTTTTGCTCTAGATCTAATTGTTAGGCAAGCCACCTATTGCAATTCTAATAATAATAGTCTCTATGGCACGCAAAAACTATGTCTCTACTCTAACTAATTAGAGAGCTAGCAAGATAAATAAATTACTCTAAGTTACTCCACTTGCTACTCTACCACAAGATATATTGCAAGTATGAAAGAGAGGGGAAATGATTTTTATACCAACGGTGAAGAGTAGAGGATGTTGCCAATCACCAAATAAATAATCCCAACAATATATATACCAATCAATCAATCCAATGCACCGAAAGATAATAGATGACACAATTGATTTTTCTCCCGAGGTTCACTTGCTTGCCGGCAAGCTAGTCCCCGTTGTGTCGACCAACACCTTGGTGGTTCCTCGGTAGAGGCCCTCAAGCCACGCCCCGCAAGGCACCGCAAGAACCCACACACAAGTGCAGTAACTCAACGACACGAGCAATCCACTAGAGTTGGAATTAGGCACTCCGCCGGGGAACCACAACAACCCCTCACAAATT
Source organism: Saccharum hybrid cultivar R570 (assembly GCA_038087645.1). Taxonomy (NCBI): domain Eukaryota; kingdom Viridiplantae; phylum Streptophyta; class Magnoliopsida; order Poales; family Poaceae; genus Saccharum; species Saccharum hybrid cultivar. The sequence continues at coordinate 18,077,237 of JAQSUU010000012.1, forward strand.
CACCTTGATTGGGGGTGGACACATTCACCAAATCCCCTCACCAATCAATCCAACACCAACCGTCTAGGTGACGGAAATCACCAAGAGTAATAAGAAATCAACAATTGCAATCACCACCTAGTGCCACAAAATTGAATCACAAATGCATGCACTAGGGTTTCCCCAAACCTCCTCTCAAGAACAAGCACCAACCATGGGAATGGAGAGGAGAGGGAGGAGATCCTCTTGGAGCTCTCAAATCGATCTCTAGAGCACTATCCCTCACTTGATTGAAGCTCAAATCAATGGAGTAAAGGGATGGAGTATTGGAGCTCTCACTTGTTCTAGGGTTTGCAAGAGGGAAGAACAAGAGAGAGGCTTACTGTTTCTGGGACTCACCAAGGGAAAGGAACGGAGGTGTCGCTGGCCCTTTTCTACCCTACAGGACTGGTCAGCCAGATCTCCAACGGCTCCTTGCCGTCGCTCCCCCACCAGCTCCTCTGTCTCCCAACGGGAAGAAAAACAGGACCGAGCGGCGCTCTATGTCTCACACGAACCAGCAAACCACGGCGTCCTCTGTCTCGATGAAAACGGCGGCGTCGAGCAGGCAAAGTAGCCAGACTGCCTGCCTCTTCTTCTCTTCGTAATGAAATGGACCAGCAGCAGCAGTTGGCCCGGCCAAGTAGCAAAGGCAGCAACGCAGGCGGCCCAGCAAAGGGCGAGCAGCAGCGGCCCAACAATGCAGCGCCTTGGCCTAGCAAAGTAGTAGCAGCAGCAGCTCTGGGTCAGTTCCCACTCGTGCAAGGCCAGCAGGCCTGCCGTGCCCTTCTCTGATTTGGTCGATCAACAGGCATGGCCACATGCACAAAAACAATTTCCCAACAGCCATTCAAGCAAGCATGCAACGAGACAAATGCCCAGCTAGCCACCGTTGGCTTTCTCAGAAATTTGTAAGGGCAGCAGCACTTCTCTTTCAAATCTATTTTTAGCCAGTGCATGCAAATGATTGACTTCCAAAGCACGGGCGCCTGCACTTTTCTCTACTAGAACACAACTGCAAATAATGAGCGGCCACAGCTCCTCATCTCAATGAAGCACACGCCATGCATCTATATATAGCAGCAAAGGATCCTCTCTCCTTTTCTTTTATCCCATAAAAAATACTATCTCACAAAAAAACATGCTAAACCATATATAGCATTTGAGATAGCATGAATATATATACAAAATTTTATGGGATTTCTCATGCATCTCACCAACGATACTAAGCCCATAGTAATATGCAAAAATGCAATTCAACTTAGTGGCACTAGATAACCATTGCAATTAAAGATCTCCCCTCTTTATAGTACGGTTATTTATCCTAAATCACTCACACCCTCTATGATGTCTTGAGTGGAAACCAAAAAATGACCCTACAAATTATACCTTTGCCTTGAGCCCATTTTTGTTTTTCTCTTTCTTCTTTTCCAAGCATGAGCACTTGATCAATCTTTTGGACCATCTCCATCCACCATGATGCATCATCTAGCTCCATCACTTGGATCGGACCACCTTGTCTAATTCAACCACTTAGCACAAAGGTTAGTCCTAGGTTGTCATTAATTATCCAAAACCAAATATGGAGCTTTCAATCTCCCCCTTTTTGGTAATTGATGACAACCCTCACAAAGTTTTTTTTATAATTAAAATTTTGAATTTGTCATGCTTGTCCAAGCTTTTAGATCAAGAATAAGATTTGGACAATCATCACAAATTCGATTTTGGTAGAATTAGCTCCCCCTACATATGTGCCAAGAGTTTGGATTTGAAAGGCTTTGCACATATGCATAGATAAAAATTATGGAGGAGTAATTTTACCAAGATGATGCTAAGGTATAAAGAATGGACCTTTGAAGCGTGATAACAATCGGAGTTATAAATTTACACCATCCTTAGCATCATGGATAACTAGACATATATCAAAAACTCAAGTACCCCATGAGATCAACATTATAAATGAAGAGAGCACTTGATTCACTTGAAAGCATAAAAATCTAGTTATCACCTATGCATGCTAGTATTTCATATCATCATACAACTTCTAATTCTAGCATACACCACACAAGCATGAATAGGGAATTTAAGTACATATGCAATGAGCAAGTCATATGTAAATGCACATACAAATGCAACAAATTATTTATGAGCTTGCTCTTCCTATTTGTGTGCTTCAAAATTTTATTGACCCCTTTCCATTCTAATCTCTCTCCCCAACATTATCTTTGTGACTTATCTCTCCCCCTTTGTCATCTATTTCTAAAAAGGTATGGTCAAATTATGGAGAGTAAGTTGCATTAGTTCTTTTGATGGGGTGAATTAGAATTAAATTTTACAAAAATTGGTTCAATCTAGATCACTTGTCAAAGATATTTAATTCGATTTGAACCAAAGACAAGCTTCTTCACATCTCATGAAAGGGTTATCTTGCCTATGTTGAATTAAACACTTATAGCAAATTTTTCTAGATTCAACACTAGGATTACAAGCCCAGAAACATATCATATGCCACCACTAGATCATACAAACATAGAAGCAATAGTGGTAACATATATATACATCAAATTCATTTGATTTATCATGAATGCTCCAAAATGCAACTTGTATATCTATATGTTCTAACAAGTCCTTATAAATCATGAATGACATGTCAATACAATTTTACCTTTGCTTTGTCGAAGGAGAGGCATGTCATACATATATGGGGTGCATTCAACTCATGTTTGAGAAATCAAGAATGTTCAACTCATTCCTTAGCTTGCAAAACCTCTTCTCATCAAGTGGCTTGGTGAATATATCGGCAAGTTGGTCATCGGTGCCCACACTCTCAATAGCAATGTCACCCTTTTGTTGATGATCTCTAATGAAATGATGTCTAATGTCAATGTGTTTTGTTCTTCCATGTTGAACCGGGTTGTTTGTCATCTTGATAGCACTCTCATTGTCACATAGCAATGGCACATTCTTGAAATTGAGACCATAGTCCTTCAAGGTTGATTTCATCCATAGCAATTAAGCACAACAACTACCGGCACTAACATATTCGGCTTCGGTGGTAGAGATTGCCACGGTGTTTTGCTTCTTAGATGACTATGACACAAGTGATCTTCCAAGTAATTGACATGTGCCACTAGTACTCTTTCTATTTATCTTCCATCCCCCATAGTCGGAGTCCAAATAACCAATCAACTCAAAGTTTGACCCCTTGGGATACCAAAGTCCAACATCTTTTGTATGCTTCAAGTACCTCAATATTCTTTTAGTTGTGGTGAGATGACTCTCTCTAGGTGAGGATTGGTACCTTGCACACATGCATACACTAAACATGACATCTGGCCTTGATGCGGTCACATAGAGTAGGCTTTCAATTATAGACCGATATAACTTTTGATCCACCATATTGCCACTAGTATCACTATCAAGAATACCATTTGTGCCCATAGGAGTAGCAATTGGCTTTGCATATTGCATTCCAAACTTCTTCAACATGTCCCTTATGTACTTTCCTTGACTCACAAAAGTGCCATTCTTCAATTGTTTGATTTAGAGACCAAGAAAGTAACTAAGTTCACCAATCATGGACATCTCAAACTCTTTTACCATCATTTCTCCAAACTCTTAACAATATGCTTGGTTGGTTGACCCAAATATGATATCATCCACATATATTTGCAACACAAATAAGTCATTGTCAATTTTCTTGGTGAAGAGAGTAGTATCAACCTTGCCCATTTTGAACCCTTTAGAGAGTAAGAAATCCCTTAACCTTTCATACCATGCTCTAGGTGCTTGCTTCAAGCCATATAGTGCCTTCTTTAACTTGTATACATGGTCGGGCTTCTTATCATCTTCAAAACCGGGAGGTTGTTCGACAAATACAAGCTCATTAATATAGCCATTGAAAAATGCACTCTTTACATCCATTTGATATAACTTGATGCTGTGGGCACAAGCATAGGCTAATAGGATTCTAATTGCCTCCAATCTTGCAACCGGTGCATATGTTTCACCAAAGTCAAGACCCTCTATTTGAGAGTAACCTTGAGCAACTAGTCTTGCTTTGTTTCTCACCACGATGCCATCTTCATCTTGCTTGTTTTTGAACACCCATTTGGTTTCAATCACATTGTGGTCTTTTGGCCTTTCTACCAATTCCCAAACTTTATTTCTAGTGAAATTATTGAGCTCTTCATGCATAGCATTAACCCAATCCGCATCCTTCAAAGCTACATCAATCTTGGTTGGTTCAATGGATGAGACAAATGAGAAATGACTACAAAAGTTGACCAATCTTGATCTTGTTTGCACACCACTTCTTATGTCACCAATAATCATATCCATTGGATGATCTCTTGCAATGTGAGTAGGTTGAAGCACTTGAACTTGATTGTTTGAGCTTGGTTGATCATTTGATTTGTCTTCATGAGATGAACTAGCACTTTGATCTTGCAAAAGAGAGCTACTAGCTTGCTTCATTGGAGAGGTGAGCACTTGATTTTTATCATCTTGTATGTCAATCACTTGCTTCGCTCTAATGTCCCCAATGTCCATATTCTTCATTGCTTCCACCAACCTAGGTCCATCAACATCATTTAGATTTTCTTCTTCATCTTGTGACCCATTGGTTTCATCAAATTATACATCATGAACTTCCTCAAGAATGCCACTAGAGTTGTTCCATACTCTATATGCTTTTCTTGTAGTTGAATATCCAAGTAGGAACCCTTCATCACATCTCTTGTCAAATTTTCCCAATCTAGAGCCCTTCTTCAAGATGTAGCATTTGCAACCAAATACTCTAAAATATGCAATGTTGGGCTTTCTTCCATGTAATAGCTCATATGGAGTCTTTTCAAGCAAAGGATGACAATAGAGCCTATTGATGTAGTAGCAAGTCGTGTTGATTGCTTCATCCCAAAATGATTGACTCACATTATACTCACTAAGCATTGATCTAGCCATATCAAGCAATGTTATATTCTTCCTCTCTACTAGGCAATTTGATTGTAGAGTGTATTTGGCCGAGAATTGATGTCCAATGCCATAGTCATCACAAAGATCTTCAATTCTTGTATTCTTGAATTCACTTTCATTGTCACTTCTCACTTTCTTGATTCTAATTTCAAACTCATTGTGAACTCTCTTGACAAAGGTCTTGAATGTATCAAACACTTCACTCTTGTCACTAAGAAAGAACACCCAAGTGAATCTTGTGAAGTCATCAACTATGACAAATCCATACTTATTGCCTCCAATGCTAGTGTATGTTGTTGGTCCAAATAAATCCATGTGCAACAACTCAAATGCCTTGCATGTGCTCATTGTACTTTTCTTTAGATGAGAGCTTCCAACTTGCTTTCCAGCTTGACATGCACTACAAAGTTTATCCTTTTCAAACTCAACATCTTTCAAGCCATTGACAAGATCATGTCTCAAAAGCTTCTTCAATTGTTTCATTCCAACATGACCAAGCCTTCTATGCCATAACCAACCCATGCTAGACTTAGATATCAAGCAAGTTGTCAAAGATGTTTCACTAGCATTAAAATCAACTAGGTAGAGATTCTCATGTCTAAATCCTTTGAACGCTAAGTTTGAACCATCCACACTAATAACCTCCACATCATTGACACCAAATATGCACTTGAAGCCTAGATCACATATTTGTGCCACCGATAAGAGATTGAAGTCCAAGCTTTCAACTAGCAATACATTTGAGATGCTCATGTTATTTGATATTGCAATCTTGCCAAGTCCAATAACCTTGCCTTTCTTGTTATTGCCAAAAGTAATAGAATCAACACCACTATGATTATCATTGATTGAGTCAAACATTCTTGATGTGCCGGTCATGTGTTGAGTGCACCCACTATCAATAATCCAATGCCTTCCTCCGGCTTTGTAATTGACCTACAAGTAAATCAATGAAGCTTAGATATCCACACTTGCTTGGGTCCTTGTAGGTTAGTGACTAAGCTCTTTGGTACCCAAATAGCCTTCTTCTTTGAGCCCACAATTGGTGTACCAATAAACTTAGCATGCACACCCTTCACACACTTGGTAATCACATAGCAAGAATCAAATGGTATAGCATTAACAAATTTCTTGCTATTGTTCTTTTTGGTGCAATTATGCTCAAGGTGCCCAACTTGCTTGCATCTATTGCAAAACCGACCATTGCTCTTCACAAAGCTAGGCTTTGGAGTAGCAAAGGTCGCCTTGCCTTTCTTGGGAGTATAGCCCAATCCCTCTTTGTTAAGAGAGAATCTTTGGCTACCCAAGCATTTTAGCAAGCGGGCCTCACCTCCATAGGCCTTGACTAGGGCATGAGTGAGCTCACCCACCTCTCTCTTGAGAGTCTCATTCTCAACCATTAGTGAGGCATCATAAGTGAGACCATCACTACTAGTAGAGGTAGAGTTGGTGGTGGTGGATAAAGAGTTATAAGAAGGGTTAGCATTTGACATGATGATAGGTTGATAAAAGGATTCATCAAGAATATCACAAGATAAGCCAACATCACATGATACAACAACCTTTTCACTTTCATGTTGCTCAAGTAGCAAGGAGTGAGCTTTTTCAAGCTTGGAATGAGCCTTGCCAAGTTCCTCATGGTCTTCCACTAGACACTCATGAGAGGCTTTAAGCTCACAAAGGGCTTTCTCAAGGGTTTGCACCTTCTTGATCAATCCCTTACACTCTTTGCTCTTGGCTATAGCAATGTCTTTAGTTTGTTGTAGCATATCATAAAGTTGATCTTTAGTTGGTTCATCATCATCATCATTATCACTATCATGAGCATATTCAACTTCACTATCACTACTACTATCATCATCATGTACCTTAGTATCCTTGGCCATGAAGCATGAAGAGGATGAATCAAATAGTGAAAACCTCTTGTTGATAGCAATAGAAGCAAGTGCTTTGTTTGATGTCTCTTGCTCATCATCATCCTCATTATCACTATCCCAAGTGACCACATAGGCACCATCTTTGCCTTTCTTGAATGTCATCTTGGCCTCTCTTTTCTTCTTCTCAAACTTGTTCTTCTTGTTTTTCTTCTTCTCATATGGGCATTCCGCTTGAAGATGATCCAGACTATCACAATTAAAGCATAGCCTTGGTTGCTCTTTGCTCTTGAAGTTGTCGCTTCTCTTTCTAAAACATCTTCTCTTAATGAACATCTTACCAATTTTCTTGACAACTAGAGCTAGTGCTTCATCATCAATCTCTAAGTCATCATCTTCTTCATTGTCACTATCTTCTTGGACTTTTGCTTTGCCCTTACTCTTGGAGGAGGTGGCCTTGAATGCCACGGTCTTCTTCTTATTTTCTTCCTCCTTCTTCTCCTCTCATCGGCATCTTGATCATACTTGTCATAGGTCAAGACTTCTCCAAGCAAATCATTAGCTTCTTTGTATCAATCCCATCTCTTTACAATATCATGATCAACATCTTAAATCTTCTAGGTAAGCTCAATAAGAACTTGTGGCAAAAATCTTGGTCTTGAGTCTTATGCCCTAAGCTCTTAAGATCATTCACAATGACTTGCAATCTATGAAACATCTCCAAGATTGTTTCATCTTCCTTCATCTTGAAGTTCTCAAACTCACTCTTGAGCCCATATAGCTTGACACTCTTCACAACCTTAGTGCCCTCATAGGTCTCACTCAACCTTGTCCACACCTCACTAGCAAACTCCAAATCCTTGATGCCCTCAAACACCTTTGAGTCAATGCCATTGTAGATAGTATTAAGAGCCATCCGATTGCATGTTCTATTATCTCTATCATTGGGAGTGAGGTTATCGGGATCAAGAATAACATAGTCATGTTCGGCGACTTCCCAAACCTTCTCATGAATAGAACCAAGATACATTGTCATCTTCCTTTTCCAATAGTCAAAAGAACTAATACCATCAAAGAAAGGTGGTTTGCCCCCAACATGATTGAACACAATTTGAGCCATAATTCAACACCGAAGGTTGTTAAGCCTTAATTAAATGGTGACCTTGCTCCGATACCACTTGAAAGGTCCTAGTATGGCTAGAGGGGGGGTGAATAGCCTAATAAAAAATCTACAAGATCACTAGAGCAAAATACTAGTAACACAAATGACGATAAAGCGGTTTTTGCTCTAGCTCTAATTGTTAGGCAAGCCACCTATTGCAATTCTAATAATAATAGTCTCTATGGCACGTAAAAACTATGTCTCTACTCTAACTAATTAGAGAGCTAGCAAGATAAATAAATTACTCTAAGTTACTCTACTTGCTACTCTACCACAAGATATATTGCAAGTATGAAAGAGAGGGGAAATGATTTTTATACCAACGGTGAAGAGTAGAGGATGTTGTCAATCACCAAATAAATAATCCCAACAATATATATATCAATCAATCAATCCAATGCACCGGAAGATAATAGATGACACAATTGATTTTTCTCCCGAGGTTCACTTGCTTGCCGGCAAGCTAGTCCCCGTTGTGTCGACCAACACCTTGGTGGTTCCTCGGTAGAGGCCCTCAAGCCACGCCCCGCAAGGCACCGCAAGAACCCACACACAAGTGCGGTAACTCAACGACACGAGCAATCCACTAGAGTTGGAATTAGGCACTCCGCCGGGGAACCACAACAACCCCTCATAAATTCACCTTGATTGGGGGTGGACACATTCACCAAATCCCCTCACCAATCAATCCAACACCAACCGTCTAGGTGACAGCAATCACCAAGAGTAATAAGAAATCAACAATTGCAATCACCACCTAGTGTCACAAAATTGAATCACAAATGCATGCACTAGGGTTTCCCCAAACCTCCTCTCAAGAACAAGCACCAACCATGGGAATGGAGAGGAGAGGGAGGAGATCCTCTTGGAGCTCTCAAATCGATCTCTAGAGCACTATCCCTCACTTGATTGAAGCTCAAATCAATGGAGTAAAGGGATGGAGTATTGGAGCTCTCACTTGTTCTAGGGTTTGCAAGAGGGAAGAACAAGAGAGAGGCTTACTGTTTCTGGGACTCACCAAGGGAAAGGAACGGAGGTGTCGCTGGCCCTTTTCTACCCTGCAGGACTGGTCAGCCAGATCTCCAACGGCTCCTTGCCGTCGCTCCCCCACCAGCTCCTCTGTCTCCCAACGGGAAGAAAAACAGGACCGGGCGGCGCTCTATGTCTCACACGAACCAGCAAACCGCGGCATCCTCTGTCTCGATGAAAACAGCGGCGTCGAGCAGGCAAAGTAGCCAGACTGCCTGCCTCTTCTTCTCTTCGTAACGAAATGGACCAGCAGCAGCAGTTGGCCCGGCCAAGCAGCAAAGGCAGCAACGCAGGCGGCCCAGCAAAGGGCGAGCAGTAGCGGCCCAACAATGCAGCGCCTCGGCCCAGCAAAGTAGTAGCAGCAGCTCTAGGCCAGTTCCCACTCGTGCAAGGCCAGCAGGCCTGTTGTGCCCTTCTCTGATTTGGTCGATCAACAGGCATGGCCACATGCACAAAAACAATTTCCCAACAGCCATTCAAGCAAGCATGCAACGAGACAAATGCCCAGCTAGCCACCATTGGCTTTCTCAGAAATTTGTAAGGGCAGCAACACTTCTCTTTCAAATCTATTTTTAGCCAATGCATGCAAATGATTGACTTCCAAAGCACGGGCGCCTACACTTTTCTCTACTAGAACATAGCTGCAAATAATGAGCGGCCACAGCTCCTCATCTCAATGAAGCACACGCCATGCATCTATATATAGCAGCAAAGGATCCTCTCTCCTTTTTCTTTTATCCCATAAAAAATACTATCTCACAAAAAAACATGCTAAACCATATATAGCATTTGAGATAGCATGAATATATATACGAAATTTTATGGGATTTCTCATGCATCTCACCAACGATACTAAGCCCATAGTAATATGCAAAAATGCAATTCAACTTAGTGGCACTAGATAACCATTGCAATTAAAGATCTCCCCTCTTTATAGTATGGTTATTTATCCTAAATCACTCACACCCTCTATGATGTCTTGAGTGGAAACCAAAAAATGACCCTACAAATTATACCTTTGCCTTGAGCCCATTTTTGTTTTTCTCTTTCTTCTTTTCCAAGCATGAGCACTTGATCAATCTTTTGGACCATCTCCATCCACCATGATGCATCATCTAGCTCCATCACTTGGATCGGACCACCTTGTCTAATTCAACCACTTAGCACAAAGGTTAGTCCTAGGTTGTCATTAATTATCCAAAACCAAATATGGAGCTTTCAACTAGGAGTGGTAATCCAAGAAGAGATAGACACCTAGTGCTTGGCCAACAACAAGCACATGAGGTCATTGATGGCGCTGCTATGATATTCGCTGGAATGCCCTTGTCTTCCCTTTGTTGCAAAATAACAATATGTAATTACAATCGCGTGCGAGCTTAGCATGTTGGGGCTTCGGTAACCTTGGATTATCGTGGTTCCTCTTGGTGTAACAAAAACTCCTTTCTTCTTAATGTAAAACGTGCTATGCACAATCGTCAAAAAAACCTAGAGTCCAAATGGCTCAAATCCACTCTACATGCTGAGTGAACCACACCTACCACCATCCCACTTACGCTTTTGTCCTCGCTTTGCGTAAAAGGATTAACCTAGGGATGGTGGGATGGACAATAGAAGCCTTATATGTTGGTCTATCCCACCTTTAACAACCAAGGTGGGACTAAACTTTCCATGATATCTCATTAACATGCACATGGTCCACTATGGGCCAAATTCTAAACTGGGCCGGATGTCACATACACCCCCTTAAAGGAACCGACGTCCTCATCGGCCCAACACACCCATAACCGGGCAAACGATGACAAGGAATGTTCCCTCTTAGCACACGCGACCGTGCATCTAGTGTCGACACATGTGCCATGCCATGCACCCCCGCAGGGCTTACACGCGTGTAAGCATCTAGACCCCTAGTAGGGTTTTGATGATTCATGACGACATAAATTACTATGACTAATGTGTGTTTTGCAGAAACCTTGGTAAGTTAGGTCACGGTATTGGTGTTTGTTTGGGCACTATGGTTTTCATGCCCCTATCGATGGAAATCGTTTTGGTTTTCAAAGGATTGGTGATAAGGTTAAGCACGAACTAGTTCTAAGTGTCGTTTGGTGTTGGAGAGGCACTTAGAATAGTTTTGGACTTTGTTTTTCCTTTGGCCGTACTATAAAGGGGGGGCATGAGCAGGTAGCTTGACCTAGGTGAGTCTAATGGTTTAGGCGTGGTGCACACTTGTCAAACTTAGCACTAGGTAGCTCAACTGAAGCCCAAAGATCATTTGGAACAAGTTTCGTTCAAGTCATGTCGTGATCCGGAGTGGTTTGTGGCATTATTGCTTGACCGGACGTGGTCCTTTACTTGACCGGACATGTCCGATCAGTGTATTGGATGGCTGTAGCATAAGCTCAAGTGACCAGATGCTGGTAAGTACTTGACCGAACGCACAGGTGGCGCTGTCTACGGTCAACCCTGCTAGGGTTTGCAACCGAACACGATGGACTACTGATCGGATGTGGCTACAATGCATCCGGTTGGCCATGAAGATGGAACAGAGAGGTTCTAGAGAAGGTTTTGAGCGACTGGATGCATCTGGTCACCCCTGATCGGACTCGGCTATGCGTCCGGTCACTCAGCGCGTTTGAATTTGAAGTCGACCATTGCCATCAACTGGACGCGTCCGGTCAATCGACCAGCGAGTCCGATCAGTACGAAAAATATTGAGTTGGCACATAACGGTTGGGATTGAGTGAGGGGGTATAAATACATCCCCTACTCATCCATTTGAGGTCTCTTGCTTATTTGTTTAGCTAAGAAACATCTTTCATGTGCAAGGGAGTGCAAGAGCCTAGTGAGGAGATTGTGATTTGAGAATCCAAGATTAAGGACCTCATTAGTGCATAGGGAGTAGCAAGTGTGCATCCACCCATCTTATTAGGCTTGTCATGATCAAGTGAGATTTCTTGCTTGTTACTCTTGGTGATCGCCATCACCTAGACGGCTCAGTGGTGATTGGGAGTTTGGTGATCATCCGGCGGAACTTGTGGATGACGCAACTTATCTTGTGAGCGGTTTTGGGCGATTCACCATGATGAAGTGTCGAAGAATCAGCCTATAGAGAGCACTTGATCCTTGCGTGGATCAAGGGGGAGCTACACACTTGCGCGGGTGCTCCAACGAGGACTAGTAGAGAGTGGCGACTCTCTGATACCTTGGGAAAACATCGACGTGTTCCTTGCCCTTTACTTTCAAGTATTTACTTTCTACCACTTCAATTCTTGTTTGTTTATATTCCTAGAATTGCCTTGCTAGAATAGAATTTGGAACCTAGGGTGCAAAATTTTTTACTGGTAGAATCATCAGAAACACACTTAGGCACCAAGGGGTGAACTTGGGCTTGTAGGATTTATTTCTTGCATTAAATTTTAGAGAAGCCTAATTCACCCTCCTCTTGGGCATCTTGATCCTTTCAACGCGCAATGAGCCCCATGTCCTTAACCCTGACCCACACATGCCCGTGGCTGCGAAGGTCAGCTTTGATTCCATTTGTAAAGCCCTAGAGTCCAAATGGATCAAATCCACTCCACATGATGAGTGAACCACACCTACCACCATCCCACTTATGCTTTCGTCCTCGCTTCGCGTAAAAGGATTAACCCAGGGAGGTGGGATGGACTCTAGAAGCCTTATATGTTGGTCTATCCCACCTTTAACAACCAAGGTGAGACTAAACTCTCCTCAATATCTCATTAACATGCACATGGCCCACTATGGGCCAAATTCTAAACTAGGCCGGATGTCACAGTATCGCTGCAGTCCTTTCCCGTATGCCTCGTCCAGACCCGCATGCGTACCCCTCTCCCATCCACCTTGCTTCGCCCCGCCCCTACCGCTCCTCCCCTCAACCCCCTCCTCTCTCTCTCCACGCGGGCGGGATCTGGGAGCCAAGATGAGGACGAGCACGCCCCATCCACAATACCCTAGACACGCCACACACCCCATTCGCCACCCCCTGGCTCACCACGCCCTTCCCACGACTCCTGGGTCGTGCCCCAATGACTCTCTGAACATACCTCTGAAACACGAAACACCTGAATGCAACATACGTCCAAAGTAGATGAAACATTTAGAACAGACACTTGTAACATGTGTCTAAAACATATGCAGCATCCAGATAAAACAATTACAACTTGCAACATGAAAATACTTATTGCAACATAAGACTAAAACAGTTGAAACATTTTGAACATATTCTTGCAACATATGTGTGAAATATATGAAACATCCAGATAAAAAATGCTTACAACATATGTCTAAAATAGATGAAATATTTTGAACAAACACTTGCAACATGCCTCTAGAACACTTTGCAACATATGTAACATCCCCATCTACTGTTGCAACATCCATATGAAACACTTACAATGTACATCTAGAACATCTGAAACACTTGAAACATACACTTGTAACATGTTAAAAGCAAAACTCTTGTGTGAGGCGGTTGAAAGGTCCTTGTTTGGTTTTGATAATTGAGTGACAACTTAGGTGGACTAATTATGTTTAATGTAAGATACACAGGAGATTAGTCCACAGATGATTGTGTCATGAAGGAGCTTATTGCATTTAAGACATGACATGGAGTCATGTGACCAAGGTGGAGAAGATCGAGATGAGGCTTGGCTCGATGGACCAGTTGCAAGTGTGAAGGGCAAGTCAGAGGCTTTGAAGCAAGGGACCGCGTGTGACGGTGAAGCTTGGGCAAGACTTGGCGTCAATGGACTGAGGCAACGATGAAGAGCAAATGAGGTCAAGATCGATGAACCAATACGGTCATATGATGATATGAAGTGGATCATATCATTTGGTGATTGGTTGGTGCATGTGTTGCATCAACGTCAGAGGAGTTAGAATGGAATGTGCAAGGCAAAGGTATAACCATAGGGCATTTCCATTTCACCGGTCATAGGTGTGTAGAAAAGTTGATGACCGGGTTTAGGATAGATGGTCGTACTATCAAGAGAGGCAAACTAGTTTGCATATCGGTCATCTAGTGCCACTTGAACGATCTAACTTTGCATATGTGTTAGGATCGAGTGGCGTGGCAAGTTGAGTGGTTAATTCCTTCAAAGAAAATGATTGTGAAAATGCTAACACACGTGCACATGGTGATGTTCACTTGTTGGTGTTGGCACATTTGCGAAGGTGATGGAGTTTGAGCGGTAGAGAGGGGTTTGGGGTCCTCTCTCCCTCCCGCCGAACTTGCGAGGCAAAATTCAGGCATTTTCGAGGAGATTGTTGACGGTAGATAAGTATCATTTTTTAACCATCAACATAGGATGAAAAAGGACTAGACAATAATTACCACTTAGATATAGGGGGTTTACTAACATAATTCCATGAGTTTTGGTGAATTTTTTTTTTGCAGGGTGTCAGCTGAAAATAATCAAGGAAGACCCACATGTCAGGTTTACATAGAGATAACAGGGCCACACATAACTTTTCTGTAATCTAGAAGATACGATAAGACTCTAGAAACAAACCAGAGGCGAAATGGACCCGAAGGCCAGGCGGGCGCCCCAAGGGTGGGGGCGGGCGCCCCACCCAGGTGGCCAATCAGGCTCCACCTCCTAAATCCTGCCTCCACCGCCTTTGAGGATGAATATTAATCGTAGATCAAGGTCGGTTTGATCCGAGGGCTGTTGTGCTTTCTAGAGGGCTATATAAGTAAGGCCCCTGGCCCTTAGAGGAGCAATCCCCCTAAACCCTAATTCATTATCTCCTAGCCAGAATCAGATGAGAGGTGTCCCATGAAAGGATGACTTCTGTAGGGGATTAGGTCTAGCTTCTCTAATGTAGTAGATTAGTATCTTGGGAGAGAGGGTCGAGTTGAGATCTTGCTCAAGGTTCCGGATCTAGTCATGGAGGCTTGGTAAAGCCTTGTATCTTCACTTTAATATTCTGTAAGACTTATACTTATTCTCTTATTTACATGGCTATGTTTACTTTAAATATATCTTGCTAGTTGAGTTTATCATTCCTTTTGTGTGCTAGTTCATAGAGCGCTTAGCCTTCTAGTTTGTCGACTAGGCTAGGTAGCAGAGCCTCGTGTAAGCGTGGTGCTTACATGATGCTCTGCCTATGAGTACACCCTGCTCCCTAGTTGTATGGTAGTTACAGGAGGTGACAGCCGCGTCCATATCTATCGAGCAGGTTCTTAAATTGTAGGACCGTAGTCACGTCAGTAGAGGTATCCTTTGTAGTGCTCTCTCCTATCTAGTGGCGTCCTAAAGTACACAAGAGTGTGGTAAGTCTTAGCATAGTTGGGTATACCTTTACCATGTGATAAGAATATCATAGGAATCTACCTCACCCGTTGACCTCCCAAGTTAACTAGTTGCATATCTTTAGTGACCTATCCTATGTGTGTCATATTACATAAATCCTATCATTTCATATATCATTTACCCCTGCTATAGTCTAGTTGGTTTACTAGGTTAGTAGATACATGATGGTGAATTATCAGATTCTTTAACCCTTGCTTACCTGTGGTAAAATATAAATAACGATACCTGAAATACTCCCGGTAAAATGCTACAATGGTATATTCTGTGCGCTTGCATAATCCTTCATATTTTAGTTGCACTTAATTTATACCAACAAAGATGAAATGCTAAATTTCCTTTACGCCGAAGGTTGGAAGAAGTGGCGAAGTCACAGAACAAGTTTACGCTGAGAAACACGCGACAGACGCGCACGACGCACGCGACAGACGCGGCTGTGCAGCGTCTGTCACCTAACCCTAGCGGTGTGGCGTGAGACTATGTGGAGTGACGCGACAGACGCGCGAGCATTCGCGCGATAGACGCTAATGTCAGCGTCTGTCGGCTTCGCGCTGAGAAGACGAGCGGCTTTGCGCTACGACAGATGCAGGACGACGTCTGTCGGCCTGGAGCACATTTTGGAGCTCTCTGTGCCGTGGCTGTCGCAGCGACAGACGTTAGTGGCTTCGGCATGGGATGCATCTGTCGCTGGGGAGTCGACCGTTGAAACGTTGAGCGGGCTGGACATGTGGCATCGTACGGAGCGACGGATGCTGGGACAGCGTCTGTCGGTGGCGCGACAGACGCGTCTGTCACCCCCGAAATCTGCCCAGTGAATTGCTATCAACTATATTCGTTTGTGGGCTTATAAATAGAAGTGGTGGCCAGCCTTGGCAGGTGTTGCGCACCCTTGGGACTTAGTGTCTATGCTTTGGGAGTGCTTGGAGAGCCTCTAACTCACTTGTGCTTGCAAGAGTGTGAATCGATTGCGAGTGAGTTGATTCTAGTGCGTTGCTTTGAGAGATTGCATCGAGTGGCACTAGGTGATCGTGTTGTAAGCTGGTGGTGCTTGTTACTCTTGGAGGTTGCCACCTTCTAGGCGGCTTGGTGGCTTGTGGCTCCGTCGAAGCTCGTAAGAAGATTGTGCGAGGCTCCGGAGAAGCTTTATGAGGGGGATTGTGCTCACCCCGCGGGGATCGCGAAGAGCAACTTTAGTAGAGCGTGTCATTGAACTACCACACTTGATTGTGGGTTTTTGTGGCGCCTTTTGAGAGGCTCGGTGTGTGATACCGATTAGCCGCCGAACCACGAAGTGTTGGTCGACACAACGGGGACGTAGCTTGGTGGCAACCAAGTGAACCTCGGGAGAAAAATCACCGTGTCAACATTATTCTTCATCTTCTCGGTGGTTTGCCTTCGTGCAACACAAACTTGTATTTACTTTCATATATACTTGTGCTTGTGTAGTTGCTCTTGTAACTAGTTTGCTTGTGTAGCTTGCTAGTTGTCTTTTTGCTTGTGTAGCTAGAAGCTTTCCCTTACGTGACTAATTTGGTTTGTGTAACCTTGTTAGTCACATTTCTTAGTTTGTGTAGCTAAGTAATTTGCGCTCTCTAATTTGGTATTCGTTGCCTTGTTATTGAGCTTTGCTAGTGAGCTTAGGAGCTTTGTGCTTTTGCTTCACTAGTTGTGTAGGAGCTCCCTCGGTTGGCAAAGTACTAGTGCATAGGTTTGTGTGACCTTGCTCTAAAATTGATTAGGTGAGCTCTTGCTAAGCTTAGCACCTTAGTTGCTTAATTAGGATCTTTGCAAGGTGCTAGAGAATTTAGATAGAGGGGTGTAGTCTTGATTAGACCGATAAGTTTAATTCCGCATTTATTTCGGTTAGCCAACGCGTTTAAGTTTTAGAAAGGACTATTCACCCCCCTCTAGTCCGCCATCTCGACCCTTCAGCGGCCACCATGTCAGGCGTGTTGAGAAACTCCCGATAACTGCCTCGATGAACAGATCGGGGTTGGAAGGTGGCAGAGCAAAGAACAACATGACCTTGGCTGCCACGAGCTTCTTTCACTAATGGCACCTGGGGGCGCGAAGCCTCGATGTGAGCATGAAGTATGACACGACCGCGACGACCTAGCGGTCTCCAGCAGCTGGAGGAGGTGACGAGGAGGACGTCGACGCTAGTTCTGGCGATGAGGGCAGGGGGCGGCGGCAGGCGCAACTCCAGTGGCGTAGCCTAGCGTCGCGAAGGTGAGTGAGGGCCCGTGGCGGAGGAAGCGGATGTGGTCACCGCTGGAAAAAGACGAGCGACGGGCGGTTGGGAATGCTGCGATGGTCGTGCTAGCTGGGAATGTCGCCGTCTTTTTTTTTTATTTTGAGAAACGTTGAAAAAATGATGGTAAATAGAAACAAGACTATTGAGCTGATTGTGCAAAGCCAAACCAACAATGTTTTTCTCTCACAATAAATCAATAAATAATTTTTTTTAGTCTGGCTTTTCAACAAAATGAACAGGCCAAAAACACAGCGTCCGGTTGGACGTCAGCACTGTAGCATTTTGAAAAAGAAGAGGCGGTGGGTAGTACACGACATCAGCAGAGATGACGTCGGGACATACAGTGCATTATTGTGCGTGGCACTACCCGATTGGCCATCGTGACGACGTGGTGCGCCCTCGGGCTCCGAGTACGGAACGGTGCGTGGGGCAGCGCGCCCTCGGCTCTGGGGGTGTTTAGGTTCTAGGACGAATTTTTTTTTTTTTTGTTACATCAGATGTTTCATGGGATGTCGGTAGAGATGTTCGGATACTAATAAAAAAACTAATTACATAACTCGCCTGAAAACCGAGCTTAATTAATCCGCCATTAGCATATGTTTACTGTAGCATGACATTGTCAAATCATGAATTAATTAGACTTAAACAATTCGTCTCGCAAATTTATCACAATATGTATAATTAGTTATTTTTTATCTATATTTAATACTCTATGCATGTGTCGAACATGTGATATGACGGGACGAAAATTATTTGAGGAGGAACTAAACACCCCTCAGGAAAAAAAAAAGGACAAGCAACGCGTGAACGTGTCGATGTCCCACGCGGTCACGTGAGCCGGTGCCAGAGGCGCGGCATGTGCCGAGGTGCCAGCGACGCGGCGGGCCATGTGATACCGGTCTCGGGGCCGGGGAACTGTGAGCGTGAGGTGGGCAGGCAACGCGCCGCAGCCCGAGGCCGACGACGGGCGAGGGCCGAGGGGTGGGCGATGGCTCGCTACTCGCTAGGCTGCTCGAACCGTCGATCGATCACACCGTTCACACGGGGGGAACCACGGCCGAACCCTGGGCTGGGCGGCTGTCGTCGTGCCGCGGCACAGCGCGGCACCATTGCACGCGAGGGCGCGCGCGCATGGCCGCATGTGCCACCGGCCTGCCCTCACCTCGCTCCATCTTTGATTTCTTTCCATGTGCGCTTGTTTCGCCGGATCGCGTTCTTGATTAATTTGGGTGTGTTTAGTTCTATTTCACCTAAAAAATTTTTAGGTTTTGTTCCATTATTTTGCAAAATGAAACTAAACACCATGCAAGATTTTTGGCAAAAATGTATCAATTCTCCATTTTGAATTTTGGCCTCTCAAGACAAAAAAAAGCCAAAAAGTCCTTACTCATCCTATGAAAAATTTGACATTTCAGATGAAACTAAATACACCCATAAAATTTTTAGCATTTTACATTTCATCACTCCAAAGTAGTTGGCATTTTGTATTTTGCATTCCATGGGAAACTGGACGCAGCCTTTATCGCCTAGTTTCGCTCCTGCAAATTCCTTTCCCCGCCGCATCATTTGGATTCGGCAGGAGCGAAAGAAAGCGGTAGTGCCGATACGTACTAGCAGCAGCATTAGTATTTCTGATTAAGGAACCTGATGCGTGCTGGTTTACTAATGATTCATTGATTCTGAGATAAGCGCAAATGAAACAGGGTCCTCCTCCGTCCTCCACAATCTTGGAAGACAGCGACGCCCACGTCCTTCCATTCTTTGTTTAAGCAATACCTTAACTGAGGTTTAGCACGAGGTCCGATCCGCCGTGCTTAAGCCTTGTTTAGATACAAAACTTTGGAGGTAAATCTTGCATAGTAAATGCCGCGGCACACTGTAGCAATTTTGTTTTTATTTGATAATAATTGTCCAAACATTTATTAATTAGGCTTAAAATATTCGTCTCGCAAAGTAGAATAAAACTTTGTAATTAGTTTTTGATTTTATCTACATTTAGTACTTCATATATGTGCCGACATTTTGATGTGATGAAAAATCTTCTTTTTGCATAGTGAAATTTGGGAGTGAATTTGGTTACCTAAACAAACAACAAACAAGGCCTTACTTTCGGTTGCGTCGGTAATGTCGGCCAGCTGGACGAACAACCGCTTTTTTTCTTTTCAGGCTTTACTTTCTTTATTTATGGCTGTGTTTAGTTCCGAAATATTTGGATAAAATATCCAACCATGAATTAATTAGGTTTAAAAGATTCATCTCGACCTGTACAGACAAACTGTATAATTAGTTTTTTTTACCTATATTTAATGCTTCATGCATGGGTCTAAAGATTCGATGTAACGGGTGACAGATAAAATATTTTGGGAAGTGAACAAGGCCTATCTACCCTGGCCTCGTGGTCAGAGAATCCATCCAGGTCGATCACTGCGTACCTACTCGTCACAGCAGCAGGGCGAAGTTTTTTTTTTTTGACAACAGCAGCAGGGCGAAGTTGGTGCTATTCGTTCACCAACCTGTCGTCTCCGTTCCGTCCCTGTCGCTTGTTGCCACGGTCTCATTCTCGTCCCGCATGGCCTGGTTCTCATGCTCGGTCGCATGCGTTTGGCGTTCGCGTTTTTGACACTGTTGCTTGACGTGTCGACGAGCAACCAAACCAGGGTGCCCTAAGCATCTTCCTATCCTATCCTACCTGCACAAAACTAGTAGTAGTACTCCTAGAATTCAGGTGGGCGGCGTCGTGGTGGGTAATGGATTCAGGGGAAACAGAACTTTTGTCGAACAAATTCTTTGGCGGTTAGATTCGCATTCCAATTCCATTTCCACGCGATGCGAATCCCGGGCGAGAATGCAGTTGGGCGCGCGCTGGCGACTGGCGAGCTTGCATGGATCACGTTTTGGTTCGAGATGCTCTGGCCACTTGGGCCAGGGCACCTGGGAGGAATGTGCCTATCCATTCGATGCTTCCTTCCTCTGCAGATGCAGCATGCTGCCTGCGTGCACAGGTGCTTCCACTTCCAGCCAGGCCTGAGTGAGTGAGCCTGCTTTTGTTCGTCATTCCTCGATGCATCGCATCATGCATCTTTTGAGGCTTAGGCTTTGTCAAGCGGTGTAAACGAGATCAGAATCCGTCAGGGAATGCAATCTAAGTTCGATGCAAAGCTGCGTAAGATAGGCACTAGTAGGCAGGAGGCACCGGGTCAGCGCTGATGGATCTTTCTTTTTCGAGAACACGCACAAGAGGTGTGTATTTTTTTTAAGAAGTAAATGGAGTTTATGATGCATGCGCTATGTCGATGGCTGTGCGTTGCTTCAGTCACCTGTAACTGTAACGCAAACCAATGACGAACTTAAACTTATCCAGCACAACAGTTGATACACCGGCACATCAAGCTATATATATATATATATATATATATATATATATATATATATATATATATATATATATATATATATATATATATATATATATATATATATATATATATATATATATATATATATATATATATATATATACTACTCATTAGGTCTGCAGTCCAGCAGCCTCGTTATCAGGAAACAGGTTGTCGAATGGCCCAACTCGGAGACATTTCATCTCATCTCAGGCTTATGCAGCACAACAGTCCATACGCCGGCCGGCACATCAACCATCAGACGTGAAACCACCCATAATTTTCGACAGACACATAACGATCGAGCGCGTCATTTCGAAACAAGATCAAGCAGTGCATAAACATACCACCGCCAAAGAGCTACTCCAGGTGAGACTTTGATAGCACGCAGCACGCACCAGGATCATGTATTCCCCGTCGCACAGGTCCGGCGGCGGGCCGGGACCCCGAGAGTGAAGCGGCGAACGATGAATTAGCATTACATGCATCTCATGCGGACGCCCGGGGTATTCGTCAGATCCAAACGGTGCCGCGCGTCGGCGCTAGCAGACTAGCAGAGCCCCTTCCAGCGCCATGCTGCCATGCAGTGAACGCAGATGATCGACAAGAGCATGCGATGCTGTGGATCTTCAAACTGGAGCCAAGGGGATGTGCAACGTGTTTCTGGCGCCAAGGGGATGTGCAACGTGTTTCTTGGCTCGTGGATGTGTAGATGTTCAATACATTGGTAGACGGTATTGAAAAGGTCAAGCGAGGGGCATGGGTTGATGAACCAGAACTGTGAAAACCGAACACGGAGTCTTAGACCAAGGGACCAAGAGGCCGGAGGACAGACCAAAGAAGGCACACATCAATGAGCAAAAACACATGCGAGATGGTGACAAAGACGGTGTTGTCCTAAGCCAAGGTTGGGATTAGACCAAATTATGACGAGGCGTCACAAGCACTAGACGGCGGACTGCCGGGCTGAGGACATGGAGGACACGTGTCGACATATGAAGGGTTGTGTACTGACTATGTGAAGAGTTTGGAAATTTCAACCCCAAAATCATGAGCGGAATGGTTTCTGGGTTTGGGCCTCAAAACCCAAGGGACGATCTCAGGGATGTAGCATTACCGGAGAACTAGCATCGAGGTGAAACGACTTCATAAAGGTCCCATAGCCATCTGATGCATGGAAAACCAACTAGAACCATTTTGTCTTTGGTGGCTAAATGGTTCATGTTGAACGATGTGCTAGGTTGCTGACAGAATTAAGTGTGCCCTAAAAACTCTAGTTTCTCTTGTGTGTCTTGCGCACGTACTCCTTGCCAAAAGTTTGACGCATGATTTTAATTCCGCAACCTACATAAGTTGAGCAAGCTGCACTTTAGTTGTAGCCATTTATGGCATGCAACCAACTTGATCCTAAATTTGGGATTCTTGAAATGTGTAATACCCTCTATAAACACGGGGGGGGGGGGGGGGGGGGGGGGGGGGGGGGGGGGGGCGTTCTTTCCGCCACTTGTTCATTTCCTAGGGTTAGCTAAGTGCTCTAAAAATCAGAGGAGTTAAGCTCGAGATATTTGATTTCCTCTTAGGTGAGCTAATCTGATATATAAATGAATTTAGCGAGGTTTAATTTTCTATTAGGTTTGTTTCTCACCAAAGTGGGAGGATGTTGGAAGGTAGGATAATATGATTTATAGATTAATTTATTGTTGATTTGAAGTGAAGAAATAATCTTATTAAATTAATTTCTTGTGTCCCTCTCTTTGAATCTGTTGGTTTGTTTTTTGTGCTTTTTTTTTATCTTTGCTTGGTGATTCTTAGAATTGCAATTGATCTGATTTCTTGGGTGATCTTGAGGTGATTTTGGGGGCCTTTGGACATGGGTACACGATGGGATAAACCCCCGCACCAGACTCCCTCCTCTTCTCCAAGATCTTATGTTGGTGAAAAATCTTTGAGCAGGGCATCTTCGATTGATTCTTGTGCTCAACCTTGGTGCTATGATCTCATGGGAATATATTTAAGCTTTGCCCTTCAACTGATTTTCTACGAGCACATTGAATTGTCTCTTCTGAGTTTTACAAGAAAACTCCAATTTGAGAGGAATTTGTGGTGAAGCTTTAATATTTTTTGAAAGATCCTTTGGGATTATCTTCACAATGAGTTAGTCAAGGTGTGGGACAAGTTTTGTAATATTTTTGAACTTATTTGGATCGATTTTGGAGTTTTTTTTTTTTGGAAAGAAGCTCAACCAAGCTGGTTTCCACCGATTGAAACTGAGCTGGTTTGGTGAACTTCCATATTTTGAGAAGGTACTTCCTGTAAGTGATCCTTACTCTTCTTCGGAAGTGATCGTCTCTCATTCTTGAGAAGAGGAAAAAATTTAAGATCTTATTCACCTCTTTTCTGTCCGCCATTCGGTCCTTCAAAATGGAAAGATGGAATAGAGAGACTCCATCTGATGGCCAGCGCCTGAGGCAACTCAGCACTGAAGGGCATTGTTCGTCGCAATGCTTCCAACAGTAACCACCAGGCACAACCCGAAAACCGAGCGAAACAATGGTAGCAGGACGCTACAAGAAGCGGAAGCTCGTCACAGTTAGCTGCAAAGGAAATTAAACGACACACAGGGGATGTTTTGATAGAACCCTAGAGTTGCTAGCTGGGAAAAAAGACCGTCTGGATGTTGCTTGTTAACTCATTGAGTTATGCTTGTGCAAGCTACAGCAAATCTATGTTGTTTGGTTTGAAGTAGATATCTGACAAATATAGATCCACATCAGTTGTAAAGGAATCTCACCAGACAACGTTGCCTGCGAGCCTCAACCGTTTTTGTATATCTGGACTGCCTGGACTAGGCAAGAAACCAGGGCTACCTTACCAGCTGCATCCAGAAACTCTACAGGCCAGGCAATCTGTGTCAAGGAACGTAACCAAACAGCTCTTGCATAACCTGAGAGGCTGAGACAAGAGTACAGGACAGTGACCCATGATTCGGCGATCATGGTGGCAGTACGAGTCAGCGCTTTCACTTGTCTCCGATCTCGCTGCAGTGGTAAAACTTTGGGGAGATCACCGGCCATATGTATATTATCATGTACTCCTATGTCAAACGCGCCCATACTACATAGCAATAGGCAATACATGTAACGCCGTGACCACCAGAAATATCTATAGCACACTTGTGCCCTTTTATGTTGATTGATGCATGGATTTGCGTACTAGAGGATGCATTCTTTAAATGTTACATTTTGACACCACTTGCATAGTTGCTGTACAATACATTCAACTGGTATGCATGTTACTGTTACGATATGTTTACTGAAGCCCATGCACTCATTTGCTAATCTGAAAGCTGAAATCGGTTAAATGAATGAATGGTCACAATTGGCACAAGCTGCCGACAAATGATAAGCTCAGCCCTGACCTAAATGTGACTTGTTAACCGATTCAGAGGCAACTGAACTATTCAAGTCAGTGTCCAGTCAAAACAGGAACGCTGGGCCAGGTAATGCAGCTATCTAACATTGTCATCAACGATTAACTTGAAGCAAAAGGAACAGCAGCCTGCCGATCCCTCTCACCTGTTCAGCTTTGCCAGGCCCTTCCATGAACAGCAAACATGAATGACCGGATCACCATATTTCCACTGCTGACAAGCAGAAGAAATTGCTTCACCATGGCTATTCAACTATTTCGCAAAAAGAAAAGAATACTTCTCCTATGCTATATCAATGAATATAAAAAACATCACTCACCCACCAGTGATAGCCTGATGGTTTTACCACTGTTCTGCAGTTCTGATGATTTTTGTGCCATCACCACTTTCAGAGTTTCTGGCCATGATTTTTATGGCATCTAGCTCGTTCCAGACCATCCAAGAAGATGAACAATATGTTGGTAATTAGTTTACACATGCAGATTTGAGCTCATAGTGGAGCAACATTGAATCAAACATCAGAGATCTACAATGGTATGGCAAATCATAGACTTCAGCGGGAGCAGAACAAGCTCGTCACTTCACCAAACAGGGAATATCATAGAGAAAGAAGTGGTCGATGACAACACTGACAACCAAAGGAAATCTTAATCTGCTGAGGACCTTGATCACCTCTTATTCTCCTACATTTATATCGGTGCACCGTGCACAACATCACAACTGGCAAAGACCCAAGTACAATCATGAGGAAAAGGAAGACACAGTCACACGGATACTGCTACAGTGCTACTAGGCTAGTGGCCTGCAGTGTTATCTGAATACACATACAGAGTTAGACCAAAGAGAAACCATCTGATGATCAAGGCCATACCAGGCTTCAGTGCTTCTGGGCTTCATCAGCACATTCACGCTCGCAAACAATATCACAATAATCTCCAGGGAACCCCGCCGCAAAGCATCCGGCTGTGCAAAGAGTGAAGCAGTCATAGCCAAGACTGGCAGCTTTCTCAGGCTGCAGCTGCAGGTGCAGCAGCACATCGAACGACGCAGGCACCTCGTCGCTGTCAACTGCAGCTGCAAAGACAACACAAAAGACCAGGAACACGATGGGGATGGTTCTTGATTTAGCTGCCATGGTGGCCATACAAGCCGCTTGATCGTCTTTCCAGGAAAGGCCCCCTTCACTTCGGCCTCCGGTAACATATACATACAACTGGCTCATACTCCATACTCTACCTCCATCACAAAATGATGCAATTATAGGTTTAGATTGAGCCAAACTTATGTTTGACCAAGTTTATAGAAAATATTATTAACATTTATGACTCCAAATAGATACACTGTAAAAAATATATTGCATGATTAGTTTAATGATACATATTTGGTATCACACATGTCGTAATTTTTTAAAAGATTTGGTCAAACTTGAAACTCATTGAAACACGAGAATTGCATTCTTTTTTTTTTATCGAGGAAGTAGCTAACATGGGCTCCTCTCATAAACTTTAGTTTCGCGCTTATCATAAGTATCATATAGCACACTTGCTGCATTGACATATTTTACTTAGGCCATCACATGGATTTCAGAACTAGAAGATGCCTCTTGCATCCAACAAAAGATATCTTCGGGCACCACTTGCATGGTCGGCGTCAGGGTCAGCTGTATGCAGACTACCATGTGCTTTATGAGCCTATGCACTAAATGTTACCAAAAAAAAGAGAAGTTAAATGTATAGTCACAACCACAACTTCCCAGAGTTAATAAACTGAAGACATGCTGCCGCCGACTTATGACAAGTTCAAGTGTTCCAACCCTCATCCAAATGTGAATTTGCTGATTATTTAAATTACTTCCCAGCCCTAACAGGAAAATTGGGTGATCGACTGCAATGATTGAACAGGTGTCCTTTGCAATCTTATTATACCACTACAACACAGGAGACTTCGAAGCAAAAGGAACAGAAATCTGCCCATTCCTTAAATCACTTCAGCTTTATGAGACCCTTTCTGCCCTGCTAATGGGCTGAAACCCAACCCGTATCCACGCCAATCTATACTAGCATTGAACAAAAAATAAACCCACCCCAATCCACCCCCGACGTTATTTTATTTCAGCCCGTACTATACCAAAGCATTGACCAAACTGCGGTTTCAGCCCACTAGGAAACCATCCCAACCCACGGTTTTACAAAGCTCATAAGCAAACAAGCTGACGAAAGAGCAGGATGCCTTTACAAGCTGTGCCTTTACAAGCTGATGAACGAGCTAACTTAGACTAAACATTTTTACAGACTGACATGTGACATCAACTGATAGACTGATAGATTGCACATTTTACAAGCTGACATCAACCGATAGACACTAGTGAACTGCAATTAAAACAGGGAGGCACTTAAAACAGTGTCCTTTGCAATCTTATTATACCACTACAACACAAAACAACCTTCTCCGGATTGTAAACTCTGAAGACGACATTTGTATAATCAGAGGCAGCTTGCTTATGTAAAAAGATAGACATCTGAGGTTCTCAATTAACAGTCTCCATATCAACATCTTGGTTGTCGACATAGACCCACAAGTCTTCCTACAAGAAAACAATGTTACTGTAAATAAAATCATTGCATCTGCCACACAAAAAATGCCATTTATACCATAAAAGGTAGCAAGACAAGAACACCAAAAAAGGAAGGCTGAACCATGCTGAACATGCGAACGGCTAGTAGCTGCAGCCAAGTTTTCTAGAAACATAAATTCTCCATGCCGAAAATACTCAACCAAGCCATTTTCATCTCTCAGAAAAAGGAAGCAATGGCTAGTAATAAATTCAGAGCATGATCAGTCAATCAGTCACAAATTAAGCAATAAGCTGCTGATTACATTTTACTATTTTAGCAACTAAAAGTACATGGTTGGCTGTCTACTTGTCTGTACATATATATCGATGATCACATATGGGGGAGACTGGCAATTCTTTTACAACTGTGTATGTACACAGTACTGAGTACCGAATGCATATATTGTGCAATTGTTGCAGGTAGTAATTGTTCTCTCTTCCAGCTGATCCATACAATATATATATGCTACTACCTCTATCATTGCAATGGCCCAGCAGAAAGTTTATATATATTCGCTTACTACTTCAGTAGTACTTTTCAGTGAACGAACAGTGTTTTTCTCTCACAACAAATCAGCATAAACATCAGTCATAATATAGCTTAGCTAGCAGATGGAAGAAGCAAACAAAAAAAAAAGCACTATCACACCACAACAACAGTGATACTGCATTGCTTAAATATGTTCAGAAATGGAACCAAGAAACATCTAATGAGCAAGGTGTCTGATGATACAATACAATATAAGACTGGGTTTTGGACTGCTAACAGTAACTGTACAGAAACTTCAGTCCAGTAAAAACTGGTGCTGTAACAGATTTTATATGTATTGCACTAGCTACAACCAATTCAGAAGTAAGAGAAAATAAATTGGAGGACTCCATGTCTTTCCAAATATTGAATTGATGCTTTCCAATGCAAACATGCAAGTCATTGACAAGGACACGCCTGCAAGGTCCTAATATTTGTCCCAATCGTTCACGGTACAATCAAATTAAATAACCCACTTCTGAAATTCCAATCCCATCAATTCAATATTTAGATCAGTGATTGTAGTGACTCTGTTTATTTGATGGCTAGCAGCACTAAATAAACCAGCAGAAAATTCTCACGTATTTGATCAACTAAGTGGACTCAAATATTGGAGATGGCAACAGCTAGTTGAATTAAATAATCTCAGCAAACACTAATAAGCAATCGGACTCTGAAATATCCAAAGCAAATCACAGCAGCCCAAGAGAATTATTCCAGCAAATCAACTCAATGGATGGATCACATATCAGTATACCAGTAGCGAGAGTAGCAGGAATAAAACAAGAATAAGCCTCACACCAATAGCAGCACTAATCTACACGTCAATATCTAACGCCCACGAGGAACCAACAGAACAGTATTAAAAGGAGGGATCAGCCTACAAAAATTGCCTATGTTAAATGGTGGCCTTTGATCCAGACATCCATTACTGCACTATGCCGAATTCTGTATAGTTGAGTGCTACTTTTAAATTGAACTGAACTCAGTAATGCTACCCATGTATGTAAAACTTCACTAGTTTATACAAAAGTGGAATTCTCAGAATATCTGAACTCTCAAAACCATTTATCTATTATATATTTATGTGAACTGAACTCGGCACAAACGGCAGCAATGCTACCCACTGCAGCAATGCTACCCATGAGAGTATTAGAAGTTCAGAATCCAATCCACCACAGCAATGCTATCCGCACAAGAAACACAGCAACGAGAGCACCTTTTCATAAAACTCCGATTGGACTGCTCACCTTGATTCAGCAGCCTGCTGAAGATTGGGAGCACCTGCATGAAGGGCCCCATCAAAGGAGACGAGAAATCGACCACACCAAGGAAACGAGAAATCGAGGCACATATCAGACGGCCGCCCCAAAAACATCAAAGAACCAATCTGTTCGTTCTTCCAATAGAACCCGCCCCGCAGCTGTGATCCACCTCGCTCCTCCTCCTTACGAGATCCATGAGCCGTGCTTGGTGAGGCACCTGTGAACAACGAGGTGGCCAGGGACAGGGATCCATGATTTCGTTTCTTTTCAAGCAAAATTCAGAGAAAAAA
Source organism: Saccharum hybrid cultivar R570 (assembly GCA_038087645.1). Taxonomy (NCBI): domain Eukaryota; kingdom Viridiplantae; phylum Streptophyta; class Magnoliopsida; order Poales; family Poaceae; genus Saccharum; species Saccharum hybrid cultivar. The sequence continues at coordinate 18,106,400 of JAQSUU010000012.1, forward strand.
AGAAGAGGGAGAGGGAGAAGGAGGCGGAGAGAAGTACACACATCTTGGAGAGCGGCACCCGCCCGGGATCTTGCTATATGGAGGAGCGGTGGCACCGGCGGCGATGGAGGCAGCAGCGCCGATGTGTGTGTGGAGTGGTGGCAGCAGCGATGCACTCGTGAGAGTTTTTTTTTTTTACTCGTGAGCAAGCAAGGAGTCGACAGGAGAGGCAAACCATTCACCAGAACCCGTCAGCACCCATGAGTTGGGAACGTATTTGGAATCTGAAAAAATCATAACCAGCCCAATCCATTACCTACTAAACCCGAGCCAATCCAGCCCACGACGCACGTGAAACCCATTATCCCTAGCCCAGAGCCAATTGACGTACAACCCAAATTGTTTAACCCATTCTAGCCCAATCCATTAGCAGGGCCACTGACCGCAAAGATCAATGACCAAATCACCATATCTCCACTGCTGACAAGCAGGGAAAAAAACTCACCATATCTCCACTGCTGACAAGCAGGGGGAAAAACAGCTTCAGCACAGTTATTTGGATATTCATCATCCCACAGAACATATTAGGTATCCTCACTAAACATTAAGTACAGTACCTACTACTCCATGAAATAAGCCAATATTTCACTGTTGTGATCAACCCTAAGAAATTTGTATCAGACGAACAGCCCATTCCTCAGACTGAACATGAGCGACTATACCCAGTCAGGTCAGAGTAACCAATGGATGGCAGCAATCTCATAAACTAAAAGATTAGAGTACTGCGTAAGTAGCTAAGAATAGAATGCAATCCTGACCCCTGATTACATTCGAGCCAGTGCTGTTTTTTTTTAATCAACTGCTATCCAACAAAATCCTCAATGTGTATGCAACTTATGCAAATTCGGAAGGAGTTTTCATCAAAAGTCTCATAAGTTGGGCTTGTTGTAGAATCTTGAAAAAGGGACTAGATCACAAAAATGCAGGAAAAAAACTTTAGTCCCTTTCTCACTTAATTTCAGACATGTCAACTCATGCCTCCAGATATATTTAGCATCTTAATCTTGGCTCTCCTCAACAGAGTGCTTCAATCAGTTCAGGAATGAATGTAAAGTATGGTTATGAATTTCCTCCCTGAAAATCATAGATCTAGTTGAATCCTACAAGATTTTTTTTTTAAAAAAAGGAATTGCAGGGATCACAAGACTATATCATACTTGGCTGTTTAACCAGACAACACTAGTTCCATTGTTAGCCTTGGTTTGCTTGCTTTTGAGCTGAAATTTGGCACACGCAAAGCATGAACACTAGTTACAAACCTGCTAACTTAACAATATAGCCCCTGAATAATGATATATCAAATATAAAAAGAAGACTGAATCTGGGTTCTCCTAACCTTGAACTGGTGGAATAACATCTGATGTCAGTGCTTGACAATAACCTTGCTGAAAGGCTGCACATACATTGCTATGAACCTATATGCCGAAGGTCATGAAAAATGGTTGGTTACTTATAGTTCATTAATATTGTAGATTCACCAGCAACAATAAACATGTAGTAGCAAAGGAAATGGTGTAATGCAATCAGACTAAGGAAATGAAGTCATACAGAAGTGCAGAATGAAATAACCTTGAACAGCAGAAAATACAAAAGTTATGCAGATTGCCATTCCTTGAAGTCTCCAGTTTGTAGGTTAAAAACATGCAAGTTAATTAGTGAAATTTGCTCTATTGTTAATTCTCCAAGGTTCTGAATCAAACATTTACGTATCTTTTATTATACCATCACATTTCAAAACAGCAAATTATGTGACAATTGGAAAAATGTCATTATAAACAGAGTCTAGAAACATGCCCTAGGCCCACAACTTACATGTGGGTCTCAATCCCACTTGAGATTTTTAGAGTGAAATATCCAACCTACTCCCTTCATTCCAAATTATAAGACGTTTTGTCTTTTCTAGATTCATGGCTTTAACTATGTATCTAGACATGGTGTATATCTAAGTGCATAGCAAAAGTTATGTATTTAGAAAAGCCAAAACATCTTATAATTTGGAATGGAGGGAATAATTTAAACTGCAAACATTGAAACATTTATACAAAGTCGAAATTGCTAGAAAATCTCAGCTGAGACATTGATCAGAGAGCAACACAATGAACTAAATACAGAAACAAGAAAAGTGTAAATGTTACTGAAGCATATGTCACTCTTATTTACTTTAATGAGCACAGACTCATTCCATAAAAAATGAGTATGAACAACACTGTTGACTGTAACTTACAATAAACCTTGTAAAGACAGTAACCTTCTGTTCCGAACTGTAAGTCATTTTAGTTTGGTAGTATAATAAGTTAAGTTAAACTTCCTTAACTTTGACCAAATTTATAGAAAAATGCACCAACTTCTATAACCTCAAGTTGGTTTTGTTTAATCCACCATGAAATACATTTTGATAGTGCTTTTATTTGGTATTGCAGATGTTAACATATTTTTCTATAAACATGGTCAAAGTTAGAAAAGTTTAGGACAATATTAAACACAACCTACAATTTGGAACAGAGGAGCAGTACTATATGCGACATGGGGCTTGGATAAAGGAACATGAAATCTTTATAATGTATTCAAAACACTAACTTTGCACTTCCTAGGATATCATGTTTCATGTAACCCCAACATGGGAAGCATTATTGTCATGGCACAAACCAAGTAACCAACCAGTCAATAACAATAGGCACAGAAGGAAGCAATATCTATTTATGGATGAATAATTAAGCTACAAATGTCTGCAGATGCACAACAGAAAATACTATATCATTTCCCTCATATATAATTTTTTTAAAATTCAGAGGGTAGAGATAAATAAAAACACACAAGTTTCTAAATCATTGTACCCAAGAAGAACAGGTCCAAAATTGTATAATTAAGCATAGACACTTCTTAAAACAGATGCAACAAAGTGAGAACGAGACTAATGCAGCCTTGTGAAGGAATGAGGAAACTAACATATATTTGTGACTAAACTGTTGCTAAACTCGCACACAGGTCCACACACAGAGAGTAACTCCACAAAATATTAAGGCACGCCCCAACAGAACCATAGCTTTAATGTATTGAAGCAAGCAGATAACCAATACAGGGACTATATACAAGTTAAAACAAAAGTTGCTTTGATAATGCAGCCTGTATATATCTGGGCAGACAGGTTACTTTGACTGAAGCTCCACCTAAAGACACTTAATCAAACTGGTGTGAGCTAAATACATCTAGTATACAGAATTTACAGGATCTTCCAGGTATCAGGTTATCACAACTCACACGATTCCACCATGCCTAAAACTGCTATCCCCACCATCAACGTTGGAATCCAAACCTGGTGAATCATACCATTTTGGTCCAGTGTAAAATCCCTCTACATGAATACCTACCAAACTTGGGTCAGTTACCATGGTGTCATCATGCATCAATGGCTTGATGACCTTGGAATCCTCCACACCATCATCATCCCCACAGTTAAGAATACTCTTCGCATCAAAGTCACCCACATCATCCTTAAGCATCCACTTGTCACACTTTGGGCTATCACCCATGAGCATCTTCCTATCCTCGCATTCTGCTGCCATCCTATCCCACGAGACAATAGGTCCAAGGCTTGAGCCAAAGTCAGTATCATCATCATCAAGCATCTCATCATCCTTGCAGAATGCTTGATCATGCTGGTCTAATTGGTGAGATACATCCCCTGGCCCCCATCCCCTGACTTCTTCATTGCCTACCATCAATGTCTCCTGTTGGTAGACATTACCCTCCAAATTAAACTTCCTAATCCTGTGCAAAAGCTCAGACAACTCGGTGGACAGTGACCCCAACAATTCTGGGTGCATCTTAGCCACCTTCCCTTCTAGCAAGAGAACTTCTGATCTCAGCTCCCGTACTTGCTGCAAGACCGCCTGGTGCGAGTCATCAATATCAACATCTTCATCCCCCTTTGCTGAAAAGGTAGGATCACCTTCCTCACTGACACCATAAATGTCTGGATCAAACTCAAGAGCGCCCTTATGACCAACCAACCTGTGAACAATTCGTGCATTGCCATCAAGTGGCCCTGGCTCATGCCCTGAGTGCACAGCGTAAAGCTTGAACACTGCAGTGCCCTCTTCCAAGTACACAAAAGTCTTGTCTTTTTCATTATAATTAGCTATTGGCACAATTGCCCGAATACGGAACCCACAACCACACCTCTTTGACTGGTATGGCTCTCGCTTTAGAACCCGCGCCTTCTTACCCTCAGAATTACTGGCTGACGATGCAGCACTCCCACTATTTGAGGTCGGCACTCCAGCACGATGGCACGCATAATCTTTCACCTCAGCCATGAAGGGCTTATACCTTATATACTTCTGCCTTATACAGAGGACAACCTTGTGCTTGGCAGCCAATTGCTGTAACCTGCGAGGCACATCTCGAGCCGGCACATCCAATGTCTCAGTATATTCAAACCTGCGCCGCCGCTTCCCACGTCCAGGTGATGAGATGGCAGAATCCGGTTGGCCAGCAGGCGCAGCTTTACAAACGGGGCATGCAGCAACACATACACGGATAAATGATTCTGGTATACCGTAGAATTTTGCCCCCACAGTCCACGACTGCTTGATGCGGTCGACGGTGTCCTTGAACGCGATGTGCCGGAGCAGGTCGGGGTCGGCGTGCGCCTCCGAGACTATGTCCCTCCACATGCCGACGTGGGAGACGCGCTGCGCAGCGTTGGACTTGAAGTGAAGGTGCCGGCCGTCGGGCGACGCGGCGAGCTTGTCCTGGATGCGCTTCCACGCGGTGAGGTAGGCGGTGTCCTCGTTCCGGTCCTTCCAGACCGCCCGCCAGGAGGCGAGCACGGAGAGCGACGTGGCGCCGCGGACCTCGTCGGAGGAGGCGGGGCGGCCCGCGCGGATGCAGCGCAGCATGAGCCCGTAGGAGGCGGCGCTGAAGGTGTAGAACTGCGACGAGACGTGTGGGGCCGGGTCGATGGACGGCAGCAGCGCGAAGGGGGCGGAGGCGCCCACCAGGCTAGGGTTCTGCCCCGGGATTTGGATCAGCGCCTCGTCGTCGGCGTCGGCGTGGAGGAGGTAGCTGCAGGGGCTCGGATTCGGGGAGCTAGGGTTTGGGTCCGGCGGGTGGGGTGATTTGAGGAACGAGGAGGAGGGGAGGAGGGGATTCATGGCGGAGATGGTGGGAGACGGCGACGAGGTGGTCTTGGGCATCTTCGGGGGAGAAAAATTTCTCCTCTGGATTTTGGGGGATTTTTCCTCAGTTTCGCTGTGCCCGTGTGTGCCCTATATGTACGCCTCTGGTTCGCCGGTCGTCTTCCTCGACTGCACTGCTGCGACGCTTGATCTGTGCCTGTGGGGGTCGTCTTCCTCGTGTGACTGCAAGACGGGGCCGCCTAGCGATGTGATTCGTGGACCGGATGTCAGTTGGTTTGGTGCTTTCTAGTGGGTCTGGGTGCCGGGCGATACCTCCTCCTGTCTGCAGCACCTGCGCTGCTTGGCTTGGCCTTTCCTCCTCGCCTGGCGAATGGGGATGGCGACAGGGGTGAGGGGACGCAAGGACGAGTCTACAGACTACGGTAACGGCGTGACCCAACGAGTTGGGCCGGGACACGGCACTCAGCACAGCAGAACTCAAGGGCAGCCTATCTGTCAGAAACTTACGGCCTGCTTGCTTCCGTCGCTGAGCACTGTTTACACTTCGCCGAACGAGGATAGAAGTGCGGGCGTTTCGTTCTTTTGCTTTTTTATATTAGGCAGCGTGCGTGGTTACCGGACAACTAAATTTGTGTACTACTAAATATATGGATCGCACGATAAGATAATAATACTATATTTAGATAACCTAGACAAAGGAATGGCTACCAATAAATCATTGTTTTTTGTTTGAGACTACTATATAGCATCTAAGAGAATCTCGTAGACGGTACACCATCAGGTATGTGGCCATTGTTTTGGTTCCCTAGTATGTAAGTAGGTGTAACAAGATGTGATTCTTTAATTCGTACGCATCCTGTCGTCATATATTTGTTAAACGTATATAGTTAAAATGTGACATGTGACGCCAGACATGTAAAACATATCTTGCTATACCGAGCTCTTATATATATATATATATATATATATATATATATATATATATATATATATATATATATATATATATATATATATATATATATATATATATATATATATATATATATATATGTGTGTGTGTGTGTGTGTGTGTGTGTGTGTGTGTGTGTCCAAAGTTGCATCTGAAGCATACCACACGCTTAGTAAAAACCAAGCTGAAACATTCCCGAGTATTATCATGGAAAAATCTGAACCACAATAGATAAAACTACTGGAAATATGATAAGACTGCATATCTGTACAGTTGGTACCAAATGCATAGATAGGACTGGGCATTCGATTCAAACAGTAATCTCGGATCAGTTTATTCGTTTTCACAGAAATTCGGTTTCCCAAAAACATTAACCCGTATGTGAAATCTTGATATACCACTCCACAAAACAACTCAAATAGTAACATACCAGTCAAGAGTGGTACCTATCCAACCTTCAATATAAAAGTGAATAGCCATGTGCGGAGGGACGTCGTCGCTCTATGGCCCGGTCATGGATCACAAGCTGCTGTGGGATCCAACCTGCGTTGAGAAGCAAGCTTGTAATATCATGCGATGAAATTGACCTATAGCCACTGCAGCGAGGAAGTGAGGGGTCAGTAGTGCTAAATGTGAATACACTTGGAAGGAGAGGGGGCCAACAAGAAGCACGACAAAGCTAGAGCAGCATACGAAAGGGTGGACGATGCAGACATCTCACTTTTCATAGTAGATATTGTTAAACAAAACTAAGCACCAAAATGTGAACCTTTTTAAGGGTGCTTGATCAAGATTTAAGACTAGAGTACTGAGGTTCACACAAGTTAAGACTTTTCAAGATTGTAAGCAGAGGACACCTAAACTTTCTAGGCTATTGTTCAACAAAAGAAGGGGAATGATAAATATGAACTTGCATATAAATATTACCATGACACTTGACACGTCCTGCAGGTTTAAGACATCCCTGTCTGTTGATGTATTGACATGCTTCATGCGCTTTCTTCTTTTCTTAATGTCTGATTGTCCGATGAATGATTTTTCTTAGAATCCTCATCATCAACAGAATTCTGAAGTCAACAAGCCAACCAAGTTCCATCAGAAAACAGATAGTGCAATACATTATCGCTATCTTTGGAAAAGTAAGTTTACGCTGAACACACATTTCATTATGAACTGCTATATGACACTATGAAAGGATAAAAGAAAGTATTAAAAATGCCATAGTATTAAAATGAAAAATAAACGTAAAAGTTTGACAATTCAAATCAGAAGTCTAGATATTTTTATCAGAAACGCAGGAGGGTAGATATCTTTATATTAAGCTTAGATATGAGCGGCATTAATTTGTCAAACTCTGTTTTTGCCCATTTTTAGTCAATTTGCGTCCATAAATTTGAATTCATTAGCTGATAAAATACCAATTATTAGATATAATGAGACTTATCAGCTTCAGCTCTACCAGCCGGCAGCCATGTTTCATGCATAGATGGAAGATCATATTGTACTACACAATAATTGTCACCCTAATATACCTGCAGAATCAATTCTACTGCAACAGAGTCTAGCTCAACCATGATTGGGCAATATTACACATATGCTAGACATAGCATTAAAGTAGTAGAATGGAGATATACAAAAAAAACATGATGATATGCACATTGGATTAGACAATACAACATCACGGGTCCGCATGCAGGAACAAAATGGAATGAAGGTTATGATTCTTACTTTTTTTAGTACGGGCATACTCAAAATCAGAATCATGAAGCTTAACTCTATAGCTGGCTCTGTCTGGAGGAGTATCACAGAAATCATGAGGTAACTCTTGGAAAACCGTATCCTCCATGATGGCATTTTCTTGCCTTGTGTATGGGAACGAGCCGGCATCTCTGGGAGTGCCCTGCTTCTTCACCACTGTACCATGCATAAATGTAGGTTTTCTGAGAAAGTAGCCAAAAACTTTTGCAGAATAAGATGGTATCTGTGACTTCTAGTTTAAAGGGACTGTACCTGCTTCTTGGCAACTATTAATCAAAAGAAAAGATAAGGTGTTATCTGAGAAATACTGTGAACATATTGATTGCAAATCTAAGAACAAAAAGTGAGACAGATTACAATTGTCCATAGCAATTTCGTTCTACCAACACAGCAGATCTGTGAAGGCATACCTACTATTTCCAGTTTCACATTTTGTCCATGCATTCGCCCAAGTGAAACAGCAATAGAGTACTTGTCTAATCATACCACAATTTCATTCAAAATAGTTGGAGAAAAAACGCTTCTACCTTACCATCAAGTAGGGGGGTCCTCTGGGAGGCGCCTTCAGTCCCTGGGACATTCCGTGAATCACCAGTGGCTCACTATGTGCATCCCCAGCCTCCTCATGAGACTCTAAGCAACATAATAATAATAATTGCATCCATACTAACTACATATTGCAGAATAATAATCATTGATCTGACAATCGGAGAGCAGTATAGGCCTTGTCAACAACATAATTTAGTTCTTCTTTGGTTAAACATGAGAACACATTTCTTTGTATATAGCATCAAGGGAACAGTTAACTCGAAATTAACTTTCTCCAACAAGCAAGTTATAGTAGCCAACAGTTACCTAATTCACACGGGCAGGAAATTTGCAACATAGATTAAGAGACCGTAAAGGATCCAAACTAACCTACTTGAGAGAGATGGGGATCCAATTGACCATCAAACACAGAATAGATTAAGAGATCGTGGGGGATCCAAACTAACCTACTTGAGAGAGATGGGGATCCAAACTAACCTACTTGAACTAACCTCTGGGATGTGCACGATCTCATTCACGGCGGCCCTCCAGCAGTGGCAGATGCCGGCGCACCCCGCGGCGGCCCGTCCACCGTGCCTCCTCATCCTCGATAGTGGCCATCACCATCCGCATGAGGGCCGGTGCGGGCGAGCGCAGGCTCATGAGGCGGAAGTGGCGCACGTAGCTGCGGGTGAGCGCGGGCTCGTGAGGCGGCGGCGGTGCACCCAACTGCGGGTGGGCACGGGTGCCGCGGGCAGGCTCTTGAGGCGGCGGCGGCGGCGGTGGATGCAGGCGGCGGCGTGAGCGGGTGCGGGAGTCGGGGGCACGTGCGGCAGCGCGAGCGGCGACGCGTCGCAAGTGAAATCACGTCCTTCCTTCTTTTCCTTCCCTGTGATTATTTTCTTCCTTCCTTCCTTGTTATATTTCTTTCCCTGTAAAATCACGTTGCAAGGAAAGGAAGCGGGGGTGCGATGGGCGAGGGTCGCAGGGCGGGCAGGCAGACGGATGAAATCAATTGTCGCACAAAAAAATTGTCCACACTTTGGGTTGACGGTAGATAAGTATCATTTTTAATCGGTAACATAGTATAAGAAATGATCTAAATACAAATAGTATCTAGATATAGGGGTTACACTGACATAATTCCACGAGTTTTGGTGAATATCTATTTATGCAGGGGTTATCAGGAAATAAATAAAGGAGACCCACATGTCAGATTTACATAGAGACAAAGGGGCTATAAATAACTTTTCTGGAATGTGAAAGATACGAGAAGACTCTAGAAACAAATGAGAGACGAAACGGGCCCACAGCAGGGGCGCCCGCCCCTCTCCCTTGGGCGCCCGCCCCCTTTGGTGGCCAATCACGGTCAACCTCGCGGATTATGCCTCCACCGCCTTTGAGGATCAATAATAATCGTTCATCAAGATCTGTTTGATCCAAGGGCTGTGGTGCTTCTTAAAGGGCTATATAACCAAGGCCCCTGACCCCAGGAGAAACCCTAATTTCGAGCCAACACAAGAAGGAATTCATTATTCAGAGAAGCCCTAGAGCCACCATCTTAATTAGATCTCTAGTTTAGCATAGCTACATAGGATTAGAACTAGGAGCCAAGCATTGCTTGATTTCCAGATCTGTCGGAGAATACTTGGTAATTCTCTCCTACTTTTGTATTTGTTCTTATATTATATTATCTAGTTCATCATTAGTATGAATGTGACTTTAGTCTATTCTATCATATTGGATATGACTTTGCTCTATTTGATTATGTTCTCAATTATATTGTTCTTAGTCTATTTTGATTATATGTTTGGTATAGTTCGATCAGATTTATATTCAAGTATAGGATCGTATAGCGCTTACTTATTGATATCATGGGTAAGTGGTAAACATTGTGTAGACGTGGTGCCTATATCGTATTTACCGGCGATTGTACCCTATATTTCGGATCGTGTGGTAGATCATGGGAGTGACAGTCCTATTGAGTCCTCTGTAGTCCACCTCCCGAGTATAGGGCAGACAGAGCACAACTATTACAGGGAAGTTATGACTATGTTCTATATCTTCCTTAGTAATATCACTATACGTAGATATAACATGTTCTTGCCACGATTGCCAAGTGTAATTGCACTAATCATCATATGTTTTGACTTTATAGTTAGAATAACTTAGGATTATCCCGATAGTTCATCCTAATTCATGCTAGTGCTATATATCTAGAGTAGTCTATTGAGATGTTTATCATTATATGGCTATGTGCTTATGAGTTATCTTTATTATCATTCATATATTATTTATCTTGTGACACTTACCCTGTATGAGAAGAGAGATAAAGACATGGTTATGCTCTGCATTAGCATATGTAGTATTGCTCATTGCTCATTATTCATTATCCTTAGCATCCCTTTCCAGTGGTAAAATATAAATAACGATACCTGGTTTACTCCTGGTTAAAATGCTACATCGGTATTATCTGTGCGCTTGCGGATTTCATATTTATTTCTAGAGGAGCATTTGCATTTATTTAATACCACATTTCTGGTGTCATGCTAGGGATGACAACCTAGCTTAAGTGACGTTAAGAAATGCCAACAAGCATTTTTGGCGTCGTTGTCGGGGAAGGTTGAATTGCTATCCAAAGGATAATGAGTCATCACTTGCATCCACTAATGTGATCGAGAAACCATCGTCTTTCTCTTCTCATACAGCCTTACCCTTGTCTTCTATCTATTTTATATATCATATACAGGGTAATGTATGAGCAGGTTTGGTCGTCCAGATAATTTCATCGATAATCTAGAATTGTTATTTAGGAGTGCTAGAACCAAGCTAAAGAGAGTTCAAGCAAAAACATCATCATCCCAGCTTGAAGCTCCACTCTCTGATTCAGAAGGCCAACCAAGCATATTTCGGAACTTAACACCAGAGTTCGACGCTATGGCAAATAAGTCACTCCATGAGTTCTTAGCTCCGACTACAGCTAACATTCAGACTGGACTTGCGGCAGATATTGAGCAAAACTTTGAGCTAAAGCCGGCGTTGATCAACATGGTACAAGCTAGCCAGTTTTGTGGGAAGGCATATGAAGATGCTAGTGCTCATCTCCAACACTTCCTGGAGATTTGCAACACTTTCACCATCAAGGATGTCCCCAGAGATGCCATACTACTTCGCCTCTTTCCATTCTCACTCTTAGAGAGAGCAAAGCAGTGGTTCTATGCAAATAAGGAGAAGAATACTATGTGGGCACTCTGTTCCACCAATTTCTTGGTGAAGTTTTTTCCCATGGGCAAGACAAATGCTCTTCGTGGGAAGATATCAAGTTTTCAGCAGCAACATGATGAGTCAGTCCTAGAAGCATGGGAGCGCTTTCAAGATTACATCCTAGAATGTCCTCATCATGGAATGGAGAATTGGCTACTTATGCAGACCTTTTATCACGGGCTTACCAATAGCACTCGTGATACTATGGATGCTGCCGCGGGAGGAGCATTTTTATCACTTACAATCAATCAAGCCACAGCTCTTGTGAAAAAGATGGCGTCTAACCAAGGTTGGAACGAAGAAAGAACTCAAACCCGCAAGAGAGGTGGAGGTATGCACTAGTTGAAGGAGGTAGACATGTTGTCTGCCAAGATGGACCTACTTATGAAAAGGCTTGATAAGAGAGCCAGAGAGAAGAAGGAAGTCATGCACATTCATGATTTCCGCATGACTTGTGAAGAGTGTGGAGACACTGGGCATTCAGGAAGCAGTTGCCTAGAGCTATAAGGGGATGTGAACTACCTCAACAATAATAGCAACTACTATCGTCCTCAACAGAATCAAGGTTGGAATCAGCAGCAGAGGCCAACTACTCAGGTAACTACTCAGGTAATTATCCAGGTAATAATTCTTTCAATCAACCCCCTCTGAGAGAGTTAGTGCTTAATCAAGAAAAATTAATGGATCGCCTGTCTAAGAAATTAGCATCCAATGATAAAACATTAAAAATAATTAATAATAGAATAGATAATTTCTCTACTGCCATTAAGAATCAGCTGAGTTTTAATAAGATGCTAGAATCTCAGTTGCAACAGCTTGCCAATATTGTTCCTGCTAACCAAGGTAAAATTCTAGGACAACCAGAAGATCTAGAAACTGCAAATCTTGTAGACATATTTAATGCAGGAAGTTATTGGAGTGACCCTATCTTCAAAGGATAGAACGATGAGACTCTACCGATTAAGAAAGGTGATCCAGGAAGACCTGTCATCCCGATCTCCATTGGAAGCATAAACTTTAACGAAGCTATCTGTGACTTCGGTGCAAGCGTCAATATCATGCCTGAAAGGATCAAGATGCCCAAGAGGGGGGGGTGAATTGGGCTTTTCTAAAAATTAAATGCAAGAAATAAATCCTACAAGCCGGAATTCACCCCTAGTGTCTACTTGTTTTCCTAGAGAGTCTACCGATACAAAGTTTTGCACCCTAGTTTCCAATCCTAGTCTAGCAAGGCAAGTCTAGGAATGTAAACAAGCAATGAAAGTAAATAAGAGAATGTAAATGCTTGAAAGTAAAGGGGCAAGGAACACGGCGATGTTTTTCCGAGGTATCGGAGAGTCGCCACTCCCCACTAGTCCTCGTTGGAGCACCCGCGCAAGGGTGTAGCTCCCCCTTGATCCGCGCAAGGATCAAGTGCTCTCTACGGGTTGATTCTTTGACACTCCGTCGCGGTGAATCACCCACAACCGCTCACAAGATGAGTTGGGTCATCCACAAGCTCCGCCGGATGATCACCGAACTTCCAATCACCACCAAGCCGTCTAGGTGATGGCGATCACCAAGAGTAACAAGCTAGAACTCTCACTTGACCACTACGAGCCCAAATGAGAAAGTGGATGCACACTTGCTACTCTCTAATCGCTAGTGAGGAACTCTCAAGCTTTGATTCTCAAATCTCTATCCTCACTAGTGCTCTTGCACTACCTTGCACTCCAAAGGTGTTTATCAGCTGATCAAATGAGAAAGAGAGCTCTAAAAGAGGTGGTGGGAATGTACACCCCACAGACAAAACGAACCGTTACCTGCTGACTCAGCAAAACTCGAGCTGACCGGACGCGCCGGTCGTACTGACCGGACGCGCCGGTCGCTCGTAACGGTCGAAAACCGAAAAACAACTAAGTGACCGGACGCACCGGTCAGGGGTGACCGGACGCGTCTGATCGTGCAGGGAGCATACTGTACTCGCACCGGACGCGCGACCGCGTCCGATCGGTGATGACCGGACGCGTCTGGTCGTCACTGGACCTTACTGGACTGTGACCGGACGCGCCGATCACACCCAGGTCGCGTCCGATCGGGTGTTTCCCTCAAGTGACACGTGTTGACTTCTGACCGCCGCGTCCGGTCCTCGTGAGGACCGCGTCCGGTGTTCAGAGCTGAAACCCTAGCCACGGAACTGAACTGACCGGACACGTCTGGTCATGCCGAGGACCGCGTCCGGTCATGGGAAAACAACCCGAAACTCTCCGAAACGCGTCACAATTTGAACCAAGTTGCTTCCAACTGAACTTTGAGCTATTCTAGAGCTGCCTAGCGCCAAGTTTAACAAGTGTGCACCACACCTAAACATAGGACTCGCCTAGGTCAAGCTACCCGCTCATGCCCCCCTTTATAGTACGGCCAAAAGAGAAAAACGAAGATCCTAATGACTATTCCAAATGTCTCTCAACACCTCGACATCCGGAACTAACCGTCCTTAATCTTGACGTCACTCTTTTGAAAACCGAAACGATTTCCATCAAGGGGCATGAATACCATGGTGCCCAAAGCAGTTAAAACCTCCATGACCTAACTTACCAAAGTTTCTGCAAAACACACGTTAGTCATGGTAATAAAGCGTTGTCATCAATTGCCGAAACCAAACCTCGGGGCCTAGATGCTTTCAATCTCTCCCTTTTTGGTGATTGATGACAACACTAAGATATGAAAGATTGGAGTTGAGGTTTTCGAGCAAGCATGGTTCACATAAGCAAAAAGCAATAAGCATAGAAGGGTTAGGAATTGCTTATGTGTCCCAAGCCAAAAGAGTGTACTCATTAGATAAGACAAAAAGCGTTAGAACACAAACAGATATAGCTCATAAGAAATCGGAGTAAGGCACGGAAGCACAACCTTAGAGCTATAATTAACAACGGTGACAAGAGATAACAATGTGACAGGATAAAACATTAAGACTCAAGGTTTATCTCACAACGACATGTCACACGAATGCAATGACTGAAAAGTAAACATGATGCATGAATGTAGCACATAGGAAAAAACGAAAACCCTCTCTCAAAACTCCCCCTGAAACTACTCTCTCTCCCCCTTTGGCATCAAGCGCCAAAAAAGCTAATCTAAGGATCTGATGGGGGGACAGACGGAGTCGTGTCGGGTGCCGAGGTGCGCGGAGTAATCATGAAGTGGAGAGAATCGCCCTCGGAATCTGAGCTATCTGGCTGACCCTCTGAAGAAGCATGTGGCTGTGTAACTGTCTGGGTCTGAATGGCAGGAACAGGTACTGTCGTAGTAGCAATAATAGGATCCGTCTGAGTGACCTGAGCCTGTAGCGAGCCAATAGCAGGAGGATCTGTGGAGGCAACTGACGAAGGTAGAGTCTCTGTAGTACCTGTCCCTGTTACTGGAGGAATACCTGCCTCTGAAGCTAACAACCCTGAAGAAGTAGCAAAGGTAGTGTGCGAGGGCGTCGGCTGACCAGTCAACTCGCTGTAGGTAGCACTGAAATCACCGAAGGGTGTGCCTGTCAGGAGGTGAGGGCGAGGCTGGTCTGATGGTGTAAACCCCGTGTGAATAGGCGTGAAGCTCGGGGACTGGAAAGACTGGGGAACCTGCTGCTGTGGAGATGTGAACTGGAAACCCGGCTGTCCCTGACTCGATGGATCACTAGATTGTAAAGCAGAAGTCAGGACGGAAGCAGGCGAAGGAACCCCAACAGTGACTAGGTGGCGTAGGAGGTCCAAGTACTGCTGCTGACTAGCTGCAGTCTGTCGCTGAATCTCGTACTGCTGTCGCTACATTTCGACCTGCTGCCTCTGGATCTCAAGCTGCTGACGCTGAAACTCGTCCTGACGAGCCTGAATCTGTGCAAGTGCTGCAGCTGTGTCCTAAGCCTGTCGCTGTATTTGCTGTTGCTACTGCTCCTGTGCCTGGGTCAACCTCTCAAGTATTGCCACCATGGCTGGGTCTGTGCGGGAGGCTGAACCAGAGCCACTGGCCTCGTGGTCGTGAGACCGAGGAGACCGGTACCTGGGGATGGGCTGGTAGTCCTCATCAGTGCTGTCAGATGTCACATCCTCAGGAAGATCAGCAGGCTGAGCGTCAAGATCTACAAGCTCTGCCTCTGCAAGCTCATCAACTGTGGCGTCCTGCTCAGCTACTGTCTCAGGAACCTCATGTCGCACACGCTGTCCTGGCACTGGGGCCTGATCTCTGGTGACTGAAGCCCAAAGCTGACGGATATCATACTCAGGGAAAGCAGTAGTAGTATCTGATATCTCAGCTCGGATCTCTGCTGGTAACTGGATGGATGATCTAATAATGAAGCAGATCTAGTGTGCATAGGGCAGCTGACGATTACCCTTGAAGCCCTCAGCTATGGTGTCCTCCATCTCACTAAGTATGAGATCCCAAATGTTAAACTGAGTCTGTGAGAGGAGGTGGTGAACAACCCATAGCTGCATCCGAGTCAGTCCCTCTCTGTAGCCAAGTCTGGGAAGTAGAGTGCGTCTGACTATAGCATCCAAAACTCTAGCAAGTGGTGTCAAACTGGCAGGCGTGCGTCGAGACCCTTCGCCAAAAGGCTCACGGAAGCAGGGTCGAACCAGGTCTGTAGGTGGCACTGCACCGCCATGAGGGCGTCTCGGTGGAGGAGTCTGACCAAAGCACAGCTGATGTATCTTCGTGTTGGAAGCTGGGAGTCTGAGAATCTCCCGCACTCTGGTGCTGTATAGGCGGTGATCGCGGCCTCGGAATGCAAAGTGAATGAAATCATGGGCAGGATCAATCCATAGTGAAGCATAAAACTCTCTGACCCATGTGCCGCAGTATGCACCTGTCCGTCCAAGAAGATCTGACAAGCCTGGCAGAAAGGACAGGTGCGGACGTAGCTGCTCTCCCACAACCTCAACTAGTGACTCAAGTCGACAGACCCTCTGTGGTCGGAAAGCAATACCGCTGTCAACTAGAGCTCTGTAGAAATCCTCCTGAAGTGGGGTATAGAATCCTTCTGAAGCTCTGGGATCCCTCACAGGCGGAAACCACCGACTGACCTCCACGAACCTCAACCCCTGCACCTGACGTGCTGTAGCACCCCTCAAGTCAAAGTGCTCGACCGGGGGTGAACCTCTAGCTCTGGGAGGAGGACGTGCTCCACGACGCTGGCCCTCTGGCCTAGGAGACACCTGAGTACGTGCGCGTGTGGAGCGGCGACGTGGTGGAGACTGAGCTGGCTGCTCCTCTGTGTCCTCTGTAGCCTCTGGAGCCTCTAGAGCCTCTGGAGCCTCTGGAGGTGGATCAACTGACATACTCTCTGCAGCTCCAGTATCCTCAGTACCCTCAGTGGCCTCTGTGCCGAGCTGTCGACCTTCAAGATGAAAGCGACGCTCGCCTATGCGTATGCCACTGCTCCTACCACCTCTCTCTGCCTGCTCTGCTGCATCTGCCACGGCCTGAGCAATCTCTACCTCTGTGAGTGTCTTCTTCTTCTTTCTGGCCAAGATCTTGACACGCTTCCCACGTGCAATCTCAGACCGACGAGGAGGACTGTCGTCCCCATCACCAGGAGCACCACCGGCGTTCTTGCAACGCACCATGCTGACAAACTGACTGAAAACCTCTGAAAGATGATGAACTATCACTCAAGAGGCTTGGCCTCAATCCGTATCCGTAGGCTTGGCCTCGGATTCAGCAAACTGATCTCACCCTGACACACGACAGACTCGCTGCAAAGACGGAATAGAGAGATCTACTATAAACACATATAACTAGAAGGTACGAATCCTTAGAGATAGCAAGCATATGAGATAAGATGTGAATCAAAACGTGAAGCTACCTCGGATTGACGAGACGAAGGTGACAAGATGAGGTGACCTAGATCGCGAGATTCCCGAAATCGCCGGATGAGCTCTCGCGAAGAAGACGACGCGCGACGAATCTCGTCGACGAACGATCGACCGACGAACCCTAGGGTTAGGGTTAGGGCAGATCGATGAAAAATGATCGGAGGCAAGCACGAGTCGTTCCAATGTCGGAGATGAAGCTGGCTTGCAGGAGCGCGGCTCACCGGCGGTGGTGGCGCGTTCGGGCGACGGCGGCGCGGCGGTGGCGCGAGGATGGTGGCGGCGCGGCTGCGAGCGAAGGCCGGTACGGGCAGGAGGCGCGCAAGGGTGGCTGGCGCGCGCGCGAGCAAGGCTGGCCTTGCCGGAGGCGAGGAAGACGGCGAAGCGGTGGCTCGCCGGCGGCAGGCGGTGCGGCGGTGGCACGAAGTACGGCGGTGGCGAAAAAAACGGCGGCGGCGCAAGGAGGCTCGGGCGGAGGAAAAAAACGGCCGAGGACGAAGCGGTATATGAAGGGTCAGATCCGCTCGACGCGTGATGACCGGACGCGGTGGTCGTTATGACCGGACGCGGTGGTGCAGCGTCCGGTCACACTCCAGTAAGTTCCTGGAGTGACCGGACGCGTCCGGTGAGGACTGACCGGACACGGTCAGAGTCTGGTCGAGGGGAGCTCGGGAAATTATCGCGAATGACCGGACGCGGTGGTGGTAACCGGGACCGGACGCGGTGGTCAAACAGAGGCGCGTCCGGTGCAGCGTCCGATCAGTAGATCTGGAGATGGTCTTCTGGATGACCGGACGCGCTGGTGGACGTCGGGACCGGACGCGGTGGTGAAGCATCACTGCGTCCGGTGCAGCGTCCGGTCCAGCGTCCGGTCACTGTTCTTCGCCCTTCTTCATTCCGAACAACGACGCGACTTCTCCCAATCAGGTTCCAATTCAAAAAGACACAAATAAACACCAATTAGAACACGATATGAGTGACCTCACTCAAACCCTCAAAATTTTTAATATAGATTGCCTTAGGCTAGTATTATTTTTAAGAAAATAGGCAATAAACACCCAAGGAGCAACGTATGGCCACGCAATAGAGTTTTTGAACCTTTAGGAGCGTCAAAATGCTCTCTCTATCCATGGACGAACACAGAGGTTGCTCAAAGCTTAACCGAAAAGAAACGACAAGAACAACAACCATGCATATGCAATGCAATACAAGAAGGTAAAACTAGAATGCTTGTCAAGTTTGATCCACGGTTAGGCTTTTTCACTCCTCCAAAGAAGGGTTATCGTAACCGTGTTAGCCAAGCCCTAAAAACATTGCGATAAAAATAAACAAGCATATTATACAATGCAATGCAAGGGACAACACACGCTCATTTTTTAAAGTTACTAGAATCAAGCACATTGAGTTCACTTCTTAACCTACAAAAGGTTGCCTCATCCAAAGGTTTAGTGAAGATATCCGCTAATTGATTTTCACTTCTTACACCTTCTAGTGATATGTCATTTTTAGCAACGTGATCTCTTAGAAAGTGATGGCGGATATCAATGTGCTTGGTGTGAGAGTGTTGTACCGGATTGTTAGCAATTTTAACGGCACTTTCATTATCACATAAAAGTGGCACCTTTTCAAGAACAATTCCATAGTCTAGGAGGGTTTGTTTCATATATAAGATTTGTGCACAACAAGCCCCCGCGGCAATGTATTCTGCCTCGGCGGTGGACAAAGCCACACTATTTTGCTTTTTAGATGACCAAGATACTAAAGATCTTCCAAGCAAATGGCACCCTCCGGATGTGCTTTTTCTATCAATTTTGCAACCGGCATAGTCCAAATCGGAATAGCCAACTAGTTGGAATCTAGCTCCTTTGGGATACCAAAGACCAATGCTTGGGGTGAGCTTAAGATATCTTAGGATTCTTTTTACGGCACTTAGGTGAGGTTCTTTAGGGCACGCTTGAAAGCGGGCACACATGCACACACTAAACATGATATCGGGCCTAGATGCGGTAAGGTACAACAAGCTACCAATCATAGAACGGTAGAGAGTTTGATCAACCGGTTTACCTCCCTCATCTAGGTCGAGATGTCCATTTGATGGCATTGGGGTCTTGATTGGTTTGCATTCTTCCATCTTGAATCTTTTGAGAAGATCCTTGGTATACTTTTCTTGAGAGATGAAAATCCCTTCTCTCATTTGCTTTACTTGAAAACCAAGGAAGAATGTGAGCTCACCAATCATTGACATCTCGAATTCCTTCGACATCAATTCACCAAATTCCTTGCAATAATCTTCATTTGTTGATCCGAAGATGATATCATCAACATATACTTGACAAATAAAGATCTCCCCATTAAACTTCTTGGTAAATAGTGTGGTGTCGACCTTCCCAATGGTGAAGCCCTTCTCAATGAGGAAGTCCCGGAGGCGCTCATACCACGCTCTAGGAGCTTGCTTGAGCCCATATAACGCCTTGGACAACCTATAAACATGATTAGGATATCTAGGGTCTTCAAACCCGGGAGGTTGATTGACATAGACTAGTTCATTTATAAAGCCATTTAAGAATGCACTTTTCACATCCATTTGATATAGTTTCATATCATGATGTGATGCATATGCAAGGAGGATACGAATGGCTTCAAGTCTTGCTACAGGTGCAAAGGTCTCTCCAAAATCAAGACCTTCAACTTGAGAGAACCCCTTTGCAACTAGTCTTGCCTTGTTCCTCACCACTATGCCTTGGTCATCTTGCTTGTTTCGGAACACCCACTTGGTTCCAATGACTCTTGCACCTTTGGGATGCTCTTCAAGTGTCCATACTTGATTGCGGGTGAAGTTGTTCAATTCTTCATGCATTGCAATCACCCAATCCGGATCTTGAAGAGCTTCTTCTACATTCTTAGGTTCAACGCAAGAGACAAAAGAGTGATGTTCAACAAAAGAAGCTAGCTTTTGGGATCAAGTCATTACTCCCTTTGTAGGACTCCCTATGATGAGATCTTGTGGATGTGCTTGAAGTAGTGGTGAATTTCTTCTATCAACCACTTGAGGAGGTGGATGGGGAGCATCAACATCTTGAGCTTGTGCCTCGGCTTGTTCATGAGAGACATAAGTGTCTTCATTTTCAACTCTCTCATTCTTGTCATCATTTTGAGGCACACGTGATGAAGATGGTGGATCAACAATTTGTACATCGTCATCATCATCTTTTGGCTTGATGTCTCCCACCGGCATGTTCTTCATGGCCTCCCTCAAGGGTTCATCACCTACATCATCACAATTCTCAATTGCTCCTTGGGAGCCGTTAGATTTATCAAATTCCACATCATATGTTTCTTCAACCAAACCGGTGGCATGGTTAAATACTCTATATGCTTTGGACTTTGATGAGTAACCAACAAGAAAACCAATATCACAACGTCTTTGAAACTTCCCTAGGTGTTGACGCTTCTTGTAGATGTAACATTTGCAACCAAACACCCGGAAGAAAGAGACGTCCGGCTTCTTCCCATTTAGCAACTCATAGGGGGTCTTGCCAAGAAACTTTTGTAGGAAGAGGCGATTTGAAGCATAGCATGCAGTGTTGATTGCCTCGGCCCACAACTTCTCCGGAGTGTTGTACTCATCTAGCATTGTTCTTGCAAGGGTGATCAAAGTTCGGTTCTTTCTCTCAACTACACCATTTTGTTGAGGAGTGTAGGTTGAAGAGACCTCATGCTTGATTCCAATTTCATCACAATAAGCTTCAATGTTGGTGTTGTCAAACTCTTTCCCATTGTCACTTCTAATCTTCTTTAACTTGACTTCAAATTCATTTTGAGCTCTCTTTGCAAACTTCTTGAAGCAATTTGCCACTTCGGATTTGTCATGAAGGAAGAAAGTCCATGTATACCTTGAGTAGTCATCCACTATCACAAGACAATAGAGATTACCACCCAAGCTCTTGTATGTTGTAGGCCCAAACAAATCCATGTGTAGAAGTTCTAGCACTCTTGAAGTTGACATGAAAGCTTTGGTTGGATGAGTGTTTGCAACTTGTTTGCCCGCTTGACATGCACTACAAGGTTTGTCCTTTTCAAACTTCACATCCTTCAATCCTCTCACTAGTTCTTTCTTCAATAGCTTGTTGAGAGTGTTCATTCCAACATGAGCAAGCCTCCTATGCCAAAGCCAACCAAGTGAGGTCTTGGTGAACAAACATGTCAACAAATTTGCATCTTCGGAGGTGAAGTCAACAAGATAAAGATTATTGTATCTAAAGCATTTGAATATCACTTGCTTGTCATCTATCTTTGAAACTTCCACTTCATTTGGTGTGAACAAGCATTGGAAGCCAAGGTCACAAAGTTGCCCAACGGATAACAAGTTGAAACTCAATGAAGCAACATAGAGCACATTTGAGAGTGAGTGATCATGTGATATTGCAATCTTGCCTATACCCTTGACTTTGCTCTTTGAATTATCCCCAAATGTGATCTTCTCTTGACATATTTCATTCTCTTCAATGGTGGTGAACATACGAGGATCACCGGTCATATGTTGAGTGCAACCACTATCAATAACCCAATGAGATCCATCGGTCTTGTAGTTCACCTACACACAAAAGATCAAGCTTTTTGTTTAGGGACCCAAACTTGAGATGGGCCCTTGACTTTCTCAACTAGTGACTTGGCAACCCATATTTTCTTTGGCCTATTCTTGTTTGGGGGACCCAAAAACATGACTTTCATCTTTCCATTTGAATCTTTTCTTAGCATATAATGAGCATTGAAGGCGAAGGGTCTAGCATGCCTGGGCAAGGGTTGTGGTGGTGGAGTTTTGCATTCATGAGCAAAGTGACCTTCTTGACCACACTCAACACATCTCTTTGGCTTGGGCTTTGACTTGCTTTGTTGTTGTTGAGCTTTTGCTTTCTTCTCTTGATTTGCCAAGTACCCAATACCACTTCTATCCATCTTCATTACGGTGTTCATGAGGAGCTCACTTTGCAAATGTTGGCCTCTTGTGAACTTGCTTAGGCCGGTCTTGAGATGCTCTTTTTCTTGCTTGAGCTTTTTGTTTTCTTCAATGAGTGACTCATTTGTTGGTTGCTTCTCAAGAGCCATCAAACCTTTTAGCTTCTTGTTCTCATTTGCAAGCTTCTCATTTTCACTCTTAATCTTGGCATAATCATCATGGTTGCTTGACTCAACCACACTCTTGCCTTCGCTACTAGAACCTTGCTCAATGCTTTCAATGATCAAGTCATCACATGATGTAGCTATATCACACTTAACAACATAGTTAGTAGCATCATGTGTCTTAAGAGCAAGTTCATTTGCAACCACAAGACTATCATAGTCAATTTTTAATGTGGTGTATTTGTCCTTTAGAGAATTATGTCTAGTGATTAGCTCATCATGCTTCTTCTCAAGTTTATCATGTTGATCTTTAAGCTCTTTATAAGAGGTTTTGAGCTCCTTGAGAGTGGAAGACATCACTTCATTTTGAACTCTAAGCTCACCACTAGTCTTTTGAATATTTTCAAGCTTGGATGAGAGTGATTCATTTTCATTTTGAAGATCATCATTTTCACTTCTAGTCCTTCTTATGATTTTAGTGTATTTGTTTAGCAATTTTACAAGTTCATCATAAGAAGGTGAGTCATATTCATCATCACTATCACTATCATCATCATCATCACTATCATGGTTTTGTACCTTTTGTTCACCCTTGGCCATAAGGCATAGGTGTGTTGTGGACGATGATGGTGAAGAAGGCGGTGAAGATGGTGATGAAGATGTTGGTGAAGATGATGGCCCCATCACAAATGCGGCAACCTTCTCTTTCTCATCATCGCTCTCATCTTCGGAGGACTCATAAGATGATTCAATGTCGGTGAGCCAATCACCAACAATGTATGCCTTTCCTCCCTTCTTCTTCTTATGGAACTCTTTCTTCTTGCCATCCTTCTTCTTGTATGGCTTGTTCTTCTTCTTCTCTTCTTCTTCATCACTTGAATCATTTTTCTTGCCCTTGTTCTTGTTCTTGTACTTGTCTTTTGGTGGTCTAGGGCATTGATGAGCTAGGTGGCCAAGTTCACCACAATTGTAGCAATTCATCTCCGAGATTGGCTTTCTCTTGCTACTTGTGAAGAATTTCTTCTTCTTGCCATCGAACTTGATGCCACTCTTGTTGAGCTTCTTTAGCATCTTGGTGGTCTTTCTCACCATGAGTGCAAGTGATTCATCATCAACATCACTTTCACTTGAGCTTTCTTGCACCATCATGGCTTGGCCCTTCTTCTTCTTCTTCTTGTCATGACTAGCTTTGAAGGCCAAGTCTTTCTTCTTGGAAGATGATGAGCCCTCTTCCGGAGTGATATGCATGTACATCTCATGAGCATTGATTTTCCCTAAAACTTGAGTCGGTGTTGCGGTGGAAAGATCACTTTGGTGAAGCACGGTGACAATATGTCCATACTTCTCAACGGGAAGCACACTCAAGATCTTCCTTGCAACATCCGATTGGCTCATTTTGGTGAGCCCAAGAGCATTGAGGTCCTCTACAAGAACATTCAAGCGAGTGTACATGTCATTAGCACTTTCTTTGAGAAGCATCTCAAAAGAATTAATTTTCTTTAAAGCTATGTGATAGCGTTCCTCACGCTCACTCTTAGTTCCCTCATGGAGAGCACAAAGATTTTCCCACAATTCATGAGCGTTCTTTGCATTACGCACGCGATTGAAGATATCTTTGCCTAAGCCCCGGTAGAGTACATTTTTGGCCTTTGCATTCCACCGGTCATACTTCTCCTCGTCACCACTTGGGTTAGCGGGATCCCTTATGGGGGAAAGCCCTTCGGTTGTGGCTCTAAGGCACCCAACATCTATGGCTTCGAGGTACGCCTCCATACGAATTTTCCAATATGGAAAATCGTCTCTCTCAAAAGTGGGAGGTGGTCCTTCCCCATTAGACATCTTGCTCTAGGCGGTAAAGCCTAAAAATAGAGCAACACGGCTCCGATACCAATTGAAAGGATCAAGATGCCCAAGAGGGGGGGGGGGTGAATTGGGCTTTTCTAAAAATTAAATGCAAGAAATAAATCCTACAAGCCGGAATTCACCCTTAGTGTCTACTTGTTTTCCTAGAGAGTCTACCGATACAAAGTTTTGCACCCTAGTTTCCAATCCTAGTCTAGCAAGGCAAGTCTAGGAATGTAAACAAGCAATGAAAGTAAATACGAGAATGTAAATGCTTGAAAGTAAAGGGGCAAGGAACATGGTGATGTTTTTCCGAGGTATCGGAGAGTCGCCACTCCCCACTAGTCCTCGTTGGAGCACCCGCGCAAGGGTGTAGCTCCCCCTTGATCCGCGCAAGGATCAAGTGCTCTCTACGGGTTGATTCTTTGACACTCCGTCGCGGTGAATCACCCACAACCGCTCACAAGATGAGTTGGGTCATCCACAAGCTCCGCCGGATGATCACCGAACTCCCAATCACCACCAAGCCGTCTAGGTGATGGCGATCACCAAGAGTAACAAGCTAGAACTCTCACTTGACCACTACGAGCCCAAATGAGAAAGTGGATGCACACTTGCTACTCTCTAATCGCTAGTGAGGAACTCTCAAGCTTTGATTCTCAAATCTCTATCCTCACTAGTGCTCTTGCACTACCTTGCACTCCAAAGGTGTTTATCAGCTGATCAAATAAGCAAGAGAGCTCTAAAAGAGGTGGTGGGGATGTATTTATACACCCCACAGACAAAACGAACCGTTACCTGCTGACTCAGCAAAACTCGAGCTGACCGGACGTGCCGGTCGTACTGACCGGATGCGCCGGTCGCTCGTAACGGTCGAAAACCGAAAAACAACTAAGTGACCGGACACACCGGTCAGGGGTGACCGGACGCGTCCGATCGTGCAGGGAGCATACTGTACTCGCACCGGACGCGCGACCACGTCCGATCGGTGATGACCGGACGCGTCCGGTCGTCACTGGACCTTACTGGTCTGTGACCGGACGCGCCGATCACACCCAGGTCGCGTCCGATCGGGTGTTTCCCTCAAGTGACACGTGTTGACTTCTGACCACCGCGTCCGGTCCTCGTGAGGACCACGTCCGGTGTTCAGAGCTGAAACCCTAGCCGCGGAACTGAACTGACCGGACGCGTCCGATCATGCCGAGGACCGCGTCCGGTCATGGGAAAACAACCCGAAACTCTCCGAAACGCATCACAACTTGAACCAAGTTGCTTCCAACTGAACTTTGAGCTATTCTAGAGCTGCCTAGCGCCATGTTTAACAAGTGTGCACCACACCTAAACATAGGACTCGCCTAGGTCAAGCTACCCGCTCATGCCCCCCTTTATAGTACGGCCAAAAGAGAAAAACGAAGATCCTAACGACTATTCCAAATGTCTCTCAACACCTCGACATCTGGAACTAACCGTCCTTAATCTTGACGTCACTCTTTTGAAAACCGAAATGATTTCCATCAAGGGGCATGAATACCATGGTGCCCAAAGTAGTTAAAACCTCCATGACCTAACTTACCAAAGTTTCTGCAAAACACACGTTAGTCATGGTAATAAAGCGTTGTCATCAATTGCCGAAACCAAACCTCGGGGCCTAGATGCTTTCAATGCCTAAGGTAATCTATGACAAAATATTTAATTATCCTTTATTGTACACAACCATGTGCTTGCAGCTTGTAGACCAGTCACTTTGCTACACCAAGGGAATTCTAGAAGATATATGTGTACGAGTGGACAGCTCATATGTTCCTGCAGATTTTATAGTAATAGATACAGGTGGTGATGAGAAGTCGCCCATCATTTTGGGACGACCGTTCTTGAACACCGCTGGAGCTATCATATACGCCAACACTGCCAAGATCTGTTTCAACATCAAAGGTAAGAGAGAGACCTTCTTCTTCAAGGACAAAGTGTTACAATTCTCTGCACACCTTCAACATTCTTATGAGCCAAAGAAGAAGAACAATCGGAGGAACAAGAACAAGAATAGGAAGCCACAACTGATGGAGTCAGTGAGAATGATCACTGCAGTCCACAGAGAGCATGATCATCAGCTCAAGTCCCTATATCTGCTCAAGAGAGACGACCCAAGTGGTCCAACCATTGAATGCACAATCAACAGAAGTTTCTTTAAGAAAGTTATCTGTGACACTGGATCAGATGTCAATATAATGATCAAGGTAACTTATGAATATCTATATGGTACTATGCCTTTAGACCTAACCTATGCGCAGCTGCAGATGGCGGACCAATCATTTTGCTTCGTGGACGGAATAGCGAAGAACGTCCCTATGCAAATTGATGACCACTTCATCCCGACTGACTTTTTAGTCATCGATATGGGAGAAGATGAGTACGATCCACCAATCATCCTAGGAAGACCGTTCCTAAGCACCACCAAGGCTATCATCTACCTTGCAATAGGTGAAGTATATTTCCAATTTCCCTCATAAAAGGTACGCCGTTATTTCAATAATAATTATATAGTTGATGAAGAACCTAAGAAGAACAGAATCAAAAGAAGGCGTCACAACCGCACCCAGAAGAATCAGATCCACAAGGATGAATGGGCTGACTATCAAGGAGAAGTATCAAGATATGAAGATTGATATCCTGAAGAAAAGATTTATCTTGAGAAGGAAGTTGTACCACCAACAGAAAGTGAACCAGTTACCATGGAGAATAAAGAAGAGAAGATAGTGCAACCAACTCATTCCTCAAAGTCAACCTCACCAACAAAATAGGTATGGAAGGTAAAGGTAAATTCAAAGTCAGATTCAGCACAGTTAGAGGCATCACTCAATCCATCCGAGGTGCCCTAGAATATTTAGAGCAAATAAGAGGTTCTATTCGGAGAACCCAAATCACCGAACGTCGCGTCAAGAGGTAACTTGGTAGTTATCAATATTTCTCTTTTTAGTTCTGCATTTAATTTTCCGCATCATATTTACTTTCCTTCATTATATGTTTAGTTATACTTTATTTCTGCATAGAAAAGAAAATAAATATGTCTTGCATTGCATTATAAAACTGCTAAGCCCCATGCAAATAAATTTGTGGCATAGAACCCATAAGTCTACTTGTTGTGGTGGCATAAAAATAAAATAAAAAAGCATTTGTCATTTTATTCCTTGCATTATATAAAAATATAAAAATATGGTACAAGAGATCCTGCTAGAAAAGATACATCTGTTAAGAGGTTCTAGACGCTCAAGGCTTAGAGGTTTATCACTAATACTTAATCAAGTTCCACAAACTTTATTGTCTATTTGAGCTTCATAGAATTTGAAGGAGCAAGAAAAGTAAACAGATAAAAAGAACAATCCGTTCCCTGTCGGAGCACTGTCTCAACAATCATCATCATAAGCACTCCGATGAGAGAAAGTACACCTTCATCGTCTGTCAAGAAAGACTATGTCAACATTTAGCTTGGGGGAGAGCATCCCCTATGTATCTAGCTAAGTATTTTCTTCCTACCTATTTTTGTTTTGATATATGAAATAAAATAAAAAGATGCATAACCTATAGAAACCCAAATAAATGTTTTCTTATACATATATATGTTTTCTGTATAATCTTTAAGTTTAATAAATAAATAAATATAGGAGAGTGTGCTAAGTTTCATCTTTCTAAAGTGAACCCCTAGAATAAACTCTTATATGGAAATGATAAATAGTTGCTCTACTGTAATTGCTTTCAAGTACCTAGTTTTTAGCCTTGAACTCTCCTGAGTTTTGGATACAATTGTTTTGATTTAAGATTTGCTCTATCCCTAAAACTTGTGGGTAGCAAATGCTTGATCTAAGTCTAGGTAGTTGACGGATATGATATGGGAAGGTTTTGAGCTGCTATCTATCATGTTCCTAGAGATACTAGAGTTATGAAGAATTTATCTTTTGAAAACTAACTTGCTACATGATGAGTTCCTATATGACGAGAGTTTAAAATCCTACCATAGCCATATACATGCTTGTAGATTAGGAAGCCTTACATTCATATTTAATATTTGTGAGCATTGAGTATGGTCAGGTTGTGTTGATCCTTAGGAACTGGTCATGCAGTTAAAATCGAGATCCACCTATACACTCTACCTATATATGTTGTTTCTACCCTGAAAGTACGCATTCATATCCATATCCACCCATATATATCCACCTATATATTCTGCTTCTACCCTGGAAGTACGAATCCACATTCAGATCCACCCTAGAAAATAGTTCTACGCTTACATTGGGAGTGAACTGCAAAAATATTCCTATCATCCATTTTATCCCTTGCTAGCCAATAAAGCTCTAAATATATATTTATGCTACCTCTTGTTATTGTGTTCTAAAAGAAGCTTGGGTATTCAATGAAAAAAGAAGGAAAAAAGGAAAGAAAGACGACAAATGTCCCACTCAAAAATAAAGAGAGATTTAGCAGCCCAAGTTCTTCTCAAATTCTTCAAGTTTTCTAAGAGAGGTATATAAGAAATTTTCCCGAATGAGCTAAGTATTCACAATCATCATCCCTTTACCCCTTATAACCACTTCTACTCCATTTACCATTTACAACCATCTACCATATAGCCCAAGACACATGCATATCTTGATTTGACTTTATGACTCGTTCCTTTAGATCTATAGTTTTGATTATTCAATATATGTTTCGATGTCTCCCCACCTATGAGCTCCACATAAGCCTATTAGAAGTTGGGTGAGAGAGAGAAGGCATAATATTACTATGCTACCAAAAATACCACATATTTTGAGAGGAGAGAAAAGGCATACACCATAAATACCTTGGAAAGGATCCAGAAATACCACAAAGGAGAGACTTGGAAGGGCCATACACAGGAATCTCTGAGTTTTATTTTAAAAATCTTGCAAAACTCTAGAATAATAGTTGATCAAAGAGCTTGAAACATGGCACTTAACTTGACCGTTCTGTCTTTCAACTACTCAAGGCCCAAGTGATGGCTACAAGCCCCATGGTGGAAGGTAATATGAGTAAGTTTTTTTTATCAGAATAGTTCACTCTAATCCGGAGGAGAGTTCTTGTTTGAACGCATGTGTACCTGTAAGGCGTGAAAGTATTGTAGCAACTCCTTATCCATCACTGAGTCTATCTTTGCTCAGGGACGAGCAAAAGGTAAGCTTGGGGGAGTTTGTTGAGGTAGATAAGTATCATTTTTAACCGTCAACATAGCATGAGAAATGATCTAAATACAAATACTATCTAGATATAGGGGTTACACTGACAGAATTCCACGAGTTTTGGTGAATATCTATTTCTGCAGGGGGTTATCAGGAAATAAGTAAAGGAGACCCACGTGTTAGATTTACATAGAGACAAATGGGCTATACATAACTTTTCTGGAATGTGGAAGATACGAGAAGACTCTAGAAACAAACAGGAGATAAAACGAGGCCACAGCAGGGGCATCTGCCCCCTCTGGTGGCCAATCACGATCAACCTCGCAGATTATGCCTCCACCGTCTTTGAGGATCAATAATAATCGTTCATCAAGATCAGTTTGATCCAAGGGTTGTGGTGCTTCCTAAAGGGCTATATAAGCAAGGCCCCTGGCCCTAGGAGAAACCCTAATTTCGAGCCAACACAAAAAGGAATTCATTATTCAGAGAAGCCCTAGAGCCACCATCTCAATTAGATCTCTAGTTTAGCATAGCTACATAGGATTAGAACTAGAAGGAGCCAAGCATTGCTTGATTTCCGGATCTATCGGAGAATACTTGGTAATTCTCTCCTACTTTTATATTTGTTCTTATATTATATTATCTAGTTCATCATTAGTATGAATATGACTTTAGTCTATTCTATCATATTGGATATAACTTTGCTCTATTTGATTATGTTCTCAATTATATTGTTCTTAGTCTACTTTGATTATATGCTTGGCATAGTTCGATCAGATTTATATTCAAGTATAGGATCGTATAGCGCTTACTTATTGATATCATGGGTAAGTGGTAAACATTGTGTAGGCGTGGTGCATATATCGTATTTACCTGCGATTGTACCCTATATTTCGGATCATGTGGTAGATCGTGGGAGTGACAGTCCTGTTGAGTCTTCTGTAGTCTACCTCCCAAGTATAGGGCAGGCAGAGCACAACTATTATAGGGAAGTTATGGCTATATTGTATATCTTCCTTAGTAATATCACTATGCGTAGATATAACATGTTCTTGTCATGATTGCCAAGTGTAATTGCACTAATCATCGTATGCTTTGACTTTATAGTTAGAATAACTTAGGATTATCCTGATAGTTCATCCTAATCCATGCTAGTGCTATATATCTAGAGTAGTCTATTAAGATGTTTATCATTATATGGCTATGTGCTTATCAGTTATCTTTATTATCATTCATATATTATTTATCTTGTGACACTTACCCTGTATGAGAAGAGAGATAAAGACATGGTTATGCTCTCCATTAGCATATGCAGTATTGCTCATTGCTCATTATTCATTATCCTTAGCATCCCTTCCCAGTGGTAAAATATAAATAACGATATCTGGTTTACTCCTGGTTAAAATGCTACATCGGTATTATCTGTGCGCTTGCGGATTTTATATTTATTTCTAGAGGAGCATTTGCATTTATTTAATACCACATTTCTGGCGTCATGATGGGAATGACAACCTGGCTTAAGTGACATTAAGAAATGCCAACACTTTGTTCTTTTTAGTTGTAGGAGATTTAGGGGAGGTTCTTTTGCTAATTTGCTTGACGCTTCGAAGACCTTACGGGCTTGCTTGCATGGGAGAACTTGCCTGGCTTGGCTAGCGAAGTGCACGAGGAGCTTGCTCGGCCGGGAGAGTCAATTTAACTTTCTCAGGCTGGCAAGGCAAACCTTGCTTGCACAAGCCACGAGGAAATCAAACGAGCCATCCAAACAAGCTGGTTTATTTATATCCTCGCTTAGCAAGGTAAGACAGTCCCAAGACAAGGAGCCGAGCAGCCCCTAAATCGGTCTGGTCGGCCAAGCAAGCTCCTCATCACTTGTGCCGGCACAACAAGGTGAGGCAAGGCTAGCTATGCTCCGAACCAAGCAACCTCTTACTCTATGTTCTTTGCCACAAAAATGTTATCGGTCTGATTGCTTATGTGTATTGGCTTTGTTAAAAAAAAGTAGGGGCGTAGGCGTAGATCTCATCTACAAGAGCTAGATGGCCTCCATGACCAAGATCGTTGTTGACTTTGCTCTGGACCAAGAGATCACTTTTGTCATCCTGAACTTTGACTTTGCTCTAGACTAATAGATCACTTTCGTCGCCCCGAGCTTTGCTAGCTTGGTGAGGCACATAGCCCTCACTACCACCATCGTCAAGGATTAGTCATTCCGCTTCAGCAGCCTAGACTCGAAAGTATAGAGATGTCGTGGTACAGTGAGGATGATTAGGTGTTTCTAAAAAAATATGAAACTTACAGCAGATTATAGGACCAAAAATTCTAGACTTCTCAAGGATTTGGAATTTGTAGACTTCATAGCGTGAAATCACAAATTGACCAAAAAAAGAAGTATGTCTACTTAATAGATTTTAGTTGTTACCAGGAGTTGCCGGACTAGCTTGCTCTTGAGTATCAAAAAATGAGGCATCAACAATGCTGGAAGTATCATGAAGTTTAAAAGATCAAACTTGCCTCGTGACACTCTGTTAAGATAGCAAATCAGAAGCATATAACCTATAGGATCCAAGTGTTTTTTTAGGAAGAAAAGAATTGAGTCTTATGGAGCAAAGAACAAAATTAGGGAGCAATTGTTAAAACAACGCACACACGCATATCCGTGTACCCGCCTGGTAATATTTTGCCCCAGTACTCGTTGGTAATATATTTTGCACTGTACCCACACCCATTGGGTATGATACCCGTGGGTACCCATGATTGCAAATTAGATTGCCACTAGAATAGATTGTATTCCAAAAAACTAAGTTATCTCCTTTCTTTTTTTTGAACGGCGATTTACTTGGCTTTTAAGAAAGCCAATAACAGGTCCATACAGACTGGGGATGCCAGTTTGAAAAAACGCACTCACTAAAGCAAAGCTCCTATCCTGGAAAGTCTAAACGCAAAACCTAATACAAAACATGCAAAGCATAACAGCAAACTAAAGCCAACTAACAGAAAACCATGAGATACAGAGAAGATGACTACAGAACTACAATATCTGTATAAGGGCCCATGTACCACGCCTTCGTCTTCATCCACTCAGAGAAAGATTGAGCCGTCTCCCTCATCTTGGCTCTGTCGGTCTCCTTGAGCAAATCGGCCCACATCTACAGAAAATTAGAAATCATATGAATCACTGCATCAGGGCTGTTAGGGAACAGCTTCTCGATAGCCATTTTATTTCTGTTCTTGCAAAGCGCCCAAGCTATTCCCGCAAACAATGTTAGGCATGAATGTTTTGATGACCCCAGCTTTCTAGACCGCCATCGAGAGAGCAGGTCCTGAACTGAAACTGGGAACCCCTTTAGTCCAAGAACCTCTCTAATACAACACCATACATACTGTGCAAACACACACTCAAAAAGAATACGGTTAATAGTTTCTACTTTGTTACACAGACAGCAAAGAGGCCCCCCATGCCACCCTCTTCTGGTTAAAGCTAAGGCAGTTTGCAGTTTCTTATGAAAAACTTGCCATAGGAAAACTTTAACCTTTAAAGGTATCTTACATTTCCAAAGAATGTCATGTAGTTTGTCCTTAACCCCACCCTGAGTCAGACAATCATATAACGATTTTGTTGAAAAATTCATGGATTTATCTAAAACCCACTTTACCTCGTCATCCCCACACCTATCTACTACCACCCCCTACAAAACTTCTTGTAGATCACACCATTCATCTAAAGTTGCGCCATGTAAATTTCTTCTAAGAGGAATATCCTAGATTCCTTCTTTCCAGAGATCACAAACTTTTGCCTAAGGTTTCTGACAAATCTCAAACACAAGCCTATACTAAATTTTCAGAGGCATTCCTCCAATCCAGGAATCATGCCAAAACCTAACAGATTTCCCTTTGTGCACCCTATACTCAGCCCCCCATTGGAAGAGGTGCTTCACCTTATGCAGGCTCTTCTAGAATTGTGAAACACCCTGTTGTGAAAGAACCAAAAAAAATTACTCCTCTTCAAGTACTTAGCTTTCAACAGTCTGAACCAAATCTCATTAGCTCCTTTTTCAATTTTCCAGATCCATTTAGTGATTAAGCATTGATTCATAAGGTGAGTGTTAATGATACCCAACCCCCCATGGATTTTGGGTTTACACAATGAAATCCACTTAGCCATATGGTATTTAAACTCCTCTCCAGCACCTTGCTAGAAAAATTTGGATCTAATTGAGTCCATTTTCCCATGGACTCCCTTAGGAAGCATGTAAAAGCCCATTATATACATAAGGAGATTGCTCAGACAAGAATTTGTCAAAATCAACTTACCCCCTAATGTCATGAATTTACCCTTTTAGAGATCTAACCTTTTAAACATTCTATTGATTAAACCCTGAAAAGCGCCTATTCCTAACACCTTGTTGGAGACTGGGATTCCTAAGTATTTAACCGAAAGTTCCCCTAACTTACAGTTTAGCATATTAGCCTTTCTTTCTTTATCAACCTGAGAGAAACCAAACAAAAGCACCTCACTCTTATGATAATTGATCTTTAAACTAGAGAGCCATTCAAAACAATTCAACAAGATTTTTAAATTTATGATCGACTTATCTGAGCCATCTATCATAAGAACAGTGTCATCAGCATATTGTATATGAGAGATCCCTTTCTCAATAACTAAGTCTAGCACCCCCACTATCAGGTTCTTTTGTACAGCCTTATCTAGCATGGCACTTAGAGCATCAGCCACTAAGTTGAAAAGCAAAGGGGATAAAGGATCTCCCTGCCTTAAGTCCCTCATAGTTTTGAAATAGGGACCCCTTGTCCCATGACATTAATGCATACTTGCCCTCCCCTAACTGTTTGCATAACCCAATTAACCCATTGCTTAGGGAAGTTCTTCTCTAGCATTGCTTCTTCCAAAAAAATCCCATCTAACCCTGTCATAAGCTTTTTCAAAATCAATTTTAAAAATCATACCCCTGCCTTTGTCTCTACTTAGAGAGTGGAGTACCTCATGCAATACCACTACCCCTTCAAGAATATTTCTCCCCTTGATAAACCCAGCCTTATTTTCACCAATGACTTTCTTAGCCACAGGTGTTAGTCTTTTTTGTTAGTACCTTGGTAAAACCTTTGTAATCCACATTTAGCAAGCAAATGGGCCTGTATTGCTTCATTGTGTTAGCCTCTTGAACTTTGGGAACTAAGGTTATGACCCCATAATTCAATCTTTTTATATCCAACTCTCCTTTGTGAAAATCCATTAACATCCCAATATATCTCTCTTTAACTAACTCCCAGAAGTTATGGAAAAAAGCAGCTCCAAAACCATTAGGCCCAGGTGAAGCATCCTTTTTCATCTCAAAAATAGCTTGTTTGATTTCTGCTCCTGAAAACTGCTTAATCAGATGTTCCTTATCTTCTTCCTTGACTTTCCTATTGGTCTCCCAAAAATTGTCAGATAGAAAGATATGTCTAGGATCCACTGGTCAAAACAAGTTCTTGTAGAACTATACAGCATATGCCATAATATCTTGCTGATTAGTAATAATACCTTAATCAGACTCCAACTGGATAATGGTACTTTTCCATCGTCTGCCATTTGCAAAATGATGGAAGAACTTCGTGTTTGAGTCACCAGCAACTAACCAATTTTTGCCCATCCTTTGTTTCTAATAGATCTCTTCTCTGAGATAGACATTATCTAGCTGTCTCTCCGCCTGATACCTATGAATCTATTCCCCCTGAGATAAATCCTTATCCTCAGCCTGTTTATCTATTAAAGTGAGCTCCTGCATGAGCAAATTCTTCTCCTTTTGCTCACCCATATTCTTATTATTCCACCCTTTCATCTTAGTCCTCAACATAACTAGGCACCCATGCCAACTATCTAGAGAGTAGCAAGCTTCAGGGCACCTTACCTCAGCCTCCTTCCAAACATCATTCACCAAACCCTTAAATTCCTCAACCAACAACCATTGTTGATCAAAGAAGAAGTATCTAGGCCTAACAGGGAGGCTTTCCCCATTGTTAACCAGAACAGGACTGTGATCAAAACCTACTCTAGTTAGGCACCAAGACATGGACAAAAGAAAGTTCTCTCCCCACCCCATGGAAAAGAAAACCCTATCCAAGTTCACTAAGATTGGCTTATCCTGCTTATTGGTCCAGGTGAATTTCTAACCAGATCTTTTAAGCTCCCTTAGCTGATGATCTCCAATGAAAGAGTTAAATTGGTCTATTAGTCTAAAGTCAATGTTATCAGAATTCTTATCTGACATTTCCCTGATTAAATTGAAATCCCCACCAATGACTAAAGGAAGCACAGAATTTTGACAAATAGTTCCTACTTCTAAAAAATCACTTGACAATTCGTGATTCACAGGTCCATAGACAGTTACCATGACCCATCTAAAATTGGACCTCCTGTCCCTTAATGACATAACCACACAAAACTCCAAAATATGGGAATCCTCTAGTTCTAAAGTAGACTGGTTGAAACCCATCAAAATATCACCAGACCTACCCTTGGCTGATGACCATTTCTAGGAAAAATCCCTATTCCCTGACAGCTCATATAAATCAGCATCATAAAAGGATTCCTTGATTGTTTCCTGTAGACCTATCACTTCTAGGTTCTGTTCCTTAATAAACTCCCTAATCTGCCTTCTCCTACTACCTTTACCCAAGCCCCTAACATTCCAGAAAAGGAACCTCATTTGTAGCTTTTCCTAGGTCTTCCCCTACTTTTAAGGGGTATTTTTGAGCTCACTAGATTGGATGGATCAGCAATTCCCCTAGCTGAGTTATCCACCACCTTCAAAGAAAACTCCTGTAGCTCCTCATCCCCTTGAGGAGCAGTTTTCCTATTTTGCAGAGGCCAAATACTCCTTGTAATTTGCCTCTGCTAGGGCAGCTCTCACCCTCTCTTCAGCCCTAAAGACTTCTAATTGGTTATCAATATTCTCAATGCTAATATCAAAGTTATCAGTCACATTTTTTATATATTCATTACTAAGATTATTCAAAACAAGGAAATGGTTGACATTGTTTGTACCTTTGGCGATTTCGTTCCTTTCCTTGGCACGTTGTGTAGCTTTCTCCATCATAAATCTCCCGTCCTTGGGAACTCTACTACTTGTCCTTGTAGCTACTATGATAATTCCCCTGCCTTTCTTCGTTTGCTTCTTTCTGTTAGACTTACTAACCCAAGTCTCATATTTAATATCTTCCAAAAACTCATCTAGACTCTGAACAGATTCATCCTCCATGAAATTAACCTGTGAGTCCATAGTCTCTATCTCTTGAGTGATGACCCCAACATCATCTTTTAGCTCCCCCATTGTGGCTTCTAGGACTGAAGTCTTTTGGTTGTCCATATTGTGTTCTGGCATAACCCCCTGTGTTTCCATCAGCCCACCTTGTTCCTCCCGGAGACAAGTGACTAGGCCCTCTCACTGTTACTGATATGATCTAATAACTATACCTGATCTTCAAGCTGCCCATCTTGCTTATCCTGATAGCAGACAACTGAAATCCCAACCTCACCCCTAGACTGGACTGGCTACAACATCTGATCCTTAGAACCACCATCTTGTCTTTTTTGTGAGCAAATGGCTTGAGTTTTAATCTCAGTAGGCAGAGTTAAAGTAGGCCATTTATCCTTGCTCATCAGACAAGGGCCTGAGCGCCCATTCACCAAAATTTGATTATCAGGAATCAGCCCACATTCCTTCTTGTGGCAGAACCTCCTAAATAATATGGCCCACATGTACTTGTCATCGTCTTAAAGACCTCTAAAAACCATACATGTGTACCATAAAACTTAAGAAGTATGTCGGGTGTCCTCAGGAAACCCGAATCATCCACATTTTACAACTCACACAGGATCAACAAAGGAGTAACTACAACATTACAATAGTTGTTACAAAACTTTACATCAGAGTGCGGAAGAATAACAATACATTTATGAATCATGTTTAAGTTAACTTTTTATAAACTTAACTTAAATGGTAGAAGTCGAGTAGAACTACAGAAGACAACTTAGGTAGAGCACCTAAGTTAGGAGAAGATAACCAGATCATATCGAACCCACCGACATGACCTAACTAGCAGCACTAGTCAGCACCTGCAACAGGGGTTAACAAACTCTGAGTACTTAATTGTACTCCACAAGACTTACCCGATGAAAAGAAAAGACTCTAAGGATATGCTGGCTTTAAGGGAAGTAGTAGAGCTAGAAAAGAGGAGTTTTACAGAAAAACTTACTACAAGTGGATCCTTACTTTCAATGTTTTAGTCAAGTTTTAGCATCAATTTTAGTGAAGCTTATCATAGATAGATTTGCACCTATTCTATCTCAATCAGTTGTATTAAGCATCACATCTCATATTTATCTCTTTGCCTCATTTCTATAATCACCATGTACCATTGTTAACTACGATGATGAACAGAGAATCAAGTCTCCTTAACCGAGGAGCAGCGACGATTTGAACCGATTATACCCAGCTAGGGATCCCTAATCACACGATATATGTAGGACTTTAACCTACAGATATCAACCTTCACTCAGATCCTCCAAAATATGACCGGGTCCAGCGCCACTCGAGAGTACAGTACACCTCTAATCCAGCCATTGGCTACGAGGGTACACACTACTCTCGTCATCTCTCCACTCCCAGTGCGCGGTTGGCCATTCACATGTTGGCATTACCGAGGTCTTAGGCTTATCGGAGCATGTGGCCAGTTGCAAAGTCTCGACGCACACAATTCAATCAACGGTATGGTCCTTAATCGACATAGACAAAAACACTACATTGAGACTCATTTCTCAATGCAAGTTACCCATCCGATCTTAGCTTAATATTACCATATTCATATTCATATTCATATTCATATGCTCTCATGACCCGTCATTAGGTCAGGAGAAGCAAAGGTAAACCTGTTTCTCACGAATGATGAAATCACCATTCGACTTCTACCGAAGTCTAAGCATTACTAAGCGTAAGGGATCGACCTATACATACTAGTGGGATATCATCTAGATATAAGTGTAGATCAAGGTAATCATGCAGCAACGGTATCAACCAACTCCTACTAACATAATGCACATTACACTAGCCTTAAGGTGTAATAAAGTATTTAAAAACAGAAGAGTGGTTGTATGTCCGGGGCTTGCCTTCGTTGTAGAGAAGTTAGTTTTCCCTCAGAGAGTTCCAATAGACACCAACACCTTTGGTGGATGGACCTACTCCGAGACTTGATCGACATGATCCAAAACACTCTCGTACAAACTACACGTATACAAATGATGCGAGGCTTAATATGATGGAATGCATGTCATGATGCATGACACATGATGATGAATAAGGCATAACATACAAGAGACATTTAGAAAGGATAAACATTAGTTATCTACTTGAGTATAACTTTTCTTCGCAGTACAGTTACAAGCCAACAAGGTTAATTTAAAGGTTAACTAACCATAACTTTATTTTTACCCAAGAGGTTGCATCTAATAACAAGTCTATCACAAGACCACTAATTATTTACATAAGAAATCATTAGTCAATAATGATCTATGTTGACACATTAATTATCATTAACAAATCATAGTCAATAAGTTAATCATGAGCTCAAGTAACTCAATAAGATGCCATGGATCATCACATGTTAATGATCCAAGGTCAACAAGCAATCTCAAAGTCACACAAATCCTAATTTATCAAGTTAAACATCGGTTTAATTAATTAACTAATTAAAACAGAAATTAAGAATAAAATAAATTTTATCCAATTAAGCCCAAACTTTTTCTACAGATTAGTCTTACCCAAAAATAGTACCAAAATTAATTTCATGATTTTTAGACTTTTATTTCAATTACTAAAATTCATGAAAGTTGTATTTAATAATTAATTGAGCTAATTAAATCACATACAAAAAGTAATCAAAATTGGCATTTAATATTTTTCTTAAATAGTACATAGTAAATAGAGGTTACACAAAAAATTTTCACTATTTTTAGAACCCTAAATAATTCACAACAAAATAAATAAAAACTATTACTATTTCACATTTTTGAAAAAGAAAAACAAAACTTGAACACGGGTCGTTTCCCTTCTCCTTCCCCTCGCTCGGCCCAGCCAAACATGTGCGCGCGCGGCCCACCCGCGCGTCTACCTTCTACCTTTCTCTCTTCGTGGCTCGGCCCAACAAGCCGAGCCGGCCCAGCACCTCCTTCCTCCCCCGTTCTCCTCTCCCTCCCTGCTTCCCACGGACCGTCCATGGCGGCACGGTGGCCGACCGTGACCATGACGACGGTGACTCGACGCTACCCAAATAATCCGACCACAATGACCAACACGACACCGCGAGCTTCCCCAGACACCCTACTCGGTCGTAGATGCCTCGGAGGGAGCTTCACTCCGACCATGGCGGCACGGCAGCGGTGGCGCATGGCACTCCGGCGAGACAAGCCGGTAGAGATTAAACTTAAGGTATAGGAAGGTCCAGTAGCTCACCACGATTAACATGGCGTGCTTGGTGAAGGTGGATATGGACCGGAGGGACCGAACCATGGTGAGGCGGTGGTGATGGCGCTTGTGATCGGAGGTGGAGAATACAACGGCTTCCCAGCGGCACAGGCGGTGCGGGACGCTGCGAGGCAGCTCAATAGCTGTACAAGGATGTGGCGAACATGGTGGTGCTCCTAATTTGGCTGAGGACGACTTAGGGACGGTGCTAGACGTCGGCAGGTAAAGGGCAACAACGGCGGTGGCAGAAATAGAGAAAGGAGAAGAGAAAAACGACGACAGCTGTGCGGGCTTTATAGCCAAGGCGAGGCAACGGGGAAGCGACACGAATGGATGACTGCCCATGCCGAGCAAGAGGTGGCGACCGCGGCCACGCCTAGAAGCGGTTCAAAGATCACCGGCGACGGCGGGAGGTGGCGCCCTGCGGTTGGCGGTGATTTTGAAAAATTTACAAAAATGCCACTGGCGAAATTTTACAAATTACTCTCAAATTTTCTATAGAAGTTGAAAATCTGTAAAACAAAAGTTTCTCAATTTTCAAAGTTCTACAACTTTCTCAATATAAACATTTTCCAATTCGGTCTAGATTTTGAAATTTGAATTTGAATTGAAAAGGGGACATTTTCTAGAAATTTGTAAATTCAAAATTACTTTGAATTTTATATTGAAAATTCAAAAACTCAAAATACCAAAGTTATACATCTAGGTAAGACCTACAACTTTTCTATTCAAAACATTTTCAAATTATTCCTCCATTTTGAAATTGGATATGGGAGATGAAAAGGGGTTCAATTTTAGATTTGAATCTTTTCAAAATTACTCCAAATTTTACACTGAAACTTTGAAAACTCAAAACACCAAACTTGTAGCCCTTGAAAAGATCTACAAACTTGGTTTTAAACTTTTTCCCAAATTTTGCTTAGATTTTGAATTAATCAGAAAGGGTAAAATCCGGGTTTTGCATTTTAGGGTTTTTGAAAAGATTTCAAATTGAAGCTTGATGTTCTATTAATTGGTGATTATTTAGTGATCACTCCATCACCCAAGGGCATCATTGAGTCAAACATCACATGTTTGACCAAATGCCACTCTTGGTTGACCAAGTTGTCTTTTAAAAATCTTTTAATAATTCCCCAAATTTGAATTCAAATTCAACTCGGAAAACTTGCGACAAGTTTTGGATTCCAAATTTAAACTTGTAAGTGCATTCGCCCCCATTGTGGGTTTTGGATAATTAATGACAATCAAATTAGGGACTAACATGTCTATCTAAGTGAATATGCAGGTGTTAGTTCAATGAAAGAATTTGTATGGTCACATTTGGTGATGTTAGCACCCTCAATTCCTTTGGCTGGAAAGCATTCCGTCTCAAGTGGGTCGATTAGATCTTATCTTTTGACTTGAGAT
The DNA here is from genome assembly GCA_038087645.1 of Saccharum hybrid cultivar R570. Classification (NCBI taxonomy): domain Eukaryota; kingdom Viridiplantae; phylum Streptophyta; class Magnoliopsida; order Poales; family Poaceae; genus Saccharum; species Saccharum hybrid cultivar. The sequence goes on from JAQSUU010000012.1 coordinate 18,147,998, forward strand.
ATAGGAAACACCGCACTATCAAGAGGGATACAAATTAGGCTATCTAGAGGGAAAACTTGTGCTCAATTTGTGTTTGTTTAAGCGTTTGAGAGACACCTTTGCACTCATGGACACTTAGAGAAGTGTTTTATGCCTGGGAGTACCGGTAGTACCGGTGAACCACCGATAGTACCGGTAGGCATAAATCCCACCGGTGTCAGCGCCTTAGTTCTGCGAGTTTTTGCTCTAGCGGTAGTATCGGTGGTTGACCGGTAGTACCGGCCATTGACCGGTGGTACCGGTGAAAGTCCGGTAGTACCGGTAAGTCTTTTTCCCGCAAAACTTGTCTTCGCCAAAATCTGTACTACCGGTGGTACTGGTCGTTGACCGGTAGTACCGGTGAAAGACCGGTAGTACCGGTAGGCTATTTTCTCGCAAAGTCTCTAGTAGGTTGGCTGTAACGATCGGAACCCTTAGGACCGGTAGTATCGGTGGGTACTCACTGGTAGTACCAGTACCGCTTCGAAGATAAGAGTATAAATAGCTCTCCCCTTCATTTCTAACTGTTACCCATGCCATTTACTCCCACCAACCTTCAGACAAACAGCTCTTAAGCATTGACTCACCCTCTCTCTCTTCCTCTTTGCTCTGAAATCCAATCCCTTGCAAGATCTGTGCAGAGAGGAGAGATTTAAGAGTGGAAAGCTTCATTTCACATCTTGAGCACTTGGTTCCCCTCCTAGTTGGCTTGGTTTGTGTTTGTTACTCTTGGGTTCTTGGAACCTTAGCCGGCTAGGTGTTCTTCGTGGTTGCCCGTGTTGTTCTACTTGTGAGGGCACACCGAAGTGTTTGTATTACCCTTGTATTCTTAGTGGAAATCTTGGGCTAACCTTTGTGGTTGCTTGAGGGAGGCAAGGAGGTGGAATAGACTCCGACCTTAGTGGTCACCTCAACAACGAGGACGTAGGAACTCCTTTGTGGGGTTACCGAACCTCGGGTTAAATCGTGTGTCCTGCGTGCTTGTTATTGTTGTTATTTGTGTTCACTTGAGATATTACTTGTTCTTTGTGTTCTCCCTCTTTCATATCTCTTTCATAGGTTGTGGGTGCTCGTTCTACTACTTGGTGAAGGAACAAGAAAGGAGAGTTCATAAACTTCATCAACATCATCTTCGGTAGTGGGGTAAAACTCAGATCTGAAATCACAACTCGCAAATCTCTGATTTCTTAGTTTCAGTAGGGTACCGGTAGTACCGGTGGTCTGCGTCGGTAGCACCGGTGATCCCTCACCGGTAGCACCGGTCCAAACCAACCGGTAGTACCGGTCAGTGTTTTAACTTCCGCGTTGAGTTTTGAGTTTTAGGTTTTTAGATCTGCCTATTCACCCCCCCTCTAGGCCTATTAGATCCTTTCAATTGGTATCAAAGCAAGGTTTCCTCGTGTTTAGCGCTTCACCGCGTGAGGAGAAAGCGTGGCTACCTTTGATGATGACACCTTGAACAAGCTAGTTGAGCTGCTTGCCGGGAAACTCAGTGACAGGCTTCTAGAGCAACAAAAAGAGCAAATGAACAAGATGCAAGATGAGATGAACAAGTTGAAGGAAGCCGTAAGTAAGAAGATTGAAGATGTGGCAAGTGGTGTTGATGGAGATGGTGAGAATGAAGCAATCAAGACACCTAAAGGGTTTACTCGTGTTCCATATGAGTACTCTTCTTTTAGCAAATCCAATACACACTTGCCAATCATCAACCCCGGTAAACCACCTCAATTTGATGGAGTTAGATATACCGATTAGGCTCATAGAATGAAGATGCATCTTATTGCCGCAAGATGTTGGGAGATTGTGGAAGTGGGTGTTAAAGCTTTGGAAGAAGATGGTGAGTTGACAACCGAAGATTACCTTGACATACAACAAAATGCTATAGCTGCTTCCTTGATTCTATCATGCCTAAATCAAGAAGATTACAACAAGGTAAACTGCATGGAAAGTGCAAAGCAAATTTGGGATACCTTGAAGGTTTCATTTGAAGGTGATAAAAGTGTGAGAAAGGGAAACATTGAGCTACTTCAAAGCAAGATTGAGAACTTTGGGATGATTGAAGGTGAAACTACCCAAGCTATGTTTGATAGATTCATGACCTTGATCAATAGAATAAGAGCTCTTGGTGACACATATTGGGATGACAACTCGGCGGCTAGAAAGTTGTGTAGAGTGTATAGACAAAAGAACAACATTCTTGCTTCGGTCATCATGGAAAGACCTAACTATGACACAATGACACCTCAAGAAATGCTTGCCAAGTTGAAACACCATGAGTGCTTAGAAGATGAAGCAAAAGAAGCATCATGTCAAAAGAAGAATATTGCTCTCAAGGCATCTCATGGTAGAAGCAAGAAGAAAGATATTCATGATCCGTCAAGTGATGAAGAACAAGATGAAGATTCTGATGCAGAAGAAGCTCTATTAGTTGCAAACTATAGAAAATACTTGAAAAAGAAGAAGGAGAGGAAGAGGAGTGGAGCCAAGCCATACAAGAAAAGATTTTGCTATGGTTGTGGAAATATTGGTCATTTCATTGCCGATTGTCCAAAAGAGAAGATGAAGCACACGCACAACAAAGATGATGACAAGAAGCATAAAGGCAAGAAGAGAGGTGAAGCACATCTTGGTGAAGAATGGGAATCAAACGATGAAAGTGATGATTCAAATGACAAAGATAAGGAGAAGAAGAAGGGTGTAGCAACGATTGCTATTCAAGAGACTTCTTCCTCTCAACCCAAGCGCATCATCAACCATTCTTCATCACCATCATTGTTCGCCGACTTATCTTTATCACCTAGGCTCTTCGAAAATCTCACCGACAACGACTACTACACTCCTACTTGCCTTATGGGAAAGGGAGAGAAGGTACCACATAACTCTCTGACTCACTCTAGTAATGAATATAGTAGTTGTGATGAAAATGATGATGAACTTGCAAACAACATGATAAAGAAATTCGGCAAATCAGCCAGCTCTTAAATAATAAAGCTAATCCATAAGCTAGAAAAGCGGGAAGCATGCATCGAGTCGCATGGGGAATTGCTCCTAGTGAAAAGGGAGAAGAACCTTGAACTTGAAGCATGCCTTTCTAAGGAAAAGGAGGAAGTTGAGAAATTAAACAAAGAATTATCCTTAGCCAAAGATTCATATGAACGTTTGACTAAGGAACATTCTTTGGTTAATGACTCTTTAGCTAGTTTAAAGAGTGAACATAGCTTGGTTCAAGAAAGCCTCACAAGCTTCAAAGATAAATATTATACTCTTGAACTTAGATATGAAACTCTTTGGAATAGCACTTCCATCCATCCTAAGAAATCCGGTGATTCCAATGCTTCAACTAGTGGAGGATGTAAAAGATGTTATAATCATGATATAAGTGCTTGTGGTACTAACCTTATTGAGCTAGAAAAGAAAGATAAAGAGATTCAAAGATTAAACATGGTTATCAAGAATGGTTGCAAGGAGAAGCAATCAACAACCATGTACAAGTCATCAAGACACCCCCTCATCAAGGATGGACTTGGCTACAATAGGTATGATGGTAAAGCAAATGGAAGGAACATGATCAATGGAGTGCCTTGTGTGAGATTCAACAAGGGTGTGGCACTAGACGATCTTATCAACAAGGTCAACAACGTTGCCACTCCTTCAAGCACATTTGTCAAGACCAAGGCCAACAACAAAAAGAAGCAAGTGCTTACCTCCAAGCAACAAGTACCCATTTCACGAAGCTATGCTAGTGATTATATGTGTTGTTGGGGCAAGGATGGCAAGATTGTTGTGAAGTATGTTGGTGCACTCAAGAAGAAGCAAATCATGAGGAGTGTTTGGGTGCCCAAGACCTATGTGACTAACCCCTTAGGACCCAATTCAATTTGGGTACCTAAAACCAAGGCTTAATTTGTTTTTGTAGGAATACTCCTCCGGTGGAACAAGTTGGGTGCTAGATAGTGGATGCACTAATCATATGACCGGAGAGAAGAATATGTTCACCTCCTTTCAACCAAATCAAAGTACAAGTGAACGCATTGTGTTTGGTGATAATGGTAAAGGAGACGTCCTTAGTTTGGGTAAAATTGCTATCTCAAATGGTAATTCTATTTCAAATGTATTACTTGTGGAAGGGTTAGGATACAATTTGTTGTCCGTTTCACAACTTTGTGAGATGGGCTACAATTATCTCTTTACCAATGTGGGTGTGGAAGTCTCTAAAAGGAAGGACTCCTCCATTGTTTTCATGGGTCGTTTGAAAGGCAAACTTTATCTAGTTGATTTCACATCTAGTAAAGTGAAGCCAGAGACTTGTTTAGTGGCAAAATCTAGCATGGGTTGGCTATGGCATCGCCGACTAGCCCATGTTGGAATGAGGAACTTGGCCGACCTTCAAAGAGGCGAACACATCCTTGGACTAACAAATGTTTCTTTTGATAAAGATAGGATTTGCAGCGCATGTCAAGCGGGCAAACAAGTTGGAGCCAAGCATCCCGTCAAAAATGTTGTATCAACAATGAGACCACTTGAGCTACTTCACATGGACTTATTTGGTCCCAATGCTTACATAAGCATTGGAGGTAACAAATATGGTTTCGTTATTGTTGATGATTATTCCTGCTTCACTTGGGTATTCTTTTTGCAAGATAAAAGTGATACTCAAGTAATCTTCAAGAAGTTTGCAAGAAGACCTCAAAATGAATTTGAAGTGAAGATCAAGAAAGTGAGAAGTGACAACAGGACGGAGTTTAGGAACACCAACATCGAAGAGTTCCTTAATGAAGAGGGAATCAAGCATGAGTTTTCGGTTCCCTATACTCCTCAACAAAATGGTGTTGTGGAGAGAAAGAACCGAACACTCATAGAAGCGGCAAGAGCAATGTTGGATGAATACAAGACTCCGGACAAGTATTGGGCGGAAGCGGTCAACACGGCATGTCATGCAATCAACCGCTTGTATCTTCATAAAATTATGAAAAAGACCGCCTACGAGCTTCTTACCGGTAACAAACCTAAGGTGCATTACTTTCGAGTTTTTGGATGCAAGTGTTTCATACTTAACAAGAAATCCAAAAGCTCAAAGTTTGCACCAAAGGTTGATGAAGGTTTCTTGCTTGGTTATGGTACTAACGAACATGGCTATCGTGTTTTCAACAAGACCACCGGTCAAGTTGAAATAGCGATTGACGTGACATTTGATGAAACCGACGGCTCTCAAAAGGAGCAAGTCAATGTTGACATTATAGGTAAAGAAGAACCATCCTCTCAAGTGATCAAGAAGCTTGCTACCGGTGAAGTAAAGCCCATTGAAGAAGATGATGAATATGAATAAGAGCAAACCATTCATGACCCGCATATGCATCATGGGTCAATAAAATGTCCATGATGATGGTTCTACATCAAGAAATGGACATGATTCAAGTGTTCAAGTCATTCAAAATTCACCACAAGTCAAAGATAGCAACCAAATTGATGATCGAAATAGAAATAAAGACAACTTCACACAAGATCTTAATCTTGACCTTTCAATCAACCAAGATAAGGATGATGAAGATGAAGGTCCAATCCAAAGGAGAACTCAAGTGCCTCACCCAAGAGTACATCATACCATTCAACGAGACCATCCCGTTGACAACATCTTGGGAAGCATTCAAAGAGGAGTCGTCACAAGGTCAAGGCTTGCAAGCTTTTGTGAACACTTCTCATTTGTGTCTCCAAAAGAGCCTAAAAAGGTTAAAGAAGCCATTGATGATGAGGATTGGATGATTGCAATGCCAGAAGAGTTGAATAACTTCACTCGTAATGAAGTTTGGACATTGGTGGAAAGACCTAAACAAAATGTGATTGGAACCAAATGGGTTTTCCGCAACAAGCAAGATGAGCATGGTGTGGTCACAAGAAACAAGGCGAGGTTGGTAGCTCAAGGATTCACTCAAATTGAAGGTTTGGATTTTGGGGAAACTTATGCACCGGTGGCAAGGCTTGAGTCAATACGGATCTTACTTGCCTATGCCGTCCATCACAATTTCAAGCTATATCAAATGGATGTGAAGAGTGCATTCCTCAACGGCCCCCTCTCCGAAGTAGTATATGTAGAGCAACCACCGGGTTTTGAAGATCCCAAGAATCCTGATCATGTCTATAAGCTCAACAAAGCACTCTATGGGCTTAAGCAAGCTCCTAGAGCTTGGTATGACTGTCTTAAGGACTTCCTACTCAAACAAGGGTTTGAGATAGGCAAGGCCGATCTAACTTTATTTACTCACAAAGTCAATAATGATATCTTTATTTGCTAAATATATGTCGATGACATAATATTTGGTAGTACTAATGTGGCTTTTTGTGAGGAGTTTAGTAGGATTATGATGAATAGATTCGAGATGTCTATGATGGGAGAGTTGAAGTTCTTTCTTGGTTTTCAAATCAAGCAACTCAAGGAAGGAACCTTTATTTGTCAAACGAAGTATACTCTTGACATGTTGAAGAAGTTTGACATGGAGAAAGCAAAACCTATCAAGACACCGATGCCAACCAATGGGCATCTTGATCTCGACAAGGATGGAAAGGCCGTCGATCAAAAGGTATATCGTTCTATGATTGGATCCTTACTTTACCTTTGTGCATCTAGGCCCGATATTATGCTTAGTGTGTGCATGTGTGCAAGATTTCAAGCTAATCCGAAAGAATGTCACTTAGTGGCTGTTAAGAGAATTTTGAGATATTTAGTGCACACTCCTAATCTTGGCTTGTGGTATCCTAAGGGCTCCACTTTTGATTTACTTGGCTACTCCGATTCAGATTATGCCGGTTGCAGGGTAAATCGAAAGAGCACTACCGGGACTTGCCAATTTCTTGGTAGGTCTTTGGTGTCGTGGAGCTCTAAAAAGCAAAATAGTGTTGCCTTGTCTACTGCCGAAGCCGAGTATGTGGCGGCCGGTGCTTGCTGTGCCCAACTACTTTGGATGAAGCAGACCCTGAAAGACTTTGGTTGTGAGCTAACCAAGATTCCCCTCTTGTGTGACAATGAGAGTGTCATTAAATTGGCTAACAATCCCGTAAACCATTCTCGTACAAAGCACATAGACATCCGGCATCATTTCTTGAGAGACCATGAAGCCAAAGGAGATATCGCTTTACATCATGTGAGCTCCGAAAAGCAACTAGCCGATATCTTCACAAAGCCCCTAGATGAGTCAAGATTTTGTGCTTTGAGGAATGAACTAAATATCATTGATTCTCGTAACATGGCTTGATTTTTTGGACATATTTTGTTTGATTCTAGCTAGGCGAAAACGCTTTGAAAAAGTTTGGATGAGATTTCAAAATCTATTTTCACTTCTCAAGCATGTTCATAGTTTTGTGTTGTTTCTATGAAATCTGGACATGCTTGAGTTGGTTCTAGTTCATCATATATGTTCACCATCTCTCACTCACTTCTTCCTGCACTGGAACCACCGGTGCATCTCCACCGGTAGTACCGTTGTCAACCTGACCGGTAGTACCGGTGTCAACCTGACCGGTAGTACCGGTGCATCTCCACCGGTAGTACCGGTAGTGTTAGTTGCGGCTGGGTATAAATAGGGGCTGTGACCTTTCTTCTCTCATTCTTCTTCCCGTGCCCGCACCCTACCACCACCGACGACGCCGCCCCTTCCAACCCCCCCACTCGATCTCCCTCCTCCCTCCACCACTCTTACCGATCTTTGAGGAGAATTTTCCCCTTGTCGTGGGGATCATGTGGAGGTGCTTTGGAGTTGCCCAAACTTCTTCCTTTGCTGTGATTCGATCTTCTTTCATCTTCAACCATGCAAAGGAAGAACCCCAAGAGGGCCGCTCGTCCCAGTGGAGGTGATGGTGGTAGTGCTTCCCGGCCTGTCCGTGGAAGGACTGCCGCTCGTCCCCGTGGAGGTGGTGGCGGCATTGGAGATGAAGATGATGTTGAGCCCCAGGGTGTGCCTGCTCCTCTCTCGAGTATGGGACGCCCCAATCCTCCGCGTCATCATAGCGAGCAAGTGCAAGGTCAGCGTCCGGCAGGTGAGAATCCACAGCTTGCCGCTATGCAAATTGAGGGTTGCTCTATTGACCCTAACATTGTGGCTCAATCCCCCATTCAAATTGGTCTTGCCACTGCCAACCGGATGCTTTTATTTCATCAAAATGCAAATCCTCGTATGTCCGGTCCTCAAAATCAAGGTGGTTATCAACCCTCTCTTCCTATTGATTATTCTAAGAGAGCGGGTGATTTAAGGGTGCAGCGCAGTGAGAATCCCTATCAGTTTATCCGCAATCCTAGTGTGGATGTTCGTTTTTGGAGCCACATGCATTCGGATTATTATTACAAGGTTCTTTTCAAGAGTGGGCTGCGTGGCTCTTCTCCGCCGATATTCCAGCACAAGTAGGTGCAGCGCGCCTCTCTTGATAATTTGAACAATCCTGACATTCACCGTTTGGTTGCTGATCTTGATGCTTGTTGTCTGCTTCCTCTTATGATGTTCTAGCATAATTGGAATGATGAGATTATCTGTCAGTTTTATGCAACTCTGTGGATTGATTCTCAGAACCTTGTACTACATTGGCTTACCCAAGGCGTCCATTACAGATGTGATTATCGGACTTTTTCATGCCTTCTTGGGTTTACTGCTGAGGACAGGGGTGCTTCTAGTCTTTTTGATATTTTTCCAGATTCTGTCTCTCACGATGACTTAGAGGCTGCTGAGGTTTACAAGCCTGGTGCGACTGTTGATTTCACTACCACTTATTTGAAGCCGTACTTTTATGTCCTCAACAATCTCATTCGCCTCACCTTGGACCCGAAGATTGGAGATTCTATTCATCTCATGCTTGATGCTCCTAAGGTCCTTTGCCGTTTTGGCACTGGTGGTGATCGTTTTTCCATCACTGACTTCATGTGGCGCAAGATTGAGCAGGCTGCAAATGATCCCCACAAGTCTGTGCCTTATGCTCCATATCTCATGTATATCATTGAGCAAGTGGTGGGTCGTTCATTCCATCACAATACTGTGCACAAGTCCTACTCCGTGCGTCATTTGGGCCCTAGAGGTATTGGTGGTGGTTCCGTTCCTTCTCCCACTCGTGGTCTGGCCACTCGTACTTCCTCCCGCGGTGCTTACCGTGGTGGTACTGCTACTGCTCCTACTCGCTCCTCCTCGGAGCGTCATCGGCGTGGTGGCGGTGTCATCAAGTATGCTTTGGGGAAGCTTTGGGAGGCCTTCTATTACAAGGCTGAGAAGGATGATCGTCGCCTAAGGCGTATTGAGCAGCACCTACAGATTGATCCTCCTGAGAGTCCTCTCCGTGAGTTTCGGGATCCCTTTGTCGAGTACAACGAGTTGTATGGTGCTCCCGTCTCTGGTCCTAGTGAGGAGGCTGGCCCGTCCGATGACCCTTGTGGTAAGAAGACAGTCCCTACATCGTCAGGGTTGGTTGACTACTCGACCGATGACGACGACGACGACGACGACAGTGACGATGACCATGTCTTCTCGGAGCCTTATTAGATTTCGCTACCTTGGTCGTTTTCATGCCTACCCTTTTTGGCATTTGATGCCAAAGGGGGAGTGTTAGGCTTATCATCTATGTAATAGGTAGTTAATGGTCGTATAATAATTCCAAACCTTGTGGTGAACTATGTATGGTGGACTAAGAACTATTGGTGTGATGATGGATGATTGTAGGCTAATCACTTATGCTTATTTGTTATGTTTGCCTATGTTTGCCTAGTTTTTTTCTGATGTTGTTTGTTGGCTTAGTTTGGCTTTGTTGTTTTTAAGTCCTTTTCTTTCTACCTTAGCCTTTCCTGTGTTTGTGTGATAAGTCATGTCTCATGCATCACGTTATATTTCTTATCACACACTTTTAGGCACCCCACGAATTACAAAATTTAGGGGGAGCTTCCCTTATGTATGCATATTGATTATGATCAATGTTGAGATTCAAGTTCAATGCATACACTGAGGGGGAGCCTCTTGTAAAGTTTGAAATTCAAATTCTTCAATTCTTTACACCTTATGTAAGCCTAAGTTGATTGTCATCAATTACCAAAAAGGGGGAGTTTGTAAGTGCATTCGCCCCCGTTGTGGGTTTTGGATAATTAATGACAATCAAATTAGGGACTAACATGTCTATCTAAGTGAATATGCAGGTGTTAGTTCAATGAAAGAATTTGTATGGTCACATTTGGTGATGTTAGCACCCTCAATTCCTTTGGCTGGAAAGCATTCCATCTCAAGTGGGTCGATTAGATCTTATCTTTTGACTTGAGATATAGGAAACGCCGCACTATCAAGAGGGATACAAATTAGGCTATCTAGAGGGAAAACTTGTGCTCAATCTGTGTTTGTTTAAGCGTTTGAGAGACACCTTTGCACTCACGGACACTTAGAGAAGTGTTTTATGCCTGGGAGTACCGGTAGTACCGGTGAACCACCGGTAGTACCGGTAGGCATAAATACCGCCGGTGTCAGCGCCTTAGTTCTGCGAGTTTTTGCTCTAGCGGTAGTATCGGTGGTTGACCGGTAGTACCGGCCATTGACTGGTGGTACCGGTGAAAGTCTGGTAGTACCGGTAAGTCTTTTTCCCACAAAACTTGTCTTCGCCAAAATCTGTACTACCGGTGGTACTGGTCGTTGACCGGTAGTACCGGTGAAAGACCGGTAGTACCGGTAGGCTATTTTCTCGCAAAGTCTCCAGTAGGTTGGCTATAACGGTTAGAACCCTTAGGACCGGTAGTACCGGTGGGTACTCACCGGTAGTACCGGTACCGCTTCAAAGATAAGAGTATAAATAGCTCTCCCCTTCATTTCTAACCATCACCCATGCCATTTACTCCCACCAACCTTCACACAAACAGCTCTCAAGTATTGACTCACCCTCTCTCTCTTCCTCTTTGCTCTGAAATCCAATCCCTTGCAAGATCTGTGCAGAGAGGAGAGATTTAAGAGTGGAAAGCTTCATTTCACATCTTGAGCACTTGGTTCCCCTTCTAGTTGGCTTGGTTTGTGTTTGTTACTCTTGGGTTCTTGGAACCTTAGCCGGCTAGGTGTTCTTCGTGGTTGCCCGTGTTGTTCTACTTGTGAGGGCACACCGAAGTGTTTGTATTACCCTTGTATTCTTAGTGGAAATCTTGGGCTAACCTTTGTGGTTGCTTGAGGGAGGCAAGGAGGTGGAATAGACTCCGACCTTAGTGGTCACCTCAACAACGAGGACGTAGGAACTCCTTTGTGGGGTTGCCGAACCTCGGGTTAAATCGTGTGTCCTGCGTGCTTGTTATTGTTGTTATTTGTGTTCACTTGAGATATTATTTGTTCTTTATGTTCTCCCTCTTTCATATCTCTTTCATAGGTTGTGGGTGCTCATTCTACTACTTGGTGAAGGAACAAGAAAGGAGAGTTCATAAACTTCATCAACATCATCTTCGGTAGTGGGGTAAAACTCAGATCTGAAATCACAACTCGCAAATCTCTGATTTCTTAGTTTCAGTAGGGTACCGGTAGTACCGGTGGTCTGCGTCGGTAGCACCGGTGATCCCTCACCGGTAGTACCGGTCCAAACCAACCGGTAGTACCGGTCAGTGTTTTAACTTCCGCGTTGAGTTTTGAGTTTCAGGTTTTTAGATCCGCCTATTCACCCCCTCTAGGCCTATTAGATCCTTTCAAAACTCAAACTTGAAGCTCCATTTTAAACATGTCTGACTTACAAAATATTATCAAGCCATGATCCCATATAATAAAGCACATTTAACACTACAACTTTTATTTAAACAAAACTTTGTTTGCTTAAGCCAATTCTCATATATAAATTCATAAAGAACCTAATGTATCAACATGCCATCATTTCATGGAATTAACTAAAATACCAGATTTGTAATATGTGAACATGACAAAGAAACATACGAAACATTTCGTATGGCAACATTACATATGCAACATAGACATGGTATATGCAACATAACAATGCTATAAATGCAACATATGATATATATTATTGCAATATGAATGCATTTATGACATAACACTTGATACTTATGCTTGATGATGCATCATTATCACATTTTAATTATTTCTTAACCTCTGGGATGTTACTCTTCTCTTGCTTCTTTGTGTCCTCACCCATAACCTCACTGAGTAACAGCTTAGGATTACCATCCTCAGGCATAGCTAGCTATTTGGCTTTATGCTAGATAAGAGAAGTAGTTGGGTCCCAAATTTGAGAATCCACTATAACATCTCTATCAGTTTCTTTAATTTGCAGCATACCAGTGGATTGATGGTAAGCGGCTATTGGCAATACAGACTCCTGATAGTTGTCATTTTGAGCAGCCCCTTCCATTGCTTCCTGCCTATCACCATGATTTGAGTCTTGATCCTTATCACTATTCACATACCTATCAAACTTCCCCATTTTCTTCCTGCTCTTAGAGTTGTCAACATCCTCCTAATCTCTTCTGCCAGATTTGTCATGCTTATCATCCTTTTTACCTGCACCAGGAGGTCCCCCTAGGATCTAGCCTCATACCACCATCACCTTCTGCAATGAACTTGATATTGTGGCCAATTTTGTTGAAGAAAATTTCTATACCACATCTTATAGCCATAGGATCTCTACAATTAACCTTCACTCTGACTGGTTCATCCCTAATTAAGCTCCATTCATCGACCACCAGAGGCTGACCAATAAGAGTAGCAATTTCCTTAACTGCTATTTCCTCTCTAGCAAATGGTGGGATGTTACTGATCTGCACCCAACAGGTTTGTAATACTGAAGAGGTAGATGGATCAATAGAGGATTTAGTAATCTTAACCTTCAGATTGTAGATAGAGAGATCAAAGCCAGTAAATCTAGAAAATGTTTCCAGTGTACCCTTATCTGGGAAAACAACCAAAAACTCATTAGAAGTCATCCTCCTAGCTTGAAAGTTCCACTTATCATCCACGACCAGTCTTAGCTCCTCATTGAGTTTATCTTCGTCTGCATTACCTTCCAAGACAGTGACTATCCCAGCTATGTGATAGTATTTAACCTGAGCATCTAGTATCTCCATCGAATAGAAACCCTGACCTGGAATGCCAAACCCAAATAAATGGATCTTGCGCTTATTAAAATTGCACTCAGCCGCCATATGACCTTTTTTCTTTGCATTTGTAGCACACTGGCTCCTTGGTGCAATCTGATTGGTGGTGCCCCATCTCTAGACATATAAAACACCTGATCTCAGCTGTACGACCCTCCTGAGTTTGATGATTCTTGTCTCTGACTGGCTCTTTGGGTTTCCAAGTTCCCTGGGCAAGCTGTCCCCTTGACTTAGACATCCCCCTACCTGTTTGAGCATTCCTCCCCTGTTCTTCACTAAAGAATCGATTGACTCTGTCCGGCTCTTGAGTGCCAAATTGGCTGTGACCAAAGCCTCTCCCTCCTTATTGATTCCCTTCTGGACCTCTATAACCATGAGCATGTCTCCCAAACTCTCTATCATCATGATCTCCTATACCAAAATTGTTCCCCCCTCAAGTATGGAGGCTGTTACCTTCACCCTCGAACCCTCGTTGAAGCTTTTGGCGCAAATCCTACTCCTGGTAGAAATCCCCTCCTAGGAGATCGTCCTCCTTCATCCAATCGTCAGATCTACGCTTCCATGGGCACTGCTCCTGATCACGTCTTGTCATCCAATCAACCCTAACAATATCAGCAAAAGATTTCAAGAGCGGCGGTGGAGGACCTATGTGTTTAACACGACGAACCTGATGGCCATAGCGCTAAACATCAATCTTAGAAGCTAGGTACCCAATCCCTTGAGCCACACTAGCTTTGGATATCCAAACCCATCTTGGCCCAATAGGCTTCCAAGAGTGATTATGGATACTGGTATGAGACAGACCCATACTGAAAATTAGCCCAAAGTCATCATTCCTAGGGTCGTCTACAACTTCCTGTTCAGGACAGGGGTCTCCCTCCATGGTAGAGCCCCATCGAACTTCAGATACCTTCCTCATCACCTCCTCTAGTTTTCTGCTCGATTTATCTAAATCAAGCAAATCCTTGTTAACATCATAGGATTGGACCTGGAATAATTGCCTTTTGATCTCTTCTCCCCATTTCACACATTGTTTTTGATTTGACTAGTTTCCCAAGATGAAATTGGTTTATTTCGATTAACCTCTCTTTGAGCTCCAAGTTTGGCTATAGAATCACCATCTCCTTGATGGCAACTTGCAGCCCGATCCTTCAAACTAGGCCAATCTGCCCCTAAATTGTCCACCCCTTTTGGCCGGCACCCTGCCATGGTCCTCTGAGCAGCACTGTCGGGTACCTAAAACTAGGGGTACCCACAATCAACGATTAAGAAAAACAAAACGCTACCCGCAAATGAGACGAGCTAAAATAGCGGACGAGACACCTCGACTGTGTTCCGACTCATACGAGGCTCGCTTGATGGAACGCCCCGACTATGTTCTGACTCATACAAGGCACCCTCGACGGGATGCCTCGACCGTGTTTCGACACGCACAAGGCTCGCTCGACAAGGCATCTCGACTATCGGGAAATCTCTGACTCGCACAACCCCGGGTCAGACCGCTTGACCCACCTTGTTCACCAACTCTGAGACAAAAGTCAGAGCATTTAATACAACCACCTACTACTTCCTATCATCATGGCTACAACAGTTACCGACGTGGAAGCAGTACCAGTGTCAAATCTTACTTTTTACTACCCATCCCAGGATGGGAGGTGAAAACATGTCACTGTACCCACCATATCGTGCACTATTTTGCCACCGATCACCCTCGAGGGAGGATATGACGAGGACCGTACCCCATGATCTCGGGGATTCAGCCTTATCCACCCATCCTCGACCCGTCCTCGACCCAGTCTCGACCTACCATCGGTCAGCAGGGAGAAAAGGCCGACGTGGCATAGGACTCGGGGTCTTTTCACCGTCTCGTCCTCTACGTCACCATGGTGTCTAGGGATGGCCGGCCATTTCCGGTACACGTCGCTACAGCCACCTCCACAAGGATCGACAAAACTTCACTTCAAAGGCACCCCGGCGTCCCTGCCTCCTCTTACCCTATAAAAGGGCAGGCCAGGGCTCTAAAAAGGGAAATCAAGAAAAGGCAGAAGAACAATGAACCACAGACAACGAAAAACCAATCTCCTTTTGTACTCTCATTTTTCCTTTGAGACCTGGGCTCGGTTCCCTCTCTCATAGCTTGTAACCCCTACGCAAGCACTTAGGTGCAAGAAAATACAAAACTCCCTCCTCCCCGCTGGACGTAGGGCCTTCCTTTGCCCGAACCAGGATAAACCTTCGTGTATCCTCCTTGCATCACCATCCAGATTAGGGACACATAGCATTTGATTCACTCGTTGGCTTAGGACCCCCGCGGGACCAAACGCCGACAAGCACCTTGCCAGCCACCATCCGAGTATGGAGGAGAGGTGGAATCCTCCCTGATTGCCAACGCTCCCCATCCAACTCCAATGGCTTCAATCGGACCTGCACCTCCTTGGTTCTCCATTCGTCGAAGCTCGCCCTGAGCTAATGGGAACGAAGTACTTTTCTGTTCCTGCCGTCGGGCCACGAGATTCGCCTCATGAACTTCTCTATCACAGTTCGCACAGAGAAACACATCGTCAACTTCACAGAAAACAACTGCACCTCCCCCACAGACGGCACACTTATGCCCCTCGCCGCCTGCCATAGGCACCACCCCAGATCATACCCAACATGGGTAGATACCAACGACCGAAACCCAAAAGAGGACGTGAGCGACAAGCATGGACTCGAGAAAACTCACCGGTCAAACGATAGAGCGTCGCCGCCCGCACCCGATCTCCTACTTTGCTCACCAGGGAACGAACCCCCCTCGCCGGAGAAGGGTGGAGAAGAGTCGCCCTCGCCAGTCGCCCTGACGCGTACCCCTTACGGAAGAAAACAAGTTATCTCCTAGTAACTCAAATCCTTAATTTGTGCGCACATAGAATAGAACAAAAAAAAATATTATGAGTTATATGTCAAAGGTAACAAATACAATAGTGCAATGATGGTCTCGTAGTTCCAAATTTTTTGTTTCGCAAAACAACTTATTTCTCACATTCCTCTCTCTTTTTTTCATATTAAACAAAATCTACATGATACTATAACAATCTACTCCGTATGTGCAATGGCGGTCTCGTATTTGCACTAGAGAATTTTTCCAGAACCAAAAGATTAGGGGGTGTTTGGTTTGAGGAGTTAAAGATTAACAAACACTGTAGCACTTTCGTCTTATTTGACAAAAAGTTTCCAATTTGGGACTAATTAGGTTTAATAGATATATATTAGCTTGTAGGCTAAAAAGTTGATAAATGAGTGTAGCAAGAGAGGCGACTCAGGCGCAGCGGCCGCGCGTCGGGACGCCGCCGTCGTGGGCATGCCCGGTGCCGCCGACGAGTCCATGCAGAGAGAGGGGCTACCCACCACACAACAAGGAGCAAGCGTGGGGGGCCCCTAGCCCGGAGGAGCGTGCGTGTGGGCGTTCGCGGAGCGGGGGGACATGCGGCAGTCGCTCGAGATGGCAGGTGGGAGGCCCTGGTCCGTTGAAATCTCGATCGTGCGATGGTAAGGATCGCGAGGAAGACGACGAAGAAGGGGCAATAGAGGAATACTTTGGTCAGCTTTGGTTTCTCCCATCTCATCCCCAATTCACCACCTCCCGATTGAGACCTAGGGTTCCTGATGGGGGAGACAGAGTGAGGAACCGGGTCTGGATTCGGAAGGATCTCTAGGAGAGAAGGGAGTTCGATATCGAGGATTGCTACCCAGCGTCGGAGAAGGTGAAGTGGAGCGGGCCACCGGTGAAGCTTAGGTTCACGGAAGATATCTAGGGCAAAGGTGTGCGGGAATCCTTCGTGTCCAAGCTCAAATCCACCATGGCTGGGCGTGGAAGAGGTCATGGTCCACCCCGCCCACGCAGTCCAGAGGAGGAGTGGAATTGCTGGGGAGGCGGATGGAACTACCCAGGTCAGCACCCGTCTCCCCCTTTCTTCCCACCGCCGATCGGGCCCTCGATGCCACCACCATTTCCTTCGATGGCACCACAGGGACCGGGTTTTGGGTACTTTGCTGGTCATCAGGCTCCCTACCCCCCACCGGGGCAGCCGACGTAGCGTTTCCAGCCCAATCAGTATGGTCAGAATCAGAGGGGTCGAGGAGGTAGACCCAGAGCACCTCCATTGGGTAACAGAGGGAGGCAGGGCAATCAACAGCAGCAGCAGAAGAATCAGATACAGACCCCTCCAAGCCAGACAGAAACACATCAGAAAGCTATTCTGGGAGGAGAAGAGAGAGTTGAAGGAGAAGTGCCTCAGCCAGACAAGGCTCTGAACATAATATGCTATAACTGTGGGGAACCTGGTCACTTCAGTGCTTCCTGTACCAAGCCAAAAGTATGTTTCATCTGCTTCAGAGAGGATCACTTAGCTGAAAAGTGTCCTAGATGGAAGGAGCCTTACAGTATTGCTCAGTTTATGGGGAGTTCCAACAGGGGTCTTGGCTTTTTTCATGTGGATGTTGAGGAGAAGCCTGACAGATTCAAGCTGTGGACAGGTTTTGATAACTGTGGTGTCTTCACTATTGAGGAAGGAGTGATGAGTCAGGAGGATATTATCAAGAACTTAAGGATGCTTTTTGATCAAGAGTGGCCTTGGCAGTTGAAGCAGCTGGATGAGTTTCGTTTCCTAGTCAGATTTCCCCCAGAGAAGAGGGTGGATAATATAGTGATCAACAATGTGTCTTTCTTCTATCTTCAGAATGATGAGGTACAAGCATCTCTGAGAGTGTGGAATGGTAATATCGAGCCCATCAGTAGACTTAAGGAAACTTGGGTACAGGTCAGAGGTATCCCGCCCAAGTGGTGTGATTGGGTTACTCTCAGACAGGTTGCTTCAGCTCTGGGTAAACTGGTGGAAGTAGATTGACAATCCTTATTTGGTAGCTTTTTTGCCATGATCAGAATTAAGATCAAGTGTAGAGAACCTTCCAAAGTTCCCAAGAAAAGAGTAATGGAAATGGGGGATGGTATCTATCTGATTAAATTCAAAACTGAAGATGTTGAACAGGTTTCTGATACTGAAGAAGATGGTGATGGTAAAGGTGGGAAACCTGAGGAAGATGAAAACCCTGCTAAAGAGGACCTGTTAGATGGTGATCTTAGAAAAGCTGATGATGATATCCCTCCACAAGTAGACAACACAAAAGATATGGAAGGGAGTAAAGGTGAGGGTGGTGGACAGTCTTCTCGAAAGGGAAGCAAGGAATCTGTTAGAGGAAGTCAAGTAGTTAGGAATCTGTTCTGTTACCTTGAAGAAGATCCAGAAATTAGAGATCAGTTATCAGATGTTGATGAGATGGATTGTATCAACTTATTGAAAGCCATGGAGCTAGAAGAGTATAACAATGGAATGGATGCTGATATACTGGACAGTGAGGTGGTGGATCAAGTTTTTGTGGAACAAGAAACTTTAAGCCTGCCTAAAGAATGGACTCACAGTTGCTTAGATCAAGCTGTTGGAGGAACAAGTCATAAACTGGGAGGGCCTTCATCACCCAAGTCCACTAAAGTGTTTCAAGAAGAACATGCTCAAAGTGAGACAAATGTGGGAGAGGAGACAAAGGTGACAGAGAACCAATCTCAGTGCTCATCTAAATCACAAGATCAAATGCCACCACCCAAAGCTAAGAAGCAGAAAATGTGGGGTCCCATACAACTAGAGAGGAGTAAAAGACAACCTCAAGATGGGGTTCCTATTCTAGAGAGAGCCCAAGCACTGAGAATGAAGAATAATTTAGAGATTCCTAGAGGTATAACTCACCTTTCTTGTCACTTGTCCTCAAAAAATCTTAGTGATTTAGGTTCTAAGATTGGTATAGCTATTGAGGATGTTGAGAATAGTAAGGAAACATGTATTGATAGTATCTTAGATAACAATGCTAGAAGATCTGAAGAGTTTAGAGCTAGTTGTAGTTTTGCTGATTGCACCAAACACATGGGAGTAGAAAAAGCATCCTCTTTAGCTTCTAGCAGTAGGGAGGCTCAAGGGAATAGCAAAGCTACTGAAGGTATCTCTGTTATCCTAGATCTTTTGGTAGACACTCACACTACTGAAGGTAGTGTGAACTATAGAAATGTAGAGTCAGATGTCTTGGAAGAAGACCCAAGCACACCTGTTAGAAACAATCTAGATGATAATAGGTATGGAGATTTAGCAGATTTAATAGAAGAAGCTTGGACTAAAGTAGCAAGTAGGAAGAAATGTAAAAAGAAAAGGAAATGATAGGTCTTTTTTGGAATATAAGAGGTTTAGGAAAAACTGGTAGATTTCCTGCTCTGGTAGAGAGAATTAAAGCTTCTCATGCAGATTTTGTAGGTATTACTGAAACTAAGAAGGTTTCCTTTTCTCAAGATTATCTTAGATCGCTTACTGGTCAGATTCCTTTTGACTGGTTTTATTTACCTGCTAGGGGCTCTGCTGGAGGTATTTTGGTAGGATGTAATTGTGAGAAATTTGCTGCTACTTTAGTGGAAACTTTAGACTTTTCTGTTAGTCTGATGGTAGAGGATAAGCTCACTGGTTTCTGCTGGAAACTAGTAGTAGTTTATGGTTCCCCCTATGATGAGGGTAAACTTGATTTTATTAATGAGTTACATGATATCATGGACAAATGGCAGGGCCCTATGATCCTTGGTGGAGATTTCAATTTGGTTAGGACTTCAGAGGAGAAGAGTAATGGTGTTATTAATTTTAGATGGACTGACCTTTTTAATGAATGGGTAAATAGGTGGGCCCTTATAGACTTAGATTTAGGAAATAGGAAGTTTACTTGGACAAACAATCAGGACAATAGGATCATGGCTAGAATAGATAGGGTTTTTGTTACTACTGAATGGGATTGCAGTTTCTCTTTGACCAAAGTGAGATGTCTTGATAGATTACCTAGTGACCATAATCCACTGTTGGTGGAAGTGGGGACCAGATCTTATTATGGTAAGAAATGTTTTAGATTTGAGAAATGGTGGTTAAGTATAGATAGCTTTTGTAAGGTAGTGAAAAAGGCCTGTCTACTCCTTGCTTGGCTTCTAAAAGTATTGATGTGTGGCAGTTTAGAATGAGAATACTTAGAAGGCTAGCTAGAGGTTGGGCAATGAATGAAGTAGCCAAACTCAATAAGACCAAAGTAGAGTTATCTTTAGAGTACAATCACTTAGACATGGAGAGAGAGAGTCAAGAGATCTGACACCCTCTGAATTAGAAAGGTTACATAGTGTAGAAAAAGAGTTGGATAGAATTTGGGCTTTGGAGAAAATCAAGGCTAGACAAAGATCTAGGGACAGGAATGTTTTAGAGGGGGACAGGAATACTGCTTATTTCCATGCTGTGGCAAATTATAGAAACAGGAAGAAAAATGTTTTAATTTTGGATGGTCCTAAAGGGCCGGTGGTAGAACAAAAAGCCATGATGGAGGTAGCCGTTAACTTTTACAAAGATCTTTTTAAGAGGGAAGGTAGACCTAACATTCGTTTAGCTGAGGACTTCTGGAGTCATAATGAAAAAGTTACTAAGGAAGAAAATAATGTGCTTACAGCTCCCTTTTCTGAATTAGAGATTAAAGAAGCTGTTTTTAGTTGCTATGCTGATGGGGCACCTGGTCCTGATGGGATTTCCTTTGTTTTTTATCATAATTTTTGGGATCTTGTTAAAGGTGATTTAGTGAATATGTTCAATGACTTTTTTAGGGGGGAGCTGGATCTGTATAGGTTGAACTTTGCTATGATTAGTTTGATTCCTAAGGAAGAAGGTGCTAGGAACATGAAAAAAATTTAGACCTATAAGTCTTATTAATTGTAGTTTCAAATTTTTTTCTAAAGTTTTGACCTTAGATTAAGTAAAGTAGTTAATAGGTTAGTGTCTCCTCACCAAAGTGCCTTTATACATGGGAGATATATTCTGGAAAGTGTAGTTCTTGCTCATGAAATAGTTCATAGTGTTCATAGTAATAAAGAAAGAGGTGCTATTCTCAAATTAGATTATGAAAAAGCCTATGATAGGGTCTGTTGGGATTTTCTTTTTGAAGTTCTTCTTTCTAGAGGCTTTGATCAAATTTGGATTGGCTGGATAGAGAAAATAGTTAAACAGGGCTCTGTTGGAGTTTGTTTAAATGGTGAGGAAAGCTCTTTATTTAAGATTGGAAAAGGTCTTAGGCAGGGAGATCCTCTATCCTCTCTGCTTTTTAATTTAGTCAGTGATGTTCTAACTAAGATGCTTCTGAAGGGGGCAAGCCTTGGTCTGGTGAAAGGTCTAGCTTCAGGTTTT
Organism: Saccharum hybrid cultivar R570; assembly: GCA_038087645.1. NCBI lineage: Eukaryota > Viridiplantae > Streptophyta > Magnoliopsida > Poales > Poaceae > Saccharum > Saccharum hybrid cultivar. The sequence continues at coordinate 18,169,379 of JAQSUU010000012.1, forward strand.
AGAGAAGAGGGAATCATAGCCCTCCAATATGCTGATGACACTATTGTGTTCATTGATGCAGATCATTTAGTTAATCTTAAAGGTATCCTTTTATGGTTTGAACAGATTTCGGGTATGAGGGTCAATTTTCATAAGCGTGAGATCATCCCTATGAATTTAAGTGATGTTGAGGCCCATGATCTCTCCCATTTTTTCTCATGTCCTTTAGGAGAGTTTCCTATTAAATATTTGGGTATTCCTCTGCATTTTGTTAACTTAAGGAGAGAGGACATTCAACCTCTGGTAGATAAGATGCTAAAGAAGATAGCAGGTTGGAGAGGGAAGCTTTTGTCATATGCTGCTAGATTAGTCCTTATTAAGGCCTGTCTAGCAAGCATACCAGTTTATCTCCTGTCTTTTATCAAGTTTCCAAAATGGGCAATTAGGATCATTCACACTCATATGGCCAACTGCTTATGAAATGATAATCCTGAGGCACATAAGTATCATCTAGTTAACTGGGATACAGTTAGTTTGCTTAATGAGTTTGGAGGTCTAGGTGTCCCAAATTTAAGAGATTTAAATATCTGCTTGTTGGCTTCCTGGATTAAGAGATATAGTCTAGATGAAAACAAGCTTTGGAAACAGATGATTGACCATAAGTATAGCACTGACAGACCTAATATTTTTTGTAGTAATACTACTGGTAGTTCTAGTTTTTTCAAAGGTATGATATGGGCTGCCAGGGCAGCAAAGATGGGTTACAAGTGGCATATTGGTAATGGGAAGAAAGTGAGGTTTTGAGAGGATAACTGGTTAGGATCATCTAGTTTAGCTATCCAATTCTGGGACATCTATGTCTTAGTCAATGAAAAAGCTCAGACAGTTTTTGACTTATGGGACGGAGTTGATTTGAAATGTACTTTTAGAAGAGGAGTGGATGAGAGACTCATGATTAGATGGCAAGAAATCATCCAGCTAGCCTCTACAATTGTGTTTTCTGATGAGGAGGATTCTTTAATTTGGACTTTTAATTCTAGGGGTGTGTATTCCTCCCAATCCCTTTACAAAGTGATAAACTTTAGAGGAGTGAAGTCTATCCATGTTCCTGCTGTTTGGAATCTTAAAGTTCCACCTAGGGTTCATTTTTTCCTTTGGCTTTTTTCTAAGAATAAAGTTCTAACTAGAGATAACTTAGGCCTCAGAAGGAAAGTAAATGACTCTTCCTGTCTTTTCTGTAGTGAGAAAGAATCAGTGAACCATTTGTTTTTCGAGTGCGCAGTTGCTAAACAGATGTGGTGTTATTTGTCTGACATTTTGGACAGGAATGTAGGGATGAATTTTTTGTCAATAGGTCAAATGTGGATTAACAATAATAGATGCTTAGTTGATAACATGTTTTGTGCTGCTGCCCTGTGGGGGCTGTGGAAACTAAGAAATGACTTGTGCTTTCAGGGTATTGTTTGGAGAAGTGTGCTTTCACTACTGATTGCAATTCTGAATATGCTAACAAGCTGGACTCTACTGTGTTCCATGGAGAAGAGAATGGAGTTCAGTCTCAAACTGGAGAAGCTGAGGAAAGTGGCAACCAGTCTGCCAACACTGCTTGGCTGAACAAGGTGGAAAATGAATGGGAGAAGCTAATGTACGAGTTGGCCTTTGACTGGAAGCTGAAGAGTTATCCTGAAGAAGTTCAGAAGAGGTTGGTGCCTGCTTCAGTTCCCGGTATGGAGCTCAAAGGAAAATGGATCAGTTTTTTGGGCTTTGAGAAGGCCTGGAACATGTAATTTTGAGAGTTGTAGTTTCCTTGGTTGTGTTGTGGAGAGGAGTTCGCAGTTGTTTGAGAGTTTGTTAGCGTGGTCTTCTGGATGTTGGAATACCGGTGCTTAAACTTGTTACTCTTGGTCCCTGTGATAATGCAATGACCGGGGCTTTTGGGCTTAATAGATTCGTCTCGTAAATTACTCCTAATCTGTGCCAACATGCATATAATTAGTCTACATTTAGTATTCCATATATCTGAGGGAACATTGATGTGATGGGAGCTAAACTTTAACAACTTCAAACCAAACATGCCCTTAGGCACGGCAAACTTAGTCCTTGTTTAGTTGGTAAAATTTTTGGCAAAATACAACTATAGCACTTTCGTTGTTATTTAACAATTAGTGTTCAATCATGGTCTAATTAGGTTTAAAAGATTCGTCTCGTCCATTTCGTCTAAACTGTGTAATTAGTTTTATTTTTTATCTATATTTAATACTTCATGCATGCGTCCAAAGATTCGATGTAACGGAAAATCTAGTGTTCTTTTGCAAAAATTTTTGCATATAAACTAGGCCTTAGAAAACAGTGTCCGTCTCCTGGCCATCTTCAAGTCACACTGCTCACAGTCAGTCCGCTATCTCTTTCCTCTATCCAAACCAGAAACCCCCCGAAAACATCCCCCGGCCATGGCGACCGCAGCCCAGGTCGCCGCCACCTTCCTCTCGTTCCTTTCCTCCTCCTCCTCCACTCACCACCCCGCCCCCTCCTCCTCCGTCTCCCTAGGGACAAACCCTGTCCTACCCGTCTCCCTTCGGGCCGCGGTCACAGGTGGCCCACGGGTCGCGTCCCGCCTCCGGGGCCGCCGCGTCGGCGCCGCCGTCGCCCAGCTCCCCACCACGTAAGCAGAAATGATGATACTCCAACTAATTAGTCCTGATCTTGAGCTGTTACTTTATTTCCTTAGTCTTACATCTCCTGGAAGCTAGCACATTGATATTCTACTACTCTGCTTCGATTTTTTTTCTATAATTTTACTGGATAATTTGATGATATATATCCCGGAATTATTGTGTCTTTAGGCATCCGGAGGTAGCTTCTGGGGAGAAGAAGATCAGGTTAGGTGACTATTCTGTAGGTTCTTCAGGGAGCATTAGTGTCTGTTTGCGTCTGACATGATGATTCCCCCCAGATGGTCATCAAGGGCTGTGCGGTCTTTTGCGATGGCGGAGCTGGAGGCCCGGAAGATGAGGTACCCTACTACAGGCACCGAGGGGCTCCTCATGGGCATTCTTGTTGAAGGTGAGGCAAGGGATCTTAGATGTTAAGTCACCGAAGTTTACTTTTTTGCTAACTGTGGAGCCATGTCATAACTTAACAGCGTGTTTGGATTGACGGTCCGACCAATGCGGAATGATCCGAACCTAGCTCCAGACCTGATCAACTTGTTTGGTTTACGTCATAGATTGAACTTGTCCGTCACCAAGCCGTCCTCCTTAGCCTTCTTCATTAGCGTATTTTTCGGAATGGGTTGGTTCCTCGAAAAACCATGGGACGACGCCATTCTGTATAGCATGGGCCCATGACGAATCAATTGACTCCGGACGGGGCCATACTGCAATCCAAACATGCTTTAAGTGCGTTAGACTAGCTATGAATTGTGAGTGTCTGGAACTCAAACAGGTAAAGATGATCTATGAGCTACAAATCATAAGGTTTGTGGAGCTCAAACAAGTAAAGATGATGGACTACAATTCATAAGGGTGTGAAGATTCAGAATGTAGCTGTAGTGACAGTTTTAAGCCTAGTGAACCTGAATGCATCACTAACTACATATGATTGTTGGAACTGGTTTGTTTTTGAACATGCATGTTGTATATGGTGTACGTGGCTAAAATTGTTTCTACGAAATGATAAAGATAAAAACTGTGCAGTACATCTACATGCTTCATAAAAATACAGTACAGTGATCAGTGACTCGAATTTAGTGCATAATACAAAAACTACTACCTCTCCCTCCAGTTCCAAATGTAGGTCATCTTAGCCTTCTCAACTTTTCTCCAAATGTTTTTCATTTCAAAACTTATGTGGATCTTCTACCCTAACTTGCCCCTACTTAATAAATGCTATCACTCACAGATGAAGTGAGCCATCTTTTCCAATACATAATAAATGAAGGGCACTGAGGCCATTTGACATCATTCATTAATCCTTGTGCACAAATCTTAAATGACCTACATTTGGAATCAGAGGGTAGAACTATCATCGTCAAGTTGTTATTGTGTGATGAACTACCTTGTAGACTGGATCATCTGTTGGCTGGCTGATCTAGTTCTCTAGTCTTACAGCATCTATATATGAATAGATCAGTAACAACTATAGAAGCTTCTAATGATGTAGAACCACATGAAGCACAGAATTCATGATATGAGATATTCTAGCCTCATAGTGCGAAATCCATTATCCATGTTTGGTTCAAGATGTAGTAGGCATTTGACCTTTCAACCTATCTTGCTGATGTAGTTAGGAGTTCAGACATGTTCTGTTTTGTGGCAATCTTGTGTATGCTAAAAACAATGACCACATGCTTACAAGGAGCCTTTTAGATCTTATTTCAGCAGTTCTAGCTGACTTGTCATATTGTTGACAATGTATCCTTTTGTATCCTTAGAACTGACACCTAAGCTATAATTAGTCCACATGTTTTACTGGGCAAGTAAGCATCATTCTAGTAACTCGATGCAAACTGTGGGGACTATGCTATTACCTTGATAATGCCAACTTTGATCTAACATTTCTTTGTATTTATTTGCCCCATTCGTGACACATGTTGCATTGCTTGAGCCACCGGTCCATTATTTCAGGAACTAGTGGTGCAGCAAAACTTTTGCGTGCTAATGGAATCACGCTCCTCAAAGTGCGTGAGGAGGCAGCGAATGTGCTTGGGAAATCAGAAATGTTTTACTTTAGTCCCATGCATCCACCATTGACAGAAGCTGCACAACGAGCCCTTGATTGGGCTGTCAATGAAAAACTGAAATCAGGTAATTTCTGTTCAACATATGAACTTCCATTGCTGTTCATCACTCAACATATGAATTGCTTCTATGTAGTGTCACCTCCTGATTACACAATTTGATTTGCTTAATTGCTTATAGTATTCAGGTATGTTCACATATGTGTGTTGGTGCCCCCCTAGAAATTAAGCAAGAATGCATTGTTTTCTTAACCCGGAAGTCCTCTCATCACATTGTGTAGTCTATTTTGCCTCCAAATTCCTTAGTTCCCAAAAAGCATGCTATCGTGGACATACTTTAGATGGCCCAGAACCCAAGCAACATGACCATGCTGATGCCCGCCGCCCACATGACAAGGGCAGGGATAGAAAACTAGAGAAGGATAGGGACTCTTGATCTATATCTTGATTAATCAAAACGGATAAAATCCCCTGATGTGCATAGATGAGACTACTTTGCTTTTAAGAAACTTATCTCTCGAATTAAGCAAATAGATAACAACTCCAACCAATCTAATCTAATCTCTGACAGAACTAACCTACACTGGGCCTGGGCATGATACTATTCACATGACCAGTACGTGCTAATCCATGTGGTTTGGCGCTGCTCCTTCACATGGGCCTGGCGGATATGACACATGCTCTTTGGTCCTCTTCTTTGCAGGAGGTATCTAGTGCCTCCTATCTTCACGCTGTTAGAGGCGTCAGCGAAAAAGGATCCTCCGCTCATGGTTTATGAACGCTTTTTCCCAGCACCAATGGTCCCTGGTCAATGTGACTTCCGGAATTCTTGCTTTCATAAAACACAGAGTAATAAGCATTGCTTCGTAAAATGTAATTCTGTATTAGCATCACTGGAGATTGAAATTGTAACTGCGTGTATACGTGCTAACCGGTAATCACATTGTTTGCTATATCATTTACTGGTTAGGCTTGTTCCGGCGACAGGGTGTCACTTTATTTCTTTCTATTTGCTTACAATTTCTCTGGGTTCCACACTAGAGGCAGTTGAGCTGGGTTCTAACTTAAACATTTAAATTGCATTCAATTCTTCTGAGAACATGTTTCAAAAACTTGATTTATACTGAATCTGGAAGTATGATGATGCCTCTGAGATGGATTTAACTATGACTTCATCTTGTTGAAACCAATTTCTGGATATCATGAACCCATCTCACTCAAAGGATTTTAGTGCAAATGTTAGCATAAAACAGAAACAACACCAATAAAGGTGTAACAGACTTTTTTTTTGCAAAGTAAAGAAATATCCACCAAACATCAAACCTTACTATGTTTGCAGTGGTGGTACTAAATCATTTGTGATTTAACCCGGATGGAAGATTAACCCAAACCATTCTTCCAATAGTTCAATAAAGCTGTAGCAAGTCTTGTTCAGTGGATATAGTTGTGGCCAGAGGATTAAAACTGATGGTGCTCCGTATTTTGTATGCAACCCATATTGAGCTCAGCTTTAGATGCCTTTTCAGTTCAGCATATCACCATTTGATGATATATTTGTCGGTGTTCGGACCGAGGGGGGTCCTAAACCAACGAGTAAATGCTGCGTGACTCTTTCCTGGATGGTGATGCAAGGAGAACACACGGGGGTTTATCCTGGTTCGGGCAAAAGAAGGCCCTACGTCCAGCGGGGAAGAGAGGTTTGTATTTCCTTGCACCGAGGTGCTCGTGTAGGGGTTACAAGCAGGCGAGAGAGGGTGTCGAGCCCAAGTCTCAAAGAGAAAAAGGAGAAAGGTGGTTGCTTGAGATGTTGATCTCTTGCTTTCGTTGTTCGGTCGGGTGGTTGGTTGTTTCGTCTGTCCGTGATGTTTCTTGTTCGTCCTCCTCCCTCTGTCGAACCCTGGCCTACCCTTTTATAAGGCGAGAGGAGGCCAAGCCGAGGGGAGCCCTGAGGTGATGCTTTGTCGATTCCTGTGGAGTTGACTGTAGCGACGTGCCTCAGGGATGGCCGGCCATCCCTGGGTGCCCTGACGTTGTGGGAGACAAGATGGCGAAATGACCCAGAGCGCCACGCCATACCGTCCTCCGGACTGAGCCGAGCATCGAGGCTGGGTCGAGGCCGGGTCGAGGTCGGGTGGATAAGGCCGAATCCCTGGTATCGCGGGGGACGGACCTTGTCTTATCCTCCCTCGAGGGTGATTGATGATGAATAGTGCGCGGTAGGGTGGATACAGTGACGGCTTTCACCTCCCATCACGGGATGGGCGGTAAAACAGTGAGACTCGACGTCGGTATTGTTCCCACGTTGACCCATGCCGTAGCCATGCCGGTCGGTGGTGGTAGGTAACCGCATTGAATGCTATGTCTTTTGTCCTGGGTAGGTGAAGAAAGGGTGTCGAGGAGCCGGGGCGCGGTCGAGGCACCCCGTCGAGCGGGCCTCGTACGAGTCGGAGCCGGAGCGCGGTCGAGGCACCCCGTCGAGCGGGCCTCGTACGAGTCGGAGCCGGGACGCGGTCGAGGCACCCCGTCGAGCGGGCCTCGTACGAGTCGGAGTCGGGACGCGGTCGAGGCGCCCCGTCGAGCGGGCTATCTTTTCATTGTGGTTTCGGTTATGTTAGTTTTTTGGCGATAGGTGTGGGTACCCCCGTACTGTTGGCACCGACAGTAGCCCCCGAGCCTTTGGGTGAGTGTGTGATCACTCTCCCAGAGGTTGGTCAGAACTGGAGTCGTAGCGTCGTGATTTTTCCGGTGGGGGCGCGCGAGCGCACCCGCCGGGTGTAGCCCCCGAGGCCTTGGTGGAGTATGGAGACTCCTCCGAGGTCTTGTTCGCGTTTGATTGGGGGACATTTCGTTGCGGTCAAGCCCCCGAGCCTCGTGCGCGCGAGGTCGATCAGGGTCCCGGCCGTCTTTCGCTGTGCGACCCTCACGCTCCTTTTTCGAAAAAAGGAGGGGTGGAGAATGTCGTACTACCCTCGTTTGGGCCCGAGTTACGACGATCTCCGGTGAGCTGCTAGCGGGGGAATCCGAGTGAGAACCCGTGCCCCGTTCGTTAGGGGTCGGCTAGTGGCCCGGAGGCGCCCTCAAAAATGCCAAGAAGCGGTCGTGTGGATCTCGATTCCCTTCGACAGGATTCGAGGGCTCGATGCCTCCCCCGGAGGGATTCCTACCACAACCTTCTCCTTCGGCCTCGAATACGTCCTGGGGTGCCTCGAGAGCGTGGCTCGAGCCCTTGGCCATGTACGGGCGCACCCTGGGTCGTCCCTAACTCTATTGCTCGAGGGCAGCTGTCGAACCCCGTTCGAGGGCCAGCTTTCGCTCCCTCGAGACTTATTGCGGGCTTCGCACCCATTTTTGTGGTCGGGACCCCGAGCCTCGCACGCACGAGGTCGATCAGAGTCCCGGCCGTCTTTCGCGACCCTCACGCTCCTTTTTCGAAAAAAGGAGGAGGGGTGGAGAATGTCGTACTACCCTCGTTTGGGCCCGAGTTACGACGATCTCCGGTGAGCTGCTAGCGGGGGAATTCGAGTGAGAACCCGTGCCCCGTTCGTTAGGGGTCGGCTAGTGGCCCGGAGACGCCCTCAAAAATGCCAAGAAGCGGTCGTGTGGATCTCGATTCCCTTCGACAGGATTCGAGGGCTCGATGCCTCCCCCGGAGGGATTCCTACCACAACCTTCTCCTTCGGCCTCGAATACGTCCTGGGGTGCCTCGAGAGCGTGGCTCGAGCCCTTGGCCATGTACGGGCGCACCCTGGGTCGTCCCTAACTCTGTTGCTCGAGGGCAGCTGTCGAACCCCGTTCGAGGGCCAGCTTTCGCTCCCTCGAGACTTATTGCGGGCTTCGCACCCATTTTAGACATACCTGGAGATATTTCGTTGGCCGGGCGCGTTTTTTCGGGAGACGAGATCGGCGCGGTATCGGCGTATGGTTACGACGTGGGGAGCGGCCACGTGCTCAGTTCCTGCGAGATATAAGGAAACGGTTAGGTGAGCGGGTTTATCGTGAAAAACTGCTCCTTACTTTTCGCGCGGCCGTTGGGCTTCCGTTCGGGCATATAAAGCTAAGGCCTTGGGGTCTCCGTTCCCCACCGGTTACTCGCATCCCTGCAATCCTTTGCCCTAGACATCCCCTGCCACATCGCGTTCTCCGCCCGTCTTGCCGCAGCCACCGCATCCTTTCCTTCCATCCCCCTCCCGACGACATCGATGGCAGGAAAGAGCCAGATCCTTCCCGCCGACGACTGGGCCGCCTCCTCGGTGACGGAGAGGAGGTTAGAGGAGTTGGTCGAGGACGGGCTGCTGCGGCCGAGGACGAACTTGGCGCAGCCGGAGTGGGTGGCGCCGCCCCCCGCCCACCAGGAGCCAGTGCCCCCTGAAGGGTACGTGGTGAGCTTCGTTAGCTTTCATGAGCGGGGGTTCGGCGTGCCGGCGTCGGTCTTCATGCGTGCGCTCCTCCACTACTACCGGGTGGAGCTTCACCACCTTTCCCCCAACGCCGTCGCGCAGGCCGCCATCTTTGCAGCGGTCTGCGAGGGCTACCTCGGGGTGGAGCCACAGTGGAACTTGTGGCTTCACCTTTTCAAGGCCGAGCTCTTCGCCAAGAGGGCGGGGGAGAAAGGCGTCCTGTGCGCGGCCCGAGTGGGGAGCTGCGTGCTGTAGGTGAGATCGGGTCGGACGGATCTATACATCCCGGCCCGACTCATCTCCTCGAACAGTGGGTGGCACGAGGGTTGGTTCTACCTCCGCAATGATGAAAATCAGTTGCCGAGGTACACCGGCCGCGTGCTGACTGCTCGGGAAGAGCATTGGTCGTACGGAGTGCCCGAGGCTGAGAAGACGCGCTTGGATCCGCTGCTGGCGGCGCTGCAGCAGCTTCGCCTTCGGGGCCTGACGGCTGCGGCGGTGGCTGCGGGCTTCCATCGCCGCAGAGTGATGCCGTTGTGCCAGCGTCGTCTCCGCCTGGACCAGATGACTCCGGAGGCGAACCTGGAGGGTACCCGGATGTCCCACGAATCCCTCACCCTTGAGGAGGTCCTCCGGCGGGCTCGCCGGATGGTTGGGAACTTCAAGGCGGAGGAGGCCAATCAGGTTCCCATGAGGCCTACCGAAGGGTGCGAATCCGTGGTACGTATCCCGGGGCTGAGGTATTGCTATTCTTGTTTTTCCGTGGATTTCGCTGATGTGGTCGAGGCCGGCGTGTAGGATTTGTCGGCGTTGCGGGAAACTCGCCCACCAGTCCCGGAGGACCGGCCCGCCCGGGAGGCTCGACGCCTGCATGCTTCCCAGAAGAAGCAGGCCAAGGAGACGGCCAAGAAGCGGGCGATCCGCAAGGCCAAGAAGGCGGAGGCGTTGAAGAAGCGCCGGCGCCAGCAAGCCATCGACTGAGTGCCCCTGTCGCCATCGCCTTCCGAGACAGTCTCGGGGGAGGACGACGGCAACAGCGACGAAGATGACGATGCCCTGTCGCGGTATGAGATTGCGACCAGGCTTGGGGATCTCCCCGACATTCGCCCCCTGCTGGAGCCCATCAGGGGGGGTCCTCCTCGGTCGTCGTGGTCGAGGAGGTCGAGGGGAAGAAGGTGGAGAAGGAATCTGGCCCCTCGAGGGGAGGGGCCGTTTTACCCCGGACCCGGCGAGAGGGGTCGACGGGGACGTCCGCACCAGCCGGGGCCTCGCAAGCTCCGGCAGGGGCGGAGACGGTGGTACCGGCGTCGTCATCAGCGGCGGCGCCGGCAGGAGTAAGGACCCGAGGCCAGCTGGCCTCGGGAGCACAAAGGGCACAGGGCGGTGTGTCGACCGGAGCTCCCAGGAGCGCTCGGCCCGCTGGTGAGGCCGCCGCGAGGCCACCAGCGGCCGTCCCGGGAGGCTCGAGCCGCGCAGGGTCGAGGTACTTGGTGCCGATTTCCGGGTAAGTATCTCAACTTGGTTGTCCTGCCTTTCCCAAAGTCCGTCGGCTGACAATTCTTCTTACTTCGCAGGCTGAAGCGGAAGGCGGAGCCAATGGGGCCTACCCCTGTGAAGTCGCTGCGAGCCAGCGCCGTTGTTCTCAACCGGACGGCGGAGCAGGACGCGGCCTGGGTTCGTCAGGTCGAGGCCGCGAAAGGGCGCCTGCGACATCAACAAGGGTCAGCCGACGCCGCGGCGGTTGCCGGCCCGGAGTCCGCCGTCGAGGGGGCCGAACCGGCAAAGGCGGCGGCTCTTGTCGTGGTCGAGGCGGGGCCCCGGCCGTCGGGGACGGCCGAGGCTGCCGTTGCGGTCGCGACGCGGGCGGGTGCTGACGTGACCAGGGAGGAGGTCGCGTCGGTGTCAGGGCAAGAGACGGTCCTGGCGAAGGGGTCGCAGCCGCGACAAGGCCCGTTGGCAGAGCCAGCGGGCATGGTGGAGATCGGGGCGGTCGAGCCCCTATCCGGAGCACCCGAAGAAGAGGCGCCGGCTCCGGCGGTGCCGACGGTCGAGGCGAGGGTACCGGGGCCGTCGTCGGTCGAGGTGCCGGCTCCGGTGGCGCCGGCGGTCGTAAGTGCCCGCCCTCACGCTTCCCTCGACAACATCCCCCTGGACAAGGGAAAACAAACGATAGGGGTCGAGGGGGGTGAGGTCGCGGACCAGGCCGGTGTCGCGACGGCCGTTGGAGAGGTAGATACCGCGGGCGAGGCCGGTCCTTCCGCGGGACCGGGAGACGGCCCGGCCGGGTCGTCCTCCTCGTGGCCCGACATCGCCGCGCTGGCGATAGCGCGGGTCGAGGCGGAGCTGCCGAAGTGGGGGGGGGGGCGTCCCTTGAGTTCAGGGACGCTACGAACCCCGACGCCGAGCCCGTCTTTGTCCTTAGCGACAAAGACGAGGTGCACCGATGGGAGTACCTCGAGGGCGTCCGCCAGCACCTCGACCGGTTGCTTCGAGTGGCGTCCGGCGCTGTGCGGAGTATGGGGGATGCCACCGAGGTATGATCGATCCGTCGGCTCGCTTGATAGGCTGTTTTTTCTTCGGATTTGTGACCTTTTCGAATCGCGTTCAGGAGCTGAAGGAGTACTCCCGCCGCAAGTCGCTCTTCATCCGGGACGAGAGTGGCGTGTGGGGCGCGTTGTCTCAGCAACGGGTTCTGGTCGAGGAGGCCCAGAAACGGCTATCCGATCGGAACGCCGAGATGGCTGATCTGCGCGTCGCATACGCCACATTGAAGGAAGAGGCGGCGCAGGCATGGGCGGCCGAGGCCGTGATGCGCACAAGCCTGGACAAGGCTCGGGAGGAGGCTACCCAGGCGCGCAGGGATCTCGAGCCCTTGTCTGCGCGGGTGAAGGAGCTCGAGGAGGATGTTTCCCAGGTCAGTCTTCAGCGCGACGCCTTCCATGCCGAGATCACGACGCTGCAGGGAGCCGTCCAAAAGAAGGACGCAGCTCTCGAGTCTGCTCGGCAGGAGGTCGAGGCGCTAAAGGCAGCCATCCGTGAGAAGGACAGCACCTTCCTGGGGCTCGAGCGAACATGTGGGGGGCTCCGCGACGAGGTCGTGGGCCTGCAGACCCACGTCGAGGGTAAGTGTGGTTGTTATAGTCACGACGTTGAAGGCCCCGCGTTGGGCACTAATTTGTTTGTCGTGTTTCAGAGCTGGAGAGAGAGAACCGAGAGGCCCAATCGTGCGCCAACTCCTTCCAGAGCCCCTTCGAAGCCGAGGTCCGGAGGACCCAACTTCTCCAGGGCGCAATCACCACTGTGTGTGATGGCCTAGGGGTCGAGCCCGACACCGACACCGGGGAAGATGTTCCGGGGAACTCCTTCGTCCGACGGATGGTGGCGCTGGGCCGCCTTGCCCGGGAGAAGATACGGAACGGCCTCCATCACGGCGTGAAGAGGGCGCTGGCCGTCGTCCGTTCGGGGTTTGTGTTTGACATGAGGCTCGTTGCCGAGGGCTTCATCACAGACCCCGATCGGACGGACGAGGAGAACGAGGACGCCTGCGTGGAGCTGATCGAAGCCGCCGAAGAGCCTGGGAGTCGTCTGGCCTCGCTTTTTGAAGCCGAGGTGGTTCCTCCTGCCGACGACGAAGGCCTGTGAGCCAAATCTGGGCATGAAGGCCCATGTAATAAGTTAGTATCTCGAATTTTGATCGTGGTGGCCGCGGAGGCCTAAAAGACTCGAAACATAAACCGGTTCGCGGTTGATTTAGTTTTACTCGAGCTTTTCTTCCCTTTATCGCACGGATCGTGTTCTCGCGTGATTTACCTAGCGCGCAGCTACATCCTTTGGCGTAAGGGAGCGAGTGGAGGTACCGTAGCCTCGGAGGCGTAAGTGATCTCGCGGCTCGACTGCCCTCGAGCTTCAGGGTGATGTTGCGGCCTAGTAAATCGTGTGAGAGCCTGATCTAAGCGACAGGGGGTATGTTCTTTTTTAATTTTAGGAACCGTTGTTTAGATCTTCTCAGCGTGAAGGCGTACCTCTAAAAGGCGCAAGGGTCGAGTGGAGGTACCGTAGCCTCGGAGGCGTAGGTGATGCTCCAGGCTCGAGAGCCCTTTCGAACCTTAGGGTGCTCTTTCAGCGAAGTCGATCTAAGAAACGGTTCTTAAATTTAAAAAAGAGCACAAGTTTTTTCGGTTTTTCGGGGACCGGGGGTTCCCCCCTTGCCAGTCCCCGAGGGAGGGTCGACTCTGGGAGTGCAGAGTCGATCCTTCCTCATTACGAAACGAGAAATTTTGAACATCGCTGTATTCTTTATTGACGAAAAAGAAAATACAGAGCCTCGAGGCTTTTTAAGGAAAGAAGCGACGTAGCTGTTCAATGTTCCAAGCGTTGGTGAGGGTTTCGCCCTTCTCGTTGGATAGCTTGTAGGTGCCCGGCTTTAGTACTTCTACGATGATGTACGGCCCTTCCCATGGTGGTGTGAGCTTGTGCCGTCCCTTGGTGTTCTGGTTCCGCCGCAGCACCAAGTCACCAACGTTGAGGTCACGCTTGCGGACGTATCTGTCGTGGTAGCGTCGGAGACCCTGCTGGTACCTGGCAGAATGCAACAGAGCCACATCTCGGGCTTCCTCGAGCTGGTCGAGGGCGTCCTGTCTTGTGGCGTCGTTGTGCCCTTCGTTGTATGCCTTCAACCTCGGGGACCCGTATTCTATATCGGTTGGTAGCATAGCCTCAGACCCGTAGACTAAGAAGAACGGAGTGAACCCCGTGGCTCGACTCGGCGTTGTTCTTAGGCTCCACAGGACCGAGGGTAGCTCGGCAGCCCATTTTTTTCCATGTTTGTTTAGTTTGTCAAAGATTCTGGGCTTAAGGCCTTGTAGAACCATGCCGTTGGCACGTTCCACTTGCCCGTTTGTTTTTGGATGAGCCACGGCCGACCAGAGCACACGGATGTGGTGGTTGTCGCAGAAATCCAAAAACTTCTTGCCAGTGAACTGGTTGCCGTTGTCCGTGATGATACAGTTGGGGACCCCGAAGCGATGAACAATGTTAGTGAAGAAGAGTACAGCTTGTTCGGACCTGATGCTGGTGATAGGGCGGGCCTCGATCCACTTAGAGAATTTGTCGATTGCGACGAGCAAGTGGGTGAAGCCGCCGGTCGTCCTTTTCAATGGTCCGACAAGGTCGAGCCCCCAAACGGCGAACGGCCATGTGATGGGGATAGTTTGTAGGGCATGTGCCGGAAGATGAGTCTGTCTCGCATAGTACTGACAACCCAGCAGGAGCGTACTAGCTTGACAGCGTCGGAGACCGCGGTCGGCCAATAGAATCCTTGTCGAAAGGCGTTTCCGACAAGGGTTCGAGGCGCAGCGTGGTGACCGCAAGCCCCCGAGTGAAGATCGCCGAGCAGATTTCTGCCTTGCTCTTTCGTGATGCAACGTTGGAGGATACCGGTAGGGCTACGACGGTAGAGCTCCCTGCTGTCGCCCATGATCACAAAAGTTTTGGCCCGGCGTGCGATCCGTCGAGCCTCAGTCCTATCCGAGGGGAGGTCCCCCTGGATGAGGTAGTCGAGGTACGGGACGCGCCAATCAGGCTCGAGGTCAGACGGTGACGTCGAGTCTTCCACCTGCATGGCTTCAGCCCCGGTCGAGGGGGCTTCTGCCTCAGGTGGAAGGTCGATCGACGCCTCGTCGACCCCCCCGTCTGTCCTGAGGTCGATGGATGGGCGCTGAAGGTCTTTCGTGAAGACGTCCGGTGGAACCGTGGCTCGACCGGACGCGATTTTTGCCAGTTCATCAGCGGCCTCATTATACCTGCGTGCGATGTGGTTGAGCTCAAGGCCGTGAAACTTGTCCTCGAGGCGCCGTACTTCTTGGCAGTAGGCCTCCATCTTGGGGTCGCGGCAGCTCGAGTTCTTCATCACCTGATCGATCACGAGTTGAGAGTCGCCTCGGACGTCGAGGTGTTGGACCCCAAGCTCGATGGCGATTCTCAACCCCGTGACGAGTGCCTCGTATTCGGCGACGTTGTTAGATGCAGGGAAATGAAGCCGGATGACGTAGCGCATGTGAACCCCGAGGGGTGGGACGAAGAGCAAGCCCGCGCCTGCTCCCGTTTTCATCAATGACCCATCGAAGTACATGGTCCACAGCTCCGCCTGGAGCTGTGCAGGGGGGAGTTGTGTGTCAGTCCACTCGGCCAGAAAATCTGCTAATACTTGTGACTTGATAGCTTTTCGCGGCGCATAGGACAATGCCTCGCCCATGAGCTCGACCGCCCATTTGGCAATCCTACCCGAGGCTTCCCGGTTCTGGGCTATCTCTCCCAAGGGGAAAGAAGAAACCACAGTAACCGGGTGACCCTCGAAGTAGTGTCGGAACTTGCGCCGTGTCAAGATGACAGCATACAGCAATTTCTGGATCTGTGGGTATCGACACTTTGTCTCTGAGAGCACCTCGCTAACGAAATAGACCGGCCTCTAGACGAGCAAGGTGTGTGCCTCCTCGGCCCGTTCGACAACCAGGGCAGCACTGACTACTTGTGATGTCGCGGCGACATAGAGTAGGAGTGGTTCCCCCGGGGTCGGAGGGACGAGGATCGGTGAGCTAGAGAGGGTGGCTTTCAGTTTCGTGAGAGCCTCCTCAGCCTCGAGGTTCCAGGAAAAATGGTCCGATTTCCGCAAGAGACGGTACAGAGGGAGTGCTTTTTCGTCGAGGCGCGAAATGAAACGACTGAGTGCCGCCAAGCAACCTGTGACTCTCTGTACGCCTTTGAGATCTCGGATGGGGCCCATCTTGGTGATTGCAGAGATTTTTTCAGGGTTGGCCTCGATGCCACGTTTAGATACGATAAACCCTAAAAGCATACCTCGTGGGACGCCGAAGACACATTTCTCTGGATTGAGTTTGATGCTTTTTGCTCTGAGGCAATTGAATGCAACGTCGAGGTCGCCGACCAGATCGCCGGCACGTTGGGTTTTGACCACGATGTCGTCGACGTAAGCCTCGACGGTCGACCCAATGTGCCCCCCAAAAACATGTTGCATGCATCGCTGGTACGTTGCCCCTGCGTTCCGGAGACCGAAGGGCATCGTAACGTAGCAATACATGCCGAATGGGGTGATGAATGAAGTCGCGAGCTGGTCGGACTCCTTCATTTTGATTTGGTGGTAACCGGAATATGCATCTAAGAATGAGAGAGTTTCACATCCCGCGGTGGAATCAACGATTTGATCAATGCGTGGCAAAGGGAAGGGAACTTTCGGACATGCTTTATTTAAACCAGTATAGTCTACGCACATCCTCCATTTCCCACTCTTTTTTCTAACTAAGACAGGATTAGCTAGCCACTCGGGATGATGAACCTCCTTGATGAACCCGGCCTCCAACAGTTTGTGTATCTCCTCGCCGATGATCCTGCGCTTCTCCTCGTCGAAGCGGCGCAGGCGTTGCTTCACCGGTTTGGATCCGGCCCGGATCTCCAAGGCGTGCTCGGCGACTTCCCTGGGTATGCCCGGCATATCCGAGGGACTCCACGCAAAGATGTCGACGTTCGCGCGGAGAAAGTCGACGAGCACTGCTTCCTATTTAGGATCGAGGGTGGCGCTGACGTTCAGCGCCCTCCCCTTGGGATCAGCGGGGTCGAGGGGTACGAGCTTGACGTCTTCGGCGGGCTCGAAGCTGCCGGCATGACGTTTTGGGTCGGGGATCGCATTGGCTAGACCGTCGAGGTCTGCGGCCAAGATCGCTGACCCAAAGACAGCCTCGCCGTGCTCGACGCACTCGACGTCGCACTCGAAGGCATGTTCAAACGAGGGCCCCACGGTGATGACACCGTTTGGGCCAGGCATTTTGAGCTTGAGGTAGGTGTAGTTCGCGATCGCCATGAACTTGGCGTAGCATGGGCGTCCCAGGATAGCGTGGTACGTTCCACGGAATCCGACCACTTCGAAAGTGAGAGTTTCCTTTCGGAAGTTGGCCGGTGTGCCAAAGCAAACAGGCAGATCGACCCGCCCGAGGGGTTCCGGCCGTTTCCCTGGCACGACTCCGTGGAAGCCCCCGACGCTAGGCTGGAGGCGCGCTCTGTCGACCCCCAAGAGGTCGAGGGTCTGAGAATAGATAATGTTGAGGCTGCTTCCGCCGTCCATGAGCACTTTGGTGAGGCGTGTGTTAGCGATGACGGGGTCAACGACGAGTGGATAGACCCCCGGGTTGGGGACGTAGTCTGGGTGGTCATCACGGTCGAAAGTGATGGCCACCGCAGACCAATCAAGGAAACGGGGTACTGCCGATTGTACGGAGAAGACCTCGCGCCGTTCTCGCTTGCGCTGACGCGCAGAGAGGCAGGTCGAGGGTCCTCCGTAGATCATGTAGCAGTCGCGGATCTCGGGAAATTCCCCGTCCTTGTCGTCACCCTTAGGGTCCTCCCCCTTGTCGTCCTTCTTGGCGCCGGCACCCCCGAAGTACCTGCGCAGCATGTGACAATCCTCGAGGTTATGGTTAGTGAGTCCCTTGTGGTAGGGACACGGCTCTTTGAGCATTTTGTCGAAGACGCCCCCACCGGGGGGGCCTCGAGGTTTCTTGTGCTCGGTAGCAGCGACGAGCTCGTCGGCCGGGGCCTCGAGCTTGCCCTGCTGGCCTTTCTTCTTGCGGTTGTTTCTCTTGGGGCCTCGGGTGGAACTCGCGGGGTCGTCGACCTTCTGCTCCTCCCTCGCCGGCTCGCCGCCAAAGATCGCACTAACCGCCTCCTCGCCGGAGGCGAAGTTGGTGACGATGTCCATCAATCCGTTGGCAGTGAGCGGGGTGTTACGGCCCAACTCCCGGACCAACTCCTTACAGGTGGTACCGGAGAGGAAGGCCGTAATCACGTCGGAATCGGTGATGTTGGGGAGCTCGGTGCGCTGCCGGGAGAAGCGCCGGATGTAGTCCCGGAGGGACTCATCTGGTTTCTGCTTGCAGCCCCGGAGGTCCCACGAGTTGCCGGGGCGCATGTAGGTTCCCTTGAAATTTCCCTCGAACACCCTCACGAGATCGTCCCAGTCGTGGATCTGCCAAGGCGGGAGATCCTCGAGCCAGGCTCGGGCGGTGTCGGAGAGGAACAGGGGAAGTTGCCGAATGATGACCCGGTCGTCGGTGGCCCCGCCCAACTGACACGCCAAGCGGAAATCGGCGAGCCAAAGTTCGGGTTTGGTCTCGCCGTTATACTTGGTGAGAGTCGTGGGGGGACGGAACCGAGCCGGGGGCACTGTCTCACGGATTGCCCTACTGAACACCCGAGGGCCTGGAGGTTCGGGTGAAGGGCTACGGTCTTCCGAGCTGTCGTAGCGTCCGCCCCTGTGGACGTGATAGCCTCGAGCCACACCGTCACCGTGTTTGCGTGTGCGACGCTCGACGATGTTGCCATGGGTGTCTCGAGGCTCGCGGTCGTTGGCGATGGGCTCAGGGGCCGGTGCTTCCCGGTTTCGCCGGGCAGGCTCGGGATGAACCGAGGCTTCCCTCTCCTGTCGGGAAGGCTCGAGGGTCCGCTCCGAGGCTGCTTCGCGCCGCCTCGAGGCAGAGCTCTCGGCCTGCTGCATGGCGGCAGTCTCGAGGAGTCCTCGGATTTCGTCTCGAGCCCGACGGGCGTCAGGGTTTGACGGCTCGGGCATGTTGCGCAGGAGCATGGCAGCGGCGACAACGTTTTGGCTGGCTCGAGCGAAAACCGGGGGGTCGACCGCCCGGTCCTCGTCGATGCGACGGTTGACGTCGCGAGCCCTCTCACGAGCTCTCCCGCCAAATGCGTGTTCCGCACGCTCACGCTCGAGGGTTTGCTGGAGAAGATCCAGGTTTTCGCGTTCCTCGTCAAGCTGGTCCTGCAACTCGCGAAACTGTTCGAGCTGCGCTCCTTGATCCGCAAGGAACCGAGGCTCGTTTCGCTCGGCAGGAAGCTCGACATGAGGGGGCGTGTGCCTTTCTTCGACCGGCTCTTCGTCCTCTGATTCCGATGTGCTTTCAACGTCGATGTTGAAGCACTCACGAGTCGGATCATAGGTGTCGTCAGCCGAGTCGGAGTCAGGTGCGCCAAAGTAGTAATATGACGGAGGAATGTGTGGCCGATGCCAACCATCACCGAGGTGGTGACGTGGAGAAGCAGTCACACGAGGTTCTGTTTCAGGTGTCTCCGTAGAGTCCCGATAATCAGAAGCCGGCGTGGACGCGACTAGGTCCAGAGTGGAGCGTAGATGGTGTCCGGGGAGTTCCTCGTAAGCGCTCATGCGAGTGCTCACGGAGGATGCATACACCCGGGCGACCGAGTCTAGTCCAAACGGGAATGGTGATGGGGACGTCACTGCCCGTGGCGAAATAGATGCTACGGACAGTGGTGTCTCACCGGACGGGGGAGCGGCGGGATTCCTCGTCGGCACCCGACCCTCAGCCAGGCTCATCCTTCCCAAATCTTCCAAAAGGAGATCTGGGCTGGCGCCTGTCTGGGGGGTGCCGGACCGGGGGATCCCATCGCCCTTCGCGAGGTGGAGACGG
Organism: Saccharum hybrid cultivar R570; assembly: GCA_038087645.1. Lineage (NCBI taxonomy): Eukaryota > Viridiplantae > Streptophyta > Magnoliopsida > Poales > Poaceae > Saccharum > Saccharum hybrid cultivar. The sequence continues at coordinate 18,188,998 of JAQSUU010000012.1, forward strand.
TGGTTGTACCGGGCTCGCCGTCGCCGGGCGGCCCGCGACCGCCTGGAGCGACGGTGCCGGTTGACTGCTCCCCCGGGCTGGGAGAGCTCGTAATCTTCGTCGGTTGGGTGCCTGGGTGGGAGTAGGACCATGTCGTAGCCAGAGCCGAGCGACATGAACTCCAAACTCCCAAACCAGATCACCGTACCCAACGGGATCGGGCGTTCGTAGTTAGCCATCCAGGAAGAACGGCGACAAAGCGAGGTTTGCACGCAGCGAACCCCTACCTGGCGCGCCAACTGTCGGTGTTCGGACCGAGGGGGGTCCTAAACCAACGAGTAAATGCTGCGTGACTCTTTCCTGGATGGTGATGCAAGGAGAACACACGGGGGTTTATCCTGGTTCGGGCAAAAGAAGGCCCTACGTCCAGCGGGGAAGAGAGGTTTGTATTTCCTTGCACCGAGGTGCTCGTGTAGGGGTTACAAGCAGGCGAGAGAGGGTGTCGAGCCCAAGTCTCAGAGAAAAAGGAGAAAGGTGGTTGCTTGAGATGTTGATCTCTTGCTTTCGTTGTTCGGTCGGGTGGTTGGTTGTTTCGTCTGTCCGTGATGTTTCTTGTTCGTCCTCCTCCCTCTGTCGAACCCTGGCCTACCCTTTTATAAGGCGAGAGGAGGCCAAGCCGAGGGGAGCCCTGAGGTGATGCTTTGTCGATTCCTGTGGAGTTGACTGTAGCGACGTGCCTCAGGGATGGCCGGCCATCCCTGGGTGCCCTGACGTTGTGGGAGACAAGATGGCGAAATGACCCAGAGCGCCACGCCATACCGTCCTCCGGACTGAGCCGAGCATCGAGGCTGGGTCGAGGTCGGGTCGAGGTCGGGTGGATAAGGCCGAATCCCTGGTATCGCGGGGGACGGACCTTGTCTTATCCTCCCTCGAGGGTGATTGATGATGAATAGTGCGCGGTAGGGTGGATACAGTGACGGCTTTCACCTCCCATCACGGGATGGGCGGTAAAACAGTGAGACTCGACGTCGGTATTGTTCCCACGTTGACCCATGCCGTAGCCATGCCGGTCGGTGGTGGTAGGTAACCGCATTGAATGCTATGTCTTTTGTCCTGGGTAGGTGAAGAAAGGGTGTCGAGGAGCCGGGGCGCGGTCGAGGCACCCCGTCGAGCGGGCCTCGTACGAGTCGGAGCCGGAGCGCGGTCGAGGCACCCCGTCGAGCGGGCCTCGTACGAGTCGGAGCCGGGACGCGATCGAGGCACCCCGTCGAGCGGGCCTCGTACGAGTCGGAGTCGGGACGCGGTCGAGGCGCCCCGTCGAGCGGGCTATCTTTTCATTGTGGTTTCGGTTATGTTAGTTTTTTGGCGATAGGTGTGGGTACCCCCGTACTGTTGGCACCGACAATATTCCAAGATGAGTGTCCACTTAACTTACAACAGGACCATTGTTTGTTCCATGTATTGTATTTTGATGAGGGGATTTGGTTGGGATTTATCTCATTTTGTGTGGGATCATATTTATTCCATGTATTGCATCTGAATGAGAGGAACCAGCCCATAGAAGCGTTCTTGGGTTGACGCAGGCATGCAAAACTGAAGTCTTGTCTCTCTGCCTAATACTGTTCTGATGGGTCATGATTTATGAATGCTTAAGCTTGAAGGTGCAATAGACCATGAATTGAAGATTATACTTGATCCAGTCTGACATGAGATTTGAAGGCTTGGAGTTTGTTTGTGCTTTTGGTACTTAGAGCACATTTCTGTCCTGATGCCATTTTTGTTCTCTCTCTGTGAACAGGACCTTGAATTTAGGGGGTGTTTGGTTCGAGGAGTTAAAGTTTAACAAACACTGTAGCACTTTCGTCTTATTTGACAAAAAAATCCAATCTTGGACTAATTAGGCTTAATAGATTCGTCTCGTAAATTACTCCTAATCTGTGCCGATATGCATGCAATTAGTCTACATTTAGTACTCCATGCATTTGAGGGAACATTGATGTGATGGGAGTTAAACTTTAACAAGTTGAAACCAAACAGGCCCTTAGGTCATGCACTCTTGGTATTGAATGGTTGGGTAGGCATCAACTACAGTACTAGTTTTGAATTATTATTAAGAAGCCGTGCACGAAATGACTATCTCAAGGTCATACTGTAGCTGTGGTGTGGCCTAGACTCTAGAGTGTGCTTGCATTGTTTGAGTAGGTGTGTTGTTAATTTTGGGCCTAGAGACTAGTTTATAAGATTAGAGGTCTGGTGAATTTTCGGGACTAAAGACCCATGGCCCCCACTTGATTAGACTGAGAGTTCCAGTGGTTGATAATTTTTTTTTTGAACAAATAGTGGTTGATAAGTTTTGAATGGAGATTGTCCTGAAGGTTAGTGCAATTCGAGTGCACACAGAGTTTTACGGTTCTTCATGTTCTACTTGGTTCTTTTTTTTTAGCTTATTTCAGTTACCTTTATGTTGTTGATCCCCCTATATGTTGGGTGCCTGATCTGTATGTCTGGAGCATAGTTGGTTTTGATTTCTACTCTATTTATTTTTTGTTCCATGTGGTTCAACTTATAATCTAATTTTGGTGCTTTGTTTTTGTTTTAACTGAACTGTGTGTTTAGGTGAGGATGGAGAAGTAACTGCCAATCATTTGCTACTGGGGATATGGTCAGATAAAGAGTCAGCCGGTCATAAAATCCTGGAATCGCTTGGATTTGACGATGAGAAAGCCAGTTTACTGGCCAAAACGGTAATATTATTATATTCTCCATGCAAAAGGTGTATACTGCACAATGGATCATTTCATGGTTTCTCAAATCTTCTATTTATCCACTGCAGGCTGATCAAGAGGCTGCAATGAGTCCTAGATAGCAAAGAGATCACCAAATTTATTCTTCAACTTAAGTTGGCATTGTGCACTAGCTGTATGCACTTCTTGGCGCCTCAAGACGTTGACCTGAAGAGGCTGCTGCTACAACATTTAGGACTTATCGAGATGTGTTGGGTCAAATATGATATTTGTACTCTCGCGATTGCCGATGCCTGTCAAAACATTGCGATTTGTTTGTCACTGTGAATGCTTCTGTTCCTTTCTCAGCTGGATTTGTGAACTGCTCGTAGAAAACAAAAAACCTTGCAGGGTTCAGTGGGCTTGACGAGTCCTTCAAAATGTTTGTTCACTCTGCAGCCTGAATCCTGACAGGCAAGAATTTCATCGGAAGTCACTGGTATTCTGTATCCGCAGATTTTGAATGAATCTATTGGGACACATTCATTGGATGCAAATGACATACCAAAGGAAGTCTTTTTAAAAGAATTATTGTGTGCCATTTGTCAGGGAAAAGCATATATTAGTAGTACTTTCTCTATCAGTTTCCAGGCAGGGGAAGCTGCACGCACTTTACACCAAATCTGCACGAGGTTGGTACTTGCACTATGCTTTGATTCCAAGAACATCCACCTCGATATCTTTTGCATTGTTTATTATCGCTATTCACCCATTGTGCGTCAGAATTCTGCTTATTTGCCAGGGCACTAATAAGCTGATGGTGACTATCAGGAAGTTACACACTGCGTTCTTGGACGGAGAGGCGTCATGCCCTGACACGAAGCATGCACAGACTGAAAGCCGACGCCATGCCGGTGGCCTGGCGCAGTCCTGCGCTTAGGTTTCAGCTCCGGAGTCCCCATCAGGCATTCATCTGCCACCGAAAGAACATCCCCTTCCTATTGGGTAGGAACTGAGAGAGATGGATGGGATGGAACGGGCAGCACAGCACGTGCGTGCCGCATGCTTCCCGTTTAATTTGGGCTAGCATGGGAAGCAACAGGATTAATGGCAGGATTACTCTTCCGTGTCAGCAACCGCACATAAACTTTGAATCAAGTCTGGTGTCATCTTTTCAGCTTCTGGGTGGGATATCTACGCATCAGACTCGTTGATGATCCCATCTTCCAAGCTGCTGACACTACAAGGAGCACTGGAGCAGGCTACGCAGTTACTTACATGTACTGCTGGAGGCCAGAAAGTGTAAAACTTGAAGCCTCGTGCTTAAGTACAAAGCTGGGATTAAACAAACCTCCAAATTTAATGAACATTAACAGATGAGCAAGCAAGAATTGACGTGCAACTCCGTGTTGACTTGACTTCTTTCTTGTCATGTACTGTAACATGTCCACCAAGCGTGTGGAGGCATAATGGCAGGGTATAAACAACACGAGAGTTTCACTTCTCCAAAGCATGTATAGAGTATAGTACTATTTTTTCAGCGTCTCTTTTCTTCAGTTCCTTCGAATGTTTGCATCAAAAAGCATGTAGTACCCCCGGCTTGTTTATTCCTTGGTTGGAGTTCCCTTGGGTCCTAATTCAGATCTCTTTGGGAGCAGTGGCCAGTGACCATCCCAAGTCTCCTCCACACTATTAAACTAAGCGCTGTCAAATCTCTAGCTTCTCTTCCACATGCATGCATGAATGGTGCATCCATGAGCACTGTAGTCTGTAGAGCTCTACTAGATTTCACAGCTCAAGACTAAACAAGGCCATACTCTTCCTCTACTAGCTGCTAAAGGGTTTGATTGCTAGCGTGCTCGCCTTTGTTTTTTCAGCCTCGCACGTGCCATCTATTGGGCCATGCATGTAGGGGTGTACTCCCCGAACTGCTGTACTGAAAAGTGAAAATTTTTAGGAAGTGAGTGGCAGGTTCTCCCCACATGGAAGACTTAGAGACTGTTTGGTTACCGGCCGTTGTCAGCCACACATGTTGCGGTGTTGCCATAAAAGTCTGACAGAGAAATTGGCCGCCACAGTTATGGTGAGATTTCCACCTTCATCCAATTTAAAAAGTTATAGAAGACCTCAACCCAATGCTCAACCAAACAGATGTTTTATGACTATGACAGCCTTAACTTTGCTGTGGCATGCAGTGGCGGGCAACCAAATGCCCCCTTAACCTGCACTGCCAACAGAGCTGGGTGGGAGTCTGGATTTTCAGAAGTCTCTCGTCCTCCAGGTGTACCGCTTCCTGCTCCATCTGCGTGCACTCTTCGTCCAATCATTCGGGTGTTTCAGCCCCAGCATTGATTATATTGTTATTGGTTGCGCTGTACCATCGATTTGGCTTGGTGTAGACACGGCTTTGTTCACTAGTATTTAATGGCAACAACAAAGTACTTAACACGAATGAGGTCTTAGCAAATGTTTGTTAGTGTTCTATATTCAGACTCCAGCATGGAACAAATTTAAGGGACAGCAGAAACATGTTGTGTTCGAAATCGCGACAAATTCATGAAAACATGGACAGAGGGAGGGACATATATGCAATAGAATTATCAGGTCAAGACATTTTCTGTTATCCAACTAGTACTGCCAGTGACGGCTTTTATATTTGTTCTTGTATGCTGGGGCTGGGGCATGCATGCCCCTATAGCCTATCTAGAGCAGATGCGGCTCCTCTTTTCTGCGATAGCTGTCGGCAAAACAGATGGTCACCCTGCTGCATTCGGAGCTGACATCTTGTCACTGAAACCCATTACCTCCTGCAGGATTTCAGGGGGGAGGTACTCCCAGCTCACTGAAAGCAATAGAGAAATCGCGGGAGGTGACAGGCCCACACGCCTCCTCAGACCTCAGCAGCCAAAGCTTTGGTGATTTCTATGCGCTGACCACACGAATGGAAAGGAACAACTAAAACAATTGTGCTTACTCCTACCAAGGCCACTTCCCCTATGTAGATCTGTTAATTCTGTTTCATGTAATACTAGTTTTTCTCCCTCCTCCTCCTCCTCCTCCTCCTCCTTCTTCCTCCGAATAGCATATAGTAGTACTCATAAATTAATGTATGCCCTGTCAAGCACTTTAAGCGTGCCATTTTTGACGAGAAAGTTGCTATGGGACTCCAAAAGAATTAGGGTTAAATGCATTTTCAACCCTCAACTTGCACATGAGTTTGATTTTTATCCTTATTAACCGGGTATTAGATACCCTCCAACTATTGAAACCAGACAAATTTGGTACTTGACCGGTTTCAAAGGTGGTTTTCTATTTTATAAAAATAATAAAAATCTGGTTTAACCTCTAAAAATGTATAAATAATATATTTTAGATAAAAATATATGAAGATGATTCTATTTTTTCTAAAAAATGTTATTGATTGTGGTATAGTTTATTGGAAACATGAACAAATAAGATTTAAATAACTCTAAATGGAGCACCAACATATGAATAACATTTTTTAGGAAAAGATTGATATTAGTTTCACATTTTTTATTTAAAACAAATAAGTTATAATTTTTTACAAATTAAAAACGGATTTTTATTAGTTTAGAAGAATAGATAGCCACCTTTGAAAATTAGCTAAAGGATCAAATTTATCTAGTTTCGATAGTTGGAGGGTGTCCAATACCGATTTCATAGTTTAGGGTCAAGGTACGAAATGGCGTATAACGGGTTCATAACGGTTTTGTGTCGAGGTAGCGGATCGTGGATAGCAGGTGCTATCGTGGACGCTAAGTTCCATTACCACTATATAATAATCACATATAAATTTATGTGTATATATGTATCATAAATAATGAATCTAAATAGACATTTAACTATACTTGAACAGTTGATGTCCCACATACTTTAAATTATGAAAAGAAACATAGTGTTTAACATATTATATATAAGTCATCACATATTAGAGTTTGCAATGGATTAGATTATGAGAGCCAATAAAATAGTCATAAGATCATGATTCGTTGTCATTGTTAGAAGCAATAACCTCAATAGTCCTATGATAGTTAAAATATGCTAGGGTTATTTGTTGCATATCATATAACGCTATTGTCGGCGCTACAAAGAATAGCATGAGGATGCTATAGCGGCTCGCTACCTCAAATAGCGGTCAATAAGTTCCAACCCGCTGTTCAGTACCTTGTTTATGAATAACGAATTCGTACAAGTTGAAGGTTGAAAAATGCACATTACCCAAAGAATTATAGACCATCCATTCATTAGGGTTATTATAAAAAAGGCAAATAATGAAAAATATCTTGCAATCATATCGAATTAATTTCCATACACGATCCAACTTTCCTTCGTGATGTAACGTGTCAGAGTGGGTTAGAATATTTTTGCTACTTGATGTAATGTAACGTGTCAAGGACCTTAGCTTGATGTGTAATGTAATGTGTTAAGGACCTTCGTTTGAGTAGATCTTTTCCTAACATGTAACATGGATAGTCCGTACATGATGTATGTGTCTAGGAGGGCCTTTTTTTTCGTTTTTTCCCTAACGTTTACTGCGAACATGTTAAGGACGATGTTAAGGAGATCGGTAGTTTTTTCTTTATAATGTGCAGTGTGAAGTCTTGTAACGTGACAGGTCAAGTATACGTGGAAAAATATACAGAACTCTATCGTGACAGGTGTTCAGATTTTTTTTTTTACGTGACAGTTGGACCTGAGTTGCATTAATACATCTATTAACATTTCAGTGACACACGATAGATCCAATTGATTTCTCAATAATTGCACTTGGGGAAGATGGCTTCGCGGCTTAAATTTTAAAATTGTGCTTTGTTCTTGAAGGACCCAATTTGTTTCTAAGGCCGGTCTCCGCGGGGATTTCATGTCACTGTTTCCAACACATTCAGATTTTGAAAACAGTGCAGAAGAGTTTCGTCCCCATAAAATTCTCTCTACTCTCATGAAACTCTTATCATCTCTCTCTTCATTAATATGGTGTCACATCAGTATAATTAATGCTCATGACACTCTGATGAAACCCCTGAAAGGCTCAAGATGCCCAAGATGGGGGGTGAATTGGGCTTTTCTAAAAATTAAATGCAAGAAATAAATCCTACAAGCCGGAATTCACCCCTAGTGTCTACTTGTGTTCCTAGAGAGTCTACCGATACAAAGTTTTGCACCCTAGTTTCCAATCCTAGTCTAGCATGGCAAGTCTAGGAATGTAAACAAGCAATGAAAGTAAATACGAGAATGTAAATGCTTGAAAGTAAAGGGGTAAGGAACACAGCGATGTTTTTCCGAGGTATCGGATAGTCGCCACTCCCCACTAGTCCTCGTTGGAGCACCCGCGCAAGGGTGTAGCTCCCCCTTGATCCGCGCAAGGATCAAGTGCTCTCTACGGGTTGATTCTTTGACACTCCATCGCGGTGAATCACCCACAACCGCTCACAAGATGAGTTGGGTCATCCACAAGCTCCGCCGGATGATCACCAAACTCCCAATCACCACCAAGCCGTCTAGGTGATGGCGATCACCAAGAGTAACAAGCTAGAACTCTCACTTGACCACTATGAGCCCAAATGAGAAAGTGGATGCACACTTGCTACTCTCTAATCGCTAGTGAGGAACTCTCAAGCTTTGATTCTCAAATCTCTATCCTCACTAGTGCTCTTGCACTACCTTGCACTCCAAAGGTGTTTATCAGCTGATCAAATGAGCAAGAGACCTCTAAAAGAGGTGGTGGGGATGTATTTATACACCCCACAGACAAAACGAACCGTTACCTGCTGACTCAGCAAAACTCGAGCTGACCGGACGCGCCGGTCGTACTGACCGGACGCGCCGGTCGCTCGTAACGGTCAAAAACCGAAAAACACCTAAGTGACCGGACGCACCGGTCAGGGGTGACCGGACGCGTCCGATCGTGCAGGGAGCATACTGTACTCGCACCGGACGCGCGACCGCGTCCGATCGGTGATGACCGGACGCGTCCGGTCGTCTCTGGACCTTACTGGACTATGACCGGACGCGCCGATCACACCCAGGTCGCGTCCGATCGGGTGTTTCCCTCAAGTGACACGTGTTGACTTCTGACCACCGCGTCCGGTCCTCGCGAGGACCGCGTCCGGTGTTCAGAGCTGAAACCCTAGCAGCGGAACTGAACTGACCGGACGCGTCCGGTCATGCCGAGGACCGCGTCCGGGCATGGGAAAACAACCCAAAACACTCCGAAACGCGTCACAACTTGAACCAAGTTGCTTCCAACTGAACTTTGAGCTATTCTAGAGCTGCCTAGCGCCAAGTTTAACAAGTGTGCACCACACCTAAACATAGGACTCGCCTATGTCAAGCTACCCGCTCATGCCCCCCTTTATAGTACGGCCAAAAGAGAAAAACGAAGATCCTAACGACTATTCCAAATGTCTCTCAACACCTCGACATCCGGAACTAACCGTCCTTAATCTTGACGTCACTCTTTTGAAAACCGAAACGATTTCCATCAAGGGGCATGAATACCATGGTGCCCAAAGCAGTTAAAACCTCCATGACCTAACTTACCAATGTTTCTGCAAAACACACGTTAGTCATGGTAATAAAGCGTTGTCATCAATTGCCGAAACCAAACCTCGGGGCCTAGATGCTTTCAATCTCCCCCTTTTTGGTGATTGATGACAACACTAAGATATGAAAGATTGGAGTTGAGGTTTTTGAGCATGCATGGTTCACATAAGCAAAAAAGCAATAAGCATAGAAGGGTTAGGAATTGCTTATGTGTCCCAAGCCAAAAGAGTGTACTCATAAGATAAGATAAAAGGCGTTAGTACACAAACAGATATAGCTCATAAGAAATCAGAGTAAGGCACGGAAGCACAACCTTAGAGCTATAATTAACAACGGTGACAAGAGATAACAAAGTGACAGGATAAAATATTAAGACTTAAGGTTTATCTCACAACGACATGTCACACGAATGCAATGACTGAAAAGTAAACATGATGCATGAATGTAGCACACAAGAAAAAACGAAAACCCTCTCTCAAAACTCCCCCTGAAACTACTCTCTCTCCCCTTTGGCATCAAGCGCCAAAAAAACTAATCTAAGGATCTGATGGGGGGACAGACGGAGTCGTGTCGGGTGCCGAGGTGCGCGGAGTAATCATGAAGTGTAGAGAATCGCCCTCGGAATCTGAGCTATCTGGCTGACCCTCTGAAGAAGCATGTGGCTGTGTAACTGTCTGGGTCTGAACGGCAGGAACAGGTACTGTCGTAGTAGCAATAATAGGATCCGTCTGAGTGACCTGAGCCTGTAGCGAGCCAATAGCAGGAGGATCTGTGGAGGCAACTGACGAAGGTAGAGTCTCTGTAGTACCAGTCCCTGTCACTGGAGGAATAGCTGCCTCTGAAGCTAACAACCCTAAAGAAGTAGCAAAAGTAGTGTGCGAGGGCGTCGGCTGACCAGTCAACTCGTTGTAGGTTGCACTGAAATCACCGAAAGGTGTGCCTGTCAGGAGGTGAGGGCGAGGCTGATCTGATGGTGTAAACCCCGTATGAATAGGCGTGAAGCTCGGGGACTGGAAAGACTGGGGAACCTGCTGCTGTGGAGATGTGAACTGGAAACCCGGCTGTCTCTGACTCGATGGATCACTAGATTGCAAAGCAGAAGTCAGGACGGAAGCAGGCGGAGGAACCCCAACAGTGACTAGGTGGTGCAGGAGGTCCAAGTACTGCTGCTGACTAGCTGCAGTCTGTCGCTGAATCTCGTACTGCTGTCGCTGCATTTCGACCTGCTGCCTCTGGATCTCAAGCTGCTGACGCTGAAACTCGTCCTAACGAGCCTGAATCTGGGCAAGTGCTGCAGCTGTGTCCTGAGCCTGTCGCTGTATTTGCTGTTGCTGCTGCTCCTGTGCCTGGGTCAACCTCTCAAGTATTGCCACCATGGCTGGGTCTGTGCGGGAGGCTGAACCAGAGCCACCGGCCTCGTGGTCGTGAGACCGCGGAGACCGGTACCTGGGGATGGGCTGGTAGTCCTCATCAGTGCTGTCAGATGTCCCATCCTCAGGAAGATCAGCAGGCTGAGCGTCAAGATCTGTAAGCTCTGCCTCTGCAAGCTCATCAACTATGGCGTCCTGCTCAGCTGCTGTCTCAGGAACCTCAGGTCGCACACGCTGTCCTGGCACTGGGGCCTGATCTCTGGTGACTGAAGCCCAAAGCTGACGGATATCATACTCAGGAAAAGCAGTGGTAGTATCTGATATCTCAGCTCGGATCTCTGCTGGTAACTGGATGGATGATCTGATAATAAAGCAGATCCAGTGTGCATAGGGCAGCTGTCGATTACCCTTGAAGCCCTCAGCTATGGTGTCCTCCATCTCACTAAGTATGAGATCCCAAATGTCAAACTGAGTCTGTGAGAGGAGGTGGTGAACAACCCATAGCTGCATCCGAGTCAGTCCCTCTCTGTAGCCAAGTCTGGGAAGTAGAGTGCGTCTGACTATAGCATCCAAAACCCTGGCAAGAGGTGTCAAGCTGGCAGGCGTGCGACGAGACCCTTCGCCAAAAGGCTCACGGAAGCAGGGTCGAACCAGGTCTGTAGGTGGCACTGCACCGCCATGAGGGCGTCTCGGTGGAGGAGTCTGACCAAAGCACAGCTGATGTATCTTCGTGTTGGAAGCTGGGAGTCTGAGAATCTCCCGCACTCAGGTGCTGTATAGGCGGTGATCGTGGCCTCGGAATGCAAAGTGAATGAAATCATGGGCAGGATCAATCCATAGTGAAGCATAAAACTCTCTGACCCATGTGCCGCAGTATGCACCTGTCCGTCAAAGAAGATCTGACAAGCCTGGCAGAAAGGACAGGTGCGGACGTAGCTGCTCTCCCACAACCTCAACTAGTGACTCAAGTCGACAGACCCTCTGTGGTCGGAAAGCAATACCGCTGTCAACTAGAGCTCTGTAGAAATCCTCCTGAAGAGGGGTATAGAATCCTTCTGAAGCTCTGGGATCCCTCACAGGCGGAAACCACCGACTGACCTCCACGAACCTCAACCCCTGCACCTGACGTGCTGTAGCACCCCTCAAGTCAAAGTGCTCGACCGGGGGTGAACCTCTAGCTCTGGGAGGAGGACATGCTCCACGACGCTGGCCCTCTGGCCTAGGAGACACCTGAGTACGTGCGCGTGTGGAGCGGCGACGTGGTGGAGACTGAGCTGGCTGCTCCTCTGTGTCCTCTGGAGCCTCTGGAGCCTCTGGAGGTGGATCAACTGACATACTCTCTGCAGCTCCAGTATCCTCAGTACCCTCAGTGGCCTCTGTGCCGAGCTGTCGACCTTCAAGATGAAAGCGACGCTCGCCTATGCGTATGCCACTGCTCCTGCCACCTCTCTCTGCCTGCTCTGCTGCATCTGCCACGGCCTGAGCAATCTCTGCCTCTGTGAGTGTCTTCTTCTTCTTTCTGGCCAAGACCTTGACATGCTTCCCACGTGCAATCTCAGACCGACGAGGAGGACTGTCGTCCCCGTCACCAGGAGCACCACCGGCGTTCTTGCAACGCACCATGCTGACAAACTGACTGAAAAACTCTGAAAGATGGTGAACTGTCACTCGAGAGGCTTGGCCTCAATCCGTATCCGCAGGCTTGGCCTCGGATTCAGCAGACTGATCTCACCCTGACACACCGACAAACTCGCTGCAACGACGGAATAGAGAGATCTACTATAAGGACATATATAACTAAAAGGTACGGAAACCTAGAGATAGCAAGCATATGAGATACGAAGTGAATCGAAACGCGAAGCTACCTCGGATCGACAAGACGACTGTGACAAGATGAGGTGACCTAGATCGCGAGATTCCCCGAATTCGACGAACGAGCTCTGAAAGGACCGAGTCGAGATAAACAACTGAGTAATACGATCAAGGTTAGCCCTAGCGACAAAATTGAATGAAATAGATCGAGATCAAACAAGTTGTCACCTCGAGATTGGGTTAGGGCAAAACCCTAGGCAGGGGAGAGGGCAAACCCTAGAAGAGGAAAGCGGCCGAAGGATGAATGACGAGCTAGGGTTGGCACGGGGGAGCTGCGGCTGCTGCTGGCGAGGTGCACGGCGAGGCTGGACGGCTTGACGGCGGCGGTGGCGCGCGGCACAGCAGCGGCGGGCGAGGGTGCGGCTGCGGGTGGCGCAGGAGCGGCCGGTGCGGCAGCGAGCAGCGCGCGAGCGGCGAGCGCGTGCGGGCGAGGAAGGTGCGGCGCGGGCACGGCAAGAGGTCGCCGGCGGCAGGGAAGACGGTGAGGGGCCGGCGGAAACGGCGAGACGGCGACTAGGGCAAGGCGGCGGCGGAAACGCGTGCGGGTGAAAGAAAACCGGCCGAGGACGAACGGTTTTATGAAGGGGTTAGATCTGCGCGACACGTGATGACCAGACGCGGTGGTCGTTATGACCGGACGCGGTCAGAGTACGGTCAAGGGGAACTCGGGAATTCATCGCGAATGACCGGACGCGGTGGTGGTAACCGGGACCGGACGCGGTGGTCAACAGCGGCGCGTCCGATGCAGCGTCCGATCACTAGATCTGGAGTTGGTCTTCTGGATGACCGGACGCGCTGGTGGACGCCAGGACCGGACGCGGTGGTGAAGCATCACTGCGTCCGGTGCAGCGTCCGGTCCAGCGTCCGGTCACTGTTCTTCGCCCTTCTTCGTTCCGAACAACGACGCGACTTCTCCCAATCAGGTTCCAATTCAAAAAGACACAAATAAACACCAATTGGAACACGATATGAGTGACCTCACTCAAACCCTCAAATTTTTAATATAGATTGCCTTAGGCTAGTATTATTTTTAAGAAAATAGGCAATAAACACCCAAGGAGCAACGTATGGCCACGCAATAGAGTTTTTGAACCTTTAGGAGCGTCAAAATGCTCTCTCTATCCATGGACGAACACAGAGGTTGCTCAAAGCTTAACCGAAAAGAAACGACAAGAACAACAACCATGCATAAGCAATGCAATACAAGAAGGTAAAACTAGAATGCTTGTCAAGTTTGATCCACGGTTAGGCTTTTTCACTCCTCCAAAGAAGGGTTATCGTAACCGTGTTAGCCAAGCCCTAAAATAATGCGATAAAAATAAACATGGCATATTATACAATGCAATGCAAGGGACAACACACGCTCATTTTTTAAAGTTACTAGAATCAAGCACATTGAGTTCACTTCTTAACCTACAAAAGGTTGCCTCATCCAAAGGTTTAGTGAAGATATCCGCTAATTGATTTTCACTTCTTACACCTTCTAGTGATATGTCATTTTTAGCAACGTGATCTCTTAGAAAGTGATGGCGGATATCAATGTGCTTAGTGCGAGAGTGTTGTACCGGATTATTAGCAATTTTAACGGCACTTTCATTATCACATAAAAGTGGCACCTTTTCAAGAACAATTCCATAGTCTAGGAGGGTTTGTTTCATATATAATATTTGTGCACAACAAGCCCCCGTGGCAATGTATTCCGCCTCGGCGGTGGACAAAGCCACACTATTTTGCTTTTTAGATGACCAAGATACTAAAGATCTTCCAAGCAAATGGCACCCTCCGGATGTGCTTTTTCTATCAATTTTGCAACCGGCATAGTCCGAATCGGAATAGCCAACTAGTTGGAATCTAGCTCCTTTGGGATACCAAAGACCAATGCTTGGGGTGAGCTTAAGATATCTTAGGATTCTTTTTACGGCACTTAGGTGAGGTTCTTTAGGGCACGCTTGAAAGCGAGCACACATGCACACACTAAACATGATATCGGGCCTAGATGCGGTAAGGTATAACAAGCTACCAATCATAGAATGGTAGAGAGTTTGATCAACCGGTTTACCTCCCTCATCTAGGTCGAGATGTCCATTTGATGGCATTGGGGTCTTGATTGGTTTGCATTCTTCCATCTTGAATCTTTTGAGAAGATCCTTGGTATACTTTTCTTGAGAGATGAAAATCCCTTCTCTCATTTGCTTTACTTGAAAACCAAGGAAGAATGTGAGCTCACCAATCATTGACATCTCGAATTCCTTCGACATCAATTCACCAAATTCCTTGCAATAATCTTCATTTGTTGATCCAAAGATGATATCATCAATATATACTTGACAAATAAAGATCTCCCCATTAAACTTCTTGGTGAATAGTGTGGTGTCGACCTTCCCAATGGTGAAGCCCTTCTCAATGAGGAAGTCCCGGAGGCGCTCATACCACGCTCTAGGAGCTTGCTTGAGCCCATATAACGCCTTGGACAACCTATAAACATGATTAGGATATCTAGGGTCTTCAAACCCGGGAGGTTGATTGACATAGACTAGTTCATTTATAAAGCCATTTAAGAATGCACTTTTCACATCCATTTGATATAGTTTCATATCATGATGTGATTCATATGCAAGGAGGATACGAATGGCTTCAAGTCTTGCAACGGGTGCAAAGGTCTCTCCAAAATCAAGACCTTCAACTTGAGAGAACCCCTTTGCAACTAGTCTTGCCTTGTTCCTCACCACTATGCCTTGGTCATCTTGCTTGTTTCGGAACACCCACTTGGTTCCAATGACTCTTGCACCTTTGGGATACTCTTCAAGTGTCCATACTTGATTGCGGGTGAAGTTGTTCAATTCTTCATGCATTGCAATCACCCAATCCGGATCTTGAAGAGCTTCTTCTACATTCTTAGGTTCAACGCAAGAGACAAAAGAGTGATGTTCAACAAAAGAAGCTAGCTTTTGGGATCGAGTCATTACTCCCTTTGTAGGACTCCCTATGATGAGATCTTGTGGATGTGCTTGAAGTAGTGGTGAATTTCTTCTATCAACCACTTGAGGAGGTGGATGGGGAGCATCAACATCTTGAGCTTGTGCCTCGGATTGTTCATGAGAGACATGAGTGTCTTCATTTTCAACTCTCTCATTCTTGTCATCATCTTGAGGCACACATGATGAAGATGGTGGATCAACAATTTGTACATCGTCATCATCATCTTTTGGCTTGATGTCTCCCACCGGCATGTTCTTCATGGCCTCCCTCAAGGGTTCATCACCTACATCATCACAATTCTCAATTGCTCCTTGGGAGCCGTTAGATTCATCAAATTCCACATCATATGTTTCTTCAACCAAACCGGTGGCATGGTTAAATACTCTATATGCTTTGGACTTTGATGAGTAACCAACAAGAAAACCAATATCACAACGTCTTTGAAACTTCCCTAGGTGTTGACGCTTCTTGTAGATGTAACATTTGCAACCAAACACCCGGAAGAAAGAGACATCCGGCTTCTTTCCATTAAGCAACTCATAGGGGGTCTTGCCAAGAAACTTTTGTAGGAAGAGGCGATTTGAAGCATAGCATGCGGTGTTGATTGCCTCGGCCCACAACTTCTCCAGAGTGTTGTACTCATCTAGCATTGTTCTTGCAAGGGTGATCAATGTTCGGTTCTTTCTCTCAACTACACCATTTTGTTGAGGAGTGTAGGTTGAAGAGACCTCATGCTTGATTCCAATTTCATCACAATAAGCTTCAATGTTGGTGTTGTCAAACTCTTTCCCATTGTCACTTCTAATCTTCTTTATCTTGACTTCAAATTCATTTTGAGCTCTCTTTGCAAACTTCTTGAAGCAATTTGCCACTTCGGATTTGTCATGAAGGAAGAAAGTCCATGTATACCTTGAGTAGTCATCCACTATCACAAGACAATAGAGATTACCACCCAAGCTCTTGTATGTTGTAGGCCCAAACAAATCCATGTGTAGAAGTTCTAGCACTCTTGAAGTTGACATGAAAGCTTTGGTTGGATGAGTGTTTGCAACTTGTTTGCCCGCTTGACATGCACTACAAGGTTTGTCCTTTTCAAACTTCACATCCTTCAATCCTCTCACTAGTTCTTTCTTTAATAGCTTGTTGAGAGTGTTCATTCCAACATGAGCAAGCCTCCTATGCCAAAGCCAACCAAGTGAGGTCTTGGTGAACAAACATGTCATCAAATTTGCATCTTCGGAGGTAAAGTCAACAAGATAAAGATTGTTGTATCTAAAGCCTTTGAATATCACTTGCTTGTCATCTATCTTTGAAACTTCCACTTCATTTGGTGTGAACAAGCATTGGAAGCCAAGGTCACAAAGTTGCCCAACGGATAACAAGTTGAAACTCAATGAAGCAACATAGAGCACATTTGAGAGTGAGTGATCATGTGATATTGCAATCTTGCCTATACCCTTGACTTTGCTCTTTGAATTATCCCCAAATATGATCTTCTCTTGACATATTCCATTCTCTTCAATGGTGGTGAACATACGAGGATCACCGGTCATATGTTGAGTGCAACCACTATCAATAACCCAATGAGATCCACCAGTCTTGTAGTTCACCTACACACAAAAGATCAAGCTTTTTGTTTAGGGACCCAAACTTGAGAGGGGCCCTTGACTTTCTCAACAAGTGACTTGGCAACCCATATTTTCTTTGGCCTATTCTTGTTTGGGGGACCCAAAAACATGACTTTCATCTTTCCATTTGAATCTTTTCTTAGCATATAATGAGCATTGAAGGCGAAGGGTCTAGCATGCTTGGGCAAGGGTTGTGGTGGTGGAGTTTTGCATTCATGAGCAAAGTGACCTTCTTGACCACACTCAACACATCTCTTTGGCTTGGGCTTTGACTTGCTTTGTTGTTGTTGAGCTTTTGCTTTCTTCTCTTGATTTGCCAAGTACCCAATACCACTTCTATCCATCTTCATTATGGTGTTCATGAGGAGCTCGCTTTGCAAATGTTGGCCTCTTGTGAACTTGCTTAGGCCGGTCTTGAGATGCTCTTTTTCTTGTTTGAGCTTTTTGTTTTCTTCAATGAGTGACTCATTTGTTGGTTGCTTCTCAAGAGCCATCAAACCTTTTAGCTTCTTGTTCTCATTTGCAAGCTTCTCATTCTCACTCTTAATCTTGGCATAATCATCATGGTTGCTTGACTCAACCACACTCTTGCCTTTGCTACTAGAACCTCGCTCAATGCTTTCAATGATCAAGTCATCACATGATGTAGCTATATCACACTTAACAACATGGTTAGTAGCATCATGTGTCTCAAGAGCAAGTTCATTAGCAACCACAAGACTATTATAGTCAATTTTTAATGTGGTGTATTTGTCCTTTAGAGAATTATGTCTAGTGATGAGCTCATCATGCTTCTTCTCAAGTTTATCATGTTGATCTTTAAGCTCTTTATAAGAGGTTTTGAGCTCCTTGAGAGTGGAAGACATCACTTCATTTTGAACTCTGAGCTCACCACTAGTCTTTTGAATATTTTCAAGCTTCGATGAGAGTGATTCATTTTCATTTTGAAGATCATCATTTTCACTTCTAGTTCTTCTTATGATTTTAGTGTATTTGTTTAGCAATTTTACAAGTTCATCATAAGAAGGTGAGTCATATTCATCATCACTATCACTATCATCATCATCATCACTATCATGGTTTTGTACCTTTCGTTCACCCTTGGCCATAAGGCATAGGTGAGTAGTGGACGATGATGGTGAAGAAGGCGGTGAAGGTGGTGATGAAGATGTTGGTGAAGATGATGGCCCCATCACAAATGCGGCAACCTTCTCTTTCTCATCATCGCTCTCATCTTCGGAGGACTCACATGATGATTCAATGTCGGTGAGCCAATCACCAACAATGTATGCCTTTCCTCCCTTCTTCTTCTTGTGGAACTCCTTCTTCTTGCCATCCTTCTTCTTGTATAGCTTGTTCCTCTTCTTCTCTTCTTCTTCATCACTTGAATCATTTTTCTTGCCCTTGTTCTTGTTCTTGTACTTGTCTTTTGGTGGTCTAGGGCATTGATGAGCTAGGTGGCCAAGTTCACCACAATTGTAGCAATCCATTTCCGAGATTGGCTTTCTCTTGCTACTTGTGAAGAATTTCTTCTTCTTGCCATCGAACTTGATGCCACTCTTGTTAAGCTTCTTTAGCATCTTGGTGGTCTTTCTCACCATGAGTGCAAGTGATTCATCATCAACATCACTTTCACTTGAGCTTTCTTGCACCATCATGGCTTGGCCCTTCTTCTTCTTCTTGTCATGACTAGCTTTGAAGGCCAAGTCTTTCTTCTTGGAAGATGATGAGCCCTCTTCCAGAGTGATATGCATGTACATCTCATGAGCATTGATTTTCCCTAAAACTTGAGTCGGTGTTGCGGTGGAAAGATCACTTTGGTGAAGCACGGTGACAATGTGTCCATACTTCTCAACGGGAAGCACACTCAAGATCTTCCTTGCAACATCCGATTGGCTCATTTTGGTGAGCCCAAGAGCATTGAGGTCCTCTACAAGAACATTCAAGCGAGTGTACATGTCATTAGCACTTTCTTTGGGAAGTATCTCAAAAGAATTAATTTTCTTTAAGGCTATGTGATAGCGTTCCTCACGCTCACTCTTAGTTCCCTCATGGAGAGCACAAAGATTTTCCCACAATTCATGAGCGTTCTTTGCATTACGCACGTGATTGAAGATATCTTTGCCTAAGCCCCGGTAGAGTGCATTTTTGGCCTTTGCATTCCACCGGTCGTACTTCTCCTCGTCACCACTTGGGTTAGCGGGATCCCTTATGGGGGAAAGCCCTTCGGTTGCGGCTCTAAGGCACCCAACATCTATGGCTTCGAGGTACGCCTCCATACGAATTTTCCAATATGGAAAATCGTCTCCCTCAAAAGTGGGAGGTGGTCCTTCCCCATTAGACATCTTGCTCTAGGCGGTAAAGCCTAAAAATAGAGCAACACGGCTCTGATACCAATTGAAAGGATCAAGATGCCCAAGAAGGGGGGTGAATTGGGCTTTTCTAAAAATTAAATGCAAGAAATAAATCCTACAAGCCGGAATTCACCCCTAGTGTCTACTTGTGTTCCTAGAGAGTCTACCGATACAAAGTTTTGCACCCTAGTTTCCAATCCTAGTCTAGCATGGCAAGTCTAGGAATGTAAACAAGCAATGAAAGTAAATACGAGAATGTAAATGCTTGAAAGTAAAGGGGCAAGGAACACGGCGATGTTTTTCCGAGGTATCGGAGAGTCGCCACTCCCCACTAGTCCTCGTTGGAGCACCCGCGCAAGGGTGTAGCTCCCCCTTGATCCGCGCAAGGATCAAGTGCTCTCTACGGGTTGATTCTTTGACACTCCGTCGCGGTGAATCACCCACAACCGCTCACAAGATGAGTTGGGTCATCCACAAGCTCCGCCGGATGATCACCAAACTCCCAATCACCACCAAGCCGTCTAGGTGATGGCGATCACCAAGAGTAACAAGCTAGAACTCTCACTTGACCACTACGAGCCCAAATGAGAAAGTGGATGCACACTTGCTACTCTCTAATCGCTAGTGAGGAACTCTCAAGCTTTGATTCTCAAATCTCTATCCTCACTAGTGCTCTTGCACTACCTTGCACTCCAAAGGTGTTTATCAGCTGATCAAATGAGCAAGAGACCTCTAAAAGAGGTGGTGGGGATGTATTTATACACCCCACAGACAAAACGAACCGTTACCTGCTGACTCAGCAAAACTCGAGCTGACCGGACGCGCCGGTCGTACTGACCGGACGCGCCGGTCGCTCGTAACGGTCAAAAACCGAAAAACACCTAAGTGACCGGACGCACCGGTCAGGGGTGACCGGACGCGTCCGATCGTGCAGGGAGCATACTGTACTCGCACCGGACGCGCGACCGCGTCCGATCGGTGATGACCGGACGCGTCCGGTCGTCTCTGGACCTTACTGGACTATGACCGGACGCGCCGATCACACCCAGGTCGCGTCCGATCGGGTGTTTCCCTCAAGTGACACGTGTTGACTTCTGACCACCGCGTCCGGTCCTCGCGAGGACCGCATCCGGTGTTCAGAGCTGAAACCCTAGCCGCGGAACTGAACTGACCGGACGCGTCCGGTCATGCCGAGGACCGCGTCCGGTCATGGGAAAACAACCCGAAACACTCCGAAACGCGTCACAACTTGAACCAAGTTGCTTCCAACTGAACTTTAAGCTATTCTAGAGCTGCCTAGCGCCAAGTTTAACAAGTGTGCACCACACCTAAACATAGGACTCGCCTAGGTCAAGCTACCCGCTCATGCCCCCCTTTATAGTACGGCCAAAAGAGAAAAACGAAGATCCTAACGACTATTCCAAATGTCTCTCAACACCTCGACATCCGGAACTAACCGTCCTTAATCTTGACGTCACTCTTTTGAAAACCGAAACGATTTCCATCAAGGGGCATGAATACCATGGTGCCCAAAGCAGTTAAAACCTCCATGACCTAACTTACCAATGTTTCTGCAAAACACACGTTAGTCATGGTAATAAAGCGTTGTCATCAATTGCCGAAACCAAACCTCGGGGCCTAGATGCTTTCAACCCCATTGAGACTGACCTAATAAGTGCAATTGTGCTTTGTACTATAGAGCCCGTTCGCTTCGCTGAAAAGCCATGGCTGAAAGTACTGTTCGCTGATTTGTTATGAGAGAAAAACACTGTTCCCGCTGAAAAAACAAGCTGAAAAATACGGATTATAAAACAAACGAACATGGCCTATATATTTAGTCAAACATAAAAATGTTTGACTCCTCGGTAAGTGAGATGTGCACTTATTTTAGGGTGGAGGGAGCATGAATTATCAAAACTCAAATGAGCCCTGCCCTCACAGTCACTGTTAAGAATTTTGTTGACTTGACTTCCCCATTATGGACATGGTCATCCCTAGGTGTGTAGGTACATCATATCTCCGTGTCACGCAATCAAGTCGACGTGTCAGCTCGTTCCGTATCCCGCGTGATGGTGATGGCGTATACCTCCAAGGAAGCAAATGGAAACGAGAGACTTATGAGTGAAAAGACACGGTAAAGAAACTCGGGTCTGCAAAAGTGATCGTCCTAATTGCTTAGGTGAGATTTCGTAGTAGTAATAATTTAATACTTTGGATGTATATGGCATCAGCTCGGTCTTTTGCTGGTGCAAATTTACTCCGCTACTACACATACATATTTTGGCCGCGGGTACCTGTTGTAAGGTACTGTACCTGACATCACATGGATTGTCGAGGCCGCCTGCAAACGAACGAGAGCAACGTTACAAGGCAGCTTTACGAGCATCCTCGCTCCCTGTTTTCATGGAGCCTGCTGTGTCGTTCCTGCAGTTTCCCCATGATCTACGACGACGGGAAGGATCGTCGTCAGTAACCGCGCGCGCGCAACTTTCTTTCTTTTTTTTCACCTCACATAATGAAACAAAATAAATAAATAAATAAATAAATAAATAAATAAATAAATAAATAAATAAATCAGTATAGTATGTACAAAGAGCAACACATGCATGGCCTCTTTATTGCAGTGGCTATGGACCGATCGAAAACTAATTCAGTCGTTAATTAGCTTTATTAATTTACTTGCGTGATTACTCAGCGACGACAACAGTTGTTTGAGTGTGGCGTGACCATGATGTAGCTCTCGCTTCCACGCGTCTGCGGATCTTGATGAGCGAGCCCACGCCATAGGCGATCGAGTAGCAGGGAGCGAGAGGTTACGTTGACGGTTGACGCGGTTGCTTCTTCTTCACACAGTGCTCACAAAATGTAGGCGGCGATTGAACTACGTTTTCCGTTTCAGATGGCACATCTACAGTTGATCCCAAGTCTTTGGGGTGTGTAAAGCTAGCTTCCGTGCTTTTAATGTGTGTGTCCAGGAGGAGAGGTGCGGAAGAAAGCCAGGTAGACGTGGCGGCTGGCTCTGATCCCTGGCTCTTAGTTAACTGGGTCAACGCAGGGTTTTTAGCGAAACAGAAGTGCCGACGACGCGCTTAAAACTTCTCCTGCCTGCCTGCGTGATGCAGCACGCATTCACGGCGCCGCGGCGGTCGTTTTGGTTATAGCGTTCTCGGAATCTACGGCTTTGTGAAACGAAAAAAAAGGATGAAACGGCCGGTGTGTGATCGTCGGAGCGCGTGGCCACCACATTCTTTTTGTGCTGGTACATGTACGTTTATACGAAACGGCTTTACAGTAATAATAATTAGGATGTATTATTCAGAGGAAAAGGGGGAAAGCTTGTGTACGTACATATGTATACGTGAAGACAGCAGTGGGGGAAAAATCCGTATATATCTTAATTTCTGAATGCGCCAAAATATCTTGTACATTATCATTGCCAAATAGTACGTAGTACTAGCTATATATAGGTAGCGGTGCTTGTACGTTAACCGATCCAATCTAGCTAATCACCCATCAGCATCAGATATACACGGGTCATCATCAGTAATTATTTGCCGTGTTCATCATCATCCTTGTAACGTAAATAAATAAAGAAAGAAAGGAAAATGAGAAGAAAAAAAATAAACAGATCTTGTGACAGACGACGACTGAGACTGACAGTACAGTTGAACGTGGCGGACGTACTTCGTGGCTAGTAGCCGGTCCGTATGCAGATGCAGCTAGGCATCGAGCGATCAGATCACCCTACGTGGGCCGGAACGAGCGCACAGTGCCCGTCCGGCTGCGTGCGTGCCGGGCGGGGCGGCGGCCAAGTCTTTGACCGAAACGTCAAGCGCGCCCGGGCTGCCGGGCGGCCTGTACGTTGTAGCCTCTGCCATGCTATGCTAGGCCGCATCGCATGGCAAGTGAAATCACCCAGCGGCAGGCGGCAGCGCGCGGGCGGGGACGGACGGGGAACAGGAGCAGGAGCAGCGGCCAGCGAGTTCGATCCATCGATGGATCGGTGGGCGCCATAAAAGCGCACACATATGGCGTGTGGAGTGGAAAGGATGTCATGTTAGGATCACGTGGGGGGACTAGAGCCGGCCGGACACTGTTGCAGCGGAATGTGTGTGAGAGAGACCCCTCGGCAGGAGCTCAGTGCTGTGCTCGGCGACCGCGAGCGAGCCTGCACCGAGTCAGTAGTCACCGGTGAATGTTTTTTTTTCTAGACAGAGAAAACAATAAATGTCTCTACAGTATTCGTGCCGCTCAAACTTTCTTAAATTTACTTAGATTTATAGAAAATATTAACAATATTTATATTTTTAAATAATTTATTCTAAAACTAGATTCAATGATACTAATTATGTGCTATAAATATTAATATTTATATATATATTTGGTCAAAGGTAGAAATATTTGACTTACGACACTTATTTTGGGATAGAGAGTAGTACTTTTCTCTGTCACAAAATAAATGTAATTTTCATATTCCGTATTTACGGTACATAATTACCAAATCTTCACGGGTACTTGTAGTGATATTATTCACGGACAGAGGTGTAGCTTCTCTTCATGTGCGTTGGACGACGCATCGCCGATGCAAATAGGGAGCCAGATAGATAGAGAGGTCTCTCGCGCGCATACATGTTTGCTTCACGCAATCTTCTAGCCCTTAAGAGAGCGAAAGATGCAGAAAGGGAAGTGTGTAGCCGTGTAGGGAGGGAAAGAGAGGAGGTATCGAGTCGAGGGGGGTGGTGTGGTACTGGTACCAGCTGCACCAGCAGCAGCTCCTGCCGCTAGGCAGGCTGCTTCTTCTTCCATGCCGTGCCTTTAAAGTCTCATCATCAGTGCCACGAAAACAAAGCGGCACATATATAAGCTTGGCTTGTACAGCCACTTTGAGGAGAATATGTGCTGATATGGAAGAAGCAATTAATAAAAAGAGAAACGAGGAGAAAAATAAATAAAATGGAAATTGGAGCTGTGACGCCTACGACCTTCCACCAATAGGACAAACACCAAAAGGGAAGAGAGAGACTTTTTCCATGTTTACACATATGCCCTCGCTCCTCCGCTTCTATCTATATTGTCAGGCCTCCTTGCCCTCCCCCATTCTTCCTCCTCCTCCTTTCTCCCTCTCCGCCTTCCCTTCCCTTCCCGAGTTGCCCTCGCCATTGTTTATCCCGGCCTATAACTAGTATAAGCCCGGCCGCCGACCCCCGGCCACTGGAGCAGGGCCGCGCGCAGGCAGGCAGGGAGAGAGATAGATAAAAGGTCGTCCTCGAGGGCAGGGCACCTGAGGGCAATGAGCGCTGGAGGCGGCACCAGTACGCTTGGCGGCGGGGGCCCGAGCGGCAGCGGCAGCGGAGGCCCTGGACCTGGAGGAAGCGGCGGCGGCGGGCCCTGCGGCGCCTGCAAGTTCCTCCGGCGCAAGTGCGTCAGCGGCTGCATCTTCGCGCCCTACTTCGACTCGGAGCAGGGCGCGGCGCACTTCGCGGCCGTGCACAAGGTGTTCGGCGCCAGCAACGTGTCCAAGCTGCTGCTCCAGATCCCGGCGCACAAGCGCCTCGACGCCGTCGTCACCATCTGCTACGAGGCCCAGGCTCGGCTCCGCGACCCCGTCTACGGCTGCGTCGCCCACATCTTCGCGCTCCAGCAGCAGGTACTACTATATATACTAGGATGGATGATTGATTCTCTAGTATTGCTGGATTTGATCCATGATCCATCACACCCATCCATCCACGGGCTCTCGATCGATCTCTAGCTAGCTGGCTTTTAATCAGATTAGGATTAGCTACCAGTTCGGAAAACTACTAGTTTGGCATGCATGCATGGATCGATCATGGAGTAGGTCAGGCCTACCAGTGCTTGCATGATTTCCCCTTCGTTTTCGCGTGTGGATCTGGGTCTTTTCTGAATCCGCCGTCTCTGAGATAAGATTCTGGAGCGGCCAGGCGTGTTTCTTTCTCGAGGAAGGCAAGTCCCCTTTCATGAGGAAATCAACACTGCCACTGGCAGCCAACAGTAGTAGTAGCAGCAGTCCTCCTAGATAGAAGATCCAAACTCGCATTCTTTTTTGCCCATCGTGCGATCGTCCTTTGACACCTTTCATTTCATTCACAGCATATTTGCATCCGTGCGATGTGTCTTTTCCATATTATATGCATCTGTATCTGTATGTACTGTTGATGGCTTTGGTGTGGTTTCAAGTTTGCACGTAACAATTTACTGTTGGTGCATGAATGTCACGTCCTTCCTTGGATCATTCCCCAGGTGGTGAATCTCCAGGCCGAGCTGACCTACCTGCAAGCACACCTCGCCACGCTGGAGCTGCCGTCCCCGCCTCCGCTGCCGGCCCCGCCGCAGATGCCGCTGCCACCAGGCCCGTTCTCCATCTCGGACCTGCCGTTGTCGACCAGCGTCCCCACCACCGTCGACCTGTCCGCGCTCTTCGACCCGCCGCCGCAGCCTCCGCAGTGGGCGGTCCAGGCGGCACAGCCGCACCACCACCACCACCATCAGCAGCCGCAACAGCAGCACCACCAGCTCCGGCAACCGGGGCCGTATGGCGCGCCCGTCAGACCGGGCGGCGGCCCCGGCATGGCAGAGAGCTCCAGCGGCGGCGGCGGCGGAGACGACCTGCAGTCTCTGGCGAGGGAGCTCCTGGACCGCCACCGGTCAGGCGGCGTGAAGCTCGAGCAGCCGCCACCACCACCGCCACACTCAAGATGAGTTGGATGGAGAGTACGTACTAGAACCGATCGATCAAAAACCGTGGAGAGCAAGGTGAGAGAGTTGGCGCGCGGCAGTAACGAGGGAGATAGGGGCCGGTGACGGGCGATGGCCAGCAGGAGTAGGTAAGCAGCATTGGCCGGTTTTCGCGTATCCATCCTGCTGTTAACCAGCTGGGGTGCAATGGCGCCCACATCCAGTTTGATTATATTTGCTCCAGGCATCGAGAGTAGTACTAGAATTGACATGTATTAGTAACATTATTACCTTTGTCACCGTTCCATTAATTGCAAGATTTTTATTAAGAAAAGCCTCTCTCTATATGGTTTCTATACTGTTATTGTTCAAAATCTATCACTAATCTTTTTTCCTGTTTTCATAGTCTGAATGCATCAACACTGATACACATCATGATTTTTTTTGCAATTAATAGCGTTTAATTAACAACTAGTAGTGAGTAGTGTGCATTACGATTAAATTATTGAAGACTTTATCAGTTTTTTTTGTTAAAATAAATGTGCTAAGAAAGTATTCAGTACGAGTGAGTCAAATTTCAGAACCTTAGCGTCTCAAATATAGACATAAACACACATCTCATAGTTAAAATCGATTAGCTAGAGAATTGCTCACTGTACTTAACAAGTACTATAGCAAAGCAACACAACTTACAAATTCAAATAACGAGATTACTTTATTAAAACTTGGCAAATGATTGACAGTCCTATTTGGTGACACTACAGTACTGCATATATATATATAGAGAGAGAGAGAGGGGGGTCAGATTCTTTCCATCTAGAAGCTACATGTAGATGACTGTCTCCTCGGTTTGAGCCTTTGAGCCGATGCGATGGAAGGCTTCGGTTTTGGTCAGTCGGTCAAGCATTACTTTGACTCGACCATAGTTTGCATGTTACTATCCTGCGCAGTCGTTCATGTAGTCGTAGACCTACGTATGCCCCTGTTTCCTGGGGCCGGTTTCCACTCTGTCGTGGAAAAGGCAGAAGTAGTGCAACTCTTAAATAAAATGAATAATAAAATGAAACTCGGCCACACTTCGTTTTCTGATTCGACTTCCAAAAGAAAAAATAATAGGTGGCCGGACTATTGCCTTTTAATTTTGCATAATGCGGACTAGAGAAGAAAACATCCATGTATGATTTCATGTGCGTTTTTAATAAGTTCATTCATGTGCGTGTAGTTATACATCTACCGTGGTTATATACCTTCTAAACTATTGAAGTTCGAAACGACTGTAATGTAATACTGGAGAGAGGCTATGGTGTCTCCGACTCTCAGCCAACAGAGAGCAAAATATGCATGCATGCTGCGTTTTTGTGAAAAAAACACCTCTGGAAACAAATAAAATGAAACATTACTTCCTCTCTAAACTAGTCTGTATTACTGTTGACATCGTTTTTTGGCACGTGTCAAGATGGTCAGAAGGGGCTAATCAACAGAAGAAAAATTACTGTGTAGGCTGATAGCCGATGAAAGTCAGCTTATAAAGAGGGCTGCCTATGAGTGGTGGCGGTGTATGGAGAAGTTAATCCAAATTGAAGTGTTGCCGATAAGGTTAAGGATATTATTGTCGATGCCGATGAAAGAAAACTTGAAGGCTGCTGCCGATGAAACAGGAAGTGTGCCGATGAAAGAAGACTTGAAGGCTGCTGCCGATGAAACAGGGAGTGTGCCGATGGAAAGGAGGTCGATGGGGATTCCATCGTAGTTGAGGCGGACTAGGGAATAAGATAGGAATTAATTTCCTTTTCTATGTTTATTAGAGTCTGAGTTGTATCAGAGTCATGTGTTTTCTTAGATTTGGATTTAGTGTCCTAGTCGTATTTGGTTACATTTCTGTAGATCAGGATATAAATATAGAGTGAAGGGCAATGTAATAATGAATCAATCAATATCAAAAACCAGCTTTTACTCTTATTTACATCTATTTACTTTTCGGCGACTTCGTCAATTTGCATACTTTTTCCTTTTTACGAGTTCTCATCGATTCGGCGAGTTGTATTGCTCAAGTGCAATCTTCGACGATCCTCGAGTTCCGCGTGAGTACCTCTTGGCCGTGACTTCTGGGCGTATCGCTGTTGTCAGGACCAAAGTGCTCGTATCTTCATCCTTGTCGATTAACAGGTCAAATCGACTGGCACGCTTTGGATATCGATTTCGGGTATTAGCCCTTTGTGTTTGCAGATCCACTTTTGCATGAACACATCTTTTGGCACGTTCGGTGGGACAAAATCTAACAATATGTTCAATCCTGAGATTGATGCGGGGAACATCATCGCGGTATCAGAAGAAGATCTTAAGAAAGAACAGAAGCAGGCTATGGAAAAGGCTATAGAAGAATACAGACAGCTTTGCTTGAAGTCATTCAACTTGAACAAGAGTGGACAAGTTATCCAGAAGCAAGATTTGTCGTTGCCTCGGCAAGTTACCTTTGTAACTAATCCGGGTAAACTTCAAGAGATGGTTAATTCTGTAGTGAATCATGCTTTAATTAATCACTCCAATGTGCTGTCCAATACTGTTCATAATGCTGTGGTTCGAACTTTCAAAGAAGGGCAAGTGTCACCGCATTACGTTGGGCCCGCCTATCATCAACCAGAATCAGCATCTGTTATTACTCCATCGGCTCCCCCAGCCGTTGTGGGTATAGAGGTTTCTTCCTCTCTAGTATCAGCAGGCTTATCTAACGTACAATCTACACCGATGCGATCAGATTCAACATTATCAGGACGAGTTCAGCTTAATACAGATATATCGGCATCGGGTTTATCAGGTCCTGTGCCACAGAGTAACCAGACTCCTGCTAATTGGTGGGGATACGGTATGCCTCCAGAGCCATCTGCTTTTAACCCTGGGTTACCTCAAGTGTTTGACACAGTAGGAAAAGCTCCTATGCCATCGGCTGGTTCGTCGATAGCTTAAGTGCCTCAATATACTACAGCAACTACTGTGCAACCAACTCTAGGAGGTTTCCAGATGCCTTTGGGTCAAACATCTAATTCAAGTCCATCGGCAAACTTGTTACCGATGCAACAGAAGGCTCCTACTGTAAGTCAACCTGGAGTCCAGGTTATGCCTCAAGCTGGTTGTAATTATCCAGCAATGCCAACAAATTACCAGCCATCGGCAAATTTTGTACCGATGAACACTAATAATAGTTGGTCAGGGCAGTTTCCAACTCAACATACAGTTCAGCCAAATCAGCAAGTTACAGGGATTCATCAAGGTCATATGCACGCTGGTTTTCAGAATCAAGCATCGGCAGCTCAGCCGATGAATCCTTTCCAGCAGGTTAATGGACCATAAATAGTAGCAAATGTGCCAATTGCTGGAGATCGTGGGCCACAAAGATATGCAGAGGGGTATCAACAAGTACCTCCGGTGGAAATTCAGCCATATCGTCAATAAGATGTTGATGCTTTTTGGGCCGATAAAATAGCAGAGATTATGAAGGATCAGTTTAGGATAAAGCCCAAGGTCAATACCTATTCTTATCGGACTCCATATCCTGCGACATATGATTTAATTCCTCTCCCAAATCGGTACAAGGTACCAGATTTCACTAAGTTCTCTGGGCAAGATGATACATCAACCATGGAACATGTTAATCACTTCATTATTCAATGTGGAGAGGCAGCTAGTAGAGATGAATTAAGAGTTCGTTTGTTTTCATCATCTCTGTCTGGATCAGCATTCACATGGTTTATTTCATTACCGCCGAATTCTATTATTACTTGGGCTGATCTAGAAAAGCAATTTCATAAATATTTCTTTGCCGGAGTTCATGAAAAGAAGCTTACCGATTTGGTAAAATTGAGACAGCGCAATGATGAATCAGTGGAAGGCTTTGTGCAAAGGCTACGAGATGTAAAAAATAAGTGTTATAGCCTGGTACTGGATGATCGGCAACTTGCCGATTTGGCTTTCCAAGGATTGTTGCCACACCTTAAGGACAGATATGCTTCTCAAGAGTTCGAAAGTCTAAGTCATCTCGTGCAAAGGATTTCTGATCAAGATACTAGGGTTTTTGAACCCAAAAGGAATTGGAACAAGAAGGTTTCATTTGTCAGAGAGGTGGAAGATTCTGATTCAGATGAAGAACCAGTTATCGGTTTGGCTGAGTGGGTTAAGAATAAAAAGCCGATATCTTATCCTTTTGGTCAAAAAGAGCCAGAAAAGTTTACTTTCGATATCACCAAAGCCGATAAGATATTTGATCTTCTGCTTCAAGAGGGCCAAATTAAGTTGTCACCTAATCATGTGATCCCATCGGCAGAAGAGTTGAAGAAAATGCTGTATTGCAAATGGCACAATGCAACTTCACACAGTACAAATGAGTGCAAAGTGTTTAGGCAACAGTTACAATTAGCTATTGAACTTGGGAGAATTAAATTTGGTAATTCCAAGATCCAGAAGCCGATGAAAATTGATCAACATCCTTTTCCAGTAAATATGTTGGATGCTGAAGGAAAGACTAAGGTGTTGACATCAGAAGCTGCTGAGAAAAACGCATCAGTGGATCCCCAACATCGGATAACTACCGATGATGCAAAAGGCAAGGGGCTACTAAGAGAAAGTGGCAGTTCTGGAAAGCCTTCTCGATCTGGCATTGTGATTACCCATCGAAGGCAACAGGAGGGCTGACGTCAGCAAAGGGGCCGATATCGACAACAGCAAGAAGAGTGACACCGAGAAGAGTAGAATCGACATAAGGATCATTGGAGGTGTCTGTTTTTATTCATTATTGGGAAGAAGGTATTAAATTACCTACTGTTGAAAATTGCCCAGAGTGCAATGGTTATTATGGGGTTAATCGTTCAGAAAGGAGATTTCAACCTGGCAATCAAGGTTTGTCCATCAATGAGCCGATCAGAGGTAAAGCATCAGTACATGATCGGCTGGGGGCAGGCTTAGTGTACATGAGAGGCTTGGTAAACGCGTTGCATATTTTCCGAGAAACCAAGAGGAGCTTGAAGAGATGGCAAACGCAAGAGTTCCTGATGAAGAAATATTTTACAGGGATCCTAATATACGTCGTGTAGAATCAACTAGGACCTATTATCAGCCAGTTTGGAAAACTAAACTTCCTCAATGGTGTCCAGAAGGTTTGATAAAGACACAGAAAAGGAGGATGCAGCGAGAGCGTCAAGAGGACTTATATCGAGAAGAGAATTCCTTCAATGAGAGATCTGATAATCAGCAGTGGCAAATAAAGCACAAAAATAAAGGCACATCGACAGATGTCAATATGGTGTTTATGTTGCCAATGGAATTTTTGGCACTCCCTGATAATGAGGAAGAAGTTGTTTTTTCTGACCAAATAGCTCAATTAACGCTAGATCCAATGATGACTGTTTTTGAGAAACTTGCCGATGATGAGAGACAGCATCTCAAGGCTTTGTTTGTGAAAGGCAGAGTTGATGGGCAGCCTGTACCTAAGATACTCATTGATTGAGGGGCTACGATTAATATTATGCCTTATGTGATGTATCGGAAACTTGATAAGGGAGATCAAGACTTAACTAAAACCGATATGATGCTAAAAGATTTTGAAGGCAATGTGTCACCGGCTAAAGGGGCAGTGTGCGTTGAGTTGACCATCGGCAGCAAAACCTTACCGACGACTTTCTTTGTTATTAATGGCAAGGGTGCATATAATCTGCTTCTAGGAAGGGATTGGATTCATACTAATTGTTGTGTTCCTTCTACAATGCATCAGTGCCTCGTGCAATGGATTGGGGATAAAATTGAAGTTGTTCCTGGTGATTCTTCTTATATCATCGCATCGGCAGAATCAGACACTTATGAATGAACCAAGTGCATATCAGGAGAAGCTTGGGAAAAAGAGTTCCTCAAGGTTGCCGATTATGAAATTCCACTGATCCAAGCAGTCGGTTCTGAAGAAGAATTTTAATGGATAGGTTTGCCGATGATGGAAAATTAGGTCAAGGGTTTACATCGGCTGATGATTTGGTAGAAGTAGATATTGGTGAGGATGATAGGCCAAGGCCTACTTTTATTAGTGCTAAGTTAAATTCCAAGTGTAAACATCAATTAGTTGATTTGTTAAAAGAGTATAAAGATTGTTTTGCTTGGGATTATACTGAAATGCCTGGATTAGACCGATCGATAGTTGAACATCGGTTGCCTATTAAGTCTGGATTTTGGCCACATCAGCAGCCAACGCGCCGATGCAATCCTAATATACTTCCTGATATTAAGGCTGAAATAACTAAATTAATTGAGACAAAGTTTATTCGGCAGTGTTGATATGCGGAGTGGATTTCTAATGTGGTTCCTGTTTACAAGAAAAGTGGGAAACTTCGTTTTTGTATTGATTTCAGGAATCTCAATAAAGCCACACCGATGGATGGTTATCCAATGCCGATTGCTGATTTGTTGATTGATGCTGCAGCAGGACATCAAATTATCAGCTTCATGGATGGTAATACAGGTTATAATCAAATATTCATGGCTGAACAGGATATTCCCAAGACTGCTTTTAGGTGTCCAGGTCATGTGAGATTATTTGAATGGATAGTTATGACGTTTGGTTTGAAAAATGCCGGTGCTACTTATCAAAGAGCTATGAACTTTATTTTTCATGAATACATCGGCACATTAGTAGAGATCTACATCGATGACATAGTGATTAAGTCTGGAGATATCACAAAGCATCTAACCGATCTACGGAAGATACTAGAGTACACAAGAAAGCATGGACTAAAGATGAATCCTAATAAATGTGTATTTGGTATATCGGCAGGACAATTCTTGGGTTTCATGGTGCATCAGCGGGGCATTGAGATTAGTAGGAAATCTATTGAGGCCATCAACAAGGTGGTTGCTCCTGCCAATAAAACTAAATTACAATCCTTGATCGGTAAGATTAATTTCATCAGGAGATTCATATCTAATCTGTCGGGTAAGATCAAGGCTTTCAGTCCATTACTGAAATTGAAAGCCGATCAGGAATTTAGATGGGGAGATGAGCAGCAATTAGCCCTAGATGAAATTAAGAGCTACTTAACAAATCCTCGAGTGCTAGTTCCACCTCAACACGGGAAACCTTTTAGATTGTATTTGTCAACTGATGATACTGTTATCGGTTCAACTCTTATTCAAGAATTTGAAGGGAAAGAATGTGTTATTTATTATTTGAGCAGACAGTTAGTGGATGCTGAAACTAGGTATTCAGCTATCGAGAAATTATGTCTGTGTCTATACTTTTCTTGTATTAAGTTGAGGCATTATTTACTATCGGCTGAGTGTACTATCATATGCAAAGATGACGTGGTCAAATATATGCTGTCGATGCCGATATTAAGTGGTAGAATTGGCAAATGGATTTTAGCATTATCAGAATTTGACCTATGTTATGAATCGGCTAAGGCAGTTAAAGGATAGGTTATGGCTGATTTTGTTACTCAACATTGCAACACAGTGGACTCTCTAGAGATTGCTCCTTGGACACTTTTCTTTGATGGGTCTACATGTGGTGAAGGAGCAGACATCGGCATTGTGTTAATTTCCCCTCAGGGGAAGAAGTATGAGTTTTTATTACTGATTGTTGCTACATCAACAAACAATCAGGCTGAATACTAAGCTTTGATAAAAGGGTTAGAATTACTTAAGGAAGTATGTGCTGATGCTGTTGAAGTTTTTGGTGATTCTATGCTAGTTATAAATTGTCGATGAAATATGGTCGGCAGTCTACCTAGGGGTATGCCTAAGGTAGTAGATTATCGGCAGACAGATGCGCAAGCTCCAAACAAGATGGTGACGCAAGACAGACACGAAGTTTTATCCAGGTTCGGCCGCCAAGAAGGCGTAATACCTACGTCCTGCGTCTGATTTGTATTGTGGTATGTCAATGAGAGATGTTCTTTAGAGGGGTCCCCTGCTCGCCTTATATAGTCCGAGGGGCAGGGTTACAGATCTGGAAACAAATCCTAGTCAGTTACAATTGCCATACGTGGCCGGATAATGATTCCTATTCTAACCGACCAGGATCCTGCTTGATCGCCAAATCCGTCTTGATTCCTTGTGCGGGACTCCGACCAGGTTAACTGGGCCGCACGTCGCCTTTTGGGTGGACTAAAACCATCGATCCGGGCCTGCCCAAGCTTAGCCGTGAGGGTATAGGGGTTAATACCCCCACAGTTAGTCCCCGAGCATCATGTATTATGCTGTGACACACCATTTTAACCTTCTCCGACAAGCGAGGCTTGAATCCTTGACACCTCCGACCACCGTCATCACCGGAGAAGTAGGTTGTCCGAAGAATGTATGGTGCTCTTTAAGGAAAAAGAAAAAGATTTCTATCCTAGGAAGTGTGCCCACTTGTATTTCTGAAAAGAAATGTAAGTGCGCCTTGAAGCGTAGCGTCCTTGATCATCAGAGGCGTAGAGGTCGAAAAACAAACACATTCACCGCAAGGTGAAGTGTGCCCACTTAGTCCCCGAGCCTGGTAGTAGGTGACATAAGCACGTGGTGCCAGGGTCTAAAAAGAATTCCCAGTTAAGTTGAGAATCCAACCGTCGTACAGGCGATACGAGATGCACCGGCAGGTGCATCATACCGATGTAGTCCCCGAGCTTGCTGGAAGGCGAGGTATGAGCTTTGTAGCAAGGTCCAAATGAGAAAAAATATCCCAACTGTATGCGAGTTGCCAGTCACATGTAATTGAGACGCAAAGTTCCCGAGCCGTGGTCGGAGAGTGGTTGAGGTAGTCCCCGAGCACAGGTCGAGGAGCGAGCGATGAAATCCCCGAGCCGTGGTCGGAGAGCAATCGAGAAGCGAGCGATGAAGTCCCCGAGTCGTGATCAGAGAGTGATCGACGAAGTCCCCGAGCGTAGGTCGAGGAATGAGCAACGAAGTCCCTCGAGCCGTGGTCGGGGAGTGATCGAGGCAGTCCCCGAGCATAGGTCAAGGAATGAGCAACGAAGTCCCTCAAGCCGTGGTCGGAGAGTGATCGACGAAGTCCCCGAGCCGTGGTCAGAAAGAAATGTCTCTTAACTGTATGTGAGTACAAATCACATGTAGCCAAGGAAAACCTTTATTCAAGCAATGATCAGGGCAGTCCTCAGGCACGAAAAATGGTCTGGGCAATGTCCCAGCACGGTAGTGGTCGGGACAGTTCCTGATCACTTGCACTGCTTGTACTATTATTCGGTATACTTATTTTTCTCTTTTCTCTGCCAAGTCCAATCTAACACACCTGGTCAAAAAGCCAATAGGTATAGTACATCATTCTGTCTTCCTTTTTTTTGATGACAAACAAACGGCTGACACCTGTATTGAGGTGTGTCAGTGTGAGCCCTCTTATACCATCAACGAAAAGGCGCGTACACTGGTAACGAAGGAGCGCATTTATCGGCGTAGATCTCGAGGTGGTGTGAAAAATCCGTCTGTCAGGCGTGCGCACGTCTCCCAAGAATCTCGGGGCAGGCGAAATGATGGTACTCTTTGTTATTTATAATATAGATCTGGCAACTTACTGTCACCGTTCCCCATCGTCATTCGCCACCGCCACCTTCATCTTCGTCTTCCTCTTACCAAACCCTATTCCTCCGATAAACAGTGCCAAAATCCCCTTGCCATCGCATCCACCCCCTTAGAAAACTTCGCATAATGGTGAGAAAAAACGCCCAGAAGAAAAGCGAAATCATGGCGAAGGAGTGGTGGAAGTCTCGAAGCAACGAGCACACTATCGAAGACCTTGTCGCCATGGGAGTGCTCCACAACAAAGCCCTCGCTGGATGGCGCGCACCGGAAGGAGAAAGCTTCCCTGATCCACAACCAGGTGAGATTGTGGTTTTTGAAGATTTCTTCAAACGGGGTTTTGGGATTCCAGTACACCCTTTCCTTCAAGGTCTCTGCTTGTACTACGAGATTGGGATTTGCAATCTGCATCCCAACTCGATTCTTCTCGTCTCTACCTTCATCCATCTCTGCGAGGCGTATGGTGGCTTCCAGCCCCATTTCGACCTCTTTCGCCACCTGTTCTGTCTTCGGAAAAAAGGAAGCGGTGGCTCAAAGATCGCCGGAGGCGTATACCTGAACCTACGTGACGGCTTGAAGGCGCAATACCTGCACTGTCCCTGGAACACTTCTTTGGACGAGTGGTACAAGAAATGGTTCTACATCCGTGAAGAGCCGAACACCATCACTCTGTGCGACGTGGGGCTAATTCTAGAGAAGAAAAATAGCTGGTCAGAGAAACCCGAAAACTTGGAACAGATCGCCGAACTGCTCGGGATGATCCCGTGGAAAAGGCTTGATGGCCCGAGCGTGGTCGGCAACTTCATTAGCCGACGAATTCAACCATGCCAGAAAAGGATTCATCCTGGCTTCGAATACCAAGGGAGCGCGGATCCAACAAGGACCAGGAAAGAGCCGCTCGACAAGACGGAGATCAAGGCCAGGATTGGAGAGCTGTTCAATTTGGCCGATCCAAATTATGTTGTACTGAACGCCATCGAACACGCCTTCAAACTGGCTCGACCTCCCCCAAAGGTAAATGACGCCTCCTTTTAACTGTAGAGTCATGTTATATCAAGAAAATAACTGTCTTTTCCTTTATTTTGTGTCTCAGTGTAATGGCCGTGACCGGGCAGAAGTGTTCGTGTCGCCTCCCCCTGGTGTAGAATGGCCGCAACCTACCGGCCTAGCCACCCATATCAGCACCAGGACCGACGACATTAACTGGGCGGTATTCGAGACCGTTGAAGACGCCTCGACCAGAGCCGCTGGCAAGCGTCCGGCTGCTGTCAAACGACGTCAAGCCATCTTTCCTTTGTCGAACGACGAAGCAGAGGATGCGGACATCTTCCGGCTCGTCCCCAAAAAGAGGAGAAGACAAGTAGAACCGATAGAGCAGGGTGGCTCCTCTAGGCCAGCAGTGGTCACAGCACCGACCACTGCTGCACAGAGGACAGACGAAGGAAACATGCCGCACCATACTCCGACGCCCATACCGGGGATTGAACAAGTCCCGGTGGAAACTGCCGAGCAAGCGGAGCAGGGGCGGTCGAGGAGACGTTCCTTCGCCACATCCTTCCGCAAGTCGAAACTGTAAGTATTTTGTTTGATGTAAGCCTTGCATTTTGCATTGGATGCTATTATCTTCTTAATTTGTCTCTGAGTTCATTAGATCGGCCTCCACTGAAAGCCCCGACCAGCTAGCTGGGTGCGGAATGTCTTCACCGACAACAGCGGGACAAGCTGCTCAGCAATCAGCCATGGAGGAGCCCGTAGCAGAGACTCCGCTTGAGCCTCAGCAGGTGGACAACCAGACGCCAGTCCCCGAGCAGCTGGTCGAGAAAACAACCGAACAGAATACGAGTGCTCCAAGCACGAACCCTGCTGAGGCGGATACCACGGCGCCAAGGGAGCTGAATCTAGCCGAAGAGCAGCAGCCAGAAGTTGTCCAGAACATGGTTGCTGACGCGACGGCTCGTGGGAAAGCCCTAGTGGAGTCTGCAAACTCCAGACCAGTGCCGCCTCCCGAACAGGAGGCTGAAGAGGATGAAGTGGAAGAAATCATGGGCCGTCCCCAAGATAGGCGACAACATGTATATGTGTCGCGCTATCGGAACGACGAATGGGTCATGCACGAAGAAATCCCAGAAATCGAAGAGACCTTAAGAGTCGAACGGGCGGCCAAGCGTCTGGTGACGGAAGTCCAGGTATATTTGGTTTGAGCCCCTAACCCTGTTGTATAGTCGAACTGTCTGACGTAGCTTGTCTGTATGCAAGACTTGATGAAAACTGCAAGATACCGAAAACGGTGCTTCGACCAGATAGAAGGAATCACGACGGCCAATAAGGAGCTGACGGCTGAAGTGGAATGCCTACGGTACCAACTTGAAACCGCCAACCAGGAGAGGACAAAACGAGAAGCACAAAACCAAGATCTGGTCGGCCAACTCCAACGCAAAGAGCAGGAGAAAACATGTAAGTTTTCACCGTATCATAACAAGTGTAGGACTTGTGTTAATTTGTTCTTTGCAATAATAGCTGTAATGTAGGTTTAGAAGCTGAAGTGACCCGCCTCTAGGGGGAAAACAGTCGTGTGCTTGCAGAATGCGATCGCCTAAAGGAGGACAATGAGAAACTGGCACGCAGCTAGTCGGAACTCCAAAATCAAAATAACAAAATGAAAGATGACCTGAAAAGTAAGCACTCCAGACCCCCTTTCTCATTCTATTGCCCACCTTGCCTTGCCGTGTCATCACGTTTGATGTCTTGTACTATTTTCAGTTTTGAAAGTCAATGCCAAGAAGCACCTGGAGGCCGTGATCAAGGAACGTGACGACTGGAAAGCACAATGCCTTAAGACCACCGAGGAGCGGGACATGTGGAAAAAGCGGTGCCAAGAAATGGCAACTGGTATTGTGCCCGTCCTCGACCTTATCGACCCGGCGCTCACAGAGGAAGAGCTAAAGATGCCCCAGCTCGGACTGGTCGAGAGATGCAAGAAAGCATGGGGATGGTTCCAAGACTTCGTGAAGGAGGCGGGTGAGTACACGGGTGCCCATGTGCTGAGCATGGTGCGTGCTCACTACCCCCTGATCGATCTCAAACGCTTGGAGGCTGGGTACCCGAAGGAGGTAGACCCAGACAAGGCCGAGGAGCTTCGGACGACCCAGCTAGAATTGTCTTCAAAGATAATTGGCGATATTAACCTGTGCGGAGGTGGGACAGCACCTGTACAGGGTACACCGTCGACAAACCAGCTGGAAATGCCATCAGCTGCAAGCCAACCAACGAAGCCTGCGGTCTCGACCAGCCAGGCACCGGTGGGGCCATCCCCTTCAGCTTGACTAGCTCAAGAGTCCCCGAGACTCGAGTAGGGTATTAGAGACGACGAGCAGTAAATGCCCTGCTCTCCGACCAGCCAATGTAATAGGCTTAGAGCTGTAGAAGGAGGACATAGTTGTGTTATTGTAAACTTGAGCCTCTTCAGGTAAGCTTGTAATAACATAACTGTATATCATTATAAGCTTGTTTGCTTTATACAAAACGTGTTTAAGCTTGATTTTTTTGTGTTGGTGTAACTAAGTAGGAACGTGTTAACGTTCAGTTTAATTGTACCGTTTTGCTCGTCACATCGTCCCGAAGGTTTTGTGCGGCCCTTGGTTGGCATGTGGTCGGAGTGTGAGGTAACATGACCTGTGCACACGTGGACACGGACAAGTCAAACCAAGGGAGGACCTGCCGATCACCCGCGACGTGGAGAACGGATCTCGTGCACGTGTTGGGAGAAACCGGAAACAAGATCTGCTCCAAAAACCGTAGAAGGAGTGGTGGTCGGCTTGTACTGGCTAAATCAGAATATCCATAAAATTTGTAGTGACATATTAGAGTGGTCGGAGAAATCATGATTGCTTTATTAAAGTAAATCGAAAATGTAAGTTGAATACATATCTCATTAATTAAGCATAGAAACGTCTAAGCTTGTCGATGTGCCACAAGTTTGGTACGTCCGTGCCGTCCAGGTGAGCTAACCTGTAAGACGTTGGGCGTGTGACTTCCTTGATCATGAAGGGTCCCTCCCATGGGGTTGTGAGTTTGTGGACGCCGGCCTGGTTCGTCTTCCACTTTAGTACTAAGTCCCCGACCATGAAGAAACGCTCTTTAACATTCTTGTTGTAGTACCTGCGCAAAACAGCAAGGTATTTGGCTGTGCGTACGCAAGAATCGAGCCTTTTCTCCTCTACGCTGTTGATTTCTAGCTCCCGTGCTTCCTTGACCTTGCCCTCGTCAAAGTTCTCTACCCGTGCTGATCTGAAAGCTATATCTATTGGGAGGACTGCCTCAGCGCCGTAAACCATAAAGTATGGTGAGATGCCGGTGTTACGACTGGGCTGAGTTCGGAGGCCCCATACCACGGCTGGTAGCTCCTTGAGCCATCTACCAGGAGTTTTATCGTTTGCTCTGTACATCCTCTTCTTCAATGCGTCCAAAATCATGCCATTTGCCCGCTCGACTTGTCCATTAGCTCTAGGGTGTGCCACCGAGACGTATTTTACAACTATGCTCCTTTCATCGCAGAAGTCCCAAAAAGCGTTCCCGGTGAACTGAGTACCCAAATTGGTAATGATGCTGTTGGGCACGCCGAAACGGTGGATGACCTGGTCGAGGAATGTGACAGCTTTCTCTGAAGATGCCTGTACCAGAGGCATGTATTCTATCCACTTAGAAAATTTATCAATTAGCACGAAGACGAATGTAAATTTCCCTGGAGCCAGTTTGAAAGGCCCGATCATGTCCAGTCCCCAGCATGCGAAAGGCCAAGAGGCTGGAATCGTCTGGATCTCGTGTGCTGGCACATGAATTCTCTTGGAGAAGAACTGACAACCCTCGCAGCGGCGAACTAGCTTTTCTGCGTCAGCTACTGCTGATGGCCAATAGAAACCTGCTCGGAAAGCCTTACCGACCAGTGTTCTTGAGGCCGCGTGGTTGCCGCAGGAGCCAGAGTGGATTTGGTCTAGGAGATGTTCGCCTTCCACCTGGGTTACACACTTCATCAAGATTTCCTCCTTAGCGTTTTTGCGCCATAACTTGCCATCGACGAGCAGATACTGCTTACTGCGACGCATCAGGCGCTCATTTTCTATTCGATCGATATAACCGCTACCATATGTTAAGTACTTGATGAAGGGTGTTCTCCAGTCCGGCTCATTAGTGGTCAGAAACGGCTCAGTTGTGCTCGGCGCCGGAACCGTAGCCACTAATTGCTGGTCTGAAACTTTGTCGGTCGTTGAATCTTCGTCTTCAATGGAAGGCGTGAGCAGGTCTTGGACGAATACTCCATGTGGGATTTTGGCTCGGGAGGATCCTAACTTTGACAACGCATCTGCTGCTTGGTTCTTGTCCCGGACCACATGTATGTACTCGATGCCATAGAACCTGCCTTCCAGCTTTCTTATCGACTTGCAATATGCGCCCATCTTTTCACTTGTCGTGTCCCAGTCCTTGTTGAGTTGTTAATGACCAGAGCCGAATCTCCGTAGACATAGAGACGTTTAACTCCAAGCTCAACCGCAATGCGTAGACCATGTAGGCAGGCTTCATACTCGGCGGCATTATTGGATGCTGGGAAGTAAATCCTGAAGACATACCAGAGCTGCTCCTTGGATGGTGATACGAAAAGAACTCCTGCTCCCGCACCGTCAATATTGAGAGAACCGTCGAAGTACATCGTCCAAGATTCGTCGGATCCCGGAGAGACAGGGGTGCTTAAGTCTGTCCACTCGACGATGAAATCGACGAGTGCCTGAGACTTGATTGTAGTACGGCTTGCAAATTCCAAGGAAAAGGGGCATAGCTCCATTGCCCATTTGACAATGCGTCCGTTCGCATCCTTATTGCGAATGATGTCCCCCAAAGGATACTCGGTCATGACCACCACACGATATCCGTCGAAGTAATGTCTCAACTTTCGGGATGTTATCAGTATGGCGTAGAGCAGTTTGTGAATCTGCGGGTACCTAGTCTTGGATTCGTTGAGTACCTCACTAATGAAATAGATTGGTCGCTGTACCTTGTAGGCGTGGCCCGGCTCGTCGCGCTCGACCACCATTGTAGTGGAGACCACCCGATCGGTTGCCGCAATGTAAAGGAGGAGAGTTTCGTCTTCTCTGGGAGCAGTAAGTACCGGAGGTGACGTGAGGTATTGTTTGAGCTGCGTGAAGGCAACGTCTGCTTCCTCCGACCACTCAAATTTTTCGGATGCTTTGAGCAGTTTGAAGAACGGTAGTCCTTTTTCTCCTAATCTTGATATGAAATGGCTTAGAGCAGCCATGCAGCCGGTGAGCTTCTGGACATCCTTCACCTTTTTTGGGGGCTTCATGTCTAAGACAGCTTTGACTTTCTCCGGGTTAGGGCGTATGCCGTCGTAACTGACGACGTTGCCGAGCAATATGCCAGAAGGGACACCAAAAATGCACTTCTTTGGGTTTAATTTCCATTGGAATGTATTAAGGGCTGCGAAGGTGCGTTCCAGATTGTCAACAAGGGTATGTGCTTCCTTGGTTTTGACAACTACATCGTCGACGTAAGCCTCGATGAGGCCATCTTTTATCTCGTCGTTGAGGCAGGCCTGTATAGCGCGTTGGTAGGTAGCACCGGCGTTTTTGAGCCCGAACGACATAGTCGTGTAGCAGTAGGCGCCGAAAGGCGTGATAAAAGATGTCTTGATCTGGTCGTCCTTTTTGAGAGCGATCTGGTGATAACCAGAGTAACAATCGAGAAAGGAAAGCAGCTCGCAATCGGCGGTTGAATCTACGACCTCGTCTATGCGAGGTAAACCAAAGGGGTCCTTAGGGCAGTGTTTGTTGAGATCAGTGTAATCAACGCACATTCTCCATTCATTATTCTTTTTGTGTACAAGAACCGGGTTGGCTAACCATTCCGGATGATACACTTCTTTGATAAATCCGGCTGCCAAAAGCCGTGTAACTTCTACCCTAATCGCCTCCTTTTTGTCGCGAGCGAAACGTCGTAGCTTCTGCTTGATTGGTTTGGCCTTGCTGTTGACATTTAAGGAGTGCTCAATCAGGTTCCGAGGTACACCGGGCATGTCAGAAGGTTTCCATGCAAACACATCCACGTTGCCCCTCAGGAACCTGACGAGCGCGTCTTCCTATTTGGAACCCAGGTTGGCCCCGATGAGGACCGTTTTGCTGGGATCGCCTTCGACCAGCTGGATCGTCTTGTGCTCCTTGGACCTGGTGTTTTTACGCGGAGCCCCGAGCTCTGGGATCTCCAGGTGGTCGGCCGAGGTCTTCTTAGCGTCGAGGATGGTCTCGGCCATGCGAATAGAGAGGTCGTGGGCCTCTGCTATTTTGAAGCTGTCGTCCTCACAGTTATAAGCTGCGTATACGTTGCCCCTGAGGGTTAAAACTCCTTTCTCGGTAGGCATCTTGAGCACCAGATACCTGTAATGAGGTATGGCCATGAACTTGGTAAGCGACGGTCGACCAAGAATAGCATGGTAGGTGCCATCGAAATCAGCGACCACGAAGTTGACGTAGTCGGTGCGAAAATGGTCCGGAGTCCCAAATTGCACAGGTAGCGTGATCTGCCCGAGAGGCGTGGAGCTCTGTCCGGGGAGAACACCCCAGAACTGTGCCTCGTACGGCTTCAGGTCCGCTTGGGCTATTTTCAGAGCGGGCAGGCTGTTTTTGAACAGTATATCAATAGAGCTACCGCCGTCGATCAGGACCTTGTTGAATTGAACCTTGTTGATACAAGGATTGAGGACCAGGGGAAAACGCCCTGGCTCGGGTATGACCGCCCATTGGTCCTTCCTGCTGAAGTAGATTTCACGGTGAGACCATGGGGGAAATCGCGGATCGGTGAGGAGGTTGTCGGTGTTTGCCACGTTCAAGCAAGCACGGGCGAGCAGCTTGCGTTCTCATTTGGTCTCAATGGACACCTTGCCGCCGATGATGGTGTGCACACGATCAGTCGGTTTGACGTATTTATGACGAGGGTCTGCATCATCGTCATCGTTGTCCTCGTTGCGCTGTTCCCCCGCGTTGTTAGGCTTTTCGGACGCATCCGGAGCCTGTTGACGCATGTAGATAGTCTTGAGGACGCGGCAATTCTCCATGGTGTGGTTCGACTTTGGATGGAGCTGGCAGGGGCCCTTCAATGTTTTGGCGTAGTCGTCCTCGTAGTTACGACGTCCACCACCTTTTTTCATAGTATTGACCTCGCCGTCGTCTTCCCGAGCGCGCTTGCTACTGTAATCGTCACGGCGGTTGCGCCGCTGATTACGTTGATCACGGTGGTCGCGGGAGTCGTCGCGCTGGTTGCGGCGGTCAAAATTGGTGTTCCGACCATGATTGCCGCGGTAATCGTCGTGGTGTGGAGGGTGGTCGGAGCGTGGAAACCTTGCTGCTTCTTCAACGATTATCTTTTTAGCGTCGTCAGCATCCACGTATTTCTTAGCGGTGGCCAGAAGCGCTGTTACTGATTCGGGTCTCTTCCGGAGGAGCTTGTCTCTTAGGGCGTCGTGGAACCGGAGGCCGGTGACGAAAGCCTCGATTGCTTCGTTGTCGGAGATTGATGGGACCTTGATGCGCATCTCCGAGAAACGCCGAACGTACTCGTGCAGTGGTTCATCCTTTCGATCTCGGATCCGTTGCAGATCGTACTTGTTGCCAGGTTGTTCAC
The DNA here is from genome assembly GCA_038087645.1 of Saccharum hybrid cultivar R570. NCBI lineage: Eukaryota > Viridiplantae > Streptophyta > Magnoliopsida > Poales > Poaceae > Saccharum > Saccharum hybrid cultivar. Next base: position 18,233,394 of record JAQSUU010000012.1, read on the forward strand.
AAGTAGCGATGAAATTGTCGATGAAGGCCTGCCTGAGTTCCTGCCAAGAGTCAAAATAGTTCGCTGGCAAGCTAACCAGCCATTGGTGACCTGCATGACCAACAGCGACTGGGAAGTAGTTAGATATGACGTGCTCGTCAGCCATAGCTGAGCGGCACGCAGTTTCGTAGAGCATGACCCATAATTCGGGGTTTTCCTTGCCGTCGTACTTCTGAAGTTTCTCGAGTTTGAAATTCTTGGGCCATATGACTTGGCGAAGGTGTGGAGTGAACTGTTTCAAACCTGGCGGGCCGTGGGCGGTGTCATATTCCATACGGCGATAGCTTTCATGGGACGCACGATCGTCGGCTCTCTGGTTGATGCGAGCGCGCAGATCACGTTCGATAAGGTAATGGCGAAGATCGTTCTTGCCATCTGGATTAGCCCTGCGACCGTGGTTATCACGGCGATTGTCGAGGTTATCTCGGCGATCGTCGCCTCGAACGCCATGGCGGTTACCCTCCCGGCGGCGGTTGTCGTCCCGACCACTATCATAACCACCGTTTCCGCCTTGACGATTGTCCGATGAGTCGTTATTGCGCGAGCCGCGTTGAATGAATGGCTGTGAGCGACTTGAGTATTGGCGGTTGTGGCTTGATTCGACAGAAACGGATGGAGCCCGGGCTTGATTCATCTCAGCAGTCTGAGCCATAGCAGCTGTTAGATAAGCTTGTATGTCATCACGGACTGCCTGGGTCTCGGGAGTGTTAGGCAGCCGCTGCATTGTCGCCAAGGCGACGGCCACGTTGGCGCTTGGGGTCTTGAAGACTTGTTTGTCCCCCACCCTGTCGAAAGCATCGATGAGGTCGCGTGGTCGGACCCTTATGCGTTGTGCTTCCTGGTCTGCTTCAGCTTTGATTTGCCGGTGATTAAACCGGTCAATATTGTGTGCTTCGCGTGCAATCTTTTCTTGTTCTGTTTCGCCAACTGCTGGCGGCTCGTCGTTGCTGATGACATGGATCAAATCCCCTCGTCTTGGCGGGAAAGACGGAAATTGGGGGAAATCCGGGGCATGATCTGGTAGATCCAGATCATATTTGATGCCTTCATCTTCGTGACGCTGAAGCTCGGTGTGGACAGATGCGTTGGATGCGATGCCGGATGAGGAGCCGGAGCCACCCTCTCGGACTATGTGGACGGATCCTTCTCGGTAATCTTCAATCCGGACCATGTTGATGATGTTGCGTGGCTTCGGTCGAGATCGATGTATAGGACCTGGATCCGAGCGGCATCGTAGGTTGTGCGCATAGCTGGAGGCAGCGTTTTGCAGGCCGTAGGGCTGGACCTGGTGGTTCTCCGTCGGGGCTTCGTACTCGCAGAGTCGGAGACCCGTCGCGAAGGCTGGCTGGCGACGAGCGGAGCGCCCCTCAGGAGTAGATACGATCACAAGATCTGTTCCAAGTCGTGCAGGACGACTGGTCCAAACCGGTCGGATAGATCTGTTGTGGGGAGCCGTTACCTGCTCATTAGGTTGGCTTTGAATTGTACTTACCAGAGCTAGGGTTTCAGTGAGTTTGATGCCGACCCGATCGATGGAGTCGAGCAGGTCGGTGTTGTTGATCTGCTTTCCTCTGTAGCGGGGAAGCGGACGACGGGTTGTCGGCGTGGCCGTAGGCGTGCTCGGAGCCAGATGTACCGTGGTCGGAGGCAGATCCATCGTGGTCGGAGTCGTGTTTGCCGTGGTCGAAGCCGTAGCCGATGCAGGTGAAGTAGTCGTCGGCGCGGGTTGAATCCACGCTTCCTCCGCAGTCATGGCGATGGAGACGTCGGGACCGGTAATCCAGGTGATCTGGCCGACGGTGAACGTGAGGCCGTTGGGCACGGCCATGGAGCTGGAGATGATGACCATCTTGTTTGCTTGGAGAGCGGTACGCACACCCCCTACCTGGCGTGCCACTATCGACGAAATATGGTCGGCAGTCTACCTAGGGGTATGCCTAAGGTAGTAGATTATCGGCAGACAGATGCGCAAGCTCCAAACAAGCTCCAGGTTCGGCCGCCAAGAAGGCGTAATACCTACGTCCTGCGTCTGATTTGTATTGTGGTATGTCAATGAGAGATGTTCTTTAGAGGGGTCCCATGCCCGCCTTATATAGTCCGGTGGGCAGGGTTACAGATCTGGAAACTAATCCTAGTCAGTTACAATTGCCATACGTGGCCGGATAATGATTCCTATTCTAACCGACCAGGATCCTGCTTGATCGCCAAATCCGTCTTGATTCCTTGTGCGGGACTCCGACCAGGTTAACTGGGCCACACGTCACCTTTTGGGTGGACTGAAACCATCGATCCGGGCCAGCCCAAGCTTAGCCGTGAGGGTATAGGGGTTAATACCCCCACATAAATCAGTTGGCTGGAATTTATGAATGCCGAAGTGAAGTTTTAATTTCATATTATGAGAAATGTCTGCTGTTGTTGAAAGGGTTTAGGAATTTTCATCTGGAACATGTTTCTCGATTGCATAATGAAGAGGCTAATCGATTAGCTCATCATGCTTCAGGGTATCAGCCTATTCAAGAAGTGTTAACATCGGCAGTTGATACCGATGACTGGAGAAAGTAAATTGTTGATTATTTAAAGAATCCATCTAAAAAGGTTGAAAGACGTATAAGGTTCCAAGCTACCAAGTATGTGCTCCTTGATGATGAATTATATTACCGTACCACAGATGGAGTTTTACTCAGATGTGTTGGCATCGATGAATCAAAAGGCTTGATGGGTGAAATTCATGAAGGAGTATGTGGGGCTCATCAGTCGGCTTTCAAGATGAAATGGATGATCAGAAGAAATGGATATTATTGGCCGACTATTCTCGAAGATTGTTTTAAATATTTTAAAGGATGTCAGGAATGTCAAAAATTTGGTAATATTCAAAGAGCACCTGCATCGGCTATGAACCCCATAATTAAGCCTTGGCCGTTTCGGGGTTGGGCTATTGATCTCATCGGTCAGATTTACCTACCATCGAGTAAGGGGCATAAATTTATTCTGGCTGCTACCGATTATTTCACAAAATGGGTTGAAGCAATTCCTTTGAAAAAGGTGACATCGGCTAATATGATTGATTTTGTGAAAGAGCATATTGTTTACCGATTTGGTATTCCTCAAACCATCACTACCGATCAGGGTACCATGTTTACATCGGGCGAATTTGATGAGTTTACTATAAGTATGGGGATTAAAGTTTTGAATTCTTCACCATATTATGCCCAGGCTAATGGTCAGGCTGAGGCTTCTAACAAAGGAATTATCAAGCTCATTAAGTGCAAAATTAAAGAATATCCTAAGAGGTGGCATACGGTATTAAATGAAGCCTTGTGGTCATATCGGATGGCGTGTCATGGTGCAACCAAGGTAACACCTTATCAGTTGGTATATGGACACGACGCAGTATTACCTTGGGAGATTAAAACTGGCTCTAGGCGAATACGTTCTCAAGATCAATTGACAGCCGATGACTATGATACCCTTATGAAAGATGAGTTGGAAGATGTGGCAGGTCATCGGTTAAAGGCTTTAGCTAGCATCGAAGAAAATAAGAAAAGGATAGCCAGATGGTATGACAAGAAGGTGAAGATAAAGGAGTTTGTCGATGGGGATTTGGTTTGGAAGTTGATTTTACCGATTGGGACTAAAAGTTCAAAGTTTGGCAAATGGTCGCCTAATTGGGAGGGTCCATATCGGATAAATCAATCTATTCCTGGTAATGCATATATTCTCGAAACCCTCGAAGGGGTTGTGTTTCCTAAAGCATTAAATGGAAAATATTTAAAGAAATATTACCCTAGTATCTGGATAGATGCATAAAAGTATAATTGCCGATAACAATCCTATCGGCTAGAGTTAAAATAAAGTATTAATACGTCATTGCCGATGCACTAGATGAGAATTATAGATTTAACAAAGATTGGATAGCCGATATTGCACGTAGGCGAATATCATCGGCTTCCTTCAATTCTTTAGCGTCTTCATCGGCAACTCCCTCCACAGGCTTGAGTTTCTTTTTCAAGGCCAAGACCTTGCGAGCTTGGACATCCCTTTCTTGCTGAAGGACTTTGATAACGTCAGGAAGCTGGTCTTCTTCTTGCTTGGCGTGGGTTAGGGCTGCTTCAACTTCTTCCATTTCAACTAGAAGAGCTGCTCTCTTTACCAATAGATCCAGAATATTCTGCTTAAGATCGGCACCTGAGGTTTGCAAGTTGCTGATGCTTTTGTGCTTCTCATCGGTAGTTTGTTTTAGTTGCAGCATCTCTTCCTTGAGCTAGGCTTGAGCTGCTCTATCGGCGATACGGTGAGCAGCCCATTGATATTGAAGTTGTCGGCTCTCTAGATGGACTACTGGGAAGAGAGTTTCTTCAACATCAGCAGGAACTTGGCCACGGATTGTCTTGAAGATAGTCTTTGCAGGATCTGAATCGTTTACCAATTGAGCAGTATCTTGTTGTAACAGATTCAGAAGGGCTTCTAGCTTGCCATAGATTTCTGTCGATATTGTTCCCAATGCTAGGGAAGAACTCGCTTCTTCTCTATCATCATCGGAGATGTCGATAGCAAAAGAAAACAAGCTATTGGGAGAATCTTGTTCCTGTGAAGAGGAAAGGGAGTCAGAGATCCTACCTAAGGATAGATATGGATATTATAAATCGAATAGGTCAATCGGTTTACCTGCTTTAAGGCAATTTCTTGGGCTTGGCTAGAGGGAGCATCTTGAAGGGGTTCATGTGAAGGATCGGCGGAGATTGTCGATGGGATGTCTTCTATGACTTCATCAGTAGTTGGCCCTTGGGATATGATGGCCGATGATACATTTTGTGCAGGAGGGGCAACTTGTTCAACTACATCGGTTGGCTGACTAATAGGTGTTGGAGCAGATGCAGGGACTGGCATAGATTTATGTCGTTTTTGCTGAGCTTCGGCATCAGTTAAAGCTTTACGCTTTACTTGGATCTCAGCGACAGTGGGCTGGGGGGCATCGGCACTTGTTGATTGAGGAGCTTGGGCGCTTGGTATGCTTGCCGATGTACCCATTTGTTGCTACAAAACAAGTGTAAGATTGGATGTTTGACAGATAAAATGTAAAGATAAAAGAATACCTCTAAAGGCTGGTTGGAGGTAGTGGTGCTTGATGTTGGAGGAGTTGTCGATGACGATCCAGCCGCAGCTCTTACACCCTGATGGTTACATGTTAATATAGTTTGTATCGGCAATAAATAAAAATAAACAAGGTTATTACCTTAAAAACCTTAATTAGGCTTGTAGCGGCAGCCATTGGAGTGGCCCTAGATGTTGCCAATTTTGATCTGGAGGTGATAGTCTTGGCACGGGTCCTCTGGAAAGTTAAAGCAGCTAAGGTGGGGGCGTTGTAGCCGATCACTGAAACTAGGGAGATAGGTTGGAGGTTGAAAGGTTTCCCACTCTTGCTTATGGATGTAACTGGGTCATAGGCCTGTTACGAGAAAGATTAGCTGCCGATATATGAAAAAGAAGAAACAAAAGAAAGTTAAAAGAAACTTACTGCATTATCAGGAATGGTATAGTCGGGATCGATCATGTGCCGATATGTATGGACAGATGTTGAGAATAATTGTTCCTTCCACTCTTGCCACCATTGCTTATATGATTCTGTAATAAAAGACGCTGGTGACCAGGCGGAGAGATCAACATTTGAGATATCGGCATCGGGGGCGAGTCTTACTACCCTGCTCCACTCAGTTCCGGTGGTGATTGTTTCTCTGGGTTTGATCACATCGGCAAAGCATAGCTTGATTGGCAGTTTCCCAAAAGCCAGTTGACGAGATACTGCCGATGGATTGTAGAACTCATAAGTAGTATTGGAATTCTTTCCACTACCAAATGTGTTCACCGGGATTGCCCTGGAGTAATGATGGCCATCATAAGCTCATTATCTTGGTTCAGCTCGTCATCGACAAAGTTGAAGAGAAGGGGGAACTTGTTATCTTCATCGATATAGGGTACCCAAGCCCTATGATCGTGAGGGAGACCGTTGTAGAAGTTCTAGAAAAATCTACCGATTTGATCTTCATTAGCCTCTGTTCCAGGGAGGACAATTATAGCTTCACCGAAGTTGAGAGGGGGTCGTGTTGCCGATTCCTCATCTCCAAGAACATAATCTTCAGCGATTTCTCGTGGGAATTCTTAGGCGAAGAAATCCCACTGCAGACGTTTATGCATATGGACATTTAGCCACATATTGATGAACCACCATGGGCCTTCCAAATTGCCGATGGGTTCACCAAGTAAAAGCTTCTGGGATACTTGGTGGAGGAGGTGGTAGGTGGAGCTCAGAAGGTATCGACCGAGTGGGAACCTTACACCGTTGGCCAAGAGTTCGGCTGCAGGAAGGAAGGCGTTGGTTGGTCCTACCGATCGACCACAGAAGATAAATTTTTCTAACCACATATTCAAGAATATGACGTGTTCCCTCTGGTTAACAGTACCAGTCCTTTGGTATTCCTGGATGTATCCTGTCCAGCCACCGATGTTGCGTGTGTTCACTCTATATTCAGCTTTTCTGCCATAAATGGAGCCTTCATCGACAGTTGAGATATCTAAGCCAGTGAGCATGTATACATCGACAAGAGTAGGAGCGGATGGACCATGGCCAAACATGAAGGTGTTTGTTGTGTCTGACCAGAAGTGAGCAGTGGCTATCATCATGGATTCATTCTTCTGCATATCGGCAATAGACAGCCTAATGCATTGGTCTATTTTCCGCTCTGCCCAGTACACCTGCATCGATCTGTTAACCCTCAAATACCAATCTTTCCACCCTTTGGTGGGTTTGGGCCAGGATCGGAATGTATCTTTCCATAGATTCAAAGAAAAATTTTGAGCTTTGAAGGGGATTCTGTTAGCTTCTGCGTTGATCAAATCAGTTGGATCTGGGTCACCCATTGGACCTAGGCATTAGAGGGGTGATTGGTCGGTTGGAATAACCAATTTGTTGCGTAGTTCCTAAGTTCGGAGGATCAAAAGAATGGAAAAAGAAGAAAAAATTACCAACTGTAAGAACTCACAAAGACCAAAGGAATCAAGGTAAAAATAATGGAAAAAGAATGAACCGCAGGAACGTTGAAGTTGATCGCCATTGCTCTGAGAAGGATGAGGGCACAAGCTGGAGACTTGAAGTTGACGCTGGAAGGAGCTCTTGTTGGTTGAGATCGCGCGGTTGTTCGTCAGGGTCGCCGTCGGAGAGAGAATGCCAAAGGTCGAAGTCTGAGGGTAGAAGACGAGCGTTCCGGAGAAATCTATTTATAGGCCGCTTAGAGTAGGGGTATTCTTGACTTATCTCTATGCCTCGCGCGTGTGGGTCGAGGTGGTTCAGATGGATATGGTAACTGTTCGCACGACAATCAAGGGATTGTACAGAAGATTTGATGGCAAGTAATCATGACTTGGAAGAGATCTTGGTGCATGATCTTTCAGTTCTAAAATGGTGGCGTTGTTATGTTAAGATCTTGCCGATGGGTTGTTATTTCGGTATCTCAACTGTAATTGGGGCAAGACTAGTTGGAAATTGTGCGATATTTACTGAGATGCATGAATCAGAGTTAGATTTGATTAGATTCAGTAACAGATTATGTTATGCTTGGAGAATGGGTTGAGAAAAATAGGTAAAGGCAAGCATTATCTGGAGTAAATTTTGGAGCATCAATATCTTATACTCCGAAATTGGGGGGCATGTGTTGACATCGTTTTTTGGCACGTGTTAAGATGGTCAGAAGGGGCTAATCAACAGAAGAAAAATTATTGTGTAGGCTGATAGCCGATGAAAGTCAGCTTGTAAAGAGGGCTGCCTATGAGTGGTGGCGGTGTATGGAGAAGTTAATCCAAATTGAAGTGTTGCCGATAAGGTTAAGGATATTATTGTCGATGCCGATGAAAGAAAACTTGAAGGCTGCTGCCGATGAAACAGGAAGTGTGCCGATGAAAGAAGACTTGAAGGCTGCTGCCGATGAAATAGGGAGTGTGCCGATGGAAAGAAGGTCGATGGGGATTCCATCGTAGTTGAGGCGGACTAGGGAATAAGATAGGAATTAATTTCCTTTTCTATGTTTATTAGAGTCTGAGTTGTATCAGAGTCATGTGTTTCCTTAGATTTGGATTTAGTGTCCTAGTCGAATTTGGTTACGTTTCTGTAGATCAGGATATAAATATAGAGTGAATGGCAATGTAATAATGAATCAATCAATATCAAAAACCAGCTTTTACTCTTATTTACATCTATTTACTTTTCGACGACTTTGCCAATTTGCATACTTTTTCCTTTTTACGAGTTCTCATCGATTCGGCGAGTTGCATTGCTCCAGTGCAATCTTCGACGATCCTCGAGTTCCGCGTGAGTACCTCTTGGCCGTGACTTCCGGGTGTATCATTGTTGTCAGGACCAAAGTGCTCGTATCTTCATCCTTGTTGATTAACAGGTCAAATTGACTGGCACGCTTTGGATATCGATTTCGGGTATTAGCCCTTTGTGTTTGCAGATCCACTTTTGCATCAACAATTACTATTTCTGCTTTGAAAAAAAATTGACGCTTACACATATACGGAGTACATACTAAGTACTAACAGTAGCATGTACGACTCTACAGAGAGCTACACATTGTTATATAATCTAATTCTTAATTTGCTCGTATATATGCCAGCATGCGATGCATCATGAGCTATATATAGAGTACCTCGTTTTCATTTATTGATACACATACCCAACGACCCCTAAGCTCTAGCTAAGCCGTTGCACCATTTTTTTCCCTCGTATTGTGGTTTCTAAGTAAACATGTATAGTTAGGTCGAGCCATATTAGTGCTCACTACTTTTATCATCTTGTGCTCATGCAAAAGTTAAAATCTCTAGAGTCACACTACTATAGAACAAATAACCTTCATTGTCGGCCCATCACTGCCGAGTGCTCTGAAACCGGCAGTGATAACCCTTCACTGCAGGTTCTTAACTTGAAAATTGAAAAAATGATTGGGTCCTTAAAAACCGGAAGTGAAAGTCCCTAACATTGCCAACCGGTGGTTTGAACCGGTAGTGATATGTCACTATGGCTTGAGTTGGCAGTGATCACTGCCGGCTTTTGGCTTGAGTCGACAGTGATGGCTGCATAGTACAAAAGCCCACATCCTCCAACCTTCTCCCTCCTCCCTTTCATCCTAAGCACACTCATCCAAAGAGGCGTCTTTCCCCACCTCTCTCTTCACTGTTGCGGTTAATTTTCACTAAAATGCTCATGAAGGTCTTGGATTTTGAAGAATGGGTATGATCTTCTTGCTTTAAGGTTAGTAACAAGCATCCACTCCTTTGAATTTGTAGCTTTTCAATTGTTTTGATGGCTAGATTGCTTGATTCTCGTGCTTGTTATTTCTCCATTCTAGAGAGCACTTTTCAAATGGATCTTGAGAAAGGCATTCAAATTATGGTGAATCCATCTTCCAAAAGGTTGGTATCTATGAACCCGTTTTAAATCCTAGCAAATTACTTTGTGGTTTTGATGATTGTTAGTATGTGATGCTTTAGTTCTTGTATGGAGTATAGTAGAGTTTTTCTCAATAGGGCTACCAATTTCAATTTGATGAGCACATCCATGTGACACATAGCAACCCATTGTTTTAAGCTACTATTGTTGTTCATGAAGGATCTAATTTTTATTTTTCTGTAATTGGTCTCTCTATTTTTATGTGTCATGAAGTAGAATAATTGTTATTCAAGAAGGGCGACCAATTTCAATTTTGATGAGCACATCCATGTGACACCTAGCAACTCACTGTTTTGAGCTACAATTGTTGTTCATGAAGGCTCTAATTTTTATTTTCCTATAATTAGTCTCTCTATTTTTATGTGGTATGAAGTCAAATATTGTTCTTAAGAGGGGGTTACCTGTCGGTGTTCGGTCCCGTGGGGGTCCTAAACCGACGAGTGAGTGCTGCATGTCCCTAATCTGGATGGTGATGCAAGGAGAACACACGGGGGTTTATCCTGGTTCGGGCAGAAGGAGACCCTACGTCCAGCGGGGGGGAGGAGAGTTTTGTATTTCCTTGCACCGAGGTGCTTGCGTAGGGGTTACAAGCTTGTGAGAGAGGGCGCCGAGCCCAAGTCTCAAGGAGAGAAAAAAGAGTACAAGGGTGATTGCTTGAGATGTTGATCTCTGAGTTGGGAGCCTTTGCTTGCTGGCACTTGGCTTTGGACTTGTGTCTTGCTCGTTCGTCCCTCGTCCCCTTGTAGAGCCCTGGCCTGCCATTTTATAGTGTAAGAGGAGGCTAGGACACCGGGGAGTCTTGAGGTGATGTTTTGTCGGTCCCTGTAGGAGTGACTGTAGCGGCCTGCCCCAGGAATGGCCGGCCATCCCTGGGCACCATGGTGACGTCGGGGATGAGACGGTGAAATGACCCGGAACCCTGTGCCAAGTCGGCCTTCCCTTCCTATCAAACAGCGCTGGGCATCAAGGCAGGGTCGAGGCAGGGTCGAGGCCAGATGGATAAGGCCGAATCTCTGAGATCGCGGAATACGGGCCTTGTCGTATCCTCCCTCGAGAGTGATTGGTGACAAACAGTGCGTGGTAAGGTGCGCACAGTGACAGATTTCACCTCCCATCATGGGATGGGCGGTAAAATAGTGAGGACTGACACCGGCGTTGCTCCCACATCGATCACGGTTGTAGCCATGTCGGAAGATGGTAGCAGGTAATCGCATTAAATGCCCTGACTTTTGTCTCAGGGTAGGCGGACAGAAGGGGTCGATCGCTCCGACCTGGGGTCATACGAGTCAGAGTTTTACCGGTGGTCGAACGAGCCTCGTGCGAGTCGGAGCGCAGTCGAGGCGCCTTGTTGTACGGAACGTAGCACAGTCGAGGTGTTCCTGTCGGGGGTGCCTCATATGAGTTGGAGTTGGAGCGCGGTCAATGCACTCCGTCGAGCTGGCCTCGCACGAGACGGACCCGGTACGCGGTTGAGGTGGGCTGCCTTTTGCTGTGGCTTAATCGTTTTGTTTTTTATTATCGTTGGTTGTGGGTACCCCCATACTGTTGGTACCGACAGTAGCCCCCGAGCCTTTGGGTGAGTGTGTGATCACTCTCTCAGAGGCTTGTCGGTTAATGAACTGGAGTCATAGCGTCGTGGTTTTTTCCGGTGGGGGCGCACGAGCGCACCCACCGGGTGTAGCCCCCAAGGCCTCGGTGGAGTGTTTAGGACTGCTCCGAGGCCTCGGTGGAGTGTTGGGACTCCTCCGAGGTCTTTTATGCGTTCTATTGGGGAATAGTTTCTAGTTGTGGCGTGATCCGTGCCTTTTTGTTTAGAGTTCGGTTTGTTGCGGTCGAGCCCCCGAGCCTCGTACGCATGAGGTCGATCAGAGTCTTGGCCGTCTTTTATCGTTCGACTCTCATGCTCCTCCTTTAGGAAGGAGGAGGAGGGGTGGGGAATGTCGTACTACCCCTGTTTGGGCGAGTTCCGACGGTCTCCGATGAGCTACTAGCAGGGGAATTCGAGTGTGAGCCCATGCTCCATTCGATAGGAGTCGGCTAGTGGCCCAGAGGCGCTCTCAAGAACGCCAAGGAGTGGTCGTGTGGATCTCGATTCCCTGCGACGGGATTCGAGGGCTCGGTGCCTCCCTCCGTGGGGATTCCTACGTCGACCTTCTCCTACAGCCTCAAATACGTCTTGGGGTGCCTCGAGAGCGTGGCTCGAGCCCTGGCCATGTACAGGCGCATCCCTGGTCGTCCCTAACTCTGTCGCTCAAGGGCAGCTGTCGAACCCTGGTCGAGGGCCAGCTTCCGCTCCCTCGAGACTCATACCGGGCTCAGAGCCCGTTTCCCAAGTATCTGGGAATATCCGTCTGCGGATCCCTGCCCTGCCTGTTAGCCGGGCGCGCCTTTTTAGGAGGGGAGGCGAGATCGGCGCGGTAGTGGGCGACGTGGTGTACGGTTATGACGTGGGTAGCGGCCACGTGCCCTATTCCTGCGAGTTTTAGGGAAACGGTTAGGTAAAGGCATTAAATGCAAAAACCGCTCCTACCTTCTCGCGCGGCCGTTGGGCTTCTGTCGGGGCTATAAGAGCAAGGCCTGGGGGTCCATTTCCCCCCACAGGCCCTTTGCATTCTTGCGTTCTTTGCCCTAGATCGCTCTCTTTGTACCCTTGCGCCCTTCTGCCTTCATCCAGCGCCGCCGCCGTCGCCCCCCTTTGTCCGCGTAGTTTCCTGGCGTCGATGGCTAGCAAGGGTCAGCTTCTCCCCGTCGACGACTGGGCTGCCTCCTCAGTGACGGAGAGGAGGTCGGAGGAGCTGGTCAACGATGGATTGCTGTGGCTGAAGACGAGCCAGTCGCGGCCGGAGTGGATTGCGCCGCTGCCCGACCACCGGGAGCCGGCACTCCCTGAAGGATATGTGGTTAGCTTTATCTGCTTCCACGAGCGGGGTTTCGGCGTGCCGGCAACCGCCTTCATGCGGGCGCTTCTCCACTACTACAAGGTGGAGCTGCACCACCTCGCCCCCAATGCCGTCGCGCACGCCACCATCTTTGTGGCGGTCTACGAGGGCTACCTTGGGATCTGTGGCTCCATCTCTTCAGGGCGGAGTTCTTCGCCAAGAAGGCGGGGGAGCGAGGGTCGAGGCACGTGGTGCGAGCGGGGAGCTGCGTCCTGCAGGTGAGGTCCAATCGCACCGACCAATACATTCCGGCCTAGCTCATCTCCTCGAACAGCGGCTGGCACGACGGCTGGTTCTACCTCCACAATGACGAGAGTCAGCTGCCGAGGTATACCGGCCGGGTGCTGGTCGCCCGAGAGGAGAACTGGTCATACGGCGTCGCGAAGGCCGAGAAGCCGCGACTGGACCCGCTGCTAGCAGCGTTGCAATAGCTTCGCCTACGAGGTTTGACGGCGGCAGCGGTGGCCACGGCATTCCACCAGCGGAGGGTGATGCCTCTGTCCCAGCGTCGACTCCGGTTCGACCAGATGACACCGGAGGCGTCACTGGAGGGGAGCAGGATGTCGCACGAGTCCCTCACCCTCGAGGAGGTCCTCCAGTGTGCGCGCTGGATGGTTGGGAACTTCAAGGCGGAGGACGTCGACAAAGTGCCGATGCGGCCTACCCAGGGGTTCGAGCCTCTGGTAAGTGCTATCGTTAGCATATTTGTTTATTTCGTCTGCCTTTGGATTCTTTTGAATTAGTCAAGGTCGATGCATAGGATTTGTCGGCGGTGAGGGAGACACGGCCGCCGCTCCTAGAGGACCAGCCGGCTCGAGAGGTACGACGCCAGCAGGCGTCCAAAAAGAAGAAGAAGAAGGACACCGCCAAGAAGCGCCAGATCCGTAAGGCCAAGGAGCGGGAGGAGCTGATGAAGCGCCGGCGTTAGTAGAGCCTCGAGAGGCTTCCCCTCGAGGAGTCCCCCTCCGATATGGTCTCGGGGGAGGACGACGACAACGATGACAGCGACGGGGACGACGACGCCCTGTCATGGTACGACGCCGTGACCGGGCTGGCGGACCTTCCCGATGTGCGCCCCTATCTGGAGCCCGTCGGGGGTTCGTCCTCCCAGGCGTCAGGGCTAGCCCCCGTGACCGTCATCGTGGAAGAGGAGGAGGTGGAGGAAGAGGCGGGCGAAGAGGCGGGCCCCTTGACGGGAGGGGCCGCCCCATCCTGGATCCCACAGGAGGGGTTACGGTGCTGCCCCTGCAAGTCTAGGCCCCGTGGGCTCAGCCGGCGGTTAGGATGGCGGCGCCGGCGTCGTCATCGGAGGTGCCACCCGCGGGCATGAGGACCCGAGGCCAGCTGGCCTCGGAGGCGCAGAGGACCCAAGGCGGCCCCTCAACCAGGGCCCCAAGGAGCACCCGGTCCGCAGGGGGGCCAGCGGTGAGGCCGCCGCAGGCGGCATCGGGGGTTTCTGACCGGCCGGGGTCGAGGCCCCTGCTGCCCCTTTCTAGGTAAGGTTTCATGCCTCGTCTTTCACTACTTAATGGTCTTGTTTCTAATGTACTTGCATACTTCACAGGCTTAAGTGCAAGGCGGAGCTGGTAGGGCCGACCCCCGTGAAGTCGCTCCAGGCGAGTGCCGCCGTCATCAATCGAACAGCGGCGACGACTTTGCCTGGGTCGAAAGACTTCAGGCTGCGAAGGAGCGCCTGAAGCAGCAGGAGGTGGCCACCTAGGCTGAGGTGGGCGCTCAGGCAGTCGCCGGTTCCGGCCCTGCCGCACAGGAGTCGGGGCCGTCAGAAGTGGCGGCGCCCAGCATGGGCGGGGCGGAGCCGGGGTCGACGTCGACCGCCGAGGCCTCCGTCGAGGCCACAGCGGCCGAGGCATCCGCCCGCGACGCGGGGCGGGCGGATATGGACGAGGTGATGGTGGAGGTCCCGCCAGAGGCGGGACAGGAGGCAGCGCAACCGGGGGAGTTGCAGCCGCAGCAGGACCTGCCGGCGGAGCCAGCGGCTGAGGTGGAGGGTGGGCTGTCGTGTCCCCGCCCGTGGTCCTAGAGGAGGTGCCAGCGACCGAGGGGCCAGCCCTGGCAGAAGGGTCGACCCCGGCCATGGCTGACCTCACCCTCGACGACTCCCCCATCGACAAGGGGAAACAGGTGGTGGGCGTCGAGGAGGTCGAGGCCATGGACCAGGCCGGTCCCTCTGTGGCGGTCGAGGGGGCCGGAGCTGTGGGTCAGGTCAGGCCTTCCGTAGCATCGGAGAGCACCACGGTCAGACCGTCGTCTGGGTGGCCGGACCTTGCCGCGCTAGCCCTGGTCCGGGCGGAGGAAGAGCTGCCACGCTGGGGAGGAGCGTCCCTTGAGTTCAGGGACGCCTCCAACCCCGGCACGGAGCCAGTCTTCGCCTTGCATGATGGAGATGAGGTGCACCATTGGCAGTACCTCGAGGGTATCCGGCGACACATGGAACGATCGCTTCGTGTGGCGTCAGAGGCCGTGTCGTGAGGCATGCTGGACGCCATCGAGGTAAGTTCGGGTTAATGGTTCTTTTTTGCTATCCTTTTGTTGTCCTTTTGCCCCCTTTTTTTGGTTCTAACCTCTTTGGTTTTCGAATCATGGTTAGGAGCTTAAGGAGTGCTCCCGCCGTAAGTCGCTCTTTATCCGTAATGAGAGCGGCGTGTGGGCGGCGCTTGCTCGGCAACGGGATCTGGTCGAGGAAGCCAACCAACGACTTTCTCGTCAGAGTGTCGAGGCGGCCGAGCTCCGTGTCGCCTACGCGGTGGTCAAGGAGGAGGCGGTACAGGCTCGGGCGGCCGAGGCTGTGGCGCATGAAGACATGACCAAGGCCCGGGAGGTGGCAGCCAAAGCCCGCGAGGATCTCGTGCCCCTGTCAGCACGAGTGAAAGAGCTCGAGGAGGACGTCGCCCTTGTCAGCAGGCATCGCGATGCCCTCAACGTCCAGATCGGAGAAGAGAGCGCTCGCTTCGGGGCCCTGAAGGACGAGGTTGCCACGCTGAGTGGAGCCGTCCAGGAGAGGGACGAGGCTCTCTCCAACGCCCGCCAGGAGATTGAGACGTTGAGGGCGGCCATTCGTGACAGGGATGGCGCTCTCTAAGCGCTCGAGAGGACGTGCGGGGGACTTCATGACGAGGTCGTGGGCTGGCAGACCCACTCCGAGGGTAAGTTTTTTTTGTTGCACTACAGCCTTGGTGTCGAGGTCCTGTATTTGTGCTAAATAGACACTTGTGTTCCAGAGTTGGAGAGGGAGCAGCGGGTAGCTCAGGCGGCGGCCAACTCCTTCCAGAGCCTCTTCAAGGCTGAGGCCAAGCGGACTCAGTTGCTCCAAGGCGTGATCTCCTCCGTGTGTGATGGCCTGGGGGTCGAGCCTAATGCCGATGCTGAGGAGGACGCCCCAGGGAACTCCTTCGTCTGCCGGATGGTGGCACTGGGCCGCCTTGTCCGGGAAAGGATACGAGGCAGCCTTCACCATGGCATGAAGAGAGCGCTGGCCGTTGTTCGGTCCGGGTTCGTATACGATATGGAGCTCGTCCATGATGGCTTCATCACCGATCCGGACCGAACGGACGAGGAGAATGAGGACGCTTGCCTGGACCTGATCGAAGCCGCCGAGGAGCCTGGAAGTCGCTTGGCTAAGCTTTTTGAAGCCGAGGTGGTTCCGCCGGCCGACGACGAGGGCCTGTGAGCCAAATCTAGGCGCAGAGGCCTGTGTAATAAGTTAGTGTTTTGAATTTTGGTCATAGTTGCCTCGGAGGCCTTGAACACTCGAAATGTAATCCTGCACTAATTGTTTAAGATTTGTTCGAGTTTTTCTTCCCTTTATTGCTTGAATCACGTTCTCGCATGATTTACTTAACACGTCGTCGCGCCTTTGAGCGTAAGGGAGTGAGTGGAGGTACCGTAGCCTCGGAGGCGTAAGTGATCTCGTGGCTCGACTGCCCTTGAACTCTAGGGTGCTCTTGCGGCCTCGTAGATCGTGTAAGAACCTAATTTAAGCGACGGGGGATGTATTCCTTTTCAAAGTTATGAACCGTCGTTAGGTCTACTTAGTGTGCGGTCGTGCCCCTAGGCGTGAGGGGTGAGTGGAGGTACCGTAGCCTCGGAGGCGTAAGTGATCTCGTGGCTCGAGAGCCCCTTTGAGCCTCAGGGCGCTCCCGCAGCGTTGTCGACTTAAGTGGCAGTTTTTCAACTTTGAAAAAGAGTACAAGTTTTTTCGGGGACCGGGGGTTCCCCCTTGTAGCCCCCGAGGGAGGGTCGATTCTAGGAGAACTGAGTTGATCCTTCCTGGTTATTTGTAAAACGAAACTTTGAACATTGCTGTATTCTTTATTAATGAGATTGAAAAGAAATTACAGAGCCTCGAGGCTTTTTAGGGGAAAAAGCGATGTAGCTGTTCAATGTTCCAAGCGTTGGTGAGGATTTCGCCCTTCTCGTTGGATAGCTTGTAGGTGCCCGGCTTTAGTACTTCTGCGACGATGTACGGTCCTTCCCATGGGGGCGTGAGCTTGTGCCGTCCCTTGGTGTTCTGGCTTCGACGTAGCACTAGGTCACCGACATTGAGGTCACGTCTGCGGACGTGTCTGTCATGGTAGCGTCGGAGACTTTGCTTGTACCTAGCAGAATGTAACAGAGCCACATCTCGGGCTTCCTCGAGCTGGTCGAGAGCGTCCTCTCTTGTGGCGTCGTTATTTCTCTCGTTGTAGGCCTTTAACCTTGGGGATCCATATTCTATGTCAGTTGGGAGCATAGCCTCAGACCCGTAGACTAAGAAGAACAGAGTGAACCCCGTGGCTCGACTCGGTGTTGTTCTTAGGCTCCACAGGACCGAGGGAAGCTCGGCAGCCCATCTCTTGCCATGTTTGTTTAGCTTGTCAAAGATTCTGGGTTTCAGGCCTTGTAGGACCATGCCGTTGGCACGTTCCACTTGGCCATTTGTTTTTGGATGAGCAACGGCCGACCAGAGCACACGGATGTGGTGGTTGTCGCAGAAATCCAGAAACTTTTTACCAGTAAACTGGGTGCCATTATCCATGATGATACAATTAGAAACCCCAAAGCGGTGGATGATGTCGGTGAAAAAGTGCACAGCTTGCTCGGACCTGATGCTGGTGATAGGCCGGGCCTCGATCCACTTGGAAAATTTGTCCATGGCCACGAGCAAGTGGGTGAAACCGCCAGTTGTCCTTTTCAAGGGTCCGACAAGGTCAAGTCCCCAAACGGCAAACAGCCATGTGATGGGAATGGTTTGCAGGGCATGAGCTAGAAGATGGGTCTGTCTCGCATAGTACTGGCAACCTTTGCAGGAGCGTACTAGCTTGACAGCGTTGAAGACTGCGGTCGGCCAATAGAATCCTTGTCGGAAGGCATTTCTGACAAGGGTTCGAGGCGCTGCGTGATGACCGCACGCCCCCGAGTGTAGATCGTTGAGCAGGTCTTTGCCTTCCTCATTTGTGATGCAACGTTGGAGGACGCCAGTAGGGCTGCAGCGGTACATCTCCTTACTGTCGCCAAAGATCACAAAGGTTTTGGCCCGACGAGCGATCCATCGAGCCTCAGTCTTATCTGAGGGGAGATCCCCTCGGATGATATGGTCGAGGTACGGAATGCGCCAGTCAGGCTTAGGGTTGGGCGGCGAGGTCGAGCCTTCCACCTGCATGGCTTTAGCCCCGGTCGAGGGGGCTTCTGACATGGGTGGGGGGTCGAGTGATGGCCCGTCGACCCCTTCTTCCGACCCGAGGTCGACGGATGGCTGCTAGAGATCTTTTGCGAAAACGTCTGGTGGAACCGTAGTTTGGTTGGACGTGATTTTCGCCAGTTCATCGGCGGCCTCATTATACCTGCGCGCGATGTGATTGAGCTCGAGGCCATGAAACTTGCTCTCAAGGTGCCGCACTTCTTCGCGGTAAGCTTCCATCTTGGGATCATGGCAGCTTGAGTTTTTCATGACCTGGTCGATCACGAGCTGGGAGTCGCCTCGAACGTCAAGGTGCCAGACCCCGAGTTCGATGGCAATTCTCAGACCCATGACGAGCGCCTCGTATTCGGTGACGTTATTCGACGTAGGAAAATGAAGCCGGATGACGTAGCACATGTGAACCCTGAGGGGCGAGATGAAGAGCAAACCCACGCCTGCTCCTATTTTCATCAACGACCCATCGAAGTACATGGTCCATAGCTCAGCTTGGAGCTGTACATTGGGGAGTTGAGTGTCGGTCCATTCTGCGAGGGGGAGCCCGTCGAGGGCCTGCTGGCGCCAAAGCTTCTTCAGCGCCTCCTTCTCCTTGGCCTTGCAGATCTGTCGCTTCTTGGCCGTCTCCTTTGTCTGCTTCTGCTGGGACGCGTGCTGGCGTCGAGCCTTCCGGGCTAGCCGGTCCTCTAGGACTGGCAGCCGCGTCTCCCGTACCGTAGACAGATCCTACACATCAGCCTCAACTAAATCAGAGGAATCCGAAAATAGACGAAACAAACGAACGTGCCAGCAAAAAACACTTACCAGAGGCTCGAACCCCTGGGTAGGTTGCATGGAGACCTTGTCAACCTCATCCATCTTGAAGTTCCCCACCATCCGACGCGCCCGTCAGAGGACCTCCTCGAGGGTGAGGGACTCGTGTGACATCCGGCTCCCCTCCAGTGGCGCCTCTAGAGTCATCTGGTCGAGGCAGAGGCGACGCTGGCACAACGGCATCACCCTGCGCCGGTGAAATGTCGTGGCCACCGCCGCCGCCGTCAAGCCCCACAAACGGAGCTGCTGCAGCACCGCTAGCAGCGGATCCAGACGCGGCTTCTCAGCCTCCGGGACTCCGTAGGTCCAGTTCTCCTCTCGGGTGATCAGCACCCGGCCGGTATACCGCGGCAACTGACTCTCGTCGTTGCGGAGGTAGAACCAGCCGTCGTGCCAACCGCTGTTCGAGGAGATGAGATGGGCCATGATGTATAGATCTGCCTGACCCGACCTCACCTGCAGGACACAGCTCCCCGCTCGAACTGCGCACCGAAGCCTCTTCTCCCCCGCCTTCTTGGCGAAGAGCTCTGCCTTGAAAAGGTGGAGCCACATATTCCACTGCGGCTCCACCCCTAGGTAGCCCTCACAGACCGCCGCGAAGATGGCGGCCTGTGCAACGGCGTTAGGGGCAAGGTGGTGTAGCTCCACCTGGTAGTAGTGAAGGAGCGCGCGCATGAAGGTGGTCGCTGGAAAGCCGAACCCCCGCTCGTGGAAGCAAATGAAGCTGACCACGTATCCCTCGGGGGGTGCTGGCTCCCGGTGGTCGGGTGGCGGCACAATCCACTCCGACCACGACCGGCTCGTCCTTGGCCGCAGCAGTCCATCCTCGACCAGCTCCTCCAGCCTCCTCTCCGTCACCGAGGAGGCGGCCCAGTCGTCGGCAGGGAGGATCTGACTCTTGCCTGCCATTGGCGCTAGGGAGAGCTGTGTGGACGAAGGGGGTGCGACGGCGGTGGCGCTGGATGTAAGCGGAGGGCGCAAGGGGCACAGGGCTGTCTGAGGCAAAGGATGCAAGAACGCAAAAGACTGGTAGGGGAGGCGGACCCCTAGACCTTGTTTTTATAGCCCCGGCGGAATCCCAACGGCCACGCGAAAAGGTAGGAGCGGTTTCCCGCATTTAATGCTCTTACCTAACTGTTTCCCTCAATCTCGCAGGATTTGGGCACGTGGCCGTCCCCCACGTCGTAACCGTACGCCACGTCGCCCACTACCGCGCTGATCTCGCCCTCTCCCCTGAAAAGGCGTGCCCGGCTAACGGGCGGGGCAGGATCCGCGGACGGATATTTCCAGATACCTGGTAAACGGGCTCCGAGCCCGCCATAAGTCTCGAGGGAGCGGAAGCTGGCCCTCGACCTGGGTTCGACAGCTGCCCTCGAGCGATAGAGTTAGGGACGACTAGGGATGCGCCCGTGCATGGCCAGGGCTCGAGCCACGTTCTCAAGGCACCCCAGGATGTATTCGAGGCTGTAGGAGGAGGTCGATGTAGGAATCCCCTCGAGGGAGGCACCGAGCCCTCAGATCCCGTCGCAGGGAATCGAGATCTACACGACCACTCCTTGGCATTTTTGAGAGCGGCTCCGGGCCACTAGCCGACTCCTAACGACTGGAGCACGGGCTCACACTCGAATTCCCCCGATAGTAGCTCGTCGGAGATCGTCGGAACTCGCCCAAACAGGGGTAGTACGGCGTTCCCCACCCCTCCTCCTCCTTCCTAAAGGAGGAGCGTGAGGGTCGAACGACAGAAGATGGCCGGGACTCTGATCGACCTCGTGCGTACGAGGCTCGGGGGCTCGACCGCAACGAACCGTACTCCAAACAAAAAGACACGGATCACGCCACAACTAGAAACCATCCCCTAATAAGACGCATAAAAGACCTCGGAGGAGTCTCAACACTCCACCGAGGCCTCGGGGGCTACACCCGACGGGTGCGCTCGCGCGCCCCCACCGGAAAAAACTACGACGCTACGACTCCAGTTCATTAACTAACAAACCTCTGGGAGAGTGATTTCACACTCACCCAAAGGCTCGGGGGCTACTGTCGGTACCAACAGTATGGGGGTACCCACATCATCGATAATAAAAAAACAAAACGACTAAGCCACAGCAAAACGCAACCCACCTCAAACCGCATACCAGGTCTATCTCGTACGAGGCCAGCTCGACGGAGCGCCTCGACCGCGCTCCGGCTCCGACTCGTACGAGGCACCCTCGACGGGAACGCCTCGACCGCGCCCCGTCCCGCATGACAGGGCACCTCGACCACACTCCGACTCGCACGAGGCTCGTTCACCCAACGGAAAAACTCCAACTCGCGTGACCCCGGGTCAGGGCACTCGACCCCTTCACTTCACCTGCCCCAGGATAGAAGTCAGAGCATTTAATGCGATTACCTACTAACACCTACCGGTATGGTCGCAACCTGGATCGACGTGGGAGCAATGCCGGTGTCAGCCCTCACTGTTTTACCGCCCATCCCATGATGGGAGGTGAAACCTGTCACTATACACACCTTACCGTGCACTGTTTACCGTCAGTCACCCTCGAGGGAGGATATGACAAGGCCCGTATTCCGCAATCTCGGGGATTCGACCTTATCCGTCCGACCTTGACCCTACCTTGACCTGGCCTCGACGCCCAGCACGGTTCAACAGGGAAGGAAGGACGGTATGGCACGGTGCTCCGGGTCGTTTCGTCGACTCATCCTCTACGTCACCATGGTGTCCAGGGATGGCCGGCCATACCTAGGGCACGTCGCTACAGTTACCTCAACAGGGATCGACAAAACATCGTCTCAAGGCTCTCCGGTACCCTGGCCTCCTCCGACCCTATAAAAAGGACCGGCCAGGACCCTACAAAGGGACACGGACGACAGGCAAGACACAAGACAGAGATCAACATCTCAAGCAATCATCTTTGTACTCTTTTCTCTCTTTGAGACTTGGGCTCGCCGCCCTCTCTCGCAAGCTTGTAACCCCTACACAAGCACCTCGGTGCAAGGAAATACAAAACTCTTCCCCCCCCGCTAGACGTAGGGCCTTCTCTTGCACGAACCAGGATAAACCCCCGTGTGTTCTCCTTGCATCACCATCCAGGTTAGGGACACGCAACATTCACTCGTCGGTTTAGGACCCCCACGGGACCGAACACCGACACAAGGGATCAACAACCTGTATTATATGCCCATACAGAGATTACAAAAAAATCTCAGGGAATTTGTCAACATGGAGCAGCTATGATGTCACTTTATTACAAGGGGGTTCGTGAAAACTACATGATATGGAGTAAGTATGGGGGAGTTGGTGAGAATGTTCCGCAAGAAACCTTTGATGATGTGATCATGCCTGTCGTAACCCCCTGCTATTACTAACGAGGAAACAGGCATCACATGCAACCTGTGGCTACCAATAATGATGATGTATTTAGGGATACATTAGCTGACGATACCAAGGATGACGATGGCCTTTCTAAGTTACGTTGCTACATGATGCAGAGGGTGGATTCCTTAGTGCTAGACAATTGAAAAATCTAGATATAATGAGAAAGGATGGAAAAACACCATTGTATCCTGGTTGTCCACTTAGAAATTGCAAGACGTCATCATGCTATTAGAGTTAAATCTACGCACTGATGGAGTAGTAAAGGCTTCGATGACTTGTTATATGTGTGCAGTGAGGAAACTACTCCCAGTCCCTAGCGAGTTGCTAGGAAAGACATACCTGGTCAAGCAAATGATCTACCCAATCGGCCTTGAGGTTGAAAAAAAAAATCCAGGCGTGTTTCAATGATTGCATATTGTACTATGGGATAATAGACTTGGATGCATGCCCCAAGTGTGTAAATCTCCATGGTACAAGCAAGACCCATCAAATGAGGGTAGCAAGACCACATGAGGGTTTGTAAAGGTCGTTTGGTATTTTCCTATATTTCTTCGCGTGCATAGGTTGCTTGCAAATGCAAAGTTAGCCAAGCTGTTGCGGTAGCATGGCGAAGAGCGTAAGAGAGATATAATGCTCAGGCACCCCACTGATGGGTCGGAGTGAAGGATGGTCAATATTATGTGCTACGAGAACATGGGTGCAGAGGTAAGGATTTATAAAAAAAACAAGTTCTAGTAAATAAGGAAACCCAACTTATAACCATGTCCTCGTACTATATAAGAAAAGTAGGGGTCCCTAGACTGGGACACCCCAATAAACATCCTACTGAAAGACACTACTAGAAAAATGATTTTAGAAGATAGACTCTCTGATTAACAAAGACGGACACACCTAGTGTCCATCTCCGTACATGGTCAGGGCCTCCAAGAAAATGGCCACCTGTGAAAAATCATTTACTAAGGCGGGTGTCCTAAGGTGGTCGCCTCTGGAAATCATCGATTAATAGAGGCAGTCGCCTTTGAATACCCGTATCTACAAATCAATTTTTAGGATGCTTGTCTCTGAAAATTGTATTAACAAAGGCGACCGTTCCATATGAACTTGGATGAAGACAAACTTTGTATCAAAATTGTAGCTCTCGATGTGATCTACAACTTTGTAGTTGAATGATTTTTATTTGAAAATGTTTAGAGTCCCAAAAATATTATTTTAAGTCTATAAGTTTTGAAATTTAAAATTTTCAAACAACCTCAGACGTTGTCACGGTATATACCAAAGTTGTAGTTCTCAATATAATCTACAATCTACAACTTTATAGTTGGAAGGTTTTCGATTTGAAGTCATTTAGAGTCCCAAATATGTGCTAGTAAGTTCATAGATTTTGAAATTTGAAATTTATAAGTGACCTTGAATGTTCACATAGAATTTAAGGAAACGTAATGCAGAATGGTTTCTTGGCAGTCAGGATGGGAATGAAGTATCGCAAACGTGGTTTATATTCCACAATCTAAAAAAGCCAGGTCCGTGTCGAACCAGCACTCCTGTGTGGCCTAATACCGGCCCATATAACTATGTGCCTCTGTGATCTGGGTCCCGACTCCCGCGTGCTCATCCCCCGGTTCACCTCTTGCTCTTCTTCCAGTCACTTGCATCGTCTATTCGTCTTCGCCCGTCGATCGCCTGCGTGCAGGATGCAAGGTGCAAGCTACAACCGCGAACCCACTATTACCTCACCGACACATTGGCCCCATGCTAGCTTTTCCCCACCTGTCATAGACACCTAACAGATCTGTCACTTGGAAGCTCCCATCGCAAATCTACGACGCGCACGACCAGCATCTCTCCCTTCCTCAACCTGTGCCTTTCTCCCCGACGCCCCACTCCCCGATCCAAACCACCTCAAACCCCCGCCACGCCCCGCCCAGATCCAGATCCACCCGGCGAGGCGCGGCCGCGGCCACCGGATCCCGCCGCGGAATAATGGCCTCCGCGGTCGCGGCGCCGCCGCCATCCCCGCCGGAGTCCGACCCGCGCCTCGTCGAGGTCTTCACGCCCTTCCTCGAGAAGCTCATCAAAAATGCCTCGTGGCGCAACAAGGCGCACTCCAAGCTCTCGCACACCGCCAAGTCCATCCTCGACCGCCTCCAGAAGCCCCCGCCGCCGCCCGCAGCCGAGGCGCAGGCGCCGTCCACGCCGACTTCCGCCCCCTCGACGCCGACCTCCTCGTCCGCGCAGCCTGGTCCGTTGCGCAGCCTGTCGCTCGCGGACTCGGAGCTGCTCCTCGCCCCTGTGACCTCCGCACTGGGCTCGGGCAGCGCCAAGCTCGCCGAGGCCGCGCTGGAGCTCCTTCACAGGCTGATCGCGCACTCCTACATCCATGGCGAGGCCGACCCATCTGCTGATCCCTCAGCGCAGCTCGTCGCCTCACTCCTGGACGCCGCCTGCAATGCGCTTGGCCTTGATGACGAGCACATTGAGCTCCTTCTTCTCAAGACGCTCCTCTCGGCGGTCACCTCTACGTCTGTACGCCTCCATGGCGACTGCCTTCTGCGCGCCGTGCGCGCATGCTATGATATGTACCTCGGGAGCCGCAGTGCCGTCAATCAGGCCACTGCCAAGGCTTCGCTTGTGCAGATGCTGGTGATTGTGTTCCGCCGAATGGAGGCTGACTCGTCGACCGTGCCCGTACAACCCATAGTCGTGGCTGACGTGATTGAGTTACCTGAAGCCGGTTCGGGCTCACCAACTGCTGACCCCAACGCTGTACAGGGATTCATTTCGAAGATAATTGGTGATTTTGATGGTGCACTCACACCTCTGGCACGGACAACTTCATCAGCAGGGGCAGGAGCCACTGTTGCCCATGATGGTGCGTTTGAGACAACAGCAGCGGCAGAGGAAGGGGCAAACCCAGCAGATTTGCTTGATTCGACAGATAAGGACATGCTTGATGCCAAGTACTGGGAGATCAGCATGTACAAAACAGCTATTGAGGGTCGTAAGGACGAGCTTGGTGTCGAGGGGGCAGTGGTAGGCACCTTGGACGATGATGCTGATGTGAGAATTGGGAATAAGTTGCGGAGGGACGCTTTCTTAGTTTTCCGGGCTTTGTGTAAGCTTTCCATGAAGACACCACCCAAGGATGCACCAGCAGATCCCATAGTGATGCGGGGAAAGATTCTTGCTCTTGAGCTTCTCAAGATCTTGCTTGAAAATGCTGGGGCTGTGTTCCGGACCAGTGAGAGGTAACATGCACTTACTGAAACTTTTGACAAACAAGTTTAATGCTGCTGATCTTCTGAATTTGTTGAAATGTTTTACCAGTATTGAACAATAATTTGCGTGCCATTTTATTGCATGAAAACTGAAAAGGTGGCACAAAAGGTGTAGGCACTGAATTGATAATAGCAATAGTGTTGGATTGATATGGTGATAGTGTTTCGATGTATGCCTATGTCAACAAATTTAGAAAAAAATATTGGAATTCCTAATTGCATCTGGCAGGGATTAAACTGATGTCATACTGCTTATTGCTTAGACATTGAAATAGAAACCTATTGAACTTTCTCTGATGTCCTGGAAAAAAAGGAACTTGGAGAGTTATTCTCCAAAGCCGCTATTGATTTTAATCTTCATGCACTTCCTTGTATTATTTAGTTAATTGAATTCATGCTCCATCTGGCTTTTTTTGTACTACAAGAATTAGCATTGGCGATTGAATGAAATTACCTGACCGGAAAATTATCAACGGCTAGAAGAATGTAGCTGGAATTGCCAGTAGGGAACATGTTTAGCTTACGATACACAAATGTGCAAGTATTTCTTCTCTTGGATTGACTAGGTTTTATCAGATCACAAATTTGGATAGTAATAGGTAGTTAGCTTTTCAGCAGCAAAGTCTACATTCATTTTTCGCAATGACAATTCACAGTTGCCTCCTTCATGAGCAAATTGTTGTGCTAGGAAAAGCAAGAATCGAAAAGTGATGTCCCTGGAAAACTTGATGATCTTAGAAATATAATAATATATATAGACTGTTGCCTAATCTGTTGTTAAAGCACCCCCCCTCCCCAAAATGCCGTTACATTGTGTCAGCAGTTTTTCAGTAAATTTAGCAAGGAACATCAATTATGGTAGTGTCAGCGATTATTTCAGTTGCCTTTGTCTATACTGGTGCTTTAAATTACTTGATGGGCGGGAATCATTCTGCTGAGAAATGCTTGATATTAAAGTGTTGGCATGGGAATATATATTACCAACCTACCAATAACTATTACAAATACTATTCAATACTCTATGTACAACAGCATCTTCTGTCATGTTACTTGATATAATCAGTAGTTGATACCTGTTGCACAGTAGTTGCGTTGCTATTCTATTAAGCTGTGTAACCCATTCTCTTGATTGGTTTTTATGTTTCTCAGAGGATCCTTGTTTGATCAAGATTTTTTTTTAACATGTCCAGGTTTCTCGGTGCTATCAAGCAGTATCTATGCCTGTCACTTTTAAAGAACTGTGCCTCATCGCATATGATTGTTTTTCAGCTATCTTGTTCAATTTTTATTAGCTTAGTGGCAAGATTCAGACCAGGATTGAAGGCAGAGATTGGTGTATTCTTTCCCATGATCATTTTGAGAGTGTTGGAAAATATTGCTCAACCAAATTATCAGGCAAAGATGATTGTTCTTCGTTTTTTGGAGAAGCTCTGTGGTGATTCTCAAATCCTAGTTGATATTTTCCTTAATTACGATTGTGATGTCCACTCATCAAACATATTTGAGAGGTACTGGATCATTCAGTTTTCGTAGTGATCTGGTTCAGCATTAGTTATATTTACTATTCCTTTTGTGATATTTTTCTTGATGTTTTAACCAATAGGATGGTGAATGGTCTACTAAAGACAGCTCAAGGACCTCCTGCTGGTGTCCCTACCACATTGGTACCACCTCAGGATACCACGATGAAAAGTGAAGCAATGAAATGCTTAGTTGCTATTCTAAGGTCCATGGGAGATTGGATGAATAAGCAGCTACAGATTCCAGATCCTGCTTCTCCTAATGTAGAATCAGAGAAGAATGACAATGATGGTGGCAATGAGCTTCCGCAGGCAGATAACAATGGAGATGAGTCAAGTGAAGCATCCGATTCACATTCTGAGCTATCAAATGGAATTTCAGAGGCTGCATCTTTGGAGCAACGTCGAGCTTACAAGATAGAGCTTCAGGTGGATGATACTATACTACTAGTTATTTTTCTTTCAGTTCTTGGTGGGAATGTGCTTTTTGCTATACAACTTGCTGCATCTTCAATTCTCCATTCTATCTGTTGTTTCTTTTCTTCTTATGTGGTTGATTAATTATGTCTGAATAACAGGAGGGTATATCTTTGTTTAATCGGAAGCCGAAGAAGGGGATTGAGTTCCTTGTTAATGCAAGCAAGGTGGGGGAGTCACCAGAGGAGATCGCCGCGTTCCTAAAAAGTGCTTCTGGCTTGAACAAGACTATGATTGGTGATTATTTAGGTGAACGAGAAGATTTATCGCTGAAAGTCATGCATGCATATGTGGACTCATTTGATTTTCAAGGACTGGAGTTTGATGAAGCAATTAGAGCTTTCCTTCAAGGCTTCAGGTTGCCTGGAGAAGCTCAAAAGATTGATCGGATTATGGAAAAGTTTGCAGAGCGTTACTGCAAATGTAATCCAAAGGCCTTTTCCAGTGCAGATACAGCTTATGTCCTGGCTTATTCAGTCATAATGCTGAACACTGATGCACATAACCCAATGGTAAAAAATAAGGTACTTTTCTTGTGGTGAAGGTTCTTTTTGTGGAGTTCTGTTTTATACAATTATGTAACATGTTAAGTGATGCAGATGTCACCAGAAGATTTCATTAGAAACAATCGGGGGATCGATGATGGGAAAGACCTACCTGAAGAATTTATGAGATCCTTGTATGAAAGGATTTGGAAAAAGGAGATTAAGATGAAAGAAGATGAATTTGTTCCACAGCAGCAACAATCAACAAGTTCTAACAAAATTCTTGGGTTGGATAACATTCTTAACATTGTCGTACGCAAGCGAGGTTCATCTATGGAGACAAGTGATGACCTCATTAAGCATATGCAGGAGCAATTTAAAGAAAAGGCCCGCATGTCCGAGTAAGTTATTTTAGATGTTTAGATGTATAGTGGTATCAGCTAAGCTAGATTAAGATGCTTGTTTTATTTCAACATTTTTCTGTTTTGCTAACAATATATTTATGGTCATGAATCACGTTTTGGCATTTAATTTATCAGATAAATGTCTTATCTAGGATTTTTTTTTGGAACAATCAGGTCTGTATTTTATCCAGCCACAGATGTAGTTGTTTTGAAGTTCATGGTTGAGGTTTGCTGGGCTCCTATGCTTGCAGCATTCAGTGTTCCACTTGACCAGAGCGATGATGAAATTGTTGTATCCCAGTGCCTTGAAGGATTTCGCTCTGCAATCCATGTTACTGCAGCCATGTCAATGAAGACTCAAAGAGATGCATTTATCACTTCACTTGCCAAGTTTACATCACTTCACTCTGCTGCTGATATTAAGCAGAAAAATGTTGAAGCCATTAAGGTTTGATCTGTTTATTAAGACGTAACTGTTAAGCCGTCTGCTCTTCACTTGGTTGGAGCATTCTCTCTCTTCCTATTGCTTGTTGAAAAGATCATAACAAATATTAAATGAAACCATGGTGCCTAGAAGTTGCTTCCTTTTGATGACAAGTTTAAAATTCAATCTATTTATCTGCCATGTGGGTCCAGGCTAAATTTGGAAAAATACTTTTTGATAGCTTGATTGATGTAGTGAGTAGTGACACTCGTATAAGACAGGAGTTGGTTCTGAGTTAGGGCTGCTTGGTTTAATAATGTGATGAATCAAACATTTGGTAATATTGCATTGTCACATTGAGCAAAATATTCTTGACATCTAATCATGGAGCAAATGTCCCAATTCCCAGCTTGCAGATTCTATCCTTCGTCCATTCTGACTTGTCATCTGAATGCCTTATTGTAAATTTTGTGACATGCATGCCTTATGTCATGCTGCTAGTTGCAGTCTTCCATATCTTAGTTTGAGAATCATGATAAAATCTTTTATCATTCTCATGTTCTCTTGTGGTGGTGGTGGATTGCCTCACAGGCAATTCTATTAATTGCAGATGAAGATGGAAATTACTTGCAAGAAGCATGGGAGCATATATTGACATGTGTTTCTCGTTTTGAAAATCTACATCTTGTTGGAGAGGGAGCACCTCCAGATGCCACTTTCTTTGCGCTGCAGCAGCCGGACCTTGATAAATCAAAACAGGCTAAGTCATCGATTCTTCCTGTTCTGAAAAAGAAGGCCCCTAATGCTACTTCTGCTTCTAAAAGAGGCTCCTATGACAGTGCTGGTGTCGGTGGCAAAGCTTCTGGTGTGGATCAAATGAATAATGAGGTGACAAGCCTCTTGGAGCAAGTTGGGATGGCTGAAATGAACCGTGTATTTGTAAGAAGTCAAAAACTCAACAGCGAGGGTATAATTGATTTTGTGAAGGCTCTCTGTAAGGTTTCAATGGAGGAATTACGGTCTGCTTCTGATCCACGAGTTTTTAGTCTGACAAAGATAGTCGAGATAGCGTAAGGAATCTGAGGCTTTATTATCATTACTACATTGCAATATGTTTGTCTACACTTCTATTCTGTCTTATAGACAGTGTGTGATTACTTTTTGCTCTCTTGTAGGCATTACAATATGAACCGCATCAGGCTTGTTTGGTCAAGTATATGGCATGTCTTGTCTGATTTTTTTGTCACCATTGGCTGCTCAGAAAATCTTTCAATCGCAATATTTGCTATGGACTCCTTGCGACAGTTATCTATGAAGTTCCTGGAGCGTGAGGAGCTCGCTAACTACAATTTCCAAAATGAATTTATGAAGCCTTTTGTTGTTGTAATGAGGAAGAGCCGAGCTGTTGAGATCAGAGAACTTATCATCAGGTGTGTCTCTCAAATGGTATTGGCCCGTGTTAGTCATGTGAAGTCAGGGTGGAAGAGTATGTTTATGGTATGACACCTCCACTCATGTACCATAACTCTTATCTAAAGACCTCTGGAACATTCTTGTTTTCATTCCTGAACATCAATTGCTGGTTTACGTCTTTCAGGTCTTTGCGACAGCGTCATACGATGATCACAAAAATATTGTACTATTGGCCTTTGAAATTATAGAAAAGATTTTGCGGGAGTACTTTCCGTACATTACTGAGACTGAGTCAACGACATTCAATGATTGTGTGAACTGTCTTATTGCGTTTACTAACAGCAGGTTTAACAAGGATATAAGTCTTAATGCAATTGGATTTCTTCGATTCTGCGCGGCAAAGTTGGCCGAAGGTGATATTGGATCCTCAAGGTTGAAGGACAATCCTTCAAACAGTAATCCACCCTCACCTCATTTGACTAATGATGGAAAGCAGGAAGGCACAGTTCTTGTTGACAAGGAAGACCATATACACTTTTGGTTTCCTTTACTAGCGGGTAATTATATTTTCTTTTTTTTTCTATGGCTATTGTTATGCTGTTTGAAGGGCAGGCCTGGTGCAGTTGGTGAGTGCTAGCTCGCCGAGTCACCAGGTCCTGGGTTCGAAGCCGTCTCTCTGCAGAATTTCTGCGGGGGTAAGACTTTGGTTCGGTTATTCCTTTCCCCAGACCCCACTCGTGTGGGAGCCTCTGGCACTGGGTCTGCCCTTATTGTTATGCTGTTTGTTGTTGAAATTATTATATTTCCAGAGCATGTGGTAATGTTAGCTTTTATTTGAAAACCTTGCAGGATTGTCTGAACTTACCTTTGACTTGAGACCGGAAATCAGGAAAAGTGCTTTGCAAGTGTTATTTGACACATTAAGAAACCATGGCCATCTTTTCTCTCTGCCTTTATGGGAGAAGGTGTTTGATTCAGTGCTTTTTCCAATATTTGATTATGTACGTCATGCTATTGATCCATCTGGTGGTTCTCCACAAGGACAAAGTGTGGAAAATGATCCTGCAGAACTTGATCAAGATGCTTGGTTATACGAGACATGCACTTTGGCACTTCAGTTGGTTGTAGATCTCTTTGTTAAGTTCTATGATACAGTTAATCCTCTTCTAAAGAAGGTTCTGCTGCTCTTGACAAGTTTCATAAAGCGTCCTCATCAGAGTCTTGCTGGTATAGGTATTGCTGCATTTGTTCGTTTGATGAGCAGTGCTGGATCTATGTTTGTGGATGAAAAATGGCTAGAGGTTGTATTGTCATTGAAAGAAGCTGCCACTGAGACGCTTCCTGATTTCAGTTATGTTTCATCTGGAGCTTACCTGGAAAATGCGCCAACAGAAAATGGAGTCTCTGCCGATAATAGAGAGGACGAATCTCAGCCATTAGCGGATGACAATGAAGAATCCTCTAGATCAAGGAATCTATACTTTGCAATTGGTGATGCCAAATGTCGAGCTGCTGTACAACTCCTATTGATTCAGGTATGTAGGCTTCTATTTGCTTTTATGTCCGGATACATATTGTTTTTTCAGAGCTCTGATTTTCTTGAATTCTTTTAATCTGGTACAGCATCTGTGAATGGGTAGTTGAGATTGAGAAAAATGAAAAATTTGGCAATGCCACATCATGTATATGTAGTGTTGATAACATAGGTGTGGGGTTTATAAAAGTATTGTTAACCCATAAAATATTTCTACTGGAAAAACCAAAAAAAAAAGATATAGTTCTGCGCCCTCCTATCTTGAAGTTTCTTTTGGGGTTTCTGACGATGGTGATCTCCTTAGGTACAATATATTACTCATTCCCCTGCTCCTGTAGAGCCTTTCTCAGTCATTTCTTATCCGCTCAACCAAAAATTTATTTCCTAGTTTTTTCAATTGTAATTTGTATGCAATATCTGCTTTAACTTCTAAAAAATGAGGTTGGTAATTTCTATATGATAGTGCCAGCTGTATTTACTTTTATGCATTTCTTTGTGTAGGCTGTGATGGAGGTATATAACATGTACAGAGCACAGTTATCTGCACAGAACACAGTGATCCTCTTCGAGGCCTTGCACACTGTTGCCGCACATGCTCACAAAATAAACAGTGATAGTGATCTGCGCTCCAAGTTGCAAGAGTTGGGCTCGATGACGCAAATGCAGGACCCGCCATTGTTGCGCCTTGAGAACGAGTCATACCAGCTGTGCCTCAGTATCCTTCAGAACATATTTCTGGACAGCTCTCCTGATCATGGAAGCACAGAGGTGGTGGAGAGTCACCTTATTGGCTTGTGCAAGGAGGTCCTTGAGGTATACTTGAGCACAGCAAGACCTTCTCAGCTTTCCAGTGGCACACAGCCGCTAGGCCATTGGCTTATCCCTGTTGGTTCATCGAAGCGAAGGGAACTTGCAGCAAGAGGACCTCTTGTTGTCTCAACCCTGCAAGCTATCAGCGGACTAGGTGACTCAACTTTCAAGAAGAACCTTAGCCAGTTCTTCCCCCTCCTCGCTGGGCTCATAAGCTGCGAGCATGGCTCTAGTGAAGTACAGGTGGCCCTGAGTGATATGTTCAGCACTTGGGTTGGCCCACTCGTGGTCCAGTCCTGCTGATGCTGAGCACCATGTTATACATAGTAGTAGTATACATCACCATGTGAGTTTTTCTTTGTTTCAGTGGAATCCCATTGTGTTCCTCCTTTCCCCCATTTTGTTCTGTTAATCATTTAGTTGCTGGGGGAGTTCATATTGTTGTGCCGAACTGATCTTGCAGATCAATTTTTCCTTGACATTATTTTCTTGTTCGCATCGGGAGGAGTGTATGTTACTATAGAGAACTGAATTATGTACGGTAGTTTAGTTAAAATTGTGCCCATTCTGTTCCTAATGTACTGCTTTCTAGGTTCTTTAGGCATGTTTTACATGCTTTTGTCGAGTGGTCTGTGTAAGAAGCAGCACGGTTACCAGCTCCTGTGATCACGCTGTACCCTTGCACAAAGGACTTGTACGGGTTGGATTATACCGTTCTTGCGAGTTGGGCGTGTTACTAGATATATATACTCACCATCTGTTCCGAAATATTACACGTATATGTGTATTTTGATCAAAGAAAAAGTCAATAAAATATATTTTGATTCTTATTTTTTTTATAATATGTTGTTACAGTATTTGCAAAAGAATCAATATCATCTCATGCATTTTGAATATAAATCTGTAGATGCAAGTTTGTATGTTCTAAACATTGTGTATAATTTAATATGTTGGTCATGGCTTGTACAATTTCAATTTTTCCTATTTAAATAAAATATGTTTATTATTTTGGGACGAAGAGAGCATTATAAAATTTTCGGTTGACATTAATAATTCTAAAAAAGAAAAAAAATTCAGTGGACATTGTACTAACTTGAATGCTGGTCATGGTTGGTGACTGGGTTGCATCTGTCACGACTACAGAAAACGACTTTTATAAGAGGATCTAAACCCCATTCGCCCTGGAATTTAGAATCGGGAGTACATGTATGTAAGAGTGGACGAGGTGTCGTCTCTTCCGCGAGAAGACGATGATGCTTACATGGGCTATGTCGGGTGTATTTGATTAAAGGGCAAAGTTGAAAGGAGCATGTTGCTCTTTTTTTTTTTGTTTGGTTAGATGAGACATCATCTATTCTAGGTTTCTCGCTAGCTAAAGATAGATAACGATAAATCAGTATCAGCCAGAATCATTCAGTTTGTTCGTTTGATCTTATCAGCCAGTCATTCAACAATATTTTTCTCTCCCAATAAATCAATATCAGCCAGAAACTATCCAGCGAACAGGGCCAATGACTCTCTATAGTGTATTCAAGGTACAGAGACGTTGTTTGAGGATAGAAAGATATAAAAAACGATTTTTATTCAACTAAAGTCTTTAGACGATGATTTAAAGACTCTTGGAGATGCTCGTAGATAGGGTTAGCCAATTTTGATTTGGTTGGCTGGAATATAATGGCCAGACTGATTATGATACATTGGATCCACTTATTATTATTATTATTATTATTATTATTATTATTATTATTATTATTATTATTATTATTATTATTATTATCAAGAAGAGACGTGTAATATAATTATACACACTTCAACACCCTCACTAACGTGCAGCCCGAGAGAGGCGTAAACGGGAAATAAAGGGTGGTGGAGTTAAGCTGCCTCTACCAGGATTCAAATTCGAGACATCTGGCTTTGATACCATGTTAAGTTGCACGCATCAACCAGTTTAACCATAAGTTTAAGCTGTTAAGAAGAGGTGGGCAATGTACTTATACACACTTCAACATATAATTCATTCAGTTGTACACTTGGTTATAGGTATTATTACTAGTTTTTTTTTTTTTGGAAAGCCAAGAAGGAACCACTGTATAAAATGACACCACGCAAACCCTACAGCATCGTACAGGGCCTGCAGGGTTGCAGACTGATCAACAGAATATAATACGTACATCAATACCCGTGAAAGTTGAAATTAGCGCAGGTTAACTGTACATGAAACCAGTACAAGGACAATACACACAGGCTAATTCACAAGAGGATTAAACACAAACCAACAGCCATGCTCCTTCAAGCAAGTAAGCACATGTACAGTGAGGTTTTAGTTGAGGTTTCAAACACACAGCAACCCAGAAAAGCTCTAGCAGAAGAGACTAACAACTTACATCCCCCCACACACTCTCGCCACAACCCACTCTACTGCAAGCTGAGTATTATTCCAGCAACCCAAAGCATCACCTGACCTGAGAGAACGCACAAGCAGGCTTGCCTCGCTAGCACTACAGAAATTCATGACCTCCACCATCCCGCCCAATTGGCACCAATAATCAACAAACCTGATACTGCATTCCGGAGAAGTTTCACTCTTTGGTCTTTGCAAAGAACCGACTGAATCCTCGGCTCTGTCTGTCTGGCAACTGGTGGTTCGTGAATGAGGAAGATGAAGAGGATCTCGATCGATGCTTCGGGCGCTTGGAGCTGTTAGGAGAAAGGAAAGGGCTTCCGTCCGCATCAGAAGGGATCATGTGTGTCTTGTATCCATTGACCGGAGACACATTTCCCGTCCCAAGCATCTCCTGGTCTGTATCAGGTTGGCCTGAAGGCTTCTGGGAATATTCTCCTGCAGTTGTTCCTACAGCGTCCTGCAGAAACTCCTCCATGCGTTGCCGATTAGGTGAAGAGCCTAGTGACTCGGCTGGAGGACGCATAGCTTGCAGCTGACGGCCAAGAATCAATATAGTCTCCTGGCACTCTGCCAGCTTCTCTGCTGCAGCCGCTATCTCTTTCTCCTGTCATCATTTAAATACAAAATTAGCTGCTCAAAGTATTTGGTATCATGAAAAGTTTAGTAGTTTGGCATAACAACCTACAGTTCAAGGTAAGCCTGAAAAACTTTCAAATCAATTTAGTGCCTGAGTACATTATGTGATCTAGTGCTGCCATATTTATTGATCTGGATTCTGGAAGCACTTACTCACGCTCATAAGGTGTGCTGCCAGTACTTTTCATCAAGATTAAAACGCAACAAATGAATGAAGGTCGTAGACAATAGCAATGGGAAAAACCTAACTACTGTACCTGCTTTGACTTGGTGTCTGGGTCCTCATCCACAAGCATTGAACTCCTCTCCATCTCATACCTTCACATCATAAAAGAAAGTCAGAAGAGAAATCAAGTAGAGGGCGATCTATATTTCAAAGCATTTGAATTTACCTTTCCATCTTCTCCTCGAGATCTCTGTATTTAACTAAGTCTTCCTGATGACTTTGTCTTTCATCAGAGAGTTCAGCTGTTAAAGCATCTATTTTGGACCGTAACACTTCTATCTCATTTTCTAATTCAATTTTCCTTGATTCAAGTGACTTGTAGGATTCAGCCATACACTTCAACTGCGTCTCACTCAAGCTATTTGATTTCTCACTGTCAGCCAACTTAGATGTGAGGTCTTCCAGGTTTTTCTCCATATCACTTAATCTAACCTTTGTTTCTTCTATTATTTCATTGCACTTTGCTAGTTCTCCCTCCAAATTTGTCTTCTCAGATTTAAGTTGTTCATATTCCTCTGGCGAGCATACCTTCACTGCAGTCTTAACAACAAATCCAGCATCAGCAGGCCCCTCAAACTCAGGATCAGAAGATGAATGAGGCAACAGTGGGCAGAGACCAGAAACATTGTCTTTTACTGGCTCAGGCTGCACCTTATTTTCAAGTAGAGTCACTTTATCAACACAATCTAAGTTATTACTTTCTGCTTCATTGCTGTTGTCTCTCAACAATGTGAACTTAATCTGGCTAGTTTCTGACAAGATAACAGACAGTGCCATGACAATATCATTTAGGACATCATCGTTTGACAGAACTTTGTCAACTAATGCAGAGAACTGTTGTGTTTTCTCACATAGCCCATGATAATCAGATGAATGGCCTTGAAACTTGGAGACTTCTTGATCAAGTAACTTGACAAAGTCTTGAATCTTCAATATAGCATTCTTAAGTTCTTGATCCATGGCACATTTGCTCTCTGAACTTAAGGTCCTGTCTGAATGATGAGTCCCATTTGCATTCACTGAATCTGCCTCATCTTCAATATCCTTGAGAATGTTTCTGATACTATCAAGTAACTTTCCAGCATTATCCTCTGGTGATTCAGAATCCAGTAAGGAAGATATTCTTGACTGGAATTTTGAAAGCGAAGATTTCTCAGACAGACGCTGTTTATTAGATGGAGTTTCTGACACTGGTGAAGCTGACTGCAAATCTTTAACACCATCTCTTTCAGTAAAGCCAGACAAAGTAGCCCCAACATCATCTATCTTCATTTTGTCAATAGTACTGCCATTGCCATTAACTTCAGAAGACAGACATGCTAATCTCTCCATCTCTAAGAAGTCATCCATGAGCTCCAACCTATTGGAGCTTTCTGTCGCGCTGCTCTTGGCCGCCTTCTCTTTTTTGAATTGAGAGAGCTCAGATACCAGACCGTTGGCCCAAGATTCTGTACAGCTTCCTTCATCATCTACCCCATCTTCAGACATGGAAGTCATGCTAGGTGGGTTGCTTCCATTTTGGCTCAGTGCACCATCAAAGTGAATATCCATGTTTGGAGTTGATGGACTCTTATGTTGGTTTCCAGTCAACATTTGAACTTCCAAGCTTCGGAGCTTTCCTGCTGTCTTAGCATACATGCTTCTTGAAGATTGCAGCTCACTGTTTCTCTTTGTCAATGCCTCTTTAAGCATCTTGGTTTCTTCTTCCATTGTCAATAAACGAGCAGTCAGAAACTCATTCTCTCTCTGCATGTGCTGTATGTTCTCTATTGCATAATCAGGAACAGGAGACATAGGAGACATAGGCCGATGGAAACTAGAATTCTTTGCAGGGGATCGTCGTACTCTGTGGTCTCCATACTCTCTACCCAGGCTCTCCACCTCTATTTTCATTTGAGCTAGTGCAGCAGGGCCAGGTAACTTCTTTCGAACAAGGCCACGTAATCTTTGGCATTCAGCTTCAAGCTTTGATATTTTCTTGACATCTTCCTGGTGCTGTTTAGTTGCTACATCAGCTGAGCGCACACTCATGTTCTTTTCTTCATTGCGGATTTCAAGCTCTTTGGAGACAACATGCAATTCATATTTTAGTGAATTTATCTCCCTTTCGCCTGATTGGATTGTGCTTTTTAAGATTTCAATCTCGGCTTCTGCTTGAGCTTTTTCCTCATCAATTTTCATCAACAGTTCTGCCCGCTCTTGAAGTGATCTTGTGAGTGCATCATTCTCAGCACCAGCCCTTATGAGTTCCTGTTCAAATTCAAGTAATTTTGCTTCGACCTCGGCCTTTATCTTCTCCCACTGTTTGGTTTTTGCAAAGACTACATCATGTAGCTTCTGCTCACCTTCTTCCTTAACAGTCCTTACTTGCTTCATGCATTCTTTCAGTGCACCATCCAGATGTGCACCTCTTTCTTCGGCTGCTAGCTTAGACAATGTAACAGTTTCTAGCTGAAGCTTCAGTGCGGAGGCCTCTGCTTCAGCTTTCTCCCAACCTAGCATGCCAAAACATAAATTATGTCAAATACATTTAGTATAGTTATCTCATAAACTAAACTGTATCCTGTAGAAAAAAAAAGATTATCTAGAGAAAGTTTGTTCCATATAAAAAAGAAGACTGTTACAACCTAACTTCCATCCAGAAGCCAGCTTATTTTTATAAATCATAACCCCAAAAAGAATGCAATATTTTGTTCCATATAACCCAATATCAGGCCAACTGATACACATACTTGTTCCGTCCCAAAAAGAATGCAATTCTAGATATGAATCTGGACAAACACTTGTCCAGATTCATACCCAGAATTGCATTTTTTTGGGGCGGAGGGAGTACTAAATTATTCTATCCAAAAAGGAAAATGACTAATATAAATATATTTCAAAAAGAAAATTAGTCATCTTATGTGTACCTGATACAGCTTCTTCAGCAACTTTTGCATGCTGCTTCACAAGAGCATCTTTAGTTGTGATCTCAGATTGCGCCGCAGAGAGTTTTTCATTCAAGATCTTCACATTTTCTTCTAAAACTTTTACTTTTTCCTCTGACTCAGTAAGATGTGCATATGTTTCGGGTGAAATTTGCACAAATTTTGGAGCTTTATCTTCCTGCAGAGAACAGAACTTGTTTTAGCAGAAGTTTACTTTAAAGATATGTCAAAACTTATAAATCAGGTTACCATAATGCACAGGGTTACTGCCCAACCAGCTTTAGATGTATAAAGGTGAAACAAAATAAAGTGGCCAACTGATTCTAGCCATTGATATGCCAAATGGTATGTGACCCTTTGCCACACCACCAAGGTTTATGAAACAAAATAGAGGGAGGGAGAGAGGGAGGGAGGGAAAAGTTATGTATCTAGAAAAGCCAAAATGACCTATAATTTGGGAGAGGGTGGTAGCTTTTAGTATCTTATAACACGGAGACTTAGATCAATCTAACTCAATATTATACAAGAAAGCTTGGCAAACCTGTTCTGCATGATTAGAATTTTGTGTCGCATCTGCATTTGATGATTTATCAGATGATTTCTTCTTCCAAGGCCAGCTGCGTCGATCCATTGCTTGCAGAGTATCTAATAAGATGTGGTGAATATTTGTTATCAGCTACACGTATAGGTAGGAGAAAAACTCAAAAGTAAATGAAGTTAAACTATTTAGTCATGAAATTTGACAACCATATAAAGCATATTAAAGACAGACATCTCATGAAACCAACGTGTAATTCTAGAAAAATGAACTAACATAACTGTTGTGACATTGCATACAGATTTCCACACACAGTGCTAGTAGCATACGATGACAGACAAATAAAACAGTCAACCAAACAACTATCTTCAAAGCAACACCACAAGATAATCAGTACAGTATTGACCTGAGATCAGTTAACCAAATTTAAGAAAAAAACCTTGCATAACCCACACATTAAAGAAGCCAGTATACTTTATGCACTTGTGCAGACAAGAAACATCAAAAGCAAGTGAAGCTAAGCTGTAGGACTACAGGAACTGTGAAGACATTAGATAGGAAACTAACGTATGGCTCCAGCCTTCTGACAAATGAGCTAGTGTGTTTTCTGCATGTCCATACAAGACACTGCCAATCTGCCAGCAAGAACCCCAAACTGAATATAACTAGTAAAA
Source organism: Saccharum hybrid cultivar R570 (assembly GCA_038087645.1). Classification (NCBI taxonomy): domain Eukaryota; kingdom Viridiplantae; phylum Streptophyta; class Magnoliopsida; order Poales; family Poaceae; genus Saccharum; species Saccharum hybrid cultivar. The sequence continues at coordinate 18,273,502 of JAQSUU010000012.1, forward strand.
CACTGGTTGTTGGGCAAGTGCCACACGCGCTTAAGTTAATAATCACTCCACTATATATGGTTAGAAAAGAATACCAATAATACGATCAACAACTCCAATCAGTCCCCAGTGTGGCCGCGTAGGGTTCATAAATCCAAACGTACCTCACCAGCTCAAGTATCTTTAACATTCCACTGGCAGGAGACGTACAGCTCCAATCATCGAAAGGCACAAGCTTCTGCCACAGTGGAGTCACAGCTATATAGGGTCAGGGCAGGGTCAGGGTCAGGCAGGCCAAGAGAATCGAATCCCTGCATAAAAGGGGAAACCAATCCTTCAAGCAAGAACGCGCGGTACAATCAGCACGCGTCGTTGCGGGCGGCCCCCACGCGAGGCCAAGTTGCAAGCACAGCACAGTGCACCCGATCCGATCACCGTCATGCCAGAACTAGGCCAGGGCATTGACGCGGGCAAGTAAGCGTATTGTCTTACTACTCGTGTGCGCACCTACCAGAGCTTAATCGCGCGTTGGGCGCAGCTGAGAGCAGACAGGCGCACAGGCTGTTTCTACAGCGCGAACGGCAACCGAAGCCAGGCAGGCCGCCCGGGCAAGAACCGTAGTTAAGACGGGCACCAAAGACGCCCGCCGAAGTAATTGCCGGCGTGGGGGTCGCACATGTTTATCCGGCAGAGATGACCTGACCGGACGCCTATTGCTGCCCCCGCCAGTTCTAGCAAAGAGCTGGTGGTTCCGGCCGTAAAGAAGGCGCGCGTGACGCGGCTTAAAAGCTCGGAGCTACTACTACCTCAAGCTCGGTGGATTTGGCTTTAACCAGATGCCCCGCTGCATCATTCATTGTCCTTGTGGTGTTCTTGTGGCGCGCCCTCTCCTCATCTCCGTCCTTTACTAATAATTGGCAGCAGCAGTTATCCCCGTGGGGTAGTGAAGCGGCCGTATTCTTGCACGGTCAACAAAACTATAAAAGCACGGTAAAATCGAGTAGTGCGCGAGATGGGCTTCTTCTGATGGATTGGAATGTTCCATGTGTGAGGAGAGAGTGAGTTCATCAGAAGCAGACCAACGTGGTAAGGGGAAAGCTGAGGCATAGAAGGAGGCAGGGAGCGCAGCACGACGACTTGCCGGAGCGCTACTATCCGTGTGGAACTGCCGCCGCGTGAGCGATCCTCGCTGCAAGTCCAGAAAGGACAACGAAACACGAAGCGGAGTCCGGAGAGCCCGGGGGGCGGAACCTCAATCAACAACAAAGCGAGCGGCGCGGTGGGGGGGGAAATATTCAGAAACTGTGGAGAAATTTTGGGTTTAAACATTAAACTGCACAGTAAAATTTCAGAGAGCGCGACATCCGGCATGAACAGAGGAACTCCATATGCAGCAGGCTCTGCTATCGAAGCACATGATCAAAAAAAATCCCGAACGAGACGTAGTAGAAATTGCTACACACATTGCGCAAACGAAAGCAAAGAGCAATCACGCCATAGCAACGAACGGAAAATACAGGGAAAACACATCAGACATACTCATAGGGAAAGGAAGCGGGTGATTACCTGGGGAGACGAGGGCGCGAGGCGGTCAGGAGGGGAGCCCCTGCGCGGAATGCAGATCCGGGGCGGGGCCGCGGGCGCCGGAATCCGCCGCGATTCCGGCGGGGGTGTTGGATCTGGCGCGCGGCTCCGATCGCCGCGGGGGGCTGCCGGTGTCGGTGGCGTGCGTCGCTTGCCGAGCACACTTGCCTTCCAGCCAGTCACAGCTGCGCTGCCGCGTCGGCCGTGGTCCGGCTGGATTGGATTGGACTGGACTCCCCCTCCCCACTGCCGCCCACTGCCCTGCCGCTTTTCCCCCCTCCGCACCTCGCCTGCCCTTTTGCTCCCGGGCCCTTTTTCCCTTTGGAATCTCGCCTCCTCCCGCCCGCTGCTAGCCTGCTGCTACTGCTAGCGAGCGCTAGCGCCAGGCCAAAGCGCGCAGGGTGGTGGCGCCGGTGCGGCGCGGCGCGTGCGCGGTGTGGGGGCGCATGCAGCGCTGCGGCTCGCCCGGTTTGGCAAATGCGGTTCTCGGCTCTGCTGCTGTATGATGAGCGGTGGTCTGGTGGAGGTGGTGATGTTTGGGTTTTGGTTTTGGTTTGAAGGGGGGGAGGGAGAGGAGAGGTGGGGGAATGGAGGTGCCGGTGCGGCGGGTGCTTTTTGTTACGAGGGCGCGGGCGCTGCCGCTGCTGCCGGTAGGTGGGCTCAAAAGCGGGGGCGAGCGATGGCGGAGATGGGATGGTGGCCGGTGGGGAAAAGTTGGGAGCGCAGCTCTCTGCACTCTGCCGCTCTTTGTGCAGAGAGCTGCACTCTCCTCTGTCATCTGTGGCCTTGCCCTTGTTTAGTTCCCAATTTGGGTACCCAAATTACACTATGTAAAAAGGAGATTCCCCATCACATCAAAATGTCGGCAAATGCATGGAGTACTAAATGTAGATGAAATCAAAAACTAATTACACAGTTTTGTTGTACTTTACGAGACGAACATTTTAAGTCTAATTAATAATTTTTTAGATAATTTTTTACACTAAAAAACAAAAGCTGCTACAGTGTTCCGACAGAAACACTGTAGCAGCAGACGCCGAATCCGGCGCCCAAAGTCGGCAAGTGAACAAGGGCCTTGTTTAGTTGAGTCAAATCGGGGACACCCGAATTACTGTGTTGCACTGTAGCACACTGTAGCATTTTGTTTTTATTTGGTAAAAATTATCCAAACATTGACTAATTAGGCTCAAAACGTTCGTCTCGTAAAGAACAACAAAACTGTGCAATTAGTTTTTAATTTCATCTACATTTAGTACTCCATGCATGTGTCGGCATTTTGATGTGATGGAGAATCTTCTTTTTGCATAGTGAAATTTGGGGAAATATTTGGCATCTAAACAGGGCCTGTGAGAGAGAGAAACAGATTATTAGGCTGTGTTTAGTTGGGAAAATTTAGGTCTTGGGCCTTGTTTAGATTGAAGATTTTTTCAACCTGATGAATAGTATCACTTTCGTCTTATTTGACAAATATTGTCCAATCGTAGACCAACTAGGCTCAAAAGATTCATCTCGTGATTTTGAACTAAACTGTGTAATTAGATATTTTTTTACCTACATTTAGTACTCCATGCAAGCGGCTAAAAATTGATGTGATGGATAGAGAGTGAAAAAACTTGGAATTTTGAGGTGATCTAAACATGGGCTTGTTTAGATTCTAAAGTTTGCCTCTCAAATTTACTATGCAGAATTCATATTTTCCGTCACATCAAAATACCAGCACATATATAGAGTACTAAATATAGATGAAATCAAAAACTAATTACACAGTTTTGTTGTACTTTGCGAGACAAACATTTTAAGTCTAATTAATCAATATTTGGATAATTATTACCAAATAAAAACAATTTGCTACAGTGTGACGGGACACTTACTATGCAAACTTTGCCTCCAAAGTTTGCCATCTAAACAAGGCCTTGGGTGAAAAGTTACTGTAGCACTTTTCATTGTTATTTGGTAAAATTTATCCAACCATGGATTAATTAGACTCAAAAGATTCGTCTCGAACTTTACAGACAAACTATGCAATTAGTTATTTTTTTTACCTACATTTAATGCTTCATGCATGCCTCTAAAGATTCGATGTGATGGGTGGAAGAGGAAATATTTTGGGTACGCATGCCAAGTGAACGCGGCCTTAGTCTGTGATGGCAGCAGAGAATTACACATCACCTCAAAGGAGGGAGAAATGACAGTGACAGAAACGTTACTTGTAGAACAGTGATGAAAAATTGTCAAATTGTAGTACGAGTTCTTCTATGATCTACTGTAGTACGTACTGTTTGAGGCTAGTTTTGGGTTTTGGGGGAAAAAATCAAAAGAGTCATTTTTTGCTCAAGTGCAATACCAGCCAACTGTTTCACGCTAGATGCAATCATGTGGGATGGCACTCCTCTACCGGGGTAGTAGTAGTTCGGAATCATTTTGCCTACTCAAAGTCATACCAGTACTCTACCACTGGTACTAAATGGTCACGACCCACAACGTCACCACTTGTGTTGTCTGCTAATGTGAGCTGTACGTAGTAAGCCAGTAAGCCTGCTTGGTACGTTGTACATACCTCTGTTAACACGTCTTTACTCAACGGTAGAATTCGTACTAATCTGATCTGATGGGTAGAACTCGCAAAAATGAGAAATAAAGCAGCTAGTAGTGGCTCAACAAAAATGAGAAATAAAGCATGTGTCATCTGATGCTGTTGAGTCGATGGGCTAGAGCCCGGCACCAACGGCGCCGCGTCCACAGCAACCGAGATGCGGAGCAGCATGTCCCTCCCCCTCCGCATTGTCCACGCAAATCATGCGAGCAAACTGCCGCCCAAAGCACGCCGCCTGATTCGATCACACGCGGTTAGCCTTTCCGGTGGGTCTAATCTTATCTGATGCATTAGAGCTCTGCTAGTTTTTTTTGTGAAAAAAAGGAAGGATCATTAGCACCGAATACCAGACAACAGCTCCGATCGAATCGGTAGGTGGGATATATACATTTGCGAGTTTAATTTATGACACTTGTCCCTGATCTATACTCTACATCCATATCATTTATTCCTATCTGCTGCTAGCAGCTCAACCGAGCCATCTTTTCTTATAAAACCTGGCAATCAAGACGAGTGTAACCAAGAAGAGCAGTCAGTTGGAACATCGCTAGCCTCCAAAGGGCTCATTCAGCTTTTGAAAGTGCATTGGATGATGCACGGAACTCAGGGTTTGTTTAGTTCCTGAAATATTTTACGATGCTACTGTAGCACTTTTTATTGTTATTTAGTAATTAGTGTCCAATCATAGCTTAATTAGGCTTAAAAGATTCGTCTCGTCCATTTCATCTAAACTGTATAATTAGTTTTATTTTTTATTTATATTTAATGCTTTATGTATGTGTCTGAAGATTTGATATGACAGTAAATCTACTGTTTTTTTGTGAAATATTTTGAAACTAAACGAGGCCTCAGCTGAAAGGCGAATTGACGCATTGTTTGTCGCATCGCATCCGTCCTTGCTACCAGCACCAGTCCAGTTGTTTATCGATCTCAAGAGGAAAAAAAGATTGTTATGGGCCACAACGTATTAGCGTTCGTGTCGGATGCCTTGCGTTTGTTCGGAGCACAAGGGAAAAAAAATGTTATTGCTGGTTTTCTGGTGCTGATTAAAAAACTGGAGCAGTACAAATCTGCTGGGTAGAACTCGCAACAGCTCACCACCCTACGGTGCGTAGATCGAAAAGGATATGATATGACGAGAAAGAAGCTTTACAAAGGTGGAAATTACTGGTACTAGGCAGCTCATCGCTCATGGTCATGGTTGTTTCCAGCGAACAATCAGCCTGTTCACCTAGCTTATAATCCGTCTTTTTCAGTTTGTTTTTAGTTAGAATAATATTTTTCTCTCACAACAAATCAGTCAACAGTGTTTTTCAGCTGGCTTATCAGCCCAACTGAACGGGGCCATAGACAGGTGAAATTTAGTCACCCAAACACTTCCTGATTTCTCTGTTCACTGTTCTGAAGAAACCATTACAGACGGGCGGTGAAGATCTTTTTTCTTAAGCAACGCTAAGGGCGAGGCTAACACTGTTAGTGGTAGCAGTACAAATAAAGTGATCCACGTAGATAAGGAAATATTGAGACTATTATTCACACATTGCAAACTATCATTACTTGCGGTTTCCATAGAAACTTTTTGTTTTCATCATGTCTCACCTTTATTGTCTCTCCCTCTTCTTTTTTAGTATGGACCAACTTCTCTCTCCCCAAACATATGTAGCTTCTGCAAGTCGCTATGACAAATATAGAGCACCTATTTTTTTTATTCAATCCTACATGACACTTTAGGCTACAAGAAAAAGTATAGCGTTGGGGAAGGCCTAACAGCTCAATCAGGCGTGTCACTTGGCTGGTTCTTCCCTTAGGAAACCAGCCAAAGATTCCTCCGATTCCTGCAACGCCGTTGCGCTTTCCTACATTGACTGCCCTGTTAATAAGTGTTATTGCAATAGATAGACAAGCTAGCCTTGGAGCCTGTTTAGTTGCAAAATTTTTGATGAAATATAACTGTAGAAGTTTCGTTGTTATTTGGCAATTAGTGTCCAATCATGATCTAATTAGGCTTAAAAGATTTGTCTCATCCATTTCGTCTAAACTGTGTAATTAGTTTTATTTTTTATCTATATTTAATGCTTCATGTATACGTTCAAAGATTCGATGTGACGAAAAATCTGAAAAATTTGACAAAATTTTTGGCATCTAAACGTTACCTTGGTTGTTTTCCACATGTGTGAAACTGGGAAGTAGGTAGGGTGGGGATGCCGTGGAAACTGGAAAGGGCTCGTTGTCGTTCAGATCACATATCCAGCTGTACCTGGCGCCGGAAAAGAGGAGGGGATCCAAAGATGCCAGTGGCAGCAGGAGCAGTACCCCTCATTTGGGTGTGTTTAGTTCTGTGAAAAGGTGTAAAAAAATATTGTAGCACGTTTTGACTTTATTTGATAAATAGTGTCTAACGGTTGACTAATTAGGTTTAAAATGTTCGTCTCGCAAAGTACAACTAAGCTGTATAATTAGTTTTTTATTTCATCTACATTTAGTACTCCATGCATGTATCGCAAGTTTGATGTGACGGAGAATCTTTTTTCTGCACAGTACTTTTTTTTAAGAAGTAAACACGGGTCTTGATACCCAAATTCACCCCTAAATTCCACTATGCAAAAAGAAGATTCCCCATCACATCAAAATATCGGCACATATATGGAGTACTAAATATAGATGAAATCAAAAACTAATTGCACAATTTTATTGTACTTTGCGAGACGAATATTTTAAACCTAATTAATTAATATTTGGACAATTATTACCAAATAAAAATAAAATTACTACAGTGTGACGAGACATTTACTATGTAAAGTTTGAATCCAAATTTAAAATCTAAACAAGGCCACAGCCTTTCTCTCTCGCTCGGCCGGAGCAAGCTGCAAGCCCCTACTGTTCCACTAGCCTGGCTTCTTCTAGGTCTGTGCATGTGGCCGTGACATTTTAGGCCTTGTTTAGATCTCAAATTTAGGGATACCTAAATTACACTGTTTGGAAATATAGTATTTTTATTTTTATTTGTTAATAATTGTCTAAACATTGATTAATTAGGCTCAAAATATTCGTCTCGTAAAATACAACAAAACTGTGTAATTAGTTTTTAATTTCATCTACATTTAGTACTCCATGCATCTGCCGGTATTTTGATGTGATGAGGAATCTTCTTTTTTGCATAGTGCATTTTGAACCCAAATTGGCCGTGTTTAGATGCCGACTGAATCGGCACTGCGCGCTACAGTGTTCCTGTCGGAACACTGTAGCGCGTCTTGTTTTTTAGTGTAAAAAATTGTTCAAAAATTGATTAATTAGACTCAAAATGTTCGTCTCGCAAAGTACAACAAAACTATGCAATTAGTTTTTGATTTCATCTACATTTAGTACTCCATGCATTTGCCGACATTTTGATGTGATGGGGAATCTTCTTTTTGCATAGTGAAATTTGGGTAAAATTTGGTAACTAAACAATGCCTCTGACCACGTATGCAAGCCGTGTCAGACAGCGAGTCAGTGGCATGTCATCTGCACGTCCCCTAAAATACTCGTGCAAGCACTACCGGCATCTCATAATCTGATCAGAATCGGATCAGATGGGGAAAGGAAAGGAACGGAACTGGAGCCTCGATTTTTTTTAATTTTAGCTACTGTAACTCTTTCGTTTGTATTTGGCAATTAATGTCTAATTATGGATTAATTAGGCTCAAAAGATCCGTCTCGTGATTTACTATCAAACTGTATAATTAGTTATTTTTTTACTAATATTTAATGCTTCGTGCGTTAAAAATTGATGTGGTGAAGAAAATAAAAAAACTTAGAATTTAGAGTGTATCTAAGCAAGGCCCAGTGGTTGAAGCGAACGGCTACGAGCTAGTACTCCGATGATTTGCCGAGCTCGAGAACAACGTCCTAGCGCAAGCGACCAAATTTTGCTCTCCGTCAGTAGGTGGCACGTAGTAGACTACCCAGAGTGGGTACTCTAAAACGATACTCTAAAGCTTTAGAGTATAAATATAGAGTAAAAACTGTTGCACTGGGTACTCTAAAACGATACTCTATCATTTCTCTCACTCTATATTTAGAGTGGTACTGTGCTTACTCTATACTCAATAGTGGCGGGCCCCACTAGCTAAACAAAGGAAAAAAATGATATAACTCACAAACCAAAAATCCAAATTAAATTTCGATTGCACCATTAAATTCGTCTCAATAAATCCTTCAAAACTAGATCACACATAGATATATTTAGATAAAGTGATAAGTGGGTCCTCCCAAGTCAGCGAGGCGCTCACAATGAGGCAACGGATTAAATACTACGAGCAGTGACGCGCAGGCGCAGACTCCTCACCTCACGAACCTGCGCCGTTGGACGGGGGAACCAACGGCTCCGATGCAAGCGTACGCCCGCCCCGATGCCGAGTACGGAGTAGTTGCCCTTCGTCCGCAACGAATTCTGCCTCAAAAGAATGCATGCCAATCTGCCATGGCATGCTGCGGTGCTGCCCGTGGGAACCAGAAGTCCAGAGCTGCACGAGGACCATGGTGGCCGTCACCAAAACCATCCTGCCTGCGTAGGCGTAATCATGGCTGTGCGGTAGGCATGCATGCATGTGTGGGGTTCAGTGGCGTGGGATGCGGGATAAGAGAGGGCTAAAACAACATAGATGTTGATTTGCACGAAGATTTAACGATGAAATCAAGTTTTTGCTACAATAATTAGCATTGAAATCAAGAAATTAGGGGAGGCTGGAGCCCCCCAGCCCCCCCCCCTTTGGATCCGCCACTGGTGGGGTTGCGGGGGTTGCACCAAGTGTGTGCGTCTTTCTAGAGCCTGCCCAGATCCAATGGAGTGCTAGCACTCGATGGGAATGAGATGTTATCCTGTATTCCTGTCTGTGTGTGTCTGGCATGTGTGCTCTATTCCTTGATTTGATCATAAGCCACCATGCTAATTTTTAATGATCCGCTCTGTTTCTCTGCACTGTGTAGTCGTAACAGGTACTGTACCATAGTATCACGTTCAGTTAACGTCCTCAGGCTCGGCATTTCGCTGTTGCACGGGCTGTTGTCCTACATTCGGAATAATTCTTCTTTTTTCCGTGCGTCCTAAAAAGAGGACTGCAGCAGGCCGTAGTTTCGCACCGCCCGCTGCGGACAGCCGGACGGGGCTCCGAGCTTAGCTGTAAAGAACCCCCGTAGTCAGCATCATTAAACCAAGTGATTAAAACAACTGCCAAGGACAGGCTTTGACCGCAGTTAGGCCAGTCTCAATGGAGTTTTATCAGAGTTTTATGGGCATTAATTATGTTGATATGACACTATATTATGAAGAGAGATGATAAGAGTTTCATGGGAGCAGAGAGAGTTTCATGGGGATGAAACTCTTCTGCACTGTTTTCAAAATTTGGATGTGTTGTAAACAGTGACATGAAATCCCCGTTGAGACTGGCCTTACAGCTTTTTTTTAAATGGAGGGACAAGGCGCACAGAGGGTGTGTTCATTCCCATGCAAACTCAAAATATTTTCTCTTCCACCCATCACATCGAATCTTTCGACACATGAATAGAGCATTAAATGAAGGTAAAAAAGATAACTAATTGCATAGTTTGTCTGTAAATGTTGAAACGAATGTTTTGAACCTAGTTAGTCCATGGTTGAACAAATTTTGTCAAATAACAATAAAATGTGCTACAGTAACTTTTCACCCACTTTTCAAACACACCCAGAGTGTGCAGCAGTACACAGCTCAGGTTTTCAAACGGACATGAATGAATGTCTGCTGAGTGCTGAATTGCTGATGTTAGCACGGAGTAAATTATCATGACATACCCTTTTTTTTTCATACATAGAGCCTGTTTAGTTCACAAAAAGTGAATCAAAAAATGCTACAGTACCTGTCACATCAAATCTTACGGACATGCATAGACTACTAAATATAGACGAAAGAAAAAACTAATTACACAGTTTAGTTGTAAATCACGAGACAAATCTTTTGAGCCTAATTAGTCTATGATTGGACATAAATTGCCAAATAAAATGAAAAGTGCTATAGTAGCCGAATCCAAAAAATTTCACCAACTAAATAGGCCCATATTTTGGCTACTACCTCCGTCCAAAAGAACAATTATGAGATCCGTGCCGATCAAGTTTGCTCAAGTTTGATCAAGTTTATAATAAATATTATTCGCATTTATGTCTCCAAATAAATTTATTATGAAAATATATTGTATAACTAATCTAATGATACTAATTTTGTATCATCAATGTTAATACTTTTTTATATAATTTTGGTCAAAGTATAAGTTGTTTGAACTCTCGAAAAACGAGAATTGCATTCTTTCGTGGATGGAGGGAGTATGCAATTTTCCCAACTAACTCCTCCATTTAAAAATTACAATTCTTACTTTTCGAGATATCAAACAGTTTGAAGTTGACTAAAGTTGTATAAAAAATACTACGTACTAACATTTATATACAAAATAAGCACTATTAGATCAAGTTAATATTATTCAGGTCAAATTTAAAGCTAGTTTAACTGGTACAAATATTATAGTTGTAATATTTTTGTAACAAATGGAGTAGTAAATATTTGTTTCTCATGCGAAATGTGAAAGTTTATAGAGTGAAAAGAAAAAATACTCCCTCTATCCTAAAGAATATATTGGGCAAATTATCTAGATAATACATAGAATTGCATTTATTTTGGAAGAAGGGAGTACCATATAATTAATGAAAACAAATGGATGTGCTATTGGCTTACTCCAACCTAATGTGATATGTTTATAACTATAAACGATGTTTATAATACTATTCCATGGAGGGCATAAGTAGTTCCACGTTGTTCCTTACGAAAGTAAAAATACATCAATTCAAATATACTCTAATAATCATCGGCTCCACTAGATCTATTTGCTTCTTTTTCTAAAACCATATCATCTCTATCAATATAGAAAATAAACATAATTTAACACATTAAATATACATCTAAATCAGCCACATTTACCATTATAAAAGATAACCTAAAATAACTCTACTATATATTTGTATCACCACCACTGAAACCGTTACAGATAATCTAATAAAAACATTAATTTATATCTAAATTGCATACATGTAGCTTTATTAAAAATAAACTAAAATATACCCTGAACTATTCACCTAAATTGCCAACATATCCTAGCATGAAAAATAAATAACCATAAAATGCGCCTATATATATGTATTCCTCAATTGCCACTTTCTACCACTAGCAATAAAAACTAAGTTGATTAAACATAAATGCACCATGCAAAGCAAATATATACATGTGTACATAGAAGACAAAATGTATATTTCTATAGTTTAGCAATCGTGAAAAATGAGCCCTTAGCGGATCACATACCAGTGAAAACAAAATTCACTTTAAATTAATATCAAGACTTCATGACAATAACTTATGTAAGTTGATATTTTATATAAATTTAGGCATCTTGACGGATATACCTGTATTAGTAGTTTACCTTAAGCATTCTATTTCTGACAAAAGAATATATTGAGCACAAAAAAATTGATAGAAAAATTTAACATCTCTTATGACTATTAGCAATAATAATGATGGATTTTTTTTGTAATTCATAGCAAAGATGGAAAATATTCATAAAACAAACCATATCTTATAGCTATTATTGCTTATGATGGTTAGAGTATATTGAATAGATGGCACGATATAAGTAAAAGATAATAATAGAGGGCACGGTGCTTTCTTTTGTGAAAATTTCTAAGATTTTTTTTTGCTGGCATGTCCAATGAGAAATAGACATGAAAACTTTGTTGTGGCGTCCGGTTTGTATAAGAATTTAAATCTTCGCCATGCCAATAATGTTGCGGACGTAGCATATGCATTCGTAGTTTTTTTTTATTATGACTATGCATTCTGATTGGTACTCCGTACTACGCTACTGGCAGTTTCCCCATCTGTGTTGGAGTATCAAATAAGTCGACTTAACTGAAGTATCAAGGCACCTAAAAAACAGAAAAGGTCAAGGGATTGTTTTTTCTCGAAAAAGAGGGAGAAGTATACAGGAAAGCTAAGTGCCGAATCCACGAAGAAAAGTAAAGTGTGCGCATCATCTCGAAATCAAATGTGTGAGGCCAGGACATTTTGCTTTCCATATTTGATTTATATACTTTGCTCCGTCATTATACAAGATATAAATTTATTTGATTGGATGGCCACTTAAAAGATTTTTTGCAGGCGCACTCGAGTAGTTCCTGCGCTTTTTGCAGGCGGCAGGCATCCTCCGGCGTTCACTGGCCAGTGGCCATCATCGCCGAGTGAGCATGAACTGTTAACCTCTTCAATAGGCGGTTGTTTGGCCAGTCTGTTCGTTTGGCTGAAAAATCATGACTAAAAGTATTGTTTACTGATCTATTGTGAGAGAAAAATATTATTCATTTGTTAAAAAATACGGCTTATAAGACCCGCGAACAACTCTACCGAGAGACAGATGGATGAGACTGACGTACTATGTACGAGCACGACAGATGGGCTCCCGCCTCCCAGTATAGCCCTCAACCTGGGGAACACTGTAGTATATATGCAAATGCAACAGAAGAGAATAGTATGCGTAAACAGTCTCCTGGATCCCTCTGATAGCAAAGCAACGAGCAGGAGTAACGAGTAGACAGCGACGGCACGAACGAACGTCTGCATTGGTCAAGCGTAGGGTGCGTAGAGCTTGACTTCTTGGCGTGCCTGAAACTGGAAAGCATAGAGTAGTGCCCTGAAGGGCTCTTACTGAAGGTGAATTGCTCAGCTGAATGATGCATGATCAAATCTGTGACCTGTGGGTGCTCTCCATGGCCTCCCCGTGAGGCCGTGATTGCTACTTCTGCTAGATTTCTCTAAGACGTGGTGTGCGTGTGAGGAGCTGCAATCGATGATGGTCTCAGAATAGAATCAGGTATGGCTCCCCGATGGAACAGCTCGCCAACTGCATCGGGAGGTCTACAGCATTATCGCTTTTGTCTTGGCTCTGCTTTCGTCTAGGTCGCTGCATGCGTTCTCTCTTCTGTGGAGCACGCTGATCCATCTTTCGCTCTTTGCCACTTTGGTTTTCATTGTGCTCTATCCCGGTTGGAAAGTTTTAGCTAGTGCTCTACCCCCATGTCCTAGTCACTCCTACACGCCTACTAGCCTACTACCACGGCTGATATGTGAGCCCTTTATCCCTTCTCGTCCAAAGCCGGGAGCAGCGCGTGCGCGGAATGAGCCGAAGGAGACGAGCGAGAGGCCCCGCACCCGCACCCCGACGGCCGCGCGCGTCCCTGTCTGGCTTTCTCCTTTTCGGATTCCGGCCGCCGCGCCCGCGCAGCCCATCGTGCCGAGTCGGTTGCCGCGTCGCCGTCGTCCCCGCTATCTTTACCCCCCTCGCGCGCGTTGTTAACTTGTCACACCACCAGGCACCACCTCCTTGCTCGTACGCCCCCGGCCATTGGCGCGGCCGTCCGATTCCGCGCGCGCCGCCGTTAGGTTACGGGTAGCTCTCCACGCCTTCCCTGTCTCCCTCTCCCCCTCGGCGTCGACGCCGACGGCTGCCTGCGCACTGCGCTGACATGTACTACAAGATACGTGCGCATCGGGGTGCCTGGACCACACACAGATGCGAATGCCACGGGCGGCGTTTATATGGCGTCGGGGACTTCCATAGGCTTATGCGCTGGACGATGGGGACGTACGTGACGGGTGGCTGGTGATACGGAACCGATCTCTCCATGGACGCTCTGCTTGATTCGGCTACGGGTCTCTCCGCTGTGCACCGGCGGGCCGGGACCGGGGACATGAAATACCTATGCCTATCGATCGGTTGGCTCAGCTCGTTGCATAGTCGAGCTTGGTGCGGTGCTGTGCTGTGCTGTGCATTTATACCGTCCTGACTCCTAGGAGGAACGAAACTGAGAAAAAGTTGCATGTGCGACCTGATATTAGGGTGTGTTTAGTTGGCGAAATTTTTTAACTTTGACTATTGTAGTACTTTCGTTTGTATTTGTCAATTAGTGTACAATTATAGACTAATTAAGTTCAAAAGATTCGTCTCGTGATTTTCTATCAAACTGTGTAATTAATTTTTTTTCATTTACGTTTAATGCTCTATAAATATGTCAAACGTTAGATGTGACGGAGAATTCTTGGAACTAAACGTGGCCTTAGTCGTGGTCCTGAATACGGAATACCCTGGCGAAAGTGGTAAGTGTACACTATAGGTCGATGCAGACAGCTATCATTTTGAATTTATGACGTGATATAGGCGTATATACATGCTGGATCCCATTTTTGTACGTATACATGTGCCTGGGTCGATCTCTGCCCTGCTGTCCCACACCGCACAGCTCATGGAGCATACGGCGCCGGTGCACTGCGGTGTACGTAGGATAAGGACGTGACATTATATTCGTAGTGCTTATTTTCGGAGCATACTGCGCCAGAATATAATAACAGCAAGTCAGCAACTGTTCGTCGTTAGCTATACGGTAAAGCTGCTCCACGGGCGTCCGGACGCTTCAGACACGCGTCGAACCGGTACTCGACCGACGCCTTGCGTTATCCGCCCGCGAGGCCTCGACCGCCTTCTCTCGCGCTCACTTCTCTCGCTCCTCATCCTCTCTCCCCATCCCGTGTGTTTTTTCACTGCTCTTGCCTGCTCACCATCTCCTCTTCTCGTGGGCCGCCGCCCTCTCCTCCCTCCGCGCCTTCCATACTGTGTCGGTGGCGACTACCAGCGAGCTGCCCTTCCCTTCCCTCCCTCCCTTTCCTCCATGGCCTCTACGACCTCCATGCCACCAGTGTCGGGGGTGGCGGCGGCGGCTTCCGTCGAGCCACGCACCTCCCTCCCTCCCCGCCTCTTTCCCCTCACGCCGCGACCTCCATGGGACCGGAGAGGAGGGTGACGGTGGCGGCTGCCGCCTGCTGGCGAGGTAGGTGGGATGCTCCTCTAGATCTGAGCCTTCTTCTTCCTCCTACTTATCCTCCTGCCCTGGATCTGATGTCTCCTCCGCCTTTTCCTCCTTCTCCTCCTCCTCCTACTCCTCCTCTGGATCTAGATCTGAAGGATGCGGTGGTAGTTAGGGTTCCGGCGATGTCTGTTGAACTAGGCTTGTTTTGCTGCAAGCAATATATTTTCTGTTACATTATATTTTTATTTTTGTTGTTGCAATAGTGTTGTTTCGTTGTTGCATAAGTAGTCTTCCTTTGTTGCATTAGTATTCTTCTGATGTTGCATCTCGCACTGCTTTTTTGTTTCTGCTGTTGCAATAGCTTTGGTTTGTTGTTTCACCATCTCATTCTTCTTTGTTGCATTGGTTTTTTCTGGATGTTCTGCATCTTTGCATTTATGCTTTATTTGTGCTGTTGCAGTAGTTTCAGTTTGTTGTTGCAACAAGTATTTGTTTTTGTTGCATCAGTATTTTCCCCCTAATGTTTTGCATTTGGCTTGTTGTGCTTGTTGCAGTCCATTTTCGTACATGCGGTGCGGGCGACGTTGGGGGCCGGTGGGTTCCATGCACAGGAGCAGAGGAAAGGGATTCCGATCTCCACTTCTTCTCGGTGCGGGGGCGAGCGAGGCGTGATTCGGTCTGGAAGGGACGTGGTGCGGCAGCGTCCGGACGCTAGCGCACGGATCGGACGTCCGGGCGCTAGCAGTTCCCTTAGCTATAACGCCTACCGCGTTGACAAATTGAAGGACGCCTGCTCACTCTTTCGAGAGTGTTTAACAAGTTTTCTTGTCAGACGATCATGCACGCCCAGCTGTGTGTGTTTAGCTAGCGTGTCCAGTGTTGGGACTCGGGTGTCGTCTGTGTGGTGGTTCCTTGCGACAAAAGAAAGGTTCAAGTGGGCTCGTGCATGGACAAAATCACAAAAGGCGCATGTGCGTGACAGCAACAGCATGAGAAATGGTCAATGGGATGGGATGGTGGCATGGTGCATTATCAGTAGGGTTATTTTGATCTAGGCCATTGCAATTCTTCAAATTTGGAAAAACACCATTACAATTCACTTATTTAGATATCTACCATTATAATTTCATCCTTTCCTTGTCGATGCCATTTTCTACGGTGTGAGGCACGTATGCCTACAGGATACATACGGACGTCATGTATTCCCCTCCTCCGTCAGACCGAGCCCGTTGTCCCTCTCTTCTACGTTGCCGCCGCCGTGATGGCTGCCGGCCTCGCCGTTGTCGTGCTTGCTGACTACGACTGTTTTCTCAAGAAGCACCGTAGCCTCCTCCGAGCCGACTCGGTTGCTCAGATCTGCACCGGCCAGCTAGCCCCGGCGCAACTGCGGCCTGCCCGCGGATGACCCAGCAGGAAGCGCGGCCGGCGGCGTCCAGGAGTGCCACGGACTCAGCCCTAGCACAGCTCGAAGTAGGGCGACAGCTACGCGCTCTGCTCCCACATCCCCTCCGCGGCAGCACTCCCGATCCGCTGCCTCGCCGTCGCTAGCATCTCTGGCCGCGGCGTCATCGGGGCCGAGCCGAGAACAACGACGAGGAACCGGGCAATGCCCGTGCATATTTGCTGTAGACCTGGAAGATGTCGATTTTTTTTTTGAAAAAGAAGATGTCGAATTCTTGATGACGACGCAGTCCATCGCCTCCAGGATCAGGTCCCGCTGCAATGCTGTCCCCGGACGGATTTGCATGAGCAGGTGCTGCTGCTTGGTCACTCGTCCTTGAGCGCTACGGCCCAGTAGCGGGTCCACCCGGCGCAGCGCGCGAGCGGCTGCAGCGCCCGCGGCGACGCGCACGCCAGTGCGACGACCCCCGCCTCGCTCCCGTAGTCCACGGACCGCTCGTCGTAGCCGGTCTCGTTGCGGAGCTCGCGATGCTGGAGGTGGCGCCGCCGGAGAGACGAAATTACAATGGTAGATCTCCAAATAGGTGAATTATAATGGCATTTCTCCAAACTTGAAGAATTGCAATGGCCTCAATCAAAAAAACCCTTATCAGTATAGGCAACTAGTAGGCTTAACAAAGCTGAAAGTTGGTGCTAATAATAGAGCTGAAAGGTAGCTACTATACCCATGACCCATCTTTTTTTTTCTCAGTCCTCCTTCACGTCGCGTGCCGTGTGCCTGCACTCCACGGCTGCACCAGTACTACTGTACCGTTTGTACACACGGGAGAGTACTGTTCGTATCTTGGCAGCTTACTAGAAGGCTGCTGAATTCAGTACGCATGTACTGGTACTTGATAGTCGACGCCACTCTAGTTGCAATTGCAACGTGAGAAGTGTAATGCGTCGACGCGGGTCACGGGCACTGTATACGCCGGTTGTGGCGACCGGGGTCCCCGGCGGCATGGTCCCCGGCGGCGACCACTGTTTCTGTAGCGGCCTGCTGCTAGGAGCCTGAGCCAGACAGCCAGTCCCCCACGCTTAGCGGAACCCGATGTTGTGTGATCGACTCCCGTCGTGCATGGAGATGCGTGCCTGCCTTGTCTCCAAGCGCGAGAAGCGACGAAGGGGGCCGGCGAGCAGCATGCATGCAGGACTACTGGCGTTTAGCACCACCAGCAGCAGCATCGAAGATGGGCCCCGTTGATCGATCAAGAAATGGCTGGGCTTCTGGGTTCCCGTGGACACGACACCACCCCCGTATCCGTGTCCTCGTCCTGCACGACGACCACCTAGGCCGGCAGCAGGCGGGTAGGCCTCTGTTCCTTTTTGCAGCACTTTCTAAGTTCTCCTCCAAATTTCACTATACAAAAAAAAGATTCCCTGTCACATCAAAATGTCGGCAAATGCATGGAGTACTAAATGTTGATGAAATAAAAAAAACTAATTGTACAGTTTTGTTGTACTTTGCGAGATGAACATTTTAAGCCTAGTTAGTCAAAATTTAGATAATTTTTACTAAATACAAACGAAATGCTACAGAAATTCTGATACAGTGTTTTTCTCACCAATTCACCGAACTAAACGAGGCCCTACGTGGGCTTTGCATTGGATGCTACTGGTCGTAGCACGGTAGCACAGTCCTCTCGCTCGGATATCGACCTGCACACTGTAGATTGTACAGTACTGACTCGAGCAGCAATGACCAACGAACGGGTTGGATTGTAATCTTCCAAACAGTGTCGAATTACCATGCGGTAATTACCCGTCAACCTCATCTCGTTTCCTTCGACCTCTTCTGCTGCTGGACTCTGTAATACTGTACGTACGAGTACTCCGTATCCGTAGCTGGTAGTAGAAGTACTGGTGGTCGTGATGTCAAACCGCCGCTCAGCTGCCACAGTACCGTGCTACCACACGTGTAGTCGCTAGACTCGTGACGAGACTACAAAACGACGCCGAAAGCAGAACCCTTGCGATCGGGTGGAGCGGAAGCGGGCGAAGATCCTTCAATTATTGTGCACCTGATTCAGTTCAATTTCGTTGCGCTCCGAACCGCATTTGGACTGTGTTTAGTTACTCCTATAAAGTTTTTGAAGTACATAACACTTTCGTTTGTATTTGGCAATTGATGTCCAATCATAGGGTAATTAGGTTCGAAAGATTCGTCTTGTGATTTACAACCAAACTATGTAATTAATTATTATTTTTACTTATATTTAATATTTTATGCATACGTTTAAAGATTTGATATGACGAGAAATCTTGTAAATTTTTAGAAGTTTGAAGAAACTAGACAAGGTCTTGCTTAAGTTTAGGTACGTATCAATTAATCGACTGCACCAACTAAGAATTGTGACTGAGACACCAATCATTCATCGACATCGATCGACAGCTTCGATCCAGGAAGAGTTAGTACACTGAACGGCAGCCGGGCCATACGATGATAATGATATGATTTCAGGCTTGGAACAATCAAATGAGGATATAGATTTTTAGAGAAGTGTACTCCAGTACGCAAATATTGTTCGGTGCTGCTCAACTACCGTGCCGTCGTCTTCCCTTTGACTAATAATTACGCCCTGTTTAGATAAAAAGACTAAAAAAATGTTATACAGTACCTATCACATCGAATCTTTGGACGCATGCATGTAACATTAAATGTAAGTAAAAAAATAATTAATTACACAGTTTGTCTGTAAATATCGAGACGAATCTTTTGAGCCTAGTTAGTCTATGGTTGAACAAATTTTGTCAAATAGCAACGAAAGTGCTATATGAATTTTTCCCTAAATTTTTTGGGATCTAAACCAAGCCTTAGTTGAAAAACTTTAGTCCTTGATGATCAATCAGGAGGACTAATGCGTGGGCTAAGCCAAAGCTCCAACTAATTATTAGTTCACTGGTCCATAAAACCAAACTATTAGAGGTTAATAACTAGTTTTAGTCTATAATATCTGATAATTAGTTGAGGATACAAACAGGTACAGAGCAACAACTAATTAGCTAGTTTTTAGTTGCCTATTTTTAGCATGCCATGGCTAACTAGTCCTAGTTTATCCAAACAAGACCTTATTTGATCTAGGATCCCCACTACGGAAATGCACGCTCGCTTCCTTTCTTGTAAGAGGAAAAGTAGAAGCACAAAAAAAACTCTCTCCGTCCTAGAATAGAAGACGTTCTTACTTCCCGATAAGTCAACCTTCTTGTTAACTTTGACCAATTATATATAAAAAATATTAATATTTATAATACATAATTAGTATTATATATACTATCATAAGAATCTTATTTGGAGATATAAATGCTACACGTATTTCCTACAAAATCTAGTCAAAGTTGAGAAAGTTTGACCTACACGTATTTTATAACGATCTCTATTTTGGGACGGAGGGAGTATGGTATAATACAACTGGCACCATTTTGCTCTCTAATTTGATTTCTTATATTTGCAAAACAAATTACACTGCTACATTTAGAGCCTAAAAATTGGCAGCCAAAATTAGTACTAGTGGATTCAAATGGACCTCCTAGTTATTCAGCTGGTTCGTTTGGGCTGAAAATAAGCGGATAAAAGTACCGTTGGCTGATTTATGTGAGAGAAAAACACTGTTGGCTGGCTGGAAATAAGCGACTAAAAGCTGAAGCGAACAAGCTGATTAGTTATGGGACTGCTGTAAGGTCCAAATGGCTAGAGGGGGGTGAATAGCCTATTTAAAATTCTACGAGCTTCACTAAACAACCACGTTAGTATAAAAGATGGCTAAGCTAATTCTAGCACTAGCTCAACTACACTATGCAAGCCACCTATACAATACTAGTGAAGCAAGGCTATGATCTCTAATACACACCAACAAGACTAAGTCACTAAGCTACTTACTCCTATGTGATAAAGGCTACACTGAGCAAACTACACAAGGACTAGTACAAGAAAGTAAAGAGCAAGTGACTTGATTCTTATACCAACGATGTAGAGAAGTAATGCACTTGAAGAATCAATCACAATAATCAACCACAAGAGAAATCCTCGGCAAAGAGATGACACAAGATTTTTTACCGAGGTTCACTTGCTTCCCGGCAAGCTACTCCTCGTTGTGGCGATGCACCCACTTGTCGGTTCACGAGCTAATCGACTATCAAGAGTCGAGCCCTCAGCGAGCGCCGCATAACCGCACACAAGATGGGGATCCTCCAAGCCACGAGCTCCACTAGAGTATCCAATTTGCGAACTCCCGCGGGGAAGGATCAAGAACCCCTTACAACACTTGGTGAGGGCTCCAACAATCTCCAATTGCGAGCTCAATCACCTCCGCTGCTCCAAGCCGTCTACCGTGTCAGGAAACACGGAAGAGTAACAAGAAATCCGTAGCAACTCGAAGATCAAGTGCCTCTAGAATGTAACTCTCAAGCAATGCACTTGAATCTCACTCAATCTCACTCAAGATGTGCAACAAAGCAAAGAGATGAGTGGAGGGGTTGTTCTCTAGCTCAAAGGATGTCTCTAGGTCTCAAAAATGTGCAAGAGTTGCCTTCAAACCCCGGACATCTTCTATTTATAGCGAAGGGATACGCAGCTAGCCGTTATCGGATGACTCAGTGAAAATCGCGCTGACCGGACGCTCCGGTCAGGGTGACCGGACGCGTCCGGTCACTACAGGACAAGCGTGAACAGTGCACGTCAGAACTAGCCGTTGCCATGACCAGACACGCTCAAACGTTTGACCGGACGCGACAGTGCCAGCGTCCGGTCGTGTTCCAGTAAGCTCCCATCGCGACCGGACGCGTCCGATCGCATGTGACCGGACGCGCCAGCCGCGTCCGATTGGAGTCCAGTAACGGTCCACTCGTGACCGGACGTGTCCGGTCGAACGTGACCGGACACGCCACCGCGTCCGATCGCATCTGCCCTCCGTGCTGAACTCCGGGTGCATGACCGGACGCGCCGGTTCCGCGAGGGACCGGACGCGCCGGTCCGCGACCCTTCTCACACGCGCGTCTGTCTGTGGTTTGAACTGACCGGACGCTCCAGCCGCGTCCGGTCAATTCGACCACAGCGTCCGATCACTGTATTTTCAGTGATAAACATTTCGGACTTCCACCACCTTTTCTCGCCTCCGGCGCAATAGAAAAAAAAAGGCATTTCATTTTCTCGAAAACGCCTGAATCCCGCGCTCGCAAGCTCGGCGGGAGGGAGAGCGAACCCCAAACCCCTTACTACCGCTCAAACACCATCGCCTTCGCAAATGTGCTAACACCACCAAGTGTACACCATCAATGTGCATGTGTGTTAGCATTTCACAAACATTTTTCAAGGCGTTATGTTAGCTCTCAACTAGATCCTAATGCATATGCTCAAGACATTGATCTAGTGGCACTTGATTCCCGAGCTAACCGTGATTGCCCCTCTTGATAGTCGGCTATGTATCCTAAACCCGGTCAATCACTTCTCTACTCATCTTAGACCGGCAAAAGGAAAATCCTATGGTTATACCTTTGCCTTGCGCTCTTAGATCCTTCTCTTCCACTTGATCATCATGTCCATCATATTATGTGCGTCTGCACCATGATCTTGCTCATCATTTCATACACCAAATCATGTGGTCTTGTGGCCATCTCTCCATGCCATTTCCACCTCCATCACATGTTGCTTATGCCTAGCTTAATCACACTTGATACTGTCACACCCATTTATCGACCAAATGGAATGCATACCCTTATGTGCGCCCAGAGATCAATCACACATAAGTTCACAAATTATAACAGAAGTATCATCACAAATGTTATTACATCACGATATTTAAACACATAGTCTTAACACAAATGTAGCGGAAGTATAAATAAAAATCTCTCGTGGTAGCTCCAGTCACAGGTACATTGACTGGTTGACAACAAGACTAGTAATCTTCAGGGAAGTAGGCGTAGTAGTCACTATTACCTCCATCTGTTACCCATCCGGGATTTTTATCCAAGTAAGAAAAATAAACAAGCGTAAGTACATCTCGTACTCAACAAGTGTAACATGGGGTTCATGAGGCTCAAAAAGGCATAATCATTGGTTTATCAGCATGTAGCTTTTAGTTAGCATGATTTTAGCATAACAATAGCATCAAAATGTCTCAATGTAAACAATAAACATATGATCCATGTGAAATGATTAATGAATAGCAAAAACATAACCATAAACAATTATTCAACTATTCCATAAGGGTCCAAGGCCACTCGTGACCGTGAGCACAGCTGTTATAACAGTTTTACACTCTGCAGAGGTTGTACACTTTCACTGTGAGTCGTGTTACCCAAATGCCTAGGTTAATTACTCCCAAAACACTACCAAGGTGAGCAGGCAGGGTAAACACTATGAAGTCTTTCGAAGGTTCGTCTAACAAGTTAGGGCCATTAGATTCACTCGGCAAACAGATGTAGAGCCCCCCTTCCAAATGTCACAATAACCCGCAGCCTATACACATAAGGACAGAGGCCGCACTATAGCCGATTCGTCAAGCCGTTCTTACGCCAAAAAGGTTACCTCTAACAAGCTAGAAAAGGTCCTTCTATATGACTAAAGCCAGAGCCATATAGCCCCCACAGTTGTACTGTAAATCCCGGATTGTCGCTTATAGATGAGTCCTTATGGAGAGCAATTAGAGCATCAAAAGTAACTCCCATGCTCTAATCCCCTTTAAACATTAATCAAAATCATCTTTTAATGTTTGTTGCATATTCCTCTAATCAATTTACATGATCATAGTCCATGTTTAAGCACTAGCCATACTACTCAATGCATCACAATAGGTACCAAGGTATAGGATCAATCGCTAAGTCATCCTTAACAAGGAATAAATGCATAATGATATTAATTGCATAAGGTGAATAGGATGTAACACCCAAATTTTAGGAGTAACAAATTTTAAATAATTTAGAGAGAGGGAATTAAAATTTTAAAACTATTTGGTGATGCATTCATGCTGTTGCATTTATTTTATTTTGTGGTGTGGATATATTTGTTTTATTTGATTTGGTTTAGGAAAATTTGATTTGAAAATGTGTTTGGAAAATTAGAAAAAGAAAAGAAACAAAAGAAAAAAAACAACTTACCTTCTTACCTTCTTGGCCCGAAGGCCGTCGGACGGCCTGCTGAAGGGTCGAGATGGCGGACTAGAGGGGGGGGGTGAATAGTCCTTTCTAAAAATAATTGCGTCGGCAAACCGAAACAAATGCGGAATTATAACTATCGGTCTAGCCAAGACTACACCCCTCTATCTAAGTTCACAAGCACCTCACAAAGATCCTAATTATATAACTAAGGTGCTTTCCTTAGCAAGAGCTCTCCTAAACAATTCTATAGCAAGGTCACACAAACCTATGCACTAGTACTTTAGCAAAGCCGGGGAGCTCCTACACAATTCTAGTAAGCAAAAGCACGAAGCCACCTATGCTCACTAGCAAAGCTCAATAGCAAGGCAACTAATGCCAAACTAGAGAGCGCAAATTACTTAGCTACACAAACTAAGCAATATGACTAACAAGGTTACACAAACCAAATTAGCCACGCAACGGGAGCTACTTCTATGCTACTCAAGCAAGAAGGTAACTAGCTAACTACACAAGGAAACTAGTTACAAGAGCAACTACACAAGCACAAGTATATGAATGTAAATACAAGCTTGTGAATCGAAAGCAAACCACCGAGAAGATGTACACAATGTTGACACGGCGGTTTTTCACCGAGGTTCACTTGGTTGCCACCAAGCTAGTCCCCGTTGTGGCGATACACCCACTTGATGGATCACGAGCTAATTGACTATCAAGAGTCAAACCCTCAGCGGGTGCCGCACATCCACTCTCAAGATGGGGATCCTCCAAGCCACGAGCTTTACTAGAGTTGCTCTTCGCGATCCCCGCGGGGTGAGCACAATCCCCCTCACAAATCCTCCTCCGGAGCCACGCACAATCTCCACGCGTGCTTCAACGGAGTCGCAAGCCACCAAGCCGTCTAGGAGGTGGCAACCTCCAAGAGTAACAAGCACCACCGGCTTGCAACACGATCACCTAGTGCCACTCGATGCAATCCTCTCGATGCAACGCATTAGAATCGCTCTCTCACTCGATCCGATGAACACTATCAAGCTTGAGTGAGTTAGAGGGCTTCCAAGCACTACCACATAAGCCACCAAGGCCAAAGTGTGCTCAGCTGCCGGCCAAGGCCGGCCACAAGGTCTATTTATAACCCCACAGTCAAATAGAGCCGTTGCACACACTTGTCCGTTTTCTGCGGGAGCACCGGACGCGCCGGTCGTAACAGACCGGACGCGCTCAACCGCGTCCGGTGCCCCAGCGATTTCAAATTCGTCCGTTAGAACCTCCAACGGTCACTGCGCGCTAACGGTCAAACGACACACCGGACGCGCTGTTGCGAACCACCGGACGCACCGGTGCGCACAGTTCCCGCGCGCGCGAAGACATCACCGGACGCGCTCCTCGCAACCACCGGACGCCACAGTACCCGCGTCCGGTGCGAGTCCAGTAAGCGCCCGAGACCACCGGACGCGTCCGATGGTGTGTCACCGGACGCGCACCGCGTCCGATGACTTCGTGACCCGCTGTTCGCCAGACCGGACGCGCCGGTCCCTTGTGTCACCGGACGCGCCGGTGTCAAACCCTAGCCCGCGCGCTTGACGCCCGCGCTGCACTGACCGGACGCGCTGGTCCACAGTGACCGCGTCCGGTGCAGCGTCCGGTGCAGCGTCCGGTGCTGCGTCCGGTCACCTCTGTGACCGCATTCGCCTCTGTTTCTTTTCCGACTTCCGGCGTAGTAGAAAATAGGCGTTTCACTTCTCCAAAAAGCGCCGAATCCCGCCTCGCAAGCTCGGCGGGAGGGAGAGAGGAACCCAAACCCTCTCTACCGCTCAAACTCCACCGCCTTCGCAAATGTGCCAACACCAACAAGTGATCACCACCTTGTGCACGTGTGTTAGCATTTTCACAAACATTTTCTTCGAAGGAATTAGGCACTCAACTTGCCTCGCCACTCGATCCTAACACGTATGCAAAGTTAGATCGCTCAAGTGGCACTAGATGACCGATATGCAAACAAGTTTGCCCCTCTTAATAGTACGGCCATCTATCCTAAACCCGGTCATAAACTTCTCTACACACCTATGACCGGTGAAATGGAAATGCCCTAGGTTATACCTTTGCCTTGCGCATTCCACTCTATCTCCTCCGACGTTGATGCAACACATGCACCAACCAATCACCAAATGATATGATCCACTTCATATCATCACATGACCGTATTGGTTCATCGATCTTGACCTCACTTGCTCTTCACCGTTGCGTCGGTCCATCAGCGCCAAGTCTTGCTCAAGCTTCACCGCCTCGCGGTCCATTGCTCCAAAGCCTCCGACTTGCCCTTCACACTTGCAACCGGTCCATCAAGCCAAGCCTCATCTTGATCTTCGCCACCTTGGTCACATGACTCCATGTCATGTCTCATATGCAATGAGCTCCTTCATGACACCATCATCTGTGGACTAATTCCCTGTGTATCTCACATAAACACAATTAGTCCACCTAAGGTTGTCACTCAATTACCAAAACCAAACAAGGACATTTCAATCTCCCCCTTTTTGGTAATTGATGACAACTCTACAAAGATATAGAAATTAAGTTCTTTTGGACTTTATGCCACTTATCCAACATTTAAGCTCTATGTTAGGATTTGGATAAGCACCATAAAATCCGACTTGGTAGTGATAACTCTCCCTACATATGTGCTCAAATGGTTTGGTTTCAAGCTTGCACATATGCATAAATATGAAATTTGTGGGAGGGTTAGCACTACTAAGTGATGCTAAGGTGTATAGAATAAACCTTTGTAGTTCGATACCATTTGATAGCTCGATACCATTTGAAAATCATAAGTTTGCCATCATCCTTAGCATCATGAGTAGCTAGACATCAAAAACACTAGAAACCCCGTGAGATCAACATTATAAGTAAGGTTCTAGTTTTTCATGATAAACACAAGTCTAGCTATCATCCTATGCATGCTAGTTATCATATCATCATTCAAGTTCTATAACTAGCATACACCACACAAGCATGCATGTTAAATAAAAACTTATGCAATGCTAGCAAGCACATGAATATGCACAAGTCAAATGCCACCAATCAATGTTCATGAGCTTGCTCCCCCTACTTGTGTGCTTCTCTTGTCCAAAAATTTTGATCCTTCTCTTTTCTTCATTGTTGCTCCCTCTTTGTCCATTTCCATGTCCAAACCCCATCTTCTCATGATGTTCCCAAACCCCTCTCTTCTCTCTTGGTGCATTGACATATCTTTGTTCCAACTTCTCCCCCTTTGTCATCAATTTCCATAAAGGGTGTATTTCTCATTGATACAAAGGCTTGCATTGGGGTAGATGGTTGAGACTTGAATATTGCATTTTTGATGGACATTACCACATATGTTGGAATGACAAACTTTATGGTTGCTCTTAAGATACCACTTAGGATCTTTGACCTTGATACCATTAGGTGGGGGCTCCTCCCCCTATGTCATAGCATGGGTCATTCACTTGATAATCTTGAGCTCTTGTGTGTGAGGGAACTTTCTTCACTTGTAGGATTTTGTCAATATGATCTTTTCTTGAACATTTGCTATCTTTATGAGTACCACTTGTAGGATATCACTTGTAGATCATGATCTAGACACCACTTGTAAATACCAATTGAAGAAATATTTTGAGTCTAGATACCATTTAAAACACCCTAGATATCCATTTGCATTGTTGTCTTGTGCTTGTACCCATATCATTGTCATGAGCTTCTAGTATGACTTGAACTAAGTTGATTTGCCTAAGTTTCTAAGTCCGGTTTGATCCAAAGACAAGCTTCTTCGCTCCTCATACTAAGGGTTATCTTGCTAATGTTGTACTTGTCACTTGTTAGCAATCCAAACTAGATCAAGTACTTGGGTTCACTAGCTCATGAACAAATTCATACACATACCACTAGATCATTTAAACAATTCAAGCAATAGTGGTAGGCTATGAATTTAAACATTTCATTTATTATGCATGATCCTAGTAAGCATGTACTATATGCACTAATCACATACTAGTACGGGATGAAATGATCATGCACATTGCAATGATACCTTTGCTATGTTGGAGTAGAGGATAGTCACATAGATTCCAATTCATTACTCCAATAGCAATGTGAAGTCCAATTTATAAGCTTGGTGAAGACCAATCATTATAAAGAAATCTATTCTTCACCCATATGAAATGAGAACCACTAATAATCAAGTGCATTATCTCTTGTTGTGGTTGGCTTGCTTTTTCTCTTTGATCAATGCTTGCATGAGAGAAGTACTTATGATACCAATTTTATAACCATGACTAGCTCTCTTTTAGGTGTTGCTTGCTTTTCTTGATCAACCCTATTGATTGCTTCAATTAAGCATCTCAAATGTCTCTTGAATTCATCACTTCCATGTTAGCCTTCCAAGCCGGTGCTCGGTTTACCCACCCATGGGCGGCAAGCCCCCTCAGCAGGGAGAAGTGACCTCTCTCCAAAGAACCATCCTTGACACTTACTTGAATTGCCTTTGATTGATTGATCTATGGACTTAACTTGATGAGTAACCTTGAATTATTCTTTAAGTCCTATTCTTTCTACCAAATGATCTCCAATCATTACTTAGAACTTGAACCTCATCTTCATCTTGAGTTTGATCTTCATTTTCAAATTTGAGTACCAAATTTGTACACTAAGTACATTCCACAATCAATGCCTTTGTACTCATTTCTTGTCATGCTTCTAGATCAATTCAAAACCAAACTTAGGTACCTCAACCACTTATAAACATGTTTCCAACTTGAGGACCTTTCAATCAAAGTGACTCTAAATCAATCCAATAATTATCACTTTTCTGGCAGATTCTGTATCCTTCAAAGAATAATTCATATTTCCAAATGTACAGATCCAAATGCCATGAAATTTGGTGGAGATGTGATTCACTAAGTCATCTAGCAACTGTAAAAATTTGAGCTTCATTTGACTTTTAGATTGCTACCAGATTTCAATTCTTCCACCACTGCTACATGCTGAAAACTGCTGCACTATAGCTTACAAGATGTACTCCAGAACAGAAGCATCTCTTGTCCAATTCTTATGAAATTTGTACAGCATCTTATACCATAAGTCTAGAGCATGTATACCAAATTTCAAGTCAATCCAATATGATTTGGTCACTCAAACTCAGACTTGATCTCAGCTAGCTTAGATTTTCAATAATGGACAGATTTTAATACATTGAGCTATACTTCATCAAATGTGAATCAATCTTGAGATTAACTTGTTTGAACACTCTCACGAGACATATATCCATTCAATCCACTTACTAAATGTCATCTTATGAATTTATCCAACACAAATCAATTCAAACTTGATTACTTAAGCATTTAATCCATTCAAACATCTCATAGCAAGCAACATTGCATATATATCCAATTCAATCAACTCATATGCACCCAAATAAAATGATCAACAAGAGATATACCTTGGTTAGCTCATGATTATTCATAGCAAGCTTTCAACTTGAATATTTGCAAGCCAATCAAATATATCCAATAAATCACCACAATCTTGAATGTTGCACTTATATGTTGTAGTATTTGGACTCCACTTATTTTGACTTGGCATTGGGATAGAATATGCACTAAGCTTTAAAACTTGATTCAACATATGATGAACAATATGAATCCAAATGAATCAAGCCTCCAATGCCGATGGTACCTATAAACAATCATCCACTTTTTGATGGTACCCAAACAAGTTTGGGTCCTCTCAAGTTAGGAGCAACATACTTAGGCAAAGCCTTAGTATGGGTAGCGGGATGTTTTGCAATAGCAACAATAGAGATACCATTTACATCCTTTCTAAGCACATTAGTATCATCAATTGAAATATGCTTAGAAGTGTTACCTAGGGGACATAAATGTGCCATATGTCCCCTTTCCCGGCATGAATAGCATCTTCTCTTTGATTGAGCCTTTTCTTCATTGCTCATGTGATGCTTTTCATTGCCGTGCCTCTCATGAGTTGCTTGAGCCTTCTTCTCAAGCTTGGTAGGACACCCCGAGGCAAAATGTCCCATATCTTCACACTTGAAGCACTTGATGTGAGCCAAATTTCTTTTCTCAATTTGATTCTTGCTCATCATCTTGGTATCTTGGATTTGCATTGGATGCCTTCCTCTTCCACCCCTTCTTGTTTTCTTCTTCTTCTTCAAGTCACCATCATCATCCTTGTGGTTGATCTTGACTTGAGATTGGGGTGTGGTTTCTTGCTCAACTTGTGGCTTTGGTTGAGGCTCTTTTTGTTGCTTCACTAGTTTCTTGCTTGGGCACATTGAGGTGTAGTGACCCCATGTATGGCACTTGAAGCACTTGTGTTTGAGCCTTTCTTCTTCTTTCTTCAACTTGAGCTTCTCTAAGTTGGGGCATGTTTGGTGAAGATGACCCACTTCATGGCATCGGTAGCACATGAAATGAGAGAGCTTCTCTCGAGCTAGCTTCATCATCTTTCTTTCCCATTTCTTTTCCCCTTTGGTCATATTCTTCTTGCTCTTGTTGAAACCAAGGCCACTCTTGTCACCAAAGTTTCTTTGAGTTTTCAACATATGCTCAAAGGTGACTTTTGAGTTGTAGCACCTCTCTAACTTGTTGCTCAATTTCTTCACTTCACTTTTGAGCTCATTGTTCTCCTTTAAAATGTTAGTCTCACAAGACATAGAAGTAGAACAAGCATATATATGTGAAGAACATGGCATATCTAATAAGTCATCACAAGAGGTGGATACATGCTTTCTCCCTACATCACATGGGTTAGTCACATTTTGCAATTGATTATTTGATCCATGTGATGAGCTCTCATTATTTTTAATTTTCTTTAAAAACATCTTAATGAGAGAAGCATGTTTTTCTAACAATTCCTCATGAGATGCAAGTACTTTCTCATGAGTCAACATTAGCTTCTCATGTGAAGATTTAAGATCATCAAGTAAGCTCTTATGTTCTTCATATGAGTTCTTTAGAAAAGAGTTTTCATTTTCTAATTTCATTGTTTTAGCTTTCTCATTTTCTAAAGACGTGTTCATGCTAGCAAGTCTACTAACAACCTCATCATATGAATCAACATGATCAATCACATTATCATTTGATACCTTTGTGTCACCTAGTGACATGAAGCAATGTGATGTAGTGGATGGGCTTGTAGTAGCATCATCAAGGCCCGAGCATGAACCAACATTGTCACCATCAAGTGTGCTTGGGGTAGAAACGTCACTTGCAACACTTGATGCATCATCACCATCCTTGTCAAGTGAACTTGTGGTAGATCGATCATCATCATCACTTGACCATGAGGTGGAGCAATCCTCCACAACCACCGTGTTGCGGTCATGCTCAACATCATCATGGCCAACATCCTTGGGCTTGACATCATTGTCATCATCGGTGATAGCTCCATATTTTTCATTGAGATAGGCCCATATCTCATGAGCGGATTTGAGGTCCATGATCTTACCAAAGATGCTATCATCCAAAGATCTATACATGATGTTAGTAGCTTGGATGTCAAGATCTAGGCATTTCTCTTGTGCTTGAGTTAGATTATCTTCATCCAACACATGAGAAAAGCCTACATCTACCATCCACCACATTTGAGGGCAAATAAACTTAAAATTGCATATCATCCAATTTTTCCACCGTGCAAAGTGTGTGCCATCAAACATGTGAGGACAATCAACATCTAGTCCATATTCCGCCATCCTCTCGGGTCGGTGAAGACCACAAATGAGAGACCGGGCTCCGATAACAATTGAAGGGTCGAGATGGCGGACTAGAGGGGGGGGTGAATAGTCCTTTCTAAAAATAATTGCGTCGGCAAACCGAAACAAATGCGGAATTATAACTATCGGTCTAGCCAAGACTACACCCCTCTATCTAAGTTCACAAGCACCTCACAAAGATCCTAATTATATAACTAAGGTGCTTTCCTTAGCAAGAGCTCTCCTAAACAATTCTATAGCAAGGTCACACAAACCTATGCACTAGTACTTTAGCAAAGCCGGGGAGCTCCTACACAATTCTAGTAAGCAAAAGCACGAAGCCACCTATGCTCACTAGCAAAGCTCAATAGCAAGGCAACTAATGCCAAACTAGAGAGCGCAAATTACTTAGCTACACAAACTAAGCAATATGACTAACAAGGTTACACAAACCAAATTAGCCACGCAACGGGAGCTACTTCTATGCTACTCAAGCAAGAAGGTAACTAGCTAACTACACAAGGAAACTAGTTACAAGAGCAACTACACAAGCACAAGTATATGAATGTAAATACAAGCTTGTGAATCGAAAGCAAACCACCGAGAAGATGTACACAATGTTGACACGGCGGTTTTTCACCGAGGTTCACTTGGTTGCCACCAAGCTAGTCCCCGTTGTGGCGATACACCCACTTGATGGATCACGAGCTAATTGACTATCAAGAGTCAAACCCTCAGCGGGTGCCGCACATCCACTCTCAAGATGGGGATCCTCCAAGCCACGAGCTTTACTAGAGTTGCTCTTCGCGATCCCCGCGGGGTGAGCACAATCCCCCTCACAAATCCTCCTCCGGAGCCACGCACAATCTCCACGCGTGCTTCAACGGAGTCGCAAGCCACCAAGCCGTCTAGGAGGTGGCAACCTCCAAGAGTAACAAGCACCACCGGCTTGCAACACGATCACCTAGTGCCACTCGATGCAATCCTCTCGATGCAACGCATTAGAATCGCTCTCTCACTCGATCCGATGAACACTATCAAGCTTGAGTGAGTTAGAGGGCTTCCAAGCACTACCACATAAGCCACCAAGGCCAAAGTGTGCTCAGCTGCCGGCCAAGGCCGGCCACAAGGTCTATTTATAACCCCACAGTCAAATAGAGCCGTTGCACACACTTGTCCGTTTTCTGCGGGAGCACCGGACGCGCCGGTCGTAACAGACCGGACGCGCTCAACCGCGTCCGGTGCCCCAGCGATTTCAAATTCGTCCGTTAGAACCTCCAACGGTCACTGCGCGCTAACGGTCAAACGACACACCGGACGCGCTGTTGCGAACCACCGGACGCACCGGTGCGCACAGTTCCCGCGCGCGCGAAGACATCACCGGACGCGCTCCTCGCAACCACCGGACGCCACAGTACCCGCGTCCGGTGCGAGTCCAGTAAGCGCCCGAGACCACCAGACGCGTCCGATGGTGTGTCACCGGACGCGCACCGCGTCCGATGACTTCGTGACCCGCTGTTCGCCAGACCGGACGCGCCGGTCCCTTGTGTCACCGGACGCGCCGGTGTCAAACCCTAGCCCGCGCGCCTGACGCCCGCGCTGCACTGACCGGACGC
Source organism: Saccharum hybrid cultivar R570 (assembly GCA_038087645.1). Taxonomy (NCBI): domain Eukaryota; kingdom Viridiplantae; phylum Streptophyta; class Magnoliopsida; order Poales; family Poaceae; genus Saccharum; species Saccharum hybrid cultivar. Next base: position 18,306,465 of record JAQSUU010000012.1, read on the forward strand.
GCTGGTCCACAGTGACCGCGTCCGGTGCAGCGTCCGGTGCAGCGTCCGGTGCTGCGTCCGGTCACCTCTGTGACCGCATTCGCCTCTGTTTCTTTTCCGACTTCCGGCGTAGTAGAAAATAGGCGTTTCACTTCTCCAAAAAGCGCCGAATCCCGCCTCGCAAGCTCGGCGGGAGGGAGAGAGGAACCCAAACCCTCTCTACCGCTCAAACTCCACCGCCTTCGCAAATGTGCCAACACCAACAAGTGATCACCACCTTGTGCACGTGTGTTAGCATTTTCACAAACATTTTCTTCGAAGGAATTAGGCACTCAACTTGCCTCGCCACTCGATCCTAACACGTATGCAAAGTTAGATCGCTCAAGTGGCACTAGATGACCGATATGCAAACAAGTTTGCCCCTCTTAATAGTACGGCCATCTATCCTAAACCCGGTCATAAACTTCTCTACACACCTATGACCGGTGAAATGGAAATGCCCTAGGTTATACCTTTGCCTTGCGCATTCCACTCTATCTCCTCCGACGTTGATGCAACACATGCACCAACCAATCACCAAATGATATGATCCACTTCATATCATCACATGACCGTATTGGTTCATCGATCTTGACCTCACTTGCTCTTCACCGTTGCGTCGGTCCATCAGCGCCAAGTCTTGCTCAAGCTTCACCGCCTCGCGGTCCATTGCTCCAAAGCCTCCGACTTGCCCTTCACACTTGCAACCGGTCCATCAAGCCAAGCCTCATCTTGATCTTCGCCACCTTGGTCACATGACTCCATGTCATGTCTCATATGCAATGAGCTCCTTCATGACACCATCATCTGTGGACTAATTCCCTGTGTATCTCACATAAACACAATTAGTCCACCTAAGGTTGTCACTCAATTACCAAAACCAAACAAGGACATTTCACCTGCTTACCTCCGCGCCTGCCCGCGTGGGCCGATCAGCGTCCCGGCCCAGCAGCCGAGCCAGCCCAAGTCTGCAGCCACGCGTTCATCATGTCGCTGACCGCTGGACCCCACATGTTAGTCGTCTTCCTCCTCCCGTGTTCGAGCCGGACTCCGAACCGGAGTACCGCCGCCGCCTTTCTCGTGATTTCCCGGAGAGTCTTACCCGAACACGGCCAATAGAAGCCATAAATAGGACGCCTTGACCCTCTAGTTTCCGTTTTTCATCTAAACCAAGGAATCGAAGGTTTAGGGTTGAGGTGGTTGGAGGTGACGGTTGCTCGCGGGTGGAGCCGTTGGGTGGATTCGGGGCCGACTTCGTGGCATTGGTGAGACTGCATTCTTCTCCTCTTTAGTTCTAGGCTATTCCTTTGGGTGGAGGTGGTCCTAGTCGTGGTTTTAAAGCTCACCGTCGGTCAACAATGGCGCCACCGTCCCCTTGTTGCCGCGCGTCACGTATGGTCTATCGTAGCTAGTATTTACCGCTTAGTTGAGTTCGCACGGAGCTTCTCTACCGTTTGGACCAAACGCGGGCTCGAATGGTGGTTTCGGTGGGGAGGTTCACCATCTCCGGCCATGGAGGAGTCGCCGGCCATGGAGAGCCGCCGGCCGGATTTAGAGAAGATGGCCGACCTTTTCTCTGTGAATTCGAGGGTGAATGACAACCGTCCATCTTTAAATCAACGGCCTAGAAAAGGAGATACCCCTTCGTCTTGACTTTTTACTAAAGAGACCCTGAAATTCTTTAAGGTTTAACCGCGGTCCTTAGCGTAATATCCGAACTCCGTTTCTTGGTTTTGAAAGCGTATTTTCTCCCGGTAAATCAAAAATACGTTTTTGGATATTTACAGTTTTGCCACTAAACTTGTTTTGGTCATAAAAACTTCGTTTTAACTCCGATTTGATCCGTTCAAGTTGCGTTAGGTTCGTATTTGCGAGCTCTACATGTAAGTGTAGTTGTACAGTCAGTTTTGATAATTTATTTTTCGAGGTTATAATTAAGTATTTATTTATCTATAGGAAATCTTAGAAAATACATAACTTTCACGTTTTAACTCCGAATTTGGTGATCTTTGCGTCTGTGTGATCATAGAAACGTGTAGAAGAGTTTTATAAACTTTTATTACTGTTTTGCTACTGTTGGTGTACTATTCTAATTATATCTCTTTGTTTGCTTCGTGTATGTTTGATTGGATGCATGTATGTGTTGATTGATGATCGAATATAGAAGGTGAGCAGTATTTGGACGATTCGGAGTATTACTTTGAGCCAAGTCAGCAGTATCACTTGGAGAGCTTTGATCAAGGCAAGTATAACACAGGACTATCCTTGTTACCTATACATTGAATTGTCATACATATGCATGTGCTTACCTTGACAACCTTAGAGATTATAACTTAGTGATTGTTATCTTGATTCCTTGTCAACCTTGGGAATGCATATGAGTAGCTACTGCTAGTGCTTAAACTAAGAACAATGATCTTGTAATTTGATTAATGGATTAAGCAATCAACCTTTAAGATGATTCTTTTACTGTTAAAAGGGGCTAGAGCATGTGTATTATTTTGATGCTCTGGTTTCTCTCCATAAGGACTTATCTGTACATGATTATCCGGGATATATAGTACAGCTGTGAGGGCTATATGGCTCTGGCTTTAGTTGTTCAAGAGACCTTTTCTAGCTTGTTAGTGGTTACCTTAAATGGCGTAAGAATGGCTTGCCACTTTGGGTGTAGTGCGAGCCCCTGGCCTAGTGTGTATAGGCTGCGGTTGTTGTGCCACAGGGAAAGGGGGTTCTACATCTGCCTGCCGAGTGAATCTAATGGCCCTAACTTGTTAGACGAACTTTTGAGTGGCTTTATATGGTTCTCGGGTGTTTGGGCTTGATCTCCCCACTCATTTGGAAATCATGACTTACAGTGAAAGTGTACACCTCTGCGCAGAGTTAAAAACTGATATACTAGCCGTGCCCACGGATACGGGCGGCCTTGGAACATCTACATAATAGATGATCACCATTGCTATATCATGTTTAATTATTGTTGATTATTATTATGCTCATGTTAATGCTATTCGTTATCATTATTACAATTGATCATTGGTTCTTTAATGGGAAGTGGTTTATCTTGATGCTACTCAATTGCTAATATATGATTAAAAGCTAAATGCAGTTAAACAGTGTCTAGCCTTTTTGAGCCTCATGAACCCTGTGTTATATTTGTGGAGTTCGACATGGACTCACCCTTGCTATTTCCACCATAACAGATGAAGATATAGAGGAAGATTATCGAAATGAGTACTAGTCTTGGTGTCAACCAGTCAACCGTGTCCCTGTGTGGAGTTTCCGCTGAAGAACTACTATTAGTTATTATTACCTATCGTTCAAGACTATGTCTTAAATACTTATTCGTTATGTAATAAGCACTGTGATGGTACTTTGTAATTTGTCAACTTATGTGTGCGACTGTTTCCTGGGGCGCACATGAGTCTTTTATGCATCGTATTTTTGTCCTTAAAAATGGGTGTGACAGATTGGTATCAGAGCCGTGTTGACTGTAGGACGCGAGCCTAGTTAGAATGGTCGTTAATAGCCTTCATATTTCACTTAATTCATGCTTCCTCTTTTCACCTTGTTAATTACTAAAGTTTTATGCTTCCTCTACTATATTCTATTGCGAAAATACATTGATTCTATCTAATCTATGTCTAAATCTTGTAGATGTCTTCTTATCCTCGTTTGTCAGCTGCACAGTACGTTTCCCGTTTCGAACCTCAGGAGCCGTATGAAGGGGGTGATCAAGAGCTATCTGATGCTGAATCAAGAGTTGGTGATACACCAATGGAGAATGTAGTTATGGGGTGGACTACGAAGTTTCATATCATGGTTCCTAAAGCTGATGCTTTCTTCCATGACATGTTGACAAGAACATTGGACAACTACTACTACGACTGGGAAGCTACGTTGGAGTATCGTAGTGCAGAGTATAGTCATCCATGGATGGATTCCTATTGGGAAACGGAGTTATGGGTTAAGAAAAGGGATCCTACCACTAAGGAGCCTAAGGTGGAGTCAAAGTTCATTACCAGAGTGAGCCGGACAACTGTGGAGATAAGCATGGAGGATGTCGCTTTTAATGCATTTGTTTACTACCATGGTCTACGCTCGGACAAGACGTTAAAGGGTGCACTCCGACATTTTCCTTGTTTCTTACATGACAAGGGTATTTGGACCGTGCCGCCTGCAGATGATTTTTCCTTGACTTTACAAGCTACGGTGGGATTAGCTCGTGAATTGGCTCTCCATGAGGTGGATTTGAAGGATGAGTTGCTAAAGGAAAAAGAACTTAAGGAGCAAGCTTATAAGGAGATTGACCAATTAAGGGCGGAGTTAGGTCGTCCCAAGATTTATGAGAAGCTTAATTAGGCAATAGGAAAAATCCCTATGTAATAGGAACGATAGTAGTTGCGAGTTAATTTTAAGTTTGGATTGTTTTAAGAGTCAGTTTGTGGTGTGAACAATTGTGTGATTGATGGATTGTTATTATGATAATGTGTGATTTGGATCTTTGTAATGTGTGCTGGAGTTCTGTGGACATGCCTACAAGTTCCATGGTTAAGAATATTAAGTTTGTTCAAAATATATTAGTTGAATATGAGGTTAACTTAGTTCTGTCCTTTGCTGATTTTTGGATCAGTCTGGGATGTTTTAGAAATAACTTAAAATCCGTTCATGAGAAATTTAAGAAATTTTACTGGGAATAATTAGACTTCTATATATTTCCAATCCCTCAAGAATTATTTTAATATCTATTAAGAGTTAAGAGATATATCTATTCCAAGTTGGAGTTACTGCACAGTCTGGAATTCTGAAACAGTTTCGGTTAAGTTCAGTTTTTGGCCAATTTATTGACAGAATCAGAAAAAGTGTTGTGAATAAAAGTTGTAGATAATTTTGTAAGCTTTCCAACCATGTAAAGATCATCTGAATTGGATGTCTGTAGCTCGAGATATGACAGTTTTACTGAGTTGCTGAAATTGGAGTTCGCCCAGAAAAATCAGATTTTGCTTATCTATTGAATACATCATCTCGGATCGTACCGAATTTCAATTTCTGTGTTTTTGGAAACAGATGTCAGGCAGAGGTCGTGGCAGAGGTCGTGGAGGTGCTAACCTACCCATTACTATGGAGGAACTCATGCAAACTCAGAACCAGATGATGCAGATGTTTATGCAGCACATGCAGAACAATCCCCCTGTAGGAGGACCACCGCCTGTGCAAGTGAGGGATAAGCGTGGGGAATTTTTGAAAGGACACCCTCTAGTATTTTCTCATGCTGCTGATCCTTTAGAGGCAGATGATTGGGTGAGGGCAGTGGAGAAACAGCTGAATATAGCCCAATGCAATGATATGGAGAAGGTGTTATATGCATCTGGTCAGTTACAGGGGACAACTCAGACTTGGTGGGAGTCGTATCAAGCTGCACGCCCTGACAATGCTCCTCCTATCACTTGGAATGAGTTTGTTAGAGATTTTCGAGCTCGTCATATTCCTGAAGGTATAATTGAGCTCAAGCAGGAAGAATTCAGAAACCTTAGGATGGGACAGATGAGCGTTAGTGAATATCATGATAGATTTACCCAGTTGGCTCGCTATGCTCCTAATGAAGTGAGGGAAGATGCAGACAGACAACGTCTTTTCTTGAATGGAATTTATTATGATCTTCGCTTGCAGTTGAAGGGGAACAACTATGCTAGTTTTCAAGAGCTGGTAAATAAAGCTATTGTGCTTGATAATGAGCGCAGAGAGATGGATAGGAAGAGGAAAATGAAGGTACAAGGCTCAGGAAGCAACAACCGTCAGCGCACTAATTCTCAGCATGATTTTCATCAGAAGTTTCAGGGACCGGTTAGTCAATGGAATCGCAATTCGAATCAGAGGTGGTCCCAGAATTGGCAAAGTAATCAGTCACAACAGCGTTCATCATATCCACAGCGTCAACAGTATCAGCAGACTGGGCAACAGACTCCTCGCACTAGAAATTCCAATGTTACCCCCATGAAGAATAGTGCCCCCAACACGCCTACTAGATGTTTTGTCTGTGGTAAAGAGGGGCATATGTCTTATCATTGTCCTGAGAAGCAGAACCAGCAGACTCCTCAGAGCCAGAAGAGCAGCCAGAGGCAATCTGATACTGGAAGGGTGAATCACGTGTCTTCTGATACAGCTCATGATGCACCAGAAGTTATGATTGGTACGTTCAATGTACATTCCACTCCCGCAACTGTTCTTTTTGACTCTGGAGCATCTCATACATTCATATCCAACATTTTTGTAAAAATGCATAGTATACCCATGCTAGCTATGAAAGAACCCCTATTAGTAAATTCACCTGGAGGTACCATGCAAACCAGTAATCGTTGTCTTCCAATTAGTATGGTATTAAGGGGGGTAGAGTTTAAGATAACTCCTATAGTGTTGAGGACATCTGGTATTGATGTGATATTGGGTATGGATTGGATGAAGCAAAATCAGGTAGAGATTCAGTGTCAGCAGAAAGTAGTAGTTGTGTCTGCACCTAATGGAGATAAAATCAATGTGGATGTAGCAGTGCAGAAGCAACCAACCGCTGTGGTGAATCAGCTTGAAGATACTATTAAGGAGAATTCGGTGATTGAGGAATTTCCGGATGTCTTCCCTGATGAATTGCCAGGTATGCCACCTGATCGAGACATTGAATTTCTTATTGAATTATTACCTGGAACTGCACCTATAGCCAAATGACCATATAGGATGGGAGTAGATGAATTAGAAGAACTTAAGAAACAAATTAAAGAATTACAAGATAAAGGTTTTATTAGACCTAGTTCATCACCTTGGGGAGCACCAGTTATTTTTGTTGATAAGAAAGATGGTGGTCAGAGGATGTGTGTTGATTACCGGTCACTAAATGAGGTAACTATCAAGAATAAGTATCCTTTGCCCAGGATTGATGACTTGTTTGATTAGTTGAGAGGTGCTTGTGTGTTCTCTAAGATTGATTTACGTTCTGGTTATCATCAGTTGAAGATTCGTGCTTCTGATATTCCAAAGATAGCTTTTACTACGAGGTATGGATTGTATGAGTATACTGTTATGTCATTTGGATTGACCAATGCACCTGCATACTTTATGTACATGATGAATAAGGTGTTCATGGAATATTTGGATAAGTTTGTGGTAGTGTTTATTGATGATATACTGATCTTTTCCAAGACAGAAGTAGAGCATGCTGAACATTTGAGGTTGGTGTTGCAGAAGCTTAGAGAGCATAAGTTGTATGCGAAGCGAAGTAAATGTGAGTTTTGGTTGAAGGAAGTTTCTTTCCTTGGTCATATTATTTCTAATGGAGGGATATCAGTGGATCCAGGTAAAGTAAGGGATGTATTAAATTGGAAGCCACCTATTGATGCTAGTGAGATTCGTAGTTTCTTGGGATTAGCTGGATATTACAGACGGTTCATTGAAGGGTTTTCTAGACTTGCTAAACCTATGACATCTCTATTAGAGAAGAATGCCAAGTTTGTGTGGTCAGATAAATGTCAAGCTAGTTTTGAGGAATTGAAGAAGAGGTTGACTACAGCGCCTGTTTTGGTTTTGCCAGATTTGAGTAAGAAGTTTTCTATTTATTGTGATGCTTCTCGTCAAGGTTTGGGATGTGTTCTTATGCAAGAAGGCAGAGTTGTGGCTTATGCATCTAGGCAGTTGAGAAAGCATGAGTTGAATTATCCTACACATGATTTGGAGTTAGCAGCTGTAGTCATGCTTTAAAGATTTGGAGACATTATTTGATTAGACATAAGAGTGATATATACACTGATCATAAGAGTTTGAAGTATATTTTCACTCAGTCATATCTGAATTTGAGGCAACGCAGATGATTAGAATTGATTAAGGATTATGATATTGAGATACACTATCATCCTGGTAAGGCTAATGTAGTAGCTGATGCTCTTAGTAGGAAAAGTTATGTCAATGAGATACAGACATTGTCTATGACTAGGGAGTTATGTGCTGAATTTGAATATTTGAATTTGGGAATTGTTACTAATACAATGGAATTAGTGATAGAACCTACCTTAGAGCAAGAAATCTATAAGGGTCAGTTGAAGGATGAGAAACTAAAGAAGATTGTATCTGATCGAGGATCGCAGTTTACGTCGCATTTTTGGAAAGCTGTGCATGAATCATTGGGAACAAAATTGAATTTTAGTACAGCATATCATCCACAGACAGATGGACAGACTGAAAGGACCAACTAGGTATTAGAGGATATGTTGAGAGCTTGTGCATTGCAATATGGAACTAGTTGGGATAAGAGTTTGCCTTATGCAGAATTTTCTTACAATAATAGTTATCAACAGAGTCTTAAGATGGCACCGTTTGAAGCTTTGTATGGATGTAAGTGTAGAACTCCATTGTTTTGGGATCAGACAGGTGAATCTCAGGTGTTTGGTACAGATGTTCTTAGAAACGCAGAAGATCAAGTGCGAGTGATTCGTGAGAATTTGAGAGTAGCGCAGTCTCGTCAGAAGAGTTATGCTGACAATAGAAGAAGAGATTTAGTTTTTGAGGTAGGTGATTATGTCTATTTGAAGGTGTCACCTATGAAAAGTGTGAAGAGGTTTAACATGAAAGGTAAACTAGCACCAAGGTATGTTGGACCATTTAAAGTTATTACTAGACGTGGGGAAGTTGCTTATCAATTAGAGTTGCCTGAGAATTTATCTGGAGTACATGATGTGTTCCATGTTTCACAACTTAAGAAGTGTTTGCGTGTGCCTGAGGAGCAGATACCTTTAGAAGAATTGACTGTTAAGGAAGATCTTACATATGAAGAGTTTCCGATTAAGATTTTGGAGACTGCTGAGAGAGTTACTCGAAGTCGGGTTATTAAGATGTGCAAAGTGCAGTGGAATCGATATTCAGAGGCAGAGGCAACTTAGGAAAGAGAGGATGAATTGAGGAAGTCATATCCGCAGTTGTTTGAGTAAGCAGTTCAATCTCGAGGACGAGATTCTTTTAAGGGGGGTAGAATTTGTAACACCCAAATTTTAGGAGTAACAAATTTTAAATAATTTAGAGAGAGGGAATTCAAATTTTAAAACTATTTGGTGATGCATTCATGCTGTTGCATTTATTTTATTTTGTGGTGTGGATATATTTGTTTTATTTGATTTGGTTTAGGAAAATTTGATTTGAAAATGTGTTTGGAAAATTAGAAAAAGAAAAGAAACAAAAGAAAAAAAAACAACTTACCTTCTTACCTTCTTGGCCCGAAGGCCGTCGGACGGCCTGCTTACCTCTGCGCCTGCCCGCGTGGGCCGATCAGCGTCCCGGCCCAGCAGCCGAGCCAGCCCAAGTCTGCAGCCACGCGTTCATCATGTCGCTGACCGCTGGACCCCACATGTCAGTCGTCTTCCTCCTCCCGTGTTCGAGCCGGACTCCAAACCGGAGTACCGCCGCCGCCTTTCTCGTGATTTCCCGGAGAGTCTTACCCGAACACGGCCAATAGAAGCCATAAATAGGACGCCTTGACCCTCTAGTTTCCGTTTTTCATCTAAACCAAGGAATCGAAGGTTTAGGGTTGAGGTGGTTGGAGGTGACGGTTGCTCGCGGGTGGAGCCGTTGGGTGGATTCGGGGCCGACTTCGTGGCATTGGTGAGACTGCATTCTTCTCCTCTTTAGTTCTAGGCTATTCCTTTGGGTGGAGGTGGTCCTAGTCATGGTTTTGAAGCTCACCGTCGGTCAACAATGGTGCCACTGTCCCCTTGTTGCCGCGCGTCACGTATGGTCTATCGTAGCTAGTATTTACCGCTTAGTTGAGTTCGCACGGAGCTTCTCTACCGTTTGGACCAAACGCGGGCTCAAATGGTGGTTTCGGTGGGGAGGTTCACCATCTCCGGCCATGGAGGAGTCGCCGGCCATGGAGAGCCGCCGGCCGGATTTAGAGAAGATGGCCGACCTTTTCTCTGTGAATTCGAGGGTGAATGACAACCGTCCATCTTTAGATCAACGGCCTAGAAAAGGAGATACCCCTTCGTCTTGACTTTTTACTAAAGAGACCCTGAAATTCTTTAAGGTTTAACCGCGGTCCTTAGCGTAATATCCGAACTCCGTTTCTTGGTTTTGAAAGCGTATTTTCTCCCGGTAAATCAAAAATACGTTTTCGGATATTTACAGTTTTGCCACTAAACTTGTTTTGGTCATAAAAACTTCGTTTTAACTCCGATTTGATCCGTTCAAGTTGCGTTAGGTTCGTATTTGCGAGCTCTACATATTAGTGTAGTTGTACAGTCAGTTTTGATAATTTATTTTTCGAGGTTATAATTAAGTATTTATTTATCTATAGGAAATCTTAGAAAATACATAACTTTCACGTTTTAACTCCGAATTTGGTGATCTTTGCGTCTGTGTGATCATAGAAACGTGTAGAAGAGTTTTATAAACTTTTATTACTGTTTTGCTACTATTGGTGTACTGTTCTAATTATATCTCTTTGTTTGCTTCGTGTATGTTTGTAACACCCTAAAAATTTGAAAAGAAGAAAAATAGGAAAAATATGATTTTTACATTTATTTTTGTGAAGCATGCAAAATTTAGAATAAGAATAATTTTATAAATTTAAAATCAAATATAAGGGTAGAAACATGATTGAGCATTCATGCTGCTGCATTTGGAGTTTTGTATTGAGTGGTTTAAATCAAATTCAAATTTGATTTGAAAATCATTTGAAAAATGGATTTGAAAAATTGGAAAAGAAAAAGAAAAGGATTTTTCTACCGGGCTGTTTTTCTCCCTCAGCTGAGCTCGGCCTGCTAAGCCGCGGCCCAGTCCCCTCTTTCTCCCCGCGCGCGTCGCGTCCCTTGGGCCGAGCCGGCCAGCGGCCCGCCAGCTTGATTCCCGCACGCGCGGCCCGCGTTCGCCTGGTGTCACCGACATGTGGGACCCGCTTGTCAGTGGCTGTCTTCCACTTTCCTTTCTTCTTCCTCCCGACGCCGGCGGGATTCTTCTTTCCTTTCCTCAACCGATCCGATTCGATCTTCGAATCTCCCTCCTTTCCATAACCGGTGATGCTTGGGAGCTATAAAACGGAGCCCTCGGCCCTCCCCGCTCCTCATCCCACCTTTTTCCGCAGCCAAGACCGCCTAGGGTTGGCTCGCCACGAGCTCCGCCTCCACCGCCGCCTTGCCGAGCTAACCACCGCCCTCAGCCCGTCCTCCGGTCCTATCTTCTACGCGGGTGAGTTCGCGTCGAGGTCCTCTTTCTGTTGGTACCGGTCGCGTGTAGTTTGGTGGTCAAAATCGCCGAGAAGCCAACTCCGGCGATGTCCCGGCCATGGCGCCACCGCGGAGGGTCGCCGTCGGGACCAAACCCGGCCGGAGCGCCGCCCGTCCCCTCCCCCGATCGATCTGGACCGTCCGATCTAAAACGGACGGATCGTATTTAAAGATAACGGTTCGGCTGGCATTTTTGTTAAAGAGCCCCTGAGGTTTTCAAATATCTAACCCGCGGTCCAAAGCGTAAACCGGGAAAATATGTTTTGATTAGTTGAAAACGTAATTCGTTTCGGAAAAAGAAAAATACGTTTTCTCATATTTACAGTTTTGCCACTCAGATTGTTTTAGCCGTAGAATCTTCGTTTTAACTCCGATTTGATCCATTCAAATTTCGTTAGATTCATATTTGAGAGCTCTATCTAATGATGCAACTGTACAGTAGGTTTGAATTAATTTATTTTCGAGTTTATATTAAAGTAATTATTTATCTATAGGAAATCTTAGAAAACTCATAACTTTTACGTTTTAAATCCAAATTTCGTGATCTTTACGTCTATGTGATCGAAGTAACGTGTAGAAGAGTTTTACAAACTTTTTATACTGTTAGTGTTACTGTTGGTTAGGTTTTCTACCTTTAAGATTCGATGTTAGATTTAATCTATTATTTTACTAAAGAAAATCTCGTTTAATTCATAACTTATTTGTTTTAATTCCGAATTAGTCCGTTCAAATTGCAATGGATTTATAACAACATGAACTATGTAATGGTATTAATGTTTTCTTTATCAAAATCTCTGGAATTTCATAGTTTAGATCTAATTTGATTAATAACTATGCAACTAGATTTATAAATAAAATATTATTGATTTCTCCTTTAGTTTTCTAAATTTAAATGTAATTTAGCCTAAGTCACTTTTGAATATCTATAAAAAGTATTTTATCCTATATATATGATTTTAAATAGTTAAAACAAATGAGACCTATAATTTTCTGTTTTATACAACAAAATCTTTCGGTAGTCGTTTTTTTTACCGTAGCTCCGATTAGCGTGTTTTTCGTGTCTGTGTGTTCGTAGCAATGCGTAGAACATCTTTAAAACCTTTTCACTTATTGTTTCATATGTTTGGTGTACTGTTCTAATTATTATTCATTGTTTGCTTCGTGTATGATTGCGATGTGTGTGTGGTGATTTATTGATCAAGTCCAGTCGGTGAGATTTACGTGGAGATTCAAGAAGCTATTAATTGAAGATTTGGATCAGAGAAAGGATCTCAATTTAAGGCAAGTATAGCATGGGATTATCCTTGTTTCCTATTCACCTTTAATACACTTAATTCATGTGCATGTGTCTACCTTGTTACCCCTAAGGATATTCTAGCTTTTGTATCTTGTACCTTGACACCAGTGGGACATTGCATTGGGAAGTATTATGCTAGTGCTCAAGATAAATAACCATGATCTGTAACTTGACTAATGGTATATGCAATAAACGTTTAAAAGATGCTTTATAGCAACATGGCTCAAGAGGGCTAGAGCATTGAGTTGTTTTTATGGTGCTCTAGTTTCTCTCCATAAGGACTTATCTGTAAGCGAACATCCGGGACTTACAGTACAACTGTGAGGGCTATATGGCTCTGGCTTTAGCTCAGTATGAGGACTTTTTCTAGCTTGTTAGAGGTTACCCTTGTGGCGCAAATGGGGTAGAGCAGACTGTGGATCCCTGCGTGGTGTATCACACGGACTGACTCCGGAAACCTAGCGGCCCTAACTTGTTAGACGAACCTTTGAAAGGCTTCATAGTGAACCCTGCCTGCTCACCTTGGAAGTGTTTTGGGAGTCGCGATCCCGGGCATATGGGTAATCATGACTCACAGTGAAAGTGTACAACCTCTGCAGAGTGTAAAACTGTTATAACAGCCGTGCTCACGGTCACGAGTGGCCTTGGACCCTTACAGAATAAACGATGAACGCTGATGATAATGATAATACTGATGATATTGATGCTCACTAATGATTATTGTTTCTTGCTATATATTATTCTCGTTTACATGATCATGAGGTTATTTGGGATTGTGGTAAACTTGTTGCTACTCAACTGCTAAAAAGATGACTCACTAAAAGCTATTGCAGTAAACCCGTGTCAAACCTTTTGAGCTTCATGAACCCCATGTTATATTTGTTGAGTTCGACATGAACTCACTCTTGCTATTTCCCCACATCTCAGGAAGGGTACCAGAATGTTAGATTCTGGAATTGTTAGGCTTGTGATCAACCAGTTAGTTTGATCCTGGAGTGAAGGTTGCACCTGGTGTTCGGAGTTGTCTTTCCGCTGTGTTACTCTTTAAGGTATACTTTATACTATTGAGTTATGTATATTAAGCATTTGTCTTTTGATATTACACTTATCTGTGGCTATATGTGATATTTGTCTTCTTTATTTCACATATGGTGTATGTCTGGTTTTGTCCTTAAAACCGGGTGTGACAGATTGGTATCAGAGCAATGCTGACTGTAGGACGCAAGCCTAGTTAGAACTGGACGTTTAGCATGTTCTCATTGTTGCCTATCTCTTGCTTCTCTTTAACTTTGTTATTTTCTCAAAGTTATGCTTAATTCTATCCCCGTTCTGTTATAAAAACCTTGTCTCTATTTTGAACCTTTTCTCCTTGTCTATTAGACGGTTCGTGACGAGAAGACTATGGATTTCAGGGGTTAAGAGGACTGAATTGTATTGCTCTTGCTCACTTTTGACAAGAAACCATTAGCGATGCAAAACCAATTACTAGAAGAAATGGCACAACATGGGAATTCTCAACGATGCTTATCTCAAGGTCAAGCCAACATATCCAAGGGGTCAGAGAAGATACAGGTAGCAGAAGTTTGGAAGAATATGAAATCCAATAAAGATGTTGATAATAAGGCATTTGGAGAGCAGGAACAATGTCACTGCTGTAAGCATTATGGTTTTCCCTGTCTTCGAAATGAGTCTAATAAGGGGAAAGTCAAGGTGGATCCAAATTTTGAGATCAACATGGACAAGAAGAGAAAGGCAATCTCATTAGAACCACTAGTGGAAAGCAATGAGCAAGCGAGTTCTACTACATTATCACATGCAGCCCTGATCCCCTGTCAAACAAATCCAAACCCTGAAGAGTTAGAAGCCCCTCCCGCTAAAACTACTCCCCATGAAGTAGTCATAGATGGGTGGACAATTACCTATAAGGAGTATCAACCCCGAAAGGCCAAACAAGCTAGGAAACAAGCCAAAGGGACGAAGGTGAACTTTTATGGCCAGCAAGATAGCAGCATACCAAACAACAGTTCTGTGGAGTATGACATCACAAAAGATCCAGCTAAGAGAAAGTGTTATCATTGCCAGCAGGAAGGACATTATATCAAATCTTGCCCACAGAAGAATCAACAACAGCGAGACCCAGGACAGGATGTCCAAAAGGAGCATGTGCAGGGAAATAAATTAAAGAGAAATTACATCCATGGAAGGTTGAAACATGTGGATATTTCCACCATTCCTGGAGCTAAGGAGGTCGTGTTTGGATCAATTCCAGTAAGTTCAGGAAATGCCAAGGTTTTGTTTGACCCCAGTGCCTCACATTCGTTCATATCTAGACAATATGCAAAAGATCATAACATACTTATGCTTCCAAGGGGGAAAACAGTTATGGTTGAAACTACAAGAGGTGAAATAAAGGCAGACCGCGTATGCCCAAAAGTTAGTCTTGACATAAAGGGGGTAAATTTTAAGGTAAACCTCATTGTTTTGGAATTAAGGGACATTGATGTTATCCTGGGAATAGACTGGTTATCTACTAGTAAAGGGGTAATTGAGTATGCCCAATGTTCAGTGTTTCTAACTACACTTTCAGGAGAAAGGATTGAGTATGAGGGTATTAAATCTATACCTGAGGGATACCAGGTTGACCCATCTTAAGGTATGAGTTATAAGAATGGTAAAGAGGGATACAGAGATTCAGATGTCAATATAGAGGACTCAGGAATGTAAGAGACTCTGTCTACTCCGGATACTGCTGCAATCACACCATGATTAAGAAATAGGAGTTATGTCCCGTGTAATAAAACCGTTAGTAGCCAAGTTGAGTCGTCTTAATGTGTGGCTTATGAACTTTTAAGTGTTTAGTTGCTTTGTGCTTATGTTTATGCTTGAGTTGGAATTTTGTAATGAGTGGAATGATCTCATGGGTTTTGTCCATGATTTCATTTAGTTTATATGTATAAGGTATAAGGATTAATGAAATAAATAACTGGGTTTTGGTTATCTCCTGTTTTCTATATCTTGTCTTTCGGAGCAGCCTGTCTTTATCAACTTATATCTCTATTCTTGAAAGACCAAAAAAAAAAAAAAAAAAAAATCATGAGAAAATTTTGGACAAGAGTAGACTTCAATATCTTCCTCTAAATGCAAGAACCACCCTCATAGCTGTTGTGGTTTGGGAGATACAAAAAGCATAAGGCAATGTATCTGTGCTGTCATAAACCTGGAGCAGTTTCTGATATGTACTGTTTTTGACCAAGTTAACTACAGAATCTGGAAGTACGTTCTATAAGAAAGTTGTAGAGAATTTTATAAGCTTTCCATCGGTATAAACTATAGCTTCATTGGATTAACAGAATGAGAGTTACAGCTGTTTTACTGCACTGCTGATTTTCTGCTCGCGAAAAAAAAATTTCAGATTTCTTGTTCTTACCCATACACAAGAGAATCATTGGGATGTCAGAACACTTTTTAGCTCATCTAGAAAAGGGTTCAAGCTACCTATTCAGTGTCCCTTATTTTAAGGGGGGTAGCCAATGTAAAGAAGGTTTATTAAGATTGAATTCTTTATTTGGAAGTATTGGTTAGTCTCCATGATTGAGTTGCCACTCTCAAGCAAAAAAAAAAATATCCTGTGTACAAGGTTGACAATTTTGGATCCATGGAGACGAGAGTTGTCCCTTTAGATAGTTCATGATTATGATCATCTATACTTGTTCGCGTTGCTGATGTTGGTCACTTGATAACAGGAAGTGTAGTGTCTCATGACTCAGGAGCCCTATATGATGTTTTGCGCTAATATGTGGGAAAAGACTGATATTTCTGCCATTGAAGAATGTTATGGGTATGATGAAGTTGAGCACTATCAAAACAACAATGTTGAAGAACAAGTTGGGAGTGAACTAAGTCAGAATCCACAACAACGAAAGCGAAAAAGGAAAGCCCATAAGAAGCCTGTTCAAGGAAGCAAAGCGCAGCAAAATTATGTCAATGGGAGACTAAGCAATGTGGATATGGATAAAATTCATGGAGTTACCAAAGTAGTGGGAGGTTATATTCAAGTAAGTTCAGTACAAGTTTTTGCTCTATTTGACCCTAGTGCTTCGCATTCTTTCATTTCTGCCTACATGGTAGAGACGTGCAAGATGGTGAAGTGTCCAATGAGGAGGCCTTTGCTAGTTCAAACCCCAGTGGGAGAAATGCAGGCAGATCAGATATGCCCGAATGTTAGTCTTGTCATAAACAAGGAAAACTTCACCGCAACACTCATTGTGTTGGAGTCACTTAAAATTCGCATGGTTCTTGGTAATGGATGGCTCTGTGCACACAAAGGAGTGATTCATGGTACTCGGTGCACAATGCTCTTAACAACACCGACAGGGAAAAGAATTGAGTATCAAGGTGGTCAACTTTTACCTGAGGGAGACGAAAATGATCCATTAGAAGATAGGTACACCAAGGATAGCAAAGTGGACCATGAGTTTAAAGAAGTCATAGCAGAAGAACAAATAACTTTGGAGGAGCTCAATAGGTGAGATGATCATGTTTAGGTAGATTAGTCAGTCGGGATATGAGAAACTGTCTCATGACTCTGAACGAAAGAGTAAAGTGGAAAATGAGGATCGAATAAAGACAAAGTGTCATTATCTCCTTTATCATCATCTTCCGAATCTCGGGACGAGATTCATCTTAAGGGGGGTAGAATTGTAACACCCTAAAAATTTGAAAAGAAGAAAAATAGGAAAAATATGATTTTTACATTTATTTTTGTGAAGCATGCAAAATTTAGAATAAGAATAATTTTATAAATTTAAAATCAAATATAAGGGTAGAAACATGATTGAGCATTCATGCTGCTGCATTTGGAGTTTTGTATTGAGTGGTTTAAATCAAATTCAAATTTGATTTGAAAATCATTTGAAAAATGGATTTGAAAAATTGGAAAAGAAAAAGAAAAGGATTTTTCTACCGGGCTGTTTTTCTCCCTCAGCTGAGCTCGGCCTGCTAAGCCGCGGCCCAGTCCCCTCTTTCTCCCCGCGCGCGTCGTGTCCCTTGGGCCGAGCCGGCCAGCGGCCCGCCAGCTTGATTCCCGCACGCGCGGCCCGCGTTCGCCTGGTGTCACCGACATGTGGGACCCGCTTGTCAGTGGCTGTCTTCCACTTTCCTTTCTTCTTCCTCCCGACGCCGGCGGGATTCTTCTTTCCTTTCCTCAACCGATCCGATTCGATCTTCGAATCTCCCTCCTTTCCATAACCGGTGATGCTTGGGAGCTATAAAACGGAGCCCTCGGCCCTCCCCGCTCCTCATCCCACCTTTTTCCGCAGCCAAGACCGCCTAGGGTTGGCTCGCCACGAGCTCCGCCTCCACCGCCGCCTTGCCGAGCTAACCACCGCCCTCAGCCCGTCCTCCGGTCCTATCTTCTACGCGGGTGAGTTCGCGTCGAGGTCCTCTTTCTGTTGGTACCGGTCGCGTGTAGTTTGGTGGTCAAAATCGCCGAGAAGCCAACTCCGGCGATGTCCCGGCCATGGCGCCACCGCGGAGGGTCGCCGTCGGGACCAAACCCGGCCGGAGCGCCGCCCGTCCCCTCCCCCGATCGATCTGGACCGTCCGATCTAAAACGGACGGATCGTATTTAAAGATAACGGTTCGGCTGGCATTTTTGTTAAAGAGCCCCTGAGGTTTTCAAATATCTAACCCGCGGTCCAAAGCGTAAACCGGGAAAATATGTTTTGATTAGTTGAAAACGTAATTCGTTTCGGAAAAAGAAAAATACGTTTTCTCATATTTACAGTTTTGCCACTCAGATTGTTTTAGCCGTAGAATCTTCGTTTTAACTCCGATTTGATCCATTCAAATTTCGTTAGATTCATATTTGAGAGCTCTATCTAATGATGCAACTGTACAGTAGGTTTGAATTAATTTATTTTCGAGTTTATATTAAAGTAATTATTTATCTATAGGAAATCTTAGAAAACTCATAACTTTTACGTTTTAAATCCAAATTTCGTGATCTTTACGTCTATGTGATCGAAGTAACGTGTAGAAGAGTTTTACAAACTTTTTATACTGTTAGTGTTACTGTTGGTTAGGTTTTCTACCTTTAAGATTCGATGTTAGATTTAATCTATTATTTTACTAAAGAAAATCTCGTTTAATTCATAACTTATTTGTTTTAATTCCGAATTAGTCCGTTCAAATTGCAATGGATTTATAACAACATGAACTATGTAATGGTATTAATGTTTTCTTTATCAAAATCTCTGGAATTTCATAGTTTAGATCTAATTTGATTAATAACTATGCAACTAGATTTATAAATAAAATATTATTGATTTCTCCTTTAGTTTTCTAAATTTAAATGTAATTTAGCCTAAGTCACTTTTGAATATCTATAAAAAGTATTTTATCCTATATATATGATTTTAAATAGTTAAAACAAATGAGACCTATAATTTTCTGTTTTATACAACAAAATCTTTCGGTAGTCGTTTTTTTTACCGTAGCTCCGATTAGCGTGTTTTTCGTGTCTGTGTGTTCGTAGCAATGCGTAGAACATCTTTAAAACCTTTTCACTTATTGTTTCATATGTTTGGTGTACTGTTCTAATTATTATTCATTGTTTGCTTCGTGTATGATTGCGATGTGTGTGTGGTGATTTATTGATCAAGTCCAGTCGGTGAGATTTACGTGGAGATTCAAGAAGCTATTAATTGAAGATTTGGATCAGAGAAAGGATCTCAATTTAAGGCAAGTATAGCATGGGATTATCCTTGTTTCCTATTCACCTTTAATACACTTAATTCATGTGCATGTGTCTACCTTGTTACCCCTAAGGATATTCTAGCTTTTGTATCTTGTACCTTGACACCAGTGGGACATTGCATTGGGAAGTATTATGCTAGTGCTCAAGATAAATAACCATGATCTGTAACTTGACTAATGGTATATGCAATAAACGTTTAAAAGATGCTTTATAGCAACATGGCTCAAGAGGGCTAGAGCATTGAGTTGTTTTTATGGTGCTCTAGTTTCTCTCCATAAGGACTTATCTGTAAGCGAACATCCGGGACTTACAGTACAACTGTGAGGGCTATATGGCTCTGGCTTTAGCTCAGTATGAGGACTTTTTCTAGCTTGTTAGAGGTTACCCTTGTGGCGCAAATGGGGTAGAGCAGACTGTGGATCCCTGCGTGGTGTATCACACGGACTGACTCCGGAAACCTAGCGGCCCTAACTTGTTAGACGAACCTTTGAAAGGCTTCATAGTGAACCCTGCCTGCTCACCTTGGAAGTGTTTTGGGAGTCGCGATCCCGGGCATATGGGTAATCATGACTCACAGTGAAAGTGTACAACCTCTGCAGAGTGTAAAACTGTTATAACAGCCGTGCTCACGGTCACGAGTGGCCTTGGACCCTTACAGAATAAACGATGAACGCTGATGATAATGATAATACTGATGATATTGATGCTCACTAATGATTATTGTTTCTTGCTATATATTATTCTCGTTTACATGATCATGAGGTTATTTGGGATTGTGGTAAACTTGTTGCTACTCAACTGCTAAAAAGATGACTCACTAAAAGCTATTGCAGTAAACCCGTGTCAAACCTTTTGAGCTTCATGAACCCCATGTTATATTTGTTGAGTTCGACATGAACTCACTCTTGCTATTTCCCCACATCTCAGGAAGGGTACCAGAATGTTAGATTCTGGAATTGTTAGGCTTGTGATCAACCAGTTAGTTTGATCCTGGAGTGAAGGTTGCACCTGGTGTTCGGAGTTGTCTTTCCGCTGTGTTACTCTTTAAGGTATACTTTATACTATTGAGTTATGTATATTAAGCATTTGTCTTTTGATATTACACTTATCTGTGGCTATATGTGATATTTGTCTTCTTTATTTCACATATGGTGTATGTCTGGTTTTGTCCTTAAAACCGGGTGTGACAATGTTTGATTGGATGCATGTATGTGTTGATTGATGATCGAATATAGAAGGTGAGCAGTATTTGGACGATTCGGAGTATTACTTTGAGCCAAGTCAGCAGTATCACTTGGAGAGCTTTGATCAAGGCAAGTATAACACAGGACTATCCTTGTTACCTATACATTGAATTGTCATACATATGCATGTGCTTACCTTGACAACCTTAGAGATTATAACTTAGTGATTGTTATCTTGATTCCTTGTCAACCTTGGGAATGCATATGGGTAGCTACTGCTAGTGCTTAAACTAAGAATAATGATCTTGTAATTTGATTAATGGATTAAGCAATCAACCTTTAAGATGATTCTATTACTGTTAAAAGGGGCTAGAGCATGTGTATTATTTTGATGCTCTGGTTTCTCTCTATAAGGACTTATCTGTACATGATTATCCGGGATATACAGTACAGCTGTGAGGGCTATATGGCTCTGGCTTTAGTTGTTCAAGAGACCTTTTCTAGCTTGTTAGTGGTTACCTTAAATGGCATAAGAATGGCTTGCCACTTTGGGTGTAGTGCGAGCCCCTGGCCTAGTGTGTATAGGCTGCGGTTGTTGTGCCACAGGGAAGGGGGGTTCTACATCTGCCTGCCGAGTGAATCTAATGGCCCTAACTTGTTAGACGAACTTTTGAGTGGCTTTATATGGTTCTCGGGTGTTTGGGCTTGATCTCCCCACTCATTTGGAAATCATGACTTACAGTGAAAGTGTACACCTCTGCGCAGAGTTAAAAACTGGTATACTAGCCGTGCCCACGGATACGGGCGGCCTTGGAACATCTACAGAATAGATGATCACCATTGCTATATCATGTTTAATTATTGTTGATTATTATTATGCTCATGTTAATGCTATTCGTTATCATTATTACAATTGATCATTGGTTCTTTAATGGGAAGTGGTTTATCTTGATGCTACTCAATTGCTAATATATGATTAAAAGCTAAATGCAGTTAAACAGTGTCTAGCCTTTTTGAGCCTCATGAACCCTGTGTTATATTTGTGGAGTTCGACATGGACTCACCCTTGCTATTTCCACCATAACAGATGAAGATATAGAGGAAGATTATCGGAATGAGTACTAGTCTTGGTGTCAACCAGTCAACCGTGTCCCTGTGTGGAGTTTCCGCTGAAGAACTACTATTAGTTATTATTACCTATCGTTCAAGACTATGTCTTAAATACTTATTCGTTATGTAATAAGCACTGTGATGGTACTTTGTAATTTGTCAACTTATGTGTGCGACTGTTTCCTGGGGCGCACATGAGTCTTTTATGCATCCTATTTTTGTCCTTAAAAATGGGTGTGACATAGGACAACAAGGATAATTCCCATGCTATACTTGCCTTGCTCAAACTGGTCCTGAAGATCTTGCTCGTAGTAAGGCTCTTGATCTCCAACGAATTGCTCACCGTCTATACTCGATCAACCAATATCAACAACACACATCCAGAGGCAATCATGCATAGACAAACAAGACTATAATTAGAACAATACACCAACAGTACGAAAATAAGATAAAAAGTCTTTAAAACGAATCTACAACTCGCTAGGATCACACAGACGCGAAGATCACGAAAATCGGAGCTAAAACGACAAAGTTATGAATTTCCAAAGATTTCCTATAGAAAAATAAATACTTTAATTAAAACTTGAAAATAAATTAATCCAAACCTACTGTACAGTTGTATAGTTACATAGAGCTCGCAAATATGAATCTAACGCAATTTGAATGGACCAAATCGGAGTTAAAACGAAGATTCTACGACTAAAACAAATTGAATGGCAAAACTGTAAATATCAGAAAGCGTATTTTTCTTTTTCCAAAACGAATTACGTTTTCATTTAATCAAAACGTATTTTCCGGTTTACGCTTTGGACCGCGGGTTCGATAACACAAAAGTTTAGGGTCTCTTTTACAAAAGTTCACGCGAACCGGTATCATTAAATAAGATCCGTCCGTTCTAGATCGGACGGTCCAGATCAAATCGGGGTAAAACCCGGCGGCGCTTTCACCGGAGAAGGTGACCGTGCGGTGGCGCCATGGCCGGCATCGCCCGAACTCGCCGGAGCTTGCGAAGATGATCATCCCGAGCGCCATTCGCCAAACTGAAAACACCGAAAGAAAGAGCGCATCCGTGCGACCTTACCCCGCGTGAAGATAGGGCCGGGGACGAACGGAAATCGGCGGCTAGCTTGCGGTGGCGGGTATGGCGGCGGTGGCACGTGCGGTGGCTCGATGAGATGACCAAAACAGCTCAAAAGGGATGGGTTGGATGCGGAATAGCACAGGGGTCCCGTTTTTATAGCCCGGAGGCGCGAGGAAACAAGGAAAGGGAGGGATTCGAGATGGATTCGGTGACGGTAAACATGGAAAGGGAAGCCGGCGTTCGGCGTGGGGAAGAAGATGAAGGCTGAGCCGCTGACGCGTGGGCCCCGGATGTCAGCGTCACGCCGGGAAGAAGGAAGGCGCGCGCGCGATGCTGGCCCAACAGACCGTGCCTAGGCTCGGCCCATGCGGGAGAAGGCGGCGCGGGGAGGTAAGCGGGCCGCGGCAAGGCAGGCCGAGACGGGCCGAAATCCGGAATAAGCCGACTTTCCTTTTCTTTTTCTTTTTCCAATTTTTCAAAGCAAATTTTCAAAAGATTTTCAAATCCAAATTTGAATTTGATTTAAACCACTCAATACAAAACTTCAAATGCAGCAGCATGAATGCTCAATCATGTTTCTACACTTATATTTGATTTTAAATTTATAAAAATTATTCTTATTCTAAATTTGCATGCTCACAAAAATATATATAAAAATCATATTTTCCTATTTTTCTTCTTTTCAAATTTTTAGGGTGTTACAGATACAATAGCATTAGCAACTTGGTGTCATTAATTACCAAAACCAAACTTGGGCTTTCAATCTCCCCCCTTTTTGGTAATTGATGACAACCATCACAAAGATATGAAATGAAATCAATTTTCAATTTCGATAGTATTAGCTCCCTCTACATATGTGCTTCCATGAGTTTGGTTCAATTGTGCACATATGTATGGATTAGAATTTTGGGAGAGTTACTACTATCAAATTGATGCTAAGGTATATAGAATGGAGCTTTGAAGCGTGATACCAATCGGAGTTGCCTTTATATACCATCCTTAGCATCGATGTAGCTAGACACCACTTGTAATTCATCACTTGTAAAGATCACAAACACTAAAGTACCCCGTGAGATCAATATTATAAGCAAAGGTGTCTAGATTCTACTTGTAAAGCTACTCTCAACAAATCATCATTCAAGTTCTATTTCTAGCAATCACCGTACAATCATGAATATGAATTTAAGCTTTGCAATGCAACAATTCATCATGTAAATGCACATACAAATGCAACAAATAATTCATGAGCTTGCTCCCCCTACTTGTGTGCTCAATTTTAATTGATCCCTTTCCAATGTCATAACTTTGATTTCTCTCCCCCTTACTATATCTTTCTCCCTCTTTGCAATTTAACTTTCTATCTTTGTGACTTTTCTCTTCCTCTTTGTCAACAATCACCAAAAAGGTGCCAATTTTAGTGAGAATTAAGTCAATCAATATGAGGGAGTCCAAATTATGGTTCAATCTAGATCACTTGCCTAGAATATGTAATTCGGTTTGAACCAAGGACAAGCTTCTTCACACCTCATAAAGTATAAGGGTTATCTTGACCATGTTGAATTACACATCATGAGCTCATTTTCTAGATTCAACACCAGGTTTGCAAGCCCACAAACATGTCATATGCTACCACTAGATCAATCAAACATAGAAGCAATAGTGGTACTATATATACATTAAACTCATTTGATTTTCATGAATAAGCCTATTTGTCATGCAAATGTGTCTATATGTTCTAACCATGTCCTTAGCAAAGTATGAATGCTATGACAAACAACTTTACCATGCTATGTTGGAGGAGAGGCATGTCATATAAGAATGTGGGGGTGCACTCATCTCAAGTTGGAGAAGTCAAGTATGTTCAATTCATTCTTCAACTTGTAAAATCTTTTCTCATCAAGTGGCTTTGTGAATATGTCGGCTAGTTGATCTTCGGTGCCAATGCTTTCAATGCTAATATCACCCTTTTGTTGATGGTCTCTTATGAAGTGATGCCTTATGTCAATGTGCTTGGTTCTTGAATGTTGAACCGGATTTTGAGTCATCTTGATAGCACTTTCATTATCACAAAACAATGGCACATTCTTGAATTTGATTCCAAAGTCATTCAAAGTGGCCTTCATCCAAAGCAATTGTGCACAACAACTACCAGCACTAATGTATTCGGCTTCGGCGGTAGATAGTGCAACACTATTTTATTTCTTTGATGACCATGAAACAAGAGACCTTTCAAGCAATTGACAAGTGCCACTTGTGCTCATTCTATCAATCTTGCATCCACCATAGTCGGAATCCGAATATCCAATCAACTCAAAATATGACCCCTTTGGAAACCATAATCCAACATCATGAGTACCCTTAAGATATCTCAATATCCTCTTGGTTGCTTTCAAGTGACTTTCTCTAGGTGAAGCTTGATATCTTGCACACTTGCACACACTAAACATCACATCTGGCCTAGAAGCGGTGACATAGAGCAAACTTCCAATCATAGACCAATATTGCTTTTGATCTACCATGTTGCCACTAGCATCAACACCCAATTGATCATTTGTGCCCATTGATGTACTCATTGGCTTAGCATCTTGCAATCCAAACTTCTTGATCATGTCCCTGATGTACTTGCCTTGACTTACAAAAGTGCCATTCTTCATTTGCTTGATTTGAAGTCCAAGGAAGTAACTAAGCTCTCCAATCATAGACATCTCAAACTCATTTGCCATCATTTTTCTAAACTCTTCACAAAAATCTTGATTGGTTGATCCAAAAATGATATCATCCACATAGATTTGCAACACAAACAAGTCATTTCCAAGCTTCTTGGTAAAGAGAGTGGTGTCAACCTTTCCCATCTTGAACCCTTTAGAGAGAAGAAAGTCCCTCAATCTCTCATACCATGTTCTAGGTGCTTGCTTCAAACCATACAATGCCTTCTTTAGCTTGTAAACATGGTCGGGCTTCTTATCATCTTCAAAACCGGGAGGTTGCTCAACATAAACTTCTTCATTGATGTAGCCATTGAGAAATGCACTTTTGACATCTATTTGATAGAGCTTGATGTTGTGTGCACAAGCATATCCAATAAGATTCTAATTGCCTCCAATCTTGCAACCGGTGCATATGTCTCACTAAAGTCAAGACCTTCAACTTGTGTGTAACCTTGTGCTACCAATCTTGCTTTGTTCCTCACAACCATGCCATCTTGATCTTGCTTGTTTCTAAAGACCCACTTAGTACCAATCACATTGTAGTTCTTCGGCCTTTCAACAAGTTCCCAAACTTGATTTCTAGTGAAGTTGTTTAGTTCTTCATGCATGGCATTTACCCAATCGAAATCCTTCAAAGCATCTTCTATTTTCTTAGGTTCTTCAAGTGACACAAATGAGTAGTGCTCACAAAAGGATGCTAACCTTGATCTAGTTTGAACACCACTTTGAATTCCACCAATGATTTGATCTAATGGATGATCTCTTGCAATACTAGTAGGTTGGAGTATTGGGAGTTGGTTACTTCCACTAGCTTGACCTTGATCTTGCACTTCATCATGAGAACCACTAGAGCTTGCTTGATTTGTATCAATTTGCACACTTTGGTTGATCACATGAATATCATCATCATCAACTTGCCTCGGCCTTATGTCACCAATATCCATGTTCTTCATTGCATTTGACAATTAATCTCCTCTCACATCATCAAGATTTTGAGCTTCATTTTGAGACCCTTGGGTTTCATCAAACTCAACATCATAAACTTCTTCCAAGGTGCCATTTGTGAGATTCCAAACTCTATATGCTTTGCTTGTGGTAGAATAACCAAGTAAGAACCCTTCATCACATTTCTTTTCAAACTTGCTCAATCTAGTGCTTTTCTTGAGAATATAGCATTTGCAACCAAACACTCTAAAGTATGCAATGTTGGGCTTTCTTCCATTCAATAGCTCATATGGTGTCTTCCCAAGCTTCCCATGGCAATAAAGACGGTTGCTACAATAGCAAGCCATGTTGATAGCTTCACTCCAAAATGAATGACTCACGTTGTATTCACTAAGCATTGATCTAGCCATGTCAATCAAAGTTCTATTTTTCCTTTCAACTACACCATTGGATTGATGAGTGTATGTTGGAGAGAATTTATGTCCAATACCAAGATCATCACACAATTCCTCAATTCTTGTGTTCTTGAACTCACTACCATTGTCACTTCTAATCTTCTTGATGGTAGTATCAAACTCATTTTGCACCCTCTTGACAAAAGATTTGAATAGATCATGTACATCACTCTTGTCATAAAGAAAGAACATCCAAGTGTATCTAGTGTAGTCATCAACAATCACAAAGCCATACTTGTTGCCACCAATGCTAGTGTATGTTGTTGGCCCAAACAAGTCCATATGCAATAGCTCAAATGCCTTTGATGTGCTCATTTCACTCTTACTAGGATGTGTATTTCCAACTTGTTTGCCAGCTTGACACGCACTACATGGTTTATCCTTTTCAAAAGTCACATCTTTCAAGCCTCTAACTAAGTCATGCCTCAAAAGTTTATTCAATTGTTTCATTCCAACATGACCAAGCCTTCTATGCCATAACCATCCCATACTAGATTTGCTAAGCAAGCATGATGTCAATTGTGTCTCACTATCATTGAAGTCAACCAAGTATAAACTACCATGTCTAAATCCTTTGAATATCAAATTTGATCCATCAACACTTATGACTTCAACATCATCACTACCAAATATGCACTTGAAGCCAAGATCACAAAGTTGTGCCACCGATAAAAGATTGAAATCCAAGCTCTCAACTAGCAACACATTTGATATGCTCATGTCATTTGAGATTGCAATTTTACCAAGCCCCTTGACCTTGCCTTTCTTATTGTTGCCGAAAGTGATAGCATCAAAACCACCATTTTGACTTGTATCAATTGATTTGAACATACATGAATCCCCGGTCATATGTTGAGTGCACCCACTATCAAGCACCCAATGCCTTCCTCCGGCTTTGTAATTGACCTACAAGATAAGATCAATTCTTTTTAGGTACCCAAACTTGTTTGGGTCCTCCAAGGTTAGTGACCAAGCTCTTTGGTACCCAAATGGCTTTCTTCTTTGAGCCCATCCATGGTGCACCAATGAACTTAGCATGAACACCATTTGTACCCTTGGTAAGTATATAGAAAGAATCAAACTTAATTGAGGATACATTAGCATTAGATTTCTTATTCATGCAATATTGCTCTATGTGACCAACTTGCTTGCAACTTTTGCAATAGCTACCGTTGTTCTTCACAAAACGAGTCTTATGAGGAGCAAAAGCGGCCTTGCCTTTCTTGGGGTTATAGCCCAATCCCTCTTTGTAGAGAGACGCTCTTTGGCTACCCAAGCACATAAACAAGCGGTCCTCACCACCATAAGCCTTGGCCAAGGTGTGATTTAGCTCTTTTACCTCCTTCTTGAGATTTTCATTCTCAACTATAAGTGTGGAGTCACAAGTGAAACCATCACTACTAGATGAGGATGATGTAGATGCGCTACATGAAGGGTTAGTGGTAGCAACAACAATAGCTTTCTCAACATTAGTTGGCATGTTTTCTTATTTTTCAATTAGAGAGGAATGAGCTTCTTCAAGCTTAGTGTGAGACTTTTGAAGCTTCTTATGGTCTACCTTTAGACTCTCATAAGATGCTCTAAGCTCATCAAGTTCTTGCATAAGGTTTTTCTTTTCCTTAAGCAAGCCCTTGCACTCCTTTCTAGATTCCTTAAAATGTTGAGTGCAATCTTCTAGCATAGTGATTAGTTCATCTTTAGTGAATTCTTCTTTATCACTATCACTATCACTAGCATTATCGTGATCACTCTCATCGTCGGATGATACCTTAGCGGCCTTAGCCATGAAGCACGATGGAGTGTCGAAGAGGGAGACCTTCTCTTGGATGACAATGCTAGCATGTCCCTTCTTCTTGCTCTTGTTGTCATCCTCATCATCACTTGAGGAATCATCACTATCCCATGTAGCAACATGAGAATTATTCTTCTTTTTATGAGAGCTCTCCTTCTTTTCTTGCTTCTTCTTTTGCTTCTTCCTTTCCTTTTTGATAGCATCTTCATCATCACTATCATAAGGACACTTTGCAATGAGATGGTCCTTGCTATGGCATCTAAAGCATCTCATGGTATGCTCATTCTTCTTAGATGAGTTCTTCCTCCTCCTTGCACGATAGCCCTTCTTCTTCATGAATTTGTCAAATTGCTTGACAAAGAGAGCCATCTTCTCATCAATGTAACACCTCAAGTGTTTAGTCCATAACTGCATTGCATTTGCATAGGCATAAGCATGCATCATTCATGTTTGTTATTTTATGTGATGCAACACATGTGATTGTTTCTAGAAGTTTTGTTTGGGCTCATATCATGGATACTTGATAGTTGGTGTAACAAAAAGATAGAGTAGCCAATTATGTCCCACAACACCTTAGTTATACTTAGGGTAACTCTTGGAGCAAGGTTCATGTTGATCAAAATTGCAAAAATGTCCTCCAAGAGATGGTTGACCACCATTTGGCCCTAGGATGATCTGGTTTGACCAATTAAAAAGTCTATCTTAGAGACCTTGCATGGAGGAGCACCCTTAAGCAAAGTTGTAGGGAATTTTATGGGGAACAAAAGTCTCAATATGACCATCTCATGAAATTGACCAGAACATGCTCAAAAGTGGCCCACAAGTCAGCCAGAGGAGTGGCCTCAATACTTAGAATTTTTCTAAGTCTGAAATTTGACCCTCCAGTTTTATTGAGGCCTACTTTAGGAGCTTGTAGTCTGCAAACTAGGCCAAACCAGCTTCCACTCATATTGACAAACTTGTAGTTCTCATGTAGCTCTACAACATTGCCAACATCACCCAAGTTTGGTTCTCCATAGTTTATGAGTTATAGTGTCAAGAAGTTAGAGTTTCAGTCGGTTTTAACCACTGAAATCACATTTCAGTTTCACCGAACACCACTTGAGGTCACTGTATCTCATCCACTAAACCAAACCAGCTCGTGATGCCTTTTACAAACTTGTAGTACTCACATAGGTCTACAACTTTGTTAATTGGAGGTTCCACTGAAACGAGCTGGTTTAGAAGTTAATCACCTCCAAAGTCGCTCTGTCAGTCAATCTCGATGGCACCGTTCGCCTCGTTTCAGTTTCGTCAGAGAAGGGGGAGTGGCCGACCGGTCATAGGGCCTCGCCGACGCGTGGAGATGCGGTGGCGCCCGTACGCCGGCCCTAGCCCCACCGGTCAGACCACGGCGCCTTCAAGACCGCCACGACGCGTCGAGGCGGCCTCCATTCCTTCCCCCCTCCCTCTTCCGGTTTCAAAACGCCAGACCCGAGCCGCCATTGCTGCTCCACCTCCGGCGAGCTCGCGCGCGTGTTCCACTGCATCACCGGCCACCAAATCACGCCAGTTCCTCCGCCTCACCACCCTACACCTCCTCGACCCACCGGCGGCCTTGATTGAACTCAAGGTGAGCCACATTGCTACCTCCGCCATTCCCGAGAGGCCACCAGAGCTCCGCCATGGAGGCTCACCGTGGTCGAGGTAGCTCGGGCCTCTCTCCGTCTTCCCTTCCTACCTCAATAGCTCCGCCTAGCTGCAGTGAAGCTCATACCGAGCTTAGCTAGGACCGTGCGGCCTCACCGGTGGCGGTACACCGCCACCCGACCCTCACCGGCCGCCGCTCGCGGTGACGAGTCCCTTCCACTCCAACCCAACCCCTCCTTCTTGCACGAATCGAAGCACCGTGTGACGGAGAACGTGAGGGTGTGCTTGGTTTCCCGAGCGAGCTCTCCTCCGACGAGCTTGAGCTCGTCGGAGCTCGCGGTTCGCCGCCCCCTCTGCTCTCGGTCACCGACCTCGGGGGCCCGCATGTCAGCACCGCGCGCGGGCGGGAGTCTGTGCGGGCCGCGCGCGCGTCATGGGCCGCGCCATTCCCGGGCCGGCCCAGTTTCGAATTGAAATTTATTTCATTTAATTGTTTTGTCACAGAATTTGTGGTAGTTTGGAAATTGTAGATCTAGGGTTGTACTTGCTCAAAAATCATGAGATAAATTTTGTTATGATCTACATGATGTGTAGTATTTTAGAAAAATATAGATCTGGTATGTGATGTTTAAATTCTGGGAGAATTAAATAGATCTTTTAAATGTGTTTTGAAATGCATGCAAATTTGTTAAATATATAAGTTAAGCTGTAGTATCCCAAAAATTATGAAATTTGGTGGGTAGGTTACTTTATATTTGCCCTAGCTCTGGTAAAAATTTGGGCATTAGTGCTTAAGTAATTTTCAAGTTATAAGGCTATCTTGTTATTCTAGGAAATAATTAAATGAATTTTAGTAATTTTTCGACATGTGCAATGTTCTTGTAACTTTTTGGAGCATGTCTTGGTACCCTAAAGTGTCCAGGAAAATTATGAAATCTGTTGTTTGATACTTTTCAATATGATTTATTAATTATACAAAATCAGTCTTTTTGGACTTGTGAATTTGTATAGGGAGTTCCTGTGAATAGAATTTGTTCAAATTTTTACAGTAGTCTCTTTTTGGGTGAGCGAGTCCCCTGTAATTGTTGTAGAATTTTAGGAACAATTTACTTATATGTTTAAAATTCCACCTAATTAATTAAGTAAATTGAGAAATGAGTATAAATAAATATTCTAGGTGGGCACACCTTACTTTCTGGTGTTTTTGTAACCCATGTGAACTTTTGGTGACATTAATTTGGTCTTAGGGGACTTTGGCCACATCAATAAATATTTAATCATTGCAATTTTAGGTTTTCTGGACAGCTGGTAGTATTTCTAAGTTTGACCTTTGATAAAAATGGTTGCTGGAAAACTTGTAAATACCAAAGTTGTAGTAAACTTGATAAACTAGCTTGTGTCAAAATTTGGGGGCATTTGGCTTAATAGTTTGAGAGTTATTGCTGTTTAAAGTGGCAGTCCAGAATCTGTTACTCTCTGTTTAGAGAGAACAGATTCTGGAACTTGTGAAATTTGACATGGAAAACTTAGGAGTTTGAGGTTGAGGTCTGAAAATTAATTGTAGTGCATTTCTTAGTCTTTCTAGATTGTCTTAGATCATATCTTTTGGAATTGGAAATCTCTAGTTATGTTAAAAACAAGTAGCTGCTGTCCAAAATATTTACTGTGGTATTTGCTGATTATATGTGGTGTGGTATTCTGAGAAATGCTATTCTTGTAATTGTTAGGTGTTAGGGCCTTAACGGAAGAAGAGCAGCTTTATCTTAGGTTAAGTAGATTAGGTGAGTACTTCTCTACCGGAGAGGAAATTTGCACCTACTCTTTGGAGTGGTTTGAATAGAGCTTTAAAATTGTTGTAATGCATTTCATCCCGAGCATACTGCATCTTTCATTATGCATCCATGAGATTTATTATGCACTCATGCAATAGGTGTTCCGGAGGGGGTAACACTCCTCGAATTCGAACAAGTGGTACCAGAGGAGATCTAGAACCCGCCGGAACCAGCAGAGGAACCAACTGGCGGAGAAGCTTCCGAAGAAGACCTTCCTGAGTGCCCGGACCACAGGCCTGCAACCTTTCTCAAAGGCAAGCCCCGGTGCATGCTGAACCCATCATTTTATAAATATATCTTGAGTACTTTTAATTGTTTATTGCATTAAGTTCTAGGAGTTATATGAAAACACTTGCTGCATTGTACCTGTCCTTGTCCAGATATCGTACTTAAATCCTATATTAGGTTTAGGCACGTGTCAATGCTTAGCCCTGCTTAGTACGGTAGAAGTCGGGTGATTTCCGGTCATCCACGAGATATAGGACTGGGTCGTGAGTGGCTTATGGCTATCGTGATGGAACCATGCTTTAAAATGAAATTGAGACCGGTCGGGAGTTCGATGGTACAGCCGCAAGACACTTCACGTCTTGGGTGTGGAGCCATGCCCGTCTGAGTCGTTTAAGGACCGATTCGATGTACGTCCTTGAGTCATGTTGAATGCAGTCTAACACTTAGTTGGCCGGATAAGTCGTTCCGATCGCGAAGCCGAGTAATGTGATTCAGGCCGGGAATCGAATGGTAGGTTGCTTCTTGGAGGAGAGAAAGGATGTGCTTGGGGACATTGGCGTGAGACCAAGGGGGGGTTAGAGTCCCTATCACCTGGCAGAGTGTCGCCCTTGGGGTCGCGACATCATTCGGACCCGCGATTCCTGAATCATACGAAAGGTGGCTTGTGCGACCCTGGCAGGGGCCTGCGCGGTGAGTGTTAGAAATACCCCTCCAGCTGGATAGGAATTCGATTCGAATCGCCGTCGCTCCCGGTTAGTGAGCACTTGACTTGAGCAGCGGCAACGTAGATCTCATTAATTGAACAGATGGTTAAGTGAATGATACAATGTTGCCACAATTTATACCTGCTATGGAAGTAATGTTAATAATTGTTTGCTGATAATCAAGTGCATGTTTAGTACAGGTGCTAAGATAGATGACAGGTAAATGCTAAAAATCACTGCTAGTACAGGTTATAAGAGTTTCAACTACTTATGCCTTTATGCAAAATGTGGTGTCAGCTAGCCTCTTGTGTAAGCCTTGCATAATCCTTGGTGTCATATTATTTCTGGTTTATGACGGGTAAGTCTAGCTGAGTACATTCCAGTACTCAGGGTTTATTTCCCCCTGTTGCAGATGATATGCTGTATCAAGGCTTCTGCAAGTCGTGTCTCCACCCTGCGGGTGATGATGACTAGATCACTAGGGCGTGATCGTCTTTATGTACTTTCCTCATGCTTTTGCGGGTTGTCGATCAACAAGACTGGCAATAGTTAATCAACTGGTGTGTGTGTTATGCTTCCGCTACTTTCCAAACTTGGTTTGTAATATTTGCAACTCCGTGGTGTAAACTTATTCAGAACTACTTGTGAAATGTAACGTATGATGTGTATGTTGAATGATGCGATCCTGGTTGTAAGCAGTTTGGTTTGAAATCCTTCGTGGTTTCGATTGACTACCGAGATTATATGGGCTCAAGTTTGAAAATTTGAGCGCTTCGGTGCTCGTTTTCATACTTGTGCTCTTATAATTTGGTCGGTTCTATTACAGCTGGTATCGGAGCATAATTCAACATTAAACACATCTTACGAGTAATTAAAAATAAAAGTATTGGTTTAGGAAAAGGGTTAAACTATAAAAAAATTATTTTTATAGGTATACCAGTGATCACATCCCTTAGCCCAAATAAGGACTCTTAGGTGGCTTATTATAAATAGTAACTTGGGGGCCTTGTTTGTTTTTGTTTCGTCGTCCATACGGCGTGATATTGTATGGATGCCATCCACTTGGGTGGTAATGTATGGATCAATTACCTCGACGCTCTGGTAAGTGTGAGTTGTGAGAGCATGATCGTCCAACCGGCGGTCTAGGGGAGAGTAGTTTTGGTGACTTGCATACTTACATGTTCAAACCATGTAATTATGTAAAGCACTTAATTGTGGGCATCTATCAATCGGGTAGCTTTGATACTGAAATATATACATCTGGGGATGTGTATATGGAAAGTATTTATTTTACTGCTTTCTTGTATGTTTATTTTGGAAATTGTTGGGCTGCAATGAAATTTTCTGCAGGTACTCTAACAGCGTGGCGAGTAGACCGATAGTTTCGCTTATGAGAGAACGTATGTATGCCACCGCTTAGCGTTAGAACTTTAGTTTTCTACTAAGGTGAGAGGGCGTACGAAACGTGCATGCATCATGTTTAATTATATCATACATGTCATTTACTCCCTCCTTAAAAAAATTTCAATAGTCCCGACTAAATTAAATTTCGTATCCCCTAAATGATCCTCACTTAAGTCATATCTTGTTGATACAGATGGCACGTACTAGGATGACAGCCCGTAAGTCGACCGGAGGAAGGGTCCCTCGCCACCAGCTAGCTCCACGTGAGTCCCGTCCTGAGCCCACTGAGGTGGAGAGGCTACGGGCTGAGTTGGCCGAGGTGACTGCTGCTAGGGATGCAGCGCGGCAGCAACTGGAGCAAGTGATCCGTGACCGTGATCAGGAAACGCTTGCAGTTCAGAGGTTAACAGTGGCAAATCGCAACTGTCAACGCATGCTGGTCCGTGTCATGGACCAGAGGGATGAAGCCTGGCACGAGGAGAACGTTCTGAGGGCTCATCAGTTTTAGCTCGAGCAACAGTTGGAGAATGCTGAAGAGTACAATGACAACCTTCATGAAGAAGTGCATCGCCTGAACAACCAGCTTAATCCTCTGCTACCTAGAAACCACAACGTAGATGAGGACATGGGTTCGGGAATCTTCATGGCTAAGGATGATGCTTAGAGTAGTCATCACGTACCTATGATGTTAGGATCGTCTTTTGTGCCTCCCTGGGTAGGAGTGAGGCCTTGTAATAACTTGACTTTGGGATGTAAGGTTGAACCGTATGTTTCCTGAATGTTAGTTGAACCTGTTAATTTCGATCACAACCTGATGTCTTATTATGTTGCGTTCGATGATGGTGTCACGATTAGCACCCTTCGGTGCCGCGACGAAACCGAGGGCCTCCTATGGCATGCGACATAAGGCTGTGCTGCTTGGCACGCGCTGGTATCGAGGTGGCTAGTCATGATCCACCATGGAACTCTCCATTGAGAAGTCTCTTTGTGGTCAGTTTGAAGTAGCCTTTCCCAGTCAACTAAAAGTTTTGAGATCGAATCCAAGTACCAAGCGAAAGGTCAAAAATCACGTAGAATTTAACGTATATGATTCAACAACTACTGTGCTCCTGGTGAGCGAGCCTTTATAAAAGTACATCTTGTTGGATTCCCTCGCATGATTGCGTCAATTGATGCGCTTGAATGGATTGTGCGGTTGTGATGAATTATTGTGCCAGGAGTATTTTGAGAAGTCCATTTCATGAAGTCAGTTTGACATATTTACAATAATTCATCTACAAATTTCCCACATCGTCAGTGCTCATTGGCTATGCATTTTGCAGATGTCGTACAATCTCCGACGGGTTCGTGGCAATGAGGAGGAGGAACAGCCACCCCCTCCACCACCACCTACCCCGGCTGAATTGATGCAGACCGTGGTAGAGGGGCAGCGTATGTTGGCTGATGCAATGCGCCAACTGGCAAATCGGGAGGCTCGTCAAGGCCGACAGGGCCCAGAACCCAATCAGTACAGTGATTTCAAGGACTTTCTGGATACTAAGCCCCCGCTTTTCAAGGAGGCGGACGAACCACTGCAAGCCGACGAGTGGTTAAACACTATTGAACAAAAGTTTCGTCTACTTCGCTTGACCGATGAGCTAAAAACTGAATATGCTTCTCATCAGTTGCATGGCCCTGCGGGCATTTGGTGGAACCACTATCGTTCCACACTGCCTGCAAATGTCCCGATTACTTGGGACCAGTTCAAGGCAGCATTTCGTGGAAACTATATTCCTCCAGGTCTTATGGCAATCAAGCACACGGAATTCATGAGGCTGTCGCAGGGAAACAAAAGCTTGACTGAATACTTGCAGTCTTTCAACAACCTGGCAAGGTATGCCACAGAGTTTGTGGATACCGATGCCAAGAAAATTGCTAGTTTCAAAAGGGGCCTCGGCCCAAAGCTGATGAAGACGATGGGTACTAGCAAGTGCACTACCTTTAATG
This sequence comes from Saccharum hybrid cultivar R570, assembly GCA_038087645.1. NCBI lineage: Eukaryota > Viridiplantae > Streptophyta > Magnoliopsida > Poales > Poaceae > Saccharum > Saccharum hybrid cultivar. The sequence continues at coordinate 18,342,847 of JAQSUU010000012.1, forward strand.
ATTTTATCAGTGATGCTTTGACCCAGGAGAACAATAATGCTATTTATTCTGCCTCGAAGAGCCGTAAAAGGGCCATTGAGGCAAGTGCTTCGCAGTCTCGGACTCCAGCTGCACCTAGGGCTTTCCCTCGCCCATCTGCTCAAAATGCCAAGTTCCGTCCGCCACAGAAAAAGCCTGCTGCTAAAACTGGGTTCCGTAAGGCTTATACAGTCGCTCTGCCAAAGGGAAATTCTGGTCAGAGCAGCTCCAGTGTTCCTCCCAGCAACATGCCTTGCTGGAACTGCAACAAGCCAGGCCATTGGTCCCGGAACTGCCCTTACCCTAAGAAGAATGTTAACCAAGGTGGCCGTCAGGGGCACGCTCATTATAACAGTATTGAGGAAATCCCTTCTGGTGAGGTGGTCACTGCTGGTAAGTTCCTAGTTGACCAACACCCTGCAGTGGTACTTTTTGATTCAGGTGCTTCGGATTCCTTTATCAGTCCTAAGTTTGCATCAAAGTTTGTACACAAATTGCATACTGTTGAAGGTGGGGGTTATTGCATTAGTGCAGCAAGTGAGAATATTTCCACAAATAAAGTAGTGGGGAATCTTGAGTTTGAGATAGAAGGGCGAAAGTATTCGCTTGCCTTAGTGGTTTTGCCGGGTTTAGGCATAGATGTTATTTTGGGCATGAATTGGATGAGTCAGAATGGGGTACTCATTGATACATCCACTTGGGTAGTTATGCTCAGAGATCCTATAGATCAAAAGGGTTTTCTAGCACAACTTCCCAGAAAAGTTGACTTGTCTGGTGAAGTTCATGCTGTGCAAGCAAAAGCGTTGTCTGAAATTCCCGTAGTGAGTGAGTTTCCTGACGTTTTTCCTGATGATTTGCCGGGACTCCCTCCAGATCAGGATGTGGAATTTAAAATCAAGCTATTGCCGGGCACGACACCCATCTCTAGGAGACCTTATAGGATGCCTCTGAATGAGCTAGCTGAACTTAAGGTGCAGTTGAATGAACTTTTGAAGAAGGGGTTGATTCGTCCTAGTTCGTCTCCGTGGGGATGCCCTGCTATCTTTGTGAAGAAGAAGGATCAGACCTTGTGGATGTGTGTAGATTATAGACCTCTGAATGCAGTCACTGTCAAAAATAAGTATCCTCTGCCACGTATCGATATCCTGTTCGATCAGTTATCCAAAGCTAAAGTCTTTTCCAAGATTGATCTGAGGTCTGGTTACCATCAGATTAAAATCCGTCCCGAAGATATTCCAAAAACAGCTTTTTCGACAAGATACGACCTTTATGAGTATCTTGTTATGTCTTTCGGCCTGACAAATGCCCCTGCACACTTCATGTGCTTGATGAATTCGGTGTTTATGCCCGAATTGGACAAGTTTGTGGTGGTGTTTATTGATGACATCTTGATATACTCTGAAAATGAGGAAGAACACGCTGAACACCTACGTATTGTCCTCACCAGACTGCGTGAACATCAACTGTATGCGAAGTTCAGTAAGTGTGAATTCTGGCTTCGTGAAGTACCTTTCCTTGGGCATGTGTTGTCCGATGGGGGAATTATGGTGGATCCCACCAAGGTACAGGAAGTATTGAATTGGAAGGCTCCTACTTCGGTTCATGAGGTCCGGAGTTTTCTTGGGTTGGCTGGCTATTATCGTCGTTTCATCCCGGATTTCTCCAAAATAGCCAAACCCATGACTCGGTTGCTGCAAAAAGACACCAGGTTTGTCTGGACTCCTGAGTGTGATGCGGCTTTTCACCAACTGCGAACCCTTCTAACCTCGGCTCCGGTTTTGGCACAACCGGACATCGAGAAACCATTTGATGTTTATTGTGATGCCTCCGACATAGGTTTGGGAGGCGTTTTGATGCAGGAAGGCTGAGTAATTGCATATACCTCGCGGCAACTTCGAAAGCATGAGGTGAATTATCCAACGCATGACTTAGAACTGGCTGCAGTTGTTCATGCTTTGAAAGTATGGCGGCATTATCTGCTGGGCAATGTCTGCAATATCTATACAGACCACAAAAGCCTCAAATACATCTTCACCCAACCCGAGCTAAATATGCGTCAGAGAAGATGGCTCGAGTTGATTAAGGATTATAATCTTCAAGTGCACTATCATCCAGGCAAGGCAAATGTGGTTGCGGACGCTTTAATCCATAAGTCTCATTGCCATTCCTTAGTTGAAACTGATTTTCATCGATCTCGCCTGTTACATCCGGTAGTCTTGTACAACATCACTGTCAGTGGTACTCTCAGAAACAAAATTATTGAGCTCCAAAAGACTGATCCGGGTATATTTCACATAAAACGGAAGATGAAAGAGGAAGAAACTAAGCATTTCAGGTTAGATGACGAAGGTGTGCTGTGGTTCAAGGATAGATTAGTGGTACCTAAGGACCGAGAGCTTAGAGATCAGATCCTATCCGAAGCACATTCGTCCAAGTTGTCCATCCATCCGGGTAGTAATAAGATGTATTATGACTTGAAGCCACTTTATTGGTGGACCAAGATGCGGAAAGAGATAGCTGCATATGTTGCTAGGTGTGACACCTGCTGTAGAGTGAAAGCTGTGCATATGAAAGCTGGGTTACTTCAGCCACTTTCTATCCCAGGTTGGAAATGGGAGGAGATAAGTATGGATTTCATTGTCGGACTTCCTCCCACTGTCAAAAATCATAACTCCATCTGGGTGATTGTGGATCGTTTGACCAAATCAGCTCACTTCATTCCAGTCAGAGTGGATTACCGTCCCACTGACTATGCTGAGTTGTACTTCAATCAGATAGTCCGGCTCCATGGGATACCTCGTACTATCGTATCCGATCGTGGTCCCCAGTTCACTGCTCGCTTTTGGGAACACTTGCATCACCTTCTGGGAACCAAATTAGTGAGAAGCTCTGCTTATCACCCCCAGACGTCTGGTCAGACAGAACGAGTTAACCAAATCTTGGAAGACCTGTTGCGGGCATGTGTAATATCATCAAGGGTTCTTGGGAAAAATGGTTACCTCTAGCAGAATTCTCGTACAATAATAGTTACCAAGAGAGTATTAAGATGGCCCCATTCGAAGCTTTGTATGGTCGTAAGTGTAGAACTCCACTAAACTGGGTAGAAGCTGGTGAAAGAAGGTATTATGGTATTGATTTTGTTCAGGAAGCTGAGGAACAAGTCCGTACCATCCAGAAACATATGGCTGCAGCCCAAGCTAGACAGAAAAGTTATGCTGATCGTCGTAGAAAACCACTCGAGTTTGAAGTTGGAGACTTCGTTTATCTGAAAGTTTCTCCAATGAAGAGTGTCCAACGTTTTGGTGTTAAGCGGAAACTTGCACCAATATACGTGGGTCCTTTCCAAATCATAGGCAAGAGTGGAGTTGTTGCATACAAAATCCAGTTACCTCCTGAAATGAGTGCCATATTCAACGTTTTCCATGTATCTCAGCTTAAAAAGTGTCTTCGAGTTCCGGAGGAACAAGTTCCTTTAGGAGATATCAGACTTGAATCCGACCTAACCTACGAAGAAAAGCCAGTCAGAGTGATTCAGGAACGAGTGACTAGAAGCAAAGTGGTTAAGTGGTATAAAGTGATGTGGAGTAATCAGGGTAGTGAGAGCGATGCTATGTGGGAAAGGGAAGATTATTTGCGGGATGGTTATAAGGAATTCTATGAAAAATGGTACGCTTTCCAAATCTCGGGACGAGATTTTTATAAGGGGGGAGGGCTGTAACACCTCAAGTGTTTAGTCCATAACTGCATTGCATTTGCATAGGCATAAGCATGCATCATTCATGTTTGTTGTTTTATGTGATGCAACACATGTGATTGTTTCTAGAAGTTTTGTTTGGGCTCATATCATGGATACTTGATAGTTGGTGTAACAAAAAGGTAGAGTAGCCAATTATGTCCCACAACACCTTAGTTATACTTAGGGTAACTCTTGGAGCAAGGTTCATGTTGATCAAAATTGCAAAAATGCCCTCCAAGAGATGGTTGACCACCATTTGGCCCTAGGATGATCTGGTTTGACCAATTAAAAAGTCTATCTTAGACACCTTGCATGGAGGAGCACCCTTAAACAAAGTTGTAGGGAATTTTATGGGGAACAAAAGTCTCAATATGACCATCTCATGAAATTGACCAGAACATGCTCAAAAGTGGCCCACAAGTCAGCCAGAGGAGTGGTCTCAATACTTAGAATTTTTCTAAGTCTGAAATTTGACCCTCCAGTTTTATTGAGGCCTACTTTAGGAGCTTGTAGTATGCAAACCAGGCCAAACCAGCTTCCACTCATATGGACAAACTTGTAGTTCTCATGTAGCTCTACAACATTGCCAACATCACCCAAGTTTGGTTCTCCATAGTTTATGAGTTATAGTGTCAAGAAGTTAGAGTTTCAGTCGGTTTTAACCACTGAAATCACATTTCAGTTTTACCGAACACCACTTGAGGTCACTGTATCTCATCCACTAAACCGAACCAGCTCGTGATGCCTTTTACAAACTTGTAGTACTCACATAGGTCTACAACTTTGTTAATTGGAGGTTCCACTGAAACGAGCTGGTTTAGAAGTTAATCACCTCCAAAGTCGCTCTGTCAGTCAATCTCGATGGCACCGTTCGCCTCGTTTCAGTTTCGTCAGAGAAGGGGGAGTGGCCGACCGGTCACAGGGCCTCGTCGACGCGTGGAGACGCGGTGGCGCCCGTACGCCGGCCCTGGCCCCACCGGTCAGACCACGGCGCCTTCAAGACCGCCACGACGCGTCGAGGCGGCCTCCATTGCTTCCCCCCTCCCTCTTCCAGTTTCAAAATGCCAGACCCGAGCCGCCATTGCCGCTCCACCTCCGGCAAGCTCGCGCGCGTGTTCCACTGCATCACCGGCCACCAAATCACGCCAGTTCCTCCGCCTCACCACCCTACACCTCCTCGACCCACCGGCGGCCTTGATTGAACTCAAGGTGAGCCACATTGCTACCTCCGCCATTCCCGAGAGGCCACCAGAGCTCCGCCATGGAGGCTCACCGTGGCCGGGGTAGCTCGGGCCTCTCTCCGTCTTCCCTTCCTACCTCAATAGCTCCGCCTAGCTGCAGTGAAGCTCGTACCGAGCTTAGCTGGGACCGTGCGGCCTCACCGGCGGCGGTACACCGCCACCCGACCCTCACCGGTCGCTGCTCGCGGTGACGAGTCCCTTCCACTCCAACCCAACCCCTCCTTCTTGCACGAATCGAAGCACCATGTGACGGAGAACGCGGGGGTGTGCTTGGTTTCCCGAGCGAGCTCTCCTCCGACGAGCTTGAGCTCGTCGGAGCTCGCGGTTCGCCGCCCCCTCTGCTCTCGGTCACCGACCTCGGGGCCCCGCATGTCAGCGCCGCCCGCGGGCGGGAGTCTGTGCGGGCCGCGCGCGCGTCATGGGCCGCGCCATTCCCGGGCCGGCCCAGTTTCGAATTGAAATTTATTTCATTTAATTATTTTGTCACAGAATTTGTGGTAGTTTGGAAATTATAGATCTAGGGTTGTACTTGCTCAAAAATCATGAGATAAATTTTGTTATGATCTACATGATGTGTAGTATTTTAGAAAAATATAGATCTGGTATGTGATGTTTAAATTCTGGGAGAATTAAATAGATCTTTTAAATGTGTTTTGAAATGCATGCAAATTTGTTAAATGTATAACTTAAGCTGTAGTATCCCAAAAATTATGAAATTTGGTGGGTAGGTTACTTTATACTTTCCCTAGCTCTGGTAAAAATTTGGGCATTAGTTCTTAAGTAATTTTCAAGTTATAAGGCTATCTTGTTATTCTAGGAAATAATTAAATGAATTTTAGTAATTTTTCTACATGTGCAATGTTCTTGTAACTTTTTGGAGCATGTCTTGGTACCCTAAAGTGTCCAAGAAAATTATGAAATCTGTTGTTTGATACATTTCAATATGATTTATTAATTATACAAAAATCAGCCTTTTTGGACTTGTGAATTTGTATAGGGAGTTCCTATGAATAGAATTTGTTCAAATTTTTACAGTTGTCTCTTTTTGGGTCAGAGAGTCCCCTGTAATTCTTGTAGAATTTTAGGAACAATTTACTTATATGTTTAAAATTCCACCTAATTAATTAAGTAAATTAAAAAATGAGTATAAATAAATATTCTAGGTGGGCACACCTTACTTTCTGGTGTTTTTGTAACCCATGTGAACTTTTGGTGACATTAATTTGGTCTTAGGGGACTTTGGCCACATCAATAAATATTTAATCATTGCAATTTTAGGTTTTCTGGACAGCTGGTAGTATTTCTAAGTTTGACCTTTGATAAAAATGGTTGCTGGAAAACTTGTAAATACCAAAGTTGTAGTAAACTTGATAAAATAGCTTGTGTCAAAATTTGGGGGCATTTGGCTTAATAGTTTGAGAGTTATTGCTGTTTAAAGTGGCAGTCCAGAATCTGCTACTCTCTGTTTAGAGAGAACAGATTCTGGAACTTGTGAAATTTGACATGGAAAACTTAGAAGTTTGAGGTTGAGGTCTGAAAATGAATTGTAGTGCATTTCTTAGGCTTTCCAGATTGTCTTAGATCATATCTTTTGGAATTGGAAATCTCTAGTTATGTTAAAAACAAGTAGCCGCTGTCCAGAATGTTTACTGTGGTATTTGCTGATTAGATGTGGTGTGGTATTCTGAGAAATGCTATTCTTGTAATTGTTAGGTGTTAGGGCCTTAACGGAAGAAGAGCAGCTTTATCTTAGGTTAAGTAGATTAGGTGAGTACTTCTCTACCGGAGAGGAAATTTGCACCTACTCTTTGGAGTGGTTTGAATAGAGCTTTAAAATTGTTGTAATGCATTTCATCCCGAGCATACTGCATCTTTCATTATGCATCCATGAGATTTATTATGCACTCATGCAATAGGTGTTCCGGAGGGGGTAACACTCCTCGAATTCGAACAAGTGGTACCAGAGGAGATCCAGAACCCGCCGGAACCAGCAGAGGAACCAACCGGCGGAGAAGCTTCCGAAGAAGACCTTCCTGAGTGCCCGGACCACAGGCCTGCAACCTTTCTCAAAGGCAAGCCCCGGTGCATGCTGAACCCATCATTTTATAAATATATCTTGAGTACTTTTAATTGTTTATTGCATTAAGTTCTAGGAGTTATATGAAAACACTTGCTGCATTGTACCTGTCCTTGTCCAGATATCGTACTTAAATCCTATATTAGGTTTAGGCACGTGTCAATGCTTAGCCCTGCTTAGTACGGTAGAAGTCGGGTGATTTCCGGTCATCCACGAGATATAGGACTGGGTCGCGAGTGGCTTATGGCTATCGTGATGGAACCATGCTTTAAAATGAAATTGAGACCGGTCGGGAGTTCGATGGTACAGCCGCAAGACACTTCACGTCTTGGGTGTGGAGCCATGCCCGTCTGAGTCGTTTAAGGACCGATTCGATGTACGTCCTTGAGTCATGTTGAACACAGTCTAACACTTAGTTGGCCGGATAAGTCGTTCCGACCGCGAAGCCGAGTAATGTGATTCAGGCCGGGAATCGAATGGTAGGTTGCTTCTTGGAGGAGAGAAAGGATGTGCTTGGGGACATTGGCGTGAGACCAAGGGGGGTTAGAGTCCCTATCACCTGGCAGAGTGTCGCCCTTGGGGTCGCGACATCATTCGGACCCGCGATTCCTGAATCATACGAAAGGTGGCTTGTGCGACCCTGGCAGGGGCCTGCGCGGTGAGTGTTAGAAATACCCCTCCAGCTGGATAGGAATTCGATTCGAATCGCCGTCGCTCCCGGTTAGTGAGCACTTGACTTGAGCAGCGGCAACGTAGATCTCATTAATTGAACAGATGGTTAAGTGAATGATACAATGTTGCCACAATTTATACCTGCTATGGAAGTAATGTTAATAATTGTTTGCTGATAATCAAGTGCATGTTTAGTACAGGTGCTAAGATAGATGACAGGTAAATGCTAAAAATCACTGCTAGTACAGGTTATAAGAGTTTCAACTACTTATGCCTTTATGCAAAATGTGGTGTCAGCTAGCCTCTTGTGTAAGCCTTGCATAATCCTTGGTGTCATATTATTTCTGGTTTATGACGGGTAAGTCTAGCTGAGTACATTCCAGTACTCAGGGTTTATTTCCCCCTGTTGCAGATGATATGCTGTATCAAGGCTTCTGCAAGTCGTGTCTCCACCCTACGGGTGATGATGACTAGATCACTAGGGCGTGATCGTCTTTATGTACTTTCCTCATGCTTTTGCGGGTTGTCGATCAACAAGACTGGCAATAGTTAATCAACTGGTGTGTGTGTGTTATGCTTCCGCTACTTTCCAAACTTGGTTTGTAATATTTGCAACTCCGTGGTGTAAACTTATTCGGAACTACTTGTGAAATGTAACGTATGATGTGTATGTTGAATGATGCGATCCTGGTTGTAAGCAGTTTGGTTTGAAATCCTTCGTGGTTTCGATTGACTACCGGGATTATATGGGCTCAAGTTTGAAAATTTGAGCGCTTCGGTGCTCGTTTTCGTACTTGAGCTCTTATAATTTGGTCGGTTCTGTTCCAATCAATGTCATCACTATCATAAGAGCTTGAGTCTTCCTCACTTGATGATTCGATCTTGGATTTGCCCTTGGATGTGGTGGCTTTGAATGCCACACTCTTCTTCTTCTCATCATCTTTCTTCTCATTTTCTTTCTTCTTCTTCTTGACCAACTCATCCTTCTCATCATCTTCTCTATATGAATCATCGGTCATCACTTCTTGAAATATTTGTTGAGGAGTTGAATCCTTCAATGTAGTCCTCACTAGCACGGTGATCAATGTATCAAACCTCTTGGGCAAGCTTCTCAAGAACTTCATAGAGAATTAGTTGTCCTTGACTTCCTCACCAAGTGCCTTGAGCTCATTGACAGTGACTTGCAATCTATGAAACATCTCCGGTACACTCTCATCATCTTGCATCTTAAAGCTTGAAAATTTTTCTTGCAAGATATATGCTTTAGCGGTCTTTGTGCCTTCGGTGCCCTCAAATGTTTCTTCTAGCTTGGCCCAAGCATCATGTGCAACTTCTATGTTTTTCACTTGCTCAAATATTGTCACGGAACCTCTTAATTATGATGGCCCACAAGTACACGTCATTGCCATAATGACCTCTGACAGTCGTACTTATGTTCACCATAACTTAAAAGGCCTGCTTTCCTCCGAACAGGATCCAATCACAGGAGTATTGCAATATTACAACAGTTTATTCAAAATATTCAACAGAGTAAAGTAGCGGAAGTCTTACAATAATATAGATTACAAACCAGTTTTCAAACTTCAAACCTTATGTAACATTATTACAAACCATTAGTAGAGAAGTATCGGTAGTAACTTTATTACATCACACAAGCGAGATGCCTTGCCCAAAGGCCACACAATCTACTCGTCATCACTGTCTTCACCCACGACGGTCATGCAACAAGGCTCGAAGCAGACTTGTTCATGAACCGCACCTGCAACAAGGGGTTAACAAACCCTGAGTACGAGAGTACTCAACAAGACTTACCCGACTAAGACAAAGACTCTAAGGGCATGCTAGCTTTAGGGAATCATGGTACGGGTAATCAAGAATCAAATCTTCTTTTGCAGAAAAGCTTACTAAGGTAAGTCCTTATCTTCAATATTTTATTTTTACCATTGATGGTTCATTAACCAATTCTAGGTGATCCTAATCTAGATCAAAGTAATTATCATCAAAACCTTTCTCATTCTTTCTTTCAATTCCAGTTCTTAACTACGATGTAAGTCAGGCGATCGAGTCTCCATAACCGAGGAGCAACGACGATTCGAACCGATTATACCCAGCTGGGGATCCCTAACATCACGACATATGTAGAACCGAATCTGCATATATCAACCCTCATTTAGATCTCCCAAAACCAGAACGTGTCCATCGCCACCCGAGAGTACAGTACTCCTCGAACCCGGCCCGATTCTAGCCCCGAGGGTACACGCTACTCTCGCCATCTCTCCACTCCCAGTGCGAGGTTAGACGTTCTCGTAATGGAATCACCAACATTTTGGGCTTACCCAAGGCATGAGGCTAGTTGCAAAGTCTCGAACACAACAGGCTTACAACGAACGGACCTTAACTGACAAGGCGGAAACAATACATTGAGACTCCTTTCCCAATGCATGTTAGCAGTGGCCAAACCACCCGCCCGATCTTTCAAGTTCATTCTCATATTTCAATATTCATTCGATATGCCGTCATGGCTATGTAAACATTTCATTTAAAAGCTTAACTTCTAAGCATAGCGAAGCATACTACGCATTTTTAGTAAAAACAGGTATCAAGGTTGATATCGCAATAATCAAGGATGATAATGCAGCAATTAGGTTATCACTCAACTCCTAATTACTTAATGCAATAAACCATAATATAAATAATAAAACATTTGTAAAAATTCAAGGTAGGGTTTAAATGCACTGGGGCTTGCCTTGCTCGGACACGACGACCGACTCAAACTCGAGGACTCCACCGTCTGGTCCGGAACCCACCGACAATCGCTCTTCTCCGGAAGCTTGATCGACGACTTCGGCTTCTTCGAAAGCGGAGACTACACGAATACATAACATGCTTTAACATGATGCTCGATGATAAACATGATGCTTGATGATAACATGCGACGAGTTACGACTTGAGTACAACTTACTTCTACGGTACAGTCGCAAACAGAAAGCATACTAACTAGTAGCGACGATTCCAGCGATACCAGCTTTTAACCTAACAAGTTACTAACGAGCTCAAACATGAAATTAAGGTGCCAAAGATCACCAAAGGGTAGTGACCTAAGGACATCACTCAATCAAAAGGGCACACAACACTTAAAGTTCTCAAATTAACATTTATTTATTATTTAAATAATTAGGGCATAATTAGAAGTTGATCAAATTTTACCTAATCAAGCTCAAACTTTTTCTATGGGTTAAGAATGATTTATAACAGTGTTATAATAAATTTCATAATTTTTGGATTAATAAATTAATTATTAAAATTCTAAAAAGTTGCATTTAATCTTTAATGAAACTAATTAATTCTACTGCACAAAGTATTCAAATTTATGATTTAACATTTTTCCTAGATAGTTTATACATTGAGAAGCTTACACAAAAATTTTCATAAATTTTGGAACTCTACACAATTTTTAATGAAATAAACAAATAACTACACTATTCATTTATTTGTAAAAGAAAAACAAAAACGAAATCAGAACCGGGTCGATCTCCTCCTTCCCTCCGGTCCGGCCCAGACGAGCGGCCCGCTCGCGCGCGCCCGTGCTCGCGCTCGCGCTCAGCCCAGCGACGCGGCCTGCCTCGCGCGCGCGCCGGCTCTCTCTCTCTCTCTCGCTGACGCCACGGACCCACTTGTCATCTTCCTCCTCCCGCTCGCCCGCTCGCTCCCGCGTGCCCGTGCGCTCGCCCGCGGTAACCGGCCGGTGACCGAAGCCTCGGTCGACAAACCGACCCTACCATCACCATCTACACCACCCCACGATTCCGTTTTGCTACTAAACACTCTGGCTCGAGCTCCGGCGACAACTCACCGACGACGGTGGCGGCTCGACAACCACGGTGACCGGCGACTCAACGGTACAACGCGGTAGCGGTTAAATTAGTGCGAGGAAAACGATCAGGAGCTCACAGCGGTGATGATGGCGGTCTCGGGGAGGACAGAGAGGAGCCGGAGTGGCCTGGCCACGGGAAGGCGACGATGGCGGTGCTCCGACCGGAGTTGGGCACGGGAGCGGGAGGCTGTGGTGATCTAGGCGGAGTTAAGCTCGCTCGGGTGGTTCACGAGGTGCGCGAGGATGAGGCGGAGCTAATGGTGCGGTTGGCGTGGCTGGAGGTGGCTCGACGGCGGTAGCGGCGAGCGGCGGAGCTGCGGTGGCGGCGGTGGCAAAAACGGGGAAAACAAAAATCGTCACTGTGAGCTCGACGTATTTATAAACGATGGTCGCTGCTACAGAGCTGGAATGTTCACGCCATCGCGCTGGCGCTCCCGACCGCGCGCGAAGGGTCTGGACGGCCACGGCGGCTCGCCGGCGCCCATACCGCGCGGTGGTCGGCGGTGATTGGCCCCACACTGTAGCACTCCCCCCCCTAAATTTTGAATTTTCAAACTGTTTTCTCAAATTACTCTCAAATTCATGTAACAACTTGAAAAACTTCCAATCTATGAAATCTTCAGAATTTCAAGCTCTACAAGTTTTGTATTGAACACTTTTTCAAATTATAACTGGATTTTGAAATTTGAGTTTAAACTCAAAAGGGGACACATTTTTGGGATTTGGAAATTTAGAAATTACTTTTGATTTTACATTGAAACTTAAAAATCTCCAAACATCAAAGTTGTATATCTTGACCAGACCTACAACTTTTCTGTTCAAAACTTTTTCAAATTCAGCCTCCATTTTGAAATCTTAGTTTGGGGACAAAAATGAATTAAAACTGAAATTTGTTTATTTTCAAAATTGCTCCACATTTTCCAACTTTAAAAACTCAAAACACCAGAGTTGTAGCCCTTGAAAAGTTCTACAAACTTGGTTTTGAACTTTTTCCCAAATTTTGCTTAGATTTTGAATTATTTCAAAAGGGGTAAAACAGGGTTTTGAAATTTAGGGTTTTCGGGGAAATTTTAAATTGGAATTTGTTGCTACTTTGATTTGTGATTACTTAGTGATCAAAACCTCACCCAAGGGCATCATTTGGACCAACATAACATGGTTGACCAAATGCCACTCTTGGTTGACCAATTAGCTTTTGAAATCCTTTTACATTTCTCCCCAGATTTGAATTTAAATTTGAATCGGAAAACTCGTGACAAGTTTTGGGACTCCAATTCAAACTCAAATTTGGAGCTTCATTTTAGATGTTGCACTTGAGCTCATACCCTACACTTGACACTAGTGTGCAACACAGTCGCACACCTCAAATTACGCAGGGCATGGACTAAGTATTTGCGGTGGCATTCGAAATTAGGGTTTTCGGGTTCGGAGCACACCACTGAGAAACACATTCAATCTAGATAAGTAAACTCGTTTTAGTTGATGCATAACAAGTTTAACCTAACAGGGATGCTTTGCAATGCATTATGATGACATGGCAGATTAATTAGCACTATAACACCCGGGGTGTTACAGCCCTTCCCCCTTAAAGAAATCTCGCCTCGAGATTTAAAGCCTTGAGTTAAGTAATGGAAAAGGAAACATGTCAAGCAAACACGTCCAAGACTTGTCTACAAAACAGGTAGGGGTTTTCTGCATTACAAAGATTTTAAAAGATAGGTTACAGTTTAAAGAAGAAATTGCAACCTAGATAGAAGCAAGGAACTCCAGGAAATTCTCCAATAGGTAATCCTCCGATTCCCAGGTGGCTTCCTCTTCTAAATGTTGATTCCACTGTATTCTGTACCATTTAGTTGTTCTACTGCGGGTAACACGATCTTTTTGATCCAAAACTCGGACAGGATGTTCAGAATATGTCAAATCCGGTTCAAGTTCAACTCCCTCAACATCAACCACTTGATCATGTACTTGTAGACACTTCTTCATTTGTGATACATGAAATACATTGTGCACGGCTGACAGTTGTTCAGGCAACTTTAACTTGTATGCCACCTTTCAAAATTGTTGAATGATTTGAAAAGGACCAATATAACGTGGTGCGAGTTTGCCTTTGACTCCAAATCTGCTAACTCCTTTCATGGGTGATACTTTTAGATAAACATAATCCCCTACTCGGAATACCAAAGGTCTACGCCTTTTATTAGCATAACTCTTTTGTCTGGACTGAGCAACTTTCAAATTATTCTGGATCTGTCGAACTTTTTCTTCTGTTTGTTTCACAAGATCAACACCGAAAAACCATCTTTCTCCCGGTTCTGACCAATTCAATGGAGTTCTGCATCTGCGGCCATACAATGCCTCAAACGGTGCCATTTTGATACTCTCTTGATAACTATTATTGTAAGAGAATTCTGCTAACGGTAACCACTCATCCCAAGTGTCTGAATAATTAAGTGCACATGACCTTAACATATCTTCTAGAATTTGATTGACCCTTTCAGTCTGACCACTTGTCTGTGGATGATAAGCGGTACTGTGCAAAAGTTCTATACCCAGGGACTCATGTAGGTGTCTCCAAAATTTGTTAACAAACTGCGTACCTCTATCTGATACAATGGTCTTTGGTACCCCATGAAGGCTCAGGATTCGTGCAATATAAATTCTTGCATAAGTTATAGCAGAATAGTCCACCTTAACTGGAATAAAATGAGATGACTTTGTCAGCCGGTCCACAATGACCCAAATTGAATCGAAGCCTCTTGAGGTCTTAGGTAACCCAGTAATGAAATCCATACTGATATCTTCTCATTTCCAGGATGGAATGGGCAAGGGTTGTAACATTCCTGCCGACTTCAGGTGTACTGCCTTCACTTTACAACAAGTGTCACATCTGGCAACATATTTGGCGATCTCAATTTTCATTTTGGTCCACCAGAATTGCTGTTTCAAATCTTGATACATCTTATTACTCCCTGGATGCATAGAAAACCTTGTCCTATGTGCTTCATCAAGAATAAGTCGACGTAACTCTGGAACCTTTGGAACCACTAGCCGGTTCTTAAACCACAACACATCTGCATCATCAATACAAAAATCTGTCGGTTGACCAGTTCTAACTTTTTCTTTGATGTGAGTTACTCCGGAATTCTTTCTCTGAGCAGACACAATCTGATCTTTGATTGTTGATTCCACTGTGACATTAGTCAACTGACCTTGTGGAACTATTTCAACATTCAACCTTTCCAATTCATAACACAAACTGTAATCCATTGGCTTCACAGTCGTACAATTGCAATGATTCTTTCTACTGAGTGCATCAGCAACTACATTCGCTTTTCCAGGGTGATAGTGTACTTCTAAATCATAGTCCTTTATTAACTCAAGCCACCTTCTTTGCCTCATATTCAATTCTGACTGAGTAAAGATATACTTTAGGCTCTTGTGATCTGTATACATGTGGCAAGTATTACCTAACAAGTAATGACGCCAGATTTTTAATGCATGAACCACAGCTGCTAGTTCAAGATCATGTGTCGGATAATGCTCTTCATGGCGCTTCAACTGTCTCGAGGCATAAGCAATGACTCTGCCTTCTTGCATCAATACACAACCAAGGCCAATACCCGAGGCATCACAGTAAACATCAAATGGCTTTTCTATATCTGGTTGTGCCAAAACTGGAGCAGTTGTCAATGACTTCTTTAAAATTCTAAAAGCTTTCTCACATTCTGGAGACCATATGAACTTAGTTTGATTCTTCAACAACTCTGTGATTGGCTTGGCTACCTTTGAAAAGTCAGGTATGAATCGACGGTAATAACCCGCCATTCCCAGAAAACTTCGGACTTCATGAACTGAGATTGGTGGTTTCCAATTCAGAATATCTTCCACTTTGCCAGGATCTACTGCTACTCCTTCGGCTGACAACACATGTCCTAAGAATTGCACTTCTCTTAACCAAAACTCACATTTACTGAACTTGGCATACAGTTGATGATCTCTCAGACGAGTCAGAACAACTCTAAGATGCTCAACATGCTCTTCTTCACTTTTGGAGTATACCAGAATATCATCAATAAAAACAACCACAAACTTGTCAAGTTCCGGCATGAAAACTGAATTCATCAGATACATGAAATGTGCCGGTGCATTAGTGAGGCCAAAAGACATAACTAGGTACTCATACAGTCCATATCTGGTGGTGAATGCAGTCTTTGGGATATCTTCAGGTCAAATCTTGATTTGATGGTACCCTGATCGAAGATCGATCTTGGAAAATACCTTTGCCCCCGCAAGCTGATCAAAGAGTAGATCAATGCGCAGCAACGGATATTTATTCTTAATGGTTACTTCATTCAGCGGTCGATAGTCAACACACATCCTTAAAGTCTGATCTTTCTTCTTGACAAAAGAGCTGGACATCCCCATGGTGAGGAACTGGGTCTAATAAAACCTTTGTCACGTAACTCTTGCAATTGATCCTTAAGTTCTGCCAATTCATTGGGTGACATTCTGTAAGCTCTCCGGGATATTGGGGCAGTACCCGGTTTTAACTCAATCACAAACTCTACATCTCTGTCTGGTGGCAGACCTGGTAGTTCATCTGGAAACACATCTGGAAATTCACAGACTACCGGTATATCACAAATTTCCTGTACTGAAGTTGCACATATCCTTTCAACTGTTCTCTTTGGGATAGGAAGTTGGATAAGAAGATGAGATTTATTATCTGGCAGGTTCAACCTTATAGTTCTGTGCAGTGCATCTATAAGGGCTCCTCTTTGGTACATCCAATTCATACCCAGGATTACATCTATATCCTGTTTCTGTAATATTATCATTGAGGTAGGGAATATATGCCCACCTAACTCTATCGGTACATCACGTACCATCTCCTTAGTACACAGTCGTCCCCCGGGCGACTGGATAAAGAAATCCTCTTGTGTTCCCATAATTGGAATGTCATACTTAACAACAAAGGTGCGATTTATGAATGTATGCGATGCACCTGAATCAAATAACAGTACTGCTGGATGATTAGCAACAGGGAACATACCCATCATAACAGGTTCTCCCTCTGGGATTGCACTTGCTTGAGTGTAGAATACACGTCCGGTCTTCTTCTTCTCACCCTTACCCTTCTGAACATTCAGACTATTATTCTTGCTCTGAGGTTGTTGCTGTTGTGGTACGGGAGCTCTGGGATAATTGGGATTGTACTGCCTTGGATACGGGCAGTCCTTGGAAAAGTGGCCTGGCTTTCCACAGTTGTAGCAGGGAAAGTTATGGGTTACTGGAGTCTGGTTTCGAATACCAGGGGCATTCGGCTGCTGTGGATATTGCGGAATTGCGGCAGGATGGAAAAACGTCTGCGACTGAGCTTGGTATTGCGGTGGACGATAAGTTGGGCAAAAATGGTTCTGAGGGTGATAAACAAACTTCTGGCGTTTCTTAATGCCGCCAGACGGACTTGAAAACACTGGCTTCTTTTTCTTCGACTCCTTGTGCAGTCGGGACTTCTCTTCTAACGCAATAGCCACATTGACTATCTCATGGTAAGTGGCATTATAGCAGGTGACTAATGCTTCCTGGATTCTGGTACTCAAACCTCTCATAAAACAACTCTTCTTCTTTGCATCGGTGTTCACATATTCAGCTGCATACTGGGACAGATGATTAAATTTGCCCACATATTGTAGAACTGTCTGGTTCCCTTGCTTCAGCGAGAGAAACTCCTCTAGCTTCATGGCCATGACACCATCTGGGATATAATGTGCTCTAAAGGCTTCACGAAACTCCTGCCAAGTGACACGGTGGCCAGCAGGCCGTGCGGCGACCAGATTCGCCCACCACGCCCCTGCGGCACCTCTGAGCTGCTGTGCTGCAAACACAGGCTTCTAGTGCTCTGTGCATTGTAAAAGTTCAAACTTCTGCTCCATGGTACGGAGCCAGTCATCCGCCTCTAATGGCTCATCTGCCTTTGAGAACACTGGTGGTCGGGTATCAGTGAAATCCACATAAGTGGTTTCCCCTCCATTGTTACGGCCTCGACGACCCTGATTCCCATTCTGATTCTGATTCTGAGCCAACAGGGTAGTGGCATTAACCAGTGCGGCAATAGCTTCTGCCAAGGTGGGTGGAAACGGTGGGGGATTCGGATTATGGTCCCCTTCCTGGGAAGTTCCAGTACCGTCCATCTGTTGTACACAAACCATATTTATTTACATCGCTTTATTGAATTAAAAAGCAGTTAAGACAAAACTTGTATACAAACACAAACTTATCTTACATTATTTCATTACAAACTTGCTCACAAGCAAGAAACTACCCACTAAGGTTCTTAGAAAGCATGAAATACTACTATATTACACAACCATCCATGTCGACCCTTCACTCATCATCATCGCTGATCACGATCACTTCATCCTCATTCTCTGGAGCACTTGCACCAGTGACATGACTTGCATCATCCCCACTTTCCATCATGGGTTCATCTTCTTCCGGATCTTCTTCATTGTCCTCTCCAACAGGAACAACTACGGCACCGACATCATCTTCTACTGCCTGGGGCTGATGATTGGGATTCATCAGATCATTTTGCCTATGGACTTCCTCATGCAGAACTATGTTGTACTGCTCCAGGTGTGTCACATAAAGCTCCAACTCACGAACACGAGCCCTGGCTTCTGTCTCCTTTTCCAGAGACTCATTCTGGAACTGTTTCCAAAAACGCATGTTGCGCTTCAGTCGCTCTACTTCTGATGTGAGCCTTGCAACCTCTGATTCCGAATCCAGGTTCGGATTACGGCTACTACTTGCTCCATCAACTCTGACGGCCAACTGATGACGTGGCACTCCTTGCGGACCCGTTTTCTTGCGAGGAGTCGTCTTCACACGTGTCATCCTAAAGCAAGATAGAATTAGGACGATAAGAACAGATAGGAGGGATCTAAAGGTTAGCATGAATAGGATTGAACCTTACTTAACCCAAACCACTTTAAAAGGGAAGGTAACTTAAGCAGGTTAATTAAACATGATGCATGCATCGTACTTACGATCTAACAGAAAGATTTAAGTAACACATGCAATCTTTATAACATAGGGCACTATACATGATACTTCACTACGAAGCTTTCAAATATGAGCTAAGGAAACTATAAAATAGATTAAGATAAGCAAAAGCAATTTGGACCCAAAATATCAGTATTAAGTTTGTTGACCCAAATCATTTTGAAGTTTTGCAAAGTAATACTACAATAACTCGAGTGATTATGCTCTGGTACCAGCTGTCACAGAACCTCTTAATTATGATGGCCCACAAGTACACGTCATTGCCATAATAACCTCTGACAGTCGTACTTATGTTCACCATAACTTAAAAGGCCTGCTTTCCTCCGAACATGATCCAATCACAGGAGTATTGCAATATTACAACAGTTTATTCAAAATATTCAACAGAGTAAAGTAGCGGAAGTCTTACAATAATATAGATTACAAACCAGTTTTCAAACTTCAAACCTTATGTAACATTATTACAAACCATTAGTAGAGAAGTATCGGTAGTAACTTTATTACATCACACAAGCGAGATGCCTTGCCCAAAGGCCACACAATCTACTCGTCATCACTGTCTTCACCCACGACGGTCATGCAACAAGGCTCGAAGCAGACTTGTTCATGAACCGCACCTGCAACAAGGGGTTAACAAACCCTGAGTACGAGAGTACTCAACAAGACTTACCCGACTAAGACAAAGACTCTAAGGGCATGCTAGCTTTAGGGAATCAAGGTACGGGTAATCAAGAATCAAATCTTCTTTTGCAGAAAAGCTTACTAAGGTAAGTCCTTATCTTCAATATTTTATTTTTACCATTGATGGTTCATTAACCAATTCTAGGTGATCCTAATCTAGATCAAAGTAATTATCATCAAAACCTTTCTCATTCTTTCTTTCAATTCCAGTTCTTAACTACGATGTAAGTCAGGCGATCGAGTCTCCATAACCGAGGAGCAACGACGATTCGAACCGATTATACCCAGCTGGGGATCCCTAACATCACGACATATGTAGAACCGAATCTGCATATATCAACCCTCATTTAGATCTCCCAAAACCAGAACGTGTCCATCGCCACCCGAGAGTACAGTACTCCTCGAACCCGACCCGATTCTAGCCCCGAGGGTACACGCTACTCTCGCCATCTCTCCACTCCCAGTGCGAGGTTAGACGTTCTCGTAATGGAATCGCCAACATTTTGGGCTTACCCAAGGCATGAGGCTAGTTGCAAAGTCTCGAACACAACAGGCTTACAACGAATGGACCTTAACTGACAAGGCGGAAACAATACATTGAGACTCCTTTCCCAATGCATGTTAGCAGTGGCCAAACCACCCGCCCGATCTTTCAAGTTCATTCTCATATTTCAATATTCATTCGATATGCCGTCATGGCTATGTAAACATTTCATTTAAAAGCTTAACTTCTAAGCATAGCGAAGCATACTACGCATTTTCAGTAAAAACAGGTATCAAGGTTGATATCGCAATGATCAAGGATGATAATGCAGCAATTAGGTTATCACTCAACTCCTAATTACTTAATGCAATAAACCATAATATAAATAATAAAACATTTGTAAAAATTCAAGGTAGGGTTTAAATGCACCGGGGCTTGCCTTGCTCGGACACGACGACCGACTCAAACTCGAGGACTCCACCGTCTGGTCCGGAACCCACCGACAATCGCTCTTCTCCGGAAGCTTGATCGACGACTTCGGCTTCTTCGAAAGCGGAGACTACACGAATACATAACATGCTTTAACATGATGCTCGATGATAAACATGATGCTTGATGATAACATGCTACGAGTTACGACTTGAGTACAACTTACTTCTACGGTACAGTCGCAAACAGAAAGCCTACTAACTAGTAGCGACGATTCCAGCGATACCAGCTTTTAACCTAACAAGTTACTAACGAGCTCAAATATGAAATTAAGGTGCCAAAGATCACCAAAGGGTAGTGACCTAAGGACATCACTCAATCAAAAGGGCACACAACACTTAAAGTTCTCAAATTAACATTTATTTATTATTTAAATAATTAGGGCATAATTAGAAGTTGATCAAATTTTACCTAATCAAGCTCAAACTTTTTCTATGGGTTAAGAATGATTTATAACAGTGTTATAATAAATTTCATAATTTTTGGATTAATAAATTAATTATTAAAATTCCAGAAATTTGCATTTAATCTTTAATGAAACTAATTAATTCTACTGCACAAAGTATTCAAATTTATGATTTAACATTTTTCCTAGATAGTTTATACATTGAGAAGCTTACACAAAAATTTTCATAAATTTTGGAACTCTACACAATTTTTAATGAAATAAACAAATAGCTACACTATTCATTTATTTGAAAAAGAAAAAGAAAAACGAAATCAGAACCGGGCCGATCTCCTCCTTCCCTCCGGTCCGGCCCAGACGAGCGGCCCGCTCGCGCGCGCCCGCGCTCGCGCTCGCGCTCGGCCCAGCGACGCGGCCCAGCAGCGCGGCCTGCCTCGCGCGCGCGCCGGCTCTCTCTCTCTCTCGCTGACGCCACGGACCCACTTGTCATCTTCCTCCTCCCGCTCGCCCGCTCGCTCCCGCGTGCCCGCGCGCTCGCCCGCGGTAACCGGCCGGTGACCGAAGCCTTGGTCGACAAACCGACCCTACCATCATCATCTACACCACCCCACGATTCCGTTTTGCTACTAAACACTCTGGCTCGAGCTCCGGCGACAGCTCACCGACGACGGTGGCGGCTCGACAACCACGGTGACCGGCGACTCGACGGTACAACGCGGTAGCGGTTAAATTAGTGCGAGGAAAATGATCAGGAGCTCACAGCGGTGATGATGGCGGTCTTGGGGAGGACGGAGAGGAGCCGGAGTGGCCTGGCCACGGGAAGGCGACGATGGCGGTGCTCCGATCGGAGTTGGGCACGGGAGCGAGCGGCTGTGGTGATCTAGGCGGAGTTAAGCTCGCTCGGGTGGTTCACGAGGTGCGCGAGGATGAGGCGGAGCTAATGGTGTGGTTGGCGTGGCTGGAGGTGGCTCGACGGCGGCAGCGGCGAGCGGCGGAGCTGCGGTGGCGAAAACGGGGAAAACAAAAATCGTCACTGTGAGCTCGACGTATTTATAAACGATGGTCGCTGCTACAGAGCTGGAATGTTCACGCTGTCGCGCTGGCGCTCCCGACCGCGCGCGAAGGGTCTGGACGGCCATGGCGGCTCGCCAGCGCCCATACCGCGCGGTGGTCGGCGGTGATTGGCCCGACACTGTAGCACTCCCCCCCAAATTTTGAATTTTCAAACTGTTTTCTCAAATTACTCTCAAATTCATGTAACAACTTGAAAAACTTTCAATCTATGAAATCTTCAGAATTTCAAGCTCTACAAGTTTTGTATTGAACACTTTTTCAAATTATAACTGGATTTTGAAATTTGAGTTTAAACTCAAAAGGGGACACATTTTTGGGATTTGGAAATTTAGAAATTACTTTTGATTTTACATTGAAACTTCAAAATCTCCAAACATCAAAGTTGTATATCTTGACCAGACCTACAACTTTGCTGTTCAAAACTTTTTCAAATTCAGCCTCCATTTTGAAATCTTAGTTTGGGGACAAAAATGAATTAAAACTGAAATTTGTTTATTTTCAAAATTGCTCCACATTTTCCACTAAAACTTTAAAAACTCAACACACCAAAGTTGTAGCCCTTGAAAAGTTCTACAAACTTGGTTTTGAACTTTTTCCCAAATTTTGCTTAGATTTTGAATTATTTCAAAAGGGGTAAAACAGGGTTTTGAAATTTAGGGTTTTCGGGGAAATTTTAAATTGGAATTTGTTGCTACTTTGATTTGTGATTACTTAGTGATCAAAACCTCACCCAAGGGCATCATTTGGACCAACATAACATGGTTGACCAAATGCCACTCTTGGTTGACCAATTAGCTTTTGAAATCCTTTTACATTTCTCCCCAGATTTAAATTTAAATTTGAATCGGAAAACTCGTGACAAGTTTTGGGACTCCAATTCAAACTCAAATTTGGAGCTTCATTTTAGATGTTGCACTTGAGCTCATACCCTACACTTGACACTAGTGTGCAACACAGTCGCACACCTCAAATTACGCAGGGCATGGACTAAGTATTTGCGGTGGCATTCGAAATTAGGGTTTTTGGGTTCGGAGCACACCACTGAGAAACACATTCAATCTAGATAAGTAAACTCGTTTTAGTTGATGCATAACAAGTTTAACCTAACAGGGATGCTTTGCAATGCATTATGATGACATGGCAGATTAATTAGCACTATAACACCCGGGGTGTTACAAATATCTTGTCATCTAATGCCTCATGAAGAACACTAATTGCAATGTCGTTGCATTGAAGCTTCTTCTCCTCCACCGGTGTAGGTGCTTCCGGATTAGCAACCTCAAATTTTGTTTCGGTGACCTTCCACACTTCTCTATTGATTGACTTGAGGTGTGCGGTCATCTTAACCTTCCAATGTGCATAATTTGTCCCATCAAAGTGAGGTGCCTTCTTGGTGTTGTTTATGTGCAAGCTTAATTGAGCCATTTCCTTTTCACCGTAGGTTGTTAAGCCTCAAATAAACGGTGCCTCGGCTCCGATACCACTTGTAAGGTCCAAATGGCTAGAGGGAGGGTGAATAGCCTATTTAAAATTCTACAAGCTTCACTAAACAACCACGTTAGTATAAAAGATGGCTAAGCTAATTCTAGCACTAGCTCAACTACACTATGCAAACCACCTATACAATACTAGTGAAGCAAGGCTATGATCTCTAATACACACCAACAAGACTAAGTCACTAAGCTACTTACTCCTATGAGATAAAGACTACACTGAGCAAACTATACAAGGACTAGTACAAGAAAGTAAAGAGCAAGTGACTTGATTCTTATACCAACGATGTAGAGAAGTAATGCACTTGAAGAATCAATCACAATAATCAACCACAAGAGAAATCCTCGACAAAGAGATGACATAAGATTTTTTACCGAGGTTCACTTGCTTCCCGGCAAGCTACTCCTCGTTGTGGCGATGCACCCACTTATCGGTTCGCGAGCTAATCGACTATCAAGAGTCGAGCCCTCGGCGGGCACCGCACAACCGCACACAAGATGGGGATCCTCCAAGCCACGAGCTCCACTAGAGTATCCAATTTGCGAACTCCCACGGGGAAGGATCAAGAACCCCTTACAACACTTGGTGAGGGCTCCAACAATCTCCAATTGCGAGCTCAATCACCTCCGCTGCTCCAAGCCGTCTATCGTGTCAGGAAACACGGAAGAGTAACAAGAAATCCGCAGCAACTCGAAGATCAAGTGCCTCTAGAATGCAACTCTCAAGCAATGCACTTGAATCTCACTCAATCTCACTCAAGATGTGCAACCAAGCAAAGAGATGAGTGGAGGGGTTGTTCTCTAGCTCAAAGGATGTCTCTAGGTCTCAAAATGTGCAAGAGTTGCCCTCAAACCCCGGACATCTTCTATTTATAGCGAAGGGGTACGCAGCTAGCCATTACCGGATGACTCAGTGAAAATCGCATTGACCGGACGCTCCGGTCAGGGTGACCGGACGCGTCCAGTCACTACAGGACAAGCGTGAACAGTGCGCGTCAGAACTAGCCGTTGCCATGACCGGACGCGCTCAAACGTTTGACCGGACGCGACAGTGCCAGCGTCCGGTCGCGTTCCAGTAAGCTCCCATCGCGACCGGACGCGTCCGATCGCATGTGACTAGGGATGAAAACGGACGGAAACGGACGGAAAAAACCCTATTTCTACTTCCGTTTCTATATTTTTTTGGCGGAAACGGAAGCGGGTTCGGAAAATGCGGGTTCGAAAACGGAATCGGAATATGCGTACATACGGAAACGGACAAATACGGATGGAGAGCCGGGAAATTAAATTAAGATCACATAATCTAATATTCTCAAAGTATACATATATAAAGTTATGTAATAATATATACAAAGTTTAATATTCATTTACATGTTATGTACGTGAACATAACATGCATATTTGATGATTCATAGTTATATTAACATAACATAAGGACATATAATTGTTGAACATGTTGAGCATAGATTGAAAACGGGATAAAAACGGAATAAATACGGGTTTATTCCGTATTAAAACGGGATTACTCGGAAACGAACGGAAAACACCATTTTCTACTTCCGTAAATACGAAAACGGGATCACGAAAATACGGAAACGGACGGAAAAATATAGAAAACGGAACGAGACGGTACGGGAAAAATTCCGTCCGTTTTCATCCCTACATGTGACCGGACGCGCCAGCCGCGTCCGATCGGAGTCCAGTAACGGTCCACTCGTGACCGAACGTGTCCGGTCGAACATGACCGGACGCGCCACCGCGTCCGATCGCATCTGCCCTCCGTGCTGAACTCCTGGGTGCATGACCGGACGCGCCGGTTTCGTGAGGGACCGGACGCGCCGGTCCGCGACCCTTCTCACACGCGTGTCTGTCTGTGGTTTGAACTGACCGGACGCTCCAGCCGCGTCCGGTCAATTCGACCACAGCGTCCGGTCACTGTATTTTCAGTGATAAACATTTCAGACTTCCACCACCTTTTCTCGCCTCCGGCGCAATAGAAAAAAAAGGCATTTCATTTTCTCGAAAACGCCTGAATCCCGCGCTCGCAAGCTCGGCGGGAGGGAGAGCGAACCCCAAACCCCTTACTACCGCTCAAACACCTCCGCCTTCGCAAATGTGCTAACACCACCAAGTGTACACCATCAATGTGCATGTGTGTTAGCATTTCACAAACATTTTTCAAGGCGTTATGTTAGCTCTCAACTAGATCCTAATGCATATGCTCAAGACATTGATCTAGTGGCACTTGATTCCCGAGCTAACCATGATTGCCCCTCTTGATAGTCGGCTATGTATCCTAAACCCGGTCAATCACTTCTCTACTCATCTTAGACCGGCAAAAAGAAAATCCTATGGTTATACCTTTGCCTTGCGCTCTTAGATCCTTCTCTTCCACTTGATCATCATGTCCATCATATTATGTGCGTCTGCACCATGATCTTGCTCATCATTTCATGCACCAAATCATGTGGTCTTGTGGCCATCTCTCCATGCCATTTCCACCTCCATCACATGTTGCTTATGCCTAGCTTAATCACACTTGATACAATAGCATTAGCAACTTGGTGTCATTAATTACCAAAATCAAACTTGGGCTTTCAACTGCTAACCGTTAGTTTTATTAACTAGTTTGGACTAAGAGGTGCTAACAGTTTAAATGCACCTTCCACTCACTATCCAAACACCTATTAGTAGGTGGATTCAAACAGCCTCCTACTAAAAATTAGCTAACTAAAAATAGCAGCTATTAGTTATTAGCCATCTAATTTTTAGTGCTAATGAATTCAAACATGCCCTTAGAGGAGTCCCTAGCTGAGAGTGACTCATTCACATAATTTGTTGATTCCTCAATTTTGCATGGACCGTGTAAACCTAAAGTTCATCAGATCATATTCTCCTAAACTGGTCTATCCGTGAACCCACAAATAGACTAATTTTTTTGTGGGTTTGTAGGTAACCCATAAAAATTTAGTCTCTGCGGTTTGCGGGTTACCCGCCTTGCATCCCTGACCTCAACGAATTTAACTACAGCCTTGGGTTCCCGTTGACTGGATGGTCAGAGTAAAAGTAATACCCCATGTATTTTAAAATGTCCTAGGTTTTATTAAATTTATAGGAAATAACCATACTATCCATGATATGAAATTAGCATCGTTAGATATTTTGTGAATTGTAATATTAGTTTTGCGATAAACCTTGAAAAGTATGGAGGGATACATTTTATTGTTATGTTTGCGCTTACACTAGATAACATCACAGCAAGGTGGGCTATAATTGTGACGAGCCGGAAAACACCACTGCTGAAGAGGTCGATAGCCTGTTTGCCTGAGATTATCAGTTAAATTAGTCAGCCAACCAACAATGCTTTTTTTCTTAAAAAACCAGCTAGCAATACTTTCAACCAGCTAGATCAGCCAAGCGAACAGGCTGCGAGTTATTTGTGCGGTGAAAACATCCCGACGCACGAGGTGGCATGGCAGCAGCCGAGGCCAAACTTTGACACGAAGGCACTTGAGGCCCCCATGCGAACGAATAGAGTCTATAAGAGTTTCATTACGTCGTTTCCAAGACAACCACGTCATATAGAATGGAATGAAATATGAATGAAACACTCATTCTCAATGGTGAGTTTCATATACATGTAATTCCATGACTCATAGAGAGTTGGTATTCATGTCAAGAGAGTTTCATCCCAATGAAATTCACTTCTTCTCTCTTATTAAGGCCTTGTTTAGTTCCTTCCCTAAAATTTTACACCCTATCATATCGGATGTTTGACACATGCATGAAGTATTAAATGTAAACTAAAAAATAACTAATTGCACAGATTACGTGTATTTTGTGAGACGAATTTTTTTTGAACCTAATTAGTCCGTGATTAGACGATGTCATGCTACAATAAACATATGCTAATAATAGATTAATTAGTCTTAATAAATTCGTCTTACAGTTTACATACGAGTTCTGCAATTAGTTTTTTATTAGTATCCGAACATCCATTTCGATGTCCTATAAAATATCTGATGTGATTCCACAAAACTTTACACCCCTGTGACACAATGCCTAAAAACGCTGCCACCTCGTAAAAACGTTTATGTGACAACTCATTGAATGCAAATGAGGGGATGTTTAGTTTCCAATTTTTTTTAAGATTTCTCGTCACATCAAATGTTTGATATATGCATGGAGTATTAAATATAGATGAAAATAAAAACTAATTACAAAGTTTGGTAGAAAACCACGAGACGAATCTTTTGAGTTTAATTAGTCTATTATTATACTAATTAATAAATACAAACGAAAATAGTACAGTAGTCACAGCCAAAAATTTTGGTGAACTAAACACACCCGAGACGAAACTTCCACACTGCCCTTACACGATGTTGGCGTCGGTTGCAGTGTTGTCAGGGTCAGATTATTGGCGAAACTGTTTGGCATCGAACACGCGATCGAGGAGGAAGCTCGCCGTTCGCCGGGGGCCCGGTACTCCGTATGCTTCGCTCGCCGGCGCGCATGCGTGAACGCCAAGAAACTCATCCAAAAGTATCGCTGTGTGCCAAAATTTCCGAGACGCGTGTTTGGCAACCTCCGACCTTCCTCCGTGGCCGGGGCCGGGGGGTCGGTCCCCCGGCCGTCGCTGGCGATCTACCGCTGCCGGCTGGATGGACAGGAAATCAGCGAACTCCGGCGCGTGGGATGAGAACACTGCATTTCATTCAGCATCTGTAGTAGTATCTCTCAGCCTGTTCATTTTGCTGGTTTATTGTGACTGAAAGTACTATTCGCTGGTTTGTTATGAGAGAAAAATACCGCTGAATGACTGCTGATTCCGCTGAATAGCTCAAACAAACAGGGTGTCTGACGAAAACGAGGTGTGTACTAGTACTACGTCTTTTACACAATCCAACTCGCAAGTGCCATCGGAGAACTGTGTTTCGAACTGCACGGAGCACCACTGCTTCGACTTGACCCAATGCAACATCGTTACGGCTGCTCGATGCCTTCAATGCGAGTTGTTTAGTCATGCTTAAAGCGGAGTTGAGTGAACCAGCTCACCTTAGCGCCAAAATCTGGTAGTCTGTAAGCAACTTGCTGATCGGGTTGGGTAGATAGACATACTAGTTTGTTGGGTCCGTCTCACTCATGCAAATATGCAACGGTCTATCACTATCTGAAAAGGTTTCTCGTCTTGAAAAAGAAACAGTTTTTCTGCCTTGTATATTACTTCAAGCGTCTGATATGTGTCATTTTTAGAGACTAGTACTAGGAGAGATCACATTCATGGCAACTAACCCAGATTTGTCTAGGCTGCAAAGGGTGTGTTTAGTTCGCGAAATATTTTGGGTTTGGCTACTGTAGCACTTTCGTTTGTATTTGTCAATTAGTGTCTAATCATGGACTAATTAGGCTTAAAAGATTCGTCTCGTGGTTTTTTTTATCAAACTGTGTAATTAGTTTTTTCTTTCATCTATATTTAATGCTCCATGCATGTGTCCAAACATTCGTTGTGACGGAAAATCTTGAAATATTTTGGTAACTAAACATGGCCAAAATCTATCTACAGTGAGTGCTACCCTGGTTGTATTATACTTCGTTCTTCAGGAAACTCCGAAATGATCTAGGGAGAAACTTTTTGACTCCTGGTGCTTACGAATGCCCGCTCATACATGCAGCTGCGCAAGAACCGGCCGGACATGTACGACGACGCGACATGGCGATGCCCGGCCCGGCCGTCGGCTTTCGTCCTCCGAGACCGGAGACCCTCCTCCTCGTGTGCCGACAGCACAGGTAGATCAAGCAGGTGGCAGCGGTGAGATCCACAGTCGCCTTTCCACGAGCGTGACACGCTACGGTTTTGCAGTCTGTTGGCGAGTACTCCTACTAAAAATGTCGTGTCAGAGATCGATGCGGAGCGTGGGACAGCGATGTGAAACGAGACAATCATCTCGCAGACAACAACGTCCCGCCTCGTGTCAGACCGCCGCGCGGTGGCCGCCGGGTGTCATCACCGTGGCGGTCTGGCGGTGGGGGACGGCGAGCGCCGCACCGCCCGCGGGAATGGATGGACGCCCGCCCTCCCTCTTCCGTTGGGACGTCCGTCGTGTGGTGCGAGGGATCTCAATCACTAGTCCAGTCTGCTTTGCAAAGCACTGTTCATGAATTCATGATGCGGTTTTCTACCGTCATGGGGGCGCTGCTAACTGCACTATATCAGTAATGAAGCTTGTTTAAGAAAACGTGCTCTGCTGAAAAGATCAGTTCACGGACTTCGAAATGTAGTAAACGGTTAGCTCCTGCGTTACTACGATGCACGGGAGATCACGCCGCGCACAGGACGACATGGCGGGCAGGTGGGGTAGGTTGTTTGTGTGCAGTAGTCTCCGTGCATCGTCCTCTGTCTACACCAGCCTTCATGTCGGTGTCTTTTCTACCGCAAGTTAGTGTCGGTGCCAGGCAATGTCGTTGGAACGGTCGAGCGCCGAGCGCCTTCGGCAGCCAACCGGTCTCGGGTTTCTCCTTCATCATCAGGCAGAGCGGCCGGCATGCGTACTGCCATGGCCAGGCTGCGCCAGCACGGGCTGCACGGCAACACTGTGGCGCGCTGTCTGTTCTCCGGTTCACCTCGGATAGATGGGTCCGGTGAACAAGCGTGGCACGACTACGAGAGCTCGGCCGTCGGCGTCGCAGCCGCGCACGGGTCTGGAGCTAGTACCACCAACGCCGTGCGTCAGAGTGTCTCTGCGCACCGTACGTGCCGCCGGGCATGGCCGTTGCTACGTGCGTGGTGCCGTGGTACGAGATCCTACTCCATGCTGACTTCATAAAAAAAGAAGTATTTAGTCAGAAAACGATGACCGTCAATCAACGGCGTGTCACACTTTGGAGTTAATCATCGCAAGTCTTCAAGTTTAATCAGGAAAACCTGTTCTTAAACGGCAAGGGGACGGCGCACGAATCTTTGGTTGTTGGACGAACTTCTATCAGACATAAGCCTGCTTATTAAGAGTAGTACTCCAGTAAATGACACAACTTGTTCTCTCGTCCTACATGAATAGAGAATGGTTCGAACTGCACGATTCCATTCTCCAGCGTTTTCGAGATTGGAACGCTCTAACTAATGGCCGGCAGCCCGGCACAACGAAAGGCTGCTAATCAGCTGATGGGCTTGTTCCAACAGATTAAACCTTTTTCTTAAAGACTCGATCAGCACCAAAAAAAAAGTTGTGGTCATGAAGTTCTGCTGCTATGTGGCTGTATATCGGTGTCCACGTACAAGTATGAACAGAATAAAATACAGTACACACCGTCAGTTCCAGTCTTATGTGTTGATGTGCTTCTCCGAACTGCAAGTTAATCAACTGATGACACCTGATCCGATAGAACTGTAGGAAACAGTGATTGTTCGTTTAGGAACGAGAAACGGATTTATAAGGATCTAGTAAGTTAAGCCATGCGTGCAAAATGGTTCTGTTTTTCAGCACTACTTCAGCGGTACTTTTCAGTGAACAAATAATATTTATCTTTCACAACAAATCAGCGTAAGTCAAATTAACAATAATCAGTGGGGTCGTCCAAGAATCATGAGATCTTTGGGGTCGTCCAAGAATCATGAGATCTTTTTAGAGCATGCAGTTAGGGGGTGTTTGGTTGATGTGTTAAAGTTTAACTAACACTGTAGCACTTTCGTCTTATTTGACAAAAAGTTTTTAATTTTGAACTAATTAGGCTTAATAGATTCGTCTCGTAAATTACTCCTAATCTATGCCGACATGCATACAATTAGTCTACATTTAATACTCTATGCATTTAAGGAAATATTAATATAATGAGAGTTAAACTTTAACCTCATGTAACCAAACATAGCCTTACTTTGTTTTAACTGAAGGCCATGGTTTCATCCGTCGGTAGCCAGCGATTTAACTGTCTTTTCTCTGCTGATTGAACGAACTGTGCACCCACAGTCTCAGCTGTGGGTCTTGGATTTTAGGGCCATTCAGCTGCGGGATCTGAGTAGTTACCTCAATTTTCTCCGAATTCCACAACGTAAAAAGAAGATTCCCCGTCACATCAAAATGTCGGCAAATGCATGAAGTACTAAATGTTGATGAAATCAAAAACTAATTGCACAGTTTTATTGTACACTGCGAGACGAACATTTTAAGCTTAGTTAGTCAAAATTTGGATAATTTTTACTAAATACAAACGAAATACTACAGAAATTCTGATACAATGTTTTTCTCCCATATTCTATTCTGTGAACTAAACGAGGGCTGACTATTGCTGGCCGTGCTGCTTGCACGGCAACGAGCATGGCACTGAATTTCATGTCTGCATTGTTGGATGATTGATGATTGACTGGACAGCGGCCCTTACCTACAAATTTAATGCCAACGTAATTGTTTCATAATGGCTTTGCTATTTGCTGCATTAGTCCTCTAACCAAGCCAGCTATACATGTCATTAAGACCTAACAGAGAAATCGAGCAGCTTAAGGCCCGTTTGGTTTGGATGCGTTAAAGTTTAACTCCCATTATATCAATGTTCCCTTAAATGCATGTAGTACTAAATGTAGACTAATTGCATGCATGTCGGCACAGATTAGGAGTAATTTACGAGACGAATCTATTAAGCCTAATTAGTCCAAGATTAAAAACTTTTTGTCAAATAAGACGAAAGTGCTACCGTGTTTATTAAACTTTAACCCCAAACCAAACATGACCTTAATCAATATTTTTTGCTAGCATAGCTGTACTTACAGTTGCCCAGCATGTTAGTAAATATTGTGGATGAGACTACTTGAAGCATTATTCATTTATAGAAGATCATAGAGAGTTTAATCTGACCCGTTTTCTTATGGGCCAACCTTGTTAAGTAAAGTTCGTGCCAATTACGATCCAGAAAGCACCACATATGACATGCCTGCGCAACGGGCTATAGTGTGGACAGAATTCATCATTACCTTGATCGCTTGGGGCCCAAAATAGATCGGTGGTGGAGCAACAATACCTAACCCCACTGTGCCACCAAGAAACATGGGCTAAATCGCGTAGAAGCCCATTTTTCTCCGACATAAGTCCGTGATGAACCTTCAGCGTTGCTCGGCCCATGTTGCTTGGGCGCAATTCATCTTATCTTATCTTACAATAACGAAATCCGCACCATGGGACCAGCCTTATTTGCCCGCCACGTGTCCCCGCAGCTCCCATCGGCCGTGACGGCTCCAGCAGGGCAGACGGCCGCACCAGCCGGCCCCGGCCCTAAAGATGTCCAAACGGGCCTGGCCCGATGGGCCGGCACTATCCCGTCACGGGAAAGCACGACACGAAAAAGACACGGGCCCGCCCTGCCTCGTGCCCGTGCTGGCACAGCCCGGCCCCATGCCCGTGCTCGGGCTAGAAGTCACACATGACGGCCCGCTCCAACGGGCGGCACGTCGTCGACACGGCGTCGGCCGTTGGATCGCCTCCCTCCCCCGATCCTGGCCGTCCATTTCCGCACTGAATCGTTGGCTATATATAGCCGAGGCACCGCTGAACCCTAAACCCTAAATCATTTCATCTCTCCTCACTCGCGTCGCCGCGTCGGTCGACTCTCCCTCTCTCGCTGGCCGCTGCGGCGCTGCCTAGAACCCTAACCCTAGCCACTCTCCTCTTGTCTTCCCAGCTGCTGGCGGCCTCGGCTAGACGGATTGGTGGCATTCTACACCCCTCTTCTTCCTCCCTGACACCGATGTAGCCTCGCCCTCCACATCTTGCACTCGTCGTCTCGTCTCCATCCTCGTCGTCGTCACCGGCCTCCGCTCGTGGGGCTCTGTGTCCCTCAGCATGCGTTGAGGTACCACAGTGCCGGAGCCAGATCTGTACGACGACGACATCACCATTGTTGCTGGCATCTCTGGAGCTCCAGCCGTAGAGGTGAGCTTCCTTGAAACCCTAGATTTATGCTCTTCTTGATCACCTCATCCTTGATCTAACTCCTGAGTCCTGAGCTCTTCTTGATCTCCTCTAATGATTTGTGCTTTCTTTTTTGAAGCCGTCGAGGGACCGAAGGCCGCCGGCGGTGACATGTCGTCCGATGAGGCGGAGGAGATCGGTCGCACCATGACCACGAACGACGAGCTGTGCCTATGCGGGCTAGCTGGAGATGACGAGGACGACATCGCTGGGGATGCTGAGGCGCTCTTAGGCCGTGCTGCTGCCGAGAGGCTCTTCAACTGTACCATGGGTGAGTTTGGTGTGGCTGCCGACGACAACTCTGGCACTTCCGGTGATGGCCAGGCAAATACAGCCGGTGACGGTCAGGCCGAGGCAAATGCAGCCGGTGACAGCGACGACAGGCCGACTCCTGTTCGTAGTTCTACCTCTGCATGCTGGGATGACTTCGAGAAGCTATACAAAAAGGTAAATGGTAAGGACGTCAGGTATGGTGCTCGCTGTCATCATTGCCATAAGGAGTTCTCTGCTCTGTCTCGGTTTGGGACTAGCCATCTCCTCTATCATCAGGATAGTTGCCCTAAGAAGCGTGAGAAAGATCGCTTGTCTCTGTCCCACATTACTTTCACTAAGGATGGTACTATTCATAATTGGGATTATTCTGCTGAAGTGGCTCGGGTTGAGCTAGTTTGTTTGCTTGCTAGGCTAGACCTTCCCCTCATTCTTAGGGAAACTGCTGCCTGGGAAGAATACATCACAAGAGCTAATAACCCAAGATATAAAACTGTTTCTAGGCAAACAATAACTAGAGATCTTTTTAAGTACTTCACTGATAAGCGTGATAACCTAATAGATGCTTTTAAGAGTAATGCTACTACTTCTGTTGCTATTACCTCTGACATTTGGTCTGGAAATGCTAAAGAGGATTACTTGAGTGTCGTGGCTCATTACATTAATGCTGATTAGCAACTTGAAAAGAGGGTTCTTGGGTTAAGGCTTATTGATGTGTCACATAATGCTGAAAACATTACTGAACATGTTGCTAATGTGCTTAATGATTATGGTGTACTAAAAAAGGTTTTTTTCTGTAACTTTGGACAATGCTTATGCTAATAACAAAGCCATGGATGCACTGAAACCTGTACTTAAGGCGTATTTGGGTGTTGATCTATTTTTGCATCAACGTTGTGCTTGTCATATCATTAACCTGATAGTTAAGGAGGCTCTAGTTGTTGTTAATCCT
Source organism: Saccharum hybrid cultivar R570 (assembly GCA_038087645.1). Classification (NCBI taxonomy): domain Eukaryota; kingdom Viridiplantae; phylum Streptophyta; class Magnoliopsida; order Poales; family Poaceae; genus Saccharum; species Saccharum hybrid cultivar. The sequence goes on from JAQSUU010000012.1 coordinate 18,377,338, forward strand.
ATGCTTGATGCTTTCAGAACTGCAATATCATTCATTAATTCTTCTAACCAAAGAATTGCTGCATATAAGAGTTACTGCATGGCATCTGGTATTAGACCTAGGAAGTTTGGATTGGACATGGATGTTAGGTGGAACTCTACCTATCTATTGCTTAAGCATTTGCTACCTCATAAGGAAACTTTCCATACTTTTATTGAGTCTAATTATCCTAGACCTATAGGTGCTTCCTTTCTGTTGGTTCATGATCATTGGGCTATGAAAACTAAAATCATGGAATTTCTTGAACTGTTTTATGACTCAACAGTTGCTTTGTCTGGTGTGTGTACTATCCTACTGCTCCACTTATGGTTCATCACATTGTTAGGATTGCTATACACCTGCATAAGTATCAAAATGATAAACATATTAGACATGTTATCCAACCTATGATTGATAAGTACCATAAATACTGGAAACAAATACCTGCTCTTTATTGTATTGCATTTATCTTGGATCCTAGAGCTAAAATTAAAGGTTTTAACAAAGTGCTTAGAAAGTTACACTTAATTACTGATGCTGATTATAGTAAGAAGTTGACGGAAACTAGAGCTCTTCTTTTTAAACTTTATCATAAATATGATGATTTGTATGGCTCTGTAGAGAGAAAAGGGTTGTTCCTCCAACCCTATCTGGTAAGAAAAGAACTACTTGGGATGAAATATATGATGATAATGATGATGTTCTTCCTGCTAGTCTTGATCTGTCCAGAACTATGCCTGCTACTGCCTTGCTACATGCAGCATCTTCTTCCTCTAACAGTTCTGGTTCTGAACTTACAGCCTACCTAGACTGTGACACAGTCAGTCAGTTGGATGATGATTTCAACATCTTGCATTGGTGACATTGGCATAAGCTTACTTATCCAATTCATTCTAACCTTGCAAAAGATATTTTTAGTGTGCCTGTTTCAACCATTTCTTCAAAGGCTACCTTCAGCCTAACTGGCAGGATCATTGAAGAACGGCGGCGGCGGCTGAACACTGAAACTGTAGAGGCACTTACATGCATCAAGGACTAGGAAGCGGCAGAAGCACGACTACAACATATGGTGGAGGATAAGGAGCTGGCAGACGCCTTTGAACATCTCTATCTCGATTAGTCATTTATATAATGGTCTGTAATATTAATTAGGACTTGTAACTGATTTAGACTTGGAACTTGTGATGTACTGAACATTGAACAGTGGGGGGGATCAGGAGCTTAGTTGCACTCTTTTTTCCTGTCTAGGGTTTCTCACAAGGGTGAGTTTTACCTAGACATGTTTTTAATGAGGCAACCATTGCACAAGCTCCTTTCTTTTGGTTATCTGTTGTTTTGTGTATCTGCTTTTATCTTTGAAGTTTGAACTATGAAGTTGAATGTGAAGCTAAATGTGAAGTTAAAATTATGTTGAATGTGAAGTTAGAACCGTGCCTAGGCCGGCACGGGGACTAGCGTGCTGTTGTGCCCAGCGGCACGACACGGCACGCTCCAGCTATAGTCATGTCGTGCTCGTGTTGAGAGGTTAGCATGAGAGCACGCTAGGCATGGCACGGTAGGCACACGTGCCTTCTCGTGACCATGCCGAGACGTGCCGTGCTGACTCGTGTCCGTGCTCGTTCTGTGCCGTGTGGCCCGTTTGGCCATCTATACCCGGCCCCTCCCTTCATTGCCCTCTCCCACGCGACGTGCAGCGTGCAGACACGGCTGCCATGGCCGCCGTCAAGCAGTACGGCTGCACACCGTCGGTGCTCATGGTCGCATGCCTAGCAGGCCGTGGCTTGGCAACAGGGCCGGCCCTAGGACCGCGTGGGCCCGTCGCAGCTCGCCGGGCAGCCAGCCGTCGCCGCCATGGCTGTCCCCGGCCAGATTGACTGAGCCACCTACGCGCGTGCGCCCAATGCCCGCGCCAGGGCCGCCGCGCCCACACCACCGTCGGCACCGGTGTGGCCACGGCCGCCACACCGTGCGCCCAACGCCCACACCGGGGCCACGGCCACCGAGCTAGGCTAGAACCCCCGCACCTCGCCAAATCTCGGGGCCGACATGACCCACGCAAGGAAGTCCGCCTAGGGATGCCGCCGCCGGCAATAGAGACGACAACGACGCCCACGATGATAGGGATGAGGACATCCGGTCGCATGGGGTTTTGACCATGCCGCCAGTTCCGGCTCTGCTAGCTCTCTGCTACTGCTGTGCTGCGTTTGAAGAGAGCAGGCGTGGAGAAGTGCTGTCCTGCTATGTTGTGCAGGTCCGTGGACAAGTTCAGAAATGTGATATTTATCAAATTTGGTTTTTGTGTCGTAAGTTTGACTAAATTTATAGAAAATATCTACAACATTTGTATTTTTAAATAAATTTATTATGAAAATAAATTCAAAGATCTATTTAATGATAATAATTATGCATAATAAATATTAATACTTTTTAATATAAAATTTGTCAAAGTTATTCCTCAGGAAGTGAGAACGACCGATAAAAAGGTGAAAGCATCTAGGCCCCGAGAGTTGGTTTGGGCAATTGATGACAATGCATTATTACCATGACTAACGTGTGTTTTGTAGAAACTTTGGTAAGTTAGGTCATGAGATTGGTAACTGCTTTAGGCACTATGGTATTCATGCCCCTTGATGGAAATTGTTTTGGTTTTCAAAGGATTAATAACAAGATTAAGGACAGTTAGTTTCGGATGTTAAGGTGTTGAGTTACATTCGAAATAGTCGTTAGGATCTTCGCTTTTTTTCTTTGGCCATACTATAAAGGGGGCATGAGCGAGTAGCTTGACCTAGGTGAGTCTTTTGTTTAGGTGTGATGCACACTTATAAAACTTAGCACTAGGTAGCTCAGGTGAAGCCCAAAGTTCAGTTGAAAGCAACTCGGTTCAAGTTGTGTCGCATTTCGAAGTCGTTTGAGCCGTTTACCCTTGACCGGACGCGGTCTCTGTCTTGACCGGACGCGTCCGGTCATTGCTGACAGTCATTGCGTTTCAACTTGGTTGACCAGACGCGGTCCTTGTGAGGACCGAACGCGTTGATCGTGTTGACACGTGTCACAAAGGGTAAGTGAACTAATCGGACGCGACTAGAAAATGATCAGACATGTCCACAGTCTCATCACTGATTAGACTCGACCGAGCGTCCGGTCAAAGTACAATAAGGTCCTTGCATGACCAGACACGTCCGGTCATCCCTGATCGGTGCGTCCGGTCACTCAGCGTTGTCGGTTTCAAATTCGACCGTTGCATTGACCGAACGTGTCCGGTCACGTCGATCGGCGTGTCCGGTCAGCACGTATTTTGCTGAGTTGGCAGGTAACGGTTGGAATTAACTGTGGGGGTATATAAATACATCCCCCACACCTCTTTTAGAGGTCTCTTGCTCATTTGTTCAGCTGAGAAACACATTTCAAGTGCAAGGAAGTGCAAGAGCTCTGGTGAGAGTTGTGATTTGAGAATCAAAGTTTGAAATTCCTCATTGGTGACTAGGGAGTAGCAAGTGTGCATCCACCTTCTCATTAGGCTTGTTATAGTAAAGTGAGAGTTCTTGCTTGTTACTCTTGGTGATCGCCATCACCTAGACGACTTGGTGGTGATTGAGAGTTTGGTGATCATCCGGTGGAGCTTGTGGATGACCTAACTCATCTTGTGAGCGGTTTTGGGTGATTCACAGTGACGGAGTGTCAAAGAATCAACCCATAGAGAGCACTTGATCCTTGCGCGAATCAAGGGGAGCTACACCCTTACGTAGGTGCTCCAACGAGGACTAGTGGGGAGTGGCGACTCTTCGATACCTCGGGAAAATATCGTCATGTTCCTAACCCTTACTTTTAAGCAATTACTTTCTTGTATTACTTTTGTTGCTTGGTTTACTTTCCTAGAATTGCCATGCTAGACTAGGATTGGAACTTAGGGTGCAAAACTTTTTCTGGTAGAATCATAAGGAACACTAGTAGGCACTAGGGGTGAATTTTGGCTTGTAGGATTTATTTCTTGCAATTATTTTTTAGAAAAGTCCAATTCACCCCCCCTCTTGGGCATCTTGATCCTTTTAATTAGTATCGGAGCCGAGTTGCTCCTAAATTAGGCTTCACCGCCTAGATCAAGATGTCTAATGGGGAAGGATCATCTCCCACCTTTGTGGGAGATGATTTTCCATATTGGAAAATACACATGGAGGCGTACCTCGAAGTCATAGATGTTGGGTGTCTTAGAGCCGCCACCGAATGGCTTCCCGAAATCAAGAATCCCACTAACCCAAGTGGTGACGAGGAGAAATACGACCGGTGGAATGCAAAGGCAAAAAATACACTCTACCGGGGCCTAGGCAAGGATATCTTCAATCGTGTGCGTAATGCAAAAAACACTCATGAATTTGTGGGAAAACCTTTGTGCTCTCCATGAGGGAACTAAGAGTGAGCATGAGGAATGCTATCACATTGCTTTGAAGAAAATTAATTTTTTTGAGATGCTTCCCAAAGAAGGTTCTAATGACATGTAAACTCGATTGAATGTTCTTGTAGAGGATCTCAATGCTCTCGGGCTCACTCAAATAAAAGCCTATATCCGAGATGGATTGCTATAATTATGGTGAACTTGGCCACTTATCTCATCAATGCCCTAAGCCTCCAAAAGACAAGTAGAAGAACAAGAACAAGGGCAAGAAGAATGATTCTAGTGATGAAGAAGATGAGAAGAAGAAGAACAAGCTATACAAGAAGAAGGATGACAAGAAGAAAGAGTTTCACAAGAAGAAGAAGGGAGGCAAAGCGTACATTGTTGGTGATTGGCTCATCGACATTGAGTCATCATATGAGTCCTCCGGTGATGAAAGCGACGACGAGAAAGAAAAGATCGCCGCATTTATGATTGGGCCATCATCATCTTCATCACCATCTTCACCGTTATCATCCACTACTCACCTATGCCTTATGGCAAAGGGTGAACAAAAGGTACAAAACAATGAGAGTGATGATGATGATAGTGATAGTGATGATGAATGTAACGGAACCACTCAATTTATAAGAACAAAAGTACAAAAAACCATCGCCGGAGCAATTAAATTCCCGTACTTAAGCTCCTATAATCCCGGTAGTCCAATGAAATCACGAGGAATTTCAAACCAACCAACATACAAGCCAAGATCGTAGTGGTCCAACATAACAAGTCATTGTTACATCCATTTCATAAGTAATTCAACATATATCGGAGTTCGGTAGAGTTATTACAACTCAAGTTCAAAAGTAGCGAAAGCAAAATAGTTTGAAACTAATATCACCTTAATTCAAATACATGCTAGTACCAAGGTCAATTTCCAACAAAAGCATGAGAGACAAGATAGCTCAGAAGGATCATGCCCATGATCACACTCTGCCACTACGGCAGGAGCCAAGATACGGCACAACCTGTAATAAGTGGGAATAAACCCTGAGTATGAGAAGGTACTCAGCTAGACTTACCCGTCATAAACCATAAATAATGACACCAAGGAGTATGCAAGGCTTTCTTTCAATGGGCTAGCTTGACTCATTTGCGAAAAACATAAGTGATCATGAATACACCATTTTTAAGCACTTTTACATCATCTTTGTTATAACCTATTAATATAGGTAAGCACCTATGCTAAAGCAATCACTTGATTAATCATTAATATCAAAGGTTACCATTTCAGGTTTAGCATTTCCAACATCATCCACATAACCATCCGTGTTCCATCATCATTACTACGATGCCGTAACTCGAGTCAAGTGTTCACTATCCGTGAACGATGGCGATTCGAATCTATTATTAACCAGCTGGTAATTTATTCCTCACACAAACCTCACTCACCCGCTAAAGTGAGATATTGGTCATCGAGTCAACTATTTAGGTAAAGTCTCGAGTTTGCCAGGAACCACATGTACCCAGGGGCCGCCTGACTGCTCTTTGGCCTTATCATCGCGCCCCCGTGTCCTACCACACCTGCTCCGGTATAGTGCGCTGTGGGCAATCCACTCGGCCCGAATAATCTCCTAGCTTCGCGGTCGAAAGGTACGTTATTCGGCCAGCTAAATGTGAGGCATGCGTTCAACATGACCCGAGGCCCAACAACGGTCGGTCCTTAATCGACACAGATGAAAACTACAAGCACCCTAGAACCCTGTCTGGTTGCCCAATACTTATTCCGCCCGGTCTCCAATTATCCATCAACACTTGGTTATTTCTAGGATATCATCCATTCCATAGCTAAAATATTCCAGTAACCACCTATAATTGCAGGTGACAGGAAATCACCGATCGCTACCGGTCTAAGTAGGGCTAAGCAATATTTTCGATTCTGAACCAAAATAGGATTCCAGGCATATTTATGGGACAAGGAAAGGATATATATGCAGCAAGTGTTTTCAATCAACTCCTATAACTTAATGCAACAATACATATATAACATATATATATACTCAATTGCTTTTATAAAGTAGGAGGCTTAGAATGCTCCGGGGCTTGCCTGGGATCGAACACTAGGTTAGTGATTGACATATGACACTCGCTTGACGAGCATCTCCCATCCCGACACTTGCTTAATCCTTTCATCTTCGGGATAGGTCCACCAAACACCGTCTTCAGGTTTGGCTTCAACATCTCATCCTTCACGTGGTGCATCTAGCGTACCTAGATGAGATGCAAGATGCATGTGTATGAACATGATGAATGGTAACACAAGATGCATCACATAATCATTCAAGTAAACACACAATTAAGACATAGACACCAAAAGCTATTTAACTAACATCACACAACCAATTAAAGAGGGCAAACACATCAAGCATAACACAAGTTTAACAAGATCACAAGTATCTTAACTTGACCATCATCAAGGGCATAAGTCACACTTAGCAACACATGGAGTAAACAACCACAACTATCATCTATTTATTTCTAGACTGTAAACAACAGCTGCATGTTTGGATCATAACTGAAGTTACACAAATCCAATAGCCATGCAACAAGACATTCTAGAAAGCTTATAGAATTTTCTACAATTCATCTGTAATCCTCTTAGCATGATTCTCAAGCTAACTAAGTCAATTATACCCATTTACAGAAACTGGTCCACAATTGACAGAAAGCAGCCATTTCTGAAACCCAACTTTAAACAGGCATAACTCACAAACCACAAGGCCAAATACCACCAAATTTTAACAGAAGCTAGATACATGAATTATATACAACTTTGTTATTCTCATATTAAGATGATTTTACAGTTAGAAGGGTCAACTAATGCAATAATTGCATCTCTGTCCAAAACATAGACAGAAACTGACATGCCACTTTAAACAGCTATAAATGGAGTTATACATGTCCAATAAATGTAGTTCTAGACTTTTTAGAAATCTTAGAAAATTATAAACAACTTTGTTGTAAACATCTAAAGCTAATTCTACTACTAAGAAGGCCCCACAATAAGAACAAGGAAAACCCTCTCTGGTTTTGGGCAGAAACAGCCACATAGATTTAAGCAAGTATAACTCAAGATATACTTAGCCAAAAATCATGATATTTAACTTTTTGGAAAGCCTAAGAAAAGTACCACAACTCATGTATTTTCACCAAGTCATGATTCATAACTTAACTAGGCCAATTAATTCAAACATGCAGAACTGTTCAGAGTAGAAGCAAAGCAATACAGGGGAATTGTTATTTTTATAACTCTTAAACTATAAATCCTAAACTCCTGAAATTTTTACCAAACAACAACAATCACCTTAGTAGCACTCCACAAAAAAAATTCACATTTATTTGAGCATAAAAATTGCAGTTATGAAAAAGACAAGACGTGGCAAGTATCAAGAACCTAGCTGCATAGATCTATTTTTACAGCAAAATATTTAAACTAAAACATGCCACATTATAGATCTAATGCATAGAAAATTTCACAAGGATTCCAAAAAGTCCTCATTTTAGATTTTACGATTTTTGTATGAATTACTATGAATTTTCAAAGTGGAGCATTCAAATCTGGAAAAAAATCAGAGAAAGGAAATTTAAATCTTGCAGCGAGGACCCTGCGGAAAATATAAATCAAATGTCAGCGAAGAGGTCCTCAAGAGCACTATGCAAATGAGTCACAGCTTCGCACTTAGACCCCAGACTTGCTCTAATTGTTGCGCAGTCCTTCACGGGGCAAAACAGAGGAGGCGGACGCGGAATCACCGACGCCGGCTGGAGGAGGCTCGCCGGTGGCGGAGAAGGGGTGGCTGAGAACATGGGGCCCCACACGCACCCACTGGTGGTATCGGATGGCCGGGACGTGGGCCGAGGCAGACCGGCCACATGCACAGGCGGCCGCAGCGGCGACTGCACGACGGCGGCAGAGCTCTGGGGCTTGCCGGCTGGCTGCGAAGGAGGGCCGTGGCCGCGCTGCGATGGAGGCTCTGCCGTACTTGGCTGTGCGGTGATTGGCTGTGAGGACGAAGAAGCGAGCGGTGGTGGCAGCGAGCTCTGCTGGCCGTCCGTGGTGGACGCGGCCGCGCACAAACAGCAGAGAGCAAGGGAGAAATGAGAGCGTAGGAGGGAGGAGGGCGAGTGCTCGGCCTTTCAAGCAGATGGAGGTGAGGTGGCGAACGGGCACAGCACAGCGGAGCCACGCGGCGCGAGTAGTGCAACACGCGGCCAGCAGCTCAGTGCACGGTGTTGGCACTATTCAACAATTTCAAATTTCTAATTCTACCTCAAACATACCATTGAAACCCATATTTTGTGCCTCCGTAACTCCTAAACCACGATGAGTTAGCAAAAACTCTATTAATAAAAGTTGTAGATCTACGCGACATCTCCAATTTTTCTTAAAGCGTCAAAGTCTGATTCGGCCTGGTTGGAGAGATATAAGGCTCCAAAGAAGGGTAAACGAAAACTGAAATCTCAGTTTTTGTCCATTAGGGACTTAGCCAAAATTTTGAGCTCCAAAACAGCCATGGATTTCAACTTGAGGGCTCGGTTTGACTTGCTTCAAAGCTGATCTAGCTCTTGACCATTAAACAAAGTTTGTTCTACTCTACTCAAACTTCAACTTTGATTTAAGGTGCAACTCCATGCAAGCACCATAAGTGATTGGTCAACATAGGTCAAAGTAGAATCACGGTAAAGCTTAAATCCAAGTTTTAGACCGATGGAGGTATTTTTTTCTCCTCCGCTCAACACGAACCCTTTATGACTTTTGTTGTAGAGTCCATCTAGAGTCTTTTGGGTAAGGTTGCAAGGTTTGGTTAATGACCTATATTTCCATTCACTTAATAGTGCAATTCAAGCACTTAGTAAAATCATTCCAACAAGGATATAACTTATCATTTCATGTGACTTTTTGATTCCAAACTCTATGAAACTTTTCCAGGGATCAATATAGATAGGTACTAAGGTGAGACATATGAAGATATTGCAATAACACCACCTAAGCATATATCTTGAAAATAGCCTATATGTAAAGCAATGATGCAACATCCAAGTTTAGGTTAGGCTCATCTCCATAGGTTGACCTTGACATCGTCATCTCCATTTAATCTATCATGTTTGAGCTCAAACCCACTGCTTAACTGGTGGCAAACACCTAGGGTGTTACAATGAATATGATGCACCTTCTTATGATGAACTTGTAAAATTGCTAAACAAATACTCAAAAGTCATAATAAGAACTAGAAATGAAAATGATGAGCTTCAAAATAAAAATGAATCACTTTTATCAAAGCTTGAAATTGCACAAAAGTCTAGTGATGAGCTTAAAGATCAAAATGAAATTATATCTTCTACTCTCAAGGAGCTCAAAACTTTTAACAAAGAGCTTAGAGATGAACATGATAAACTTGAGAAGAAGCATGATGAGCTCAACACTAGGCACAACTTGCTAAAAGACAAATACACTACATTGAAAATCAATTATGATAGTCTTGTTGTTGCTAATGAGCTTTCTCTTGAGACACATGATGCTACTAATCAAGTTGTTAAGATTGATATTGCTACATCATGTGATGACTTGATTATTGAGAGCATTGAGCAAGGCTCTAGTGATAAAGGCAAGAAAGTGGTTGAGTCTGACAATCATGATGATTATGTCAAGCTCAAGAGTGAAAATGAGATGCTTAGAAATGAGAACAAGAAGCTAAAAGGATTGATGGCTCTTGAAAAGCAAACATCAAATGAGTCACTTATTGAGGAGAACAAAAAACTCAAGTAAGAGAAAGAGCATCTCAAGACCGGTCTAAGTAAGTTCACAAGAGGTCAATATTTGCAAAGTGAGCTACTCATGAACACCGTCATGAAGATGGATAGAAGTGACATTGGTTACTTAGCAAATCAAAAGAAGAAGGCTAAAGCTCAACATCATCAAAGTAAGTCAAAGCCCAAGCCAAAGAGATGTGTTGAGTGTGGACAAGAGAGTCATTTTGCTCATGAGTGTAAAACTCCACCACCACAACCCTTACCCAAGCATGCTAGACCATTTGCTTTCAATGATCACTACATGCTTAGAAAAGATTCTAGTGGAAAGATGAAAGTCATGTTCTTAGGTCCCCAAACAAGAATAGGCCTAAGAAAATTTAGGTTGCCAAGTCACTAGTTAAGAAAGTCAAGGGTCCCTCTCAAGTTTGGGTCCCTAAATAAAAAGCTTGATCTCTTGTGTGTAGGTGAACTACAAGACCGGTGGATCTCATTGGGTTATTGATAGTGGTTGCACTCAATATATGACCGGTGACCCTTGTGTGTTCACATTACTTGAAGAGAATGGAGAATATCAAGAGAAGATCACATTTGGGGATAATTCAAAGAGCAAAGTCAAGGGTATAGGCAAGATTGCGATATCAAATGATCATTCTCTTTCAAATGTGCTCTATGTTGCTTCCTTGAGTTTCAACTTACTATCCATTGGACAACTTTGTGACCTTAGCTATCAATGCTTATTCACACCAAATGAAGTGGTAGTTTCAAAGATAGATGACAAGCAAATGATTTTTAAAGGCTTTAGATACAACAATCTCTATCTTGTTGATTTCACCTCCGAAGATGCAAACTTGATGACATGCTTGTTCACTAAAACTTCACTTGGATGGCTTTGGCATAGGAGGCTTGCTCATGTTGGAATGAACACTCTCAATAAGCTATTGAAGAAAGAATTAGTGAGAGACTTGAAGGATGTCAAGTTTGAGAAGGACAAACCTTGTAGTGCATGTCAAGTTGGCAAACAAGTTGCAAATACTCATCCAACAAAAGCTTACATGTCAACTTCAAGAGTGTTAGAGCTTCTACACATAGATTTGTTTGGTCCTACAACTTACAAGAGCTTGGGTGGAAATCTTTATTGTCTTGTGATTGTGGATGACTATTCAAGATACACTTGGACATTCTTTCTTCATGACAAATCCGAAGTGGCCAATTGCTTCAAGAAGTTTGCAAAGAGAGCTCAAAATAAATTTGAAATCAAGATAAAGAATATAAGGAGTGACAATGGCAAAGAGTTTGACAACACAAACACTGAAGCTTATTGTGATGAGATTGGAATCAAGCATGAAGTTTCATCAACCTACACTCCACAACAAAATGGTGTAGTTGAAAGAAAGAACCAGACATTAATTACCCTTGCAAGAGCAATGCTAGATGAGTACAACACATCGGAAAAATTATGGGCCGAGGCAATCAACACCGCATGATATGCTTCAAATCGCCTCTTCCTACAAAAGTTTCTTGTCAAGACCCCCTATGAGTTGCTAAATGGGAAGAAGCCGGACATCTCATTCTTCCGGGTATTTGGTTGCAAATGCTACATCTACAAGAAACGGCAACACCTAGGGAAGTTTCAAAGACGTTGTGATATTGGTTTTCTTGTTGGTTACTCATCAAAATCCAAAGCATATAGAGTATTTAACCATGCCACTGGTTTGATTGAAGAAACATATGATGTGGAATTTGATGAATCTAACGGCTCCCAAGGAGCAATTAAGAATTGTGATGATGTAGGTGATGAACCATTGAGGGAGGCAATAAAGAACATGCCGATAGGAGACATCAAGCCTAAAGATGATGATGACGATGTACAAATTGTCAATCCACCATCTTCATCATATGTGCCTCAAGATGATGACAAAAATGAGAGGGTTGAAAATGAAGACACTCATGTCTCTCATGAACAAGCTGAGGCACAAGCTCAAGATGTTGATGCTCCCCAACCCCCTCCTCAAGTGGTTGAAAGAAGACACTCACCTCTACTTCAAGCACATCCACAAGATCTCATCATAGGGAGTCCTACAAAGGGTGTAATGACTCGATCTCAAAAGCTTGCTTCTTTTGTTGAACATCACTCTTTTGTCTCTTGTCTTGAACCTAAGAATGTAGAAGAAGCACTTCAAGATCCGAATTGGGTGAATGCAATACATGAAGAATTGAACAACTTCACCCGCAATCAAGTTTGGACACTTGAGGAGCATCCAAAAGGTGCAAGAGTCATTGGAACCAAGTGGGTGTTTCGCAACAAGCAAGATGACCAAGGCATAGTTGTGAGGAACAAGGCAAGACTAGTTACAAAGGGTTTCTCTCAAGTTAAAGGTCTTGATTTTAGAGAGACCTTTGCACCCGTTGTAAGACTTGAAGCCATTCGTATCCTTCTTGCATATGCATCGCATCATGAAATGAAACTATATCAAATGGATGTGAAAAGTGCATTTTTAAGTGGCTTCATAAATGAACTAGTCTATGTTGATCAACCTCCCAGGTTTGAAGACCCTAGATATCCTAATCATGTTTATAGGTTGTCCAAGGCGCTATATGGGCTCAAGCAAGCCCCTAGAGCGTGGTATGAGCGCCTACGAGATTTTCTCATTGAGAAGGGCTTCACTATCGGGAAGGTCGACACCACACTATTCATCAAGAAGCTTAATGGGGAGATCTTTATTTACCAAGTTTATATTGATGATATTATCTTTGGATCAACAAATGAAGATTATTGCAAGGAATTTGGTGAATTAATGTCGAAGGAGTTCGAGATGTCTATGATAGGTGAACATACATTCTTTCTTGGTTTTCAAGTCAAGCAAATAAGAGAAGGGATTTTCATCTCTCAAGAAAAGTATACCAAGGATCTTCTCAAGAGATTCAAGATGGAGGATTGTAAGCTAATCAAAACCCTAATGCCATCTAATGGACATCTCGACCTAGATGAGGAAGATAAACCAGTTGATCAAACTCTCTACCGTTCTATGATTGGTAGCTTATTGTACCTTACCGCATCTAGGCTCGATATCATGTTTTGTGTGTGCATGTGTGCTCGCTTTCAAGCGTGCCCTAAAGAACCTCACCTAAGTGCCGTAAAAAGAATCTTAAGATATCTTAAGTACACCCCAAGCATTTGTCTTTGGTATCCCAAAGGAGCTAGATTCCAACTAGTTGACTATTCCGACTCGGATTATGCCGGTTGCAAAATTGATAGAAAAAACACATCTGGAGGGCGCCACTTGCTTGGGAGGTCTTTAGTATCTTGGTCATCTAAAAAGCAAAATAGTGTGGCTTTGTCCACCGCCGAGGCAGAATACATTGCCACGGGGGCTTGTTGTGCACAAATCTTATACATGAAGCAAACCCTCCTAGACTGTGGAGTTGTTCTTGATAAGGTGCCACTTTTATGTGATAATGAAAGTGATGTTAAAATTGCTAATAATCCGGTACAACACTCACGCACCAATCACATTGATATCCGCCACCACTTTCTAAGAGATCATGTTGCTAAAAATGATATATCACTAGAAGGTGTAAGAAGTAAAAATCAATTAGCGGATATCTTCACTAAACCTTTGGATGAGGCTACCTTTTGTAGGTTGAGAAGTGAACTAAATGTGCTTGATTCTAGTAACTTTAAAAAATAAGCTTGTGTTGTCCCTTGCATTGCATTGTATTATATGTCATGTTTAAATTTCCACAATGCATCTAGGACTTGTCTAACACAGTTACGATAACCCTCCTTTGGAGGAGTGAAGAAGCCTAACCGTGGATCAAACTTGACAAGCAACCTAGCTTTTCCTTCTCGCTTTGCATTGCATATGCATGGTTGTTGCTTTGTCATTTCTTTTTGGTTTGGCTTTGAGCAACCTCTGTGTTCGCCCATGAATAGAGAGAGCATTTGACGCTCCCAAGGGTTCATGAACTCTATTGCATGGCCGTGCGTTGCTCCTCGGGTGTTTATCGCATATTTTCTTAAAAATAATACTAGCCTAAGGCAAAATATTTTGAAAAACTTGAGGGTTTGAGAGAGGTCACTCATATCAGGTTCCAATTAGTGTTTATTTGGATCTCCTTGAATTGGAACTTGATTGGGAGAAGTCGCGTTGAAGATCAGATTGAAGAAAGGCGAAAATTAGCGACCGGACGCTGGACCAGACGTAATGCTGCTTCACCACTGTGTCCGGTCCCAGCTACCACCAGCGCGTCCGGTCATACCGAAGACAAGTCTCAAGGACCTCTGACCAGACGCTGGACCGGACGTGACCCTGTGACCACTGTGTCCGGTCCCGGACCCCACCACCACGTCCGATCATGCGAGTTGGGTTCCTGGGTGAACTCTGACTGGACTCTGTTCGTGTTCGGTCAGCTCTAACTGGACACATCTGGTCACACCAGGAGCTTACTGGACTCTGACCGGATGCCTCTGCAGCGCGTCCGGTCAGGCGAACAGCGTGTCCGGTCACCCCGTGAAAAGCGGATCTGAGTCTCTTTTAACCGATTCAATCTCTCTGTTTTTCCTCTTCTTCTTTCGTACGCCACTGCCGTCGTAGCCCTAGCCCTAGCTCGCTCCTCACCGCTGCTCAGCCGTGCCACCGCCGTGCCTCCGCTGTCCGCGTGCCGCAGTCGTGCCTCTGCAGCCGCACCATGCCGCAGTCGCCGCACATGCTCTTCTCCGCTGCTCTGCCGCACCGCCACCGAGCCTCTGCGTGCCACAGCCGCCACCGCTGGTTCTCCTCCGCGTGCCGCCCCGCAACCGCCCACTTCCTACCGTTCCAGCCACGTCGCTGCTCGCTCCTCGCCGGTGCTATCCATGTGCCGCCCGTGCTTGATGCGCCGTAGCCGTGCTCCTCCACTGCCCGCTGCTGCGCCCTAACCCTAGCTCTCGCGTGATGTCTCTCCGGCGAAGGTCCTTCACGTGACTTTGTCTCCGCGAGGTTGTTTCGCGTTATCTTAATTTTTTCAATTGGATTGCCGATGAAATCTTGCCATATTCTAATTCATCCTTTGTTTGTCTCGGCACTCCAGCGCTCGTCCGTCGTTTCTGTGGAACCCTCGCGCGTCAAGGTCACTTAGCTTTTCACCGGAGTTTTGCTCGTCTGAGGTAGCATATCGCGCTCTATTCTTTTCTTATCTAGTTTGCTTGCTCTCATAAGGACTTCGCTCATCTATTAGTTAAAATATATTGCTTAATAGTAGCTCTATCTATTTTATCTTTACAGAGAGTCTTGTCAGTGCTCTGTGTGTGGCAGTTAATTCTCTTGGTTAGCTTTGAATCTGAGGCCAAGCCTATGGATACGGATTGAGGCCAAGCCTCACGAGAGATAGTTCATCATCTTTCACTGTCAGGGTTTCTCAGTCACACAGATTTGTCAGCATGGTTTATTGCAAGAATGCTGGTGGTGCACCGAGTGACGGGGATGAGAGTCCTCCTAGGTTGACAGAGGTTGCCCGTGGTAAGTATAAGAAGATTGCCGCCAAGAAGAGAAAGAGGACACTCACTAAGGCAGAGATAGCATAGACAGTAGCTGATGCAGCAGATCTAGCAGAGAGAGGTGGCAGAGGTAGTGGCATTCACATTGGCGAGTGTCGCTTTCATCTTGAAGGTCGATAGCTCGATACAGAGGCTACTGAGGAGACTAAGGACCAGCCTACAAAGCAGCCCACAGAGGAGACAGAGGAGATATAGGAGCAGACTATACAGACTTCACCACGTTGTCACTCAGGACGGACATGTGCTCAGGTGACACCTAGGCCAGAGGGTCAGGGACGTGGAGGTCGTCCACCTCCCAGAGCTCGAGGTCACCCCCCAGTCGAGCACTTTGACCTGAGGGGAGCTATAACATGATAGGTCTAGGCTCTCAGGTTTGTCGAGGTTGGTCGGTGGTTCCCACCTCAGCGGGACCCCTGAGCCTCAGAGGGCTTCTACACACCTCTTCTCGAGGATTTCTACAGAGTATATATTGATAGTGGGATTGCTTTCAGACCTCAGCGAGTTTGTCAACTTGAGGCTCTAGTTGCTGTTGTTGGTGAGCAGCTCCGTCCACACCTTTCTTTCTTACCTGGACTGTCATATTTTCTAGGACGGACTGGAGCTTACTGTGGTACTTGGGTCAGAGAGTTATATTCCTCACTTTGGATTGACCTTGCTCATGAGTTCATACACTTTGCATTCCGAGGCCATGACCGCAGGTTATACAGCACCAAGGTACGGGAGATTCTTAGACTCCCTGCTTCAGAGACTAAGATTCACTAGTTGTGCTTTGGTCAGACTTCACCACCGAGGCGTCCTCATGGAGGTTCTGTTCCACCTACAGATTTTATCAGACCTTGCTTTCATGAGCCGTTTGGCGAGGGGTCCAGACATACACCTGCCAGCTTGACACCTCTTGCTCGAGTGCTGGATGCCATTGTGAGACGGACTCTACTTCTAAGGCTAGGATACAGAGAGGGCCTGACACGTATGCAGCTATGGGTAGTCCACCACCTCATCTCTTAGACACCGTTTGACATTTAGGATCTGATGCTCTGTGAGATGGAGGACACTTTGGTAGAGGGCTTCAAGGGTTACCGTCAGTTACCCTATGCACACTGGATTTGCTTTATTATTCGATCTGCGTGTGACCTACCTGCTGAGATTAGGGCTGAGATTTCAGACACCACTACTGCATTCCCTGAGTATGACATTCGACAGTTGTGGGCTTCTATTACTAGAGAGTAGGCACCTAGGCCAGGACAGCGTCAGAGGGCAGAGGTTCTAGAGACCGCAGCTAAGTAGGATGAGACAGTTGAGGGCCTTGCAGAGGCTGAGCTTGCAGATTTAGATGCTCAGCCAGCTGATCCAGAGGAGGATGACGCCACTGACAGCACAGATGAGGACTATCAGCCTATTCCTCGGTACCGCTCTCCTCGGTCTCATGACCATGAGGCTGGTGGTTCAGGTTTAGCCTCCCGCTCAAACCCAGCCATGGTGGCTATCATTGAGAGGCTGACCTAGGCCTAGGAGAGGTAGGAGGTTCAGCTGCAGCGACAGGCTTAGGATACAGCAGCTGCATTCGCTCAGATTTAGGCTCGTCAGGACGAGTTCCAGAGGCAGTAGCTTAAGTTTCAGAGGCAGCAGTTTGAGATGCAGAGGCAGTAGGCAGCCACTCAGCAACAATATTTTGAGCTCCTGTGACATCTTGTCACTATTGGGGTTCCTCCTCCACCGTCTGTCCTTACTCCAGCGTTATAGTCCAGTGAACTTCAGAGTCAGGGACAGCTGAGCTTTTCAGTCCCCGAGTTACACTCCTATTCAAATAGGGTTCACTCCACCAGTTTACCTAGACCTCATCTTTTGATAGGCACTCCTTTCTCCACTGACTTGAGTGCTTCTTATAGCGAGTTGACTGGTCAGCCGACACCCTCTCATACCACAGTTGTGACTACTTTAGGGATGTTGGCTTCAGAGACAGTGACTCCTCCAGTGACAGGGACCGGGACTACAGAGACAGTGCCTTCGTCAGTTGTCTCGATAGATCCTCCCACAGTTGGTGCTTTTCAGGCTCAGGTGACAGAGACTACGGCTATTGTTGCTACTACTTCATCAGTTCCTGCTCCTGCTTTACAGACCCAGACTGCTTCACTTTCACGTGTATCTACAGAGGGTTAGCCTGATAGCTCAGAGTCAGAGGAGGATACTTCACAGTTCGTGATCACTCCACGCTCCTCGACACCCAACACGATTGCTTCTGTTCCCCCATCGGACCCTTAGCTTTTTGGCGCTTGATGCCAAAGGGAGAGAGTAGATTCAGGGGGAGTTTTGAGAGAGGTTTTTATTTTTCTTTGTATGCTACTTTCATGCATCATGTTTATATTCCCGCACTTGCATTTTGTGACATGTGTGCTTGTGAGATACCTGAGTCATATGTGGATTATCTTATTACTATTATATATCATGTCACTTGATTGGTTCTAGCTCATAAGGTTGTGCTTGATTGGTTCTAGCTCATAAGGTTGTGCTTCCGTGCCTTACTCTGATTTTATATGAGCTATATTTTTGTGTACTAACTCTGTATGTTTTATCTTATGAGTACACCCTATTGGCTCGGAGCATATAAGCAATTCCTAACCCCTTATGCTTATTGTCTTTTGCTTATGTGAACCAAGCATGTTCAAAAACCTCAACTCTTATATCTACTAAATCAAAGTGTTGTCATCAATCACCAAAAAGGGGAGATTAAAAGCATCTAGGCCCCGAGAGTTGGTTTCGGCAATTGATGACAATGCATTATTACCATGACTAACGTGTGTTTTGTAGAAACTTTGGTAAGTTAGGTCATGAGATTGGTAACTGCTTTGGGCACTATGGTATTCATGCCCATTGATGGAAATCGTTTTGGTTTTCAAAGGATTAACGACAAGATTAAGGACGGTTAGTTCCAGATGTCAAGGTGTTGAGTTACATTCGGAATAGTTATTAGGATCTTTGCTTTTTTTCTTTGGTCGTACTATAAAGGGGGGCATGAGCGAGTAGCTTGACCTAGGTGAGTCTTTTGTTTAGGTGTGGTGCACACTTGTCGAACTTAGCACTAGTTAGCTCAGGTGAAGCCCAAAGTTTAGTTGGAAGCAACTCGGTTCAAGTTGCGTCGCGTTTCGAAGTCGTTTGAGCCGTTTACCCTTGACCGGACGTGGTCTCTGTCTTCACCGGACGCGTATGGTCAGTGCTGACAGTCACTGCCTTTTAACTTGGTTGACCGGATGCGGTCCTTGCGAGGACCGAACACATTGATCGTGTTGACACGTGTCACAGAGGGTAAGTGAACTAATCGGACGTGACTGGAAAACGATCGGACGCGTCCACAGTGCGTCCGGTTGCGTTCTAGTAAGGTACTTCGCTGACCGGACGCGTCCGGTCATCACTCATCGGACTCGACCGAGCATCCAATCAAAGTACAGTAAGGTCCTTACATGACCGGACGCGTCTGGTCATCCCTGATCGGTGCGTCCGGTCACTCAGCGCTGTCGGTTTTAAATTCGACCATTGCATCGACCAGACACGTCCGGTCACGTCGATCGGCGCGTCCGGTCAGCACGTATTTTGCTGAGTTGGCAAGTAACGGTTGGAATTGACTGTGGGGTGTATAAATACACCCCCCACACCTCTTTTAGAGGTCTCTTGCTCATTTGTTCAGCTGAGAAACACCTTTCAAGTGCAAGGAAGTGCAAGACTCTAGTGAGGGTTGTGATTTGAGAATTAAAGTTTGAAATCCCTCATTAGTGACTAGGGAGTAGCAAGTATGCATCCACCTTCTCATTAGGCTTGTTGTGGTCAAGTGAGAGTTCTTACTTGTTACTCTTGGTGATCGCCACCACCTAGACGGCTTGGTGGTGATTGGGAGTTTGGTGATCATCCGACGGAGCTTGTGGATGACCCAACTCATCTTGTGAGTGGTTTTGAGCGATTCACCGCGATGGAGTGTAAAAGAATCAGCCTGTAGAGAGCACTTGATCCTTGCGCAGATCAAGGGGGAGCTACACCCTTGCGCGGGTGCTCCAACAAGGACTAGTGGGGAGTGGTGACTCTCCGATACCTCGAAAAAACATCGCCGTGTTCCTAACCCTTACTTTCAAGCAATTACTTTCTTGTATTACTTTTGTTGATTGGTTTACTTTCCTAGAATTGCCATGCTAGACTAGGATTGGAACTTAGGGTGCAAAACTTTTTCTGGTAGAATCACAAGGAACACTAGTAGGCACTAGGGGTGAATTTTGGCTTGTAGGATTTAATTCTTACAATTATTTTTTAGAAAAGCCCAATTCACCCCCCTCTTAGGCATCTTGATCCTTTCAAAAGGTCAAACAAGAATATTACGTACATTGCTACAGCATAAGCATCATCAGACTCATCGCACCACATATTTGCACAAAAAATATATTTGAAAATACAAATGTCGTCAACCACCGCCGCGTGTCCCGTGCCGAGAACCTCGCTGCTGCGCCCCTGCGGAGCTCCTCCTCCGCCCAGGTGCTGCATGCCCCTAGCCGTGCCCATGCGAAGCTCCTCCGCCTCCTTCCCATGGCCGAGGATGCGACACCTTTGCTAGGCCCTTGCCACGCAAGACCGCCGCCGTGCTGCTCAAACCGTGGGGGCCTCTGCCGCGCGAGTTCATCGTGATGAACCCAAGGCCCAAGCTCTATATATTTAAAATAGTTAATCCACGCATCACGGGCTAACCACACAGAGCATGTTGAAAATAACGAAACGTACAGGGGCCTAGGTGCAGAGTGTTTGTCCTATTAGGTTTTCCTTTCTTTTTCTTCTTTAAAACAGCTGAAAATTGAAAAATGCATAGTAATTCGAAGAAAAATCCAAAAATGACAAAACAAATTTTGTTCATCTCCACATATGTACATCCATGTAGTAAAAAAATAATATTACATATTTTAGTAAAAAAAAGTTATTGCTATTAAGCATGCAATTGATCCTGTCGATTCCACATTGCCTAAAAGTTTTAAAAATTAAGCTCAATAAACAATAAAACTAACCGAAAAATGATAAAACTGATATAATAATATTACCGATTAGTCAATATGATTCAACGACAACGATTGATATTTAGATGAACAACAACAAGAAGATAACCATATAACTTTGAGAAAAAGTTAGTTCCAAATATTAATATATCAACGCAAAACACCTCAAATTTTACTTTACCTTCACCCACTCGACATGAGTAAGTATAACTCTTCACTCCAAATCACTACGGTTCTCTAAATAGCATTAACAAATACACAGAAACAAACATATTAGATAAGGTCAACCTTACATGTATTAATATTATCATTCTATTCTTAGTAAAGCCATATATTTAATATTCTTAAATTCCACTGCATAATGGTAAAAAAACACAAATCTTAGTATAAACAAAGGAATGCCATGGAGAAGCGCGGCAACGCCGCGCTACAGTTTTCTAGTCGGAAGCAAGTAACGCTTCGACCACCGATCTTGATCACGTAGGCTATATATTGCCTCTTAGGCTGTGTTTAGTTTCCAAATTTGGAGTGCCAAAATTCACTGTAGCGACATTGTAACATTTTATTTGTATTTGGTAATAATTGTCCAGCCGTTGACTAATTAGGCTCAAAACATTCATGTCGGTACCAACAGTACGGGGGTACCCACACCTATCACCAAAACACTAACATAACCGAAACCACAATGAAAGATATCCGACTCGTGCGAGGCCCGCTCGACGGGGCACCTCGACCGCACCCCGGCTCCGACTCGTACGAGGCCCGCTCGACGGGGCGCCTCGACCGCGCCCCGGCTCCGACTCGTACGAGGCCCGCTCGACGGGGCGCCTCGACCGTGCCCCGGCCCCGGCTCGTACGAGGCCCGCTCGACGGGGCGCCTCGACCGCGCTCCGGCTCCGACTCGTACGAGGCCCGCTCGATGGGGCGCCTCGACCGCGCTCCGGCTCCGACTCATACGAGGCCCGCTCGACGGGGCGCCTCGACCGCGCTCCGACTCCGACTCGCACGAGGCCCGCTCGACGGGGCGCCTCGACCACGCCCCGGCTCCTCGACACCCTTTCTTTACCTACCCAGGACAAAAGCCATAGCATTCAATGCGGTTACCTACTACCACCGACCGGCATGGCTACGGCATGGGTCAACGCGGGAACAATACCCACGTCAAGTCTCACTGTTTTACCGCCCATCCCATGATGGGAGGTGAAAGCCGTCACTGTACCCACCTTACTGCGCACTATTCACCATCAATCACCCTCGAGGGAGGATAAGACAAGGTCCGTCCCCTGCGATACCAGGGATTCGGCCTTATCCATCCGACCTCGACCCGGCCTCGACCCGGCCCCAACGCTCGACTTAGCTCGAAGGACGGTATGGCATGGCGCTCTGGGTCATTTCATCCTCTTGTCCCGTACCACGTCAGGGTACCCAGGGATGGCCGGCCATCCCGAAGCCACGTCGCTACAGTCAACTCAACAGGAATCGACGAAACATCGCCTCAAGCCTCCCCTCGACTTGGCCACCTTTCGCCCTATAAAAGGACAGGCCAGGGCGACGAATAGGGGGGCGAAGCATCACGGAGGGACGAAACAACCAACCACCCGACCGAACAACGAAAAGCAAGAGATCAACATCTCAAGCAACCATCTTTCTCCTTTTTCTCTTTGAGACTTGGGCTCGACACCCTCTCTCGCCTGCTTGTAACCCCTACACGAGCACCTCGGTGCAAGGAAATACAAACCTCTCTTCCCCGCTGGACGTAGGGCCTTCTTTTGCCCGAACCAGGATAAACCCCCGTGTGTTCTCCTTGCATCACCATCCAGGAAAGAGTCACGCAGCATTTACTCGTTGGTTTAGGACCCCCTTGGTCCGAACACCGATTGTTGGCGCGCCAGGTAGGGGAGCGCTGCGTGCAAACCTCGCTTTGTCGCCGTTCTTCCTGGATGGCTAACCCTGAACGCCCGATCCCGTTGGGTACGGTGATCTGGTTTGGGAGTTTGGAGTTCATGTCGCTCGGCTCTGGCTATGACATGGTCCTACTCCCACCCAGGCACCCAACCGACGAAGATTACGAGCTCTCCTAGCCCGGGGGAGCAGTCAACCGGCACCGTCACTCCAGGCGGTCGCGGGCCGCCCGGCGACGGCGAGCCCGGTACAACCACCGTCTCCACCTGACGGAGGGCGATGGGATCCCCCGGTCCGGCACCCCCCAGACAGGCGCCAGCCTAGATCTCCTTTTGGAAGATTTGGGAAGGACGAGCCTGGCTGAGGGTGGCGTGCCGACGAAGAATCCCGCCGCTCCCCCATCCGGTGAGACACCACTGTCCGTAGCATCTATTTCGCCACGGGCAGTGACGTCCCCATCACCATTCCCGTTTGGACTAGACTCGATCGCCCGGGTGTATGCATCCTCCGTAAGCACTCGCATGAGCGCTTATGAGGAACTCCCCGGACACCATCTATGTTCCACTCTGGACCTCATTGCGTCCACACCAGCTTCTGATTATCGGGACTCTACAGAGACACCGGAAACAGAACCTCGCGTGACTGCTTCTCCACGTCACCACCTCGGTGATGGTTGGCAACGGCCACACATTCCCCCGTCATATTACTACTTTGGCGCACCTGACTCCGACTCGGCTGACGACACCTATGATCCGACTCGTGAGTGCTTCAACATCGACGTTGAAAGCACCTCGGAATCAGAGGACGAAGAGCCGGTCGAAGAAAGGCACACGCCCCCTCATGTCGAGCTTCCTGCCGAGCGAAACGAGCCTCGGTTCCTTGCGGATCAAGGAGCGCAGCTCGAACAGATTCGCGAGTTGCAGGACCAGCTTGACGAGGAACGCGAAAACCTGGATCTTCTCCAGCAAACCCTCGAGCGTGAGCGTGCGGAACACGCATTTGGCGGGAGAGCTCGTGAGAGGGCTCGCGACGTCAACCGTCGCATCGACGAGGACCGGGCGGTCGACCCCCCGGTTTTCGCTCGAGCCAGCCAAAACGTTGTCGCCGCTGCCATGCTCCTGCGCAACATGCCCGAGTCGTCAAACCCTAACGCCCGTCGGGCTCGAGATGAAATCCGAGGACTCCTCGAGACTGCCGCCATGCAGCAGGCCAAGAGCTCTGCCTCGAGGCGGCGCGAAGCAGCCTCGGAGCGGACCCTCGAGCCTTCCCGACAGGAGAGAGAAGCCTCGGTTCATCCCGAGCCTGCCCGGCGAAACCGGGTAGCACCTGCCCCTGAGCCCATCGACAACGACCACGAGCCTCGAGACACCCGTGGCAACATCGTCGAGCGTCGCACACGCAAACACGGTGATGGTGTAGCTCGAGGCTACCACGTCCACAGGGGCGGACGCTACGACAGCTCGGAAGACCGTAGCCCTTCACACGAACCTCCAGGTCCTCGGGTGTTCAGTAGGGCTATCCGTGAGACGGTGCCCCCGGCTCGGTTCCGTCCCCCCACGACTCTCACCAAGTATAACGGCGAGACCAAACCCAAACTTTGGCTCGCCGATTTCCGCTTGGCGTGTCAGTTGGGCGGGGCCACCGACGACCGGGTCATCATTCGGCAACTCCCCCTGTTCCTCTCCGACACTGCCCGAGCCTGGCTCGAGGATCTCCCACCTTGGCAGATCCACGACTGGGACGATCTCGTGAGGGTGTTCGAGGGAAATTTCAAGGGAACCTATATGCGCCCCGGCAACTCGTGGGACCTCCGGGGCTGTAAGCAGAAACCAGATGAGTCCCTCTAGGACTACATCCGGCGCTTCTCCCGGCAGCGCACCGAGCTCCCCAACATCACCGACTCCGACGTGATAACGGCCTTCCTCTCCGGTACCACCTGTAAGGAGTTGGTCCGGGAGTTGGGCCGTAACACCCCGCTCACTGCCAACGGATTGATGGACATCGTCACCAACTTCGCCTCCGGCGAGGAGGCGGTTGGTGCAATCTTTGGCGGCGAGCCGGCAAGGGAGGAGCAGAAGGTCGACGTCCCCGCGAGTTCCACCCGAGGCCCCAAGAGAAACAACCGCAAGAAGAAGAAAGGCCAGCAGGGCAAGCTCGAGGCCCCGGCCGACGAGCTCGTCGCTGCTACCGAGCACAAAAAACCTCGAGGCCCCCCCGGCGGGGGCGTCTTCGACAAAATGCTCAAAGAGCTGTGTCCCTACCACAAGGGACTCACTAACCATAACCTCGAGGATTGTCACATGCTGCGCAGGTACTTCGGGGGTGCCGGCGCCAAGAAGGACGACAAGGGGGAGGACCCCAAGGGTGACGACAAGGATGGGGAATTTCCCGAGATCCGCGACTGCTATATGATCTACGGAGGACCCTCGACCTGCCTCTCTGCGCGTCAGCGCAAGCGAGAACGGCGCGAGGTCTTCTCCGTACAATCGGCAGTACCCTGTTTCCTTGATTGGTCTGCGGTGGCCATCACTTTCGACCGTGATGACCACCCAGACTACGTCCCCAACCCGGGGGTCTATCCCCTCGTCGTTGACCCTGTCATCGCCAACACACGCCTCACCAAAGTGCTCATGGACGGCGGAAGCAGCCTCAACATTATCTACTCTCAGACCCTCGACCTCTTGGGGGTTGATAGAGCGCGCCTCCAGCCTAGCGTCGGGGGCTTCCACGGAGTCGTGCCAGGGAAACGGGCGGAACCCCTCGGGCGGGTCGATCTGCCTATTTGCTTTGGCACACCGGCCAACTTCCGAAAGGAAACTCTCACTTTCGAAGTGGTCGGATTCCGTAGAACGTACCACGCTATCCTGGGGCGCCCATGCTATGCCAAGTTCATGGCGATCCCGAACTACACCTACCTCAAGCTCAAAATGCCTGGCCCAAACGGTGTCATCACTGTAGGGCCCTCGTTTGAACATGCCTACGAGTGCGACATCGAGTGCGTCGAGCACGGCGAGGCTGTTTTTGGGGTCAGCGATCTTGGCCGCAGACCTCGACGGTCTAGCCAATGCGATCCCCGACCCAAAACGCCATGCCGGCAGCTTCGAGCCCGTCGAAGACGTCAAGCTCGTACCCCTCGACCCCGCTGATCCCAAGGGGAGGGCGCTGAACGTCAGCGCCACCCTCGATCCTAAATAGGAAGCAGTGCTCGTCGACTTTCTCCGCGCGAACGTCGACATCTTTGCGTGGAGTCCCTCGGATATGCCGGGCATACCCAGGGAAGTCGCCGAGCACGCCTTGGAGATCCGGGCCGGATCCAAACCGGTGAAGCAACGCCTGCGCCGCTTCGATGAGGAGAAGCGCAGGATCATCGGCGAGGAGATACACAAACTGTTGGAGGCCGGGTTCATCAAGGAGGTTCATCATCCCGAGTGGCTAGCTAATCCTGTCTTAGTTAGAAAAAAGAGTGGGAAATGGAGGATGTGCGTAGACTATACTGGTTTAAATAAAGCATGTCCGAAAGTTCCCTTCCCTTTGCCACGCATTGATCAAATCGTTGATTCCACCGCGGGATGT
Source organism: Saccharum hybrid cultivar R570 (assembly GCA_038087645.1). Lineage (NCBI taxonomy): Eukaryota > Viridiplantae > Streptophyta > Magnoliopsida > Poales > Poaceae > Saccharum > Saccharum hybrid cultivar. The sequence continues at coordinate 18,403,571 of JAQSUU010000012.1, forward strand.
GAAACTCTCTCATTCTTAGATGCATACTCCGGCTACCACCAAATCAAAATGAAGGAGTCCGACCAGCTCGCGACTTCATTCATCACCCCATTCGGCATGTATTGCTACGTTACGATGCCCTTCGGTCTCCGGAACGCAGGGGCAACGTACCAGCGATGCATGCAACATGTTTTTGGGGGGCACATTGGGTCGACCGTCGAGGCTTACGTCGACGACATCGTGGTCAAAACCCAACGTGCCGACGATCTGGTCAGTGACCTCGACGTTGCATTCAATTGCCTCAGGGCAAAAAACATCAAACTCAATCCAGAGAAATGTGTCTTCGGCGTCCCACGAGGTATGCTTTTAGGGTTTATCGTATCTAAAGGTGGCATCGAGGCCAACCCTGAAAAAATCTCTGCAATCACCAAGATGGGCCCCATCCGAGATCTCAAAGGCGTACAGAGAATCACAGGTTGCTTGGCGGCACTCAGCCGTTTCATTTCGCGCCTCGGCGAAAAAGCACTCCCTCTGTACCGTCTCTTGAGGAAATCGGACCATTTTTCCTGGAACCTCGAGGCTGAGGAGGCTCTCACGAAACTGAAAGCCACTCTCTCTAGCTCACCGATCCTCGTCCCTCCGACCCCGGGGGAACCACTCCTACTCTATGTCGTCGCGACATCACAAGTAGTCAGTGCTGCCCTGGTCGTCGAACGGGCCGAGGAGGCACACACCTTGCTCGTCCAGAGGCCGGTCTATTTCGTTAGCGAGGTGCTCTCGGAGACAAAGTGTCGATACCCACAGATCTAGAAACTGCTGTATGCTGTCATCTTGACACGGCGCAAGCTCTGACACTACTTCGAGGGTCACCCGGTTACTGTGGTTTCTTCTTTCCCCTTGGGAGAGATAGCCCAGAACCGGGAAGCCTCGGGTAGGATTGCCAAATGGGCGGTCGAGCTCATGGGCGAGGCATTATCCTATGCGCCGCGAAAAGCTATCAAGTCACAGGTATTAGCAGATTTTCTGGCCGAGTGGGCTGACACACAACTCCCCCCTGCACAGCTCCAGGCGGAGCTATGGACCATGTACTTCGATGGGTCATTGATGAAAATGGGAGCAGGCGCGGGCTTGCTCTTCGTCTCACCCCTCGGGGTTCACATGCGCTACGTCATCCGGCTTCATTTCCCTGCGTCTAACAACGTCGCCGAATACGAGGCACTCGTCACAGGGGTCCGACACCTCGACGTCCGAGGCGACTCTCAACTCGTGATCGATCAGGTGATGAAGAACTCGAGCTGCCGCGACCCCAAGATGGAGGCCTACTTCCAAGAAGTACGGCGCCTCAAGGACAAGTTTCACGGCCTCGAGCTCAACCACATCGCACGCAGGTATAATGAGGCCGCTGATGAACTGGCAAAAATCGCATCCGGTCGAGCCACGGTTCCACCGGACGTTTTCGCGAAAGACCTTCAGCGCCCATCCGTCGACCTCAGGCCAGACGGGGGGGTCGACGGGGCGTCGATCAACCTTCCACCTAAGGCAGAAGCCCCCTCGACCAGGGCTGAAGCCATGCAGGTGGAAGACTCGACGCCACCGTCTGACCTCGAACCTGATTGGCGCGTCCTGTACCTCGACTACCTCATCCAAGGGGACCTCCCCTCGGATAGGACTGAGGCTCGACGGATTGCACGCCAGGCCAAAACTTTTGTGATCATGGGCGACAGCAGGGAACTCTACCGTCGTAGCCCTACCGGTATCCTCCAACGTTGCATCACGAAAGAGCAAGGCAGAAATCTGCTCGGCGATCTTCACTCGGGGGCTTGCGGTCACCACGCTGCGCCTCGAACCCTCGTCGGAAACGCCTTTCGACAAGGATTCTATTGGCCAACCACGGTCTCCGACGCTGTCAAGCTAGTACGCTCCTGCGAGGGTTGTCAGTACTATGCGAGACAGACTCATCTTCCGGCACATGCCCTACAAACTATCCCCATCACATGGCCGTTCGCCGTTTGGGGGCTCGACCTTGTCGGACCACTGAAAAGGACGACCGGCGGCTTCACCCACTTGCTCGTCGCAATCGACAAATTCTCCAAGTGGATCGAGGCCCGCCCTATCACCAGCATCAGGTCCGAACAAGCTGTACTCTTCCTCACTAACATTGTTCATCGCTTCGGGGTCCCTAACTGTATCATCACAGACAATGGCACCCAGTTCACTGGCAAAAAGTTTTTGGATTTCTGCGACAACCACCACATCCGTGTGCTCTGGTCGGCCGTGGCTCATCCAAAAACAAACGGGCAAATGGAACGTGCCAATGGCATGGTTCTACAAGGCCTGAAGCCCAGAATCTTTAACAAACTAAACAAACATGGAAAAAAATGGGCTGTCGAGCTACCCTCGGTCCTGTGGAGCCTAAGAACAACGCCGAGTCGAGCCACGGGGTTCACTCCGTTCTTCTTAGTCTACGGGTCTGAGGCTATGCTACCAACTGATATAGAATACGGGTCCTCGAGGTTGAAGGCATACAACGAAGGACACAACGACGCCACAAGACAGGACGCCCTCGACCAGCTCGAGGAAGCCCGAGATGTGGCTCTGTTGCATTCTGCCAGGTACCAGCAGGGCCTCCGACGCTACCACGACAGATACGTCCGCAAGCGTGACCTCAACGTTGGTGACTTGGTGTTACGGCGGAACCAGAACACCAAGGGACGACACAAGCTCACACCACCATGGGAAGGGCCATACATCATCGCAGAAGTACTAAAGCCGGGCACCTACAAGCTATCCAACGAGAAGGGCGAAATCCTCACCAACGCTTAGAACATTGAACAGCTACGTCGCTTCTTTCCTTAAAAAAGCCTCGAGGCTCTGTATTTCCTTTTCGGCAATAAAGAATACAGCGATGTTCAAAAATTTTCGTTTCGCAATGAGGAAGGATCGACCCTGCACTCCCAGAGTCGACCCTCCCTCGGGGGCTGTAAGGGGGGAACCCCCGGTCCCCGAAAAAACTTATGCTCTTTTTTAAAATTTAAGAACCGCTTCTTAGATCGACTTCGCTGAAACAGCACCCTTAGGTTCGAAAGGGCTCTCGAGTCTGGAGCATCACCTACGCCTCTGAGGCTACGGTACCTCCACTTAACCCTTACGCCTTTTAGAGGTACGCCTTCATGCTGAGAAGATCTAAACAACGGTTCCTAAAATTAAAAAAGAACATACCCCCTGTCGCTTAGATCAGGCTCTCACACGATTTACTAGGCCGCATCATCACCCTGAAGCTCGAGGGCAGTCGAGCCATGAGATCACTTACGCCTCCGAGGCTACGGTACCTCCACTCGCTCCCTTACGCCAAAGGATGTAGCTGCGCGCTAAGTAAATCACGCGAGAACACGATCCGTGCGATAAAGGGAAGAAAAGCTCGAGTAAAACTGAATCAATCGCGAACCGGTTTATGTTTCGAGTATTTTAGGCCTCCGCGGCCACCACGATTAAAATTCGAAATACTAACTTATTACATGGGCCTTCATGCCCAGATTTGGCTCACAGGCCTTCGTCGTCGACAGGAGGAACCACCTCGGCTTCAAAAAGCGAGGCCAGACGACTCCTAGGCTCTTCGGCGGCTTCGATCAGCTCCACGCAGGCGTCCTCGTTCTCCTCGTCCGTCCGATCGGGGTCTATGATGAAGCCCTCGGCAACGAGCCTCATGTCAAACACAAACCCCGAACGGACGATGGCCAGCGCCCTCTTCACGCCGTGATGGAGGCCGTTTCGTATCTTCTCCCGGGCAAGGCGGCCCAACGCCACCATCCATCGGACGAAGGAGTTCCCTGGAACATCTTCCCCGGTGTCGGCGTCGGGCTCGACCCCTAGGCCATCACACACGGTGGTGATTGCGCCCTGGAGAAGTTGGGTCCTCCGGACCTCGGCTTCGAAGAGGCTCTGGAAGGAGTTGGCACACGATTGGGCCTCTCGGTTCTCTCTCTCCAGCTCTGAAACATGACAAACAAATTAGTGCCCAACGCGGGGCCTTCAACGTCGTGACTATAACAACCACACTTACCCTCGACGTGGGTCTGCAGGCCCACGACCTCATCGCGGAGCCCCCCACACGTTCGCTCGAGCCCCAGGAAGGCGCTGTCCTTGTCACGGATAGCTGCCTTTAGCGCCTCGACCTCCTGCCAAGCAGACTCAAGAGCTACGTCCTTCTTTTGGACGGCTCCCTACAGCGTCGTGATCTCGGCGTGGAAGGCGTCGCGCTGAAGACTGACCTAGGAAACATCCTCCTCGAGCTCCTTCACCCGCGCAGACAAGGGCTTGAGGTCCCTGCGCGCCTGGGCAGCCTCCTCCCGAGCCTTGTCCAGGCTTGTGCGCATCACGGCCTCGGCCGCCCATGCCTGCGTCGCCTCTTCCTTCAATATGGCGTATGCGACGCGCAATTCAGCCATCTCGGCGTTCCGATCGGATAGCCGTTTCTGGGCCTCCTCGACCAGAACCCGTTGCTGAGACAGCGCGCCCCACACGCCACTCTCGTCCCGGATAAAGAGCGACTTGCGGCGGGAGTACTCCTTCGGCTCCTGAACGCGATTCGAAAAGGTCACAAATCCGAAGAAAAAACAGCCTATCAAGCGAGCCGACGGGTCGATCATACCTCGGTGGCATCCCCCATACTCCGCACAGCGCCGGACGCCACTCGAAGCAACCGGTCGAGGTGCTGGCGGACGCCCTCGAGATACTCCCATCGGTGCACTTCGTCTTTGTCGCTAAGGACAAAGATGGGCTCGGCGTCGGGGTTCGTAGCGTCCCTGAACTCAAGGGACGGCCCCCCCCACTTCGGCAGCTTCGTCTCGGCCCGCGCTATCGCCAGCGCGGCGACGTCGGGCCACGAGGAGGACGACCCGGCCGGGGCATCTCCCGGTCCCGCGGAAGGACCGGCCTCACCCGCGGTATCCACCTCTCCAACGGCCGTCGCGACATCGGCCTGGTCCGCGACCTCACCCCCCTCGACCCCCATCGTTTGTTTTCCCTTGTCCAGGGAGATGTTGTCGAGGGGAGCGTGAGGGCGGGCACTTACGACCGCTGGCGCCTCCGGAGCCGGCGCCTCGACCGACGACGGCTTCGGTACCCGCGCCTCGACCGTCAGCACCACCGGAGTCGGCGCATCTTCTTCGGGTGCTCCGGATAGGGGCTCGACCGCCCCGACCTCCACCATGCTCGCTGGCTCTACCAACGGGCCTTGTCGCGGCTGCGACCCCTTCGCCAGGACCGTCTCTTGCCCTGACACCGACGTGACCTCCTCCTTTGTCACGTCAGCACCCGCCCGCTCCGCGTCGCGGACGGGTGCCTCGCCCGTCGCGACCGCAACGGCAGCCTCGGCCATCCCCGACGACCTGGGCCTCGCCTCGACCACGTCAAGAGCCGCCGCGGTCGCCGGTTCGGCCCCCTTGACGGCGGGCTCTGGGCCGGCAACCGCCGCGGCGTCGGCTGACCCTTGCTGATGTCGCAGGCGCCCTTTCGCGGCCTCGACCTGACGGACCCAGGCCGCGTCCTGCTCCGCCGTCCGGTTGAGGACAACGGCGCTGGCTCGCAGCGACTTCACAGGGGTAGGCCCCATTGGCTCCGCCTTTCGTTTCAGCCTGCGAAGTGAGAAGAATTGTCGGCCAACGGACTTTGGGAAAGGCAGGACGACCAAGTTGAGATACTTACCCGGAAATCGGCACCAAGTACCTCGACCCCGCGTGGCTCGAGCCTCCCGGGACGGCCGCTGGTGGCCTCGCGGTGACCTCACCAGCAGGCCGAGCGCTCCTGGGAGCCCCGGCCGACACACCGCCCTGCGCCCTTTGTGTTTCCGAGGCCAGCTGGCCTCGGGTCCTTACTCCCGCCGGCGCCGCCGCCGATGACGACGCCGGTACCACCGTCTCCGCCCCTGCCGGAACTTGCGAGGCCCCGGCTGGTGCGGACGTCCCCGTCGACCCCTCTCGCCGGGTCCGAGGTAAAACGGCCCCTCCCCTCGAGGGGCCAGATTCCTTCTCCACCTTCTTCCCCTCGACCTCCTCGACCACGACGACCGAGGAGGACCCCCCTGATGGGCTCCAGCAGGGGGCGAATGTCGGGAAGGTCGCCCAGCCTGGTCGCAATCTCATACCGCGACAGGGCATCGTCATCTTCGTCGCTGCTGCCGTCGTCCTCCCCCGAGACCGTCTCGAAAGGCGACGGCGCCAGGGGGACCCCGTCGATGGTCTGCTGGCACCGAAGCTTCTTCAACGCCTCTGCCTCTTTGGCCTTGCGGGCCGCCCGCTTCTTGGCCGTCTCCTTGGTCTGCTTCTTCTGGGCGGCATGCAGGCGTCGAGCCTCCCGGGCAGGCCGGTCCTCCGGGACTGGTGGGCGCGTTTCCCGCAACGCCGACAAATCCTACACGCCGGCCTCGACCACATCAGCAAAATCCACAGAAAAACAAGAATAGCAATACCTCAGCCCCGGGATACGTACCACGGATTCGCACCCTTCGGTAGGCCTCATGGGAACCTGATTGGCCTCCTCCACCTTGAAGTTCCCGACCATCCGGCGAGCCCGCCGGAGGACCTCCTCAAGGGTGAGGGATTCGTGGGACATCCGGGTACCCTCCAGGTTCGCCTCCGGAGTCATCTGGTCCAGGCGGAGACGACGCCGGCACAACGGCATCACTCTGCGGCGATGGAAGGTCGCAGCCACCGCCGCGGCTGTTAGGCCCCGAAGGCGAAGCTGCTGCAGCGCCGCCAGCAGCGGATCCAAGCGCGTCTTCTCGGCCTCGGGCACTCCGTACGACCAATGCTCTTCTCGAGCAGTCAGCACGCGGCCGGTGTACCTCGGCAACTGATTTTCATCATTGCGGAGGTAGAACCAACCCTCGTGCCACCCACTGTTCGAGGAGATGAGTCAGGCCGGGATGTATAGATCCGTCCGACCCGATCTCACCTGCAGCACGCAGCTCCCCACTCGGGCCGCGCACAGGACACCTTTCTCCCCCGCCCTCTTGGCGAAGAGCTCGGCCTTAAAAAGGTGAAGCCACAAGTTCCACTATGGCTCCACCCCGAGGTAGCCCTCGCAGACCGCCGCGAAGATGGTGGCCTGCGCGACGGCGTTGGGGGAAAGGTGATGAAGCTCCACCCGGTAGTAGTGGAGGAGCGCGCGCATGAAGACCGACGCCGGCACGCCGAACCCCCGCTCATGAAAGCTGATGAAGCTCACCACGTACCCTTCAGGGGGCGCTGGCTCCTGATGGGCAGGGGGCGGCGCCACCCACTCCGGCTGCGCCAAGTTCGTCCTCGGCCGCAGCAGCCCGTCCTCGACCAACTCCTCCAACCTCCTCTCCGTCACCGAGGAGGCGGCCCAGTCGTCGGCGGGGAGGATCTGACTCTTTCCTGCCATCGATGTCGTCGGGAGGGGGATGGAAGGAAAGGATGCGGTGGCTGCGGCAAGACGGGCGGAGAACGCGATGTGGCAGGGGATGTCTAAGGCAAAGGATGGCAGGGATGCAAGTAACCGGTGGGGAACAAAGACCCCAAGGCCTTAGCTTTATATGCCCGGACGGAAGCCCAACAGCCGCGCGAAAAGTAAGGAGCAGTTTTTCGCGATAAACACGCTCACCTAACCGTTTCCTTATATCTCGCAGGAACTGAGCACGTGGCCGCTCCCCATGTCGTAACCATACGCCGATACCGCGCCGATCTCGTCTCCCGAAAAAACGCGCCCGGCCAACGAAATATCTCCAGGTATGTCTTAAATGGGTGCGAAACCCGCAATAAGTCTCGAGGGAGCGAAAGCTAGCCCTCGAACGGGGTTCGACAGCAGCCCTCGAGCAACAGAGTTAGGGATGACCCAGGGTGCGCCCGTACATGGCCAAGGGCTCGAGCCACGCCCTCGAGGCACCCCAGGACGTATTCGAGGCCGAAGGAGAAGGTTGTGGTAGGAATCCCTCCGGGGGAGGCATCGAGCCCTCGAATCCTGTCGAAGGGAATCGAGATCCACACGACCGCTTCTTGGCATTTTTGAGGGCGCCTCCGGGCCACTAGACGACCCCTAACGAACGGGGCACGGGTTCTCACTCGAATTCCCCCGCTAGCAGCTCACCGGAGATCGTCGTAACTCGGGCCCAAACGATGGTAGTATGACATTCTCCACCCCTCCTCCTTTTTTCGAAAAAGGAGCGTGAGGGTCGTGAAAGACGGCTGGGACTTTGATCGACCTCGTGCGTGCGAGGCTCGGGGTCCCGACCGCAAAAATGGGTGCGAAGCCCGCAATAAGTCTCGAGGGAGCGAAAGCTGGCCCTCGAACGGGGTTCGACAGCTGCCCTCGAGCAACAGAGTTAGGGACGACCCAGGGTGCGCCCGTACATGGCCAAGGGCTCGAGCCACGCTCTCGAGGCACCCCAGGACGTATTCAAGGCCGAAGGAGAAGGTTGTGGTAGGAATCCCTCCGGGGGAGGCATCGAGCCCTCGAATCCTGTCGAAGGGAATCGAGATCCACACGACCGCTTCTTGGCATTTTTTAGGGCGCCTCCGGGCCACTAGCCGACCCCTAACGAACGGGGCACGGGTTCTCACTCGAATTCACCCGCTAGCAGCTCACCGGAGATAGTCGTAACTCGGGCCCAAACGAGGGTAGTACGACATTCTCCACCCCTCCTCCTTTTTTCGAAAAAGGAGCGCGAGGGTCGCCCAGCGAAAGACGGCCGGGACCCTGATCGACCTCGCGCGCGCGAGGCTCGGGGGCTTGACCGCAACGAAACGTTCCCCAATCAAACGCGTACAAGACCTCGGAGGAGTCTCCATACTCCACCGAGGCCTCGGGGGCTACACCCGGCGGGTGCGCTCGCGCGCCCCCACCGGAAAAAATCACGACGCCACGACTCCAGTTCTGACCAACCTCTGGGAGAGTGATCACACACTCACCCAAAGGCTCGGGGGCTACTGTCGGTACCAACAGTACGGGGGTACCCACACCTATCGCCAAAACACTAACATAACCGAAACCACAATGAAAGATATCCGACTCGTGTGAGGCCCGCTTGACGGGGCGCCTCGACCGCACCCCGGCTCCGACTCGTACGAGGCCCGCTCGACGGGGCGCCTCGACCGCGCCCCGGCTCCGACTCGTACGAGGCCCGCTCGACGGGGCGCCTCGACCGCGCCCCGGCTCCGGCTCGTACGAGGCCCGCTCGACGGGGCGCCTCGACCGTGCTCCGGCTCCGACTCGTACGAGGCCCGCTCGACGGGGCACCTCGACCGCGCTCCGGCTCCGACTCATACGAGGCCCGCTCGACAGGGCGCCTCGACCGCGCTCCGACTCCGACTCGCACGAGGCCCGCTCGACAGGGCGCCTCGACCGCGCCCCGGCTCCTCGACACCCTTTCTTTACCTACCCAGGACAAAAGCCATAGCATTCAATGCGGTTACCTACTACCACCGACCGGCATGGCTACGGCATGGGTCAACGCGGGAACAATACCCACGTCAAGTCTCACTGTTTTACCGCCCATCCCGTGATGGGAGGTGAAAGCCGTCACTGTACCCACCTTACCGCGCACTATTCACCATCAATCACCCTTGAGGGAGGATAAGACAAGGTCCGTCCCCCGCGATACCAGGGATTCGGCCTTATCCATCCGACCTCGACCCGGCCTCGACCCGGCCCCAACGCTCGACTTAGCTCGAAGGACGGTATGGCATGGCGCTCTGGGTCATTTCATCCTCTTGTCCCGTACCACGTCAGGGTACCCAGGGATGGCCGGCCATCCCGAAGCCACGTCGCTACAGTCAACTCAACAGGAATCGACGAAACATCGCCTCAAGCCTCCCCTCAACTTGGCCACCTTTCACCCTATAAAAGGACAGGCCAGGGCGACGAATAGGGGGGCGAAGCATCACGGAGGGACGAAACAACCAACCACCTGACCGAACAACGAAAAGCAAGAGATCAACATCTCAAGCAACCATCTTTCTCCTTTTTCTCTTTGAGACTTGGGCTCGACACCCTCTCTCGCCTGCTTGTAACCCCTACACGAGCACCTCGGTGCAAGGAAATACAAACCTCTCTTCCCCGCTGGACGTAGGGCCTTCTTTTGCCCGAACCAGGATAAACCCCCGTGTGTTCTCCTTGCATCACCATCCAGGAAAGAGTCACGCAGCATTTACTCGTTGGTTTAGGACCCCCTTGGTCCGAACACCGACAATTCATCTCGCAAAGTACAACCAAACTGTGCAATTAGTTTTTGATTTTTCCACATTTAGTACTTCATGTATCACAAGTTTGATGTGACGGGAAATTTTTTTTTTTGCATAGTGCACTTTTCAATGCAACTAAACACAGCCTTAGTTATTTAGTTTGCAATTGACAGCTATTACCAAAGTTTTTTTTTACCTTCCGTTACAATATACTCCTACAGATATCATTAATTTAATGGTAGAAAAAATAAAGAGAGGAACCGGACGGGTAGCTGATCGGCGGCGCGCTGCTAGCGTCCGACTAGCGAAGGGTGGCTTCCTCTTCCACGTTCCACCTGCCACCGTCCACCACGGCCGGGCCGTGCCGTGCCGTGCCGTCCGTGTGGACCACGCACCAAGCGTTTTCCATGCGCGGGGAGCGTCGCCCAAAATACAGCCGTTGCGAGTTGCGACGGCCGCTGCAGCCCAGCCGAGTGACGGTCTCTCGTGTCGTCCATTGGATTCCACTCCACCCGTCCCAAGGCTAGTAACCGATATACTATGCCACTAGTACAAATTTCGTGTGTGACACCGTATCACTGATTTTTGGGACCCACCGCTGAGCACCATCAGCCGCACCCGCACCCGCACCCTTTCCTTCTCCGGGCACTGTACGCTTCTGACTGCGCCTGGACAAGGGGTCCTCCCACTTCTTCCTCCTCAGTCCTGGCACCGCTCCAGCCTCCAAGCGGTCGCAATCCGTGCGATATCTGTTCGCAGTCGCAGCCACCACTGTGCTCCTGGAATGGCGCCGTGCTTCCTGCTCCAAATCGGCCAGGGGCTCGAACGCCCCCGTGCCTTTCGCCTCGCCGCGGCGCTGTGCGCGGCTGTGGTCGCGCTGGCGCCCGCCTCGGATGCCACGTCGGAGTCGCTTCTGGGCATCAACTACGGGCGCGTCGGGAACAACCTCCCGCCGCCGCAGTCCGTCATGCCGCTGCTCGCGGGCCTCGGTATTGGCCGCGTGCGGATGTACGACGCCGACCCCACCGTGCTGCGCGCGTTCGCCCGGACTGGGGTCGAGCTCATCGTCGGCGTTCCCGACGAGTGCCTGGCCGCCGTGGCCGACCCGGGCGGCGCGGCGCAGTGGCTCAAGCAGAGCGTCATGCCCTTCCTGCAGGACACGAAGATCGCCGTGCTCGCCGTCGGCAACGAGGTGCTCACCGGCGCGAACAGCTCCACGCTGTCGCGCACCCTCCTCCCGGCGATGCAGTCCCTGCACAACGCGGTGGCCGCGCTCGGCCTCGACAAGCAGATCACCGTCACCACGGCGCACAACCTCGGCGTGCTCGGGACGTCGTACCCGCCCTCGGCGGGGGCCTTCCGCAGGGACCTGCTCCCGTACCTCTGCCCCATCCTGGACTACCATGCCAGGACCGGCTCGCCGTTCCTCGTGAACGCGTATCCCTACTTCGCCTACTCCAGCGACCCCAGGGGCGTGCAGGTTGACTACGCGCTGCTCGACCCGGGCTTCGCCGGCGTGCAGGACCCCAACTCCAGGCTGCACTACCCCAACCTCCTCGTGGCGCAGGTGGACGCGGTGTACCACGCCATCGCGGCGGCCAACGCCGCGGCGTCGCGGGTGGTGGAGGTGCGGGTCTCGGAGACCGGCTGGCCCTCCGCGGGGGCCGCCAACGAGACGGCCGCGACGCCGGAGAACGCGGCCCGGTACAACAGCAACGCGATGCGGCTGGTGGCCGAGGGCAAGGGCACGCCGCTCAGGCCCGGGGCGCCGCTGCGCGCCTACGTCTTCGCGCTCTTCAACGAGAACCTCAAGCCCGGCCTGGCGTCGGAGCGCTACTACGGCCTCTTCAAGCCCGACGGCACGCCGGCGTACCAGCTCTCGTTCAAGCTACCGCGCGACAACTCCACCTTTGGTCACGGCGGCGCCGGGTTCGGCGGTAACGGCAACGGCAACGGCAATGGCAGCAGCGGGAACATTAGCGGCGGCGGAAACAGCGGCTACTACGACATCTCGGCTTCGGCACGTGACACTCCGGTGAGCTCTGATTCTGCCCTTCTCTTTGTCTCCCCAATTGTTCTTGCTGGTAGTGGTAGGGATCATGGTTCTGTTTGTGGGAGAATGAATATACTTCAGGTGATCGCATCAGGCGAGAATGTCGTGCAATGATCATCATCCGAGTAAACGTCGTAGGTTGACTATATTCTGTGCGGACATTAGACGGTGGAATTAGAAAATTTGCTGCATGATCAACACCAAATTGTATTTCCCTGATCCCCCCACCGCGTGCACATCCTGCGTATCGGCAAAGTGGATAGGATGATGTGGACGCTTAAATCATCATCAACACGATTCTGCTGTCGCTTTTTCGATATCCTTCGTACATGGCGTCTTGGTTTAGTTTAAGGATGCCTGAATGATCTGAAGATCTTCACTTGTTCATATACCAGGAAAATATGTGTAACATGAAAACTAATTTCAAAAATACACTTCTGTATGTGGCTACATACATGGATGCACTAAATATATGCCAAGTTTCAAACCTTTGTCTGTTACGAAAATATTTTTTTTTGAATTACTTTTCATGTTTCTACCGAAGATATGATTTTCACCACATATTTCCGAGTCCAAACCTGCATCCTAAGGTAAGGACGATTTGGGTGTCTGCAGAAGTTTCACTGCAGTGGCTACAGTACTTGTTTGGAGGTACCTGCATGCTGCATAGCGCTTGCACATTCGCACCAGGACCACAGATGCAGTCCAACACTTGATGAAATTTAGGCCTTGTTCACTTCCCAAAATATTTCCTCTTCCACCCATCACATCAAATCTTTCGACGCATGCATGGAGCATTAAATGTAGGTAAAAAAGATAACTAATTGCATAGTTTATCTGTAAATGTCGGGACGAATCTTTTGAGCCTAGTTAGTCCATGATTAGATAAATTTTGTCAAATAACAACGAAAGATGCTACAGTAACTTTTCATCAACTTTTCGCGAAGCGAACACACCATATAAATGGGTGCTGACGAGTGTCTCCCCACTACTTTTGTCGTGGCTGATCTGCTTGGGCCCAGTTTAGATTCAGAAAATTTTGCAAAAGAACAGTAGATTTTCCGTTACATCGAATCTTTGGACGCATGTATGAAGCATTAAATATAGATAAAAAATAAAACTAATTATACAGTTGAGACGAAATGGACGAGACGAATCTTTTAAGTCTAATCAGATCATGATTGGACACTAATTGCTAAATAACAACAAAAATACTATAGTTGTATTTTGTCAAAAAAAAATTTTGGTAACTAAACAAGGCCTTGCTTGTTTGCCGTGGCTGAAATTGTTCGTGCTGTTCCTAATGAAGTGCTCCTCGTTTGTTTCCGGTTGTGGTCAACAGGGCTACTGGTGGACGTGGGCGCAGGCGGCAATGGCAGGAGCAGTAGCCGTCCTGACAGTGTAGCGCCGCCCTCAGCGCCTTGATGCATGGCAGATCGTCAAGGGACAAGGACAAGGGTAGGTAGGTGGAGTAGGATCGGGATGGAGCAAAGTTGCCGGTTGCCGTCCTGGCCTCCTGGGGCAGCGGATCTGGTGCTGCTCGTATGCTGTGGTTTCTGAGACCGACCTGTGAGCTGTGTAGCTTCTGGAGTTCTGGTGGCATCTAAGCACTCCTAGTTTAGCAGCGCTGGATCAGTTTTGCCTGCCTTCTTGAAATGAAAACCTTTCGAAGGGTAATGGTAGCTCCCCGGTAAAAATCCTCTAAAATAGTGCTGCGCTGCTTCGTTTTAGACAACGCTGTTAATTCCGATCTTTAGGTGCAAACTGGAGGTCGAATCTGCGCCTGGTAAAACTAGTACGTAGTAACATATTCTAGACCCGTGAGACTAACGGATTGGATTTAGGATTAAATAAAGAGGTCAAAATGACGATTTTATGATGCGATTTTTAAACTTTATTATATCTTAATTGATAATTTTTTTTACAATTTTGTTTAGTAAAATCCTCCTGCGATTTGTGACTCTACCCAATCGCGATTTTAACAAACCAAGAATCCGCGATATCAACAACCTTAAAGATTAGTCGTGCTGAGCAACACGGAAGTGGGAAACTACCACTCTTTGGGGGCTATTAAAAGCTCAACCTTCGGTTGACGAAAAAGCTCTACAGAAGAAGAGAGTACAAACTCGTCACAGAGTGTGGCGTTGGTTTTGGACGCTACAGCCACGACGTCATCATACATAGGGCATATCAGGGCGTGCCCAACGCAGGGCGTGTTTGGAAACGGGCCACCAGGGTGGCTCGCGCTCCCGGGCTACAGCGGCCCGTGTTTGGTAACCTTGGCCCGGCTCCCGGCCTGTCTCCCAGCTGTAAAACGGAGCCCGTGGCCTGGCTCTGGGAAACACTCCCCCTAGCGTATCTCTAGGGCACGGCTCTTGGCGGCGCGCGGCATGGCGATTTGGGGCTCCCAGCGGCGGCGCAGGTGGCTCGCGCGGGCTCGCGCGGGAAATGGAAACCTCCGCGCACGTTTCGCCCTCCTCCGCGCGCGCCTTCCTCCGAAATCTGCCGCCTTTATAAGGCGCCCCTCCTTCCCTGCTCTCTCCTTCCTCGCTTTCACTCCTTCACCAAATCTTGTGAGAGACTAGCGGCGGTGAGCTGTGTTTGGTGTCCGGTGACCGGTGACGGGCTTCGTCTCCGTTCCCCGCGGCCGGATCTGGTGAGGCCGACTTCGCACCTGGTGCTGGTACTCCGGGAAGCGGCGATCTTCTTCCTCGGCTTCCTCCGTCCCGGTTGTGCGCGCGGTGGTGCCATGTACCGGATCTACTTCCTCTCTGTCCGGATCTGCTTCCTCTTCGCCTGGATTTGCTTCCTCTTCGCCTGGATCTGCTTCGTCTTCGTCGGGTTTTGTTCGTGCTGTGTTGTTCCTTGCACCGTCGACCACCCCGAGGTGAAATGCACCTACTTTTTGCACTGTCCCTCCCTATCCCATCTCTGGATGTTTACGGTGCATGTTACGGTCGATTACGGTGCTGATTTATTGATGCTTTGTTTGATTTATGATGTTTGGTCGATGATGTTGTCCATGAGTCACTGGGGGCATGTTGATTCATGCAGCCGTGGCTTTTTTTTGATTGTTTGGTCGATGATGTTATCCACTAGTCACTGGTGGGCATGTTCTTACATGCAGTCATGGCCCTTTCTGTTTATAATTTGTTTCATATCCATGTTGATGCCTATGACTGGTGAAATGATTTATACTTGTATTCAATATTCATGCATGTAGATGGATGCTGCCCAAAAAAGAGAGGCACTGGCCAAGCAAGCTGCTACTTTGGTAGTTGTTATGGTTTCCTTTGTAGCCAGTAGGATTAGGAGGTCTATCCTTGAGCCAAACCCAATGCTGTATCAAGTGAAGTGTGTGGCTGACCAACATAGGCAGTGTACCTTACAAGCCATTTACAAGTCCACAGATAGGGAGTGCTTGTCCATGATAAGGATGACCAGAGCTCCTTTTTTGCTCTGTGTGACCTGTTTAGACATAGGGGCCTTGTTCCTGAGACTGCAGGTTGCTGTGTGGAGGAGCAGGTTGCTATGTTCCTCCACATAGTTGGTCACAACCAAATGTTTAGAGTGGTCCATCAATCATTTGCTAGGTCAATTGAGACTGTCTATAGGAACTTCCACTAGGTTTTGTATGTTGTTGGTGAGCTAAGAAATGAGATGATTAAGCCTCCATCTGCTGCCATTCCTACAAAGATTCTTGGCAGCTCTAGATGGAATCCTTACCTGAAGGTAATTGTCATTTGCACTGGTAGGACAGTAGGAGTGTATTGCTCAAACCATATAGGACTCTATTTGCTTATCACACTTGCAACTGTTTATAGGACTGTATTGGAGCCATTTATGGCACACATGTCCTGGCTAGGGTACCTAGACGCAATCAGCAGGCCTTCAGGGGTAGGAGGAAAGACCTCACACAAAATGTCATGGCTGCTATCAATTTTGATCTCAAGTTCACTTATGTCTTGGCTGGTTGGGAGGGCTCAGCGCATGATGCCCATATCCTAGCTGATGCCATTCAGAGAGATGATGGTTTCACTGTGCCTAAAGGTAAACACAACAATTGTGCACTTCATTTGTGTGCTCATCAAAATTACACACTCATGCACTACTGGTGCACTCGTAGGTAAATACTACCTGGTAGATGCAGAGTATCCTTGCCGCAATGGTTTCTTGCCTCCCTACAGGGGGGTTAGGTACCATTTATCTGAGTACAGCAGCACAAACTGGCCAACCAATGCTAGAGAGCTGTTCAACCTCAGACACTCCTCACTTAGGGTCACAGTTGAGAGGGCCTTTGGGGCTTTGAAGAACAAGTTTCAAATTCTGTACAACAAGCCCTTCCACTTGTACAAGACACAAGTGAAGCTTGTCCTTGCCTGCTGCATACTGCATAACTGGATTCTAGGATTTAGACTTGATCCAATAGTGTCTGATGAGGACTGGCTGCCTCCAAACACCCCTCCCATCCACCCAGAAGACTTGGCCTCTCTGGATATAGTAGCCATGACTGAGAGGAGAGATGAGATCTGCAATGCAATGTGGGCTAGTAGGGGAAGCCATAGGACCTGATGCATGCATGTTTATTGTTGAACAATTTAATTTGTTGATCATGTCATGGAACATGTGGATGTGAACTTATTTATGTAATAATTTTTGGACAAGCTGAGACCAATGATGTATGGAACTTCATTTCTGATTTATGGCCAATGATGTAAACATAATTCTATGAGGTGGTTGTTTCTGTTATCCTTTGGATTTTGCATGCTGTTGTTTTCTCATGGCAGTCATCAAATGTTCTAGCATCATCCATAGGACAGCAACTCTTGGGTACTACTCAATGAGATGGCATCCTTCTATGGATGTTCTAGAACATTTCATGCCTGTTATGATTTGGATTGTGTGTTCTTTGGTTCTTGATGATGGCCACCAATGACTTGATTCATAATATTTACCTAACTGAGGCCACATGTTTAATTAGTAACCACCTATTCTCATACTTGTTGTGATGATATAAAGGATATCAGCTTAGGAGGATGGCTGCTGTTGAAGAAGGGTTTGTGGCTGCAGCAAATGTCTTGGGTAGGGATGCTGTTGCTCTAGCACCTGCTATTGAAGCAGCAGCAAACCCTACTGTAGACCAAGCTGCACCAGCAGTTGCAGCTGGGCCTATGAGGTGGAACAACAACACCTCTAGGTTTGTGCTTAGGAGGATGGCCCAACTGTTGAGTGATGGAACTAGACCTGACAAGGTGTTCAAGGACAAGGATGTGAACTATGTAGCTAAAGCTCTGAAGGACTATAATGGGGAGGTTGTCAGCCCAACTCAGGTGTACAATCACCTGAGGAAGTGGAGGCAAAAGTGGTATAGGATTAGGAAGCTCAAAGATCTGAGTGGTGCCTTGTAGGATAATGATGTGCATGCAATCATGCTTGACCAGGAGCACTACCTAGGCCACTACAAGGTAGTTGAAGCCACATTTTCATACCAAACCTGCTAACCTTAAATGCCTCACCTCATCCTATGCTTTATCCTATACTGCAGGATCACCCTAAGGATGCTGAGTACCTAAACTGTCCCATTAGGTTCTACACTGAGATGGAGGCCATTTTTGCCCACTCTCAGGCCATAGGAAGGTATGTTGTTGCCTCTAGTGAGCCCCTTGGGTTGAATCTGGCAGATAGCTAAGCTGCCAAGATTAAGGGATCTGACTTGAACATAGCCAGTGATCAGAAGAGCCCAACTGAGAGGGGTGAGAGCAGTAAGGCCACAGGCCAGCAGCCCCAGTCTGCTGTGGGTGGAAAAAGGAAGAGGGGGACCTTCACTGAGGATGAGATGGTGTTGCTAACCAACATGTCTGATGTTGTTAGAGATGTTGCTAGTGCTCTTAGGGAGACTGGTGCTGCTCATGTGGAACCAGACCTTTACTTAGCTGTGCTAGAGATGGAAGGATTCACCACTGAGGCTCTCATTATAGCCTACACTTACCTGTTGGAGAACAAGGCCATTGCTAGTGGCTTTGTGAAAATGCAGCCTAGCCATAGGGATGTGTGGATGAGGACCTACCTTGCCAAGAATTACCTATAGTTCTGTCCATCATGGACAACAAGGTCAAGAGGGGGTTGACTGTTGAGATGTATAGTTCCTCCACCCCCTCACCCACTCTCTAACCTTTTGTACACCATCCTTGGTGTAGCTTTTGTGCAGCTAGCTAGGCTGATTCACCTGTCATTTTGTACAAGTTAAGATGGAGGGTGGCTAACTATAGGTAACAGTTGGCAAGATGGATCTTATTTCAGCCCATATGTGAGGCTGTGTACTAGTATTTGTAATGCACTTGATGCACTATTTGTAATGCACTTTATCATATATTCATGATGTTGAGCTTTATGCCTTTTTTATGATGTCTTCCAATGTTGTTTCACTATGGTGGTAATTGGGTTAAGTGTCTGAGGCCGATGATGCATAAATTTAATTATAGAGGTGGCTCCTTTTTCCTTTGTTGTTTTCACATTGCCAGATATTTTGTTGCTTCATGTACCATTGTACCCATGAGACACATTCATACCCTAGCAATAGCCCCTTCTATCTTGAGCTGATGGCAGAGTATGGATGTGATCATGGATATCATGTCATCCATGACCTTGCCTGTTCTTCTTCTGTTTTACAGTTGGTTTTTGAAAAAGGAGCCACCAATGATACAAAACATGTCTTGACCACCTGAGATTATTGCTGAGGCCAATAAAATTCTTCTCTTTTGGGCCTATGATGGATGCAAGACAATCTGAGGTGGCTAACTGTTACCTCCATTTCCTCATGACTATCATCAAATCGTGTGATGGTGACATGCCACCATGGACCATGTTATCATAAGAATCTAAGGTGGCATGTCATCAGACATGATTCCATGGCAGCTATGAACATTTTACTGGTCACAATACTTTTTTTCTTGTGCCACCAATGATGATTGCTAACTGAGGCCTATCTGTGCTGTTCTCAAGGGAATTATGACTTGGTATGTGGCAAACATGGATGTGTAATGCACTATTGGTGGCCTTTGTTGGCTGCGACTATTTGGTATATGCTTTCTCATTTGCCTTGCAATTGGTCTATGCAGTTTACTTGCTACTCTATTTGTTGTTTACTTGCTACTCTATATACTATTTTTGGTGGTACTTGAGGGGAAATGAATTGGCCAATGATGCAAACAAACTGAGTAGAGGTGGCTCCATTTTTTGTGGTTTTTGCTTCACTATTTCAGGTGTTTGTCATGTGTGCCATTGTACCCATGTGACACATCCATGCCCTGCAACAGCCCCTTCTATCTTTGAGCTGATGGCAGAGCATGGATCTGCACATGGATATCATGTCATCGATGATCTTTCTTCTCAATCTGGTTCTTATTTTCTATTTGGTTATGCCTATGGAGCCACCAATGATACAAAATAACTAAACACCACCTACTAAATAAGCTGAGGCCACTAATCAAACTTTGTTATGCCAATGATGTCATTGTACAAGGTTTGAACTTTTTTATTGTACATGTTGGACTGAGGCTACCCCTGTCTTCATTTCAGAGAGCATGGCTGGCTACTATGTCATATTCAATGGGAAGCATGCTGGGATTTACCTCAGCCGGCATGATTGCAGCAGGTATATCATAGGGGAGAAAGGTGTTGTCCACCAGAAATTCAACAGCCATGCTCAGGCTGTTAGGGCTTTACAGGATTACAAGAGAGATGAGCAGCCATCTCCTGCAGCATTACGTGTTGTTCCCTATGATCCTATGCCTTCTACTCCTCCTCTTCCTGTCAATCCTTAAGATGATGGTCATGGTGATGGTGGGTGTTGGAAGAAGGTGGTAGTCACCTGTCTTGTTGTCCTGGTGCTTGGATTCTGGATGGGCTAGGGTAACAAGGGTGGCTATGACTCCCCAAGTTAGGCCAATGATGACTACCTGATGGAGGAGCTGTTGTCCTGATTCTTCTCAACCTGTGTTGCTGTCTGTTGTTGTTTTCTGTTATCTTGCTTCTCAGAACTACCTTGTTGTTGTGGGTACTTTTCACTTTGATGTTAGGTTTAGAGCAGCAATGACTCCAAGATTAACAAGTAATTTAGTCTGAGGCCTATTTTTTTTATCTATTGTTCATTTGTCAATGCTAAGTACCTTGAATCTTGTCATTTTCATCAAAGTTCATGTCTCAATATTGTTGTTTCATGCAACAAACTGCCTGAAGGTGGCGGTTGCTGGTAGTTGGTGGCTGGGCTAGGAACCACACACGTTCCCGGCCCGGTAGTTGGTGGCGGTTGGCCTTTGGGCCGGCTTGCAGGCTGCACATCAAACACGTTCTCCCTTAGGCCAGGCTGAGAGTTGCTCTAGCCCAAACACGTGGCCTTGCAGCCCAGGAGGGTGGCTCTAGCTGGCCATGGCCTGGTCGGCCGGCCAGACCCCCTACAGCGTGGCTTCCAAACACGCCCTCAGTTGATGGTCTCATCAGGCCACGTAGGCTCGGATGTCATCTGGAGATAAATGGTGGCTTATAGAGCGTCAGTAGTTCTTTTGCAGGCTGTTGTAGCTTAAGAGAGAGTTTGTGGTCCACGAGAAGAAGCAGAGAAGGAAAAACGGATGGAAGAGAGAGGAAAGGCAAGTGATAGGACCGTATAGTAAAAGATGTAGCTGTCTTCGATGGGACTCTATTAGCCAGAGAGGAGTGGTACCAGGAGTAGTATTACTTTTTAGCTGAGGCCAACAACAAGTGCTGCCTCGGTTGAGGGTGCCCCAAGCTGTGACCAGTAACCAAACAACCTTTTCGATTTATGAAAGAGGTTCCAAATCCCCTTCATTAGTCGTGAGTCGACTTATTTCAAAGAGAGGCAGCCACGTCAATAGAGTGAATAGTGCCCATGAATCGACTTCTAGCCACGTCAATAGAGCCGTTGAGTCATGGAACCGCTAATTCACGAACGTTCATTGGATTTGAAACCGGCGAACAATATTTCGACAGACCAAACCTTCCCTTTTTAGAAAAAATCATTTCCACCACTTTTCTCTAATTGGATAGTACCGCGTGTGCTTATTTGCTCGGTTCCACGTCCTCATGTTCATGTGTTGTGACGTTACGCTGAGACAGCCAGAAAACAAAAAGCAAAATATTTGTTTGAAATTGCTATAACTTCTTAATGGTGTATCTATTTTCAATTTTGTCTGCACGGGTGTGTTTTACGTGACAAGATGAACAAAACTAGGTCACACTTGCATATATTTCGAAGATTTTTTTCAGTAGCAAATTATGTATACTAACTTATAACATATAACTTATAATATATAACTTACAACTTATGCGAAAAATTTAGAAACTCAAAAGTTATAAAACATAACTTATTTAAAAAATATTAGAAACAAAGAAACGAATTAACTTAGAACTTACGCCAAAACTTGTAAACACAAAAGTTATTAACACAAAAATAAGCCAATTAACTTATAATTTATACCAAAACTTAGAAACACAAAAGTTATGAAACACAACTTATATATAAAAGTTATTCTATACAACTTGTGAACATAAGTTATTCAATAGAACTTGTGTATATAAGTTATAAGTTATAAGTTAATATACATAAATTGCTTCTAGAAAAAAAATCTTCGAAACATATGCAAGTGGAGCCTAGTTTTGTTCGTCTCATCGTGTAGAACACACCGGTGCAAAAGGAATTAAAAATAGGTACACCATTCAGAAGTTATAACATTTTGAAATAAATATTTTGCTTTTTTAGATGACATCAGTGGCAGGAGAGTGGAGGAGGAGGGTAGGCGGGCCAGCATGCCAGCAAGCATGCGTTACACTGGCTGATCGTTTGCTTAGAGGAATTCACGTGAACGATCGCTAAAATGGAATTGTGGTTGAGCCAACTTCTAGCTCAATTGTATAATAGGCCCCACATACATAATACATAAAAAAAACATAAATAATGTGAAGCTAGTTTCTTCTACCGTACCAATTTATTCCACCTCTGATCGATTTGAAGCCTTGCCGTGGGCTAGGCCTGCTAATGGGTCGGGGGAAATGAGTTTTTTGGGGCGGGTTCTGATATGGGGGGTGTGTGTGGATGGATAGAAACGAGTTTTATTTGCGTGCGGGTCGGGACGGGCTGGGGTTACAGAGAATGTGGGTTGGGGGTTACCTGTCACGTTTGCGTCCGTGGCAGTAAGGTTCGTGGTAGATGTAGGGTCAAGATGGCGAACTAGAGGCAGGATGAATAGTCCTTTCTAAAACTTAATCGCGCTGGCTAACCGAAACAAATACGGAATTAAAACTATCGGTCTTACCAAGACTACACCACTCTATCTAAGTTCACAAGCACCTTACAAATATCCTAATTAGACAACAAATGTGTCAGACTAGCTAGAACTCACCTAATCAATTCTAGAGCAAGGTCACACAAACCTATACACTAGTACTTTAGCAAACGGGCAGCTCCTACACAAACTAGGGAAGCAAAAGCACAAAGCCACCTAAGCTCACTAGCAATGCTCGATAACAAGGCTACACAAGCCAAGTTATAGAGCACAAATTACTTAGCTACATAAACTAAGCAATGTGACTAATAAGATTACTCAACCCAAATTAATCACGCAAAGGAGCTACTTCTATGCTACACAAGTAAGAAGGTAATTAGGAAGCTACACAAGTCAACTAGTTACAAGTGCAACTACACAAAGCACAATGTAAATGAAAGTAATTGCAAGCTTGTGTAAGGGATTGCAAACCAACGGGAAGACAAGGATAACATGATGATTTTTATCCCGAGGTTCACGTGCTTGTCAACACGCTAATTTCCGTTGAGACAAGCTCCAAGGTTGTCGCCGGTCCTCTTACTAGTGGCGACCCACAAGTCACACTCTCCCACGAGGAGTGCTTACCAAAAACTCTAGCACTTGACCCAGCCGGACCACTTGTCACCCTTCGTGTCTCGCTCTACTAGAGTTGCTCTTCGCGGCTCCCGCAGGGTGAGCACACCCCTCACAATCACTTCTCCCGGAGCACCGCACAATCTTCTTTGCATGCTTCAATGGAGACCACCACCAAGCCATCTAGGAGGTGGCAACCTCCAAGAGTAACAAGCACCACCGGCTTATAACTTGATCACCTAGTGCCACTCGATGCAACCTCACGATGCAATCGTACTAGGATCACACTCGCAATCAGATACAACCACTAAGTGCACATGTGAGTTAGAGGCTCTCCTAGCACTCCCCAAGCATGGACACTAAGTCCTAAGGGTGCTAAGCATGTGCCAATACCGGCCACACACTCCTTTTATAGCCCCAAGGGCTAAAATAGCCGTTACCCCCTTCACTGGGTGCTTTTCGCACTGACCGAACTCGCAGGTCACAGTGACCTAACGCGCAGGTCACAGAGTCCGGTCATTCCTTGTGTGCCACGTGTACTAGCTGTTCAAAAATAACTGTTGCTCGCCAACAGTGAGCTCCCGCACGCGCATACTCCTGACCGGACGTGCCTAGGTCCATCGACCAGACGCGCCAAGGCCGAGTACGGTCACCAACACGTCACTACACAACTGACCGAACTCTCCTTTCTCCTATGACCGGACTCGACTCTCTCAGAGTCCGGTCACTTCCAGAGAGGCTCCAGAGAGCTCTTTTGATGACCGGACATGTCAAGTCATCACTAATCGGACTCACCTAGCATCTGGTCGCTTTTGTACGTGAAGAAAACACTGACCGGACTCTCTGACCGGACTCACAGGTGCTGACCGGACGCGCAGGTCATAGAGTCCGGTCACAGACCTTTTATCGCTAAAACGGCTATAACTCTTAGCTCCGAACTCTGATTTCGATGATCTTAGACATTTTGGAAAGCTTACTCAGAGGGCTACACATCTATAACACCTTGAATTTTAATCTAATTTAAAAACACTAAAAATTTGAACTTTTTAAAACTTTGCTTAAATATGTTTTAACCTAACCTAGTTGGAAAATAGTTTAATAGGAATAGTTCACATAGGTATAAAACTTGATTGTGTAAATGAATGTTTGCTTGTTTGTGAACATATGGTAGTACACCCTGCATGCTTGCATTTATAAAATTGAATTCAAACGCATTCAAACACCTAGTATATGAAATCTAGGAAAAATAAAAGGGAATGGAAAATGGAAAAAGCTACTTGGGCTCCCTCTCCTTCCCCTCCCCTCCTGGCCCACAGCAGGCCCGCTCCCCTCTTTCCCCTCTGTAAGGTCCAAATGGCTAGAGGGGGGGTGAATAGCCTATTTAAAAATCTACAAGCTTCACTAAACAACCACGTTAGTATAAAAGATGGCTAAGCTAATTCTAGCACTAGCTCAACTACACTATGCAAGCCACCTATACAATTCTTGTAAAGCAAGGCTATGATCTCTAATACACACCAACAAAGCTAAGTCACTAAGCTACTTACACCTTTGTGATAAAGGCTACAGTAAGCAAACTACACAAGGACTAGTACAAGAAAGTAAAGAGCAAGTGACTTGATTCTTATACCAACGACGTAGAGAAGTAATGCACTCGAAGAATTAATCACAATGAGCAATCACAAGAGAAATCCTCAGCAAAGAGATGACACAAGATTTTTTACCGAGGTTCACTTGCTTCCCGGCAAGCTACTCCTCGTTGTGGCGATGCACCCACTTGATGGATCACGAGCTAATCAACTATCAAGAGTTGAACCCTCAGCGGGTGTCGCACATCCACTCATAAGATGGGGATCCTCCAAGCCACGTGCTTCACTAGAGTAGCCAATTTGCGAACTCCCACGGAGAAGTCTCAAGAACCCCTCACAATCAACTTGGTGAGGCTCGAAATAATCTCCAAGGTCGAGCTCAACACCATCGCTGCTCCAAGCCGTCTAGGGTGTCGAGAAACACCCAAGAGTAACAAGCAATCCGCAGCAAGCATGAAGATCAAGTGCCACTAGATGCAACTCTCAATGCAATGCACTTGAATCTCACTCAATCTCTCTAGAGTATGCAACCAAGCAAGGAGATGAGTGGAGGGAGTGTTCTCTAGCTCAAAGTGTGCCTCAATATCTCAAATGTGCAAGAGTCGACCCCCAAGGGCCAGACACCTCTTATTTATAACGTTTCACTCAAGAGCTAACCGTTATCAACTTCACTGGACGATTTTTGGGGGCGACAGATGCTGCACAGTAGCGTCCATCGCTCCTACGCATGCCACGTGTCCCAGCAACCAAAATCCAACGATCGACTTCCTCAGCAACAGACGCGTCCGATGCTTTGTGACCCAGCGTCTGTCGCGGACGACAGACGTGTCCGACGCTCCACACCCTCAGCGTCCATCGCACAATAGACGCGGTCTAGTAAGGATGTTTTTGCCCGAGTTTGTCAGACGCGTACGTCGCAAGGCCAACAGACGTGGCGTCAAGCGTCTGTTGCTCACCCTCGCGCGCACCCACGCAGTTCCACAGCGTTAGACGCTGGAACAGTACGTGAGGCCGCGTCTGTTGCTTTCGAGACAACGCATCTGTCGTGCCCGTGCGCATAGGCCGAGCTAGGGTAGCCGACAGATGCTGACGTCAGCGTCTATTGCTCCCGGCTCGTGCGTCTGTCGCGTGTATCTCGGCGACACTTCGTCGTTTTCTCGTTCTGCTTGATCGCCCTTGTCACTTATGAGCTACTCTTCATATGTGTATTATTAAAACATGTGTTTTAGCTCATGAAACACCTCCGTGCTTTCACAACTTTTTCAACCTCTGGCGCAATGGAAAATAGGCATTTCATTTCCCCAAAAATGTGTGACTACCGCTCAAACACCGCCGCCTTTACAAATGTGCCAACACCATCATGTGTAAATCACCATGTGCATGTGTGTTAGCATTTTCACAATTATTTTTCAAGGCGTTACGTTAGCTCTCTACTAGATCCTAATGCATATGCTCAAGATGATGACCTAGTAGCACTTGATTCATGAGCTAACCGTGATTGCCCCTCTTGATAGTCGACTATCAATTCTAAACCCAGTCAATCACTTCTCTACTCGTCTTTAGACCAGCAAAAGCAAACCCTACGATTATACCTTTGTCTTGATCACTTTGTTCCATGTCTATCTCCTTATGCTTGATCACCATGACCATCATTTCATGTCCATGCACCATCTCTTTGTGATCTTGTGGCCACCACTCCATGCCACATGCACCTTCATCACATGTGTTGCGTATGCCTAACTTAAATCACTTAACATATGGCATTAGCAACTTGGTGTCATTAATTACCAAAACCAAACTTGGGCTTTCACCCTCTCTCTTCCCGAACTGGGCCGCGGCCTCAGCCCGACCAGCCGGCCCAGCAGCAGCCCTTTCTTCCCCCTTCCCTTCTCATCGACAAGCGGGGCTCGCCGGTCAATGTTGTCTTCCACCTCTCGCCGTCGACGCGAATACCGCATCATAGTACCGTCGCCTCAGGGACGCTGCACCGCCTTGCCAAGCACACGTGAAGAAGGTGACAAGCACCCCCGAAGTTTCTCGGCCTCACTCTCCCTCTTCCCCTCAAATATCTTGGCGATAGGCACACCGTCGTGGCCACACGGTGTCACGCCCCCGCACGGTCACTCTACCATGAGTGAGCTCCCCTACTCCCGAACATGAGCACGGAGACAAGGCCACACTGTGGTGAACCGCCTTGAGATCGAGCACGCGCGGAAAAGGAGAAAATATCAAGGTTGGAGAGAAAAATCTTGGCATGGCTCGGCCATGGGCGCTCAGGCACCATCTCTGGCTCTCTGAGCTCTGAGAGGATCCAGAGCACCCCATCTCACCCTCCAACCCTCCTTTCCCTCCTCCAGTAGCGACCTAGCTCATTCTCCTCAAATCAAAGCTGCCGTCGCCATTTGATCCGCCCCACCTGTTCTCTCTCTCTGCTGCCTCCTAGGTTAATTGGAGAGAAAGGTGAGCATCCCGAGCTCCTCCTGCAACGCATGCTCCCCTTAGTTCCCCTTCTCCCTCTCTATGTCACCCTACCGCCGTGCACCTCGCTCTGCCGAGCCACCATGGCTGCTGAATGCCACTAGTGAGGCTTGGATAGGCACCGCACCAGCACCAAACACTCGCTAAGCACCCGCACTTACACACGCACGAAAATACGACCTCGATAGGCCTTGTACCCACACTTGCATGTCATCGTGCCGCCAGGATTTCTTCGGTGAGCCGCCACCACCGCCACGGTCCCTCCCCGTCCACGTTGTCACCTCCAACGGGCGCGGGATGACCTCCCGAGCCCTGTTCGCCCTTCCACCACTAGGGAGCACCGCGTCGCCGACGTGCTGAGCTCAGGCGAGTCCACGGCCTATCCCCTGCTTCGCCACCGCACCGGAGGCCGGCATCACGACGCCGTCGTCCTCCGTCACTCCCTCCGTTCCCCCTTCTGTCTCTGACATGCGGAACCCGGTGAAAACGCCATCGCTCCCTCCGTCCCACTCACTGCACCAAGCCGGCCCACACGTCAGTGACACACACACCCGTCCCACGTGCCAGCGGCCCATACCGCCGACCCCACCAGTCAGCACACCCGCACAGCACGGGGTACACTTAGGTAATTGCTAGGTACACCCTACAGTTGTACACAGAGAGCTATAAACCCTTTTTTAGACTTAGAAAATTCCCAAAAAAATTGTAAAATAACTAGATGAAATAAGGAATATTATCATGTAATTAGTTCATATTTTCATATACCATAAAAATCATATAAAATATTGCTTAGTAGAGTAAATATAGGATAAACTTCTAAAATGCATAACTATTGCATCCTAACTCCGTTTTGCATGAAACCACTTCTATAATTCATCTAAAATCTAGCTCTATGCATTCACCCTAGTGCCACCATATTGTTCTATGTTTGTTTTTCCTTTTGTTCTATGTTTCGACTATAGTCTTATACGAAAAGCTTCGCCCGACAGACGAAGGTGACTACCAGGAGAACGAGGACCTGGACTACGTAGACGTGCTGGAAGTAGACAACAACGAAGGCAAGTCCTAGCTCCTCCTTTATACCATCTTGCTTTAACCATTAATTATGCATAATCTTGTGTAATGAATTATTATCTTGTTTTGTGCTCGGTATTTATGCGATTTATGTTGATTTAAGACAAATGGTTATCTTGTTATTTTATTAGCTCCGTAATGTGATAACTTAGGATAATAATGTCTGAAACTTGAACTTGGTAAATCTAAAACCCGACAGGGGGCGAGTGAATGGTAATCTATGTGGGGAGATACCATGGAAGGATTGCCTAGAGAGGAATCCTATGGGGAGATACCCGCCTCGGTCACATAAAGACCGGTTCATAGTCTCTTTCGCCTAGTGAGATATTTACGTACAGCCACATATCTATATGGGAAGACTTGATTGTAACAGAACCGACCAATTATACAAGATTAAGTAAGAAAATCTTCCACCAAAGCAGATAATTTAGCAAACTTAAGCCCGTATAACTCGGTAGTCCGTGAAACCACAAAAGATTTCAAACCAACCAATATACAAACCAAGATCGTACAAGTTTAGCAATCACCGTCACATATTACATAAAGTTTGCAACGACAGTTGAATACATCAGAGTTTAGAACATAAAGTTATTACAACCCAAGTTCATAATAAAGTAGCGGAAGCAAATAGTTTCATAAAACACACACACTTTTGGTTCAGATATAGTGCCAGTAGGTAGCCATTTCCAACAAAAGCATCAGATAAGAAATACAAAATGACCATTGTCCTTGGTCTCAGTTGTCGCCCATCGCCGGATACAGACAATTGATGCAATAGCCGTAGTACATTTGACCATCTACAACAATAATGGGAATAACGCCCTGAGTACAAGAAGGTACTCAGCTAGACTTACCCACCTTAAACCAAAAATAAAGAAACACTAAGGAGTATTAAAAGATTTCTTTAGTGGTCTGGCTGACTCATTTGTGAATAGCATAAACTATCATGAAGAAACCATTTAAAGTATTTTGCATCATTTTTATTATAACTAGTAATCTAGGTAAGCACCAATATTATAGAAATCACTTGATTGAGTAATAACATCCAATTACCAACTTAGATTTAGCATTTTCAATACCATCCATATAACCATCAATGTTTCATCCTCATTACTACGATGTCGTAACTTGAGTCAAGTGCTCACTGTCTAGGAGCGATGGCGATTAGAATTGATTCCTAACCAGCTGGTGATTTATTCCTCATATAAACCACACTCACCCGCTAAAGTGGGCTACATATCATCACTGACACGATTTCGGTAAACATCGCGGGATAAACTGGAGCCGCAGTACCCAGGGACCGCCCAACTGCTAGGACGCACATTGGGCTCACTCTTCGCGTCCCTGTCATACCCCCTTCAGCACTAGTACGCGCACCCGTGTAGGTCCCGGCCCAAATCATGCCACTAGCTTCGTGGTCGAGAGGTACTTTATTCGGCCAGCTAAATGTGAGGCATGCGTTCAACATGACAAGAGGGATGAGCAACGATCGGTCCTTAATCGACACAGACGGAAAACTAATAGCACTCCAGAACCCTGTCTGGTTGCCTCCAACTTTTCCGTCTGGTCTCCAGTTATTCACCAACACATGGTAATTTCTAGGATATCATTCACTCTATAGCTAAATCATTCTCGTAACCACCTATAAGTGTAGGTGACCAGAAATCACCGATCACTACCGGTCTAAGCAGGGTTAAGCAGTTATTCGATCCTGACCTAACAGGGTAAGAATGTAATAAGGTAGGCAATGATAGCAATAAATGCATCAACGGTTTCAATCAAATCCTATAACTTAATGCAACAATATATATACTCATATATAGAAAGAATTGCTTTTATAAAGTAGGAAACTTAAAATGCTCCGGGGCTTGCCTCGTTCGAAGGAACTGGGTTGGTGGTCCACACACTCAGTAGATCCTCTTCTTGCTCGTCTACCTCGGGCACCTCCTGTGCCTGAATTTCTTGTGAATCAAACCCGGTCTGCTCCTCCTAAACTCCTACTAGCAACTCCTCATGCGATCCTATATGATGCAAATGTATAAGTAAATATGCAAATGATGCATCAGATATGGTGATATGCTATGATTATGATGACATGATATGCAGATGAACACATTGAGACTTATGGTATAGACTAGAGGCAAAATTTTTCTACAAGGTAGTCAACATCATCCCATATCAGTTACTATAAATACATGTCATCTACTGCATTCTCTTCTATTACAATCCCCGTTACTTTTACACTAACTAATATATAGCTCTAACATAAGTGCTACTACACTTTATTAGCACAACCACATTAACTTGTCAAGTAACATCAGCAAGTGATTTGATACTTCAAAGATACACCAAAGCTTCATTATTAAACTAATTATCCATAAAGAATAATATTTTATATTCAATTTAAACTAGGGTCACAACAGCAACAAGTATTTCTGGTGCATATAAAAATCTACAAACATTACAGTAGCATAGTACTACTCTAAGTAGACTACCATAAAATTTTCATGGCATTTAAATAAGTAAAATAGCCTACACAAAAATGACAAGCTATAACATAAATAAGAGCATGAAAATACTTTGTATTATGAAAAATATCAAACAACATATTTAGTATTTTTCCTATGTTCTAAATAGTAAACAATCACTATACAAAAATTATCATATGCATATTTTATACAAATTTCCCTCTCTAGCAAAATAACAAAAATCAACCATAAATAGCACTTGAACTAGACATCAATATTTTTCTACCGAACATGCATGACATATATTTTTCATATAAAGTACATCACACAAGAAGAATAACAAACTTAGAACCATATTTTTTTGAGTTTCCTATGATTTATTATGCATTTCTTAAGAAAATAGCAATTACAAGAATTCGATAAAGCTCCACAGAAAAATATCACAAAATCAACATGCAATAATTTTAAGCTATAAATCTAGTCATGAGGATCACAACAAAATTTATTTCACCATTTTTGGAGCCAAAATGAGCAAGTTATGATTTTTCAAAGCATTTACATAATTTCTAAAAATCTATTTTCTAAATTCCTTTTAAAATCAGCCGCTGAAAATGTTGGGTGCACCCGGTGCAGTGCACCCGTAGGCGCTGGCAACTGGGGTCCGTGGGTCAATCGGCCCCACCCGTCAGCCGTGCCGAGACGGGGCGGCGCTGACTGGCGAAATCTCGTCGACGGCGAGGTCTCCAGCCATACCAAGGTCACCCAGATGACCACCTTAACCCCGCAAACTCGATGGTGCACGTGCGGTGGCCAGTGGAGCTCGGGAGACCGGTCACCGCCGTGCATGGCGGAGCGACGGCGCGGGTGATCGCCGGCTGGCCTTTCCCGGCAAAGAGATGGTCACGGAAAGGATGCTCGAGCACCGGTGTGCCGAGGCGAGCAAGATGCGCGCAAGGAAAGGAGAGAAGGTGGGGCAGAGAGGAGGAGCCCACGAAGCGGAAATCTCTGGCGAGCAATGCCCGTCGAAGGAGGGCTTACCACGGGAAGCTTATGCGAGCGTGGGCTGCGCGAAGATGAGGCGGAGCTCGGAGGAAGGTGGAGGTGCCGGCGGTGAACTGCGGTGGCCGGAACGGGCAACGTCGGCGAGCGCACGTGCGGGCGGCGACGGAGAAGAGCTGCTCGGCTTGCTCTACTGCTGCGGTGGAGCGAAGGAGAAAGAAATGGAGCGAGTGGGAAGGCAGAGCGTGGCGCTGGGCGTATTGAGGGTGCGAGCGGGAGCCACCGGGCGGCTAGGTGTCACCGGCGCCAGCAAATGGCGACCACAGGGCGCGTGGCGCCTGTGCGCGGTCGGGCACGGCGCGTGGTGCGCGGGGTGAGCGCGGAGGCAGGCACGCGGGAGGGAGTGGGCCGGCTTCGGCTGGTGGGCCAAAAGTGGAGCGCGGCGCCCAGTAAGCAAAGAAAACGTTTTTCTTTTATATTTTCAAATCCAAATTTTATTAAACAGTCCCAAATTCAAATTTTGAAGTAGCAAATGACATTTTCAAAACTTGACCCCAAAACAAAAGTTGTTCAAAATTTAATTCTATACAACATTGCTTTAGGGAACAATTTGAAATTTCAAATGGATTTTGAATTAGAGATTCAAAGTTCATTTTAAATCAAAATTCTATTTTTCTAAATTATTTTTAAAAGCAAAATTTGAGAAAATTTTGAATACAAAACTTGCTCCAAATTTTATGCTAAACCTTTCTAAATGATTTACACTTATAACCAAACTGTTGTAACTAACAAGCATAACCATGGCAAAATTGTATTTAAACAAGCACATGCAACATTTAGGTTACGAAGTCATGTTTCGCATGTTTCAATTCCATGTTTCACGTATTCTCACATGTGATTATGAATGCAAGATGATGCTCATGGGTATGATTTGAAATGCTTAATGCATGCTTAACACCTAGGGTCGAGATGGCGGACTAGAGGGGGGTGAATAGTCCTTTTCTAAAACTTAATTGTGTTAGCTAACCGAAACAAGTGTAGAATTAAATCTATTGGTCTAGCCAAGACTACACCCCTCTATCTATAACTCTAGCACCTTACAAAAGATCCTAATCAAGCAAATAAGGTGTCTTCCTAGCAAGAGCCCACCTAAACAATTCTAGCTTGTAAGGTCACAGTCACACAAGCCTATGCAACTAGTACTTCAAGCACTGGGGAGCTCCTACACAATTCTAGTAAGCAAAAGCACAAAGCTCCTAGGCTCACTAGCAATACTCAATAACAAGGCAACCAATGCCAAATTAGAGAGCGTAAATTACTTAGCTACATAAACTAAGCAATGTGACTAACAAGGTTACACAAACCAAATTAGCCACATAAAGAGGATAATTCTAGCTACACAAGCAAGAAGATATCTAGCTAGCTACACAAGCACAACTAGATACAAGAGCAACAACACAAGCAAGGTATATATGAAGGTAAATACAAGTTGGTGTTGCATGAAGGCAAACTACCGAGAAGAGTAGACAATATTGACACGGTGATTTTCTCCCGAGGTTCACTTGGTTGCCAGCAAGCTACGTCCTCGTTGTGTCGACCAACACTTCGTAGTTCGGTGGCTAATCGGTATCCACAACCGAGCTCTCCCAAAGAGCACCGCAAGAACCCACCATCAAGTGTGGTAGCTCAATGACACGCTCTACTAGAGTTGCTCTTCGTGATCCCCGCAGGGTGAGCACAACCCCACTCACAAAGCTTCTCCGGAGCCTCGCACAATCTTTTTGCGAGCTTCGACGGAGCTTCAAGCCACAAAACTGTCTAGGAGGTGGCAACCTCTAAGAGTAACAAGCACCACCGGCTTGCGACATGATCATCTAGTGCCACTCGATGCAATCTTACAATGCAATCACACTAGAATCGCTCTCTCACTCGATCCGATGAACACTATCAAGCATGAGTGAGTTAGAGGGCTCTCAAGCACCACAACATAAGCCACTAAGGCTAAAGTGTGCTCAGCTCATAGCCATGGCTGGCCAAAGGGCTATTTATAAACTCCTCCATGAAATAGAGTTGTTGCCTCCTCACTGAGCTGAAAATGGGGTCACCAGATGCGTCTGTTGCCCAATCAACAGACGTGGCCACTGTCCGATGCCCCTCAGCAGCTCGCAATGGATCAACGCCACGTGTCCTTGATTGAACGAGAACCGTTGATCTCCAACGGTCACTAAAATGATACTGCGCTTCGACAAACGCGTCCATCGCTTGAACTCCTAGCGTCTGACGCTACGTCGGACGTAGTCCAGAGAGCTTGTTTCCTCGCTCGGTCGTCGAACGCGTTAGACGCTCCATCACTAGACACTGATGTCAGCATTCAACGAGTACTCAGCGCCATGTCATCTCATGAACAGCTGACGTCACATGGAGTGGATGCTGATGTCCAGCGTCTATCGCCACTTCACCAGCGTGTCTAATGCACGCTCTCCAGCACGCGTCACCATGGGCTAAGCACCAGACGTGGCACTGGCATCTGATGCCACCACACCTAACATTTGACGCTCGGAAAACAGTGACGATCACCACCATGACTTCGCCTCCGGTTCTCTCATCCGGCGCTAAGGAAAATAAGCATTTCATCTCCACAAAAACGCCTCTCTACCACTTAAACTCCATTGCCTTCGCAAATGTGCCAACACCAACAAGTGTTCACCACCTTGTGCACATGTGTTAGCATTTTCACAATCATTTTCTCAAAGGAGTTAGCCACTTAACTTGCCATGCCACTCGATTCTAGCAATGATGCAAAGTTAGATCACTCGAGTGACACTAGATGATCGATATGTAAATAAGTTTGCCCCTCTTAATAGTACGGCCATCTATCCTAAACCCAGTCATGCACTTCTCTACACAACCTTTGACCGGTGAAATGAAATGTCATAGGGTTATACCTTTGTCTTGTGCATTCCATTCTAACTCCTCTGACGTTGATGCAACACATGCACCAACCAATCACTAAATGATATGATCCACTTCATATCATCACGTGACCGTATTGGTTCATCGATCTTGACCTCACTTGCTCTTCACAATTACCTCAGTCCATCGGCGCCAAGTCTTGCCCAAGCTTCACCGTCACACGCGGTCCCTCGCTTCAAAGCCTCCGACTTGCCCTTCACACTTACAACCGGTCCATCAAGCCAAGCCACATCTCGATCTTCTCCACCTTGATCACATGACTCTATGTCATGTCTCATATGCAATAAGCTCCTTCATGACACAATCACTTGTGGACTAATTCCCTGTGTATCTCACATTAGACATAATTAGTCCACCTAAGATTGTCACTCAATTACCAAAACCAAACAAGGACCTTTCACCGGGTACGAGCCATGTTATGATTGGTCGGGTACGAGCCAAGTTATGATATGAATGGCCGGGTATGAGCCCACAATTATTGTTTTGACCGCGTTTGAGCCCATGATATGGATTATGTAGTCAGATGATCAGGCGTGGATGCTAAGTGATCATCCACGTTGTTGTTGGTGTGGATGCTAAGTGTTCTTCCACATTGTTTTCCAACCCCTAAGAAGCCATAGTAGGACTATATGGACATCTAAGGTCATGTACATTTGGGTACGTGGTCTTGTTAGGTCCGTTCGGTCTACTAATCACGGAAGGGACGGTACCTATCATGTGTGGAAATGTGTACACCTTTGCAGGGTTCATTAAACCTATTCGAATAACCACATCTTGGAATGGGCAGATGCTAGGAGATGACGCTATGATTAGACTTAACCTTTTATGTGTAGTGAAACTATGAAATGGGAACCTTAATATTAACTCGGGGACTAGTGGGAATGGTAATTCTCCGCTAGGACTCAACCCTATGGTTAGGGCTTGCTGAGTATGTATGTACTCACCCGTTGTTGACTCACAGACTTTGGCATCGAGGAGGACCAAGACTTCAACGAGGAGGCATACAAAGAGGACTAGGAAATCACACGAGGATCTGATCGTAGGATGTGGACATCGAAGCTAGGGTTTCGACTACGCTCGAGCTTGCCTGTGGATTAGGAAGTCGCTATGTTGTATAATAGTACCGTACTAAAGACCACCATGATGTAATAAAATGCCGCTTCTCGGCAGTAGTCATCTGTTAGATATGTAACCCCTGTTTGCGCCCTTCGGGCCATCGTTGTAAAACTCAACTTATTATAGATATCAATAAAGCTCAAAACTTTTATTACATATATCTGTGTGCCATTCCTATGTTTTGTGTGTACATATGCGTGTAATAGAACCGACTAATTATATGAAATTAAGTAAGAAAATCATCCACCGAGCAGACGATTTAGCAAACTTAAGCCCGTATAACCCGGTAGTCCGTGAAATCATGATGGATTTCAAATCAACTTACATACCAGCCAAGATTATAATAAGTTTAGCGGTCACCATCACAAATTACATAAAAGTTCACGTCACAAATACATCGGAGTTTAAACATATTTATTACAAACCAAGTTCAAATAAAAGTAGCGGAAGCATTTAGTTCAAACCACACACACGCACTCATATAGAGTTCGAAATAAAATGTCAGCTGATGATCATCTCCAACAAAAGCATTAGACGAGACGTAGAGAATGACCACTGCTCATGGTCCTAAGCTTCACCCATCACAGGATAAAGGCAGTTAATACAGTAGTCGTAATACGTATGCTTATCTGCAATAAGTGGGAACAAAGCCCTGAGTATGGGAAGGTACTCAGCTAGACTTACCCGACATAACTAAAAATAAATTGACACCAAGGATCATGACATGCTTTATAGTAGGGTAGCTGACTCATTTGCAAAAAGGTATTTTTAGTATTTAAAGAAAATTTTCCATAAGCTTTCGCATCAAGTTAAATCTTTATTAACATGTCAACTACATTTACACCTGTACTAGAGTAACATGTAATTAAACAAGTAAGGATAACCAATGATCATTAACAACTTCCATCATGTCATATTCCATATAACTGTCCAAGTGTTCCATCAAGATTACTATGATGAAGTAACTCAAGTCAAGTGTTCACTATCTAGTGAACGATGGCGATTCGAATCGATTATTAACCAGCTGATAATTTATTCCTCACACAAACCTTACTCACCCACTAACTAGTCATGCATTAACAATGTTAATTAAACCCTAATTGCAACTAGGTTTGAACAGCAACACCTATTTTGGTAGCACAAAAAAATTTAAGAAAATTACAGTAGCTTACTATCATCTAATCTAGCATGCCATAAAAATTTCATTGCATTTGGATTACTAAAACTGTCTACATAAAAATAACAAGCTAGGGCCTAAAAACGAGCATAAAAATACTTTATACTATGAAAAGTATCAAACAACATATTTAGCATTTTTTCTACATTCTACACAATAAACAATCACTATATAAAAATTATCAGATGCATGTTTTATTCATATTTTTCTCTCTATCAAAAATAACAATTATCAACAACAATAAGCACTTGTACTACACATAAAAATTTTTCTACAGAACATGCATGGCACATATTTTTTCTAGAAAGCACTTTACACAAAAAGATTAATAAAACTAGAACCATATTTTTCTGAGCTTTCTATGATTTATTAAGCATTTATCAAGAAAATAGTAATTTCAATGATTAAATAAAAACTCTACAGAAAAGTGTTTCCAACTTGACATGCAATATTTTTACATCATAGATCTAGTCCTAAGAAGTCTACCAAAATTTGTTTCACAATTTTTGGAGCCAAAATGAGCAAGTTATGAATTTCTAAATTATTTACATCTTTTCTGGAAATCATTTTCAAATTCCATTTAAACATCAGCCGATGAAACGCTAGGTGCACCCGGTGCAGTGTACACGCGCGCGCAAGGGGAGACAGACATGTGGGTCCGTGGCCCGTGACCCCACGGGTCAGTCACAGGGAGAGGGAGAGAGACGCCGGCGACCACACCTCGCCGGCGGTGAGGTCTCCGGCCAAACGGTGGCCACCACCTGCTTAGCATCTCAACGCGGACCTAGCGGTGCCCTTGATGCAGCTAGAGGAGCTCGAGAAGGGGCTCGCCGTCGCCAATGGCAGAGCGGCGGTGTGGGTCACCGACGGTGAGGCGTTCCTGGCCATGGCAAAGGGAGGTTTAGCGCGCGAGATCCGTGAAGTCAAGGCGGACACAGTGATGCACTTTGGAAGAAGAGAGGAAGGGTGAGAGCGCCGGTGGTCGGAGCGCGAGCTCGGCGGCTCCGTCCACGGCGGCGCCGGCGAGAACCGTGCAATTTCTCCTTACCTACGCGAGCAAGGAGCCACAGAAACCTGTTCAGAGGAGAAGGGAAGGTGACGGAGCATTGGGCACGGGCAATCGGACGGAGGTGCTTTGCCGGCGCCGGAACGCAGCGGCGGAGGTCATGGCGAGTGGTGGCGAGCGGCTTCTTTCGCTCGATTCTCCAGAGAAATGAGGAAGGGAGCGAGCGAGCAGGGGAATGGAATGGAGGCAGAGCGCAGCGCGGTGCTTTGAAGTGGAGTGCGCGGGGGCAGTGGGGCGCCACACGGCCGATGACGTCGGCATGCGGCCACCACGCGATGAGCATGCTATGCCGTGGTCGACCAGCGGTGCACGCGAGCGGGAGGGAAAGAAAGGAGGTCGCACGGCTTGGGCTGGGCCGCGGCAGCGCGCTGGGCCGAGGCAGCAGCGCGCGGGTGAACGACTGCGGGCGCGCGTGGGTGGGGGGGAAGGTGGGCCGCTTTTGCCAGCGGGCCGAAAGGGAGGCGGCGGCCCATTTAGGTGAGAAATTGATTTTTCAAT
Organism: Saccharum hybrid cultivar R570; assembly: GCA_038087645.1. Classification (NCBI taxonomy): domain Eukaryota; kingdom Viridiplantae; phylum Streptophyta; class Magnoliopsida; order Poales; family Poaceae; genus Saccharum; species Saccharum hybrid cultivar. The sequence continues at coordinate 18,442,150 of JAQSUU010000012.1, forward strand.
TTTCTATTTTCAAACAAATTTAAAATAACAGTTTTCAAATCCCATTTTGAGCAAGAAAATGGCTTTTTTTCTGAAAATGGCCCAAAAATGAAAGTTGCTTAGAATTTAATTCTCTACAACTTTTATTAAGGGACCAACTCAAAATTTCCAACAGATTTTGAATAGGGATGGTTTTTAACCATTTTCCAATAATAGCCACACATGTTTGAGTAGCCTAGCAAGTATAATTAAGGTGAAACAATTCTTAGACAATTATATGCAACAATCAAGGTTCACAGAAGTGCTTTAACCAAAAAATGCACTCTACTTCATATGTGATTATAAATGCAATGATGCATCATGCGTATGATCTGTAATGCTAAATGCCTGCGTAACACCGGTGTGTTACAATGTGTGATCCTGGCACAAGTACTAATGCACCTAGGACTCTCGAAATGAGGGGCCGACAACATCCCACTTGCATATTTGATCCAAAGCACAATGGATCAATGCAGAATTCCAATCCAAGGACCATCACAAAGTTCAGAGTATACCGAAAAGTCTTTCTCTCCTCTCCAAGTTAATCCAATTCAACTCCAACAACTTCTCCTTTGCAAATGTGCCAACACCACCAAGCATACACCATCATGTGCAAGTGTGTTAGCATTTTCATAACTATTTTTAAGGAGTTAATCACTCAATTCACCACGCCACTCGATCCTAGCAATGATGCAAAGTTAGATAACTCGAGTGGCACTAGATGACAATATGCAAACAAGTTTTTCCTTCTTGATAGTACGACCATCTATCCTAAATCTGGTCATAAACTTCTCTACACACCTATGACTAGTAAAATGAAATGCTCTATAAATATACCTTTGCCTTGTGCATTCTATTGCATCTCCTCTAATGTTGATGCAACACATGCACCAATCATATCACAAATGATATGATCCACTTCATATCATCACATGACCTTGTTGGATCATCGATCTTGACCTCATTTCCTTTCACCGTTGCCTTCATCCATCGGTGCCAAGTCTTGCTCAAGCTTCACCACCACGTGGTCCATCACTCTGAAGCCTCCAACTTGCCCTTCACGCTTGCAACCGGTCCATCAAGTCAAGTCCTATCTTGATCTTCTGCACCTTAGTCACATGACTCCATGTCATGTCTTATGTGCAATGAGCTCCTTCATCACATGTTCACCTATGTATCTCACTCAAACACATATTAGTCCACCTAATGTTGTCACTCAATTACCAAAACCAAACAAAGACATTTCAGCGGGCTCACTGAACTCCACCCTCGCGATGACCATTTTTGGGCGGGGTTGGGTTGGCACCTGCTGATGTCAACGAACAAGGTGGGATGAGTGTGGGGTGGGTTTTGCCCCATTAGCAGGTCTAGGGCCTAGTTGAGGCAAAGGTCCATTCAACATCCTCACATCTCACCCACTCTTAGAGTTCGTGCACGGGGAGGGCATGGGCATGCCCTATAGCTAGGGATGGTGTCCAAGACAGCATTGACATTGCCGCGTAGGACAGGCTCCCTTGGTGTCGAGAATGATGTGAACTACAGCCACCGTCGTTCGACACATTGCATCGCTGTTCTCTCTCCTCAGGAACAAGAAATCAATATTTTATTGGTCACGGTGTCTAGGAGCAAATTTAACAACAACGAGAGTGTCTATCAACAAACTGCTCCATTTTGCATGTCCACTGGCAAAGAGGGGTCACTTTGAGTGTCCTGTAGCAAATGTTGCCTTAGGTACAAATGGTAATATAATTTTTTTTACAAATTTAGTTAAACTTGAGTTTGTTTGACTCCTCAAAATACACAATGTGCACTTACTTTAGGATAGAGAGAGCAAGTGTTATCGATGATTATATAGCAGATTTTCTTGGACTTTGTTGATGCATGGTGGAGTCCTTTATATACACTTTGGCACATTTTCTGTTGTCAACAGATCCTAAGAGAGTACGGGCCCATTTGGTAGAGCTCCGGCTCCAGTCAAAACAGCTTCAGTTGTAGCTTCACCTGTGGAGTAGATTCACTTGGAGAACTGAAACATTTTTCTAGACCGTTTGGTAAAAATAGGTTCTCCTAGTAGTCTAAAAGGATAAAAAGTCCATAATACCCTTTATTTCTTTTTTTTCTTTTCTTTTCTTTTCTTTTCTTTTCTATTATTTTCCTAACCTTATCTTCAACCACTGACGCCCACATCCTGTCATTCTCATCCAGCGATTCTCATCTTCCACCGCCGACGCCCTATCAGCATCCCCACGCCCAACGGCCTCAGCGACCTCGGTGGCCCGCGCCTGGCGGCTTTGCACCCCACTACCCTAGCATCCCCGGTGAAAGTCACTAGTTTGGTTTTGGCTAATTGATGAAACCTAGGTACTAATCATATGTGCTTGAGTGTTGATAGAAAAAGGTGATTGGCACACTCCTAAGTGATGGCAAGATGCATGTTGATCATGATGACTTGGTGCCATACTTGGAGAAGAAGAGGAGATGGAGTGCAATCCTATGGAGCTCAAGGCAAAGGTATGGATAGGATTTGCTTTTAGTAATCAAGACACCATATAGGGTGTGATCACACTTAGGATCGATAGTTGTACTATAAAGAGAGGAATTTATAGGTTATTGATCACTTAAGTGTCACTAGATGAGGATTTATTTGCATATGCATTTAGATCTAGTGGTGAGCTAACTTAACGCCTCGAAAATGATTGTAAAAATGCTAACATACATGCACATGGTGTTGTACACTTGGTGATGTTAGCATATTTGCGAAGGCGGTGAAGTGTGAGTGGTAGAGAGGGGTTTGTGTTCCTGCTCGGCGGGATTTGGCGCTTTTCGGGAAGTGAAACATCTATTTTCCACTACGCCGGAGGCAAAGAAATAGAGGCGAAAGGAAGTCACTGGGGTGACCGGATGCTAGACCGAACGCTGAATCGGAAGCCAGATCGGACGCGGCTGGCGTGTCCGGTCAGTTCATCCCGCATACAGCGAGCGCGCGCACCGGTGCGTCTAGTCAAGCTCTAGAGAAACTGCGAAGCACGAGAAATTGATCGGACATGGTGGCGCGTCCGGTCACGATCGACCAGACACGTCAGGTCGTGAGTGGGTGCTTACTGGAATCAACCGGATACTGGCACTATGGCATCCGGTCTGTACAAGCGGTGCATCCGGTCAGTACAAGCGGCACGTCCGGACGTGTGGTCAGCAACGCGAATTAGTGGCGACCGAATGTCTAAGCGTGTCCGATTAATTTTGATCAGCGCGTCTGGTCACTCTAGTGTGTGAACGAGTACTTTTAAGTGACTGGTACGATCGAACGAACGAGATTCAAAGCAAGACACGTGACGTTCATCGGGGAAGTCATGCAGGCATGACCGGACGCTGTGATCGCGTCCGGTCAGATCGACCGACGCGTCTGGTCAGCACGATAGTAGCAGCACTTTATTTCTAATGGCTTTATCCTTTAGAGTTACTTATAAATATGTGTTTGGCTAGTTTGGGGACATTTTGACTCTCTAACATCCTCTTGAGCTGAGCACATCCCCTCCCACTCATCTCCCTTGCTTGATTGCCTAATCAAAGCGAGATTGAGTGATCTTAAGTGTATTTGCTTGTGAGTTTGCATCTAGTTGGCACTTAGGTGTTCTTTCGCTGCGGGATTCTTTTTTCTCTTGGTGGTTGCCGCCACCTAGACAGCTTGGATCAGCGGAGGAGGTCCAACACGAGTTAGAGGTTGTTCATGGCCGGCTCCGGCGACTTGTGAGGGGTTTTGCACCTTTCCCGGCAAAGAGCCATAAGGTAGCTCTAATATATTGAGGGTGTCATTGAGTTATTTCACTAGCGGTAGGTTCTTGCGACGCTCTTGGAGAGCTTGGGTGTGGATTCCCAATTAGCCACTGAACCACGTAGTGTTGGTCGACACAATGGGAATTAGCGTGTCGGCAAGCACGTGAACCTCGGGAGAAAATCTTTGTATCTCTCTTGATATTGTGATTGATTGTCTTCTGGTGATTGGCTTCACATTGGTATTCTTCATTGGTTCACTTGTCTCTACACGTCGGTATAAAATCTTCCCATCGTTTACTTACCGCAACTTTACCTTATGTTTTAGGTTGTTTAGTTTTGTTTGTTCTTGTTGCTAGCACTCTAGGTAGTAGTAGTTGTAGCAACCTAGTTTGTGTGTGCCATAGAGACATTAATTAACTAGAATTGCAACTAGGTGACTTGCTTAACACTTAGAGCTAGAGCAAACCACTTTATCGCCTTTGTGTTACTAATCCTTGCTCTAGTGTTTTGTAGAGTTTTAATTTAGGCTATTCACCCCGACATTTCACCCGGCCTACGTGCGGTCGTGCCCCAGCGTCCTCGCGTTCGACCGCATAGAGCTGCTGCGGTGACTACGTGCTCCGGCAGCGCACAGTCGCACCTCAGCATCCCCGGCGTCCGCGTGCTCCGGCAGCGCATGGCCGCACCTCGGCGCCACCAGCGACCTCCCTACGCCGGCCATCTCCAGTCCCCACGCCAGGCCTCCCCGCTCCCGCTAGACACCGCGCCGTCTCCGTCGTGCCTCCACTCCACCTCCATGGGCAAATCTGACTAGAGTCGCCATGGGACCCACGTGAGTCAGACGGAGCCAATGGAAGCTAAAATTTTTGGCTCAAACTGACCGCACTCGCACCACTGCACCAGAGAGCGCAAAACCCGTTTGGCAGTGGGAGCTAAAAAAACAGCTTCTAGAGCTGGACGAGAATCCCTACCAAGGGGATAGTGAAAAAAATGGGTGCTAACAAGTGTTTCCCCACTGCAGCAGGGGCGAATCTACAACTTCATAGCCGGGTCAGATGACCCCGATGACTTCCAGGAAATTACACTATCACACCGCCGTTTCATAAGAAAATTGTCACATATAAGTATGGTTATTTTTATACCGACGTCGGTGGTTAAAATCTGTGGCTCCGCCCCGGCCACTGCTTCTGCCATGGCTGATCAGCTTGTTGTATGCCATTCGTGAAATTTCATTGTGCCCCCACCGTGCTCCCCTAAATCCTAGTCCTCCGGAGTCCCGAGCCCCATGGTTGTCCCTCGACGCAGGCTCCCTTCTCGTCCTCCATTGCTCGGCTCCACCTATAGTCGCCCCCTGCGTGGCGGCCGTAAGGGGTGAGGTGACGGACTGGGTGGAGCTAGCCGCTGGGCATGGAGGCGCTCAGTCGTACTATGGGTCGGGCAGGGCGCGACCATTGAATCAGGAGACCCGAACCGAGCATGTTGCCGCTGCTAAGGTCGGCTTTTTACGGCCCATAATCATATCTTCCGCTGCAACGCCTCGGCGTCGGGGCATCCAGGGGTGGATTTGCGCCCTGGGCTGCCCGGGGCGAGGCCCAATAGCTGTGGAAAATGTAAGGAAACACATAAAAAGGCCTGGAAACCCAATAGCCCACCCCGACAGGAGGACAGCCCAGCAACAATGAACCCAAGCGAGCAGCCCGACTCGGCCTGCTCGGCTGTTTGCCTCTACACCTCGCTCCCTACCCCCGCCTCCCCGACTCCGACTCGCGACGGGGATCCCCTCGCGACGCGGCGACGGCGACGGCGCACGCTCGCGCTCCGACTCCGGCCTCCGCGCCCGGCCCCTCCCCGCCGGCCGTGGCCCCTTCCGCGGTCCTGCCGGCCGCGATGCTTCCCCCGCCGCTGCCGGCTGCGGCCCCGCCCGAGACCAGGGCGGGCGTCGCCATCGTAGCCACGGAAAAGCAGACGCTGGAAGGCCCGGAACAAGCGAGATATTTCAAGGGCGCCTTTTTGGCGCGACCCCACGACATGGCAGCATATCTACTCAACAGTCTACACATGCCTTTAAACCTTTCGCCCTCCTCCGCGCTCCCGGCTCCTCCCAGCAGCAGCCTTATCCCCTCCACTCGGTGTCCGCCACCGCCGCCTCCTTCCAGCTGGGTGGAAGAACCATGTCACGAATGGCACCCCCGTCTCCGCCTCTGTCCATGAAACCCCCGATGCTGCCCTTCTCCCCTCCCAAGAAGCCACCGCCGATGCCGGTGTACAAGGACCTGCACTTCAACCGCGACCTCTCCGCCACCAAGAAGCTCCAGGCCGGAGTGGACCTGGTGGCGCGGTTGCTGGGGGTCACCCTGGGGCCCAAGGGGAGGAACGTGGTGCTTGGCAACAAGTATGGCCCTCCCAAGATTGTCAATGATGGGGAGACCGTCCTTAAGGAGGTAACGCCACGCTTCTAGAAATTAGCTCTTCCTCGAATGAACAGTATGCAGCTATTTGGTTAGACTGGATCCTGATTGAATGAATCGCATGATGAAGGGAAGGCACACAGCGTGCTTTTCACTCCACTGATTACTGTTCAATTCTTGATCGATCTTGTTATGCAATGTTCGATCTTTTTTTCACACTGTTCTGAACACAAGTGGAAACTGCAATTTGTTATTGTTGTCGGCTTCTGGCACTAATATAGTAATATATGAGATGCTCTGTTCTTTCACGATCATGTCTTTTTTCCCAAAAAAAAACAAATTCCTGATCTTGTCCTAACACTTCCAATGACTGTGTATCAATCACATTGTGTCGTTCAAGATCGAATTGGAAGATCCATTAGAAAATCTTGGAGTGAAGCTGGTCCGACAGGCTGGAGCAAGGACCAATGATATTGCAGGAGATGGTTGTACCACATCCATAATCCTTGCTCAAGGCCTCATTGCTGAAGGAATGAAGGTATGCCTATGTCTTCTCTAATTAGTTTTCTACAATGTGAGCTCTGGTAACAGCGAAAAAAAGTTGCTATGATGAAGTTGTTGATACAAAGATTCTGAGTCCTGATCCTGCATTGCTCCTTATGATCGTTTGATAAAGTAGGTTCTTGCAGCTGGAATCAACCCAGTTCAGGTTGCACGTGGCATTGAGAAGACTGCTGCTGCTCTGGTGTCTGAACTCAGACTGATGTCGCGGGAGGTATGATTTTCAAGTTTGTACAATTTTTTGTTTTGTTTTGTAAATCCACTGTAAAGATATCTTAGTGGTGTGTAACCTCTTGTTTTTTAGATTGAAGACCATGAAATTGCACATGCGGCTGCAGTTAGTGCGGGAAATGATTATGTTGTTGGAAATATGATTTATGATGCTTTTCAAAGAGTAGGTAGAAAAGGAATGGTGAGAATTGAAAATGGAAGAGGCACCGAGAACAGTCTGGAGGTTGTGGAAGGAATGCAATTTGAACGCGGTTACCTCTCTCCTTACTTTGTTACCAATCGTGGTAACATGACGGTGGAGTTCACTGACTGTCAGGTGAGGGCTCTGTTCCTCTTATACAATGTTCTGCAGAAAAATTAGAAGAGTTACATCTTGCGTTTGCAGATACTATTGGTTGACAAGAAAATTAGTGATGCTAGTGAGATTATAAGGATACTTGACAGTGCTGTTAAAGAAAATTATCCGTTGTTAATAATTGCTGAGGATGTGGAAGAACAAGCAATGGCTGATTTGATAAAAAACAAGCTGAAAGGGACAATTAAGGTTGCAGCAGTTAAGGCCTTCTCTTTTGGGGAACAAAAGACTCAATGCTTGGATGACATTGCAATAATGACAGGAGGTACAAAACCCGATAACTGACCTAACCAATGCAATTACAGTGGCCAACATATTCTTGCTGGTTTTCAGGTACACTAGTGAGGGATGACATGGGACATATACTAGAAAAGGCAGGAAAAGAGGTTCTTGGTTTTGCTTCTAAGGTTGTAATCACGAAAGATTCAACGCTAATTGTTACTGACGGAAGCAATCGTCAAGCAGTTGAGGAAAGGGTTGCTATGATCAAAGGACAAATTGAGGTACAATTATTCCAGTCATACCTTGAATTTGTATGTTATATCTACCATGTGTGCATCATTACTGGATCCTGCAAAGTATTTTACTTTTCAACTCCCAGAACTCTAAGGAAAGGTACAACAAGAAGATATTGGGTGAGAGGATAGCAAGGCTATGTGGTGCAATTGCAATCATCCAGGTACCACACATTGTTTCAGTTTATGAAGTAAAACATTTAAGATGTAGGGAAAAAAATCAATTAGAGTGCCGAAAATTGTATTTTTGGACTAAATTTCAGGTTGGTGCTCAAACAATCATTGAGACGAAAGATAAGAAGCTGAGGATTGAAGATGCACTCAACGCAACAAGAGTAGCCTGATCAATCCTATCTACTCCATTTCATGTGTTGTTTTCCAACTACAAGTTCCTAAGTTTGAACTACCCTTTTGGGATAATTCAGGCAGCTATTGAGGAAGGTGTTGTAGTTGGTGGTGGATGTAGCCTATTAAGGCTGTCAGAGAAGATTGACGCAATCAAGGAATCATCATTGGATAATATAGAGCAGGAGGTACTTTAATAATAATTTCCTGCATTTACCTTAATAAAGGGTAATATGTTTAAAAAATATTGTTAATTTGAGGAGCTATCAGCAGATCCTTAACCTTGTGTAACTTTGATCTTTAGTAATCACCGTCAAGTGTCAAGGTCTATTGTTTCAATGCAAACCTAGGAAAATTGACAAAATGCTATGATTCTGTCATCTTCTCATAACGAATCTGCAAGAGACACTCTGGGCGGGCACGATATCCACGTCGCCCGTTAACCTGCCAGCCGTTGGATCAAGCCAACTCGTAATATGGTCCGTTCGATGCGGATCGGTTCGAGTCTCACCCATTAAGCACCATGCACGGGCGGTCGAGAACCGTCGAGAACCCCGCTCGTCCCTTCCGCATGCTCCGCCGAGCTCCGCGCCTCCGCCTCCTCCTGCAGTCCTGCTCGTCCCTCCGCTCCTCCCGTCGCTCGCAAAGCTGTGCTGGCTGGCTAGCAGCAGCGCGTGGGTTCCGCCTCCTCCTGCAGTCCTGCTCGTCCCTCCGCTCCTCCCGTCGCTCGCAACGCTGTGTTGGCTGGCCGGCGGCGGCGCATGGGTGCGGTGGCCGCGGGGGCACGGGAGCGCGGCCACGCCCTGGCTATCCTCGCTCGCATGACCCTCCTCTGTCTCTCTCGCACCCGCTCACACCGTTGCGCGTACGCGACTCCAAAATCGAGCTGTCCCCATTCAGGGTCGTCCCAGCAATTTTAAGGGGCCTTGGGTGAGTAAAACAAAAGGACCTAATGATAACTTTCTTATATGATGATTATATATTGTACTACTAATAAGAGTTATTAATTAATTAATATATAATTAGATCATAAAAAATAGCGACTGTATAAAAATTTTATGTAATATGAAATGATTTCAGTTTAGAAAGAAATTACTTGCAGCCACTCGCCACTTGATGAATTGATTAATAGATCAACTTCTCGCATGATGCCTGGTTGCCTATATGGTCATATGGACTGGATTGAAAAAACGAAAGGTAAAATGTTAGCTCAAGCAAAAAAATGCACTACTGCAGTCAGCAGGTGCAGGCCTAGCTCTATAAGGTTGTAACTAAAATCACTGCAGCAGCGAAGATTACGCAACGAACGGCCACAGTCAGCAGATCACGCTAGTCAGGAAGTCGTGAGGAACGGCTGCAGAGTCGCGAGGAAGGGCTGCTGCAGACAGCCACCTACGGCGGCACGGAGCCGTGGACTAGTCGCCCGTGCAGAGTGAACTGTACCTGGACCTTTGCGCCAATACATACACATATACATATACATATACATATACTATGACACATATATATACTCATGGGCCCCCACCAGCAATGGGCCCATGGGCGTCGCACTGCCTGCCCCCCCTCTGGGACGGGCCTGTCCCCATTCCCGCCCATGGCGCCGCCGCTGCCAGTAGCTCTGGCGACGACCGGCCCTGGACACTGCCGAGGCAGACCACTGGCGCCCCTGCGCCACTCCCTGGCGCATGCACCCGCACACGCGAGCGCGCGGCCGTGCAAGCACGGCACAGAGCAATCACCGGCGAGGAGCCCGGGAGCATCCTCTGCCTTGTTGCTTATTAGCTTGATGACGTCATATGACGACATGCATACGCAACACGGCCGTTTTCCTTTAGAAAAATAAATCCAACAATACATTAGAAATACACATATACCAGCAACAAACCTCGGTGGACATGGTTCACCATGGACCGCTCTCTCCTCGCCTGGATGGTCCACGGTCTGCAAACCGAGTGCGTAGAATAGTGCGTGTGCTTTTGCGGTTTAACCCCTCTCTTTCTCTTATATGAATCTGCTGTTTACTGAGTCGTGGACTCATGGCTTAACCAAAAATAGGTGCTGGTGTCATATGTTTTTGGTGGCATCATAATTTATAAACCACGTTTATACAACAACATTTTTAAAAGTAGTTTATTATGATTATTTAATATAATATTGTAAATTCAATAAAACTTAAACTTCAAAAATCAATATCTTTTTATCGGTAGCTTCGATTTAGACGGTTCTTGCACTCGGTAGCTTCGATTTAGATGGTTCTTGCGCTCACGAAATCATAAAAACAAACTCTACACATTAATAACATTTTTATTACCTTTCCAAAATGTTTGTTGTATGTTTTTTATTTTATTGCTATTAAGCATGGAATTGATCGCCGATTAATTACACATGGCTAAAAGTTTCGCACGTTAAAAACTTATATGAGAGTGCAAAAAATAATTTATAAAATGATGAAACTGATATAGCAATATTACCAATTAGTCAATACAATTCAAAGATGATGATAGATATTTTCCATTTCCCAAAAAAAAAGCTTTGCTTTGCCTCTATGCTATAATCTGCTCTGCTCAAAATGTCAATAGACCCTTCGCAATTCATCATCTTCGTCTTGATGTCATTTACATTAACAACATCAACAAGATAACCATATAACATCGAATAGAAACAAATTAGCTCCAAATATTAATATGTCAATGCAAAATGGCACAATTTTTGCTTTACCTTCACCCACTCGACATAGGCAAGTATACCTCTTGATTCAAAATCACTAGGGTCCTCTAAATAGCATTAACAAATAGACGTCTCAATTCTACAATAAATAGAAAAATACAAGTTTGTATCTTTTTAAGTTTTTTTATTGAAACAAACATATTAGATAAGGTGAACCTTACATGTATCAATATTATGATATTATTTTTGGTAAAGTCATATATTTTATATTCTGAAATTCCACTGAATAATGGTTAAAAAACACAAATGTTAGTGTAGACAGGGAATATCGTGGACAAGCGCGGCAACGCCGCGCTAGAATTTTCTAGTGAACTCTAATTTTGAGCTGTCCGTGTTTAGGTTGGTGCTGACATCTTCAAACAAGCCTTGAGTTACCCTACCTCTCTAATAGCAAACAATGCAGGGGTGAATGGCGACTTTGTCATTAAAAAGGTTTATTATTTGAACTGATATATAGCCCTATCTGTTTTTTTTTTGCGATATCTGTTATAGTACAAGTTACACATATTTTTAAATTTCAAAGTACACACAGACCACCACACAAATGCACCACACAACTGTGCACACATGTTTGTCTGAGCTCATTTTCTCTAGCTAACATGTGTTTCAAAGGTGTTACTGAATGATGATGCAAATTATGGTTACAATGCTGCCAAGAACTGCTATGAGGACTTGATGGCTGCTGGAATATTGGACGCATCAAAGGTAGCAAAATAGTCATAGGTGTCTAAAAACATCTCTGTCACCTTAAGCTATATTGTTGATGCTGAGTGGATACTGGTGGAGTATTTGCTTACAGCCACAAAATATTACCAGGTTGTGAGGTGTTGCATTGAGCATGCTGCTGTGGTTGCTAAGTCCTTTCTCACCTCTGATGTGGTCATTGTTGAGGCAAAAGAAGGCAAACCTATTCGAATAAGACCCCCAATGCCTCCTAGGAATTTAATTCCCCCAATGCCCGCTTCAAGTAATTCTAGAACCTTCAAATATAATAGATACATTTTCATCTCAATATCAAATTTATTGGCTTAGTTTACTGCATGTTTTCAGTTTCAGGTATTCGATTGTAGCAGAATTCCTTTCCACCAAGAATCAGCCTCAACACACAAGAATACATGGCCGGTACTTTTTTTTTCAAATTTCCAAGATAACAAAGCAAAGAAAACATAGTGAGAGTTTCATGCCAAGCGTGGCCTTGTATGATCGCTCCAAGAAGCTCTATGCATGGTATCGCATCATTGGAGCAGCAGCAAGGATGGATGGTGTGTGTTATATAGGGAATAAAAGGCTGAACAATTCAATTTTGATGTTCTAATGCTCCTTGCCGTTGTAACTATGTTTATCTTTTTTAGGGATAGATACTTTAATAGCTCCGGTCAGTTTGGATCGTTAACAAATGTTTACACATAACTTGCAATGTATGTCCAGGATTGTTACTCGTTTTGTAAATATTTCGAGCAATCATCTCAAACACATATGTCAATTTAAAATTATAGATTTTGAGCTACAGCTTTGGGTTGATATCCCATTCCGCTTCTATAGCAATGTTCACATAAGTTTTGTTTTTCATTAATCCCACATCCCCACTCACAATCCCAATACAGAAATGGACACAGTTTATATAAGAAAAGACGAGATGTTGTAATCAAGAAAGCAAACAACGTCCTCTCAGAATCATTCATTCTAGTGTTGGACTTAAGGTTGTGCACTTGTGCTTATGCAATAAATTATTACAGAAGAAGTACATACCGTTTTTTTTACGCAAAAAGTATTACCTTGTTCTCACGAAGGCTGAGAAGAGCAACAACATACATCAATGGATGGTGCGCGGTTGGCCCTGGCAAGGAGCTATGGAAACTGTCCGTGCACCTCTTATGGATATGCCACAGTTTGATTCTTTTGCTTCTTAGAATTATTCTGAACTCTAGAGTAGTAAGTTATCAGTTATGAAAGAACATGGTCATGGTTTATAGATCTATAATAACTATCTATAGAATAGTTATGTTTCCAAGGCAAGATGATATTTTATCGTTAATCATGTTGGTAGCTTTGTTATTTAACTCTCCATGTAGAATACCACGTGAGTTCAGATAAGACATGATAATTTTTTCTTAGAAGGAAATTTTACAACGGCCTTTTGCACAAGGCATGCAGTCAACCATTTATTATTACAGTCTTGGCTAATCATTCAGACCCTACAGGAAATGAGGGGATTCCTAAGGTGATCGTAGAATTAGCCGTATTGAACGGCTGCTGTTTATCGGGCGACACTACTGGGTTACAGGGTGTGTTTGGTTCGAGTGGTCCATCTTCCAACTTTGGTCTGTGAACTCTCCATTTTTTTTATTTGATCTGTAGAATGAAATGAATTTGATCCATCACTCTCTAATAATTATTAGTATATAATACATGGAGAAAGGGTTTATTCCACCAAAATTCACGGGGGAGTAACTTCGCAAACCAAACACGGTGTTACGGCCATATTGACTTGCAAGTTGAAATAGGATGCCAAAGCATGCCACTGTCGGGGCAAACACTTTTGGATACCAAAAGTGATCGAATAGAAACGTTTATTCACATTATTCCACTCCGGTTTTATCACGATTAGTATTCACGCACACTCCGCGCGAAGAGCGAAACGCACACTACCGCTACACAAAGACCCGTCGCTTCCATTGAAAAAGGGGCGATAAACGATGCAGCCATCGAACTTGCGTGTGCCGCCTCTGACAGCTCAGTTCGTCTACTGGACCTGGACGTCGATAACCTTGCGCTCCACCTCGGTCTTGGGCACGGTGACGAGGAGCACGCCGTTCTTGAGCTCGGCCCGCACCTTGCTCTTGTCGCACTCATCCGGCAGCGCCAGCCGCATGTCGTAGGAGCTCACGCTGCGCTGCTTCCACCACCCGTCGCCGCCGCTGCCGCCCTCCGCGGCCTCGTCGGCGCCCTCCTCCTTCTTGTGCTCCCCTCGGATGACCAGCGTGTCGTCCTCGACCATCACCTTCACCTCGTCCCGCGCGAGCCCCGGCATGTCGAACCGCATCTTCACCTCCTTGTCGTCCTCCACGATGTCCCACGGCAGGCGCACCTCGCCGGTCGCCGCCGGGGACCTCCGTGTCGCCATGGAGAACCCCAAGGCGTCGTCGAACAGCCGGTCCATCGTGTCCAGCATCTGTCGCATCGTCCGCATCGGCGACATCGGATCGACTAACCCTGCATGCACGCGTCACCACGTGATGTTTAGCCTCCTCTGCTTTGCAGTGCAATCCCTCTGTTTTCGAAGGGGAACAAACCAGTCATGCAACTGAGGACAACTTACCGAACGGGGAGATGTCGAGCGGGCGACGCTGCACGGCGTTGCCCTGCTGCTGCCTGTTGCCGCCGTTCTGGCTCACCTGTACGTCGACACTGTTGTCCCTGTTCTCCTGCGCCGCGGACGCCACGGCGAGCGAGCGCGCTCTCCCGGACGACGCAAACCCGTGCGCCGGCCTCGCCGCCCTCCAGGCGCGCGGCCGGGGAGAGGCGGCTGGCAATCGTGAACGGAGCAGCTGCCATTTCGCTACTTGGGGTTACAGGAATCTGGGAACCGAGTGCTGGAGACTGTCGTAAGAACCAAACTTGTTTTGGGTGCCGATCACTGCCTGTGCTTGCGCTTTGCTTTCCTGGTGGGAGACCGTGGATCCACGGCTCGTTTTATAGGTCAAGTCAGGAGCGCGGTGGAAGGGTGGGGAAAGGCGTTGAAGTTTCGGGAGAGCTGCCGCGATGGCCTGGTACTGGGGAGTGCGAGGGGATAGAGCTTCGCGACGGCGGTGCGGCGTGCGGGGTCCTTCACGCTTGTCGGCTTCTCTTGAACATTCTCGTGCGCTCCGAGCCGCTTCGAGATGATGGCATCTCTCGATTCTGCGCCGCTTTGAGTTTCGTGGGCCTTTATCCGTGGCGGGGAATCGCAAGGAGCTTTATCACGGGCCGGCTATAACCCGTTATTGGGCCTAACCGGGTAGCGGTGAACAATGAAGGCCATTAAGTATTAATTAATAACCCGATTACAGGCCCATGATGAAGCCAGTTACAAGGCTTGTTATTGGGTTGCACAAGGCCATCGAGTTAGCGCCAATCTTCTCATAACGAATCTTCAGGACACACTCTGGGCGGGCACGATATCCACGTCGCCCGTTAACCTACCAGCCGTTGGATCAAGCCAACTCGTAATATGGTCCGTTCGATGCGGATCGGTTCGAGTCTCACCCATTAAGCGCCACGCACGGGCGGTCGAGAACCGTCGAGAACCCCGCTCGTCCCTTCCGCATGCTCCGCCGAGCTCCGCGCCTCCGCCTCCTCCTGCAGTCCTGCTCGTCCCTCCGCTCCTCCCATCGCTCGCAAAGCTGTGCTGGCTGGCTAGCAGCAGCGCGTGGGTTCCGCCTCCTCCTGCAGTCCTGCTTGTCCCTCCGCTCCTCCCGTCGCTCGCAACGCTGTGTAGGCTGGCCGGCGGCGGCGCATGGGTGCGGTGGCCACGGGGGCACGGGAGCGCGGCCACGCCCTGGCTATCCTCGCTCGCATGACCCTCCTCTGTCTCTCTCGCACCCGCTCACACCGTTGCGCGTACGCGACTCCAAAATCGAGCTGTCCCCATTCCCGCCCATGGCGCCGCCGCTGCCAGTAGCTCTGGCGACGACCAGCCCCGGACACTGCCGAGGCAGACCACTAGCGCCCCTGCACCACTCCCTGGCGCATGCACCCGCACACGCGAGCGCGCGGCCGTGCAAGCACGGCACAGAGCAATCACCGGCGAGGAGCCCGGGAGCATCCTCTGCCTTGTTGCTTATTAGCTTGATGACGTCATATGACGACATGCATACGCAACACGGCCGTTTTCCTTTAGAAAAATAAATCCAACAATACATTAGAAATACACATATACCAGCAACAAAAACCTCGGTGGACATGGTTCACCATGGACCGCTCTCTCCTCGCCTGGATGGTCCACGGTCTGCAAACCGAGTGCGTAGAATAGTGCGCGTGCTTTTGCGGTTTAACCCCTCTCTTTCTCTTATATGAATCTGCTGTTTACTGAGTCATGGACTCATGGCTTAACCAAAAATAGGTGCTGGTGTCATATGTTTTTGGTGGCATCATAATTTATAAACCACGTTTATACAACAACATTTTTAAAAGTAGTTTATTATGATTATTTAATATAATATTGTAAATTCAATAAAACTTAAACTTCAAAAATCAATATCTTTTTATCGGTAGCTTCGATTTAGACGGTTCTTGCACTCGGTAGCTTCGATTTAGATGGTTCTTGCGCTCACGAAATCATAAAAACAAACTCTACACATTAATAACATTTTTATTACCTTTCCAAAATGTTTGTTGTATGTTTTTTATTTTATTGCTATTAAGCATGGAATTGATCGCCGATTAATTACACATGGCTAAAAGTTTCGCACGTTAAAAACTTATATGAGAGTGCAAAAAATAATTTATAAAATGATGAAACTGATATAGCAATATTACCAATTAGTCAATACAATTCAAAGATGATGATAGATATTTTCCATTTCCCAAAAAAAGCTTTGCTTTGCCTCTATGCTATAATCTGCTCTGCTCAAAATGTCAATAGACCCTTCGCAATTCATCATCTTCGTCTTGATGTCATTTACATTAACAACATCAACAAGATAACCATATAACATCGAATAGAAACAAATTAGCTCCAAATATTAATATGTCAATGCAAAATGGCACAATTTTTGCTTTACCTTCACCCACTCGACATAGGCAAGTATACCTCTTGATTCAAAATCACTAGGGTCCTCTAAATAGCATTAACAAATAGACGTCTCAATTCTACAATAAATAGAAAAAATACAAGTTTGTATCTTTTTAAGTTTTTTTACTGAAACAAACATATTAGATAAGGTGAACCTTACATGTATCAATATTATGATATTATTTTTGGTAAAGTCATATATTTTATATTCTGAAATTCCACTGAATAATGGTTAAAAAACACAGATGTTAGTGTAGACAGGGAATATTGGACAAGCGCGGCAACGCCGCGCTAGAATTTTCTAGTCTTCCGGTCCGAAGTCCGAACACTCGGACGGGAGCCGTGCCAACGGAACGATCGCACTTGAACTGTTGCTGGGCCACCGAGAGACGGATGGGCATAGGCCGCAGGTGAATGCTGTCCTTCGTCTAGCCCACATACGTCTGTCAGTTTGTTAAGCCTCATCACGGGTTTCTTTTTTTTCATATACATTGCTTTGGCCGAGAAACAACAATTGCACAGGGCGTGCTATCGCTACAGACAAATCAAATAACTAAAATATTTGTAAAAAATATTTGTTTGTCAATCAACAAGATATTTGTTTTGCCAATCAACAAGATCTAAACATGGTAAGAAAATATTTGTTTTCGCTTGTTTGGCATCATATGCTTGAGAGAATGGCAGGTGATAAGCCAATAACAAATACAACTTTGTCAGCCAAAACGAATTCTTTGAATTACTGATAATCTTTGGCAAAAGAGGACACCTGCTAAGGGGAACTCTTTGGCGACCACACCAATTCTCTGAATTATTGATAATCTTTGGCAAAATCTCAACAGGAACTCCAAATACATCAAGTGTTGGCTTATACCAGTCAGGTGTCTTTAGATTCATAAGCATGGTACGAGATGCATTTGAGCAGTCCGTGACATGTTGGCATGTTGCCCACCAGCAACACCTCCTGTAAGGTTCCAAATCAACCAGGCATATAGTTTGGTTGGATGGATAAGTTAAACCTGGATATCCACAATGAGGATATCCACATGTTGAGTAGCGCATGTTCTGTGTGACAATTATAGTAGTATAGTGCTAATTAACATATTTAATTTTTAATTAGTAATTATTATGACAAGATTAGTGTGTGCATATTTATTAGTGTATAATTAGTTGTTATTATTTTTAAATAATAGATATAATTAGTCAAGTATTCTCGTCCCATCCAATCTCATCCATCCAACCAAACAGAAAAATTGCTCGCCCCATCCATCCAACCAAACAGATAAAATGGATATTCATATCCCAAAATCCATGGATGACCATATCTCATCCACCCTTGTTCTCAAACCAAATGCACCCCAAGTGTCAACTGTGCCGAATAAGGCGTCACCGGTCTGGACTGCATCCTTGACAGCATCCACATTTTGCATCAACCATAATAATTTCAGAGCACCGAAATAGGTACTGATTGGCAGCCCACATGTCTCCACGAAGTGGATTCTACCATCTTATAGCTCACTTTGTAATCTCCTGTATTGTTGAAGCATGATGAGAAAATATGACAATATGAAATGTTAATAGAAAACGAACGAATGATAAAAAGACAGACCAGCAAACAGGGCTTGTGCAACCTAATTTGCAGCCAACACCAAAATGAACAAGTATATTCATAGGGTTAAAATAAACAATTGACCATATATGAACCATTGACTGAAGCTAAAATGAAAATGAAACAAATTTGTGCCTTTTTTTCAGCAAAAAAAAGTAGTTCACTAAGCCACATAGTCAATACAGTTAAACGGCTACCTTACAGTAATAGAGGACAAAATGTTTATAGAAGGTTCTAAAATTTCAGAATGTGGTGAGAAACAGAGAGCATATTTTCTTGCTTTCGGCTTCATTTCAGTGAACTATATATTGGCAGTGGCACTCAAAATAAACCAATCAAACAGTTCATGCAATGAAAATACTTAAAGCCTAAATAACATAACATTTGATGTGATTCAGGAATAGTAGTGGTTGAAGGTTCCTTCAAGTACATTGGTTTTCACATTTAAACATGATTGAGAGATCATGTCAAGCCACGGTGCAGGACTGGAGGGGGCCATCAAGCAAGCGGATAGAAATTCCATGCACTTAAAAGCTAACCTGCAACAGTGTTAATTTACATGCCTGAAACTTCCATAAACTTGAAATAATGCCTGAAATTTTAGAGTGGATTACATTTTGTGCAGCGACATTGCACCGACAACCTAGACCTAATAAGGCGGTGTAGGCCCCTACAACTTAGGCATAGATGAAAGGAGGATAATGAAAAACATCGATGTTGTAGACTGTCCCCAACCTCGTCATCCACTCTAGTGAAAGAATCCGCAAAGGCCTTTTCTACTGTTTCTTGAACTTCATGTCTCCCAAGTTAGCTGCACACACGGTCTCCCCTATCCTGCTCAGCTGCTCCAGTAGGGCCACATGTAGGTGTTCCCGACAGTAATTTGCTACCTGCAACGAATTGAGCAAATGCCACTCGATGTAGTTGTATCAGCATCTAGCAACAAGCTGTTCGATTTACATACAATCTCGACTTGAGTACCAAAAATGAGTGTGCTAATAGGAAGTCATTAGTAAACGGTAAGCATACCTGTGCACCACCATGGCTGTCATAGACACCAAAGAAATGTGTAGCCGTGTAGGTAAGCGGAACGTCACGGATCGAGCCCATCGACCACAGCATTGCCGGTGATCATCCACAGGGGCATGTCAAAAATCGAGGCACCGTGGCAACATCATCCTCCATCTCCGGCCGGCCGCCGCATATGGAAGTGTAGCCCCACAGCGGCATGCAGTCAAGACACTCCTCCCACCAGCCACGACCCTGGCCTCACCCATCAGAAAAAATATGTTAATTGCCTACTTACAGAGAAAAAGAGCTACAACAAAATGAATGATAAATTAACTTATTTGCCTCCACCACCCAGAGAAGTGCCTCTGCAATTTCGAACTGAACTTGGATACATATTCCTAGGTTTAGATGAATTCACACAATCTGAACTAAAGCAAGCTACCCCAATCAAACTGAAACACTTATGGTAATATTTAAGTAGCAGTGCATTAGGCAGATACAACATATCTGTCAACAGAAATCGATTGTATCAGGTGTGCAATAGCAAAGCAACATGTATAATTAGAGTGCTCTGTTCAGATCTGCAATGGTACTCACAGTTAGCCAACCCCCTGAGAAACCAAGAGACTGGATGTTAACAACCGGCAACTAAATCGAGATGAACCAGGGAAAGTAGCAGGATCAAGTCTAGAAATATCTAGAAGAAACTAAAGATAGGAAATCTAGGTACAAGATGAATCAACTTGGGGAAGAAGATGACAGTAAAGTAAAGGTAAAAGTAAATGGTTTCTGATGTTCTTCGATGCCTTCTTTAGGAATCCACCAATGCCTTTTGTAGCCAGCAGACGGGCCATTGCCAGCCTGTTCCTCTTGGGCCTCCTAGGCCCACATGGCAGCCACTCCTAACATTCCCCACCGCTTGAAATACGGCTTGCCCTCAAGCCGTGGCATTGATCTGCGGAGGCCGAGCCGTGGCATTGAGCTTGCATCGACCAATCCAGTAGGATGCCCTTCGGGCTGTGCAGAGCACCGGAGGTCTTGCCGAGCTCGAATGCGAGTTGTGCCGTGATGAGCGACAGCAGCAGAATCCCAGAGTCGAACACATTCGCCTTCTCTGACGTTGGCCTCGTGGAGATGGACCTGGGCATGATGTGCCGCGCGCCGCCGTGGTACTGCAGCGTAGCGAGGCCGAAGACCCACTTGCCGGCCTCGTGGTTCTTGACCAACAGCATGTTGGCGGCCTTGTCGTCGTGGCGGAGGATCTTGGGAATGCGCTGCTCGTGCAGGTGGCAGTGTAAGCCGATGATAATCATCCCGATCTCCTCAACGGCAGCTGGGACACGCCACTGTGCACGAACGCCGTTGACGAGGTTGCCGCTGTTCACAAACGCGAAGCCCTCCGTGCAGTCGAACGTCGCATCGGGGGGAAGGCGCTTGTCGGAGGCAGTGCGGACACCGACGAGGCGGAGCAGCTTGTTGTCCTGGCGTCTCATGAGGCTACGGGCCGCAGAGTCCACGAGGCGGCGCCACAGGTGGTCTGGCACGCGAAGTCGAGAAGGATGATGACAGCGGCGTCGACGCGGCCGACCATGCACGTGATGCAGAACTTGCCCTCCATCTCACCGAGGTCCCAGGCGGACCACTGCATCATCGTGGCTGGCGCGGGGACAAGGTCGGCGCACGAGACGGGCTTGTAGCAACGGAACGGGCCCATGGTGGAACGCTCGGAGTCGGCGTCGAGGAGCAGCTCGGCGTGGAAGTGGGTCAACTCGATGGAATCTGGCACGAACTCGACGGCATGCTGAGTCGCCTGGAGCGCGGACCAGTTGAGTCGTGCAGTGGCTGCTAGGTCGTCGAGGACGGAGGCGGCGTGTGCATGCGCGGGTCCGTGCCCCCACAGCAGGAGCGGCGAGGAGGCCTCCCCGTGGCCGGCGAGGATGTCCTTCATGATGCGTGCGAACGCGTCCGCAGGGATGGCGTCCGAGACGTCGTTGCAGAAGATGTTGAAGCTCGCCTCTCCCCCGGTAGCGAAGACGGCGGCGGCGGGGATGAACGAACTGAGATCGTTGAGCCTGTTGTCGACAAGGGCGAAGCGGACGTAGATGCGGCCGCTGGCGGCGAGGTCGGCGTCGGCGCGGAGGACGAAGTGGCCCGGCTTGGGAATGGTGAAGAGAGCGCGGAAGGGGTCGCCGCGGATGTTGGCCGCGGCGGCGGCATGGCTGGAGGCCTGGTTGCCCGCGGTGGCCTGGTTGCCCGCGGTGGCCTGGCAAGAGGCCCAGTTGCCCAGGGCGGCCAGGAACGCGGCATGGGCGGAGATGTTGGCGTCCAACCGCTGTTGAACGGAGATGGAGGCCGTCTGCGAAGATGGCGACGGTGGACCAACGACCGGATGCAGCAAGCGCCACGGCCAGGAAGCAGCCGAATGAGACAGCGCAGGCAGGCATGTGCGAAGCCGAGGCGTACGGGGATGCCGCCCCACGCAGGGACCGAGGTGAGGTCGCCGATGGTGAGTCTGAAGTCGGAGAGCGTGGGGCAGAGGGCGGCGTCGAGGAGGTCGAGGCGCGCGGACGCCGAGCCGGGGCGGACGAGGCTGGTAACACCGCGGTCGGCGAAGCCAAGGCGGGCGCGGAGGTGCACGCCGTGGTCGGCGAAGTCGAAGAGGAGCCGGTGTAGTGGACACAGACGCAGTGGCGCGCTCGATGTGGATAGGACCAAATGTCGAACACCTTGAATGCAGCACTTGTGGAAGCTCATCGAGCGCCAGGGTCCGGCTGGGGTGGAGCCACGCGATGCAGACGCGGCCGCTCGCGCCTACTCCCTTGGCGGGGAAGACGACAACGCGCTTCTCCTGCTCAGCGCGCGCGACGAGGGACCCGAAGTGCTCGGCCACCTGCTGCACCACCGGCGCAGGGAAGGTGAACTCCGTGGCGAAGTGCGCCGCGGTGTCCTGCTCCGCCAGCGCCCCCGAGGTGACCAGCAGGGTCGCGTTCGCGCGGTCGAGGTGGATGGGGTTCACGTCGTTGAAGACCGTGGAGGCGTCGGACTTGGCGCGGGCCGCCGCGGGGTCGAGGCTGTGCTCGTCGATGGAGACGGTGGTGGTGCTGCAGATGGGAGCCGAGGCGACCGATGGCTCAGGGGTGGTGGCACCGACGCGGATCTCCTCAACGGCATCCCGCGGCTCCGTCGCCGGTGAAGGCGAGAAACGCCGGTCCAAACGAGCCTCCAACTCATCGAACCTCCGGTTGAACGCGTCGCAGATGAGCTTGAGGACAGCGGGATCCATGGCTAGACCGAGAATCGACTGTCTCCGATACCAATTGTTAACAACCGGCAACTAAATCGAGATGAACCAGGGAAAGTAGCAGGATCAAGTCTAGAAATATCTAGAAGAAACTAAAGATAGGAAATCTAGGTACAAGATGAATCAACTTGGGGAAGAAGATGACAGTAAAGTAAAGGTAAAAGTAAATGGTTTCTGATGTTCTTCGATGCCTTCTTTAGGAATCCACCAATGCCTTTTGTAGCCAGCAGACGGGCCATTGCCAGCCTGTTCCTCTTGGGCCTCCTAGTCCCACATGGCAGCCACTCCTGACACTGGACAGATCGATCGGTGAGTACACAACAAGTCCATGATTTTTATTGTCATTACACGAGTCATTATACAATCCAACAGAGGGAGATGCAAGGATGGAGATGATGATATGACACGTGATGGAGTTTCACCTGAGGAAGACGACGCCGCTATCCGTTGGAGAAGCGGGTGCCACCGCAGGTGGAGAGGCCGGAGGTGCCGAGGGGGTAAGGGGCGCCGCCACATGGAGGAAGCCGTCTCCGTGGCTGACGTCGAGGAGGGCGCTGCTGCTGGGGGCTCGGAGGTGGGTGCCGTCGTCTCGTCCGGATCCACCGGCTATGCCTGCAGGAGCTATGGCGGCGGCGGGGTTGGCTGATGGGGAATAGCGCCGCCACGATCGAGGATGATGCCAGCATGGTCGCGGGGAGCAGGGCAGCGCCGCCATCGGTCGAGGAGTCGTGGGCCTCCGCCGGTCGTGGAGTCGCTGGCTGCCGCAGCGACCCCGCGGCCTCCGCGCCCACACCTCGGATGTCGTCGGCGGAGGCTGTGGCAGCGCCCGCCCCCTCGGCATCCCGCGCAGGGGCCACTGGGCCGTTCCGCAGGAGAGGGTGGGGGGACGGCGGGAGGATGGGCGAGCCCACGCTCGACTGGCGGCGGGGGCGATTTCCGTTTTCTTGATGACTCGGGGCGTGGGTCGCGTGATGTTTGCGCTGATCGCGGGCGGTACAGGCTAAATTTAGAGGGTTTTACCGTAGCGATAATTGTTTAACCGTTAACTAATTAGGTTCAAAACGTTTGTCTCGCAAAGTACAACCAAACTGTGTAATTAGTTTTTTATTTTATCCACATTTAGTACTCTATACATGTATCGTAAGTTTGATGCAATGGAATTTTTTTTTTTTTTGCATAGTGCACTTTTCAATGAAACTAAACACCGCCATAGATGCAAATGGCGTGGTTTCCAAAAAAAAATACAAACGGCGTGGCCATGGGGAGACTTCGAACCCGCGTTTGAGTCGTGGGCGTAGGCGGAGGGGCGCGTGGGGCCCGGATGAGTTTGAAGGTTGGCATCTAACTTCTTCTATGTCATCGGATTTAGTCTGGGTGTTCTATTAGCCTTTGATCTTAATAAAGATAAATTTTTGTGTGTATTTTTCTATGTACACGATGGTTAGAGACTTTTAGCGGGGTACGTTTTTCTGGGAGACCTAGTATAATTTTGATCGGTCCATTATAGTAGAGATACGTTATATTTTCATAGTACGTCATACGTATTTGTGAGGAAGCACATCAACATAATTAACTTTGAGGAGGGTCTTTTGTTCTTTTTCTTTTTTGCCCATACAATTTTTCTTTTTTTATATTTTCTACTTCCTCCGTCCTATAATATAGTGTACCGAAACATTAAAACTATATCGAAATATAAAGGATTTTAGAGGACAAGAGATAATTTTGTATTAACTAATAGCATAAATTTGATAGATGTTATATCGTCTTGTTATTTATGAACCAATCTCCATTAATCACACCGATTATATAGCGTCTGATTAGGAAATAAAGTAATGGTATATTTATCTTTTGTATTCTTCTTTAATTTGTCCGAAAATCTTTAGAATACACTATATTATATATATTTAGAATACACTATATTATACTTCATCCGTCCAAAAAAGACGCAATGAGATGCGTGCTGGTTAAATTTTAATTTTTCTCAAGTATGACTAGCTTTATAGAAAATATTGATAGTATTTATATATTCCATGATTTACCTAATGATACTAATTATGCAATATAAATATAAATATTAATATTCTTTTATATATAATTGATCAAAATAAAAAAATGTTTGACTTCTCGAGAAATGAGAATGATATCTTTGTTGGACGAAGGGAGTAGGATGGAGGAAGTAGTTTAAGCAATGTTGAGACTTGCTTCTATTCATAGTTGGATATAGATGCAGAACTATAGTTATTTTTTTTGTCAACCTCTCTCTAAAATATGTATGAGATAAAATTAAAATATTTTGACTTAACCTAAATAGCCTTATATTTTGTATTGAAGGAAGTAAAACTTACTACAAGAGAACATAAACGAAATGACGGTGTCTGCAACCTACCCTGGAGCATTTTTAGCAATTTTGATTAGATGGTTAGTTACGTCAATGAACCCCTCTTGAATCTTGAACACCAAGCATGCCGAGGCTGTGGAGACACCATTGAAAGTCCCCGCATTCCTCTCCTTGCATAGCGTCCACCCAACGAGGAAGAAGAGCGAATCAAAGCCCTTCCGCCCTTGCTTATCCACAAGCTTCTTGCTGCGCAGCCACCACTCGAGCACCTTCTCCTCCTGTACGAGCCCTTGGGAAACAAGGTCCCTAACAACATTGTGACGGGCGCAGCCAATCAGCCCACGCACAGTCCAAACGTAGCAGTTGTCTATTGTCATTGAGCAACAATTTTGCGACTGAGCAGGCCCCTGATCAAGGCTACATGCCTTCCCTCTAGCCCGGCCAGGTTCAGGTAATCAGGTTCATGGCCACGGGGTCGAAGTCAGGCGAGAATAGAGTCTGAAGCGCCTCATGCTTGGACGTCGTCAGCGGGTTCGCGAAGGTTGCCATGTACCTCTGAAACGCCTCCAGGTCGGCAGGTGGTACGTCAACAGCCGCCCCAAGCTTCTGCATTAGGACCGAGCCTGCAAGGTTGCGTTGGCCGCACGAGGCTTGGCCGCCAGCCGACTGCTTGATGTGGATAGAAAGGTCTTTGGCGCCTTTACTAGCATGCACATGCTTGATGTGGATAGTCAATCGTTCATCACATCGCCCAGTACATCAAACCCTTCTCGAAGACTTGCTAGTTTACCCTTCTTCAAGCGAGCTATTTAATTGCAAGTCAAAGATTAGGCGAGCGCACGCTAACCTGCAGTTCTCTGCTGTGCAAGGAATAATATTGAGACAGACTGAGACCGCCCTTTAAATGTCCGCCGCCTAGCAAAACAATTCAATCGATCACCGAGCAAGCAAGCGATTCCTGAGGATTAATCGATTAGACGCTTGCTGAAACTACTGGTCGTCTGGTCCCGTGAAAATTATGTAAATCTTGTAGCCAGACATGACACCCAGTCCTGGACACCTGGTAGGGCTCGACGGCGAGGGCACTGGCATTACGCCATTACCTGAAAAAACGGCGTATCACGCTCATTTGCCAGAATTTCCACCTGTCAAGTTGGCCAGAATTCGATTGGACCAAGGAGTACCATGCACCGAGTGAAAATTACAAGGTAATTTGGGTTTTGATTTACTCAGTTATAAGGATATAAGTTCATTCATCCTATATCAATTTATGTTAAGTTTAACCAAATCTACGTAAAAGAGTATTAATATCTACTGTATCATAGAGATAAATTATAAAAATATATTTACTAATGTGTTCATAATACTAGTTTGATGTTGTAATTATTTTTTTTCTTTTTTATATACTCAGTCAAACTTATATATATAGGTTGATATATACGGGGCAAATTTAGATCCCTTCATACGAGGACAAATGAAGTACTTATCTAACTAGCTTGTACTTTTTACTTAATTCAGTAATAGTTTTGCCACCATCGTACTGGTTTACTTATGGACGGGAGAAATAACACCCTCGATGACATATTTGTAGTACCGCTCTACTCCTATATCACCAGCTAGCTTAACTTAGCCTTGTTTAGTTTCTCCCCTAAAAATTTACATTATATCTCATTGAGTGTTTGGACACATGTATTAAGTATTAAATATAGACTAAAAAATAACTAATTGCATAGATTGCGACTACTTTGCGAGACAAATGTTTTAAGCCTAATTAGTCCATGATTTAATAATAAAGTGCTACAGTAACACATATGCTAATGATAGATTAATTAGGCTTAATAAATTCGTCTCGCGGTTTACTAATGGATTCTGTAATTTATTTTTTTTATTAGTATCCGAACATCCAATACAACACCCCCACATAATATCGGATGTGACACCCAAAACTTACCACCCTGGAACTAAACGAGGCCTTATTACTTCGTAAAAATCTTTCAGACTTCCAATACAAGAGTCAACAGATTTGACGTTTGTTAGCACAAGTAACTCTTAGTCGTTGTTTAATTGCTGACCACCTGCTGAATCCACTTTGGTTTGGTGTTTGTTTGGCTACATTTTAATCTACTATAATTTATATTTTTATATTAGTTGAAATTTTTTCATCCCAATCTCTCTTAACTCATGTGAATCATGGTGGTTTGGAGTATAGCCAAATAAGCCCTTGGAAGCAGTGGCGGATTCTGGACAAAAAAAAATGACCTATGGCGAACTTTGGACTGCTAGTTTTTGTTCGCGAAGTGATTGTATAAAATATAAAGATAATATCATGAAAAAATAATGATATACTTATATATATCCATAAACCATGTCACAATCTCATAATTGATGTTTTTATAAACTCTAAAAGATGAAACCAAATTGCATATTATAGTCATGGGGAATGAACATACCAATATCTTTACCCAAACTTAACCAGAAACGGTGCTAAAATATCTCTTCAAGCCTACAATTATCAATTAAAAATTTTAGTAAATCAATTGCTCAACTATATGCCAATTAAATTCACAATAGATAGAATCAATTTAACTTACCTTTTCTTTTTCCCCCTCTGCATTGCTACTGCATCAGAATCTTCTATCGCTGAAGGCTGAACGTTTGAAATTGACAGGTGCAGACCAGCATCCAGTAGTGCAACGCTACAGGCAGCAGCGACCGCCGGCCGCCGGCCAGCAGTAGCTCCGTCGCGTGCAGCGGCACAGTTGGAGAGACGGAGACGGAGTAGTCGACCACGATCGCCGATCGGATGGAGCAACTGAATCAACAGCATGACGCCCTGGCCCTAACGCACACCTAGGCTTTTTGCATTTTATATGGGCTTCATGATGGAGTATACAGCCCAGTTAAGAGGCCCAAGCGCAGTCCAAAAAAAATAATGCTTCGTCGACTTCATCGTCTTCGTCTGTCCGCTCATTCAGTGCTCGTGCTCTTCCGTCGATGGCCATGGCTGAGGGAGGGAGTGGGGTGGGGCCGCGGGGTTCTCGCCGGCGGTGAGGTCTGGCGGCCGCTAGGGCTCGCGCAGACTGGTGGATCCGCCCCTGAACATACCAGTATCTGTACCCAAACTTAACCAGAAACGGTGCTAAAATATCTCTTCAAGCCTACAACTATCAATTAAAAAATTCAGTAAATCAACTGCTCAATTATATGCCAATTAAATTCACAATAGATAGAATCAATTTAACTTACCTTTTCTTCCCCCCCCTCTGCGTTGCTACTGCATCAGAATCTTTTATCGCTGAAGGCTGAACGCTTGAAATTGACAGCTGCAGACCAGCATCCAGTAGTGCAACGTAGCAGGCAGCAGCGACCGCTGGCCAGCAGTAGCTCCGTCGCGTGCAGCGGCGCAGTCGGAGAGACGGAGACGGAGTAGTCAAGCACGAACGCCGATCGGATGGAGCAACTGAATCGACAGCACTGAAAGCATCTAGGCCCCGAGAGTTGGTTTCGGCAATTGATGACAACGCATTATTATCATGACTAACGTGTGTTTTGCAGAAACTTTGGTAAGTTAGGTCATGAGATTGGTAACTGCTTTGGGCACTATGGTATTCATGTCCCTTGATGGAAATCGTTTCGATTTTCAAAGGATTAACGTCAAGATTAAGGACGGTTAGTTCCTGACGTCGAGGTGTTGAGTTACGTTCGAAATAGTCGTTAGGATCTTCGTTTTTTTCCTTTGGTCGTACTATAATGGGGGGCATGAGCGAGTAGTTTGACCTAGGTGAGTCTTTTATTTAGGTGTGGTGCACACTTGTCAAACTTAGCACTAGATAGCTCAGGTGAAGCACAAAGTTCAGTTGGAAGAAACTCGGTTCAAGTTGTGTCGTGTTTCGAAGTCGTTTGAGCCTTTTACCCTTGACCGAACGCGGTCTCTGTCTTGACCGGACGCGTCCGGTCAGTGCTGACAATCACTGCGTTTCAACTCAGTTGACCGGACGTGGTCCTTGCGAGGACCAGACGCGTTGATCGTGTTGACACGTGTCACAGAGGGTAAGTGAACTAATCGGACATGACTGGAAAACGATCGGACGCGTCCTCAGTGCGTCCGGTCTCGTTTCAGTAAGGTACTTTGCTGACCGGACGCGTCCGGTCATCACTGATCGGACTCGACCGAGCGTCCGGTCAAAGTACAGTAAGGTCCTTGCACGACCGGACATGTCCGGTCACCCCTGATCGGTGCGTCCGGTCACTCAGCGCTGTCGGTTCCAAATTCAGCCGTTGCCATCGACCGGACGCGTCCGGTCACGTCGACCGGCACGTCCGGTCAGTACGTATTTTGCTGAGTTGGCGCATAACAGTTGGAATTGACCGTGGGACGTATAAATGCATCCCCTACACCTCTTGTTGAGGTCTCTTGCTCATTTGATCAGCTGAGAAACACCTTTCAAGTCTAAGGAAGTGCAAGAGCTCTAGTGAGGGTTGTGATTTGAGAATCAAAGTTTGAGATCCCTCATTAGTGACTAGGGAGTAGCAAGTGTGCATCTACCTTCTCATTAGGCTTGTTGTGGTCAAGTGAGAGTTCTAGCTTGTTACTCTTGATGATCGTCATCACCTAGACGGCTTGGTGGTGATCGAGAGTTTGGTGATCATCCGGCGGAGCTTGTGGATGACCCAACTCATCTTGTGAATGGTTTTGGGCGATTCACCGCGACGGAGTATCAAAGAATCAGCCCGTAGAGAGCACTTGATCCTTGCACGGATCAAGGGGGAGCTACACCCTTGCGCGGGTGCTCCAACGAGGACTAGTGGGGAGTGGAGACTCTCCGATACCTCGGGAAAATATCGTCGTGCTCCTAACCCTTTACTTTCAAGCAATTACTTTCACGTATTACTTTTGTTGCTTGATTTACTTTCCTAGAATTGCCATGCTAGACTAGGATTGTAACTTAGGGTGCAAAACTTTTATCGGTAGAATCATTAGGAACACTTGTAGGCACTAGGGGTGAATTATGGCTTAGGAGGATTTAATTCTTGCATTAATTTTTAGAGAAGCCCAATTCACCCTCCTCTTGGGCATCTTGATCCTTTCAGGCACGACGCCCTGGCCCTGACGCACACCTAGGCTTTTCGCATTTTATATGGGCTTCATGATGGAGTATACAACCCAGTTAAGAGGCCCAAGCGCAGTCCAGAAAAATAACGCTTCATCGACTTCGTCGTCTTCGTCTGTCCGCTCGTTCGGTGCTCGTGCTCTTCCGTCGATGGCCATGGCTGAGGGAGGGAGTGGGGCGGGGCCGCGGGGTTCTCGCCGGCGGTGAGGTCTGGCGGCCGTCAGGGCTCGCCAGACTGGTGGATCCGCCCCTGCTTGGAAGGATAGGTCAGTTATATCAAGATCCTCTCATGTCCCTGTGATTTAAACAGCAAGATGCTGGTAGCTAGATTTTTATTACAATATTTATGTTTGTTTTCCCACATTTTTTAAAAGTTTGTTTTGTTTATTTGATTCTCATTATTTTGTTCTTATGGGTAAAAAAACCACAGCAATGTCCCATATCTTTTTATCTCTTATTCTATGCATGGCGTGTTTATACATAAGACCCTTTTCAATTTTCATGAGCGAAAGAATTAGCTTACATAGGAAAAAATATACCTTTTGTTTTAACTTTTCAATACAAATGTTTATAATTTTTGTGAGAAGACTATAACGTTTAACCTTTGACAAAAATGTATATAATTTTTAAGTTCAATGAGAAAAAATACATATATTTTAGAATAAGAAATACAGAAGTCAATATTGTATTCAGTCTTTTGCTGATTCTGTATATGTAACCCAATATGTGATTGTGCAAATTCTTTCAGCAGGATCAAACCAAGGTAGTGTTCAGCTTTGTCTTGGTGAGATTTGTTCCTCTATAAAACACAACTTTCTTAGAAATTGTTTCAGAATCAGACCGAAACACGTATGAATCAATGAAAGAACGTCGACATATCAATCGTCAAATACAATACAGGCGGTAGATTCAAGATTTGTTTCTCTATAAAAACACAACTTTCTTAGAAATTGTTTGTTTATCAAATTCCTTCCACCATCATCATTTTCCGTTGTGACCTTTGTCGGTGCAGTCGGTGCTCTACATGAATAGGGCTCCATCGAACAACGAAACCAGAGTGCAGTCCTCATGCTAAATTTGTCTACTAACCCTAAAACTTTGGATATGCCATAAGATTGAACATTTCAGAATCAGACCAAAAACTTTTTGGACATGCCATAAGATGGAACGTTTTGGAATCAGGCCTGAATGCGTATGAATCAAAGAAAGCACATCGACAAATACAATACAGGCTGCAAATTCAACATCTTGACGTCTTGATCCATCAGGTTGGACGCCTGATTTCCTCTTTATCGCCATGGGCAAGGAGGGCGATGACCCGGAGTCAATATCCCTGTGGTGGTGACTCATTTTAAAACGTGGTCAACATGTGTTTCTTTACATCCGGCAACGCGCTGCATGGCAAGTTTTCAATGTAGGCCGTGTTTAGATGCCAAAAAGAGGCAAATTTTTTTTTTGTATAGTAACTATCACATCGAATCTTTGGACGTATGCATGAAACATTAAATGTAGATAAAAAAAATAACTAATTATACAGTTTATCTGTAAATGTCGAGACGAATCTTTTAAGCCTAGTTAATCCATGGTTAGACAAATTTTACCAAATAACAACGAAAAGTGCTACAGAAACTTTTCCTCAAAAATTTTCACATCTAAACACGCCCGTAGTCGTTGTGAACACGTCACGAATCCAGCCGAGGACGTATGTACTGCTAGTGTGCACACCAGACAGTGTGCAATACGATACTGTACACTTTTAACTGGCTTACGTCCGGAGTACTACTACGAGACTGTACATGTTGCATCAAGTTGCCGGCAAAACCTAGAAGTGCAGCTGAAGCGCAGTGGCACTTACTGACCGCGTCCTTGCAGCTGCAGCCTGCGGCACAGGCAGTGACAACGCGATAGCGGAGCATGGCGCAGTAGCTGTACACCCTTTGAGGCTATTCGCACTCATAGACCTCTATATTCATCTTCTATACGTCATAGTCAGCAAGATTCTCTCCTCTATACTTAATTCTCCTGCACCCATTCATCCTCTATATCATCCTCTATCCACTCTATCCACTATAGGACCCACTTATCACTTTATCTAAATATATCCATGTGATCTAGTTTTGAAGGATTTATTGAGACGAATTTAATGGTGCAATCGAAATTTAATTTGGATTTTTGGTTTGTGAGTTATAATATTTTTTCCTTTGTTTAGCTAGTGGGGCCCTCCACTGCACAATATAGAGTAAGCACTGTACTACTCTAAATATAGAGTGAGAGATAGGATATAGTATCGTTTTAGAGTACCCAGTGCAACAGTTTTTACTCTATATTCATACTCTATAGCTTTAGAGTATCGTTTTAGAATATCCACTGCGGGTAGTCTAATTCCCCAGGCGGTGCTTACTGCATCGGCGGGCGCAGCAGCCCAGTGACCCAGCCAAATTTATTCGGCAACCCGGGCCGGCAGCCGCCCTTGTGCACCGTCGCCCGTTGGGCTTCCGCGAGCGCAGGCCTTGTTTAGATCGCCGACTCGGGGTGGTCGAATCTGCACAGTGCCACCCTCGAGCACTGTAGCACTTTTGTTTTTTAGTGCAAAAAATTATCTAAAAATTGATTAATTAGACTCAAAATGTTCGTCTCGCAAAGTACAATAAAACTGTGCAATTAGTTTATGATTTCATCTACATTTAGTACTTCATGCATTTGCCGGCATTTTAATGTGATGGAGAATCTCCTTTTTGCATAGTGAAATTTAGAGGTGAATTCTGAAATCTAAACAAGGCCTCAGCGCGCTGACGGTGGGGCATGGTCCCGTTTCGTTTTGACAGGTAGCCCAGCCCGGGTGCCTCGCATTGCATTGCAGCGGCCCAGTAGAGCCTGGACGATTGATCCAACAGCTCCGGAGATGAGAAGGACATGGTAGTGGGGCAGCGACTCCGCCAGCTAGCGTTCAAGTTCCTACGATTAGCTGGTCGCGGTTGTGCACTTATAAATGGCTCAAAGCTTTTGAGAAGAAGAGGCAGCAGAACAACATATCGTTAGGTGCACGGCCAATGCCGGTTTTCCCTTGTGGCCTTGTGGGCTGTGGCCGATCATTGCAGCCAAACGGGCGTACGAACTCGCCATGTGTTCCTCAGCGAAACGCCGCGTTTGGAAGCAAGATTTCCTGTTGCGAGCTGCAGTTTGTACTATACTCGTGTGCTGATGGTTCCTACCGGAATTTTCGAACTCGATGGACCATGGACGTGCCCCGTCGTTTCAGGCAGTATGACGCTTCATATCGGTGGCGCTGGCCGCTAGCTGTCTATAGCTGTGCGTGTATCTCAGCCGGACGTTGTCACGTGATTTGCGTGCCGCATGCATTCTTTTGAGCACAGAGCTCTAGCTGGTTTCATGTGCTCGTCCTTCTTGTCTGGGCGTGGCCCTTGTTTAGTTTTCCCAATTCTCCTTTAAATTTCACTATGCAAAAAGAAGATTCTCTGTCACATCAAAATATCAGTAAATGCATGGAGTACTAAATGTTGATGAAATCAAAAACTAATTGCACAGTTTTGTTGTACTTTACGAGATGAACATTTTAAGCCTAGTTAGTCAAAATTTGGATAATTTTTACCAAATACAAACGAAATGCTACAGGAATTCTGATACAGTGTTTTTCTCCTCAATTCACCGAACTAAACGAGGCCGTGGTCTAGTTGCCCAACCACGGAAAGAAACTTCCAAGAAGCCAAAAATGTTTGTATTTTTCCTTAAATTCTTATTATCGTTTTACTATATTGAAAAGAGCCATTTTCCGTACGTATACGCAACTAGTTTCAGGATATGATTTTCAGTTAGAACGCATTCATGTGGCCTGCAATCGCGGGAAGAAACCTGTCAGGCTGTCACACCTCCCAACCAACATGACACGGCACGAAGAAAACCGCTGACGCTGTGTTCATATCTGAAATATTTGGGGAATATTCCTGTAGCACTTTCGTCGTTATTTGGCAAAATTTATCCAACCATGAATTAATTAGGCTCAAAAGATTCATCTCGACCTTTACAGACAAACTGTACAATTAGTTTTTTTTACCTACATTTAATGCTACATGCATGCGTTCAAAGATTCAATGTGACAGGTGACAGAGGAAATATTTTGGGAAGTCAACAGGGCCTGAGTAAATATTTTCTGGTTGCGGAAAGAGATGGTAGCAGTGTAGAAATACGAGAGGAACTCTCCATGTTATGGGGCATAGAAAATTCATTCAGGCGGGCCTTGCAGCAGCGAGTTCATGTCCCTCTTTAGCTGCCAGATTCTGCCAGCTCCGGCTCCCACAGCAATTTCACTGTAGCGCTACTGTTTATTAAAGCTGATTTTCTCTTCGGCTGTGTTTAGTTCCTCAAAAAACACTGTGCAAACAAAAGATTTCCCGTCACATCAAACTTGCGATACATGCATGGAGTACTAAATGTAGATGAAATCAAAAACTAATTGTACAGCTTGGTTGTACTTTGCGAGACGAACGTTTTGAACCTAATTAGTCAACGATTGGACACTATTTACCAAATAAAGCCAAAACGTGCTACAGTACTTTTTTTACGCCTTTTCGCGGAACTAAACACACCCTTTCTTTTCTCTCCCTCTCACAGAGCTGATAAGAGCCAGTGAAGCTAAAAATTTGGTGTCCAACAGTTCCTTATGTGTCAGTGAGAGAGGGGGAGAATAAGAGAGAAAAATGGATTCGTCAACGGTGGATCTACAACAGTTGTTTCGCTAGGAGCCAGATGTAGGAAATCCATACCAAACGCGCCCTTAGTCTCTATCCGCATGTGCCTGATCAGCCGATCCAACTGCCAAGAAAACGTTGCGACACCGAGGCTGTGTTTAGTTCACTGAAAAAAGCACTATGCAAAAAAAGATTTCTCGTCACATCAAACTTGTGATACATGTATAGAGCATTAAATATAGATAAAAAATAACTAATTTCACAGTTAGGTGTAAAATCGTGATACGAATCTTTCGAACCAAAGTAGTCCGTGATTGGACATTATTTGCCAAATAAAGCCAAAACGTGCTATAATACACTTTTTTAGCAATTTCATGATAACTAAACACAGCCCGAGACAATTAAATCAGAACCGACGCGAAAAAGATTTTTTAATGGAGATGGGAGTATGAATGAGAGAGTACTCGTGGCGAAAAGGGGCCAGCAGGAGCGCGGGAAGAAACCTGTCAACGCCGCTCGCCTGCCAACCAACCCTGGCGCCGGGTTCTTATCGTCGTTTGAAAATTTGAAATAAAAAAAAAAGAAACAGACAGGTCAATCAGAAGGTCTGCTGGCGAGAACAGAAGCAAAAACGCAACACGCGAGTCGCCCCGCCGTTGCCTGCCTGTCTCTCTTGGCTTCCCTGCTACACCACCAGCACCGGCGGCAGCATAGGCAGGCAGGCAGGCCAGCGCGCCCGTCGGCTCTCTCGCCCGACGCCCGCTGCTGCCGCGCTGCGCGGGCCGCGGCATGCAGTCAGCGCCAGCAGGCGCGGATCCTGTACACGTCCACCTGTGGTGTGGCCTGTGCCTCCTTAATTCCAAGTGGTTGAGCGCCCCCCAGTAACCACCATCATTAATAGGCCACCCTCCCCACCTATCCCTCTCGCCCTTCCCAGTTGCTTACTGCCTTAATTCTACCCCCGGCGGGGCCCACCTGCTGACATGTCTTTCTGTTCTCGGGCCTAGTTCACTTCCCATGCAAACCCAAAATATTTCCTCTTTCACCCATCACATCAAATATTTGAACGCATATATGAAGTATTAAATATAGGTAAAAAAATAACTAATTGTTAAGTTTGTCTGGTTTTTGCGAGACGAATCTTTTGAGCCTAGTTACTTCCTGGTTGGATAATATTTGTCAAATAAAAACGAAAAGTGCTACAGTACATTTTCACCCGCTAAACACACTATCAATCATGTCGTGTCGTGTAGGCTGGCGTGCTCCCTCCTCTGGCCAGGCAACGGTAACAAGAGTAGCCGCCGTAACACGGTCGGAATAGGCTACTGTTTTGGAGCAGTGTACTCGGACTCGTACCACTCGTACGTGTATGGCATACGGCTCGGAGAAGGGTACTAGTTGTTTCGTCGCGTGCCTTTAAATTTGACTGCTCCGGCAGCTGGATACGCCACAAGTTTCGCGGCAGGTGGGTCGATTCCGATCGCGCGCGCGTGCGACCCCCAACCCCTATATATATTTGGAGTTGCCCCCAACCACGCATCCGGCTCCGGCGTACGCTTCCATCCAACTCACACCAAAGAGGCCGGCGACATCGCGTTCCGCCGCCTGGCACGACACGCTTGGAGTATAGTATTAGCCAGCCAGAGCTCGCTCCGATCTCCATGGAGGCTGCGCCCGCGGCGGTCATGGAGCGGGAGCGCCTCACGGCCGAGATGGCCTTCCGCGGCGCGGACGAAGCTCTGCGGGGCGGCGGCGGCGGCGGCGAGCCGGCGCCCAGCATCGTCATCAAGATCCGCCGCCGGCTCCCGGACTTCGCGCGCAACATCAAGCTCAAGTACGTCAAGCTCGGGATCCGCCACGGCGGCAGCCCCACGTCGGTGCTGCCGATGCTCTGCGTGCCGGCGATCGCCGCCGCCGCCTACTCCTTCGTCCGCCTCGACGTCATCTACTACTCCATCGACCTGCTCACCTGCGTCGCCTGGCTCGGCACCGCGCTGCTTCTGCTCACCGTGTACTACTTCAAGCGGCCCCGCCCGGTGTACCTCGTCGAGTTCGCGTGCTACAAGCCCGAGGAGCAGCTCAAGATCTCCAAGTCGGCCTTCCTCGAGATGACCGAGAGCACGGGGTCCTTCAATGAGGCGGCTCTGGATTTCCAGACCAAGATCACCAACCGCTCCGCGCTGGGCGACGAGACGTACCTGCCCCCGGGTGTCCAGGCGCGGCCGCCCAGGCTCAACATGGCGGAGGCGCGGATGGAGGCCGAGGCGGTCATGTTCGGGTGCCTGGACGCGCTGTTCCAGTCCACGGGGATCGACCCGCGCCGCGACGTGCGCATCCTCATCGTCAACTGCAGCCTCTTCAACCCGACGCCGTCGCTGGCGTCCATGATCATCAACCACTACAGGATGCGCGAGGACGTCAAGTCGTTCAACCTCGGCGGCATGGGGTGCAGCGCCGGCCTCATCGCCATCGACCTCGCCAAGGACATGCTCCAGGCGAACCCAAACTCGTACGCCGTGGTGCTTAGCACCGAGAACATCACCCTCAACTGGTACTTCGGCAACGACCGCTCCATGCTCCTCTCCAACTGCATCTTCCGCATGGGCGGCGCGGCGGCGCTGCTGTCCAACAAGCGCGCGGACGCCGGGCGCGCCAAGTACCGGCTGCTCCACACGGTGCGCACCCACAAGGGCGCCACCGACGAGTGCTTCAACTGCGTGTACCAGCGCGAGGACGAGGTGGGCAAGGTGGGCGTCTCGCTGGCGCGGGAGCTCATGGCGGTGGCCGGCGACGCGCTCAAGACCAACATCACCACGCTGGGGCCCCTGGTGCTGCCCCTGAGCGAGCAGCTCAAGTTCCTCAAGTCCCTGATGATGCGCCGCGTGTTCCGCGTCAAGGGCGTGCGCCCCTACATCCCGGACTTCCGCCGCGCGTTCGAGCACTTCTGCGTGCACGCCGGCGGCCGCGCGGTGCTGGAGGAGGTGCAGCGCAGCCTGAGCCTGCAGGACACGGACATGGAGCTCAGCAAGTGCACCCTCCACCGGTTCGGCAACACCAGCAGCAGCTCGCTGTGGTACGAGCTGGCGTACGCCGAGGCCAAGGGCCGGGTGCGGCGCGGCCACCGCGTGTGGCAGATCGGCTTCGGCTCCGGGTTCAAGTGCAACAGCGCCGTGTGGCGCGCGCTCCGCGACGTGCCCGCGCTGTCGTCGTCGTCGACCGGCGCCGCAGCGGGGCCGGACAGGAAGGGCGCGCAGAGCAAAAGCTGCTGCAACCCCTGGGTGGACGACGTGGACAGGTACCCTCCCAAGGCGTACGTCTGATGGGCCACGTCACGTGGCTGCATGACACACCAATTGTATGATCCGATTCGAGTTTCCTCACGACGAAGGAACAAGAAGGGCGTGTGAGGGAGAAAATTATACTTATATATGTTTTTTTCATTTCCAGTTTTCTTTTTTTTGTTTCGTTTTCCTTTCTTTTTTTTCCCCAGGTAAGTAGTAGGTAGACAGTGAGGACTTTTGGAATTCATTCAGAGATGTAGTATGTGGTGTAAAATGAATTCCAAAAGCTAGCAGTGCCATTCTTTCTCCTCTCAGCCTACCATATTTGTTGCCTAGTCCCTTCGTCTTCTTTGGCGTTCTAGACGCCCGGGAAGTAGAATGGACAGACGACCACCAGTGTGCAGTTCACATGACTAGAGAATCATGGATCAAGTGTGAATTACTGATAATTCAAGTATAGTACATATACTCTGTCCTCAAGTTTCAAATCACATGTTTTTTTTTGTGAGGTTTCATTTGGTTTTGCTCTGTTGCTGGTTCGAGCAAGGAGTACACATATGCAGTACTGGCCAATGATTGGTGCAACAAAAGATCAGCGGCCAAAATTTGCGTTGTTCAGTACGTGCAGTCTCGTCCAAATTATCCACGCTGCATGTAAAGTAGCAAATCTGAGGAGTAAGATACGTACTAACTCGTACTATTAGGTATGGTAGCTCGGCCTTCGGATTTGACTTACTAGATCCTCATGTCAGTCATGTGGTTCTGCGTCGTTTTCTCAGACTAATTGCGGTGACATGATGATTCATGACTATCGTGTATCGTCCAACGCTCCTCGGACTTTCTGCATGATCGCGGCTGCCCAAACGAAGACGAAACAGTGTCAGTAAGTGTAGAAGCCAAGAATTTTATAGAGCTTGGGCGAGACAAAACGCCATGTTGTTAGAGCAACTCCAACGGTTTTGCATTTTTTGTTTGGTAAAAGATGGAGTTTGCCAACTCTCAAATCAATATGGGGAGGAGAAAAAAAAGTTATCTCCAATGGTTTGGCAAAATTGACTTGCCAAAATCTAAAAAAGGAACCCCGGCGGCGCGGGAGGGAAGAGCGCACGTGGGAGTAGCGCGTGAGACGGAATGCCAAGCCGATCGCGAGCTTGCATATATGCCAATCCATTCTAGGATTTTGCCAAGTTAACAAAAATGTAAAGCCCATTTGCCAAACCGTTGGATAGGAGTTTTGTAGACTTTTTTTGCAAAAATAGGAATGCAAAGCCCATTTGCAAAACCGTTGGAGTTGCTCTTAGTAATGTCACTCCCAATGCAAAAACCACATGGTTTCTATGTTCATTAATTAGGATATCAAATAATTTCTGAGTAAAAAGATGATGTGACACTGCAATTAAAAGAGAGAATGAAATTATTTCTGAATAAGAAACCATGTTTCGCGGGAACTAAGACATGAGAGATGTGATAGGTAGACAAAGGAGAGAAAAGATATATCATTGGGCAAAAGATTATTGTGTAGAAACTATCCAATAGGAATATACTCCCTCCGTCACAAAAAGAAAGACGTTATGATGCGTGCTGATCAAACTTTCTTAAATTTGATCATTTTTATAGAAAATGTTAGCAACATTTGTATTACTAAATAAATTTATTATGAAAATATATTCCGAGATTTATCTAATGGTACCAATTACGTATTATAAAATATTAATGTTCTTTTACATAATTGTCAAAGTAAAAAATTTTACTTCTTGGGAAATAAGAATGACATTCTTTATGAGACGGATGGAGTAGTTTCTATGTATATTGTCTACATAAATTAATAGACATTAAAATTATCTATGGTTTTTAGTATTTTCAGTGCCCTAACAAAGCTATGTAAAATAGGACACATAATTATATAATATATACATGCAAAATTAGACAACCAAAATAGTTTTAAGTTTTAAACTAAAATAGTCACTAAATCGTAGGCGGCGCCTGCTCCAGGCGTCATCTCTGTACTACCTCATCCCTGTATGTAGCTTTTTTTTAGTTTTATTTAGAAACACCTTTTTTTAAGGAGGGTCTGTACGATAGCTATGTCTGCAGCAGCCAGCGGAGGAGCCCGGCCACCCTTTGGCTCAGTTAGGGTGTGTTTAGTTCGCGAAATTTTTTGGCTTGGACTACTGTAGCATTTTCGTTTGTATTTGTCAATTAGTGTCCAATCATGGACTAATTAGGCCGCCTCATGGTTTTCTACCAAACTGTGTAATTAGTTTTTTTTTTCGTTTACATTTAATGTTCCATACATGTGTCTAAACATTCAATGTGACGGGGAATCTTAAAATTTTTGGAAACTAAACATGGTCTTATTAGCGCAGTCTCAATTAAAGAAACCATGATAGTTTCTATAGTATAGGATATCGTACCAAGAAACTACATTTCCCATTGCATAATTTTATACTGGAGTCTAGATAAAAATTAACCCAATCACTCGCTATGTTTCAATCTCCCATCTTCGGATCCTCTGTGCATTTGGCTTTTCTCTCTCGTCCGACCTGGCCCTCTAGATGTCTAGCAGTGGCTCCGGGAGAGAGAAGGCTCACCAGACGCCGTCGCCGGGGAGCTGCTGGCGGCAGAGCGCCTCGAAGCAGCAGAAGCCGACGGGGACAACTAGCTAGCACGGAGACAACTAGCTAGCAGTGGAACGTTTGCCTGCTAGCTAGCACGGAAACAACTAGCCACGCCACGCCGAGCTCTGGTCGAGTTCATCCATCACTTGGAAGGATCGTTTGTCTGCTCATCATCCAAGGTGCACGGCTTTCCTCCTGCGTGTCCACGGTCGACTCCACGGCGTACGCGGCACCACCGCGGTAGTGGAGCGGGCGCGGACGGTGATCGCTAGCCTCCGGGAGGCCGAGGTGGACGGCGCTGGTGGCCTCGCACGAGATCCACATGCGGCGGTGAGCCGCGTGAGCTCCGCGCCTCGTCCATGTGCTGGGCCACCTCTCGTCCATGGCGTGAGCATGCGCAGACCCGCGAGCCGGTGAGCTCCATAGCATTGTGCGGCACCATCAGGATGGCGGCGCGGCTGCATCGGGCCGCAGCCAGAGCTCCACGACTGCACCTGCACAGTCAGGGCGCGGGTCACGGCGGTGACAGTCAGGCCGGAGCTCCACGCGGCCAAGCTGCTGCAGCGGGTAGCTCCCGGCGACCAGAGCGAGGGCGCAGCTTGGAGCAAAAGATCCGAGCGAAGAAGGAAGGAAACGACCCGTTTCTCCCCAACGCAGATCACACCGCTTCCTCGCGCATCGGCATGCGGGACGACTTCGTTTCCTCCTCGAGAAACGGTTTCTCCGTTTTTCATTCTCTCTCCATAATAAATCAACAGCCACATCAGCAATTTGCTTAGATGACAAGACAATTAATAAGAATAGAAACCACCATCAATGCACCGTTGGGACTGCCCTTAGTAGGTGCAGTACTGTTTTGACCTACTCA
Organism: Saccharum hybrid cultivar R570; assembly: GCA_038087645.1. Taxonomy (NCBI): domain Eukaryota; kingdom Viridiplantae; phylum Streptophyta; class Magnoliopsida; order Poales; family Poaceae; genus Saccharum; species Saccharum hybrid cultivar. The sequence continues at coordinate 18,483,697 of JAQSUU010000012.1, forward strand.
GGCTCAGCTGATGCGATCTGGTTAGCAGAGTCCAGCTAACGTTTTGGTCATCAGCCATTGCTTTCAGTCTCCAAAAGGAGAACCATCGCGGCGTACGTCCCTGATTAATACCTTACGTACACAGCCTTTACAATTACTATGCACCAATAGAACCATGTGATGATATGATTGAGTCAAATTAAGTTACTTTTTCCAACACGCAGTATATACATGCACCACGGTTACGCCGTGATATTTACTGAAGTGACTAGCTTGGATGGTTGCTTTCATGATAAGGACATCTCACGTGGTGGCTATGTATCTCGATGCGATGGTGTTTGAATTAAGTGCGATGACTGCTGTTGCAAGACCGGAAGAGCCTATATACACCTGGATACTGAAAAGTACTTAATGTACAATATATATATCAGGTTCCATGAAAAATATGCGCAACCTTGACAGCAAAAGTCCACCAATACCTGCAATATCGCAGTAGACAAGTTAAAAACCTTGAAAGTTGAAAGCAACCTCGCGACAAGAGAAGTAGCAAAGAAATTGGTCTTATTATGAGAATCTGACGCAATACATGTCCATAAGTAAATATTTAAAGACGGAAAGAGCTATGGTTCTTTTAAATTTATGGAATTGTTTTTCTTTCTACCTGCACGTGCTAGATAGTGGCACATGGACACATGTCGTGAATCCACGGCATATCCTCATGGTGTCTCCATGTGGTACGCAAGCTAATAAATAGCGTATAGCGGGTTGATAGTGGATTGACGTCGAGGTAGCGGATTGCGGATAACGGACGATATTGCGGACGATAAGTTCCAATAGCGGCATCCGATAGTCCCATATAATTTTAAGTACATATATAATGAATAATGAGTATAAATAATTTTAAGTGCATATATCATGAATAATTTTAAGTTCCATAGCCGATGCGTGAGTATTTGAATTTGGGGTATGAGTCATAGTGGGCTGGACTAATTAGGGATATTTGCTTCCATGCTATTGTGGCCTGCTACGCGCAATTGCAGCCACAATATCGGCTCGCTATTCAGAATTGCGGCCGCAAAGTTCCAGGATGCAAAGTTCAGAGCGCTACCTCATAGCGGTAGCGGTCGCTACCGCTATTGCGGGTGCAATTGCGGCCGCTACCGCCGCTATTTATTACCTTGGTGGTATGTCTCCATCCATTATGAAAAGGATTGCTAGAATATACGATACTTTGATAACCACTTCTTATGTTGGAAGCGGTATAAGGATTAGTGGTAAAAATTGATATAGTAAGATGGCAATTTGTTGTTTTTATCATAATCTCTTGTTTGGTCTGTGGAGGAAAAGAGGAGATTTAAGAGGGAATTCATATCATTTGTTTGGTGTTTGTGTTTTTGAATCATTTGACAAGTTATGATGGACTGTGAATGTGTGATGATGCATTCATCTCCCACTAAAAACATAATTCCCACTAAGTTACCACCCTTCCCATGGGTAGTGATTGGTGGGACCAATACTCCCACTTCCACGTAAACCAACAATAGATTTGTAAGCTCTATTCTCTCCATATTTACGTGTCATATTAGTTTTGTTCTAAATTAGACATTTCTATTTTTACCGTCATTTAAAACAACTATATAATTCATAATATAATATTTATGTTTTATATTCACTATGTGAAATATTTTTATACTATATAATTCACATATTGTCAAATTACAAAATTTTTCTTAAAATAAATGGTCAAAGTTTAAATATTTGACTCAGAACAAACCTAATAGGACACGTAAAAAAATACAGAAGAGTACCTCTACTCCAAACTCACGTCGATAGAAGAGTACCTCTACTCCAAACTCATGTCAAATTATCTCCTTCCAGTTATTCCCAACCAAAACGTGTCGATAGAAGTCCCACTTCACTTCACAGCTCCACTTGCAGCAGAAACAAAGAGATGAATGCATGATCGAGAAAGTGAAGAACTGGCCAAACAACTCTGAACGCCCAACCATGAACTGAAACCGTGTGACTGAGTCAAAAGGCTTGGGCAGGTTAGGGTTAGCGCTGGCGCCTAGCCAACGTCGTCTTCTCATCGTCCGTCAAGTTGGACTCGGAGTCATAGCCAAGTCGCGGCCATTAATTTCTGACGGTGCCGCGGCAACAGACGTCCAGATGGCCTGGAGAGATCTGACAGCAGCATTGATTAGGCGTGCAGTTTCGTGTGACGATTGGCCGATTGCTTGCTCATGGCGAGCGCGACGGCTCGCAGCCGCTGGTCGCTGCTCTCGGCGTCAATGTCTGTGTCATACGTCTAATGAGAAATGAGAGGTCCGTAACCCAGAGTTAACGGGCCTAGCGAGGCCCAGAGAAGGGTGCTGGCCGGCCTCAACCGGTTCCAGCACGACCTAGAGGGGCCGCGCGTGCCAGGAGGAGGGACGCCGTCGCCCTCGCTGCCGCCGTCATCAAGGATTAGATTAGAGAGGTTTACTATATTAGAGTCTGGTTAGTTATGGAAGGGAGAATCTAATCTATAAGGATCTCTCGTAGTTGCTTGGGATACGAGTCTAATAGGGACTATAAGAACATCTCCAAGAGTATCAAATATTTTCTTCCTACAACTCTAAAAAAGTATCGAAAGGAATAAATAAGACTATCTCTAAGAGTTCTTAATAATCTACTCCTAAAATATAGAAGAAAATTTTACATCAGAAATCCTATACTATTTCTAAATTATCCTAACCACTTTTATATATTATTTCTCTCTTGTACATTTGCATCAGGGACCATTTTCTACTCTTTATTCTTTCCACGTCCTTCCACCTTTAGATTGGCCGACAAACATACACGGGAGAGAGAAGATACGCGTGACTCGGAAGCGCGTAACTTTACACGGAACATGGTGACTTTTCCCAAGTTCTAAAAAGACTAGGAGGATGAATTAAGAGTTGTTGGAGATGGGTTTTTTCTCATCTCTACAACTAAAACATACGGATTGTCAACATGTACCCGAAGCACCAAAAACCAACCTACATCCTTATTACTACCCGACAAGGAAAAAAAAATCCCGGGCAACACCTCCCCGAATCCCCGTCAATCACGCATGCAAAAAAAATACCCGCAAAAGAAAATCACGCACGCACAAAAAAAAACAAAGAGCCCGCGTCAATTACGCATGTGCGCAAAAAAAAACACCGTCTATCTCCTGCCCGGTATGCCGGTATCCCTTTCCCCCGCGACCCCTCCTCGCAAACGGAAAAAAATCACAGTCAATTATATGTCGCTGCGGACGACGCCATGCAAGTGGACGCGCCGCCGTCGGAGGTGTCACCGCCTCCACGCCGCCGGAAACAATAACGCCGACACGACCTGCCCTGCTGTCACTGCTTCGCACCGTCGCTGCTCCACTCTGCCGGACGCCAGCCGCGCCGGTAACAAACGTCCAACAGGTATACCACCCCTTGTTTCGCTGCGACTAACTTTGATTCCGTTCAAAGATTACCAGTTGTACATGTGCACACCAAGTGTCCTTTAATGGATCCGTGCCTGCAGTTCTGTGTGCCTACTAACATTGAAGGGCGATGATCTTCAACCTTTTCTGAATTGCATCCCTCTCCCTTCCTGAAACCTGTTTAATCATCCCTTTTTGAACCCTGATTGATCGATGTGGCGTACGTTCAGAGCCTAATGTGCAGGATTCAAGCTAATAATTTTAGAAACATTTTGTAGAGGGCAGTGGGGGTTAAAACCTGCAAGTACTAACAATGACGTACGTGATTGTTAGGTGCACAACTTTGGATCTGCATTCTATGTGGGGTCGAACATATATTGTTTGGCGTTGATCTTCTGCACAGAGTACTCGTTGTGTATACTGGGGATAATTATTTTTGTTTCACGTGGCATATCAGCAGGATCAACATATCAGATTTGTTGCATAAAGTGACGGGATAGATATCCAGTTTTGTCGATGTTTAGGTGCACAACTTTGGATCTGCTTTCTATGTGGGGTCGAACATATATTGTTTGGTGTTGATCTTCTGCACAGAGTACTCGTTGTGTATACTGGGGATAGTTCTTTTTGTTTCACGTGGCATATCAGCAGGATCAATGAATAATACATATCAGATTTGTTGCATAAAGTGACGAGATAGATATCCAGTTTTGTCGATGTTCAATAATGATATAGATCTTAGCCATATGACTGATCTGTTTTTAGTGTCCCTGGCAATGTCATTGGGCTGGGGTTCCTGGAGACTAGCTACCTCTCTTCTTTCATTTTCTCTGCCAGGTGAATTCTCTTCTCTTCTTTCATTTTCTTGTAGATGAGCAAGCGAGGTTATGTATTGAATCAGGTATTGCTTCGAGTTTTAGTGGAAAATAAATAATAACAAAAATGATCTATATTTTTCTTCCATACATTTTGTATTGCCATAGGTTGGTTCAGTGTTTTGTTTATTATGGGGACATTCTAATAAACTATCCTGATAGTTGTTGATAATTTCTTAGGATGTTTATGATACTAGATAGTCTCCCTTTGCATGATCAATTATCAAGACCATAATGTTTTTATAATTACATTTTCATTACAGCATGGTCAACTACTCAACTGGAAGCTAAATGTTTTTATAATTTCTGTGGTGCATATGTTTCATTCTCCATAATACTTCTTAACAGGTGCCTGAATGGAGTGGACTGTCAAATGCACGAGTCCACAATATTTGGTGCCCTTTGCCACTTGAACAACAGGTTTATTGTTTAACTGGCTTTAATTTCTTGGTATATTTCAATCAATCCGGTAATTAATTTTCCTTTGATTACTGGAAAGACAATTATCAAGCCATAACATAACTCACTCCTTGATGACTGTAATTAGTATAGTTTGTTATGAGGTCAGTAAGTAATATTAGCTTATGACACTTCCATCTTTATGACTGGTTCTTAATCTTAGTTTTTTTATGAAGGTAATGAAGATCAAACACTAAAGCAGAGAGGGTTGGCTCTTAGATGTATCATGAAATCTATGTGCATTGTAATGTACATCATTGAATTGAGTAGCAAGATGCAGAGGTGAGAAACCCTCTCGGTAGATCCTGAAATTCATCTTAATCATGCAAGCATTACAGTAATAAAAGAATGGAAGACAATGAGTTCAATGTCTGTTGTATCACAAAGCACCTTTCGACAAATAATTAATTTGAAAAAACTTTGATTGTGTTAGTCTTGGTCAATCTTAAAATTAAATTCACGAAAAAACATTGCATGGAAACATATAGACATGAACCACCATCTTGATTTAGGATTGGCGAGAATTCTTCAATGAGACCAAGCATCTCAAAAGTTTTGTTGCTCCCGTTGCAACGCACGGGCACGATCCTAGTGTTGCTAAAAATCAAGGATTAGGAAGGGATTTAGGAAACTCTTGGAGATGCTCTAAATACAAAAAGGATATAATCAATCTAATCAGTCAATGGAAGGGCGATTGCTCCTTCCCTATCCCTCCTCTCTCTGTCTCTCTCTCTGTGCCTGCCGCCCCCTCTCCCGGCGTCGTCTCCCTTCCCATGCCGCCAGCCTTAGCCGCCAGCCCCTCTCCACCATAGCCCCCCAAGAGGACCCTTACCGTCTTGGTGCTCCTTAGTTCTCCAAGAATTGTCCATGAACTTTTTTTTTCTGTTTGTGCTGCAGTGAAACAAGCATGAAGCAGATTAATGGATTCAGGGGGATACTCACCTTTGTTATTTTCTTTAGCTTTGTACTACCTCCATCCACAAAATAATATAATTCTCATATTTCGAGGAGTTAAACAGTTTAAACTTTGACTAAAATTATATAAAAATATACTAATACTCATAAAACAAAATAAGTACCATTAGATTAGTTATAGAATATATTTTCATAATAAATTTATTTAGAGACATAAATGCTAATATTATTTACTATAAACTTGGTCAAACATAAACTGGTTTCACCGGCACGTTTCCCACAATCGCATTCTTTTAGGGACGGAGGTAGTATATAGTTGCCGCTACACGCTGGATTAGAGCATCTCCAATAATTCCAAAATACAAACGGTAAATTAATTAGTTTTTCAAGCCACTAAAAAAGTAGAAAACATATTTGTTAGCTTTCTCTAACTATTTTTAATATCCCGCTTCTAAAAACTAGAAGATAATTTTGCGTCAAAGATCCCAAACCATGTTTAAATCACCCTAGCTATTTTATACTTTCTTTCTGTATTGTATTTTACATTGGAAACCCTATCCTTTTTCGTTTTCTTCCCCACGTCCTTCCACCTTCAAATTGACGGATTGGATGCGCGCGTATATTTATGTGGTTGGAATTGGATCGATGTTCCGGAGTGTTGAAAAATTGGGTGTTGAGATAAGGAGTTGTTAGAGAGTTTTTTTTCAATCTTACCATAAAATAAAGATGGGAAGTTGGTTTTTGAAACTCTTGGAGATGCACTTAGGTCGTGTTAGTGGTGGTATATCTGATGTTTTAGTTGATGTTGGTATATTGTTGGTTGATGAGTAAGCTGATGTTTCAGACAAGGAACAGATGGATGTGGTTTTGCGGCAATGTTGAAAAATGTGGAGTACTCAAAGAAAGACTTATTGGTGTTGTTCATGTCAACGAGACAACATCTTCATGTCTCAAGTTTATTTCATGATTTATTTGCCAAGTATAAAATGAGTTGGAAACAAGTTAGAGGCCAAGGTTACAATGGAGCAAGCAACATGAGAGGTGAGTTCAATGGAGTGAGAGCTTTGATAATGAGAGAATAGTTCAACATATTATGTCCACTGCTTTGCCCACCAACTTCAGTTAGTCATTGTGGCAATAGCTAAAAAGAATGATGGCATCAATGATTTCTTTGACATGATATATTTTCTTCTTAATGTGGCTAGAGCTTTATGCAAGAGAAAAGACATGATACGACAAAGTCAACAAGAGAGGGTGAAGAAAGCAATTGGGAGTGGACAGATTTGTACTAGAACAAGATTGAATTAGGAACAATCTCTTCAAAGACCCGGAGACACTCGTTGGTGCTCTCACCATAAGACCCTTAAGAGTCTTTACAACTTGTTTCCTTCTATTATTGAATTTTTTGAATATGTGGAAAAAGATGGCCCTAATAATAAGAAGAGACATCAAGCGCGTGGCCTCTGAGATTATCTCAAGGATTTTGATTTTGTGTTTCATTTACACTTGATGTTAATGATATTGGGGTATGCAAATTCTCTATCACTTTGTTTACAAAAGAAAGATCCGGATATATTGGAGGCGATGGATGGGAATCTTATTGGAGACAATATATTCCATTTGTGAAAAGCATGGTATTCCTAAGTTGGACCCAGAAGAAGAGTATCTTGATTGCCGTAAACCAAGGAAAAAGACAAATCGAACCAATTACCAACACTATTGATGGGATTGTTTGAACTCAGTTATGGATATGCTACTTATAGGGTTCAATGATCGGTGTGGTGAAACAAATTCTAATTTGCTCACTTTCATGGCCGCTTTTAGAAGATTCTTTTGCTGATCTCAAATTGGAGAGCTTAATGGAATTGGCTAAATTCTATCCTTATGACTTTGGCCATGTTCAATTAAAGGATCATGCTCATAAGATGCCTATTTACATTGACAATGTGCAAGCTGAGAAAGATTTTCTGGACTGAATTCTATTACAGGACTTGCTAAACTAATGGTGGACACAAAGAAGCATCTCACTTTTCCATTAGTTGGCTCCGAAAGCTAGTACTTCTTTTGCCTATTGCCACCGTATATGTGGAGAGGTGCTTCTCGGCCATGAAAATTGTGAAGACGATATCGTGTAACTGTATTGGCAACACGTTTATGAATGATTGCATCATTTGCTTTGTTGAGCCAGAGTTTCTAGCAACAATCCCAGACAATATTATAATAGAGCGCTTTCAAAAGATGGAAAATCACATTCAGAAAATGCTTCTTTAAGAGGTAAATATTTATTACTGTTTCTAGCAACAATTCTAGACTCTGCTATTTACACTCGTTTATGTATTACTATTTATTGATAAGTTTATGGTGACATCAGTGACCTAAAATCCTGGATCTGCCTCTGGTATATTGTATACTATACCTCACTTACTGCACATGCTTGGCATAGCGCACCATGTAAACTCCCTTTTATGGGAGTTATTACTCTATTTCAGATGACTTAATTTTTAGATGATTTTAGACAATTTTATATAACCAACTAGTACGATTGTAAGAATAACTCACAAGAGAAAATTCACAATCTCTTTCTGTAGTCAACAAAATCAGGCATGTGAAACATAGAGGAAGTGTGCTTTTATTCCTAATCTTGTTTTTTTAGGAACTTATTCCTAAATCTTGGTGTAGAAAAAGATAGTCTCTTCTGCTTATTTTAGGAACTTATTCCTATCAATGTTACATGGGCCTGGACGCCTGGTGGAAACGAAGTTGCTCGTTGGTTTTGTTTATCGGCCCAGCCAGTACTGCTCACGGTTCTTCTTATTTTCTTCTCTCGAACAGAAATAAAAAGGTGCGCAGGCTGTTCAGACTGTAACGTGCGCTTTTCGACATGGATAAATCGAATTCGAACTCCTCGGTGGATTGGTTGAGTTGAAGCATATACAATTTCAAGTGAAATTGACCAGCCTGATATAGTTCGCATTGCATCAAGAGGAAATACCGAAATATTCAGCCTGATCCTGTGTTGAAATGGACCCCCTTGTCAGTTTGGATTCAGATCTGTCAGTCACGCCCTTCCTAAGTGCGCTCCATTCTCAATCGATATGACTTAATCCTCGGCTATCGGCTGATGCACGCCACAATGCAAGCTAGTCAACCCCAAGCATAACAAATCTCCAAGCGAAGTCCTGTGCTCGTTTTCTGTGTCGCGTCAGCTGCCGTATTCCTTCTCACGTGTCGTCGTCGTCGTGTAAGCACATACTCTCCGAGCTTCGTACGTACGGAGTATCTCCGGTATCTGATGGGGAAGACATCAGCGAGGTTAACTTATGTACACGTGTGTCATCGAGGAATAATTCTGTGTCAAAAAAAAAGTGACGGATTTCGGCAACAGAAATATGTCAACAGAGTAGGTAGTCCCATTGATCAATCCTCACAAATTTTGTGTTAAAATTTGTGAGGATTGATCAATGGGACTACCTACTCTGTTGACAGATTTCTGTTGCCGAAATCCGTCACTTTTTTGACATATAGACACACACACATAAACAAACAAAAAGTGTGTGTGCATATATATATATATACACACACAAACAAATGTAAAACACGCAGCTACATAATGAAGCAAACTATTCTGCCTACCCTCTGATCTTTTGACGGCTAGTTTTCATGATACTAGAACATCCGGGGTGCCTATCCCATCCGAGTTAGCAACTTTGGGCACGCTGAACTCGCGAACTTGCTCTTGGCATTCTAGATTCAAAGTGCATCGTGTGAAAATATCGTCAACAAGCTATGGGGTTGCTGACGACCACCATGAATCTTCTTTCACGAGCTATTTCCTCTTGTGCGATATATGTCCAGGCTATGGTACCTTGCAATAATGGAGCTTGCCTTGAATTCAGATCGTAAACTCCGTGTTGTGTAAACCACAAATTTGAGTTGTGTGCATCCATTGAACTCATAGGTCGTATCCAACAGCTAATCTAATAATAATGCCAGCATGAGAGAGACACTAGTAGATTGTCTCTCTCCTATGCACACATCTCCATGCACATCCAATGCTGCATGGGGTGGGGGCACATGCCCCTAAGGGCAAAAAAAAACCAAGTTGCCACCATGGATGACACAAGAGCAGCGAAGCTCATGAACGCTCGTGCTATGACGGCTTAGAACTGGGCGCAGTGCTATGTGGAGCACAACATACGGTCGTAGCGGAGGAACAGAAAGACTCTAGAAGATGCGCTTGCAGAATAGAACATGGCCACACCGGTGATCTGTGCATGGCCAGAGAGGTCTAGATTAATAATTGAATCGGTTGAAATGGATATATAACAAAAAAAAAACAACACAAAATAACTGCTTACCGCATCTCCAAACTTAACCGTCTGGAAGAACCAGTGGTTCTGGGAAGCATTTTTGCTTATCAGCATCGTATTGATGTCTAGAATTGCGAGCCCGAATGACCACACAGATTGGACAGCCGCCGCTGCCACTAGCAAACTGCCATACAAAGCAAAACATGTCTATCAGTTAGTACACTAGTAGATTTTTTTCTGTTTCATATTATTAGTCTTTCTCTAATCATATTATTTTTAATAATGATTTGGTTTTTTCGACTATGGGCCCTGTGTATAGCCTTGATCTCTGGAAATTATAAACAGAAGCAATATTTAAACAAATGGATAACCGTTCAAATCAGTTCAAATTGGTTTAGTATACCTATGGCAAAGCAAGAATGACAATATATATAACTCTGGAAATTGTGAACTGAAGCAATATTTGAACACATGGATGACCGTTCAAATCAGTTCAAATTGGTTAAGTATACCTATGGCAAAGCAAGAATGACAATATATATAACTCTGGAAATTATGAACTGAAGCAATTTTAAACACATGGATGACCGTTCAAATTGGTTAAGTATACCTATGGCAAAGTAAGAATGACAATATATATAACTCTGGAAATTATGAACTGAAGCAATATTTAAACACATGGATGACCGTTCAAATCAGTTCAAATTGGTTAAGTATACTGTATACCTATGGCAAAAGCAAGAATGACAATATCTATACCTCTGGAAATTATGAACTGAAGCAATATTTAAACACATGGATTACCAAGTGTGGTTCGTATTATTGTTGCTGACCACTGGCTTTTGCCAAGTAAGTCTGCTGGCCTCACGACTTATTTCCTGAGTAAAGATGCAGTCTGGATTCTTTCTCTTAAAGTAATCTGTTGGGTTATTTCTACTATTGAATGGGAGGGACCGCATATAATGGTAAAGATTAGTTTAACTCAATTACATATCTGGTGTTAATACCAAGTCAAAAATTATAGCTTTCAACGAGTGAAAATGGTCTGAATCTATATCTTCATGGGAAAGTAAAAGGTTTCAACTGAACACATTGACGCGTACGTGGATACTTTGTGATTGCACCTCACGAACGTGATCTCCCGGCCCGGAGTTGTAGCTAACGGCTACAAACAATGCCGCGCACACGGGAAGCCGTTAGCATCTTGCTTTCCTAGTAGTAGTGTTATAATGGGCCTCCGATGATGAACAGATAAAAGACAAGGAACTCCCGAGCCTAGGGAATAATTTCCATCGTCGTCTCGGTTGACAGGGCAGCGTCTGTTCTGGACGGGGCGGCCGACAGGCTCTAGACCCTGGGCGGGACGCGAGTTAGAGGAAGAGATTTAGTGATGTTAATGTTCCATGCCAATAATATCTTGTTGATTTCAGTTGTACTAGTTTGTAGTAATTATTGTGTAATAATGTCCTCTAGTGATGTTATCTAGCTGGTGTCTGGGTCTCAGTTGGCATGTTTGTCTTGCTTAGTTGTCTGGTACTGAAGGTGTAATCTGAAGTCTCTTGTTCTGTTATCTTGTCTGAACTCTAAACTTCTTTGTATTTCCGTTATCATCTAATGGAAATGGGGCATATGCCCTCGGTTCTAAAAAAATGGTCCTGTGGTGATGCTATATGATGTTCAATGAGAGGACTGCTTACGTATCTTTTGTTCTAAGGAGTTCTTCCTGCTCACCAGTCCACTTGAATTCAAATTTTAGTTTTGGTATTCTACATCTTGCTGCATACATGACATTTGGAACCCTTCGAGCAGGATGCTTACCCACCATTTTCTTTGAAGGCCTTTCTGAGCAAGTAAAAGCGCACATGGTCAATTCTTCAGAAAGGGTACCACCTCTCCAGGCCATTAGGCAAAGTACCCTTAGGCCTACTTTGACAGCCCGCTTACCCAGGCTTTTCTTTTCCTTGGTTTTCGTTTTTTACCCTGTCCCATTATAATGATTACTGTACTATAGAGTATTTTAGTATCCCACCCTAATCTTGCTGTCTCGGTCAAGCTTCTCTATGCAGTTTTGCCTGTATATATGTACTACTGTTCTCCATTGTAGTTAATTGCATTCACTCCTGACTCAGAGTTACTTTTTTTTTTGAGGAAAACAGGAGGGTGCAGGCCCCTACTGTGCTTTTATTATAAGACTCAGAGTTACTTGAATAGATATTCCTGAGCCCTGACCTGTGGTTTTCATTGAAAAACTGTGAATCATGACCCTTGTTTTCCATAGAAAAGCTGTGAATCATGACATGTGTTTTCCTTTTTTTTTTTTTTGCGAAAATGACATGTGTTTTCCATAGAAAAGCTGTGAAACAGTAGAGGTGTTGCTGCTTACTTGAATTAGTATGCATGGTTTATATGGAGATGTGGATATATCAGAATCCATGGTTCAAAGTTTTTTGGGAACAAAAGGACCATTGTCCGAGGAGAAGTTATTTTTTGTCCAATAGTTTTTAGCAAGTAAGCAGCCGGCCTAATTCTGGTGCATGTACATTTATGATTTATTAGGTTGTTGTCTTCCCAGTAGCAGCCGGTTCCTATTCGATTGAGTTACAGGCTGCTTGGCTAAATTATAAGACTTAGTTTGCTTTTGCAAACCTGCAAGCACACATGTACAAGCAGTATATGCATCTACATGTTTGATGTGTGTAGTCTGAACATTTGAACAGAGTATAAATTCTTGTTTATCGAGATGCACTGAATATATGCCTCACACATCATCTAGCACAACAAGTTCAGACAAGTGCTTGCTAAATCTCTCCAACTAATAAGGTCATAGCTGGCTAAGCTTTTCAGTACAAGTGATCCATGGAGAGAATACAAAGCTTCAAAATGACAACTTTTAACAAGTGTCTATCAGAATTCTGGATGTGATGAGAACTGTATTGTTTATACCAATATAGGTCTCCTAAATATTTTGTTAAAAAACTTAGAGGTTCAAGTTCCAATGCAAGAGAAGTACTCTTGTCTTATAAGCCGTATTTTTTCAGCCAACAAACAGTGTTTTTCTCCCATAACAAATCAGCGAACAATACTTTCTACCATGACTTTTCAGCCAAGCGAACGGGACCTTTTGTGTTGATTCTAGCCTGCCATAGGTAACAGAAGCACTTCTGGTCTGCAGTCTATTTCAGTGCTTCATGTCATTTTAGTAGACACACACAGTTTGAGCCAATGCGCAATCCATTTGAGATAGCGCTCGTCTGAAATCCTGCTGTCTATTTTAGTACGTGAGATAATCTGCTGCTCTCCCTCTGTAGTATTTTGCTGCAGCAGAGTTTGAACCATTTAGGTCAGCTCTTGCTAGCCTCCGTAGAGGTATTTTGCTGCAGCAGAGTTTAGTTCAGTTTTAATGCTTAATTATTAAGTATACTACATTTGCTAATAGCTCACTCTAGAATGGCTATATTCAGGTTTGCTAATAGCTCTCTCTAGAACAGAATGATATATGTGCACTATGTCTCAGCCTTCTTTATCTTGTGATAGAGAGGTGAGTGAGCCTCTTCTTTTGACCATTTTATTTGTAGAAAGATAAGGGAGATGTGCGTGCAACTCACCACTTCATGTATGAAATGTGTATCAAGCATGACACTTCACACTGTTCTGCTGCATATTCTTGTAACTCACCACCATTTCTTTTGTGTTCATGATCAGAGAAAAGTGAAGTGGCCTTCATCATTAGCATCTGAGAAATGTTCAAGACCATAGCTAGATTTTGCTCCTCCTGTTTGTCAATTTTTATATACATGCACCTACTATTTGTCCATTTTTTATGCTACTGGCGTCTATGTAATATATTGGTGTGTGAGCTAGAGGACTATAATTTAAATATTGGTGCAGATTTTACCTTTCAGTTTATATTTTCTAAGGCAGATCACTTGTTTTAGATTTCAGTTTATATTTCAGAGTACGATGTCAGTTTGAGTGTTTATTTGGAGTTTCAGAATATTGTGCATGTGCAATTTACAGCTTACAACGAGCAAGCTCATAATCAATATATAGTCATGACATGCAAGTTTGTACGTCCATCCTGGGTACCTTGGCCTTGCTTCCAAATGGCGACAGGGCAAGGGGAACGCCTCCCTGGGATATGACCGGCCAATTAAATCCCTGGGGGTTTGCTACCTAGGGCAAATCTTGGGGAGCGCTTTAGGTGCGACTAGGTTGACACCATGCGATTCAAGTCTGACGAATTAACAGAGTAAAGCGGACGGGCTAGACTCGGGGCTGGGCTTGGATAGGCTGGGCCCAGGCGAGACCCAGTTGCAAAATAATATCAAATAATTGATTTCTTTAATGGGCTTCTTTGGGATTCGTGCCATTTTTAGAACAGAGAGTAACAGAGTAGTTCCCATATTTGTATTGTAAATCCTGTATTTTCTTCTTTTCTTCCCCACGTACTTCCACCTCCGAATTGACCAATTGGATAAGCACTTATATTTATGTGCGATTGGATCGATTTTGCCAAGTTCTGGAAAATTGGGAGTTGAGATAAGGAGTTGTTTTAATCTTACTAAAGAAATCAAGATTGGGAATGGATTTGGAAACTCTTGAGATGCTCTTAGGTCGTTTTAGTGGCCGTATATAGTATAGTATACTTGGTTTGCTGCACAAGCTCAGCATGGTGCGCCGTGTAAACTCGTTTTTATGGGAGTTATTATTATATTTCGGCTGCCTTAATTTTTAGATGTTTTTTTAGATCGGGTGTTCAGCCCGATTTTCATTAAGAGGAAGATAACCAAATGTTACAAGGACGATACATGGGACTCGCAGGTAATCCTAGGATTACCGGCGGTATCCCAAAGGTACAAAAGAACAGCAAGAAAACACGAGGGGGGAGAGAGACCCTCCAGCAGCAAACCCCAACTGACTAAGCCTAATACAAGAAGACAACACATCAGTAGCCAGTAGTGTAATGGAAGTCGCAGAGGCGACCAAGCAAACTTCAACCTCGGCGGCAAAGCATCCGCCAAGGGTGTCGGAACAACAACAGCGGTCAAGCATCCGCATAGAAGAGCAGCATGACGGCAAAGCATCCGCCAAAGTCAACGACCATCAATGTGGCAAAGCATCCGCGGACAGGGGGCCATCACGCTCACGGCAGCAAAGCTTCTGCCTGCGAGGGGAGATCGAAGCGACACCGGCGGCAAAGCAGCCGCCCGAGCAACCTGACGACAAAGCATCCGTCCAAGAATAGCGAAGTGATAGCGGCAAAGCATCCGCTTCAGAGAACCAAACGACTGCGGCCACACCAACCAACCACTGGACAAACCGAAGCGAAGAGAATCATGAAGCACGATCAGCCTTAGCACAACAAAGAGCAACTCCAGGCAGGGAGCGGAAGTAGCAGAAGCATGGCGGCAGGAGTGCTCCAACGACGCCTTGAAGAAGGGCAATGACATCCGCAGATGCCACCATCATTGAAAGGAGCACATGGAGATTTTCATCCCAGACCTGCCCCAGCGACCCAAACAGTGAGGACAAGCTTCAACGACGCCTTCAGGAAGGAAAATGACGCAGACTGCGCCACCGCCGCCAGCCCAGAGCAAGAAGCCAGGCAGGGTAGATACCCAAGCACAGAGGTCGGCACCGTGAGTCAGGGATGGGGGGCGCCACCATGCCATGTCGCTTCCAGGCCGGCGCGGAGCAGCAACTCCGGCTGCGATGTGGTGCACTGAGGCCGGTTAGCCCGGTGTAAGGTCCTAGATGGCTAGAGGGGGGTGAATAGCCTATAAAAAAAATTCTACAAGCACCACTAAGCAAACTTGTTAGAATAACAAACGGCGTAAAGCGAGTTTTGCTTAGCCAAAGGTTGTGATGCAAGCCTCCTATCCACAAGTCTAGTAGATTATGATCTCTAGTTCACACAAGTGCTAAGTCACTAATTTACACTAGTGAGCAAGCTAACAACTACTAGAAAAGGGCTACCACTAGAGCTACACAAGATAATCTAGTAAAAGTAAATGCGAGAGAGAGGATTGTGAATCTTATACCGACGGTGGAGTGAAGATATTGCCAATCACCAAGATGATATACAATCAATTAATATTGACAACAACACAATATGTAGACCAATCACCGGGAGACAAGAAACACAATATTTTTGTTCACCCGGTGTTCACTTGTGCACCGACAAGCTACGTCACCGGTTGTGTCGACCAACACTTAGATGGTTCCTCGGTGTGACCCTCAAGTCACTTGCCCCTCAAGGCACGCCCCGCAAGGCACCGCAAGACACCACTCTCAAGTGAGGTAACTCAATGACACGCGCAATCCAATAGAGTTGCTTTTGGCGTCCCGCCGAGGAAAGCACAAGAACCTCTTACAAACAACCGGAGGTGGCCAAGAACCATCACCTTCTCTTGCCAACGCCTCCAACAATCTCCAAGCCGGCTAGGAGCGGTACTCTCCAAGAGTAACAAGAAATCCACCGGCTAAACCACCCACAAGTGCCACTAGATGCCCTCAAGCTATGCAATGCACTTTGGGATCACTCAATCTCACTTTTGATTTGCAATCAAGCAAGAGAGATGAGTGGGAGGAGTAGCTCTAGCTCAAAGGATGCACAAGAGTGTTAGAAATGCCAAGAGACCTCCCCAAGGGCCGGCCAACGAGTATTTATAAGCATCCCATCCAAAATAGAGCCGTTGCCACTCCACTGACCGTTTTTTTCGGGACGACCGGACGCGCCGGTCGAAACTGACCGGACGCGCTCAACCGCGTCCGGTCGCCCTGCGACGTCCACGTGTCCCTCAATTTTCAAATGCGACCATTAGATCCTCTAACGGTCACTGCGCGCCAACGGTCAAACGCTATGACCGGACGCGCTGCTCAACCGACCGGACGCGCCGGTCGCACAGCACCGCGCGCGCGAAGCAACGACCGGACGCGCTCCTCGCAACGACCGGACGCGCCGATCCGCACAGCACCCGCGCCCGCGAAACAACGACCGGACGCGCTCCTCGCAACGACCGGACGCGACAGTGCCAGCGTCCAGTCGGAGTCCAGTAAGCTCCCTCGACGACCGGACGCGTCCGATCACGTGTGACCGGACGCGCCCCGCGTCCAATCGTCCTTGCGAACCGCAGTTCCTTCTGGGCACTTGACCGGACGCGCCGGTCCCGCGAGTGACCGGACGCGCCGGTTGCAAACCCTAGCCCACGCGCCTGAAACCGCGCTGTACTGACCGGACGCGTCCGGTCATACCGAGACCGCGTCCGGTGCAGCGTCCGGTCACCTCTGTGACCTCCGTTTGCTTCCGTTTCTTTTCCAACTTCCGGCGTAGTGGAAAATAGGCATTTCATTTCCCCGAAATCGCCTGAATCCCGCGCTCGCACGCTCGGCGGGAGGGAGAGAGGAACCCAAACCCCTCTCTACCAGCAAACCACAGCGCGACCAACGCCACCTTTGCAAATGTGTCAACACCATCAAGTGTACATCTCCATGTGCTTGTGTGTTAGCATTTTCTCAATCATTTTCAAAGGTTTTCCAATTAGCTCACTAGGCCCTACATGCAATGCACTTCATGAATTCACCTAGTGGCACCCGTGCATCGAATAACCGATAAGACTTCCCCTCTTAATAGTTCGGCTATCGATCCTAAACCACTCACACCCTCTATGGTGTCTTGAGTGTAAAACAAAATGGCCCTATGGTTATACCTTTGCCTTGAGCCTATTTTGTTTCTCCAAATGATATGATCCACTTCATATCATCACATGACCGTCTCGATCCATCGACCTTGACTTCACTTGCTCTTCACCGTTGCATCGGTCCGTCGGCGCTAAGTCTTGCTCAAGCTTCACCATCGCATGGTCCTTCGCTTTGAAGCCTCGACTTGCCCTTCACCTTCACAACCGGTCCATCGAGCCAAGCCTCATCTTGGTCTTCATCATCTTGGTCACATGAGTCAATGTCATGTCTCATATGCAATGACCACCTTTATCTAAATCATCCACTTAGATACAAAGATTAGTCCTAGGTTTCATCAATTAGCCAAAACCAAACTAGGGACTTTCACCCGGGTCCACGCCAGCCACCAGCCGCGGCCCGGTGCACTGAAGCCAGTTGCCCGGCTCCAACGCTGGATCCCAGAAGTCCGCCACCAACCGGCGTGCACAGGAGGCCATTGTGCCCCCCACAGCAAGGCTGGGGTGCTGACCACCCCTACAGCAGTCTCGTTGGTGACCAACCACGGGCAGCACCAGCCTCCGTAGGCCAGTTCGCCAGCCGGCGAGCAACACAACAGCACTGGCGTCTGCAGGGACGTTGGCCATCTCCAGGTCGGCCAGAGCTGCACGCCCGCCAGCACCTCACGAGGAAGGAAGCCACGCGAGAATGGACGACGCCGTGCAAGGGACGAGCAGCCACGCCCTGGGCGCCGCACAGAGCCTCAGATTCGGTGAGGGGAATGGCGGATCTGCCCCAGGGGCCTCGGATCTGGCACGCCGGCCGGCCAACCCGCCGAAGATGCTCAAGGTAGGGCATGCGGAGGAGGGGTAGGGATGGGGGAAGGAGGAGGATTGGGGATGCGACGGGGGCCTTTTTCGGGCCACCGCCGCACGCCAGAGGGCGGCGGCGGCGGCCGGAGAGGTGCCGGGAGGGAGGGGTCGCTGGCGCGGTGGCGGGTAACCCTGGGCACGAAATACCGAGAACCGAGTACCGAACCGAATTTACCGAGAACCGAACCGAATTTACCGAAACCGAAAAATTCGGTTCCTTGTTCGGTTCCGAGTTCCTAGGAACCGAATTTACCGAGGTAAATACCGAAACCGAACCGAATTTACCGAACTTACCGAAATTACCAGAAATGTGATGAGTTTGAGTATTGTTATATTATTGATTGTATTATTATAGACTATTATATTATGTATTTTTTGGAACTCACACTTATAGTCTTGTGGACTTTTATATGTATATGTATTTTGCACTATTATTCTCTATGAAATCATGTCAAAATTAGCTTTTAAACCTGCTATTACATGTATCTGTGATCAATTCGGTACTGTTCGGTAAATACCGAAACCGAACCGAATTTACCGATACCGAATTTCCTCGGTACCGAGTTTCTTTAGGAACCGATCGGTACCAGTTTCCTGAGGAACCGAATTTGCATAGGTACCGAAGAACCGAACCGAACCGTACCGAAGTACCGAACGCCCAGGGTGAGTGGCGGGTGACCGCCCGAGTCGTACCGTTGGGAGCGCTCGGGGGGAAGTTCTTTAGTTCCACGTATCCTTTTTAGATGTTTTCAGACAATAAATTTACACAACCAAGTATAATTAAAAAATAAATCACCAAAGATAATTCACAATTTCTTTCTATAATCAAACAATGACAAAATTACCTATTGCCTAAAAAAAACATGCATCTAAAATATAGAGGAAGTGCACTTTTATTCCTATCTTGTGTATTAAAAGATAGTCTCTTGTGCGTATTTGAGGGAAGAAAGGATTTGACACATAAGATTTTCTACTAGGTCCTGGGCTCATGACCGAGCCGCGACCATTATACTTTCTTCAAATGGCCGAAACTGTCATCGCAAAGAACCGGAAAGGGTTTCAATATTCCTCTACCAAAGACCGACAAAAGTATCAACTATCAATGATACATGGACCTAGCGAAAACAATGCTCGATGGTTTTTGTTTATCGGCCCAGCCCATACTGCTCACGGTTCTTATTTTCTTCTCTCGAACAGAAATAAAAAAAATGCGCAGGCTGTTCAGACTTTAACGTGCGCTTTTCAACATGATAAATCGAACTCGAACTATCGGTGGATTGGTTAAGTTGAAGCATAAACAATTTCAAGTGAAGTTGACCAGTCCGATATAGTCCGCGGTGCATCAAGAGGAAATACCCAAATACTCAGCCTGATCCTGTGTTGAAATGGACCCTTTCGTCAGTTTGGATTCAGATCTATCAGTCACGCCCTTCCTAAGTGCGCTCCATTCTCAATCGGTTCCAATCAATATGACTAACAATCCTCAGCTATCGGCTGATGCACGTCACAATGCAAGCTAGTCAACCCCAAGCATAACAAATCTCCTAGCGAAGTCCTGTGCTCGTTTTCTTTCCTAATCTCCCACTGAAACATTGGAGCCGGTATCGTCAACCACTCAACGTTGCCTTTACACCATCATCACGCTCTACCACTCCATCGGCATCTCTAACTATAAAAGACACGCCAGGTCGCCAGTCCATGCACAAGCACAAACACACAAGCCCCCCCTTCCACCTGCGGATCGAGAGCAGTGCACGAGTGTCGAAAACCCAAACCAGCAGCCATGCGGCTCAGCGTTCCGCCACACATTGTCGTGTGTCTCGCGCTGGCCTTTCTGCTCCCGTCCCATGCCACAGCGACGGGCCCGGCCGGCACGATACAGCGCGAGACCAAGCAGCAGATCCTGGCGAGCATCCCGCCGCACTGGGACGAGAACCCCGTGCTGTTCCTGACGTCGCCGTCGGGGAAGTACGCGGCGTACTTCATGCGCACCCAGACCACGCCGGGCGCGGGAGGCCTCGGCGCCGACTTCTGCTACGTCGAGGTGCTCGACACCACGGCGCCGGGCGCCGAGGGCCGGAGCGTGTGGGAGTCGGAGTGCATGGCCGTGAGCACCGTGAACACGTGCGCGCTTGTGTTCTCGTGGAACGGGCTGGAGGTGTTCGACGGGAGCACCTCGGTGTGGCACACCCACGACGCGCGGTCCGACGACCACAACTTCCTGCAGACGCTGCAGCTGGTGGACCAGGGCGACATGCGCATCCTCGACAAGGGCGGCGAACTGGCGTGGAAGGCCAGCGACGAGCCGCGCGCCGCGCAGCGCTGCGGGATGCCAGGCTCGCCCGGCCTGGCCTCCGCTCTGCCCCCGTTCGCCGAGCCGATCGGATACGGGAGCAGCGACCTGCCGTTTGGACAGGGAGACGGTTATGGCAACGGCGTCGGAGTCGGAGCCGGCGTTGGAGCTGGCGGTGTGGCGCAACCCGAGGCACCGCTGGCGGCGCCATTGCCGCAGCCCGAGTTGCCACTGGCGCCGATGCCTCAGGAAGCGGATCAGTTCGGTGGCGCCGCCGCCGCCGCGGGGCAGGGACAGACCGTGCAGGATGTGGGGCAGACGTTCGGATTCGGCAACCAGCCGCTGGTGGACAACAGCCCGTACGACAGTGGGGCGCTGAAGCATGGATGCAGCCTCGTTGGGACCTCAGTTACTTTGGGTCTCAGCGTTGCTGTCGCCATGGGTCTGGGTCTCTGAATTCGAGACATGCGCGCGTGCAAATGGTTGTGGTGTACTCAGTAAACTCTTGTTATCTCCGGCAAAGTAGCCGGTAGATGTATTGTGTTTGGGGTGGTTCTTGTTTGGTGATGTCTGTGGGGGTATTGTCGTTGTAGTATAATCTTGAGACTGCAAATTGTTTGTTAAAAATGTAAGCAAAAAAAAAAACCAAGGGTTATCTATGTTACACCAGTGGCGGATCTAGGATTTGCTCATGACTAGGGTCTCTACCTAGCAGTGAAAGTAATTATACATTTCAATTTTTGTACCACAAAAGTAAAAAACGGTTAATGCATGTGTTTTGTTTCTTTTCAATCGTTCTGGTTACTTCTAGAGGACATTGCTAGTCTCATGGCACAGGAAATAAATAAGCTTAAATACCCAAGGATATTTAGATTACCGACGGTAACAAATTTCATCAAGGGATACAACGTAGAGCCAATAATCACGTTGATACAGCTAAACCCAATACACGGCCAAAGGAAGCAGACAAGCCCAGCAATTGTAACACCCTAAATTTTGCTTTGTTTTAAAATAGCTAAATATGATTTAATTATGTATGTATGTGTGCATTTCACATATAGGAAATAATAATTTTTGTGAAAATAAAATCAATCATAAGATTAGCAACTTGTTTATGCATACGTGCTGCTGCACTTTATTTTATGCAATGTCTGGTTTTATCTAAATGCCAAAAGGATTTAAAAATCCTTTAAAAATGTATTTGGAAAGTCATTTAAAAAAAAGAGAAAATCCTTATTCTCTCCCTCCCTCCCTCCATTCGGCCTGTTGGTCCATCCCCTCTCCAAGGCCCGCTCGCCCCCCCTTTTTCTCCTTCCAGGCCAAGGCCCAGCCCAGCGCGGGTGCCCCTCTTTCCTCCCCTGCTCCCTCTCTCTTGCTGGGCCGGCCCAATCGGCAGTGGCAACCGCTGCCACTCTTTCCCTCCCTCTCTACCACCGATAGCCGGGGCCCACCTGGCAGCGCCATCCTCCACCACCTCCCTCTCGGACGCGCACGGTCATGGAGAACCGCCGCCCGCGCCCACCTCCTCCTCGCGTCGTGGGAGCGTCTCCGCACCCCGCGCCCGGCCTTAAAAAGGGAAGCCCACACCCGTCACTACTCTCCTGCCACTTCTCGCTCTGACTTTCTCCCTCGCTCGCGCGTGCAGAAGCCGCAACCGCCTCGCAAACCTTCACCGTCCGCCCTCCTTCGCCGTTCGCCGTCTCCGTGCCTCCGATGACCAAATCAAAGCCCTTGGTAAGCTCGCATCTCTCTCCTCTTTCTCCCCGTCCATCTCCTGTGTAGAATGGTGGCCACTAGGGCTCTTTTCGAGTGCGCCGCCGTGCTGTTCTCTGCCGACCATGGCGCCGCCGTGAGCCACCGCGCCGGCCGTGTTCCCCGACCGCACTAAAGGCCCAGGCGAGGTCGCCTAGCCCTCCTCTCTCTCCCAGTGCTGTCAGTTATTCAAACCGTGGCCCATAGCGCCCTAACCGCGCCCGCCGCGAGGTCCTCATCGTCGGCCATGGAGGGCCGCCGCGTCGGCTGTTTCTCCGGCGGCCGCGCCTTTTCTCTCTTCCTCCCATCTTTTCTCGCCCGTCCATCACTTGATCAACCGCCCAAGATGGCCGATACCCCTTCGCGAGTTTTTCTTCTAAAGAGACCCTCGGTTTCCGCCAAATAAAACCCGCCGTCCTTGGCGTACTCACAGAATACGCACTTCCATTTTGAAAACGTAGTTTCTTCGGTTTAAATGAAAAATATGTTTTTAGATTAATTATAGAATTGCCACTGTAGTAAAACGTTTGTAAAATCGTCGTTTTAGCTCCGATTTGATCCATTCAACTTGCGTTAGTTTCATAATTTTGTAATCTACGCATTAGTGCTACTGTTAGACCTGTTAGAAGCTTTTGAATTTCTCGATTAAGTCTAGTTTGTTAGCTAGCTTTTGGAACCTTAAATAGCTCGTAACTTTTGCGTTGTAGCTCCGTTTTTCGTGCACTTCGCGTTGATGTGATCGTAGCGAGACGTAGAATATTTTCATAAACTTTTTATTGTATTTTTATACTGCTGGTGAACTGTTCTAATTATAGATTTGTTTGCTATGCATGAATGCTCCTGAAATGTGTATGTTGCCGTGTTGGTCGAGTTCAGACGGTGAGGAGTACGTTGAGAACCCGGAATACTTCGAAGATCAACAGGACCAGCAGGAGTTTATTAACCAAGGCAAGTATAGCATGGGCCTACCTTGATTCCTATTTATTGTATAATCTACTCATTATGCATGTGTCTAATATTGCTCGACTATAAAGACATCCTAGCCATTGATGACTTATACCTCGATGCCTATGGGTTTTATTGCAGATGGGTAGAATGCTAGTGCTCTATTCAAACATGATCAATACTATTATTAATGGAACAAACGGATAAACATGATGGTAATAATTGAACTATGGGGTGATGGTGCAAATGATGTCGATCATGTTGCCCTAAACCTTCCGTAAGGACTTATCTGTAGGGCAAAAGCTAGGACATACAGTGCAAACGTGAGAGTTATATGGATCTAACTTTAGCTCAGTAATAGGATCTTTTCTAGCTTGTTAGAGGTTACCCAAAAGGGCGCAAGAGGGGCTTGCCACTTTGGGTATAGAACTGCCTCTGTTCTAGTGTGTATAGCCTGTGGGAATTGTGCCACATAAAGGGGTTCTCTATATCTGCCTGCTGAGGAAACCTCGCGGCCCTAACCTGTTAGACGAGACCTATGGAAGGCTTCATAGTGTACCCTGTCTGCTCACCTTGGAAGTGTTATGGGAGTAATTAACCCGGGTATATGGGCAACACGACTCATGGGTAAAGATGCACAACCTCTGCAGAGTGTTAAAACCGTTATAACAGCCGTGCTCACGGTCACGAGCGGCCCGAAAAACTCACAGAATAAATGGTTACTTATAATGATGTTGTTCATGGTGAACTATGATGGTATTATGATGATGACGACGATGATGATGATATAATGTTGATCAATGACTCTATTTAATTCTAGTATATGATCATGGTGAACTATGACAGAAAGCATAATTTGATATTGATCAATAACAAAATGTTGACTTACTAAAATGCTAAATGCAGTAAACCGTGTCTGCCTTTTGAGCCTCGTGAATCCCCATGTTATGCTTGTGGAGTACGGAATGTACTCACACTTGTTTATTTTCAATACTTTGGAAAAATCTCGGATGGGTACCAGATTTCCAGAGATTGGAGCAGATAGGCTTGTGATCAACCAGTCAGTTGTCCCTGTGGAGTGGAGTCTTCACCTAAAGACCGAAGTTGTCTTTCCGTTGTTTGCTATCTAAGGTTATATCTTTTATAATAAGTACGTTATATATTGAGCATTGTCTTTTGATATTACCCTTATTTGTTGCTATATGTGAGATTTGACTTCCTGGGCTCACATATGGTGTGTATCTTGTTTTGTTCTTAAAACCGAGTGTTACAGCAATCAACTGACCCCGCTAACGAAAGCCCGGTAGAGAGGGTAGCTCCCAACGCAGGCAAGCGAAGCTGTTAGGGCCGGCGGCATGCTAACGCTATGAACTTGCCGGCTCCGGCGATGCCCGGAGTGCAGTCACCAGGATCTAGACGTCGAGAGCACGAGAGAGCACAAGTGAGGACACAAGTTGTTTCACTGCGAATGACGCAGCTTTTCCAGATGCATTTCTTGTTCACTTATCACAGGCTTGATCCGCATCCCCCGCTGCAACCAACAGCTGCACGGTGCGCCCATTTTTCCGGAACGCCCGTGCGACATGCATGGCATGCACACTATGGCGGGGCTAGCCCTGAGAACGCGGTCTCGGCGTGAATTGGGCAGTCTCCAGCTCACCCGCGATTCTACGCTAAACTCAAACATGTTTGTTACAAGCAAAAGTGCCTAATGCATCTACATGCTGATACACGGTTCGTTTGACACGATTACAGGAATGCAATTCACCCCCTTAATTTTGTCAAACACTGATGACGCCCAGCTACCTCCTTAACTCTGCAAACCAAATCCTTGCAAGAGGTTTTGTCAGAATATCGGCCAACTGTTCATCAGTGCAAACGTGCTTCACTTCTACCACCCCATCAACAACACACTCCTTGATGTAGTGGTACCGAGTGTCAATATGCTTGGATCTCTCATGGAACACTGGGTTCTTACTCAGTTCTTCAGCAGACCTATTATCAATGTACAATCTAAATTTCTTCACATCTCCATAGACCAAGTCTGCTATCAACATGCTGAGCCAAACTCCCTGACAGGCACCGGTGGCTGCTGCTATGTACTCAGACTCACAAGAAGATAATGAGACCACCTTCTATTTCTGTGAACTCCAAGTAATTGCATTCCCACCTAGGAAGAACATGACTCCTGTTGTACTCTTCCTTTTCTCTAGATCACCTGCATGATCACTGTCAGTAAACCCAATCAACTCTGAATGTGATCCCTTGTCATACTTGCAGCCAAGCTTTGTGGTTCCAGCAACATATTTGATAATCCTCTTCATAGCCCCCAATGCTCTGAATTTGGTGTTTCCATAAATCTACTAATCATGCCAACAGAGAAGGCAAGATCAGGTCTAGAATTCACCAGGTATCTCAAGCTGCTAAGAAGGCTTCTGAATTTTGATGCATTTGCCACCAGCTCTGGCTTGCCTAGCAACAGCTTTATATGCTGTTCCATGGGTGTATCAACTAGATTACATCCTTTCATTCCTGAGATCTCAACTATTTTTTCAGCATAAGCACTCTAACACACAGTGATCTCCCTAGGCCTTTGCTTCACCTCCAAGCCCAAGTAGTAAGTCAACAGACCTAGATCACTCATGTCAAAACTGTTTTTCATCTGCTATTTGAAATCAGCAAGCCTTTGCTGTCAAGCCCACAGATGATGAGGTCATCTACATAGACCCCAACTAGAATCATAGAACTGCCTGTACCTCTCCTATACACTGCATGTTCTTCACTCCTAGTGAAACCCAATAGCTTCAACTCTTGATCAAGTCTTGTATTCCAGGCTCTAGGAGCCTCTTTGAGGCCATATAGAGCCTTTTTGAGCCTTAGAACCTTGCCTGAGTGTTTGGGATCAGAGAAACCAGGTGGTTGATGCACATAAACTTCTTCTTCAAGATTACCATTCAAGAAGGCTGACTTGACATCCATGTGATGTACTTGCCACTCTCCCTGTGCAGCAAGGGCCAGTAACAGCCTAACTGTTTACATCCTTGCAACTGGGGCAAAGACTTCATGATAGTCAATCCCTTGGACTTGTGCATATCTCTTTACCACCAGCCTGGCTTTGTATTTGACAACATTATCAGTTGGGTCTCTTTTGACTTTAAACACCCACTTGAGGCCTATAGCCTTATGATCCTTGGGTAAATCTGCATACACCCAAGTCTTGTTCTGCTCAATTGACTCCAATTCAGCTTTCATTGCATCCCTCCGGCAACTTTCCTCAAGAGCAACTTCTACATTTTTGGGTTCATCTGCAGCCAACATGCAAACACCACTATACTCAAAAAATCGTGCACTTCATCGGTCGAATCCGACAAGTATGTCAGTAGCCTGTATCTGTGTGGCCCTTGTTCAGAAAATGCTGAATCTTGACTTGGTGGAGTAGCCCAACCATGATCCTGTACAACACTCGATTGTGGTGTGATAGGTGAGTTAGGTCCTGCTTGTTCTGACCCCACAACACCCCCTTGACCAGCTGACTTCTGCCCTCCTGCATCTGCATTTGGCAACACTGCATTTTCAGTGTCTGTGAGAAGCCTTATAGTGAACTACAAAATCTTTTGACAGCTGATCTGTGCTGCCTGTTGTATTTGCCCAATCCCATGGTACATTTTCATCAAATATGACATCTCTACCTACCACTAGCTTGCCAGTAGCAGGATTATAGAATCTGTACCCCTTGGTTCTAGCTTCATAGCCAATGAAAACCATTTCTGCTGATCTGTCAGATAACTTATTCAGACCTGGGCCAACCAACTTTACATAGGCAACACAACCAAAAGTTCTCAAGTGTTTCACACTGGGTTTTCTTCCATGCCAACCCTCAAATGGGGTTTTGTTGTTTAGGCTTTTTGTGGGGCACCTATTCAACACATAGACTGCAGTACAAACTACCTCACCCAAAATTCAGGAGGTAGTGACATTGTTTTTTAGCATACACCTAGCCATTTCAACCACACTTTGATTTCTTCTTTCTACCACTCCGTTTTGCTAGGGAGTATAAGGAGTGGTGGTGAGAACAGATTGGACACAAACTCTCCCCCCTTATCTATTCTCAATGCTTTTAACTTGCCATCACATTCTGCCTCAACCCTGTTCTTTATCTTCTTAAAGCATTCCAGGGCCTGATCTTTGGATTTTAGCAACTCCACCCACATATACCTACTGTAGTCATCTACCACAAGCAGGAAATAGGATGCTCCCCCCAAATGATTTAGGAGTAATATGCCCACACAAATCTGCATGCACAAGTTCTAAGCCTTTTTCTGCTCTATAGCTTGACATTTGAGGAAAAGGAAATCTATGCTGTTTACCAAGAGCACACCCATCACAAACTTTTTCTACTCTAGTTACTATTGGCAATCCGACAACCATGTTTTTGGCATTCAAGTCACTCAAAGCTCTGAAGTTTAGATGCCCAAATCTAGTATGCCATCTCCATGACTTATCTACTGTCTGAGCTTGTAAACATACAGGTGAGCCTAACCCAAAGTTTGCCAAATATAATCTATTGCCAACCCTAGGAGCAGAGATTAACAATATTCTTTACTGATCATACACACAGCCTTCCATTTTCCCCCACATATTTAAACCCCTTTTCTTCTAACTGTCCCAAACTAACAATGTTACTTTTCAGTTTAGGAATGTAGTAAACATCTGTAAGAACTTTATGACCATTGTGGCAATCTTGAATTACCACTGAGCCCATACCTTGGATTCTGACACAAGATCCATCTCCAAACCGAACTGATCCTTGAACACCCTCATCAAGCTGTGACAGCATCAATCTGGTCCTTGTCATATGATTACTGGCGCCGGTGTCCAACACCCACACACTGTCAGGAACTAACATAGGTGTTACCTTTTCAGTTAGATGGATGATCTGCGATGGCCCGTGCTCGATGTCACATGTTGCCAACATCAGAGCGCCAGGCTGGTCAGCGACGCTGATGGCCACGTTCGCCTCCGGCTAGGCCGCCTCCTTCTTCTCTTTCTTGGGCTGCTTGCAATCTTCCGCCCAGTGGCCGTAGATGCCGCAGTTGCGACACTGACCCTTTCTTCGTGGCGTGCCCTCGGAGGTCAACTTGACTGGACCCGAGGCACCGCCATCAGAGCGCGCCGCCGCCTTTCTTTTGGATGAGCTGCCACCACCACCGCTCCCACCCGGCTTGGCCCCGGCGTGGAAACGATGTTTATGCTTCTCAAGCCAATCTTCTTCGGCGAGCATGAGTCGCCCCACCTTGTCCACTACCTGGTGTAAGGTCCTAGATGGCTAGAGGGGGGGTGAATAGCCTATAAAAATTCTACAACCACCACTAAGCAAACTTGTTAGAATAACAAACGGCGTAAAGCGAGTTTTGCTTAGCCTACGGAAGTGATGCAAGCCTCCTATCCACAAGTCTAGTAGATTATGATCTCTAATTCACACAAGGGCTAGGTCACTAAAACTTACACTAGTGAGCAAGCTAACAACAACTAGCAAAGGTACTACTAGAGCTACACAAGATAAACTAGTGAAAGTAAATGCAAGAGATAGGATTGTGATTATTATACCGACGGTGAAGTGAAGATGTTGCCAATCACCAAGATGATATACAATCAATCAATATTGACAACAACACGAAATGAATACCAATCACCGGGAGACGAGAGACACAATATTTGTTCACCCGGTGTTCACTTGTGCACCGACAAGCTACGTCACCGGTTGTGTCGACCAACACCTAGATGGTTCCCCGGTGTGACCCTCAAGTCACTTGCCCCTCAAGGCACGCCCCGCAAGGCACCGCAAGACACCACTCTCAAGTGAGGTAACTCAATGACACGCGCAATGTAATAGAGTTGCTTTTGGCACTCCGCCGAGGAAAGCACAAGAACCTCTTACAATCAACCGGAGGTGGCCAAGAACAATCACCTTCTCTTGCCAACGCCTCCAACAATCTCCAAGCCGGCTAGGAGCGGTACTCTCCAAGAGTAACAAGAAATCCACCGGCCAAACCACCCACAAGTGCCACTAGATGCCCTCAAGCTATGCAATGCACTTTGGGATCACTCAATCTCACTTTTGATTTGCAATCAAGCAAGAGAGATGAGTGGGAGGAGTTGTTCTAGCTCAAAGGATGCACAAGTATGTTAGAAATGGCGAGAGACCTCCCCAAGGGCCGGCCAACAAGTATTTATAAGCATCCCATCCAAATAGAGCCGTTACAACCCACTTGTCCGTTTTCTGCGGGAGCACCGGACGCGCCGGTGGTAACTCACCGGACGCGCTCAACCGCGTCCGGTGCCCCTCCGACATCCGCGTGTCCTCCGAATTTCAAATTCGTCCGTTAGATCCTCCAACGGTCACTGCGCGCCAACGGTCAAACGAGCCACCGGACGCGCTGTTGCGAACCACCGGACGCGCCGGTGCGCACAGTTCCCGCGCGCGCGAAGACAAGACCGGACGCGCTGCTCGCAACCACCGGACGCCACAGTAACCGCGTCCGGTGCGAGTCCAGTAAGCACCCTGGACCACCGGACGCGTCCGATGGTGTAGGACCGGACGCGCACCGCGTCCGATGACTTCGTGACTCGCTGTTCGCCAGACCGGACGCGCCGGTCCCGTGGGTCACCGGACGCGCCGGTGCCAAACCCTAGCTCGCGCGCCTGACGCCCGCGCTGCACTGACCGGACGCGCCGGTCCACCGTGACCGCGTCCGGTGCAGCGTCCGGTGCAGCGTCCGGTGCTGCGTCCGGTGCTGCGTCCGGTCACCTCTGTGACCGCGTTCGCCTCCGTTTCTTTTCCGACTTCCGGCGCAATGGAATATAGGCATTTCATTTCCCCGAAATCGCCTGAATCCCGCGCTCGCACGCTCGGCGGGAGAGAGAAAGGAACCAAACCCCTCTCTACCCGCAAACCACAGCGCGACCAACGCCACCTTTGCAAATGTGCCAACACCATCAAGTGTACATCTCCATGTGCTTGTGTGTTAGCCTTTTCTCAATCATTTTCAAAGGTTTTCCAGTTAGCTCACTAGGCCCTACATGCAATGCACTTCATGAATTCACCTAGTGGCACCCGTGCATCGAATAACCGATAAGACTTCCCCTCTTAATAGTTCGGCTATCGATCCTAAATCACTCACACCCTCTATGGTGTCTTGAGTGTAAAACAAAATGGCCCTATGGTTATACCTTTGCCTTGAGCCCATTTTGCTTCTCCAAATGATATGATCCACTTCATATCATCACATGACCGTCTCGGTCCATCGACCTTGACTTCACTTGCTCTTCACCGTTGCATTGGTCCGTCGGCGCCAAGTCTTGCTCAAGCTTCACCATCGCATGGTCCTTCGCTTCGAAGCCTCGACTTGCCCTTCACCTTCACAACCGGTCCATCGAGCCAAGCCTCATCTTGGTCTTCACCATCTTGGTCATATGAGTCAATGTCATGTCTCATATTCAATGACCACCTTTATCTAAATCATCCACTTAGATACAAAGGTTAGTCCTAGGTTTCATCAATTAGCCAAAACCAAACTAGGGACTTTCAATCTCCCCCTTTTTGGTAATTGATGACAACCCTCACAAAGATGATTTTGATAATAAAAGTTTTGAACTTGTCATACTTGTCCAATCATTTTGCTCATAAGTAAAGTTTGGACAATTATCACAAGCTCGGTTTTGGTAGCATTAGCTCCCCCTACATATGTGCATAGAGTTTGGATTGAAAGCTTTTGCACATATGCATGGATAGAAGTGTTGGGAGAGTAATTCTACCAAAATGATGCTAAGGTGTAAGAAATGGACCTTTGAAGCATGATACCAATCGGAGTTGCCTTTTACACCATCCTTAGCATCATGAAGTAACTAGACATCCATCAAAACTCAAGAACCCCGTGAGATCAACATTATATGTAAAGGTTCTTGGACCACTTGTAAAAACAACCTTTAGGCAAGTCTAGATACCACATGTAAAACTAATCCTATGCATGCTAGTAGATCATTTCATCATCCAAGTTCTATACTAGCATTGCACCACACAAGCATGTATATTGAATTTAAATACATGCGCAATGAGCAAGTCATATGAGAATGCACAAACAAATGCAACAACTTTGTTTATGAGCTTGCTCCCCCTACTTGTGTGCATCAACAAATTTTATTTACCAACTTGATAAAGTTGAATCATCTTTTTCTCTCATAAATTTTATTTACCCCTTTATCAAGTTGAATCATCTTTTTCTCTCCCCCTTTGTCAACAACTTACCCAAAAATGGGATCAAATTGTGGAGAGAAGGAAAAAAGTTTGATGGAGTAGATTGAAATTAATTCGATACCATATGTAAGGTTAAAAAAATTTATCAAATTTGGTTTAACCTAGAATACTTGCCAAAGATATTTAATTCGATTTGAACCAAAAACAAGCTTCTTCACACCTCCTAATAAGGGTTATCTTGCCTATGTTGAATTAAACACTTATAGCAAATCTTCTAGTTTCAACACTAGGTTTGCAAGCTCACAATCATGTCATATGCCACCACTAGATCAAAACAAACATAGAGGCAATAGTGGTAACATATATCCATCAAATTCATTTGATTTATCATGAATGCTCATGCATACCACTTATTATGTCTACATGCTCTAGCAAGTCCTTAGCATAGGATGAATGACATGTCAATCAACTTTACCTTGCAATGTCGAAGGAGAGGCATGTCAATAAGTGAGTGGGGTGCATTCAACTCATGTTTGAGAAATCAAGAATATTCAATTCATTCCTTAGCTTGCAAAACCTCTTTTCATCAAGTGGCTTAGTGAGAATATCGGCAAGTTGATCATCGGTGCCAACACTTTTAATGGCAATATCTCCCTTTTGTTGATGATCTCTAATGAAATGGTGTCTTATGTCAATATGCTTTGTTCTTCCATGTTGAACCGGGTTTTGTATCATCTTGATTGCACTCTCATTATCACATAGCAACGGCACATTCTTGAAGTTGAGGCCATAATCCTTCAAAGTTGATTTCATCCATAGCAATTGTGCACAACAACTCCCCGCACTCACATATTCGGCTTCGGCGGTAGAGATTGCCACACTATTTTGTTTCTTTGAGGACCATGACACAAGTGATCTTCCAAGTAATTGACATGTGCCACTTGTGCTCTTTCTATTGATCTTGCAACCCCCATAATCGGAGTCCGAATATCCAATCAATTCAAACTTTGACCCCTTAGGATACCATAGTCCAACATCTCTTGTTTGCTTCAAGTACCTCAATATTCTCTTTGCGGCCGTGAGATGACTCTCTCTAGGTGAGGCTTGATATCTAGCACACATGCAAACACTAAACATGACATCCGGCCTTGATGCGGTGACATAGAGTAGACTTCCAATCAAAGACCGATATTCCTTTTGATTCACCATTTTGCCATCAAGATCACTATCCAAATTGCCATTTGTGCCCTTTGGAGTTGAAATTGGCTTTGCATCTTGCATTCCAAACTTCTTCAACATGTCCCTTATGTATTTCCCTTGACTCACAAATGTCCCATTCTTCAATTGCTTGACTTGGAGACCAAGGAAGTAGCTAAGTTCACCAATCATAGACATTTCAAACTCTTTGGCCATCATATCACCAAATTCTTCACAATAGGCTTGATTGGTTGATCCAAAGATGATGTCATCAACATATATTTGCACTATGAATAGATCATTTCCAATCTTCTTGGTGAATAGAGTTGTATCAACCTTGCCCATCTTGAATCCCTTAGAGAGAAGGAAATCCCTTAGCCTCTCATACCATGCTCTAGGTGCTTGCTTTAAGCCATATAAAGCCTTCTTCAACTTGTACACATGGTTGGGTTTCTTGTCATCTTCAAATCCGGGCGGTTGCTCAACAAATACTAACTCATTGATGATCCCATTGAGAAATGCACTTTTGACATCCATTTGATATAGTTTGATATTGTGTGCACAAGCATAAGCCAATAGAATCCTTATTGCCTCCAATCTTGCCACGGGAGCATATGTCTCATCATAGTCAAGACCTTCAACTTGAGTGTAACCTTGAGCAACTAGTCTTGCTTTGTTTCTCACTACAATGCCATCTTGATCTTGCTTGTTTTTAAACACCCATTTGGTTCCAATCACATTGTAGTCATTTGGCCTTTCTACCAATTCCCAAACATCATTTCTTGTAAAATTGTTAAGCTCTTCTTGCATAGCCATGATCCAATCGGCATCCCTCAAAGCTTCTTCTATCTTCTTTGGTTCTATGGTTGACACAAATGATGCATGCTCACAAAACATAGTCAATCTTGATCTTGTTTGCACACCACTTCTAATATCACCAATAACACTATCAATGGGGTGATCTCTTGCAATATGTTGTGGTTGAAGTACTTGCACTTGATTGCTTGAGCTTGGTTGATCACTTGATGTAACTTGATGAGATGAACTAGCACCTTGTACTTGCACTTGAGAGTCACTAGCTAGCTTGAATGGAGAATTGAGCACTTGATCTTTATCATCATCTTGAATATCAATAACTTGCTTTGCTCTAATGTCCCCAATGTCCATGTTCTTCATTGCTTCCACCAATAGAGTTCCACTAACATCATCTAGATTCTCTTCTTCATCTTGTGACCCATTGGTTTCATCAAATTGCACATCATGGACTTCTTCTAGAATACCACTTGAGTTGTTCCAAACTCTATAAGCTTTGCTTGTAGTTGAATAACCAAGTAGGAACCCCTCATCACATCTTTTGTCAAACTTTCCTAATCTAGTGCCCTTCTTCAAGATATAGCATTTGCAACCAAACACCCTAAAGTAAGAAATATTGGGCTTTCTTCCATGAAGTAACTCATATGGGGTCTTCTCTAGCAATGGATGACAATATAGTCTATTGATGTAGTAGCAAGCGGTATTGATTGCTTCATCCCAAAATGATTGACTCACATTGTACTCATGAAGCATTGATCTAGCCATATCAAGCAATGTTCTATTCTTCCTCTCAACTAGGCCATTTGATTGTGGAGTGTACTTGGCCGAGAATTGATGTCCAATACCATAATGATCACAAAGTTCTTCAATTCTTGTATTCTTGAACTCACTTCCATTGTCACTTCTCACTTTCTTGATTCTAATCTCAAACTCATTGTGAACTCTAGTGAGAAATGTCTTGAAGGTGTCAAACACTTCACTTTTGTCACTAAGAAAGAATACCCATGTGAATCTTGTGAAGTCATCCACTATGACAAAGCCATACTTGTTGCCGCCTATGCTTGTATATGTTGTTGGTCCAAATAGATCCATGTGCATCAACTCAAATGCTTTGCATGTGCTCATTGTACTCTTCTTTGGATGTGAGCTTCCAACTTGCTTCCCGGCTTGACATGCACTACAAAGCTTATTCTTCTCAAATTCAACATCTTTCAAACCATTGACAAGATTATGAGTTGTAAGCTTCTTCAATTGTTTCATGCCAACATGACCAAGCCTTCTATGCCAAAGCCAACCCATGCTTGATTTGGAGACTAAGCAAGTTGTCAAAGAAGTTTCTCTAGCATTGAAGTCAACTAGGTAGAGATTCTCATATCTAAAGCCCTTGAATGCCACATTTGAACCATCCACACTAATAACTTCCACATCATCAACCCCAAAGATGCATTTGTAGCCTAGATCACATATTTGTGCCACGGATAGAAGATTGAAATCCAAACTTTCAACTAGCAACACATTTGAGATACTCATGTCATTTGATATTGCAATCTTGCCCAAGCCAATAACCTTGCCTTTCTTGTTATTGCCAAATGTGATAGAATCAACACCACTATCATTGTCATTGAATGAATCAAACATTCTTGATGTACCGGTCATGTGTTGAGTGCACCCACTATCAATAATCCAATGCCTTCCTCCGGCTTTGTAATTGACCTACAAGCAAATCAATGAAGCTTAGGTACCCATTTTTGCTTGGGTCCTTGTAGGTTAGTAACTAAGCTCTTTGGTACCCAAATAGCCTTCTTCTTTGGGCCAACAATGGGTGTACCAATAAACTTAGCTTGCACACCCTTCACACCTTTGGTAAGCACATAGCAAGAATCAAAAGGTATAGCATTAACAAATTTCTTGCTTTGGTTCTCTTTATTGCAATTATGCTCTAGGTGCCCAACTTGCTTGCATCTATTGCAAAACCGACCATTGCTCTTCACAAAGCTAGGCTTTGGAGTTGCAAAGGCCGACTTGCCTTTCTTGGGGGTGTAGCCCAATCCCTCTTTGTTAAGAGAGAACCTTTGGCTACCCAAGCACTTAAGCAAGCGGGCCTCACCACCATAGGCCTTGCCTAGGGCGTGAGTGAGCTCATCCACCTCTCTCTTGAGAGTCTCATTCTCAACCATTAGTGAGGCATCACAAGTGAAACCATCACTAGTAGTGGAGGTAGAGTTAGTGGTGGTGGATGAAGAGCTACAAGAAGGGTTAGTATTTGACATGATGATAGGTTCATTAAAGGATTCATCAATTATATCACATGTAACACCTATATCACATGATACAACAACCTCCTTCTTTGCTTGTTGCTCAAGTAGCAATGAGTGAGCTTTTTCAAGCTTGAAATGAGCCTTATCAAGATCCTCATGGTCTTCCACTAGACTCTCATGAGTGGTCTTAAGCTCACCAAGAACTTTCTCAAGTATTGCTACTTTCATTGAAAGCTTCTTGCACTCCTTGTTCTTGGCAATAGCTATGTCTCTAGTTTGTTGCAACAAGTCATATAGTTGTTCTTTAGTTGGTTCATCATCATCATCATTTTCATTATCATATTTATCATTATCACTATCATGAACATATTCCATTTCACTTTCATCATCACTCTCATCATATAATACCTTAGCTTCTTTGGCTATGAAGCACGAAGAGGATGAATCAAATAGTGAAGGCTTCTTGTTGATAGCAATGGAAGCAAAAGCCTTGTTGGATGATTCTTCTTCTTCATCATCATCATCACTTTCCCAAGTGGCCATATAGACTCCATTCTTGCCTTTCTTGAATGTTATCTTGGCTTCTTTCTTTTTCTTCTCAAACTTGCCCCTCTTGTTGTTTTTCTTCTTGTCATAGGGACAATCGACTTGAAGATGTTCGGTGCTATCACAATTGAAGCACTTCCTTTGTTGCTCATTGCTCTTGAAATTGTCATTTCTCTTTTTGAAGCCTCTTCTCTTAATGAACATGTGACCCATTTTCTTGACTACAAAAGCAAATGCCTCATCATCAATTTCATAATCTTCATCTTCATCATTGTCTTCTTCTTCTTCAATGATGGTAGCTTTGCCCTTGGAGGAGATGGCCTTGAATGCCACGGTCTTCTTCTTCTTTTCTTCCTCCTTCTCATCAACATCTTGATCATACTTGTCAAAGGTTAACACCTCTCTAAGCAAATCATTTGGCTTCATTGTTTCAAGCCCATCTCTTTGCAACATCATGATCAACATCTTGAATCTTCTAGGTAAGCTCAATAAGAACTTGTGACAAAAATCTTGATCTTGAGTCTTGTGCCCTAAGCTCTTGAGATCATTGACTATCACTTGCAATCTATGAAACATTTCAATGATTGTTTCATCATCCTTTTTCTTGAAGTTCTCAAACTCACTCTTGAGCCCATATAGCTTGGCACTCTTCACAACCTTAGTGCCCTCATATGTTTCACTCAACCTTGTCCACACTTCATTTGCCAATTCCAAATCCTTGATGCCCTCAAATACTTTTGTGTCAATACCATGGTAAAAAGTATTGAGAGCCATTCTATTGCATGTTCTATTTGCTCTATCCTCATCGGTGAGATGATCGGGATCAATGATAGCAAAATCATTCTCGGTGACTTCCAATACTCTCTCATGAATAGAACCAAGGTACATTGTCATCTTTCTCTTCCAATGAGCAAAAGAACTAACACCATCAAAGAACGGTGGTTTGCCCCCAACATGATTGAACACAATTTGAGCCATTTTTCACACCGAAGGATGTTAAGCCTTGATTAAAACGGTGACCACGGCTCCGATACCACTTGTAAGGTCCTAGATGGCTAGAGGGGGGGTGAATAGCCTATAAAAATTCTACAACCACCACTAAGCAAACTTGTTAGAATAACAAACGGCGTAAAGCGAGTTTTGCTTAGCCTACGGAAGTGATGCAAGCCTCCTATCCACAAGTCTAGTAGATTATGATCTCTAATTCACACAAGGGCTAGGTCACTAAAACTTACACTAGTGAGCAAGCTAACAACAACTAGCAAAGGTACTACTAGAGCTACACAAGATAAACTAGTGAAAGTAAATGCAAGAGATAGGATTGTGATTATTATACCGACGGTGAAGTGAAGATGTTGCCAATCACCAAGATGATATACAATCAATCAATATTGACAACAACACGAAATGAATACCAATCACCGGGAGACGAGAGACACAATATTTGTTCACCCGGTGTTCACTTGTGCACCGACAAGCTACGTCACCGGTTGTGTCGACCAACACCTAGATGGTTCCCCGGTGTGACCCTCAAGTCACTTGCCCCTCAAGGCACGCCCCGCAAGGCACCGCAAGACACCACTCTCAAGTGAGGTAACTCAATGACACGCGCAATGTAATAGAGTTGCTTTTGGCACTCCGCCGAGGAAAGCACAAGAACCTCTTACAATCAACCGGAGGTGGCCAAGAACAATCACCTTCTCTTGCCAACGCCTCCAACAATCTCCAAGCCGGCTAGGAGCGGTACTCTCCAAGAGTAACAAGAAATCCACCGGCCAAACCACCCACAAGTGCCACTAGATGCCCTCAAGCTATGCAATGCACTTTGGGATCACTCAATCTCACTTTTGATTTGCAATCAAGCAAGAGAGATGAGTGGGAGGAGTTGTTCTAGCTCAAAGGATGCACAAGTATGTTAGAAATGGCGAGAGACCTCCCCAAGGGCCGGCCAACAAGTATTTATAAGCATCCCATCCAAATAGAGCCGTTACAACCCACTTGTCCGTTTTCTGCGGGAGCACCGGACGCGCCGGTGGTAACTCACCGGACGCGCTCAACCGCGTCCGGTGCCCCTCCGACATCCGCGTGTCCTCCGAATTTCAAATTCGTCCGTTAGATCCTCCAACGGTCACTGCGCGCCAACGGTCAAACGAGCCACCGGACGCGCTGTTGCGAACCACCGGACGCGCCGGTGCGCACAGTTCCCGCGCGCGCGAAGACAAGACCGGACGCGCTGCTCGCAACCACCGGACGCCACAGTAACCGCGTCCGGTGCGAGTCCAGTAAGCACCCTGGACCACCGGACGCGTCCGATGGTGTAGGACCGGACGCGCACCGCGTCCGATGACTTCGTGACTCGCTGTTCGCCAGACCGGACGCGCCGGTCCCGTGGGTCACCGGACGCGCCGGTGCCAAACCCTAGCTCGCGCGCCTGACGCCCGCGCTGCACTGACCGGACGCGCCGGTCCACCGTGACCGCGTCCGGTGCAGCGTCCGGTGCAGCGTCCGGTGCTGCGTCCGGTGCTGCGTCCGGTCACCTCTGTGACCGCGTTCGCCTCCGTTTCTTTTCCGACTTCCGGCGCAATGGAATATAGGCATTTCATTTCCCCGAAATCGCCTGAATCCCGCGCTCGCACGCTCGGCGGGAGAGAGAAAGGAACCAAACCCCTCTCTACCCGCAAACCACAGCGCGACCAACGCCACCTTTGCAAATGTGCCAACACCATCAAGTGTACATCTCCATGTGCTTGTGTGTTAGCCTTTTCTCAATCATTTTCAAAGGTTTTCCAGTTAGCTCACTAGGCCCTACATGCAATGCACTTCATGAATTCACCTAGTGGCACCCGTGCATCGAATAACCGATAAGACTTCCCCTCTTAATAGTTCGGCTATCGATCCTAAATCACTCACACCCTCTATGGTGTCTTGAGTGTAAAACAAAATGGCCCTATGGTTATACCTTTGCCTTGAGCCCATTTTGCTTCTCCAAATGATATGATCCACTTCATATCATCACATGACCGTCTCGGTCCATCGACCTTGACTTCACTTGCTCTTCACCGTTGCATTGGTCCGTCGGCGCCAAGTCTTGCTCAAGCTTCACCATCGCATGGTCCTTCGCTTCGAAGCCTCGACTTGCCCTTCACCTTCACAACCGGTCCATCGAGCCAAGCCTCATCTTGGTCTTCACCATCTTGGTCATATGAGTCAATGTCATGTCTCATATTCAATGACCACCTTTATCTAAATCATCCACTTAGATACAAAGGTTAGTCCTAGGTTTCATCAATTAGCCAAAACCAAACTAGGGACTTTCACCTGGTCGACCTTCTCATCTAGACGGTCTTTGGCCGCGTGCAAACGGCCCACCAGCTCGTCCACCGTCATGGTCTTGAGATCGCAAAACATCTCGATGGAGACGACCATCTGCGTGAATCGGGCGGGCACCACGCGCAAGAACTTCTTGATTATGCGGACGTCCTCCACGTTTTCACCGAGGGTCTTGAGGTTGCCGACGAGATTGTTAATCCTCATCACAAAGTCCTCGATCGATTCCCCGTCCTTGAACGTAATGTTCTCAAACTCCCTCAGGAGCCTTTGGGCGTTTACTTCTTTCACCCGATCCGCGCCGAGCCGCATCACCTTCACCGCCTTCCACG
Source organism: Saccharum hybrid cultivar R570 (assembly GCA_038087645.1). Classification (NCBI taxonomy): domain Eukaryota; kingdom Viridiplantae; phylum Streptophyta; class Magnoliopsida; order Poales; family Poaceae; genus Saccharum; species Saccharum hybrid cultivar. Next base: position 18,523,946 of record JAQSUU010000012.1, read on the forward strand.
CCTCCTTCACCGTCTTGTGGCGACCAAGGGATTGCCACATCTCCTTCGGAACTAAGCACAGGAGCAAGCTCATGGCTTGACGATCCTTGGAACGCTTGGGGTTGGTTCCTGGGTCGATCACTTCCTAGATCTCCAACGCCTCATAGTTGCATTACATCATTATAGCCCACTCTGAGTAGTTGTCGCGTGTGAGCATCGGCCATAGCAACGAACTCTCCTTGACTCCTCCAGAGCTTGACGTGTCGCCCATGGCGAAACGATGGTTGTTGGCGGCGCAGCTCATGATCTCCTTCACCTTCAGCTCTCGTGGTGGACCACTGGATCCACCGTAGTTCTCACAACTCGCTCCGATACCACGTGTTAAGGCCGGCAGCATGCCGACGCTATAAACTTGCCGGCTCCTGCGATGCCCGGAGCGTAGTCACCAGGATCTAGACGTCGAGAGCACGAGTGAGGACACAAGTTGTTTTATTGCGAATGGTACAACTTTTCCAGATGCATTTCTTGTTCACTTATCACGGTGCGCCCATTTTTCTGGAACGCCCGTGCGACATGCACGACATGCACGCTGCGGCGGGGATAGCCCTGACAACGCGGTCATGGCGTGAACTGGGCAGTCTCCAGCTCACCCACGATTCCACGCTAAACCCAAACATGTTTGTTACAAGCAAAAGTGCCTAATGCATCTACATGCTGATACACGGTTCGTTTGACACGATTACAGGAATGCAATTCAACAGAAGCTGCATGCGCGCCCAGGAGGACAGCGACCCGCAGCTCAGCAAGTTAGCATCATAGCATCCAGCTCGCTCGCATGCGTTGCTGGTGGCAGATGGGCTAGTGGGCTACGAAAGTCCAGCCCGCGCCCGCGCTCCCCGCGAACGATAGGGCGATTCGCAGTGGGCTGGTCGGCTCTAGTCGGAGGGGATCATCGGGGGTGCCTCTGCACCAAGGCCATGCCCAGTGTCGGAGCCGCAGAGGCCGGCGTGTGGCCAGTCGGCCGCCGGCACGGTGGCGGTGCCGGCGTGGGTGTGGCCTCTGGCTGGGTAGTCAACTTGCCGATGCTGAGTTGCTGACTCTCCAGCGCTTCCTTCGGTTACGGCGCTTCGAGCGACGGCCGCGCTCGGTGAAACTGGAAAGAGAGGCAGAATCCTGAAAGCATGACCTAGCTTATAATGCAAATGTAATACACACACCGACCTTAACATTGCCTGCTTGCATGGTGGCCGACGGCAGAGATGACGACATCAGCCTCTGCTTGCATGCCGCCACCACTCTGGTGGTCGTACATGTCCCCATGCATGCATGCGTGCATATTATGTTGTGACGTATCACTTACGTGTTCATGCATCTTGGATCACCATCCATCATCACACATGACACATGCATGTCGTACGAACGTACTCGGATAATGGTACCTTGATGGCCTCTAGAAGCTTTAGTTTGGTGCCTTGTGCGGTCGGCGACGGCGCTGCTACTGGCTGAGCGGACGAGCCAGCGTATCTCCTTTCCTCGTTGAGGCGTCAGTCAGTGACACGTACAAACAGCCAGCAGGCAGCAGAGCAGCACCATGCATGCAGATATGGTTTCATTCCCTCATCTGATTTCATCACAGCTTTTTGATCGATCCTCACAAGGGTAGTTTTCAGGATATTCACACGGTGTGTGAAAATTGCGTCACCATGAAACTTCATCCACGAGCGCTAATTTCCTCTTACGCGGTACGTACGCCCAATAATACAGGTCGCCTTGCCCGAAACGACAGTCCGAGTTGTGTAAACCACAAAGTTGAGCACGACTCAGCGATAAGTATACGACTCACTCGTTTCCAGCAGCACAATCGTTCCCAAGCTAATCTAGTAGGACACCTCCAGTGTGCAGCGAACCGTATGGTTCGAAAACATGCGAACAAAAGTTTGGTTCGGCAGCGCTAGTGTAGGCATCGGTTTGTGGGCTCCATATACACAGGAAAAGTACTCTCTCTCCTCTCATGTGACCCGACACAGCAGGCTGCCTAGAGGCAAACGTCCGCACAAATGAATTGTTTAATCCGCTTGGTTCGGCGCCTCTACAAGCTCCGCTTTTGCTTCTGACAATTACGGTTCGACTCCTCTAGTGTATACGGTTCGGTCTACTTGCTCCATGGTTTAATTTTCAACCAACACTGGAGCTGCTCTTACAATATACAATCTATAAATATAGCCCCAAAGATGAAAATACGATGCACATTTGGCAAAGTTATTTCTGCCCTTAAGGAAATGTGCCCCCATGCGCGCGAACCGTTGGATGCACATGGGGATGCGCGTGCAATGCCGGCTCCCCTGGCCCCGTCGTCCGGCAATCGCCGCCCTCACAACAGTACGCAAGGCTATCCTATCTACTGATTGCCACCCTCACAACAGTATGCAAGGCTATCCTATCTACCGTCGGAAGCGTGTTGGTAGGGTACCTTATGGGGAGCTTCCTCAAGTGGCTGGAACGCAGAAAAATTACTCTTAAGGGCATGTACTCCTATGTGCATCGCCATTGGATGTATATTGAGAGAGAAATCTCTCTCCCGCCGCACACGCATTCCTATGTACATGGGGCATATGCCCTTGCACCTCTATACAAATGATTTTGCGAGGCGGTGCCCTTTTATTAACCGAGGCGTCTACAAAATCCAAGTGTCTCGGTTAATGCCTGAGACTAACAAAGGTGGTTGTTTTCATTAACCGAGGCGGTCATAATTCACTGTCTCGCAAAATCGATTTACGGAGGCTGTTCAAAAATAACCGCCTCCTAAAATCTATTAACGGAGGCCCAAAAATACCTCTATTTTTAAAGGCGGGCCTCTTAAAAGGCCCACCTGGGAAAATCAGGCCGAATCCATTAGAAGTCCATCACAGCCCGGAAGCTATATATATATGTGTGTGTGTGTGTGTGTGTGTGTGTGTGTGTGTGTGTGTGTGTGTGTGTGTGAAAGTTAGGGTTTGGGCAACCTGCAGCCACTCTCGTCTCTCTCTCATCACCATAGCTGCGCATCTCTCTCGCGCACTCCCGCACCCGCGTGTCCATCTCTCTCGCACTCCCAAGGCCGTAGCCCGTTTGGATCTCTAGGTTCCGTGCGCCGCTCGGTGGCCGCACGTCCTCCAACAGCCGTCTCTCTCTCTCTCTCTCTCTCTCTCTCTCTCTCTCGCACCGAAGGTCGGACCCCGGCGGCCAGAGGTCGGAAGAGGGCGGACCTCGGCGGCCGAAGGTTGGATGTGGCGGGAGATGACGGATCCCGGCAGCCGGAGGCCGGATCCTGGTGGGAGAGGACTGGAGAAGGCGGATCAAGTTGTGGTGGCCCCTCAGCGGTGGATCCGGGCACAGTGGCTCCTCGGCGTTGGATCTGATCGCAGCAGGGGCGGATCTAGCCGCGGGCAGCGACGGATCAAGGCGCAGCGGATCTGCCCCATCCACCTCCTGCGAGGGCAAAGGGAGGAGTGGTGGATCGAGCAACTATGCCTGCGACGGCACGCAAGGGGGAGGGGGAGGGGCTGCTTCTTTGTTTTTAGACATTGTGGAATGCTAAATAAAACTTATCATGCATGGCTATATTCTACGGGTTGACCGTACTTTTCATGGTCTTTTGGACCCATATTGGGCCTTTGGGCCTTGGATTGTCGAATTTCACCGTGGAACCTCTTTTCTTTCTTTTTTGCTTTGTTTGATTTGATTGATTTTCTCAGAGTTGAGAAGACCGGCAAACTTGTATTCCATACATTGCCAAAAGAATGTAGAGTTTCTTTCAGGGTCAATCAAATATTTTTAAGTTTAACTAAATCTTTAGAAAAACTAATTAATAACACATATCTTACTATTACTAATTAGAGGCCCCAATGGAGGCACCACGTTAATTCTCACTAGACGCGCTAGGAAAAAAGATAAATCTTAGAAATTCCCATAATAATCAGAAGCATCTGGCCTTTGATTTGATAGAATCTAATCATCATCACCAATAATAGCCATTGGATCTGTTGTAGTTCATTAAAAAATTACCCTCCACTGCCATTACAAAAAACACATAAAGTAACCTCCTAAATTTGTATGTAAATTATCTATCTCTGCCATTACAAAAGATAATTCAAAATATCCGTCTACATTTGTATATAAATTAACCACATCGGCCATTATGAAAAACAATTCACAATAAATCCCTAAATTTACATCTAAATTATCCACCTTGGCCATTATGGAACATAATTTAAAATAACCCCTAACATTGAGTCTAAATTACTCAACTTTGGCATTATGAAAGATAATTACATAATCCTCTAACTTTGTATCTCAATTACTCACATATAAACATAATCAAAGATAATTTAAAATACCTCTTAATGATTTTATAAATTATCCACTTTTGTCATTATGAAATATAATACAAAGTAATATTCTAAGTTTGTATTTAACCTATCCATATATATCGTTGTGAAAGATAATATAAAGTGTATGTACCTTAGCCAAACAAAAAAATCCCTAAAATCTACATACAATTAGTAATATATATTATTACAAAAAAATAAATCAATATCCATAAAGCAAGATACATATATATTTCTAAATTACATATTTATATAATCGTGAAATAAAAAAACTATAATGCTATGTTCCACAATGTATATCAAATAAACATGTACTCCCTCTATCCCTGAATAAATAGATTCCTAGCATAAATATTTGTCTAAAAATAAATCAATCTCTAGAAGACTGAACGGTCAATAGGGCCATTTATTTTCCTCGAAGTCCCTCATATTTACTGCACTCCCTCTGTTCTCTCTCATTTTCACCAATCTAGGCTTGAGTTTCTATAGTTGGATGGGTGTAATAAATCTTATAATTATTGTGCAACTTGAATAAGTGTGCAACTACTCCAATTAATGAAGGCTAGTACGATCTTTTTCGGGTCATACTAATCTGTTCTAAACTTGCTAAGAATTTATTTATTTAGGGACGAAGGGATATATATATATTAGGATAAATATTGATTTTAACAACTTATGAAATATGCAAAAATGTTCACTTAACAAATCATGTAGCAACTTTATAGTAATACTCCATGATAATAAATTTCATAAGTTATTATTTTAAATAAGTTTATACACGTTTATGGAAACATTATGTGATATCAACATTATTAATTTAATTCTATGCACTCTATGACATATAAATAATACTGCACACATATAATCCTATGACATAACAAATTCAGCATGTTCAGTGTTTGGATGCAAGCCGAGTTTCAACTTATGTGGAAACAGTACTGCTAGGACCTAGGCTCTTTTAATAAAAATAAATTTCAAATAAAAGACAAATAATATTGAAATTTCTAATTAACATGTGAAAAAGTTGCAACAACTTTATTAAAAGTTCAAAGATAAACTATAGATTTATGAAGTAACAAAATGGTTGTATTAAGAGTTTTATATCTTAAGACTAGATTTCAATTAAATACATATCACAAAAAGTTAAATACTAGAAATTATAGCTAGAGGACCCCGTTGGAGCCTACATGTTAATCCTCATAACACTTAATAGGAAAACAAAAGATATATTACAAATATAAAAAAGAGAAACATCTTATCATGAATTAGGTATAACCTTATCACCATTGATAATAATAATAGCCTTTGGAACTATCCTATTTTCTAAATAATTATCCACTTCTGCTATTTTGTAAAATAATATAAACAAACTCATGACTCTAATTTATATTACCCACATATGTTGTTAAGAAACATGATTAAGTAGACCTAAATTTGCATTTAAGTACAAATGTCTTCTTATTATGTTGATAATTTACATAACTCAATTTTCATCTCATTATTAGAAAAATAATTACCCCATCAAATCTACATCTTAGTTATGAACATATTCTATTACAAAAAAAATTTGTTTAGATAATGAATAGAGCATATATATATATATATATATATATATATATATATATATATATATATATATATATATATATATATATATATATATATATATATATATATATATATATATATATATATATATATATATGTGTGTGTGTGTGTGTGTGTGTGTGTGTGTCGTGCCATTGCCAACATGCATGAGCAATAAAATACATATGTTATTTTCAAAAAATATTTTCTTGACAAAATCATATACTAATTATACTAACTAATTATTTAAAATTGTATTAGTAAACACAACATATAGTTTATATAGATGGTTACTTTAGATGTATTTATGTATTTTTACTAAAATGTTTGACATGTCTGTATTGATAGTATAACCAAAACTGTAAATATAATTCCTTGATACGAATTCAATCATCTTAAGAACTGTAGAAGACCATTGGTGGCTATAATTTCGTGGCCCTTTAAGAACATTTTAAGGTAAAAAGTCAATCATTGTTAAGTTTAAGTATTAAAGTCCTCTTGAGGTTAGCATGGCTACCCTGTCCGAGATCTCATTACAAGCTCTATGACTTATCTTAAGCGATGTGGTGTATGTTTCAACTAATGGCTTATGCTATTTTAGGACATAAGAACATATTATATGACCTAAAATCCTTACTTTTAAAAAGTGCAAAAAGGAGAGTTAATGAAAGATACAATAAGCACAAGATTTCAACTTAATTTGAGGAGAGAAAAAATCCATAGCAGTCGATACTAATAAAATGTGAAAACCCAAAATTTAGATTCATGACTTCATAAGATACATGATGCAATAAGAGCCAACGTGGTTAATGGTAAGGTTTCAAAGTAATTGCATATTTAAAATATATAGAGGTGTCGTGCAAAGAAAAAATATGAATATAGATGAAAAATATATAGATTAGTTCTTTCAAAAAAATAGTAAATAATAAGTTTATGATAACTAGATATAGACTACAGAGTATCTATTCTGTTAAAAAAACATACAATTTAATATAAGTAATTCTTTATTAGTCTTATATACTGTCTCCATTCTAAATTATAAGACGTTTTGAGTTTTCTTAATACATCGCTTTTGCTAAACACTTAGATATACTGTCTTGATATATAGTAAATACAATACATCTAGAAAAACTAAAATGTCATAATTTGGAATGAAAGGATTATTAAACGTCTTATACCTTTGTCTTTCTTTTACTGTGATTTAATATATTCTCCGGTAGGGGCTAAAAGCCCCTTCTGTTACCTAAAATTTAGATCTTCTAAAGTTCTAGTCCGTGCGAGAGCATGTGTTGATGGACTAGTAATTTATCCTTAATAATAAAAAGGAAAAATTTTAGGTCTTTTTTTTGTCCGGCCCATTCTATTCTAAGCCCAACTACCCGGTTCACTCGCTCTACCCCTCTGCCTTGTCCCTACCTGGCCCACTTGCTCTACCCCTCTGCCTTGTCCCGTACAACCTCAGGCCGCGGTATATTGTTTTATATGGTGCTTCGTCTCCTTTCTTTCCTACTTGTATTATAATTTAAAAGTCCCAAATTGTATGACAAATGTGGTCCAACTCCCACGTACCGTGATCAGGAAATCACAACCAAATTCAGCCACAAATCAAATACAACTTTGAAATTATTAGGTATAGAATAGATATAGATATTTTCGTTGTTTCTTTCTGTTCCTAAATCAGACCGAGGATTTTCCAAATCGGCAAACAACGTGCAAAGGGATCAAACCGTGATCGAATCAAAACCACCACCTCGATCCAAATCGAAACCCAAATCATACTAATTCTGGAAAGACAACAACTTATAAAATCAAATCTAACTGTTTCTTACGCCCACGTCCATAGCAATTAACAAAAAAAAATCAGATTCATTCACCATCCATACCCGACGTCCACAGCAATAACCAAAAATAAAAAAATGATTCTTTCACCATCCATACATGAATCGATTTAAAGAAAATCAGAGAACCCGAATACAGGAAATCAGAGAGAATCGAAGACGACATCAGATGCGGTCGCACCTCCAGGCCGCCCGTGCCGCCGCCTATGCGCTCACCGGCCAAGGCGCCCACACCATTGACTCCTCCCCGCACGCATCTAGGTGTGCACCGGTCAACAGTCAGAGGCGTCGCGCCATTGCCGGGATGTCCTCCAAAGCGCACGCCGCCATGGTGGAGGTCGCGGATGAAGGACGCCATTGCCGGCGTGCGGATTAAGGTGCCGTTGTTGCGTGGATCTGGCCTCCGGGCATCGCTGCGCAGCAGCCACCGCGTGGATCCGGGCACCGCTGCCACAGCCACCGTCGTGCGATATGGTCGCAGCGGCGCTGAAGCCGCCGCCGTTGTAGAAGACCACTACTCGCCCGTTCACGTCGTCTCCAGGTTGCCAGCGGGGAGCCTCTCGATGGCGCCGCGTGCAGCCTCGGCCACGCGTGCGCTCCGACGAGTAGGCCCATGCTTGGCCACCTTCTCTTCCCGGCCGTGCAATGGCCAGAGCGCCGCCCTCAGCTCCCAGAAGCTGCTCGTGAGAAAAGTAGAGGGAAGAGAGAGAATGAACTAGGGTTAAGATTACGCTGGCTGCTGCGGGTTTGTTGCTGCCCCGACGAATCTAAGACGTTCGTTATGATCCGATGAACGAGGGCAGTCGCTACGTAAGATGGGCCTGCAGGATAAAGAGACCCACGCGAAGTCAAGGCCTAAGCCCGCGTTGTCTCGTCCTCAGCGGCTCAGCATACACGAGAAGCAGATCGTCTCTCTAGTGGTCCCGCAATCAGACTTGTAGGTAGCGCGATAGAAGCATGGGCCCGCCGCATGCTCGAGACGAGAGGGGAACATGGCGGCGTGGCTTGGGGCTCGAGGCAGCGGCACGGCGGACCGAGCGACCGCAGTCAGCCAGGCGTCACGCGCCATGGCGCTACTGGGCTTCTCGACCACGCTCGCCGTGGCCTACCTGGACCGCTGCTTCCTCGCCTATGGCAGGCTCCGCTCCGACTCGTCAAATGGTCCTGGATGGCGTGTCTCGTCTTGCTCGCTGCAAAGGCCGAGGAGGCACAGTTGTGGTGTAGTCACAGCCAACAATTAACATGAGGAAGGATGTCACACTGACAGCCTGACGAGCATACTAATGGATGAGTGCTCACTGCTCATCGCGTCCGTCCGCTGGCCTTGCTTGTAGGTGATGTACGCCAGCCGCTCGTGCTCATCACGTCCACCCGCTGGACCCGTGCACTCGCGCCACATGTCGGCCCAGACCAGAGACCAGTAGCTACCCTGCCGGCAGCGCATGCTTGCGCCGCACGCTGCCTACACCTGTTGTCCATGCACGCCTGCCATATGTGGCAGTCGGCAACTTATGCTCACCGCGTTCACCTACAGGCCCGGGCATGTGCGCGTGTGCAGGCACTCATGAAGGTGGCCTGGCCGTGGCTGACCGGTGAGCAACAGCATGCCCGCGTCCACCCATCCGGCCACCGGCCGCTTTTGGTCGTCTCATGGCATACGGTAGTCATGTCGCAGAAGCAGGGCTCCGCGCTCACACGCACAAAGGCAGGCAGCAGGCTCTAAGCTCCAGGCTCCACGCCGTGTCCTATTTGCATTGCACGCTCTGCATGCCGAGTAAGCGTGTGAAAAAAAATATAGGAAGATTTATACAAAATACAAACATAAACAAACAGGTATGAACTTCATGTGAATCACTTAAAAAATTAGGGACCAAATATGCAGTTTGAATTCCATAAAAGTTTAATTTTTTCTCTTGTTGTAACGCACGGGCATGTTTTGCTAGTAATAATCAAACACGTGAAAAAAATGAAAAAGTGGATGGCGTAATACGTACGCGAGAGATATTATTTATCGAACGCGTGGCTTCTATTTCATCTGCAGAGCATTACTGACTACTGAAACTGATACTAATATCAAGGACGCGAGAGAGATTATCAAGGCAGCGACGACGAAGCAGCAGCTAGCGCAGGTTGAGACTGGGAGTGCCATGTGGCTGTTCGAGGTCAGGTGAAGAATGTATTTGTGCTTTTTGGACCAAACATATGCTCCCAGTCCCCGTTGCATATATTTGTTCTCAGTCCTTTGAAAAGGAGGACTGCAATAAAATTGTTCGGTTTCTCACATGGACGCCCAAGGACGCTACAAACAAGCGTTCACAGGCCATTCGCATTCATAGCAATCACCAATTCACAGCTATTGGCCGTGCAGCGTGAGGTTACGATCCAAGATGTCAAAACGGCCATGACGTGCCTAGCATGTTCACTTACTTGCTCACCAATACGACTCTGTCGCTGGTCACCAACACGACTCTGTCGCTGGTCACCAACGCTTCCCAATTAACTGGAGCGACGTACGCACCGCGTGCCGGCCGGCGGGTACGTACTGTTTACGTGCTCCATCGACCATGGGTCATGGCACGCACATGGTTGGTGCAACCCACCCTCTCCCGGCCGCCCTCCCATCACGCACAAACCATGCATGCGCCGTGCGAGGTTTATGAGCTACCCTGACAGATGAAGCACGCACACCACATCGATCGGTGAGGAACTGTACCGTTAGCGACTTCAAATTTCAAACGCTGGCCACAGAAGGCACCTGCGTGCATGGAAGCCTGACATCATATTTGTGGTTTTCTGAAGCTATTTTGTGTAAATATAACGATACCGCCTGCAGATCGATGTAACAGTTTTGGGTATATGATGATAGTGATTTCTCACTCGAAATGAATCTGAATCTTTTCGCCGGCCGGCACAAATTTTTTGTACAGTGGTAACAGCAACGAAAAGCAATGAAAAGTTCGGCGTCATAGTTGCAATACAGCTCGTTGGGTTAGGGGGAAAAAAGGCAGAATCACGGAATGGAATGATCAAATCAGTACTGAGACTCCACCAGAAACCTCCATCGCATCGCTCACACTTTTTATTCCTCACGAGCTAGTCTCATGGACGCCGGCCAGTACCTGTCCCTCCCAGCCGGCCGGCCACAGTGTCACACTGTCACTACTCACTACCCGCCGTCCCGCCCCTTGGCCCCCTATATAAACGCATGCACCCGAGCACCATCTCACCATCCAAGCTCACCGCCTTCTCTTCCTCATCAAATATACACATCTCCTGACAAAGAAGCAGCAGCCAGCTGCTGGGCGGCTCCAACATGGGGACTCTGGTTCCTCAGCAAGCGGCGGTTCTTTTGGCTGCGCTCTTGGCCGTCAGCTTCGGCGCGACAGCTTGGAAGAAGGCAGAGGCGGCAGCGCCGCCGCCGGTCGTGGTTGGCTGCATCAAGTGCTTGGACTGCTCCCCCAACGATGTCAATGCCTTCAAAGGTAGTACATGCAAATCGCCTGACTGCACACTTGCACTTCTGGTTTAGCTCTGTTTGCGGTCATGAAAATTTGGCCCGACTAGAGCTACCAACTGCCTTTCTAAGTAGGAAACTTTATATGGTACTAGCTGGTAACGAAATAAAAGCTGTGAAGAGTTTTGAGACAAATTTCTGGAACAGCACTATGTCCCAAAAAAAAATCTTTGTTCAGTAACTCGAATGATCAGATCTAGTTAAATCCTAAGGTGCAACATAAGTGGTAGCTTGTGATCTTTCTTCAACAAAAAAGATTTTTTTAACCCGATATAAACTAGACAGCACACACTATTTGTTTTGCGAACCACACACAATTTTTCCGAATGACATGCCTACTCTCTTTTTTTTCTTGAAATGGCACACTTTGCTTTTCATTCACATTTTGAGAAGTTTTGCGAATTTCTGTCCCTCTATGAAACAACGTACGAGTAATACACATGATCATGGATTGGGCCACGTGCCTGCCTGAATCAGGCCTGATTATGCTTAGCTCAACTTTTGCGGCCCATGGCTTCTGGCCGCAAGCACTAAAAAAACTTTTGTTCCCTCTGTGCTCTGCAGACCTGAAGGTAGCAATCAAGTGCAAATCCGGCGCCGCCGCCGACGAGAGCTACGAGACGAAGGCGCTTGGCCCCCTGGACGACACCGGCGTCTTCCGTATCCCACTCGCCGCTGAACTCCTGCGCGACGACGGGAGCATGGACCGTGACTGCTTCGCGCAGCTCCACAGCTCGCCCGGCACGTCGTGCGTCGGTCAGGCGCCGCCCAGGATAGCGCCCACCAGCAGCCAATTAGACGGCGGCGACAGCAGCAGCACGACCTACCTCGCGGCCGCGATCGACGGCACGGTGTTCGCCCCCGTCGCGTGCGCCTGCGGCAAAAAGAAGAAGCACTACATGTTCGGCCCGCCGCCCCCGCCGCCGAGGCCGACGCCGACACCAACCCCGAACCCCCCGACGCCGGCGTACGGGCCACCGACGCCGACGCCGACGCCCGTGCCGGAGCCCAGGCCTCCGGCGCCCGAGGAGCCCGAGCCGTTCTTCAAGAAGAAGCCCAAGATGAAGTTCATGCACAAGAAGAAGCCGTGCCCGCCGCTCGTCGACGACGACGACACGACCCGGCCTGCTGCGGCAGGCGGGCAGGGGCAGGAGAAGCTCCCCAAGAAATTGAACTAGGGTGGCGCGTGCGGTCATGCATTCAGATTCAGGACAGCAACAAAGCGATCGGATGTTGGGAGTGTCAGTGATGTTCGTTTCGGTGATGATGTTGTTGTGTTGTCAGTGATTGTTTGTTCAGTTCGTTCCTCCGTGTGTCGCGATGGCACTGGTGTTTCAGTCCGTTGCTTGATTTGAGAAATAAAGATAGTGATTTCTAGAGCAAAATCTCTCCCTTTGAGCATCAGCGATGTCTGATTTTCGGACTATGTTTTCTATTGGCTTTCAACTCATTTTGCATTGCATCGAACGACTCACTGGTCTTAAGATTAACTACCATAAAAGTGAGATGTTTGTTTTTGAGGCTCACAACAAGAGAAAGAAAATTTGGCAAATATATTGAATTGCTCTTTGGGTTCCCTTCCTCTGAAGTATCTAGGTATACCTATCTGTGACAAGCATCTGGGCATGGGGGCCTTCTCGCCAATCATTCAGAAAATGATGAACAGGCTAGATCCTTGGAAAAGCAGAGGGGGGGGGAGATCTTGACCAATTCCTATCTTAGGCCAGTCTCAATGGGGTTTCATCAGAGTTTCATGGGCATTAATTATGCTGATGTGGCACCATATTAATGAAGAGAGAGATGATAAGAGTTTCATGGGAACAAAGAGAGTTTCATGGGGATAAAACTCTTCTACACCGTTTTCAAAATCTAGATGTGTTGAAAACAGTAACATGAAATCCCCACTGAGACTGGCCTTAGTAGCATTCCTATCTACTGCATGGGTTTTTATTGGCTAACTAATGGAGTGCACAAGAAGATGGACAGTGTTAGGGGGACAGACCTTGACCAATTCCTACCTTAGTAGCATTCCTATCTACTGCATGGGTTTTTATTGGCTAACTAATGGAGTGCACAAGAAGATGGATAGTGTTAAGGCTAACTTTCTGTGGCAAGGTGTTGATAACAAATTTAGATACCATATGGTCAACCTAAAGATCAAGGGGGTTTGGGCATCATCAACACTAGGATAATGATCAACACTAGGATAATGAATGACTGTCTTTTGGTAAATTGGATATATAAAATACATCAAGAGCCTGAGGAATTATGGTTCAAATTGATCAAAGCTAAATATTTGAATGAGTGTAATTTTTTCTCGGCTCCTAGGAAAGGTAGTTCCCAATTTTAGAAAGATCTACCTAAAGTGAAACAATTGTTCAAACGAGGTGCCCTTTTCAAAGTTAAAGATGGGCTGTCCTAGGAAAGTAGTTCCCAATTTTAGAAAGATCTACATAAAGTGAAACAATTGTTCAAACGAGGTGCCCTTTTCAAAGTTAAAGATAGGCTGAATTGTAGGTTTTGGCAGGATTGCTGGGTTTGAAGTGTTCCTCTGAAGATTGCTTATGCTGATTTTTTTCCTTTTTGTCAGAGATCCTGATAATGTGGTTGCTGACCACTGGGTGGATGGAGAGTGGTCAGCTGACTTTAGAAGGCCTCTCTCGGTCAGGGAGTATGAGAGATGGTCCAAGCTCAAGGGGGAGCTAGCGGGTTTGGTTTTAGATGAGGAGGGTCCTGATATGGTTAAATAGGGTTTGGAAAAGAATGGGCTCTTCTCTATCAAATCTTTGTATAGATTCATTACTGATGGTGGTGCTGCTAGCAGGTTGGATGGCTATCTATGGAAATGTAAAATCCCCTTGAAGATTAAGTTTTTCCTTTGGCAAATTTTCAACAATAAATTGCAATGTGCCCAAAGTCTTTGTAAGAGAGGTTGGTAAGGGGGCGATACATGCTGTCTGTGTGGGTGCAATGAGTCAGTAAATCATATTCTTTTTGACTGCATAGTTGCTAAGATGATTTGGGGCTTTCTAAGAGAGATTTTTAAATGGCACGATCATCCTACTTCTGTGAAGAAGTCTGAAATGTGGCTGATGGGTAAGGAGCCCCTTCCTGTGAACTTAATTCTCTATACTTTTGCAGGTTTTGCTTGGGCCATATGGAACAATAGAAACAAGATGGCTATTGAGCACAAATATCCAAAGACCCCATCTGATTTCATCTATGTTGCATTATCATATCTGCAGAAATGAAGGGTGTTTCTCAAGAAAGATGATCACCAGCCGATCGTGCAAGTGAAGGATGAAATTCTATGTTGGATGAAGGAGTTCAAGCCTAGCTCTGTGACATCTTCGGACGTCTATGAAATTTAGCTCAGTCTAGACTTTCGTTCTGTTTTGTTTTTGTTGTTTTTCTGAGAAACTAGCTTCCCCAGTCTTGTATCAAACTTTGCTTTCTTAAAAGCTGAGGTAAAACTCATTTAAAAAAAAGGAAAATGGAGATACATGTTGAGTACTGACGTGCCGTGTTAATTCGTTTGGGCTGATCTGGCTGGCTGAAAGTACTGCTGGCTAGTTTTTTGTGAGAGAAAAACACTGCTGACTGGCTAGCTGATTTGACTGATAATCTCAGACGAACATGCTATCGGGCCTTCGGCTACTGAACGAGCTCCAACTCTGAAATTAACTTTTCATTAATCATCACTTACCTCTGCTTGAGTCGACAGCGCACGATTAGTTGAACACTATATGCACCGGATCCAGATCGTCCGATCGTGCAGAGGTCGGTATAAAATGGGTACGATCTCCACTACCCGTCATGCGGTCCTGCCTGCGTGGACAATTAACCGCGAGTACGAGAATAGCTGGATGAGTAGACTTGAAGGAAACGCTGATCACATTGCAAGGTGCCATATTATTAACTGGCGATCTACAAAGGCGGCGCTCAATTTAGCTGGCCATGGTTGCCTTCACTAGTTTCACACTTTCACTTAACTTCAGCCTATCGAGCTAGCTGCGTCATCAGACCTCGGCACCTATTTATAGACGCCTGCGTTCCACTCCTTGCTCCCCACCCATCCACATCTTCTCCTTCCTCAACAACTCCGAACAAGTGGTAGAGATATGGAGATCCAAGCACGACAGCTACTGGTGGCCGTTTTCGGCATTGTGATAGCGATAGGTTTCGCCAATACCGTGCAAGGAGAGACAGCAACGCCGGTTGTTATCGGCTTGGCCAAGTGCTCGGACTGCGCCAGGAGGAACATGAACGCTGAGGCAGCTTTCAAAGGTAGTTTACACTTTACACAAGCTCAACCCTGTCAATTGTCATGATGTATGTATAGTCAATGATTTGTCTCTCGTTTACTTTCCCCAGGTCTTCAGGTGGCCGTCAAGTGCAAGAACAGCAAGGGCGAGTACGAGAGCACGGGCGTGGGACAGGTGGACAAGTCCGGCGCCTTCAGCGTCCCGCTGGCCGCCGACGTCGTTGGCGAGGACGGGGAGCTCAAGGCGGAATGCTTCGCGCAGCTCCACAGCGCGTCGAGTGCGCCGTGCCCCGGGCAGGAGCCGTCCAAGATCGTCGCCGCGCCACCCGGCGGCCACGACGGCACCGAGAAGACGTTCGTTGCGCTCGGCGGCAAGGTCTACCGCTCGTCGCCCGAGTGCGCTTCGGCTTTCCTTTGCCACCCTTTCTTCCACAGCATTATCCACCATCACCATCACGTAGGAATCCACACGCCTGTGGTTATTCCTCACCTGCCTGATCACGGCCACGGCCATTCCGTGCCGCCTGTCACCAATAAGCCACCGGCGGTAGGCGTTCCTGAGCACAAACCGGCGCCGGCGCCGGCGCCCGTGCCGGAGCACAAGCCTCCGTCGACGCCGGTGCCCGTGCCGGAGCACAAGCCCACCCCGCCATCGACGACGCCGGTGTATTCGCCGCCGAAGCCAACCCCCATCTACCACCCGCCGGCGCAGCGCGACATTGTCACTGGCCCGTAGCTCTTCAAGAAGATGCTCCCGTTCTTCAAGTTGTTGCCTTTCTTTCCTCCTGCTACGATGGAGACTAAGCGCTAGACTGTTTGGTCAGTGTTTTCTTGGTTTTTGCAGGTTATGCAGATTCCTCAGAATAAGGCTGTGACGTTGATTAGTTCAGCATGAAGGTTGGGTCAGTTTAAGAGTGCGTGTGTGTTCTATCTATTGGGAATAGTTGAACCTTGTGCAATTTGCCGTGAACTGTTATTATTTAGTATAATTCTGTGCAAGAAGTTGGGAATATTAAATTATGATTGCCATCAACAGAAGCATGTTATTTTCCCCATTGAACCTCGTATATTCAACCCAATTACCCAGAAGTCTGAAATGGTTGAGGTGGGCAATGTGTTATTCTTCAACACTTATGTTAGCAACGACAACATCTGGTAGGCTGGACAGTTCGGAAAAACTGGGGTATCCAGTTTCTGAAATCAGATGATCCGATTTTGAGATGTGTTGGTTTGATCTCCCTACCAGGCTGGCCCAACGGCCACTTGGGCCTTGACCTTGCGCTCTGATCGGGGGCACCCAGCCCATCCATGGTTGGCGGCCCCCCGTCACACTGCGCAATAAATAGAGGTGGGGTCGGCGGCTCTCAGTACGAGATTCACCGTGAGCCGCAATCCCCACCGAAAAATCCTAACTCCCGATCACAAAGAGGGGCGCAGCTAGCGACGGGAAGTACCGCCGCCACTGCACTGCGCCACCACGGTCTTCACGGCCGGTTGCCACTGCACTACCTTCTTCTCCGACCGACGCTACCCGTGTGCAGATCTTCACCACCGAACCTGATGGCGGGATCCGGCTCCTCTTCCTCCGCACCCCCACTGGTCTGCACACCTAGCCTACCTCTCTCTCTCCTATCTCTCTCGTAGATCATGTACTAGGTGATGATTACCTAAGTGGTGTACCCGACTAGATCTATGAACATGTGATCCTAAAGACCTAACAATGGTACCAGAGCCAGCTAGTTGTAGATCTAGATCGGGTAGAAAAGATAACAAGAAAGAGATTCAAATTTGATTCGGATCAAGATCCCTAACCCTAACCCTAACCCTAAGAGAAATGGGACGGTTAAGAAGGGGTTTTCCTACCTAAGGGCCCGGTCGTCCTGTTACTATGGCCGGCAATCTCCATGACCGACGCGCAGGAAGAACCGAACCACGGGTCGAGGTCTCATCGCCGCGCGCCTGGCTTTGGGCATCGGCAAAGGGCACCACTGCCCAGTGTAAGGTCCAAATGGCTAGAGGGGGTGAATAGTCTATTTAGAAATCTACAAGCTTCACTAATCAACAATTGTTAGTATAAAAGATGGCGATGCTAATTCTAGCACTAGCTCAACTATACTAAGCAAGCCACCTACACAATTCTAGTGAATAAGACTATGATCTCTAATTCACACCAACAAAGCTAAGTTACTAAGCTACTTACTCCTATGTGATACAAACTACGCTAAGCACACTAGACAAGATAAAGTGCAAGAATGAAAAAAGGGAAGTGAATTGATTCTTATACCAATGGTGTAGAGATAAGATGTATCCAAAGAATCAATCACACACAATCATAAAGAGAATACTCGGCAAGAGATGACATAAGATTTTTTACCGAGGTCACTGCTTCCCGGCAAGCTACTCCTCGTTATGGCGATGCACCCACTTGATGGATCGCGAGCTAATCAACTATCAAGAGTTGAACCCTCAGCGGGTGCCGCACATCCACTCACAAGATGGGGATCCTCCAAGCCACGAGCTCCACTAGAGTAGTCAATTCGTGAACTCCCGCGGGGAAGGCTCAAGAACACCTCACAATCGCTTGGTGAGGTCCGAAACAATCTCCAATCATGCGCTCAATACCACCACTGCTCCAAGCCTTCTAGGGTGTCGGGAAACACCCAAGAGTAACAAGCAATCCGTAGCAAACTCAAGAATCAAGTGCCACTAGATGCAACTCTCAATGTAATGTACTTGAATCTCACTCAATCTCTCTAGAGTATGCAACCAAGCAAGGAGATGAGTGGAAGGGAAGTTCTCTAGCTCAAAGTATGTCTCAAGTGTTTAAAGAGTCAAGAGAGAACCCTCAAAGTCGACCACCATCTATTTATAGCGAAGGGGTAAGTAACTAGCCGTTACAAGATAACGTAGTGAAAAACATGATGACCGGACGCACCGGTCAGAGTGACCGGACGCATCCGGTCACTACAGGACAAACAACAGCAGTGCACGTCAGAGAGAGCCGTTGCCGTGATCGGACGCGCTACACCGTTTGACCAGACAACACGCACTGGTCACAGGGTGCATGACCGGATGCTCCGGATCCGCGAGGGACCGGACGCGCCGGTCCGTGACCTTCACGTGTGCGTTTCTGCCTGCGGTTTGAACTAACCGGACGCGCAGGTCCACCCTGGACCGTGTCCGGTCCAGCGTCCGATTGGAGTTTTTCAGAGATAAACACTTCGGACTTTCGCCACCTTTTCTCGCCTCCGGCGCAATAGAAAATAGGCATTTTATATCCACTAAAAGCGTTGAATCCTGTCTTGCAAGCTCGGCAGGAGGGAGAGGGGAACCCAAACCCCTTTCTACCGCTCAAACACCATCGCCTTCGCAAATGTGCTAACACCACCATGTGTATATCATCATGCGCATATGTGTTAGCATTTTCACAATCATTTTTCAAGGCGTTATGTTAGCCCTCTGCTAGATCCTAATGCATATGCTCAAGATGATGACCTAGTAGCACTTGATTCACGAGCTAACCGTGATTGCCCCTCTTGATAGTCAGCTATCAATCCTAAACCCGGTCAATCACTTCTCTACTCATCTTAGACCGGCAAAAGCAAACCCTATGATTATACTTTACCTTGATCACTTTGTTCCATGTCCATCTCCTCATGCTTGATCACCATGATCATTATTTTATGTGCATCTCCACCTCTTGTGATCTTGTGGCCATCACTTCATACCACATGCTCCTTTATCACGTGTGTTGCTTATGCCTAACTCATTTCACTTGATATAATAGCATTAGCGACTTGGTGTCATCAATTACCAAAACCAAACTTGGGCTTTCACCTAGTCCGCTCGACGGCGGCACGCTCTGCCTAGGGCGATCGCGAGCGCTGGGCCGCGGGTTGCGAGCTGGGCCTTCGGGATGAAATGAAGAAAAGTTTGGGAATTTGTCTTTTATTTTTTCAGAAGCAATCATGATGTTTTTCATTAAGATTTGATGCTAAAAGTTACTTATTTTTTAACCAACGTCGAAATCTGAGCAAACAACAATTAAGTACTTCTAGATAATGTTGATTTAAGCATGGTTTTAATGTTTTCCGCTACGTATTTAAAGTTGTTATTTCATTATTAAATTCGAATCAATGGAAAATTTTAATTTCAAAAAATAGATAAATTTACAGCTTATTATAATATTGTTATTATTCTGACCAACGTTGATTAATGGCAATATTATGATGTTAATTATGAATTTTGTCTTGCATTAATTCTATTTCTGCCCAACAGTGATGTAGAATTATTGTAAATAACAGTTGTACGTTTTCATTTTGACCAACGTTGAAACTAAGGCATGCAATTGTTGTAATTATGTTATCACTTTACATGAATTGTGGTTTCAGGTGGATACTCCTTGATGGGTTGCATTAAAAATGTTCCTACCCTCAAAGGAGACAACTACATTGAATGGAAAAGAAAGCTTGACCTGACCTTTATTCTGGGCGAGGTGGACTGGGTAGTCACCGCACCGTGCCCCACTGAACCTGAGGCACCGGTGAGGGGGGCTGATGAGGCTAATGCTGCATGGCAGACTAGAGAGCGGGACTTTGCTTCTGTAAAGATGGCTTATGACCTTGATAAGGCAAAGTGGGTCACGACCAATCAGAAATGTTTGGCTGTGATAAAGAACATAATTGAGCCTGCATTGGTGGGCTCAATTCCAGACTGTGACAAGGTCATAGAATGCCTTGAGCGGATAAAGAGTCAGTTCACTGACTCTTCAAAGACTTATGCCACCCAGCTGATAAAGCAGCCGATTACAAAGAAGTACATTGATGGTGTGAAAGCCCAAGTTTGGTTTTGGTAATTAATGATACCAAGTTGCTAATGCCATGTGTTAAGTGTTTTGAGTTAGGCACAAGCAACACACGTAATGAAGGAGCATGTGGCATGGAGTGATGACCACAAGATCACAAGTGGTGGTGATGCACATAATATGGTGTACGTGATGATCAAGTGGAAGAGAAGGAACTAAGAGCGCAAGGCAAAGGTATAACCATAGGGTTTTCCTTTTGCCGGTCTAAGATGAGTAGAGAAGTGATTGACCGGATTTAGGATACATAGCCGACTATCAAGAGGGGCAATCACGGTTAGCTCGGAAATCAAGTGCCACTAGATCAATGTCTTGAGCATATGCATTAGGATCTAGTAAAGAGCTAACATAACGCCTTGGAAAATGATTGTGAAATGCTAACACACATGCACAGGGTGGTGTACACTTGGTGATGTTAGCACATTTGCGAAGGCGGTGGAGTTCAAGCGGTAGAGAGGGGTTTGGGTTCCTCTCTCCCTCCCGCCGAGCTTTGCGAGCGCGGGATTCAGGCGTTTTTGTGAAGTTGAAATGCCTATTTTCCACTACGCCGGAAGTCGGAAAAGCAACGGAGACGAACGGAGGTCACAGAGGTGACCGGACGCTGCACCGGACGCGGTCATGGTATGACCGGACGCGTCCGGTCAGTACAGCACAGGCGCGGGTGCTAGGGTTTGCAACCGGCGCGTCCGGTCACTAACGACCGGACGCGTCCGGTCATCTAGGGAGCTTACTGGACTCTAACTGGACGCTGGCACTGTGGCGTCCGGTCAGTTCAACAGCGCGTCCGGTCAGTTCTCCTGAGCGAACCAGAGCGCGCGACCGGCGCGTCCGGTCCCTCACGTAGCCGGAGCGTCCGGTCAGGCGTCCAGAGGGGCAGAGCGAAGCGGAGTGACGATCGGACGCGCGGCGCGTCCGATCATGTGCGATTGGACGCGTCCGGTCTCAACGGGAGCATACTGGAACGCGACCGGACGCGGGCACTATCGCGTCCGGTCAATCGGTTCAGCGCGTCCGGTCAGGGCAACGGCTAGTTCTGACGCGCACTGTTCACGTTTGTCGTGTAGTGACCGGACGCGTCCGGTCACCCTGACCGGAGCGTCCGGTCAGCGCGTTTTTCGCTGCGTCGTCTGTAACGGCTAGCTGCGTACCCCTTCGCTATAAATAGAGGTTGGCCGGGGTTTGAGGGCAACTCTTGCACATTTTAAGATATAGAGACATACTTTGAGCTAGAGAACAACCCCTCCACTCATCTCTTTGCATAGTTGCACATCTTGAGTGAGATTGAGTGAGATTCAAGTGCATTGCTTGAGAGTTGCATTCTAGAGGCACTTGATCTTCGAGTTGCTGTGGATTTCTTGTTACTCTTTCGTGTTTCCCGACATGGTAGACGGCTTGGAGCAGCGGAGGTGATTGAGCTCGCAATTGGAGATTGTTGGAGCCTTCACCGAGTGTTGTAAGGGGTTCTTGATCCTTCCCCGCGGGAGTTCGTGAATTGGATACTCTAGTGGAGCTCGTGGCTTGGAGGATCCCCATCTTGTGTGCGGTTGTGCGGCGCCCGCCGAGGGCTTGACTCTTAATAGTCGATTAGCTCGCGAACCGACAAGTGGGTGTATCGCCACAACGGGGAGTAGCTTGCTGGGAAGCAAGTGAACCTCGAGATAAATTCTTGTGTCATTCTCTTCCCGAGGATTTCTCTTGTGTGATTGATTGATTGGTACATCTCATCTCTACACGGTGGTATAATCAATCAAAGCTCTTCTCTCGTATTACTTCTTGTTTCTAGCTTATAGTTGTTGTTGTGTTTAGTGAATAGCTTTGTTATAAACTTGTGTAGGTGGCTTGCTTAATTAGTTAGAGCTAGTGCATTTGCTTCGCCACCTTTCGTACTAACATGTGGTTAAGTAATTCTTGTAGAAATTCTTAATTAGGCTATTCACCCCCCCTCTAGCCTTTTTGGACCTTACAAGTGGTATCGGAGCCGAGGCACCGTTTATTTGAGGCTTAACAACCTACGGTGAAAAAGAAATGGCTCAATTAAGCTTGCACATCAACAACACCAAGAAGGCACCTAACTTTGATGGCACAAATTATGCATATTGGAAGGTTAAGATGACCGCACACCTAAAGTCAATCAATAGAGAAGTGTGGAAGGTCACCGAAACAAAATTTGAGGTTGCTAATCCGGAAGCACCTACACCGGTAGAGGAGAAGAAGCTCCAATGCAATGATATTGCCATTAGTGCTCTTCATGAGGCACTAGATGACAAGACATTTGAGCAAGTAAAGAACATAGAGATTGCTCATGATGCTTGGGCCAAGCTAGAAGAAACATTTGAGGGCACCGAAGGTACAAAGACCGCTAAAGCATATATCTTGCAAGAAAAATTTTCAAGCTTCAAGATGCAAGATGATGAGAGTGTACCGGAGATGTTTCATAGGTTGCAAGTCATTGTCAATGAGCTCAAGGCACTTGGTGAGGAGGTCAAGGACAATCAATTCTCTATGAAGTTCTTGAGAAGTCTACCCAAGAGATTTGATACATTGATCACCGTGCTAGTGAGGACTACATTGAAGGATTCAACTCCTCAACAAATATTTCAAGAAGTGATGACTGATGATTCATATAGAGAATATGATGAGAAGGATGAGTTGGTCAAGAAGAAGAAGAAGGAAAATGAGAAGAAAGATGATGAAAAGAAGAAGAGTGTGGCATTCAAAGCCACCACATCCAAGAGCAAATCCAAGATTGAATCATCAAGTGATGAAGACTCAAGCTCTTGTGATAGTGATGACATTGATGAGAAGATGGCTCTCTTTGTCAAGCAATTTGGCAAATTCATGAAGAAGAAAGGCTATCGTGCAAGAAGGAGGAAGAACTCATCCAAGAAGAGTGAGCATACCATGAGATGCTTTAGATGCCATAGCAAGGACCATCTCATTGCAAAGTGTCCTTATGATAGTGATGATGAAGATGCTATCAAGAAAGAGAAAAAGAAGCAAGAAAAGAAAAAGAGCTCTTATAAGAAGAAGAATGATTCTCATGTTGCTACATGGGATAGTGATGATTCCTCAAGTGATGATGAGGATGACTACAAGAGCAAGAAGAAGGGACATGCTAGCATTGCCATCCAAGAGAAGGTCTCCCTCTTCGACACTCCATCGTGCTTCATGGCTAAGGCCGCTAAGGTATCATCCGACGATGAGAGTGATCATGATAATGCTAGTGATAGTGATAGTGATGAAGAAGAATTCACTAAAGATGAACTAATCACTATGCTAGAAGATTGCACTCAACATTTTAAAGAATCTAGAAAGGAGTGCAAGGGATTGCTTAAGGAAAAAAGAAACCTTATGCAAGAACTTGATGAGCTTAGGGCATCTTATGAGAGTCTAAAGGTAGACCATAAGAAGCTTCAAAAGTCTCACACTAAGCTTGAAGAAGCTCATTCCTCTCTAGTTGAAAAATGTGAAAACATGCCAACTAATGTTGAGAAAGCTAAAACTTGTAACATAGGCATATCATGTGATATAATTGATGAAACTTTTCATAAGCCTATTATTGTTGCTCCTTCTAACCCTTCATGTAGCTCATCTACATCATCCTCATCTAGTAGTGATGGTTTCACTTGTGACTCCACACTTATAGTTGAGAATAAAAATCTCAAGAAGGAGGTAAAAGAGCTCAATCACACATTAGCTAAGGCTTATGGTGGTGAGGACCGCTTGCTTATGTGCTTGGGTAGCCAAAGAGCTTCTCTCTACAAAGAGGGATTGGGCTATAACCCCAAGAAAGGCAAGGCTGCTTTTGCTCCTCACAAGACTCGTTTTGTGAAGAACAATGGTAGCTATTGCAAAAGTTGCAAGCAAGTTGGTCACATAGAGCAACATTGTATGAACAAGAAATCCAATGCAAATGTATCCTCAATCAAGTTTAATTCTTTCTATATGCTTACCAAGGGTACAAATGGTGTTCATGCTAAGTTTATTGGTACACCATGGATGGGCTCAAAGAAGAAAGCCATTTGGGTACCAAAGAGCTTAGCCTCTAACCTTGGAGGACCCAAACAAGTTTGGGTACCTAAAAAGAATTGATCTTATCTTGTAGGTCAATTACAAAGCCGGAGGAAGGCATTGGGTGCTTGATAGTGGGTGCACTCAACATATGACCGGAGACTCTTGTATGTTCAATTCAATTGATACAAGTCAAAATGGTGGTTTTAATGCTATCACTTTTGGCAACAACAAGAAAGGCAAGGTCAAGGGGCTTGGTAAAATTGCTATCTCAAATGACATGGGCATATCTAATGTGTTGCTAGTTGAGAGCTTAGATTTCAATCTTTTATCGGTGGCACAACTTTGTGATCTTGGCTTCAAGTGCATATTTGGTAGTGATGATGTAGAAGTCATAAGTGTTGATGGATCAAACTTGATATTCAAAGGATTTAGACATGGTAGCTTATACTTGGTTGACTTCAATGATAGTGAGACACAATTGACATCATGCTTGCTTAGTAAATCTAGTATGGGTTGGTTATGGCATAGAAGGCTTGGTCATGTTGGAATGAAACAATTAAACAAACTTTTGAGGCATGACTTAGTTAGAGGATTGAAGGATGTCACCTTTGAGAAGGATAAACTATGTAGTGCTTGTCAAGCCGGCAAACAAGTTGGAAATTCACATCCTAGTAAAAGTGAAATGAGCACATCAAAAGCATTTGAGCTATTGCACATGGACTTGTTTGGGCCAACAACATACACTAGCTTTGGTGGCAACAAGTATGGTTTTGTGATTGTGGATGACTACACTAGATATACTTGGGTGCTCTTTCTTTATGACAAGAGTGATGTTTATGATCTATTCAAGTCTTTTGTCAAGAGAGTGCAAAATGAGTTTGAAATCACCATCAAGAAGATTAGAAGTGACAATGGTAGTGAGTTCAAGAACACAAGAATTGAAGATTTGTGTGATGATTTTGGTATTGGACATCAATTCTCACCAACATACACTCCTCAATCAAATGGTGTAGTTGAAAGGAAAAATAGAACCTTGATTGATATGGCTAGATCAATGCTTAGTGAATACAATGTTAGTCATTCATTTTGGAGTGAAGCTATCAACACGGCTTGCTATTGTAGTAACCGTCTCTATTGCCATAGGAAGCTTGGAAAGACACCATATGAACTATTGAATGGAAGAAAGCCCAACATTGCATACTTTAGAGTGTTTGGTTGCAAATGCTATATTCTCAAGAAAGGCACTAGGTTGAGCAAGTTTGAAAAGAAATGTGATGAAGGGTTCTTACTTGGTTATTCTACCACAAGCAAATCATATAGAGTTTGGAATCTCACAAATGGCACCTTGGAAGAAGTTCATGATGTTGAGTTTGATGAAACCCAAGGGTCTCAAAATGAAGCTCAAAACCTTGATGATGTGAGAGGAGATCAATTGTCAAATGCAATGAAGAACATGGACATTGGTGATATAAGGCCGATGCAAGTTGATGATGATGATATTCATGTGATCAACCAAAGTGTGCAAATTGATATAAATCAAGCAAGCTCTAGTGGTTCTCATGATGAAGCTCAAGTTCAAGGTCAAACAAGTGGAAGCAATCAACTCCCAATACTCCAACCTACTAGTATTGCAAGAGATCATCCATTGGACCAAATCATTGGTGGAATTCAAAGTGGTGTTCAAACTAGATCAAGATTAGCATCATTTTGTGAGCATTACTCATTTGTCTCATTAGAAGAACCAAAGAAAATAGAAGATGCATTGAAAGATTCCGAGTGGGTAAATGCCATGCATGAAGAACTAAACAACTTTGCTAGAAATCAAGTTTGGAAACTTGTTGAGAGGCCAAAGAACTACAATGTGATTGGCACTAAGTGGGTCTTTAGAAACAAGCAAGATCAAGATGGCATGGTTGTGAGGAACAAAGCAAGATTAGTAGCACAAGGATACACTCAAGTTGAGGGTCTTGACTTTGGAGAGACATATGCACCGGTTGCAAGATTGGAAGCAATTAGAATCTTATTAGCATATGCTTGTGCACACAACATCAAGCTCTATCAAATGGATGTCAAGAGTGCATTTCTCAATGGCTACATCAATGAAGAAGTTTATGTTGAGCAACCTCCCGGTTTTGAAGATGATAAGAAGCCCAACCATATTTACAAGCTAAAGAAGGCATTGTATGGTTTGAAGCAAGCACCTAGAGCATGGTATGAGAGGTTGATGGACTTTCTTCTCTCTAAAGGGTTCAAGATGGGAAAGGTTGACACCACTCTCTTCACCAAGAAGCTTGGAAATGACTTGTTTGTGTTGCAAATTTATGTGGATGACATTATCTTTGGATCAACTAACCAAGACTTTTGTGAAGAGTTTGGAAATATGATGGCTAATGAGTTTGAGATGTCTATGATTGGAGAGCTTAGTTACTTCCTTGGACTTCAAATCAAGCAAATGAAGAATGGCACTTTTGTAAGTCAAGACAAGTACATCAAGGACATGATCAAGAAGTTTGGATTGCAAGATGTTAAGCCAATGAGTACACCAATGGGTACTAATGATCAATTGAGTGTTGATGCTAGTGGCAACATGGTAGATCAAAAGCAATACCGGTCTATGATTGGGAGTTTGCTCTATGTCACCGCCTCTAGGCCGGATGTGATGTTTAGTGTGTGCAAGTGTGCAAAATATCAAGCTTCACCTAGAGAAAGTCACTTGAAAGCAACCAAGAGAATATTGAGATATCTCAAGGGCACTCATGATGTTGGATTATGGTTTCCAAAGGGGTCTAATTTTGAGTTGATTGGATATTCGGACTCCGACTATGGAGGATGCAAGATTGATAGAATGAGCACAAGTGGCACTTGTCAATTGCTTTGAAGGTCTCTTGTTTCATGGTCATCAAAGAAACAAAATAGTGTTGCACTATCTACTACCGAGGCCGAATACATTAGTGCCGGTAGTTGTTGTGCACAATTGCTTTGGATGAAAGCCACCTTGAATGACTTTGGAATCAAATACAAGAATGTGCCTTTATTTTGTGACAATGAAAGTGCTATCAAGATGACTCAAAATCCGGTACAACATTCAAGAACCAAGCACATTGACATAAGGCATCACTTCATAAGAGACCATCAACAAAAGGGTGATATTAGCATTGAGAGCATTGGCACCGAAGATCAACTAGCCGACATTTTTACAAAGCCACTTGATGAAAAGAGATTTTACAAGTTGAAGAATGAATTGAACATACTTGACTTCTCCAACTTGAAATGAGTGCACCCCCACATTCTTATATGATATGCATCTCCTCCAACATAGCAAGGTAAAGTTGTTTGGCATATCATTCATACTTTGCTAAGGACATGTTTAGAACATATAGACATATTTGCATGACAAATAGGCTCATTCATGAAAATCAAATGATTTTGATGTATATATGGTACCACTATTGCTTCTATGTTTGATTGATCTAGTGGTAGCATATGACATGTTTATGGGCTTGCAAACCTAGTGTTGAATCTAGAAAATGAGCTCATGATGTGTAATTCAACATGGTCAAGATAACCCTTATACTTTATGAGGTGTGAAAAAGCTTGTCCTTGGATCAAACCGAATTACATATTCTAGGCAAGTGATCTAGATTGAACCATAATTTGGACTCCCTCATAATTGATTGACTTATCTCTCACTAAAATTGGCACCTTTTTTGGTGATTGTTGACAAAGGGGGAGAGAAAAGTCACAAAGATATTGCAAAGAGCAAGAAAGATATAAAAAGGGAGAGAGAAAGCACAAAGATAGAAAAGTCACAAAGAGAGAAAAGATATAGTGAGGAGGAGAGAAATTAAATTTGAGCACATAAGTAGGGGGAGCAAGCTCATGGATTATTTGTTGCATTTGTATGTGCATTAACATGATGAAATGTTGCATTGCAAAGTTTAATTTTGATATTCATGATTGAATGGTGTATGCTAGAAATAAAACTTGAATGATGTTTTGTTAAGAGTAGCTTTACATGTGGTATCTAGACACCTTTGCTTTTAATGTTGATCTCACAAAGTACTTTAGTGTTTATGATCTTTACAAGTGATGTATTACAAGTGGTGTCTAGCTACTTCGATGCTAAGGATGGTATATAAAGGCAACTCCGATTGGTATCACGCTTCAAAGGTCCATTCTATATACCTTAGCATCAATTTGATAGTAGTAACTCTCCCAAAATTCAAATCCATACATATGTGCACAATTGAACCAAACTCATAGAAGCACATATGTAGGGGGAGCTAATACTATCGAAATTAAAAATTGATTTCATTTCATATCTTTGTGATGGTTGTCATCAATTACCAAAAAGGGGGAGATTGAAAGCCCAAGTTTGGTTTTGGTAATTAATGACACCAAGTTGCTAATGCCATGTGTTAAGTGTTTTGAGTTAGGCACAAGCAACACACGTAATGAAGGAGCATGTAGCATGGAGTGATGACCACAAGATCACAAGTGGTGGTGATGCACATAATATGGTGTACGTGATGATCAAGTGGAAGAGAAGGAACTAAGAGCGCAAGGCAAAGGTATAACCATAGGGTTTTCCTTTTGCCGGTCTAAGATGAGTAGAGAAGTGATTGACCGGATTTAGGATACATAGCCGACTATCAAGAGGGGCAATCACGGTTAGCTCGGAAATCAAGTGCCACTAGATCAATGTCTTGAGCATATGCATTAGGATCTAGTAAAGAGCTAACATAACGCCTTGGAAAATAATTGTGAAATGCTAACACACATGCACATGGTGGTGTACACTTGGTGGTGTTAGCACATTTGCGAAGGCGGTGGAGTTCAAGCGGTAGAGAGGGGTTTGGGTTCCTCTCTCCCTCCCGCCGAGCTTTGCGAGCACGGGATTCAGGCGTTTTTGTGAAGTTGAAATGCCTATTTTCCACTACGCCGGAAGTCGGAAAAGTAACGGAGGCGAACGGAGGTCACAGAGGTGACCGGACGCTGCACCGGACGCGGTCATGGTATGACCAGACGCGTCCGGTCAGTACAGCGCAGGCGCGGGTGCTAGGGTTTGCAACCGGCGCGTCCGGTCACTGACGACCGGACGTGTCCGGTCATCTAGGGAGCTTACTGGACTCTAACTGGACACTGGCACTGTGGCGTCCGGTCAGTTCAACAGCGCGTCCGGTCAGTTCTCCTGAGCGAGCCAGAGCGCGCGACCGGCGCGTCCGGTCCCTCACATAGCCGGAGCGTCCGGTCAGGCGTCCAGAGGGGCAGAGCGAAGCGGAGTGACGATCGGACGCGCGGCGCGTCCGGTCACGTGCGATCGGACGCGTCCGGTCTCAACGGGAGCATACTGGAACGCGACCGGACGCGGGCACTGTCGCGTCCGGTCAATCGGTTCAGCGCGTCCGGTCAGGGCAACGGCTAGTTCTGACGCGCACTGTTCACGTTTGTCGTGTAGTGACCGGACGCGTCCGGTCACCCTGACCGGAGCGTCCGGTCAGCGCGTTTTTCGCTGCGTCGTCTGTAACGGCTAGCTGCGTACCCCTTCGCTATAAATAGAGGTTGGCCGGGGTTTGAGGGCAACTCTTGCACATTTTAAGATATAGAGACATACTTTGAGCTAGAGAACAACCCCTCCACTCATCTCTTTGCATAGTTGCACATCTTGAGTGAGATTGAGTGAGATTCAAGTGCATTGCTTGAGAGTTGCATTCTAGAGGCACTTGATCTTCGAGTTGCTGCGGATTTCTTGTTACTCTTCCGTGTTTCCCGACACGGTAGACGGCTTGGAGCAGCGGAGGTGATTGAGCTCGCAATTAGAGATTGTTGGAGCCTTCACCAAGTGTTGTAAGGGGTTCTTGATCCTTCCCCGCGGGAGTTCGTGAATTGGATACTCTAGTGGAGCTCGTGGCTTGGAGGATCCCCATCTTGTGTGCGGTTGTGCGGCGCCCGCCGAGGGCTCGACTCTTGATAGTCGATTAGCTCGCGAACCGACAAGTGGGTGTATCGCCACAACGGGGAGTAGCTTGCCGGGAAGCAAGTGAACCTCGGGATAAATTCTTGTGTCATTCTCTTCCCGAGGATTTCTCTTGTGTGATTGATTGATTGGTACATCTCATCTCTACACGGTGGTATAATCAATCAAAGCTCTTCTCTCGTATTACTTCTTGTTTCTAGCTTATAGTTGTTGTTGTGTTTAGTGAATAGCTTTGTTATAAACTTGTGTAGGTGGCTTGCTTAATTAGTTAGAGCTAGTGCATTTGCTTCGCCACCTTTCGTACTAACATGTGGTTAAGTAATTCTTGTAGAAATTCTTAATTAGGCTATTCACCCCCCCTCTAGCCTTTTTGGACCTTACATGGTGGCATAAGAGAGCACATATTAAAGATGAACAATCAGGCATCTAAACTGAAACCAATGGATCTGTACCTCAAAGAACAATTCTTTATTCATCTGGTTTTTGCTTTCTTGCCAAATGAATATGACACTTTTGTTGTTAATTACAACATGCAACCTGAAAAGTGAAACTTAGAAAAGCTCATGGCTATGTGTACTCAGGAGGAGGACAGAATAAATGTTTCAAATGGTGGTACAATCAACTATTTAAAAGATAACAAGAAAAAAACTTTAATGCTAATGCTAGCTCCTCAAAGGCTCAGGGAAAGGCTCCCATGCAAAATCAATCTCAACAAAAAAAATTCACAGTAGAGAAAGATCAATGTCTCTATTGTAAGAAGATCAGGCATTACAAGAAAGATTGTCCCAATTTCTTAAAGATGATCATGGCAAAGAAATATGAGAACATTATTACGTTTATAAATAAATTCCTGTATGTACAATACTCAAAATCTACTTGGTGGATTGACTCAGGAGCAACTATTCATGTTGCAAATTCTTTACCGGGATTTCGTTCGACGAGGAATACGCAAAGAAGAGAAAGATGCGTTAAAGTCGCAAATGGAGTCCAAGCAGATGTTGAAGCCGTTGGCGACCTTTCACTAGAGCTTACTGATAGCTTTGTGATTTTACTTAGAGATGTTTTATATGTTCCTTCTTTACAGAGAAACTTGATTTCTGTTTCATATTTGGACAATGATGGTTATGATTGTCATTTTGAAAATGGCAAATGTATGATAATGTTTAATAATGAATGTGTTGGTCTTGCATTTCTGCAAGGCGAGATTTATTTATTATCACTTCATGAAAATGTGAATTCCGTATGTGATGTGAATAAGCATGTATCCTCGTCTGAAAATATAAACAGAAAATGAAAGAGAACTCACGATGCGTCATCAAAATTATGACATTGTCGTTTAGGCCATATTTTGAGGAGGAGAATAGAAAGACTAGTTAAGAATGAAATTCTTCCTCCATTAGAGTTCTCAGATTTAGAACAATGCATATAATGTATTAAAGGAAAGTATGTAAAGAAAATTAAGAAAGATGTCAAACAAAGCGCATGAATTTTAGAGATAATTCACACAGACATCTGTGGTCCATTTCCTATGAAAAGTGTGGATGGTTATGATTCGTTCATAACATTCACAGATGATTACTTCCAGTTTGGCTACATTTATCTAACTAAAGAAAGAACAGAAGCGTTGGATAAATTTAAGATATTTAAGGCTAAAATTGAAAATCAACATAATTTAAAGATTAAGATAGTCAGGTTGGCCAAGTGCCTGGACTTTTTGCAAGGTTCTTACAGGAAAATGGTATAGTAGCCCAATATTTCATGCCGAACGAACCTCGGCAAAATGGAGTAGCTAAAAGGCATAACCGTACCCTAATGGACATGGTGCACAGTATGATAAGTTACTCAACCTTACCGTTGAGTCTGTGGATGGAGGCGTTAAAAACCGCCATTCACATTCTCAATAGAGTATCAAGTAAGTCAGTGTCCAAAATACCGTATGAGTTGTGGACAGGAAGAGTACACTCACTAAACCACTTGCGTGTGTGGGGGAGCCCTGCTGAGGCTAAAGTATTTAACCCAAACATTGGGAAGCTAGATCCTAAAATAGTAAGTTGTCATTTCATTGGTCACCTTGAAAAGTTAAAAGGTTTTCATTTCTACTATCCAGACAGACATACAAAGTTTATTGAAATGATACACATTGTCTTCTTAGAGGATGAGATGATAAGGGGAGCGTGGTAGCTCGAAAAATTGATCTTGA
This sequence comes from Saccharum hybrid cultivar R570, assembly GCA_038087645.1. Taxonomy (NCBI): domain Eukaryota; kingdom Viridiplantae; phylum Streptophyta; class Magnoliopsida; order Poales; family Poaceae; genus Saccharum; species Saccharum hybrid cultivar. The sequence continues at coordinate 18,556,547 of JAQSUU010000012.1, forward strand.
AGAGAAGCGGGTGTATGCGCCCAATCCGATGATTCAGGAACTATTTTTTGAGCTACCTGTTTTTGCTACACCGACAATGCAAGACACTATGGTGTCAGCACCTGTTGTTATTCCACCTGTGGCAACAATGAATGGTGATGAGGAACCTATCCTTCAGGATCCCATAGAACCAGTTGTCACACATGAGAGGGAGCAGCAACAGCCTCAAGCTGAAGATGTACCAAATGTGGAGGCCCCGAGAAGGTCTCAAAGAGCAAGAAGATCAACTCCTGATGATTATGAAGTTTATGATACTAAAGAGTTTTATATGGAGAATGATCCCACCTCATATGAAGAAGCCATGAGAAGCGCCCATTCATCGAAGTGGTTAGCAGCTATGAAAGATGAAATGAAGTCAATGAGTGCCAATAAAGTTTGGGATTTGAAAACAATTCTTAAAGGAGCAAAAACAGTATGCTGTAAATAGGTCTATAAAACAAACTATGACTCCTAAGGGAATATAGAAAGATTTAAAGTGTGACTTGTGGCAAAAGATTTCACGCAACGAGAAGGGATTAATTACAATAAGGTATTTTCTCCAGTCTCATGTAAAGATCCCTTCAGAATCATAATGGCACTAGTAGCATATTATGATTTAGAGTTACATTAGATAGATGTAAAGACGGCATTTTTCAATGAGGATTTGGAGAAAAATGTTTACATGTCACAACCAAAAGGTTTTGCCATGTAAGGAAAAGAACGAATGGGATGCCGCCTAAAGAAACCATTTATAGGTTAAAACAAGCTTCAAGACAGTGGTATTTGAAGTTTGATAAAACGATAAGAAAATTTGGGTTTAAAGAGAATGTAGAGGACAATTGTGTTTATGCAAAGTTTAAAAATGGGAAGTATATCTTCCTAATCTTGTATGTGGATGATATCTTACTTGCTAGTAGTGATGTCAGTCTACTACGGGAAACGAAGAAGTTTTTGTCCTTAAATTTTGATATGAAAGATCTTGGTGAAGCTTTGTTCGTTCTAGGGATCGAGATTCATTAAGATAGAAGTAAAGGGGTATTGAGGCTATCACAAAAGTCATACATAGAGAAAGTTTTAAAGAAATTTAGTATGCATAAATGTAGTCCTTCACCTGCACCTATAGTCAAGTGCCACAGATATGGGGATTTCCAATGCCTAAGAACCAATATGAGCTCAACCAAATGAAAACGGTTCCATATGCTTCAACTGTCGGAAGCTTACAGTATGCACAAGCGTGCACGCGCCCTGACCTAGCGTTTGTTACCGGGTTGCTTGGCAGATTTTAGAATAATCCAGGAATAAAATATTAGAAATTGATAAAGAAAGTCTTACGATATTTGTAAGGAACGAAAGGCCTCATGACGATGTATAAAAGATCAGATTCCCTGAAAATAGTAGGATACTCAGATTCTGATTATGCGGGAGATGATAGAAAGTCCACATCTAGATATGTATTCACTCTCATAGGAGGAGCTATATCATGGAAAAGTTCAAAACAAACCGTCACTATATCATCCACAATGTATGCCGAGTTTGTAGCATGCTATGAGGCAACGGGGCAGGTGAACTGGCTAAAGAAATTCATACCCAGTTTGAAAGTGGTTGACGACATCTATAGACCACTTAAGTTATACTGCGATAATAATCCAGCAGTACAGTATGCTCACAACAATAAGTCAAGTAGTGTTGCCAAACATATTGACATAAAGTATTATGTTGTGAAAGACAAAGTCTGGGATCATATCATAAGTCTTGAGCATATAAGTACCGAAAAGATGCTCGCGGATCCGCTTACAAAAGGCTTACCACCCAACGTGTTCAGAGAACATGTAGCCGGCATGGGTTTAAGGGTAAACCTATGAGTCCTGGATAATTAAAGGGCCCAAAGTTAAAGCATCTATTTCAAAACAGAGATGTGTGTTGTAGCTGTTAAATCTATCGGCGATTGACCGTGACGATAAAGCATGCTCTATGCACTAATCTGTGATGAAACAAATAAAAGTGAAAATCATTTAAAGTCCAAAGTCAAAGATGTAAGTTGAGATCAAGGGAGAGAATGTTAGTTTGATCTTCCTACCAAGCTGGCCCAATGGCCACTTGGGCCTTGACCTCGCGCCCTGATCGGGGGCGCCCAACCCATCCATGGTTGGCGGGGCCCGTCGCATTGCGCAATAAATAGAGGTGGGGGCCGGCGGCTCTTAGTACGAGGTTCACCGTGAGCCGCAATCCCCATCGAAAAACCCTAACTCCTGATCTCAGAGAGGGGCGCAGCCAGCAACGGGAAGTACTGCCGCCACTGCATTGCGCCACCACGGTCTTCACCGCCGATCGCCACTGCACCGCCGCCTTCTCCGACCGACGCTGCCCGTGTGCAAATCTTCACCACCGAACCCGATGGCGGGATCTGGCTCCTCTTCCTCCGCACCCCCCACTGGTCTGCACACCTAGCCTACATCTCTCTCTCTCTCCTATCTCCCTCTCTCGTAGATCAAGTACTAGGTGATGATTACCTAAGTGGTGTACCTGACTAGATCTATAAACATGTGATCCTAAAGACCTAACAAGATGATCTCAAATGGTCATATGGAGTTCACTATTGCGTAGCTCTCATCAAGATGACCGATTCGCATATGTGGAACGTCTGATTTATACAATGGATGAGAGTTATGATAACCGGAAGATTCTGCCCTGAAGAACGGCAGCAAAAAGATGTTGTTCCATGTTATCTATGTACTGATCTAGAGAATGATGTGAATGTCCAAACTTCAAAGTGGTGTGCAGTATGTACTTCATGAAACCAAACTCTCATGGAGGTTTTATCCAGAGGATAGAACCCGACACGTAAGAGCACCCGCAATGGTTGACTTATAAGCTAGCTCTAAGAATTTTTTAATATTTTAATACAGAGAAAGAAAAGCTAGCTCTTGATCAAGAGCTAGACTCATATTGTCATATATACATTCCAAGAACATGTGAGAGTGTCATGTGGTAGTAATCATACTATGAATCATTGCTAAAAGTTAACACTATCGGATAGGTTGGCTTAGAGCCAGTAGCTGACTCTTACTGTTGCGGGTACCCTAAGACCCACTGCAGTGTATCGCTTAAGTGTTGCTTCAAATAAAGAGAGAAATTTTGGGCACCGCTCCTGCCATTGCAGCAGGCGATGCCAACGTCAACAGAAATGGGAGCCACACAAGTACAAGCAGCGATGCTAACTGAGGGCCTGTTTAGTTGTAAATTTTTTTGCAAAACAACATTGTAGCAAATTTCGTTGTTATTTGAAAATTAGTGTCCAATCATGGTCTAATTAGGCTTAAAGATTCGTCTTGTCCATTTCGTCTAAACTGTGTAATTAGTTTTATTTTTTTATCTATATTTAATGCTTTATGCATGTGTCAAAAGATTCAATGTGACGGAAAATCTTAAAAATTTTGCAAAATTTTTTAGAAACTATACAGAGCCCGAATAGAATAGGAAAATAGAGGAGAGGGATTGACACACACGCTGAACCAGCACATGCACGGTACCGGTACTAGCTTTTGCTTTTTCATTTTTTTTATATTTCCTCTGTGGACCCCATGACTGGTGTCAAAACAGTGATCAACACCAACTTCTCTCACGTGGACCTTCAGTAGTTTTGAACATCACTCTCCACTGTGGAGGGCCTAAGGAGAGTGTAATATTGCAGTTCATAAATGTGCTCAGTTATTTATTACTACAACAGTGTGTTGATTGCTCTTTGACCTTAAATAAACTTCAACTTATATAACTTTTATGTATGTTTTCTCTAGAATAGTACGTTGATCGCTCTTTGACCTTAAAAAAAACTTATAAACCTTTTATGTACGTTCTGTTTTTCATATGTTTTTTATTTTGATAGAAACTTGAAGAACTTAGTGCATAACCTTTTTATTAAATTCACATGCAACCTCTATTAATATCTACCCCATAGACTAGAAAAAAAAACCCAGTACTGTGCTGAATATTATTTATGAGCAGCTAATCAGTAGACTTTATCGCATGAATCCTTCTCGCAAGACATCATCCATATTATATATTCTCTTAGAATCCTTTGATTGTACCTACATTAAAGAATACGAGTAAGATACCAGCAATATCTGAAACGCAGCACCACTTACAAAAATAACCGAAGTAATACATCAGCCAACCTTCCTATGCAGAAATATTGCCGCATCAATAGTTCCTTCAGCGTAGATTGAACGGCCACAAACATTGTGCTGGAACTCAAATGAAACACTAAGAGAACACAATTAAATCAACAAAGATGAAAAAATAGCATGCTTGAAATTGCTCTGATGTATTAGCAAGACTATAAAAATATCCATGATTGAGTATATCCTTATTGGCAACATCATCAATTTTCAGGAGAATGGTTATTACCTGTCATCAGGAGAAGTGAGATGATACAAATGGAAAGCATGCCCTTGAATGTGTTCTTCTGGGACACCCACCATCTCAAGCTGCTGTTCAGGATCTCTAATCTTAACTATCTGCCAGCACATGGTAAATTGATTGGTAATAAGCATCATATAGTAAGATTTCTGTTTCCTTTTGAGGATAAAAACATGTAACACAATATAGTAATAGAACATTTTTTTTGGAGGGGGGGGGGGGGGGGGGGGGAGTGGTGGGTGTAAGTCAGCAAACCAAATCAAACAGCGTCCTAATAGAACAACTTCAAAAAATGAAAAACATGGGCCCACATATTGTAAAATGATGGAACAAATTTTCCATGGAATCCACAATTGTTCAATCAGTTATGTACATAGGATATATTGTTAGACGTATCCTACTTAAATTCCACCTTCTGATTGTAAGGAACCACCCTTTTTTGGTCAAATTCTACAATGCTTTTCTTAGAATTGTTTAAACCATTTAACCTCGTATCAACAGAATATTACCACGAGTTTTAGTTATTATCTATAATCGCTACTTCCTTCGATCACGAATATAAGTCCATCTAGGTTTGTCCTAAGTCAAACTTTTCTAACTTCGTCTATAAAGGTATATTATCATTGAAAAAAGTGAAAATAGCATATATTATGAAAGTATTTTCAAGGTGAAACTAGTAACGTCAATCTTATTGTCAATTTATAAAAAAATTTAGATTTGATGGTCAAAGTTTAAAAAGTTTGACTTAGGACAAACCTAAATGCTTATATTTACGATCCGAGGAAGTATTTCAGTATCTGCAATTGGAAAATGAATAGTCAAGAGTTCATGACAACAGCAAAAGAAATTTACAATGAAGAGATCTTGATCTATGAAAATATTGTGGTAGTTTTAACTGCATTGATGTGTTTTCAGAGCACAAACAGCTTTTCTCTCATATCATGAATAATTTAAGCAAAGTTTTCAAGCATAAAAGATAAAGCATACCCGGTTCATGTCATACGACACACCTAGTTTCTCAAAACAAGCAATCACGTCTTTGGCTGTACCAGATGTGTCCAGCTTGCCAGCTTGATGGGATTCTAAAACCTGGAAAAAGGAATCCTGACACTCAGAATTACAGGTATTGCAGGGCCACATTTCAAAATTTAGCATTTAAAGTCTCAGGCCAGACAATTGATTGAAGAACCTGAAAAGAAGCTAAAATCACAGAGCATCCTTCCCCAAGACATATGTCAGGGTTGAGAGATGATATATTGCTGGTCCACTAGAAGTTTAAATCCTTAAACACAACCCAAGACATATGTCAAGGTTGAGAGATGATATATTGCTGGTCCACTAGAAGTTTAAATCCTTAAACACAATGAACCATCACTCTGAACTTTTAATTCATATGGAAACACTCAAGTTAGAATTGAACCTCTAAATGATAGCCTGAAAAGGCCCCTGGAAACTGCTCGGCTATGATTTTCATTGCAGCAACAAATGCAACCACCTGATTGAAGAATGAAAGGAAACTATACAGGTTGTCCATGTTTTCAACATTTGAAGTATAATAATGAAAACTAACAGTTTTTAACTCATTTGAGATAGATAATTCTTTTTTAGCATACCTGTTTGCCCATCTGTGGAGATATCAGTGCATAATTTTTTGAATCTTGCACTGACTTGTAGAGCAAATGCTTGTTCCCACCAGTTGTGCCCATCACAAATGGCAAGCCAAGCTTGCAATAGAGCTCAGCATTAGCTGCATAATGCAAGAGTCTCATTTTTTTGTTTCAAGCGAGAAGAATAGTGCTGAATTAAATAGAGTATTCACCAAGAAAAAAAAGACGCATAAAAGTTAGAAAAAAAAAGATAAAAAATCTGCAATTTGCTTTCAGAAGTAAAAGCAAGAGTTCAAGGCTTTCAGCGATAATGAACTAAATTTGATAGCTTCCTAGATGTTCTATTAGCCTACCCCCACTTGCTTGGGACAAAAGGCTATGTTGTTGTTGTTGTTCCTAGATGTTCTACGTGAAATTTGACTGGCATAAAAAATGTATTTTTCTTATAATTGTTGTTATCCTGCCATGTAAGAACTGAAATGTAATCATTAGCATAAACCTAACAAAAAATGTATAACAAAATTCTTGAATATACATTTTGATGTGAACTTAGCAGCAAAATGATGTTATAATCAGCATGTTTAGTAGCTAGCACAAACTAGCAAGAAGACTTGGAATTTCTCAAACTGCAATATCATGATTGCGCAGGGTAAGTGATCATAACATGTACTAAGAACTTGATATAGCGTATTGAGAAAATAACAAGGTTAAACTGTTTACAGTTCACAGAATCAGGTGTTGTGTAGTCCACAACAATGACATCTGGGAATTCATCAGCTATAGATGAAAGAACATCTTCTCTTGCAGAAGGACCATATATCCGAATGTCTGTTTGTCCAACTTGTATTGCTTTTTCAACCTTCTCTCTACTACTGAATGAAACAGGGACTAGGTGCAGGCCCCTCTGAGCAGCAGCCTCAGCGACAGATAACCCCATTTTACCAGTGCAGCCATTGACCTAAATAATGGAACAAATGAAAAGACTAAGTAACAAAAGGATCAGGTCCCAATAATGCAAGATAGTCTTTTGCCTTCTTTTTCAAACGTTCTCCTATTTTTTTAATATATATAATCAGTAGGGGTCTGTCCACTCCTGTTTCCTCCCAAAAAAAAGGAGACAGAATAAATCTGAACAGCTCTTCTACATCAAAATTGCACCCAACCGCTCAAATAAAACATTGACATTTAGCATAGCATTATTCAATGTGACCTGGGAATCTTTGAAAAGTTTTGACAATAGAACTGTTACAATATGAAGCACGAATAGTGGATACTAACTTCCAGTGTAGAATATTAAACAAATTGGCCACCTCTTACAAATGAGCATAGTTGAGTAGATATGCTTATGCATTTTCCTTTCCAACTCCTTTTCTTTATGATTGCATAAAATTCTTATACAATTTTGATATTTCCAATGACCCAGAAAAGTTCCTATCAGCAGAAGATATTGTTGAGCATGGTTTTCGTTGAGGAAAAGAAAATTCATGAATACTTGCAGCTTTGCACTTGCTTTATGCGAATTACAGAAGCAAGCACGATAGCCAAAGAAGCCATCTTTGCACCCAGGGAAGTCAGCTTTATATTTGACCAACTACTTATACTTGTACCCCAATATGCATCGACTAACCAGAAATCTAGCTTGTGTTGAGGGTAGCACATGTATGTGCATTGCGATAGCAGGTTAAGTATATGGCAGTGTGCTTCCTCAGTTAAACTCTCCCAGAAAAGAGTAACAGAAAATCTGAAAGCGAAGCTTAACTCATGATCAACCCCAAATAAAAACATTTTGACATAATAATGAGACATTGTTGCTCCAGAAAATATGTACTGCTGACGATGCTGTCCTAGAAAATGTACATCTCGAGCCGTGAGCACATTTGGTCAGGCGTTAGGTTCTATGCAGAATCATCTTCCAAAGATTCTAGAGTGCAAAAGACGCATCTGAATCCAAATCTAGAATGATTTGAACACTCGAATCCCCTCAAAAGGCAGTCCAAGCCACTGGCGAGGCTTAGGACAACAGGTAACCCCGCTGTGGCATTACATCGAGCAAGTAGGTGCTGTGTGGAAACCATTGCGCAGAACAACAGAGCCAGTAATCTCGCCCTAGAAAAACTGAGCCAGTAATCTCCGTAGCAGCGTTTCATCGAACAGGTTTGCATCACATTGGAGGCGGACAGTGGAATGCGTACCAGAATCGGGAAGGAGACGCTCTCCGGAGGCGCAGCTGACTCCAGAGCTGCCGCCGGTGCCGCGGCGCTAACATAGTGCGGTGCGGCGGCTCCGCCGAGGCGACCCCGTCTCGGCCAACTCAAGGTGTGCGAGAAGGTGGTGCGGGGTGGCCGTAACGAGAGCATTTCTACTGCAGCAGCGGATAGTTGCGAGTTTCGACTTTCGACCACGGCGCGGCTTAGAGTTGAGAGAAGAAGGGGTACCGGATAGGGACGAGCCAAGCTAGACGAACGGGCGCTCCTAGGGTCCGAGCGGCCGGACAGACGGCAGCTGCCGAATTGATTCCCGCGCGCGCCCACCTGAGGGCTGCACTGGCCATCGGACAGAAGCCATGGTCCGATAAATTAATTTGGCGCCGCGGGGTCACACCCGGCCCACCTGCGTCGCTCGGCCCACCCTGCGCGCTCGTCCCGTGTACGGAACGGAGCGCGTCGCTCGTCCCGCATACGGAGGGGAGCGAAGCTCGTCGCCCGGAGGAAAAAATTAGAAAAATAGTGTGCGAGAGAGATTGAACACAAGACCAAAAAATTAAGGTAATTGATCCTAACCACTTTACCATATAAACGTTTTGTGTCAAATATAAAACATTTATACTGTTTAACTGTTACCATTTCAGTTTAGGTCTTGTTTAGTTTCTCTCCCAAAATTTTTTACCCCGTCACATCGGATGTTTGACACGTGCACAGAGTATTAAATGTAGACGAAAAATAACCAATTACACAGATTATGATAAATTTGCGAGAAGAATTTTTAAGCATAATTAATCAATGATTTGACTTTGTCGTGCTACAGTAAACATATGCTAATGATGGATTAGTTAGGCTTAATAAATTCGTCTTGCGGTTTTCAGACGAGTTATGTAATTAGTTTTTTAGTATCCAAACACCCCTTCCGACATCCCATAAAATATCCGATGTGACACCTAAAATTTTTCACCCTAGGAACTAAACACCCCCATAATAAAAAAGCATTCAACCCTTACAAGAATATTGTTTTAGAAAAAATATATATCATGTGACATCTCATGAAACATAGAAAAAACTATGTAAAAGATAAAGCAAAATAAAAATATAAAAGGATAGTAATTAGAAGTAATAGATCAAATAGGAGAAGAAAAACCTAAAAACACCAAAGAACATCACATATATCATATATACTACTTAAATAAACAACCTAAAATATGCAATAGAACATTTCACGGGTACTGTGTGGATATTCAAACATAATCGTGTATCTTCTCATTTATATAATCTGGACATTCTAAAAACATCACAGAACAACACATATATAATGTGAACATCACCACGTGAACATAAAAGAATCATCATATAGAACATAACATGTATACTACATGAACATCACAGTATATGCGTGAACATCAAAGAATATATCACAAAATATTACATGTATACTACATGAACTAAAAAAATGTCACAAAACATCACATGTATACTACGTGAACATCACAAAACATATCATAGAATATCATATGTACACTACGAGAACATCACCGAATATATCATAGACCATCGTATGTATAGTATGTGAACATCACATGTATATTACGTGAATATCACAAAATACATCATAGAACATCACATGTATACCACATGAATATCACAAAGTACATCATAAAAGATCACATGTATACTACATAAACATACAAAAATATATTATTAAACATCACATGTATACTACGCGAACATCAAAAAATGTATCATAGAACACCCTATGTATAAAACATGAACATCACATAAAACACCATAGAACATCATGTGTACACTACGTGAATATCACATGTACCTCACATAATATAGAAAATAAAAAATGTATTAAAATATTTAAATAACAAAGAAGAAAATGCACATAATACATGATATCAAATGATAAATATATATAAATAAAATTAATAAATAACTTTAATAAGGAAGGGCAAAAGTAGGGAAAATTACATCTATATTATACTAACATGATATGCATCTTATGTAACATATGAATGTAAAAAGTAGAAAATAAAAAATAAAAATAGTTCATATAGTAAATTAAAGAAAGAAACAAAAGCAAGAAAAAGAAAAGAAAAGGAAAAGAAATCGAAAAAGAAGGAAAATAAAAAATAAAGAAAATAATTAATAAGAGTAAACTAAAAAGAAATAAATGAAGATAAAAACATAAATAAAATAAAAAGAAGAAAAAACATTATAGAAAAAAATAAAAGAAAAAAGAAAATAAAACGAAATAAGGAAAGAAAATGAAAAAGAAATAAACAACAACCAACCCAGAAAAACGATAAGCATTGTTGCTGGGCCATGTAGCTGCGCTCAATGGTGGGTCGTGTCGCGAGCCTCGTGCATGTAGCATCCGCGCTCACCATTGCTCGGCACCTGGACGGGAAATTTAAAAAAAAAAAAATAGAAAACCACATAAAAATAAAATGAAAAGAAAAAGGGAAAAGAAATGTAAGAAAGGAAAAAAAAAGGAGAAACATCTACCTGGTTACCTAGCGTCGAAGCGCAATCGCGCATGACTCGCGCTCGCGCAGAAGGTGGTTGGGTCGCACTCGCTAATGGGCTGCTCGTGTGAAATCGGTGATTGTCGGTGCGCTTGCTCGGACGGGAAGATTTTTGAAAAAAAATGTCTCAGAACATCACATGTATATTCCATGAACATCGTAAGTATCTTTAGAATAACAATAATAATTATAGTAAACTAAAAAGGAGAAAAATAAAAAACAAAATGAAATGAATAAGAGAATCCAAAAAACATAGAAAAGAGAAAAAAGAATAGAAGAAAAAGATAAAACAAAAAATAAACCATGAAAATAAAAAATGAAATAAATAAAAAAATAAATTATAGTTAAAAGAAATAAAGAAAGGTAAAAATGAAAAGAAGAACAAAAACCCTAGAAAAATGAAAAGGAAAAAGGAAAAGGAAAATATAAATAGAGAGAAAGGAAAGGTGAAATAAGTCTATGTATAGACACGCACGTGGTCTTATGTGAAGCTAGTCAAACATGTTTTCTCGTTGCGTTATATACGAAAGAGAGAGAAAAAAATACAACTATTACGGCTCATATATATATATAGCCTCAAAACAGAAAATAAAAGAAAAAGGATAAAAAAAGAAACAGTAATCAGCACATTCGTCAAAATACATAACATCTAATCTATGTGCACATGTTTACACTATGTCTATCCGGCCCAGTAAACAAACAACGACCCAAATGAAATTCTATGCATGTACGCACGAGGTAGGTACGATTGCCGCAGCTCGCTTCGCGCTGCCAGTATGGCCAATTCCCGCGCATCCTGCGGTGATTCCCGCACATTCGGACCCGATTATTCCCGTAGACGAACGGTTCATCTCCAGTCGAATCGGACCGGAAGATCCCACTATAGCTCCTACTGTGAACCTGTTTAGCACATTTATCAGGCTCTTGCACTTTTTTTTACTGATGACTTCTAGTTTATTTTAGAAGAAAATAGAAATAATTTATTTTAGTTCATTTTAGAAGAGATAAAATCAGCCCATAGTTATAGTATAACTACAATCCATGGAGAAATCGAAATTGAAGCTAGCAGGAGCTCCACCAAATGAGCCCCCTAGCGTGGCTCCGGCTCCTCTTGATGAGATGGACTTGATCAGGTTTAGGCTATGTTTGGATCAGTTTTAGATTCTTAAAAATCAGTTTATGCTTCTAGTTTTTAAAAACTGGATTCTTAGCAAAAACTGGTGAGGGTGTTTGGATCCACAGTTTTTAAGAATCTGACTTCATTTATTGCTTTACGGGTCATAAGAAACTGACAAAAGCTGGTTATCAACAGCTTTCTAATTTTTAAGAATCTGGCAAAAAATAGAAGCAAAAACTGCCCTATTTGATCCCAACCAGTTTCTAGAAGCCAGCAAACAGGGCCTTAGGCTTGGGCACGATAGAGCAGGAGCCAAATCAAAAGTATATTTTGCCTTACTAAATAAAATTGTCTGAAACTGATATGCAAGGCAAGTTTGGTTGTTTTGCAGGACACATGTGACCTCACCAAGCAAAGTTTATGCTAGTTTGAATACCTAGCTAGAGCGCCTTAGAGCTTGTGTTGGCTACTTATTTTTATTTTTATTTTTTTTTTTGGCTAAAGCAAGAGAGTGGAAATGGTTTATTCGGTCTGGCAAGGAAAGATTGTTAAAAGAACCAAACATGCCTCGTGTTTTAGATAACTGGCTAGCTCACCTCATAGTCTACGTTAGCAGTTTTTTTGCCTTGCTTGGGTGGGGAGCCGGTTAGTTCTTCTCTCCTAACTTTGGCAAGGTTTGCCTCTGCTAAGCTAGCAAGGCAAGTCAAATGTATGACAACCATACATCCTCTAGGAGTAGGAAGAAAACAGACAAAAAATTTTGTCCTGTCTCTTTCCGTTTTCTATTTTGCCCCTGAAAGCATCTAGGCCCCGAGGTTTGGTTTCGGCAATTGATGACAACGCTTTATTACCATGACTAACGTGTGTTTTGCAGAAACTTTGGTAAGTTAGGTCATGGAGGTTTTAACTGCTTTGGGCACCATGGTATTCATGCTCCTTGATGGAAATCGTTTCGGTTTTCAAAAGAGTGACATTTGGAATAGTCGTTAGGATCTTCGTTTTCCTCTTTTGGCCGTACTATAAAGGGGGGCATGAGCGGGTAGCTTGACTTAGGCGAGTCCTATGTTTAGGTGTGGTGCACACTTGTTAAACTTGGCGCTAGGCAGCTCTAGAATAGCTCAAAGTTCAGTTGGAAGCAACTTGGTTCAAGTTGTGACGCGTTTCGGAGAGTTTCGGGTCGTTTTCCCTTGACCGGACGTGGTCCTCGGCATGACCGGACGCGTCCGGTCAGTATAGTTCCGCGGCTAGGGTTTCAGCTCTGAACACCGGACGCGGTCCTCGCGAGGACCGGACGCGGTGGTCAGAAGTCGACACGTGTCACTTGAGGGAACACCCGATCGGACGCGACCTGGGTGTGATCGGCGCGTCCGGTCACAGTCCAGTAAGGTTCAGAGACGACCGGACGCGTCCGGTCATCACCGATCGGATGCGGTCGCGCGTCCGGTGCGAGTACAGTATGCTCCCTGCACGATCGGACGCGTCCGGTCACCCCTGACCGGTGCGTCCGGTCACTCAGTTGTTTTTCGGTTTTCGACCGTTACGAGCGACCGGCGCGTCCGGTCAGTTCGACCGGCGCGTCCGGTCAGCTCGTGTTTTGCTGAGTCAGTAGGTAACGGTTCGTTTTGTCTGTGGGGTGTATAAATACATCCCCACCACCTCTTTTAGAGGTCTCTTGCTCATTTGATCAGCTGATAAACACCTTTGGAGTGCAAGGGAGTGCAAGAGCACTAGTGAGGATAGAGATTTGAGAATCAAAGCTTGAGAGTTCCTCACTAGCGATTAGAGAGTAGCAAGTGTGCATCCACCTTCTCATTTGGGCTCGTAGTGGTCAAGTGAGAGTTCTAGCTTGTTACTCTTGGTGATCGCCATCACCTAGACGGCTTGGTGGTGATTGGGAGTTCGGTGATCATCCGGCGGAGCTTGTGGATGACCCAACTCATCTTGTGAGCGGTTGTGGGTGATTCACTGCGACGGAGTGTCAAAGAATCAACCCATAGAGAGCACTTGATCCTTGCGCGGATCAAGGGGGAGCTACACCCTTGCGCGGGTGCTCCAACGAGGACTAGTGGGGAGTGGCGACTCTCCGATACCTCGGAAAAACATCGCCGTGTTCCTTGCCCCTTTACATTCAAGCATTTACTTTCTCGTATTTACTTTCATTGCTTATTTTACATTCCTAGACTTGTCATGCTAGACTAGGATTGGAAACTAGGGTGCAAAACTTTGTATCGGTAGACTCTCTAGGAACACAAGTAGACACTAGGGGTGAATTCCGGCTTGTAGGATTTAATTCTTGCATTTAATTTTTAGAGAAGCCCAATTCACCCCTCTCTTGGGCATCTTGATCCTTTCAATTGGTATCAGAGCCGTGTTGCTCTATTTTTAGGCTTTACCGCCTAGAGCAAGATGTCTAATGGGGAAGGACCACCTCCCACTTTTGAGGGAGACGATTTTCCATATTGGAAAATTCGTATGGAGGCGTACCTCGAAGCCATAGATGTTGGGTGCCTTAGAGCCACAACCGAAGGGCTTCCCCCCATAAGGGATCCCGCTAACCCAAGTGGTGACGAGGAGAAGTACGACCGGTGGAATGCAAAGGCCAAAAATGCACTCTACCGGGGTTTAGGCAAAGATATCTTCAATCACGTGCGTAATGCAAAGAACGCTCATGAATTGTGGGAAAATCTTTGTGCTCTCCATGAGGGAACTAAGAGTGAGCGTGAGGAACGCTATCACATAGCTTTAAAGAAAATTAATTCTTTTGAGATGCTTCCCAAAGAAAGTGCTAATGACATGTACACTCGCCTGAATGTTCTTGTAGAGGACCTCAATGCTCTTGGGCTCACCAAAATGAGCCAATCGGATGTTGCAAGGAAGATCTTAAGTGTGCTTCCCGTTGAGAAGTATGGTCACATTGTCACCGTGCTTCACCAAAGTGATCTTTCCACCGCAACACCGACTCAAGTATTAGGGAAAATCAATGCTCATGAGATGTACCTGCATATCACTCCGGAAGAGGGCTCATCATCTTCCAAGAAGAAAGACTTGGCCTTCAAAGCTAGTCATGACAAGAAGAAGAAGAAGGGCCAAGCCATGATGGTGCAAGAAAGCTCAAGTGAAAGTGATGTTGATGATGAATCACTTGCACTCATGGTGAGAAAGACCACCAAGATGCTAAAGAAGCTCAACAAGAGTGGCATCAAGTTCGATGGCAAGAAGAAGAAATTCTTCACAAGTAGCAAGAGGAAGCCAATCTCGGAGATGGATTGCTACAATTGTGGTGAACTTGGCCACCTAGCTCATCAATGCCCTAGACCACCAAAAGACAAGTATAAGAACAAGAACAAGGGCAAGAAAAATGATTCAAGTGATGAAGAAGAAGAGAAGAAAAAGAACAAGCCATACAAGAAGAAGGATGGCAAGAAGAAGGAGTTCCACAAGAAGAAGAAGGGAGGAAAGGCATACATTGTTGGTGATTGGCTCACCGACATTGAATCATCTTGTGAGTCCTCCGAAGATGAGAGCGATGATGAGAAAGAGAAGGTTGCCGCATTTGTGATGGGGCCATCATCTTCACCAACATCTTCATCACCACCTTCACCGCCTCCTTCACCATCATCGTCCACTACTCACCTATGCCTTATGGCCAAGGGTGAACGAAAGGTACAAAACCATGATAGTGATGATGATGATGATAGTGATAGTGATGATGAATATGACTCACCTTCTTATGATGAACTTGTAAAATTGCTAAACAAATACACTAAAATCATAAGAAGGACTAGAAATGAAAATGATGATCTTCAAAATGAAAATGAATCACTCTCATCCAAGCTTGAAAATATTCAAAAGACTAGTGGTGAGCTTAGAGATCAAAATGAAGTGATATCCTCCACTCTTAAGGAGCTCAAAACCTCTTATAAAGAGCTTAAAGATCATCATGATAAACTTGAGAAGAAGCATGATGAGCTCATCACTAGACATAATTCTCTAAAGGACAAATACACCACATTAAAAATTGACTATGATAGTCTTGTGGTTGCTAATGAACTTGCTCTTGATACACATGATGCTACTAACTATGTTGTTAAGTGTGATATAGCTACATCATGTGATGACTTGATCATTGAAAGCATTGAGCAAGGTTCTAGTAGCAAAGGCAAGAGTGTGGTTGAGTCAAGCAACCATGATGATTATGCCAAGATTAAGAGTGAGAATGAGAAGCTTGCAAATGAGAACAAGAAGCTAAAAGGTTTGATGGCTCTTGAGAAGCAACCAACAAATGAGTCACTCATTGAAGAAAACAAAAAGCTCAAGCAAGAAAAAGAGCATCTCAAGACCGGCCTAAGCAAGTTCACAAGAGGCCAACATTTGCAAAGTGAGCTCCTCATGAACACCGTAATGAAGATGGATAGAAGTGGTATTGGGTACTTGGCAAATCAAGAGAAGAAAGCAAAAGCTCAACAACAACAAAGCAAGTCAAAGCCCAAGCCAAAGAGATGTGTTGAGTGTGGTCAAGAAGGTCACTTTGCTCATGAATGCAAAACTCCACCACCACAACCCTTGCCCAAGTATGCTAGACCCTTCGCCTTCAATGCTCATTATATGCTAAGAAAAGATTCAAATGGAAAGATGAAAGTCATGTTTTTGGGTCCCCCAAACAAGAATAGGCCAAAGAAAATATGGGTTGCCAAGTCACTAGTGGATAAAGTCAAGGGCCCCTCTCAAGTTTGGGTCCCTAAACAAAAAGCTTGATCTCTTGTGTGTAGGTGAACTATAAGACCGGTGGAACTCATTGGGTTATTGATAGTGGTTGCACTCAACATATGACCGGTGATCCTCGTATGTTTACCACCATTGAAGAAAATGGAATATGTCAAGAGAAGATCACATTTGGGGATAATTCAAAGAGCAAAGTCAAGGGTATAGGCAAGATTGCAATATCACATGATCACTCACTCTCAAATGTGCTCTATGTTGCTTCATTGAGTTTCAACTTGTTATCCGTTGGGCAACTTTGTGACCTTGGCTTCCAATGCTTGTTCACACCAAATGAAGTGGAAGTTTCAAAGATAGATGACAAGCAAGTGATATTCAAAGGCTTTAGATACAACAATCTTTATCTTGTTGACTTCACCTCCGAAGATGCAAATTTGATGACATGTTTGTTCACCAAGACCTCACTTGGTTGGCTTTGGCATATGAGGCTTGCTCATGTTGGAATGAACACTCTCAACAAGCTATTGAAGAAAGAACTAGTGAGAGGATTGAAGGATGTGAAGTTTGAAAAGGACAAACCTTGTAGTGCATGTCAAGCGGGCAAACAAGTTGCAAACACTCATCCAACCAAAGCTTTCATGTCAACTTCAAGAGTGCTAGAACTTCTACACATGGATTTGTTTGGGCCTACAACATACAAGAGCTTGGGTGGTAATCTTTATTGTCTTGTGATAGTGGATGACTACTCAAGGTATACATGGACTTTCTTCCTTCATGACAAATCCGAAGTGGCAAATTGCTTCAAGAAGTTTGCAAAGAGAGCTCAAAATGAATTTGAAGTCAAGATAAAGAAGATTAGAAGTGACAATGAAAAAGAGTTTGACAACACCAACATTGAAGCTTATTGTGATGAAATTGGAATCAAGCATGAGGTCTCTTTAACCTACACTCCTCAACAAAATGGTGTAGTTGAGAGAAAGAACCGAACATTGATCACCCTTGCAAGAACAATGCTAGATGAGTACAACACTCCGGAGAAGTTGTGGGCCGAGGCAATCAACACCACATGCTATGCTTCAAATCGCCTCTTCCTACAAAAGTTTCTTGGCAAGACCCCCTATGAGTTGCTTAATGGGAAGAAGCCGGACGTCTCTTTCTTCCGGGTGTTTGGTTGCAAATGCTACATCTACAAGAAGCGTCAACACCTAGGGAAGTTTCAAAGACGTTGTGATATTGGTTTTCTTATTGGTTACTCATCAAAGTCCAAAGCATATAGAGTATTTAACTATGCCACCGGTTTGGTTGAAGAAACATATGATGTGGAATTTGATGAATCTAACGGCTCCCAAGGAGCAATTAAGAATTGTGATGATGTAGGTGATGAACCCTTGAGGGAGGCCATGAAGAACATGCCCGTGGGAGACATCAAGCCAAAAGATGATGATGACGATGTACAAATTGTTGATCCACCATCTTCATCACGTGTGCCTCAAAATGATGACAAGAATGAGAGAGTTGAAAATGAAGACACTTATGTCTCTCATGAACAAGCCGAGGCACAAGCTCAAGATGTTGATGCCCCTCATCCACCTCCTCAAGTGGTTGATAGAAGAAACTCACCACTACTTCAAGCACATCCACAAGATCTCATCATAGGGAGTCCTATAAAGGGAGTAATGACTCGATCCCAAAAGCTAGCTTCTTTTGTTGAACATCACTCTTTTGTCTCTTGCGTTGAACCTAAGAATGTAGAAGAAGCTCTTCAAGATCCGGATTGGGTGAATGCAATGCATGAAGAATTAAACAACTTTACCCGCAATCAAGTATGGACACTTGAAGAGCATCCTAAAGGTGCAAGAGTCATTGGAACCAAGTGGGTGTTCCGAAACAAGCAAGATGACCAAGGCATAGTGGTGAGGAACAAGGCAAGACTAGTTGCAAAGGGGTTCTCTCAAGTTGAAGGTCTTGATTTTGGAGAGACCTTTGCACCCGTTGCAAGACTTGAAGCCATTCGTATCCTCCTTGCATATGCATCACATCATGATATGAAACTATATCAAATGGATGTGAAAAGTGCATTCTTAAATGGCTTTATAAATGAACTAGTCTATGTTAATCAACCTCCCGGGTTTGAAGACCCTAGATATCCTAATCATGTTTATAGGTTGTCCAAGGCGTTATATGGGCTCAAGCAATCCCCTAGAGCGTGGTATGAGCGCCTTCGGGACTTCCTCATTGAGAAGGGCTTCACCATTGGGAAGGTCGACACCACACTATTCACCAAGAAGTTTAACGGGGAGATCTTTATTTGTCAAGTATATGTTGATGATATCATCTTCGGATCAACAAATGAAGATTATTGCAAGGAATTTGGTGAATTGATGTCGAAGGAGTTCGAGATGTCAATGATTGGTGAGCTCACATTCTTCCTTGGATTTCAAGTAAAGCAAATGAGAGAAGGGATTTTCATCTCTCAAGAAAAGTATACCAAGGATCTTCTCAAAAGATTCAAGATGGAAGAATGCAAACCAATCAAGACCCCAATGCCATCAAATGGACATCTCGACCTAGATGAGGGAGGTAAACCGGTTGATCAAACTCTCTACCATTCTATGATTGGTAGCTTGTTGTACCTTACCGCATCTAGGCCCGATATCATGTTTAGTGTGTGCATGTGTGCCCGCTTTCAAGCGTGCCCTAAAGAACCTCACCTAAGTGCCGTAAAAAGAATCCTAAGATATCTTAAGCTCACCCCCAAGCATTGGTCTTTGGTATCCCAAAGGAGCTAGATTCCAACTAGTTGGCTATTCCGATTCGGACTATGCCGGTTGCAAAATTGATAGAAAAAGCACATCCGGAGGGTGCCATTTGCTTGGAAGATCTTTAGTATCTTGGTCATCTAAAAAGCAAAATAGTGTGGCTTTGTCCACCGCCGAGGCGGAATACATTGCCGCGGGGGCTTGTTGTGCACAAATTTTATATATGAAACAAACCCTCCTCGACTATGGAATTGTTCTTGAAAAGGTGCCACTTTTATGTGATAATGAAAGTGCCGTTAAAACTGCTAACAATCCGGTACAACACTCTCGCACCAAGCACATTGATATCCACCATCACTTTCTAAGAGATCACGTTGCTAAAAATGACATATCACTAGAAGGTGTAAGAAGTGATAATCAATTAGCGGATATCTTCACTAAACCTTTGGATGAGGCAACTTTTTGTAGGTTAAGAAGTGAACTCAATGTGCTTGATTCTAGTAACTTTAAAAAATGAGCGTGTGTTGTCCCTTGCATTGCATTGTATGATATGCCATGTTTATTTTATCGCAATGTTGTTAGGGCTTGGCTAACACGGTTACGATAACCCTTCTTTGGAGGAGTGAAAAAGCTTAACCGTGGATCAAACTTGACAAGCATTCTAGTTTTACCTTCTTGTATTGCATTGCATATGCATGGTTGTTGTTCTTGTTGTTTCTTTTCGGTTAAGCTTTGAGCAACCTCTGTGTTCGTCCATGGATAGAGAGAGCATTTTGACGCTCCTATAGGTTCAAAAACTCTATTGCATGGCCATACGCTGCTCCTTGGGTGTTTATTGCCTATTTTCTTAAAAATAATACTAGCCTAAGGCAATCTATTTTAAAAAATTTTGAGGGTTTGAGTGAGGTCACTCATATCGTGTTCCAATTGGTGTTTATTTGTGTCTTCTTGAATTGGAACCTAATTGGGAGAAGTCGCGTCGTAGTTCGGAACGAAGAAGGGCGAAGAACAGTGACCGGACGCTGGACCGGATGCCGCACTGGACGCAGTGATGCTTCACCACCGCGTCCGGTCCCGGCGTCCACCAGCGTGTCCGGTCATCCAGAAGACCATCTCCAGATCTACTGATCGGACGCTGCACCGGACGCGCCTCTGTTGACCACCGCGTCCGGTCCCGGTTACCACCACCACGTCCGGTCATTCGCGATGATTTCCCGAGCTCCCCTCGACCGGACTCTGACCGCGTCCGGTCAGTCCTCACCGGACGTGTCCGGTCACTCTAGGAGCTTACTGGAGTGTGACCGGACGCTGCACCACCGCGTCCGATCATAACGACCATCACGTCCGGTCATCACGCGTCGAGCGGATCTGACCCTTCATATACCAGTTCATCCTCGGCCGTGTTTCTTCCTCAGCCCGACTCTTCACCCGTCGCCTGCTAAATCGTGAAGTTTCGCCGGAGCCGCCGCGCCATCGCCGTCTTCCTCGCCTCCGGCAAGCCGAGTCTCCTGCCCCGCGCCGACCCTCGCTCGCGCGCGCGCCAGCCCTGCCCGTGCCTGCCCACGCCAGCCACCCGCACGCGCCACCGATGCCCGCTAGCCACCGCGCCACTGCCGCCAGCTAGCCACCGCGCCACCGCCGCCCGCACGTGCCACTGCCGCCGGTGAGCCGCGCTCCTGCTTGCCAGCAGCTCCTTCGACAGTGGACGACCTCACGCTTGCCTTCGATCCATTTTCGTCGAGTTGCCCTAACCCTAACCCTAGGGTTCGCGTAACGCCGATTCGATCGTTCGTCGTCGAGGTCTTGCGTCGTCTTCTTTGCAAGGTTGTTTCGCGTCACCTTGACCTCCTCGCTAGGGTTTGCCGTAATTCTTTCTTTTAATCCTAATTGCATCATGTTTCGGCAAAACAGAGCTCGTCCGGCGATTTCGGGGAATCTCGCGATCTAGGTCACCTCATCTTGTCACCGTCGTCTCGTCGTTCCGAGGTAGCTTCGCCTTTTCGATTCACATCATATCTCATATGCTTGCTATCTCTAGGGTGTCGTACCTTTTAGTTATATATGTGCTTATAGTAGATCTCTCTATTCCGTCGCTGCAGTGAGTCTGTCCGTGTGTTAGGGTGAGATCAGTTTGCTGAATCCGAGGCCAAGCCTGCGGATACGGACTGAGGCCAAGCCTCTCGAGTGACAGTTCACCATCTTTCAGAGGTTTTCGGTCAGTTTGTCAGCATGGTGCGTTGCAAGAACGCCAGTGGTGCTCCTGGTGACGGGGACGACAGTCCTCCTCGTCGGTCTGAGATTGCACGTGGAAAGCGTGTCAAGATCTTGGCCAGAAAGAAGAAGAAGACACTTATAGAGGCAGAGATTGCTCAGGCCGTGGCAGATGCAGCAGAGCAGGCAGAGAGAGGTGGCAGGAGCAGTGGCATACGTATAGGTGAGCGTCGCTTTCATCTAGAAGGTCGACAGCTCGGCACGGAGGCCACTGAGGATACTGAGGATACAGGAGCTACAGAGGGTATGTCAGTTGATCCACCTCCAGAGGCCACAGAGGCTCCAGAGGCCACAGAGGCTCTAGAGGCTACAGAGGACACAGAGGAGCAGCCAGCTCAGTCTCCACCACGTCGCCGCTCCACACGCGCACGTACTCAGGTGACTCCTAGGCCAGAGAGCCAGCGTCGTGGAGCACGTCCTCCTCCCAGAGCTAGAGGTTCACCCCCGGTCGAGCATTTTGACTTGAGGGGTGCTACAGCACGTCAGGTGCAGGGGTTGAGGTTCGTGGAGGTCAGTTAGTGGTTTCCGCCTGTGAGGGATCCCAGAGCTTTAGAAGGCTTCTATACCCCACTTCAGGAGGATTTCTACAGGGCTCTAGTTGACAGCGGTATTGCTTTCCGACCCCAGAGGGTTTGTCGACTTGAGTCACTGGTTGAGGTTGTGGGAGAACAGCTACGTCCGCACCTGTCCTTTCTGCCAGGCTTGTCAGATCTTCTTGGACGGACAGGTGCATACTGCGGCACATGGGTTAGAGAGTTTTATGCTTCACTATGGATTGATCCTGCCCATGATTTCATTCACTTTGCATTCCGAGGCCGCGATCACCGTTTATACAGCACCAGAGTGTGGGAGATTCTCAGACTCCCAGCATCCAACACGAAGATACATCAGCTGTGTTTTGGTCAGACTCCTCCACCGAGACGCCCTCACGGCGGGGCAGTGCCACCTACAGACTTGGTTCAACCCTGCTTCCGTGAGCCTTTTGGCGAAGGGTCTCGTCGCACGCCTGCCAGTTTGACACCTCTTGCCAGAGTTCTAGATGCTATAGTCAGACGCACTCTACTTCCCAGACTTGGCTACAGAGAGGGACTAACTCGGATGCAGCTATGGGTTGTTCACCACCTCCTCTCACAGACACAGTTTGACATTTGGGATCTCATACTTAGTGAGATGGAGGACACCATAGCTGAGGGCTTTAAGGGTAATCGTCAGCTGCCCTATGCACACTGGATCTGCTTCATCATTAGATCATCCATCCAGTTACCAGCAGAGATCCGAGCTGAGATATCAGATACGACTACTGCTTTCCCTGAGTATGATATCCGTCAGCTTTGGGCTTCAATCACTAGAGATCAGGCCCTAGTGCCAGGACAGTGTGTGCGACCTGAGGTTCCTGAGACAGCAGCTGAGCAGGACGCCACAGTTGATGAGCTTGCAGAGGCAGAGCTTGCCGATCTTGATGCTCAGCCTGCTGATCTTCCTAAGGATGTGACATCTGACAGCACTGATGAGGACTACCAGCCCATCCCCAGGTACCGGTCTCCTCGGTCTCACGACCACGAGGCCGGTGGCTCTGGTTCAGCCTCCCGCACAGACCCAGCCATGGTGGCCATTCTTGAGAGGTTGACCCAGGCACAGGAGCAGCAGCAACAACAGATACAGCGACAGACTCAGGACACAGCTGCAGCACTTGCACAGATTCAGGCTCGTCAGGACGAGTTTTAGCGCCAGCAGCTTGAGATCTAGAGGCAGCAGGTTGAAATGCAGCGACAGCAGTACGAGATTCAGCGACAGAGTGTAGCTAGTCAGCAGCAGTACCTGGATCTCCTGCGCCACCTAGTCACTGTTGGGGTTCCTCTGCCTGCTTCTGTCCTGACTTCTGCTTTACAATCCAGTGATCCATCGAGTCAGGGATAGCCGGGTTTCCAGTTCACATCTCCACAGCAGCAGGTTCCCCAGTCATTCCAGTCCCCGAGCTTCACGCCTATTCACACGGGGTTTACACCATCAGACCAGCCTCGCCCTCACCTCCTGATAGGCACACCCTTCGGTGATTACAGTGCTACCTACAGCGAGTTGACTGGTCAGCCGACGCCCTCGCACACTACCTTTGCTACTTCTTCAGGGTTATTAGCTTCAGAGGCAGCTATTCCTCCAGTGACAGGGACTGGTACTATAGAGACTCTACCTTTGTCAGTTGCCTCGACAGATCCTCCTGCTATTGGCTCGCTACAGGCTCAGGTCACTCAGACGGATCCTCTTATTGCTACTACGACAGTACCTGTTCCTGCCGTTTAGACCCAGACAGTTACACAGCCACATGCTTCTTCAGAGGGTCAGCCAGATAGCTCAGATTCCGAGGGAGATTCTCTACACTTCATGATTACTCCGCGCACCTCGGCACCCGACACGACTCCGTCTGTCCCCCATCAGATCCTTAGATTAGTTTTTTGGCGCTTGATGCCAAAGGGGGAGAGAGAGTAGTTTCAGGGGGAGTTTTTGAGAGAGGGTTTTCGTTTTTTCTTGTGTGCTACATTCATGCATCATGTTTACTTTTCAGTCATTGCATTTGTGTGACATGTTGTCGTGTGATAAACCTTGAGTCTTAATGTTTTATCCAGTCACAATGTTAACACTTGTCACCGTTTTTTTAATTATAGCTCTAAGGTTGTGCTTCCGTGCCTTACTCCGATTTCTTATGAGCTATATCTATTTGTGTACTAATGTTCTTTGTCTTATCTTATGAGTACACTCTTTTGGCTTGGGGCACATAAGCAATTCCTAACCCCTTGTGCTTATTGCTTTTTGCTTATGTGAACCATGCATGCTTGAAAACCTCAACTCAAATCTTTTATATCTTAGTGTTGTCATCAATCACTAAAAAGGGGGAGATTAAAAGCATCTAGGCCCCGAGGTTTGGTTTCGGCAATTGATGACAACGCTTTATTACCATGACTAACGTGTGTTTTGCAGAAACTTTGGTAAGTTAGGTCATGGAGGTTTTAACTGCTTTGGGCACCATGGTATTCATGCTCCTTGATGGAAATCGTTTCGGTTTTCAAAAGAGTGACGTCAAGATTAAGGACGGTTAGTGTAACACCCCTGGGTGTTAAGCCTGCATTATCATTTCAAAGCATAAGCATTCAACATCATTGCATGATTAGCCTTGTTTGGTTTGTAACCCTTTCCAAATTTAACTTGAAAAACAAATAAAATGGGAACCCTAAGTTTAAAATAAATGTTAAAAAGTTGGTGTACTTTTTAGAAGTAGCCATTTCAAATAATTTAGAATAAACCAACTTGATTATTGGAGCAAAAATTGGATTCAAATTCTCCTCAAATTCTGTTTAAAAATTATTCTAAATAATGAGCTTGATTTTTTTTTAAATTAGCTTTAAATCTCAAATTTAAAATCTATCGGGAATTTGGAAAAATGTTCTATATGAAAGTTGTAGAAAATAAAATTTTGAACAACTTTTGTTTTGGGACAAATTTCTGAAAACCTCGTTTTCATCCTCAAATTTGAATTTCAAACAGAAATGTAAAATCTAGAAAATATTTGGAAAAAGAAAAATCGGAATTTCGTTGCTGGGCTTCGGCCTCACTTCTCGGCCCACGGCCAAAGCCGGCCCGGCCCGTGTCCGCGTCGTCCCCTCCCGCTCGCCCGCGCGCGCGCGCCCGCGCATGGCGTCGTGGCGCCGCGGCAGCGTTCGGCCGCCGCGTGTCCGTACGCCGTCGAGCCGAGCGACACGCGCCCTGTGGCCCCCGCAACGTCCGCGCTCGCCTACTCCCCCTCCGCGCGCCCGTGCGCCTCGCTGCTCCCTCCATTCTCGCGCGAGCAGCAGCCACAGCCGCTCGCCGCCTCCACGCGCTCGCCGCCGCCGCCGCGCATTTCCGCCCCGCGTTCCACCGCCGGCCGAGCATCTCCGTGCGATTCGTCTCGCGGACAGCTCCGCCTCGACCTTCTCTTCCCCGAACGCGTCTCCTCGCTTCGTCTCCGCCCCGCGGTAAGCCGCCGCACCGCGCGCCCCGCCGCGGCGCCATTTCCGCCGCCGCGTGCTCACCCCGCCGTTCCGGCACATTCTCCCCACCTTGCCACTTGCTCTCTACCCCGGGATGTCCACCGCCCTCACCCTGTTCCCGTGCGCCTAGCCGCAGGTGTCCGCACGGCCGGGACCGGTCGCTAGCCGCCGGTGGGCTTCGCCGCCGCTGCGACGTCGCGGCCGCGTGCTCGCCCTGCGTTCGCCTCGCGCCCCGCCGCTTCCCCTGACCCGCTGGGCCGCCAGTTGGGCCAAGCCGTCGAACCGGGCCGCGCCCTTCTTTTTTTTCCCGCGCGCTCGCCCCGGCCGTTTTCGGCAGCGGGCCGGTTTGGCCGGCTGGGCCGGCCCGTTCCTTATTTCCGAATTCTATTTTTGAATTTCTATTTATATTTAAGAAAAGAAAGTGTTCTAGAAAATGTTGTGCATAATTTATAGCTCCAAAAATCAGGAAATAAATTTTAAAATGTTCCTTGTGAATAGATCTACAGTTTAAAAATATCCCATGTTATTTTTGTGACACTTTACTGTACATTTCTATTTAATTGTTATATATGCTGTTATCTTAGAAAAATTGTAGTAAATAAACTAATAAAGGGAAAAATGTGATTCTTGTTGCATAAATCTTTATTAGTGATGTACTTTCTAGGAAAAATGCTAGTGAAGCATGTTCTGTGGGAAATTTTAGAAGTGTAGTTCAAATGCCTTTAGTTGTTAATATTTGTTATTTTTAGTAGAAAGCAATAATTGTATATAACATGCTTATGATAATTTTTGTAGTATGTTAGTTTACTGTTGGTAACCTAGGAAAAATGTGAAATCTGTTGTTTGATACTTTTCCTAGTATAAAACAATTTCATGCCCACATTTAGGCTATAATTTATTTATTTTGTACAGGTAGTTTTACAGTTCCATTTACCATGAAAATTTAGTGGTAGCTTAGTTAGGGTAAGAATACTCTACTGTAATTTTTGTAGATTTTTATCTACACCAGAGATAGGTGTTGCAGTACAACCCTGGTTAAATAAGGAATAAATGATTAGTCTTTATGAGAATTTAAGAAGAATAAAATATGTTTGGTGTATCTTTGAAGCATCACTAGGTCTTGCTGATGTCGTGAGTGAGTTAGGGTGGTAAGATTTGGTTATTTAGGGTCACTTGCTTGTGTCAGGTGTATGATAATTAGTGTAATTAAAATGGGTAAACCTTAGGGTACATGTTCTTGGATGACGTTGACTACCTTGTAGAAGATGAAGTTTTGCACTAACTGCTCATTCCATGTGCTCGTCTGCATCTCATGTCACTTCATCATTCCGTCATATTCCGATGCATCATTCACATGCCCTTATGCACTTGCATCATACAGGATCGCAGGAGGACTCGCAGGCAGCAGTACCGGAGGAGCAGGCTTGGACGGACCAGCAGGAGCCCCAGGCACAGGAGGTGCCCGAGGAGGAAGAGCCAAGCGAGGAGCTGCCAGAGTGCGTCGATCACCACCCTAGTTCGTTCGAAAGAGGCAAGCCCCGGAGCATTATAAGTCTCCTATTTTACAAAAGTTATTCTTTATTAACTGGTTTATAATTGTATATTGTTGCATTAAGTCATAGGAGTTGAGTGGAACCGTTGTTGCATTACTATCCTTGTCCACCAGAATAATGTTACCTTATTAGGTCAGGATCGAGTAATTCGCTTAGCCATGCTTAGATCGGTAGAAGTCGGGTGATTTCCTGTCACCTGCGAGTTATAGGTGAATACCTGGCTATGGTTAGCAGTATTGGTGAATTTTGATAAGTAACCAAGTGTTGTTGAATAAACGGAGACCGGGCGGAGTCTTATAGGGTTTTGGACTATAGTGATTCCGTCCGTGTCGGTTAAGGACCGATCGTTGCTCGTCCCTCTTGTCATGTTGAACGCATGCCTCACATTTAGCTGGCCGGATAAAGTACCTTTCGACCGCGAAGCTAGTGACACTTTTTGAGCCGGGATAAACTCGGGTTGGCAGACTGGTGTTGAAGGGGGTGTAACGGGGACGCGAAGAGTGAGCCCAAGGTGCGTCCTGGCAGTCGGGCGGTCCCTGGGTAGTGCGATCCATGATTGTTATCCCGCGGCTTCTCGGAAAGTGTCCTTGGTGACCTACGCGACCCTGACGGGGGAAGCTTGGTTTGTGTGAGGAATAAATCTCCAGCTGGATAGGAATTCGATTCGAATCGCCGTCGCTCCCGGTTAGTGAGCACTTGACTCGAGCTATGGCATCGTAGTGTTAATGATGGAACACAGATGGTTATGTGGTTAATGTTGGAAATGCTAAACCTGAGATGGTAACCTTTGATGCTAACGGTTAATCAAGTGATTGTTTTAGTAATAGGTGCTTACCTAGCATGAATAGTTTATCATAAAATGATGCTAAAAGTACTTATTTTTAGTTATTCCTAATAACTTATGCCTTTCGCAAATGAGTCAAGCCAGTACACTATATAAAGCCTTGCATGCTCCTTGGTGTCATGTTGTTTCTGGTTTTTGTCGGGTAAGTCTAGCTGAGTACATTCTCGTACTCAGGGCGTTGTTCCCATTGTTGTTGCAGATGGTCAGATGTACTACGGGTACTGCTCCAACTGTCTGTATCCGGCGATGGGTGACAACTAGGACCTTGGGCAGAGGTCGTTCCGTTTGTCTTATCTACTGCTTTTGTGGACTATGACTATCTACTGGCACTGTAATTGAACTAAGGGTGCGTGCGTAAAACTATTTGCTTCCGCTACTTTATGTTGAACTATGTTGTAATAACTTTTATTTCTGAACTCCGATGTATTTTACCTTATGGTCGACTTTATGTATCGTGTGAACTGTGGCTGCTAAATCAGTACGATCTTGGTTGTATGTTGGTTGGTTTGAAATCCTTCGTGATTTCACGGAATCTCGAGTTATACGGGTTTAAGTTTGTTAAATTAACCGCCTCGGTGGGAGATTGGCTTACTTAATCTCGTATAATTACGTTGATCCGTTACAGCTGGTATCGGAGCATGGTTTAGCATGTTACTGTTCACATGAGTATTTAAAAACAAAACTGTGTTTTCAAATGAGCTTTTGAACTTAAAAGTGTGCCAGTGGTCATATCCTTTATGCCCGATAAGGACTCTAGGTGGCTTAATTAAGTACTAACTTGGGGGTTTGCATCATATTTAAATTTCGTCGCTCATACGGCGTGCTATTGTATGAGTGCCATTCACTTGAGTGGTAATGTATGGATCAATTACCTCTACGCCTTGGTAAGTGAGAGTTGTGAGTGCATGGTCGGATACACTGCCGATCTAGGGGAGTGCTTAAGTGATTCCGAAGTACTCACGTGCCATGCGCATGTTTGTATGAGAGTATCATTGAGGGGGAATTCCGTCATGCCGTGACGATGCCGTCAATAGGACGATGATTCGGGTAGTGGTTACCGTTATACTCGTATCTGGGGATGCGTGTAGAGCGAGTAACTTACTTTACTGCTTTCTTGCATGTTTTCATACTGTGAGGTTTGGGCTGAAGTGATTTTCTGCAGGTACATAACAGCGCTTTCGAGTAGCACGTATTAGTTACGTTACAAGAGATCGTTGTATGCCACCGTCTATTCCGTTAGTAGTTATTGATTTTCTAAGTTTGTGAGGACGTACGGAACGTGCATGCATCATGTTATGCATTTCATTCATGGCATTGTTCCTCCCCTTATAAGTTGCTTATCTCATTTCGATAAAAATGCCAACTTAAAAAAATCTGTTCTCACCACGGTAATAAAATTTTTGCTACAGATGGCACGTACCAAGCAGACCGCTCGCAAGTCCACCGGCAGAGCTCCCCGTCATCAGCTTGCTCCGCGCACTCGCCAGCGTCACACTTTTCTTGGAGAGTTTGGGATGCCTACACTCTTGTGGAGAGTGCTCAGCTATGTAGGCTATCATGATGGGATGGAGCCCCGCTACTTTTGGTCAAATGAGCGGATGGGCGAAGGACTTTTGGTGACTGTGGAAGCAGTAGTTCGTCCCCGAGGTGATGGTTCTGAGTGGACCGGTTGGCGTTTTGAGTCAACTGGCAGGACCCCTGAAGAAGCCGCTGAGAGGGCAGCCTTTGGGATCCTGAGGGATATCATGGATCGTTTTCCTCAGGAGTTGGCAGCAGCTATAGTTGGAGTCTTTCCGAGGGGCAACCCCTCCACTGACTCGTGGCAGCAGGCTAGGGGCAGATCTTTGGAAATTAGTGCAGCAGAGGCACAAAACAGTGACAACCCTGCTATGAGTACCATGTTCGCAGTGATGAGGGCTTTCGATGGAGTGGAAGGTAGTCTGAGACGTGTTTCTAGTGCTCTTGGTCAGGCTCGTGATGACCGCCGTCAGCTTCAGAGAGATCACGACGCCGAGATTGAGAGGCTCACCGCTGAGATGGCTCAGTTGGCTCGTCAGAGAGATCAGGCCACTCAGAGGACTGTGGTTTTTGAGGGAGATGTACGTGCCCTGAGAGAGCAGCTTGAGCGACTAACCACCGCCCACAGGAATGCTGAGAGCATGTTGGCTCATGTGCTCCATCAGAGGAATGAAGCCTGGTCCGCAGAGAATGTGTTGAGAGCTAGGCAGTTTGAGCTAGAGCAGCGGTTGGCCGATGCAGAGGAGTACAATGATAACTTGCATGAAGAGGTCCATAGGCTGAACAATCAGCTTAACCCTTATGACCTCCCTGGCGCAGCAGAGATGGATTTGGATGCCGACGAAGATCCTGAAGAGCCCGTGGCGCCAGCTGAGGAGCACGACGACGCTGCAGTTGGCGGCAATGCCGACGTCTCTGACCTAGACAGCGACCACGATGAGTAGACTAGTAGTTGTTGCGCTAGCTACTAGGTCCCGCTTGCATGATCTTTTGCTTGTTGGCACTTTGGACCTATAATAATGAGTAGAAAGACTAGAGCTTGATGTAATGTTGGAAAGTTTGGATGTGTTTGTGGCGGTATCCGAACGTCCAAAGTCCAGTGTATGTATGCTGGCAACTTGGTTGTAATGGACGCGATGTGTGTGCTTTAAGTAATATAATTAGTGATGTTGTGATAATTGGAATGATTTATTGTGCCCCTGTTTTATTGTATGAATTTATTCTCCCCAGTGAATTCAGTTCGGCATGATTTTTCATTCGGTCGCGATTACTACAACATCACCTAATAATTACTATTGCTGAAACATGCAGATGCCGAACACCCGTCGTACCGTGTATGGTACCGCCGAGGCTGGTGGCAGTGCAGCTGCTAATGATGACCGTGATCCACCACCGCCTCCTCCACCCTACACGGCAGAACAGTTTTTCGCCCAATTCCTGGGAAGCCAACGCAATATGGAAAGTATGCAACAGAATATGGAGGCTGCGCTGCGCAGTATCGCAGATAATACCCGTCGGGGGATAAACCAGGGTGGCCACGAAGCAAACCAATACAGCAGTTTTAAGGACTTCATGGATACTCGTCCACCGATCTTCAAGGAAGCCGCAGAACCTTTAGATGCAGAAGAGTGGATTAATACGATGGAAGATAAGTTTCGTGTCTTAAGAATGACTGAAGTGTTGAAGACTGAGTACGCAGCTCATCAGCTTCAAGGTCCGGCAGGAATGTGGTGGAAGCATCACCGCACCACCTTTCCTCCCCATGCCCATATCTCTTGGAGGGAGTTCACTGAAGCCTTCCGTGGAACATACATTCCACCTGGTCTGACCGAGATGAAGCTTGGGGAATTCCTGGCATTAAATCAAGGCACGAAGACTGTGACTCAATACCTGCATGCCTTTAATAACCTGAGCCGTTATGCTCCGGACATGGTGGATACGGATGCCAAGAAGATCGCTAGTTTCAAGAGAGGCCTGAGTCCCAAGATGATGAAACATGTGGGTACAAACATGAGGACTAGTTTCAATGACTTCGTTAGCGACTGTCTGAAGCAAGAGAAGAACAACAATGTTTATGCCGCTTCCAAGATCCGTAAGAGAGCTTTTGAGTCGGGTTCATCTCAGTCCAGGGCCCCAGTGACCAATCGCCCGGCTTATCGATCGCCCGTTCCCGGTGCAAGGTTTAGGCCACCGCAACGGAAGAATCAGAATGCTCAGCCACCCCAGAGAAACCAGAAGCCGTTTAAGATGGCATTACCTCAAACAAAGACAGGACAAGGCAGTTCATCGGGAACCGTGGCTCAAGTGAAGGGACCGTGCTTCAACTGCAACCAACCTGGGCACTTTGCAAAGTATTGTCCCTATCCTAAGAAACAACAAACGCAATATCAAGCCCGTGTGCACCACACCACTGTGGAGGATATCCCTGAAGGAGAACCGGTAACAGCTGGTATGTTTTCTATCAACAATCATCCTGCAGTAGTCTTGTTTG
Source organism: Saccharum hybrid cultivar R570 (assembly GCA_038087645.1). Classification (NCBI taxonomy): domain Eukaryota; kingdom Viridiplantae; phylum Streptophyta; class Magnoliopsida; order Poales; family Poaceae; genus Saccharum; species Saccharum hybrid cultivar. The sequence goes on from JAQSUU010000012.1 coordinate 18,588,623, forward strand.
ATTCCGGATCATCTCATTCCTTTGTAAGTCAAGCATTTGTTAAAAGGCATGAGCAAAAGATAGTTGAATTGGAATGTGCATATAAAATCAGTTCAGCTGGGGCTGATCTGTTGACTAAACAGATTGTTCAGGGAGTAACCCTAAGCATAGCAAACCGGCATTATAAGCTTAACCTGATAGTCATGCCAGGGTTAGTTTTGGACGTGATCATAGGTATGAACTGGATGAATCAAATGGGAGTTGTAATTGATGTTGGAGGAAGGAGTATCTCTCTTAAGGAACCCAGTGGGGAAGGCACCTTTCGAGTGGTCCTACCTAGGAGGGTAGACCTAGCTAGCACATCTTGTGCGGTCCAAACTACTCTGCTAGTCCAGATTCCAGTGGTCTGTGAGTTTCTAGATGTGTTTCCAGAGGAGTTACCTGGACTGCCGCCAGACCGAGATGTTGAGTTTGCCATTGAGTTGATTCCAGGAACAGCACCAATTTCAAGAAGGCCTTATCGGATGCCTCCCAATGAGTTAGCAGAATTGAAGAAGCAACTTCAGGACTTGCTAAAGAAAGGGTTGATTCGTCCCAGCTCGTCCGAATGGGGATGCCCCGCTCTGTTTGTGAAAAAGAAGAAGGATAACTCCTTACGCATGTGCGTGGATTATCGGCCACTGAATGCAGTGACAATTAAAAACAAGTATCCTCTTCCTCGGATTGATATCTTGTTTGACCAATTGTCCAAAGCCAAAGTGTTCTCTAAGATAGATTTGAGATCAGGGTACCACCAGATAAAGATTAGGCCACAAGATGTGCCTAAGACTGCGTTCTCTACCAGATATGGTTTGTACGAGTATCTTGTCATGTCCTTCGGATTGACAAATGCTCCTGCATACTTCATGTACTTGATGAATTCGGTTTTTATGCCCGAATTGGACAAGTTTGTGATAGTGTTCATTGATGACATACTGATATACTCAGAAAATGAAGAAGAACACGCAGAACACCTCCGGATAGTCTTGACTAGACTCAGAGAACATCGACTGTATGCTAAGTTCAGCAAGTGTGAGTTCTGGCTTAGGACAGTTCCTTTTCTCGGCCACGTGTTGTCTGAAAATGGCATTTCTGTCGACCCCAGTAAGGTACAAGAGGTTATGAACTGGAAGTCACCAATTTCGGTTAACGAAGTTCGCAGTTTCCTTGGTTTAGCCGGTTACTATCGTCGCTTCATACCAGATTTCTCGAAGATTGCCAAACCAATGACAAGCCTGTTACAGAAGGATCATAAGTTTGTATGGACAGAGGAGTGCGAAGCAGCCTTCCGTACCTTGCGGAAGTTGTTGACCACTGCTCCTGTTCTGGCCCAACCAGATATAGAAAAGCCGTTTGATGTTTTCTGTGACGCATCCAAGAATGGGTTAGGATGTGTGCTAATGCAAAATGGAAAAGTCATTGCTTACGCCTCACGGCAGTTGAGGAAGCATGAAGTTAATTATCCTACACATGATTTAGAGCTTGCAGCAGTGGTGCATGCTCTAAAGATTTGGAGGCACTACCTGTTGGGTAATGTGTGTAATATCTTCACGGATCATAAGAGTCTCAAATACATCTTTACCCAATCCGAGTTGAACATGAGACAGAGGAGATGGTTAGAGTTGATAAAGGACTACAATCTGAACGTGCACTATCACCCTGGAAAGGCTAACGTAGTAGCAGATGCACTGAGCAGAAAATCTCATGCAATTAATGTGCAACCGTTGTTTGAAGAAGGGTTCAATTTGTTACATCCAGCTGTGTTGCATAATATTCAGGTCAGTTGTACTCTGGAAAGCCAGATCATTGACGGTCAGAAAACAGATAAGGGAATCTTTTACATCAAAGAAAAGATGAAGAGAGAACCCACCAAACACTTTCGCTTGGATGAACAAGGAGTGTTATGGTTCAAGGATCGACTGGTAGTACCTAAGGATAGAGAGCTCAAAAACAAGTTGATGGATGAGGCCCATCGTTCTAAGCTATCTATTCACCCCGGAAGTAGCAAGATGTACCAAGATTTACGACCCCGTTATTGGTGGACTAAGATGAAAAAGGAGATTGCAGCATACGTTGCTCGATGCGACATGTGTTGTAGAGTTAAAGCTCTTCACATGAGACCTGCAGGACTCCTGCAACCTTTGTCGATACCCGATTGGAAGTGGGATGATATAAGTATGGACTTTATCACTGGTCTTCCCACCACACAGAAAGGCCATGATTCCATTTGGGTAATAGTCGACCGCCTTACCAAGTCAGCTCACTTTCTGCCAGTCAAAACAAGTTTCCGACCACCTCAATATGCAGAAAAGTACATTGCTGAGATTGTCCGATTGCATGGAATACCAAAAACCATAGTGTCTGATCGTGGTTCACAGTTTACCTCTCACTTTTGGGAACATCTTCATCAAGGTTTGGGTACTAGTTTGATTCGTAGCACGGCTTACCACCCACAGACTGATGGGCAGACAGAAAGAGTTAATGCAGTATTGGAAGATATGCTTAGAGCTTGTGTGTTATCATCCAGAGGTTCATGGGAATCCTGGTTACCGTTGGCAGAGTTTGCTTATAATAACAGTTACCAAGAGAGTATCAAGATGGCACCATTTGAAGCTTTGTATGGCCGGAAGTGCAGAACACCGTTAAATTGGGTAGAGCCCGGAGAAAGAAGGTTTTACGGAATTGATTTTGTAGATGAGGCAGAGAAGAAGGTCCGTGTTATTCAACAAAACATGCAAGCTGCACAGTCTCGTCAGAAGAGTTATGCAGACAAGAGGAGAAGACCATTGGAATTCCAAGTAGGTGACTATGTCTATTTAAAGGTTACTCCAATGAAGAAGAAACGGTTTGGAATCAAGAAGAAACTGTCTGCTAGATATATAGGGCCATACCAGATTTTGGAGAAAAAGGGCCCCGTAGCATATAAGTTACAGCTACCAGAAGAGATGAGTTCGATCTTTCCCGTCTTCCACGTATCCCAATTAAAGAAGTGTCTACGTGTTCCAGAGGAGAGAATACAACCTCAGGGTATTCGGATCAAGGCAGATTTGGAATATCGCGAGCAACCAGTTCGAGTCCTGGATACTAAGGACCGAGTCACTCGAAATAAAGTGGTCACAACCTACAAGATTCAATGGAGCCACCATGATGAGAGCGATGCTTCTTGGGAAACGGGAGAATATCTTCAAACTGCTTATAAAGATTTTTACGATAATTGGTTCGTAACTCAAAATCTCGGGACGAGATTCTTATAAGGGGGGAGGGCTGTAACACCCCTGGGTGTTAAGCCTGCATTATCATTTCAAAGCATAAGCATTCAACATCATTGCATGATTAGCCTTGTTTGGTTTGTAACCCTTTCCAAATTTAACTTGAAAAACAAATAAAATGGGAACCCTAAGTTTAAAATAAATGTTAAAAAGTTGGTGTACTTTTTAGAAGTAGCCATTTCAAATAATTTAGAATAAACCAACTTGATTATTGGAGCAAAAATTGGATTCAAATTCTCCTCAAATTCTGTTTAAAAATTATTCTAAATAATGAGCTTGATTTTTTTTTAAATTAGCTTTAAATCTCAAATTTAAAATCTATCGGGAATTTGGAAAAATGTTCTATATGAAAGTTGTAGAAAATAAAATTTTGAACAACTTTTGTTTTGGGACAAATTTCTGAAAACCTCGTTTTCATCCTCAAATTTGAATTTCAAACAGAAATGTAAAATCTGGAAAATATTTGGAAAAAGAAAAATCGGAATTTCGTTGCTGGGCTTCGGCCTCACTTCTCGGCCCACGGCCAAAGCCGGCCCGGCCCGTGTCCGCGTCGTCCCCTCCCGCTCGCCCGCGCGCGCGCGCGCGCCCGCGCATGGCGTCGTGGCGCCGCGGCAGCGTTCGGCCGCCGCGTGTCCGTACGCCGTCGAGCCGAGCGACACGCGCCCTGTGGCCCCCGCAACGTCCGCGCTCGCCTACTCCCCCTCCGCGCGCCCGTGCGCCTCGCTGCTCCCTCCATTCTCGCGCGAGCAGCAGCCACAGCCGCTCGCCGCCTCCACGCGCTCGCCGCCGCCGCCGCGCATTTCCGCCCCGCGTTCCACCGCCGGCCGAGCATCTCCGTGCGATTCGTCTCGCGGACAGCTCCGCCTCGACCTTCTCTTCCCCGAACGCGTCTCCTCGCTTCGTCTCCGCCCCGCGGTAAGCCGCCGCACCGCGCGCCCCGCCGCGGCGCCATTTCCGCCGCCGCGTGCTCACCCCGCCGTTCCGGCACATTCTCCCCACCTTGCCACTTGCTCTCTACCCCGGGATGTCCACCGTCCTCACCCTGTTCCCGTGCGCCTAGCCGCAGGTGTCCGCACGGCCGGGACCGGTCGCTAGCCGCCGGCGGGCTTCGCCGCCGCTGCGACGTCGCGGCCGCGTGCTCGCCCTGCGTTCGCCTCGCGCCCCGCCGCTTCCCCTGACCCGCTGGGCCGCCAGTTGGGCCAAGCCGTCGAACCGGGCCGCGCCCTTCTTTTTTTTCCCGCGCGCTCGCCCCGGCCGTTTTCGGCAGCGGGCCGGTTTGGCCGGCTGGGCCGGCCCGTTCCTTATTTCCGAATTCTATTTTTGAATTTCTATTTATATTTAAGAAAAGAAAGTGTTCTAGAAAATGTTGTGCATAATTTATAGCTCCAAAAATCAGGAAATAAATTTTAAAATGTTCCTTGTGAATAGATCTACAGTTTAAAAATATCCCATGTTATTTTTGTGACACTTTACTGTACATTTCTATTTAATTGTTATATATGCTGTTATCTTAGAAAAATTGTAGTAAATAAACTAATAAAGGGAAAAATGTGATTCTTGTTGCATAAATCTTTATTAGTGATGTACTTTCTAGGAAAAATGCTAGTGAAGCATGTTCTGTGGGAAATTTTAGAAGTGTAGTTCAAATGCCTTTAGTTGTTAATATTTGTTATTTTTAGTAGAAAGCAATAATTGTATATAACATGCTTATGATAATTTTTGTAGTATGTTAGTTTACTGTTGGTAACCTAGGAAAAATGTGAAATCTGTTGTTTGATACTTTTCCTAGTATAAAACAATTTCATGCCCACATTTAGGCTATAATTTATTTATTTTGTACAGGTAGTTTTACAGTTCCATTTACCATGAAAATTTAGTGGTAGCTTAGTTAGGGTAAGAATACTCTACTGTAATTTTTGTAGATTTTTATCTACACCAGAGATAGGTGTTGCAGTACAACCCTGGTTAAATAAGGAATAAATGATTAGTCTTTATGAGAATTTAAGAAGAATAAAATATGTTTGGTGTATCTTTGAAGCATCACTAGGTCTTGCTGATGTCGTGAGTGAGTTAGGGTGGTAAGGTTTGGTTATTTAGGGTCACTTGCTTGTGTCAGGTGTATGATAATTAGTGTAATTAAAATGGGTAAACCTTAGGGTACATGTTCTTGGATGACGTTGACTACCTTGTAGAAGATGAAGTTTTGCACTAACTGCTCATTCCATGTGCTCGTCTGCATCTCATGTCACTTCATCATTCCGTCATATTCCGATGCATCATTCACATGCCCTTATGCACTTGCATCATACAGGATCGCAGGAGGACTCGCAGGCAGCAGTACCGGAGGAGCAGGCTTGGACGGACCAGCAGGAGCCCCAGGCACAGGAGGTGCCCGAGGAGGAAGAGCCAAGCGAGGAGCTGCCAGAGTGCGTCGATCACCACCCTAGTTCGTTCGAAAGAGGCAAGCCCTGGAGCATTATAAGTCTCCTATTTTACAAAAGTTATTCTTTATTAACTGGTTTATAATTGTATATTGTTGCATTAAGTCATAGGAGTTGAGTGGAACCGTTGTTGCATTACTATCCTTGTCCACCAGAATAATGTTACCTTATTAGGTCAGGATCGAGTAATTCGCTTAGCCATGCTTAGATCGGTAGAAGTCGGGTGATTTCCTGTCACCTGCGAGTTATAGGTGAATACCTGGCTATGGTTAGCAGTATTGGTGAATTTTGATAAGTAACCAAGTGTTGTTGAATAAACGGAGACCGGGCGGAGTCTTATAGGGTTTTGGACTATAGTGATTCCGTCCGTGTCGGTTAAGGACCGATCGTTGCTCGTCCCTCTTGTCATGTTGAACGCATGCCTCACATTTAGCTGGCCGGATAAAGTACCTTTCGACCGCGAAGCTAGTGACACTTTTTGAGCCGGGATAAACTCGGGTTGGCAGACTGGTGTTGAAGGGGGTGTAACGGGGACGCGAAGAGTGAGCCCAAGGTGCGTCCTGGCAGTCGGACGGTCCCTGGGTAGTGCGATCCATGATTGTTATCCCGCGGCTTCTCGGAAAGTGTCCTTGGTGACCTACGCGACCCTGACGGGGGAAGCTTGGTTTGTGTGAGGAATAAATCTCCAGCTGGATAGGAATTCGATTCGAATCGCCGTCGCTCCCGGTTAGTGAGCACTTGACTCGAGCTATGGCATCGTAGTGTTAATGATGGAACACAGATGGTTATGTGGTTAATGTTGGAAATGCTAAACCTGAGATGGTAACCTTTGATGCTAACGGTTAATCAAGTGATTGTTTTAGTAATAGGTGCTTACCTAGCATGAATAGTTTATCATAAAATGATGCTAAAAGTACTTATTTTTAGTTATTCCTAATAACTTATGCCTTTCGCAAATGAGTCAAGCCAGTACACTATATAAAGCCTTGCATGCTCCTTGGTGTCATGTTGTTTCTGGTTTTTGTCGGGTAAGTCTAGCTGAGTACATTCTCGTACTCAGGGCGTTGTTCCCATTGTTGTTGCAGATGGTCAGATGTACTACGGGTACTGCTCCAACTGTCTGTATCCGGCGATGGGTGACAACTAGGACCTTGGGCAGAGGTCGTTCCGTTTGTCTTATCTACTGCTTTTGTGGACTATGACTATCTACTGGCACTGTAATTGAACTAAGGGTGCGTGCGTAAAACTATTTGCTTCCGCTACTTTATGTTGAACTATGTTGTAATAACTTTTATTTCTGAACTCCGATGTATTTTACCTTATGGTCGACTTTATGTATCGTGTGAACTGTGGCTGCTAAATCAGTACGATCTTGGTTGTATGTTGGTTGGTTTGAAATCCTTCGTGATTTCACGGAATCTCGAGTTATACGGGTTTAAGTTTGTTAAATTAACCGCCTCGGTGGGAGATTGGCTTACTTAATCTCGTATAATTACGTTGATCCGTTACAGCTAGTTCCGGATGTCGAGGTGTTGAGAGACATTTGGAATAGTCGTTAGGATCTTCGTTTTCCTCTTTTGGCCGTACTATAAAGGGGGCATGAGCGGGTAGCTTGACCTAGGCGAGTCCTATGTTTAGGTGTGGTGCACACTTGTTAAACTTGGCGCTAGGCAGCTCTAGAATAGCTCAAAGTTCAGTTGGAAGCAACTTGGTTCAAGTTGTGACGCGTTTCGGAGAGTTTCGGGTCGTTTTCCCTTGACCGGACGCGGTCCTCGGCATGACCGGACGCGTCCGGTCAGTATAGTTCCGCGGCTAGGGTTTCAGCTCTGAACACCGGACGCGGTCCTCGCGAGGACCGGACGCGGTGGTCAGAAGTCGACACGTGTCACTTGAGGGAACACCCGATCGGACGCGACCTGGGTGTGATCGGCGCGTCCGGTCACAGTAAGGTCCAGAGACGACCGGACGCGTCCGGTCATCACCGATCGGACGCGGTCGCGCGTCCGGTGCGAGTACAGTATGCTCCCTGCATGATCGGACGCGTCCGGTCACCCCTGACCGGTGCGTCCGGTCACTCAGTTGTTTTTCGGTTTTCGACCGTTACGAGCGACCGGCGCGTCCGGTCAGTTCGACCGGCGCGTCCGGTCAGCTCGTGTTTTGCTGAGTCAATAGGTAACGGTTCATTTTGTCTGTGGGGTGTATAAATACATCCCCACCACCTCTTTTAGAGGTCTCTTGCTCATTTGATCAGCTGATAAACACCTTTGGAGTGCAAGGGAGTGCAAGAGCACTAGTGAGGATAGAAATTTGAGAATCAAAGCTTGAGAGTTCCTCACTAGCGATTAGAGAGTAGCAAGTGTGCATCCACCTTCTCATTTGGGCTCGTAGTGGTCAAGTGAGAGTTCTAGCTTGTTACTCTTGGTGATCGCCATCACCTAGACGGCTTGGTGGTGATTGGGAGTTCGGTGATCATCCGGCGGAGCTTGTGGATGACCCAACTCATCTTGTGAGCGGTTGTGGGTGATTCACCGCGACGGAGTGTCAAAGAATCAACCCGTAGAGAGCACTTGATCCTTGCGCGGATCAAGGGGGAGCTACACCCTTGCGCGGGTGCTCCAACGAGGACTAGTGGGGAGTGGCGACTCTCCGATACCTCGGAAAAACATCGCCGTGTTCCTTGCCCCTTTACATTCAAGCATTTACTTTCTCGTATTTACTTTCATTGCTTATTTTACATTCCTAGACTTGCCATGCTAGACTAGGATTGGAAACTAGGGTGCAAAACTTTGTATCGGTAGACTCTCTAGGAACACAAGTAGACACTAGGGGTGAATTCCGGCTTGTAGGATTTAATTCTTGCATTTAATTTTTAGAGAAGCCCAATTCACCCCCTCTTGGGCATCTTGATCCTTTCAGCCCCGTCCGTTTTCGTATTTGCAAGATCTCGTATTGACCCGTATGAATCCATATTTACCCTGTTTTCATCCTATTTTCAATATATGCGAAATATCGCCTAACAATTATATGTTCTTGTGTTGTGTTAATACACCTACTAATCACCAATTACGAATGGTAGTGTGGCAAGTTTTTACCATAACCCTATAAGTTTACCTCCACAAAATGGCTTTAGTGGCTTATGTCGACCGGTTGTAACTGCTTCACGGGCTAGCCCAACAAGACTTTAAAAGGTCTACTTGTCTCCGCAAAACCGCATGGTCTGCTGCTCTCGCGAATCCTACCGCCGTCGAAGGAAGATGGGTGTGACGTGCAGTTTAGTATTAGATCTGCTCTTGCTTCTATCCACCGAGAGGTGGAGGTTGAAGGGGTAGAAATGAAAAATTGCTAGAAAAAAAACACGCAAACCTTTTAATCAGTTTTTGGTAAAAAAATGAGAATAATGGCATATAAGGGTTAGAAAAAAAATTAGATACGATGATAGTAAAGGGAACACATAATTTTAGATTGTAATAAGGAACAATTAGAAATTCTAATAACATTGACGGAGTTTTCTCCAAGTCAACGCAGCCCTTTCGTCTTCAATGGCAAGATGGCGGCAAGTTGGGAGTTTGATTTAAGGATGCGTGGTGATGCTAGCTGAAAATGCCATTCTTGTCCCTCCGATTATTCCAGTGGCCGGGAAGGAGTGATGGACCATGCGTCCGTGCCCATGCCTTGCCCTGCAGGCTGCAGAAGACTGTTTCCATGGGCCATGCCATTGTACACCGAGAGTTGTGAGATTCCCGTCCCTTGATCTCGGGCTTCCTTCAGATCGCGAAAAGTTAAGAATTTTTTTAACGGTAGTATTTTCGTTTGTATTTGATAATTAGTGTCTAATCATGAACTACACTAGGATTAAAAGATTCGTCTCGTAATTTATAACTAAACTATGTAATTAGTTATTTTTTTATCTATATTTAATGTTTCAGGCATATATGTAAAGATTGATGTGATGCAGAAATTGAAAAAAATTCAAATCCAACCATGGGTCTAAACAAGGCCTCGATTTCTCAAAATAAAAAGTCATCCAGCGCAGCAGCCAATACGGGCAGCCCACAGAGAACGTTGACCAGGGACGCCCAACCCACGGCGGAAAGCGACGCGCGCGGGATAAAATGGCGGGGGAGCCGGCAGCAAGGCCAACTCACCTCTCAAAATCTCTAGCTCCATCCGCCGCTCCGCATCCTACTCCCTGCTTCCTACAGGATCATCGGTCAACCCCAATCCTTCCTCCCTCCCGTCCCACGGGTCCCCCACCAGCAAGCATGATCTCCCCGCGGCCCGCGCTCTCCCCGAGCTTCCTCGCCTTCCGGCCCGGCTCCCCGGCCGCGTCCCCACCGCCCTCCCCGCGCCTCCACCACGCGCCGCCGCCCCTCTCCGCCTCCTTCTCCACCGTCGCCGCCACCGCCGCGCCGGGCCACGCGGCGGCCAGCTCCTTCTACGACGTCCTCGGCCTCCGCCCCGGGGCCAGCGCGCGGGAGATCAAGGCCGCGTACCGCCGCCTGGCGCTAGCCGTGCACCCGGACGCCGCCGCCCCGCAGCACCCCGCCTCCTCCTCCACCGAGGACTTCATCCGCGTCCACGCGGCCTACTCCACGCTCTCCGACCCCAACAAGCGCGCCGACTACGACCGCCGCCTCCTCCTCTCCGCCGCCGCCACGGGACGGCGCGCCGTCGCTCTCGGGCGCTCGCCCTCGTTCCCCGCGCACCGTTCCCGCCGGACCTGGGAGACTGACCAGTGCTGGTGACCACATGTGAAGAAAGATCTTCGACGTCTGCGGCTGCTGCGGCCCCCCGCAGTCTCCGTCGGGCCGCAGAATCTTCCGATTGGTTGGGAACGCGAAGATCCCCGCAACCACTGGACTCACTTGTGGCCGAGAGAGAGAGATATGCTCCCAGAAAGCATAGCACAGCCTTGCACGCATCGCTGCGGCCTGTAAAAATGTTGATGTGTAGTAGCGTATGTATGACTTTCGCGGCTATGTGAGATTGTGATAGGATAGGTTAACTTAATACTCCAACACGATCGAGATAAGGCTGATGACCACCACAATAATGCAGTCGAGTTATGATAAGAAAGCGATGGATCTGTCTCGTTGCATACTCTTCTTCTTGGGTTATCGACTGATCGTGGACGCGGTTGGAAGATAAGTAATATATGTCGATGTCTTTGCATACTCTTCTTGCGTGGTGAATGCAAACGTGTGACGTGTCGCGCTGTTTCTGGTTTCTGAACATTTCAAGAGACAGAATTGCTTGTTTTCCATTGGGGGAAAAAAAGGTCTGCGTGACTGCGTCCATCTCCCCCAAGTCGAACCACGAGCGACATATTAATATATAAATAATAATCGTATAAAAGTTCATCAAATTGATCTGATTGCGACATATTAATAATCGTATAAAAGTTCATCAAATCAATCTGACTGTTGTGCTTGTTGCCATCACGCCATGCTCTGTGAATTGTGCCGTTTGATGGTGCTGCGTGCATGATGTGTGATGTTTGTTGGTGAAAAAACTGGCCCGACGCCCTGGATTCTTTTATACGAGCAGCAGTCGCTCGCACGGAGGCAAGGGCCAAGGGCTAATCCGTTACAGTATTCTGCTGATGCTGCGTGACAACACCGCAACTGCACAAACATAGTAGGGCTGCTAATATGTACAGTACTATATCATCTAGAAGTTCAGCGGTCACCATCTCACCTCATTTTCAGAAGCTCACAAGGGGGACGATAGGCCTTAATTTTGTGCTATAATAACCAGTGGGTCCGACAGAGGCGCCGAGTCTGCATCCATCCAAACAAATGTGTGGATCCGGTCCTAAATCAGCCAATATCGGATGCAAACGTTTCAACAAAATATGGACAAACAATTGGTTGATGTACGGGCACATACTTTTCTACCCTTCTAGAATCTAGACTTTCGATGTGTTTGGTGTTTGCCTCCTCGGTGGCCTTCTATCCATCATGGCCATGGATTCGTCGTGGGCGGCAGGACCTGCATGCTCTACTACTCTGCTTCGCTTCACGTCAAGGCCATGCTTTCTTGGCGCAAAGATGGATGTTTTCAAGGAGCGTTCTTTGTGTGGCCACTGCCCACTAACATTATTTTTCTTTCTACTATCCATAGAAACTTCAATCTTTGAAAGTAGCGGCGCCATTGAGAAAGTAATGGGGTCATCCATACCCGTGCCCTAAAATATCCATCTCCAATTATTCAACAACCAAGCATCTATTCAGTTGAAATTCCGAAGACGAGCAACAACAGAACAGGATAATGAACAGAGAGGCTAGTGTGGATGAGATATGAGTGTATACAGACAGTGAAACACAAGCCTCCCTTCAAAATCGGCATGGTAGCGCTTGGACGTCCGGACGGATGTGCGTGTTCGGACGCCCACGCTTGCACTCCATTTCACGCGCCCACACAGGCTCGCGCTGCCTGACACCCCCTCCGCTTCCCGTGCCCTTATGTCTATGCCCGATCAGCAGTGCCCTAGCAGCAGCAGCAGGTGGGTAGGTGAGTCCCCAGCAACAATACCCGATCTACTTTATTGAAACATCGAGATGAAACATTTACAACATACGTCTAAAGATAAATGAAACACTTGAAACATGTATAAATTTTTTTTTGCAAAAGACACATAAAAACACTTGAAAAAGCCATTCCAAAACATATGCAACGTCGAGATAAAACACTTGCAAGATATATGTGAAACATATGAAACATCCAAATAAACACACTTGCAACATACGTCTGAAAAAACAGATGAAACATTTAGAACAGACGCTTGCAACATACGTGTACAACCATTGCAACATGTGCAACATCCCGATCTACTTTTTCAACATCCATATGAAATATTTGCAACACACCTCTGAAACATCCGAAACGCTTGAAATATACACTTGCATTCTTGCAACATACGATTTCAGCGCAACATCTCCTTGCTGCTTGGGAGAATGAAGGCTCATCGGCGTGTGCAGTTCACTGGTGTAGAGCTCGCCACTCCGATGGAGAAGGCCGCGGCAGGTCTCCACACTGTGCGGGTGCGCGAGCGAGGGAAAGGTCCTAATATGGCTAGAGGGAGGTGAATAGCCTATTAAAAATTCTACAAACTCACTAGAGCAAAAGGTTAGTATAACAAATGGCGAAAAGCGATTTTGCTCCACCTTTACAAGGGTTGCAAGCCACCTATCCAATAATTTTAGTAACTATAATCACTATAACAATCAAAGGCTAAGTCACTACGAGCTTTCACAAGCTAGCTACACTAAAGAGCTCAACTAGGTGACGAGCTACACTAGCAAAGATAATACAAACTCTCAAAACTAATTACACTAAAGAGTTTGTTACAATTAGTTTGCAGAATATAAAAGAGAGGTATGTGATCTTTATACCGCCGCGTTGAGGAATAAACCAATCACAATAATATGAAGACCAATCACCAAGAGAAATCCAAGAAATCAATCACAAAGGTGACACATAATTTTTCTCCCAAGGTTCACGTGCTTGCCAGCACGCTACGTCCCCATTGTGTCGACCACCACTTCGTGGTTTGGTGGCTAATTGGCAATCCAAAGCCAAGCTCTCAAAGAGCACCGTAAGAACCTACCGCAAGTGAGGTAACTCAATGACACGAGCAATTTACTAGAGTTAATTTTGGCGCTCCGCCGGAGAAGGCACAACACCCCTCATAAATCACCGGGATGTGGCCAAGAACAAGCACCACTCTTGCCACTACTCCTCCGCTGCCTCCAAGCCATCTAGGTGACGGTAACCACCAAGAGTAACAAGAATCCCACAGCCAATGCTCACCCAAGTGCCAACTAGATGCAAACTCACAATCAAATGCACTTGAGATCACTCAAACTCACTTTGATTTGTCAATCAAGCAAGGGAGATGAGTGGGAGAGAGTATGCTCAGCTTAAGAGGATATTAGGATGTCAAAATATCTAAGAGAGTCCCCTTAGCTGGCCAATACATATATATAAGTGTCTCCAACGAAATAGAGCCGTTAGGCACTGAACCCTTCTCTGCGCGGGTGCATCGGACGCGTCGGTGCCCACGCACCGGACGCTGACCAGCGTCCGGTGGGCATCCCGCCAGCCGTTAGATCACTGCCACGTGTCATCATTTAAATCTCATTCGTTCGATCGTAATGGTCACTTGAATCGCACCGCACCAGAACACATCGCACCGGACGCAGCACAATGCTGCACCAGACGCTGAAGCCGCAGCGTTAGATGCGGAACAGAGAGGTTCCAGAGATGGATTTTGCACACCGAACACGTCTGGTGGGGTGCGATCGGACGCACCTCTGTGTCCGGTGCACACATGCACTCAGCATCTCCCTACGTCACTCACACCGGACACTGATGTCACGTGTTCGGTACTCACTTCCATTTCTGCACCGGACGCACCGGTGACCAAAACTGGCCAGGCGCCGCGGTGCACAACTGACTGGATGCTAGGGCCAGCGTCCATTGCTCCCGAAGCTAGCGTCCGATGCACTAAAATAGTGAAGAACAGTAAAAAATCACCGAATCCTGCCGAGCAAGCTCCGCAGGATGGAGAGAGGGTCCCTAACCCATCTCTACCGCTCAAACTCTACCTCCTTCATAAATGTGCTAATACCACCAGGTGTACATCACCATGTTCATGTGTGTTAACATTTTTCGCAATCACTTTAAAGGAGTTAGGTTAGCTCTCCACTAGATCTAAATGCATATGCAAATGAATCCTCATCTAGTGGCACTTAAGTGATCAATAGCCCCGAAATTCTCCTCTTTACAGTATGGCTATCGATCATTAGTGTGATCACACCCTCTATGATGTCTTGATCATCAAAAGCAAATCATATCTATACCTTTGGCTTGAGCTCCATAGGATTTTGCCTCTTCTTCTCTCCAAGTAAGCCCTTGATCACATTGTGGTCATCACCATTATCACCATGATCATCTAGGCTTCACCACTTGGCATGGGACTTTATCATTTCATGTCTACACACTTAGCATAATAATTAGTCCCTAGATTTCATCAATTATCCAAAACCAAATTAGGGCTTTCAACAAGTTCCATCTAGGGCATCACGAGCTACGCGCAGGTGAGTTTTGTCCCAACCACGGTGAGCTGGGAAGGCAGAGTGTGAGATGCGCGCGGGCAAGCTCCGCTCGGGTTGCCGTGAGCTGCACGCGGGCAAGCTCCACCCTGCCTATGGTGAGCTGGGCATCCTCTGCCCCGGCCGAGATGAGAGCAGGTGGTCACGGTGAGCATAGGATGAGCGCGGGCGGCCTCCACCTGGTCGGCGGCTGCAAGCTACGTGGGTGGAGCGTGCACTGTGTGGGGATTTTTTTAGAAACTACCATGACGAGCGAATAAGACGACTTGTCATTTGGGCTAGCCACGACCCACCAGCGGGAGCATCCGAGGTAGATGGACGCCCTATTTCAAGAATTACCGTTTGAAAATCCATGCAGGTAAACTTGGAAGTGCATTAGCATCCTCGTCCAACTAACCCGGTCCAAAATGAGTCTAGCTAAACTGACACACAATCCATCGAAACCAATGTCAGGTGCGAAACAACCAATCCAGTCCAGTCCACTAACACAGCAATCCAATCCAATCCAATCCAATCTATCCAAATACTCATGAGCATCGTCGCTGTCTCGTCGGCGGGTGGTGCTCGCGCTGCTTAGCTTGGGCGGGAATAAAAGCTTTAGTTTGGTTTTAGTGAATTGATGAAACCCTAAGTGCTAACCTATTGCTCCAGTGATTATAAGATAGGTGACACATTTCAAGCGATGGAGCAAATGTAGATCATGACGTTGGTGATGGCATGGTGATGATAAAGTGCTCGGGCTTGATGGTATCTAGTGTTTGTGTTTTGCAAGAAATTCCAAGTGGTATCTAACTAGCAATGATGCTAACGATGATATATTTGGTGCACTCCAATTGGTATCACGCTTCAAAGGTCCATCTTTTATACCTTAGCATCATTTGGTAGACATTGCCCTCCCACATTTTTAATTCATGCATATGTGCAAGATTTAATCCAAACTCTCAGCACATATGTAGGGGGAGTTAATGCTACCAATTCGGATTCATGAAACTTGTCCATATCATTTACACATGGTAAAAATCTTGGGCAAGCAACGTGGATTCAAATTGATTTCCAATTCATATCTTTACGAAAGGGTTATCATCAATTACCAAAATGGGGAGATTGAAAGCTCTAGTTTGGTTTTGGTGAATTGATGAAACCCTAAGTGTTAACCTATTGCTCTAGTGATTATGAGATAGGTGGCACATGCCAAGTGATGGAGCAAATGTAGATCACGATGATGGTGATGGCATGGTGATGATCAAGTGCTCAGGCTTGAAAAAGAAGAAAGAGAAAAACAAAAAGCTCAAGGCAAAGGTGAAATTTGATAGGAGCTTTTTGTTTGATGATCGAGACACTTAGCGAGTATGATCTTATTTAGGATAGATAGCCGTACTATTAAGAGGAGTGAAACTCATATCAAAATGCGGTTATCAAAGTGCCACTATATGTTCTAACTCATTGCATATGCATTTAGATTCTAGTGAGTGCTAACACCCTTGAAAATGTTTATGAAAATATGCTAACACGCGTGCACAAGGTGAAACACATGGTGGTTGGCATATTTGAGCAAGGGTGGAGTAGTTAGTGAAGTGGAGGCATTGTTTTTTAGTGACCGGACGCTGCTTCCGTAGCTATCAGACTCTGTGCCTGCATCCGGTCAGTGTTGCGCTGTGAGAGGCGCAGTCAATCCTGCGACCGGACGCGTAGGGCCTATGTCCGATCATAGGTGATGTACACTAGTGTCGACAGTGAAACTTGGCGTGCCAAGAAGAAGAAAGGATCAGACGCTACCGTGCGTCCAGTCGCTGTTGATCTGACGCGTCCGATCAAGAAAATCTGGCTCTGGATGCTTACTGGAAATGATCTGACGTCGGGAAGCCATGGGGAGCAGCGCGTCTAGTCATGGCATGGCCTTGGCGCACGCGAGCATAATCTAACATGATTGACACGTCCGGTTGTCATTTAACCGCGTGTGAGGAGGCTTTTGACCATTGGGATCGTGCGAACAACGTTGAACCAGGGAGACACATGGATGGAGATCCATGACCGGACGTTGCGGGGCCTGCGTCTAGTCAACACGACCTGCATGTCCGGTCACCCCAAGTTGGCTGCCTGTTGAGCCCAACAACTCTATTTTGATGGAGCCTCTATAAAAGGTGTTTGGTCGGCTCTTGCTCACTCTCTTAGCCTTTTGCATTGACATAGCAACCTTGTGAGCTTAGCCAAAGCCCTCCCACTCATCTCCATCACAGATTCATCATCTTTGTGAGATTGGGAGTGAATCCAAGTGCATTGTTTGAGTGATTGCATCTAAAGGCACTTGGTGATTGTGTTTCGCTGCAGGATTCGCTTGTTTCTCTTGGTGGTTGCCACCACCTAGACCGCTTGGTGCAGCGAGGATCGTCGAGCGGAGGAAGGTGCTTGTCTCCGGCTCTGATCGTGGTGATTGTGATGGGTTCTTGACTTTTCCCCGATGGAGAGCTAAAAGATACTCTAGTGGATTGCTCATGACTTATGTGATCCTCATCTTGTGTTGGTTGTGCGGCACCCGATTGCGGGTTAGGCGTGTGATGCCTAAACCTCCAAGTGAGTGAATTGCAACAACGGGGACTAGCTTACCGGCAAGCAAGTGAATCTCGGTGAAAAATCATTATGTCATCTCTTGCCACAGGGATTCTATTGTGATTGATTATCTTCATCTAGTGATTAGCTCATTCCTTGACACGGCGGTATAACTCACTATCCCACTCGGGTATTTACTTTTCTAGTGTAGCTAAGCTCTTTAGTGTAACTAGTCTTGAGAGCTAGCTTGTGTCGGTCTAGTGTGGTTAGTGAGGCTCTTTAGTTAGTCTTTGAGAGCTCACTAACTTAGTATAGTGACATAGCCTTTGTGTGCTTAGAAACTATAGAAACTAGAATTGTGGTAGGCGACTTGCATTTTTAGTAGGCTAGCGCAACATTCGCTTCACGTTATAATTGTCTAACCGCTTTGTTTAGTGTTGTTGTAGAAATTTTTATAGGCTATTCATCCCCCTGTAGCCATTAGGACCTTTTAGGGGAGCTACTCCTTCCCTTGCGCCGTCGACTCCCATCTCGGCTCCGTCTCCTCCCGCGCCACATCCCCGTGCTCGAGCGCGCTGCCTTGCCATCCTCGGCTATGCCTTTGCGGAGGAGGCCGGGCTATGCCCCCGCACGTGCGCCCCATCGCACACCTCCTCGCCACGCTCAAACCTGCTGCCTTGCCAAGGTGCTCGCGTGGATCCTGCCTGGCAGAGCTCGCAGTCACGTCCGCCTCGGCTCACACACAGCCGTCCATCGTCGCTGCCTACAGAGGTCGTGACCGCCTGGCGGAGCTCGCGTCGAACCTACCCAAGGAGCTCGCAGCTGCCTGGTGGAGCTCGCGACCACTCGGCGTAGCTCGCGTGGAACCTGACCGATGGAGCTCCATGCCCGGGAGTGAGACGAACGCCTTGACACAGTCTACATCCTCGCTGACGTCCATGAATGGCTTCACCTTGACGCCGTGTTTGCTACTATATATTTGGCTCCATCGACAACCTTGCCACGCTGTCACGTTGCTTAGGTCACCATTGTCCCCGACAGCGTAGGCGAAGGAATCATGACATGCTAGCTGTCGCCGGGAGAGGCATGGGAGGGGATAGGGATGAATCCAACATATTTTTGTATATCCAGGTGTTTGTATCCAATCCATTCCAATTTGTTTAGGTTTTGTGCCAATAGATATCCACACCCAAACAACGTCCATCCAGTTGAATCCACAGCAGGTTAAATCCATTTATACTTTGGATAATGCAAATCCACTTCCAGGTTTACATGCAGGGAGGGGGCGAGGAGCACAGGATGGCCCCTGACCGGCCTTTGCGCCACTTCTTCTCTTAGGGCACGTACAACACGTCTTTATCCTTGTCTCCATGTTGCTGATTTTGCAAAAAGAACCCTGTTTGGCTTGGGGATGGTCAATTGGTCATGTCATCGCCTCGTGAGACGACGCTGAGGGCTCGTGCTCTGAGGCCCAGTCGCCGACTGCAGCGGCGCTGGAGGAGTCGTCTTCTCGACTCGACGACACACGCGGATCCCGCGTGGGCGCATGTTGAATCTTGTATTGGTGCGCGTAGGAGGATGTTGCCTGTTGTGACCGTCGCTAGCCTCACGGTCAAGCTCTACCACGCCGCCGGCTGCGCATGATGACCTCCACCGTGAGCCGCACCACAGGCTGCGTGCGACCTTTGCCCTAGCCACCATGAGACACGCAGGTTAGCTCCACCCTGGTCGCCATGAGCCCTGCAGGCGAGGTCTGCCCCAACCACCGTGAGACACATCACACACAACGAGCTCTGCGCCGGCCGCCCTGAGCTACGCAGGCGAGGTCTGCCCTGGCCGCTGCGAGCATGCAGACAAGCAAGCTTCCTCCATAGTAAGTCTTTCATGCGTTGTTGTTCAGATCCAGGCATCCAGCATAATTCAGAAATTTGTGAAAAACAATTAGGGCTTGTTTGGTTCCTAGGGATTCATCCCCTGGAACAATTCCTACCTAGATTGTTAGCCTAATTTAGGCCACATTCGGTTAATCTGGAACAAGGACCGAAACTATTCCTTGTTTACATGCTTATACAAATTGTGCTAGTGTTCCGGCTAGAATCTTTCTAGAGAGTTCATTTCGTATTAACTGAACAAGGCCTTACATAACCTTTTGATCAGCTAGAACTATTCCTGGTGCAATCTGGGAGAACCAAATGGCCCCTTCACCATTTTGTGAATCATAATTTCATAACCTCCTCCTCTCATTTGTTTGTGAACATGCAGCTCTGGTTTGAAAACAATGGCAACTGTTGATTTCTCTAATTACATCTCTAGAATTTATTAGAATTTTTCTAATACATCTTATCAGACATGCTATTTGTAGTGTTTGTCTTGCCATTCAATTCATCAAAACGGCAAAACCAAACATGGTGAACCACATAGCACATGATCCTTATAGTCTCGATGTCTCCATGTAATTTTTTATGAGAATAATGTCACAAGACATGTGTCTATGTACGCTCCCAAAGAGAATTATATTGCTGAAGAAAATAAAACTAAATTAGGACACGTATTGATATATCTTGGCAGAGAAATTTTATTATTGTTAGGAAAAATGAGGACATTTGGTGTAGAGAGATAGAGTGGCTAGAAAAAATAGAGGTACCAAAAAAATTTGATACTAAGTTTTCTATAATTTTTATTATTGAGCTAAGGGTAAGTTAGTACATTCATATTACAGGTATAATTGTTGACTGCGTGCGGCGTGGCGTCGATGAGTGCAAGCGCGGACGAGGGCCATGGCCCTAGGTGGCTGGGCTGCCGTCAGGTCTCTGTATGACGCATCAATGGAGGTGTGGAGCCAGAACGCTGGAGAGTGCCACCGCCAATGCTACCGCTGTCTCCAGGAGGATCATACCCTACCACTTGCCAGTGTGAGGCCTCTGCTGGAACACCTCTGCTTCTCCATCGCGTGTGGTTCCTCTCCGGCCATGGTGCTGGCTGCTTGGAGTGCCTCTGCACTGCAAAATCCGATGTCGCTGCACTGTTGGGCACTTGTGAAGGGTCGAGATGGCGGACTAGAGGGGGGGGGGTGAATAGTCCTTTCTAAAAATAATCGTGTCGGTAAACCGAAACAAATGCGGAATTAAAACTATCGGTCTAGCCAAGACTACACCCCTCTATCTAAGTTCACAAGCACCTCACAAAGATCCTAATTATGTAACTAAGGTGCTTTCCTTAGCAAGAGCTCTCCTAAACAATTCTAGAGCAAGGTCACACAAACCTATGCACTAGTACTTTAGCAAAGCTGGGGAGCTCCTACACAATTCTAGTAAGCAAAAGCACGAAGCCACCTATGCTCACTAGCAATGCTCAATAGCAAGGCAACTAATGCCAAACTAGAGAGCGCAAAATACTTAGCTACACAAACTAAGTAATATGACTAACAAAGTTACACAAACCAAATTAGCCACGCAACGGGAGCTACTTCTATGCTACACAAGCAAGAAGGTAACTAGCTAACTACACAAGCAAACTAGTTACAAGAGCAACTACACAAGCACAAGTATATGAATGTAAATACAAGCTTGTGAATCAAAAGCAAACCACTGAGAAGATGTACACAATGTTGACACGGCGGTTTTTCACCGAGGTTCACTTGGTTGCCACCAAGCTAGTCCTCGTTGTGGCGATACACCCACTTGATGGATCACGAGCTAATTGACTATCAAGAGTCAAACCCTCAGCGGGTGCCGCACATCCACTCTCAAGATGGGGATCCTCCAAGCCATGAGCTTTACTAGAGTTGCTCTTCGCGATCCCCACGGGGTGAGCACAATTCCCCTCACAAATCCTCCTCCGGAGCCACGCACAATCTCCACGCGTGCTTCAATGGAGTCGCAAGCCACCAAGCCGTCTAGGAGGTGGCAACCTCCAAGAGTAACAAGCACCACCGGCTTGCAACACGATCATCTAGTGCCACTCGATGCAACCTCACGATGCAATCGCACTAGAATCGCTCTCTCACTCGATCCGATGAACACTATCAAGCATGAGTGAGTTAGAGGGCTCCCAAGCACTACCACATAAGCCACCAAGGCCAAAGTGTGCTCAGCTGCCGGCCATGGCCGGCCAAGGCATTTATTTATAACCCCACAGTCAAATAGAGCCGTTACCCCTTCACTGGGTCCTTTTCGGGATGACCGGACGCGCCGATCATAACTGACCGGACGCGCTCAACCGCGTCCGGTCGCCCTGCGACGTCCATGTGTCCCTCAAATTTCAAATGTGACCGTTAGATCCTCCAACGGTCACTGTGCCAACGGTCAAACCCTATGACCGGACGCGCTTCTCATAACGACCGGACGCACCCCAGGCAACGACCGGACGCGCCTGTCAAACGACCGGACGCGCCGATCGCGCTGTTCCGCGCGCCCGCGAAGCAACGACCGGACGCGCTCCTTGCGATGACCAGACACGACAGTGCTAGTGTCCGGTTAGAGTCCAGTAAGCACCTTCAACGATCGGACGCGTCCGATCATGTGTGACCGGACGCGCCTCGCGTCCGATCGTACTCAGTTTCCTCTGGACACCTGACCGGACGCGCCGGTCCCGCGAGTGACCGGACGCGCCGGTTACAAACCCTAGCACCCGCGCCTGCGCTGTACTGACCGGACGCGTCCGATCATACCATGACCGCGTCCGGTGCAGCGTCCGGTCACCTCTGTGACCTCCGTTCGCCTCCGTTTCTTTTCCGACTTCCGGCGTAGTGGAAAATAGGCATTTCAACTTCTCAAAAACGCCTGAATCCCGCGCTCGCAAAGCTCGGCGGGAGGGAGAGAGGAACCCAAATCCTCTCTACCGCTTAAACTTCATCGCCTTCGTAAATGTGCCAACACCAACAAGTGACCACCACCTTGTGCACGTGTGTTAGCATTTTCATAATAATTTTACTGAAGGAGTTAACCACTCAACTTGCCACGCCACTCGATCCTAGCAACGATGCATAGTTAGATCACACGAGTGGCACTAGATGACCGATATGCAAACAAGTTTGCCCCTCTTGATAGTACGGCCATCTATCCTAAACCCGGTCATAAACTTCTCTACACACCTATGACCAGTGAAATGGAAATGCCCTAGGTTATACCTTTTCCTTGCGCATTCCACTCCATCTCCTCCGACGTTGATGCAACACATGCACCAACCAATCACCAAATGATATGATCCACTTCATATCATCACATGACCGTATTGGTTCATCGATCTTGACCTCACTTGCTCTTCACCGTTGCGTCGGTCCATCGGCGCCAAGTCTTGCTCAAGCTTCACCGCCTCGCGGTCCATCGCTCCAAAGCCTCCGACTTGCCCTTCACACTTGCAACCGGTCTATCAAGCCAAGCCTCATCTTGATCTTTGCCACCTTGGTCACATGACTCCATGTCATGTCTCATATGCAATGAGCTCCTTCATGACACCATCACCTGTGGACTAATCTCCTGTGTATTTCTCATTAAACACAATTAGTTCACCTAAGGTTGTCACTCAATTACCAAGACCAAACAAGGACATTTCAACTTGCAGACTTGCTTGATTTCTCCCACTGTCATCCATACCTTGCACGGTGCCTCCAATCCAACGAGCCAAGCTGGAGTGCCCTGCCATAGTGCCCCTGTACCGCACCATCTGTCGCCGCTTTATTTGAGGCTTTTGAGCCGCTGTCGGCCACCTGCAGGCTGCAGCTCGTGTCCATCGTTCATGTCATGGACACAGACCTCAGTGAGGTGGCCGAGAAGTTTGGCCTGGACACCGGGGGCAACTGTTGTTCTTTGGTCTAGCACACTAACCATGACTACCGCTCTCAGGCCGCTCCTGCTCTTCTTATGGGCCCGACGGCAGTGGGCAAATGGAGAAAGCGGTCGTTCTTGCTCTTCTGTGAACGTCGAGACATGTGAAGTTGTTTTCTCTACAACTAAAAAACAATAAAAGAATCGTTCATCCGGCGTGTGTGGGGGTATAAACCCCTATACCCTTACGGCTAGACGTGGGAAGGCCCAGACCAGACGGTCTGGCCCATTACATGACGATGCGCGATCCAGATCATTGGGATGGAGTCTCGCACAAAGCATCAAACCAGACTTAGGAATCAAGCAAGGTCTTGGTCAGTTAGATTAGGAATCCTTATCGGCTCTATATAGCAATTATAACCGGCTAAGATTAGTTTCTAGATCTGTAACCCTGCCTCCTGGACTATATAAGGAGGGCAGGGGATCCCCCTCAAAATCATCGTAACATACTCTAGGGCAATCTAGCTTGTAATACGTTGTTCAAGGCAACAATAACAAAGCAGAGCTGGACGTAAGGTATTACGCCCACACGGTGACATGAACCTAGGTAAACCCGCGTGTTGTTCTGCATCACCATCTCGTTCGTGGCTTGCACACCTATCTGCCGATAATCTACTACCTTGGGCATACCCCTCGGTAAACTGCCGACCAGGTTTTGTCGACAGTGGCGTGCCAGGTAGGGGGTGTGTGTACTGCTTTTCAGGCGTGCGAGATGGTCATCTTCCCTGACTCCATGGCCACGGTGGTAGGCCTCATGTTCACGATCGGTCAGATCAGCTAGACCACTAGCTCCAATGACTTTGTCATCACGACCATGGAGGAGGTGCAGATCTGATCTGCATCAACTACTTCCCTGACACCGGCGTCAACTATGACTATGCTGGCTCCAGCTTCGCTTGCACCAGCGCTCTCATCGACCACGCCGGCACCTCATCGACTCCTTCCTCGCTACCAGGGGAGGAAGCTCGACTCCACTGACTTGATCAACTCCATCGACTAGCTCGGTGGAAAACTCTCGCTTACCCTGTCTCTAGTCGATTCGCTCCAATAGCAGTTCACCGGACAGAGCTCGAACGACTACAACAGATCTACTCGACCTGCTCGAGCCACCCATTTTCAATGGTTGGGTATAGATCTAGTGGTCACTTCAACTCCTGAAGGACGCTCCGCTCGGCCTCGACCTCGACAACTCAACTTTGTTAATATGGTGGGCTCTGATCAAGTTTCAATTCATACCACCCAGACAGATAGCCATTTGAGCCCCGGATCGAGCACTTCGTCCGACGAAAATACTCAAACCATGGTATTACACCATGTCAGTAGCAGTGATGAAGGGATGCTACATCCTCCGAGCTTTCCTCGAATCCTAGCTTTCCCTCCAAGGCGTGGTGCCATGATAAACATGGTTAGCCAAGATGAAGACCCACCTGCCGGAGGCGAGACCGATCAACAGCGACGAGAGCGACAACAACGTAATGCTGACCGAGCTCAACGTCGCATAGATGAAGACACGCGTCTAGCGCAACAGCAAGCAGACCGTGACCAACAAGAGGCTGACGCTATAGCTAGGTGTAACTGGTTGCAAGGGCGCAACCTCAATGATGCTTTTGACATGGTGGGGAACAGACCAGTATTCAAAACTCCAAGTACTAATGTGGCTGTTGCCATTGAGAGCCTGAAGCGGTTATCAGATACCCTAGAAATCCAAAACATTCAGGAGGATCTGTAGGCTTATCTCTAGGCGGCTATGGTTCAGACCAATGAACGTGCCGCAGGCCCATCGGTGTCTGGCGCGACTAGCCGGAGCCGCCAGCACTCCAGTCGACCCTTCAGGTTTGGCCAACGTGGCCTACGAGCACCCACCGGCCTAGACCACCATGTAGGCAATGCGATCACATGGCTCTTGGCATCAATCCAGGGGCTGACGGCGGCAATGATGACAATCACGGGAACCCTCCCCGCAACAATAATCGCCAGCTCGACCACCACCACAATAACAATGATGATGACCGATGCAACGATAACCGGCGTAACGACCACCGGGACCACCGTCGTCGAGGGCAACAACACGGTGACGAATGAGATCGTCGTGATGGCAATCACGATCTCCGTCACGACCTCAACAACCATGACCTACATCCTCGCATTGAACAGAGAGCTTGGGACTGTGTGTCCCATGAAACCAGTCGTCGCATGGAGTACGATATGGTTCACGGTCCCCCAGGTCCCAAGCAGTTCACCAACCACCTACGACAAGTCATCTGGTCTAGAGGTTTTGAGCTCAAAAAGCTTAACCATTACGACAGCAAGGTTAATCCCGAGCTATGGTTCCAACTTTACGAGACCGCTTGCAGATCTGCTATGGGTGATGAGCATGTCATGGCCAATTACTTTCCCATAGTGGTCGGCCCGGTGGGGCACCAATTACTTGTCAGTCTCCCTGAGAACCAATTCAACTCCTGGTATGCTTTGCGTCAAGCTTTCATCGAAAACTTCATTGCCACCTATGAACAGCTAGGCAACAAGTACGATCTGCAGTGCATCCGCGATGCTAGGGATGAACCATTGTGCGAGTACATCCGACGATTCTCGGATATGCACATTAGGATTCCTAGGATCACCGACAATGAGGCTATTGAAGCCTTCATTACTGGTCTGCGCTACCACAATGATCTCAAGGATAAGATCCTTCATAAATGGCCTATAACGGTGGTCGACCTCCTCACCATTGCTAAAAAGTATGCGGATGCTGACGATGCAAAGAAGCTGCTGAACGAGGGCATCGGCAAAGCACCATACTCTCCACGACACGATGACTTCCATGACAACCGTCGACGTGATGACTTTAGAGGTCGCAGTGACATCGGGGACCGCCGTAATAACAATCGTGATCGGCGCGACTACAGAAATCAGCATGGTGATCGCCGTGACAACTTCAAGGGCAAGCGTGCTCGTGACGACGACAGAGAGGTCAACACTGTGAAGAAATTTAGGGGGCATCGCAATTATGAAGAGGACTACACTAAAGCCTTGAAGGGGCCTTGCCCAGCCCATCCTAAGTCCAACCACATGTTAGAAAATTGCAAGGTCCTCAAGGAAATCTACCGCCGCAAACAGGCTTCAGAAAATGCCAACAAGACTAACGACGCGACAAATCAGCATAACCGCAGGGACAATGATGAGGACGATCCTGACAAAAACCCCAAACACCAGTATCAGGAACCTGTGAGACATGTCGCAACCATTGTTAGGGGTAAGGTGTCTGTTGAAAGTAAACGCGAGCGGAAGCTGCTCGCCCGCGCTTGCTTGAACGTGGCCAAGGTAGATGACCTCATCGCGGATCCAAGACTACCCCCTGGTCACACCGCGAAATCAACTTTAGTAGGGTGGATCAATGGGCCACCATCCCTGAACCAGGTCGTTTCACCCTTGTCCTCAGCCCTTGTATCAATAAAGTACAATTTGACAGGGTGCTCATTGACGGCGGCAGTTCCATCGACATCCTGTTCAAAAATAACCTTTCAGCATTGAACATATCTGAAGCTGACTTGAAGCCATACGACGCACAGTTCTGGGGGTCCTGCCTGGACAGAGCTCTACGCCTCTCGGGCAGATTACCCTACCCGTGCAGTTCGGCATGGCAGACCACTTCCGTACCGACTACGTCAACTTTGTGGTCGCTGACTTCGAGGGTACTTACCATGCTATCCTTGGTCATCCCATGATCACCAAATTCATGGTTGTACCTCATTACAGGTACTTGGTGCTTAAGATGCCAACGGAAAAGGGAGTCCTCACTCTAAGAGGCAACGTATTCGTTGCCTATACCTGTGAAGAGGACAATTTTCGCGTAGCCAAAGCCCATGACCTCTCCCTGCGCTTGGCAGCAACGACGATGGAGGCCAAGAAGACTCCTCCAAACCAGCTAGAAATTCCAGAGCTCGAAGCACCTCGAAAGTATATCAAGTCCAAGGAGTACAAGGAGATCCAGCTGATCAAGGGCGACACCAGCAAGACGACACTGATTGGGTCAAACCTTGACCCCAAATAGGAAGACGCGCTCGTCCGGTTCTTGAGAGAGAATGTAAGCATGTTCGCTTGGAAACCATCGGACATGCCCGGTGTATCTCGAGACCGGATCTTGAACGTCGACCCCAAGGCAAAAACCCGTCAAGCAGAAGCTGTGGCGGTTTGAGAAGGACAAAAAGGAGGCTATTAGGGTAGAAGTTACATGGTTTCTTGCAGTCGGTTTTATCAAAGAGGTGTATCATCCGGACTGGTTAGCCAATCCGGTTCTTGTACGCAAAAATAATAATGAATAGAGAATGTGTGTTGACTACACCGATCTCAACAAGCACTGCCCTAAAGACCCCTTTGGCTTACCTCGCATTGACGAAGTCGTGGACTCCACGGCCGGCTACGAGCTACTATCTTTTCTCGACTGTTACTCTAGTTATCACCAGATCGCTCTAAACAAGGACGATCAGATCTAAACGTCCTTTATTACACCTTTCGGTGCTTATTGCTACACGACCATGTCATTTAGCCTAAAAAATGCCGAAGCTACTTATCAGCGTGCAATACAAGAATGCCTCAAAAAAAGAGATACAAGATGAACTGGTCGAGGCCTATGTAGATGACGTAGTTGTCAAAACCAAGGAATCTTACTCCTTGATCGACGACCTGACACGTACTTTTGCTGTGCTTAATCAATATCAATGGAAGTTGAACCCTAAAAAGTGCAAGAAAAAAATGCTCGCTCCTTCGCTCGCCCGGCGCACCTTCGCTCACTCGCCCCGCGCGTGCAGTGGACCTGGCCCCGTGCCACGCAAGCGCAATCACTACAGCCCCGCAGGGAAAGGAATGACCGCAGCAATCACCACAACCCGTGCCTACCCTTCCTAGGCTCGCCCACGCCACCGCACCCTCGCTCCTGCACCGGCACCTCACCCCTCCCTCCTCTGACACCGCGGAGCACCCGTTGCAGATTCACGAGGAGCCATGCCCGTCGCTCCTTCAACCTCCAAACGTCATCATGCCTCATCTCCTGCGGACACCGCCACATCGATGCCACCCCGTCGAAGGGTCTGCCTGCTCCTCTTCATCGACGGTCGCGACACGCCAAAGCCCGCATCGCCTGCAAGAACGGGAGACCACCAGTCGATCTCCCCATGCCTATCCTACTCGTGATGTCTTACCATGTCGAAAGGGTTCACCTACTCCTAGCTCCTCTTCATCGATAGGCGTGCAACATGAAGTCCACACTGCCTCCTGCATGAACGGCAAACAACCAGTCGAGCCGAGCCCCCACGGAAGCGAACTAGATTGGTAGATGAAGGGCCAGCCATTGTTGCTGACGATCGTGCCACTCACGCTAGCGAGGCGCTCTTGCGTAGGACCACGTACTGGATCTCCTCCCCGAGCACCACACGCTCGAAATGCGCCACTCAGCGGCAGGCCTCTGACCTCCGGTACTCCTCGGTGGCCGTCCTTTGAGGAGAAGATGGAGGTCAAGCGGCGGCTAGAGCAGGTGCAGCTGGCGCTCGAGGGCACCACCGAGGACATGGACCTCATGGGCTGGCTCCTAGATGAGCTCGACCTGCTGTAGCATCGCTGAAAGCTCGAGTTTGGTTTTGGTAATTAATGACACCAAGTTGCTAATGCCATGTGTTAAGTGTTTTGAGTTAGGCATAAGCAACACATGTGATGAAGGTGTATGTGTCAAGGAGTGGTGACCACAAGATCACAAATAGATGGTGCATGGACATGAAACAATGATCATGGTGGAGATGCACATAAAATGAAGGACATGATGATCAAGTGGAGGAGAAGGATCTAAGAGCGCAAGGCAAAGGTATAACCATAGGGTTTTCCTTTTGCCATTCTAAGATGAGTAGAGAAGTAATTGACCGGGTTTAGGATACATAGCCGACTATCAAGAGGAGCAATCACAGATAGCTCTGGAATCAAGTGCCACTAGATCAATGTCTTGAGCATATGCATTAGGATCTAGTTAAGAGCTAACATAATGCCTTGGAAAATGTTTGTGAAATGCTAACACACATGCACATGGTGGTGTACACTTGGTGGTGTTAGCACATTTGCAAAGGTGGTGGAGTTTGAGCGTTAGAGAGGGTTTGGGTTCCTCTCTCCCTCCCGCCGAGCTTGCGAGGCGGGATTCGGCGCTTTTGGGCGAAGTGAAACGCCTATTTTCTACTACACCGGAAGTCGGAAAAGAAACGGAGGCGAACGGTGGTCACTGTGGTGATCGGACGCTGGACCGGACGCAGTCATGGTTTGACCGGACGCGTCTGGTCAGTTCTCAGCAGTTGCCAGGCGTGCGGGTGCTAGGGTTTGCAACCAGCGCGTCTGGTCCCTCACGGAACCAGAGCATCCGGTCAGGCACCTAGAGGGGCAGAGCCAGTCTTAGAGTCGACCGGACGCTTAGCACATCCGGTCACGTGCGATCGGACGCGTCTGGTCACGATGGGAGCTTACTAGACTCTGACCGGATGCCAGGTGCAGCGCGTCCGGTCAAACGCTAGAGCGCGTCTGGTCATGGCAACAGTAACTTCTGACATGCACTGTTCACGCTTGTCCTGTAGTGACGTCCGGTCACCCTGACCAGAGCGTCCGGTCAGCTCATTTTTAACTGCGTCGTCCGGTAACGGCTAGCTGCGTACCCCTTCGCTATAAATAGAAGATGTCTGGGGTTTGAGGGCAACTCTTGCACATTTTGAGACCTAGAGACATCCTTTGAGCTAGAGAACAACCCCTCCACTCATCTCTTTGCTTAGTTGCACATCTTGAGTGAGATTGAGTGAGATTCAAGTGCATTGCTTGAGAGTTGCATTCTAGAGGCACTTGATCTTCGAGTTGCTGTGGATTTCTTGTTACTCTTCCGTGTTTACCGACACGGTAGATGGCTTAGAGCAGCGGAGGTGATTGAGCTCACAATTGAAGATTGTTGGAGCCCTCACCTAGTGTTGTAAGGGGTTCTTGATCCTTCTCCGCGGGAGTTCACAAATTGGATACTCTAGTGGAGCTCGTGGCTTGGAGGATCCCTATCTTGTGTGTGGTTGTGCGGCGCCCGCCGAGGGCTCGACTCTTGATAGTCGATTAGCTCACGAACCGACAAGTGGGTGTATCGCCACAACGAGGAGTAGCTTGCCGGGAAGCAAGTGAACATCGGTAAAAAATCTTGTGTTATCTCTTTACCGAGGATTTCTCTTGTGGTTGATCATTGTAATTGATTCTTCGAGTGCATTACTTCTCTACATCGTTGGTATAAGAATCAAGTCACTTGCTCTTTACTTTCTTGTACTATTCTTAGTGTAGCTTTTGTCACATAGGAGTAAGTAGCTTAGTGACTTAGTCTCGTTGGTGTGTATTAGAGATCATAGCCTTGCTTCACTAGAATTGTATATGTGGCTTGCATAGTGTAGTTGAGCTAGTGCTAGAATTAGCTTAGCCATATTTTATACTAACATGATTATTTAGTGAAGCTTGTAGATTTTAAATAGGCTATTCACCCCCCTCTAGCCATTTGGACCTTACAGCCGCTCCCAGGAAGTCGACCTCGACATGGTGGACGTCAAGGCGCAGAAGCTCATGCAAGATCTCGGATTCATGCCTGAGGACGCTGACCGCCTTGTCGCCTCCATCAGTGGTGGGTGGAAAATGAGGATGTCTCTTGGCAAGATACTTCTTCAGGTATAAAAATTAACCTTTACATCAGGCATAATCCTTACAAAGTTACAATGTTAGGAATTGTGATGACTAGAAATGGAATTGCATTGTGGCAAATTGGCAGTGGATTCTGATATATTGTCATTGGGTTATTGATGGCAATTGCTTTTAATTTTACTAAATGTTCTAAAAATAGTGTAAATCTGATTTTGTGCTGGACCCTGATTTGCTTTTGCTTGACGAGCCTACGAATCATGTCGATTTGGATATCATTGATTGGCTAGAGAGCTATCTTAAGACACAAGATGTGCCAATGGTCACTATTATATCTCATGACAGGGCATTTCTTGATCAGTTGTGTACAAAGATAGTGGTAACTGAATTTGGTGTGTCCAAGACATACAAGGGTTAACTATTCAAAGTACATTCTATCGAAAGCAGTAGCAGTGCAGGCATAGTATGCTGCGTGGTAGAAGCAGCAGAAGGAGATTGAAGAAACAAAGGAGCTGATAAACAGACTTGGTGATGGAGTTAATGCTGGGCGTGCTTCCAGAAAGCAAAAGGTAACTACATGGATTGCTTATTGGAAGCTTGCAACAAATCATTATGACCGAATTGTATTTTTAGCTACTATTTTGTTTCATATATTTTCACACATTTTTTATGTGACTACTAACTTTTATCTCATTTCAACAGAAATTGGAGAAGCTTGAAAAACAAGAGTTGATTGATAAACCTTTCGAAAGGAAGCAGCTAAAGATCAGATTCCCTGATCATTGAAGAAGTGGGAGAACTGTGTTGACCATAAGCAATCTTCAATTTGGATTTGAGGATAAGGTCAGCATTGTTGTGAAAATGCCCATTTCTTCCAAGATTTTAGTTTTTGAATTTATATACAGTGATATTCTCTACATCAAATTTTTGCACATATCCTAATTGTTGTGATGTGTGTCCAGACTTTGTTCAGCAATGCTAATCTGATAGTAGAGAGAGGTGAAAAGATAGCTATTATTGGGCCCAATGGTTGTGAAAAGAGCACACTACTTAAATTTATTTTGGGGATGGAGAAGCCACAAGGTGGTAAGGTGCTTCTTGGGGACCATAATGTGTTGCCAAACTATTTTGAGCAGAATCGGGTAAATTGAGCTGCTTTATTTGATACATTCTTTTGCGGTTGTTTTAGATAGAAGAATGTCGCCATCGGGACACTTGGTTATTATAATCATGCTCTTACTGAATAAATACAGTAAAAGTTGTCCTTTTCCTTTAAGATTAATGGGATACGATGCTTTATGCTAGACACTGTAGCAGAAGCTGCGGAAGATTGAACACTTGATGATATCAAAGGCCTCCTTGGCCGTTGTAACTTCAGGGATGACATGCTGGATAGAAAAGTTCGCTTTTTAAGTGGTGGAGAGAAGGTAATATAATGCAGGTTTTTAGTTTTAGTTTTTCACTCCTTGGCCGTATACAAGGTGAGTGTCTATGCACTTAAATCACTCTATGTATGGTCAACCTCAAGGTATGGGACTTTACTTTCTCATTCGTTTTAAACTTTTTTGGGTGCATGCATATAACATCAAGGTGAGAGGATACAGATAAAATGTCATTATTCAGGCTCAAGGGAGCTGAAATGTTCTTATTCTTCTCTTTGTTCAGAATGGTGCCCAAAAATCTGGAGTGTCATGTAACAGAACCGTCCAAATTATAAGAGCACAAGTACAAAAACAAGCACCGAAGCGCTCAAATTTTCGAACTTGAGCCCATATAATCCCGGTAGTCAATCGAAACCACGAAGGATTTCAAACCAACTTGCTTACAACCAGGATCGCATCATTCAACATACAACATCATACGTTACATTTCAC
Organism: Saccharum hybrid cultivar R570; assembly: GCA_038087645.1. NCBI lineage: Eukaryota > Viridiplantae > Streptophyta > Magnoliopsida > Poales > Poaceae > Saccharum > Saccharum hybrid cultivar. Next base: position 18,621,396 of record JAQSUU010000012.1, read on the forward strand.
AAGTAGTTCCGAAATAAGTTTACACATACACGGAGTTGCAATTATTACAAACCAAGTTTATAAAGTAGCGGAAGCATAACACACACCAGTTGTTAACTACTGCCAGTCTTGATGATCAACAACCCGCAAAAGCATGAGGAAAGTACATAAAAGATGATCACGCCCAAGTGATCTAGTCTTCTTTACCCGCAGGGTGGAGACAAGTTTTGCAGAAGCCTTGATAGAGCATATCATCTGCAACAGGAGGGAATAAACCCTGAGTACTGGAATGTACTCAGCTAGACTTACCCGTCGAAAACCAGAAATAAGATGACACCAAGGATTATGCAAGGCTTACACAAGAGGCTAGCTGACATAACATTTTGCATAAAGGCATAAGTAATTTAAACTCTTATAGCCTGTACTAGCAGTTATTTTTAGCATTTACCTGTCGTCTATCTTAGCACCTGTACTAAACATGCACTTGATTATAATCAAACAATTATCATCATTATATCCAGAGCAGGTATGAATTGTGGCAACATTGTATCATTCCCTTAACCACCGGTTCATTTAATGAGTTCTACGTTACCGCTGCTCAAGTCAAGTGCTCACTAACCGGGAGCGACGGTGATTCGAATCGAATTCCTATCCAGCTGGAGGGGTATTTCTAACACTCACCGTGCAGACCCCTGCCAGGGTCGCACAGGCCACCTTTTCATATGATTCAGGAATCGCGGGTCCAAATGATGTCGCGACCCCAAGGGCGACACTCTGCCAGGTGATAGGGACTTTAACCCCCCTTGGTCTCACGCCAATGTCCCCAAGCACATCCTTTCTCTCCTCCAAGAAGAAACCTACCATTCGATTCCCGGCCTGAATCACATTACTCGGCTTTGCGGTCGGAACGACTTATCCGGCCAACTAAGTGTTAGACTGCGTTCAACATGACTCAAGGACGTACAGCGAATCGGTCAGGCTTTTATTTCCTTGCGACAGCCTCATAAACTCTGTGTGCTTGATTGCCATAAGACCGGGAGGGATATAATTTCCCCGGAATGCCGCCTTAAACTGATCCTAAGCAATCGGGACATTGGCAGGCAGTGTGGAACGATAGTGGCTCCACCAAATGCCCGTCGGACCATGCAACTGATGGGAAGTATACTCAGTTTTCAGCTCATCAGTTAGGCGTAGCAGATGAAACTTTTGTTCAATGGTATTCAACCACTCGTCAGCCTGCAGTGGTTCTTCCGCTTCCTTGAAGAGCGGGGGCTTTGTATCCAGAAAGTCCTTGAAATCGCTGTACTGATTTGGCTCTGGGCCCTGGCGGCCATGACGAGCCTCTCGATTAGCCAGTTGGCGCATGGCGTCAGCCAACATACGCTGCCCCTCAACCACTGATTGCATCAACTCGGCCGGAGTAGGTGGTGGCGGAGGGGGCGGCTGTTCCTCCTCCTCATTTCCACGACCCCGGCGTAGATTGTACGACATCTGCAAAATGCATAGCCAATGAGCACTGACGATGTGGGAAATTTGTAGATGAATTATTGCGAAATGTCAATCTGACTGTATGAATAGATTTCTCATAATAATTAAGGCACAATAATTCATCACAACCGCACAATCCATTCTAGCGCATCATTTGATGAGATCATACTTGGTAATCCAACAAGATGCTCTTTGATAAAGGCTCACTCACAGGGAGCACAACGGTTACCGGACCGTTTACGTTGCTATCTACGTGATTTTTGACCTTTTGCACGGTACTTGGATTCGATCTCAAGATTTTTAGTTGACTGTGAAAGGCTACTTCAAACTGACCACAAAGAGACTTCTCAATGAAGAGTTCCATGGTGGATCATGACTAGCCACCTCGATACCTGCGCGTGCCAAGCAGCACAGCCTTATGTCGCGCGCCATAGGAGGCCCTCGGTTTCGTCGCGGCACCGAAGGGTGCTAATCGTGACACCATCATCGAACGCAACATAATAAGACATCAAGTTGTGATCAAAATTAACAGGTTCAAACTACATTCAGGAAACATACGGTTCAACCTTACATCCCAAAAGTCAAGTTATTACAAAGCCTCACTCCATCACAGGGAGGGCACAAAGGACGATCCTAACATCATAGCTACGTGATAACTACTCTAAGCATCGTCCTCAGAGTCGGTGTCATGGATCTCCCCGCTGTCCTCATCACTAACAGGCTCTAACTCCTCATCTTCTTCTTCTTCTTCTGGTTCCTCCTCTGGTCCGGCATCTTGGGGCCCATTGACCTCCACTTCATCATCATTTTCAGCCATGAAGATTCCCGAACCCATGTCCTCATCGACGTTGTTGTTTCGAGGGAGCAGGGGATTAAGCTCGTTGTTCAGGCGGTGCACTTCTTCATGAAGATTATCATTGTATTCTTTAGCGTTCTCCAACTGTTGCTCGAGCTCAAACTGACGAGCTCTCAGAACGTTCTCCTCGTGCCAGGCTTCATCCCTCTGGTTCATGACACGAACCAACATGCGTTGACAGTTGCGGTTTGCTACTGTCAACCTCTGGACTGCAAGGGTTTCCTGGTCACGATCACGAATCACTTGCTCCAGTTGCTGACGCGCTGCATTCCTGGCAGCCGTCACTTCAGCCAACTCTGCCCTCAGCCTTTCCACCTCAGTAGGCTCAGGGCGGGGCTCACGTGGAGCGAGCTGGTGTCGCGGTGCCCTGCCTCCAGTGGACTTACGAGCGGTCCTCTTGGTACGTGCCATCTGTAGCAACAGATAAGATACGACTTAAAGTGAGGATCATTTAGGGGATACGAAATTTACTTTAGTCGGGAGTACTGAAATTTTTAAGGAGGGAGTAAATGATATGTATGATATAATTAAACATGATGCATGCACGTTCCGTACGCCCTCTCACCTTAGTAGAAACCTAAAGTTCTAACGCTAGGCGGTGGCATACATACGTTCTCTCATATAAGCGAAACTATCGGTCTACTCGTTACGCTGTTAGTGTACCTGCAGAAAACCTCATTTCAGCCCAACAGTTTCCCAATATATGCACACAAGAAAGCAGTAATTTAAATACCTTCCATATACACATCCCCTGATGTATATACTTCAGTATCAAAGCTACCCGATATAAAGGTTCCCACAATTAAGTGCTTACGTAATTACATGGTTTAAACATATAAGTATGCAAGTCACCAAAACTACTCTCCCCTAGATCGCCGGTTGGACGATCATCCTCTCACAACTCACACTTACCAGAGCGTCAAGGCAATTGATCCATACATTACCACCCAAGTGGATGGCATCCATACAATATCACGCCGTATGGACGACGAAACAAAAACAAACAAGGCCCCCAAGTTAGTCTTTATAATAAGCCACCTAAGAGTCCTTATTTGGGCTAAGGGATGTGATCACTGGCATACCTAAAAAAATAATTTTTAGTGTTTTAACCCTTTTTCATAATCAAATATATTTTGTTTTTAAATACTCGTATGATGTTTTTAATGTTGAATTATGCTCTGATACCAGCTGTAACAGAACCGTCCAAATTATAAGAGCACAAGTACAAAAACAAGCACCGAAGCGCTCAAATTTTCGAACTTGAGCCCATATAATCCCGGTAGTCAATCGAAAACACGAAGGATTTCAAACCAACTTGCTTACAACCAGGATCGCATCATTCAACATACAACATCATACGTTACATTTCACAAGTAGTTCCGAAATAAGTTTACACATACACGGAGTCGCAATTATTACAAACCAAGTTGATAAAGTAGCGGAAGCATAACACACACCAGTTGTTAACTACTGCCAGTCTTGATGATCAACAACCCGCAAAAGCATGAGAAAAGTACATAAAAGATGATCACGCCCAAGTGATCTAGTCTTCTTCACCCGCAGGGTGGAGACAAGTTTTGCAGAAGCCTTGATAGAGCATATCATCTGCAACAGGAGGGAATAAACCCTGAGTACTGGAATGTACTCAGCTAGACTTACCTGTCGAAAACCAGAAATAAGATGACACCAAGGATTATGCAAGGCTTACACAAGAGGCTAGCTGACATAACATTTTGCATAAAGGCATAAGTAATTTAAACTCTTATAGCCTGTACTAGCAGTTATTTTTAGCATTTACCTGTCGTCTATCTTAGCACCTGTACTAAACATGCACTTGATTATAATCAAACAATTATCATCATTATATCCAGAGCAGGTATGAATTGTGGCAACATTGTATCATTCCCTTAACCACCGGTTCATTTAATGAGTTCTACGTTGCCGCTGCTCAAGTCAAGTGCTCACTAACCGGGAGCGACGACGATTCGAATCGAATTCCTATCCAGCTAGAGGGGTATTTCTAACACTCACCGTGCAGACCCCTGCCAGGGTCGCACAGGCCACCTTTTCATATGATTCAGGAATCGCGGGTCCGAATGATGTCGCGACCCCAAGGGCGACACTCTGCCAGGTGATAGGGACTTTAACCCCCCCTTGGTCTCACGCCAATGTCCCCAAGCACATCCTTTCTCTCCTCCAAGAAGCAACCTACCATTCGATTCCCGGCCTGAATAACATTACTCAGCTTCGCGGTCGGAACGACTTATCCGGCCAACTAAGTGTTAGACTGCGTTCAACATGACTCAAGGACGTACAGCGAATCGGTCCTTAAACGACTCAGACGGGCATGGCTCCACACCCAAGACGTGAAGTGTCTTGCGGCTGTACCATCGAACTCCCGCCCGGTCTCAACTTCATTTTAAAGCATGGTTCCATCATGATAGCCATAAGCCACTCGCGACCCAGTCCTATATCTCGCGGATGACCGGAAATCACCCGACTTCTACCGTACTAAGCAAGGCTAAGCATCGACACGTGCCTAAACCTAATATAGGATTTAAGTACGATATCTGGACAAGGACAGGTACAATGCAGCAAGTGTTTTCATATAACTCCTAGAACTTAATGCAATAAACAATTAAAAGTACTCAAGATATATTTATAAAACGATGGGTTCAGCATGCACCGGGGCTTGCCTTTGAGAAAGGTTGCGGGTCTGTGGTCCGGACACTCGGGTAGATCTTCTGACGGAGCTTCCCCGACGTTGGGTTCTTCTGCTAATTCCTCCGGTTGACTCAGCACCTCCTCCGGTATCGCTTGCTCGAATTCGAGGAGTGTCACCCCCTCCGGTACACCTATTGCATGAGTGCATAATAAATCCCATGAATGCATAATGAAAGATGCAATATGCTCGGAATGAAATGCATTACAACAATTTAACGCTCTATTCAAATCACTTCAAAAGAGTAGGTGCAAATTTCCTCTCCGGTAGAGAAGTACTCACCTAATCTACTTAACCTAAGATAAAGCTGTTCATCCTCAGTTAAGGCCCTAACACCTAACAATTACAAAAGTAGCATGTCTTAGGATATCACACCATATCAATCAGCAAAACACCACAGTAAGCATTCTGGACAGCAGCTACTTGTTTTTATCACAACTGGAGATTTACAATTCCAAAAGATATGATCTAAGACAATCTGGAAAGCCTAAGAAATGCACTACAATTCATTTTCAGACCTCAACTCCAAACTCCTAAGTTTTCCATGTCAAACTTCACAAGTTCCAGAATATGTCCTCTCAAAACAGAGAGTAGCAGATTTTGAACTGCCACTTTAAACAACAGTAACTCTCAAACTACTAAGCCAAATGCTTCCAAATTTTGACACAAGCTAGTTCATCAAGTTTACTCCAACTTTGGTATTTACAAGTTTTCCAGCAACCAATTTTATCAAAGCCAAATTTAGAATTACTACTAGCTGTCCAGAAAACCTAAAATTACAAAGGTTAAACATTTATTGAGGTGGCCAAAGACCCTTAAAACCAAACTAAGATTTCCAAAAGTTCACATGGGGTATAACAACACCAGAAAGTAGGGTGTGACTACCTAGAACATTTATTTATACTCATTTCTTATTTTACTTAATTAATTAGGTGGAATTTTAAACATATATGTAAACTGCTCCTAAAATTCTACACAAATTATAGGGGACTCTCTGACCCAAAAAGAGACCACAGTAAAAATTTGAACAAGTTTTATTCACAGAAATTCTCTATACAAAATTCACCAATCAAAAAGGCTGATTTTTGTATAATTAATAAATCATATTGAAAAGTATCAAACAACAGATTTCATATTTTTTTCTTAGACACTCTAGGGTACCAAGACATTCTCCAAAAAGTTACAAGAACATTGCACATGTAGAAAAATTACAAAAATTCCTTCAATTATCTCCTAGAATAAAATGATAGCCTTATAACTTGGAAATTACTTAAGCACTGATGCCCAAATTTTTACCAGAGCTAGGGCTAGCATAGAGTAACCTACCCACCAAATTTCATGATTTATGGAACACTACAGCTCAAGTTATAAATTTAACAAATTTGCATGCATTCCAAAACACATTTAAAGGATCTATTAAATTCTTACAGAATATAAACATCTCATGCCAGATCCATATTTTTCTAAAATACTACACATCATGTAGACCCTAACAAAATTTATCTCATGATTTTTGGATCATTAAAACCCTAGATCTATATTTTTCCAACTTGTACAAAAATCAGTGACAAAATAATAAAAATGAATTTCATTTCGGATGAACTGGGCCGGCCCGGAAAACTCGGCCCACACACTCACGCGCGCGCGGCCCGCTCAGCGCCCCCGCCCGCGCGTGACACTGACGGGCGGGCCCCCGCGGTCAGTGACCGGAGGCAGGGGAGGCGGAGACCCGCGAGCTCCGACGAGCTCGAGCTCGCCGGAGAAGAGCTCGCTCGGCCAATCGAACACCGCCTCGTGTTCTCCGTCACCCGGTGCGTCGATTGGTGCTCGTGGAATGGATGGGGATAGGGTGGAAGGGGCTTGTCACCGCGAGCGGCGGCCGGTGATGTCCGGTGGCGGCGCACCGTCGCCGGTGAGGATGTACGGTGCGGTCTAAGCTCGGTACGAGCTTCACCGAAGCTAGGCGGATCCATTTTGATAGGAAGGGAGGATGGAGAGAGACCCGAAGCACCCCGACCACGGTGAGGTCCCATGGCGGGCTCCGGCGACCTCTCGGAGACGGGGAAGAAAGCAATGCGGCTCACCTTGAGTCAAATTGCGGGCTTCGGTGGGTCAAGGGGATGGAGGGTGGTGAGGCGGAGGGAGTGGCGAGGTCTGGCGGCCGGTGATGCGGTTTAGCTCGCGCTTGAGCTCGCCGGAGAAGAACGGCAATGGCGGCTCGGTTTCGGTGTTTTTGCAACTGGAAGAGAGGGGGCGGAGGAATGGAGGCCGGCTCGCGCGTCGTGGCGTCTTGAAGGCATCGTGGCCTGACTGGTGGGGCCAGGGCCGGCGTACGGGCGCCACCGCGCCTCCACGCGTCGGCGTTGCCCTGTGGCCGGTCGGCCACTAACGAAACTGAATCGCAGTTCATTGACGCCATCGGTAGTGACTGACAGAGTGATTTCGAACGTGATTAACTTCTAAACCAGCCTATTTCAGTCCAAGGTGGCAACATCAAGTTTGTAGAGCTACGTTAGGTCAACAACTTTGTCAATTGGTGTTTGGGCTGGTTCAGCCTATATTTCAAACTACATGGCCTCAAAGTAGTGCTTGATGAAACTGAAACCGGGGTTCAGTTAACGATGCCGACTGACAGCCTAAGTTCATGACACGATATCTCTTGAACCATTGAGAACCAGGCTTGGGTGATGTTGACAAAGTTGTAGGGTTACATGTGATCTACAAGTTTGTCAATATGAGTGAAAGCTGGTTTGGCCTGGTTTGCAAACTAAAAGCTCCTAAAGTAGGCATCAGTAAAACTGTAGGGTCAGATTCCAGACTTAGAAAAATTCTAAGTCTTGGAGCTACCTCTCTAACTGACTTGTGGGCCACTTTTGAGCATGTTAGGGTCAATTTCATGAGATGGTCATATTGAGACTTTTGTTCCCCATGAATTTCTTTACAACTTTGCTTAAGGGTGCTCTTCCATGCAAGGTCTCTAAATTAGACTTTTTAATTGGTCAAACTAGAGCCTTCTAGGGTCAAATGGTGGTCAAACTTCTCTTGGAGGGCAAATTTGTAATTTTGGTCAACATGAACCTTGTTCCAAATGTTACCCTAAGTATAACTAAGGTGTTGTAGGTCATGATTGGCTACCTTACCTTTTTGTTACACCAACTATCAAATACTTCATGAAATAAATCAAACAAACCCTAGAACAATCACATGTGTTGCATCACATAAAATAACAAACATGAATGATGCATGCTTATGCTTATGCAAATGCAAATGCAATGCAATTAAGGACTAAACACTTGAAGTGTTACAGCCCTCCCCCCTTATAAAAATCTCGTCCCGAGATTTGGAAAGCGTACCATTTTTCATAGAATTCTTTATAACCATCCCGCAAATAATCCTCCCGTTCCCACGTAGCATCACTCTCACTTCCCTGATTACTCCACATCACTTTATACCACTTAACCACTTTACTTCTAGTTACTCATTCCTGAGTATCGATCACTCGGATTGGCTTTTCTTCATAGGTTAGGTCGGATTCCAGCCTGATATCACCTAAAGGAACTTGTTCCTCAGGAACTCGAAGACACTTTTTAAGCTGAGATACATGGAAAACGTTGAATATGGCTCTCATCTCAGGAGGCAACTGGATTTTGTACGCAACAGCTCCACTCTTGCCTATGATCTGGAAAGGACCCACGTATCTTGGTGCAAGTTTCCGCTTAACACCAAAACGTTGGGCACTCTTCATTGGAGAAACTTTCAAATAAACGAAGTCTCCAACTTCAAATTCGAGTGGTTTTCTACGACGATCCGCATAGCTTTTCTGTCTCGCTTGTGCTGCAGCCATGTGTTTCTGGATGGTACGGACTTGTTCCTCGGCTTCCTGGACAAAATCAATGCCATAATACCTTCTTTCCCCAGCTTCTACCTAGTTTAGTGGAGTTCGACACTTTCGACCGTACAAAGCTTCGAATGGGGCCATCTTAATACTCTCTTGATAACTGTTATTGTACGAGAATTCGGCTAAAGGTAACCATTTTTCCCAAGAACCCTTGGATGAAATGACGCATGCTCGCAACAGATCTTCCAAGATTTGGTTAACTCGTTCTGTCTGACCCGATGTCTGGGGGTGATAAGCAGAGCTTCTCACTAACTTGGTTCCCAGAAGGTGATGCAAATGCTCCCAAAAGCGAGCAGTGAACTGGGGACCACGGTCAGAAACGATAGTACGAGGTATCCCATGAAGCCGGACTATCTGATTGAAGTACAACTCAGCATAGTCAGTGGGACGATAGTCCACTCTCACTGGGATGAAGTGAGCTGATTTGGTCAAACGATCAACAATTACCCAAATAGAGTTATGATTTTTGACAGTAGGAGGAAGTCCGACAATGAAATCCATACTTATCTCTTCCCATTCCAGCCTGGAATGGAAAGTGGCTGAAGTAGCCCAGCTTTCATGTGCACAGCTTTAACTCTGCAACAGGTGTCACATCTAGCAACATATGCAGCTATCTCTTTCCGCATCTTGGTCCACCAATAAAGTGGCTTCAAATCATAATACATCTTATTGCTACCAGGATGGATGGACAACTTAGAGGAGTGTGCTTCAGACATAATATCATTTCGAAGCTCCCGGTCCTTAGGCACAACTAACCTATCCTTGAACCATAGTACACCCTCTTCATCTATCCTGAACTGTGTAGTTTCTTGTTCTTTCATCTTACGCTTGATGTGGAATATACCAGTGTCAGTCTTTTGGAGCTCAATAATTCTGCTTTTGAGAGTACAACTGACAGTGATGTTGTACAAGACTGCTGGATGTAGAAGGCGAGATCGATGAAAATCAGTTTCAACTAAGGAATGGCAATGAGACTTACGGCTTAAAGCATCCGCAACCACATTTGCCTTGCCAGGATGATAGTGCACTTGAAGGTTATAATCCTTAATCAACTCGAGCCATCTTCGTTGACGCATATTTAACTCGGGCTGGGTGAAGATGTATTTGAGGCTTTTGTGGTCTGTGTAGATATTGCAAACATTGCCCAACAGGTAGTGCCGCCAGGCTTTCAAAGCATGAACAACTGCGGCGAGTTCTAAGTCATGCGTTGGATAATTCGCCTCATGCTTCCGAAGTTGTCGAGAGGTATATGCAATTACTCGGCCTTCCTGCATCAGAACACCTCCCAAACCTATGCCTGAGGCATCACAATAAACATCAAATGGTTTCTCGATATCTGGTTGTGCCAAAACAAGAGCTGAGGTTAGGAGGGTTCGTAGTTGGTGAAAAGCCGCATCACACTCAGGAGTCCAGACAAACCTGGTGTCTTTCTACAGCAACCGAGTCATTGGCTTGGCTATTTTGGAGAAATCCGGGATGAAGCGACGATAATAGCCAGCCAACCCAAGGAAACTCTGGACCTCATGAACCGAAGTAGGAGCCTTCCAATTCAATACTTCTTGTACCTTAGTGGGATCCACCATAATTCCTCCATCGGACAACACATGCCCAAGGAAAGGTACTTCACGAAGCCAGAATTCACACTTACTGAACTTCGCATACAGTTTATGCTCACGCAGTCGACTGAGGACAATACGCAAATGTTCAGCGTGTTCTTCCTCATTTTCAGAATACACCAAGATGTCATCGATGAATACCACCACAAACTTGTCCAATTCGGGCATAAACACCGAATTCATAAAGCACATGAAGTGTGCTGGGGCATTGGTCAGGCCGAAGGACATAATAAGATACTCATAAAGACCGTATCTGGTAGAAAAGGCTGTCTTTGGAACATCTTCCGGGCGGATTTTAATTTGATGGTAGCCAGATCTTAGATCGATCTTGGAGAAAACTTTAGCTTTAGACAACTGATCGAACAAGATGTCGATACGTGGTAGAGGGTACTTATTTTTGACAGTGACTGCATTGAGAGGTCTATAATCTACGCACATCCGCAACGACTGATCCTTCTTCTTTACAAAGATAGCAGGACATCCCCACGGCGATGAGCTAGGACGAATCAACCCTTTCTTCAAAAGTTCATTCAATTGCACCTTAAGTTCAGCTAGTTCATTTGGAGGCATCCTATAGGGTCTCCTAGAGATGGGCGCCGTGCCAGGCAACAACTCAATTTTAAACTCCACATCCCGATCCGGAGGGAGTCCCGGCAAATCATCGGGAAAAACGTCCGGAAATTCATTTACTACGGAAATTTCAGCCAACGCCTTTGCTTGCACAGCATGAATTTCCCCCGACAATTCAACCTTTCTGGGAAGTTGTACTAGAAAACCCTTTTGATCTGTAGGATCTCTGAGCATAACTACCCGAGCGAATGTGTCAATGAGTACCCCATTCTGACTCATCCAATTCATACCCAAGATAACATCTATGTCTAAACCAGGTAAAACCAATAAGGCAAGCGAATAACTTCGCCCTTCTATCTCAAACTTAAGGTTCCCCACTACTTTGTTTGTGGAAATATTCCCACTTGCAGCACTAATACAATAACCCACACCTTCAACAGTATGCAACTTGTGTGCAAATTTGGATGCAAACTTAGCACTGATAAAGGAATGCGAAGCACCTGAATCAAAAAGTACCACTGCGGGGTGTTGGTCAACTAGAAACTTACCAGCGGTGACCACCTCACCAGATGGAATTTCCTCAATGCTGTTATAATGGGCGTGTCCCTGACGACTACCTTGGTTGACATTTTTCTTAGGGTACGGACAGTTCCGGGCCCAATGACCTGGCTTGTTGCAATTCCAGCAAGGCATATTGCTAGGAGGAACACTAGAGCTGCTCTGTCCAGAAGTCCCCTTTGGCAGAGCGACGGTATAAGCCTTACGGAACCCCGTTTTTGCAGCAGGCTTCTTCTGCGGCGGACGGAACTTTGTATTCTGAGCAGGTGGGCGAGGGGAAGACCTCGGTGCCGCTGAGGCCCTTGACTGAGAAGCACTTGCCTCAAGGGCCCTTTTACGGCTCTTAGAGGCAGAATAAATAGTATTATTGTTCTCCTGGGTCAAAGCATCACTGATGAAATCATTGAAAGTAGTACATTTGCTAGTGCCCATAGTTTTCATCAGTTTTGGGCCGAGGCCCCTTTTGAAGCTAGCAATCTTTTTGGCATCGGTATCCACAAACTCTGTGGCATACCTTGCCAGGTTGTTGAAGGACTGCAAGTATTCAGTTAGGCTTTTGTTTCCTTGCGATAGCCTCATAAACTCTGTGTGCTTGATTGCCATAAGACCGGGAGGGATATAATTTCCCTGGAATGCCGCCTTAAACTGATCCCAAGCAATCGGGACATTGGCAGGCAGTGTGGAACGATAGTGGCTCCACCAAATGCCCGTCGGACCATGCAACTGATGGGAAGCATACTCAGTTTTCAGCTCATCAGTTAGGCGTAGCAGACGAAACTTTTGTTCAATGGTATTCAACCACTCGTCAGCCTGCAGTGGTTCTTCCGCTTCCTTGAAGAGCGGGGGCTTTGTATCCAGAAAGTCCTTGAAATCGCTGTACTGATTTGGCTCTGGGCCCTGGCGGCCATGACGAGCCTCTCGATTAGCCAGTTGGCGCATGGCGTCAGCCAACATACGCTGCCCCTCAACCACTGATTGCATCAACTCGGCCGGAGTAGGTGGTGGCGGAGGGGGCGGCTGTTCCTCCTCCTCATTTCCACGACCCTGGCGTAGATTGTACGACATCTGCAAAATGCATAGCCAATGAGCACTGACGATGTGGGAAATTTGTAGATGAATTATTGCGAAATGTCAATCTGACTGTATGAATAGATTTCTCATAATAATTAAGGCACAATAATTCATCACAACCGCACAATCTATTCTAGCGCATCATTTGACGAGATCATACTTGGTAATCCAACAAGATGCTCTTTGATAAAGGCTCACTCACAGGGAGCACAACGGTTACCGGACCGTTTACATTGCTATCTACGTGATTTTTGACCTTTTGCACAGTACTTGGATTCGATCTCAAGATTTTTAGTTGACTGTGAAAGGCTACTTCAAACTGACCACAAAGAGACTTCTCAATGAAGAGTTCCATGGTGGATCATGACTAGCCACCTCGATACCTGCGCGTGCCAAGCAGCATAGCCTTATGTCGCGTGCCATAGGAGGCCCTCGGTTTCGTCGCGGCACCGAAGGGTGCTAATCGTGACACCATCATCGAACGCAACATAATAAGACATCAAGTTGTGATCGAAATTAATAGGTTCAAACTACATTCAGGAAACATACGGTTCAACCTTACATCCCAAAAGTCAAGTTATTATAAAGCCTCACTCCATCACAGGGAGGGCACAAAGGACGATCCTAACATCATAGCTACGTGATAACTACTCTAAGCATCGTCCTCAGAGTCGGTGTCATGGATCTCCCCGCCGTCCTCATCACTAACAGGCTCTAACTCCTCATCTTCTTCTTCTTCTTCTTCTGGTTTCTCCTCTGGTCCGACATCTTGGGGCCCATTGACCTCCACTTCATCATCATTTTCAGCCATGAAGATTCCCGAACCCATGTCCTCATCGACGTTGTTGTTTCGAGGCAGCAGGGGATTAAGCTCGTTGTTCAGGCGGTGCACTTCTTCATGAAGATTATCATTGTATTCTTCAGCGTTCTCCAACTGTTGCTCGAGCTCAAACTGACGAGCTCTCAGAACGTTCTCCTCGTGCCAGGCTTCATCCCTCTGGTTCATGACATGAACCAACATGCGTTGACAGTTGCGGTTTGCTACTGTCAACCTCTGGACTACAAGGGTTTCCTGGTCACGATCATGAATCACTTGCTCCAGTTGTTGACGCGCTGCATTCCTGGCAGCCGTCACTTCAGCCAACTCTGCCCTCAGCCTTTCCACCTCAGTAGGCTCAGGGCGGGGCTCACGTGGAGCGAGCTGGTGTCACGGTGCCCTGCCTCCAGTGGACTTACGAGCGGTCCTCTTGGTATGTGCCATCTGTAGCAACAGATAAGATACGACTTAAAGTGAGGATCATTTAGGGGATACGAAATTTACTTTAGTCGAGAGTACTGAAATTTTTAAGGAGGGAGTAAATGATATGTATGATATAATTAAACATGATGCATGCACGTTCCGTACGCCCTCTCACCTTAGTAGAAAACTAAAGTTCTAACGCTAGGCGGTGGCATACATACGTTCTCTCATATAAGCGAAACTATCGGTCTACTCGTTACGCTGTTAGTGTACCTGCAGAAAACCTCATTTTAGCCCAACAGTTTCCCAATATATGCACACAAGAAAGCAGTAATTTAAATACTTTCCATATACACATCCCCTGATGTATATACTTCAGTATCAAAGCTACCCGATATAAAGGTTCCCACAATTAAGTGCTTACGTAATTACATGGTTTAAACATGTAAGTATGCAAGTCACCAAAACTACTCTCCCCTAGATCGCCGGTTGGACGATCATGCTCTCACAACTCACACTTACCAGAGCGTCGAGGCAATTGATCCATACATTACCACCCAAGTGGATGGCATCCATACAATATCACGCCGTATGGACGACGAAACAAAAATAAACAAGGCCCCCAAGTTAGTCTTTATAATAAGCCACCTAAGAGTCCTTATTTGGGCTAAGGGATGTGATCACTGGCATACCTAAAAAAATAATTTTTAGTGTTTTAACCCTTTTTCATAATCAAATATATTTTGTTTTTAAATACTCGTATGATGTTTTTAATGTTGAATTATGCTCTGATACCAGCTGTAACAGAACCGTCCAAATTATAAGAGCACAAGTACAAAAACAAACACCGAAGCGCTCAAATTTTCGAACTTGAGCCCATATAATCCCGGTAGTCAATCGAAACCACGAAGGATTTCAAACCAACTTGCTTACAACCAGGATCGCATCATTCAACATACAACATCATACGTTACATTTCACAAGTAGTTCCGAAATAAGTTTACACATACACGGAGTCGCAATTATTATAAACCAAGTTTATAAAGTAGCGGAAGCATAACACACACCAGTTGTTAACTACTGCCAGTCTTGATGATCAACAACCCGCAAAAGCATGAGGAAAGTACATAAAAGATGATCACGCCCAAGTGATCTAGTCTTCTTCACCCGCAGGGTGGAGACAAGTTTTGCAGAAGCCTTGATAGAGCATATCATCTACAACAGGAGGGAATAAACCCTGAGTACTGGAATGTACTCAGCTAGACTTACCCGTCGAAAACCAGAAATAAGATGACACCAAGGATTATGCAAGGCTTACACAAGAGGCTAGCTGACATAACATTTTGCATAAAGGCATAAGTAATTTAAACTCTTATAGCCTGTACTAGCAGTTATTTTTAGCATTTACCTGTCGTCTATCTTAGCACCTGTACTAAACATGCACTTGATTATAATCAAACAATTATCATCATTATATCCAGAGTAGGTATGAATTGTGGCAACATTGTATCATTCCCTTAACCACCGATTCATTTAATGAGTTCTACGTTGCCGCTGCTCAAGTCAAGTGCTCACTAACCGGGAGCGACGGCGATTCGAATCGAATTCCTATCCAGCTGGAGGGGTATTTCTAACACTCACCGTGCAGACCCCTGCCAGGGTCGCACAGACCACCTTTTCATATGATTCAGGAATCGCGGGTCCGAATGATGTCGCGACCCCAAGGGCGACACTCTACCAGGTGATAGGGACTTTAACCCCCCCTTGGTCTCACGCCAATGTCCCCAAGCACATCCTTTCTCTCCTCCAAGAAGCAACCTACCATTCGATTCCCGGCCTGAATCACATTACTCGGCTTCGCGGTCGGAACGACTTATCCGGCCAACTAAGTGTTAGACTGCGTTCAACATGACTCAAGGACGTACAGCGAATCGGTCCTTAAACGACTCAGACGGGCATGGCTCCACACCCAAGACGTGAAGTGTCTTGCGGCTGTACCATCGAACTCCCGCCCGGTCTCAACTTCATTTTAAAGCATGGTTCCATCACGATAGCCATAAGCCACTCGCGACCCAGTCCTATATCTCGCGGATGACCGGAAATCACCCGACTTCTACCGTACTAAGCAGGGCTAAGCATCGACATGTGCCTAAACCTAATATAGGATTTAAGTACGATATCTGGACAAGGACAGGTACAATGCAGCAAGTGTTTTCATATAACTCCTAGAACTTAATGCAATAAACAATTAAAAGTACTCAAGATATATTTATAAAACGATGGGTTCAGCATGCACCGGGGCTTGCCTTTGAGAAAGGTTGCGGGTCTGTGGTCCGGACACTCGGGTAGATCTTCTGACGGAGCTTCCCCGACGTTGGGTTCTTCTGCTAATTCCTCCGGTTGACTCAGCACCTCCTCCGGTATCGCTTGCTCGAATTCGAGGAGTATCACCCCCTCCGGTACACCTATTGCATGAGTGCATAATAAATCCCATGAATGCATAATGAAAGATGCAATATGCTCGGAATGAAATGCATTACAACAATTTAACGCTCTATTCAAATCACTTCAAAAGAGTAGGTGCAAATTTCCTCTCCGGTAGAGAAGTACTCACCTAATCTACTTAACCTAAGATAAAGCTGCTCATCCTCAGTTAAGGCCCTAACACCTAACAATTACAAAAGTAGCATGTCTTAGGATATCACACCATATCAATCAGCAAAACACCACAGTAAGCATTCTGGACAGCAGCTACTTGTTTTTATCACAACTGGAGATTTACAATTCCAAAAGATATGATCTAAGACAATCTGGAAAGCCTAAGAAATGCACTACAATTCATTTTCAGACCTCAACTCCAAACTCCTAAGTTTTCCATGTCAAACTTCACAAGTTCCAGAATATGTCCTCTCAAAACAGAGAGTAGCAGATTTTGAACTGCCACTTTAAACAACAGTAACTCTCAAACTACTAAGCCAAATGCTTCCAAATTTTGACACAAGCTAGTTCATCAAGTTTACTCCAACTTTGGTATTTACAAGTTTTCCAGCAACCAATTTTATCAAAGCCAAATTTAGAATTACTACTAGCTGTCCAGAAAACCTAAAATTACAAAGGTTAAACATTTATTGAGGTGGCCAAAGACCCTTAAAACCAAACTAAGATTTCCAAAAGTTCACATGGGGTATAACAACACCAGAAATTAGGGTGTGACTACCTAGAACATTTATTTATACTCATTTCTTATTTTACTTAATTAATTAGGTGGAATTTTAAACATATATGTAAACTGCTCCTAAAATTCTACAAAAATTACAGGGGACTCTCTGACCCAAAAAGAGACCACAGTAAAAATTTGAACAAGTTTTATTCACAGAAATTCTCTATACAAAATTCACCAATCAAAAAGGCTGATTTTTGTATAATTAATAAATCATATTGAAAAGTATCAAACAACAGATTTCATATTTTTTTCTTAGACACTCTAGGGTACCAAGACATTCTCCAAAAAGTTACAAGAACATTGCACATGTAGAAAAATTACAAAAATTCCTTCAATTATCTCCTAGAATAAAATGATAGCCTTATAACTTGGAAATTACTTAAGCACTGATGCCCAAATTTTTACCAGAGCTAGGGCTAGCATAGAGTAAACTACCCACCAAATTTCATGATTTATGGAACACTACAGCTCAAGTTATAAATTTAACAAATTTGCATGCATTCCAAAATACATTTAAAGGATCTATTAAATTCTTACAGAATTTAAACATCTCATGCCAGATCCATATTTTTCTAAAATACTACACATCATGTAGACCCTAACAAAATTTATCTCATGATTTTTGGATCATTAAAACCCTAGATCTATATTTTTCCAACTTGTACAAAAATCAGTGACAAAATAATAAAAATGAATTTCATTTCGGATGAACTGGGCCGGCCCGGAAAACTCAGCCCACACACTCGCGCGCGCGCGGCCCGCTCAGCGCCCCCGCCCGCGCGCGACACTGACGGGCGGGCCCCCGCGGTCAGTGACCGGAGGCAGGGGAGGCGGAGACCCGCGAGCTCCGACGAGCTCGAGCTCGCCGGAGAAGAGCTCGCTCGGCCAATCGAACA
Organism: Saccharum hybrid cultivar R570; assembly: GCA_038087645.1. NCBI lineage: Eukaryota > Viridiplantae > Streptophyta > Magnoliopsida > Poales > Poaceae > Saccharum > Saccharum hybrid cultivar. Next base: position 18,639,513 of record JAQSUU010000012.1, read on the forward strand.
CCGCCTCATGTTCTCCGTCACCCGGTGCGTCGATTGGTGCTCGTGGAATGGATGGGGATGGGGTGGAAGGGGCTTGTCACCGCGAGCGGCGGCCGGTGATGTCCGGTGGCGGCGCACCGTCGCCGGTGAGGATGTACGGTGCGGTCTAGGCTCGGTACGAGCTTCACCGAAGCTAGGCGGATCCATTTTAATAGGAAGGGAGGATGGAGAGAGACCCAAAGCACCCCGACCACGGTGAGGTCCCATGGCGGGCTCCGGCGACCTCTCGGAGACGGGGAAGAAAGCAATGCGGCTCACCTTGAGTCAAATTGCGGGCTTCGGTGGGTCAAGGGGATGGAGGGTGGTGAGGCGGAGGGAGTGGCGAGGTCTGGCGGCCGGTGATGCGGTGTAGCTCGCGCTTGAGCTCGCCGGAGAAGAACGGCAATGGCGGCTCGGTTTCGGTGTTTTTGCAACTGGAAGAGAGGGGGCGGAGGAATGGAGGCCGGCTCGCGCGTCGTGGCGTCTTGAAGGCGTCGCGGCCTGACTGGTGGGGCCAGGGCCGGCGTACGGGCGCCACCGCGCCTCCATGCGTCGGCGTTGCCCTGTGGCCGGTCGGCCACTGACGAAACTGAATCGCAGTTCATTGACGCCATCGGTAGTGACTGACAGAGTGATTTCGAACGTGATTAACTTCTAAACCAGCCTGTTTCAGTCCAAGGTGGCAACATCAAGTTTGTAGAGCTACGTTAGGTCAACAACTTTGTCAATTGGTGTTTGGGCTGGTTCAGCCTATATTTCAAACTACATGGCCTCAAAGTAGTGCTTGATGAAACTGAAACCGGGGTTCAGTTAACGATGCCGACTGACAGCCTAAGTTCATGACACGATATCTCTTGAACCATTGAGAACCAGGCTTGGGTGATGTTGACAAAGTTGTAGGGTTACATGTGATCTACAAGTTTGTCAATATGAGTGAAAGCTGGTTTGGCCTGGTTTGCAAACTAAAAGGTCCTAAAGTAGGCATCAGTAAAACTGTAGGGTCAGATTCCAGACTTAGAAAAATTCTAAGTCTTGGAGCTACCTCTCTAACTGACTTGTGGGCCACTTTTAAGCATGTTAGGTTCAATTTCATGAGATGGTCATATTGAGACTTTTGTTCCCCATGAATTTCTTTACAACTTTGCTTAAGGGTGCTCTTCCATGCAAGGTCTCTAAATTAGACTTTTTAATTGGTCAAACTAGAGCCTTCTAGGGTCAAATGGTGGTCAAACTTCTCTTGGAGGGCAAATTTGTAATTTTGGTCAACATGAACCTTGTTCCAAATGTTACCCTAAGTATAACTAAGGTGTTGTAGGTCATGATTGGCTACCTTACCTTTTTGTTACACCAACTATCAAATACTTCATGAAATAAATCAAACAAACCCTAGAACAATCACATGTGTTGCATCACATAAAATAACAAACATGAATGATGCATGCTTATGCTTATGCAAATGCAAATGCAATGCAATTAAGGACTAAACACTTGAAGTGTTACATGTCATCAAATACAATGCTACGAGGTGGGTTCTTCACCTGGGGAGCACGTGGTCCTAACTCCTAAAGGCTTAGGTTGTATGCAGGTTAAAAATTTTAGGTAGAATGCACGGATTCAAATATTTGAGGAAAAATATAGTGAACCATGTTGTGATGTTTATCTCCCGGTAATCTTGCAATCTGAATATTCAATTTTCAGTTCTGAATCTCTTATCCCATTTTCAATTTTAAACAATGTAATATGTGCAATTTGATTTTTGCAGTACTCATACATGAAAATGTTAGCATGTCCATCTAAACAAAGAGGGTGAAATAGTAGGTACCCTTTTTGGTTCGTGTGTGCCACAGCTTGAGTTTGTACTGTTGCCATGACCGGCCAAGACACTCAGCAAGACAACAACTGATTTGAGTGCAGTAGGCTTCTTCATTGATGTTTTTTGCACGTTCAGATACTGCCACTGAATTCATCCGCCTTAAAAAAACATGGTCTTTTGATGTGATGTCGTTCAATATTTTTTACATGTTAATCTAATGTTTCTCGTTAGCGATATCTCTAGGACGACCACTTTGCATATGTGGTTGAAAATTTTCTTTACTTGTTGGCCTAATGTTTGTAGATTCACAATTTGCAGATTCAATTGGTCCCCAGCAGCAGCTTTGATTTTTAGAGATATGTCAAATATTTTTTCCTATAGATTAAATTCATGAATAATTTAAACTAGCTTTTATCCATCAGCCGAAAACAATAGATATTGAAGATCATCATCCTATTTGCTATGCAACATTGGGCTGCCAACAATGCTCCTGAATGAAGCTTTTATCACATCAAATTATTTTAGAACTCAATGTAAACTTGAGTTGTGGTACAGTTTGGCAACAAATGTAGAGGGCGCTGGATGGTTGATTGGTTGGAAAACCAGTACAAGCAGCGGCACCTGATGGAAGGATAGGAGGTGCAGCTGGTTCTGCGGCACTGTAAAGAGTGTACGTACTACGTTCAGCATTGTGATGACGCTGGGAGACTGAGCTTAACTGTCATCGAGAGCAGGTGTCTTGATAGGTTCAGAAGGTTGCTTTGTGATGTTAGAAATGACTTGAGGTGGCGATAATCATCACTATTGTTACTGACCAATAATGAAAACATTGACATTTTTGTGCCTCTTGCAACGTGCGCACAAAAAATTATACTGTCACATGAGAAACATTGCATTGGGGAAACCAAACGATACAAATGAATTGGGGATGCATATCGCGAAAGACCCGAGGTGGTGAGAATCCAAAACAACACCTCCAGTGGCACAAGGCATACAAAGAGACTAGCACAAATTGAGGGCCAAATATTATTTTATTCTGTTGCAACGCACGGGCATTTATCTAGTAAAAACAATAATTTTGGCTTAAAACAGCTTCAAACAGCTCGTGTAGCTGTTGGAGGAGTTGTTCCAAACTGAACCTCAGGGGGAGTTTGCTCGTGCTACCTCAAATTTAAGTCAGGATATTTGCACTAGGATAACTCATTTGACATTTTTGTTTAGTGAGGTTCGGATTTGATTAAACTACGCAATGAGCTTTAGTTGCTTGCAGTAAGTACAATAGCATGTGCTTTTTATACTGGGGTGTAATAAGACAGTACTAATTGCTGCTCCCACCCTTCTAAATTGGATGTCGTTTTGGTTTTTTTTAGGACATAGCTTTTGTTACATATTACTCCCTCCATTCCAAATAATAAAACATTTTGGCTTTTTTTAGATACATTAGTTTTACTGTGTATCTAGACATAATGTATATCTAAGTGCATAGAAAAAGCTATGTATCTAAAAAAGCCAAAACGTCTTATAATTTGGGATGGAGGAAATATGTCTTATCTCTAAAAATACTGTAAAATCTATGTATAAACAAACATAACGACTTGAGATTTGGATCAGAGGGAGTACTCGATATCAGTGCTTTATTCCTTCTAATGTGATGCTGGGCTTACTTTAAACCTTTTATTTGGTCTCATGGCAGCTGAGACAGCTGCACAAGTGTTTTCATTCTGCGTGGGAAAAAGTCCACGTTACCTCCTCAACTTTCACGAAAGTCTGCTTTTCCTCCCTAAACTCCAAAACCGGGCAAAACACCTCACTTAACTTTTAAAACAGTTCATCTTACCTCCCTGACCCTGTTATAAGCAGTTTTGAAGGTTTGTCTTTTTATTTTTTATTTATTTCGGCTGAATCTTTGAAAAATCATAGTAAATCATAGAAAAATCATAAAATAAAAAACTCAATTTTGTTGGACTCCACATGAGTAGATCTACACAGTGAACATATAATATGGTATGCTTTAGTACAAAGTTTTGTTGTGGCTTTAGATCTATGCTTTCTGTAATTAACTGGAATAATTCATAGCATCAGTTTCTATGGTCTAATTGTGATGAAATTTTTATGGCGGGCTAATTATTATATGATTGAACTGTCGTAAAAATTTCATACTCATTGGATCATGTATAACTTAGTTATAGATTTATTTATATTTAACAAGCATAAACTTAAATAAAATCTATAACTAAGTTATACATGATCCAATGAGTATGAAATTTTTACTACAGTTTAGCCCACCATAAAGATATCACCATAATTGGACCATAAAAACTGCAGCTATGAATTATTCCAGTTAATTACAGAAAAGCATAGATCTAAAGCCACAACAAAAACTTTGTACTAAAATATACCATATTATATGTTCACTGTGTAGATCTACTCATGTGGAGTCCAACAAAATTGTATTTTTCATTTTATGATTTTTCTGTGATTTACTATTATTTTTTAAAGATTCAGCCAAAATAAATAAAAATGATAAAAAAGATAAAACCACCTTTAAAACTGCTTATAACAAAGTAAGGAAGGTAAGATGGATGGTTTTAAAAGTTGAGGAAGGTGTTTTTTTTCTCGGTTTTGAAGTTCAGGGAGGAAAAGTGGATTTTCGCTAAAGTTGAGGAAGATAGAGCCTGTTCACCTGACTTATAATCCATTTTTTTCAGCTTGTTTTTTCAGTCGGAACAATATTTTTCTCTCACAACAAATCAGCCAACAATGTTTTTCAGCTGGCTTATCAGCCCATGCGAACAGAGCCCTAATGTAAACTTTTTCGTTCTGCGTGACAAACTGATTTTGGGCAACAAAAAGGCCCGAGAAGGCATACGTATATAGCCCATTTATTTCTGACAAAGCATCATGTGGCCCAACCACAGCCCATTTTTGTGTTTAGTTCGGTCAGACAGCATAGGAGCGAGCTGCTGAATGGGCCCGTCGCTCTGTTTCTGTTACTTCGTAACTTCACACTTCGTCCGGCTTCCGGCTCTGGTGATGCCTACGTACCCCTAATGGCGGCTGCAAAACTTTAACACGGCGAAACCTTTTCACGGGAACGGATCGCGATCCAGAGCGGCGGCATCAGCATGTGCCGCCCGTCCACCCGTGCGGTTTCTGTCGGTCAGGCACTCAGGTGTCCGTAAAGTGTACGTAGCGGGGCCAAGAAAACCCTGGCACCTGGACGAGGACGAGCGCCTCAACAGCTGTGAGACGGCAGCCTTTTAGCCTGTCACAGCTCACGGAAATCGCGATCGCGCCAATGATCGCAACCATTTGTCAGGTCCTTAGCAACGTCCACCGACACTGTCCGCAGTGGGTATTCTAAAACGATACTATAAAGTTTTAGAGTATAAATATAGAGTAAAAACTGTTGTACTGGGTACTCTAAAACGATACTCTATTCTTTCTCTCACTCTATATTTAGAGTGGTATTGTGCTTACTCTATACTCAATAGTGACGGCCCCCACTAACTAAATAAAGGAAAAAATGCTATAACTCACAAACCAAAATCCAAATTAAATTTCGATTATACCATTAAATTCGTCTCAATAAATCCTTCAAAACTATATCACACATGGATATATTTAGATAAAGTGACAAGTGGGTCCCACAGTGGATATAGTGGATAGAGATGATATAGAGGATAGATGGGTACGGAAGAATTGAGTATAAAGGAGATAATCTTATTGACTATGACATATAGAGAATGAATATAGAGATCCATGAGTGCGGATAGTGTGAGGGCGTCCCCAACAATCTATCTCCGAGCTAGCTGACGTTGGATTCTCGCATACGTGGAGGAGAGAGAGGGCTGAAAAAACTTGACGCTAGCGACGAGTTCTCGCTAGGCGTTTTGTTTGCCCCGAGGGCATCTGACACACCACGCCAGGGTCCTGCTCTCTCTCCGTGGGGCTGTTTAGTTGGCAAAATTTTTGGCGAAACGCTACTGTAGCAGTTTCGTTGTTATTTGGTAAATATTGTCCGATCATGGTCTAATTAGGTTTAAAAGATTTGTCTCGTCCATTTCGTCTAAACCATAGTTTTTAAGGCGGTAAGGTGAGTTGCGGCGCCCGACCCCCTTCCAGACGCCTAGGCGCTTAAGGCGCAAGGTGAGGTGACGCCATACATCCAGCAGAGCAGAGTAGAAGGAGCAGAGGAAAGAAAGAGCAGAGGGCATGACAGAGGCAATTACCCACACAGCAGAGCAGAGGAAGGAGAGGCAGAACAGAGGAAGGAGGGAGGAAGACTGGAAGAGCAAATAGGGGAGGAAGAGGGGAAGCACGCACCGAAGCTGTGACAGAGCCGCTGGCGGGCGGATCCGGTGGGGACTGGGGAGGCGACGGATGAAGCTGGGCAGACGGTGCCGGCGGCTTCCAGGTGATCGCTCCTGTCGCCCTCTTCTCTTCCCCTCTCTCCTCTCTTCCCTCTCCAGCGAGTGCGCGACTTCCCACGAGGCCGCGACCTCCAGGCGCACGACTTCCGGCGAGCAGCGGGATACATAGGCGCGGGCGCGATTTCCCCTCTCCAGAGCGCGCGGATCCTGCCTTTCCCGCGTGGGCGGCATTTTCCCTCTCCAGCACGCGCCATCCCTGGCTTCCCGCCCTTCCACGCGCGCTTTTCCCTCCCCCGCGCACGGTTTTCCTCCTGTGCTCGCGTGCGTGCGGCGTCCGCCTAGGGCAAAGTCGACGCCATGGCGACGACTTCGGGTGCAAGGCGATGCCATACGCGAGGATGTCGTGGCGAGCCCGACGCCGTGGTTCAAAAAACGCCAGGACGACAAGGCGTCGCCTAGGCGACGCCTTAAAAACTATGGTCTAAACTGTGTAATTAGTTTTATTTTTTATCTATATTTAATGTTTCATGCATGTGTTCAAAGATTCGATTTGACGGGAAATCTGAAAATTTTGGCAAAATTTTTGGCATCTAAACGGTGCCCGTGTCTCTCCCTCCACTCCTCTTCTCAGCATGCCATTAAAAAATATGAAAGTAGTACTCATGTTGCTTTGGATGCTGTGAACTGTTGGGTAGATGAATTGATGTGTTATAGGGCCGGTTTAGTTCCCAAAAAATTTTGCAAAATTTTTCAGATTTCCCGTCACATCAAATCTTTAGACACATGCATGAAACATTAAATATAGATAAAAAATAAAACTAATTACAAAGTTTAGACGAAATGGACGAGACGAATCTTTTAAGCCTAATTAGACCATGATTGGACACTAATTATCAAATAACAACGAAACGTGCTACATGGTCATTTTGTAAATTTTTTTGCAACTGAACAAGCCCATAGCTCTTGAGATGACGTGGATGTCAAATCGCTAGCAGGCTAGCTAGGCTGTTGCGGACGCCCTGCAGTATATATAATTCTAGCTTTAAACCTAGGCCGATGCCAAAAATTTCACCAAAATTTTCAGATTCCTCGTCACATCGTGCATGAAGCATTAAATATAAATAAAAAATAAAACTAATTACGCAGTTTAGACGAAATGGACGAGACAAATCTTTTAAGCCTAATTACACCATGATTGGACAATATTTACCAAATAACAACGAAACTGCTACAATAGCGTTTCGCCAAAAATTTTGCCAACTAAACAGCCCCCTAGACAAACGTGCATTTCGCTAATTTGTCGGGTGAGGGGGTGTGTAGTTCTCATCTAATTTTTTTTATCTCTATCACATCGAATGTTTGATACATGCACAGAGTATTAAATATAGACGAAAAAACTAATTGTACAATTTGGTTAGAAATCACGAGACGAATCTTTTAAGCCTAATTAGTCCATGATTAGCCTTAAGTGCTACAGTAACATAAATGTGTTAATGATGGTTTAATTAGGCTTAATAAATTCGTCTCGTGGTTTTCAGACGAGTTATGTAATTAGTTTTTTTTATTAGTATCCAAAACCTCCTTCCACGGTTGATGATAATTGTCACTCTAAAATAAAGGACAGGCTCGAGACGTAGGATTTTCTGCCGCATAGGATCTTGCCACGTAGCCCTACATTAGCAATCAGGCAGCAAAATGCTTGGGAGAGAATGCGCTCGTACTGTAGATTGTCTATAATAATAGCAGCAAGCGTGCATTCATCATTGCATACCATTTATTTCAACATAAATAGTAATCAGGGACCAGTAGGTCCGGTTCGTCTCCTTATCCAGAAAAATGCATTAATCTAGAATAATCAGTCCAAGAAAAAAAATCTAGAACTAGATTGTCATCGTTGTTTTATTTCTTTTCTCAAAAATGAATTTCGGATTATCTGGGGCAAGCAGCCATAGTTTCCCCTGATGCATCAGCTTAATCTTGAACAGCTGTGCGAGTTGCCCTTTTTTCTCTTGAACAGCTGTGCGAGTTGGCCACTAGTACGTTGTTCTTTGCGAGTACTGTACTCTCGTTACCGGCCATTGCTGGGTTAATTTAAACCAAAATATAGTTTGACTGGACAGATAAACTCAACTTGAAGTAGTTTATATATGCTCTTGCTCCCGAAGAGCCGTACCTGTATCTACTCGGCTACTCCCATATTCTATCGACTGAAACAGCCCGATAAAATAAACTACCCACTTTGTACCAAAATAAATGCTCATTTCGTAGTTTAAGAAGTCAACTAATTTCAAAGTTAACTAAACTAATAAAAAATAGTATTGATATTTGTATTTTTAAATTAGTTTATTAATATAAAACATAATGTGATTAGTTTTGTGAAGCTTATTTAGTATAGTAAACATTAGTATCTTCATATATTTGATCTATTTGACTTATCGAGACGTAAGATGTGCACTTCCGGTAAAGAATATAGTTCTAAAATAGGTAGTCGCTATAAAAAGGGACGTAACTCTAAAATACTAACAGAAGTTAAATCATATTAAGTTTATCAAAATTTATATTAAAATTTAACAAATCATAAATACTGATATACGTTTATAAAGATTTAGTTAAACTTTTAGGTATTTGGGAGTTTGTTGACGGTTGTTAACAACCATTATAAAACGTCAATATAACTTGTATAAGGGCATGAAAATGATCACCAACATAGGTTTAGGAGTTTAAACTAACAAATTTCACGAGTTTTGATGAATCTGTGTTTTCAACATGATTTATCCAAAAAACCGTCAAGGTAAACCTATATGACAGAATTAATTGTGCTTATGTGCAACGAGACGGACACCAGAAGGATCTACAAGGCACCAGAAGGATCTACCCGGCTGGCCCCTTGGGTCCACCGGTTAGCCTCCCGTTGCAACATCGGTTCTCCACCGTCTTAGGGTTTGCATCTACGTCATCCTTTCAAGTCGCTTTGATACAAAGGCTCAGAATTGACGCTCCAGCCTATATATACCAGCCCCTACCCTCCTCCCTTAGGCATTGCATATTGCATAAGTCATTTGAGAAGTCAGAAACCCTGATCATCCTCAAAGCTCCACCATATTCTAGGGCATAGTTAACTAGGCTAGATCTAAGGGAGGCAAGCTTTGCTTGGATTCCTGATCTTGTCAAGAGCGTGGCTTGATATAGTCCATTGTATCCTCATTTGTATATTTCATTATTCATATGTTTGCTACAATTATGATGATGTTGTTCTTAATATTATTCATGTTCTTAGTTATCATATTCATCATCTACTTTGATTATATGCTTATTATAGTTAGATTATCATTATATTCAAGCATAAGTTCGTATAGCGCCCGCTCTGATGTACACGGGGTGAGTGGTCGACATTGTGTAAGCGTGGTGCTTATATGTTGTTTACCTACAGATGCACCCTATATTCTGGCCCATGTGGTAGATCATGGATGTGACACTCCCGTTTTGTCCTTTGTAGTCCACTCCCTGAATATAGGACAAGTAGGATCTAGTTACGAAGTAAGACATGCTCTATTCTTGATCTTCCTTAGTAATATCCCTTATGTGTAGATATGAAGTTGACCTTAGCCATGACTACTAAGTGTAATTGCACTAATCAATGTATGCTTTGACTTGTAATTAAGAATGACTTAGGAATTATCTCTCTAATTTCTATTTAGCTATAACACCCCGGTGTTAAACTTGCATTAGCATTTCAAATCATATGCATAAGCATTATCATGCATTCATAAGCATTACATGAAATATAAACTTGAAACATGCTAATGAAACATGTAGGTTGCATAGTCTTGTTTCAATAGGTTGGATGCCATGTTAATGCTTGTTTTGCGACGTTTGTACCTTGTTTGATCACTTAAACAACTTAGAAATGATTTGGATGCAATTTGGAGCAAAGTTTATTTTAAAAGTTTTGCCACAATATGCCTTTAAAAATAATTCTCCAAATTAGGGTTTTGATTTAAAATGGACTTTAAATCCCTATTTTAAAATTTAATTAGAATTTCAAAATGCACCCTAAAGCAATGTTGTAGAGAATGAAATTCTGGACAACTTTTATTTTTGGGGCATCTTCTAAAAATGAATTTTTGGAGCTCAAAAATGGGAGTTTGAGGGTTGTGTAGTTGAAACATAAAAAGAAAAGCCAATTCTTTTTCTTCTTGGGCCACCGTCTCCCTTCTGGCCCGCTCGCGCAAGCCGGCCCAGCCCAGCTCCCGTGCCCGTGCCTCGCTCTCGCGCTCGCCCGCACCCGAGCCGACCACGGCAGGGGACGGTCGCCGCATGGCCGTACGCCGTCGACGCTGGTCATCGGGTGGCGGTACGGTGGCCCCCCCTGCGTGCGCCTGCCTTCAAGCTGGCCACAGCGCCCTCTCCCTCTCCATTCGCTCTCTCTCTCCCATTTTGAAAAGCCCGAGCGGGCTCCTTCCGCCACCGCGTGCCACCGTTGCTCCACCGACGCAGTGCCTCGCCGCCACGACTTCTTGCTTCAATCCAACTCGCATCCGCCTTTGCCGTCCATTGCTCGTCCTCACCGTGCTGTTTGTGGCTCGAATCGGCAAGGTGAGAGGGCGGATTTGGCCGGCTTTCCTTCCTCTGCCGCTCGCTAGAGTTGAGCTCCACGACCACAGTGCCACTCTGCTTCCCCTTCTTCTCCATCTTCTTGCGTGGGTGCCTCGCCATAGCTCGTAGGTGCTCGCATGCCGCTCTTAGCGCCTCGCAGTGGCCCGGTGAGCCGGCTCCGCTGTCAAGCCGCCCTGCCGTACCGCCATTGGCGACGGCAAGCTCGTTCCCGAGCTCACGCGGCCGTGCCACCAGCACCTCCGCGTCCACGACGCTGAGGTGAGGCTAACGGTGCTAACTGCACCACCAAAAACCTCACCAGCGGTGAGCTCGCCACCGGTCAACCCTGGCCCTACCCTGGTTGGCTGGCAGGTGGGGTCAGTTGACCCACGGGGCCCGCTGGCAGCTTCTCGAGGATGGATTTGGGAGCATTTATGTGTGCACTTAGCATTAGGGGCGGGTTTTTTAGAAAAAAGGAATTAAGAAAATCATTTCCAGAAATTGATTTAAAGCTTGGAAAATTCATAACTTGAGATCTATAGCTCCAAATTGAATGAAACAAATTTTGTTAGACTTCTTATGAGTAGATCTACTGTATAAAAATGTTGCATGTCAAATTTGAGATACTTTTATATAGAGCTTTATTTAATTATGGATAAATGTTGTTATCTTTAGAAATGCATAGTAAATCAAATAGGTGTCAGAAAAATGTGATTCTAATTTTGTTGATCTGTTGATGTGATGTACTTTTTGTAAAAAAAATATATATGACATGCATATTCTATGTATGAAATTGGAGTTATGATTTATGTGTATTAATTGCTATTTTCTGGTAAAATTGCTAGAGCTAAAAATATGAATAATACATGCATGTGAAACTTTTTGTACAGTGATTCTATACTATATAGATCATGAGGAAAATATGAAATATGTTGTTTGATACTTTTCATAGTACAAAGTATTTTCATGTGTAATTATGTCATGCTTTTTGCCATTTTTGTGTAGGTTGTTGTAGTTATCCAAATGCAATGAAAATTTTATGGTAGACTATATATTACATGATGAAGCTACTGTAAATATCTTAGAATTTTCTGAAAACCAAAAATATATGTTGCTGTTATAGCCTTGGTTTTAAATAGAATATATTAACCTTTCTGAATGCATGATTAGTGTGTATATGTTGCTTTGGTGTATCTTTGAAGCACCTTGACTTACTGGTATGACTTGACATGTTAGGGTAGAACTTGTGGTGTTAGTATAGTAGTACCTGTGTTTGTGGTTATATGGTGGTTAGCGGTACATGATGGTAGTTAGTAGTAGAAGAGAATACGGTAGATGACATGTGCTTGTGGTACATGTTCTTGGATGATGTTGACTACCTGGTAGAAGATATTTGCACATACTCTGTCAAAAGTAATTAACCAAGTTCATTCATTTGCATCCATTCATAAGCATCATGATTATTGGCCATCACTTGCATTCTCATGATCACCAACATATGCATCATACAGATCATAGGAGGAGCTTTCAGTAGCAGCGCCCGAGGAGTAGGCTAGGGTCGACCAGCAGGAGGTTCTAGAACAGGAGGTGCAAGAGGCCGAGGAGCCAGGCGAGGAACTCGCGGAGTGCGTGGATCATCAGCCTAGTTCCTTCAAAAAAGGCAAGCCCCAGAGCATTACAAGTCTCCTACTTTATAAAACGCGACTTAAATACCTATGTGGTTATATATTGTTGCATTAAGTTATAGGAGTTGAGTGAACTGTTGATGCATTTATTATTATCCTTGTCTACCTTATTATATCCTTATACCCTGCTAGGTTTAGGATCGAATAACTGCTTAGCCTTGCTTAGACCGGTAGCAGTCGGTGATTTCCTGTCATCGGCAACTATAGGTGGTTACCGAAATACTTTAGCTATGGAATAGATGATATCCTGAAAATAACCAAGTATTAATGGATAAATGGAGACAGGGCGTAGCAAGTGGTGGGAACCAGACAATGTTTTGGGGTGCTTGTAGTTTCCGCCTGTGTCGGTTAAGGACTGATCATTGCTCGTCCCTCTTGTCATGTTGAATGCATGTCTCACATTTAGCTGGCCAAATAAAGTACCTTTCGACTGTGAAGCTAGTGGCACTATTCGGGCCTGGATCTACACGGGTGTGCGTATTGGTGCTGATGGGGATATGACAGGGGCGAGAAGAGTGAGCCCAAGGGCTGGCGAGGCCTGATTCCTAGCAGTCGAGTGGTTCCTGGGTATTGCGGCTCCAGTTTGTCTCGTGACGTTTACCGGAATAGTGTCATTGGTGACCTATAGCTCACTTGATCGGTGAGTGTGGTTTGTGTGAGGAATAAATCACTAGCTGGTTAGGAATCAATTCAAATCGCCATCGATCCTGGATAGTGAGCACTTGACTCGAGTTATGGTATCATAGTAATGATGATGGAACACGGATGGTTATATGGATGATGTTGGAAATGCTAAACCTGAGATGGTAACTTGATGTTAATGGTTAATCAAGTGATTGCTATATCATAGGTGCTTACCTAGAGTGATATGTTATAATAAAAATGATGCTAATACTTAAAATGGTTTCTTCATGATAACTTATGCTTTTCACAAATGAGTCAGCTAGCCCACTAAAAGAAAGCATTGCATACTCCTTGGTGTCACTTTATTTTCGTTTAAGGTGGGTAAGTCTAGCTAAGTACCTTCTCGTACTCAGGGCTTTGTTCCCATTGTTGTTGCAGATAGACAGATGTACTATGTATATTGTATCAACTGTCTGTATCCCGTGATGGGCAACAACTAGGACTAAGGGTGTGGTCATTCCTTATGTCTCATATACTGTTTTTGTGGGACTTGATTATTATCTGGCACTGTATCTAAACTAAGTGTGTGTGTGGGGTTTTGAAACTATTTGCTTTCGCTATTTTATTATGAACTTGGGTGGTAATCACTTTATGCTCTGAACTCTGATGTATTCGAAATGATGCTATGAACTTTATGTAATATGTCACTATGGCTACTAAACTTGTACAATCATGGTTTGTATGTTGGTTGGTTTGAAATCCTTCGTGATTTCACGGACTACCAAGTTTGTATGGACTCAAGTACGTTAATTTATCTGTTTTGGCTGGTGATTTTCTTACTTAAGCCCATACAAATTGGTCGGTTCTCTTACATTAGCCATGCTAATACCATAGAAAGGAGTATTATGAGTGATCAATGATCAATTATCATTTATCATTACTTATCATTCATATGTATTTATCTCTTGACTTACCCCTGTTATGAGTAGAAGTTGGTTATGGTTTATCTCTTCATCATAGTATAAATTATCAATATATTTCAACTGTCCATCCTTCCCTATGGTAAAAATATAAATAACGATACCTAGAATACTCCCAGGTGAAGTGCTACAATGGTATATTATCTGTGCGCTTGCAGATCTCTTTCATTTATATATATTCTTTCTAGTCATATAAAATACTAAAGTACTTCTTAGTGTCATTTTAGAGGTGGCACTAGATATTATCAACAAATATTTCTAGCATCATCGCTAGGGATGACACCTTGGTAAAAGTGATGCTAAGAAATGTCAACAACATTAGGTGGCTATTTAAACAAGTGACAAGTTAATAAATACCAACAAGCATTTCTGACGCCGCTGCCAGGAAAGGTAGCTAGGCAAAAAGGAATATTGATAAACTTGTACTTATTGATGTGATTGAGATAACCATTGACCTCTGTTCAAATAGGCTTACCCTTATTCTGTCTACTTTTATATCTTATGCAGGGTAATATATGACCGATTTTGACCTTCCAACAAATTACATTGAAGATCTAGAAGCATTAGTTAGGAGGTCTAGAGCTAAACTCAAGAAAGTTTCAGCTTTAGAGTCGAAAGACAACTAGACAAGGTGAAGTTTAACATCAGTTTTTTAAGCCATGGCTGATAAGACTCTCCATGAGTTTTTTACTCCAACTACGGTCAACATCCATATTGGACCAACGATCAATGTCGGAGACAATGGTTTTGAACTCAAGCTAGCTCTCATCAACAAGGTGCAAGCTAGCTAATTTTGTGGAAATGTATATAAAGATGCGAGTGCTCATCTCCAAGACTTCCTAAAGGTCTGCAGCACTTTCACCATCAAAGGATTTTCTAAAGATGCCATACTACTTCGTATCTTCCCATTTTCACTTTTAGGGAAGGCGAAGCAATGGTTCTACGCCAACCAAGATAAAAACACTACATGGGATAACTGTTCTATAGTCTTTCTAGCAAAATTCTTTTCCATAGGCAAGACTAATGCTCTGCGTGGGAGAATTTTAAGTTTCCAACAGCAATATGATGAATCTATGCCTAAGGCATGGGAACGCTTCCAAGACTACATTTCAGAACGTCCTCATCATGGGATGAAGAATTGGCTACTTATGCAGACTTTCTACCATGAGTTGACTAATAGTACCTGTGAGAATATGGATGCTATTGCTAGAGGTGCTTTCTTATCACTCACAATCCTAGGTGCAACAACTCTCTTAGAGAAGATTGCCTCCAATCAAGGCTAGAATGAAGAACGCCTTTAAACCCGCAAGAGAGGTGGAGGAATACATCAGCTCAAAGAAGGT
The DNA here is from genome assembly GCA_038087645.1 of Saccharum hybrid cultivar R570. NCBI lineage: Eukaryota > Viridiplantae > Streptophyta > Magnoliopsida > Poales > Poaceae > Saccharum > Saccharum hybrid cultivar. The sequence continues at coordinate 18,654,945 of JAQSUU010000012.1, forward strand.
AGACATGTTGTCTGCCAAGATGGACCTGCTCATGAAGAAGCTCGAAGACTGAGCTAATGAGAAGCAAGAAGTCATGCACATTCATGATTTCCACATGACATATAAAGAATGTGGAAACACTGAACACTCAAGGAACAATTGTCCTGAAATTTGTGAGGATGTGAACTTTGTCAATAACTACTACCGTCCTCAACAGAATCAAATATGGAATTAGCAACAGAGGCCAAACTACCAAGGTAACTATCAAGGTAACAATTTCGACAATTTCAATAATCAACCATACTTGAGAGAGTTTATTTCTGGCCAAGCCAAAATAATAGAGGGCTTATCTAGAAAACTAGCTTTCAATGATAAAATATTAGAAAACATAAATAATAGAATGGATATCTTCTTCTCTGCCATTAAAAATCAGCATATCTTTAATAAAATGATAGAATCACAAATAGCTCAGCTAGCGGCAGCTGTTCCTCCGACCGATAAAGGTAAGATTTTGGGACAACTGGAAGATCTCAAAACTGCAAATCTTATCGATGTTCACAATGCAGCATACTACTACATGGAGCCATCGACAAAAAGGTGGATAGATTATGTGCAGAACTGTCTAATCTAATGCCCTCCTGAGAGTACTCGTCTTCCATCAGACACTAAATACCCAAGAGAGGGCACTAAACTATGCAGTTCCATCGAGCACACCCAACGGAAAAACTAAAAAATCCACATTTTTCCATCAGGATCATAAAAGAGAGATAAAGCTTACATCATTCTTAGTCATTTCTTACATCACTTTTAATACAACATCAAAGTAATTCATCATCATTTGACTGTAACCGCGGCATGTAAATGTTATCAAAGTTTCAGCGGAAATAGAATCATTTAATGGCAAGTTAAATATTATCATGATAAAAATTTTATATACATGAAATAATAACAGGTTATAAGTTTTCTTTTGTAAAACACTTTTATGGAAACTTTAATAAACGATAAGTCCGCAGCGTAAAGAAAAGCCTCACTGAGCCCACCAGAAGGTTTCTACATAAAAGTGTCAGCTCTACATGTTCCTGTCACCTGCAACAAGGTAGAACAAACCTTGAGTACTCAATTGTACTTCGCAAGACTTACCCGTCAGGAGAGAAGAAAAGAGTCCAAGGATATGCAAGGCTATCTAGCTTGTGAGTTATTGCAACCGCAAGAAGCATTACTAAAGATGTATTCTTATATTTAATTTTTATTAGCAACCCTCATTAGTTTATTAACCAACCATTCTATATAAGCACATATGCTATTTTTTAGCAAGGGTTGAGCAATCAGAACCATTTTACCATCTTCCATATTCTAGTTCTTACTACGATGCCAGACCGTAGCCAAGTCGTACCGTCACATAGAAACAGCGAATCGCAAATCAATGTAGCCTAGCTGGGAACACCGAAAAACATACGCCTCGCTTGTACCCCAGGCACAAACAAGACCAACCCATTCCACTCCTATCACGGGGTCTAGGTCCCCGTCTAAACTGAGACTCCAAGCCCCTAACACTGTAGGCTCGGCCTTAGTGTGGTGCTTAGACCTTCTACCTAATAATCCATCATAACAGTCTGTTCGAAAAGAGGCAGGACCCATGAGAAGAGAGTAATAAGTCTTCCTGCTCCCATAAGCAAGTACGTGCTTAGGATAATAAATCTGTGACCTGACTAGTGTCCACAGCAACGGACGATCCTCAATCGACATAGGCGGGACAAACGTAACCAGAGCCCTCAGTCACCTAACCAAGTCCAACCCATCTAAGATCCAGTCCCACCCGGTCTCTAATTATTATCCATATATATTTATATTCCATGTGATAGTAACATGATAATAGTAACAATAATATATTTTCTATCTCTCACGAGTAACAGGTAATCACTCGACTTCTACCAGAATTATATAGCACAGCAAGCTACACGATCCTATCATACTAGTAAAACTCATAGGATAAGGTTATATATATGCAGGTGGGTTTCATTCAACTCCTTTAAACTTAATGCACAAGCATAAAATAAAGTGTAGAATAATAGAGGTTATGCACTAGAGCTTGTCTGGGTAAGGTTTAACCAAGAGTTAGCATTCCGTCACGGTGGCACAATCGTCTGGCACTATATTTTCTGCTACCTCAGTCGAGTCCGTGATCCATCATCATTCCTATTATGATATGCGCGAATGCAATCGCAGAGACGTAAATAATCAACGGAAATTGCAACACTTAAAATACGATCGCGCCTCTCAAGCTGACGAGCTAGCTCTAATGACTAACACACTAGGCCATGTATCCACTTTGTTGAATAAGACATTATTTTCCAAACAAGTATTTTAGTTACATGAACCCAAAGCGTTGCTTTATTCATTTTATCGATTTGCTAGATATTTAAACTAGGGCTCAGTAACTATCCTAGCAAACTACTTATTTTGGAGATACAAAAATTATAGAGAGTAGATAATAATATTAGGAGTTTACTGTAAAATTTTCAGAGCCAACACTATCACCACTTCCCCACAAAATCTTCCATAAATTTACATTTTGATAATATGAAACATCTTAAACTAATTAGAGAACCCTAAAAAATATTATTAAACTGTGGGCATAAGTTACACTAGCAGATACATCATGATTTTAGAAACTTAACAAAATTAGTTTCACTATTTTTTGATTCCTAAATGATTTTATATCTAAATAACAAAATCAGCTCAGACTTTAATCTAGAAAACCTTTTCTAATTCCTAGGAAAATGAAAAGAGCACCGCAGCCCACTCGGCCCAGCGCGAACACGCGCGCGTCGCGATGGCCCGGCACGACCCAAGGTCGGGGGAGCTTTTGGCAAAATTGCAGAAAGGACCCTATTTTTCTAGCAAATCCGACCGAAGTCCAAACTCTATTTACATCTCCCTCTGACGTTCGCACTTAACCCCCTGAGTTAATCCCAATTCAAGCACACACGTCCCTGGCGACTCTATGCACGGTGATGTGACGCCCGCTGGCAAGTGTCGGCCACGCTGGGACACCGGGGCCCATGGTAGCTTCACTGAGAAGCCGACCACCATCACAAGCTAACGCAGCGAACTGAGATATGGTTGGGGACTCGAAGGGTACCCCAGCTCGGCCAAACCGTGGAGGCGGCTAGAGCAACGTGTTTGCAATGGTGGCAAAGCCGTTCCGACGAGTGAGAAGGACGGAGAAGGCGAAAAAGTGGTGCGCAAGCACCAGTGGCATACCGCACGTACAGTCGAAGTGTTGATGCAGATGGGAAGGCCCTGTGTGGTGCTAGCCATGTGCAAGCTGCAGAGGCGATGGTGTTCTGGGCATGGCACCACCGCGTCATGCTGTTTCCGGCGAGGTTCTAGCCAAACGAGGATGAGCAACAGAACACGGGGACCAAGGCGAGCTCATAGGAACAACTAATTGAACCTCTACTGAGGGATAGGACCTTACCCCCAATCCTGCTCTGTTTCGATGGTGAGATGGCTAGCGAGAATGGAAATGCCGAACTAGCCAGCCACCGTACCCTTCTAAATCTCGATGTGGGTTGGGTGTTTAGCTAGCTTCCCTAGCTACGCTCTGGTGCGAGCAATTGGTCGGTGAAGTCTTCACTGGAGATTGAGGAGGGGAAGAAGGGCGATGGCTTAGTGCATGGCGCGTCTAGGAAGGGAGTGCATGAGCGGCTCGCAAGAATTAAAATGGGGCAGCTCCAATCCAAAGGTGGCACTGCTACCCTCTGCCCCCAACAGACGAGACGGGAAAGGCTTTGGCGTGACGTGCACGGCAAGGAGTGACCAGACCTGAGTGGTCTTGTCGGTGCCGGCTAGCAGAGCGGTAGGGCAGGGAGACGTCCTGTCCTCGCTCTAGCCGAGCCACCCATACAGGCGTGCAAGCAGTGAAACACGGCTAGGGCCTCATGCAAAAGGTCGAACAAGAGGTGGGGGCGGGCGCCATGTTGACCGACGCCGTAGCTGACATAGCCCTGCCCGAGGCACGACGGTAGACGCTCGCGCGTGTGAGCACGCGGTAGCGTAGCCAACCCGCAACCAGCCGGACTGGCCAACCCAGGCCGAGTGTTGCACGGCACCGCCTGACATGAGCTGGCCAGTGGCAGCTCTGTGCGCGTCATGGCTGCACGCGTGACGTGGAGCAGGGAAATCGATCCTGGCCTAGTGCGCGGCAACAACACCTGGCCAGCCCACCGGGCCCGGCTAGGACCGGCCAACGCGTGAGGTGGTCACAGCCGACAGGCTCACGACACGGCACACGTGCTCGGCGCACCCGGCAAGGCGGTGTATGTAACACCCCGGTGTTACGCAAGCATTTAGCATTGCAAATCATATGCATGATGCATCATTGCATTTGTAATCACATATGAAGTAGAGTGCATTTTTAGTTAAAGCACTTCTGTGAAACATGATTGTTGCATATAATTGTCTAAGAATTACTCCACCTTGATTATACTTGCTAGGCTACTAAAATATGTGTGACTATAATTTTAAATCATCTAGAACTAGTTAGTACAATTTTTTGAGCAACTTTGGTAACCAAAGTTTTGTCAAAATTTGCTTTTAAAAATATTATTAGAAAATAGTCAAAAACCCTCCCTATTTAGCTTTTATTCTCCAATTCAAAATCTGTTGGGAATTTGAAGTTGGTCCCTAACTAAAAGTTGTAGAGAATTAAATTCTAAGCAACTTTCATTTTGGGCCATTTTTAGAAAAAGTCATCTTCTTGCTCAAAATGGGATTTTAAAACTGTTAATTGAATTTATTTGAAAAATTATTGGAAATAAAAATAGAAAAGTCATTTCTTACCGTAGCAGGCCACTGCTTCCCTTTCGGCCCGCTGGCCAAAGCGGCCCGGTCTTCTCCCCGCTCGCACGCCTGCAGCAGCGCCGTGGCCCGGCCCACGCCCGCGCGGCCTTCTCCCTCTCCCGCTCGCTCGCGCGCGCTGCTGGCCGCCGCGGCAGACCGCGCTCACCGCGAGGTGTTCATGCGCCGTTGAGCTCGCCGCGTGGAGCCTCCGGCTCGCCTTAATCTCCACCCGGTCGCGCACTGCCTCTGCCTCCATCTCCTCTGTCCCCTGCCTCCCTCCGCGCTCACGCGCTCGCTCTCTACCGCAGCAGCAAGCCGAGCGGGAACGCTCGCCACCGTACGCCATCGCCTGGTCCGCCGGCGTTTAGCTCTGCCACCGTAGCGCCATTCGTCGATTGTGTCTGCCTCTAGCTCCGCCTGGACCTCCTCCGTACCGTGCGCACGCTTTTGCCTTTATTTCCCCCACAGTAAGGCCAGGGCAGGCTTGTCCTTGACACACCGGTGCCTTGGCAGCAGAGCTCGTGCTCCCATGGAGGGAGCCCTATTCCCCTCCTTTCCCTCCAATTTCTAGTGCTTTCGCATTCGCCTTGGCTCCGCGGACCTCGCGCGCTCCGAACCCACCCTCGCCATGGCCGGGACCGGCGTGTCATCGGTGAACCGCGCCACCATCCCGCCATGCACGCCGTCAAGCTCATCCGGGAGCTCCTCCGGTGCCGGAAGCTAGCGCATGGAGTTCGCCTCTCCGCAAGGAAGCCACTGCTGGTGACCTCAACGCCAGGGAGCTCACCGGCGGCGAGATCCGCACGGCCAGCGCCTCCCTCGCCTCTGTGTGGCTGACGTGTGGGGTCCGGTTGTCCCCCGGGCTTGCCTGTCTGTCTACTCTCTCGCGCACATGTGCACTGTGCCAGGTGCACGTAGCAGTTTTAGTCGAGTTGTTTTAAAATGATTTTGAAAATGAATTCCAGAAAAGAAATAAATGCTTTAGAAATTCATAACTTGCTCATTTTGGCTCCAAAAATTGTGAAATAAATTTTGGTAGACTTCTTAGAACCAGATCTATGATCTAAAAATATTGCATGTCAAGTTTAAAATACTTTTCTGTAGGGTTTTTATTTAATCATTGAAATTGTTGTTTTCTTGATAAATATGTAATAAATCATATAAAGCTCAGAAAAATATGGTTTCAATTTTGTTAATTTTTTGTGTAATGTATTTTCTAGGAAAAATATGTGTCATGCGTGTTCTATAGAAAATTTTTGATGTGTAGTACAAGTGCTTATTATTGTTGATAATTGTTATTTTTGACAGAGAGAAAAATATGAATAAAACATGCATATAATAATTTTTCTATAGTGATTGTTTATTGTGTAGAATGTAGGAAAAATGCTAAATATATTGTTTGATACTTTTCATAGTATAAAGTATTTTTATGCTCATTTTTAGGCCTTAGATTGTTATTTTTGTGTAGGCAGTTCTAGTACTCCAAATGTAATAAAAATTTTTGTGGCATGCTAGATTAGATGATAGTAAGCCACTGTAATTTTATCAGATTTTTCTATGCTACCAAATGAAGTGTTGCTATTCAAACATAGTGGCAACTATGGTTTAATTAACCTTGTTAATGCAAGATTAGTTGATAAGATTTGCTTTGGTATATTTTTGAAGCATCTTAGATTTCTAGGGTGACTTGGTATGGTAGAGAATGTTTGTAGTAGTATACTAGTACATGTTCTTAGATGATGTGGACTACCTTGTAGACGAGTTGTATTTCCACTATATGCATTAAAGTAAACTTGTTCATCTACATCTCATTCATCATTATCATTACATGTCATCTCTGCAATGCATCTAGGCATGAGCACTTATACATTTGCATCATATAGGATCGCAAGAAGTAACTCCGGTAGCAGCTTCCGAGGAGCTGGAAGAGCAGCCCGAGGTGCAAGAGCAGGAGGTGCCCGAAGCCGACGAGGAGGTCGGTGAGGATCTTCCAGAGTGCCCCGACCACCGCCCGAGCTCTTTCGAAAGAGGCAAGCCCCGGAGCATTTCTCTCCCGGTTTATAAATATTTTATTAATGCTTTACTTTAATTGATGCATTACGTTTAGGAGTTGTTTGCAACCGTTGCTGCATTATACCTTGTTTACCCTTGTTCTACCATATCCTTGTTACCTTGGTATTCACAGTCAAGGAATGCTTAACTTGCTTAGATCGGTAGAAGTCGGGTGATTTCCTATCACCTGCGAGCTATAGGTGTTTACCTGGATCTACTTGAAAACATATGTCAGCTTAGAATAACTAAGTGTTAATGTGAAATTGAGACCGGATGGAGACTAGCAGGGTTTCGGACTGTAGTGTTTTCCGTCTGTGTCGATTAAGGACTGACCGTTGTTGGGCTTCGAGTCATGTTGAACGCATGTCTTATATTTAGCTGGACGAATAATATACCGTTCGACCGTGAAGCTGGGAGATTATTCGGGCCGAGTGGATTGCCCGCAACGTACTGTACCGGAGCAGGTGTGGTAGGACACAAGGGCGCGATGATAAGGCCAAAGAGCAGTCGGGCAGCCCTGGGTACATGTGGTTCCTGGCAAACTCGAGACTTTACCTGGATAGTTGACTCGGTGACCAATATCTCACTTTAGCGGGTGTGTGAGGTTTGTGTGAGGAATAAATTACCAGCTGGTTAATAATCGATTCGAATCGTCATCGTTTACTGGATAGTGAACACTTAACTTGAGTTACTTCATCATAGTAATCTTGATGGAACACTTAGACAGTTATATGGAATATGACATGACGGAAGTTGTTAATGATCATCAGTTATCCTTACCTATTTAATTACATGTTACTCTAGTACAGGTGCAAATATAGTTGGCAGGTTAATAAAGATTTAACTTGATGCAAAAGCTTCTGGAAAAGATTCTTTAAATGCTAAAAATACCTTCTGCAAATGAGTCAGCTACCCTATCATAAAGCCTGTCATGATCCTTGGTGTCAATTTATTTTTGGTTATGTAGGGTAAGTCTAGCTGAGTACCTTCTCGTACTCAGGGCTTTGTTCCCACTTGTTGCAGATGGGCAGATGTATTACGGCTACTGTATCAACTGTCTTTATCCTGCGATAGGTGAAGCTTAGGACCATGGGCAGTGGTCATTCCCTACGTCTCATCTGATGCTTTTGTTGGAGATGATCCTGAGCTAGCACTTTATTTCAAACTATGTGTGAGTGTGTGTGGTTTAAACTAAATGCTTCCGCTACTTTTATTTGAACTTGGTTGTAATAACTATGTTTAAACTCCGATGTATCTGCGACACGAATTTTTATGTAATTTGTGATGGTGACCGCTAAACTTATTACGATCTTGGCTGGTATGTAAGTTGGTTTGAAATCCGTCATGATTTCATGGACTAACGGGTTATACAGTCTTAAGTTTGTTAAATCGTCTGCTTGGTGAATGATTTTCTTACTTAATTTCGTATAATTGGTCAGTTTTGTTACAGCTGGCATCAGAGCATGGTTTAGCGTGTTTACTATTCACAAGTGTATTTAAAACAAAATTATGTTTGAAAAATGTGATTTCTAGACTAAAAGTGTCCAGTGGTCATATCCTTTATGCCCAATTAAGGACTCTAGGTGGCTTATTAAGTACTGACTTGGGGTTCTTGCATCATATTTCTCTTTCGTTGCTCATACGGCGTGCTATTGTATGAGTGCCACTTAATTGAGTGGTAATGTATGGATCAATTGCCCCTACGCCTCGGTAAGTATGAGTTGTGAGAGCATGATCGGATACACCGCTGATCTAGACAGAGTGCTTATATGATACTGGAGTAATTACATGTTCTACGCATGTTTTTACAAAAAGTGTCACATGTGTGGTTGTTTCGTCCATTGAAGCGATGTCATCAATAGGGCGATGTTTTGGGTAGTTACTACCGTTGCACGCGTATCTAGGGATTCGTGTAGAGCGTGTAGATAAATTTACTGCTTTCATGCATCCATGAGAAATTGGGCTGACATAAATTTTCTGCAGGTACATAACAACGTTTCTCGTGTAGAACATATTAGTTACGTATATGAGAGATCACCTGTATGCCATCGAATTCATCGTTAGATATTATTTATTTCATAAGTTTGTGAGAACATAAGAAACATACATACATCATATTGCTTGTGTATTTTATTTATGTCATGCATTCCTCCCCTTATAAATTGATTATCCCCTTTTGATAAAAATTATACCAACTTAAAATATGTTCTCACCGGGTAATTAAAACTTTTGCTACAGATGGCCCGCACGAAGCAGACTGCCCGTAAGTCCACAGGCGGAAGAGCACTCCGGCACCGGTTGGCCCCGTAGGAGCGTCGCAGCACGGACACCTTTCTAAGTGAGTTGGGCATGCCAACCTTGCTTTGGAGAGTGCTCCATGATGTGGGGTACCTAGAGGGTCAGGAGCCGGTGTACTCTTGGAGTGAGAGCCAGTTAGCCGAGGATGGACTTGTAGTAGTGGAGATCATAGTCTCTGCTCTTGGTGATGCTCTAGAGTGGGATGGTTGGCACTTGGAGTTTGAGGGACGCACTCCGGTTGAGGGTGCAGAGGGAGCAGTTTTCCATATCATCAGGGACATAATGAGCAGATTTCCTAATGAGCTGGCAGTAGCCCTAGCTGGCACTTTTTCTAGGGACGATCCTCATGATGCTATTTGGGTGCAGCCGCAAGGCAGTGCCTTAGTCAGAGGCCCAAACGAAGGACAGGCTAGCGACAACCACGCTATGAGTGCGATGTATGCAGCTATCAGAGCATACCAGGGTCTTGAGTGTACCTATTGGACGTTGACTAGTTTGCGTGGTGATGATCGGCTCAAAGCAAGAAAACAGAAGAAGAAGCAGGCACGTGCTATAGCTAGTTTGCAGGAGCAGTTGGCTGACATGAGCTTACAGCGAGACCAGGCTCTAGAGAGAGGTGACAGTGCTCTACAGCAGGTGCATACGTTGACTCAGGCCAACAATAATGCAGACCGCATGATTGGACAGTTGGTTCAGAAGAGGAATGAAGCCTAGAACGAGAGGGACCTTCTGAGGTAGAGGGTCGAGGAGCTAGAGGAGTATAACATCAACTTGCATAAGGAGTTTCACGCGCTCTACAACGGGATTGGCCTGTATGCTCCTCCAGACGCCGTCGGTATGGACGTCGACGACGACGAGGACGAGCCTGCAGTTGCACCTGCCGACGACGATGACGTCGCTACTAATGGTAGCAAGGGTGATGTCTCCGACCCTGACTATGGCCTCGAGGAGTAGGCTAGTTGCTTTATGTTAGCTACTTGGCCCTGTCATGATGACCTTTCTTTTGGCTTCATGTACCTTGATGTATCTCGTTTCAAATCTTAAGACTTGGTACAATGTTGGAACTTGGTTGATCATGCGATACCTGAACGCATAAAAGTCCAGTGTATGTATGCTGGCAATTTGGTTGTATGGACACGATGTTTGCATTCAAAGTAATTTAATTAGTGGTGTTGGTTTAATTGGAATGCGATTATTGTGCCTCTATTTTATTGTATGACTTTGTTCTCTCCAATGGATTCAGTACGGCATAATTTTTTCATTCACTCACAATTATTACAGCTTCACTTAATCATTACTTGTTGCTGAAATATGCAGATGGCAAACACTCACCGCGCCACGTATGAGGCTGCTGAAACTGGTGGTAATGGTGTCGAGGCAGGTGGGAGTTGTGAAAACAACGTCAACCACAATGAGCCACACCCGGAACCGCATTTGCCACCTCCTCCACCGCTCACTGCAGAGGTATTCTTTGCATAGTTTCTTGGAAGTCAGCGCAATGCCGAGCAATCGCAGAAGAACATGGAAGATTTTCTGCGTACTATTGCCAACAATGTTTAACGTGTTAACAACCAAGGTGGTGGCAATGGGGTGAATCAGTACAGAAACTTCAAGGATTTCATGGACACCAGGCCACCAATTTTCAAGGAAGCAACAGAGCCACTTGACGCTGAAGAATGGATCAACACCATGAAAGATAAGTTTCATGTGTTGAGGCTGACTGAAGTACTAAAGACAAAATATGTTGCACATCAGTTACAAAGATCAACATGGATGTGGTGGAAGCATCATCGCACCACCTTCCCTCCAAATACTCAGATCTCATGGAGAGATTTCACTGAAGCCTTCCATGGAGTTTACATTCCACCAGGGCTGGTTGAGAAGAAGTTGGGAGAGTTCTTGGCTTTAAATCAGGGCACCAAAACTGTGACACAGTATTTGCATGCCTTCAACAACTTGTGTCATTATGCCCCCGATATGGTTGACACAGATGCTAAGAGAATTGCTAGTTTCAAGAGAGGGTTAAGTCCGAAGATGATGAAGCATGTGGGTACCAATACCCGCGCCAGATTCAATGACTTCATCAGTGATTGTCTAAAATAAGAGAAGAATAACAACACATACACTACATCCAAGACTCGCAAGAGGGCCTTTGAGTTAGGACCATCATAGCCAAGAGTCCTCACTACTAATCGTTCTGCCTATCGTCCGTCTGCACCAGGTGCAAGGTTTAGGCCAGCACAGCACAAAACCCAGAACTACAAGGGACCGCAGAAGTCGTATAAGATGGTCGTGCCGCCAGCAAAGACAACTGCTACTGCGGGACAAGACAACTCTAAGGGAGCTATAGGATCTGCTGGTACAGTGAGGGGACCCTGCTACAATTGCGATCAGCCAGGCCACTTTTCAAATTTCTGTCTTTACCCGCCTTGAAAGAAGCAACAGACCTATACTGCTCGGGTACACCACACCACTATGGATGAGATTCCTAAGGGAGAGCCCATAACCGATGGTAAGTTTCCTATTAACCAACACCATGTAGTTGTTCTATTTGATTCTGGATCATCACATTCTTTTATGAGTCAAGCATTTGCATAGAAACATGAACAACTATGCACATATTTAAGTTATGGTTATCATATAAGTTTAGCGGGGGCTGATATTTTAACCAATCAGATGGTTCAAGGGGCAACCCTTGATTAGGTAGTCGAAAGTTTCGAGTGAACTTGATAGTTATACCTGGACTAGTTCTGGATGTCATTATAGGGATGAATTTGATGAAGGATTGTGGAGCAGTTATAGATACAGGGAGTTGAGTACTTACCCTTAAGGATCCCTAGGGTGAGGGTACTTTTCGAGTACCATTGTCTAGAAGAACAGACCTTGTAAGTGTGACATGTGCTATGGAAGTCATTCCTATTCAACAGATTCCGGTAGTGTGTGATTTTCCGGATGTATTCCCAGATGAGTTACCTGGTCTTCCGCCAGACAGGGATGTTGAGTTTGGAATTGAGTTGATCCCTGGGACAGCTCCAATTTCAAGGAGACCTTATCGGATGCCTCCGAATAAGTTAGCTGAGCTGAAGAAGCAACTAGAGGAATTGTTGAAAAAAGGGTTTATCCGGCCAAGTAAGTCTGAATGGGGATGTCCTGCCTTGTTTGTGAAGAAAAAGAAAGAGGGTACTTTGAGAATGTGTGTGGATTATAGGCCTCTTAATGTTGTAACTATCAAGAATAAGTATTCCTTGCCTCATATTAATGTTTTGTTCGATCAATTAGCCAAAGCCAGAGTGTTCTCCAAGATAGATTTAAAATCGGATTACCATCAGATAAAGATTGGGCCACAAGATATACTAAAAACCGCTTTTTCCACCAGATATGGGTTGTACGAGTATCTTATTATGTATTTTGGCTTAACAAATACTCCTGCATACTTTATGTATCTGATGAATACGGTTTTCATGCCAGAATTGAACAAGTTTGTGGTTGTGTTCATTGATGACATTCTAGTGTACTCTGAGAAAGAGAAGGATCATGAAGAGCATCTGAGAATTATCTTGACCATATTTAGAGATCATAAGTTGTATGCTAAGTTTAGCAAGTATGAATTTTAGTTGAAGAAAGTTCCTTTTCTTGGTCACATTTTGTCAGAAAATGGAGTTTCAATAGATCCGAGCAAAGTGCAAGAGGTTATGGATTGGAAGACACCAACCACAGTTTCAGAAGTTAGAAGTTTTCTAGGGTTAGCTGGTTACTATCGCCGTTTTATACCAGATTTCTCAAAGACTGCCAAGCCAATGACAAGTCTGCTACAGAAGGATCACAAGTTTGTGTGGACAGAGGAGTGTGAGACAGCTTTCCACACCTTGCGGAAACTGTTGACCACTGCTCCAGTTCTAGCGCAACCGGACATTGAGAAACCTTTTGATGTGTTTTGCGACGCATCAAAAACAGGATTCGGCTGTGTTCTTATGCAAGAAGGAAGAGTCATTGCTTATGCCTTTCGTCAGTTGAGAAAGCATGAGATCAACTATCCGACACATGATCTTGAACTTGCTGTCATAGTGCATGCATTAAAAATTTGGAGACATTACTTACTTGGTAATGTGTGCAATATTTTCACCGATCACAAGAGTCTCAAGTACATCTTCATCCAACCAGAGTTGAACATGAGACAATGAAGATGGTTAGAATTGATCAGAGATTACAACTTGAATATGTAGTATCATCCTAGAAAGGCCAATGTGGTGGCAGATGCTTTGAGTAGAAAGTCACATTGCCTGAATGTGTAACCTTTGCTCGAAGATGGTTTCAATCTGATGCACCCTGCCATGTTACATAGTATTCAGATCAGTTGCTCTTTGGAGAGTAAGATAATAGAAGGCCAGAAACCTGACAAAAGGATATTCCACATCAAAGAGAAAATTAAAGAAGAACCATCCAAGCACTTTAGAGTGGATGAACAGGACGTGTTGTGGTTTGACGACCGTCTTGTTGTTCCCAAGGATCGGGTGCTTAAGAATAACCTTATGGATGAGGCTCACCTTTCAAAGTTATCTATCCATCCTAGAAGTAGCAAGATGTACCAAAAACTAAGACCTCATTATTGGTGGACAAAAATGAAGAAAGAGATTATAACCTATGTGGCCAGATGTGACACATGTTGTAGGGTGAAAGCCATCCATATGAGACCTGCCAGATTGTTGCAACCTTTGTCCATACCTAGTTGGAAGTGGGATGATATAAGTATGGATTTCATCATAGGTTTGCCCACTACTCAGAAAGGATATGATTCAATTTGGGTAATCATGGATCGTCTTACAAAGATAGCTCACTTTTTACCTGTCAAGACAAATTATCGACCACCTCAATATGCCGAGAAGTATATTGCTGAGATTATGAGATTGCATGGCATACCGAAGACTATAGTGTCTAACAGGGGGTCACAATTCACTGCTCACTTTTGGAAACACTTGCACAAAGGATTGGGAACTAGTTTGATTCGTAGTACTACCTATCATCCTCAGACATATGGTCAAACTGAAAGAGTTAATGCTATTCTGGAGGATATATTGAGAGCCTATGTGTTATCTTTTAGGGGTTCATGGGAGTCATGGTTACCCTTAGCAGAGTTTGCTTACAATAATAGTTATCAAGAAAGTATCAAAATGGCCCCATTCGAAGCTTTGTATGGCAGAAAGTGTAGAACACCACTAAATTGGATCGAGCCAGGAGAAAGAAGATATTATGGTATTGACTTTGTAGAAGAAGCCGAGAAGAAAGTTTATATCATTCAACAAAATATGAAAGCAGCTCAATCACGTCAGAAAAGCTATGCGGATAGAAGGAGGAGACCGCTTGTGTTCGAAGTTGGTGACTATGTTTATCTGAAAGTCACGCCAATGAAGAAGAAACGGTTTGGAGTATGTAGAAAGCTTGCCGCCAGATTTGTGGGACCATACAAGATCTTGGAAAGAAAGAGTCCAGTAGCTTATAAGTTAGAGTTACCTGAGACAATGGGTGCTATATTCCCAGTTTTTCATGTATCACATTTCAAGAAGTGTCTGCGTGTTCTAGATGAAAGAATCGAACCCCGAGGCAAAAAGCTCAAGTCAGATTTGGTATATCGTGAGCAACCAGTTTGAGTTTTGGACTTTAAAGACAGGGCTACTCGAAACAATGTGGTAAAAACATATAAGATACAGTGGAGTCATCATGATAAAGGGGATGCAACTTAGGAAACGGGTGAATATCTATAAAAAGCTTATGAAGATTTTTATAACAAATGGTTCGTAACCCAAATCTCAGGACGAGATTTTTATAAGGGGGGAGGGCTATAACACCCCGGTGTTACGCAAGCATTTAGCATTGCAAATCATATGCATGATGCATCATTGCATTTGTAATCACATATGAAGTAGAGTGCATTTTTAGTTAAAGCACTTCTGTGAAACATGATTGTTGCATATAATTGTCTAAGAATTACTCCACCTTGATTATACTTGCTAGGCTACTAAAACATGTGTGGCTATAATTTTAAATCATCTAGAACTAGTTAGTACAATTTTTGGAGCAATTTTGGTAACCAACGTTTTGTCAAAATTTGCTTTTAAAAATATTATTGGAAAATGGTCAAAAACCCTCCCTATTTAGCTTTTATTCTCCAATTCAAAATCTGTTAGGAATTTGAAGTTGGTCCCTTAATAAAAGTTGTAGAGAATTAAATTCTAAGCAACTTTCATTTTGGGTCATTTTCAGCAAAAAGTCATCTTCTTGCTCAAAATGGGATTTTAAAACTATTAATTGAATTTATTTGAAAAATTATTGGAAATAAAAATGGAAAAGTTATTTCTTACCGTAGCAGGCCGCCGCTTCCCTTTCGGCCCGTTGGCCAAAGCAGCCTGGTCTTCTCCCCACGCATGCGCGCCCGAAGCAGCGCCACGGCCCGGCCCACGCCCGCGCGGCCTTCTCCCTCTCCCGCTCGCACGTGCTGCTAGCCGCCACGGCAGACCGCGCTCGCCGCGTGGCATTCATGCGCCGTCGAGGTCACCGCGTGGAGCCTCTGGCTCGCCTTAATCTCCACCTGGTCGCGCACTGCCTCTGCCTCCATCTCCTCTGTCCCCTACCTCCCTCCGCGCTCGCGCGCTCGCTCTCTACCGCAGCAGCAAGCCGAGCGGGAGCGCTCACCACCGTACGCCGTCGCCCGGTCCATCGACGTTTAGCTCTGCCACCGCAGCGCCATTCGTCGATTGCGTCTGCCTCCAGCTCCGCCTGGACCTCCTCCGTCCCGTGCGCACGCTTTTGCCTTCATTTCCCCCACGGTAAAGCCAGGGCAGGCTTGTCCTTGGCACGACGGCGCCATGGCCGCTGAGCTCATGCTCCCATGGAGGGAGCCCTATTCCCCTCCCTTCCCTCCAATTTCTAGTGCTTTCGCATTCGCCTTGGCTCCGCTGACCTCGCGCGCTCCGAACCCACCCTCGCCATGTCCGGGACCGGCGTGTCAACGGTGAGCCATGCCACCGTCCCGCCATGCGCGCCGTCAAGCTCACCTGGGAGCTCCTCCTGTGCCCTAAGCTAGCGCATGGAGTTCGCCTCTCCGCGAGGAAGCCGCTGCTGGTGACCTCACCGCCGGCGAGCTCACCGGCGGCGAGATCCGCACGGCCAGCGCCTCCCTCGCCTTTGTGTGGCTGACGTGTGGGGTCCGGTTGTCCCCAGGGCCCACCTGTCTGTCTCCTCTCGCGCGCGCGTGTGCACTGTGTCAGGTGCACGTAGCAGTTTCAGTCGAGTTGTTTTGAAATGATTTTGAAAATGAATTCCAGAAAAGAAATAAATGTTTTAGAAATTCATAACTTGCTCATTTTGGCTCTAAAAATTATGAAATAAATTTTGGTAGACTTCTTAGAACCATATCTATGATCTAAAAATGTTGCATGTCAAGTTTCAAATACTTTTCTATAGGGTTTTTATTTAATCATTGAAATTGCTGCTTTCTTGATAAATATGTAATAAATCATATAAAGCTTAGAAAAATATGGTTTCAATTTTGTTAATCTTTTTGTGTAATTTACTTTCTAGGAAAAATATGTGTCATGCATGTTCTGTAGAAAAATTTTGATGTGTAGTACAAGTGCTTATTATTGTTGATAATTGTTATTTTTGACAGAGAGAAAAATTTGAATAAAACATGCATATAATAATTTTTCTATAGTGATTGTTTATTGTGTAGAATGTAGGAAAAATGTTAAATCTATTGTTTGATACTTTTCATAGTATAAAGTATTTTTATGCTCATTTTTAGGCCTTAGATTGTTATTTTTGTGTAGGCAGTTCTAGTACTCCAAATGTAATGAAAATTTTTGTGGCATGCTAGATTAGATGATAGTAAGTCACTGTAATTTTATCAGATTTTTCTATGCTACCAAAAGAAGTGTTGCTATTCAAACATAGTGTCAACTAGGGTTTAATTAACCTTGTTAATGCAAGATTAGTTGATAAGATTTGCTTTGGTGTATCTTTGAAGCATCTTAGATTTCTAGGGTGACTTGGCATGGTAGAGAATGTTTGTAGTAGTATACTAGTACATGCTCTTGGATGATGTGGACTACCTTGTAGACGAGTTGTATTTCCACTATATGCAATAAAGTAAACTTGTTCATCTACATCTCATTCATCATGATCATTACATGTCATCTCTGCAATGCATCTAGGCATGAGCACTTATACATTTGCATCATACAGGATCGCAAGAAGTAACTCCGGTAGCAGCTCCCGAGGAGCCGGACGAGCAGCCCGAGGTGCAAGAGCAGGAGGTGCCCAAAGCCGACGAGGAGGTCGGTGAGGATCTTTCATAGTGCCCCGACCACCGCCCGAGCTCTTTCGAAACAGGAATGCCTCAGAGCATTTCTCTTTTGGTTTGCAAATATTTTATTAATGTTTCAATTTAACTGATGCATTACGTTTAGGAGTTGTTTGCAACTGTTGTTGCATTATACCTTGTTTATCCTTGTTCTACCATATCCTTGTTACCTTGGTATTCGCAGTCAAGGAAAGCTTAGCTTGCTTAGATCGGTAGAAGTCGGGTGATTTCCTGTCACCTGCGAGCTATAGGTGGTTACCTGGATCTTCTTGAAAACGTATGTCAGCTTAGAATAACTAAGTGTTAATGTGAAATTGAGACCGGACAGAGACTTGCAGGGTTTCAGACTGTAGTATTTTCTGTCTATGTCGATTAAGGACTGACCGTTGTTGGGCCTCGAGTCATGTTGAACGCATGCCTTACATTTAGCTGGCTGAATAATGTACCTTACTTTTATTTGAACTTGGTTTGTAATAACTATGTTTAAACTCCGATGTATCTGCGACATGAACTTTTATGTAATTTGTGATGGTGACCGCTAAACTTATTATGATCTTAGTTGGTATGTAAGTTGGTTTGAAATCGGTCGTGATTTCACGGACTACCGGATTATACGGGCTTAAGTTTGTTAAATCGTCTGCTTGGTGGATGATTTTCTTACTTAATTTCATATAATTGGTCGGTTCTGTTATAGTGTAACGTCGTGGGCGCAAGACCGCGGCCACCGGGCCAAACGGCCGAAACCAGTGTTGAGCATGCATTCTAAAGCACCCACAAAAAGCTAAACTAGCTCGATTGAGTTAGAATCGAACGCACAATGCTCTTCATGACCCATAAGACTACACAGAGATGCAAGAAACGCCTCCAAAGATGGACCAGAGGGGAGATAGAACACTGTCAACTTGGCACAACCATGATGTTCCTGAGCATGGGCGGATTGGATAGAGGCCAGGATTAGGAACTTTGAGCAATTTTTATAACCTCAAAACAAATCCAACTTAGCCTCTGAGCTACCCCATGCTAAAGTACTCTCTATGGTGCAATCAACAGTGCAAAAACATAGGTCTAGTATTTAAGAACTTTAATCAAAATTTGAATGTCAACATGGCATGGTCATTAGGTTTTTAGACTTAAGTCATTTTAGTTCTAGAAGTTGAAACTGAATCCCGAATTCAATTTTTTTAGGTGGTCAAAACTACTATTGAACAACATTTATTCACCGCAACAAAAGTTGCATTTCTGTCTACTAAACTTACACTTCAATTTTTATTTAAGTACTATATTCAAGTCGTATTTTATTTTTGTTTATATAATTTGTTTTCTGTGCCAAAGGATTAAACTACATGTTCTATTTTTCTTATTAGGATTTCTCTTTAACATGCTTACGCACTAAGTAACTAACTTACGATATTTATTTGATTCCCTTCAACCACAAAAGCGAGTCACATAGGATTAGTTTATCATTTCTTATGGGATTTAAATTCTAAAAACCGAGGAACTCGTTACGAAAATTTTCTCTCCGGCTTTAACCTCACGCTAAGTGAGCTCATAACACCAGGGGTGTTGCAGATTACTCCTTACCTGATAAGAAGGGTGATTCAGAAAAACTTGTCATCCTATCGCCATTGGACCGCACATTTTTCAAGAAGTTGTATGTGACTTTGGAGGAAGTGTTAACATCATGCCAAAGGTAATCTATGATAAAAATTAATGGATATACTTTGTTGTACACAAACATGCATTTTTAGCTTGCAAATTAGTCACTCTACTACCCCTAAGGAAATTCTTGAAGATGCCATTGTTCGAGTGGGACAATCATATGTTCCCATAGACTTTGTGATTTTGGAAACGGGTGGAGAAGTTAGGGCACCCATTATCTTGGGTCGACCTTTCCTAAGCACCGCGAAAGTCATCATCTACATGGACAGTACCAAGATTTGCTTCACAATCAAGGATAGAAATGAGAAGTTTACCTTCAAGAATTGTATCTTGCAATCTCCTAGTCATCCATAAATGGTATATCTGCCCGAAGAGACAACAGTGAGCAAGAAGAAGAACAATCAGAGAAGAAGAAAGAACAAGGCTAGGCAGCCACAAGAAGAATCAGTCAACATGATCAACACACTTCGATTGGAGTATAGTTGCCTCCTCGCTTCACCATTCTTTGCTAAGAAGGACGATCCTAGTGTGTCGATGATCGAGTGTACAATTGGACAAAGAATATTTCACAACACCTTCTGCGATATTAGATCGGGTATCAACATATTGTCCAGGTAACATGTGACTACTTATTTGTTGATGAACCTTTGTTCCCTATATATATATGCAATTGCAGATGATGGATCAATCAATCTGATTCCGGAGGGAATAGCAAACGACATCATGGTAAGAACACAAGATCACTATGTCTCTACCGATTTTATGGTTCTAGACATGGCAAAAGAGGAAGAAGACGTACCTATCATCCTTGGAAGACCGTTCCTCAACACTACCAATGTGATCATCTATGTTGGATCTGGAGAAGTCCACTTCCAATTCACAGGACAAAAGTTAAGTTACTATTTTAATAGTTATACTACCAATTAACAGCCAAAGAAGACTCGCTCCAAGAGGAGACATCGATTATCCTAACGCCAAAGGAATCAATCCCCAAAGAATGAAAAGGATGAAGATGAAGAAGTTGTGAAGAATGAACCTACCATGTCAAAATCAAGTCCTCAGACCAAGCGGGTCTGGAAAGAAAAGGTGGCATCAGCATTAGAATCAGCATCACAAGAGGTGCAACCATCAATGTCTTCATCTCCAGGACCGACAGATGCACCCAAAGAATAAACAATATTGGAGAAGAGTTCTATCCGAAGGACTTAAAAATCCAAACCCTCGCCAGGAGGTAAAATTGATAGTTATCTATATTTATTTTTTAGCATTGCATGAATTATTTTTAATTTAACATATTTACTTTTCTCCATTCACAATGCATTTACAAAAGAAAATAAAAATTGCATCATTGCATTATAAAATCCTAATACCCCATGTGAATAGTTTTTACGGTGTATAAAAACCCAGAAGAATATTCACTGTGGTGGCATAAAAAAATTCAAAAAGATTAGAAAGACATCCTATAGAAATTCTGCCAAGTTCGAAAGTATCTCTAAACCTTAAAACAACTAATCTCTGGACGGCTGACCACTAACCCCTTATCCTAATCTGTTCCAAGAGTTTTGGCATTCTTGTGGGTACCTTGCAGGACGATGCACATGATCAAGGGCAAGTCCACCTGGTCGTCTTCATCTCTCACCACCCATGGACGAGAAGGACATCCGCTGGCAAAATCACTGTAAGAAGGATCAATCAACTTCAACATTCGACCATGACAACATCCAGCTTGGGGGAAGAGCACCTTCGTGTATCTAGATAAGTATTGCTTTTCTTTTTGTTTTACTATTTCTAAGTTTGCTATAAAATAGTTAAAAAAGATGCATAACCAAAACAAAATAAAAAATTATTGTGTTATATATATATATATATATATATATATATATATATATATATATATATATATATATATATATTAGTAAGGTGTGATCTAAAAATAAAAACAAAATAAAAAGTGTGTCTAGACTTATTTAAGTTTAATTTTTAAGAGATAAATAAAATAAAAGGAATCTGACGATAATCACTTGAAATGAAAATGATAAATAGTTGCTCTGTTGTAATTCCTTTCAAGTACATAGTTTTTAGCCTTGAATTCTCCTGAGGTTTAGATAAGACTGTTTTGATATAATAATTTACTCTGAACTTGAAACTCGTGGGTAGCATATGCTTAATCTAAGTCTAGATAATTGACAGATACGAAATGAGAAGGTCTGAGCTACTATTTATCTTGTTCCAAGTGATACTAAAGTTCTAGAGATTTATCTTTTGAAAAACATAAAAATGCTACATGATGAGTTCTTGTATGACAAAGCTTGAATTCCTACCGGAACCAAATATGATATTTAGGCTAGAAAAACTTTCACTTATATGCTGCTTGTTTTGCATTGAGTTTAGTCAAGCTTTGTTGACCCTTATGAGAGGTTTGTCATGCTCTTAAAATCAAGATCACGTACACACCACCCACATATGCACTACTCCCACATTGGGGTAGGCATAAAAACATGTCATTTCATTTAGATCCACCCAAAAATATTTTACTCGTACACTAGGAGTAAACACCAATGACATACTTAATAGTATATCCATCTAATAAATGCTCCAAGTTCTTGTTGCTATCTCTCAAAAGTTTTGTTACAGAAAAGAAGCTAGGGCTATGCAAAACTTATTCATAAAAAAAGAAGAGAAAAAAGAGAATTGAAAAAATAGATATGTGTCTGAGATATCTAAAACAATGGGTACTCAAATGTCTGCCTGAAAAAACAAGAAGAGATAAATAAGATAGCCCATGTTATCTTGCAAAATTGTTTCCAAGTTCCAAAAGAGAGATATGATTTCAAGAAGCATAGTAGAATTAGGATTAGCCACCAAATGTACCCACCATACATCATACATATGCACATCTTGATTTGATTATATGCCTCAACTCTCTTTAGATTTGAGGTTTGACTTTACAATACATGTATTGCAAGTAGGGATGAAAACGGAACAGAAATATTTTGAATTGACCGTTTTCGTTTTCTATATTATGAACCATTTTTTAACATGAAAATTGTCAGTTTTAATTGATTTCACAACCATTTTCAACCATTTTTTATACTCTTTAATTGCTAAATGTAGAAATATTCTGAACCGACCGCTTTCGTTTTTCTATATCGTAAGTCCGTTTTTGACCGTTTCCGGCCGTTTTCATCCTTAATTGCAAGTATGCTTTTTCATGCTTTCTCCACTCCTATGAGCTCCACATAAGCTTTATGTCGGTGTAAGAAACGGTAGTCCTAGCACCAATGAGTAATGAGTGTCTGCGCGTCAGGAGTCCAGATAGTGTGCAAGAAGGACATAGGCGATTTATACTGGTTTGGGCCGAGAAATGCCCTACGTCCATTAGGGAGGAGAGTTCTATATTATCTTGCACCAAAGTGCCTGTAGTAGGGGTTACAAGCGAATGTAAGAGAGGAAGGATTTTCCAAGTCTCGTGGCGTGAGTGGAGAAAGTGGGTGTGTGCGACTCTGTTGGTGACCTCGCAAGGTCTAGGAGAGTTGCCTGCTCTTATCTTGCGTTGTGTTGCTATGGTGGTTCTTCTTTTCGGTCTCTCTTCTGTTGGGGTTGTGTCGTGTGTTTCCTGGCCCCTTGGAATGATCCTTGCATGCTTCTTTTATAGTCTCAAGGAGGTGCGGTGTTACATGATGTTCGCGTATGGTGTGACCTTGCTAGTGAAAGAGCCTAGAGGCCTCGGAAGGGCCTTATCCGTCGGTGACATGGCCTGTACTGTGGAGGCATGGTGTCGGTACTTTGGGTACTGCTGCTACGTGTCTAGGCATAGGCACCACTGTCGGGGGAGTGGTTTTCTATCCTTCGGTGTTGTAGCGATGCGCCTTGTCATTCTTGGTCCTATAGCCGGCGTGACATGTTTGTCCTTGTAGTTTGACTTGGCGTAGAGGGCCGAGGCCTCGGAGGCGGGAAATGCGATGTGATCTTATCCCTATTGTGGGAATAGTGGCCTAGGGCAATTGTTCCATACACTGCGTAGGCTCGAATCGTGCGTATAGTGCTAGTATGGGTGGCATAGTGGTCAACAATTCTTCCCCATGCCTATTACAGTTGATGGCGTGGTGATTTGACCCCGGTCATTCCCGACCTATCCGGTTGGGTAGACGCGAGAACGTGGGTAATGTCATAGGGGGTCTCGAGCGCGCCAATGGGGGAGCGGCGTCAGAGGCCGGTCTCGGGGCGAGTCAGAGACACACAGTGCCGCCTCTAGGGCTTGGGCGAGGCGGTGATGTTGCCAAGGGTCAGCCTGTGTTTGAGACCCTAGGGCGGAGGCCTCGGGCGAATCAGAGGTGTTCCATGACCCCTCTGAGTGAGGCCTCGGATGAAGTGGGGAGATGGGCTGGTTCGCTCACACGTCTCCCTGGAGGCCCAGCAAGGGGGAGTTTAGCATGTCTCTCTTTTGTTGATCTTTTCCCTTAAATGGGGAGGTCGGGTGATTTTCCATTACAATTTGGGTACCCCTAATTGTGGTGCCCGACACTTTAGTTGTAAGAAGAGAGAGGCTTAACATCACTATTGCCTTGGTGAGGATCCACAAATACCACATATATTGAAAGACTTGAGAGTGTCATACAATGGAAGCTCTGAGTTTTATTTTAAAAACTTGCAAAAAAACTCCGGAATAATAGTTGAGCAAGGAACTTGAGACATAGTGCTTGACTTGATCATTCTACCTTTTAATTGCTCAAGACCTAAGTCAAGGCTAAGCATCCCCATGGTTGAAGGTAATATGGGTAAGTTTGAAATCAGATCAGTTTATTCTAATCCGGAGGAGAATTCTTGCTTGAACACATTTGTATTCTTGAGGAGTGAAAACATCGAAGCAACTACTGATCCATTGCTAAGTTTAGCATTGCTCAAGGATGAGCAAAGGTTAAGCTTGGGAGAGTTTGTTGATGGTAGTTAACAACCATTATAAATCATCAATATAACTTGTACAAGGGCATGAAAATAATCACCAACATAGGTTTAGGGGTTTAAACTAATAAACTCCATGAGTTTTTATCAATCTATGTTTTCAGCAGGGTTTATCCAAAAAAAACCACCAAGGTGAACCTATATGTCTGAATTAATCACGCTTATCCGCAATGAGACGGACACCAGAAGGATCCAGAAGACACCACACCGTGGCAGACTGCGAGAGGCAGCTAGGTGGGGCCGGCCAGCCCCCTAGGTCCATTGGTCACCCCCCGTTGCAATGTTGGTTCTCCACCGCCTTAGGGTTTGCATCTACATCGTCCTTTCAAGTTAGTTTGATCCAATGGTGCAGAATTTACGCTCTAGCCTATATATACCAGCCCCTACCCCCTCCCTCAGGCATTGCATATTGTATAAGTCATTTGAGAAGTCAGAAACCTAGATCATCCTCAGAGCTCCAAAATATTCTAGGGCATAGCTAGCTAGGCTATATCTAGAGAGAGGCAAGCTTCGCTTGGATTCCTAATCTTATCAAGAGCATGGCTTGGTATAGCCCCTTGTATCCTCATTTGTATCTTTCATTATTCATATGTTTGCTACAATTGTGATGACATTATTCTTAATATTATTCATGTTCTTTGTTATCATGTTCATCGTCTACTTTGATTATATACTTAATATAGCTAGATTATCATTATATTCAAGCATAAGTTCGTATAGCGCTCGCTCTGATGTACACGGGGTGAGTGGTTGACATTGTGTAAGTGTGGTGCTTATACGTTGTTTACCTGCAGATGCACCCTATATTCCGGGCTATGTGGTAGATCACGGATGTGACACTCCCGTTGAGTCCTTTGTAGTCCACTTCCTGAATATAGGACAAGTAGGGTCTAGTTACAAAGGAAGACATGATCTGTTCTTGATCTTCCTTAGTAATATCCCTTATGTGTAGATATAAAGTTGATCTTAGCCATGACTACTAAGTGTAATTGCACTAATCAATGTATACTTTGACTTGTAATTAAGAATGACTTAGGAATTATCTCTCTAATTTCTACTTAGCCACGCTAATGCCATAGAAAGAAGTATTCTGAGTGATCAATGATCAATTATCATTACTTATCATTCATATGTATTTATCTCTTGATTTACCTTTGTTATGAGTAGAAGTTGGTCATGGTTTATCTCTCCATCATAGTATAAGTTATCAATATATTCCAACTGTTTGTCCTTCCCTATGGTAAAAATATAAATAACAATACCGGGAGTACTCCCGGGTGAAGTGCTATAATGGTATATTATCATTGCGCTAGCAGATCTCTTTCTAGTCACATAAAATACTAAAGTACTTCTTAGTGTCATTTTAGAGGTGGCACTACGTAGTATCAATAAACATTTCTAGCATCATCGCTAGGGACGATAACTTGGTAAAAGTGATGCTCAGAAATGTCAACAACATTAGGTGGCTACTTAAACAAGTGATAAGTTAATAAATACCAACACTAGCGCATAATTGAATTTCATTACTTTTAGGACAATACTTTGATCGTCAGTGTATAAGAGCACCGTTAATAGTATGAGCTAGTTACTAGCTATGAGACAACTTCTCGGATGATATTGACTTTTAGCATATAGTAGCTTAGCTCGTTACATGAATAGTCTCATACAATCTTGAAATGGGTATATCAGATTAACTCTTGATTAAAAGGTAGTTTTTTAAAAAAAAATACTCCCTCCGTCCACAAAAGAATGCAATTCTTGATTTTTGAGATGTGAGTTTGAACTTTGGCTAAATTTATATAAAAAAATACTAACATTCATTATATAAAATAAGTAACATTATATTAGTTATAGAATATATTTTTATAATACATTTATTCAGAGACATAAATGATATACTATTTACTATACACTTTGTCGGTGTTTTGTAGACGACAGTAAATTTATGATTGTCGCGCTGCTCCAGAAAGATGGCGGTAGCATCCAAAAGACACGAGGAATTATATTGGTTCATGCCGGAGCCCTACGTCCAATTTCAGAGAAGATTGAGTGTGTGTTCCTCGCTTGAATGCTCTGAAGTTCTTACAATGGAGGTGCAAGAATGATAAAAAAAGTAGGACAGTAGAGCTAGAGCTAGAAGATGGATTGCCCAAATGAATGACTCGAGAGTCTGATGCCTTAGAAGGGTGCTCTAGCTGTCCTTATATAGAGTCCGGGGCTAGGCCATATACAAAGGAGGTTCTTCCGACCGAGGGGTCGTGAGCTTGAGGAAGGAAAACTAGCTAACTTGGCTTACAAGGAACGTCATCTTGTCTTGGTGTAACGCACATCTGGGCGTGGTTATTGTCATGGTCTCGTGCCCATGTCATAGCATGGGGTGGCATGGTGCTACTGTGCCAGTTGTGGCGGCACTATAGGCACGATGGTGCTTTGCTAGCCGTCCTGTGCGACGTGGTCTCACCGTGGCCTTCGTCATCACCTCCTGATCTCCTAGGGGCGTCGTATGGGAGTTGGTAGCCGTCCCCAGGTCGTTGGTTGTCTTGCTGCTTGCGGAGCTGGTGGCCACGATCTCGAGCTCTGGGGTCATGGCCTTCGTTGGCTTGGATGGTTACAAAAGTCAAGGCCGCTGTTGTGAACCCCATCCTATAGTGGATGGGGTCGTACACCCGCCTCGTTGGGCCATATTTGGACGATGGGTCACCGTACTGGCCACCCCTGCTTGGTGGTGTTGTCTTGTCTTCGCTACGTGGCGCAGGGATGGCGTCTGACCGGACTGAGGGACTGCTGTCCCCTTAGTCCTTGCAGAGTTAGTGAGGCGTGCCTACTCTTGTCAGAGCAGGTGCTCCTAGCGGAGCCCGATCTCTCCCTATCCCTCCCAGGGATTGGGGTGGGGAGAGAGGTCGTGTGGCGATGCACGGCGCGCGGTGAAGACAGAGAGAAGAGGTCGTGGCCAACCCTGGCTTAGTGCTTGGCCCAGGTCCACATAGTTTCGCTGGGCCTCAGTCGTTCGGGTTTATACCAGCTCATGTATCGTAGGCCGCCCGAGCGGCTAACTAATCGATGTCTTGAGATACCCGGGGTATTATAACCCCGAAACACTTGATCAAACTTAAACTAATTTAACTATCACGGATCCAATAATTATTATATTATTTTATGGACGATGAGAGTATAATATACTTAGACTTGCAGAGGCGCCAGGAGTATAGCGCCTTTCGTGCTAGCCTGCTACAGCACACGTAGGGCCTGTTTGGCTCCCTCTACTAAAGTTTACAACTTTAGTCACCTTAGCTACTAAAGTGCCAAACAAACTGACTAAAAAGGGACTAAAGTATAGTCACATTAGTCATCCAAGAGTAGCTAAAAGTGGGCTAAAGTGCCTAGTGGACAAGAGTTGCTCCTTATTATTGCTAATCCCCACTTTGATTTGGGCATTCATTAGAGGTAGTTTGGTCTTTGATGAACTGCTTTAATGACCTTTAGTCACTTTTAGTCAGGGGAACCAAACAGAGGTAACTAAAGTTAGTCACTGGTTTTAGTAGCTAAATTTCAGTCAAGGGGACAAAACAGGACCTTAGTAGTAAAATTTTAGTCACGGAAAACCAACGTGCCCTCAAATCCTACTGCACGTCCAGGCAAGCTTGTTTTGTCCATGTGGCATCACTTCAGTTCATGCCTTGAAAAGGAGGTCAGTTCGGTGTGGCCGTGTGGTGCGATTCGGGGTGTTTAGATGCAAAAATCTTAGGAATTTAGTTATTGTAGTACTTTTATTTGTATTTGGTAATTAGTGTTCAATTGTATATTAATTTGGCTCAAAAGATTCGTCTCGTAAGTTACAATCAAACTGTGCAATTAGTTATTTTTTATCAATATTTAATGTTCCGTATATATGTTTAAAGATTCGATGTGATGGGACGAAAATTAAAAATTTGGAATTTTAAAGACATCTAAAGAAGGACTTGGTCACTGCCTCACTGGTCAGTCGCGTTACCCACGTAGCGCCAGTTAGCGGTCAGAACCTGCATTCTGACTACTTTCGTTGCTGTCCACGTCGACAGTTGACGAGGTCAATCGCGTCTTATTTGGACTGACAGAACGCCTCGTGTAATTTATGACCTGTGGTTGCTTGGTGTAGACTGAAGAGGGGTCGATGGCATTGGCGTAGCGTCGTGCCGAAATTTGGAGCCGGTGAACAGAAACGCAGAATTTCAGAAACCAGACTGGTAGCAGTCGTCGCCGTAGAGCGTCGCGACAAATAACAGCTTCGCCGCCTCACGCCCTCGGCGTGGTCGCGCCAGCACGTGACCCCTCCCGCTGCCTTTCACGGCCGCGATGACGCGCCATTTGGCTGCACCGTACGCTATCCGCCCCATCCGCCGCTAAGCCGTCACCTCTGCTAGCTAACCCGTCGATAAGTTTTTTCTGCCTCTGCTTCGTTCGAATCGATCGCCGTCTCCACCCACCGCAACTAGCGACGCTCCGCCCGTCCGCTGCCTCGCCGCCGCGTGCATCCATCGTCGGGCAACCTGTCGCGGGGTTCTTTGGTGGGCAAGGGCCTGGGGAAAAGCAAATTCTATCTCCGCGGCGTTCGACGGCGCGACACAGGCCAGCAGCGGCGTGGAGTCGCACATTCGCGTGAGCACGACCAGACACGCATTCGAGTCTGCGCTTGTAGTTGTCGCGAGAAACATAGTGGAAGCAGGCAAGCAGAAAACCAGAACCGGTGCCAAAAGCAGGTACACAAGCAGAGACAGAACCAGCGATTCTGACTAGGGGCCAAACAAATATGATCATTTTTTTTAGTATGCTAAAATATACGTAATTATATGATTCAACAACTTTTTAAATATTTTACACTATTTATAACCAAAATCATAATATTTAAATAAAAAATAGGTGAAAATTAATATTTTTTAGCTGTAAATTTATATATTTATATAGGTATTAAAGAAAACTTACTGTGCTTGGGGGGCCACGGTCCCTGCTAGCCCCCTGGTTTACACAAGCTCTGCGAAGCACACCAGACACAACCAACGGCCACAACCATCATCACCACAGCGCGTCCGCGGCAAAGGCGCCGTGAGGGCCCATCACCAGCCTATCCGACGTGGCCCACCGCGTCCGGTCACCGACCCGGTCTCACGACTGACTGGCTGGTTGCTTGCTGATCCTACAACCCACCCTCCCCCGCGCTCCTCGATCCTCATCCCGTGCTCGTCAGACTGGGCATTCGGTTTAAACTGAGAGTTCAGTTCGGTTTATACGATTTTTGAAAATTTCGGTTTTCATCAATGAAGAACCGTTCGGTTTCCCTGAGAACTAGAAACCGACAACATCGGTTTCGGTTTTGTAATTCGGTTTTTCGGTTAAAACCGAACCGACCGAAGTTTAGATGCACAGCAGAAAGATTTAGAAATCAGAAATTCAATCCCAAAAAAATCAGAAGTTCAACAAGAACAATCGTGGCCTCCCTAGTCCCTACTCACGACCTCGCGTCCAGTGTCGGCACTCGGGGTCGGAACCGCATGGCTTGCCACCTCCTGCTCGCGCCATCCCTCGCCGCGCATCTCGCCTCCTCCAGCTCGCATCCCCTCCATGCTCGCATCGCGGCCACGCCATGCCACCGCCCGCCAGCCCGTGCTCCATGCCTCCGCCACGCGCCACCTGCTCACGACACTCCGCTCCGGTGCTTGCGGCTCGGCCCTCTGTGCCAGGCGCCAGGCTCCACTCACTGCAGCTGCGCTGCGCCGCCGCCGTGCAGAGATAGGGTTAGGGTCGGGAGCAGTGTGGGCTATGGCCGAATGAAAGTGGCGACTACTCGAGACGGAGTGCATGCCTTGGTTATGTGGTAAATCGTAAATGGGCCAAGATGGGCTCTGCGCTCTCCGCTCTGGGCTGGGGCTAGGAGGAAGCGGCAAAACGCTGAATGGTCGGAGGTCATGTAAAGTTCGGTTTCATGGGTGAATCGGTTCGGTGTGGAATCAAAACCGAAACTGAAGTCGGACACCGAACTACACAGAACTGAAAACCGAAACCGAACCGAAAAACCGACACTTCGGTTCGGTTTCGGTTCGGTTTCGGTTCGGTGTTCGGTTTTCGGTGAAAATGTGCCCGGGGTGACGTGCTCGCAAGGGACGAAACCGAAGACGGCAACGCCACAGACCACAGCAGTCAGCACGCCGGCCACACCAAAGCCAAGCAAGCAGCATAGGAACCCACGCGCCCGGCGCCTCCCATCCCTTTTGCCTTGCTAGGCGTGCGGCGGTTCGTTAGTGGCGTGATTTTTCTTTGCATTTCCCCGCCGCCGTCTTGGCACCTCGGCCCCTCTGCGCCGTGCCCAACGCCGCGGAGCACCGGGAGCTAGCCCCCGATTTAAAGCTCAGCTCGTGGGGGTGAGGCATCGGGCCCTGCCGATTGCCCAGACGCCCGCTCTCCGCCCAAAATTTGCCTGCGTCCTCGCCGCAAATCGCTTCCCGTGATCCCGAGGCGCGCGTGCTGCGACGAGGATGGGGGAGGGGGCGAAGGCGATGCTGGCGAAGCCCATCCAGCTCGCGGACCAGGTGGCGCAGCAGGCGGGGTATCAGTGCCTCCGGACGGACTGCACGGAGCTGCGGTCCCGCGCCAAGAAGCTCGCCGAGCTCCTGCGGCAGGCGGCGCGGTCCGAGCTGTACGAGCGCCCCGCCGCGCGCGTCATGGCCGACACGGAGCGGGCGCTCCACAAGGCCGCGGGCATGGCCGCGCGCTGCTTCCAGAGCCACTCCCGCCTCCGCCGCTTCTTCACGCTCAACCCGGTGTCGGGGCTCCCGCGCACCCTCGCCTTGCTCGACACCGCGCTCGAGGACATCGCCTGGCTCATCCGCATCTCGTCCCCGCAGGACGACGACGACGGCGACCTGCGGGGGCTCCCCAACATCGCGCAGAACGAGCCCGTGCTCGGCATGATCTGGGACAACATCGCGCGCCTCCACACCGGCGGCCTCGCCGCGCGGGCCGACGCGGCTGCGACGCTCGCCTCCCTCGCCCGCGACAACTCCCACTTCGCCATGTGCATCGTCGAGGAGGACGGCGTCGCGCCCCTCGTCAAGCTGCTCAAGGAAGGCACCGACGAAGGGCAGGAGGCCGCGGCCACGGCGCTCGGG
Organism: Saccharum hybrid cultivar R570; assembly: GCA_038087645.1. Lineage (NCBI taxonomy): Eukaryota > Viridiplantae > Streptophyta > Magnoliopsida > Poales > Poaceae > Saccharum > Saccharum hybrid cultivar. Next base: position 18,686,235 of record JAQSUU010000012.1, read on the forward strand.
TTTCTCTGCCGCGACGAGGACAGCGTGGAGAAGCTTCTGCACTCCGGGGTGTGCTCCGTCTTCGCCGCCGCGCTCAAGGAGCCGCCGATGCGCGTGCAGGCCGCGGTCGCGGACGCCGTCGCGTCGCTAGCGCGCCATAGCCAGAAGTGCCAGGACCTGTTCGCGCAGAGCAACGCCGTCCGGCATCTTGTCACCCACCTCGCCTCCGGAACCATCAAGGAGCATAGCAGGTATTCTGTCGGTGTGAACGGCTCCCGGAACACCGTTACTGCGGCGGCGGCGGCCACAACGTCGCTTGACAATCTTCACTCCGTTGTGCTTGCCAAATCGCGAAGCGTGCGCCAAGGCGAGCCTGGCTCCTCAACCAATGGCAATCAGCCGCCGAACCTGTTGGAAACTTCGACTGGCCAACAGCGAGCAAGAGCGAACCAGATGCAATCGGTGGTGCAATCCGCGATGGCGGCCACCAACACGACGACGAATGGAGTCATGCCGCCAGGTGCAAGGCCTCAACTGAGCTCAAATGGTTCAAGTGGCCGCGGATCGCGCGAGGCCGAGGACCCGGCCACCAAGGCGCAAATGAAGGCCATGGCGGCAAAGGCTCTGTGGATGCTTGCGCGCGGCCATGTCGGAGTCTGCAAGAGCATCACAGAGTCTCGTGCGCTCCTCTGCTTCGCCAGGCTCCTCCAGAGCGGCGACGGCGGCGCGGGAACGGACCTGCAGTTCTACTCCGCGATGGCGATCATGGAGATCGCCCGCGTCGCCGAACACAACCTGGCGCTGCGGCAGTCCGCGTTCAAGCCCAGCGCCACGGCAGCCAAGGCCGTCGTGGAGCAGCTCCTCCGCATCGTACGCAAGGGGGACGACGACGACCTGCTGCGCCCGTGCGTCACTGCCCTGGGCTGCTTGTCCCGCACATTCACCGCGAGCGAGACCCGCGTGATCGGCCCGCTGGTGCAGCTGCTCGACGACCGCGAGATTCCGGTCATGAAGGAGGCCGTGGTCGCGCTCACCAAGTTCGCCTGCACCGAGAACCACCTGCACGTAAACCACTGCAAGGCCATCGTGGACGCCGGCGGGGCGCGGCACCTCGTCCAGCTAGTGTACCTCGGAGAGCAGCTGCAGATCGAGGCGCTTATATTGCTCTGCTACATTGCGCTACATGTCCCGGAGAACGAGGAGCTCGCGCAGGCCGGGGTGCTCGCCGTTCTCCTGTGGGCGTCGAAGCAGGCACGCATGGCGCAGGACCTGCGCGTTGAGGCACTGCTGCCGGAAGCCAAGGCTCGGTTGGATCTGTTCCAATCCAGGGCATCCAGGTGATGATTGCAGCAACCACCGGTGATGAATTAGTTCATCTTGCTTTGCAGAATCAGATTAGATTTGTGTGTATTGTTCTTTGTTACTTCTCAGTTATGCTATTGTTAAGTGTACAGATCGCGGCTGTATTGTCTCAACTGAAAATATTGATTGGTATAGTGGCTTATTGTTCATTCCTATTAAATTCTTGTCGATCATTTCTGTACATGTAAATTGAAATGCTAACAAAACAAGGTGTTTACAATGCTTAGATCGACCCATCTGGTCCCATTTGGTCGCTGATTTAAGTGTAGGTTCACTGCTTCAGCCATAATGGCAGGTTGAGTTGACCCCAAATGCACCTTTTGAGTCATCTCTATCCTGAACGAAGTAGACCTGCTACAGTGATCACGAAAAAATAGCAGATCAGCTACAGGATAACAGGTCCGTTGTCTCTGCCTCAGGAGGTGTTTAGCTCTTGGGGCGAAAATGTTTAGGATGTCACATCGGATGTTTTATGAGATGTCGGAAGGGGTGTTTGATACTAATAAAAAGACTAATTACATAACTCGTCTAAAAACCACGAGACGAATTTATTAAGACTAATTAATCTATCATTAGCACATGTTTACTGTAGCACAATATTGTCAAATCATGGATTGATTAGGTTTAAAAAATTCGTTTCGTAAATTTATCGCAATATGTGTAATTAGTTATTTTTTTCGTCTACATTTAATACTCCATGCATGTGTTAAACATCTGATGTGACGGAGTGAAAAATTTTTAGGGAGGAACTAAACGCCCCCTTAATTTCTACTTCATCAGTTTGTGGTATTGACAGTCATATGCTCTTCTTTTGGTTAGCAGGATATTTTGCAAAAGTACAATTCAAGTCTCTGTCAAATCTATGTATTCCTTTTTTAACTTCTGGAAACATATTTAAATTAATTAATTTTGCTATGGTTCTTTTAACAATTTGACTTCCGTACATATCTTTGAACACAACTTTGCAATCTTGTACTTTCCGTTGGATTTACAACAACTGGTACTCGTCGGCTCCGATCAAATGTCAATAAAATTGAGGTCAACCATAATCTTGCAATAGAAACCCCCGCCCCCAGCTAGTTTAACATTCATTTGATGTGTTTAGTTCCACTGATTTGGGTAGAGTTAGGCACATATTTTAAGAATGAACAGCGGGTGGTATCTTTAAATGGGCATGATTGTATTTTAATATACAAGCTTGTCGGTCGATGAGGAACTAGCGTCTCGTGCAAAATAATTTATAGGACTGTTTTTATCAACGCCGTTCAGAAAAAATGTCAGCGTGGTGATAGTTCTGAGCTACGAAGAGTAATCCCCATATGCAGTACCTGTGACTTTAACCACACGAATACTAAATCCGGTGGCGAAATTACTGGTAAATTTGTCCATCGTGGTTTGTCAACGGTATGATCGTAGCAGGAGGGGAAAAAAAACGAAAGGCGTGTGGCTTATTCTTCAGTTCGCCACTTTCCTGGTACTTGTTGGAACGACATACTTTGCTTTTGTTGACGGTTGACCGGTACAAAAGTAACATTTGGAAGCAAAGCAATGTGCTTGCTTTGCTCGATTCCGACATTTGAGCAGTAAAAAGGTGTACTAGTAGAAGGGAAGGCAAATGCTGTCACGTAAATAAAATACAATGGCGACAGAAAAGGGTTCCGAGGGCGGAAACGGAACACGATCATGAAGAACAAAAGAAAAGGAAGCGTAACCATTGACTTTTTTTTAGCTGAACCTACCCATCTTTATTAATCTGAAGACGTATAGGAGTTACAAACACCATAAGGTGGACTCAATAGCCACACATGCCGACCTAAATCATCGTAGATAGCACTACGAGCAATATTATGACTTATGAGCATCAACATTGGAGTCTCTCTTCTCATGCACGAACTCAATGCTAGCGAAGGCTGGTCTTCTCGCATTAATCTCTTGAACAATTTGCCCATAGACTCCCCGACTGCCTTGACGAATATTCTTCACGACGTTTTGATTATCACTCGCCAATCTGAAGTTTGCCACTTGAATATCTAGAGTGAGGGACATACCTTCCCTACAGGCAATAGACTCCATCACCTCTGGGTCTGATATCCCCCTTAGCACCAGAGCTGACGCTCCCAGGAAACGACCAGTCTCATCTCTGGCAATTGCCGCAGCCGACGCTATGAGATCGTTCTTGGAGAGTGCAGCATCAACATTTATCTTAATCATTCCAGCAGGTGGAGCAATCCACGCCGGGCTCCTATGGGGTACTTCTTTCCTTTTCCGTCCCGTTCCCTTTCCCTTTCCGTCTAGTGCCGTTTCATTTCATCTTCTTCCTCGTCGCTCTCCTCTTCGATTCGTTCTCCTTCCTCCAGATCGCACCACCGTCGCCTCCGCCTGCAAATCCATTCCTATACTCGAGCTATTGCTGCGAGCGAGCTCGGGTTGGGGTTCAGGTCGCTAGGGTTTCGCCTCCCCGCTCCTGGCGCCCATCGCCTTGGACCTTGGCATGTCGGGTTAGGGTTGGGTCATGGCTGCGGGGGCCGTGGGTCAGGGGGTGCGGCCGATGCGGCGATTGCTGGAGATCAGGAGGCTGTAGCGGCAGCGGGGCAAGGGATCTCCAGGGTGGATTCAACCCCCAAAGCCGAGCGAGCGAGCGAGCGAACCAATCCGCCCGCAGCCGCAAGCAAGCAAGCAAGAGCCGCCTCCTCGGCCTTCTCGGCGGCGTGTGACCGGCCTACCGACCATTCCGTCCAACCCACCGTGGAGGCGTCGCCGGGACCGGAGCCCATGGAACTCGACGCGCCATCGTTTCCCAATCCTAGCAGCGGTGCAGCGGCATGGAAAGGTGGAGAGGATCAACACCTGTGTGGAGGCTAGAGTGGAGCTTCAACAAAAAGGTCTATACCATGCTATGGCCCTAGATGTTGTAGGCATACAAAAGTGATTCAAACACGATTTGTTGGTAGATAATGAGATTTGGCATGTGATCTTGCACACCATGTGTTTGTAATATGGCTATGAAAGGTTAAGTAGTTTCTCCTTTATTTCCTGCAGGTTATGTCTGAGGCACGAAGAGAAGGCATTTGTGATTTATGGTTGCATGCATCAGGTATGATCTCCATCCCTTTCATACCAGGTGGTTCTATTTTTGTTTAAACCAATCTTTGTTTCCATCTCACTATATGGAATCAATAAGAGCATATTTGCATGCTTGCAGTAATAGGAGGAAGCCAAAGAATAAAAGTGCTAAGTGGCGTTTCATGTGCTGAAGGTGATCGCCAAGAATAGGAGAAGATCAATGAACTTTTCAGGAAGCCTCTCTATATGCAATATAGACCATTAGGCCGGTCCACAGGCTCGCCCCTTTGCCTATGCGTAAAAAAATCATTTTGTTGAATGCTTCAGTTCTAAGCTTTTTGTCCACCTGAGAGAGAATTAGGATCAGGAATTCGCATTACATTGAATATTTACCTGACACATCTATCACTGTTATAGTGAATTTGTGATTTTTAAGAAGGTTCAGCATTTCGGACCATGATGGCTTCTAATATACACCTTATGCAGAGACTTGCCATCATTCTAGAAGATTTTGTTGACTATGGATTCCTATCTGCTGGTCGTGATCACATTACCCCTTATCCTTAGGTGATGTTGTTCTTTTCTTGTATAGTTTGATACTCTGGATTAAAGAGAATTTGGCTCTGTTAATTTTTTGTCACCATGTATAAGCTGCATGTATATTTTCAAGCCAAATGATTGACAATGATATGCTAAACCAAATTGTGGTCACAGTTCATGTAACAAGATGTGTCTAGGCGCACAACATTTATTGTTTCTTTATCGAACTTTAAATCTTACCTAACTATATAAAACATAACAGATAATTTTGTGCACTCTATGTCACACCCGGTTTTCCAAAGAACAAAACCAGGCTCGTCATATGTATGCCCAGAAAGTCCACACATAAAACAGCAGAATGAAAGATATCAAAAACAATGTTATATAGCGAAAACATACTTATAGTTATAACTTACATCAGAGTATAGCAGAACGGTTACTAATATTTTCTTCAGGCTCCAACTTCATAGGGACGGCTGACTGGGGGCTCCATATACCAAGCTCTTCTGAAAGATTTCTGGAAACCCTACTACACATTTATTCTTCTTCTAAGCAACACCTTACTATACACTGGAGTGTGAGGAAATAGCAAGGGTGAGCACATGTCGTACTCAACAAATATAACATGGGGTTCATGATGCTCAAAAGGATAGACATTGTTTTACTGCATGTAGCTTTTAATTTAGCAATGTTTTAGCGAATGAGTAGCAACAGTGTAAACAATTCGCACCATAAACAATGATCAAGTAGTTATGATTAACGAATAGAAAACATAAAGCCATTAATGTATATCTATTCCGTAAAGGTCCAAGGCTACCCGTATTCGTGGGCACGGCTAGTATACCGGTTTATTAAACTCTGCACAGAGGTGTACACTTTCACTGTGAGTCATGACTTCCAAATGCATAGGGTAGCTAGTCCCAAAACACAGGAAATCACATAAAGTCATTCAAAAGTTCGTCTAACAAGTTATGACCATTAACTTCACTCGGCAAGCAGATATAGAGCCCCCTTCCATATGGGTATCCTGAATCCTTGGCTTCAACCAGGACCTCGACGGGTCGAGGAGCCCAGTTTCAATATGCCACCGGTAGATGCAAAAATGCTAGCGCATCTTGATTAAGGCAAAATGTTCAGAAACGGAAGCTGTTGCATGCGTGCCAAAACCCACAGTTCCTTGCTCAAAATCCGAACTTTGTTCTGAACTTTTTTTTAGAGTTTCTCCACCTGAATATTCAGTATTCTGAGAACGTTTAATGATAGTGCCACTCTCTTTGAATAGCCTGTGAAGCTGTATAATAGAACTGTGCACTGTTTGATCTTGTGTGCCATCCTTGTAAAACCGTGGAAAGCCGCAGAATGGTACCGTGCACTCTGGGAATGCTAGCTTGTTCGTTTGGGCTGAAAATAAACGGCTGAAAGTACTGTTGGCTGATTTATGTGAGAGAAAAACATTGTTGGTTGGCTGAAAATAAACGGCTAAAAGCTAAGGGCGCGTTTGGTTGCCTGGTCAGGCTCGAACCAGGCCCAACAGATGCAGGCTCCGCGCGTTTGGTTTCCTGCTCCACCTCCTCGGCCAGGCTCCGCGCATGCAAAGATGCCCACTCGGCCAGGCTCTGAAGGAACGTGGAAATCGTCCAGCGGTGCAAGCGCCAGCGCGTGGCCGTGCGCATGGGCGAGCGTGCAGACACAAGAAATCACTTTTGTGCTAGATGTGAAGGCAACCAAACAGCATCCGAACCGAGCCTGCATGCATGCGTACGAGAACCAAACAAGCCACTCTCGCACCTGGGATTCGTTTGTATTTGTTAAAAATTGTTCAAATTTTGATTAATTAGGCTCAAAATGTTCGACTCGCAAAGTATAATAAAACTGTGCAATTAGTTTTAAATTTCATCTACATTTAGTACTCCATACATGTGCCGGTATTTTGATGTGATGGGAATCTTCTTTTTGCATAGTGAAATTTGGGGTTGAATTTGGGAACTAAACAAGGGCAAAGAGATCCTGCATCCCGAGTTCTACTGGCTGAGTCCTGACTCGTGAGCGCACAAGCGCCCAAGTAGTGCCAATGATACAGCACTGAGTGGTGGAATACTGCCACACTGCAAAGGTGACGAGCTCTATGCATGCACGAGAGAAAGTTCAGAGTTAGGGGCGGCTAGACTCGGCATCTGCGGCTGTAGAAATATTCCCCTTTTTTGAGCTCCACGCCAGGACACAGCCCAGAACACAAGAGACTCCATGCTACTGATACAGTGATACTGGTACCCTCGTGTCAGCCCCTCTAAAGTCACTGAAACCGGGAAAGCATGCGACAAGAAGCTAGAGAAGAGAACGAAGATGCTGCTGGTGCTAATAATTAAGCTAGACTAACTAATGGATCAGCTGAAACTAAAGCAGAGTCGCGCACTGGTATCAGCTGGGCTCATCCATCGTCTCTTCAGAGCCCGTGGCCGTGATGCCGGTGGTGGTGGCGGAAGAAATGCGCCGGTGAAGGAGCCGGGGCCGGAGGGAGCTCCGCGCCGCCGGCGGTCCCGCTGAATGGCATCGTGATGTTGCCGAGGCCGCCGGGGAACGGCAAGGGGGCGGCGCCCGGGGGAAGGGGCGGCGGCGGGCACTGGTAGCACTTGGTGAAGAGGCCGAAGGTGTCGATCTGGCGGACGAAGTTGGTCATGCTTGCCCAGCCGCCGAAGCCGAAGCCGACCACCAGCACCCACGCCACCACGAACGCGTTGATCATGTACGTGCCCGTCCAACGCCCCACCAGCCGCGGCGGCGGCTCCACCGCGTTCTGCACCGCGCCACAACACAGGTCAAATCAAAAGCTTATTAGTATTCACACCTTCTTCTTCTTTTTGTTCATCAGAAGAATTGGTTATTCAGAGCATGCCAACAAACTCAAACGTTGTTAAGAGCATCGAGAGCTAGTACTTGTCAATTGTCATCATTGGATTTATCATTTGCATGGAACTCAGTGCTACAAGCCTACAAACCTTAAGTACGTGCTCTATGCTTTGTCTGTTCCTTCTTTCTATCGAGAGTACAAATGCATGCTGTCCTTTTCGGACGCTTTGTTTCGGTGGTCGTCGGAATTTCTGCGGCTCTCGGAGACGAGATGCCATGCGGTACAAATATTTCCTGCAGATAAAAGCATCTTTATTCTGGTTCTAGGGTTCTTTCGGTTTGTCTCCAAGCTTTGCGCCAACCTTTCTCTTCTTTCTTGCTACCAGTACGTACTTACAGGCCACACCACGAAAAAGACAGTTTGACACTGCGGCTGTTTTCTCCTATATGTTTCAGACTTTCAGCAATCAGTACGAACAGCCTTTCAGAGGCAGCGTTTAGCTCCCTAATAATTTCAGCTCAAACCATGACTACCAACAGTAGCAACATTTTGCATGCCTTGTAATAAGAGGGTGGGGTCCAGTTGAATGGCTACTCTCACTACTGATGAGTCCCGTGAATATTTAGGCTGCTGTGCATAGTAGCATCTACTCAGGACCTAGCTAGCTTGCATGGATTGCTACTTGCCAGTGAAAGCTAAAGCTAGCGAACGAGCTACGGACTGTTCATCTAGCTTATAATCTGTCTTATTCAGCTTGTTTTTTCAGCCGAAACAGTATTTTTCTCTCACAAAAAATCAGCCAACAGTGTTTTTCAGCCGGCTTATAATTCCAGCCGAACGGTCCTACGAAATGCCCAAAGAAGATAGGAGTAGGCGTGCGAGTCCAACAAGAAGCTACAAAATTCCTGCTCACGTTAGAGTAAAACCATGGGTAAAACGTAAATGCATGCAATGCATGGTAATAAAACAATTTTTTTAAAAAAAAAACTTTACTAGTAGCAGTAATAAACGTGAGCATGGGAGTACTACGTACGTACCTCACGGGCGGTTGCGGATCGGAACGTGATCATGTGCGCCAGCGCCGGGATGATGTAGACGGTGAAGCTGACGAGGAGCGAGCCCACGGCGGAGTTGATGGGCCCGAAGAAGGGGAAGATGATGGCGAGGAACCAGATGGGCACGACGACGGGGAGCCTCGCGGCGGCGCGCTTGCAGAGGCTGTGGCAGTCGTGGAGGCCGATGAGCTTCTCCCAGACGAAGTAGAGCGGCGTGCAGGCGAAGCCGAAGGTGATGAACTGGTGGACGAGCATGAGCACGACGGCGGCGTCGCGGAAGGGCGTGCGGGGGAGCAGCGCCAGCGCGTTGGAGTGCGTCAGCAGCTGGTCCCCGAACGCCCAGTACACGCTCGCCGCCGACGGCAGCGTCAGCGTCAGCACGTACAGCGTCGCCATCAGGTAGATCGCCTTGAACTTCTGCGGCCGCCACATCGCGTGCATGATCTCCCTGCATGCCAAGCATAGCATTGCTCGTTCAGTCACCTTTCAAACGCCGCTCAGGCTCAGACTCGACACACGGAGCCGTTGCTTTTCAATTTTTTGCGTTATCTCTTTCGTGCACGCAGAGACTTGGACATCCGTGCCATGTTTGTGCAAGTTCCGTCATCCGTGCTAGCTGGCATCTCTGCAGAGGGGTATCGTATCGTATCGGCATCTATCAGAGCCGAGCTGGCTCAGGAGTCAGGGCTCCGTGGTTGCAAGTGCAAAAGCAGGAGCCCTGCACCTGCACGGCAGAGGTAAAGCAGCAATGCACGCTCCTTTGACTGTACAAGCAATGAATGAGTCAGAGACTCGGAGGAGAGGCGAGGCCTGCCGTGCCGTGCCCTGTGGCTGTGGTTTGTAAAGACGGGGACGGCAGATATACTTGTGTCAGTGTATAGCCGTATACGGAGTATAGCCAGGAAAGGACCTTGCACGGGTCTGATGGTGCCAAGGTGGAACAGTGCGGTGCGGAGAATGAGAGAAGCTCTTGTGCCTTTTCAATTAGATGATTACATCAATGGCATGTATTGTGTGTGTTTGGTTACACTAAATTTAGACAAAGGTTTTTCATTTTTTTTACTTCACATATTATTGATTAAAAATATATAAAAGTAAAATTCCCTTTTATGTAAAAGTATGACCCTAAAACATTTAACTATACTTTTTATGACTTACTACACTTAATCATCTAAAAATAATCTCGTTGCAAACTATGGCCAGGAACAATTCTACGCGAGATTCTCCCTATGTCCGGTCCATCATGCATCGCAATGTGTGCATGTGCCTTCAAGCACCGGAATGGAGAAATGCTGTGCCATGCATTCTTCTCCAACAAGCGACATGTAAAATTATCGAGCTGAGCATGTAAACTTGTGCATGGCAATATGGTATGGCAGCACGACTGAGACGTATGGCGTGGCCAGACGAAGCAAAGTGTATGGAATGGCCGGATCACTTCACAGTTCACACACTATACGTTGGTCTCAGTGTCATGTGGTCCCCTAGTGTGTGTTCAAATCCCTACGTTATTTTTACATTGCTAGCTTTGCCATGCTCACACTCACACAGCAGGGGAGGGACCGGGGCATCCACAAAAAAAGAAAGGTGTTTGTCTCCTTACACAGTAACAGCGTGCCCTCCGAAGGTGTAGAGAATGTTTGTGGCCCCGGTGAAGTAGAGCACCATCTTGGTCGGCCCGGAGTGCTTCACGCCATCAACCTGCAAGCAGGAAGGAGCACATCATCTCTGCCGGTCACTCACAGGCCACAGCAAAGCATGCATGCATGCATGCTTCAGCGCTACTCAATGGCATCGGCATTATCGATGAGCATTCTGCATGTGCTTGCTTGATCATGCACTTGTGTACCTGGCCGTGGATGAGGGACGCGACGGCGAGGTACCACGCCGTGTAGGTGGTCATGACGAGGCCCAGGAACGACCAGATCCGGTAGTTGTGGAACGACGGGATGAACACCGTCGTAGCGCAGCAGGCGCCGAAGATGTACGTCCACGTCCGCTTGTCCAGCTTGTCGTTGATGTAGTAGATGTTGCTGTTGTTGGTACGCGCGCATGCACACCATACGGACGTACGTACACGGTCAGCCAATAGCCATATACCAGATCGAAACAAACAACTCGCACGGCCGGTGAACCATGCAAGCAAAAGCAAGCTGCGAAACAACACACACAGTACGTAATGTGCTTGTTACCTTGCGCAAGCGATGAGCTGGATGACAGAGCCGAAGAGCAGGAACGTGCAGTTGAAGGCCAGGCCGACGTTCCTCCAGTGCCTCCCGAGCAACCCATCCAGCACCTCGAACCACTGCAATGCAATGCAATGCAGACGCCAGGCGTGGCGTGGTTCAGAACAAATTGACTGATCGACTAGCAAATGCATGTGCGCTTCTCAGTCTCGCTCTCTCACTCTCAGTCTCACCTGGATGACATGGTTCCTGAAGTCTGCCTTCTCCCTCTCCTTCCTGGTCCGGTACTCCACGTAGAGCATGCTGATGAGGTACGCCGTCCAGCTGCCCATCAGGCCGTAGAAGAGCTGGAACACTATGCCGCTCATCATCCCCAGTTGCGAGAACGAGTAGGGCAGGGTCAGCAGCACCTGAGCCACCTGAATGAACAAGGTGCATGCAGCATGAGCTACTGACTACTGAGCTCTAGGAGTACTATAAGCCTAGCCTCTGCTACAGCCTACAGCCTACAGCTAGCTAGCACGAGCCACAACACCTAGCTCATCACGAGACGAGAGAAGGAAACGGCGGCAAAGTTCATTCACCTGGTTGGAGGCGCAGCTGAACCAAGCGTCGTAGGCGGAGCCGCCGTGCCAAAGCAGGCCGGAGAGCCGCGACTTGACGGTGTTGGAGTCCTGGTCCTGCTCCATTTCCACGTACCGTCCGACGCCAACCGTCTCCGCTCCCTTCTCGTTGGCGACGACGCCCCCATTGGCCTCCGAGGCCATGGTCTCTCTCGCTCTCGCTCCTAGATTCCTAGCAGCAGTGGGGTGTCCTGTCTTCTAGCTACTCAGTTTCGATCGATTCGCTCGCGGTGGCTGGTGAGTGTGCGTGTAGTAGACCACGCCCAGCCGATGAAACGCTGGCCGTGTTCAAGTCGAGAAGAAATGGAGGCCGGAGTGGGTTGATATATACTGCAGGAGGGAGAGTAAGGTGCCGGACGGGTGAAGCAAGCAAGACTCTGCAGCACGTCCGACAGGCGACAGGTGAGGATAAAAGAAACCCGTCTTTCTCCTTATCTCTGTTTCTTTCCAGGAGTTCTTTTGGATGCAAGCAGACGGGGAGCGCACATATAAACGAAAAAAGACAAAGATAAAGTGAGTCTTCCGGAGCTTTTCTTTTTCTTTTTAGCATGTGCTCTGTGTTTAGGGCAAATCAGTACGGAACGGGAAGAAGTGCCTAACACTATGCAGAGGAATCAGTACAGGACATGTCAACGTGTGTTATTAGAGAGTTTAAAAAAAACGTGTGTTATTAGTGGAATTTATTGCAAATAGGAAAATAGACACTGTCCTATTTAGCAGTGTACGTAGGAGTTAGTGGAAAAAATTGAAAGGGTCCTAGTTAGTAGATTTCTTGGAGCTTGACCGCCACACATATGTATAAACAGATTAATAAATAGAAAAAATACTTATGTGGAGCCAATTCTCACCATCAGTCCACCAATCAAACCACCAACTCTGATTTCTAAGGGCCTGTTTAGCAAAGCTATCAGAGCAACTTCAAGACTGAATCTAAGAGGGTTCAAAATACAATAACCCATTTAGCACGGCTTTAAACAACACTTGCTTCTTACTAAAATGCATAGAGGATCCGTAGCCGCTGAAGTAAAAGAAAGTTTCCCCGGCTCTTAGTTTATTTTATAAAAAAAAAGATAAAATAGTTTCTTGCTATAGTGTATGGAGAAGCTAGAGAGCTCCACCAAGTGGGTCCTAGTTAAAGAAAACAGAAAAAGAACCTATACCAGTAAATTTTATGATGAACTAACGTCTAAGATTAAACAAAAAAGAGGTCATGCCAAATAGAATCATGAGGTTAGCAAGAGAAAAGAAAAGAACATACGTAGTTGGATTCTATTATGATCTAATGGGTTAGATTAAATCAAAGTGTCGGTACCAACAGTACGGGGGTACCACAGCTATCGCCAAAACACTGACAAAAACCGAAACCAGTAGAAAAGATAGCTCGCTCGACGGGGCGCCTCGACCGCGTCCCGGCTCCGACTCGTACGAGGCCCGCTCGACGGGGCGCCTCGACCGCGCCCCGGCTCCGACTCGTACGAGGCCCGCTCGACGGGGCGCCTCGACCGCGTCCCGGCTCCGACTCGTACGAGGCCCGCTCGACGGGGCGCCTCGACCGCGCCCCGGCTCCGACTCGTACGAGGCCCGCTCGACGGGGCGCCTCGACCGCGCCCCGGCTCCTCGACGCCCTTTCTTTACCTACCCAGGACAAAAGCCATAGCATTCAATGCGGTTACCTACTACCACCGACCGACATGGCTACGGCATGGCTACAACGCGGGAACAATACCCACGTCAAGTCTCACTGTTTTACCGCCCATCCCGTGATGGGAGGTGAAAGCCGTCACTGTATCCACCGTACCGCGCACTATTCACCATCAGTCGCCCTCGAGGGAGGATAAGACAAGGTCCGTCCCCCGCGATACCGGGGATTCGGCCTTATCCATCCGACCTCGACCCAGCCTCGACCCGGCCCCAACGCTCGACTTAGCTCGAAGGACGGTATGGCCTGGCACTCTGGGTCATTTCACCCTCTTGTCCCGTACCGCGTCAGGATATCCAGGGATGGCCGGCCATCCCTAAGCCACGTCGCTACAGTCAACTCAACAGGAATCGACGCCTCAAGCCTCCCCTCGACTTGGCCACCTCTAGCCCTATAAAAAGGCAGGCCAGGGCGAACCAGGAGAGGAGGGAGGACGAACACGAAACATCACGGACAGACGAAACAACCAGCCACCCGACCGAGCAACAAAAGCAAGAGATCAACATCTCAAGCAATCACCTTTCTCCTTTTTCTCTTTGAGACTTGGGCTCGACACCCTCTCTCGCCTGCTTGTAACCCCTACACGAGCACCTCGGTGCAAGGAAATACAAACCTCTCTTCCCCGCTGGACGTAGGGCCTTCTTTTGCCCGAACCAGGATAAACCCCCGTGTGTTCTCCTTGCATCACCATCCAGGAAAGAGTCACGCAGCATTTACTCGTTGGTTTAGGACCCCCTTGGTCCGAACACCGACAGTTGGCGCGCCAGGTAGGGGTACGCTGCGTGCAAACCTCGCTTTGTCGCCGTTCTTCCTGGATGGCTAACCCCGAACGCCCGATCCCGTTGGGTACGGTGATCTGGTTTGGGAGTTTGGAGTTCATGTCGCTCGGCTCTGGCTACGACATGGTCCTACTCCCACCCAGGCACCCAACCGACGAAGATTACGAGCTCTCCCAGCCCGGGGGAGCAGTCAACCGGCACCGTCGCTCCAGGCGGTCGCGGGCCGCCCGGCGACGGCGAGCCCAGCACAACTACCGTCTCTACCTGACGGAAGGCGATGGGATCCCCCGGTCCGGCACCCCCCAGACAGGCGCTCGCCCAGATCTCCTTTTGGAAAATTTGGGAGGGATGAGCCTGGTCGAGGGTCGCGTGCCAACGAGGAATCCCGCCGCTCCCCCGTCCGGTGAGACACCACTGTCCATAGCATCTATTTCGCCGCGGGCAGTGACGTCCCCATCACCATTCCCGTTTGGACTAGACTCGGTCGCCCGGGTGTATGCATCCTCCGTGAGCACTCGCATGAGCGCTTATGAGGAACTCCCCGGACACCATCTACGCTCCACTCTGGACCTCGTTGCGTCCACGCCGGTTTCTGATTATCGGGACTCTACGGAGACACCGGAAACAGAACCCCGTGTGACTGCTTCTCCACGTCACCACCTCGGTGATGGTTGGCATCGGCCACACATTCCCCCATCATATTACTACTTTGGCGCACCTGACTCCGACTCGGCCGACGACACCTATGATCCGACTCATGAGTGCTTCAACATCGACGTTGAAAGCACCTCGGAATCAGAGGACGAAGAGCCGGTCGAGGAAAGGCACACGCCCCCTCATGTCGAGCTTCCTGCCGAGCGAAACGAGCCCCAGTTCCTTGCGGATCAAGGAGCGCGGCTCGGACAGATTCGCGAGTTGCAGGACCAGCTTGACGAGGAACGCGAAAACCTGGATCTCCTCCAACAAACCCTCGAGCGTGAGCGTGCGGAACACGCATTTGGCGGGAGAGCTCGTGAGAGGGCTCGCGACGTCAACCGTCGCATCGACGAGGACCGGGCGGTCGACCCCCCGGTTTTCGCTCGAGCCAGCCAAAACGTTGTCGCCGCTGCCATGCTCCTGCGCAACATGCCCGAGCCATCAAACCCTGACGCCCGTCGGGCTCGAGACGAAATCCGAGGGCTCCTCGAGACTGCCGCCATGCAGCAGGCCGAGAGCTCCGCCTCGAGGCGGCGCGAAGCAGCCTCGGAGCGGACCCTCGAGCCTTCCCGACAGGAGAGGGAAGCCTCGGTTCATCCCGAGCCTGCCCGGCGAAACCGGGTAGCACCTGCCCCTGAGCCCATCGCCAACGACCGCGAGCCTCGAGACACCCGTGGCAACATCGTCGAGCGTTGCACACGCAAACACGGTGACGGTGTAGCTCGAGGCTACCACGTCCACAGGGGCGGACGCTACGACAGCTCGGAAGACCGTAGCCCTTCACCCGAACCTCCAGGCCCTCGGGTGTTCAGTAGGGCTATCCGTGAGACGGTGCCCCCGGCTCGGTTCCGTCCCCCCACGACTCTCACCAAGTATAACGGCGAGACCAAACCCGAACTTTGGCTCGCCGATTTCCGCTTGGCGTGTCAGTTGGGCGGGGCCACCGATGACCGGGCCATCATTCGGCAACTCCCCCTGTTCCTCTCCGACACCGCCCGAGCCTGGCTCGAGGATCTCCCACCTTGGCAGATCCACGACTGGGACGATCTCGTGAGGGTGTTCGAGGGAAATTTCAAGGGAACCTACATGCGCCCCGGCAACTCGTGGGACCTCCGGAGCTGCAAGCAGAAACCAGATGAGTCCCTCCGGGACTACATCCGGCGCTTCTCCCGGCAGCGCACCGAGCTCCCCAACATCACCGACTCCGACGTGATTACGGCCTTCCTCTCCGGTACCACCTGTAAGGAGTTGGTCCGGGAGTTGGGCCGTAACACCCCGCTCACTGCCAACGGATTGATGGACATCGTCACCAACTTCGCCTCCGGCGAGGAGGCGGTTGGTGCGATCTTTGGCGGCGAGCCGGCAAGGGAGGAGCAGAAGGTCGATGACCCCACGAGTTCCACCCGAGGCCCCAAGAGAAACAACCGCAGGAAGAAGAAAGGCCAGCAGGGCAAGCTCGAGGCCCCGGCCGACGAGCTCGTCGCTGCTACCGAGCACAAGAAACCTCGAGGCCCCCCCGGCGGGGGCGTCTTCGACAAAATGCTCAAAGAGCCGTGTCCCTACCACAAAGGACTCACTAACCATAACCTCGAGGATTGTCACATGCTGCGCAGGTACTTCGGGGGTGCCGGCGCTAAGAAGAACGACAAGGGGGAGGACCCTAAGGGTGACGACAAGGACGGGGAATTTCCCGAGATCCGCGACTGCTATATGATCTACGGAGGACCCTCGACCTGCCTCTCCACGCGTCAGCGCAAGCGAGAACGGCGCGAGGTCTTCTCCGTACAGTCGGCAGTACCCCGCTTCCTTGATTGGTCCGCGGCGGCCATCACTTTCGACCGTGATGACCACCCAGACTACGTCCCCAACCCGGGGGTCTATCCACTCGTTGTTGATCCCGTCATCGCCAACACACGCCTCACCAAAGTGCTCATGGACGGCGGAAGCAGTCTTAACATTATCTACTCTCAGACCCTCGACCTTTTGGGAGTCGACAGAGCGCGCCTCCAGCCGAGCGTCGGGGGCTTCCACGGAGTCGTGCCAGGGAAACGGGCGGAACCCCTCGGGCGGGTCGATCTGCCTGTTTGCTTTGGCACACCGGCCAACTTCCGAAAGGAAACCATCACTTTCGAAGTGGTCGGATTCCGTGGAACGTACCACGCTATCCTGGGACGCCCATGCTACGCCAAGTTCATGGCGATCCCGAACTACACCTACCTCAAGCTCAAAATGCCCGGCCCAAACGGTGTCATCACTGTAGGGCCCTCGTTTGAACATGCCTACGAGTGCGACGTCGAGTGCGTCGAGCACGGCGAGGCTGTTTTTGGGTCAGCGATCTTGGCCGCAGACCTCGACGGTCTAGCCAATGCGATCCCCGACCCAAAACGCCATGCCGGTAGCTTCGAGTCCGCCGAAGACGTCAAGCTCGTACCCCTCGACCCCGCTGATCCCAAGGGGAGGGCGCTGAGCGTCAGCGCCACCCTCGATCCTAAATAGGAAGCAGTGCTCGTCGACTTTCTCCGCGCAAACGTCGACATCTTTGCGTGGAGTCCCTCGGATATGCCGGGCATACCCAGGGAAGTCGCCGAGCACGCCTTGGAGATCCGGGCCGGAGCCAAACCGGTGAAGCAACGCCTGCGCCGCTTCGACGAGGAGAAGCGCAGGATCATCGGCGAGGAGATACACAAACTGCTGGAGGCCGGGTTCATCAAGGAGGTTCATCATCCCGAGTGGCTAGCTAATCCTGTCTTAGTTAGAAAAAAGAGTGGGAAATGGAGGATGTGCGTAGACTATACTGGTTTAAATAAAGCATGTCCGAAAGTTCCCTTTCCTTTGCCACGCATTGATCAAATCGTTGATTCCACCGCGGGATGTGAAACTCTCTCTTTCTTAGATGCATATTCCGGTTACCACCAAATCAAAATGAAGGAGTCCGACCAGCTCGCGACTTCGTTCGTCACCCCATTCGGCATGTATTGCTACGTTACGATGCCCTTCGGTCTCCGGAACGCAGGGGCAACGTACCAGCGATGCATGCAACATGTTTTCGGGGGGCACATCGGGTCAACCGTCGAGGCTTACGTCGACGACATCGTGGTCAAAACCCAACATGCCGGCGACCTGGTCAGCGACCTCGACGTTGCATTCAAGTGCCTCAGAGCAAAAAACATCAAACTCAATCCAGAAAAATGTGTCTTCGGCGTCCCACGAGGTATGCTTTTAGGGTTTATCGTATCTAAACGTGGCATCGAGGCCAACCCTGAAAAAATCTCTGCAATCACCAAAATGGGCCCTATCCGAGATCTCAAGGGCGTACAGAGAGTCACAGGTTGCTTGGCGGCACTCAGCCGTTTCATTTCGCGCCTCGGCGAAAAAGCACTCCCTCTGTACCGTCTCTTGAGGAAATCGGACCATTTTTCCTGGAACCTCGAGGCTGAGGAGGCTCTCACAAAACTGAAAGCCACCCTCTCTAGCTCACCGATCCTCGTCCCTCCGACCCCAGGGGAACCACTCCTACTCTATGTCGCAGTGACATCACAAGTTGTCAGTGCTGCCCTGGTTGTCGAACGGGCCGAGGAGGCACACACCTTGCTCGTCCAGAGGCCGGTCTATTTCGTTAGCGAGGTGCTCTCAGAAACAAAGTGTCGGTACCCACAGATCCAGAAACTGCTGTATGCTGTCATCTTGACACGGCGCAAGCTCCGACACTACTTCGAGGGTCACCCGGTTACTGTGGTTTCTTCTTTCCCCTTGGGAGAGATAGCCCAGAACCGGGAAGCCTCGGGTAGGATTGCCAAATGGGCGGTCGAGCTTATGGGCGAGGCATTGTCCTATGCGCCGTGAAAAGCTATCAAGTCACAGGCGTTAGCGGATTTTCTGGCCGAGTGGACTGACACACAACTCCCTCCTGCATAGCTCCAGGCGGAGCTGTGGACCATGTACTTCGATGGGTCATTAACGAAAATGGGAGCAGGCGCGGGCTTGCTCTTCATCTCACCCCTCGGGGTTCACATGCGCTACGTCATCCGGCTTCATTTCCCTGCGTCTAACAATGTCGCCGAATACGAGGCACTCGTCACGGGGTTGAGAATCGCCATCGAGCTCGGGGTCCGACACCTCGACGTCCGAGGCGACTCTCAACTCGTGATCGATCAGGTAATGAAGAACTCGAGCTGCCGCGACCCCAAGATGGAGGCCTACTGCCAAGAAGTACGGCGCCTCGAGGACAAGTTTCACGGCCTCGAGCTCAACCACATCGCACGCAGGTATAATGAGGCCGCTGATGAATTGGCAAAAATCGCGTCCGGTCGAGCCACGGTTCCACCGGACGTCTTCGCGAAAGACCTTCAGCGCCCATCCGTCGACCTCAGGCCAGACGGGGGGGTCGACGAGGCGTCGATCGACCTTCCACCTGAGGCAGAAGCCCCCTCGACCGGGGCTGAAGCCATGCAGGTGGAAGACTCGACGTCACCGCCTGACCTCGAGCCTGATTGGCGCGTCCCGTACCTCGACTACCTCGTCCATGGGGACCTCCCCTCGGATAGGACTGAGGCTCGACGGATCGCACGTCGGGCCAAAACTTTTGTGATCATGAGCGACAGCAGGGAGCTCTACCGTCGTAGCCCTACCGGTATCCTCCAACGTTGCATCACGAAAGAGCAAGGCAGAAATCTGCTCGGCGATCTTCACTCGGGGGCTTGCGGTCACCACGCTGCGCCTCGAACCCTTGTCGGAAACGCCTTTCGACAAGGATTCTATTGGCCGACCGCGGTCTCCGACGCTGTCAAGCTAGTACGCTCCTGCGAGGGTTGTCAGTACTACGCGAGACAGACTCATCTTCCGGCACATGCCCTACAGACTATCCCCATCACATGGCCGTTCGCCGTTTGGGGGCTCGACCTTGTCGGACCACTGAAAAGGACGACCGGCGGCTTCACCCACTTGCTCGTCGCAATCGACAAATTCTCCAAGTGGATCGAGGCCCGCCCTATCACCAGCATCAGGTCCGAACAAGCTGTACTCTTCTTCACTAACATTGTTCATCGCTTCGGGGTCCCCAACTGTATCATCACGGACAACGGCACCCAGTTCACTGGCAAGAAGTTTTTGGATTTCTGCGACAACCACCACATCCGTGTGCTCTGGTCGGCCGTGGCTCATCCAAAAACAAACGGGCAAGTGGAACGTGCCAACGGCATGGTTCTACAAGGCCTTAAGCCCAGAATCTTTGACAAACTAAACAAACATGGCAAAAGATGGGCTGCCGAGCTACCCTCGGTCCTGTGGAGCCTAAGAACAACGCCGAGTCGAGCCACGGGGTTCACTCCGTTCTTCTTAGTCTACGGGTCTGAGGCTATGCTACCAACCGATATAGAATACGGGTCCCCAAGATTGAAGGCATACAACGAAGGACACAACGACGCCACAAGACAGGACGCCCTCGACCAGCTCGAGGAAGCCCGAGATGTGGCTCTGTTGCATTCTGCCAGGTACCAGCAGGGTCTCCGACGCTACCACGACAGATACGTCCGCAAGCGTGACCTCAACGTTGGTGACTTGGTGCTACGGCGGAACCAGAACACCAAGGGACGGCACAAGCTCACACCACCATGGGAAGGGCCGTACATCATCGCAGAAGTACTAAAGCCGGGCACCTACAAGCTATCCAACGAGAAGGGCGAAATCCTCACCAACGCTTGGAACATCGAACAGCTACGTCGCTTCTTTCCTTAAAAAGCCTCGAGGCTCTGTATTTCCTTTTTCGTCAATAAAGAATACAGCGATGTTTAAAATTTCTCGTTTCGTAACAAGGAAGGATCGACCCTGCACTCCCAGAGTCGACCCTCCCTCGGGGGCTGGCAAGGGGGGAACCCCCGGTCCCCGAAAAACCGAAAAAGCTACGCTCTTTTTTAAATTTAAGAACCGTTTCTTAGATCGACTTCGCTGAAAGAGCACCCTAAGGTTCGAAAGGGCTCTCGAGCCTGGAGCATCACCTACGCCTCCGAGGCTACGGTACCTCCACTCGACCCTTGCGCCTTTTAGAGGTACGCCTTCACGCTGAGAAGATCTAAACAACGGTTCCTAAAGTTAAAAAAAGAACATACCCCCTGTCGCTTAGATCAGGCTCTCACACGATTTACTAGGTCGCAACATCACCCTGAAGCCCGAGGGCAGTCGAGCCGCGAGATCACTTACGCCCCCGAGGCTACGGTACCTCCACTCGCTCCCTTACGCCAAAGGATGTAGCTGCGCGCTAGGTAAATCACGCGAGAGCACGATCCGTGCGATAAAGGGAAGAAAAGCTCGAGTAAAACTAAATCAACCGCGAACCGGTTTATGTTTCGAGTCTTTTGGGCCTCCGCGGCCACCGCGATCAAAATTCGAAATACTAACTTATTACATGGGCCTTCATGCCCAAATTTGGCTCACAGGCCTTCGTCATCGGCAGGAGGAACCACCTCGGCTTCAAAAAGCGAGGCCAGACGACTCCCAGGCTCTTCGGCGGCTTCGATCAGCTCCACGCAGGCGTCCTCGTTCTCCTCGTCCGTCCGGTCGGGGTCTGTGATGAAGCCCTCGGCAACGAGCCTCATATCAAACACAAACCCCGAACGGACGACGGCCAGCGCCCTCTTCACGCCGTGATGGAGGCTGTTCCGTATCTTCTCCCGGGCAAGGCGGCCCAGCGCCACCATCCGTCGGACGAAGGAGTTCCCCGGAACATCTTCCCCGGTGTCGGTGTCGGGCTCGACCCCTAGGCCATCACACACAGTGGTGATCGCGCCCTGGAGAAGTTGGGTCCTCCGGACCTCGGCTTCGAAGAGGCTCTGGAAGGAGTTGGCGCACGATTGGGCCTCTCGGTTCACTCTCTCCAGCTCTGAAACACGACAAACAAATTAGTGCCCAACGCGGGGCCTTCAACGTCGCGACTATAACAACCACACTTACCCTCGACGTGGGTCTGCAGGCCCACGACCTCGTCGCGGAGTCCCCCACATGTTCGCTCGAGCCCCAGGAAGGCGCTGTCCTTGTCACGGATGGCCGTCTTTAGCGCCTCGACCTCCTGCCGAGCAGACTCGAGAGCTACGTCCTTCTTTTGGACGGCTCCCTGCAGCGTCGTGATCTCGGCGTGGAACGCGTCGCGCTGAAGGCCAACCTGGGAGACATCCTCCTCGAGCTCCTTCACCCGCGCAGACAAGGGCTCGAGGTCCCTGCGCGCCTGGGTAGCCTCCTCCCGAGCCTTGTCCAGGCTTGTGCGCATCACGGCCTCGGCCGCCCATGCCTGCGCCGCCTCTTCCTTCAATGTGGCGTATGCGACGCGCAGTTCAGCCATCTCGGTGTTCCGATCGGATAGCCGTTTCTGGGCCTCCTCGACCAGAACCCGTTGCTGGGACAGCGCGCCCCACACGCCACTCTCGTCCCGGATGAAGAGTGACTTGCAGCGGGAGTACTCCTTCAGCTCCTGAACGCAATTCGAAAAGGTCACAAATCCGAAGAAAAAACAGCCTATCAAGCGAGCCGACGGGTCGATCATACCTCGGTGGCATCCCCCATACTCCGCACAGCGCCGGACGCCACTCGAAGCAACCGGTCGAGATGCTGGCGGACGCCCTCGAGGTACTCCCATCGGTGCACTTCGTCTTTGTCGCTAAGGACAAAGACGGGCTCGGCGTCGGGGTTCGAAGCGTCCCTGAACTCAAGGGACGGCCCCCCCACTTCGGCAGCTCCGCCTCGACCCGCGCTATCGCCAGCGCGGCGATGTCGGGCCACGAGGAGGACGACCCGGCCGGGGCGTCTCCCGGTCCCGCGGAAGGACCGGCCTCGCCCGCGGTATCCGCCTCTCCAACGGCCGTCGAGACACCGGCCTGGTCCGCGCCCTCACCCCCCTCGACCCCTATCGTTTGTTTTCCCTTGTCCAGGGAGATGTTGTCGAGGGGAGCGTGAGGGTGGGCACTTACGACCGCCGGCGCCACCGGGGCCGGCACCTCGACCGACGACGGCTCCAGTACCCTCGCCTCGACCATCGGCACCGCCGGAGCCGGCGTCTCTTCTTCGGGTGCTCCGGATGGGGGCTCGACCGCCCCGATCTCCACCACGCCCGCTGGCTCTCCCGACGGGCCTTGACGCGGCTGCGACCCCTTCGCCAGGACCGTCTCTCGCCCCGACACCGACGCGACCTCCTCCTTGGTCACGTCAGCACCCGCCCGCTCCGCGTCGCGGACGGGTGCCTCGCTCGTCGCGACCGCAACGGCAGCCTCGGCCGTCCCCGACGGCCGGGGCCCCGCCTCGACCACGTCAATCGCCGCCGCCTTTGCCGGTTCGGCCCCCTCGACGGCGGGCTCCGGGCCGGCAACCGCCACGGCGTCGCCCGACCCTTGCTGATGTCGCAGGCGCCCTTTCGCTGCCTCGACCTGACGGACCCAGGCCGCGTCCTGCTCCGCCGTCCGGTTGAGGACAACGGCGCTGACTCGCGGCGACTTCACAGGGGTAGGCACTATTGGCTCCGCCTTCCGCTTCAGCCTGCGAAGTGAGAAGAATTATCAGCCAACGGACTTTGGGAAAGGCAGGACAACCAAGTTGAGATACTTACCCGGAAATCGGCACCAAGTACCTCGACCCTCCGTGGCTCGAGCCTCCCGGGACGGCCGCTGGTGGCCCCGCGGCGGCCTCACCAGCAGGTCGAGCGCTCCTGGGAGCCCCGGCCAACACACCGCCCTGCGCCCTTTGTGCTCCCGAGGCCAGCTGGCCTCGGGTCCTTACTCCTACCGGCGCCACCGCTGATGACGACGCCGGTACCACCGTCTCCGCCCCTGCCGGAGCTTGCGAGGCCCCGGCTGGTGCGGACGTCCCCGACGACCCCTCTCGCCGGGTCCGGGGTAAAATGGCCCCTCCCCTCGAAGGGCCAGATCCCTTCTCCACCTTCTTCCCCTCGACCTCCTCGACCACGATGACCGAGGAGGACCTCCCCCCGATGGGCTCCAGCAGGGGGCGAATGTCGGGGAGATCCCCAAGCCTGGTTGCGATCTCATACCGCGACAAGGCATCTTCGTCTTCATCGCTGCTGCCGTCGTCCTCCCCCGAGACTGTCTCGGAAGGCGACGGTGACAGGGGCACTCCGTCGATGGCTTGCTGGCGCCGGCGCTTCTTCAACGCCTCCGCCTTCTTGGCCTTGCGGATCGCCCGCTTCTTGGCCGTCTCCTTCGCCTGCTTCTTCTAGGAGGCATGCAGGCGTCGAGCCTCCCGGGCGGGCCGGTCCTCCGGGACTGGTGGGCGCGTCTCCCGCAACGCCGACAAATCCTACACACCGACCTCGACCACATCAGCGAAATCCACAGAAAAACAAGAAAGGCAACACCTCAGCCCCGGGATACGTACCACGGATTCGCACCCCTCGGTAGGCCTCATGGGAACCTGATTGGCTTCCTCCGCCTTGAAGTTCCCGACCATCCGGCGAGCCCGCCGGAGAACCTCCTCAAGGGTGAGGGATTCGTGGGACATCCGGGTGCCCTCCAGGTTCGCCTCCGGAGTCATCTGGTCCAGGCGGAGACGACGCTGGCACAACGGCATCACTCTACGGCGGTGGAAACCCGCAGCCACCGCCGCAGCCGTCAGGCCCCGAAGGCGAAGCTGCTGCAGCGCCGCCAGCAGTGGATCCAAGCGCGTCTTCTCGGCCTCGGGCACTCCATACGACCAATGCTCTTCTCGAGCAGTCAGCACGCGGCCGGTGTACCTCGGCAACTGATTTTCATCATTGCGGAGATAGAACCAACCCTCGTGCCACCCACTGTTCGAGGAGATGAGTCGGGCCGGGATGTATAGATCCGTCCGACCCGATCTCACTTGCAGCACGCAGCTCCCCACTCGGGCCGCGGACAGGATGCCTTTCTCCCCTGCCCTCTTGGCGAAGAGCTCGGCCTTGAAAAGGTGAAGCCACAGGTTCCACTGTGGCTCCACCCCAAGGTAGCCCTCGCAGACCGCCGCAAAGATGGCGGCCTGCGCTACGGCGTTGGGAGAAAGGTGGTGAAGCTCCACCCGGTAGTAGTGGAGGAGCGCGCGCATGAAGACCGACGCCGGCACGCCGAACCCCCGCTCATGAAAGCTGACGAAGCTCACCACGTACCCTTCGGGGGGCACTGGCTCCTGGTGGGCGGGGGGCGGTGCCACCCACTCCGGCCGCGCCGAGTTCGTCCTCGGCCGCAACAGCCCGTCCTCGACCAACTCCTCCAACCTCCTCTCCGTCACCGAGGAGGCGGCCCAGTCGTCGGCGGGAAGGATCTGGCTCTTTCCTACCATCGATGTCGTCGGAAGGGGATGGGAGAAAAGGATGCGGTGGCTGCGGCAAGACGGGCGGAGAACGCGATGTGGCAGGGGATGTCTAGGGCAAAGGATTGCAGGGATGCAAGTAACCGGTGGGGAACGAAGACCCCAAGGCCTTCGCTTTATATGCTCGGACGGAAGCCCAACGGCCGCGCGAAAAGTAAGGAGCAGTTTCTCGCGATAAAACCGCTCGCCTAACCGTTTCCTTATATCTCGCAGGAACTGAGCACGTGGCTGCTCCCCACGTCGTAACCGTACGCCGATAACGCGCCGGTCTCGCCTCCCGAAAAAACGCGCCCGGACAACGAAATATCTCCAGGTATGTCTCAAATGGGTGCGAAACCCGCAATAAGTCTCGAGGGAGCGAAAGCTGGCCCTCGAACAGGGTTCGACAGCTGCCCTCGAGCAACAGAGTTAGGGACGACCCAGGGTGCGCCCGTACATGGCCAAGGGCTCGAGCCACGCTCTCGAGGCACCCCAGGACGTATTCGAGGCCGAAGGAGAAGGTTGTGGTAGGAATCCCTCCGGGGGAGGCATCGAGCCCTCGAATCCTGTCGAAGGGAATCGAGATCCACACGACCACTTCTTGGCATTTTTGAGGGCGCCTCCGGGCCACTAGCCGACCCCTAACGAACGGGGCACGGGTTCTCACTCGAATTCCCCCGCTAGCAGCTCACCGGAGATCGTCGTAACTCGGGCCCAAACGAGGGTAGTGCGACATTCTCCACCCCTCCTCCTTTTTTCGAAGAAGGAGCATGAGGGTCGCAAAAGACGGCCGGGACTCGGATCGACCTCGTGCGTGCGAGGCTCGGGGTCCCGACCGCAAAAATGGGTGCGAAGCCCGCAATAAGTCTCGAGGGAGCGAAAGCTGGCCCTCGAACAGGGTTCGACAGCTGCCCTCGAGCAACAGAGTTAGGGACGACCCAGGGTGCGCCCGTACATGGCCAAGGGCTCGAGCCACGCTCTCGAGGCACCCCAGGACGTATTCGAGGCCGAAGGAGAAGGTTGTGGTAGGAATCCCTCCGGGGGAGGCATCGAGCCCTCGAATCCTGTCGAAGGGAATCGAGATCCACACGACCACTTCTTGGCATTTTTGAGGGCGCCTCCGGGCCACTAGCCGACCCCTAACGAACGGGGCACAGGTTCTCACTCGAATTCCCCCGCTAGCAGCTCACCGGAGATCGTCGTAACTCGGGCCCAAACGAGGGTAGTGCGACATTCTCCACCCCTCCTCCTTTTTTCGAAAAAGGAGCGTGAGGGTCGCAAAAGACGGCCGGGACTCGGATCGACCTCGTGCGTGCGAGGCTCGGGGTCCCGACCGCAAAAATGGGTGCGAAGCCCGCAATAAGTCTCGAGGGAGCGAAAGCTGGCCCTCGAACAGGGTTCGACAGCTGCCCTCGAGCAACAGAGTTAGGGACGACCCAGGGTGCGCCCGTACATGGCCAAGGGCTCGAGCCACGCTCTCGAGGCACCCCAGGACGTATTCGAGGCCGAAGGAGAAGGTTGTGGTAGGAATCCCTCCGGGGGAGGCATCGAGCCCTCGAATCCTGTCGAAGGGAATCGAGATCCACACGACCACTTCTTGGCATTTTGAGGGCGCCTCCGGGCCACTAGCCGACCCCTAACGAACGGGGCACGGGTTCTCACTCGAATTCCCCCGCTAGCAGCTCGCCAGAGATCGTCGTAACTCGGGCCCAAACGAGGGTAGTACGACATTCTACACCCCTCCTCCTTTTTTCGAAAAAGGAGCGCGAGGGTCGCACAGCAAAAGACGGCCGGGACCCTAATCGACCTCGCGTGCACGAAGCTCGGGGGCTTGACCGCAACAAAATGTCCCCCAATCGAACGCAAACAAGACCTCGGAGGAGTCTCCATACTCCACCGAGGCCTCGGGGGCTACACCCGGCGGGTGCGCTCGCGCGCCCCCACCGGAAAAATCACGACGCTACGACTCCAGTTCAGACTAACCTCTGGGAGAGTGATCACACACTCACCCAAAGGCTCGGGGGCTACTGTCGGTACCAACAGTACGGGGGTACCACAGCTATCGCCAAAACACTGACAAAAACCGAAACCAGTAGAAAAGATAGCTCGCTCGACGGGGCGCCTCGACCGCGTCCCGGCTCCGACTCGTACGAGGCCCGCTCGACGGGGCGCCTCGACCGCGCCCCGGCTCCGACTCGTACGAGGCCCGCTCGACGGGGCGCCTCGACCGCGTCCCGGCTCCGACTCGTACGAGGCCCGCTCGACGGGGCGCCTCGACCGCGCCCCGGCTCCGACTCGTACGAGGCCCGCTCGACGGGGCGCCTCGACCGCGCCCCGGCTCCGACTCGTACGAGGCCCGCTCGACGGGGCGCCTCGACCGCGCCCCGGCTCCTCGACGCCCTTTCTTTACCTACCCAGGACAAAAGCCATAGCATTCAATGCGGTTACCTACTACCACCGACCGACATGGCTACGGCATGGCTACAACGCGGGAACAATACCCACGTCAAGTCTCACTGTTTTACCGCCCATCCCGTGATGGGAGGTGAAAGCCGTCACTGTATCCACCGTACCGCGCACTATTCACCATCAGTCGCCCTCGAGGGAGGATAAGACAAGGTCCGTCCCCCGCGATACCGGGGATTCAGCCTTATCCATCCGACCTCGACCCAGCCTCGACCCGGCCCCAACGCTCGACTTAGCTCGAAGGACGGTATGGCCTGGCACTCTGGGTCATTTCACCCTCTTGTCCCGTACCGCGTCAGGATATCCAGGGATGGCCGGCCATCCCTAAGCCACGTCGCTACAGTCAACTCAACAGGAATCGACGCCTCAAGCCTCCCCTCGACTTGGCCACCTCTCGCCCTATAAAAAGGCAGGCCAGGGCGAACCAGGAGAGGAGGGAGGACGAACACGAAACATCACGGACAGACGAAACAACTAGCCACCCGACCGAGCAACAAAAGCAAGAGATCAACATCTCAAGCAATCACCTTTCTCCTTTTTCTCTTTGAGACTTGGGCTCGACACCCTCTCTCGCCTGCTTGTAACCCCTACACGAGCACCTCGGTGCAAGGAAATACAAACCTCTCTTCCCCGCTGGACGTAGGGCCTTCTTTTGCCCGAACCAGGATAAACCCCCGTGTGTTCTCCTTGCATCACCATCCAGGAAAGAGTCACGCAGCATTTACTCGTTGGTTTAGGACCCCCCTTGGTCCGAACACCGACGCAAAGTGTCCATGCCTATACACTCACAAGTATAATTAGAAATAGAAAACAACCTAAATCGTTGGATGACGATTTAATGTCTTAGATTAAACCAAAGCAGCCATGGTTCCACCAGACTCGACCGCTCGAGCACACCTCCACCAAGCTCCATCGGAGTAGGTCTCGCCGCCACGCCACTAGATGCGCTCGTCAGGCACTCAAGGATCAGAAGTAGAAAACAACTTCAAGTTTAACCTTTGGTTTAACCTTTGACCGACTCTCTGAATCGATTGTAAGCTCGTGGGTTAGATCCACTGGATCTACTCGTGCGAACCCGGTGAATTACAACTACAGAACAAGCATTCAGGCTTGATGACATGAAGCAGCTGGGACACTTGAAGCACTAGGACTCGGATACAGAAAGCACTCGCATTCAGACTTCAACTACAACTCAAAGTTATGTCTGATTCTCCGAATTGCATGGAGACTTAGGTGTAGATCAATTGGTTGCGCTCACACACACTCGGGGGATCACGACACGACTATGATGCATCCTCTAACCAATTATATTCAAATCTATCAAAGAACTTAGGGGACTACATTCGGTGGGTGTGCTCGACACGCCTAGGGCCAGTATGGTTGGCCCACAAACGAGGTCATAGTCGGCCCGATACATCTAGAGTAAAAAGTGTACTTTGGCACAGTGCTAGTTGGCCACTAACCGAGTCATCTCAGAGGTAATGGATACTACTCGGAAGTCAGATTGGAATTTATGGTAAGCAAAGGAAGCCTAGTTTTCACATATTGCATACCCAGGCACTATTCGGACTAACATGTTATTCTCGCATAAAGCAAATTACAAAATTAAAATAATGGCAACGAGGAGTTTGATATTTTATTTATGGTAGATAAGAAATATAGGTCATCAGTTTGGGTGGCGTTTAGAGAGTTTTCTGCACTTTTTGTCAGCAAGATGGCATTCATCGATTTTTCTAACCTTTTGCCACTAGGAGGGCATTTCCAGTTCAAGACCCTTTCTGTTCCCACACCGCCTCGCGCTGACGTTGCGCTGCTCCTGCACAGTAGCGGAGGGAGGGGGGCAGGGGGGCTGGCACCCCCTGACGTGCTACTAATCCCTTAGCATATATGTAGTAGTAAAGTTAGTATACATGTATGTAATACTAGCTATTTAGCCTCTTTCATTCATTCAGCACAACGTGAAGTGTGTTAGAGGCTCAATATGAAGCAGCCCGTTTAAGCCTATCTGGCTCCTATCTTCATTACGGTTGCAAATACAAAGCATCCATGCCTTCCTTTTCCTTGCGTAGACGGCCGCTGGCCGTATATTGTTTTAGTCTGTTTGTCTTTTCTTGCCAGTTTACCGGATGCCGCTACTGCCGGACTAGGAGGCTGGATGTGAGACGCCACGCCGCGCTGCCGCCGACGTCCCAAATTGACACCGTCTGTTCTCATCCAAATTGTCTGTAGGCCACTAGCAGTAGCAGGTAATCCCTAAGACTGTCTCCAACAGTCCTTACCCAAATACGACATGTATTTACTCGTTTGGGTCTCGGTTGAAAAAAGGGTCACGCACCCAAACTTTCCAGTTTCCAACAGTGGATCCAAAAAAGGAGAGCCCCGAGCAGCCAAGCAAATCCCCCGCTTCCCTCCCCGCCGAGCAGCCGAGCGGCGAGCCTCCACCGACGCTGTCCACGCCACCTCCTCCATGGCCAAGCCCCCTCCTCCATGGGCGACCTTGTCCCCATCCCCGTGACCTCGTCCCATCCGCGGTGACCTAATCCCCATCCCTGCGACCTCGTCCTCGCCGCGGTCGAGCGCGCGGGAGCCCCGGTGACCCTGCCCCGTGGCTGTGAGATCCGGCAAGCACGACTCGGATCCCGGCCGGTGAGCTCCTTCCCCTGTGCGGCCTCCCTCCCTCTCTCCCGTGACTTAATTGAGGATACATTAGCTGTAACAGAACCGTCCAAATTATAAGAGCACAAGTACAAAAACAATCACCGAAATGATCAAATTCTCGCACTTGAGCCCATATAACTCCGGTAGTCCAATGAAATCACGAGAGATTTCAAACCAACCAACATACAAGCCAAGATCGTAGTGATTCAACATAACAAGTCACATGTTACAACCATTTCACAAGTAATTCAATATACATCGGAGTTTAGCATAGTTATTACAACTTAAGTTTAAAAGTAGCGGAAGCAAAGTAATTTAAAACTAACAACACTCTTATTTCAAATACATGCCAGTACCCCGGTCGACTTCCAACAAAAGCATTAGAGATAAGGTAAATAAGAAGGATCATGCCCATGATCACACTCCGCCACTACGGCAGGAGCCAACCAACTCTTGCAGTCGCCATGATACATCACAACCTGCAACAAGTGGGGATAAAACCCTGAGTACAAGAAGGTACTCAGCTAGACTTGCCCGTCAGAAACCAGAAATAAGGTGACACCAAGGATCATGCAAGGCTGATATAAAGTGGGCTAGCTTGACAACATTTTGCATAAAAAGCTTAATATAGATGATCAATCATTAATGCTTAAGCATCAAGCTAATTATCATTAACCTATCATCTATATTAGGACCTGTACTAGAGCACTCACTTTATTAGGAGCAAACAATATTAACCATAGCAGGTATAAATTGAGGCAACCTTTCCATCATGATCCAATTAACCATCCGTTCAATTTAATGGAATCTACGTTGCCGCTGCTCAAGTCAAGTGCTCACTAACCGGGAGCGACGGCGATTCGAATCGAATTCCTATCCAGCTGGAGGGGTATTTCTAACACTCACCGAGTCACGCCTGGCGAGGGCTGCTCAGGTCACCTTTGATACAGTTCAGGAGCCACGGGTCCGAATGATGTCGCGACCCCAAGGGCGACACTCTGCCAGGTGATAGGGACTCTAACCCCCCCTTGGTCTCACGCCAATGTCCCCAAGCACATCCTTTCTCTCCTCCAAGAAGCAACCTACCATTCGATTCCCCGCCTGAACTGTATTACTCGGATTCGCGGTCGGAACGACTTATCCGGCCAACTAAGTGTTAGAATGCGTTCAACATGACTCAAGGACGTACAGCGAATCGGTCCTTAAACGACTCAGACGGGGATAGATCCACACCCAAGACCTCCATGCCTTGTCGCTTCACTATCATCATCCCGCCCGGTCTCATTTCATTTTATTAACACATGGTTCCTTTCCACGATAGCAAATATAGCCAACCGTGCCATATATGAATATCCCTACATCTCGCAGGTGACAGGAAATCACCTGACTTCTACCGCTTAAAGCAGGGCTAAGCATCTACTCGATCCTAGTCTATGTAGGATTCAAGGATTCATGTATCTGGACAAGTAATGATATAATACAGCAAGGGTTTCCAACCAACTCCTACCACTTAATGCAACAATACTTATAACATATATATATATATAATTAATTGCTTTGAAGATAGGAGGCTTATAATGCTCCGGGGCTTGCCTGGGATCCGACTCAAGTTAGAGTATGTCAGATGAAACCCGCTTGGCGAGCATCCTCCCAATCTCTCACTTGTCCGGTCCTTCTATCTTCGGGATGGATCTACCAACTCCATCTTCGGGTTCAGCCCCACATCTTGCCATCCACGTAGTGCATCTAACGTACCTAAATGAGATATGACGATGCATGTGTATGAACATGATGAATGGCAATAAGAATGCATCACATAAGACAAGCACAATATTTAAACAAGATACAAGCCCTCAAAGCCACTCACTGACTAAAGCACACCAACCATTCCATGCATAATAAGTAAAGCATAATCTTCACAAGTTTCAGGTGTACTAACTTCATCACCAAGGACATGAATCACACTTAGCAATATGCAATCAAGTAACCAAGCAATCATGTATTTTCAACAATTCTGGACATTTATGCAGTAGCTGAGTAAATCAATCATATCTGAAGTTCTACATATCCAAATGACTTGCAAGAAGACATCCTAGAAAGCTTATGAAATTGTCCACATTTCATTTACAAACATCTAAACCTGATTCTAACATTTACCAGGTCGAAATACAGAAGGTACAGAATCTGTCCTGGAAGGACAGAGAGCAACATAAATCTGAACTCAACTTAGAACAGCTGTAGTTTCTAAACCATATGGCCAAATACCACCAAAATTTAACAGAAGCTAGATACATAAATTATCTACAACTTTTGTATAAACAAGTTTCACAACAAAGCACATTATCATGAAGAATTTTGCTAAGTTACCAGATCTATCTAGAAACTTCATTTGCAAGAAATAATTATTAACTTATGTTGCAAACATATAATTAGACAAAACCAACTTTACCAACATGTCACACAAGAATAATGAATACCAGAAAACATAGTGTCCATTCCTAAATAATTTCTTTTAATGCATTTTCTTAATTTATTTAGATAATTAGGTGGAATTATGAACACCTACCAAAAGTGCACAATAAATTCTACCAAAATTGCAGTGGCCTACATATGCTCCCAAAAGTCTACTTTCCAAATTTGAAACCATTTGGACATGTATAACAACCTCTATGAAAAAGACAAATGGCTATAGCAATAAATCATATGAGAGCAAGTTAATTCCAAAACTCCATATTTTCTGTGAACACAAGGCCATATTATGAATCAATATGATAGAGAAACATCATACTAAGGTAATGGAATAACATTTTCTATTTTATCATTTATATATTATTTATAAGCTATTTAGTAAGCCATAAACAAGTTAACTCAATAACTTGAGCCTACAGTAAGCAATGACCATGAAATTTATATCATAGTACATCCATAGCATGACAATCCTACCATAAAAATTTCACATCAATTGGAGCACCACAACTCAAGATATAAAAATAACAAGGAAAACAAATATTTATTTTTCATTTAACAAGATCTAGGTAAAACATCCTGAAACCCGGAAACAACCTATAAGTTTTATATTTTTCTTAGACAGTGCATATTACTAGAAGACCAACAAAATTGAAATCACTAATTTTGGACTTCTAAAACTCCAGATATTGATGAAAGCAAGTTAATCCCTTTCTAAAACCACTTTTCACTAATGAATTTCTACAGCACAAACACATGCATGCATGGCACAACCGATTACCCTAACATGCAGAGCACTTCACCAGGATTTCAACAAAACAAATTGCACAATTTTTGGAGCTACCAAATATGAGATATAGATTTTACAAGATAAAAGAAAATCTGTAGATTTGATGTGGTATTGCTCTTTTAGGTGGGGCCCACTCGTCATAGGGACAACCATGTTCTTCTTCACAGAGACAACCGGACGTCTTCTTCTTCTCGAACGGTCGGAGCAGAGGACCGGTCGGGGCCGGCCGGTCGCTGGTGACCTGGTGGCCAGGGACGCCTAGGGCAGGGTTGTGCGGGTCGGAGGAGCCACACCGCACACGCAGGCGCAGTGTCTCGCTGCCGGTCGCCCGTGGCTGCTCAGCTACGCGAAGCAGGCGGCAGGACGGCGGCGTTGACGACAGCGACAGCGCACAGACGAACCCAGCGGTTAGGGCTTCGGTGCGCGCGTTCAGGGCATGGAGAGGATGCCATGGAGCTCCTGGTTAGGGTAGAGGCTGTTCAAGGGAGGGAGCAACAGCGGCGCAGCAGCTCTGCTCGCCGGCAGCCATGGTGGGCGCGCTCTAGAGCGGCGGCCGAGAGCGGAAGAGCGAAGGAGTGCGGCAGAGAGGTGAGGAAAGGGCGAGGAGGAGATGGGGAGCTCGGCCTCGACCTCTGCCAGTGACCTAGGGCGCAGCACACGCGGCAGGGAGGAGCAACAATGGTGGGGCGCGCACTCCTGCATGCTTGCCACGCCCAGGACACACGGCACCCTTTTAGGCATTCCACCGAGCACGTGGCGGGCGACAATGTGGCCGGTGTGGGAGCTGATTTTGGGCCACTTCCGGGCCAACTTAGTCGATGGGCCTAAAACAAAGTTTGATCTACAGATAATACTCTCCAACTTTGATGAAGGTAGCTCGGCCTGTAGAGCAATAGATCAGCGGGTAATTAGTCCCCAATATGGCAATGTCAACGTTTTGAAAATGGTCACGGAAACAAGCCTTCGGAGGTCAAAACTCGGTCAAACTCAGTGCAACTTTTTGCATGCTCTTCTCCATAATATAACCTTCAACTTTTATTTTTGGACCAACTCAAGTTGCTTAACAAATTTTGGAGAACGCGGAATGCCAATGTCGAAGACACTGAAATCGGGACGTTAAAATGGCTAAGTGCTGAAATCAGCCCTAAAACTGACTTGTGAGCCCTGTTTGAGCATGTTTCACACATTTTCATGACTTGACTCTTAAATAAAGTTTGTTCCTTATAAAATTCTCTACGACTTTGTCAAAGGGTGCATAGTCATGCAAAGCTCCTAAGGCACACTTTTGAAATGGTCAAACGAAAGGGCTCCAGGGTCCATACATGGTCAACCACCAATTAGAAGCATATTTAGGCAAAATGATCAACATGAACATTGTTCCATTAAGTGTCCTAAGTGTAGTTAAGGTCTTGTATAGTTCATCTAGAGTCATTTGGACAAGTTTGCAAGGTTTGGTTGATGATCTATAGTTCCATTAACTTAATGGGACAGATTCCAATAGGAATGGAACTTATCATTTCATGTGACTTTTTGATTCCAAACTTTACGAAACTTTTCCAGGGATCAATATAGATAGTTATTGATGTGAGACATGTGAATATACTTTGATAACAAACCCAAGCATATATCTTTTAATTGAGCCTATATGTAAGCAAGG
Source organism: Saccharum hybrid cultivar R570 (assembly GCA_038087645.1). NCBI lineage: Eukaryota > Viridiplantae > Streptophyta > Magnoliopsida > Poales > Poaceae > Saccharum > Saccharum hybrid cultivar. Next base: position 18,721,401 of record JAQSUU010000012.1, read on the forward strand.
GTGCAACATCCAAGTTTCGATTAGGGTTTACTTCCATAGGTTTGACTTGGCATTGTCATCTCCACTTAATCTGTCATGTTTAAGCTCAAACCCACTACTTAGTGAATGATAAACACCTGGGGTGTTACATTAGCATTAGATTTCTTGTTCATGCAATGTTGCTCTATGTGACCAACTTGCTTGCAACTTTTGCAATAGCTACCATTGTTCTTCACAAAACGAGTCTTGTGAGGAGCAAAAGCGGCCTTGCCTTTCTTGGGGTTATAGCCCAATCTCTCTTTGTAGAGAGAAGCTCTTTGGATACCCAAGCACATAAGCAAGCAGTCCTCACCACCATAAGTCTTAGCTAATGTGTGATTGAGCTCTTTTACCTCCTTCTTGAGATTTTTATTCTCAACTATTAGTGAGAAGTCACAAGTGAAACCGTCACTACTAGATGAAGATGATGTAGATGCGCTGCATGAAGAGTTAGTGGGAGCAACAATAATAGGCTTATGAAAAGATTCATCAATTATATCACATGATATGCCTATGTTGCAAGTTTTAGTTTTCTCAACATTAGTTGACATGTTTTTACATTTTTCAACTAGAGAGGAGTGAGCTTCTTCAAGCTTAGAGTGAATCTTTTGAAGCTTCTTATGGTCTACCTTTAGACTCTCATAAGATATCCTAAGCTCATCAAGTTCTTGCATAAGGTTTTTCTTATCCTTAAGCAAGCTCTTGCACTCCTTTCTAGATTCTTTAAAATGTTGAGTGCAATCTTCTAGCATAGTGATTAGTTCATCTTTAGTTAGATCATCATAATCACTATCACTATCACTATCACTATCATGATCACTCTCATCTTCGGATAATACCTTAGCGGCCTTATCCATGAAGCATGATGGAGTGTTAAATATGGAGCTCTTCTCTTGAATAGCAATGCTAGCATGCCCCTTCTTTTTGTAGTCCTCATCATCAATTGAGGAATCATCACTATCTCATGTAGCAACATGAGAATCATTCTTCTTCTTATGAGAGCTCTCCTTCTTTTCTTGCTTCTTCTTTTGCTTCTTTCTCTCCTTCTTGATAGCATCTTCATCATCACTATCATAAGGACATTTGGCAATGAGATGGTCCTTGCTATGACATCTAAAGCATCTCATAGTTTGCTCATTCTTCTTGGATGAGTTCTTCCTCTTTCTTGCACGATAACCTTTCTTCTTTATGAATTTACCAAATTGCTTGACAAAGAGAGCCATCTTCTCATCAATGTCATCACTATCACAAGAGCTTGAGTCTTCATCACTTGATGATTCAATCTTGGACTTGCCCTTGGATGTGGTGGCTTTGAATGCCACACTCTTCTTCTTCTCATCATCATTCTTCTTACTTTCCTTTTTCTTCTTTTTGACCAACTTCTCTTTCTCATCATCTTCTCTATATGAATCATCGGTCATCACTTCTTGGAATACTTGCTGAGGAGTTGAATCTTTCAATGTTGTCCTCACAAGTACGGTGATCAACATGTCAAACCTCTTGGGTAAGCTTCTCAAGAACTTCATGGAGAATTGATTGTCCTTGACCTCCTCACCAAGTGCCTTGAGTTCATTTACAATGACTTCCAATCTATAAAACATCTCCGGCACACTCTCATCTTCTTGCATCTTGAAGCTAGAGAACTTTTCTTGTAAAATGTATGCTTTGGCGGTCTTGGTGCCTTCGGTGCCCTCATAAGTATCTTCTAGCTTTGCCCAAGCATCATGAGCAATTTTAATGTTTTTCACTTGCTCAAATGTCTTGTCATCTAGTGCCTCATGAAGAGCACTAATGATAATGTCATTGTATTAGAGCTTCTTTTCTTCCACCGGAGTTGGTGCTTCCGGATTTGCAACCTCAAATTTGGTTTTGGTGACCTTCCACACTTCTCTATTGATCGACTTGAGGTGTGCGGTCATCTTAACGTTTCAATATGCATAATTCATTCTATCAAAGTGTGGTGCCTTCTTGGTGTTATTGATGTGCAAGCTTAATTGAGTCATTTCTTCTTCACCGTAGGTTGTTAAGCCTCAATTAAATGGTGCCTCGGCTCTGATACCACTTGAAAGGTCCAAATAGGCTAGAGGGGGGTGAATAGCCTATTTAAAACTTCTACAAGATTTACTTAACCACAAGTGTTAGTACAAAAGGTGGCGAAGCAAAATGCACTAGCTCTAATTAATTAAGCAAACCACCTACACAAGTCTAGTACAAGGCTATCCAGTAAACACAACAACAACTACAAGCTAGAAACAAAGAATAATGCGAGAGAAGAGCTTTGAGTGATTATACTGCCGTGTAGAGATGAGAAGAGTCAATCAATTAATCACACAAGAGAAATCCTCGGGAAGAGAACGACACAAGAATTTATTCCGAGGTTCACTTGTTTCCCGGCAAGCTACTCCCCGTTGTGGCGATACACCCACTTGTCGGTTCGCGAGCTAATTGACTATCAAGAGTCAAGCCCTCGGCGGGCGCCGTACAACCGCACACAAGATGGGGATCCTCCAAGCCACTAGCTCCACTAGAGTATCCAATTTGCGAACTCCTACGGGGAAGGATCAAGAACCCCTTACAACACTTAATGAGGGCTCCAATAATCTCCAATTGCTAGCTCAATCACCTCCGCTGCTCCAAGCCGTCTACCACGTCGGGAAACACAGAAGAATGACAAGAAATCTGCAGCAACTCGAAGATCAAGTGCCTCTAGAATGCAACTCTCAAGAAATGCACTTGAATCTCATTCAATCTCACTCAAGATGTGCAACCAAGCAAAGATATGAGTGGAGCGGTTGTTCTCTAGCTCAAAGGATGTCTCAATATCTCAAAATATGCAAGAGTTACCCCCAAACCCTGGCCAACTTCTATTTATAGCGAAGGGGTACGCAACTAGCCGTTACCGGACGTCGTAGTGAAAAACGTGATGACCGGACACACCGGTTAGGGTGACCGGACGCGTCCGGCCACTATAGGACAAATAGTAACAGCACGAGTCAGAGAGAGAGTCATTGCCGTGACCGGACGTGCTTCACCGTATGACCGGACACGCTGCACCCGGTGTCCGGTCGGAGTCTAGAGAGCTCCCACCGTGACCGGACGCGTCCGATCGCAAGTGACTGGACACATCGTGCGTCCGATTAGCTCTTCGCCACGCTCTGCCCCTCTGGGTGCCCGACCGAACGCTCCCGTTCCGTGAGGGACCGGACGCGCTGGTCGCACGCCTTTCCTCTGTGCCCAGGTGAACAGACCGAACGTGCTGGTCAGGCTAGACCAGCGTCCGGTCACAAACCCAAGGCGCGCTGCGCCTCAGCCCTCGACTTGAGCTGACCAGACGCACAGGTCCACCCTGGACCGCGTCCGGTCCAGCGTCCGGTCACTGTTTTTCAGTGAGAAACACACCGGACTTACGCCTCCGTTTCTCCGCCTCCGACGCAGTAGAAAATAGGCATTTCACTTCCCCAAAAAGCGCCGAATCCCGTCTCGCAAGCTCGGCAGGAGGGAGAGAGGAACACAAACCCCTCTCTACCGCTCAAACTCCACCGCCTTTGCAAATGTGCTAACATACCAAGTGTACACCACCATGTGCATGTGTGTTAGTATTTCACAAACAATTTTCAAGGCGTTATGTTAGCTCTCTACTAGATCCTAATGCATATACTCAAGACATTGATCTAGTGGCACTTGATTCCCGAGCTAACCGTGATTGCCCCTCTTGATAGTCGGCTATGTATCATAAACCCGGTCAATTACTTCTTTACTCATCTTAGACCGGCAAAAGGAAAACCATATGGTTATACCTTTGTCTTGCGCTCCTAGATCCTTCTCTTCCACTTGATCATCATGTCCATCATTTTATGTGCATTCCTTCATGATCTTTCCCATCATTTCATGCACCAAAACATGTGGTCTTGTGGCCATCTCTCCATGCCATTTGCTCCTTCATCATGTGTGTTGCTTATGTCTAATTCAAACCACTTGACACAATGACATTAGCAACTTGGTGTCATTAATTACCAAAATCAAACTTGGGCTTTCAATCTCCCCCTTTTTGGTAATTGATGACAACCATCACAAAGATATAAAATGAAATCATATTTTTAATTTCGATAGTATTACCTCCCCTACATATGTGCTTCCATGAGTTTGGTTCAATTGTGCACATATGTATGGATTTGAATTTTGGGAGAGTTACTACTATCAAATTGATGCTAAGGTATATAGAATGGTCCTTTGAAGCGTGATACCAATCGGAGTTGCCTTTATATACCATCCTTAGCATCGATGTAGCTAAACACCACTTATAATACATCACTTGTAAAGATCACAAACACTAAAGTACCCCGTGAGATCAACATTATAAGCAAAGAGTGTCTAGAAACCACTTGTAAAGCTACTCTCAACAAATCATCATTCAAGTTCTATTTGTAGCATACACCATACAATCATGTTTCACTTTGGCCACTTTTTTGATGATTTGTGTAAGTCATTTGTTTCACTTTGGCCATTTTTTTTGGAATTGGTGGCCACCTTTTTTCTTGAGGAACTAGGCACCTATTTTTTAATAGATAGAAGATAATATGTTAGCACGGTTTCCATTAGTATATATATGTAACACCCGAGGTGTTTGCCACCAGTTAAGCAGTGGGTTGGAGCTCAAACATGGTAGTTTAAGTGGTGATAAAGATGTCAAGGTCAAACCTATGGAAGCGAGCCCCAACCTAAACTTGGATGTTGCACCCTTGCTTTACATATAGTCCATTTTTAAGATATATGCTTGGGTGGTGTTATTGCAATATCTTCATATGTCTCACCTTAGTACCTATTTATATTGGTCACTGGAAAAGTTTCATGACGTTTGGAATCAAAAAGTCACATGAAATGATAAGTTATATGCTTGTTGGAATGACTTTACTAAGTGCTAGAATTGCATTATTAAGTGGATGGAAATATAGATCATCACCAAAATCTTGCAACCTTGCCCAAATGACTCTAGATGGACTCTACAACAAAAGTCAAGAAAGGTTCGTGTTGAGCAAATGCCCAGAAAATGCTCCAATTAATCAAAAAAGGATAATTTAAGCTTTATCGTGATCCTACTTTGGTCAAAGTAGAAATGTAGGTTCTATACCAGTTTCGAGGTTGGACCTTAAATGAAAGTTGTAGTTCATGTTATGTAGAAGAAACTTTGTTTTTGGACCAAGAGCAAGATCAACTTGTAAGCTTGTTAAACAGATGCTCAAAGTTTGGATCAGCTGTTGTTTTTCAAGGCCCAGGAAATATTCTAAGTCCTGGATTGACAGCAGTGAGTTGCTATGTTTATGACCTTTTATCTTCCAAATTCATGTGGAAGCTCAATTGGAGTCCTTAATACGAGTTGGAGTACACCTTGTGAAGGAAAGAATAGATCAAGTCTCACCAGATTTGGAGCTTGGTTGGACCTTCAAAATCAATTCACAAAACTGCTAGTTTTGTCATGTTCATGGAGTTAGACCGGCAACGACAAGACGGTTGGCACGTCGCGTTCTCGTGTTTTTGCTAAACAACTTGAGTTGAGCCAAAAATAAAAGTTTGAGTTTACATCTTGGAGAAGAGCATGCAAAAAGTTGGATTAAGTTTGATCAAGTTTTGACCCTTGCCTCTAATTGTTGTTAACTCACTGACACTGTCACTTTGGAGCATGATTACTCACTAACATACAGCTCTAATGGCCATGCAACCTTAATAGAAGTTGTAGCGTATCGAGTGGGCTCCAACTTTGCTTCTTGGCCCATATCCAAATTTGGACTCGAGCAGGCCCAAAATGGTGCCCCAATATGACCTCAACGTCACCCACCACGTGTTCGGTAATAGGCTTCAATGGTCGACAGGTGTCCATGGACGTGGCCTCCATGCGCGAGCCGCGCCTCCACCATCGCCTGTTGCCGCTGCCGCGTGCCCCTACGCCCGCTGGAAGTGGAGAAGCACCAAAGCACTCGCCGAACTCTTTCTCCCCTCTCTGCTCGCACTCTCGTGCACGCAAGGCCACAGCACCATGGCCGGCCGAGTAGAGCTCCGGCCGCCACCGCGATTCCTTGTCTCCGCCTTCCCTTCGCCCGAATGAACCACCTCACCATCTTCCTCACCTCGTGCTGCACCTCCCGCGCCCATTCTTTGGCTGCCTCGGTCACCGGAGCGCCGCCGCCGACGGCACAGCCACCGATGGGCCGCCTACGCCGTGGCCGAGCAGCTGCCGACCGCCTCACGCCGCTCCTCAGCCACCCATGGGTGCAAAATGGCACAGCAGTGCTCGTGCCGCCCTTCAACGCCGCTCCTCCGCCACCGGAGAGCCGCCCCGCCGGACGGCCGAGCCGCTCTCTCCATTCCTCTGCTTGCTGTTCGGAGGTAGAAGATTGTTCTGTCCCTATGACGAGTGGGCCCCACCTAAAAGAGCAATACCACATCAAATCTACAGATTTTCTTTTATCTTGTAAAATCTATATCTCATATTTGGTAGCTCCAAAAATTGTGCAATTTATTTTGTTGGAATCCTTGTGAAGTGCTCTACAGGTTAGGATAATCGGTTGTGCCATGCATGCATGTGTTTGTGCTGTAGAAATTTATTAGTGAAAAGTGGTTTTGGAAATGGATTAACTTGCTTTCATCAATATTTGGAGTTTTAGAAGTCCAAAATTAGTGATTCTAATTTTGTTGGTCTTCTAGTAATATGCACTGTCTAAGAAAAATATAAAACTTATAGGTTGTTTCCGGGTTTCAGGATGTTTTACCTAGATCTTGTTAAATGGAAAATAAATGCTTGTTTTCCTTGTTATTTTTATATCTTGAGTTGTGATGCTCCAATTGATGTGAAATTTTATGGTAGGATTGTCATGCTATGGATGTACTGTGGTATAAATTTCATGGTCATTGCTTACTTTATGCTCAAGTTATTGATTTAACTTGTTTATAGCTTGATAAATAGCTTATAAATAATACGTAAATGATAAAATAGAAAATGTTGTTCCATTACCTTAGTATGATGTTTTTCTATCATATTGATTCATAATATGTCCTTGTGTTCACAGAAAATATTGAGTTTTAGGTTTAATTTGCTCTTACATGAATTATTGCAATAGCTATTTGTCTTTTTCATAGAGGTTGATATACTTGTCTAAATGGCTTGAAATTTGGACAGTAGACTTTTGAGAGCATTTGTAGGCCACTGTAATTTTTGTAGAATTTATTGTATACTTTTGGTAGGTGTTCATAATTCCACCTAATTATCTAAATAAATTAAGAAAATTTATTAAAAGAAATTATTTAGGAATGGACACTATGTTTTCTGGTGTTCATTAGTCATGTATGACATGTTGGTAAAGTTGGTTTTGTCTAATTATATGTTTGCAACAAATGTTAATAATTATTTCTTGTAAATGAGATTTCTGGACAGATCTGGAAACTTAGCAAAGTTCTTCATGATAATGTGCTTTGTTGTGAAACTTATTTATACAAAAGTCGTAGATAATTTATGTATCTAGCTGCTGTTAAAATTTGGTGACATTTGGCCATGTGGTTTAGGAGTTATAGCTGTTTAAAGTTAGAGTACAGAATTGCTTGCTCTCTGTCTTGTTAGATCAGTTGCTGTGTTTATGTAAATTCGACATGTTAAACTTTGGAATCATGCTGTGATGATTATAAATGAAATATAGATAATTTCATAAGCTTTCCATAATGTCTTCTTGCAAGTCAGTTGGAGTTGTAGGTCTCCAGTTAGGATTAAATTACTCAGTTGTTGGTCTGATGTCCAGAAGGTAGCAATTTCTAGTTCTAGTACTCTTGAATAACTTTGTCATGCTTGGGTATTGAAGTGTGACTCATATCTTTGATGATACTTGGGTGGTACCCTGTGATCTTGTGAGACTTGTTTCTTGATTGATGTGCTTGCCCTCTTCTATGTTATGTCTTAATGAGGATTAAGTTAATTAGCTCTAGGGTTTATGTGATCTTTAGTATGCTTGCATGATTACTTTGTTTATTGCACTTCTATGCATTCATACATAAGCATTATTGCACCTCATTTAGGTACGCTAGCTGAAGCACGTGAAGGACCTGGTGTGAAGCCAAACCCGAAGATGGAGTTGGTGGATCTATCCCGACGATAGAAGGACCGGACAAGTGATAGATTGGGAGATGCTCGCCAAGTGAATTCATCTGACATACTCTAACTTGAGTTGAATCCCAGGCAAGCCCCGGAGCATTCTAAGCCTCCTACTTTACAAAAGCAATTGAGTATATATATGTTATATATGTATTGTTGTATTAAGTTATAGGAGTTGATTGAAAACACTTGCTGCATATATATATCCTTTCCTTGTCCCGTAAATATGCCTGGAATCCTATTTTGGTTCAGGATCGAAAATATTGCTTAGCCCTGCTTAGACCGGTAGCGATCGGTGATTTCCTGTCACCGGCAACTATAGGTGGTTACTGGAATACTTTAGCTATGGAATGGATGATATCCTAGAAATAGCCAAGTGTTGATGGATAATTTGGAGACCGGGCGGAATAAGTATGGGGCAACCAGACAGGGTTCTGGGGTGCTTGTAGTTTCCACCTGTGTCGATTAAGGACCGACCGTTGTTGGGCCTCGAGTCATATTGAACGCATGCCTCACATTTAGCTGGCCAAATAAGGTACCTTTCGATCGCAAAGCTGGGAGATTATTCGGGCCGAGTGGATTGCCCGCAACGCACTGTACCGGAGCAGTAGTGGCAAGATACGGGGGCGCGATGATAAGGCCAAAGAGCAGTCGGGCGGCCCCCGGGTACATGTGGTTCCTGGCAAACTCACGACTTTACCTGAATAGTTGACTCGGTGACCAATACCTCACTTTAGCGGGTGAGTGAGGTTTGTGTGAGGAATAAATTACCAGCTGGTTGATTCGAATCGCCATCGTTCACTGGATAGTGAACACTTGACTCGAGTTACGGCATCGTAGTAATGATGATGGAACACGGATGGTTATGTGGATAATATTGGAAATGCTAAATCTGAGATGGTAACCTTTGATGTTAATGGTTAATCAAGTGATTGCTTTAGCATAGGTGCTTACCTAGATTGAATAGGTTATAATAAATATGATGCAAAAGGACTTAAATTAGTTTATTCATGATAACTTATGCTTTTCGCAAATGAGTCAAGCTAGCCCACTAAAAGAAAGCCTTGCATACTCCGTGGTGTCACTTTATTTTTGGTTTATGACGGGTAAGTCTAGCTGAGTACCCTCTCGTACTCAGAGTTTTATCCCCACTTGTTGCAGATTGTGATGTTTCATGGCGACTGCAAGAGTTTGTTGGCTCCTGCCGTAGAGGCGGAGTGTGATCACGGACATGATCCTTCTGAGTTATCTTCTCTCTAATGCTTTTGTTGGAAGTCGACCGTGGTACTGGCATGTATTTGAAATAAGATTAATGTTAGTTTTAAATTACTTTGCTTCCGCTACTTCTGAACTTAAGTTGTAATAACTATGTTGAACTCCGATGTATATTCAATTACTTGTGAAATGGTTGTAACATATGACTTGTTATGTTGAATCGCTACGATCTTGGCTTGTATGTTGGTTGGTTTGAAATCCCTCGCGATTTCATTGGACTACCGGAGTTATATGGGCTCAAGTGCGAGAATTTGATCACTTCGACGATTGTTTTTGTACTTGTGCTCTTATAATTTGGACGATTCCGTTACAATATACCCATATGTTGCACCGGGATCATTAATTTTTACATATGTCCATGGCGACACATATAGCTCACCATGATGAGGCATTCGGATGGATGGCAGAGACAACTATTTAAATATTGCATCTTTCTCTCTCTATATATGTATTGATTAACTGATTTCACATGAACAAATTAAGGCCCGTTTAGTAGAGCTCCAGCTCTAACCAAAACTATTGCGACTTTATCTCATGAATCAGCTTTTTTTAGCTTTAGTTTGTACTGTTAGAAAATGTTTGGTAAAATAGTTTACCCTAGTTGTTGAAACGTATAAAATGTCCATACTACCATTTTTCATTTTTTTCTCTTTATTGTTTTCTCTTTGCACCTTATCACCGGTTCATGCGCAGCACGACGGAGCCACACTCACGCGTCGCGCCTTGCCTTTATCTCTCGAGTCTCCACCTTCCTACCTTGAGCTTCTCCAAGAGTACCCAATATTTTTATCTAAAAACATGAAGTTTTACAACTCTTAAAAAAGTATTGGGAGAAATAAAGAAAAGTCATCTTTAAGAGTTTCTAATATTTTTATCCTAAAAAGTTTTTTTCTAAGCCACTTTTTTTTCCTCGACCTAATCTCATATTTATGATGTTTTACATCAAGGACCCTGAATTTGTTTCTATACCCGTTTAAGCCCTCCCACAAGATTTTTCTCTCTTGCGTTTTTCTCACGTGAAACCTTAATCTTCCTCTTTTTCCTTTTCCACCTTCTTCTCCTTCTCAAACTCACACGTGAGTTTCGGTTCGGACGCGGAGGCGCGCGCACGAAAATCTCTGTGAACGAAACTCGTCCATATATTTTAAGTGGTATATAGTACTAGACTAGAGTTCTGTTCGCTTGGCTGAAAAGTCATAGCTGAAAGTATTATTCGCTAATTTGTTATAAGAGAAAAACACTGTTCGTTTGTTGAAAAAATACATCTTATAAGACAAGCGAACATGGCCTAGATACGTGACTACAACCATGATACGGCTTACTAGTTCCACTCAAATACATAGCTCCCTATACTAAATTTCTGGCTCCGCCCCTGCCTGCACCGAGCCAGGAAAAGCGCTTTGGCCACAGGCCAGAGATCGGATAGGAGGAGCTGCCTCGGCGCCGGCGCGCCCCGCGCCCCCGCCCCTCAGCAACCGGAGCACCCACCAGCGCCCAGCAATTCTCCACTCCACAAAACACGCGTGCCACCACGGCACCACCGTCGCCGCCTCCGGGCAGGAGACGCAAAAGGTTTCAACGATCACACTGGCTGGCAAGGGAGGCCCACGCTGCAGCGAGAGCGGGCTATCGAGGAGGTGCGGTTTTGCACTTTTGCGTGGTTCGTGACGCGCCGAGGGGGCCGCGGCCGCCTGGTCCGGGGACACACTGTCATGTAGCCCGGTGCCTTGTCCCCCGCTTTGGCGACGCTCTTTTGGTGCCTTTCTAGGCACCGGTCCTCGCGCGCCCCCCCAGCCTTATGACCCACGCGCCCACACACCACACGCACCTAAACAAGTTCATCCATCCCCGTGGCTACTCCGGCTCGCCCATTCTGCTGCTCTCTCCGCCTATTGCGTTCAGCGTTCATCACACAGAGACTGCAGATAGAATACAGATCGAGTACACTAATCACTGACCACAGTTCCAGGCCCTCAGCACAGCAGCCAGCCCATCTTTCTCGTCCTTGAGAACTGGACGCGCAATTCTTGAGAAGAAACCATGGGGGACGAGACGAGCATAGATAATCCAGTGGGGATGGACGTGCCCGCAGTCCCCATTGGCCAAACGGACTCCCACGCATGATGCATCCCCGAAATGCTGCCCGGGGAGCAAGAACCCGTGTTAGTTGTAGTGTGAGTACTTGGTGACTTCGTCGGCGCCGGCGTTCCACCGATCGAGCGGAATAAGATAAACTGGGCACTCGAGCTGGTTAGTTCTCCGAGTACGGCGCACCTTTGCTCCGGTACCTGAGTAGAAACCCTTCTCTCTAACTCTATGCTGGCCGTTTCGATCTTCGTAAGCTCATGACCACGGGTTTACTAAACCAAACAGAAAAAAAAAAAAAGGAGAGACGTGAGAGTCGATTTGGCGTTGTAGACTCAGCGCTCGGAAAAACACAGCAAACACCTGCTAGTGCCTCAGCTGTCAGAATATCTCTGCAAAGTTGGGGAAAAGCTACAGCAGCATGCATGCATCCAAACTCCAAAGCGCTGTACAATTTCGCTTGGGTTTGAGCTGTTGTTGTTGTGAGGTTCAGAATCTGCTCAATTCGATGCAATGTTCGCCGGTCCAAACTTTGGCGAGGTGAAAAAGCAAAGGCTGCTCAAAGAGCTTATTCAATTTCATCTACTGTCTTTTCAGTATGGGTTGGGACTTGGGAGGTACTGCACTATCATTGACAGCTCGACTGCAAATCTTTGCCAATTGGGCTTCGATTTCCGGATATTCAAACTGAAGTTTGCGCACGATGTGTAGTACGTACTACCTAGCACCCTCATTTCTGCAGTACCTCCATGGCCAATTCACCATGTCATTACTGATGGCCAGATGGGCATTGGGTTGGGCACGCACTGAAGAACATTTCTCACAGTTCTGCTACAGTTAGCTGAACGCTTGCTTAGCAGCAGTATTTGGGTATTTTGCGGAATCTTTCTTCTCTAATAAATGACCAATTTTGGGGACCTGCCAAAATGCTACTCGATTGATAAATTATTCGGTGGGGGTGACGGAATGACCAATGGGATAAGGCCATGCAAAGGTTGTGCCAGCAGGTTACAAGGAAACGGTGGCGCAGTAACAGAAGCCACGGCACCAGAAAAGTTGAACAGCCAATCGTCTGCACCCGTGTAGTATGAATTATGATGACACGGCATCATAGCTGGGTGGGATCTGTCGTCTGCTTTCTCCGAGCCGAGCTCTCGTCCGAAGAGAAAGTCAGAAGGATTGGCATCATAACATCAGCGATCTGCAGAAAGGATTGGATTGCCATGCCATAAAACAACCACGGGGATAAGCACCTCCATGATGTCTGGTTATTAAGCCCCAAATCTTGGAACAGACAAATTCAAAAAAAAAAATCTTGGAACAGACCAGGACCTCGCCAACTGTAAATTACGCTCAAGAGATGTGATCTCTCAGGTGTAGTGTAGATGCCAAGCTGGCGAGCTCTGACGAACACTCAAAAGTCGCAAGCAAATGGCGCAGTTTATTCTCACTTCAGAAAGCCACTCTCTTTTTCGCCCTCTTTTCCAAGGAGCATCGCATCGTCTCTTCGTGTCCAAAAAGAAAAAAGAAAAAAGAAAGGAAAAGCAACGAAAGTATCGTCTCTTCTACGCAGAAAAGTTGTCACGAGCTGCAATCGAGTGAGAGCCCGTTTTTGTTCCCATGTACGAGCTGGCTCTGCGCCAACCATGAATAGATTCCCTCTCTGGTGGAGCTTATAATTCGGTATGAGTACAGACAGACCACACATCGTATGCTGAAGCAAATATACCATGGAAATACCTGTATCATCTGAAGACATCCACGTCCAAGCAGCCCATGAGACTTGCGCACCTGCTAGTATCATGTCCCTGATTCAGTGGGTTTCTCCCTGGCAATTGGCAAAGCTTGTATCATTAAAAGGCCTGAAGCCACGTTGTCTGAGCTGAGGAATTTCCTGGAATGAATGGCATGATAAAGCTGCAGCCCTGCAGTATTAGCATTGTTTTTTTAATCAGTGCACCTGCACATCTTTTGTTGAGGCTATATGACTCGAATAAACCCGTTCCTTGGGATTACGTAAAGGAAATTCATGTGTCGCTAAACAATGCCTGCGTGCCTGATAAGTGAGAGTGTATTGGATGGCACAATAAAGCTGCAGTGGCCATTGATCACACGCAGGTAGCTAGCTTAGCACCAAAGGCATCGATGTGCATGCAATGCAACTAGCAGCCGTAGCAGCTCGTACTTTAATCGGTGGGCCGCTGGTCGGGAGTTTTTGCCCCCCTTGTTTCTGCCTAAACGAACTTATAATAAGATTCCATTGTTCAATCAAGCTGCCCTAATTGGAAGCATGAAGCTCTGCAGCACACTGCAGACCGCAGACCTGCAGGCTTTGCAGTGCTGAATCTACATGTATGTAGCCATGATTACGGATTCTTGTGAGAATGTGAGTAGGAGCACTCTACTACTACTCTACCTAATCTTTTGAGGCTGTTATTCCAATCAACAGGAGTTTAGGCGTGGCGTGGCGTACCATACCATGCCTTCACACTGTCTTTTCTTGGTGCACTTATTAGGCATGCTGAAGCTTTCCCATCTGTGTGATCGTGTCCCGCGAGATCATGCTTATTGCAGCCCACAGACCTAGCCAAGTATGGCCAAATTATACCTTCCACTTGGCTAATTCCTTTTGTGTGTTGACCGAGATTCATATATTTCTTCCATTGATCCACCCATGATTTACAGCAACTTGAGACGAGACCTCTTGTTAGATGTGTGCGCGGCATGATGCATTTGGCCCCAAGTCGATCGGCACACCGCCGTCCGCGGCAAAGCGCCTTTTCATCGGTGCAGCACACAGCACCCACCGCCGCCTGGCCGAGCGCGGTCGCGCGCCTGCTCAAGGCAATGAATAGCTCGGAGAGCACGAGCCCCTGATGGCGGGCGCTCTCTTTTGCGATCCGGATCGTAGCGAATTACCGACGGGTGGCAGCAGGAGGACTAGAGCGATAGGGGGGCGCGCATTGGGCTCAATCATGGCCCCGAGCCCTCGCGCAGGACGGAACTGGCAAAGCGCGCAAGCTTTGGCCCGGCCCCGGCGCCATTGTATGCCTGTCTGGGTCTGGCCGCGCCACGCCACCACCCACCAACGCACCGCCGGCCAGGCGCAACACCATGATGAGCAGCGTTCGTCATCGCCCCCTCAACACCTATCATTCTGTCCGCCTGATCGACCCCCACATCCTGTGCCGTCCGGCACGCGTGGAGACGAAACTGTTAGAATAGATCTCAACCGAATTGGCCAACGGCTAATTCGGACTCTCTGACCACGCCCTGATCGGGGGCATCCAATCCAACGAGGTTGGTGGGCCCCCGTCGCACAGTGCCATATAAGAGGGAGTGGGGGTCACGGGCTCAAGCCACGAGGTTCACTGCCCAGCCGCCACCCACTCCGAACCCTAGCCGATCTAGAGGACGGCGCTGCCAGCGACGGGAAGTCCACCGCCGTCTCTGCTCCACACTGAACAGCGACGCCACTACCTCCCCTTCGTCACCGACCCCATGGCGGACCCGTCTTCCTCCTCTGCCAAGCCCAAGGTATGGGTCTTTTCTCCATCTCCCATCTCCTTCTTCCCTCTCGGTTAATTCTACGATGTTCTACTGGTTCATCCAAGATGCAAAGAGTACCACCCTCTAGATCCGCACCTTAGTCGATTCTTAAAATATAACAGAAACAACAACCGCAAGGAGCCTGCTAATCTGCTGTGCTTGCAGCGATCGGTCGCCGCCCCGTTCCCGTGGGCGCTGGCCGGGGGGACGTACTGATCGAGGCCAACGCTGGGTTCTTTGTTTCACAGTGTTTGGCGTGTTGCCCCCTTGCCGGCCGTGGATGATGTCACGGCGGCAGCTTACAGACATGGCAGCGCGTGGTCACCCGCGCCGCAGTTACACACTCTCACATCTCTGATTACTCCTGAACATCGCAAGGTTGATGTTTCACATTGAGCGAGGACGCGACACTGTCCGATCCGGGCCCAAGATGTGCAGCACGCTCAACTCAAAGGCTCAGCCCGCTCATCGCCACGACGACGCCGACGCGGTGAGGTCATCAAAGGCTCAAAGCGGGCTCGCTTTTGCGCAGCCGCGTGGCCGTCGCAAAGCCCCTGCCCCCGGCGAATTTGCAAAGCGTCCGTGCTAAAAGGCGCCGAAAAGACGGGCGGCATTTTTAGATTTGCTTTTCGCCAGCAGCGTGTGCGCCATGGCCTGCGACTCTGCGAGTTCGCCCTAGTTACATCGCCATGGGGGCGCCCACGAAAGGAGCTCGCCGCAGACTCTGCACGGTGCTGTGCACCAGCGTGGTCGGAGCCGTCGGATGCACCGTTCGACGCGCGTAATCGTTCGGTAAAGCTAGTCCCCCGGTGCGTTGAGATTAAAGATCGAGCATGACAGCGAGAGGTGAGGTGGGGGCAGTGGTGATGCAATGGCTAATGATGGGTTTCAACAGAGAGGAGGGAGGAATCTTAGCGGAACAAAGGCCAGCATCCATTGACGCCATGGCAGGCTCTTCGCCGTCTCCTGCCTTTTAATCATGGCGTTCCACGGAATCGGAGGGCAGCATCAGCAGTCCATGTGACATGCTCGCCCCCATGCTACTATTTGGTTTCAGTTAACCATGTCTGTCCTTGTGTGATTGTGTCGAGCTGTTCCTTTTCCGCCATGTATCTGCACGCTCAAGTTTCAACAGAAGGTTGAAGCGGAAGCAAAGTTGTTGGTCACACAGCCCACAGGTTCGCAGTTGGCGGCTGGTGCCAGCATTCATCCCTCGTTTGCTTGTTCTTAACAAGGAAACTAGGAGCGGACTCTCAAAAAATTTGAGAGCCGCCATTTTTCTCTTGTAACTGCCTCACCTAGGCTGTGTTATCTTTTTACTGTCTTGTGCATACGGGTTTATTGATAGAGTTTAGTTGCAAATACATTTTCGTTTACTCCTTTTGTTTGTATAGTACTTCCTTCGTTCCGGAATATAAATTGTTTTGGCTTTAATAAATATATTGATTTTCTTATGTAGCTTGATATGCAGTATATTTAGATACATAGCAAAAGGTATGTACCTAAAAAACCAAAACCACTTGTATAATTTAAAATAAAAAACTATTGTACATGATCACATTGGTCAATGAAGTGGGCTTGCTGTTTACAGAAAGCAATTGTGTTGTAGATTCCGCTGAACGTCTTCTAATAGGCTTGAGTTGTCTCTTTTGTTTCCAAAGATATATTGTTTTTTTGCAAGCTTTTGCTTTCATTTCAGCTAGAGGCTGCAATATTGTAATAATAAATGCTTGTGTACGAAACTCCTGTAGAGAGTGGAATATAATTTATTATTTTAATAAAAAGTTGCCTTTCCAGCTTTCCTATATCAGTCGGAGGGAAGCAGATTTATATCAGTCGGAGGGACCTATCAAAAAATATATTTATATAGTACAAAAAAAATAATTACATGGACCTGCAATGGGCTTAGTTTTACTCATGGGACGTAGCATTCTTGGACCTATTAAAGTAGATGGGCTTGCTTTTTATTGCCATCTTGACTCCGATGGGCTATTATTGGGCTGTGATTCGCTTTATTGGTAGAGTGGTTTTTGCAGCTTTGCTGCTTCGGGCCGCGTGGTGTGGCTGATTGCGATGCTTGAACATGTTCTGAAGTCTGAACATGTCACTGTGGTTGAGGGCTGGTTCGGCCGGTGGAAAAGCCGGTTGATTTCGGCTGATTCAATAGTGTTCTGTGAGAGAGAATAAGCTGAAATAAGCTGAAACAAGCCGAAACATAACCAGCAGAACAGGGCCTGATTGCTCTCGCTCGCTCAAAAGATGGTCACGGACACACGGGTCGATTTTGTAGGCGACCCCGATTCGCGTCCATCACCGCAAGATTAGTAGGACGTCACGCTCAGAGCATCATCATGTGTAATCAGGAAAGTTTTTCCGCTGGATTTTCCATCGTGTGGCCAGAAGAAACTCTTGCTCAGGAGCAGGAGTGGTTGAGTGCCTATCAAGACGTCATAGCAATTAGCGACGGTAGATCCTGATCTGGTGAAGTGGTTGTCATGAAGGTTACGTAGTTAGGCAACTTCATGATTAATTCTATCTAGAACATAAATCATGGCCAAAACATACACTAACATGTATTTTTTTTAACATGATAGCGTATGAAACATCATAAACATTGGAGCCGTTCGGCTGTAATTATAAGCCGGCTGAAAAACACTGTTGGCTGATTTTTTGTGAGAGAAAAATACTGTTCCGGCTGAAAAAAACAAGCTGAATAAGACGGATTATAAGTCAGATGAACAGGGCCATTGTCAACACACAAATAGCAGAAATATTAAAATAGTAGTCGGATCATGGCGCACATACTTTTCGTTTGCGGGTGAAATAGCCATGACTAGTAATGAAGAAACAATGTTGTTGTTGACATTGGCGAAGTCATGCTTGTACGTAGAACCGCCTCATTTGGACAGAAGATGAGCCCTGGTGAAGAATGCGAGCAATTGCGTGAATCGCTTTCTAAAAACCTTATTTGCCCTCTCTTGATGCAAGATCACTTTTCTAGCGGTCTTGTTTAATTTCTCCTCCCAGAGTTTACTCTCTATCGCATCAGATATTTGGACATGTGCATAAAGTATTAAATATAGACTAAAAATAACTAATTAAACAGATTGCGACTATTTTACAAGATGAATTTTTAAGCTTAATTAGTCCATGATTTGACAATGTGGTGATACAGTAAACATGTGCAAATAATGGATTAATTAAGATTAATAAATTCGTCTAGTAGATTACCGACAGATTCTATAATTTTTTTTATTAATATCTAAATACTTCATGCAACACCCTCATATGACAACCGATCCCTGGTTTAAATAAACACCATTAGGCTCTTTCTACTCTCACGTGAGCTGCACCTGCACCTAATTGATCGAAGCCATCCACCACCGCATAGTACTAGGGCGTGTTTAGATCCAAAAATTTTTGGGGAAAAGTTTCTGTAGCACTTTTCGTTGTTATTTGGTAAAATTTGTCCAATTATGAACTAACTAGGCTCAAAAGATTCATCTCGACATTTACAGACAAACTATGCAATTAATTATTTTTTTACCTACATTTAATGCTCTATGCATACGTCCAAAGATTCGATGTGACAGTTACTGCGCAAAATTTTTTGGACCTTTTTGTCATCTAAACGCGACCCTAGTACTACTATATTAGTACTTTGCAACCCAAAACCACTAGCAGCTAGCAGGCCAATAGGCAAGGCCAACACACACGCACCCCTTTCTCTCTCACAGAGACACAGACGCACGAACAGTGAAGTCACTGATGCAGAATTGCACATGCCCCGGTGAATTTTCGTTTGATATTGTAGCATTTTTTGTTTATATTTAGTAATTAGTGTCCAATTATAAATTAATTAGGTTCAAAAGATTTGTCTTGTAATTTATAACCAAACTATATAATTAGTTATTTCTTTTACCTACATTAAATGCTCCATGCATACATCTAAAGATTGATGTGATGGAGAGAGTGTAAAAATTTGAAATTCGAAGGGGGAAGTAAACGCCCCTGCGTATGCACCGAGAAGTCAAGGAAACGTACTATGAACATTGATTTTACCCTTTCGTCCTTTTTCCACAACAGGCAGAGTTTAAATAATCACCATTGCTGTAATAATCTATGGCACGGCGAACAACGACGGATAGAATACGTCTTTTCGGCTCAACAAATCGAGGAAGCGTGGAGAAGAATGCAAAGGTTAACACATGCTACTAGTTATCCTAAACCCTACGACATAAGCTACCTAGAAAGTATAGAGCGATGCCATCCGGTGCGCAGAGATATCGTTGTTTTCTCCTCCGTTAGCCGTAGCAGCAACTGTCGTCACTCGCCAGCCTTTTGCCCTTTGGTCTCATGGAGTCATGGGTGTGGACGCCCCCCGTTTCTCTTGTCGAATCTTATCGCTGCCCCCGTGCAGCCGGAAGAGGCGTGGCTGATATGGACGACAAAAACACCAGCGGGTGCGCTAGCTAGCTGCTGTACAACGATGACTCCAGCCGCCATTTTCACACGGCGATGTCGGCAAGCTCAGAGCAGCGCGACGGCGGCGGCGGCGGCTAGGAGGAGCTGCGACGCTCGGGCCGCCGTGACGGAGGCAGCGCCGGTGGCGAGCTGCTCGCCGCCGAGGTAGACCATGGAGCCGTTCGTGGGCTGCACGCCCGCGGCCTGCGGGTTCTCGCCGGAGTACTTCCCGCTACACATACAGTAAAACCAAGCGAGTCACGGTTAGCAGGGCTGTGTTTAGTTCTTAAAAAAAAAGCACTATGCAAAAAAAAAGATTCTCCGTCACATTAAACTTGCGATACATGCATGGAGTACTAAATGTAGATGAAATTAAAAACTAATTGTACAGCTTGGTTGTACTTTGCGAGACGAACGTTTTGAACCTAATTATAGTCAATGGTTGAATACTATTTACCAAATAAAACCAAAACATGTTACAATACATTTTCTCCTTTTTCAGAGAAAAAAACACACCCCACCACATGGTACAACACAAAATTACAGTGCCACAGTGGAGCTCTTCCGAAGATCGTGACAGTACAAGAATTCAACGTAACAGTACAAGAATTTAAGAGGATTGATTACTGGAGTAGCTGTACGCGAGCATGGTGGACAGTGGTACGAGTAAACGCAGGACTCGTTTAGTTCGGTGAATTGAGGAGAAAAACGCTGTATTAGAATTTCTGTAGCATTTTGTTTGTATTTGGTAAAAATTATCCAAATTTTGACTAACTAAGCTTAAAATGTTCGTCTCGCAAAGTATAACAAAACTGTGCAATTAGTTTTTGATTTCATCAACATTTAGTACTCGATGCATTTACCGACATTTTAATATGACGAAGAATCTTCTTTTTACACAGTAAAATTTGGGGAATCGGGGACTAACCAAGGCGCAGTTGCACGCCTCTGAGCGTGGGAACATGGGATGCAGTTGGGGGCGCAGGACAGGGCAAATCAATGACCTACGGCTATGGGGGACCGTACGGGTGAAACGGCTAGAAGCCAGTCCAGGACAAATGCTGCGTGTCAGCGGCTCGTTGGCCTGACCTGAGTGTGCGGGCAGAAGAAGTGACCCCACACCATCGAGGGTCTAGTAGTAGGCCGTGGATCCATAGCCGTTGACGTTACAGTACTGTCATTAGCCGTTGGATCGTCCGTTACCGCCTCTCGTCGTCGTCGACTCGTCGGAATCATCAACGGCTAGACACTTTTTCTGACAGGCACAAGTAGCCGATGGCGAGCAGCACAGCTTCGGTCAGAGAGAGCAGTTAGAAAAAGGTGCTCATCAGACATCAACATCACAATATCACGTTACCCTTGTTTAGTTACTCAATTCTCCCCAAATTTCACTATGCAAAAAAAAGATTCTCCGTCACATCAAAATGTCGGCAAATGCATGGAGTACTAAATGTTGATGAAATCAAAAACTAATTGCATAATTTTGTTGTACTTTGCGAGACGAACATTTTAAGCCTAGTTAGTCAAAATTTAGATAATTTTTACCAAATACAAACGAAATGCTACAGGAATTCTGATACAATGTTTTTCTCCCCAATTCACTGAACTAAACGAGGCCTTAAACTAAACGAGGTCTTAGGCCTAGTTTAGTTACAAATTTTTTTGTAAAATGGCACTGTACAAAATTTCGTTGTTATTTGGCAATTAGTGTCCAATCATGGTCTAATTAGGCTTAAAAGATTCGTCTCGTCTATTTCGTCTAAACTGTGTAATTAGTTTTATTTTTTATCTATATTTAATGTTTCATGCATGCATCCAAAGATTCGATGTGACGGAGAATATTGAAAAATTTTGCAAAAATTTTTGCAACTAAACAGGGCCTTAGTGGTGTGGACTGTGACACTGTGTCAACTGTTAATTGTCCGGGCCAGTGTGGTGTCTCAGGTCTCAAGCAAGCCAATTTCCCATCCGAAATAGGCGTTCTGTTCGTGTGTGAGGCTGATTTCCTACCGGCCCAACCAACGTCTTGTACTCTAGTTGAATTCAACACGAAACCGATTTCAATCAAGAACTCAAAGATAAGATTGCTACTTAAATGAAAACTTCACGTATCGTCCATGCCAAGACAACGACTTTTGCGTACGTAGATTGGTCCCTGTCACCATCACGGCCTCGTCATCTAAACAGTTCGATCGTGCATTTCGCGCCATTTTGGTTAAACAGTCACCTTTGCAGCTTAATTAAACGTGGTGAAACTTGAATCAGGAAACCTTCATTTCGGGAAAGAATTTACCTGGTGGTGCTCGGGCAGAAGGTGATGGCGTAGCTGATGCCGGTGGCGCAAGTGAACGTGGAGGTAGAGTCGTCGTAGGCGTAGCTGTAGGCCCGCGGGCAAGCGTTCTTGAAGAACTGCGAGTACGTCGACGGCCGGCACGTGTTGGGATTCCCATAAGCGCCGCTGCAGCAGTACTGCGGCGTCCCGAACGCCTCGCACGCGCTACGGCACGCCACAGCCCCGCCGCCAGCGCCGGACGTCGTCGATGCAGCCATAACTCTCAGATCAGCTGGGCACGCGCCGTTGAGGTCCACGAGGCAGCCAGTGGCCATGCACTTGCCGGAGTCAGCGGACCCATTGCCGCCGCCGCCACCGCCCGCGCCCTGCGGAACAATGAGCATCGGGATGTTGTAACCGTCCACAAGGCTGACGTCGAAGAAGTCCAGACCGCCGGAGCCGTCGAGGGTGAACTCCGCCAGCGTGGCGGGCGGAGCAGCGCCGCCGCCGTTGCACTGGACACTGCCCGAGCCGCAGTCGCCCGTGGCGCAGGTGAACTTGCCGGTGGCGGCGTCCGCGGCGCAGAGCGTGCGCGCCCACATCCGGCCCGACCAGCTCGCGGGGGCGTCCACCGTCGCCGACGCGCCGTGCGCCAGCGCGAACCCCGTCGTGGAGAGCGGAGCCGTGCCGGCGCCGGACAGCAGCCCCGGCCAGACGGTGTAGCCGCAGTTGTTGGTCATCGTGAACGTCGCCGACCGCGCAGCTGCATGCAAGCGCCCGGGAGATCAGATCAGAGGTCAGTTCGGTACCGGATCACGGAACAGCATGCATTGCTCGCTCAATGCGAACGAACGGGAACAAAGCAGAGCAGAGCAGAGAGCACTGACCTGGAAGCAGGAGGAGCAGAGCAAGCGAGCAGAGAGCGACATGAGCTGGGCACCGCGCCATCTCGATCTGTCACAGTGTCAGGGTGTAATGTGGCACGCACAACGGCCTTGGCTCACTCTGCCGACTTCCGCTGCCTGGGCTGGGCTGCAACAGGATGGGAGTGGGGCGACCGATCTTTGACGGCTACTTGACCTTATATAGGAGGAGTCGCAGGCTCTCAGCGCAACCCAACAGACGAGGCTGGGGAGTTGTCCCTGATGTCAGCCTCCCCAACCAAAGTCGGCACCGGGCCCAGCTCCCCTCGCCGACTTCCTATTTTGTCCGCGCGTGGGGGAAGCTACCAGTAACCAGTCCCACCACGCTTCGCTCCGTGCGCGGCGTCGCGGTGGTCGGCGATGGCCCCAAAATATCTCGACGCCGGTGAGCTACCGATCGGAGCTGGTATTACCTCCTCGTCCGGTACCCCATTTTATAGAGGGAGCGGGCGGCGGGGTTGGTTATTGACGCGGGAAGAAACGGGGAAGCCGAGCAGAGCACCGCGCGGACGAAGCTGTGCCCATGCGGGTTTTGGTTACGTGGGGTGCGTGCTTGTTTCACCGATCTGGATTTTGAGATTTTCCCATCGTCCACGGAAAATCTTCACTAGCGGAATCGATAGGAGCTGGAAAAAAAATTGCGGCGCCGTTTCGATCTCCTTCCTCGCAAGGCACGGCAGACGGCGGCGGGGCAGTTAGGCCACGTTTAATTCCAAAAATTTTTAAGATGTCCCGTCATATTGAATGTTTAGATATATACATGGAGCATAAATGTAAACGAAAAAAACTAATTACACAGTTTGGTAGAAAAACCGCGAGATGAATCTTTTGAGCCTAATTAGTTGATTAGACACTAATTAATAAATACAAACGAATATGCTACAGTACTCAAAGCCAAAAATTTTCGCTAACTAAACACACCCTTTTTTCCACGGGAATAACAGAGGTGGACTACGGCATCGTGTATTCGTATTTAAGATTCACGCTTGGAATAATCAAGGACGGCCAGGGTCATTAGATTCGACGACGACAACGACAGCAAGTTAGCAACCACAGCTTCAGTGGTGGTGCCCGACGCAAACATTTGTGCGAATCTGTTGTTGGCAAGCGAGCACATGCCCGGAATTGCCCGTTGCATGAGGGGAGCACAACAGCTAGTCGAGCTGAGGAGAGCCAACAGCCAAGATGCAGTTCCCTTTCCCACATGGGCTGATGGGCGCGCGGGATCAATCATTCTCAAGCACGAGTGAGTGATTAGTGTAAACATGGCCCGGGCCAGATACGATCCCCGGCACTCCGAAAGCAGGATCATGGACCGGACGAGAGACGGCCACACACATGCACATGCTTGACATATAGTGCCATCTTATCCCGTTTTTTTTTTTTTTTGGTGCAGGTTGCATGCAGCATGCATGCAGTAGGAGTAGTACGCTTTTAACGCGACGGGACATGCACTGCTGCCAACCGCAGTACGCAGCGAAAGCGGCACAAAGTTGCTGGTCTACCAGGCATGATAAAAAATGTGGACACCCAATTCAGGTATTTGGGATTTTGGATACACAGATTATGACATTCGCACATCTTTTACTAGTTCTTTTTTTTCCACGGTTTGGTACACAGGTTTGTGGTCTTTTCTCCACCAGAAAAAGATGAGAGCCCACGTGGCTCCAGCAAGACTGACAAATCCGACGCACCCCGAGCACATGTGTTTGTTTGCACCGAACGGAAAAAGGTTCAGAAGATGTTAGGCACCTTTGATCTTAGCGGATTTCAAGAATACAATAAAAAAGTATTGGAATCTCATAATTCGATCCAACAAAAATAGAATTCTAAGAGTATTCTAACACACAAATTTTCGGAATAGATGACATGGGTTACTAGATTTTAGTAAGAATCCTTAATAACAATACAAACATGTCTCAGGGCATCCCAATATAGCGTCCATCGGAGTACTCTTTCCCAAAATAAAACACATATTAGATTCAAGGAACTAAACCTGTTAAAGTTTGAACAAATTTAAATAAAGAATTTTTTTTGCAAAGATAAAGAATATTAATATAGATGATGAATAACAAGTGTTATTAGATTTCAACATGAAATGTACTTTTACGACAAATTTATTTAGAGATACAAATGTCGATATTGTTTTCTATAAGTTTAGTCAGATATAAAGTTTGACTTCTTAAGAAGTTAGACGTGTGTTTATTTTGGGACGAAGGGTGTATGTATAAGGTCACTTGCAGACTTTTCGTTGGGTCTATCACAAAACAAAACAAAAATAAACGTACGTCTAACTTCTTCCCAAGTTTGACCCATCGCTACTGCCGGTATAAAATCCATTGCTCTCAAGTTGATGTTCAACGATCAGTGCGTTCGGCCACAAATGAGAGATCCTCTGCCGACGTTGGCGACCTTGCGTTGTCTCCACAACAGAGCGCTCTGGCCTGGCCTCTGCAATGGCATTGCCCTAGTACTCCCTCTGCGATAATGTTGTCCAAGAGTTGCGGCAGGAACTCGAGGAGTGCCCACGATGTTAGGATAGTGTCCATGGAGGTTTCTTGTCCTAGTTTCTAAGACTACTATGTGTTGGAACAGTGTAGACTAGTTTCATCTCATTTTTTTTATCATTTCTCTTATGAATTATATGTGTCATGTTTTCATATTTGATAAGTTGTTAGCTTATTTAATGCCTATAAATAAATCTCTCATGAAATTTCTATTAAGAGTGGCCCGTAAAATGTAAGACTGGATAATAACCAGCTCGGCTCGTTATGGCTCGTCTTGTTATAGCTCGTTAGGATAACGAGCTAGCTCGGCTCGTCTCGTTAAGTAAACGAGCTAAAACCCTAGCTCAGCTCGGCTTGTTTAGCTTGCAAGTCAGCTCATTTGGCTCACGAGCCGGCTTGTTAACTGTTACAACCAATGCATAAATTAATAGATACTTATTCATTTATTAAGGTCGATAGTATGGGTTCGTTTGCTTTAGCTTCTTGTCGCTGCAGCTGCGGATGTTCCGAACACGCTCATAGCTTAGGAGGTAGGACCCTTGTTCCGGCACTCGGGATGCCCTTAGTCGCGAGATGACACAGAAAATACGCGTGGAGGTAAACTTTTGATGGAGATGGAAGTGCCCTTTAACGATGACGAAAAAGGAGGCCACAGCTGCGACCATTTTTGACAGACATTTCCTAGTCTGACCTCCTAATCGTGGATCAGATTCTAGACATGGACTCATGTAATCCGTGACAATTCTGAATGGATTTCCTGCAAAAGTCCTCGCAACAGATCAGCAAAGAGTGGATAGCACCGCTTTAGCAACTAACAGTCTGAATGTTTATATGTCTCAGCAGAGTAGCAGGCGACATTCGGCTCGTACCGATGACTCATATATCCAATGAAACTAGCAAACCCCCGTGCCTCCTCTGCCTTTGCGAGAAAGGGAGCGACGTGCCAGGTCGGCATGGCGAGAAAAAGCGCCCAATGGTGGAGGGAGGGCATGAGCGCCACTCCGGTCTGACTTGCCAAGCCGAGTCCGAGTGGGTGGTGACACAAGCGAGTGAGCTTTTGTGCAGGACAGAGAATGAAGTTCCATCCATCTATGGTCTATGGACGCGGATGCATTGTGGAACGGTGGCGGCGTCGGCTGATGTGCTTGCTGATGAGCGGCTTCAGGTTCCCTCCATGGGATTGGGGTTTGGGACCGTCCCATGCGGAAAGTGAATGGCAGAACATGGTGACCATCCTCGCGCCACAGTTTGCACTTTGTCAGCCGTAATCAGAGAAATCGAGTTGTTTTTTACTAATGACGGAAAGTACTAATCAGACGCCTAGGTTCTTTCTACAGCTGAAGCTTCTACAAGAGGTGAAGATCGAGGGAAGGCAGCGCCGTATATTTGTGACTTGTAATGGGCACTGTATCGTCTGCATGCACTATCCACGAGCGCTTACCACAACCTGCGGGCTGCGGCGCAAAAGTTTCCGGCGCACCATGTGGATCGAATGGAAAGCTAAGCAGGCAACTCACGTCGCTGTCTGCCTGCTTATCCACCATGTCGCCGTTTAAACGAGCTCGTTTTGGCATCCATACGTCTCGATCTGTTCTGGCGTCTGCCGCAATTTTATCCCTAGCCTTCTGTTAGCGTCACTGAATTTTATTCCAAGACAAGTCTCGATCATCAGACTATTCCTTGCCCTCCTGCAAGTCGGAAAACAAAAACCGAATCAGATGGTTTGGGAATTGGGAGGCGGCGGCCAACGGGGAGGAGAGCGAGGACTTGCCAGGCGCTGGAGGCGCTGCCAGCCGGCCGGCCGTTCTCCGGTGGCAATGCAACGGGAGGCGCCGCCGGCCGGCCGTTGCGGGTCAGCGGGTGGCTGTGGTCGACAGCCCACAGGCGTGCAGCGGCTTCGTGCGGAGAGGAGGGGGGGCCGGGTCGGGCGCCGGAGGACGTCGGTTGCGAGCGCAGCGGCCAGCCGTGCGTCGGCGGTGATTGGAGTCGCGAGCCCGTGGGCTGCTTGGGCCGGGAAAAATACTCGTGTAGGAGTACAGGCTTACAGCTGAATCACCGTGACAGCGGATTCTTCGTGGAGGATGAACGGGCTGAAACCTGAAAGGCGTCGTCTCCTTGTAGGCTGTCTGATCTGGTCTGTCCGCAAATCTCGCCTGGCCTTATCAGTATATAATACAATTCTAAAATGAATACAAGCTTTGCTGCAATTTTCAGCATTGCAAATTTGCAACCAGCGTCCGGCCCTGCTCCCTTCATTCTAAATTCTAAAAAGAATACAATTCTAGGTTTGAGATTAATATTTTCTTTAAAGTTGATCTATTTCATAGTAAAAAAATATCTTTGTTTACATTAATAGATTTACTATAAAAATATATTTTATAATCAATCTAATAATACTTGTTTACATAAAAATAAAAATATTAATATTTTCTTAGAAATATGGTTAAAATTAAAATTGTTTGACTCGTCGAAAAATGAGAATTGTATTTACGAAAGGTCCGCAAGTAGTACCCATACCACTCCTTTAAATGCCATATTCGCTTTGCACTAATTCACTTAGCTATATTTAAATTTCTCCGGTGAAATGACTGCATCTAAATTTGATCAATTGATTTGGTGGCATTCTGGTAGTGAACCACCGAGTCAACCGGTGATTTCATAGAACAACCAATAGTGAAAACCATCCCACATGTTGCATATCATGACGGTGCCTTGCAATAACCATCGTTGTATCATCTAATGATCCTATTCATATTCATATTCATATTCATATTCATATTCTTGTTATCTCTGCATAGTAGACTCACGAAGTGTGCACCTCACATATCATCTGACGCTAAAATTAGGGAAAGCTACTCAACTTAGCCATAAACTACTCTAAGTTCCTCTCAACTCCATTTCATGCTTATAACTAACCATTTTTTAGTCTTCATGTTTATCCTTGATCAAATACCAAAAATGTGATAATAGGGACCAAGAAAACCATTGTTCCAATCAATATGACATCGCTTTAAATTGTCACCGCAAAACACGCATTGGTCACGAGATTACGATGTTCTTAGGGTGCATTTGGTTCGTTGACAAAGTTGGATGTGATATGACGATCCATGAATATTGGGATAAAGATATCCATGATGTATGTTTGGTTGGATGGATAGGACAGGCCATTTTTCTGTTCGATTGGATGGATGAAAGTGGATGGGATGAGAATAATTGACTAATTATGTCTATTATTTAAAAATAATAACAACTAATTAGACACTAATAAATATGCACTAATACTAATTTTGTCATGATAATCACTAATTTAAAATAAAGTATGTTAATTAGCACACGAAACATGCACTAATCAACGTATTAGCACTTATCAAAACTAATTCTACCATTATAATTACTAAGTACTAATATATATACTAATATTTCTTAATTTATTTACTAATGACAAAGATTAGAAGACATGGATAAGTTAGTCCACGAAATTTTTACGAACCAGGAAATCCAGCATCTTCATGGTATATTCCCTTTTCAATCTAATCCGATCCAATCATTCAACCAAACACCCTTAATCATCTCTGTACCTAGAAAGACTCTAAAGTCATCATCTACCCGATGATACCAAATTTTGATCTCTACTCACGTGTTCGTGTCCGATACAAATCATACTCCACTCAAAGCTTACACGCTAGCGTCCTACCCGGTTACGATACGAAGATTAGATCCACGTGTCTGTGTCCAATTATTGAGCTTCAATTCAAAAAATTATGACCCCGGTGCAACACATAGGCATATATCTAGTAAAACTAAATTAAGGGCATGTATGCTTTTAAATCTACAATTTATCTTTTTGCGTACTCATTATATTTGCATTTCTATATCCTTGGATGGATTTAGACCATTACAACATGGATCTATAAGATGGACGTGGACATGTGGTAGTCTTTAGCCATTGAGAGTCAAAGAGATGACTTTATTTAGTCTTTGCTTGTAGCAATGCACTAACATTTTGTTTTAAGCTTTTGCCAAATAATATGAAAATAAAACTTCCATTTCAAATTTTAAATTTAGTTATTACTAATTATAATTTATATTGTTTATTTATTTAGGTAATTTTCTTCTAATTTTTCCCTTTGGAGATCATACTATTTTTTCATAGTTTTATTCAAATTTTGATTAAAGTCATTGTATTCATATGAAATATTTATTATACTTTCTTTCAACTCATATGAAAACCTACTATCTTTTAGTTGAATTATGCACGGCCTCGTTGGTTTAATATAAATAATTAGATCATAAAAAATCAAATAGTGTGGGTTCTTTTTTGAGATTAATGTGATAATTTATTGACTCTCATGGTGAACATGATGAACTCTTTTATTACTCCCTCTGTCCCTAGTTAAGTGTTGCCATGGGAAGCATGTTGGTCAATTTTTTTAAGTTTAGACTAGACTTATAGAAAATATTAGCAGTATTTTTATCTCCAAATAAATTTATTATAAAAAAAAGACTCAAAGATCTATCCAATGATATTAATTGTGTACCAAAAACATTAATATTTTATTATATATATTTAGTGACAGTTAAGTATGTTTGACTTCTCGGAAGATAAAAAGAGATTAAGGGAGTATTATGCAATTGCAATATGATAATAGATTCATACTGAAAGGAGTCAAAAGTTTGGAACATGACAGAAGAACGTAAACATGCACGATTTGTAGCTTATTGCGCAATATAAAGAGGAGCAAAACCATAAAAATGTAAGAATCAAGCCAAACAAGATAAACAATAGGACAAAAACAACAGCCTTAGCATCTAATAAGAGCATCTTCACCAGATTGAGAATCCTCTTTCCCTAGAATATTGGTATATGAGATTGAGAATACAAAACTCAAGGGAATAGGGAGGTGCTTTGCAGCAGTTTGGCAAAACATCTGTCACCCTTAATTTCCATGTGCTGTCATGTGGGACCAAGGGCGGATCCAGCGGTGGGGCGGGCGGGGCTCAAGCCCCCCCTACCGCTGTCACGACAATGGAGCCCCTCCTTGAGCCCCTCCTAATTTTTAAAGGCATGAAATAGATGGAGGAGAGGCTTTAGAGGTTGAAGATGAGTTCAGCCCCCTCTTCTATGAATTCCTAGATCTGCCCCTGGGTGGGACCTATATGTCATTGGCCAAGTGTCGGTGTAAGAAACGGCGGTCCTAGCACCAACGAGTAACGAGTGTTTGCGCGTCGAGAGTCCGGATAGTGTGCAAGGACACAAGTGATTTATACTAGTTCGAACCGAGAAATGTCCTACGTCCAGTAGAGGAGAAGAGTTTTGTATTATCTTGCACCGAGGTGCTTGTAGCAGGGGTTACAAGCGGACGTGAGAGAGGGAGGAGCTCCCAAGTGTCAAGGCGTGAGTGGAGAAAGTGGGTGCGTGCGACTCTACTGGTGACCTCGCAAGGTCCAGGAGAGTAGCCTGCTCGTATCTCGCGCTGTGTCGCTTTGGTGGTTCAGTTGAGTTGGAATGTGCTCGATCGGTGGAGATGATCCCTGCATGCTCCTTTTATAGTCTCAAGGAGGTTCATGGTTACATGATGTTGGCGTATGGTGTGACCTTGCCGGTGGAGGAGCCTGGAGGCCTCGAAAGGGCCTTATCTGGTGGCGGCGTGGTCCGCACTATGGAGCATGGCGTCGGTACTTCTGGTACTGCTGCTACGTGTTCTGGTACGTGCGCTACTGCTGAAGGAGTGGTCTCTGTCTTTTGGCATTGTAGCGTCGTGCCTTGTCATACCTAGTCCTGTTGACGGCGTGGCGTATTTGTCCTTATAGTTTGACTTGGCGTAAAGGGCCGAGGCCTCAGAGGCGGGAAGTACGGTGCGGTCTTATCCTGATCGTGGGAATAGTGGCCCAAGGCAGTTGTTTTGTACACTGCACACGCACGAATCATGCGTATAGTGCCAGTATGGGTGGCATAACGGTCAGCATCTCTTCTCCATGCCTGTTGTAGTCGAAGGCGTGATGATTTGACCCCGATCATTCCCGGCCTGTCCGGTTGGGCAGACGCGAGAATGTAGGTGATGTCATAGGGGGTCTCGAGCGCGCCAATGGGAGAGTGGCGTTAGAGGCCAGTCTCGGGCGAGTCGGAGACAGATAATGCCGCCTTTGGGGCTCAGGCGAGGCGGTGATGTTGCCGGGGGTTGGCCTGTGTCCGAGACCCCAGGGCAGAGGCCTCGGGTGAACCGGAGGTGTTCCGGGACCCTTCTGAGTGAAGCCTCGGATGAAGTGGGGAGATTGGCTGGTTTGCTCACACGTCTTGCTGGAGGCCCAACAAGGGGGAGTTTAGCACGTCTCCCCTTTGTTGATCTTTTCCCTTAAACGGGGAGGCCGGGTGATTTTTCATCATAATTTGGGTACCCCTAATTGTGGTACCCGACACCAAGTTTATTTTTCTCCCCTATTTATTTTCTGTCATCCATCTCTGAGATATTCTCATGGCCATCTCTTTCTTGGAACTCTGAAGCCGCTGACGCTCCTTTGAGCTCGTACCTCATGCGGCACCGTTAGCGTCACCCATGGCTCGGCTCTCTCCATCTCTCCCCCTCCCATGGCTTGGCAAGGGTGGCAGCGGCTTTCCTGATGCTACTTTGCTCATCGGTGCTATTCGTGAGGGCGAGGCTTAGATGCGGCACCATGACGCCGAGGACCGCTAGCAGGGCTGCTGAGGGCCAATTCCGATCAGCAGCCAGCCTCCTAGTGGTCTCCGGTGGCGGATCTTGGCAGCCAACACTGCTGCGGGAGTCACAAAAGTCGGATGTGCATGTGCGGCAGATTTACCAATACACGAAGGGGAAAGGGGAAGGAGGAGAATCCCTTTGTATGGGGGGAATCAGAGAGGTTTTTTTTGGGGGGAGGGAGGGGGGATTGAGAAAAGGGGATGAGAAAGGGTATATACTGCTGTGAGTTTTTTTTCATCCCATTCTCCCATATGTCAGATTTTTTTAAGGAAGGAGAATTTTTTTTGGAACTGAGAAAAGGGGATGAGAAAGGGTATATATTGTTGTGAGTTTTTTCATCCTATTCTCCTATATGATAGGTTTTAGAGAAATGAGACTGTTTTTTTTCTCAATTTGATGAAAATGCTCGGACAAGGCAAATTATATAAAGAATATGTGCTTTGCTTGGGAGGATTTCTCTAGGTGCTCCGTGAAAATCGCGCCTATGGTACATCAAGCATGGACTTCAGGGATGTTTAGATGCTGGTCATCAAAAACCACGCCCTATGTGCGGCAGTTTGTGGTGAGCCACAGAGTGTGGCATAAGAATTGCTCGCCACAGAGTGTGACAAGACTAGAGAGAGGAAAAAGTCTATATCACCTGTGGTTGCCTACGTTGAACTCCCAACCAAACAATGGAGAAAAAAATTGTGGCACGCCGCAGCTGTGACTTGGCAAGCCTCTCCTCTTTAATTTGTGGCAAGGGAGGTCACCAAAGAGTGCTGTGCTCTGCTGTAAATAAATATTCTGGCATTGCGCTCCTTAAAAATCCCCAGGCTACAAGGGTCAAAATCTGACTGTAGAGCATTTCATTGTCTCCCCCGATTACAGTGCAACCTCATTCCCATCATTTTGACATCGACGCAAAATTGGCCACGTCATGCGCCTATCAATAAAAATTCCACGAGCCAATAAAAATTGGCGTCCCATATACGGATGGAGTAGTGTCCGGATTGGTGCAACAAGAGCCGGCAAACCTGTTGGTTCAGCATCCTCGTGAAGAGAATCCGTCCGCAGTCCATAGCTTGTTTTGAAGGCGTAGCCAAACAAAATGAATTTGCATCGTCGCGATGTGCAATTGCGCCAAATAAGCTACTCCTACTTCAGTGTTGTCTGGTTCTGAAACTGGGCGGCTCGGTTGTCGGATGCTCCGTAGTGTCGGTGCTTAATGAGGGTCCCAATACTGTTATCACTAGAGTCAGGGATAAGCTGCACTAATCGATTGTAATTGCTCCCGGAACGAGAAGATAGAATTGCACGTGCTGAATTTTACGTACATATATCAAACACGTTTCTGCGTATGTGAGCGGAATGGATATGTTCCTGTGTAACATGTGCTCCAGGAATCAGGGTACATGCACCTTGGAGGCTTGGAGCTAGCACTGCTCGTGGTTTCATTAGGAATTAGGATAACCATCAGGCATGTATTTAACACAAAATTTTCGGCGGCAGGTGTTGTGTTCGAGGCAAGTGTCAAGGGCAGTGGACTAGTGGAAGAACAATCATAGCAATTCGCAGCGCAGGGCTACCGTAGGGAGGGTCCCTCGCTAATGCTCATCGCACACGCAAAATGTTAATGTGTTATCACAGTGACGGGGCCACAAAAAAAATTATAGGTGGAGCGAATTTCATCGAGGAAATGAATCAAAAAAACACCGCATTCACGACGCACCGCATTAACATATTACAATCACATAAATCACGTAAAAAAAACATTACAATCACACATTATGGCGAAAAGTAGACGAAAAACACAAGATGTTACCTCAAATTTAAAGATTAAACAAGTAATTTTTTATTAATTGGCATACTCTATTACTATCTTGCTGATAAATTCAGATGCTCATCAACTGATAAAATCATAAAACAATACTTTTTTTTAATTGTTCTTGCCGATGCCACTCCTGGGACACCTCTGCTTGAACCTCGGGCTCGGCCGAATCCAACTGAGCTGCTGCCTTGCTCTACTGCTAACTTGTTTGCGTACACGGCCGGCCCTAGCGCCAGGTTCTCCATCAGCAGCTCTTGCTCCTCGGACCTCGGCGGACGGCAACTCCTCCTCCTCTCCTCCATCCATCGGCGGCTCCTGCTCCTCGGACCTTGGCGGACGGCGGACGCACCTAGGCTGGGCTGGGCACCTGGCGGCGGCCGGCGGGCGGATGGGCGCCGGGCGGTGGCTAGCCAGCGGCCGGCAGATGGGGTAGCGGCGAGCGGCGGCATGCACTCGATATGAAAGACGGAAATGCAGGTGTGCGGCGCGCTCGATGCGGACGATGAGGGATGCGCTCGTCCAGTCGACTGATTGGGGGAATTGGGACCAAATTTGGGCCCTAAGTGGGCTAAACTAAACGCACAAAAAAGGGCCCAACAGGGAGCAGCAACCATGGACTGTAGCTCGACGTTCGTTCGTCGCCAACTCGCCATGGAGCTCTGGTCGGCGCCTCGGCACCGCGCGTCGTCGGCAGCTGGTCGCCGGAGATAGGGAAGAAGAGGGGGTCCGGGGGTCTGAGGCTACGGCACCGGTAGCTAGGGCGGCCGCCCCACCACGCCCCTAGGGTGGCTCCGTCGCTGTGTTATCATCAGTAGCTTATACGATCTTGTGGGTTTCTTAAGACAAAGTTTGTGGAATGGTACCTAATTCTTGTTGCTGTTGTTGCCACATCAGAAGAAGCTTCATCTCCACGAAGTTTTGCAGGAGATCAAGGAAAAGAAATGAAAAGGTCCTCTCCTTATTATAATTGCTAAGTTGGAAATGGAGAAAATACATGCCAAGCATGCTCGCGAAAAAAAAGTTGGCAATGGAGTCAGAGGCTCAGTGGCTATTGCAACAGATTGCTGCAACCGTTTCAAATATACAGACGAGTTAGACCTGCTTGCGTGAACATGTTGCGTTCGGTATCACCAAATTAAGGCACGGTTCTGTTGGCGTATTTGGTTTCGGTACTCATAGTCGTTGGCTTCGGACCCTTACAACAAATCGGCTAGCGTACTTATGCTAAAGATCCAGGAGATCATCATAAATAAACGTTGGCAATTGGCTTGATCTTCACATGATCAAGGTGAGAGAGCTTTAACCCACCAACAGAAGAGCATGCTTCATGTAAAAAAGGGTACAAATCTGCTATCCAGATTGACATAATCTTGCTATGTAAATTCACCCTGAGGTGTCATAGAATGCGGTAACGTATCATAAAGTTTAAAATGTGATTACTAAACTGCGAAGGTGTTGAAAGCAGAAAGTCACACCACATATTGTAACCTGAACTTTGTTACTGGGGTGTTTGGCTCACAGCCACACCCAGCCACGTCCGACGGTGGCGACGCCTAAGATGTGGCGGC
This sequence comes from Saccharum hybrid cultivar R570, assembly GCA_038087645.1. Lineage (NCBI taxonomy): Eukaryota > Viridiplantae > Streptophyta > Magnoliopsida > Poales > Poaceae > Saccharum > Saccharum hybrid cultivar. Next base: position 18,756,722 of record JAQSUU010000012.1, read on the forward strand.
AAAATTCTACGCCGCAGTTGTGGCAGGAATTTGCACTGCAAAAGCATGTGGCTGCCGCAAGTTTCGTGCGGTGTGCCGCAGGTTTTTTTTGGCGTAGTGCGGCGGGGAACAAACACCCTCAAAATGTTTTGAATATGCTCCAAAACCGTCATCTTCTTCCTTCTTTCAGGCCGTCCTTGTGGAGTTTCCTCGTGCCTCTTTCATTCCGAAGTGTGGTCTCGTTTTACGGTTAAGAGTGAGCCATCCATTTTTCTTTTCCTAGTACTTTTCTTTGTGCTGCTGAATTCTGCTCCTTTGTTTTTCATTTCCATCGTTCGGTAGTTCCTAGAAAAAATTTGGGCCGTGTACATCCATCATCGGGATAGCGAAATCCAAATCATTTATCATGAACAGTACATTTACGTTGGCTAGCCGATTGTCAGGTCAGCACTTGCCACCTCAGCAGCTTCCACTTCTCTCTCAGCAGCCAGCACCTTAACTGCTCGCTTCAGAAATCAGACAGACCAACAATCCCGGATCGCTTGTCTTATAATATGTATTTTTTAACTTATTTTTTCAGTTGAAACAATGTTTTTCTCCCACAACGAATCAGCGAATATTACTTTCAGCCATGACTTTTCAGTGAAGCGAACGGGCTCGTAACCTTTCCATCGTCTGCACTGCACATGCAATGCAGGACCTGCTGAAAGATTAAGCTTTTCCTGCTTTTACCCACCTTGATCATTGGCAAAACAAGCTCAGACAACATGCTCGATTTCCTTATGTTATCTCCTACTAGTCGTAAGGCCCCACACACACGCACACAGAGACGTTGGTTCAGCTATGCCTATCGCAACTTCCACTAAATCTCACACCTTTCTGCAAAAAGATTCGGACATCACCGAGCACCAAGCCACCATGTCTCCCATCCATCCTGGAAACTGCACAGCACAAGTCACAAGGGCAATTAGACCAGAGCTACTACGCGCTATATCGCAAATTGCAGGGGGAAAGAGCATCTGAATTCAATCAGGCCGTCTTCCTTCCGTGCTTTCACTTTACTGAAGAAAGCATGTACCGGGCGGAAAGCGAGTTAGTAAACTGCCTCCCTTGCGCTATAAGTGTAGTCCAACAGGGAGTGCTCGGATTCCCCCTCTTCTCTCCACCTCTCTTCTTGATTTCCTGATAGTCTATGCGTGGTCGCTCCACCGTCTCTCCCAGTGCAGCTGCAGCAGTCGTCTTCTCTACCTTCCTCGCCTATCCTGTGCTCCTCTCTAACTGCTGTACTAACTAGCAGTACCTGCTTCTACCTGTACGATTACTGAGCTGACATTATATACAACCCCTTCTTGCTCGTGCCAATCGCCATTGCCAACCACCTCGTAGAGCTGCATTGCTTCGAGGGCTCGAGGCCATGGGAATAGCAACAAGAGTTTGCTTCGTAGTTCTTCTTCTGATTTGTACATTTCTCAGAGGTAACAATTCGAGCGTTGGAGAGTGCTGTATTTGGCTGCTTTGGTGATTGTTTCACGGAAATCTTGTAAGGGATGGCGAGAGCTGAATTGACGACGTCTTTGGGTTCTTGGTCGCAGAAGGGAGAGCCGCGACATTCACGTTCGTCAACAGGTGCACGGGGACGGTGTGGCCGGGCATCCAGTCGAACGCCGGGAGCTCTCGGCTGGACCCGACGGGCTTCGTCCTGCCTCCAGGCACGTCGCGCACGGTCCCGGCGCCGTCGGGGTGGTCCGGCCGTGCCTGGGCCCGCACCGGCTGCGTGCAGGACGCCACCGGGAAGGTGGTGTGCGCCACGGGCGACTGCGGGTCGGGCTCCCTGGAGTGCAACGGGCAGAACGCGGCGACGCCCGCGACGCTGGCCGAGTTCACGCTGGCCGGCGGCGGCGGCGACGACTTCTACGACGTGAGCCTCGTGGACGGCTACAACCTCCCGATCCTGGTGGAGCCCGCGGGCGGCGCCACGGGCGCCACGACGTGCGCCGCGGCCGGGTGCTCGGCGGACCTCAACGAGCGGTGCCCCGCGGAGCTGCGCACCGAGGGCGGCGCCGGCTGCCGCAGCGCGTGCGACGCCTTCGGCAAGCCCGAGTACTGCTGCAGCGGTGCCTACGCCAACCCAAACACCTGCCGCCCCACCGCCTACTCGCAGCTGTTCAAGTCGGCGTGCCCCAAGTCGTACAGCTACGCCTACGACGACCCCACCAGCACCTTCACGTGCGCCGGCGGCCGCGACTACACCATCACCTTCTGCCCCGTCGCCACCCCAAGGTACATCTTCATCTTCGTTTCGAGTTCACACGCTACCCTCGTAGCAATTTGACTTTTCCCAACCATCCAAGGTTAATTTTATGTTTGCTTTGGCGTGCCGTCTTGATTAATGATTAGAACGTGGTTAGTCATAAATGCTCTCGAGATTTGCATGCAGAGTTAGTAGGCCCGCCGCCGCCGGGGCAATGAATTGGCCATGCCGGCACACCATGCCCCGGCACACTTGCTGCACCTAGCAATCGTGTACCGGTAGCGGTTGGTGCATGATGAGGAGTGAGTGATGACCCTGCACTGAGCGCGCCATATCACCTTATGTGCCTTGTTTAAATGCATAGAAAACGAGTGCAGGTATGCCATAGTATACTTCTAAAACTCTGAAATGGATTAGTAGAATGGGACAGCGATGGCGAGAGGTTTGGAAGATTGCAATGTGATGTAATGATTGGCCTGGATCAACCGCTCTGTATCCTGCCATTTCGGTTGGTGCTTAAGTGCTTCTTAACTTATAGGATTAGCTTGCTGCAAGAGGTTTGAACCCCCGTGCCCGTGCGGACCTTTTTACCGCTGTCGGTTTACACGTCCACGTCATGGGCGTGCAGGCCAGTCGGTTTCTTTATCTCGTGATGTCAGCGTACAAAGGGAGCGTAAACAACCACCACCCCTGCTAGCCTGCCTGCTAGTACTTACGTCAGTAGCAGTAAATATTTAACGCCGAAAAGGATAGTAAAAAGCAAGCAGAAGGATCGCTTTCATCAGATTAATTAAGGCTGCGTTTAGTTCGCTTTTTTTAAGATTTTTTTTTTTGTTGTCACATCAGATGCGTCGGAAGGACGTTGGAAGGGGTTTTCGGATACTAATAAAAAAACAAATTACATAACCCGTCAGGAAACTGCGAGACGAATCTAATGATACTAATTAATCTGTTATTAGCACATGTTAGTTACTGTAGCACTTAAGGTTTTTTAAGGACTAATTAGGCTTAAAAGATTCGTCTCACGATTTTTCCGAGAACTGTACAATTAATTTTTTTTCGTCTACGTTTAGTACTTCATGCATATGTCAAACATTCGATGTGATGGGTGGAGACAAAAATTTTTAGAAATAAACCGGACCTAATTCACCGGGCGCTCTTTTCACTATTTTTTCGTCCCTTTTTTTGACGGAACGTGCAGCCTGAAATCGTCGAGTGGCCCTGGAGCAACGACGGCGGCACCGACAGGCCCGACGCCGACGCTGCCGGGTGCGACGCCGCAGATGCCGCGGTCGGCAGGTGGGCAAGACGGGCAGGGCGTGATGCTGGGCGACAACTCCTGGCTCGCCAGCCTCGCCACGGGCGACGCGTCGTCCGCGCCGTCGTTGCCGCCGGCGCTCCGGGCCTCGCCCCTCGCGCCGCTCCTGCTCGGCGGCCTGCTGCTGCTGGTGCTATAGTCCCAGGCAACCAACCGACCCCGTCACAGGTGTGTGAGGCCAAAGTTAAGGAAGAAAGAAGCGGGCGCGCACGGGGCACCGGCGCAAAGCGAAGCGGTGCGCTCGGATTGCCGCCGTGTCAACGCGGACGCCGACCGAGCTGCCCCGATGGGAAGGGGTGGTGGTGGTTGGTGTTGCGCCCGGTGGGGCTGCCCTCTGTCCGTGCTGGGTTTGATTTGACCAGGATCGCATCACTCCAATGTAAAATCCGCCATTTTTCTTCTTCTTCTCCTCCTCCTTATTGGGATTGTACCGTTGTGTTCATCAACAAAAGAAAGAAATGTACAAGATTGTTTCGCCGATAACGAAAGACTAGAAGCAATGATTATGCGCGCACTCAGCAGTCCGACCGGCGTCCCGGACATCAGAAGACGCTAGTAGTGGCGAACCAACTACTAACATTTGCGCACAAACGGGTCAGGCTAACAAAGTGATCACTTAGCTTACATCATTCTGAACGGGCGGGTATACCTGCTACTGTGTTACAATGTCTCTCCCTTCGTTCAAACTGCCCTGTCCGCACCAACGTGGCAGGTGCACTATCCTATCTCGGACAGCCTACCGAACGTTCCTGCTGCACTTGAAGGCAAATCCTAGTCATGGTGCAGGCGTGCAGCGGATGATTTTGACGTCTAGCCGAACGCGTGCCCCAATCTCAACAGCTAAAGGAAAAGTGGTACGTCACGGCCTACTCATGGATGAGGTGGCTGCAGCATGGACTGAGACGCTAGAATACTAGTACGTAAGCAAGCTTGAAGCCCCGTCGTCTAAAATTTCAGTCATAGATGTACAGGCAGTAGGGCCTAAGATTTGCTAGACCTCTTTTTTCGCTAATTGGGCCAGATCTATAGAGGTAGAGGATTATCCAGACAAGGCATAATCTAAAGTCCAATAGGTGAAAGAAACCATATCCCAAGTTCTTGATCCACCGTGCCCGTCTCCAACCCATCGAGCGGCGGCTTCAGGCGTGGGCGCGCGACTCCTACAACGACGCGGCCACGCAGGGTCTCGGGCGAGTGGGGAGGTACCGAGCGGCCAGGTAGCGCCAGGCGCGGCTAGCGAGCAGTGAGCGGGCAGCCAGGCGCGGTGGGCGAGCGGGCGCTGGCGGCCGGCGCCTGGCGGGCACGGCGATGCCGTTGTTCAGCCCCTCCTAAATTTTTTCCTGGCTTCGTCCATGGCAGTGGTGATGGTATAGTAGTGCTGCGTGCCTCTTTAAAGTAGTTTACAGACACTGTGTGCAGCTGATGACGCGTCCTCGGTGATTGTTGGCACATGGGATGGAGACGAGAAGATGTTGCCATGCCATCTGATCTGTACTTGCGGTTCAATCAAATACTCCTACGTATATACAGGCGAGGGCGTGGTGGGGAGGACATGGGCGGGCGCGGTGATGAGATGATGCTTTTGAGTGAAGCCAAAGGAAGGAAGGATCGGTGCCGGGCGTTCCTGCCTGCCTATCATCGTTTCTGAATCCTGAGCTGCATCGTATCACCCCATGATCGCCTTTTAGTGCCAACGTAATGGCATGCTTTGCAAGGTTAGTTGATGCGATCTGCGGCTGAGCACGGTAGACCATACATCTGAATCTAAGCTTGCTTCTCAGATTCATCCACATTCACTCAACAATGCACTAAGCTTGTCAAGCACTGTCAGTTCAGCAGTTAGTTAGTACGCTTGCACTGCTACTGACACGGACTTCAGAGGGCAGCGTTCGGAACAGTAACATGATTACATGATGGCATATACACGTATTTCGCCCATTTCTGTCAAATGTCAATGCATCATGCAATGCTGTTTCGGTTAGGTGCAGCGTGTCACAGTCCCATCGCGATATAGGAGCACGAATGTGATGCGTACCAGACCGTTTGACCTGCCGAATATATCAAATCACACTCTCTGCTGGCCTCGTGATCTTGCTTAGGAAGTCGGTTAAAGGCAGCTAGTTCCAGGGCGGCTCATACCAAACACCCTGTTCCTGCACTCAGGAATCACAGACCAAACGCCATTGCCCAACTCTCGCATAGGAACCTTTCCATCGGCTTTCGGGTCGATGCGACGCGACACGTACAGGATGCCTGCAGAAGAAAAGGATGCGACGGGCACGCGCAGCTTGGGGATCAACAGTCTTTTTTCCATCCCAAACTGACCAGTTTCTGCTAGCAGCAGTGAAACAATGACAGGCATGTTCACCGTAACCGCCGGAGATTTGGCAAGGACCTGACGCGATGCCAAGGCCGCATGTGACTTTGAGGCACCCATCAGGATCAAATAAAATGAGGCAATAATGCCGGCCTTGGCACATGAGGTCTGTCCAGTGAGTCCAGTGACCGACTGACCCCGAGGTTGATCGGCCACCCACCGGTCGTTTTCAGTTTTCTCCCTCACAAGGGGAAGGTCCTGCCAGGGTGCCAATTCTGATACGCGACGGTGCCGCAGCCCTCAGGTCTCTAATTAGAATACAAGCACAGCTACAACAAGGACCTGTGCCTCAGTTAGCTAGTACCTAGTAGAAAGGAGAAACGCAAGGGCACTGCATTGCCTGCAACAAAAGGAGCTTTCTGGTTTGCGTATGATTCAGCATTAGTTGTAAGGCAGCAGTATTGTCGCCTTTCTGTTTATGTATGATTCAGCATTAGCTTTCTGGTTTATGTATGCCATTGCTTCTGCTAGTGGTTGTCCGCATGGTTGCACCCTCGTGAGCCAAAGGTTTCACCTTTTCGTTGACTGCTAGTCGGTTAGCAACTGAGGCTCTGGAAGTCGGACAGGTTTAACTGTGATTTGGGTTTGTTAAACCGGATGGAGGAATCTTGAGTCAAAAGTTGAGTGTACTGACAACAATCCTGCGAGAAAAGATGCTAAAAGAAAATCCTTTTTAGGAACGCTGAGGGATGCTTGTAAAGAGGAAAGGTGAACGGAGAAGGGCGAAAAGGAATGGAACTGTTGGTACATGCTGAGCACAGTTAGCAGAAGCTACCTTCGATTGGTCCATCGTTAAGGAATGGAACATCCCTGCTGGCCTGCTCTGCATCGGTGTCCCACATGCGTAGCAATAGGCTACTGCAACTTTGCTCTTATATTATTAGATTATGGATGTAATTGTACTAGATTATGGATGTAATTGTACTAGAATAGATAGAGTGATACACATATACGGCCATTTTCAGTGAATTCTGCGTTGCATAAATATGTAGGTTTGGGGGAGGAGAACGCAGAGACGTTCTCCTAGCATGTGTTGAAATTCAGAAACAAGACAAGAATCCTTTGTCACAACTTTAGCTGCTCCATGGACATTCTATTATTTTGTAGTAGAACAGTTCATCCTAAATCTCCATCAAGTCTCAGTTCAGAAAGATAAGGATATTTTACAGAGCACATTGATATATTTTTATATGAAAGAATGTGAAGATCATATTTTTGGACAGCTCATATAAGCTCGCGCATGGCATCCGCAACACACAGAAGAAAAGGATTTTTTGGAGGCTTTTCTTGTAATGACGTAGTAGCAATGGACGAGCAAAAAAGAAGCTGCTGCTTTGGGAAGTGTAAATATGTTCTTGGAACTCTCACACACACACATCCATCAAGAAAATATCCATTGATCCTACGGTAACCCTACAAAGTTCATAGATGGCGATTGACAAGAACAATGCACCTAATGAGGTGGTTCATAAAGAAATGAATTAAAGCAAGTTCATACGGTAGCATCAACGGAAAATGGACCGGACCACCCAGGAAACTGACAAAAGGCTTACTGGGACGACTACGTCTTGACAGCCCTTCTAAAAGTATTTATCAATTATCTCACCGTATCTGGTATTGCTGATCGTTGTTCATAAGCATTCTGACATGCGCCTAGTTATCTGAACCAAGATAAGGTGGGGAAGTGAAAGCTACTGTGCATCGACTCATGAATAAACTCAGATGCAGAAGGATATGTGGATCATGCACCTTGCGGGCATAGCAAAGTACAAGAGCATAATCAACTATGAGTTATCCATGAAACCTTGCAAACATCTCCCAAAAGTGCTTTCATCCAGTCAGCAACCATGAAGATACCCAAACAGCCGTTTGATAGGAACCAGTTGAACTAGAAAACTGAAGAAATTTGTCATACAGACAGCAGTAACATCAGCTAATAAACCAAAGTGGGTGCCATGATGCAGCAAACACTAGATTGAGATAACACAAGTCTTCAATCATCGTTTGTCAAGACGTCAGCTTATCAATCGTTGTTAGTCAAGACGTCAGCCTAGCAGATGCAAAGTCATAGAAAGCGGCAACAAATAACATTACTTTCAACCTGCAACCAGTAATCTACTTAGATAAACAAGCAACAATTTAAGCATAGATAGCTGTCAAAGCACCAAAGAAAATAGAATATATTCCACTGCCAACTTATGCATGCTACTGCAGTTGCAGTTGTTGAAACGCCAGATTGAAGAAGGGTGCCCTGCAAGCATCAATAGCCAATAGGCACTTGTACTGTGCAAAGCTTGATAGCTAGACAAGCTTGAGTAACAGTTCTATGGAAGGGGGCCTAATAATCATCTTACTCAAAAGTTTGGCTACTTGAGGGGAAAATGATAATGTTTTAAGTCACAAGAAAATCATTTCAAAATTTGAATTATGTACAGCCATCAGTATTCATTGGCACAAGAAGTAAAGGTAATATTATATGTACCCACTAACCCACACCAGTTAAGACTTACGATAATATAAACTTGAGTAACCATTTTGGATAAGGCAACAAAAATGAGGGACCAAAAGTGCTAGTCATTGTCCAACTGCTAAGAAATCCAGGTTTATTCTTTCTGGAACACACATGAGAGATGGGCATCATTTTATTAAGAAGAAAAGGTTTATTAGATTACAAGCCAGCCTGTGAGTGCCCAGCCAATTATTTGAATATCATGAATCCCTAGGCCTCCATATTGACTTGGCAGGCAAACACAGGACCAAGAAACCAAATAATCATCCCCATTAGTTGTTCTCTACCTTCCCAAAGAAATCCACGTGTAATTTTGCCTATTTCCTTGATGATCCATTTAGGAAGGTCTATTGCAATCATGAGATAGATAAGGGCAGCCTTAACCATAGTCAGTCTTCCGATTTTGTTCATAAGGCAACCATCCATCCAGAGAGGTAACTACATATCTTATCAAGGAGAGTTCCAAGGCTCCTTGGTTAGGTTTCCTAACCGATAAATGGGAGTCGCAGATAATTGCATGGAAATTCACCACACAAGACATGTGTTCAGTGTTCATGAGTGACCGCTCTTCTTCCTGGCATCGAATAGGATGACTGAGCAGAAGCTAAACCAAAACAATGTAGCAACTCCTTAATGAATGCCAGATCCAAAGCTATGGGATAGATGAACAGCACCATGTCATCCGCATAGATGGAAACCCGACGATTAAAACCAGATGTGTTGGATGGAAATCCGGTATATCTACTAGACATTCAGGATTTGGAAGAACAATAAAAGAGGTGTTGTAAGATCATCATGAGGAATTGAATACACTGCAACATAATGGCATATCATCTTATGAAAATAATGCATATTGTTCCAAGTCACACTGTCACAGATGCGCTGTATCAGTGATGTCATGGAAGCCTGTCAGACGAGGGAAGGTGAGTTTGTAAGTGAATGCCTCTGAAATGCCTTGTTGGTACTTCCGTAGAAAAGGGAAGAACTTTCAGAAATGTTTAGCCAAGATCCACCTCCAGGTTTACACTATCGTGCCGGATGGAATAGGTAAAAAAAAAAGTATATAGCTAATGCACATTATAAATGAATCATCCAAGATCAAACAGAATGTAAGAAAACTAGAACTCGCTAAAATAGCTAATTCTAACCAGAAGAGGGTAGCAATGCTCCTTGTCATAATTAGGCCAGGTTCTATCCACACCAGCCACATATTTTTTGTGCAGATTCCAGACAGTAGGATCATAATTCTCTATCAACTCACAACGCAGACCATTCTCTTTAATAATTCCCAGGAATTTGTCTAGAGAATCACCTCTTTTGGGACTCAGGAAGATGGCTTGTGAGGTTGCAGAATGCTTCAGCAAGGATTTGACTGTTCGGGCAAGGCCCTCATGGAATTGCTTGAAAAATGTGCTGCAAGGAAGGCAAAATGTGAATAAGAAAGTTCTAATGGAACTTATTGACCTGATAATAATTTTATTACTAGTAAAGATGCATGGTGTAATCAGAGTACATATGAAACCAACCAACAGCCACGAGACATAGCCTTTGACTAAATAAAAAACACTTGCTGATTAAGGGTGTGTTTAGTTCCCCATTTCACCCAAAAAAATTTTGGGTTTTGACCTATCATTTTGCAGAATGGAACTAAACACCATGTAAAATTTTTGGCAAAAAGGTATCCATTCTCCATTTTGGATTTTGGCCTCAAGAGGCCAAAAAAGCCAAAAAGCCCTCACCCACCCCATGAAAAATTTGGCATTTTGGATGGAACTAAACACACCCATGAAAATTTGGCATTTTGCATTTCATTGTTCCAAAGTAGTTGGCATTTTGCATTTTGCATTCCATGGGGAACTAAACACAGCCTAAATGTGTTACTTAATGCCAAATACAAACCTCACAGCATATCATTGACACATGACAAAACAGTAAGGATGTACAGGATTGAAAAGATAATCAGTATTCAAGAATAGCAAAGAATCAAGAGGGTCAAACATACCAGTCACTTGCAACAATGATGTCAAAAGTATTCAATATTTCTGAAGATTGCTCTTTGTCCCAATGCAGTATCATAGATTTAACCTTTGTCTCACCAAAAGTCTCTGTGTTGATGGATATGTTCTTCTGAATGTCTGCGGGTTAATGGTTTACAAAGGCCAAAGAACATGTTTTTTAAATAATAAAAGTACAAAACAAAGCCATAAAGGGTTAAATTTTGGAATGATCTAATCTGTTATTTTCTCTATTTACAAATAATAGCAAACACTCCATTGTGCATACATTAAATTAAGAAGGATACACCCAGCTACATGTGGGTTGCCATCAGAAATAACAACCTCGTCAGCATTTGTACTGGCTGCAATAACAAGACCAGCCAATCCATAACCAGATCCGAGCTCAAGCACTTTCTTGGACCTGTAATGAACTAAATATTCAATTAATCAGATAAATATAACAGAAACTGAACTTAGTTAGGCCCCCTTTGGAATGTGGGATTTCTTCCTGTTTCCTGTGTTTTTCATGTGAAAATGAACTGATTCTTATACGATTCTTGCATTCCAAGGGGCCCAAAGTAGCAATGAACTACTGTCATGGCAATAGTTTTCAATGGACTATTATTGTGAAAAGGCTTTGCCTTGAAGGTAATGTGGGCTATGGAAGGTTCATATGGCTAACAACAGGTACATGCTGAAAAAGACCACGAACTAATGTAGCATTCAGATATCTGTTCATTTTCTGCTGTTGATCTCATCAAGAAAATATGATGAAAAATAGCATGGACAGAAAACTAGTGCAAGACTGTAACCATAAAACTCAGGTGACATACACAGCTCAAACCTCTCAAGGATTTATTTCTCATACTATAGTAAACAGCTTTTGAAAATATTAACAGGAACAAGGACCTATATATCATTATTGTATATTTGTCTTACAGGTTGTACTAGGACACACTACCACTGTATGCTGTGAGTGTGTGACACAATAATGCACCCTATGATCCTGTTTGGTTCAACACACAAGCCAAGCCAGCCTATTTTCTTTCCTAAAACACAATGCTTGTTTAATACGCAATTCACTTAGGTCCTTGAATCCTGATAAAAAGTTTTAAGTCAACAATGTAGAGTACTTAAGTTTGTCGGCTTAAACTGAAGATCCCATGCAAGTTACTCAATCACACAAATGCATGACTCCATGCTAGGACAAATCAGCTAAGGTTGAACAATATTTCATCTTAGCACAACAATCCATCCTGATGCAGCTATGCAGGAATGTCACATGTTTAATAAATCTCACATCACATGTTTAATAAATCTCACAAGTCACAGGTCACAACAGACCTGAACATATCTGAGTGGTTAATACAGTAGTAGGCAAGGACCTCTTCTGATGGCCAACAACCTTCAGGAAGGAAAACACATGTTAACTTGAAACTGAACTGACTTTTATTGAAGATACTCCCTCCATTCCAAATTATAGTTCACTCTGGCTTTGTCCTAAGTCAAACTTTTCTTGACCGAGTTTATAGAAAAATGCATCAACATCTACAATATCAATTTATTTCATTAAATTCCCCATGAAATATGTCTTGATAGTGCATTTATTATTTTATTTAACTTATAGATGCTAATAATTTTTCATAAAAAACTTGATCAAAGTTAAATAAGTTTGGTTTACAAGTATAAAGTAAACTATAACTTGGAACGGAAAGAGTATCATGGAAGGGTTAAACATGCAAAAGTGGAAGAACAAAATGAAATTCAGAATAGCATATTATCAGTAGACAGCACTGCACTTTCAACTCTTTTACCGATCTTTCAATTCTATGATGCAAGTATAAGAAACTTTGTACTCCCTCTGTTCCAAATTATAAGACGTTTTGGTTTTTCTAGATACATTGCTTTGACTATGTATCCAAACATAGTGTATATCTAAGTGCATAGCAAAGTCTATGTATCTAGAAAAGTCAAAACATCTTATAGTTTGGAATGGAGGGAGTATTAGTTAAGTTCAAAAGTTCATAGGTCTGTGGGATCACAATTCTTAGTCCAAGAAGGAAAAATTGCCACACACAGAAGGCTTGTGTGCCACATTCTGAAAAGGGGCCAAGACACAATAGTGTACATTACACACATGTTTACATTTCTTTTCCACACAAATGCCTTCCTATTATCATAGCAAAAGGCACAAACAAACCTGGCAGGTACTAACAAACAGCAACTGAAAGATGCCATGAACATGACCATACACATGAACTGATGCAGACAGATGGAATCATATGTATTTCAACAACAAAAATAAACTTGCTTGAACAAAACTTACATACTAGTCCAGTAGTGTCGATATTGTATTTGTTCGAAGCCTCAATGTCATTCAGTTCAAGGGAATCCTCTTTTCTATATCTGGAATCATGCACTAAAACAATAACCAACTGAAAAAAAATAGCATGTCAACCTTTCTAGTTGGTTGAACAATTCATGATGGCTAAATCTGTAGTCACAAACACAGCTTAATGGAGAGAAAACAACATGATTCCCAAATATATCATGGACAGAAATAAAGAAAACTATATTCAGTGTGCCAGAGAACCAGGGGCAAATAATAGACTACTTACACCAGATCAAGTTTAGAGGAATCTCTACAAGGCAGCTTGTAACATACATAAACATCCTTCTGGCCAAAATCATTTTCATTTCCATTTAATGAATTCCCAAGTGATTTCGCTAGCTGTGAAATCGGCAATGAATGGCATTCGATCAGGTTAAAGCCACGTGAAGCCTTTCTTGAAATGTTGTTGGTACCATCTTTAATCTGGTGGTCACTGGAAATTCCCTCTGCATGGAAATGTAACATGAAAAAAAAAAAACAAATTAACATGGCATAATTATATAAAAACAATTAGCAAACGTAAACTGTTTGAGCAGTATAAATGTGAAATTTCAAGCTGATTATTATAACTGGCATGTTTAAATAGAAGATACATTAACAAAGATACACAGTTACATTTCTGTACGCCAAATGCGGAAGTAATATTGGGAATGGGAAACTAAAATTGCCTTTTACCATAAGAAAACTAATATGATAAAATAAATCAGCAGCCCTACGTTTAATAGTCCGGCAGTGCTGTGATATGGAATGAAGGATCCAAAACAAATCATTCGAACATAGACTGAAGTGGAGTTTTTGTGTGCACATGAGCGAACCAGCACACGCAAGCCTATATACCTACACTCACTCACGGACCACCAAATGGAGTTTGTCCTTGAAGTGGTAAAAATTAAAAGGGACCATATTAGACTGAACTTTGTTGTGATTATAATGGCTGGTTAAATGTGCATGCTAACTTTCATGGTAAACACTGATTTTAAATGTGAACTACCTTAATTTCCCAAAGTATATACTATTGAAGCAATAACCCTAAACACATCTCATTGAAGCAAGGTACTCGCCCCAAATCAGACTGTACTAACTCCCTAAAGTCTTCAACACAGCTAACCCATCAACATGACATGCCACAATAGGCCTGAGCATTCAAAACCATTGGATAATAATTGTTCAAGCACAGTGCACAGGAGCTAAAGGCTGAAATGGCGCACAACTTCACCGATTTTGCTCTCACCGTGCTTGTCCGAGCTTCTGAAAAGCCAGGCAGGCGGGCTCAAAATGCCAATGATCCCATTATCATCAATAGCCCCAAACATCACCAAAGTGTGTAGTAGCGGGCCAACAGCTCAAATCGCAACACAGAAACTAATCGCCTTGAACTAAAATCCACAGCACAAGGAGCAGCGTTTGGGCCTTCCTTGTTTGCACGAGCAAGCTGCCTTCTGCCATATCATCTAGGCAGGAGGCCTTCTCCTTTTTTAATCGCTCGACGAAGGCAGATGAAGCGGAAACGAATGAACGACAAAACCAAGCGGACGCAAATGATGGCGTGGGGTAAATAAGGGACGGAATCGGCGGAACCTAGGGCGCGCGCGGAGGAAGAACGAGCAAGCAGCGCGCGGCGAAGGATGCTCCACCGCTGGGTGGCATTGGAGGCGCCACAGGATCCACTGGGTGCTGGCGACGGGGATGGGGGCGCAGAGGAAGAGTCCATCGGAGCTCGAGATGCGTCACGTTTGTTCGTGGCGAAGCACCAGAGAGAGATTGAGGACTTGTCCGATTTGGTCATTCGGATTTGCAGCTTGCAGGGATCGATCGTAGAGGAACGCCGCCTTCTTTGGCGGATCGGGCTACCAGGAGTTTTTCTGGGCCTATAAATCTTACGGGCTGGGCCCAAAAGTGTTGTGCTAAGTTCAGGGGCGGATCAACTGCAGCGCCCTTGTCAGCCTGATTTCTCCATTAAATTACGTTCTCCATTAAACTACGGTTAGTTAGCCTTAAATCACCATTAGTCTTTAACTCTAGCCTTAAATATTCATTATTTAGTAGCCTCCCTTGTCCCCATCCTGGATCTGCACCTGGCTAGGTGCCTAAGTTGAATTATGAAAGGGCCCGTAGTCGGTGGCCTGTTAGTTGCTACCACCGTGCATTCTGCCTATGCCTTTGTTTGAATAGGCTTATCTCGTGGCGTCTGCAACCAGAATCGAAGAATCCCCGCCAAATACCTCGCCATATACGTGGTTTTGCCGACCGCTTGTAAGAAGAAAAATTGAGGAATGAACTACACCGTTGATTTCTCGTATCGCGGCCATGAAGATGCGGAGGAACTACCGCACCACGCCGTCGGAGACCGCGGTTCCAAACAGGGCATATGCCTGACGACACTTGAAGTGTATAAGGTAAGGGGCTTGTATGATTGGAGATAACTAGAAGCATGAAGGAGAGTTAAAGTTGGAGTCTAGGAACCCTTTGTTTGTTATGTAGGAGTTTAGAGGACTTCTTGGGGAGGTAATTAAGTGAGAATTATGCTTTTAGTAGAGGTGAATGCATCCCCACCGGCCATCATAATTTATCATATAATTTCTTGAAAACTCCATGCCGGACGAAGGATATGAAGACACTAAAAGACAGGCAAGAAACTCGAGGCGTCCAAAAAAGAGCCATACCGGAGCTTTCATGTGGTCACTGGAGTTATTCAGTGGGAGGAGTCCGAGGCAGAGTTGGAAGATGCCACGACATACTTTTTGTGGTCAAACCAGAGTTTGGCACTAGAGAGTTGAACAGTGCTAGGTGGAGGAGAAGAAGAAACACCAGATGAGTACCGGAGTTTATGTGTTGGCCTAAGAAGCCAAAATAGTGCACAAGAAACCATTCGGTGGGTGCGGCGAAGGAAGCAGTAGTGCTCCCCTCTATGACACCTACACACACATTGTGCACGGGATTTGTCCAATGGCGCACTAGAGCAATGTTTTCCTAAACGCTAAACGGTAAGCAGTCGGTCACTACCGTTTAGCCATTCGAGCAAAAACATCCCATTAAATGGGCTAAACAGCTAATTAAACAGGGTAAACGGGTGATTAAACGGAAACGGCACACCACCATGTAGTGTTTACACGGTGTTTAAACGGGTTGAACGACCGTTTAGGCGAACAATGCACTAGAGAAACCACCGGAGAGAGGATTCAATAGTCAACAACAGCTAGTTGGAATAGCAGAGAGCAGTGGATTTCTTCGGTGTGGCCACGAGAGAATTCTAGTGCACCCTGCCGAAGGCAACCCTTGTTTCCAATTGCTAATCGGTTGTGTTGGGGTTATATATACCTCACCTCATTTGAAGTGTGTTAGAGCTTGATAAAACTATTTTTTTGTGACAAGCTTGATAAAACTACAGTTGAGTTGAGTTGAGTCTTATTACTTTATGCTCTAGCCACCATATGTGCTTGAGAGGAGATTAGGCTATTAACAAAAGTGCTAGGATTAGTGCTTATGGTTGTTAAATGCTACTTTAGCCCTTACTCTAGGTTTAGGCATAGTGCATCTAAAAAAAGGGTTTAGGCATAGTGTTTAGTAAGGTTTACGTATCTCCTTACTATCGGTGCTTGCACGCTACAAGTTTTGTAGTCCTTTGGGCTTATAAGTTATGTAATAATCTCCAACCAAGCTTGTGGAGTGGCCCTCTTAAAGACCCCTTTCCCCAGTCTACCTTCGGTGGCCCCAGATGGATAACCCAATCTACACCTAGGATCATTGCATCACCCCTCCAATATTTTTACTTTTGACCTTCTAACTTGGCATCGCATCTCGTGTCAGTCACTATTATTGTGAACCATAGTCCACTTGAGGACTTTACCCCCACCGGGTTGTTTTGCCTAATTTTAGGAATAGAGCAGTATTCTCAGGCACTATCCTCAGTTGCAGGGTGGTGTGCGAGGGACGTGAGGCCCTTTTTGACCAAAGCTCACATAGTGGAGACAAATATTATGAGTTTTTAATAATCATGTGTTTTTTTTTCTAATGCGTCTCATGAAGATTAATGTGAAGTCTTATTTAAAATCTCTTGTTAGTAATAGTAAGATATCATTAAATATGGCCATATATTACATGCCAGCTGTTGGACGCCAGATTTTACACTAAATCTCACGCAGGACAGTAAGAAACATAGATTGACTGTGCAATCTTCTTCCACAACAATCACTTACAGCCACTACATCAGCTAGTAATAGTATAAGCAGTAGCAAGCACTACGATCCGTATGTGACGAGGGAGTCAGGAGAGTAGCCCAATGCAATGCAATGCAATGCAATGCAATGCAATGCAATGCAAAACAACACAAGGGCACTAGCAGTTATACCACCCATCGATCGTCACGGACTCGCGGTCACATCTGAACGTTGATGTGCCTGGTCTCGTCTCCCGGCGACAGCGAGAAGGTGGTCTGCGTCGTCCTGTTGTTGTAGCTCACCGTGAGGACGTACTCCCCCAGGTAGCCGCTGAAGCTGTAGGCGCCGTGCGCGTCGGTCTGCCCGCCCGCCTGCAGCGTCCGCCACTCGTTGAGCAGGCGGTCGACCACGTCCCCCGTGGGCAGGTTGCTGAGGTTCCAGTCCGTGAGGCACATCTGGTAGCAGCCGTTGGGGTGCAGCGCCGTCCACAGCATGACGCCGCTGACGGCCGGGTGCGAGTAGGCCTCCCGCAGCACCTGCTCCAGGTACGCGGCCTGCGTCTGCGCGTCGAACTTGTTGCTGATGTCGATCTCGGTGAACCAGATGGGCAGCCCCAGGGTGGCGAGCTTGTCGAGTATGGCCCGCATGAGCGGGATGTTGGGCTTGGAGAAGTGGCCCTCCAGGCCGATCCCCTCCAGGATGGCGCCGCCGGACCGCAGCTCCTTGAGTTTGGCCACGTACGTGTCCACGGTGGAGAACGGGTCGTCGCAGGTCTCGATGACGTTGTACTCGTTCATGAAGAGCGTGGCCAGCGGGTCGGCGTCCTGCGCCACGCTGAAGAACTCCATGGACGCGTTGGGCCCCAGGCGCTGCTCGTAGAAGCTGTAGTGCAGCATCTCGTTGTTGACGTCCCAGTGCGCGAACTCGCCGCGGTAGCGGGTCATGAGGCTCTGGATGCGCGTGTTCACGGCGGCGCGGAGGTCGTCCGCCGTCAGGTTCTTCACCCACCGGGGCGTCGCGTCCTGGTTCTCCCAGAAGATGTTGTGGCCGCGCACCATCACGCGGTGCGACCGCACGAACGCCAGCATCTGGTCGGGGACGTCGAAGCGGAGTAGCCCCGACATGGGCTCCGTGGAGTACCACTTGAGCTCGTCCTCGAACACCGCCGCGTTGAACCGGTCCACGAACCACTGCTGGTACGCCTGGTTCCCCAGGATGGTGGAGGCGATCGCCGACCCGATCGGGAAGTCCTTGGTCGTCTGCTGCACCGACACGGACGCGCCGACCACGCGGGCGCCTTGCGGGTCGGCGACGTGGATGGTCGCCACACGCTTCCTCCTCTGCTCCGGCCAATGCAAACAAGATCAAAGATTGTTTAGGCGCATCGCACGCAACAACACTTTTTTTTAGGACACACCACGTAGGCATCGACGAAACGTTACCTTCCGGATGGTATCCTGCTGGTGCATCGCCCATTGGTCTGTCGTGAATGGCTGCAGCGACCCGCTCGCGACGGTGATCTTCATGGGGGTCTTGTCAGCATTCTGCGGGCGCGCATGAACATTGAGCACTACTTCTGAAGAAAACTTTACTAATTTGCGAAGCGCATCCGAGACGGGGAAAAAAATGCGTACCTGAAAGAAGATGACCGAGGTCTGCGTTGGCCAGTCCAGGACGAAGCCGCCCTTGACGAAGGCCCAGCAGTCGCTCCTGGCAAGAACCGTGGCGATGCACCTCGCGCCGGTGTTGTCTGGCGCCAGCCTCGCAGTGATCAAAGCCGAGTACGCGCCTTCCAGCTTCACCCAGCCTGCATGACATACAACGAGAATGAATTATTGAAGCTCACATGCCATGAGTGCAGCAGTCGGCCTCGAATAGTCACATGACTGGAATTGGAAAGGGGAGGGCAAGGGTGCCGGGTGCGGTCTCGAGAGCTCACATGAGAAAGTGTACATGGTGGTCTTGTTGAGGTTGTACACCACAAACGCCGGCGAGAAGACTCCGGTCTCCGTCGTGCGGTACCCGTCCGGGTCGTCGCCGCTGTTGCCGTACTTGAGAATGCCTCCGTTGTACAGCGCCGGCTCCGGCTGGCCCCTGCACTGGACGCCATGCAAACTTGCAGTTAGGCTCTACTGCATGCGCAGATACTCTATTAGCCTCGCCCATAACTTATTCTATCAAAGCTTATTTAAGCGGCATATGATAACTGTGGAGATGACAGCGACAGATGACACGCGACACACACAAAAAGCGCATCTAATAAGCGTACAACTAATTCGCCGTAAGCAAAGAGGCTCACTATTGCCGGCCGCGTTAGTTGGTCACTTGGTCGGCCCAAAAACGCGTGCATGTTAGCCGCGTGCAGATCGAGTTTGGCCCTGCCGCTTGGCGCCTTGCAGAGCTTAGCTTCCAAGAAGAGCATCAAATAAACATGATGAACCTATGCATGATCAGGATGCTTCCAACCATTCTCAGAGCTTAGTGGAGGTCGATGCTATAATACTATCGAGAAGTGTAGTATAGTATTTGTCACTTGTTCCGTGTGATAATGTCTATTGGCTGCTAGCAGCTGGTAGGTACTGGTGTGGGGCTGAGGTGTCCCAGCGCACGCACGCATGGGAACAAAACTGGAGTAACCGGCCGGAGAGACTGAGGCCTGAGGGAGGATCATGTGCACTGTGGCCTTGTGGGGAGGAAGCATTTGTGGTCCAACAATGGCTTTGAGCTTCGTCATCTTCCCCGCCTCCTATTCGATCCTCTGTGCGGCATTGGTTATTTGGTGGTCACCAGGTGAAAAAAATGGTCTTTGATAAAGATGCAAGAACCACAAGCGACAGGCAGGCACGCCACAGATATATAGTAAAACGGTTAATTAATTAACGAGCTTGCATATTGTTGTGAGTTGTTACTCATGCATGACGACGTGCAGATAAAAGTAGCTTGCTAATTCTGGAAGAAAGAAGAGACTTACGTCGGTGTAGGCGGAGTAATCGTACCAGCCATCTGCATGTCACCAGCAGGAAGCTCAAACAATGTCACATGCATACTCGTAGGAGAGAAGGAACGAAGTAGCAACCAAAAGCCTAAGTTGAGAGAGAGAAAGGGAATGAGCGCAACACTGACCTGGAGGCACCGCTGCGGCGAGCTCACTTCCGCAATGCAGCAGCATCCACAGCACGAGAAACCCCAGGCCACGCAGAGCGAAGCGATGCATCTTCATCGCCGCAACCGCAACTAGTAGACGAGAGCTCAGCCGCTTCCTCTGTTCAAGCTCCTGCTCCTCACTATAGTGTCACCTGTGTGTGTAGAGACTAGAGAGACGGCAGACGGGTATGGACTATGGAAGCTAGCAGCTAGCTAATGAGGACTGCAGGGCGCAATGAAGAGACTGCTACACGCAGGACTGCATCGCTATATATAGCCGGTCACATGCCACCATTTCGTTCCAGCACTTCAGAGAGCCTAGCGCGCCCTTTTGGCACTTGGCAAGGTGCCACTGGCCGGCGAGTCACGGGCCGCCGTGGGCGCCCACCACGTAATCACGTACACCTGGTCCTCGGAGAGGCTGCATGCTGCCGCCGCAAGTAAGCGCTGGCTGTTCGTTTGGTGTAGTGGGCTGGTGGCCTTCTGCCCTTCTGGTGCTCCTGCACCGGGCCTAGCCAACACTAGCGCCTGTTCCCCCCAGTTCACATGCGATGCGTTGCGAGCGACAGAGTGATAGGCACTTAGGCAGTAGGTACTGAAGTGGAGTGACTGCTGCAGTGTAGTAGCATACTAGCATGGCATGGCGGTACGAGTGAGATCAGGGTCCTGTGAATAACCGTCGCCTTATTCTGTGGTCTCGTGTGCATGGGTCGCCCGCGTCACGCCATGGGAACTGTACCGCGGACCTCGAAGTTTCTTCTGTTGTTTTCTTCCTGGCTCCGGCATTGAATCCGCGGGCGCAGATGGGTCGGCATACAGTACGTGTTAAAGCCGAAGGGGTACTGGGGTAGTAGACGGCGGCCACGATAGCCTGTCACGTATTCACGTGTTGCTGGGGGCGCCGTGTCATGTCCGGCTGAGTGAATGATGCCCGGCAAAAAATAATGCACAGTACAAATAATTGTTCTGCATGGCTTGAGGTCGTTCATCAACGAGGATAATCACACATTCCATGAATGAAGGGGTGCAAAGTTGCTCGAACAGTGATGATGTGACGAGTTTCCCTTTTTTTCTCTCTCGCTTGCCTGTACTCGTACAGCTAAATAGTATAGTACTCTAGTACATGGACACCCAACGTTTGTTAGTGTTTAATACGTGGGGGTGCTACACGGCCTACCGCACTGTGAAACATAACATAGGTTACATGCATCGCTTGGTTTGCTAATTGCTTCCACTTACGCCATTTCTGTAAGCAGCAGCACACCAATTTGCCAAAAGCAGCCGCTTTTATAAACTTACAACCTTGTACTTATGCAGCTACAACCTACCGCTGCCTTTTGCATGCGTATCGATAATTCTATGCGACCGGAGCATCTTCCTTCGCTTTCTTTCTTCACCAAACGAAAAGGAGAGTTTAAACCCATCTTTTCCACAGGGAAATTGGTCCAAACTCCAATGGCACCGCACGCCGCAGCGGTTGGTACACTAGAATTCGACCATTACCGGCCAAAGTATTGCCTGCATTCTCTCCTCTGGAAGCCGGAATTATTGTCTGCCTTTAGGAAGTGGGTTTCTAAAGCCGCTTGCCGGCCAAAAAGGAATAATCCCCTTTGCAAACACGGGGCATGCAATGCATGCATGCGGTTGCTAGAACGTTCAGTCCTTTGCCCCAAAATACACACAAACACTAGGCAACTCGCGGAGTATCTTTTGTTTCCGTAGCCGACCTTGCCGTGTACAGAGAGGGCTACAAGCTACACAAATCCGCTGAGTGGGGCGCTCGCACGCGCGCTAATCCCACGTTCACAAAAGCATTCTATTCTATTATAGGCGGCGCCACCACCACGGGTCTCGGCGAAAAGCGCATCGATCGCCGCTCGCCGTGGCGGGCAGCAGCGACCTCTCAATGCCGCCTCCGCCTCGCGATCGCTGGGCTGGCTCAGGCTCACGTTTGGGCGGTAGCCGAGACGCGCTGCCCGCTTGGTTTGGCGCGGCTCGCCGGCCTCGGTAGCCGGTAGGCGAGGGGTACGCCTCGGCGGATTCACGGGCGTGCCGCGTGCACGAGCCCGAGCCCGGCCAGGCAGCGGCCACGGGGTATGTTTGACTAGCGGTGGAAAGACGACGCCGGATAGGTCTGGGCGCCGGGGGGCGGGGTTCGCGCGCGGGCAGGCGGACACTTGCTGCAGGATGCTCAGCCGCGGGCGTTGGACAAGTACAGCTCGGCTACCGTGCCCCCGTGCTCTTGTGGGTCATGTGACTCGGGCAATTCGTGGCCGAGATTAACTAGACACGGCTACGGTGTGGTCGACTCCTATTTCATCGGGCCTTTCTTTCTGTCCCAGAACGTACTCCACCGGTTGTGTCGTCGGACGACACGTGCAAGTAAGACGAAAACGGAACGGAAATATCTCGAACTGAACCACATCGTTTTCTGTATTTTATCCGATTGAATTCGTATTTTTGTGTCCGACTTTACCGTTTTCACTTTCGTTTTCGTATTTCAAATGTAAAAGTAGAAAACGGTTTAGAAATTTTCCGACCGTTTCCAACCGTTTTATACTTTTCTACTTTTAATTCGGAATATCCCGAATTTAAAATTCAGTTTAAACCGAATTTTGTTGTCAATCATTACTGTCCATGCAACTAGGCAAAGACAAGTGTAGAGCACTGATGCTCATTGGCCGCATTATATAGGCAGCTCACCCCTGTCGCGCATCCCTGAGTCGTCGAGGTAGGACTAATCACCTCGCACGGTATTGTATGCTTGTATGGCTACATCTGGCTTCACGCGGCGCTGTTGTTGCATTGCATGTGACTGGGCCGACCAAAAGAAAGAGAGCTAGATGGGCCAGACGTTGTTGCTATCCTTTCTAGTATAGTACCGATGGCATCTCAAATTTTCCTCTTTTTTCTTTTTTTTCTTTTCTTTTTTTTCTCTGGTCAAAGAAACCAAATTGATAAGTCTGCTTTCTTGTACTCGAAATTTACCACGATGACACTTGTTAATTGTTATGCATTGTGGATCAATATTCCGTATTGAATTTTCGTATACCGACCGTGTTCGACATAATTTCGCTTGAATGAGTTCGTTTTCGAAATTCTCAATATTACGTAAGTTCGCGTTCGTTTTCGTGTCCGGCTTTACCGTTTTCGCTTTCGTTTTCGTATTTAAATATAAAAATAGAAAATAGTTGAGGAGTTTTCCAACCGTTTCCGACCGTTTTCATCCTGAGTGCCAAGTATATATTTCTCTGGTGGAGCCTACGTGTGTGCACTTTTTGCTCGCCTCTCTCCATCACTAGGAGCGGCTGGCGCTGTTATGATCCAGGCGTCCGGCCAAGCCTCGGGACTTTGCTGGCCTCACGAGTCCATTCTGCTCCGGAAAATGGCAGGATGAGATGACCGCGACACGTAACGTGCAATCAGCGGTGTCAGCCTCAACAGTCTGAAGCGTTCCTGATTCCTGAACCATTCAGATGAAGATATAGCGTGAGAGTTTTTTTTCTTCGATAACATAGCAGTCCTACTATGCAACTCCAAATCGGACGAATTCAGCAATTTGGAATGAGATAAGTCTTACCTGAACTGCTTAAATTCTTGGTTCCAAACTACGTGGTAACGAATACAATTACCACTTATCAGTTACCAGAGGTAACGTTAATATGGACCACAACCGATGACAAGTCTGCAACTGGCCAAATATACAGGCAGCAGCAGCAGTAGTTACAATATATACACTCATATACATTCACGAACCAACATCATCATAGCACTACCATTAGCACAACCAACACAACTGTACAAATCTAATTTTATGACGAAGGCATCGATAATGATCTCAGCAATGGGCTGGAATCATTGATGCAAGAATATTTTCAGTGTTGCCTTCATTCAGCAGGGATATCAGAGCTCTGGCCTGAAAATTTACAGGGATGTCAGAATCGAATGAAGGTGAAAATTGCAACAACGCACCTGCAAGCTAAGAGGGCTTTCAAATACCCACCTGCATCACAATTCTTTATCGTGTCTTATAAAAAAAATTCTTTATCGTGTAACACGTGTAAGTTTTATATGTTTTTAAATACCTTGTATGCAACCCAATATATATAGTTATCGCATAGTCTCACTGCTGAGTTGCCTTAACCTCAACAGGAATTCCAAAATGTACCATTGAGATCGACTACGTTTTTTCTGAGTTTGGGTTCCATCATTGTCATTTATAATTCTCCTAATCGAGCAAGCTTTGGCAAAAGTATTGATGCGAGAAACATACCAAAGATTTATTATACTGGCTTTTCAACGGTCAGAAGAGGGAATATGAAAACACATCAAACTTGCAGGTGCTAGGACGTAACGATTGAGATGTACGTGGGGTTCCCACCCTAACTTGCAAGTGGGGTCAGTCGCAAAAAAAAATGCAAGTGGGGTCCCCAATTTCCCTCGAATAAATCATAAAACATATTAAAGGAGCAGTCAAACACAAACAGAAACCCAAGAAAAAAAATACTACAATTTCTAAAATCATTTACTTAGGAATAAGAATAATTTTATTGACCATGAATTAAACTAAAACACTGCAACCAATATTACCCTAAGGCAAGAAAATACTATATGACTGACATGACAATTATAATCAGCAACTTTCCAGCTAAATACTGATAGAAAATAGAAAAAAGGTTGCAATTGTTGATCTAGTCCATCCAATAGTAATAGCGGCATGATAAATATGTTTTCCTTTCCCTAGGAGCAAGATTCAATAAAAATCCTGCCAGTGTCAAATATATGTGAAGTTACATACCTTTCTCTGGGTTAGGGGAAGTTATTGGACGACCTTCACCTATGCTAGAACTATCTTCATTCCTGTAAGAAATTCATCCAGAGCAGAAAGTAACGCACAAACCTTTGTATATGACCTTGTTCTAAAAATATTATCGTACTATGTCACATCAGAGCTACCATTCGTGACTGGAACATTTACCAACAAAAGAAACGGTACAGAGTGTTGAAAAATTCATTTCAAATAAATTCATACCAGCACCAATCCACACCAGTCAGTATGGCAAGTATGACATTTTTATGGCTACAGTGTTCTTAGCATCTTACATTACACATTTATGCAATACCACCCAGATTAAAAATTAACGTTGTTTTTTAGGATTTCTGCTGGTCGAACTATTTTAATTTTGACCATCAATGTATACCTGGACGGACAATGTAAGATATATGTAACTAGATTTATCATAAATTCTTTCAAAATATTGAATTAGCTTTCTCTGTAATGGCATATATTCATAGAAATCGTTGGTTAAAGCTTCACCCTGTAGAAAGTGTTGATGTCCTAAATGAGGCACATATTTTGATCGAAGGGAGTAGTAAATTACCCTTGATTGCTCCGTTGATCACATGTAGCAGTCATCGTTGTTAAGATAGTCTCCGCAGATAAACTGTCAGCGTTCTCTGTGTCCTAGAGTATAAACATGCATACACTGTTAACCTTTAAGCACTCTTCTCCAGTCAAAGAAGCAGAAAATACATGTACGGAAACCTAAGTCTACATTTCAAGGGTAGTACATAATTATGAATTACCAAGGTTTCATTCCTCATCCACCCTGGAATTGTTTCTGATAAAAGATTCATGTATTTCTCCATAGCAATCTCAGGGTTCATATTCCCTAACTTCTGCCAAGCAGCCCTGAGAAAACAATAAACGATCATTGATAGTAATAATTATGGATTACCGCTCTTTGTGCGTATCTTTACAGAATATCTAGGCACAGATCAACCCTAGCAGATAATTTCTACAATGTCTACTATTTCACCATTTCTTTTATGCTTTAAGACACTCAGAATGGTGACAACTGACAACATATGTCCAAAAAATAGAAGGATTACCAAAATTTCTCTCTTATAGGATATCCCATGTCTTTCCTTAACTCTATTTCAGACTTCAATATTCCCTGGAATTGTTGGGAATAAAAACACATATACATAGCCATTATACAATTATTGCAAGGTTAACTCTAGCTTTACTTGTGGGCATAGAAAAATATAATTAGTGGAGTGGAACATTGACAGCTTTCAAGACGTAGAGAGATACACATCAGCCTACCAGAAATAGGCGTAAGATATCTGTCATGTTACATCATGTAGATCAGTTAGGTATGTTTGAATTTTTTATTCAATACTTCTGACCATATCCATATTTTATAGCACATATATTATTCTTCTCACTCCAAGGGATAACTTCGGTAGTTAGATGTATACAACAAGTTGGTTGTAGCCACTTAATTGATCCAACAAAAAATAAGACTGGGAAATAAGAGAAGCTGTAATGGTGTCCATGTGCAAAACATATTAGTGCATCTTTCTATGCTCGTTGCTCCTGTTAGGTGGCTCATAGCAGAAATTGCTAGAAATATTCATTTGCTGACACGTCACAACAATAATCCATTCTGAACTCTGACGGCAAACCAACAGTTAGTGATTTCTTTGACCAAGATACTCTTATTTTTTCCCCTCTAAATGCTATGCTATCTTTGGCAAAAATAATGTGGTACTGTACAGATTGCTCATGAAGTGATGATTAGCTGGATAAAGCATATCTAAATATAGTGCTCTCATGCACAACAAATTGGCACAGGATATTATCTAAAGTGGCCTCAGAATTCGTCCGGAACAAAAACTATTGCAATACCAGAACAAGGTGCCGCATCAAACAACCACCCTATCTTGAAATGGAATGTGTCACGTCAATAGTTCAATACATTGCAGGCTCAATATAGAGGAGCATGTTTATGGATAAACAAGCTTAACACGTTGATGACACACTGAAGAGATGACTGCTGGGGCAACTGGCAGATGGGAGGCTTTACCTTTGTTACCTATTATATGCAAACTCATATAGGGGCAATTTTTTTCCCCGACATCTTATGGGGCAAAATTTGCTCAGACAGAGGTTGGCAGTGACTAGTTGCTGTCAATAATGCCTAAACTAAACAAAGAAATACAATTCAGTTGATTCAGGATTGTAACTTCACCCAATCATTGCACCAGATCCACCTACATGATTTTGACTTCTATATTTTGTTTTTACATTTCATTCATTACACTTACCTTCATTCGTAGTTTATTCCAAAACTCAAAACATTATCCTATGAATCATGCAGCATCATGGACAAATATTTTAAGACATAAGACATTCAAAATTAAAAATGTACTACCATGACCAAATTTGAGAAGGAAGCATGGATTCTCATTGTCTCAAGCAGGGAAGTGCAATATTCTCTTTGCCACAAAGGAGGCAAGGCATATATAGCTCCAACTTTATATGCTTCCTTTGCCCTTCTGTAAAGGATTTTGCTTCTCTGAAGCTGATGAACCCAATTTCAAGAACCAAGAAGAAAAGAGGAAACCCAAAACTTGTAGTGCAGAATTGTCATAAATCCTATTCCAACCAGATACCCCAAGCTCTTAAACATAGATGCTGCATAACCCTATCATGTCAAACTATACATATCACAGCTCTCTTATTGGCATAAACCTCACATCTGATGAAATCAATAGTCAATAACACTCCAAAATGCAAGTCCTTCAGACCAGAAAGATACTGTACTAGTTCATTTCAGTCTTACTTCAGAAAACATGATTTATCAGCAAGGAAATAGATCAATTGCTGATTTGGCTATCAGCAAGTGAAACAGATCAATTGTGATTTACTTCAGTAAGCTTCAATGATTTGAACTTGTTTCCTCAGCTTAGCATTTGATGGCTTATAAGCAGAGAGCCAGAGCCTGATGTGCGGTTCACGTTGGTCTACCTAAATAGCCGAAACGATGCTGAAGCTGGTGCAAAGGTGGCTTTTGGCCTTCCAAGCAGAGTCATTAACAAACAAGCCTACAAATGATCTCTGAGCTAGAAAAAGATATACTAACAGTATTGAAGAATTTGACAAACAAGTTAGTTTTCAATAGGATATTTTTGTGTTGTGTTTTCTTCCTATTGAAAAATACTAGTATGCTACTCTTGCTCTGCCTTGATACAAATATAGCAGAGGATCAGTACTCCAGTGTTGATGACATCCAGGTCAGGGTTTGCTTATCATTAAGCTATAACCTAACACGGTGTGGCAATGATAAATGTAGCCAGGGTCATAGAAAGAAGAGATGAATACCATTTCGCACGAGATGAAGGTCTCAGTGTAAGTGGCTGCACAGAGTCATAACAGGGACCGTCAATGGCAACCTTGAGGAGACCTTGAAGCTGCAGCTGCACATCACTATCGAGCTTTGACAGGGCAGCCGCCCCAGCCCCACTAGCAGCAAATGCTGCAGCCGCACCAAACCTCTTCTCCACTTCACTCCTCTCAATCCCTTCCCACTCCTCAAACTCCATGTCTGCCTCAGGGTCATCCTTCGGCAGCCCTTGCAATGTCACTGCCTCCGCAGGCAACTCGGTAACCACTTGATCACTAAAACTACATTCATGGCTAACATTCACATCATCAATTTTCTTTGCCACCAACTCCTCTTCAGGAACCAGTTCTTCTTGTTGATCAACTGGATGGGCCTCACATTTAGCTTCCTCCTTGCACTGTACTTCCTCATGTACCTCAGCAGCTTCGTCAACGGGTTGATGATGTTTAAGCTCTTCCTTCTCTGCCAATGGCGCATTGAGAACTGGTTGTGGAGCAGCCCCTGCAGGCAATTCATGCTCCTTCACTTCAACTACTTGTTCTTCCTTCTTCTCCGATATGACATCAAGAATCTCTTCAAAAGCAGTCTCAGAATCCAATTCATCGGGCCTCGCTTCAATAGCTTGCACACTCTTGTCCACCAATCCCACGTCAAGAACATCTTCAGCCGGAGCAACTTCGGCGACCAGATGGTGCTGTTTCACTTCAACAGCTTCTGTTTCCAAGGGAAGCACTTGAGCAACTCCAATAACTCCTACTCCCTGCTTGTCCGGTCCTGCTTCGAGAACTTCAACGGGAGCAAGAGCAACCTCAGCGCCCAGATCATGCTGCTTCACTGCAACACCCTGCACGGTCCGTTCCTCCAACCCCGCCACATCAAAAACCTCCCTAGGCGGCACAACCTCAGCGCCCTGCGGGCTCGCCTCCGCCTCAGCACCCGCCGCCGCAACAGCAGCTGCAGAGGTCAAATCAGGCCGCTTCACGCCGCCATCGCCGCCTTCCCCCTCCTCTAGTCCAGCATCAAGGCGCACCTCCCGAACAGCCTTCACGGGAACCCCCTCCTCCTCGGGCAAGCTCTCCGGCTCCTTCACCTCCGGGGCGACCACCGCCGGCGCCTTCTCCGCCTCAACCCACCCCTCCGCCTCCGGCGGCGCCACTGCGGCCCTCCCTTCGCTACGCACCATCACCTCGTCGACCTCGATGATCCTCTCCTCCTCCGCCGCCACCTCCTCGGCGATCGCGGCTGCGGCGCGATCGGTCCGGCGCGGGGGATCATTGGCGGCGAAGAGCGTGGCGAGCAGGAAGGCGGCGAGGAGGGTGACCGCCGCCGTGAGGAGCAGCTCGTAGAACAGCTCCATCTCTCCGGGTGGTGGAAAAGGAAGCCGGTGCGGCTTTTTTTTTTGGCCCCTTCGCTTTCTCGCTCGGCTGGGACGGAGCGGAGGGGGGGGGGGGGGGGGGGGGGGGGGGGGGGGGGGACAGGGGAGAGAGGGAGGGAAAAAGGCGAAGCAGAAGGGGAAGAATCGGTGGGTGTGGGGGAGTAAAGGAGGTGGGGGCGCCAAAGCAAGGCATATTCGGACGGATACGATCGCCACGAGGGCCGCGGGGGTGGAGAGATGGCGAGGGAGGGCGGGCGACGCCGAAAAAGTCATTTCGTCTGGGGCTCTGTATAGATGCTAAATTTTTCACTAAATTTTATTATGCAAAAAAAAATTTCATCACATCAAAATGTCGGCACATGTATGAAGCACTAAATGTAGATGAAATCAAAAACTAATTGTACAGTTTAGTTGTACTTTGCGAGACGAATCTTTTAAGTCTAATTAGTCAATGTTTAGACAAAAATTCACAAAAACAAATAAAATGCTACAGTGTGACATCCTGCACTATGCAGATTTTAGACATTCAAAAATTGGTTCAACTAAACACGGCCTGGGAGCTGCTTGGAGTTGGAAATGAGGATGCCGACGCCGTCAGGCGTCAGGGGATTTCGTGTCATCGTGTGCTCCGTGTAGCACGCTACCCCTCGGCCCTGCCGGCCTCGCGGCGTAGGGACGAGCTACCGGGACCGAGCAAGGCAGATGGGGGCATGGGGCCACGGAGGCACCGCTCGCTGTGTATATGAGCGGCAATGGTGGCTGCCTGCCAATCAATCTGCCCACCACTGGATAATTTGGAGGGTTGGGCCTCTGCTTGTCGGTGACGCCGCCTTTCCCTTCGAGCACAAGTTGCACAAGGGCTGTGTTTAGATCTAAATTTTGGAGTGCCAAAATATATTGTAGCATTTTGTTTGTATTTGGTAATCATTGTCCAACCATTGTCGCAAAGTACAACAAAACTGTATAATTAGTTTTTGATTTTATCCACATTTAGTACTTCATACATGTATCGTAAGTTTGATGTGACGGATAATCTTTTTTTACATAGTGCACTTTTCAAGTCATCTAAACACAGCCAAGATACCTCTATGCCGAATTTACCCCTGCTGCGCCTGAGTGCACTCATTGGTCACCGTTAACTTGTGAACGAAGAAAACAGTTCAGTACCAACAGCCATATATCGCTGTCTTCCTCGTAGGGTCAATGCCTATATATTATAACATCTCCGAGTCATCTCCGAGAGACTCTCCATATACTTCCTAAATGCTAGGAATAGAAATTTTAGTGAAAAGGTAGCCTCCAACAGCTTATTTAAATGGTCATTCAAATATAGGCATCTTCTATTCCGGATTTTTCGCTAGCCAAAAATAGAAGAAGAGATTGACTCTCTAGAATGTGCATGAGAGTGAAAAGATATATAAAGTGATTTTTATGCAAATGACTCTCCAAATGATGATTTAGAGAGCGAGATTTAAAAAGGCTCTTAGAGATGCTCTTATGTACCGTACCGTGTAAAAGTACTTCCATGATAAGTTAAGTCCTAATATACCGAGCTAAATATATTTTGTATAAAGTTTAGATCTTTATTGATTAGCAAACAAATATCTTGTTCGTTGGCAAATAAATATTTTTCTTCTAAATATTTTAGTTATTTGATTTGTCTGTAGCGTTAACATGGGTATTATACTAGTACGTAATAATGAGACATTAAAACTATTCATCGCATAGTGCAGAAAATAGCAGGCGACCACGAATTTCTTTGTCCTTCTCGAGCCATGTGATTAGCAAATAAATATCTTGTTCATCGGCAAATAAATATTTTTCTTTCAAATATTTTAGTTATTTAATTTGTCTGTAGCGTTAACACGAATATTATACCCGTACATAATAATGGGGCATCAAAACTATTCATAGTATAGTGCAGCAAATAGCAGGCGACCACATATTCCTTTGTCCTTCTCGAGCCATGTGCCTAGAGATTACGGGCATGCAAGTTTGGATCTTGGATGACTGCTAGCCTTGCCTCGCTCAGCGAGAATTCAGAAGAAAAGAAGGGTTTGATTGCCCAGCTAGCATGTCTTGTTTTGTGTTTTTCAAATTTTTCTTGCTCACCTGAGCTAGCCAATTCGAAGGCAAGGCTAGCCCAGCATGATGAGGCAAGGCAAGTTGGCGATAAATCCAAACGCCCTAAACCTAACTTCTAAAGTCTCTAGCCCATTATGACCCATTTGGAATGTAAAATTTCTAAAGGAGAAGTACAAGAATCAAAGATTCCTCCATTTATGTACTGTTCATGGCGTTTGGAACGTGGATTGAGCATATCCTTTCCTCAAGTTGCGATTTTTTCAAAAAAAAATCAGTGATTCATGGGCCTAGTAAAAATGGAAAATACAGAAACAAATAATGGGTCACGATTGCTCAGTGGGCCAATATGCCCAATTTGTACGGTAACCTTACTGGACGACTCTAGGATCGAGATAGCAGACTAGAAGAAGAGTGAATAGTTTTTTCTAGAAATAATCGCACCAGCTAACCGTAACAAGTGCGGAATTAAAATTAATGGTCTAGCCAAGACTACACCCATCTATTTAAGGTCACAAACACCTGTAGGATCGAGATAACAGACTAAAGGAAGAGTGAATAGTCCTTTCTAGAAATAATCACACCGGCTAACCGTAACCAGTGCGGAGTTAAAACTAATGGTCTAGCCAAGACTACACCCCTCTATCTAAGGTCACAAACACCTTGTAATGATCCTAATTAAGCAACAAAGGTGTCGAGTTAGCTATAGCTCACTTAATTAATTCTAGTAGCAAGGTTGAAAGCCCAAGTTTGGTTTTAGTAATTAATGACACCAAGTTGCTAATGCCATGTGTTAAGTGTTTTGAGTTAGGAATAAGCAACACATATGATGAAGGTGTACGTGGCAAGGAGTGGTGGCCACAAGATCACAAAGAAATGGTGCATGGACATGAAATGTCGATCATGGTGGAGATGCACATAATATGATAGACATGATGATCAAGTGAAAGAGAAGGATCTAAGAGCGCAAGGCAAAGGTATAACCATAGGGTTTTCCTTTTGCCGGCCTAAGATGAGTAGAGAAGTGATTGACCGGGTTTAGGATATATAGCCGACTATCAAGAGAGGCAATCACGGTTAGCTCGGGAATCAAGTGCCACTAGATCAATGTCTTGAGCATATGCATTAGGATCTAGTAGAGAGCTAACATAACGCCTTGGAAAATGTTTGTGAAATGCTAACACACATGCACATTGATGGTGTACACTTGGTGGTGTTAGCACATTTGCGAAGGCGGTGGAGTTTAAGCAGTAGAGAGGGGTTTGGGTTCCTCTCTCCCTCCCACCGAGCTTGCGAGGCGGGATTCGGCGCCTTTTGGAGATGTGAGCCTATTTTCCATTGCGCTAGAAGTCAGAAAAGAAACGGAGGCGAACGGAGGTCACTGCGTTGACCGGACGCTGCACCGGACGCGGTCCCGGTTTGACCGGAGCGTCCAGTCAGCTCAACGCAGCGCGCTTAGGGTTTGTGACCGGACGCTGGTCTGGCCTGACCAGCGCATCTGGTCAGTTCTCCTGAGCACAGAAGTAGAGCGTGCGACCGGCGCGTCCGGTCCCTCACGGAACCGGAGCGTTCGGTGAGGCGTCCAGAGGGGCAGAGCAAAGCGGAGTGACGATCGGACGCGCGGCGCGTCCGGTCACGTGCGATCGGACGCGTCCGGTCTCAACGGGAGCTTACTGGAACGCGACCGGACGCTGACACTGTCGTGTCCGGTCAAACGGTTGAGCGCGTCCGGTCATGGCAACGGCTAGTTCTGACGCGCACTGTTTCTTGCTGTCGTGTAGTGACCGGACGCGTCCGGTCACCCTGACCGGAGCGTCCGGTCAGCGTGATTTTCGCTGCGTCGTCCGTAACAGCTAGCTGCATACCCCTTCGTTATAAATAGAGGGTGTCCGGGGTTTGAGGGTAACTCTTGCACATTTTGAGACCTAGAGACATCCTTTGAGTTAGAGAACAACCCCTCCACTCATCTCTTTGCATAGTTGCACATCTTGAGTGAGATTGAGTGAGATTCAAGTGCATTGCTTGAGAGTTGCATTCTAGAGGCACTTGATCTTCGAGTTGCTGCGGATTTCTTGTTACTCTTCCGTGTTTCCCAACACGGTAGACGGCTTAGAGCAGCGGAGGTGATTGAGCTCGCAATTGGAGATTGTTGGAGCCTTCACCAAGTGTTGTAAGGGGTTCTTGATCCTTCCCCGCGGGAGTTCGCAAATTGGATACTCTAGTGGAGCTCGTGGCTTGGAGGATCCTCATCTTGTGTGCGGTTGTGCGGCGCCCGCCGAGGGCTCGACTCTTGATAGTCGATTAGCTCACGAACCAACAAGTGGGTGCATCGCCATAACGAGGAGTAGCTTGCCGGAAAGCAAGTGAACCTCGGTAAAAATCTTGTGTCATCTCTTTGTCGAGGATTTCTCTTGTGGTTGATCATTGTGATTGATTCTTCGAGTGCATTACTTCTCTACATCGTTGGTATAAGAATCAAGTCACTTGCTCTTTACTTTCTTGTACTTTTCTTAGTGTAGCTTTTATCACATAGGAGTAAGTAGCTTAGTGACTTAGCCTTATTGGTATGTATTAGAGATCATAGCCTTGCCTCACTAGAATTGTATAGGTGGCTTGCATACTGTAGTTGAGCTAGTGCTAGAATTAGCATAGCCATCTTTTATACTAACGTGGTTGTCTAGTGAAGCTTGTAGAATTTTAAATAGGCTATTCACCCCCCTCTAGCCATTTGGACCTTACAAGTGGTATCAGAGCCGAGGCACCGTTTATTTAATGCTTAACAACCTACGGTAAAAAAGAAATAGCTCAATTAAGCTTGCACATCAACAACACCAAGGAGGCACCTCACTTTGATGGCACAAATTATGCATATTGGAAGGTTAAGATGACCGCACACCTCAAGTCAATCAATAGAGAAGTGTGGAAGGTTACCGAAACAAAATTTGAGGTTGCTAATCCGGAAGCACCTACACCGGTGGAAGAGAAGAAGCTCCAATGCAATGACATTGCCATTAGTACTCTTCATGAGGCATTAGATGACAAGACATTTGAGCAAGTGAAGAACATTGAGATTGCTCATGATGCTTGGGTCAAGCTAGAAGAAACATTTGAGGGCACCGAAGGCACAAAGACCACTAAAGCATATATCTTGCAAGAAAAATTTTTAAGCTTCAAGATGCAAGATGATGAGAGTGTACCGGAGATGTTTCATAGATTGCAAGTCATTGTCAATGAGCTCAAGGCACTTGGTGAGGAAGTCAAGGACAACCAATTCTCTATGAAGTTCTTGAGAAGCTTATCCAAGAGGTTTGATACATTGATCACCGTGCTAGTGAAGACTACATTGAAAGATTCAACTCCTCAACAAATATTTTAAAAGGTAATGACCGATGATTCATATAGAGAAGATGATGAGAAGGATGAGTTGGTCAAGAAGAAGAAGGAAAATGAGAAGAAGGATGATGAGAAGAAGAAGAGTGTGGCATTCAAAGCCACCACATCCAAGGGCAAATCCAAGATTGAATCATCAAGTGAAGAAGACTCAAGCTCTTGTGATAGTGATGACATTGATGAGAAGATGGCTCTCTTTGTCAAGCAATTTGGCAAATTCATGAAGAAGAAAGGCTATCGTGCAAGAAGGAGGAAGAACTCATCTAAGAAGAATGAGCATACCATGAGATGCTTTAGATGCCATAGCAAAGATCATCTCATTGCAAAGTGTCCTTATAATAGTGATGATGAGGATGCTATCAAGAAGGAGAGGAAGAAGCAAAAGAAGAAGCAAGAAAAGAAGGAGAGCTCTCATAAAAAGAAGAATGATTCTCATGTTGCTACATGGGATAGTGATGATTCCTCAAGTGATGATGAGGATGACTACAAGAGCAAGAAGAAGGGACATGCTAGCATTGTCATCCAAGAGAAGGTCTCCCTCTTCGACACTCCATCATGCTTCATGGCTAAGGCCGCTAAGGTATCATCCGATGATGAGAGTGATCATAATAATGCTAGTGATAGTGATAGTGATGAAGAAGAATTCACTAAAGATGAACTAATCACTATACTAGAAGATTGCACTCAACATTTTAAAGAATCTAGAAAGGAGTGCAAGGGCTTGCTTAAGGAAAAGAAAAACCTTATGCAAGAACTTGATGAGCTTAGGGCGTCTTATGAGAGTCTAAAGGAAGACCATAAGAAGCTTCAAAAGTCTCACACTAAGCTTGAAGAAGCTCATTCCTCTCTAGTTGAAAAATGTGAAAACATGCCAACTAATGTTGAGAAATCTAAAACTTGCAACATAGGCATATCTTGTGATATAATTAATGAATCTTGTCATAAGCCTATTGTTGTTGCTCCCACTAACCCTTCATGTAGCGTATCTACATCATCCTCATCTAGTAATGATGGTTTCACTTGTGACTCCACTCTTATAGTTGAGAATAAAAATCTCAAGAAGGAGGTAAAAGAGCTCAATCACACCTTAGCTAAGGCTTATAGTGGTGAGGACCACTTGCTTATGTGCTTGGGTAGCCAAAGGGCTTCTCTCTATAAAGAGGGATTGGGCTATAACCCCAAGAAAGGCAAGGCCGCTTTTACTCCTCACAAGACTCGTTTTGTGAAGAACAATGGTAGCTATTGCAAAAGTTGCAAGCAAGTTGGTCACATAGAGCAATATTGCATGAACAAGAAATCTAATGCTAATGTATCCTCAATTAAGTTTGATTCTTTATATATACTTACCAAGGGTACAAATGATGTTCATGCTAAGTTTATTGGTGCACCATGGATAGGCTTAAAGAAGAAAGCCATTTGGGGTACCAAAGAGCTTGGTCACTAACCTTGGAGGACCCAAACAAATTTGGGTACCTAAAAGGAATTGATCTTGTCTTGTAGGTCAATTACAAAGCCGGAGGAAGGCATTGGATGCTTGATAGTGGGTGCACTCAACATATGACCGGGGATTCTTGTATGTTCAAATCAATTGATACAAGTCAAAATGGTGGTTTTGATGCTATCACCTTCGGCAACAACAAGAAAGGCAAAGTCAAGGGGCTTGGTAAAATTGCTATCTCAAATGACATGAGTATATCTAATGTATTGCTAGTTGAGAGCTTGGATTTCAATCTTTTGTCGGTGGCACAACTTTATGATCTTGGCTTCAAGTGCATATTTGGTAGTGATGATGTTGAAGTCATAAGTATTGATGGATCAAATTTGATATTCAAAGGATTTAAACATGGTAGCTTATACTTGGTTGACTTCAATGATAGTGAGACACAATTGACATCATGCTTGCTTAGCAAATCTAGTATGGGATGGTTGTGGCATAGAAGGCTTGGTCATGTTGGAATGAAACAATTGAACAAACTTTTGAGGCATGACTTAGTTAGAGGCTTGAAAAATATGACTTTTGAAAAGGATAAACCTTGTAGTGCTTGTCAAGCCGGCAAACAAGTTGGAAATTCACATCCTAGCAAGAGTGAAATGAGCACATCAAAGACATTTGAGTTATTGCACATGGACTTGTTTGGGCCAACAACATACACTAGCATTGGTGGCAACAAGTATGGTTTTGTGATTGTTGATGACTACACTAGATACACTTGGGTGTTCTTTCTTTATGACAAGAGTGATGTACATGATCTATTCAAATCTTTTGTCAAGAGAGTGCAAAATGAATTTGAAATAACCATCAAAAAGATTAGAAGTGACAATGGTAGTGAGTTCAAGAACATAAGAAATGAGGAATTGTGTGATAATCTTGGTATTAGACATCAATTCTCTCCAACATACACTTCTCAATCCAATGGTGTAGTTGAAAGGAAGAATAGAACTTTGATTGACATGGCTAGATCAATGCTTAGTGAATACAATGTGAGTCATTCATTTTGGAGTGAAGCTATCAACATGGCTTGCTATTGTAGCAACCGTCTCTATTGCCATGGGAAGCTTGGGAAGACACCATATGAGCTATTGAATGAAAGAAAGCTGAACATTGCATACTTTAGAGTGTTTGGTTGCAAATGCTATATTCTCAAGAAAGGCACTAGATTGAGCAAGTTTGAAAAGAAATGTGATGAAGGGTTCTTACT
This sequence comes from Saccharum hybrid cultivar R570, assembly GCA_038087645.1. Classification (NCBI taxonomy): domain Eukaryota; kingdom Viridiplantae; phylum Streptophyta; class Magnoliopsida; order Poales; family Poaceae; genus Saccharum; species Saccharum hybrid cultivar. The sequence goes on from JAQSUU010000012.1 coordinate 18,794,584, forward strand.
TGGTTATTCTACCACAAACAAAGCATATAGAGTTTGGAATCTCACTAATGGCACCTTGGAAGAAGTTCATGATGTTGAGTTTGATGAAACCCAAGGATCTCAAAATGAAGCTCAAAACCTTGATGATGTGAGAGGAGATCAATTGTCAAATGCAATGAAGAACATGGACATTGGTGATGTTAGGCCAAGGCAAGTTGATGACGATGATATTCATGTGATCAACCAAAGTGTGAAAATTGATACAAATCAAGCAAGCTCTAGTGGTACTTATGATGAAGATCAAGTTCAAGGTCAAACAAGTGGAAGCAATCAACTCCCAATACTTCAACCTACTAGCATTGCAAGAGATCATCCATTGGACTAAATCATTGGTGGAATTCAAAGTGGTGTTCAAACTAGATCAAGATTAGCATCCTTTTGTGAGCACTACTCATTTGTGTCACTTGAAGAACCTAAGAAAATAGAAGATGCTTTGAAAGATTCCGATTGGGTAAATGCCATGCATGAAGAGCTAAACAACTTCTCTAGAAATCAAGTTTGGGAACTTGTTGAAAGGCCAAGGAACTACAATATGATTGGTACTAAGTGGGTCTTTAGAAACAAGCAAGATCAAGATGGTGTAGTTATAAGAAACAAAGCAAGATTAGTAGCACAAGGATACACTCAAGTTGAGGGTCTTGACTTTGGAGAGACATATGCACCCATTGCAAGATTGGAGGCTATTAGAATCTTATTAGCATATGCTTGTGCACACAACATCAAGCTCTATCAAATGGATGTTAAGAGTGCATTTCTCAATGGCTATATTAATGAAGAAGTTTATGTTGAGCAACCTCCCGGTTTTGAAAATGACAAGAAGCCCAACCATGTTTACAAGCTCAAGAAGGCATTATATGGTTTGAAGCAAACACCTAGAGCATGGTATGAGAGATTAAGAGACTTTCTTCTCTCTAAAGGGTTCAAGATGGGAAAGGTTGACACCACTCTCTTCACCAAGAAGCTTGGAAATGACTTATTTGTGTTGATAATCTATGTGGATGACATTATCTTTGGATCAACCAATCAAGACTTTTGTGAAGAGTTTGAAAATATGATGTCTAATGAGTTTGACATGTCTATGATTGGAGAGCTTAGTTACTTTCTTGGACTTCAAATCAAGCAAATGAAGAATGGCACTTTTGTAAGTCAAGGGAAGTACATCAAGTACATGATCAAGAAGTTTGGATTGCAAGATGCTAAACCAATGAGTACACCAATGGGCACAAATGATCAATTGGGTGTTGATGCTAGTGGCAACATGGTAGATCAAAAGCTATACCGATCTATGATTGGAAGTTTGCTCTATGTCACCACTTCTAGGTCGGATGTGATGTTTAGTATATGCAAGTGTGCAAGATATCAAGCTTCACCTAGAGAGAGTCACTTGAAAGCAACCAAGAGAATATTGAGATATCTTAAGGGCACTCATGATGTTGGATTATGGTTTTCGAAGGGGTCTAACTTTGAGTTGATTGGATATTCGGACTCCGATTATGGTGGATGCAAGATTGATAGAATGAGCACAAGTGGCACTTGTCAATTGCTTGGAAGGTCTCTTGTTTCATGGTCATCAAAGAAACAAAATAGTGTTGCACTATCTACCGCCGAGGCCGAATACATTAGTGCCGGTAGTTGTTGTGCATAATTACTTTGGATGAAGGCCACTTTGAATGATTTTGGAATCAGGTTCAAGAATGTGCCATTATTTTGTGACAATGAAAGTGCAATCAAGATAACACAAAATCCAGTTCAACATTCAAGAACTAAGCACATTGATATTAGGCATCATTTCATAAGAGACCATCAACAAAAGGGTGATATTAGCATTGAAAGCATTGGCACCGAAGATCAACTAGCCGACATATTCACAAAGCCACTTGATGAGAAGAGATTTCACAAGTTGAAGAATAAATTGAACATACTTGACTTCTCCAACTTGAAATGAGTGCACCCCCCATATTCTCATATAACATGCCTCTCCTCTGACATAGCAAGGTAAAGTTGTGTGGCATATCATCCATACTTTGCTAAGGACATGTTTAGAACATATAGACATATTTGCATAACAAATAGGCTCATTCATGAAAATCAAATGAGTTTAATGTATATATGGTACCACTATTGCTTCTATGCTTGATTGATCTAGTGGTAGCATATGACATGTTTGTGGGCTTGCGAACCTAGTGTTGTATCTAGAAAATGAGCTCATGATGTGTAATTCATCATGGTCAAGATAACCCTTATACTTTATGAGGTGTGAAGAAGCTTGTCCTTGGATCAAACCGAATTACATATTCTAGGCAAGTGATCTAGATTGAAACATAATTTGGACTCCCTCATATTGATTGACTTAATTCTCACTAAAATTGGCACCTTTTTTGGTGATTGTTGACAAAGGGGGAGAGAAAAGTCACAAAGATAGAAAAGTCACAAAGTTCAAAAGTTAAATTGCAAAGAGGGAGAAAGATATAGTAAGGGGAGAGAAATTAAAAACTGAGCACATAAGTAGGGGGAGCAAGCTCATGAATTATTTATTGCATTTGTATGTACATTAACATGATGTATTGTTGCATTGCAAAGTTTTAATTCATATTCATGCTTGTGTGGTGATTGCTAGAAATAGAACTTGAATGATGATTTGTTGATAGTAGCTTTACAAGTAGTATCTAGACACCTTTGCTTATAATGTTGATCTCACGGGGTACTTTAGTGTTTGTGATCTTTGCAAGTGATGAATTACAAGTGGTGTCTAGCTACATTGATGCTAAGGATGGTATATAAAGGCAACTCTGATTGGTATCACGCTTCAAAGGTCCATTCTATATACCTTAGCATCAATTTGATAATAGTAACTCTCTCAAAAATCAAATCCATACATATGTGCACAATTGAACCAAACTCATGGAAGCACATATGTAGGGGGAGCTAATACTATCGAAATTGAAAATTGATTTCATTTCATATCTTTGTGATGGTTGTCATCAATTACAAAAAAGGGGGAGATTGAAAGCCCAAGTTTGGTTTTGGTAATTAATGACACCAAGTTGCTAATGCCATGTGTTAAGTGTTTTGAGTCAGGCATAAGCAACACATGTGATGAAGGTGTACGTGGCAAGGAGTGGTGGCCACAAGATCACAAAAAAATGGTGCATGGACATAAAATGTCGATCATGGTGGAGATGCACATAATATGATAGACATGATGATCAAGTGAAAGAGAAGGATCTAAGAGCGCAAGGCAAAGGTATAACCATAGGGTTTTCCTTTTGCCGGTCTAAGATGAGTAGAGAAGTGATTGACCGGGTTTAGGATATATAGCTGACTATCAAGAGGGGCAATCACGGTTAGCTCGGGAATCAAGTGCCACTAGATCAATGTCTTGAGCATATGCATTAGGATCTAGTAGAGAGCTAACATAACGCCTTGGAAAATGTTTATGAAATGCTAACACACATGCACATTGATGGTGTACACTTGGTGGTGTTAGCACATTTGCGAAGGTGGTGGAGTTTAAGCAGTAGAGAGGGGTTTGGGTTCCTCTCTCCCTCCCACTGAGCTTGCGAGGCTGGATTCGGCGCCTTTTGGAGATGTGAGCCTATTTTCCATTGCGCCAGAAGTCGGAAAAGAAACGGAGGTGAACGGAGGTCACTGCGTTGACCGGACGCTGCACCGGACGCGGTCCCGGTTTGACCGGAGCGTCCGGTCAGCTCAACGCAGCGTGCTTAGGGTTTGTGACCGGACGCTGGTCTGGCCTGACCAACGTGTCCGATCAGTTCTCCTGAGCGCAGAAGTAGAGCGCGCGACCGGCGCGTCCGGTCCCTCACGGAACCGGAGCATCCGGTCAGGCGTCCAGAGGGGCAGAGCAAAGCGGAGTGACGATCGGACGCGCGACGCGTCCGGTCATGTGCGATCGGACGCGTCTGGTCTCAACGGGAGCTTACTGGAACGCGACCGGACGCTGGCACTATCACGTCTGGTCAAACGGTTGAGCGCGTCCGGTCATGGCAACGGTTAGTTCTGACGCGCACTGTTTCTTGCTGTCGTGTAGTGACCGGACGCGTCCGGTCACCCTGACCGGAGCGTCCGGTCAGCGTGATTTTCGCTGCGTCGTCCGTAACAGCTAGCTGCGTACCCCTTCGTTATAAATAGAGGGTGTCCGGGGTTTGAGGGTAACTCTTGCACATTTTGAGACCTAGAGACATCCTTTGAGCTAGAGAACAACCCCTCCACTCATCTCTTTGCATAGTTGCACATCTTGAGTGAGATTGAGTGAGATTCAAGTGCATTGCTTGAGAGTTGCATTCTAGAGGCACTTGATCTTCGAGTTGCTGCGGATTTCTTGTTACTCTTCCGTGTTTCCCGACACGGTAGACGGCTTGGAGCAGCGGAGGTGATTGAGCTCGCAATTGGAGATTGTTGGAGCCTTCACCAAGTGTTGTAAGGGGTTCTTGATCCTTCCCCACGGGAGTTCGCAAATTGGATACTCTAGTGGAGCTCGTGGCTTGAAGGATCCTCATCTTGTGTGCGGTTGTGCGGCGCCCGCCGAGGGCTCGACTCTTGATAGTCGATTAGCTCACGAACCAACAAGTGGGTGCATCGCCACAACGAGGAGTAGCTTGCCGGGAAGCAAGTGAACCTCGGTAAAAATCTTATGTCATCTCTTTGCCGAGGATTTCTCTTGTGGTTGATCATTGTGAGTGATTCTTCGAGTGCATTACTTCTCTACATCGTTGGTATAAGAATCAAGTCACTTGCTCTTTACTTTTTTGTACTTTTCTTAGTGTAGCTTTTATCACATAGGAGTAAGTAGCTTAGTGACTTAGCCTTGTTGGTATGTATTAGAGATCATAGCCTTGCCTCACTAGAATTGTATAGGTGGCTTGCATAGTGTAGTTAAGCTAGTGCTAGAATTAGCATAGCCATCTTTTATACTAACTTGGTTGTCTAGTGAAGCTTGTAGAATTTTAAATAGGCTATTCACCCCCCTCTAGCCATTTGGACCTTACAAGTGGTATCGGAGCCTGTAACAGAACTGTCCAAATTATAAGAGCACAAGTACAAAAACAATCACCGAAGTGATCAAATTCTCGCACTTGAGCCCATATAACTCCGGTAGTCCAATGAAATCACGAGGGATTTCAAACCAACAAACATACCAGCCAAGATCGTAGTGATTCAACATAACAAGTCACATGTTACAACCATTTCACAAGTAATTCAATATACATCGGAGTTCAACAAAGTTATTACAACTTAAGTTCAAAAGTAGCGGAAGCAAAGTAATTTGAAACTAACAACACCTTTATTTCAAATATATGCCAGTACTAAGGTCGACTTCCCACAAAAGCATTAGAGAGAAGATAATAAGATGGATCATGCCCATGATCGCACTCCGCCTCTACGGCAGGAGCCAACCAACTCTTGCAGTCGCCATGATACTTCACAACCTGCAACAAGTGGGGATAAAACCCTGAGTACGAGAAAGTACTCAGCTAGACTTACCCGTCAGAAACCAGAAATAAAGTGACACCAAGGATCATGCAAGGCTGATATAAAGTGGGCTAGCTTGACAACATTTTGCATAAAAGCTTAATATGGATAAGTAATCATTAATGTTTAAGCATCAAGTTAATTATCATTAACCTGTCATCTATATTAGAACCTGTACTAGAGCACTCACTTTATTAGGAGCAAACAATATTAACCATAGCAGGTATAAATTTAGGTAACCTTTCCATCGTTATCCAATTAACCATCCGTTCAATTTAATGGAATCTACGTTGCCGCTGCTCAAGTCAAGTGCTCACTAACCGGGAGCGACGGCGATTCGAATCGAATTCCTATCTAGCTGGAGGGGTATTTCTAACACTCACCGAGTCACGCCTGGCGAGGGCTGCTCAGGTCACCTTTCGTACAGTTCAGGAATCGCGGGTCCGAATGATGTCGCGTCCCCAAGGGCGACACTCTGCCAGGTGATAGGGACTCTAACCCCCCTTGGTCTCACGCCAATGTCCCCAAGCACATCCTTTCTCTCCTCCAAGATGCAACCTACCATTCGATTCCCGGCCTGAACCATACTACTCGACTTCGCGGTCGGAACGACTTATCCGGCCAACTAAGTGTTAGACTGCGTTCAACATGACTCAAGGACGTACAGCGAATCAGTCCTTAAACGACTCAGACGGGGATAGATCTACACCCAAGACCTCCATGCCTTGTTGTTTCACTATCGTCATCCCGCCCGGTCTCATTTCATTTTATTAACACATGGTTCCATTCCACGATAGCAATATAGCCAACCGTACCATATATGAATATCCCTATATCTCGCAGGTGACAGGAAATCACCTGACTTCTACCGCTTAAAGCAGGGCTAAGCATCTACTCTATCCTAGTCTATGTAGGATTTAGGGATTCATATATCTGAACAAGGAATGATATAATGCAGCAAGAGTTTCCAACCAACTCCTATCACCTAATGCAACAATACTTATAACATATATAGAATTAATTGCTTTGAAGATAGGAGGCTTAGAATGCTTCGGGGCTTGCCTGGGATCCGACACAAGTCAGTAGTTGTCAGATGACACTCGCTTGGCGAGCACCTCCCATTCTAGCACTTGTCCCGTCCTTCTAGCTTCGGGATAGGTCCACTAAACACCGTCTTCGGGTTTGGCTCCAATGTCACATCACGTCCTTCACGTTTTTCAGCTAGCGCACCTAAATGAAATGCAAGATGCAAGTGCATGAATACAAGGAAATGCAATAGATGATGCATCACACGTTAATCAAGGCAAGTATAAGGTTATAGTAAAGACACGTAAGCGCATCACATTACTTAAGTAACCTTACACAAACAAACATGCTTAAATAGAAAAGAAAGCAATACCAAGCATGACATAAGATTTAAAAAGTCTCAGGTGTAATAGCTTAATCACCAAAGACATGAATCACACTTAGCAATACACAAACAAAGTAACCAAGCAATCATGTATTTTCAACAATTCTGGACATACATGCAGTAGCTGGGTAAATCAATCATAACAGGAGATCCCTAAATCCAAATGACTCGCAAGAAGACATTCTGGAAAGCTTATGAAATTGTCTACAATTCATTTAATATCCACTAAGCCTGATTCCCAAGTTTAATTGGCCAAAAAGATGAAATTACAGACTCTGGTCTGCTCCAGACAGAGAGCAACCAAATCTGGAACCTGACTTTAAACATCTATAACTCAAAAACTACTTGACCAAATGTCACCAAATTTTAACACAAACTAGATACATGAATTATATACAACTTTTTTATAGACAAGGTGCTCAGAAAACATAATTAACATGGGGTAATCTACATTGCCCCCAGAACTGTCCAGAAACTAGTAATTGCGAGAAATAATTATTAACTTATGTTGCAATCATACAATTGGATAAAACCAATTTCATCAACATATCACACATGACTAATGAACACCAGAAAACATAGTGTCAAATGCTAGATAAATTCTTTTAATACATTTTCTTAATTTATTTAGATAATTAGGTGAAATTATGAACACCTATCAAAAGTGCACAATAAATTCTACCAAAATTACAGTGGCCTACATATGCTCCCAAAAGTCTACTGTATAAATTTGAAACCATTTGGACATGTATATCAACCTCTACGAAAAAGACAAATGGCTATAGCAATAAATCATGGGAGAGCAAGTTAAACTTAACACTCAATATTTTCTGTGAACACACGGCCATATTATGAATCAACATCATAGAGAAATATCATAATAAGGTGATGGGACAACATTTTCTATTTTATCATTTATATATTATTTATAATCTATTTATCAAGTCATAAACAAGTTAACTCAATACTTGAGCACATAGTAAGCAATGGCCATGAAATATATACCATAGTACATCCATAGCATGACAAGCCTACCATAAAAATTTCACATCAATTGGAGCAACACAACTCAAGATATAAAATGACAAGCAATATAATGCAAATTTCCTTATTTAACAAGGTCAAATCAAAACCTTAAGAAAACAGTGAACAATTAGTGTGTTTAATATTTTTACTGGCAAGTACATGTCATCACAAAATTAACAAAACAATAATCACTATTTTTGGAGTTCTAAAACTCCAGATCTTGCTCTGGTTAAGTTTAAAAGCATTTTTAGAGCATTTTTAAAACTTAAATAAAGACATTAGAAAACATCTACAAACATATAGAATTTTATGACTCTACTACATAGATCTCTTCTCAAGGTTTCCAAAAAGTCCATTTTTGCTATTTTTGGAATTACCTAGCATGAGATATGATTTTTATAAGATTCACAAATTTTCTGAAATTCAAAAATGAAATTCTCCTTACCCTACTGAATTCGCTAGGTCTACCCGATAACATACCCAAGCTAACCACTACTTAAACTGTCACGTGGGACCAGCTGCCCGATTGGGCCCACCTGTCATGCACACACAGTGAAATACAGAGGGAGGGTATTGGGAACTAGATAACGTGTCTCTCTTAAACAAAGTTTGTTCCTTATAAAATTCTCTACGACTTTGTCAAAGGGTGCACAGTCATGCAAAACTTCTAGGTCACACTTTTAAAACGGTCAAACCAAAGTGTTCCCGGGTCCATACATGGTCAACCATCACTTAGAAGCACATTTAGGCAAAATGATCAACATGAACATTGTTCCATTAAGTGCCCTAAGTGTAGTTAAGGTGTTGTAGAGTTCATCTAGAGTCATTTGGGTAAATTTGCAAAACTTCGTTGATGATCTATAGTTCCATTAACTTAATGGGGCAAATTCCCATAGGAATAGAACTTATCATTTCATGTGACTTTTTTATTCCAAATTTCATGAAACTTTTCCAGGGATCAATATAGATAGTTATTGAGGTGAGACATGTGAAGATACTTTGATAGCAACACCTAAACATATATCTTTAGAATGACCTATATGTAGAGCAAAGGAGTAACATCCCACTTTAGGTTAGGCTCATCTCCATAGGTTGACCTTGATATCGTCACCTCCACTAATCTATCATGTTTGAGCTTAAACCCACTACTTAATTGGTGATAAACACGTTATCTAGTTCCCAACATCTGCTATAGCATTCAGCTAAAAGCTTCAACATCGGTGAACAATTTGACCAAATGCACTTTCTGATACTTACTCTTCATGATAAGATTTATCTGAAGAATTTCCTTCATTGACTTCCATGAAGCATTGTTACTTTGGGAGGAATCCAAGATAGCACATACTGCATTCTCAGTGTACGGAGATCATTTGGTCCATAAGTGAACCACTCACAAGTATCTGACTCTCTCATGAGCATATCATAGTCCGTATGAAATTTACACTATACCGAATTCTTCAGAAGTATACTCGTTAAAACGACTCTATGTTCACAAAGTTTGAAAAGCAGTCCTCTACCAAAATGCTTGAGCACAACCTTCCAAAAGGGTGAGATCATAGACGACAAATATACTCTGAGGCTATAGGATACTGACTAACCAATAGACAGGGTCTATGTTGGTCGTAAATGTTCCTTCATTTAGACACCAACTAATGGAAAACTACTTGAGGTTCCATGTGTGCAGTTCTCTTTCTCTGATGACAACACGGTATTATCTGAGTCGGTCGAGGGATTAGTGAATGTGATAGCTGACTCTGTCGGCTTCCTATTTTTGCCAACAACTATCTAAAAGATTCTTTTATCCAAAGACAACAGTTATTTGGGTTGAATCAGATGCAACCTCTTGGGTAAAAACATGTATAAGGTACTAAAGTATTCATCATTGGAAAATCACTACTAAAGAAAAATGTAGTGAGGCCTTAAGGACAACAAAAGTTGTAATATTTACTAAACCACGGGGAGTAGTCTACCACCAAGCGATTGAGTAAAATTTTTCCTTGGTGACTTAGTTGTACTGCAAGTTGAGTTGACTTGTAGCGTAGCAACTTTGTCAGACCAACTTTCACCTTGAGGCTTCCTTTTTAGGATCAAACAACAGCTCTAAGATGGGAAATCTGTTGTTTGACACTTTTCAAATTGCTTTCGATTTGCAAATTTACTCGTAGAACCCTTGATTGTCCCAATAATTGTTGATGAGAGAACATAAAAGCAAAACAAAAGGGTGTACAACAGGATCCTTAAGACCACTTAAGAGATCGTCCAATAGAGTTATGAACAAACCATTTGTGGCACCTAAGGGCACAAGGATGATGATCGAAACTAGGGTAGGCTTTCTCTAATTCTTCACTTTATTGGATAGAACACCTTGCACTATCTGTGTGATTGTCCAAGATGGAATTGACTTGATCCAATGGCTCTAGAAGATAGAATATCACTCAAGTTGTTGGCTAGTTGATTAACTTCTTATTGGTTATTGCTCTGTAAGACATAGCCTTCGTAGCTACCAAAGAGTCATTACCTAGTTGGAGATTAACCTTCCTATTGGTAACTAATCAGTTGTCTCTCAACACTAAAAAGTTCCAAATCTTCACTCTTGACCGCAACAACTGTGGTTGATGCAGAACAGATGGTTGCCATCGAAGTTAGCAAATATGAAGTTATTCTAGAGATGGTTGATTTCGGTCGTATGGTCATTATGCACCCAAGATTGTGACTTGGATAGCTCCGGGCATATGCATAATGCGACAATCGATTCTCATCCCACAGATAACTTGTATAACATGAAGTGTTGTGTGTCCTTTTTATCCAATAGAGATGAGATACTTGCTTACTAGATGATGTTCGTCAATACGGGGACAACTAAATAGAGTCACTTGTCTACCACCTCTTGTAGTATGTTAATGTTTATGTCGGTGACCTGTTCTTCAAAGGTTATCCTCTTAGCAACAGAAGGAAACTCCACTACTTTTGGTCTAAGATATGGATCTTACGATACAATATGGAGAGATAACCAAGGCACATCTCACAAGAAAAGCCCACATCGATGTAGTTCCATAATGGGCTATGACTAGCAACCTCGATACCAGCGCGTGCCTAGCAGCACTACCATGTGCCGGCCGGTCATAGGGAGGCCCTAGGTTTCGTCGCGGCACCGCAGAATACTAATCGTAACACCATTACCGAACAGACGCCCGATGAGGAATTTCAAATGACACAGATTGGTGGTCCGAACAAGCACCATACAAGGAGGGATAGCAAGCAAAGGTAGTCACAAGGCTTAGAATCAACAGGGAAGCTATTCGCAGATCAAAACACCTCACAAGATAACATAGCTCCATTGCCGAAGGCGACTAAGCATGTGTTTTTTTGCGTAATTCCACGCACGCCTAGCGTTCACCAAAGTGAGGACAAAACGAAAGATTACCATGAGATTTGGTCATGTTGGACCACAACATGAGATCAAGACTGGTAAACATCTCGAGACTTGAGAAGGTTGGGGACGGATTAAGCAACTTTCAAGGGCGAAACCCGATAGGTAATCATAGACTGAGTTGATAAGGTGGATGCACGAATTTGCAAGCACACAATTTAGAGACCATAGCAGAGAGACATTGCATCACACTAGCTAACCTTTGAGAGAGGTAATCGGAATGTCCAACATGGATTTGGATACAGTCTCCACAACTGACAACGTACGAACCATGGTCAAAGGCTAGCGTTGATGAAAGTTAACTTGGTGGGTCAGCCGACGAGGGTCTTCACAAAGAGGGTTGCAAAACATCCATGGCTTATGCAAACATATAGGAGAACTAAACTTTGGGCTTTCGGTCAAGCAAAGGCATGGATACAAACATTCAAGGGCTAACCACCAAGTCTACAGGCTCAGGCTCCTAAGAGAGAAAACCTAATTGAAGACAACAACCATACAATTACATAACGTGAACGATGTTCTAAATAAAGCTATGTGACCCTCGTATGCTCACCGAGGACAAACGAAGTGACAACTATGGCACTTATTAACTAACAAGCATACCTACAACATCACAATCAAGCAGTCATTGTAACACCCCGGGTGTTATAGTGCTAATTAATCTGCCATGTCATCATAATGCATTGCAAAGCATCCCTGTTAGGTTAAACTTGTTATGCATCAACTAAAACGAGTTTACTTATCTAGGTTGAATGTGTTTCTCAGTGGTGTGCTCCGAACCCGAAAACCCTAATTTCGAATGCCACCACAAATACTTAGTCCATGCCCTGCGTAATTTGAGGTGTGCGACTGTGTTGCACACTAGTGTCAAGTGTAGGGTATAAGCTCAAGTACAACATCTAAAATGAAGCTCCAAATTTGAGTTTGAATTGGAGTCCCAAAACTTGTCACGAGTTTTCTGATTCAAATTTAAATTCAAATATGGGGAGAAATGTAAAAGAATTTCAAAAGCTAATTGGTCAACCAAGAGTGGCATTTGGTCAACCATGTCATGTTGGTCCAAATTATGCCCTTGGGTGAGGTTTTGATCACTAAGTAATCACCAATCAAAGTAGCAACAAATTTCAATTTAAAATTTCCCCGAAAACCTTAAATTTCAAAACCCTGTTTTACCCCCTTTTGAAATAATTCAAAATCTAAGCAAAATTTGGGAAAAAGTTCAAATCCAAGTTTGTAGAACTTTTCAAGGGCTACAACTTTGGTGTTTTGAGTTTTCAAAGTTTTAGTGAAAAATGTGGAGCAATTTTGAAAATAAACAAATTTCAAATTTAATTCATTTTTGTCCCCAAACTATGATTTCAAAATGAAGGCTGAATTTGAAAAAGTTTTGAACAGCAAAGTTGTAGGTCTGGTCAAGATATACAACTTTGATGTTTGAAGATTTTGAAGTTTCAATGTAAAATCAAAAGTAATTTCTAAATTTCCAAATCCCAAAAATGTGTCCTCTTTTGAGTTTAAATTCAAATTTCAAAATCCAGTTATAATTTGAAAAAGTGTTCAATACAAAACTTGTAGAGCTTGAAATTCTGAAGATTTAATAGATTGGAAGTTTTTCAAGTTGTTACATGAATTTGAGAGTAATTTGAGAAAACAGTTTGAAAATTCAAAGTTTGGGGGGGGAGCTACAGTGTCGGGCCAATCACCGCCGACCACCGCGCGGTATGGGCGCCGGCGAGACGCCGGGCGGCTTCGGCCGGCTTCCAGGCGAGTCCTCGATCGCCAGCGCGACGTCGCGCGTCTTCCAGCACAGTCACCGCCACCGTTCCCTATATATACGTCGAGCTCACAGTGGCGATTTTCATTTTCCCTGTTTTCGCCACCGCCGCCACCGCAGCTCCGCCGCTCGCCGCTGCCGCCGTCGAGCCACCTCCAGCCACGCCAACCACACCATTAGCTCCACCTCATCCTCGCGCACCTCATGAACCACCCGAGCGAGCTTAACTCCGCCTAGATCACCACAGCCGCCCGCTCCCGTGCCCAACTCCGGTCGGAGCACCGCCATCATCGCCTTCCCGTGGCCAGGCCACTCCGGCTTCTCTCCGTCCTCCCCGAGACCGCCATCGTCACCGCTGTGAGCTCCTGATCGTTTTCCTCGCACTAATTTAACCGCTACCGTGTTGTACCATCGAGTCGCCGGTCACCGTGGTTGTCGAGCCGCCACCGTCGTCGGTGAGCTGTCGCCGGAGCTCGAGCCAGGGTGTTTAGTAGCAAAACGGAATCGTGGGGTGGTGTAGAAGGTGTTGGTAGGGTCGGTTAGTCGACCGAAGTGCCAGTCACCGGCCGGCCACCGTGGGAGAGCGAGTGAGCGCGCGGGAGAGCGAGGGGGAGACGGAGGTGAGGGACGACATGTGGGGACGTGGTGTCAGCGAGAGAGAGAGAGAGAGCCAGCGCGCGGGCGCGAGGCAGGCCGCGCTGCTGGGCCGCGTCGCTGGGCCGAGCGCGAGCGCGAGCGCGGGCGCGCACGAGCGGGCCGCTCGGCTGGGCCAGACCGCGGGAGAAAAGGAGATCGGCCCGGTTCGGTTTTTCGTTTTTGTTTTCTTTTTCAAATAAATGAATAGTGTTGCTATTTGTTTATTTCATTAAAAATTGTGTAGAGTTCCAAAATTTATGAAAATTTTTGTGTAAGCTTCTCAATGTATAAACTATCTAGGAAAAATGTTAAATCACGAATTTGAATACTTTGTGCAGTAGAATTAATTAGTTTCATTAAAGATTAAATGCAACTTTCTGGAATTTTAATAATTAATTTATTGATCCAAAAATCATGAAATTTATTATAACACTGTTGTAATTCATTCTTAACCCATAGAAAAAAGTTTGAGCTTGATTAGGTAAAATTTGATCAACTCCTAATTATGCCCTAATTAGTTAAATAGAAAATAAATGTTAATTTGAGAACTTTAAGTGTTGTGTGCCTTTTGATTGAGTGATGTCCTTAGGTCACTACCCTTTGGTGATCTTTGGCACCTTAATTTCATGATTGAGCTCGTTAGTAACTTGTTAGGTTAAAAGCTGGTATCGCTGGAATCGTCGCTTCTAGTTAGTAGGTTTTCTGTTTGCGACTGTACCGTAGAAGTAAGTTGTACTCAAGTCGTAACTCGTAGCATGTTATCATCAAGCATCATGTTTATCATTGAGCGTCATGTTAAAGCATGTTATGTATTCGTGTAGTCTCCGCTTTCGAAGAAGCCGAAGTCGTCGATCAAGCTTCCGGAGAAGAGCGATCGTTGGTGAGTTTCAGACCGGGCGGTGGAGTCCTCGAGTCTGAGTCGATCGTCGTGTGCGAACAAGGCAAGCCCTGGTGCATTTAAACCCTACCTTGAATTTTTATAAATGTTTTATTATTTTATATTATGGTTTACTGCATTAAGTAATTAGGAGTTGAGTGATAACCCAATTGCTGCATTATCATCCTTGATTATTGTGATATCAACCTTGATACCTGTTTTACGGAAAATGCGTAGTATGCTTCACTATACTTAGAAGTTAAGCTTTTAAATGAAATGTTTACATAGCCATGACGGCATATCGAATGAATATTGAAATATAAGAATAAATTTGAAAGATCGGGCGGGTGGTTTGGTCACTGCTAACATGCATTGGGAAAGGAGTCTCAATGTAATGTTTCCGCCTTGTCAGTTAAGGTCCGTTCGTTGTAAGCCTGTTGTGTTCGAGACTTTGCAACTAACCTCATGCCTTGGGTAAGCCCAAAATGTTGGTGATTCCATTACGAGAACGTCTAACCTCGCACTGGGAGTGGAGAGATGGCGAGAATAGCGTGTACCCTCGGGGCTAGAATCGGGCCGGGTTCGAGGAGTACTGTACTCTCAGGTGGCGATGGACACGTTCTGGTTTTGGGAGATCTAAATGAGGGTTGATATATGCAAGATTCGGTTCTACATATGTCGTGATGTTAGGGATCCCCAGCTGGGTATAATCGGTTCGAATCATCGTTGCTCCTCGGTTATGGAGACTCGATCGCCTGACTTACATCGTAGTTAAGAACTGGAATTGAAAGAAAGAATGAGAAAGGTTTTGATGATAATTACTTTGATCTAGATTAGGATCACCTAGAATTGGTTAATGAACCATCAATGGTAAAAGTAAAATATTGAAGATAAGGACTCACCTTAGTAAGCTTTTCTGCAAAAGAAAATTTGATTCTTGATTACCCGTACCTTGATTCCCTAAAGCTAGCATGCCCTTGGAGTCTTTGTCTTAGTCGGGTAAGTCTTGTTGAGTACTCTCGTACTTAGGGTTTGTTAACCCCTTGTTGCAGGTGCGGTTCATGAACAAGTCTGCTTCGAGCCTTGTTGCATGACCGTCGTGGTTGAAGACAGTGACGACGAGTAGATTGTGTGGCCTTTGGGCAAGGCATCTCGCTTGTGTGATGTAATAAAGTTACTACCGATACTTCTCTACTAATGGTTTGTAATAATGTTACATAAGGTTTGAAGTTTGAAAACTGGTTTGTAATCTATGTTATTGTAAGACTTCCGCTACTTTACTCTGTTGAATATTTTGAATAAACTGTTGTAATATTGCAATACTCCTGTGATTGGATCCTGTTCGGAGGAAAGCAGGCCTTTTAAGTTATGGTGAACATAAGTACGACTGTCAGAGGTCATTATGACAATGAAGTGTACTTGTGGGCCATCGTAATTAGGAGGTTCTGTGACAGTCATGGATGTTTTGCAGCGGGGCTAGGGCATCCTGGGGACCCTACGTGCCAGCGGGGCTGCTCGGCTCGGACGGAGATGACCCGAGGCGGCCTAACCACACGCGCCGGCGGCGGCTCACCAGTCATGGCCGCGCGGTGGCGCGCTCCGGTGACCGCTGCAACTGGCGAAGAGGTACGTGCGGTGTAGCGTGACGTGGAGAAGGTGATGCCGCACACAGATGATGATGAGGAGGTGCGGAACCGCGAGAACACGGCAGCGGCTGGAAGCTTGGCCATGGCGGAGGAATGGTCGGACGCGGTGGCGTCTGTGCCCGCGCGTACGCCTGCAACAGCGAGGAAGGGGCGAGCGAGTGGCCTGTGGCTGGCTTCGGTTCTCCAGAACGCGAGAGGGGGGGAGAAATCATTCACGCGGACAGGGAGTGGGGGCGCGGTGCGGGCATGAGCGCCACGCCCATGTCCACGCGTCGCCTTTGGAGCAAAAGCGCGAACAGCTGGCATGCGTCCGAATGGACCGGTTGGAGCTCCACTTTGGGCCTGATCTGGGCTGATCTGGGTCTTGGACCTAAAGGCAAAGTTGTAGCCCATACCATACTCTATATTTCCTATTTAGGGGTCATAGTTATTAGAGCTGTAGATTAGGAGATAATCAGTCCCTAAATTACCAGTGTCAACATGTTAAGCTAGGGCTCGGTTTTGGGATTTTGCAATGCCAAACTTGGTCAAATTGATCCCAACTTTTAACATGTTGTTCTCCAACAAATTATTTCCAACTTTTGTTAAGGGGTCAAATCATGTTGGTTAACAAAATCACGAGAACGCGGGATGTCAATGTCGAAGACACTGAAATCGGGGTTTTAAAATTGCTAAGCGTTGGAAACAGTCCCAATTCTGACTTGAGGGCCCTGTTTGAGCATGTTACACACATTTTCATGACTTGACTCTTAGACAAAGTTTGTTCCTTATAAAATTCTCTATGACTTTGTCAAAGGGTGCACAGTCATGCAAAGCTTCTAGGTCACACTTTTAAAACGGTCAAACCAAAGTGTTCCCGGGTCCATACATGGTCAACCATCACTTAGAAGCACATTTAGGCAAAATGATCAACATGAACATTGTTCCATTAAGTGCCCTAAGTGTAGTTAAGGTGTTGTAGAGTTCATCTAGAGTCATTTGGGTAAATTTGCAAAACTTCGTTGATGATCTATAGTTCTATTAACTTAATAGGGCAAATTCCCATAGGAATAGAACTTATCATTTCATGTGACTTTTTGATTCCAAATTTCATGAAACTTTTCCAGGGATCAATATAGATAGTTATTGAGGTGAGACATGTGAAGATACTTTGATAGCAACACCTAAACATATATCTTTAGAATGACCTATATGTACAGCAAAGGAGTAACATCCCACTTTAGGTTAGGCTCATCTCCATAGGTTGACCTTGATATCGTCACCTCCACTAATCTATCATGTTTGAGCTTAAACCCACTACTTAATTGGTGATAAACACCTGGGATGTTACAGAGCCGAGGTACCATTTATTTGAGGCTTAACAACCTACGGTGAAAAAGAAATGGCTCAATTAAGCTTGCACATCAACAACACCAAGAAGGCACCTCGTTTTGATGGCACAAATTATGCATATTGGAAGGTTCAGATGACCGTACACCTCAAGTCAATCAATAGAGAAGTGTGGAAGGTTACCGAAACAAAATTTGAGGTTGCTAATCCGGAAGCACCTACACCGGTGGAAGAGAAGAAGCTCCAATGCAATGACATTGCCATTAGTGCTCTTCATGAGGCATTAGATGACAAGACATTTGAGCAAGTGAAGAACATTGAGATTGCTCATGATGCTTGGGTCAAGCTAGAAGAAACATTTGAGGGCACCGAAGGCACAAAGACCGCTAAAGCATATATCTTGCAAGAAAAATTTCAAGCTTTAAGATGCAAGATGATGAGAGTGTACCGGAGATGTTTCATAGATTGCAAGTCATTGTCAATGAGCTCAAGGCACTTGGTGAGGAAGTCAAGGACAACCAATTCTCTATGAAGTTCTTGAGAAGCTTGCCCAAGAGGTTTGATACATTGATCACCGTGCTAGTGAGGACTACATTGAAGGATTCAACTCCTCAACAAATATTTCAAGAGGTAATGACCGATGATTCATATAGAGAAGATGATGAGAAGGATGAGTTGGTCAAGAAGAAGAAGAAGGAAAATGAGAAGAAGGATGATGAGATACCTAGGCGCTAGAGCGATAGAATGGTTAACTAAGCTTTTTAACCTTATTTTTTGGTCTAACAAGATGCCTGAAGAATGGAGAAGTATATTAGTATCTATCTTCAAGAACCAGGGAGATGTTCAAAGTTATACTAACTACCGTGGGATTAAGTTGATGAGCCATACGATGAAGCTCTGGGAGAGGGTTATCGAGCATCGTTTAAGGAGAGTGACACATGTAACCCAAAATCAGTTTGAGTTCATGCCTGGTAGATCGACTATGGAGTCGATTTTCTTATTACGACAATTGATGGAGAGATATAGGGAGCAGAAGGACTTGCACATGGTCTTTATTGATCTCGAGAAGGCATATGACAAAGTACCGAAAAATGTCATGTGGTGGGCCTTGAAAAAGCAAAAAGTCCCAACTAAGTACGTTACCCTCATCAAGAATATGTACATGGATGTGGTGACGTTTGTCCAAACATATGATGGCGACACCAGTGACTTTCCAATTAAAATAGGACTGCATCAGGGGTCAGTTTTGAGCCCTTATTTATTTACTTTGGTGATGGATGAGGTCACAAGGGACATACAAGGTAATATCCCTTGGTGTATGCTCTTTGCTGATGATGTGGTGCTAGTTGACGACAGTAGAGCAGTGGTTAATAGGAAGTTAGAACTATGGAGGCACACGTTAGAGTCGAAAGGGTTCAGACTTAGTAGGACTAAGACCGAGTACATGAGGTGCGATTTCTGCGTGACTAGGCATGAGGAGGAAGACGTTAGCTTAGACGGGCAAGTGGTGGCCAAGAATGATACTTTTCGGTATTTAGGGTCGATGCTACAGAAGGATGGAGACATCGATGAAGATGTTAGGCATAGAATTTCAGCCGGCTGGTTGAAATGGCGTCAAGCTTCTGACGTCCTCTGTGATAAAAGGGTGTCTCAGAAGCTGAAAGGTAAGTTCTATAGGACGACGATTCGTCCGGCGATGTTATACGGTGCTGAGTGTTGGCCTAAAAAAGGCGACATATCCAGCAATTGAGTGTAACAGAGATGCGTATATTGTGTTGGTGTTGTGGACACACAAGGAGGGATAGAGTCTGGAACAACGATATTCGGGATAGGGTTGGGGTGGCACCAATTGAGGAGAAATTGATTCAACATCGGTTGAGATGATTTGGACATGTCCAATGGAGACCTCCTGAGGCGCCGGTGCGTAGCGGAGTTCTAAAGCGGCCGATAATGTAAAGAGCGGTAGAAGTCGACCTAAACTAACTTGGAACGAGTCCGTTAAGAGAGATCTTAAGGAGTGGAATATCTTCGAGGATTTAGCTATGGACAGGAGCGCTCGGAGATTGGCGATCAACGTGCCTGAACCGTGACCTCCTTTTGTCTTGTGCCCTTTATGTCTCTTTATGTGTCTCCCTATTTCTCGTCTCTTTTGGGTTTTATCTCTAGCCTATCCTAATTTGTTTAAGACAAAATGCTATGTTGTTGTCGTAGCAGTAGTATAGGTATAGATTATTAGGTATAGATATTGAAATAATTAGCGGATACGAGTGATTTTCACACCGGCGCTGGTTCATCCCGAATCACAAATTCGCGATCCGACGGCCGCCAGTAGCGCAGGCCAAGTCGGGCTCGAGTGATACTGGGTTCGGACTCAGAATCCAATCTACGCCCGTAGCCGACTCCAAATAAGGACGAACGCACCCGTCCCATCTAGTATTTACTCATAGTAAAGTTTCTATCTTGCTCCGCAAACCAGCGCAAACCCTCCCCTGACAGCAGCGGCGACACCCTCGGCGGCGGCGCCATGGTGCTCGAGGTACGACATGCGCCCAGCTGCCGTTTCTCGGTCCGCGAATTCCGATCCCCAACTAATTTCCTCCCCTCGGTTTCGCTTTCCCCTGCAGGCGACGATGATCTGCATAGACAACTCGGAGTGGATGCGGAACGGCGACTACGCCCCATCGCGGTTCCAGGCGCAGGCCGATGCCGTCAACCTCATCTGCGGCGCCAAGACCCAGGTACCCACCGCCGGTCTCCCCGTCCACCGATCCAATCGATCGTATTTTCGCAGTTTCGTGTGGGCTAGGGTTTCTGGGATTCCGGATCTGATTGCTTGTGGTTGTTGGGTGGGTGCAGTCGAACCCGGAGAACACGGTAGGCGTGATGACGATGGCCGGGAAGGGCGTCCGCGTGCTTGTCACTCCCACCAGCGACCTCGGGAAGATTCTCGCCTGTATGCACGGTAAGCTCACATCGATCCAAAACCTTTGCTTTACTATTGTGCTGGGAGAATTTTGCCAATTAGTTTAGGGATTCAGTGCAACTGTTTAAGCTGTCTCATAAGTTGTTAGATCATGATACTTGTAATTTCCTGACCAAGTGATGCACAACAATGTACTGTATAGGGTTGGAAGTTGGTGCTGAGGCAAACTTGGCTGCGGCAATCCAGGTTGCTCAGCTTGCGCTAAAGCATCGCCAGAACAAGAGGCAGCAGCAGAGGATTATAGCTTTCATCGGAAGGTATGCAGGGGTGGCATAACTTGTATGGCCATTATTAATTCTGTTTGAATTTAGGTTAATGAGTCTTGTCTTGTGTATCAGTCCTGTGAAGTACGACAAGAAAGTTTTGGAGACAATCGGGAAGAAGCTGAAAAAGAACAATGTTGCTCTTGACATTGTTGACTTTGGTGAATCCGATGATGAAAAACCAGAGAAACTGGAAGCATTGATTGCTGCTGTTAACAGCAGTGATAGCAGTCACATTGTTCATGTCCCTCCTGGTGATAATGCCCTCTCTGATGTCCTCCTAAGGTAATTGTGTGCCATGTTACTGGGTTCTAAGTTTTCTTATGCTGCATATATGTTAACCTTATTTTTGTATCTTTACCCAGCACTCCTATATTTACCGGTGAAGAAGGTGGAAGCGGTTTTGCTGCTTCCGCAGCAGCTGCCGCAGCTACTGGAGCATCTGGATTTGAATTTGGTGTGGACCCAAATGTAGATCCAGAATTGGCACTTGCTCTGCGGTTGTCTATGGAAGAAGAGCGGGCAAGGCAAGAGGCTATTGCAAAAAAGGCTGCAGAAGATACTCCTAATACCGAAAATAACAATGCCTCAAGCTCAAACAGCGATTCTGTTATGGCTGAAGCAGAACCTGCCTCAACTGCTGCTGCTGGTGACAAGAAAGAACAGCCAAAGGTATTATCACTGTCCATCAGTTACAACTAAAAATGCCCTGACCTGTCTCAAATGCTTCAAGTTTTGGTAGTTGTATGTACTCTCATGAAATCTTTTCTGCGATTTCATTTAAAATTGAGAGTGCATTTGCTTACATACTTCCTGGATCGACCATTAAAACTTAGATGATGATCTGCTAGTGATTGTTGTCAAAGCACACCCTACACTAGCATATGTTGAAACATTATTGGTAGCCCGGTATATGCCAGTGCATTCATTAATTAATGCTAAAGTAGCTTGGTACATGTGCTGCCTCCTTTTCCCCCCTACTGATAATTACGTAATCTATTTTTGTCCGTGCTTAAGAAAAATACGGAAGATATTGGCTTGGAGGTGCATCTTTTCTTGGCACATATGTACATTTTTTCAGTGTTCCTTGCTTAACTTTTTAACTAATAAAGTTTCAACTTTTTAACTAATAAAGTTTCCAATCACAAGTTTTACTTAGTTTATACAAGTTTAAACTACGATTATATGCAGTACAGTTTGTCTTCTGTTGCAATATGATTATAAAGGTTGCAAGTAGCAGACCCTTTTCAATTAAAGTGCCTGACTCTGTATCTTCCATTTATTATTTGTATTGTATATTATTTATATTAATAGTTAATGTAATCCAAGTGGACATCAGAAGAGGCTAACATAGCTGTGATCACAGGATGATGACGATCTACTACAGCAGGCACTTGCAATGTCAATGGAGGGTGGTGCTTCAGGATCTACTGCTGTGACTGACTCTGCTATGGCCGAAGCTGGTGCAGTTGACCCTGACTTGGCATTGGGTGTGTTTTCTGTTCTTATGTTTGCAAGCCTTAACAATTCTAGCACATACGATATTTGTTGCTATCAATTAATTCTGGTAGTGACAAATGAAAAACCACTACTTTCTAGTGTTTACATATGAAAACTTGGATGTTAACACTTCTTGCTCCAATAGGAAACATATAAACAACCAACATCTTCAGTAGTTATTCCTCCCAGCATTAACTTAAACATAAGCATTTTCATCATGGGTAGTATTGATCAGTAATTCAGTGTAGTCATCAGAAATCACCAAGTTGAAAAAGCAACCATCTAGCGGATTAGTGATACGTTCCCAGGGCCCACACCCCATCCTAATATCAGATGATCCCCAAACACTTCTCTCTTTTTATGGCACCAAACTATTTTAACTTTGTGAGTTCATTTCATTCCCCACACCTCATCCTAATATCAGATGATCCCCAAACACTTCTCTCTTTTTATGGCACCAAACTATTTTTCCTTTGTGAGTTCATTTCATTCCTGTACATTTCTAAGTTCTATTAATGTGCACCCAATCTGCCTTTTGCCCATAGGCAAGCCCTCTTGAACAGTTAAACTGTACATAACTCATTAAGGAACATACTTTGTTATATATATTCAACATCACATCTTCACATTACTCAAAAATGTTGCTTATTGATTTTCTTCGTTTCACTTGTTTTCTTTTGTATTGATACTTATAGTATTACAATCTCATTTCTTTTATCAACCTCATTCGCTAATATTCCCATACACTTATTGTTTATATGCAGCTCTTCAAATGTCTGTCCAGGATGCAAACATGTCCAGTGACACTGATATGAGTAAGGTGTTTGAAGACAGAACGTTTGTGTCATCTATCCTTAATTCGGTACGTATTATTCTTAAACTAATGACATACATGTACATTTTTAGCTGCTGTTTCGATAATTTATCGGTCCTTTTTATGTGTGAAATAACAGCTTCCTG
Organism: Saccharum hybrid cultivar R570; assembly: GCA_038087645.1. Taxonomy (NCBI): domain Eukaryota; kingdom Viridiplantae; phylum Streptophyta; class Magnoliopsida; order Poales; family Poaceae; genus Saccharum; species Saccharum hybrid cultivar. Next base: position 18,817,948 of record JAQSUU010000012.1, read on the forward strand.
GTGTTGATCCCAATGATCCATCTGTTAAAGATTTGCTGGCATCATTGCACAGCCAGGGAGAGGTATGTTCTTTTTTGGTTACTCTGAAGGCGTGCCAGTATTGTGATCCAATGAAATTCATGTTGCCTCTAGATGATAGCATTGTTCGGCTTCACCTTTACTAAATAAGAATATATATTCTCTGTCAGCAAATCTTCATAAAAATATGCACAGTTAGTATATGCAAGCAATGGATATGCACAGATACAAAAAATCATTGCAAGATTTAAGTAACTAAGCCCCCATTTGGATCCATACTCGGATCCAAACAGGTCTAGCTAATAGTTTAGCTAATTGTTAGCTGAATACCCAACTAACAACTATTTCACTAGATGGACCAAACTAAAATAGCAGCTAATATTAGCTATGAACTATTAGCTAGCTAAATATTAGCAGCTAATGGATCCAAACAGGACCTGAGGCCCCTGTTCAGCCCCAGCCTTGAGCTCCACCTTATCTGGAGTTTGTATGCTCCAATGGAGGACCTTGATATGCTGTCTTCTCTGTAGAATAGAAAGAAAACAGCTCAGCTAAACGACCCACGTGTAACCACAGCTCTAGGATCCACAGATTTTTGAGCTCTGCCAGTAATGGCTCTGCTGTTTACGATAGCATGTGGAGTTCTTTATGGTCCACAAGCACAATTGGTCTTATGGAATGGAAATAGTAGCACATTACCAGGTGAGAGCACACGGATACCTTAGAAACCGGTACTGGGTCAAATTGTTCGTGTACCCATTTGTGGTCTGCATACACTGGTTTGGTGAAAATGAAATACGTCCAAAGCAGTAGTTCACATGAACTGCTATCCTGTAATGTTACGAATCTTGACTAGTCTGGTAATGTATGTATGTGGAAATATGATGGTTTCTTTATTTCTCTTTTTAAGCAGCAAGAGAAGAAGGAAGACAAGTCAGACAAAACAGAAGATGAGAAGAACTGATGTAGCCATGTTCATGCTTCCATGTAAGAGTTCATTATTCCATATCTATTTCTACCTATCCACATCCACAATTGAAATGCATATTCAGCATAGCTTGTACAGCTCTTATCTGCTATTTCAACGCTAATTTTAAAAGAAGAGCTGTTTGATTTGATTTTAAGTAAAAGTACTTTACGTAATATACAAATACGATCTTTGGGTAGTGAAGACACATAAGTCAATTCATGGTTAACTCTGTTTAGTCAAGATGGGGATGGTTGATCCACGGAGCGAACCGCAATCGATCCAGCGATCCATATGATTAGCGGAGGAGCACCGGTTGCTCCATTTGTATTAGCTGCTGACCCAATGGGGCCCAATGGTTATTACGGATAGCTCCAAAATTTGCTGGTTTGCTGTTGCGGCTTGCTCTTACTAGACTGCAGTTGTGAGTCGAGACTACTCATTCAGATCACAGATCACAAAGGCGCAGAGTCGCAGAGGACTACAAGCCAGCCATGGCCTCCCTCATGGGTGCAGCCGTGCAGACAGCTCCATCGCCCTCGACGCACAACGGCACGAGTGGGTGGGTGGAACAGGCGGCCCAGCAGTGTCCGTCCGGTCGCTGGCCAACTCATTGCGCCGCACAGGTCGCCGGCCGGCCGGTCGATCGATCTGGACTGCACGTAACCTGCTCTGCTCTCGTCTCCATCCGTTGGTTGCCTGCTTCTTTCCTCCTGTCCACCGCCGCCGCCGCCGCCGCTGCCATTAATATCTGCTCTGCTCTCCTGAATGGGAGGAGGATGGAGCGCCGAGCTTGGGCAGCAGCGAAGGAGCCGGGACGTAGGCGGCGTCAGGTCAAGGGTGTCCACTCGATCCTTTGGTTCGGGTGGTTCTGATCCATCGTCCCTCTGCTGTGTCATGGGTTGCATTAGGGGCCCATTTGATTCACTTTTTCGGATCGGTTCGACGAACCTCTGGATCAATCCGCTCCACGCCCATCTTGACTGTTTAGTGATAGTGTGACCACTGGCTATCATTCCTCTTGCTCTAGCTCTAGCTCCTCTGCAAGCAGGAAATTAACATCTCTTTCTGATTTTGCAGGCGCACAAAGAAATTGAAGATCGGTCTCCATTGGCTGCGTTTACTCTTGGATTCGTGGAATTTGCTTATCCTCATGTAACAGTGCTTTGATTATAACTTAATGCCGAGGGAATTTGTATTATGACTGCAACAATCTTCTCCATATATGTTTAAGTGATTTTCGTGTTTCAAGCTCTCTTTGCCATTTTTTTTGAAGCGTTAAACTGGCCATTCGCTCTCGTGTAAGCCGATCTGGTTGGTTATAAGCTGTTGCCCTAGAATTTTACAGCGACTAGGTAGGCGGTTGGCATCTAAAATATCTGGAGTTTATGCGCTAGCCATTTGCATTCACGTACAGTGATACCAGTGGCACTTGCGTAGAAGCTAGTTGCCTAAGAGCAACTGAGATTGTGATACAGTGGCACTTGCGTAGAAGATATGCTAGGTGCCTAAGAGCAACTGAGATTTTAGTATATCCTTCCTAATGGTTAGAAATTAGGATTTTAGTGAAAAAAAACATCCTCTAATAGCTTATCTAATTGGATACTAAATATAGCCATACTCTATTGTGGATTTTTTGGCTAGCCAAAGATGAACAGTGAGGTTAGCTCTCTAGAGTGCGCATATAGAGAAGTTAAGACAGTATAGAAAGATATATATAAGTTATCTTTTATTCAAATGACTCTCCAGATGATAGATTAGAGAATGAGTTCTAGATAGACTCTTAGAGATGCTCTAAGACTGCCATATCGAATTTAATTTAGGTTAGGTTGAGTAGTTTTGCCAAATAGATGATGGCAGTGTTTTAGTTCTAACTAATGATTTGTTCTTTCGATTGATTGAACTATTTCCTATTGTGGCGGCTGAGTGGCTATGGTGACGCTAGTTTCAGCTGTCGGGACACACGTATATACATACATAAAATACATCTATCTCGTGAGGAGAGGTTAGATTTTGGGCTGACAGCGGCGAGATCTTATATAACGACGATTTGGTTTTGGTGGAACGCCACGGTGCAAAGACGGGAGGCTGAAATTGCATATGATACTTTCGATCTTGAATTTCTTGATCTATCGTACTTCGTACATAATTTTTGCTTTATCTGTACAACCGAGTGTTTCGGCACGATCGCAGACCTGTTTCGCGACCCCCGCAATCTCGAGCTCTCAATTGTGAGCCAAAGACGGACCTCTCTGAGCTTGCCGCTGCTGATCTTCGGGCGGTGAAGAATACTAGTTCTTGACAGTTGGGACTGGGGAGATGCCCTCCGACCTACATCAGGTCGCTATCGACAATCAGCCATGGCCACACACCTGCCTTCCGACCTCAATGTCCTTTGATTCTCTTCTGATCACTGCAGTCTCTCCACTGGTGCGCCACTGACAGGAAGGTTTGTCGCATACTATCCCTTGTCAAGACTCAAGATTATACTCCTAGTCTCCTCCCCGGCGCGGATCGACGCGACGATGTGCTGCGCCTGTCAGCCACTCAGCCCCTCTGTTCCATCGCTTTCTGGTGCGTGGTGCCGGTCCACTGGCGTTCTGATCCTCGTCGGCTCGCGCGTGCAGACGGGCGTGTCGCCCCATGACCATGAGGCCATGGCCCATGGAAGTGGAACAGGTCGGGATAAGCTGCCGTGTTTGGCGGGGTTTCCTCGTCGGCAGATATCGCTCGCAACGTCGGGTGCTGATCACCCGTGCACTGCTGTCGATAAAATTCTTCAGCGACATTAATACGTCCTTGTTGATGTACCCTGATTTTTTTTTTTTGCGTCAGACAGATGTCGACGTCGTCTTTGTGGGATACATGGGGCCTACTCCCCGGCAGGCTACAGCTCTTGATTTGTTGAAGGGACGCGGCGCTCTGTTTGCGTGGAAGAGTGTACATCGTCGCTCATCAATCATTGCCAAACCGAGGCCAGCAAATAGCAAAGGGGAGTTATGATAGCAAGTTAAGCGAGAGAAGAAGTTGGTAGCGAGACGGAGAAAAGAGTACTGGTTGATGTCAATCTCAACTTATAAAAGCTCAGCAAAATTGTGTTCGTAGGGTGTGTTTCCCCTTTATCTTATTTTCCGCTAGTATTCTTCTCCATTTATTCTTAGTCCTCCTTTGGACTTTCATAGTGTTACTAAGCTCTATGCCTCTATCCAAACATTCCCACTTTCAATCTCGACACAAGAATTTTACAGATATCAATTCAAATTTCAATTTCATACGAGAAAACATAGATTTCAGAAAAATTCTACGTTCCAAACAGAGCTTTATTTGGAGGAATAGAATATCCTACATGAAATATCCTTATGAAGTTTTTTTTTGGAAAAAAAGGATTGACTTCCCTGCAAATCCTATAGAAATTCGCTGTTGTTACGGACTTAGCATGCATCCGAATGCTACTGTGCAGAGGGAGCAAACGAGCGTCGCGTCGGGTTTGCGAGGGAGCACATCAGTAATGGGCTCGCGCCGTCGGCCGCTTTTTACGCGCATCCCATATGCAACACTTAATTTATTTTTGAAACATGATGCAACAGTTGCAACATACAAAAGAAGACAAATGAAACACTTAAAACAAGCACCTAAAACACTTGCGAAAATGCTTGAAAAACATTTAAGAACCATTACAAACATATGCAACATTCAGATGAAACACTCGCAAACATATGTATGAAATACCCGAAAACACTTGAAACATATGCTTGCAACTTGCATGTATATGCAACATCCAGATCTACTTTTGCAACATTCAGATAAAACACTTTGCAACATTCATTTGGAATATACACTTAAAATATATGTGTATAGCCATTACAACATATGCAACATCCTGATCTACTTTTGCAACATCGATATGCAACACTTACAACATACATCTGAAACATCTGAAACACTTGAAACATACGAATGGAGGCTCGTCGACACGGAGCTCGACGCCGGCACAGAGCTCGATGCCGCGGAGTGGCGCGGAGGTCGCTTGGTGTGGAGCTCGTTGGCAGCACGGACCTCGGCAGGGGCTGGGGCAGGAGGATGGAGTGTGGCCGCAACCGGAGGCGCGAGTCCAGATGAGGGCACACGGCGCGGGTGGGGGCGGCGTGGCCGAGGGCGGGGTTCGTCCCGGAGCAGAGGCGCATAGCGCGCTGAGCGGACAGGCAATGTAGGCGGGTCGGCGCGGGCGAGGCGCAAAGCGAGCGGATGACTTATACGGGGTCCGTCCAGACGACCTATAAGCTACATTACCGCTGTTGTTACCCAGTTCTACAATATCCCTCATTGCAATTCCTTGGAATTCAACTATATGTATTCTATTTCTACATTTTTTTGTCCCAACACTTCTACGATCAGTGTTCCAAAGAGGCTTTTAAGTATGTTTCAATCATGTGGATTTTTACTATCACTCGTGTTTCTGTGTGCCGGGTGTTTTTTTCTCCCCGTTGCCTTTCTTTTTCACCACTCCATTTTTGTAACATCAACGTAGATGCTTGAGAGCTGTCTATTAGCCTACAGCCGAGGGCTCATGATCACTCTTGTCTGAAGTCTGAACGGGTTATAACTGCGCAGCCTCGGCGCTCAGTCTCTGAAAGCATGTAGCACGTCTACGGGCTATAAAGAAGCGGTCAAGACACGGCTCTAGTCCTAGGGTAATTTGGGCTATTTTAGCTAGGGTCGTAATGCGTTTGATGAACCTGATTTATGACTTGTATCGTGCTTATCTTTACAGCAAAAAACGCATATTCTCCGGGCAATCTCCAGACGCTAAAAATACCTGCCAAAATCTCAATGTGGGCTACACCTACGATGCTACTTCTTCCGTCCACAAAAGAATGCAATTCTCGTTTTTCGAGAAGTCAAACAGTTTGAACTTTGACTAAATTTATATAAAAAAGTGCAAACATTTATGATACAAATTGAGTACCATTAGATTAGTTATAGAATATATTTTTATAATAAATTTATTTAAAGAAATAAATACTAATAATATTTGCTGTAAATTTGGTGAAACTTGAGCTTCATTGATCAGCACGCATCCTCCAATTATATTCTTTTGCGAAAGGAGGTAGTACGTAATCTAGTCGCCCATAATGCTCTGTTTTCTTTCGATGAGCAACGTACTGCAATTTGCAACGTCCCATAAAGCTTCTCAATTATCTGGTGCGTGGTCATGTCCGTTTGCTTTTGGCTTGCGACCTCTCCTATCCCTCTTTCCCCACTGTACGACCGTCTCGTTGCATAACAAGCAAGTCATCATCGTCAATTCATCATCCTCATCAATGCTCTCTAGAAAAAAAAGAAGTGGGCGTTGAATTCAACCGAGCGCGCAAGAGAATCAATAGAGACGGCCTGCCGCCCGCCCGCAGCTCTCAAACTCGCACGGACGAGTTTCCTCGTCACACCAACAAATCCACGTACACGCTGTCACGCGAAGACAAAACTGCCCGAAAAAACAAAGAACCACCCCGATCTGCGCTCCACTGACGACGTCTGCCGCGAAACAGCTAAAGGCCTGCCCGCGCGTCCGTCCCACCGACCACCGACACGCGCTCGTGAATGAAAACGTGAAGCAGCCAGCGACTGGCTGCTCAGGCGAGCGAGACGGGGGGGAACCGGGAAAGGGTTGGAAAAAAAAGGGGCCACGGCCGTGCTCTGCTAACGGCCCCCACGTCCGCCCCACCGCCGTGCCGTGCATGCGCGCTTTCTCTTCCTTTTCCGCCAGTGGGTGGGTGGTGGCTGCCGTGCCGGTGCTCGTCTCCGATTGGCAAACGGCCACCGCATCCTCTTCCTCCCTTACCTTGCAAGCAAAGGATGGACTGCAACGGACACGGCTCATGAGTCATGAGTGATGACGAGCCTCGGCGGCGAGTGCGTGGCCGCTGGCCGGGGACGTTTTGCATCCTAGGCGAGGCGTGCGCTAGGTTACTAGCCTCTATGCCGTGTCCAGTGTCGCTCGCAAGTCCGGTAATAAACGGTGCAAATCGTGCGAGATCGCAATGCCTCCTGCGTGGTCATGGGGATGATGATGATCATGCAATGTGCTATGTGCCTTTTCCAAACGAATGTAAAATTTGAATCTACATATAGTGTAAATTCCTTTGGAATATCTGTTTTCCTAATCCTTTTTCTTAGATAGTTCAAACAAATTCACCTTCAAATCATCCATTTTCCATCATGATGTATATTCTCAATAGCTGGCCTTGCTACCAAACCCGTCATCATCACAAAACCAACGATGGAGCAACAATTGTCTCCAATTGTACTATATGGCCGTTGTCACGAAGAGTGGCAACATGTTATCATTTTCTCGTTATATCTATATTTCTATATCTATATCTACATCTAATACCTATATCTACATCTAATACCCTATATCTATATCTGTATCTATATCCACATCTACATCTTTATCTAATATTAAGGAGCAAAATATTTTTTTGTCCTGCTTTTTTTAACTTCCCAAACTGCCCTCACACTTACCTTATCCCGTACATGACCCGAGTTCATGATCCTTGGTCATACAAGTTAGAATAACTTGCGTCTAGCGATGTTTTGAAGTCATATTCCAATACATATTGGGTTTCGTGCAGCACACGTGCACATTTGCTAGTCGTATAATTTGTACGAAGCTCTTTTTTCTTAATCACCGCTTCATATTTATTGACTAGCGGCTTTCCTTATTGTCTCTGCGATATTGTTGTCCACGTGTTAATTTAAGGTTTAAGCTTAATGTAACCTGTTACCTTAATTATAAAACTAAACCGTCAATAGAGAAGCTAGTGATATCTAGCATATAAGAAGGAAGATATTTAGAGTGTGGAATTGCAATATAAAATATAGAGATGGGACTTTTCTTACTTTTGGTAGAGTTTTAGTTCTTACATCAAGACTTGAGGAATTTTTTTCTTATATAAAACCTCTAGCTTAAGTGTGTATATTTTAAGCGAAATAACTGTATAAAACATTTTGCTACATATAGTCCTTCTGATCGTTGTAAGTATGTTGTAAAATATTTTCTTATTATTCTAGGTTCACTTCTAGATGGGACCTTTCTTATTTTTGGTAGAGTTTTAGTTCTTACATCAAGACTTGAGGATTTTTTTTCTTATATAAAACCTCTAACTTAAGTGTGTATATTTTAAGTAACCGTATAAAACATTTTGCTACATATAGTCCATCTGATCGTTGTAAGTATGTTGTAAAATATTTTCTTATTATTCTAGGTTCACTTGTACACAGCACAAGAAGAACATGTGGGGGCAAGTAGTATGTGCTTATTGCATTATTGCTTTTTTCCTTTCGATGAGAGAGAGGGCCGAGGGGAGAAGGGAATTTTGGGCTGCTTGCCACTCTTTTTTTTATAAAGTCGACCCACCCTCACCTAATGTCAAAAGAACCCGCAGCAGGGGAGACTGGGGGAGATAGAGACAAAGAGAGGAGGGTTCCTGAAAGAGAACCCAAACCCAAGCAGAGAGAATACCACCGTTCCCTCTCCAGGGCATCCATCCGCAACGATCCGCAGCCATGGCGATGGCTTACAAGATGGTAAAACCCACCGCCCCTGTCACGCGTCGGCGGCGCAGCCGCTTCTCTCTCGTGAAATCAATCAAGCAACCATGGCTGACGATCGACGGCGTTCTGTGCCCTGCGCGTGCGTGCGTGCGTGCGTGGTTTGCAGGCGACGGAGGGGATGGACGTGAAGGAGGAGTGCCAGCGCTGGTTCATGGAGATGAAGTGGAAGAAGGTGCACCGCTTCGTGGTGTTCAAGATCGACGAGCGGTCGCGCGCCGTGCTGGTGGACAAGGTGGGCGGCCCCGGGGAGGGGTACGAGGAGCTCGTCGCCGCGCTGCCCGGCGACGACTGCCGCTACGCCGTCTTCGACTTCGACTTCGTCACCGTCGACAACTGCCAGAAGAGCAAGATCTTCTTCATCGCCTGGTAATAATCCTGAGCCCCTCCTCGCCTTTAGTTTCCCGTCGATCTCTCTGAAACAAACCAATTCCCTCCTCTTAAATAAAAGCTCAATCTATCCCTTCTCTCCCGTGGCGATCTTGATTACTACTAGTCCAGCATGCCGTAAGGAATTTTGTTAGGAAAGGTAATACCACTAAACCTGGTAAATTGAAGTGAGAAGAATCAATTAATTCGGTACGGGGATGCTGAAACGATCCGGTCCATTCCCATTAACTCATTGCTGATTTGAGCATTCATGTACAGAGTAACTTGCCACGGCACTGTCCATAAAGGCATAAACCCAACCTATACGGTAGCAGCGCGCCAGCGCCAACTGCCCGAAACCGTATATGTCAACTTGTCAAGTTTTTCTCTGGAAGCATTCGTGCAGCTTGGAAGATGCGCAAGCGAACCATAAAACTACGGCAGCCCTGAAACAAAATCCCCAACTGTCTTTTGCACCGTTGAAAAAAACCGTGGCTTGGTGATCGTAGTCGTGAAAAACATGGTAACTGCTGTTAGTACGATTAAGAATGCAAGTGATGAATGAAACGGCATCTTGCAACTGAAAAGTCAAGGCAATCTCGAAGCTGTTTGGTAAATTTGACAGAATGCACATCTTGTATGTAATCCTAGTAAACGAACATGTCCTGTCGCTTGTCTGAAGGAAAGCAAAACCTGTCCTCTTGAGCCTTAGAGGTGCAGGAAGGCATCACATAATTCACAATTGACTAGAAATCTGCAGATCTAATGACTGTTCAATCAGTGCCGCATCCTTATCTCATAAAGCCGGAAGGTGTGCCAAGCTTTTTCGGTTTTTTCTCCACAGCGAAAAAAGTTGCTTGCGGTACTCATCCCAGCGGGGATCTTGATCATGACAGGGACCAAACTTTCCTGATAAGCCCTGGCCAGGCCCCCCTTTCTCCCTGTCACTGTTGTCTTGAGCGCTCTCTACACGCATTATTTTTGTCCAAAGCCTGCAGTGCTAAGGACGCACGTTATTTTATCAGATCTGATCTAGCCTCAATCCACCTGTTGTCTAGATCTGTCAGCCCACCGAAAGCAAGCATCGCCCCACGATGACAGCCATAGGCAAAACGGTCCAATCCGCCAGTTTATAAGCCTTACATTATTTTTTTATTAATATATAACAATCCTTCAGCAGAAACGAGGGTAACTATATTTATATACTTCTTTCTTGATCTGTCCGTGTCCGGCAACAACAACACCAGTCAGGATTTGATCACGACGAGTAAGCTGCACGACCGAATTATTTAACTACCGTAAACTTGTCAACTTCCTCCATTGTCCACTTGTTAAATAAAGCACTATGATTCTGCTGGCGACCGCTGGCTGCTGGTGCGCTGCATTTCCATTCCAGTGGGTTATTCTGACGGGTGGATTCGTTGCTTGGTGCTGCGCTTGTCGTTTGCGCAGGTCACCGGCGGCCTCGAGGATACGGGCCAAGATCCTGTACGCGACGTCGAAGCAAGGCCTGCGGCGGCTGCTGGACGGGGTCCACTACGAGGTGCAGGCCACCGACCCCTCCGAGATGGGCTTCGACGTCATCAGAGGCCGCGCACAATGAGGCCCGCGCTGCGCTCTGCTCCTACTTACTACTACCTGTGCGTGTGCGTGTGCTCCTACTACTCAGTACTCACCTCTGCGTGGGTGCGTGCGTGTGTGATCGGCCGGATGCTAATTGGCGTTGGTGTGCTCCCGTAGCGATAGCGTCGATGATGCCAATCTGACGAGGCTTCGCGTGTGTTTGCTTTGCTATTTTCGGTTTTCTTTTGGAGAGATGATGCAGGCGTGGTGTGCTGATGTTGATGGGTGGAGACGTGGAGTAGAAGCGGAGGGAGTAGCAGGGGATTAATGAAACGTCCATCTCTGCGACGTAGAATTCCACTGAACAATGCTCCAGTGTACCATAAGCTGCTTCAGATTATTTGATCGCGTTTCTCTCCGACCGTGGTGCTTAGTACTTGCTATCGTTTCTACCTACATTTTCTTTAGAAAACACCTTTTTACGTACAATTCAGAGCAAAGCTGTTCTGTGCTTCCATTTTTTGTCCAAAGAATGTCCGAGTTTCTGCTCAAGTTTCGTAAAACGATTAGGTAAAGTAGTTTGGAGGCGCAGTCTCAATTTCTGAAGTATGTAGAGAATCTGCTCTCTAACCCTCTTCTGCGGTTGATTCAAAGGAAGCGATGTAGATGTTGGGACAAGAGCAAGTGTTCAGATCTGAAGAGAACAGTGAACACACAGTTAATCTCAAGGTCGCAATCCTGGTACATGTGGCAGCAGAAGCTGGGCACGTCAGGAGGTTGTGTTATTGTCGGTGCTTACTACTTACGCGCCGCACAGGCGGACAGAATCACAGAACTGATGCTGTTCAACAGTACTGTGTGAATGACACGGACCGGAACCATACGCTACGTTAGCCTATACAGTCCAGTCCAGAGGCCCAAACTGTGCGATTGCAATTCCATAGTCCAGGGGGGGTGGGGCCCAAATACCTATGCCATTGATTGCCTATAGTCCAGGGTGGCCCAAAAGTTGCGCAACTGTAGCCCAGCATGAGAAATCGGACTAGATTAAACGTGGGCTCATTTAACCACGGAAGATGAGGCCCGAGCCTTGCAACCCAAAGGCACCCTTGTCGATTCAGTGACCCTCACACTGAGATCTGGCGGAGCCCTCATTTGCACGGATGTTGGTATGCTGCTTGCTCAAGAGACGCCAAAAGTTCCTTCGTTATTTCTCTGAATTAAAAGTTAAAAGTAACAATAAGTGCAATCTCATATGAGTTAGTGTATATACAGACCTGATCACTGATTCAATGAGCATATTTGCCTCATCAAACATCGTGGTTAAAGAGAAAAGGCTGGGCAGGGCAGGGCCCCGATGGCCCCGTTCTTCAGAATTCACCCACAAAGTCGAATGAACTGGTTGCCACAAGTCCAAAGCGCTGCAAAAAATCCAGCCAAAAAGTCACCGATTTTGCGCCACAATTTGGGCGCCTCGTGACATTTTTAACTCGGGCCTTGTTTAGATTGAAGATTTTTTCAACCTGATGAATAGTACCACTTTCGTTTTATTTGACAAATATTGTCCAATCATAGACCAACTAGGCTCAAAAGATTCATCTCGTGATTTTGAACTAAACTGTGTAATTAGATATTTTTTTACCTATATTTAGTACTTCATGCAAGCGGCTAAAAATTGATGTGATGGAGAGAGAGTGAAAAAAACTTGGAATTTTGAGGTGATCTAAACATGGGCTCGGCAGAGAACAAAGAGACCGAGTCAATGAAGAAGTCACCGCTTTCGCGGGCAGGGACCTCATGATTCGGTAACGCCTTTTCGGCAGATGCCATACCGACTGAAAAACGAGCGTGGCTAGAGCCCCAAAGCTCGCTTTACCGCCAAAGCACGCTCCCTGATCCGGTTTAGGATCGATGTCACATTAATGCAGCACATATGCCTAATCTACGTTTAGCCTTTGGCCTTTGCGACCAGCTCAGTTGAGAGGTCCAGACCGGAGGTCCCCTCCCGTGTTATCGCAAAGCCACACATGCGTATCGCCATCTCCTGGGACCCTACGACGACCCCGAGGATCTCAGCAGCAGTATCACAAACGAGCAAAGTGCCAGGTCCTCGCGACCTCCAGGCACCAGCATTCATGCTTTCATGCAGCTGTATCCTGTCGTGCCGATATAGAAATTGGCCCAGATATTCGATAAAGATCAACACACCTACACGAGACACCCGCGGTCCTGCGGTCCTGCCACGTCCCACCGCTCATTTTGAAGATGGAGATGGCCACCCACGGTCTCGCTACCTGGTGCTGGTCGACTCGCTCGCTCCTTCCCTGCCCACAACCGCAGGCGTGCCCTATCCGCACGGAAAGCACACGGCGGCAGCCACCAGCGTCCCACGCCGCCACGCGCCCCACGACCATTCCCAGACCTTTTCCCACCCTGACGCCCATCTGACTGAAATCCCACGGCGGCATTTACCGTGGCAGCGGGGCAAAGTACTACACGTACGAAGAACGAAGCCCACGTCGAACGGCCAGCGCAGCGCAAAAAAAGCCAAACTGCTGCTGCCCCAACAACCCCACTACCCCGCAATTAACTCCCCGCGCACTGTTGCCGCCTCCACCGCTCGTCCTCGGCATCGGCACGGTGCCATCACTCTGACAGTGTCTCACTCCCTCGCTCACTCACCAATGGCGACTCCTCGCTCCCCATTCCTCCTCCTCCTCCTCGGCCTCGCGCTGGTGGCGCTGACGGCGCCGGCGCTACTGCGAGCAGATGGCGGCGGCGAGGAGGCGCGGAAGACGTACATCTTCCGCGTGGACCACCGCGCCAAGCCGTCCGTGTTCCCCACCCACGCGCACTGGTACGCCTCCGCCACCTTCGCCTCGGCGGCGCCCGGGGCCGCCCCGCTGCAGCCGCTCCACGTCTACGGCACCGTCTTCCATGGCTTCTCCGCGTCCGTGCCGGCGTCCCGCGCCGAGGAGCTGCGGCACCACCCGGCCGTGCTCGCCGCGTTCGAGGACCGGGCCCGCCCGCTGCACACCACCCGGTCGCCGCAGTTCATGGGCCTCCGCGCGCGCCTCGGCCTCTGGTCCCTCGCGGACTACGGCTCCGACGTCATCGTCGGGGTGCTCGACACGGGCGTCTGGCCCGAGCGGCGCAGCCTGTCGGACAGGAACCTGCCGCCCGTCCCCGCGCGCTGGCGCGGCGGCTGCGACGCCGGGCCGGGGTTCCCGGCCTCGTCCTGCAACAGGAAGCTGGTCGGCGCGCGGTTCTTCTCGCAGGGCCACGGCGCGCACTTCGGCACCGCGGCCGTCGCGTCCAACGGCTCCGTCGAGTTCATGTCGCCCCGGGACGCGGACGGCCATGGCACGCACACTGCCACCACTGCCGCGGGCAGCGTCGCGTACGACGCCAGCATGGAGGGCTACGCGTCCGGGGTCGCCAAGGGCGTCGCGCCGAAGGCCAGGGTGGCCGCGTACAAGGTCTGCTGGAAGGGCGCCGGCTGCATGGACTCCGACATCCTCGCGGGCTTCGACCGCGCCGTCGCCGATGGTGTCGACGTCATCTCCGTTTCGATCGGCGGCGGCAGCGGTGTCACGGCTCCGTTCTACCTCGACCCGATCGCGATCGGCGCGTACGGTGCCGTCTCCTGGGGAGTCTTCGTGGCCACCTCCGCCGGAAACGAGGGGCCGACCTCCATGTCAGTGACCAACCTCGCCCCGTGGCTCGCCACCGTTGGCGCCGGCACCATCGACCGTAATTTCCCCGCTGAAATCGTGCTGGGCGACGGCAGACGCTTGTCAGGTGTGTCACTGTACTCCGGCAAGCCTCTGGCCAATTCATCGTTGCCTCTGTACTACCCCGGGAGGACTGGCGGGCTCTCCGCTTCGCTGTGCATGGAGAACTCCATCGACCCTTCACTGGTGAAAGGCAAGATCGTCGTCTGCGACCGCGGCAGCAGCCCGCGCGTGGCCAAGGGAATGGTCGTCAAGGAAGCTGGTGGCGCGGCGATGGTTCTTTCTAATGGGGAGGCCAACGGCGAGGGGCTGGTTGGAGACGCCCACGTCCTCCCTGCTTGCGCGGTGGGCGAGAAGGAGGGCGACGCGGTTAAAGCGTATGCTGCAAACGCCTCCAACCCGACGGCGACAATTAGCTTCGGGGGCACGGTCGTCGGCGTCAAGCCGGCACCCGTGGTGGCCTCCTTCTCGGCGCGTGGACCCAACGGGCTCGTCCCGGAAATTCTCAAGCCGGATTTCATCGCCCCGGGCGTCAACATCCTCGCCGCGTGGACAGGCGCCACGGGCCCGACCGGCCTGGAGGGCGATACCCGCCGCACGGAGTTCAACATCCTGTCCGGGACGTCCATGGCGTGCCCGCACGCGAGCGGCGCCGCCGCGCTGCTCCGGTCCGCGCACCCCGGGTGGTCGCCAGCGGCGATACGGTCCGCGCTGATGACCACGGCCATCGTGACCGACAACGGCGGCGGGCCCGTTGGCGACGAGGCGGAGCCCGGGCGCGGCGCGACGCCGTTCGACTACGGCGCCGGGCACATCACCCTGGGCAAGGCCCTGGACCCCGGGCTGGTGTACGACGCCGGGGAGGACGACTACGTCGCGTTCATGTGCAGCATCGGGTACGAGCCGAACGCGATCGAGGTGGTGACGCACAAGCCCGTGACGTGCCCCGCGGCGACGAGCAGGGCCAACGGCGGCAGCCCCTCGGGCTCCGACCTCAACTACCCGTCCATCTCCGTGGTGCTCCGCGGCGGCAACCAGTCCAGGACGGTGACCCGCACGGTCACCAACGTCGGCGCCCAAGCTTCGGCGACGTACACGGCGCGCGTGCAGATGGCGTCTACCGGCGCCGGCGTGACCGTATCCGTGAAGCCGCAGAAGCTCGTCTTCTCCCCGAGCGCCAAGAAGCAGAGCTTCGCGGTGACGGTGACCGCGCCGTCCGCTCCGCCCACAGCGGCGCCGGTGTACGGGTTCCTCGTCTGGTCGGACGGCGGCGGGCACGACGTGCGGAGCCCCATTGTGGTGACGTGGCTGCAACCCATGTGACTGTTAGGTGGGGACAACGCCACGGCCTGTGCAGCGGGCCCTGGGACTGCCGATAGGATGGCAGCAGGAGTCAAGGCGGGCCAGTAACGGTAAAAAGTCGTGAGGTCGGGACTGCGCCATTAAAGGTGGCAGCGGTCGGTACTTTAATTATGTTGGGTGGGTCCTGCACGCTCGCTCTGCAGAATTTGATTAGCCGGGGCATGCTGTGACAGTATGGGCTTATCCGGGTATAGTGTGACTACTGGTAGTGACTAGTGAGTGATAGTGGTGTGTGAAAAACTGAAAACTCTGGTGTTTTTACTTGCTTGTTTGTGTCTGGAGGCAACAGTACTTGCTTGCCACTGGAGGACAGGACACAGGAGCAACGGAAAGAAATGGAGCAACAAGACGAAGCTATGGGGTTGTTTAGTTGGTGAAAAAGTTTGGGTTCGGCTACTGTAGCACTTTTCGTTTTATTTGGCAATTTATGTTCAATCATGGACTAATTAGGCTCAAAAGATTTGTCTCGTGATTTACAACTAAACTGTGTAATTAGTTTTTTCTTTCGTCTACATTTAGTACTCCATGCATGTACCGCAAGATTTGATGTGACAGATACTGTAGCACTTTTTGGGTTCACTTTTGGTGAACTAAACAGGCTCTATGTTATGAAATACTGCTAGCGTTAGCGTGGGTATTTCTATGTGGATTATCTGAATAATTTTATCGTCTAGTTGCATTCTCTCCCGCCCAGTAGAAGTGTTGTCTGTTTATAGGGCATTTTTTGTCCACGCATCTGATACTGCAGTATTTTGCTGCGTGTTGCCGGGTATATTTTTTATGGATGGCTACAGGATCTCGTGACCTGATAAAATTCGTTGGATGTTCTTATACAAATGGGTGGGTCCGACTCGGTATTCGCCTATTCGATACCTTTTGGGTCGTTTTCCACGAGCACTTTACCCAGCAGCGCCAAGAACGAGGAAAGCAGGCTTGAGTGTAACGCTTCTCGAGCCGTGCGGGGATCATCAGGAATTCCGCCCACGTACGTACTCCAGATGCTCCATTGCTCCTACTCGAGCGTCAGTCTAACTGATGAGAAATGCTGTTGCTGTGCATCAATGATCAATGACCTGGATTAAAGATAAGATCAATAGCCAAGCGTAAATCTGCTAATAAGTCGGCTGATGTTGTTTTACGGTGAAAAAAACATTAGCTGATAAACCGAGCTGATAAGTTCAAGCAAACGAACAGGGCAAGTGACGGGCATGCTGTCTTGACGGTGACACCCACGAGTCCTAAGACACAGCTCTCCACTGACACCGTGCGGTTGGCAATTCACAAGTAGAGTATGGATGATAATTTCGCCTGCTATCCGGTACATACCAGTGCCATGTCCCTTAGAGGTAATAAAATAGCCTGAAACATGTTGCCTTTTAAGTTAGCTTGGAGGTTAACTATGTTAAACATACAGGTATTTAATATTTGCATATGCATATATCTTCTGTGCTCAGCACCTTCAAACCGATTGGGATGCATAGGCATGGAACCAAGAATTTATTATTATTATTATTATTATTATTATTATTATTATTATTATTATTATTATTCAAGAGAGAGCCCAACTTAGGGCGTTCCAAGTCCCAACAATAGAGCTAGCTTGCTAGCCATTTGGTGTCCACGTCATCACAAGAGATGACATAAAAATTCATTGCTATATTTGGTTGCACATTTTCCAAGCAACTTGGGTCCTAGCGTCAGTTTTTTCATCCTTACGGTTTGTGCATAGCTTACCTCAAGACAAACAAATAGTCTAGCGATTCGTTCGTCGGTAGCAATAATGAATTTTTTAGACTAAAGACCATTTGGCCCTGCTTTATATAAAGCATAGAAGGTTTGCTGGGGAAACCAGCTTTACAAAAGATAGCGTAGCAAAGTGCCCACGACACACCCCTCCACAGATACAGAGCAAGTTCAAGCGAAATACAAAGGAAATCAAAACGAGATACATCAGGATTTCAACTAAAATGAGAACTACGCCACTATTCTTGGATGTTTTGTGCCAAATGTCTTGATAGCCTTTCCGCCATCTTCGAAGCCCACCCCCTTTCCTTCTCCTTGAGCAAAAGACTCCACTTTTGCAGAAAGATGATTGATCGATGTACCACAACGTTAGGGCTAGAGATGATCTTATTTTGAAAAACATAGTCATTGTGAGTGAGCCAAAGACTCCAACAAATGCAAGCTAAAAGGAAGATCATCTTAGATTTGGGAACATCTCCTCTACCCCCACTAAAGTCTAGAAGCTACTGCAAATTAGTTGGCAAACAGTTCCAACGCAAAGCATCATGGTATGTCCACCAGCAGAAATTCGCTAAACAACATTCAAACATAATGTGTTGGGTTGATTCAGTTTGTCCACACATCTTACACTCTATGTCACCAGGCCAATTCCTCTTCACAAGCTGTTCAGCTGAAGGAAGACAATTTGAATATACTGACCACAAGAAAAAAATAATTTTCATTGCTATTCGTGCTCTCCATATACTCATTATCGCCTTATTCACTACTCTTGGAAAGGTTATCTCTCTATATAAAGAAGCTGTTGTGAAGTTTCCTTTCTTCTCTAAGGCCCAAATAACTGTATCAGGTTCATCTGTTAGCTGCACGTCTCTGATTGAGAATATAAGCTGCTGCCACTCCTCTAGTTCTTATGGCACAAAGAATCTTCTAAATGTGAGACTAATCTCATTGTATTTTTTCAGAATGTCATGAACTGAAAGTTCTTGTTCATTATTGATAAGAAAAATCCTGTTGTAAGTAATGTAAAGTGGACACTGTCCTAACCAAACGTCTAACCAGAATCTGGCCTTTTTGCCATTTTAACCACATATATCAGCCCTCGAGCACAAGCATGGTTGACATAATGTAGACCTATCCAAAATTGGGAACCCCCTCTACTATTTGAGCTATAAAAGCCTCCATCACCTCAATATTTGGCTCTCAGCAAGTTACAGCAAGGATTTGAGTCCCTCCTCTCTAATTTGAAAATCCATTTGGATAGAAGACACTGATTCATCACTCTAGTACCGGTAAAGCCTAAGCCACCAACCTGCTTAGGGGTAGCCAGAACTTCCCACCTCATCATATGATATTTCTTTTTCTGCCAGGTCCATGTCAAAAAAAGTTTGATCTGGCAGATTTCATTTTGTGGTGTCTCCTTTCAAGTGAAATACCCCCATAACATAATTTGGTACAGAGCTGAGACATGATCCAGTGAGTATCATTTTCCCCCCATATGATAGCAGGCAGCTCTGCCATGTAGGAACCCTCTTTTCAACTTTCTGGTAAACATATGTAAAATCATTCAAGCTCATATAATACTTGTCTGGCATGACTCCTAGATACTTCAAAGGAAAATTTCGTATGTTGCAGTTAAAGATATCTGCTACTTCCCTCTACTTTTCAATTATAGCTTCTAAAACATAAATCTCACTTTTTTGGTAATTAATCCTCAAACCTGACATTGCCTCAAAACAACAAAGAAGGAATTTCATGTGACAAATAGTATCATCATCTAAATTCAGGAATAAGATTGTATCATCTGCATATTGTAAATGTGTGAGCCCCCTCTACTAAATTGGGTACCAATCCTCTGATAGCTCCACTGTTTTTGGCCCTATCCAATATTACAAATAATGTATCTCCAAATAAATTAAAGAGAAGTGGTGATAGCGGATCTCCCTGTCTAAAACCCTTGAAGGTTTTGAAAAAATTCTAGGCCTGCCATTAATAAGAATCCCCACTCTGCCACCCTCTACAACTTGCTTCATCTAACCAATCCATTTGTCCGGGAAATTCTTCCTCTTAAGTACCTCCATCATAAACCCCCAATGCACCTCGTCATATGCCTTTTCGAAATCTAACTTCAGAATGATCCAGTGCTTATGATGTACTCTGAGCTCATGCAAAACCTCATGCAGCACAACAATCCCTTCTAAGATGAATCTGCCAGGTATAAATGCAGTATAGGCTAGGCTGATAATACTTGCAACATATCTAGTGAGTCTCATGGTAAGAACCTTTGTGAACCATTTGTAATCCACGTTCAGAAGGCAGATTGGTCTAAACTGCTTGATATTATTGGCACCTTTTATCTTGGGGATCAATGTTATGAATCCATAGTTCATTATGCTTATATTCAACTTCTCTACATGTAGTTTAGAGAACATCTCAATGATCACCTCTTGAATATTATGCCACATTTTTTTGTAAAAACCTGCAGGCAATCCATCGGGGCCTGGGGCTATATTTGAATCCATTTCTCTATGGGCCAGCTCTATCTCTTCCACCTTGAAAGGTTTCTCCAGTTCAAATGCCTCCTCTGCATAAAGTCTCTCATGAGTGTCCTAGAAATCCTCTTGCACTGAAATACCTCTAGCTCTTTTGGACCAAATAAATTTTTATAGTAGCTCTCAATATGTTCCCTTAGCTCTTTTTCTTCAGTGATGGTTTTATCCCCATCGTCCAAAGAGAAAATAGAACACTTCTTTTTTCCTTCCACTGGCCTTACTATGGAAATATCTAGTGTTAGCATCCCCTTGAAGAATCCACTTTTCACCCCCTCTTTTCTGCCATTGAATTTCTTCAAAAACATAGATTTGCTCTAACTCTTTTTCCATTGTATATCTGCTATTCTATTGTTCAGGTTCCAGAATCCCTTCCTCAGCTTTATCATCTAGTAGTTTTATTGCCTCCATTAAGGATGTCTTGTCCTTCCTTAATTTGCCTCTGATATTGCTGCTCCAACCTTTAAAAGGTATTAATGTGTTTTTTAATCATCTTCTAATAATCTTGGACATCTTCCCCACCCCTCCTTGGCCATTTACCCAAAAGACTCTTTGAAACCTTCCTGTGTGAACTAGGCCATTTTAAATCTGAAAACATAAGGCTGCCTAACTCTAGTATCTTCAGTTCTTATCAGTAAGGGATTATAATCTGAACCTACTCTAGTGAGCACTTCACAAGTGGCCCATGGATAATATAAATCCAAGTCAAAGCTTGTAAAAACTCTATCCAGAGTACATATCATAGGCTGATCTTGTTTCTAGTGAGCGAGAATGAATTTTAGCTTCCTCTCTCCTTCACATCAGATGAAATCTGAGTCAGCTGGCAATTTGACTCTTTGTTTAGGACGCCCTTAGAGCCGGGTGCCTGCCTCAAACGTAGTACGGAGTATTCCCGGACCTCATCTCACATGATTATATTTGGTAGCATCATATTATTCTTTTCAGGCAGCAGCAAGAAGTAGAGGGGCGATGAAAGGGCAGCGGGCTCTGATTGGATCAAGGCCCCCGAGATGTGAGCGATTGTGCATGTCCTGCGGCCACAACGAGGCAGTGCAGGTGCCCATCCTGCCACATCAGGAGGCAAGAGCCGCTACTAGCGCCTCCGTGGCGGTCACCCTGACCGCCGCAATGTTCACCTACCGCTACTAGGTGGACGACATCACCAACTACAACCCACTCAGCTAGAAGTGCAGGTGTGGAGGCACCATCCTGGATGCGGGTGGACAGCATCACGAACTACAAGCCGCATAGTATTAAGAGTAGTATATCCTCGGCATAAAGCGTTCGCTCATTTGCCATCTATTGCTGTTGTACATAGTGAAAAAATGTAGCACCACTCTCCTTCTCCTTAGTCCAATCATTGTCCATCTGTCTCTTGTCTCCTTCACCTAAAACAATCCATTATTTTGTCAAAAGAAAATCCAAAAATTTACATAATAATGTGATAATCCAAAGAGATCATCACATTACTAATATCTAGTTGATACCATAGTGCATACATAACGACTACCCATTATTACATGCCATACTAGCGGAAACACACACAAACAGAACATCATCACATTAGATCTGACATAGTGAGACGTGGCGCCAAAGCGGGGTGAAACTCCAACTCCATAAGCAATCTCGAGCGTAGGATGAGACCGCCTAATCCTCCCATCCATTGTTGTCGAAGTCGCACTCCTCACCAGCTAAATAATTTTTAGTACGATTTGTATTATGTAGGGTCGAGATGACAGACTAGAGGGGGTGAATAGTCATTTCTAAAAAAAGTAAATGCACTGGCTAACCGAAACAAATATAGAATTAAAACTATCAGTCTAGCCAAGAATACGTCCCTTTATCTATGTTCTCAAGCACCTTAAAATGATCCTAAACTAGCAACTAAGGTGTCGGGCTAGCTAGAGCTTACCTAACCAATTCTAGGAGCAAGGTCACACAAACCTATGCCTCTAGTACTTCAAGCAACACTGGAGCTCCTACACATGCTAGTAAGCAAAAGCACAAAGCCACCTAAGCTCACTAGCAATACTCAATAACAAGGCTACATGAGCCAAATTATACATCGCAAAATACTTAGCTACACAAACTAAGTAATGTGACTAACAACGTTAATCAAACCAAATTAGTCAGCAAGGGAGCTACTTCTATACTACACAAGCAAGAAGGTAACTAGCAAGCTACACAAGCTAACTAATTATAAGAGCAACTACACAAGCACAATATATATGAAAGTAATTACAATCTTATGTAAGGGGATTGCAAACCAACAGGAAGATAAGGATGACACGATGATTTTTTCCTGAGTGATAAGATCCTAACATATAGGTATGTTAAGTCTTGGGTCTAATGGTTCCCGAATGAAGAAGACCCCTCGATTGACCCCTCCATGATCACCTAGAAGCTCGGAGGCTATACCTATTGGGTACGCTTGCACGCACCCTCTAGAGAAGAAACCCTGCTAAGCCTAACTACACCGCGACCTCTGCTTGGGACTCGGGGGCTCGCCCGAGCCCTGAGGCTCCCAATCTACGCCAACACTCTGGCCCAGCCCTGGCTCCTATGATGAGGACATGGCACCTTCGGATACGAACAATGATTATAAGGTGCGCTCGTTCCTACATTTGCATAGTGGCTTTGGTTATAATTCACTTGGTTCCACATGTACATGTCACTACTTGATTGTAGGTTCAAATGTGTTTCATAATGGAAGTTCATCAAAATTGAACTTTCGGTTCGTCGGCAGCCCGACAGTGCCTCATTGGGAATGCCATAACTCATCCATCCGCAGTGCGATCGAGGTCAATGAGCACTTGATGGAAAGCTTGTTTGATAATCTTTCAAATAGATCTGGTCTCATCTCAATATCACATCGGCAAGGCCTCAAAATCACCAATATATTCTGTCGCTATTTCTGGCAAGAGCTACACTGTCGTCATGGGTTTGTTAGACATCCTTAGGACCCAGGCCTAAGTTGGAGCACGCCCCAAGAAGATGGAGAACACCTAAGAGATGTCCTTGGACGTCCACCTCCTTGGCCACCACCTTAGGAGGCCAGCAAGGACGTCCAAGCCAAGCCAGAGGCCCAGTCCAATCCGAGTTCGAGTCTGCCTCGGCCATCAGGACCAGTCTGTAATAAAACAGACGCCTAGGACGCATCCGAACTCCGTTTTCGATGATCCACATATGGATGGAAAGATAATTTGATAAGGAAGCCAATACAAGTGGTTTCACATCAAAAGCTCTTCGGAATTAACAGGAATCGTCGAAACAAGTTAGCATCTAGAATCTATCAGGGTGCTGTGACACCTTCTTTTGGGCCGTTGGGCCTTGTAACGTGTTGGGACACCTTTAGGACGTGAAGAGGGATCCTTGGACGTCTCTTAGGCTATATAATTAGTAGCCACCACCTACTTTAGGGTTTGGGTTTTGCTTCAATTATTCTATCAAGAAACAGTTTCACCGTTCTTCGGTTTGTGAGACCCCAACTCGTGAGATTAATCATACATCTGCAATTTAGTTGTGATCTTTCTTGTTCTTGCTTGTGTTCTTCATTGCGCAGGTAGGAATTAGCCTTCTTGGCGAGGTCAACCTGGTTCGTGACTCGGTTGATAACCAGAGGAGCTATGATGCTAAGATTACAGGGTTCGATCTTTCGATCTGAAGCCGGATCGGTGTGTCATTCTCCGCCACAACGATAGTTACCATCACCTATCAGAAGATCGGGACCCTAGTTCACATCATCCTGCCTGGCCAATGATGCTAGCCAAGGTCCGGGCACAAGAAGATGCACCCCAAGCTACCGAGGCTCGGGGGCTCCCTGGCGCCGCCCCTTGGGCATGACATTACCGACCACTTTCCTGATAAGGTCACGCTTGGGGCATGACACAAGAAGACAAAGCTTCCCCGTGGCCTCTAGGAGCTCGGAGGCTCTTGGGCCCACGTGTCAGCCCTTGGAGCTGACCTTCTTCACCGCCAAGAAGACTCCAAAAGGTCCGCCTAGGGGACGCCAGTCCAAGCCGACATAGCCTGACACGTAGAGTGTCAGAACAGAGTAGTCGAACGATGCCTAAGGCTTCTTTGGCTCCACGACACCACCATGGTCCATAGCGCATCACTGTAAGGCCCTCCTGGACTCCAACACATGTAGACCATAGACTCGCTCCCCCCAAACCACCATGTACTCGACCTATCTCATTATATAAGGGATAAGGTCAGACCTAGGGGGAAGAGGATCATCAGAAGACAGATCATTCCATTCCATTCCTTAGCCTCTACTTAGCATCGAGAGTAAGGCAACCCAGAGAGGGGCACCGAGAGCTCCTCCACCACATCCTATCGTATTCCCCCTCTTCGATGAGAGAAAGGATCCACCGATGGTGAGGTAACCTTAGGATTAGCACCGAACTAACCCCCTACCAAATCTCTCTCTATAACCCTATTGTAACCCCCTGATTTTGAGTACTTTTGAGTATAAGGATCATCAACTGCTGGATGTAGGGCATCAATTGGTCTGAACCAGGATAATTTGTTGCATTCTCTCTGTGATTCTTGTGTTCTTGAGTCCACTCGAGCCACCAAAGACCCATACTCTGATACCGACTCGAACAACAGTGCTTGTCATGGTTCTGACCCCATGACACCAATGTTCACTTGCTTACCAACATGCTAGTCCTCGTTGTGTTGATCCTTCACTTGGTGGTTCGACGACTAATTAGCACCACACCAAGCCCACACGTTGGGCGTCGCAAGAACCCCACGAACCAAGTGAGGGTAGCTTAATGACTCGCTCAACTAGAGTTGCTCTTCGTGGCTCCCGCGAGGTGAGCACAATACCCCTCACAAACACTTCTCCAGAGCACCACACATTCTTCTTTGCATGCTTCAACAGAGACCACCACCAAGTCATCTAGGAGGTGTCAACCTCTAATTGTAAAAAGCACCACCGGCTTACAACTCAATCACCTAGTGCCACTCGATGCAATCTCGTAATGCAACACACTAGAATCACTCACTCGCAATGGATTCACACTTCTCGCAAGCACAAGTAAGTTAGAGGCTTCTCAAACCAAGCACACACAAGGGCAACACATCCCCAAGGTGATCAACCTCAGCCAAACCCAAGCTCCACCTCTATTTATAGCCCCCAAGCCAAATAGAGCCGGTGGAGCAAAGTATCCCATTTCTACGAGGGCACCGGACAGGGTGGTGCCCCTCCAACGGTTAAGTCCCAATGGATAATTTGAACTAACCATTGAGCCCGTGGCACCGGACATAGGGTGGCAGTGACCACCTAGGCCAACCCCCGAAAACTATACTCTCTAGAAAAAAGCGGCGGTGCCACCACTGGATAGTCTAGTGACCATGGCAGTGCCATCTTCAGCTCAAAACCAAAAACCACCATCAATCTTGTGGATCATTTTATTAGCTTTTTGAAAAGTCCTAGATCATCGAAATTGGAGTTCAGAGCTAAGAGTTATGCCCAAAATACGAAAGGGTTGCTGTGCTGATTTGGGCACACTGTAGGGGGTGGCGGTGCACCTTGCCTAGGGTGGTGGTGCCACCGCCCTAGGGGGGCGGTGCACACCAAAAATGGTGGTGCCACCCCTAGGCTAGGCTACGTGCTGGCTGCAAGTTTAGTTGCATTTTCTGACCCTCAGATAACCCAAACTTACTCTTTTTCGTCTGCTTTTCCTCTCCAACTTGATCCAAATCGCCTCCAACAACTCCTCCTTTGCAAATGTGCCAACACAACTATGTGTTCACCATCTTGTGCATGTGTGTTAGCTTTTCACAAATGTTTTCCAAAGGATTAGTCACTCAATTCACCACGCCACTCGATCTAGCAACAATGCAAAGTTAGATCACTCAAGTTGCACTAGATGACTGATATGCAAATAAGTTTGCCCATCTTGATAGTATGACCATCTATCATAAACCCGATCATAAACTTGTCTACACACCTATGACCGATGAAATGAAATGCCCTATAGGTTATACCTTTGAATTGCATATTTCATTCTATCTCCTCCAATGTTGACACAACACATACACCAACCATATCATAAATGGTATGATCCACTTCATATCATCACGTGACCTTATTGGTTCATTGATCTTGACCTCACTTGCTTTTCACCATTGCCTTCGTCCATTGGTGCCAAGTCTTGCTCAAGCTTCACAGCCACACGTGTGGCAGAACCGACCAATTATACGAGATTAAGTAAGAAAATCATCCACCGAGCAGACGATTTAGCAAACTTAAGCCCGTATAACCCAGTAGTCCATGAAATCATGACGGATTTCAAACCAACTTACATATCAGCCAAGATCGTAATAAGTTCAGCGGTCACCATCACAAGTTACATAAAAGTTTGCGTTGCAAATACATCAGAGTTTAAACATAGTTATTACAAACTAAGTTCAAATAAAAGTAGCGGAAGCATTTAGTTCAAACCACACACTCACACAGAGTTCGAAATAAAGTGCCAGCTCAGGATCATCTCCAACAAAAGCATCAGACGAGACGTAGTAAATGACCACTGCCATGGTCCTAAGCTTCTCCCATCGCAGGATAAAGGCAGTTGATACAGTAGTCGTAATACATCTGTCCATCTGCAACAAGTGGGAACAAAGCCCTGAGTACGAGAAGGTACTCAGCTAGACTTACCCGACAGAACCCAAAATAAAAGACACCAAGGATCATGACAGGCTTTATGGTGGGGTAGCTGACTTATTTGCAAAAAGGCATTTTTAGCATTTAAAGAATCTTTTCTAGAAGCTTTGCATCAAGTTAAATCTTTATTAACCTGTTAACTACATTTGCACCTGTACTAGAGTAACATGTAATTAAACAGGTAAGGTTGACCAATGATCATTAACAACTTCAATCATGTCATATTCCATATAACTGTCCAAGTGTTCCATCAGAATTACTACAATGAAGTAACTCAAGTCAAGTGCTCACTATCCAGTGAACGATGGCGATTCGAATTGATTATTAACTAGCTGGTAATTTATTCCTCACACAAACCTCACTCACCCGCTAAAGTGAGATATTGGTCACCGAGTCAACCATTCAAGTAAAGTCTCGAGCTTGCCAGGAACCACATGTACCCGGGGGCCGCCCGACTGCTCTTTGGCCTTATCATCGCGCCCCCATATCCTACCACTACTGCTCCGGAACAGTGCGTTGCGGGCAATCCACTCGGCCCGAATAATCTCCCAGCTTCATGATCGAAAGGTACATTATTTGGCCAGCTAAGTGTAAGGCATGCGTTCAACATGACTCGAGGCCCAACAACGGTCGGTCCTTAATCGACACAGATGGAAAACACTACAGTCCAAAACCCTGCAAGTCTCCGTCTGGTCTTAATTTCACATTAACACTTAGTTATTTTACGATGACATACTTACTCAAGCAGATCCAGGTAACCACCTATAGCTCGCAGGTGATAGGAAATCACCCGACTTCTACCGGTCTAAGCAAGCTAAGCATTTGTTGACTGTGAACACCAAGGTAACAAGGATATGGTAGAATAGGGTAAACAAGGTATAATGCAGCAACGGTCGCAAACAACTCCTAAACGTAATGCATCTGTTAAAGTAAAGCATTAATAAAATATTTGCAAACCGGGAGATAAAATGCTCTGGGGCTTGCCTCTCTCGAAAGAGCTCGGACAGTGGTCTGGGCACTCTGGAAGATCCTCACCGAGCTCCTCGTCGGCTTCGGGCACCTCCTGCTCTTGCACCTCGTGCTACTCTTCTGGCTCCTCGTGAACTGCTACCGGAGTTACTTCTTGTGATCCTGTATGACGCAAACGTATAAGTGCTCATGCCTAGGTGCATTGCAGAAATGATATGTAATGATCATGATGAATGAGATGTAGATGAACAGGTTTACTTTATTGCATAAAGTAGGAATACAACTCTTCTACAAGGTAGTCAACATCATCTAAGAACATGTACTCGTATACTACTACCAACATTCTCTACCATGCTAAGTCACCACAGAAATCTAAGATGATTCAAAGATACACCAAAGTAAATCTTATTAATTAGTCATGCATTAGCAAGGTTAATTAAACCCTAATTGCAACTAGGTTTGAGCAGCAACACCTATTTTGGTAGCATAGAAAAATCTGAGAAAATTATAGTAGCTTACTATCATCTAATCTAGCATGTCACAAAAATTTTATTGCATTTGGATTACTAGAACTGCCTACTCAAAAATAATAAGCTAGGGCCTAAAAATGAGCATAAAAATACTTTATACTATGAAAAGTATCAAACAACAGATTTAGCATTTTTTCTACATTCTACACAATAAACAATCACTATATAAAAATTATTACATGCATGTTTTATTCATATTTTTCTCTCTATCAAAAATAATAATTATTAACAATAATAAGCACTTGTACCACACATAAAAAATTTTCTACAGAACATGCATGGCATATATTTTTCCTAGAAAGTACATCACAAAAGACAATTATTGCAATTGGAACCATATTTTTCTGAGATTTCTATGATTTATTACATATTTATCAAGAAAACAGCAATTTTCGTGATTAAATAAAAACCCTACAGAAAAGTATTTTAAACTTGACATGCAACATTTTTAAACTGTAGATCTACTCATAAGAAACACTATAAAATTTGTTTCACAATTTTTGGAGCTAAAATGAGCAAGTTATGGATTTTAGAAACCCTTTTATCAATTTATGGAAAACATTTTATTTAAATCATTTTGAAATCCGACCGCTCAGCGCTACATGCACCCACGAACTGAACACAGAGAACAAACACGAGACCGATAGGTGGGCCCGTGACCCCACATGTCAGTCACAGGGAGAGGGAGGAAGACACCGGTGTCCACAGCTCGCCGGCGGCGAGGTCTTAGGCCAGGCCAAAGGCACCACGCGAACCACATCGTGCTTACAAATCCAATGGTACACACGCGGTGGCCAATGGAGCTCGGAGGACCGGTCACCGCCGTTCATGGTGGAACGGTGGCGCGGGTGACCGCCGGTCGGCCACCTCCGACCATGGAACGGGCAATGGAAGGGTGCTCGAGCACTGGTGAGCCAGGGCGAACAAAATGCGCGCGCTAGGAGGGATCGAGGTGGGGCGGAAAGGTGCGGTCCATGGAGCGGAAAGGTGCGGTCCATGGAGCGGAAAGCTCCGGCGAGCTCGGCCAGAACTCCGGTGAGCAATTTTCGCAGATGTAGAGCTTACCACGAACGACTAAGGTGCTCACGGGCTGCGCCAGAGGGAGGGGAAACTCGAGGCAAGATGGAGCGGCTCGCGGTGAGATGGAACGGCCGGAACACCGGCTCCAGCGATGGTGGGTGCGGTGGCAGAGGAGCGGGGCTGCATCCCGAAATGAAGAACGCGAGTGAAGGCAGTGGAGTGGAGCAGGCGTGGGCGGACGACGTCTTGAAGCCGGCCGAGCGACCGCAGGCCCCGCGGGACGCCACCCGGACGTCGTTGCCGGCAAGCGACGACCACGCGGCGGGCGCGCTCTGACGCGGCCGGTCGCGCTGGCGCTGGCGAGCGTGCGCGAGCGGGGCTGGGTTGGCTTCGGTTCGCGGGCCGAAAGGGTGGCCGCGGCCCGTTAAGGTAAGGAGTCCCCTTTTTAAAAAATAAATTTCTAGATTTGCTGAATTGATTCAAATTTAAATTTTAAAGATGAAAAAAGACATTTTCACAAGTTATCCCCAAAACAAAAGTTGTTCAAAATTTAATTCTCTACAACTTTCATTTAGGACACTTTTTAAAATTCTAAACAAATTTTGAATTAGTGATTTAAAGTCCAATTTTTAAATAAAAACTCATTTTTCTAGAATATTTTTAAAAGCAAAATTTGGGGAGATTTTGAATACAAAAGTTGCTCCAAAAATCATGCTAATTAATTCTAAGTCATTTAAAGTTATAGCCAAATAGATTTTACCACTCTTAGCTAGCAATTGCAATAATTTAGGGTTCAAACATATGTTTTTCACAATTTAATTAATTTCAACTTATATTGCAATATGATGATGAACATGCATGAAATACTAATGATCATGCTTTGGGATGTGAATGCATGCTTAACACCCAGAGGTGTTACAACACGGTCCATCGCTCTAAAGCCTCCAACTTGTACTTCACGCTTGCAGTCAATACATCAAGCCAAGTCTTGTCTCGATCTTCTCTACTTTAGTCACATGACTCCATGTCATGTCTCATATGCAATGAGCTCCTTCATCACATGTGTAAGCTTTGCAACATATCCAAGCCATTTCATCTCCATGTCATGTGTTGCTCACACAAGCGTACTGTGGACTAATCACCTATGTATTACACTTAAACACATTTTAGTCTACCTAGGTTGTCACTCAATTACTAAAACCAAACAAGAACCTTTCATACTAACCACTGGCTCTCTCCCTATGCTTTTGCTTGATATGTTGTAAGTGGTATGCAAGGGTAAGAAAAATAACATATTCTTTGGTTGTGGTTTTCCTAAGCATCTCAAAAACAAGGTATAAACATCCACAAGGTAAAATCCCATCCATCTATCCTCATGTCCCATATCCAACATAGTCACACCACACTCTTACATCTCACCACCATGCTCACTAGGTGACAAGGACAACTCCAACTCATCCTTGCCTCAATGGCCTCAGGCTGGATCCTTATCCAACCTAGGGGGGAGAGAAGAAGTCACCACTCTAGTTAGGATGAAGCGAGAAACATAGGAATGTCCATGATAGTGGACACAGTTATACGTATAGATCGATTAACTCTATAGAGCGTGTACACCTGTACCCACAAGATTGCCATCATCAACGGAGCGCCCCATCTAGGCTAATTCTGAACTAACACCTAGTAGGCGCGATACCACCCTACAACTTAGCCCTGAGTCATCTCAGAGATCCACCGACACGCTAAGACTGTGAATCATAGTGCCAAACCACAGAGGGAACTACAGGTCTCAGAAGGGTTAGAGGATACACCCTTACCTCCCTACACTATCATGTACATCCTATTCTGTAATGGCATTGCCCTTGCTAGGTCACATCTGTCCCCTGCCCATTCAGAAGTGAGTGGTGTGTACAAGAGATTCCTATGAACCGGTTCTCCCAATTCTCAGTCCCTAGAAGGACTAGACAAGACATCTCCTCTATAGGGGAAGCTCTACCTCTCATGCCTACAACAGGCACCTCCTTCCCCGAGGCTCACCCCGCAAGGATCCTCGAGAACTCCACAGATCACATGTACCCACCATAGGTATGGTATAGAGAGGCTCAGGTCACATTCTCTTGGCAAGACTTGTCCAAAGCCTCATTGTCTACCCTATCTGGTCGATACAACCCTCACCACACACCCAAGACACGTGCTAGAATCTCCCATCCACAGTATAAACCACATACCAGTGGCACAAAGTGCCTAATCCACACACAAGCATGTCTACTCTACGCGTCATATTACATGACATCAATGCATAGTGTAACAGAATTGACCAATTATATAAAATTAAGTAAGAAAATCACCCGCCGAAGCAGATAATTTAGCAAACTTAAGCCCATATAACCCGGTAGTCCGTGAAACCATGACAAATTTTAAACCAACCAACATACAAACCAAGATCGTACTAGTTTAGCAGCCATAGTCACATAATACATAAAGTTTGCAACAACATTGAGATACATCAGAGTTTAAAACATACAGTTATTACAAACCAAGTTCATAATAAATTAGCGGAAGCAAATAGTTTTAAAACCACACACATACGTTTAGTTCAGATATAGTGCCGGTAGATAGTCATTCCAACAAAAGCATCAGATAAGACATACGGAGCGACCATGCCCTTGGTCCTAGTTGTCGCCCATCGCAGGGTACAGACAGTTGATGCAATAACTGTAGTACATCTGACCATCTACAACAACAATGGGAACAACACCCTGAGTATGAGAAAGTACTCAGCTAGACTTACCTGTCTTAAACTAAAATAAATTGACACCAAGGAGTATGCAAGGCTTTCTTTTAGTGGACTAGCTGACTCATTTGTGAAAGGAAATAAGTTAACATAATGAACCATTTAAGTACTTTGCATCATCTTTATTATAACCTATCAATCTAGGTAAGCACCTATGCTATAGCAATCACTTGATTAACCATTAACATCCAATTACCTACTTAGATTTAGTATTTCTAACATCATTCATATAACGATCAGTGTTCCATCATCATTACTACGATGCCGTAAGTCAAGTCAAGTGCTCACTATCCAGGAGCGATGACGATTCGAATCGATTCCTAACTAGCTAGTGATTTATTCCTCACACAAACCACACTCACCGATCAAGTGAGCTACAAATCATCAATGACACTACTAGGTAAACATCACGGGACAAACTGGGGCCACAGTACCCAGGGACCACCCGACTGCCAGGAATCAGGCCTTGCCTGCCCTTAGGCTCACTCTTCGTGCCCCTGTCATACCTCCTTCAGCACCAATACACGCACCCGTGTAGATCCCGACCTGAATAATGCCACTAGCTTCATGGTCAAAAGGTACTTTATTTGGCCAGCTAAATGTGAGGCATGCGTTCAATATGACAAGAGGGACGAGCAACGATCGGTCCTTAACCGACAAAGACGGAAAACCATGAGCACCCTAGAACCCTGTCTGGTTGCCTCTAACTATTTTGTCTAGTCTCCATTTATTCAGCAACACATGGTTATTTACAAGATATTATCCATTTCATAGCTAAAGTATTCTAGTAACCACCTATAATTGCAGGTGACAAGAAATCACCGATCGCTACCGATCGAAGCAGGGCTAAGCAGTTATTCGATCCTAAACCTAACAGGGTAAGAATATAATAAGATAGGCAAAGATAGTAATAAATGCATCAACGGTTTCACTCAACCCCTATAATTTAATGCAACAATATATAAAACTCACATATAAAAGATTGCTTTTATAAAGTAGGAGATTTAGAATACTCTGGGGCTTGCCTCGCTCAAAGAAACTAGGTTAATGGTCCACGCACTCGGGTAGGTCCTCTCCTTGCTCCTTTACCTCTAGCACCTCTTGTGCTTGGATTTCAGGTGGGTCGGCCCTAGCCTGCTCCTCTTGTACCGCGACTTGCACTTTCTCCTGCGATCCTATATGATGCATTTGTATGAGTGAATATGCAATTGGTACATCAGGTGAGATGGAATATGATGATCATGATTGCTTGCAATGGGGCTGAACATGTTTAACTTTATTTAACCAGTTGGTGCAAAACTCTTCTACCTGGCAATGTCATCCAAGAATATGTACAAGTACTTGTCATCCACTGCATTCGCTTCTATTATTAACCCCCGTTAGCTACCGCTAACTACCATATAGCCATAGCACAAATGCTACTACACTCCAACATAACTACACTAACATGCCAAGTCAACAAGCAAGTCAAAATATTTTAAGGATACACTAAAATGTGCAAAATAAACTAATCATGCAATACGAATTCTATTTTTATTTCAATTTAATCTAGGGCTACAACATCAACATGTATTTCTGGCACTCATAAAAATCTAAGAAAATTACAGTAGCTTTATCATACTATAAGTAGTCAACCATACAATTTTCATGGCATTTGGATCAGTAAAACAGCCTACACAAAAATGACAAGTTCTGGTGGATAAATGAGCATGAAAATACGTTGTGCTATGAAAAGTATCAAATAATAGATATAGTATTTTTCCCATGATCTACATAGTCTACAAACATTGTACAAAAAGTTTCACATACATATTTTATTCATATTTTTGGCTCTAGCAATTTACAAGAAAAAACAACTAAATGCACCAAAATTAGATAGCTATATTTTTTTACAGAACATGCATGACATATATTTTTCACAAAAATTACATCTCACGAATAGATCAACAAAATTTAAATCATATTTTTCTGATGTATATTCTATTTATTAGGCATTTTCTAAGAAAACAACATTTACAAGAATTAAATAAAACCCTATATAAAAGTATCACAAAATTGACATGCAATATTTTTAAACTGTAGATCTACTTATAAGAAACCTAGCAAAATTTGTTTCAACCAAATTGAAGCTATTTTCATCAAGATGTGATTTTTGGAAGCATTTTCACAATTTTTGGAAAAACATTTCTTAATCCTTTTTAAAAACAGCCAGCGAAAATGCTAGGTCCACCCGAAGCCATGCACCCGGAACCGTGCATGGTGGCTGATAGTGGGACCCGAGGCCCCACCTATCATACACCCGATAGGGGGAGCTCACCGGTGGCGAGAATTCGCGTACAGTGAGGTCTCTGGCCGAACGGTGACCATCACTGGGTTCTACACTGCGAGATGCACCTACTCGACTACGAGATGAAGGCGCGGGAGCACAAGAGCAAGCGGGAAGGCGGCGATGGCGGCATGGCGGCGCAGTTCATCGGCGGTACACCGGCTCCAGCCTTAGCTAGGCAAGCGGGGTAGCGCCGCGGCTTCGCGGTGCCAAGGCGAGTGCGACGTGGAAGATACCATTGTGCTTGTATGCACCTCTCGGTCGTTTTCACCTCTCGATCAAGATTTGCACCACACGACGCTGCTCGTTTCCCGACCAAGCGGTGTCTAACATTGGCATCCACACAACGTATCGTGACGGTGTTGCCCATCATGGAGATGCACATATGTTGAGCACAAGGAAATAGTACCCAACCTACCCATAAGAAAATAGTGGTTTCTTCTGCGATTTCACGGCTTACATCCGTCCACTAGGTGAGTCAATGTGCCAACCCAGCGAGTCGCTCAATCGTTGCCTATTCTTGTTGCGCTCTCATAGCTTACATCCGCCTACACGAAGGGTGGTGTCAGACATAGCAATTCACCGGACAAGGCAAGTTAACCCAAAAACTGCATTAGCACGTCATGGCCGCAGCGGTGAACCCGTGTTGGACGTGCTATCCCATTCCACAACCAGCCGGCTCAAAGGCATGACAAACAGTGCTCTGACCTCCCAGAACCCATTTATTCCGAAAAACAGATGCAGTGACATGCATCTCGTTGGCGCAAAGGCACGACTGTGGCTTAGGCAGAAACATACACAGGTGCAAGAAAAAGGAAATCAGCATGAAGGCTTGGCACACAGGCACATGGTGTGTATCTGGTCACCGTGGGGTCTAGGGGCACGGCCGGCCCTGAGGGCCGGCAAGCGCGGCAGCCGCCCTGGCCCCAATCGCACGGGGCCTCACCCCAGGTATACACTCAGTACGTAGCTGTATTAGTATATAGCTTGGTAGGCTCATTAAGGCCCACGACAGCCTAGCAGATTAGCGTTCGTGATTTGTTTGTCGACTCTCAGAACCAAATAACTCAACGGTGGCACCACGACTGGCGGCCAACTTAGATTGAGACTCCAGCGAGACGTACGTATCTTCGTATGAACTAGGTATGCACTAATATCTGAAGTCCCCCAAACCACCCTCAATGGGCTATGCTAGCGCCCGGACGTCCGGATAGGACGCCCGCGTAGCCTGCCCCCTTGCGCTGATGCTGATTTTTATTCTCGCCCCACACGTACACCCGCCCTATCGCAGCGCCCACGCGTCCAGACGACTCGCCTCGCCCCTCAGCATGCCCTGTTCGCCAGGATTCGGAGTCACCCGCCTCGTCCCACATGCTCACCTTGCCCCCATTGCGCCTCGACCGTCGGCCTCCGGCTCGCCACGACCCATTGTCCAGTGCCCGTGCCGTGCCACCATCATTCCTTGCACCCATTGACTCTCCAAACAGTATGAAACATGTGCAACATGAAACATTTGAATGCAACATCGATAAAACATTTAGAACATATACTTGTAACATATGTGTGAAACATATGCAACATCAGATAAAACACTTGCAACTTGCCACCATGTAAACATGCACTGCAACAAAAGACTGAAACAACTGAAACATTTTGAACATATTTTGCAACATATGTGTGAAACATGTGCAACATCCAGATTAAAACGCTTGCAACATACGTTTGGCAAAAATAAAACATTTTGAACACCTCTGAAACACTTGCAATATGTGCAATATCCCTGGTCTATTTTTGCAATATCCATATGAAATAATTGTAACATACTTCTGAAACACTTGCAATATGTGCAACATCCTTGATCTGTTTTTGCAACATCCATATAAAACAATTGCAATATACCTCTAAAATATCTGAAACACTTGAAACATACGCTTGCAACATGCACTTCCATCGCAACATCTCCGTACTGAAGTCGTGCGTCACGGTAGCTACTGCGTCATTCATGTGTTTTTTCTCGAATATCCAAAAGAGTTCTGTTGTTCATGTGTACATAAGGGCTCCAAATTTTTGTTTTGCCCTGGGCCCCTAAAAATTTAGGATCGGTCCTGCTAGGGGCTAGGCTCGTCGAAGAGGAAGGGCCTGACGATGGCGAAGTTTTGGACGATAGGTTACGGCTTGTGGTATAGTCGGTGGTGACTGAGAAGACGCCAGCGATGGGAAGCAGGCTCACAGTCCTCCTTGGATGGTCTCTGGTGTAGAAGAAATATCTCTCGTCCAACTACTCCTCATCGCAACTCCGCTCGGGGAAGACTTGATGGTGACGTAGCTCCTCCACGCAACTCCAGCTCGGGGACGATGACGACATCGACACCTCCCACGGCCACCGTGCTCCTCCCGGTAGTGGCGCGCGGTCGACGATGACGACAAGCGGGCAAACTAACAGGGCTTCACCGCCCGGGTGCGGTGGCGCCTCATATTAATCTTTCTAGCTTTCAAACAATATGAACAAATACAGCCCTCATTCCTCAGTGACCAATGCTAGTACCTCTAAACATATTTGGTAGTCATCATCATACATTTTTGCATTGAATAATAAGTGAGCCTAAACTCTAAACTAACTCAGTTCCATTATTTGAGCCAAGTACTCAATACAAACATGAAAGATTTAATTAAGTCAGCCTAAACTCTAAACCACTCCTTCTGAGGACCCTATACCCACTCTACTACTATTAGACCTTTACACAGACACTGGCATAGAATATAGACTTTCTACACAAGAGAACTCAACTCTTTATTCACTTACGTGGACTTATAAAAAAGGTACTCGCACTTCATTATGTGCTGGCTACACTACCTATCCCTACTCTTCATGCCATCCTACCATGACATGTGTTTGGCATCACACTTATAGTGACATGGTCCTAAGGGGTTGAAGGGAACCCCTACTTATAGTGTTACATCTCTACAATTGTGACAAATGACATATAGTGCATTCCATATTGTTGTTAAAAATATCCATGCTAAAAATATTCCTCATTTTACCTAGTTTCTAGATATTTGTTTTACCATGTAAAAAAATTTGGCTCTAGAATATTCGATACTTTACCATGAAGCATGGTTAGTATCTTTTTCCTTTGCCGTGAAGATAATTCGACAGTTTTTCATGGCAAATATCTTCTCCATTGTTGGCCAACTCCTAGCAATCGGTTTCAAGTAGCTAGCTTGATGCTCCCCGATCCCTGGCAGCTGCCAAGCCATCTCTGCAAGCAAGGGCCTCCATCATCATTGCATCCAAACCATGAGCGTACCATCGAGCTCGCCCTTCAATGAGATTCCCAGCCGAGTTCCGGAGAAGAAAACCTGTTGCTCCCTGACCATCTTATATGCATAAAAAGCGCCATCAACATTACACCTAAGCCACCCTGCCGGCGGTGGTTGCCAACAATGCCTAGCAGCAGCCGGCTTCACTGGTGTCTTTGCCTGTGATATCTGCCACAGATCATGCGCCACAGGCCCACATCCACAGCCGCCCTGATGGGAATTTGAGGCTCGCCAGGCCTACTCCTTGAGAAGCCCGTAAGGCAGAATAAAATATGGCCCAACAGCCTCCGATTTTGCTGGAATGGTGCGGCCGTGCGGACAACCCCACTTGGCAGTTGCCACGCAGCAGGTGGCTGGTTTCCGTTTGGTC
This sequence comes from Saccharum hybrid cultivar R570, assembly GCA_038087645.1. Lineage (NCBI taxonomy): Eukaryota > Viridiplantae > Streptophyta > Magnoliopsida > Poales > Poaceae > Saccharum > Saccharum hybrid cultivar. The sequence goes on from JAQSUU010000012.1 coordinate 18,855,864, forward strand.
CACCCACAAAAGCCTCGTGAGCATAGCAGCGCGAGCTGCTTTCGGCCTTTTGTCGGAACCACTGAGACTCCATTAAGAGGATGCAATCTTACGTGGGCCGAAATGCAGCCCACTACGCGTCCTTTGCGATCTGCCCTTGCCCTGTCCTAGGGGTTCTCCGTTCCCGAATTGTCAATGCTGGTGCGTCGAACGAACCGTCGTCCCCTGCTGGTGGGCGCGAACTCTGCCTGCGTTTCCGTGCCGTCGTTGGCAGGTCCATCTTGGCAGGCTGCGGGCGTAGGAGTACGACGGAGACCAGACTCGCCTCAACTCTCCGTCGCCGTGATGCCAAGGTACGAAAGGGTAGTTTGCTGTGCGTACCCATGTCCAACGAGTAGAACGTGTGGTTTCGTTTTCAGTTCGCCGAACAATTAGCAGCAGCAAGTTTGTTCGTAAAAGTATATATTCATTCCCCTAGGCCTAACTAAACTAACTGCATTTTCCATGAAGTGACGAGCCCCACGGCAGACTGCTAATTAAAATCTGCCGACCGTTACCTCAAAAGGAAAATCGGCCGACCGCACGCGACGAGAGACACAGGACAGTGGCACTATTTCGTCGGACGGCGCGGCACGAGCAGAGGAGGAGGCGCCACAGGCACAGCCACCAGCCGAGGCCGGAACGGTGGGCAGCGGGGCCGGCATAAAAAAGCTGCCGCCAGCCACGGTCCGCGAGGTCCTTTTCGCTTGTGATTTGTGAACCTGCTGCGCTAGCGAGCTGTTCGTTACGTAGCTCATCGCGCAACTTGACCAAGATGTTGTGGACGTGATGCAATGGTCGGCGCTCAGCAGAAGGCCGATCCAACACTACTATCCTGCCCGGGGTTATTATCCTATATTAATTACTCGCATAGTATGTTCTAGTGTGTACTACTAGTAGTATCTGTAGTAAACGCCTGTATGGGATTGGTGACACGAAATGTCAAATATGCGAGTTAGCTGACTGACGCGCCTACACTTTAGCCGGAGATTGAAATTCAGAGGTCGATCACAATTGCATTATATTGTTGACTGCAATAGGAGTAGTATTAATTAAAGAAATTTACATGCAAGTTCGACGGCTGCAAAGTGATGGATGCGCGTAGAGGAAGGAAGGACGACCGAAGGATAAGCCGTGTCGTGCATATGCTGATGGGCGTGGCCTCTCAAGTCAAAGCACGGGTGGTACAGTGCGTGTTACAACCATGAGATTTTTTTTACATTGACAGGCCAGACGATCGTGGCCTGTAAAATTTGCCGCCATTGATATTTGCACTCGCTCCTGCCGAGACCCCACCTTTTCTGGTACTCCTAGGCCTTGTTTAGTTCTCACAAAATTTTGTAAAATTTTTTAGATTTTCCGTCACATCGAATCTTTGACACATGTATGAAGCATTAAATATAGATAAAAAATAAAACTAATTACACAGTTTAGACGAAATGGACGAGACGAATCTTTTAAGCCTAATTAGACCATGATTGGATAATATTTATCAAATAACAACGAAAAGAGCTATATTGTCGTTTTGCAAAAATTTTTAGAACTAAACCAGCCCCTATGCTCCTACTACTTCCATCACATCGCACGCACTCCTAGAAAGCTGACTAGAGCAGCAGGCAGCCGGCATGCCGAGCACATGCGGCTCCTTTCCTTGCTCGCACACCTCACCTTACGTCCTCACCTCAGGAATTCAGGATGGCAAGCCAAAAGGCGAGCAACTAGCCAACTAGCAGTCCACCCGTCCTGGCAGAAATCAGCCGACAAATCCACAGCTTTCTCCGGAGCCAAGCAATGGTGGCGCCGCTGGGTGACGCGGCCGTGCGACCGCCTTTTTACCGTGGCGGTGCCGGTGCAGGTCGCGTACGGCAGAAAAAAACTTCTGGCTCTGGATCGCCGTCTGCGCCCAAGAGCGAGCTGTGACCGGCTGCTGAATGCGCGATATTTTCTCAATGAAAAAAAGTCTAATTGACCCCAACTGGGGTGGTCTAGTTTATCCCTCAACTATGAAACGGTCTAATTTACCCCCTGAACTTTATAAAACCGGCACAGTAACAGTGATTTTGTACAAACGGTCTAATATATAATATAGTATGCTTTAGTACAAAATTTTTGTTGTATGAATTATTCAAATTAATTACAGAAAAAAAATAGATCAAAATTTACAGCAAAAACTTTGTACTAAAACATACTATATGATATATTCACTGTGTAGATCTACTCATGTGGAGTCGAACAAAATTGAATTTTTCATTTTGTGTTTTTTTTGTGATTTACTATGATTTTTCAAAGATTCAGACGAAATAAATAAAAAAGAAAAGAACAAAACCACTGTTACTGTAGCAAAACCGTTGTTACTGTAGCAAAACCACCGTTTAAATCCGCTCGAGGGGGTGATTTGGCCGGTATTGTAAAGTTCAGAGGGTAAATTAGACCGTTTCATATTTGAGGGGGTAAATTAGACCACCCCCAATAGTTAGGGGGTCAATTAGACTTTTTCCTTTTTATCATAGATCACGCATTCTAGTTAGCTAGTGTGCCAAACCACCTTCTTCGTTCGATCTATCAAAGACGGAGACATCGTGTTTTATATTGGCAAGTCGTGTTTTGCGAGCAAATGATGATGATGCCTTAACGTCAGCCTCGTCAGCAGATATATAAATGGCGTCTATTTTGCCTCGCTAGATTAGTTAGACGTAGCTATCGGAATTAGCTACCTTCAATTTATCGTTCTAAATTCCAAGGGCCCTGGCGAGCTCGGACTTGTTTTTTTTTTTTTTTGACTCCTGCCCTAGCGCCGCCGCCGCCGCCGCAGCCGCCCCCGCCATCCACCACCGCTTGTCCCCTTCCCTTCTCCTCCGGCATCTCGTCGGGGGCTGAAGGGAGTAGGGATCCATTGTTTTTAATAAGTTTTTCTCAGTAGATCGAGTCATTAGGGTTAGTGTCTCTCCATGCCAAATTACTTGGTACTGGAGTTTTATCTCCTCCTTCTCCTCATCTCTGTCGACGGTGAAGGAGAAGGGTGGAATCGTTTTCTTCATGGCGGCTCCGTTGAAGATGAGGGCGACAACGTCGGCGTCAGCATCTTCATCGACTTGACGACATGGAGACTTTTGTTTCCGGACGGTGGCATCAAGGCGGAGATGATGTCGCCGCCATGGAATAATTTTCTCCGGTCTCTTCTCCGTTTTGTTGTGGTTAGATTTGGCCACGATGAAGGACTAGGGAGAATAATTTTCAGATCAGTCTTCCTTACTCTTCGGTGGCAGAAAGAAGAAGAAGGAAGACACCAGAAAGAAGAAGTTTCTCAATTCCGCCTACAGGAATGTTGGCCGTTGTTCGTTGGGCATTTGTTCTCAGGCCATTTGCCGAGTGTTTGCCTGTGCGGTCATCCATACTGCAAAGCATCTAACAGGTTAGGTTTTGAGTTGTGCTATTCACAGCGTGGGTAATATTTTGTAATCCAGAGTGCTTGTAATGTGTTGATGTACCCAGCTATCATATAATATAATTCTTCTTTCGTCGGAAAAAAAATCCAAGGGCCCTCCTGTCTTCGATACATCCATCCATCGCCACTACCGTCTCTAGCTCAGAATAAAGTTTTGATGGATCTATCTATCTCACGGGTTTAGCGCTAACATACATATATTCCAGGAGCACACGCCATGGGAGCTGAGAAATAATAGTATTTCTATAGGGGGTGGTTGCTGTTGCTGCCGCTATGGTTCAAGATGATTCGAGAAGATTAACTAAGTTTGGAAAGGGCTGGACACTACTAGAATGAACAAGTGTCCCTAGGGTTAATAATCCTAGGGAAAGGATGGAAAACGGTAGGGAAACTCTTTCCCTAGAGTTTTTGGTAGGGAAAGCCCCCTAGGGACGAATTCGACGGGAAAGGCCAGCTTCCCCTACGGTTTGACAGAAAACGGTAGGGAAACATTCTTTCCCTAGGGGTTGTATCCCCTAGGGAAACTTCCACAGAAGCCAGGCCCAGTCCAGCGTGGAAAGCTAGTTTCCTTAGCCATCTTTCCCTAGGAATTAGAACTCTAGGGAATGAATATATCATAAAGGACAATATTTCAATCAATTCTTTTACACATGATTTAAATTTGAATTCAAATATCATTTTATATTTAAATTCAAATTCACACATGAACACATAATTAAGTACTCATTTCATCCAATCTATAACCACAAATCCATACATTTAGAGTTATAATATTATCATAATACAACCATGTCATTCATACTTAGCATTCATACTTAGCTTACAAGACCTGCTGCTCATTTTAGTGCCCACCAGTACTTAAAACAAAATATGAAACCAACAACTACAGCTCATGGTTTGACAGCAATCAAAAGAACGGAAATTGATCTTCCCCTGCAGGAGGAGAGTAAGTGCCTCCTCCACTTGTAGTTCCATTCACTGGACTTGTCACATTCACTCCACCACTTGTAGTGCCATTCGGATGGCCACGAAATACTCCACAAGCAATCCTACTTATTGTTTCATCCGGAGTTTCCGCTCCAACAGATGAGCCAAAGGTACCAACCTATGAGATTAAGCAAGTCTGAAGTTAGAAAAAGATTAAATTAATTGCATATAAGGGCAATGTCAAAATACACACAGGAACATGACAAATTGACAGTAAGTATAAACTGAAGCTAGAAACAACAATCAACACAGTAGCTATTTTTTGGCAGTCATGCTATTTTTTCAGGCATGCAGTCTAGTATAGTAATCGGTCATGAAAAAGGATAGTTAGAAAAGTTCCTTTGCATGTGTTGCCTAACCAACAAGCTGATTGGACAAGCTTATTCAGTTGACTAGTACTAGGTGCGTTTTGCCACCCCAATTACATTACAGCAGTATGCTTATAAGTATAGTGAAATGTTTGCATATATATATTCACTCAAATCTTCAGATGACTAGTAGGAGCTAGTAGGTGCCTTTTGCCTTGTTGTTCAAGTGATCTCACAATTCACAAAACACAAACTCAGTACTACAGCAAACTTGTAACTGTCAAATCTGTGAATTCAGTATCAAACTTACATTGTCTTCAGAGGGATTTGAAGTTGGTAAAACAACATATATTGGAGGTTGAGGTGGGGGAGGCAAGGGAGGAGGAACTGCTGTGGCTGGCATACCAGTGTGGAAAGCAACACTCTGCAGTTTAACAATATAGGTTACACACAATTAGAAAGTTGCTAGATTGACACTTAAAAGAATACACAAGGATGTATATGACACATCTCACCTCCATAAACCTTTGTATATTTTCATTGTGAGCATGTACCGTTTTTCCCCAGTCCAACATATTTTGGGCGTATTCCTTAGCCAAACGACTATCACTAGCTTCTTTCCTCATACGGTCCTCCTCTTCTTGACGTTGTCGCCTAGCAGCCATGGCTGAGGCATGGCTTCTTTTCAAGTCAGCAAGGGCTTCGTTGTCATTGATGGCCCCATTAAATAAGGCCCACTTTCCATGTGGCCGACCACAACTACATGCATAGAGAGCTCTAGCATCCACCGGAGAGTGCAACCAATCAAAATCTGGTCCATTTAACTCAATGGCCTTGCCTTTGTATTTCTCCTGTTTGATCATTTGCAAATTAGTAACATCAAAGTTATGCAAAATAAGTAGCATCAAAGTTTTGCAAAATTAAGAAATAAGCATTTAATAATTACCAGACATGTAGTGGCTTCTTCTGTGTTCAGTGAAGTAATGTCTTCAGGATTTGAGCCTCTATGAGTATGGACCCATGCCTCAATATCATTTACTTCTCTTCCTAGTTTCTTAGACTGCATTAAATAGTAAGCCAAATTAATTGTGTACTTAACAAAAGAATATCTAAAAGAAAAACAGCAATTGAACACTAACCAACTTCTGTCGTATCGTTGCAATAGAGTTGGATCCTCCTTTGTGGGGTTTAAATTTGCGGCTGCCACGATTTGTCTCAGACTTTTTCTTGAATTCAGGACTGCTCCATTCTGTGGCCAAAACTTCCCAACAATCTTGTTGAAACCAAGGAGGTTGCTGTGCAATGTACTCGTCCCGCGTCAAATAGAACTGCCCGGCAATCTTGTCACAAATTTTTCTCCTTCATACAAAGAGCCGGAGGCAAGTTCAAAGGAATCACAAAAACAGGCCAACAAGAATATTGGGCTTTTCCAAAGCCAAATGGGTTGAAGCCATCTGTAGCCATAGCAACACGAACATTTCTAGCATCCATTGCAAAATCTGGGCAGACCGTATTGAAATGTGTCCATGCTTCAGCATCAGAGGGGTGGACCATAACATTCGGGTTAGCACGTCTACCCTCCTTGTGCCACCGCATGTGTTTTGCAGTTTTTGGCTCCATATACAGCCGCTGCAACCTTGGTATGAGTGGGAGATAACGCAGAACCTTGCGTGGTATTGGCTTTCGTTTACGCCCTGGTGATGGATCAACAACTACATATCGGCTTTCCCCACAGAAATCACATTTGTCCTTGTTTTCATCTTCTGGTCCGTAGTATATCATACAATTGTTTTCACAGGCATCTATCTTAACATAGGGCATTTTTAGACCTTTAAGAAGACTCATGCACTCATACAGTGTTTTGGGCATTTTATGGTTCTTAGGCAGGACATCATCAAACAAATTCAGTAATTTATTAATGCATTCTGCGCCAAGGTTGTGTTGTGACTTAACTGCCATCAAGCGTGTCACTGCAGTTAGTCGTGCAACACTAGTGAAACCATGGAGTGGCTCTTGTGAAGCTTCGAGCATGGCATAAAATGCCTTAGCATCAGCTGTTGGTTCATCTTCTGTACTATCTGTGTGCATTGCATCACCAAAGTCAGCTAACATTTCATCTAAACCATCTACAGTATCATTGGCACGTTCCAATGTAGGCTCGTTGTAAGGTTGCTCCCCATGTTTGGTCCATATAGTGTACCCAGGCGTAAATCCTCTTTTACACAAATGCATGGTCATGACAGCTCTCCTCCGTCTAACTCTATTTCCACACTCAGAACACGGACAAAGTACTCCAAATTTTTCAGAATTATGCACAGCATTGAAAGCACGATCTATGAAAGCATTTGTGTTTCGCACCCACTCCTGTGAATGACAACCATTGTCATTCCAGCCCTGGTACATCCAACTACGGTCTTCTACTGACATGTCTAGTTATTGTAGCAACAACAAATCCCTGTTCAATATCTAAAACCCTTATCAAACCATTATCAGAGCTTTCATCAAGATATGAACAATAAGTAATTTATAATGGAAGCAAAGGCATATTATGTTAATTATAATGCAATCAAATTAGTAATTAGTAGAATCTAAAACAAACCTGAAAATTTGGTTTAAAGTTATTGAGCTCCTTGTTTGGAGATTGTCAGACGTTATTATATAATAGCATTGAGGACTTAATGCAATTAGGTAAATGTATAACTCGACAGTTAATAGATTGATTGCTAGAGCTTGCTTTGCCCCTTTGTCCCATGTGCCTACCATTTAGTTCACATAAATGAATGATATCACAAATTATCCATCAAATAGACATACCATACCACAAGCCCATTGTCTGTAAATAAGCAGCTTATACAAATCTTAAAAAAGAAGCTTTCTGTGGTTTGTTTCTCATTATTGACAAACAATGATTAAGACATTTTTCTCTTATTGATAGACAATTTAAGACACTTCTATACAATATTTACATTTTTAATTTGGGCCTCCTATATTGTTGATTCAATTTTATACTGCAAACTTGAATCACTGGTATTGTATATGTTCCAAATGAATTTACACCATTATACTCCAATTCAAGCACTACTGGGGATATAAACATACATATCTAGCATTTCCATATTAGCCAGTATCCTACACAAAATTAAATAACCAGTGGCCATCATAGAGATGGCGCGGCAACGCCGCGCCCCGTGTTTTCTAGTTAGTGATAGAATCCTAAATTTTGTTACTGGATTATTATGTCTTACCATAGGATTTCCATTTGAGAAGAACTGGAGTGAAATTGTAAATCAGAGAGGAATTTTTGGGTTCATGGTGCCACTGCAGTAGCCACTACTTGCTAATTAGTTCGATGTATCTCTGTACTTCATTCTCAAAGAAACAACCAGTTAACATCAGGAAACCTCTAGGAGATGCTAATGCTACTGGTTTCGTTAATTTTCTTTATCACTTCTTTCAGTACCGGACGAAACCTAACTCAGGTCAGGAACCATACTCCAGAACTCATATGAGCAGGTCACAGCACTCACCAGATCGGGCCCTCGAAGTGAAGAAGCAGCAGCTACAGGGCTGCGTCTGGGCGGAGCGTGCGTCGTCCTCGCCTCGGAGTCGGAGTGGAGGTGGGCTGCGTCTCTGTGGGTGTGCCCACAAGTGCTGGACGGAGACCCCTGCGACGCAGAGGACGGAGGGAGCTGCGCTGCGTGCGGCCCGCACCACGCACGGAGGGATCTGCGGCGGCGGCGCGCACGGAGGGGTCTGCGGCGGCGGCGCGCACGGAGGGAGGCGTGGCGGCGGGCGGCGCGCAGGGACGGAGCTCGCGCACGGAGGGAGGCGTGGCAGCGGGCGGCGCGCAGGGAGGGAGCTCGCGCACGGAGGTAGGCGTGGCGGCGGCCGGCGCGCTGGAGATGTTGGTGGCGCGAGAAGGGAAATCTTGCGCGGGGATAACTGGGGATAGGGTTAGGTTTGAGTGTTCCCTAGGATTTCTATTTCTTTCCTGGGGGAAAGAAGACACGCAGGCGCCGATGTGTCCGTCGTCCCGACGAAAGTGCGCATTTCGTAGGGAAAGAGAAGTTTCCCTACGGTTCTGCTAACTTACCCTAGGGAAACAAATCTTTCCCTAGGATGTTAAAAAAACGGTAGGGAAAGAATATACCCTAGGGAAACTTGTGTATTCTAGTAGTGGGAGCTGCTAATGATGACCAGGTTGTTTATATGGAAGGGTGGTGGTTATTAGCCTCTTTGATCTCGTCATTAGCAGAAAAGAACGGGCAACTTGGTCGTAAGAGAATTTCAGGAGCGCCGCCAATGGAGGTTGTTTGACCTGCACATGTGTTGTATATGCCCACTTGGAGAAACCAAGAAAAGATCTAGCTAGCCGATACTGTCGAGGCTGCGCTAGCTTACCCAAGTAAATAAGATGACTATATGACAGTTTCAATTGTCACAAATTAAAGCGGAGATGTAGTTGCACTGCACTCCATACTCCGTCTCCATCGGTCCCGAAATAAATATTGTTCCCGCTCTAAAGAATCAAACACTTTTAACTTTGATTAAATATATACATAAAAATATTAATATTTATAGCACATAATTATTACCATTAAATAGATGGTTGAATCTATTTTTACAGTAAACTTATTTACAGATATGAATGTTTCTAATATTTTCTACAAACCAGTAGGATGTCATAGCGATACTTATTTTAGAACGGAGGGAATACATTGTACTCAATAGTTTGCATTTCTTGTTTTTTTAGAGAACGCGCTTTGGCGTGTATTTCATTAAAAGAAGTTATAATGAGTATAACGCTGGCTAGACTGACGACGAGCAGCTAGCAAACCGGCCGACGACGCACTTAGAATAAAAAGAGAAAACGCTTGGAACTGTAGCTTCCTATTACAGGACAAGAAAAGAGCGACTGGGGAGAAGAGGCGTAGTCAGCCAGCAAGAACGAGTAGCAGCGCCAACGCATTGAAGCCCGCGGCAATCCAGGAATTGCCCTCCTGGACAATGTGCTCCATCAGCGCTGTGGCCTGCATTGTGTGTGTTGGAAGGTGCGGTTGTTCTGTTCCTTCCAAAGATTCCAGACGACTAGGAGCACGATGGAGTCGAACGAACGAGACAAGGCATTGGGCACGGCAGCCCGCGACCGGAACCACCACTATCTCAGGTCGTCGTCCAATGTTGGTACTAGTTGCAGCGCATGCCACCAGACTTCGCGGGCATAAGCACAGGACAGCTGGAGGTGATTAGTTGTTTCAGGCAGCCCACAAAGAGCACATGCATCATCATCCTGCAGTCTGTGTCGTCTTCTACGTTCTGCCGTCCATAGCCTCCCGTGCAATGCTAGGCATAGGAAGAACTTCACCCTCAGCGGCGCGTTGGCTTTCCAAAGCTCCTTTGCTCCCATTTGGGTCGTGCGACCAATGAAGAAGGAACGATACGCCGACGATGCCGTATAGTTATCGGACGCCATCCACTTCCAGATGAATCTGTCTGCCACCGTGGGATTTAGGATGACTTCCTCCAACGTTTCCCAGACGCCAACAAATTCGCTGAGAACCTGCATGGTCGTTGCTCCGCTGATGTCACGTGCCCATCGACGTTGGAGCAAGGCGTCCTTGACCGTGCGTGCCCGTCCCGACCTGCTGATTGCGTTGAAGAGGTTTGGCGCTGTAAGTGAGAGTGGACCTATTGGCAGCCACGAATCGGTCCAGAATTTGGCAGAAGCGCCATCCCCGATCGCCACGGTCATAGATGCCTGGAACATGGATGCGACGTTTTTCTCTAATCTCTGCGGCAGTGCAGCCCAGGTCGAGTCCGACTGCATCCTCCGTAGCCATTCCCAGCGTAGTCTCAGTGTGTAGCCAAGGGTCTTGAGATCCGGGATTCCGAGACCCCTGTGACACTTAGGCGCGCAGGTGATGGGCCAAGCGACTTTGCATTGTCCACCGGCCACGCGGTCCGTCCCGCACCAAAGGAAAGCACGACGGCTCGTCGGTCAATCTCCTTGATTGCCTAAGCAGACAAGCAGCAACAGTATACAACTCTAATCTAATAACATAATATTTCTAGCAATTTTGTATACTCGAGGAACACATCCAGACAAAACGTATTTCGATCCTTAAAAGTTTTTTTAAACTTACCATACAGTAGATATATGCCAAGTTTTTTAGTAGAGAAATCAAGGCTTCAAAGTACACTTTTGAATGAGTTTTCAAATTCCCAACGCTTGTCGGTTTCCAACGGATATGCATCCTTCTAACGATGTGTGAAGTAAAAGAAAGGATAACATAGCTGCATTAGATTTTTCTTTTTTGCGAAACACAGTATAAATTAACATAGACACTCATATATTTTCATATGAACGCGCACACACATACCCTACCCTATGAGAACCTCCGAAAGATTGAGACTAGACTGATATATCTTGAGATAACAAAGTCATCACATCACATATATCTCTCTATCAATGGATATATTTTCTACTATTGAAAAAATAACACTGTTAAATTCTACAATAAATCTAGAAAAAAGAGCATCCTAAATATATTGTTTTAAAACAATCTCAAATGTTTTCTTCTTAACCTTGAGAAATTGCAAGGATTTTTTTGCGAATGAAATTGCAAGGAAATTGAGTACCAAACAAAATCACTTTATTCCAGGCGGGTTTATGATGTTTCACTTCTTGCTTTACATGCTAAATTCGTCAAAGCCACTGAAAAAAAACCGGCACAGTCATGATAGCCTTAATTAATAAGTGTATCTTCTTTTACCGTACCGGTCCCACAGTTTTTAACTTGCTTTTCTGCAGGAATATTTCATTGGAAGCCCTCTTTTTCAACTTGGTCGGTGCTTAACAAATCTTCAACCGTCTATTCTCAAATAAAAGAAGAGAAATTCACCTTATCGTGAGCCCACGTGGTTTCCACGATGCTCACGGTAGATCGCCCTCGTCTCGTCTCTTCCCCCTCGGGGGAACAGCCACCCAAAAGGGTCATCACGGCATCACTTTCTCTAAAGAATTCTAGCTTTTTATCAAAATCTCCCATCAGCAAGCTGGTGTAAGAGGGATGCTTGGGCTTCGAGTAGTGGTAAAGAATAGATCGACGACCCTTTTGTTGACATGTATGTTACCCATGTACTATTAGTCCAGTACTAGTCTAAAACCATGTAATTATATACACTTTTCCCTTTCCAGTTAGCAAACTAAGCATTCACATCTTTACGATTGAGGTATCTCCATTCATGTTTTTTTAACCTACGCTTTCATTTTCCTACTACTCTTCCCTATGTAGGCTTCAGTTAGTTGCAAGGTGAGGCAAATTCACAAACAAAAATACAGAGGTTTCTTTCTCTACAGACATATATAGACACAAACGTTCATCACTATTGTACTCAATTGCACTCGTTCATACACATATATTACCCCCATCAATATATATAAATTTACCGTTCCACAAGCATATGAAAGTTACCACCCCCACCACCAAGAGACTATACCTCTCATCAAAGTAATTTAAGAAGGTGATACTAGATATGGTTATTATTCAGCTAGTAGATAATGGGTGCTCGTTCCATTTGTTATAAGACGTTTTGACTTTTTTAGATACATAACTTTTGCTATGCACTTAGATATACATCTAGACATATAGCAAAAACAATGTATATAGAAAACCCAAAGGATCTTATAATTCGGAACGGAAGGAGTAATACATAATTCAAATAACATGTTTTTTTATATAACACACCTCAATCTAAAACTCATCTCTCCACTCACATAACAACGCTATACCTGAGTTTTTAATAATTTTCCATATTCAAATAAGTAGGAAAATAATTTTAATAATGTACAGGTCGTGGGGCAACACCACGCCTAAAGCAAGGATGATTAGACGGTTAAAACCTACGAAAGCACTAATGCTGAAAAGAGTTAACCCATCCAAACGTCCGCCTTTGCTCTGCAACTTGTTTGCCGGCTATGCAACGCTTCCACCCTTTCCAAGAGTTGCATAGCTTAACCCGTGATATCTTCTTTAGACGTATAGATTTGTGTACAATTTTTCCCCATTAATGGCATTTTCTTTATTTTTATAAACACCACTGTGTCCTCTGTTTTAAATTGCAAGTCGTTTTGCATTTTCTAGTTACATAGTTTTTTCGGATTAATTCTTAAGCTTGGAACTTCTGGGTGTACAAGATGTTTTTCATTTTGTAATAAGTGTGGACTGATGCCTCTTCTTTGAAGAGGGCCGAAGCCGGAACCTTAATTCTATTATTAAAAAATCTAGAAATAAAATCAAAATAACTTACAATTTAGAATAGAGAGAGTATAATGCAAGAAAAGAAAAGTGCTAGTCAAAGTTCTATATTTGACGAGAAAGGGGATATTGAAGATGATCAGAGTTCCATTAAATGTAGCTTTTATGCTAAATTTGCCGACCAACCATAAAACATAGGACAATATAGTCAAAGTTGGAAGCATGATGTTATATTTTCAACTAAAAGAATAGTGTGATTTATTCTTAAAATAAAATAAACATGAAAATGTGAACACCCATACAAAATTAAAATATTGGAACCCATTATACATATTGCACCGTAAAGAGCATAATCAAGTGAATTATTGTCGGGTACCACAATTAGGGGTACCCAAATTAAGATGGAAAACCACCCGCCCCTCCCAAAAAAAACAAACGATTAATCTGCCTCGTCTAAGGAAAAAATCAACTAAAGAGACCTACGGGCTAAACTCTTCCTTGCTGGGCCTCCAGCAAGCCGCGTGAGCATACCAGTCCATCTCCACACTTCATCCGAGGCCTCACGCAGGGGGGTCTTGGAACACCTCCGACTCACCCGAGGCCTCAGCGCTGGGGTCTCGGACACAGGCCAACCCACAACATCATCACCGCCTCGTCTGAGCCCCAGAGACGACATTATCTGTCTCCGTCTCGCCCGAGACCGGCCTCTGACGCCGCTCTCCCATTGGCGTGCTCGAGACCCCTGTGACGTCACCCACGTTCTTGCGTCTGCCCAACCGGACAAGCCAGGAATGACAGGGGTCAAATCACGACGCCGTCGCCCATAACCAGCATGGGGAAGAGCTGCTGGTCACTATGCCGTTCATATTGGCACTATACGCACGATTCATGCCTGCACGACGTACGAAACGCCGCTCTAGGTCACTATTCCCTCGAATGGAGCAAAATCACGTCATGTTTCACGCCTCCGAGGCCTCGACCCTCTATGCCAGTCAAACCGAAGGACAGGCACGTCGCCACAGGGATAATCACGACTCTACGCGTCGTAGCTGCGTCGTCCACAGGGCTACGTGTGGCCGGACACGTCGCTACAGCATCAAAGGACAGGAGCCACTTTTCTAACAGTAATACGCCACCGACTGCAGGAGGCCTCAGATCTTCCTTCCTAGAAAAAATATCACGTAGCACATGCATGTAATTCTGTGTTCCCCTTGTATATATAAAAGGGGAGGACAGAGATCGTTCGAGGAGGACAAGAAAAGAAGAACAAAACAGAAGACAAAGCGAACACACACTCTCTCTCCATTCACATCTTGAGACCTGGGAGCTCATTCCTTTCTCACCCGCTTGTAACCCCTGCTACCAGCACTTCGGTGCAAGATAATACAAAACTCCCCTTCCCCACTGGATATAGGGTATTCTTCGGCCCGAACTGGTATAAATCGTTTCTGTTCTTTTGCACACCATCCAGATCCCCGACGCGCAGACACACATTACTCGTTGGTGTTAGAACCGCCGTTTCTTACACCGACAATGATGAACTCTATTATATTCACACCCAAAACTTTAATCATATATTGATATACAGATATAAATCAAAGTATTTCAATCTGCCACGTGATCCATAGGCATTGATCGTTGCAATTTACTACCTCTATTCTATTTTATAAGATACAGTCAGACATGACACTGTCTTCCAAATTACATTTTAACCATTTATTTATTTTAGAATATATAATTTATATTTATAATTTTTTGATAATCAGATAGTACAATTAATTATCTGTCCATATCAAATTTATAGTATAATAATTAAAATTATTAGCTAAATTATTAGTCAAAAGTTTTAAAGTTTGACCCACGATATGTGTGCGGGCCTTATAAAAAAGAACGGAGGAAGTAGCACTGCAAATGTAGCTGTTTAAATTTAAACTCCCTGGATTACTCGCTCGATTCTGCCGCACCATCAATCAGATTCTTCGCAGTCTTAGCTTGTATCCGCAGCATGTCTTTTGGCGAGAGCCTTTGCTAGCAGTAGCTTAGGGTATCTCAAACAGTAGTACGTAGCAGCTCAACTTCGCCCATCTCCATTCGTGCACCTGATCTGATCATTACGAAATCCAGCGCCTTGGATTGGTTTTGGCGGTGGCGTGCTACAGCCTTCGTTCAGAGGAGAGAAAGTGGTTCGCCACTCCTTGACGCGAGTCTTTGAAAGAGAAGCCTAACCGAGCAAAAAACCCCGCGTGTTGCGCCAGGCGCCGGCCGGTGGACCCGGCAAAAGACCGGAGGAAAGCAAGGCGGCGTCGCTTTCCGCGTGTCCCCGCACGGCGTCAAAGCGCCGAAACCGACGGACGGCCCGATGCGGCCCAGCGGCACCAGCCAGAATCCGGATCCGGCGGCTGGCGTCGGTTTGGCGGTTGCCGGCCTACGCGCACTCGGTCCCTGTCCTCCAGATTCGCGCTACAGTAGAAACCTAATCGGGCCGTGAGATCTTTGGCCCTGTTTAGTTGAAAAAAAAATTTGCAAAATTTTTCAGAATTCTCATCCCATCGAATCTTTAGACACATGCATGAAGCATTAAATATAGATAAAAAATAAAACTAATTACATAGTTTAGACAAAATTCACGAGCGAATCTTTTAAGTCTAGTTAGTCCATGATTAGATAATATTTATCAAATAACAACGAAATTGCTACAGTAATATTTTCTAAAATTTTTCCAAAACTAAACAGGCCCTTTGTTTCGCTGCATATGCCGTGCTCACTGCCATGTGGGACCGGCGTCTTCGTCGTGGCCCACTGTCATAGAAATACTCCAGGTTTTGTGAAACATCGAAGTTATTACACCCTGCTGTTTTTTTCTCTCCAAGTCTGCGGCTGGCATGGCCTCTAAACTGTGCGGTGCCTGTCGGCACTTTTGTTTTGCAGAACCACCCCCACTTGCATTATTAATTTATTCCATAGTCCCATTTCTCAAACAATACTGGTGGCGATTGTTGTTAAAGCGTTAACCCACATCCTCAGGTATTACCTCCATCCGGGAAAGATGTCATTCTAGTTCTCTCATTAGTTAAACAGTTTAAAAGTTTAACCAAGTTTATAAAAAGATATTAATATTTAGGTTTAGGGTTATATCTTTTTTCAAAGACATAGGAGAGTTACGCATCTTTATACTTAGGTAGAAAGAGTTTGAAATTACACTAGGCAAGCCAAAGAATTCATTGCCGAAGCTACAGAGTTTGGGCTACACTACATGCTTACCTAGCGCCGGAACAAAACAAAATTAGGCTCTGTTTGACACGGCTCCACTTCACTGGTGGAGCCATTTTTTTTTGGCTTTAGCTCCACGAACCGCTCTTTCAATGGAGCTGGAGCTGTTTTGAGAACCCGTTTAGCAAAACAGCTCCTCATAGTACATCAAAAGCACAAAATGACTATAACGCCCTTGTTTTTTTATTTTTGGTATTCTCCTATTTCCTCCTTAACGATGACGAGCTCTTTTCTTTCACGTGCTGCAAATGCACTGGACAAGGCGCCTCCACGGCCAGTCGTGCCAGGCCAGGGGCCTCCGCCGACGGCGCCAGGCCAGGCACCTCTACCGGCACCGACTTGGCCAGTCGCGCCAGGCCAGCCTTGCACGCCGCCTTGCTCTGCATCGGGCGCACTGGGCTGCCCTGCGCCGCCCAAGCCGGATGCCCGCCCGCGGCAGACCAGGGGGCGCCACCGAGGAGTCCTACTCCGGTCGCGCAAGGCCACTGGCCAACGCCGGCGAGTCCACCACTGGTCACGCCGGGCCAGTAGCTGCCGCTGCCACCGCCGAACCAAGGCCCGCTGCCAGGCCAGGGTGTGCTCCAATGGCCGTCGCCGCCCCCAGTGAGAAGAGTTGAGAAGGCGCCAACTGTCGTGATTGGTTCTGAAACGCTGAAAGGATCTTCATTGACACCCGATCTACCGGATTCCATCGCTCCCTCGCCTTCATTCTCGTCCGCCGATGGAGGCTCCATGGCGGCGGTTGCGCTCTTTTGCGGCTCACGTCGTACGAGAGGGAAGAGTTCGCGAACAGATACGAAGGGGTGCAGCGACTTTACCCAGTGGCAAACAACATAATTTTGTGAAGAATTAAGGGCAAGGGCGCATAGAGCTGCAGAAGGAGCCGGGAGAAGCCACTATTTTTGGCTCCTTCCCACCTCAAAGGTCTGTGAGAGCATGATTTTAGGGGACTCCATCGGTGGAGCCATTTTATTTTACCCCGTTTGGCAGAAAACGGCTCCAAACGACTCTTGAAGCCGCTGGAGAAACCCTACCAAACGGGGCCTTACTCGCAAAACTAAACAACTCTCACGTGTCTCGGTGTGGGTGGTAGATCACACAGACCTCGTGATGCGCCTGTTTGCCAGGGTCGCATGTTCTTGCTCGACGGGGAACAATTCCTGAGAACAAACTCACAACCAAGGTTTTAAATCTCCGGCTATAGCTACCGCTATAGCCCGCTATAGCTGTTTAAGAAAGATCAAGCTATTTGTGTCTATGTACAATTTAGCAGCTATAGCCCGCTATATCCCCATTTAGCTCCGCTATAGCTGTTTTTGTGGTCATCCGCTAAAATGTCTTAGCCGGAGATTTAAAACACTGCTCACAACTGGCAAAGAACAAAATACCATTCTCTCAAGGGGCATCACACCAAAAGTTATATTTAAATTACCCTAGGAGATAATCGACACGTGCAAATCTGCCATTGAGGGCGCGGTAGTTTGTGGTCAATTGACAAGTCCCCTCCCATACATTTTCCCCCAAACGTTAGACGGTGTGACACCTAACCCACCTCTCGACCTTCTCCTCTTGTTATAAAGAGGAGCAATTGCATGCCACCGAGCTGTAGCCCGGAGGTGGAGGGTGGGCTTTGTGCAAAGGCCATTCCCTCGCTCTCTACACTAGATAGCAGGAGGAGGAAGATAACATCTAGCTTCTGCTTCCTCTTTGGTTTTCTTCGTTCTTCCTTTTCACTTTGTTTTTCTTTCTTCTTCGATCTAAACTCGCCTTCCATCGATCCTAGCATCCTTGCTGTTTTTCTTCCCCAAGGATTTTGCTAGGTCTCCTCTTGCAGATTTCTGAAACTAATACAAGTTCTCTAAGCTCTTAACCATCTGAGTTCTCCTTTTAGCACTTCCTTTTCCACTCAGCGATCAATATCGAAACCCTCTTTCTTGAGCAAAATAGCGCAAATACTACCTAAGAAGCTTTTGCCCTATAGACAGCAAAAACAAGATGGAAAACGTTCTCCTCGATCGATCATCTAGCAGAAGCCTTGAGTTCCCGAAGAGGTCCCTTGGTCGCAGCCGGCGGGGCCCAGCTGGCGCGAGGCCGGCGGTGCCGGGCGGCGGCTCGTACAGCTCCTTCCCGACGTGGCAGCCATACAATCACCTGCACAAAGGTGGCGCGTGGACCTCCGCTCCCGCGCTTCCATACGCGAGGTCTCCGACTCCGATGATATACTCGTCGCCATCTCTTCCTCTCCTGCCGTCCAACCAACCGCCGCTCCTGCCGCTCCCACCCATCGCCACCAAGTACGCCACTTTCCCCGGCCTACCAGCAGCTCCACCCCCACCACCGCCGGCGCCACGCGCCGCCGGCAGGGCAGCAGCGGCAACCACCACAGTTTCAGCAGCAGCAGCACCAGCCCCTGCGCCGCCGCGCCAGAGGGATAGGAGGAGGAGGCCGGCAAGGCCGCCGCCGACGACGACAGAGAGGTCGTCCACACCGCAGAAGAAGAAGCCGCTGGAGCGGGCGACGCCTCTGCCGCCCGCGCCAGTGGTGACGGAGGCACTGGACGACCTCGAGCAGGAGGTGGCCAGGAACTTCGTTCAGGACCTGCTACACGTGCTGGCGCCGCCGCCAAGCAGCCTGCCGCTGCCCAGCTTCTCCCTCGTCGTGAAAGCGTCCCCTGCCAGGGACACCAGAGTGGTGGCGCCGGCCGCGCCGTCCTGCAACGTGGAGGCCGCCACCGCCGACGGCATCCGCGGCCTCCTCCATCTGTAGGACCGCCGGAGGAGAATGAAGGCCTCTCTGCCAGCCTGCCGTGCTTAGTATTCCATAATATTTCCCCGCCAATATTATTTCCTTGGTTGGGAAAATTAAATGCGTACTAAAGGTAGAAAAATAATGGAAGAAAAGATGTGACGCTCGAGCCATGGTCGGTCGAGTTGTCCCGTAGTGTGACTGTGATGTTGGCGTTGGATGGATGCTACCTCTGGCGGTGCAAAAGCGAGAGGAAGACGACGACGATGTCAGCTAACGTTAGTTTGTGTGAGACGTCGCGTGGTAGATATCTAGGGTTTTACGTTAGTGTCTACCGCTGTACTCCACTATATAGACTGCTTTTCTTGATTGGGTGATGGGTTTTTGAATTACCTTGTATCAAGAGAGATCACTGCTTATATACGATGTATGCAAGTGTGTGACTTTATTTTATATATATATTACAGGAAATTTGTGTGCTTCATAAAGTATTGAAATGTTGGAATATCATTTTCTTGTGTAATTTAATCCGCCTGTACGCATTACATGTGTCATGAAAATCAGCTAGCATTGATTTCCTTGAGTATGTATTACACTACTATATTTGCAGTCTGGGGGTTGAGTAAATGGTCTGGATTCATAATTATTTGCATTCTCCTTCAAACAAGTACTTCTGACCTTTTTTTCCCTATTGAAGTTTCGTATAATACAGTAATGCTTGAAGTACTATGTATTTATTGTAGAACTTGGAAGTGGTGGAACGCAGCAAACACATGTATGATGAACATTAATCTCTTAAAATTGTTGATTTGCAGTGTGCTCTCGGCTATGACAAACAAATCCTAAAAAACTCGTCTAACGTTAGCTTAGCCTCTAATGTACCCTTTATACAGCTGACATTTTTGTAATATGGGTTTAAGTTCTTAACTGCTTGGTACATGTATTTTTCTAGATTTTTTCTTAATTCCAAGAATTTATTCTTCCAGTGATATATATAGCCGTCATCAAGGAGATGCCTTAACGTCCTAAGGCGAGTTTGTCAATCTTAAGCAGATTTTTCGGGTCAGAGTATATCAATATCACACAAGCAAATAATATCCATATTGTTAAATTTCAAGATTTGTTTTAAATTAAAAATCAACGGACGTACTGTCCAGAAACTGAATATAATAATTAAAAAATTTATATTGTGCATAACACATGTA
This sequence comes from Saccharum hybrid cultivar R570, assembly GCA_038087645.1. Classification (NCBI taxonomy): domain Eukaryota; kingdom Viridiplantae; phylum Streptophyta; class Magnoliopsida; order Poales; family Poaceae; genus Saccharum; species Saccharum hybrid cultivar. The sequence continues at coordinate 18,876,100 of JAQSUU010000012.1, forward strand.
GTAGTCTGACAAAAGGAATATAATGCCCCTATGCGTCTTAAAGCCGAATGTGCAAAAATACAAGTACTACCAACTCCCTTCGCGGGGACAAAAGATGTAAAAAGATTCTAAAGTTTAACCAAATTTATAGAAAAGAGTATTACTATTTATAACACATAAATGTATTATAAGAATATATCTCATGATGAATTTAATAACACTTATTTTATATCATAAATGAATATTAATATTTTTTAAAAACTTCATCAAACTTAAAATGATTTGACTCGACACTACGCTAGACATTATTTTTTGGATGAAGTGAATACTTGGTAGGGCTCCTCCTTGGCTTCGACTCCGGCTCCTCCAGAGGACCTCTAGCTACCAAATGTTTCGTAGGAGGAGTTGTTTTTTTTTAAAAAAAAACAGAGGAGACTCTTAGGAGGAGCCCTGCCGAACACCATCTAAATTTTAGGAATCCCAAATAAGAAGGGCCCTTGTCCTTTTGATAATTGAGTTGTTGGTAGGAGTGGCAAGATTTTCCTCTTTTTGGGTAACACAACTCGGACAATATTTAATCTTCATGGCATAAAGAAATCCTTATATCTGGAAGAAAGTCATAATACTTTTTTTTACTGTAAATATTACAGGGATTAGGACCTAACCTTTGGCATTTGGCAACCATAAAAGAGGTTTGGTATTCAGTTGTTGTATACTTTTGTGAGCATATTTGAAGATGATAAACCAGCAATTAAGGGTTTGTTTGGATCCATTAATAATAATTTTAGATACTAACAATTATAGCACTAATAATGGATCAAACAAGCCATAACTAAGCAATATGGCTTACAAAGACCGTAGGAGCTAACCAAACACGTTTAGCAACCTTCGTCTCTACACTCTACGGAGATCAAGTCTTCGTCGTTCCTACGAGTTGCTCTAATAAGGCCGGTTCGTTGCCAGCTCCGCGCGCGAGCCCACGGTCTTCTTGTCGAGTCCGCTCTACTTGGCACGACCGCGCCCGACCGACGTACGCCGGCCGAATACCGGCTGGGCTGCTGTCGCGCCGCGTGGGCGACACTTGAGAGTCGAGACGTGTGGGATGGACATGGACTGAACCTGGAGGGCGAGGCCCCGTAGAATGGTTCAGACTCGAGACGCGACGAGCGCGGGAGGCTAGCCGTAGCCGCTAAAAACGCACGGACGTCTTCACGTGTTGATTGTGGAATGCGCCTGCGCCACGTACCGTTTTGGAATTCAGCACGCTCCATCATCCATGGGCGGTGATGCCGTCCCGCGCGGAGCTGAGGCGCGACGATGTCTTTGTCTGGTGCGGACCGCGGTCCTGCGGCCTGTGCGTGTGATGGTATCGCCGTTTGCCGGTCCGGTCCAACCGTCCGAGTTGCGTGATGGGGACCGCCACCGACCAGTCGACCAGAAGAGTACGATCAGAAGAACCAAACGGCTCGCCCTCAGGGCCAGAGGGACTTACCCTGGCTGTGAAAGGAGTACTTCTCAACATCATTCAACAAGTTAATTAACTAATAAGCTTGCCAAGTTAGACCAGATCAAGTAAAAAAAAAACAGTTTAAAAAAAATCTTCTATTTGCTTTTGTATACTGGCGTAGTATCATGTATTGCCTTCATCCCAAGTCAACATGTATTCTAAATGAATGCAAATGAAAGATAAAAAAGGAAACGAAAAGGAGAAAGAATCACTTCCTAGTGATCTGATACCGACAGGAATTCAAACACAAAACAAAAGCTCACCCTGGCAGCATTCAAATGCTGCAAGCAAAGGCATTAAGCAGTTCAAGATGCCAAGGAACACAATTCCGAGGCACCGTATGCTTCCCACATTTTGCAGGTAATGGCGTATGACCTCTTCCAGATGCCTATCATATCATACATCAATAATGTCTTCTCGGCTTGTTCTATTGCTGCTCACGTCCGGAAGCGACGAGGAGGAGAATCGGTGATATCTGTAGTTATCCAAGGATGACACAGGCTGCTGCGGGTTCAGAGTTGGTGGCGGTGTGAGGTTCCTCTGCGCTGGGAGTGGGACTACTCCGTTGTACAAAAACCCCTCACCGCTAAGGCTGCACAAAATTATAGACAAGTAGAACAAAGTTACATTTTTGCAACCAACGGTCGCAATTACGCACAGATGAATAAAGTATTCCCCATTTATGTCATCATTTTGTTTGGTTCATCTGAGCTTTGTTTTTTAGGGTGGCCTTTTTCATGTTAGGCATGCTCACCTTTTCCTTTGGAAGCTATCGATGCCACCTCCAAGACTCTCCACAGGAAGCATGGTATCTTCTCTTGGAGTAAGGGACCAGGGACTTGGGGCAGGAGGTTCGTTTGAAAAGTATCTTCTTCTGATCAGCTGTAAAACGTATTTCAGTAGCATTATATTAAAGGTGAAATATACAGAGCGAAAAAATAAACCAATGAAACTCTTCTAATAACAAACCAAGCGGAAAAACTTGATCACAGCTTCTTTGTCATATCTTGCTTGTTTAGCAGCCTAGAAACAAAGCATACATGTTACTGCATCACATTCCATAAGAGAAAATGAAGCACTCAGAGACGAGAGTAGGATGTTAATAAGAGATCTAACCGACACAAGACCGGAGTTCCCAGGAAAGCTCTCTGTGAGTGGAAGTTCTTCACTGCATCGAAGAAGGCCCTGCTTCTCAGCCCATTGGCGAGCAAGATCAACAAGATTCCCCCTGCTTGCTCTTGTCCCATCTCTTGGAACGATATCCACTTTATTAGCAATTACCAGATAAGGCACCGGAAGTCCTCCTGGTCCACCAGATCCCAATGGAGCTGAAAATGTGCCAGTTTCAGCAACTTCAACTGCCCATTTATTCAAATTTGTCTTGGTCTTCCTCTGAGAGAGATCATAAACAAATATGACACCTGATGGATAATTTTGGAAATGGTGAATTTGATGTTTAGAATTGATCGATAAGAAGTAAGACAACTAGAAAGGACAGAGGTTTCCCTATTTAAGAGATTCTGACAGCTGGCAAGACTAAAGTGGGAAGAAATTTAGAACCAAAGTAGAAATAAAGCAAAGAACTGACAGAAATGATATAGACATGCACCGGGTGTGGATCAACAACTGCTAAAGGTAGCCTATGCAGATTGAAGCATTGACACTAGAAAATATAATAAATATAGGCCTACTGTAGGAAAGATCCGCATGCCCACAAAGGAAAGATCGCCAAAGATGCTTAAAAAGATCAAGGATATAAACAGTAATATGTTGGAAATAAAAAGAGTGACACAGCATGTACCATTGATTTGTGTATAGAAAATCGACCGGCATGCCTTGTACCGTTCATGTCCTGACACATCCCAAAGCTCAACAAAGAAGTTCCTTTCAGCATCACTGATGTTATTAGATGAACCACCCGCACTTCCATAAGTAACATGCTGAAATGGTAAGCAGAAAAAGGAGTGTAATTAGACACAGATTGCAAACCCTACAAGTGATGAAAGCACAGAAAATACTCACTTTGATGCCCACAGTGCATCCTACTGTTTGAGCTGGTCGAGCAATAGCAGAACTTTTTAAAATGAGATGCACCAATGAAGATTTCCCAACACCTGAGAAGGGGGAAAGGACAATGCATACAGCTAAAGAACTATAGCCAGCAGTGTAAAATTTAAAATGGTGCAACTTTATTGTGGACTGTTTAGTTGCCACCTGCCAGTTCTGTAAGCACACCATATAACATGTAGGATTAAAGCAAGGAATGTAATTGAACATTTGAACTTATTCAAGGAAAAAAAAAGAGTAAAGTCCATCACCGGTCCCTAAACTTGTTTGGCTGTGTCATCCCGGTCCCTAAACTTGCAGATCGACCATTTAGGTCCTCAAACTTGTTCAGCTGTGTCATCCCGGTCCCTGAACTTGAAAATCACTCGTTTAGGTCCTCAAACTTGTTCAGTTGTGTCACCCCGGTCCCTAAACTTGGTTTTGAATCTCATCTGGGTCAAAACAGGGCGATCTAAAAACTCTATATCAAAAATTAATTCATAACTTTTTCATATGAACTCGAATGAAGACAAACTTTATATAAAAATTGTAGCCCTCGACGCGATCTACAACTTTGTAGTTGAAAAGTTTTTGAATTAAAACTGTTTAGGGTCCCAAAATATTGTTGTAAGTTTATAGATTTTGAAATTTAAAATTTAAAATTAAATTTTGGGACACTAAATGACTTCAAATAAAAAACTTTTCAACTACAAAGTTGTAGATCACATTGAGAACTGTAACTTTCATATCGACTATGTCAGTATATAAGATTGCTTGATAATTTTAAATTTCAAATTTCAAAATCTATAAACTTACAACAATATTTTGGGACCCTAAACAGTTTTAATTCAAAAACTTTTCAACTACAAAGTTGTAGATCGCGGCAAGGGCTACAATTTTGATATAAAGTTTGTCTTCATTCGAGCTCATATGAAAAAATTATGAATTAATTTTTGATATAAAGTTTTTAGATATTTTGACCCAGATGAGACTCAAAACCAAATTTAGGGACCGGGATGACACAACTGAACAAGTTTGAGGACCGAAACAGGTGATTTTCAAGTTTAGGGACCGGGATGACACAGCCGAACAAGTTTAGGGACCGAGATGACACAGATGAACAAGTTTGAGGACCTAAACGGTCAATTTGCGAGTTTAGGTACCGGGACGACACAGCGGTACAAGTTTAGGGACCGGTGATGGACTTTACTAAAAAAAAAAACAGAGTAGCCGTTGAAGGTCTCAACAGGTGTCAGGACAGGATGTGGCAATAACATTTTCAATACAATAATGGCTTTTATATCCCTTTTGTCATGTAAGTTGCAGGCCGATTGGTCCAACATGAAACTATCTGTGACTTTGTTGTTATTTCTTAGTACTTCTTAATGAATCATGCGCATTACATATTCTCGAAAATAAAACATATAATTAGCAAAGCTCAGTTTGTTCTATGCTGTTTCCATTTTTTTTTGTAGGTCTTACTTCAAAATATTATTCCATAACACAATATAGAGCAGGACAACACAATCTTCAACAAGAGATATTACAGCCATCTAAAAGTTGCACATATGCTTAGGAGAAGTGAAGGAGTCAATGAGGCGGGTATTCTTGCCAAAGGTTAACAGGGATCAAGCTTAAAGACAGCAAAGCTCCAAGAAGGGTTTAGCCTTGGTACAGTTATCACAATGTGCCACCCATAAAGGTGCCATATTTCTATTAATATTAAGATGCCAGGGTGGGTGCCTGATGAGCACCCCTGAACAATTCCAACCAGAGTTTCAGATACTGGAATCAGGTTCAGAACCAGACCCTGGCCAGTTAGCAATTGACGGTTACTCTGCTTTCAAGTATGAATAGAACAGCTGAACTTGGTTAGATTAGGTGACAGACTAGTCAAGGATTCCAAATGCATGTGTGATTCTGATTTTAGTGACTTAATATGATGACAACTTCCATTTTACAGGTCGGAAAATCCCAATCCTGACAAGGCAAACAAGTGCAGCCACATCACATGACTTCCATTCCATTGATGTAGTACTGTAGGACATACTACTGAACATAAATACTACTGTAGGACTTACTTCAATATTTATTCATAATATGATGGAGAGCACGATAAGCAATTCAATCTTCAAACAGAAATGCTATAGAGTTACAGCTCATTAAAAGCTTCATATATGCTTATGAAGGAACTAAACACGATGATGTTTCAGGCATTATTGCTCATAAGGTTCATGGCCATCAAAGCTTCCAGTTTAAAGATAACATACAACAACAACAACAACAACATAGCCTTTTGTCCCAAGCAAGTTGGGGTAGGCTAGAGATGAAACCCAAAAGAGACGAGAAACAGGGAGACACATAAAGGGACATAAAGGGCACAAGACAAAAGATGTCACGGTTCAGGCACGTTGATTGCTAATCTCCAAGCGCTCCTGTCCATAGCTAAATCCTTGGGGATATTCCACTCCTTAAGATCTCTCTTAACGGACTCGTCCCAAATTAATTTAGGTCGACCTCTACCGCTCTTTACATTATCGGCCCGCTTTAGAACTCCACTACGCACCGGCGCCTCAGAGGCCTCCGTTGGACATGTCCAAACCATCTCAACCGATGTTGAATCAATTTCTCCTCAATTGGTGCCACCCCAACCCTATCCCGAATATCGTCGTTCCGTACTCTATCCCTCCTTGTGTGCCCACAACACCAACGCAACATACGCATCTCCGCTACACTCAATTGCTGGACATGTCACCTTTTTGTAGGCCAACACTCAGCACCATATAACATCGCCGGACGAATCGCCGTCCTATAGAACTTACCTTTCAGCTTCTGAGGCACCCTTTTGTCACAGAGAACGCCAGAAGCTTGACGCCATTTCAACCAGCCGGCTGAAATTTTATGCCTAACATCTTCATCAATGTCTCCATCCTTTTGTAGCATCGACCCTAAATACCGAAAAGTATCCTTCTTGGCCACCACTTGCCCATCGAGGCTAACGTCTCCCTCCTCGTGCCTAGTCGCGCTGAAATCGCACCTCATATACTCGGTCTTAGTCCTACTAAGTCTGAACCCTTTCGACTCTAACGTGTGCCTCCATAGTTCTAACTTCCTATTAACTCCCGCCCTACTGTCGTCAACTAGCACCACATCATCAGCAAAGAGCATACACCAAGGGATATCACCTTGTATGTCCCTTGTGACCTCATCCATCACCAAAGCAAATAAATAAGGGCTCAAAGCTGACCCCTGATGCAGTCCTATTTTAATTGGAAAGTCACTGGTGTCGCCATCACATGTTCGGACAAACGTCACCACATCCCTGTACATATCCTTGATGAGGGTAACGTACTTAGTTGGGACTTTGTGCTTTTCCAAGGCCCACCACATGACATTTCTCGGTACTTTGTCATATGCCTTCTCGAGGTCAATAAAGACCATGTGCAAGTCCTTTTTCTGCTCCCTATATCTCTCCATCAATTGTCGTAATAGGAAAATCGCCTCCATGGTCGACCTACCAGGCATGAACCCAAACTGATTTTGGGTCACATGTGTCACTCTCCTTAGGCGATGCTCGATAACCCTCTCCCAGAGCTTCATCGTATGACTCATCAACTTAATCCCACGGTAGTTAGTACAACTTTGAACATCTCCCTTGTTCTTGAAGATAGGTACTAATATACTTCTCCTCCATTCTTCAGGCATCTTGTTTGACCGAAAAATAAGGTTAAAAAGCTTAGTTAACCATACTATCGCTCTGGCGCCTAGGTATCTCCACACCTCAATGGGGATACCATCAGGGCCCATCGCTTTACCTCCTTTCATCCTCTTCAAAGCCTCTCCGATCTCTGCCTCCTGAATTCTCCTCACAAAGCGTCTGTTGGTATCGTCAAATGAGTCGTCCAACTCAAAGGCAGGACCCTCATTCTCCCCATTAAACAGCTTGTCGAAGTACTCTCTCCATCTGTCCTTGATCTCCTCATCCTTCACCAGAAGTCGATCTGTCCCATCCTTGATGCATTTTATTTGGTTGATGTCCATTGTCTTACTCTCGCGGATTCTAGCCATCCTATAAATGTCCTTCTCCCCTTCCTTCGTGCCTAGCCGCTGATAAAGGCCATCATACGCCTGACCTTTTGCTACACTCACAGCTCGCTTTGCAACCCTCTTCGCTATTTTATAGCCCTCGATGTTGGCTACACCCTTGTCATGGTGGAGACGCTTGAAACACTCCTTCTTCTCCCTAATAGCCCTTTGCACCTCGTCATTCCACCACCATGTGTCTTTCGCTTCCCGTTTGCCTCCCCTACTCACGCCAAACACTTCCGAAGCCACCTTCCGGACACATGTTGCCATCTTTAGCCACATGTCGTCGGCATCTTCTCCTTCTTCCCAAGGTCCCTCGTCTAGCATCCTCTCCTTAAACGTCTGCGCTGCTTCCCCTCTAAGCTTCCACCACTTCGTTCTCGCAATCTTGGCCCGTTTGTCCCGGTGGACACGTACCTGAAAGCGAAAGTCCGCCACCACAAGCTTATGTTGAGGGACAACACACTCCCCAGGTAACACCTTACAATCAAAGCAAGCACGTCTATCCTCCCTCCTTGCAAGGATAAAGTCGATCTGGCTCGAGTGTTGTCCACTACGAAAGGTTACTAGATGAGATTCCCTCTTCCTAAAGAGGGTGTTCGCTATCAACAAGTCATAGGCCAGCGCGAAGTTCAAAACATCCTCCCCCACTTGATTCCTACTACCATACCCGAACCCCCCGTGCACCCGCTCGAAACCTACATTAGTCGCACCAACATGGCCGTTGAGGTCTCCTCCTATAAAGAGTTTCTCGCTGATAGGTACGGTACAAACCATGCTATCAAGATCTTCCCAAAACTGCCTCGTGGTGCCCTCGCTAAGACCTACCTGAGGGGCATAGGCACTGATCACATTCAGAGCCGAATCTCCAACTAGCAGCTTGACCAAGATAATCCGGTCGCCTTGCCTCCTAACATCAACGACTCCATCCTTAAGGCTCCTATCGATCAAGATGCCTACACCATTCCTACCCGATGTTGTCCCCGTGTACCAAAGTTTGAAGCCAGTATCCTCCACCTCCTTCGCCTTCTGGCACTTCCATTTAGTCTCCTGAACGCATAGAATATTTACACGCCTTCTAATTGCTGCATCGACTAGCTCTCTTAGCTTACCCGTTAGGGACCCTACATTCCAGCTACCTAGACGAATCCTAGTTGGCTCGGCTAGCTTCCTTACCCTTCGCACCCGTCGAGGGAAGTGCGAAGACCCTTGCTCATTTTTCACTACACCCGGGCGTAGATGTAGCGCGCCACTAAGGTTGCGACGGCCCGACCCTTGCTCATTTTTCATCGTACCCGGGTCACGATACGACGCGCCACTAAGGGGATGACGACCCGGCCCTTGCCCATTTAACACCACACCCGGGTTCCGATGTAGCGCGTCGCTAAGAGGGTTACGCCCCAACGAATCTCTTGTGGGTTTCAAATCCATGAGAGTGGCTGTTTTTTTTACTGTTGGTTTGCCAGACCTTAACACACCCTCCTCCTTTACCCGGGCTTGGGACCGGCTATGTTGAGACGACTTAAGAAATGGTTCAGTTCCGGATAACTTAGGACAACAGAGCACCAGTAAAGGGGCCATATTTCTGTGAAAATGCTAGGGTCAGTCCTTGATCGATAATTGAATCAGTAAGCATCCAGCCAGAATAAATTTCCAACCAGGGCTTCAGATATAACCAGGTTAGAAACTAAAAATGACTGGATGGAAATTTGCAGTTACTGCTTTTAAGTATGAAATAGGATATCAAAGTTTATCTTCAAGTATGAATAGAATATCGAAATTCGGTAACATTAGGTGATGAGCTAGGCTGGGATTGAAACTCTGTGATTTCAGTTACTCTGTACCATGACTATCCCCATTGTATTAGTTCGGAAAATCCTAATCCCCACAAGGAAAACTAACGTGGCTTCATCAGCTGACTTCAATTTGCCTAGTTTTATACTCTACTCTATGGGCTTGGTTGATGACATGAGACTGTATCCAGGTTTGTGCATTGCAGCTTGTCTATGTAAGCTTGCACAGTGCTCAAAACAGTGCAGTATTAACTAGCATGCCAGATTTAGATTTACACACGCCGATGGGGCACACAATAATGAAATATTCTCACCTCCCCTGCCTCTGCTAGAAAGAGGAGACTTCTACTGGAATATGGAGGTAAGAAGCACAATTACTAAACACGGTTTGCTTGTGCAGGACGACCAAACAGAAACAGTCAGACATTGCATATGTAATATGTTTATATGCTGACTTGGATTGTGCTGCATAAGATCTAACCAATCACACCATACAACATTGACACAACTGCTGACTGCACCTAAATCCCAGCCCAATTCACACTGTCAGAACAGATAGCGTTAGCACGCGTCACGTTGATGCAGGAACATCCCATTCTGAATTTGAACAGTCCATTTCGGAACATTTCACATTCCGAAACACCAGGCAGACGATTTGACAGTTAATATGAATATATGATTGCCTATCATGTTCTCGGATTCTCGAAACGTTCGTCATGTATCAGGTTCAGGACAAGTCGCGAAGGCACACCTGAATCACCGACGATGAGGACGCGCACTTGGCCGAAGGGGCCGACGCCGTTCTGATCCCGGCCGCTGCCGCTGCTGCTCCGGCTGCCGCTATCCTTCCAAAACATCGCCGCCGCTCGAACCCGACGGCGCCGACAAAAAGCCCCGGTGGTTAGGTCTCCGGATCAGGCCTCGACAAGATCCACCCTCATTGGCGCAATTCGCTGCGACGGGAAGGAAGGGGATGATGGTACCTCCGCCGTGGAGGGGTGGAGCGGAGGGTTCGGGCACCGACAACGCAGGCCGGGAATGGCCGCGACAGCGTGGCGAAAGACGTGAATCTCATCTCCGCCCTGCCACTTGTTTAGATCGAAGAAAATTTCACCCCGATGAATAGTACCACTTTCGTCTTATTTGGTAAATATTATCCAATCATGGATCAACTAGGCTCAAAAGATTCATCTCGTGATTTTCAACTAAACTGTGTAATTAATTATTTTTTTTACCTACATTTAATACTCCATGCAAGCGGTTAAAAATTGATGTGATGGAGAGAGAGTGAAAAAACTTGGAACTTTGAGGCAAATTAAACAAGGCGCTGGTTTAGTTCTCAATTCATACACCCAAATTTTGCACTATGCAAAAAGAAGATTTCCCGTCACATCGAAATACCGACACATGCATGGAGTACTAAATATAGATGAAATAAAAAACTAATTACACATTTTTGTTGTACTTTACGAGACGAACATTTTAAACCTAATTAATTAATGTTTGGACAATTTTTATCAAATAAAAACAAAAGTTACTACAGTGCGACGTGACCGGTACTGTTTCAAGTTGGCCACGCCAACTTTGAAACTAAACACGGCCTCTTTTGTCTTTCGTTTCAAGCTGATTGCACTTTACGGGTACGATTGACTCGCAATAAAATATGTTGCGCTTGGATCCTGACGAACGGCATATGATTCCCGTAATAGTCAATCGAGATTTTTGTGCCCGTCGGATCGCTCAACATGTTTTTTTTGTTCTAATAAAATAAAAAGAAATGAAACATCTAATTCGGTTTGTTGCTATGCGACCGAACGCGCAGCGCTGTTAGGTTAAACAGCACAATCCCGTGCGCGTGTCACGACAACCGTTTCACGATAGAATAGGTGGAGACTAGCGCGGGACGTTCACACGCGCGTCTGAATGCCTGTGTCGTGTCTGTTCCGCGCGTTGCCCGTGTCAGCTCCGCCGCTCGTGCCAGCTCCGTTCTGGTCTCTCGGATTCACGTGTCGGCCCCGCTAGCTCCGCTTTCCATGTCCACGTTCGGATCGCTATACTGCTCATGCCATCCGGATGACTCAACCTCGTCTCTTCCACTCCGGCATCCTGCCCGTCTCTTCCACACCACTTTGCGCCCACCTCTTCCACGTCGCTCTGATGACTCCTATGTCTCTTCCACATCGGCGTTGCACGGCTTGCGCCTCCTCCCCACATTGACGCCGCCATGGCTCCCGCGCTAGCTCTTTCTTTCTCGCTCAACAACGCTACATCTAGATCTACTTTTACAACACTTAGATAAAACAATTGCAACGTACATTTAAAACAGATGAAACATTTAGAACATACATTTGCAACATAACCATTACAACATATGCAACATCTAGAGAAAACACTTGCAACATGCGTTTGAACAAACTCTTGCAACATACGTGCATAACCATCCCGATAAATACAAAATTCCAGAATAATATAAAAGCAACATGTGGCACATCCAAAAACTACCACTGCAACATCCATATAAAACATCTGACACATACCTTGAAACATCTGAAAACACTTCAAATATGCGTTTTGCAGCATAGGGAAGACCGGAGCTGGTCTATTCCAGGCGTTAGGGTGGGAGCCGGCGGCAAGCGGTGACGCGCGGGCACCACCATCGTCAGCACCACTAGCACCATCCTTGGCTCAGCCAGGCAGGCGACGCGCGAACGGGTGGGAGCAGGCTACGCGTACGACGGGAGGGAGGGAGCAAGGCGGAATGGAGCGGCAGCAACGAGCGTGGAGTGGGGCGGGGGCACACGGCGCACGACGCGGATTTACGCATGGCGTGTAGTGCAAGGGAGTGGCACAGGTGGATCGGTCTGTGACGGCCGCACGTGGCATATCGTTGTCGTAGAATATGCGAAGAGTAACAAAAAAAAACACACATTAGCAGGAGTGCAAGATTACCGGATGTGGGAGATCCGTTCAGATCGCTTTACCCTTTACATGTTGGTATCATCAATGATTCTGTAGACCAGTAATCGTTGTAGATATGAACATGGCAAAATCAGCTCGCCAAAATGAAGGTCCATTGGCATCCACCCTAACATTTAGCGATAAACGATGTTACCGCATCATAGACTGCTCACTCTTCGTTAGCGATCAACCATAAAAAAGAACCTAGCTTCTGAGATGTGAATGCCTTCTCGAACTCTGATATAAACAATTAGCTTCACAGAACTTAAATCTCAATGACACCTTTAAACAGCGAACCACTACTTGAATCAGCTAGGCAACATCCTAATGACATGTTGGCATCTCATAGGATAATGCGACCCACGATCTAGTGTGAGGATACGCGGTTCCACCTTTAACAATCCTCTATTAGACTACCCACACTCATGTACCTCTATATTCATCCTCTATACGTCCTAGTCAGCAAGATTCTCTCATCTATACTCAATTCTTCCGCACCCATCCATCCTCTATATCATCCTCTATCCACTCTATTCACTGTGGGACCTACTTGTCACTTTATCTAAATATATCCATGTGTGATCTAGTTTTGAAGGATTTATTGAGACGAATTTAATGGTGCAATCGAAATTTAATTTAGATTTTTGGTTTGTGAGTTATAGCATTTTTTTTCTTTGTTTAGCTAGTGGGGCCTGAAAGCATCTAGGCCCCGAGGTTTGGTTTCGGCAATTGATGACAACGCTTTACTACCATGACTAACGTGTGTTTTGCAGAAACTTTGGTAAGTTAGGTCATGGAGGTTTTAACTGCTTTGGGCACCATGGTATTCATGCCCCTTGATGGAAATCGTTTCGGTTTTCAAAAGAGTGACGTCAAGATTAAGGACGGTTAGTTCCGGATGTCGAGGTGTTGAGAGACATTTGGAATAGTCGTTAGGATCTTCGTTTTTCTCTTTTGGCCGTACTATAAAGGGGGGCATGAGCGGGTAGCTTGACCTAGGCGAGTCCTATGTTTAGGTGTGGTGCACACTTGTTAAACTTGGCGCTAGGCAGCTCTAGAATAGCTCAAAGTTCAGTTGGGAGCAACTTGGTTGAAGTTGTAACGCTTTGCGGAGAGTTTCGGGTCATTTTCCAGTGACCGGACGCGGTCCTCGGCATGACCGGACGCGTCCGGTCAGTTCAATTCCGCGACTGAGGTTTCAGCTCTGAGCACCGGACGCGGTCCTCGCGAGGACCGGACGCGGTGGTCAGAAGTCAACACGTGTCACTTAAAGGAAACACCCCATCGGACGCGACCTGGGTGTGATCGGCGCGTCCGGTCATAGTCCAGTAAGGTCCTGAGACGACCGGACGCGTCCGGTCATCACCCATCGGACGCGGTAGCACGTCCGGTGCGAGTACAGTAAGCTCCACGCACGATCGGACGCGTCCGGTCATCCCTGACCGGCGCGTCCGGTCATTTAGGTGTTTTTCGGTTTTGACCGTTACGAGCGACCGGCGCGTCCGGTCAGTACGACCGGCGCGTCCGGTCAGCTCGAGTTTTGCTGAATCAGCAGGTAACGGTTCGTTTCGTCTGTGGGGTGTATAAATACATCCCCACCACCTCTTTTAGAGGACTCTTGCTCATTTGATCAGCTGATAAACACCTTTGAAGTGCAAGGTAGTGCAAGAGCACTAGTGAGGATAGAGATTTGAGAATCAAAGCTTGTGAGTTCCTCACTAGAGATTAGAGAGTAACAAGTGTGCATCCACTTTCTCATTTAGGCTCGTAGAGGTCAAGTGAGAGTTCTAGCTTGTTACTCTTGGTGATCGCCATCACCTAGACGGCTTGGTGGTGATTGGGAGTTTGGTGTTCATCCGGCGGAGCTTGTGGATGACCCAACTCATCTTGTGAGCGGTTGTGGGTGATTCACCGCGACGGAGTGTCGAAGAATCAACCCGTAGAGAGCACTTGATCCTTGCGCGGATCAAGGGGGAGCGACACCCTTGCGCGGGTGCTCCAACGAGGACTAGTGGGGAGTGGCGACTCTCCGATACCTCGGAAAAACATCGCCGTGTTCCTTGCCCCTTTACATTCAAGCATTTACTTTCTCGTATTTACTTACATTGCTTGTTTATATTTCTAGACTTGCCATGCTAGACTAGGATTGGAAACTAGGGTGCAAAACTTTGTATCGGTAGACTCACTAGGAACACAAGTAGACACTAGGGGTGAATTCCAGCTTGTAGGATTTATTCCTTGCTTTTATTTTTAGAAAAGCCCAATTCACCCCCCCTCTTGGGCATCTTGATCCTTTCAATTGGTATCAGAGCCGTGTTGCTCTACTTTTAGGCTTTACCGCCTAGAGCAAGATGTCTAATGGGGAAGGACCACCTCCCACTTTTGAGGGAGACGATTTTCCATATTGGAAAATTCGTATGGAGGCGTACCTCAAAGCCATAGATGTTGGGTGTCTTAGAGCCGCAACCGAAGGGCTTCCCCCCATAAGGGATCCCGCTAACCCAAGTGGTGACGAGGAGAAGTACGACCGGTGGAATACAAAGGCCAAAAATGCACTCTACCGGGGCTTAGGCAAAGATATCTTCAATCGCGTGCGTAATGCAAAGAACGCTCATGAATTGTGGGAAAATCTTTGTGCTCTCCATGAGGGAACTAAGAGTGAGCGTGAGGAACGCTATCACATAGCCTTAAAGAAAATTAACTCCTTTGAGATGCTTCCCAAAGAAAGTGCTAATGACATGTACACTCGCTTGAATGTTCTTGTAGAGGACCTCAATGCTCTTGGGCTCACCAAAATGAGTCAATCGGATGTTGCAAGAAGGATCTTGAGTGTGCTTCCCGTTGAGAAGTATGGACATATTGTCACCGTGCTTCACCAAAGTGATCTTTCCACCGCAACACCAACGCAAGTTTTGGGGAAAATCAATGCTCATGAGATGTACATGCATATCACTCCGGAAGAGGGCTCATCATCTTCCAAGAAGAAAGACTTGGCCTTCAAAGCTAGTCATGACAAGAAGAAGATGAAAGACCAAGCCATGATGGTGCAAGAAAGCTCAAGTGATAGTGATGTTGATGATGAATCACTTGCACTCATGGTGAGAAAGACCACCAAGATGTTAAAGAAGCTTAACAAGAGTGGCATCAAGTTCGATGGCAAGAAGAAGAAATTCTTCACAAGTAGCAAGAGAAAGCCAATCTCGGAGATGGATTGCTACAATTGTGGTGAACTTGGTCATCTAGCTCATCAATGCCCTAGACCACCAAAAGACAAGTACAAGAACAAAAACAAGGGCAAGAAAAATGATTCAAGTGATGAAGAAGAAGAGAAGAAGAGGAACAAGCCATACAAGAAGAAGGATGGCAAAAAGAAGGAGTTCCACAAGAAAAAGAAGGGAGGAAAGGCTTACATTGTTGGTGATTGGCTCACCGACATTGAATCATCATGTGAGTCCTCCGAAGATGAAAGCAATGATGAGAAAGAGAAGGTTGCCGCATTTGTGATGGGGCCATCATCTTCACCAACATCTTCATCACCACCTTCACCACCTCCTTCACCATCATCGTCCACTACTCACCTATGCCTTATGGCCAAGGGTGAACGAAAGGTACAAAACAATGATAGTGATGATGATGACGATAGTGATAGTGATGATGAATATGACTCACCTTCTTATGATGAACTTGTAAAATTGTTAAACAAATACACTAAAATCATAAGAAGAACTAGAAGTGAAAATGATGATCTTCAAAATGAAAATGAATCACTCTCATCAAAGCTTGAAAATATTCAAAAGACTAGTGGTGAGTTTAGAGTTCAAAATGAAGTGATGTCTTCCACTCTCAAGGAACTCAAAACCTCCTATAAAGAGCTTAAAGATCAACATGATAAACTTGAAAAGAAGAATGATGAGCTCATCACTAGACACAATTCTCTAAAGGACAAATATACCACATTAAAAATTGATTATGATAGTCTTGTGGTTGCTAATGAACTTGCTCTTGAGACACATGATGCTACTAACCATGTTGTTAAGTGTGATATAGCTACATCATGTGATGACTTGATCATTGAAAGCATTGAGCGAGGTTCTAGTAGCAAAGGCAAGAGTGTGGTTGAGTCAAGCAACCATGATGATTATGCCAAGATTAAGAGTGAAAATGAGAAGCTTGCAAGTGAGAACAAGAAGCTAAAAGGTTTGATGGCTCTTGAGAAGCAACCAACAAATGAGTCACTCATTGAAGAAAACAAAAAGCTAAAGCAAGAAAAAGAGCATCTCAAGACCGGCCTAAGCAAGTTCACAAGAGGCCAACATTTGCAAAGTGAGCTCCTCATGAACACCGTAATGAAGATGGATAGAAGTGGTATTGGGTACTTGGCAAATCAAGAGAAGAAAGCAAAAGCTCAACAACAACAAAGCAAGTCAAAGCCCAAGCCAAAGAGATGTGTTGAGTGTGGTCAAGAAGGTCACTTTGCTCATGAATGCAAAACTCCACCACCACAACCCTTGCCCAAGCATGCTAGACCTTTCGCTTTCAATGCTCATTATATGCTAAGAAAAGATTCAAATGGAAAGATGAAAGTCATGTTTTTGGGTCCCCAAACAAGAATAGGCCAAAGAAAATATGGGTTGCCAAGTCACTAGTGGATAAAGTCAAGGGCCCCTCTCAAGTTTGGGTCCCTAAACAAAAAGCTTGATCTCTTGTGTGTAGGTGAACTACAAGACCGGTGGAACTCATTGGGTTATTGATAGTGGTTGCACTCAACATATGACCGGTGATCCTCGTATGTTCACCACCATTGAAGAGAATGGTATATGTCAAGAGAAGATCACATTTGGGGATAATTCAAAGAGCAAAGTCAAGGGTATAGGCAAGATTGCAATATCACATGATCACTCACTCTCAAATGTGCTCTATGTTGCTTCATTAAGTTTCAACTTATTGTCCGTTGGGCAACTTTGTGACCTTGGCTTCCAATGCTTGTTCACACCAAATGAAGTGGAAGTTTCAAAGATAGATGACAAGCAAGTGATATTCAAAGACTTTAGATACAATAATCTTTATCTTGTTGACTTCACCTCGGAAGATGCAAATTTGATGACATGTTTGTTCACCAAGACCTCACTTGGTTGGCTTTGGCATAGGAGGCTTGCTCATGTTGGAATGAACACTCTCAACAAGCTATTGAAGAAAGAACTAGTGAGAGGATTGAAGGATGTGAAGTTTGAAAAGGACAAACCTTGTAGTGCATGTCAAGCGGGCAAACAAGTTGCAAACACTCATCCAACCAAAGCTTTCATATCAACTTCAAGAGTGTTAGAACTTCTACACATGGATTTGTTTGGGCCTACAACATACAAGAGCTTGGGTGGTAATCTCTATTGTCTTGTGATAGTGGATGACTACTCAAGGTATACATGGATTTTCTTCCTTCATGACAAATCCGAAGTGGCAAATTGCTTCAAGAAGTTTGCAAAGAGAGCTCAAAATGAATTTGAAGTCAAGATAAAGAAGATTAGAAGTGACAATGGGAAAGAATTTGACAACACCAACATTGAAGCTTATTGTGATGAAATTGGAATCAAGCATGAGGTGTCTTCAACCTACACTCCTCAACAAAATGGTGTAGTTGAGAGAAAGAACCGAACTTTGATCACCCTTGCAAGAACAATGCTAGATGAGTACAACACTCCGGAGAAGTTGTGGGCCGAGGCAATCAACACCGCATGCTATGCTTCAAATCGCCTCTTCCTACAAAAGTTTCTTTGCAAGACCCCCTATGAGTTGCTAAATGGCAAGAAGCCGGACGTTTCCTTCTTCCGGGTGTTTGGTTGCAAATGTTACATCTACAAGAAGCGTCAACACCTAGGAAAGTTTCAAAGACGTTGTGATATTGGCTTTCTTGTTGGTTACTCATCAAAGTCCAAAGCATATAGAGTATTTAATCATGCCACCGGTTTGGTTGAAGAAACATATGATGTGGAATTTGATGAATCTAATGGCTCCCAAGGAGCAATTGAGAATTGTGATGATGTAGGTGATGAACCCTTGAGGGAGGCCATGAAGAACATGCCCGTGGGAGACATCAAGCCAAAAGATGATGATGACGATGTACAAATTGTTGATCCACCATCTTCATCATGTGTGCCTCAAGATGATAATAAGAATGAGAGAGTTGAAAATGAAGACACTCATGTCTCTCATGAACAATCCGAGGCACAAGCTCAAGATGTTGATGCTCCTCATCCACCTCCTCAAGTGATTGATAAAAGAAATTCACCACTACTTCAAGCACATCCACAAGATCTCATCATAGGGAGTCCTACAAAGGGAGTAATGACTCGATCCCAAAAGCTAGCTTCTTTTGTTGAACATCACTCTTTTGTCTCTTGTGTTGAACCTAAGAATGTAGAAGAAGCTCTTCAAGATCCGGATTGGGTGATTGCAATGCATGAAGAATTGAACAACTTCACCCGCAATCAAGTATGGACACTTGAAGAGCATCCCAAAGGTGCAAGAGTCATTGGAACCAAGTGGGTGTTCCGAAACAAGCAAGATGACCAAGGCATAGTGGTGAGGAACAAGGCAAGACTAGTTGCAAAGGGGTTCTCTCAAGTTGAAGGTCTTGATTTTGGAGAAACCTTTGCACCCGTTGCAAGACTTGAAGCCATTCGTATCCTCCTTGCTTATGCATCACATCATGATATAAAACTATATCAAATGGATGTGAAAAGTGCATTTTTAAATGGCTTTATAAATGAACTAGTCTATGTTAATCAACCTCCCGGGTTTGAAGACCCTAGATATCCTAATCATGTTTATAGGTTGTCCAAGGCGTTATATGGGCTCAAGCAAGCCCCTAGAGCGTGGTATGAACGCCTTCGGGACTTCCTCATTGAGAAGGGCTTCACCATTGGGAAGATTGACACCACACTATTCACCAAGAAGTTTAATGGGGAGATCTTCATTTGTCAAGTATATGTTGATGATATTATCTTCGGATCAACAAATGAAGATTATTGCAAAGAATTTGGTGAATTGATGTCAAAGGAATTCGAGATGTCAATGATTGGTGAGCTCACATTCTTCCTTGGCTTTCAAGTAAAGCAAATGAGAGAAGGGATTTTCATCTCTCAAGAAAAGTATACCAAGGATCTTCTCAAAAGATTCAAGATGGAAGAATGCAAACCAATCAAGACCCCAATGCCATCAAATGGACATCTCGACCTAGATGAGGGAGGTAAACCGATTGATCAAACTCTCTACCGTTCTATGATTGGTAGCTTATTATACCTTACCGCATCTAGGCCCGATATCATGTTTAGTGTGTGCATGTGTGCTCGCTTTCAAGCATGCCCTAAAGAACCTCACCTAAGTGCCGTAAAAAGAATCCTAAGATATCTTAAGCTCACCCCAAGCATTGGTCTTTGGTATCCCAAAGGAGCTAGATTCCAACTAGTTGGCTATTCCGATTCGGACTATGCCGGTTGCAAGATTGATAGAAAAAGCACATCCGGAGGGTGCCATTTGCTTGGAAGATCTTTAGTATCTTGGTCATCTAAAAAGCAAAATAGTGTGGCTTTGTCCACCGCCGAGGCGGAATACATTGCCGCGGGGGCTTGTTGTGCACAAATCCTATATATGAAACAAACCCTCCTAGACTATGGAATTGTTCTTGAAAAGGTGCCACTTTTATGTGACAACGAAAGTGCCGTTAAAATTGCTAACAATCCGGTACAACACTCTCGCACCAAGCACATTGATATCCGCCATCACTTTCTAAGAGATCACGTTGCTAAAAATGACATATCACTAGAAGGTGTAAGAAGTGAAAATCAATTAGCGGATATCTTCACTAAACCTTTGGATGAGGCAACCTTTTGTAGGTTAAGAAGTGAGCTCAATGTGCTTGATTCTAGTAACTTTAAAAAATGAGCGTGTGTTGTCCCTTGCATTGCATTATATAATATGTCATGTCTATGATTATCGCATTGTTTTTAGGGCTTGGCTAACACGGTTACGATAACCCTTCCTTGGAGGAGTGAAAAAGCCTAACCGTGGATCAAACTTGACAAGCATTCTAGTTTTACCTTCTTGTATTGCATTGCATATGCATGGTTGTTGTTCTTGTCGTTTCTTTTCGGTTAAGCTTTGAGCAACCTCTGTGTTCGTCCATGGATAGAGAGAGCATTTTGACGCTCCTAAAGGTTCAAAAACTCTATTGCGTGGCCATACGTTGCTCCTTGGGTGTTTATTGCCTATTTTCTTAAAAATAATACTAGCCTAAGGCAATCTATTTTAAAATCTTTGAGGGTTTGAGTGAGGTCTCTCATTTCGTGTTCCAATTGGTGTTTATTTGTGTCTCTTTGAATTGGAACTTGATTGGGAGAAGTCGCGTCGTAGTTCGGATCAAAGAAGGGCGAAGAACAGTCACCGGACGCTGCACCGGACGCTGCACCGGACGCTGCACCGGACGCAGTAGTGTTTCACCACCGCGTCCGGTCTCGGCGTCCAGCAGCGCGTCCGGTCATCCAGAAGACCAACTCCAGATCCAGTGATCGGACGCTGCACCGGACGCGCCTCTGTTCGACCACCGCGTCCGGTCCCGGTTACCACCACCGCGTCCGGTCATTCGCGATGTTTTCCCGAACTTCCAACGATCGGACTCAGACCGCGTCCGGTCAGTCCGCACCGGACGCGTCAGGTCACTCCAGGAGCTTACTGGAGTATGACCGGACGCTGCACCACCGCGTCCGGTCATATCGACCACCGCGTCCGGTCATCACATGTCGCGCGGATCTAACTCCTTATAAAACCGTTTCGTCCCCGACCGATTTTATTTCATCCGCCCGAGCTTCCGCCGCCGCCTTGCCCTATCCGCCGACTCGCCGTCTCCGCCGCCGTCCTCCCTGCCGCCGGCGAACTCGCTGCCGCGCACGCGCTCGTCTGCTCGCTGCCGCGCACGCGCCGCCCGCAGCCGCGCCGCCACCAACGCGCCGCCACCAACGCGCCGCCACCGCGCCGCCGTCGCCCGACCGCGCCACCACCGCCGGTGAGCCGCGCTCCTGCAAGCCAGCTTCACCTCCGACTTTGGTACGACTCGTGCTTGCCCTCGATCGTTTTCCATCAATCTACCCTAACCCTAACCCTAACCCTAGGGTTCGTCGGTCGTTCGTTCGTTCGTTCGTTCGTTCGTCAACGAGTTTCGTCGCGAGTCGTCCTCTTCGCGAAGAGCTCGTCCGGTGGATTCGGAAATCTCGCAATCTAGGTCACCGTCGTCTCATCGATCCGAGGTAGCTTCACGTCTCAATTCTCATCGTATCAAATATGCTTGCTTTCTCTAGGGTTTCGTACCTTTTAGTCGTATATGTGCTTATAGTAGATCTCTCTATTCCGTCGTTGCAGCGAGTCTGTCCGTGTGTCGGGTGAGATCAGTTTGCTAAATCCGAGGCCAAGCCTGCGGATACGGATTGAGGCCAAGCCTCTTGAGTGACAGTTCATCATCTTACAGAGGTTCTCAGTCACTGTGTCAGTATGGTGCGTTGCAAGAACGCCGGTGGTGCTCCTGGTGACGGGAACGACAGTCCCCCTCGTCGGTCTGATATTGCACGTGGGAAGCGTGTCAAGGTCTTGGCCAGAAAGAAGAAGAAGACACTCACAGAGGCAGAGATTGCTCAGGCCGTAGCAGATGCAGCAGAGCAGGCAGAGAGAGGTGGCAGGAGCAGTGGCATACGCATAGGCGAGCGTCGCTTTCATCTTGAAGGTCGACAGCTCGGCACAGAGGCCACTGAGGGCACTGAGGATACTAGAGCTACAGAAGATATGTCAGTTGATCCACCCACAGAGACCACAGAGGCTCCAGAGGCTACAGCAGATACAGAGGAGCAGCCAGCTCAGTCTCCAGTACGTCGCCGCTCCACACGTGCCCGTACTCAGGTATCTCCTAGGCCAGAGGGTCAGCGACGTGGAGCACGTCCTCCTCCCAGAGCTAGAGGTTCACCCCCGGTCGAGCACTTTGACTTGAGGGGAGCTACAGCACGTCAGGTGCAGGGGTTGAGGTTCGTGGAGGTCAGTCGGTGGTTTCCACCTGTGAGGGATCCCAGAGCTTCAGAAGGATTCTATACCCCTCTTCAGGAGGATTTCTACAGAGCTCTAGTTGACAGCGGTATTGCTTTCCGACCACAGAGGGTCTGTCGACTTGAGTCACTAGTCGAGGTTGTGGGAGAGCAGCTACGTCCGCACCTGTCCTTTCTGCCAGGCTTGTCAGATCTTCTTGGACGGACAGGTGCATACTGCGGCACATGGGTCAGAGAGTTTTATGCTTCACTATGGATTGATCCTGCCCATGATTTCATTCACTTTGCATTCCGAGGCCGCGATCACCGCCTATACAGCAGCAGAGTGCGGGAGATTCTCAGACTCCCAGCTTTTGACACAAAGATACATCAGCTGTGTTATGGTCAGACTCCTCCTCCGAGACGCCCTCACGGCGGGACAGTGCCACCTACCGACTTGGTTCGACCCTGCTTCCGTGAGCCTTTTGGCGAAGGGTCTCGACGCACGCCCGCCAGTTTGACTCCACTAGCCAGAGTTTTGGACGCTATTGTCAGACGCACACTTCTTCCCAGACTTGGCTACAGGGAGGGGCTGACTCGGATGCAGTTATGGGTTGTTCACCACCTCCTCTCACAGACACAGTTTGATATATGGGATCTCATACTTAGTGAGATGGAGGACACCATAGCTGAGGGCATCAAGGGTAATCGTCAGCTGCCCTACGCACACTGGATCTGCTTCCTTATCAGATCATCTATTCAGATGCCAGCAGAGATCCGAGCTGAGATATCAGATACTACCACTGCTTTTCCTGAGTATGATATCCGTCAGCTTTGGACATCAGTTACCAGAGATCAGGCCCCAGTGCCAGGACAGCGTGTGCGACCTGAGGTACCTGAGACAGCAGCTGAGCAGGACGCCACAGTTGATGAGCTTGCAGAGGCAGAGCTTGCAGATCTTGACGCTCAGCCTGCTGACCTCCCTGAGGATGGGACATCTGACAGCGCTGATGAGGACTACCAGCCCATCCCCAGGTACCGGTCTCCTCGGTCCCACGACCACGAGGCCGGTGGCTCTGGTTCAGCCTCCCGCACAGACCCAGCCATGGTGGCAATTCTTGAGAGGTTGACCCAGGCACAGGAGCAACAGCAACAGCAAATCTAGCGACAGGCTCAGGACACAGCTGCAGCTTTTGCACAGATTCAGGCTCGTCAGGACGAGTTTCAGCGTCAGCAGCTTGAAATCCAGAGACAGCAAGTTGAAATGCAGCGACAGCAATATGAGCTTCAGCGTTAGACTGCAGCTAGTCAGCAGCAATACTTGGACCTCCTGCGCCATCTAGTCACGGTTGGGGTTCCTCCGCCTGCTTCTGTCCTGACTCCTACTTTACCAGCTACTGATCCATCGAGTCAGGGACAGCCGAGTCATCAGTTCACATCTCCACAGTGGCAGGTTCCCCAGTCTTTCCAGTCCCCGAGCTTCACTCCTATTCACACGGGGTTTACACCATCAGACCAGCCTCGCCCTCACCTCCTGACAGGCACACCTTTCGGTGATTTCAGTGCTACTTACAGCGAGTTGACTGGTCAGCCGACGCCCTCACGTACTACAGTTGCTACTTCTTCAGGGATGTTCGCTTCAGAGGCAACTGTTCCTCCAGTGACGGGAACTGGTACTACAGAGACTATACCTTCGTCAGTTGCCTCCACAGATCCTCCTGCTACTGGCTCGCTACAGGCTCAGGTCACTCAGACGGATCCTATTGTTACTACTTCGACAGTACCTGTTCCTGCTGTTCAGACCCAGACAGTTACACAGCCACATGCTTCATCAGAGGGTCAGCCAGATAGCTCAGATTCCGAGGGCGATTCTCTGCACTTCATCATTACTCCGCGCACCTCGGCACCCGACACGACTCCGTCTGTCCCCCCATCAGATCCTTAGATTAGCGTTTTCTTTTGGCGCTTGATGCCAAAGGGGGAGAGAGAGTAGTTTCAGGGGGAGATTTGAGAGTTGTTTTTTCGTTTTTTCCTGTGTGCTACATTCATGCATCATGTTTACTTTTCAGTCATTGCATTCGTGTGACATATCGTTGTGAGATAAACCTTAAGTCTTAATGTTTCATCCTGTTAGTGTTATCTCTTGTCACCGTTTTTAATTATAGCTCTAAGGTTGTGCTTCCGTGCCTTACTCCGATAAATTTTGAGCTATATCCTTTTGTGTACTAACGCTTTTTGTCTTATCTTATGAGTACACTCTTTTGGCTTGGGACACATAAGCATTTCCTTTCACGTCTCTACTTAATTGCTTGTTGCTTATGTGTACCATGCATGTTCAAAAACCTCAACTCAAATCTTTCATATCTGAGTATTGTCATCAATCACCAAAAAGGGGGAGATTGAAAGCATCTAGGCCCCGAGGTTTGGTTTCGGCAATTGATGACAACGCTTTACTACCATGACTAACGTGTGTTTTGCAGAAACTTTGGTAAGTTAGGTCATGGAGGTTTTAACTGCTTTGGGCACCATGGTATTCATGCCCCTTGATGGAAATCGTTTCGATTTTCAAAAGAGTGACATCAAGATTAAGGACGGTTAGTTCCGGATGTCGAGGTGTTGAGAGACATTTGGAATAGTCGTTAGGATCTTCGTTTTTCTCTTTTGGCCGTACTATAAAGGGGGGCATGAGCGGGTAGCTTGACCTAGGCGAGTCCTATGTTTAGGTGTGGTGCACACTTGTTAAACTTGGCGCTAGGCAGCTCTAGAATAGCTCAAAGTTCAGTTGGGAGCAACTTGGTTGAAGTTGTAACGCTTTGCGGAGAGTTTCGGGTCATTTTCCAGTGACCGGACGCGGTCCTCGGCATGACCGGACGCGTCCGGTCAGTTCAATTCCGCGACTGAGGTTTCAGCTCTGAGCACCGGACGCGGTCCTCGCGAGGACCGGACGCGGTGGTTAGAAGTCAACACGTGTCACTTAAAGGAAACACCCCATCGGACGCGACCTGGGTGTGATCGGCGCGTCCGGTCATAGTCCAGTAAGGTCCTGAGACGACCGGACGCGTCCGGTCATCACCCATCGGACGCGGTAGCGCGTCCGGTGCGAGTACAGTAAGCTCCACGCACGATCGGACGCGTCCGGTCATCCCTGACCGGCGCGTCCGGTCATTTAGGTGTTTTTCGGTTTTGACCGTTACGAGCGACCGGCGCGTCCGGTCAGTACGACCGGCGCGTCCGGTCAGCTCGAGTTTTGCTGAATCAGCAGGTAACGGTTCGTTTCGTCTGTGGGGTGTATAAATACATCCCCACCACCTCTTTTAGAGGACTCTTGCTCATTTGATCAGCTGATAAACACCTTTGAAGTGCAAGGTAGTGCAAGAGCACTAGTGAGGATAGAGATTTGAGAATCAAAGCTTGTGAGTTCCTCACTAGAGATTAGAGAGTAACAAGTGTGCATCCACTTTCTCATTTAGGCTCGTAGAGGTCAAGTGAGAGTTCTAGCTTGTTACTCTTGGTGATCGCCATCACCTAGACGGCTTGGTGGTGATTGGGAGTTTGGTGTTCATCCGGCGGAGCTTGTGGATGACCCAACTCATCTTGTGAGCGGTTGTGGGTGATTCACCGCGACGGAGTGTCGAAGAATCAACCCGTAGAGAGCACTTGATCCTTGCGCGGATCAAGGGGGAGCGACACCCTTGCGCGGGTGCTCCAACGAGGACTAGTGGGGAGTGGCGACTCTCCGATACCTCGGAAAAACATCGCCGTGTTCCTTGCCCCTTTACATTCAAGCATTTACTTTCTCGTATTTACTTACATTGCTTGTTTACATTTCTAGACTTGCCATGCTAGACTAGGATTGGAAACTAGGGTGCAAAACTTTGTATCGGTAGACTCACTAGGAACACAAGTAGACACTAGGGGTGAATTCCAGCTTGTAGGATTTATTCCTTGCTTTTATTTTTAGAAAAGCCCAATTCACCCCCCCTCTTGGGCATCTTGATCCTTTCAGGGCCGTCACTATAGAGTATAGAGTAAACACTGTATCACTCTAAATATAGAGTGAGAGAAAAGATAGAGTATCATTTTAGAGTATCCAGTGCAACAGTTTTTACTCTACATTCGTACTCTAAAGCTTTAGAGTATCGTTTTAGAGTACCCATTGCGGGTAGTCTTATATCCAGTTGCGGAACCAGCAGTTTTAATTAAGAGGAGCCGAACAAATACGACGAGACTTTTAAACGTAATAAATATATACGTAAGTTAAGTTTCAATGACAATTTTAATATTTTTATATATGTAGTTAGTATTCATAACGCAAAATTATAGGGTTAAGTCCACTTTAGGACCTCCAACTATCACAAAAGTCTGGATTTTAACCTCTAACTTCAAAACTGGATAACATTGACTCTCCAACTCTTGAAAAAAGTTCACTTTTCAATCTTGGGCGGTTTTCTAGGCGGTTTGCATGATACTGTTTGTGGTGATAACGTCAGCACTCGTTTTTAATTTGCGAAACTAATATCTTTTTATTTGGAGCTCCAAATATAACAAATAATATATCAATTTTGATCGTCTCGATGAGCTCTTTGCAATGGTGTACTCTGTTTTGTTGTTTGAGATAGTTTTATTTCGTGAAAAATTAAATATTTCTATAAAACAAGTAAGAACAAGGCCAATATAAAGGATAAAACTTTGATTTTTTGTGTACTAGTTTTATTAGACTGTCTCCAACAATGGAGACCTAAACTCCACACTCATTCTAGGTTTTGGGTCATCTACAGAAAAAAGTGTGTTCTATGATGTGCGGTGGCGGGCGGTTGAAAGGTCCTTGGTTGGTTTTGGTAATTGAGTGACAACTTAGGTGGACTAATATGTGGTTATGTGAGATACACAGGAGATTAGTCCACATGTGATGGTGTCATGAAGGAGCTCATTGCATATGAGACATGACATGGAGTCATGTGACCAAGATGGAGAAGATCAAGATGAGGCTTGGCTCGAAGGACCGGTTGTGAAGGTGAAGGGCAAGTTGAGGCTTCGAAGCGAAGGACCATGCGATGGTGAAGCTTGGGCAAGACTTGGCGCCGACGGACCAATGCAACGGTGAAGAGCAAGTGAGGTCAAGATCGATGAACCAATACGGTCACGTGATGATATGAAGTGAATCATATCATTTGGTGATTGGTTGGTGCATGTGTTGCATCAATGTCAGAGGAGATGGAGTGGAATGCGCAAGGCTAAGGTATAACCTAGGGCATTTCCATTTCACCGGTCATAGGTGTGTAGAGAAGTTTATGACTGGGTTTAGGATAGATGGCCGTACTATCAAGAGGGGCAAACTTGTTTGCATATCGGTCATCTAGTGCCACTTGAGCGATCTAACTGTGCATACGTGTTAGGATCGAGTGGCGAGGCAAGTTGAGTGCCTAATTCCTTTGAAAATGATTATGAAAATGCTAACACACGTGCACAAGGTGGTGATCACTTGTTGGTGTTGGCACATTTGCGAAGGCGATGAAGTTTGAGCGGTAGAGAGGGTTTGGGTCTCTCTCTCCCTCCCGCCGAGCTTGCGAGCGCGGGATTCAGGCGTTTTCGAGGAGTTGAAAAGCCTATTTTCCACTACGCCGGAAGTCGGAAAAGAAACGGAGGCGAACGGAGGTCACAGAGGTGACCGGACGCTGCACCGGACGCGGTCATGGTATGACCGGACGCGTCCGGTCAGTACTGCGCAGACACGGGTGTTAGGGTTTGTAATCGGTGCGTCC
This sequence comes from Saccharum hybrid cultivar R570, assembly GCA_038087645.1. NCBI lineage: Eukaryota > Viridiplantae > Streptophyta > Magnoliopsida > Poales > Poaceae > Saccharum > Saccharum hybrid cultivar. The sequence continues at coordinate 18,904,289 of JAQSUU010000012.1, forward strand.
GGTCACTCGCGGGACCGGCGCGTCCGGTCAGTCGCCCAGAAGGAACTGCGGATCACGAGGATGATCGGACGCGAGGCGCGTCCGGTCACACATGATCGGACGCGTCCGATCGTTGAAGGTGCTTACTGGACTCAAATCGGACGAGGGCACTGTCGCATCCGGTCGTTGCGAGGGGCGCGTCCGGTCGTTACTTCGTGGGCGCGCGATGCTGTGCGATCGGCGCGTCCGGTCATTCGAAGCAGCGCGTCCGGTCGTTTGACAGGCGCGTCCGGTCGTTGCCTAGGGCGCGTCCGGTCGTTGGTTTGACCGTTGAGGGTCAGTGACCGTTGGAGGATCGGACGCGGTTGAGCGCGTCCGGTCATTATGAGAAGCGCGTCCGGTCATGGGGTTTGACCGTTGGCACAGTGACCGTTGGAGGATCGGACGCGGTTGAGCGCGTCCGGTCAGTTACGACCGGCGCGTCCGGTCGTCCCGAAAAAGGACCCAGTGAAGGGGTAACGGCTCTATTTGACCGTGGGGTTATAAATAGATGCCTTGGCCAGCCGTGGCCGGTAGTGGAGCACACTTTAGCCTTGGTGGCTTGTGTGGTAGTGCTTGGGAGCCCTCTAACTCACTCATGCTTGATAGTGTTCATCGGATCGAGTGAGAGAGCGATTCTAGTGCGATTGCATCGTGAGGTTGCATCGAGTGGCACTAGGTGATTGTGTTGCAAGCCGGTTGTGCTTGTTACTCTTGGAGGTTGCCACCTCCTAGACGGCTTGGTGGCTTGTGGCTCCGTCGAAGCTCGCAAGAAGATTGTGCGAGGCTCCGGAGAAGCTTTGTGAGGGGGATTGTGCTCACCCCGCGGGGATCGCGAAGAGCAACTCTAGTTGAGCGTGTCATTGAGTTACCTCACTTGAGAGTGGTGTCTTGCGGTGCCTTGTGGGGCGTGCCTTGAGGGGCAAGTGACTTGAGGGTCACACCGAGGAACCATCTAAGTGTTGGTCGACACAACGGGGACGTAGCTTGGTGGCAACCAAGTGAACCTCGGCAGAAAATCACCGTGTCAACTTTGTCTACTCTTCTCGGTGGTTTGCCTTCATGCAACACAAGCTTGTATTTACTTTCATATATACTTGTGCTTGTGTAGTTGCTCTCGTAACTAGTTTGCTTGTGTAGCTTGCTAGTCGTCTTCTTGCTTGTGTAGCTAGAAGCTTCCCCTTTGCGTGACTAATTTGGTTTGTGTAACCTTGTTAGTCACATTGCTTAGTTTGTGTAGCTAAGTGATTTGCGTTCTCTAATTTGGCATTAGTTGCCTTGTTATTGAGCATTGCTAGTGAGCTTAGGCTTTGTGCGCTTTGCTTACTAGAATTGTGTAGGAGCTCCCTCTTGCTTGCAAAGTACTAGTGCATAGGTTTGTGTGACCTTGCTCTAGGATTAAATAGGAGAGCTCTTGCTAAGGAAAGCACCTTAGTTGCTTAATTAGGATCTTTGTGAGGTGCTTGTGAACTTAGTTAGAGGGGTGAAGTCTTGGCTAGACCGATAAGTTTAATTCCGCATTTGTTTTTGGTTAGCCAACACGCTTAAGTTTTAGAAAGGACTATTCACCCCCCCTCTAGTCCGTCATCTCGACCCTACAGCGGTGTTGGCGGATCTATGTGGAGGACGACGACAAGGTGGGGCCGACGACGTCGAGGCGGGGAGGGAGGCTCGGCGGGGTGTGAGGCGGGCGAGGCTGGAGGAGCTCGCGGCTCGGCAGGCGAGGCGGAGGTGTCGGACGGATGGGTGTGCTATTGGAGAGGGCAGATTTTTAGGTGGGTGACTTTTTCCTGTGAATGGCCCAAAACCTGGAATGAGTGTGGAGTTTAGATCTCCATTGTTGGACAGTCTAATAAAACTAGTGCACAAAAATCAAAGTTTTATCCTCCATATTGGCCCTGTTCTAACTTGTTTTATAGAAATATTTAATTTTTTACGAAATAAAACTATCTCAAACAACAAAACGGAGTACACCATTGCAAAGAGTTCGTCAAGATGATCAAAATTGATATATTATTTGCTATATTTAGAGCTCCGAATAAAAAAATATTAATTTCGTAAATTAAAAATGAGTGCTGACGCGAGCACCACAAACAGTACCATGCAAACCGCCTAGAAAACTGTCCAAGGTTGAAAAGTGAACTTTTTCAAGAGTTGGAGGACCAATGTTATCCGGTTTTGAAGTTGGAGGTTGAAATCCAGACTTTTACTATAGTTAAAGGTCCTAAAGTAGACTTAACCTAAAATTATAATGTTGTAATGAAGAATGAGTGAATTGATGGCTTGGCGTGCTATCCCCTGCTGGCCCCTGGTTCCGCCACTAATCATACTATCATAGCGCCATTTTTTTTAGAGTTAGGTCTTGATTAGTTCCTTCAATTTTTCAAAAAATTTACAAAATTTCTCGTCACATCGAATCTTTGGACGTATGCATGAAGCATTAAATATAGGTAAAAAATAACTAATTATACAGTTTAGTTATAAATTACGAGACAAATCTTTCAAACATAATTAGCTCATAATTAGACACTAATTATCAAATACAAATAAAAAAATTTTGCTATACTTCTAAAAATTTTTATAGGTACAACTAAACACAGCCTTAGTCCTTTCCATCAGCATCGACTCCCAAGGGCCGGAAGGGCGAGCCACCTACGCCGTTGGGCAAGTAGCTGCTTGTGTGTCCAGTCAGAGAAGTTGCAAAAACCACACGTCCTTGAACAATCACATCTTTCCTTCAGAACATTTTCCTCCCAAAAAATGCATACTATCATGTACCAGCTATCTATGAAAATTAAGATAATCACTTCGTGAGAATCATCGGCATCGAGAGAGAGAGAAAAAGAGTTCAAAACCATAAAAATGTTTAGTACGTATAAGAGAATGGGTGAGAATAAGCATACAGACTTTCCGTCAGGTAGTTGCAAACAACAATTTGCCAAAGCTTATTGGATCGAAATAATTGCTCAATTTGCCAAAGCTTCAGCCTCCGGATTGTATGCCACCTGCTTAGGACAAATCGTAGTAAAAAAAGTGAAAAATCCCTTAGCTCTGTCATGAAAAGTAATGCTGACGGTCTAATAAATACCTTGATGGTGTGACATGAGCATTTCCAAAAAGAACTCCCCGTGCCGCAACAGGAGCAGCAACGAGCTGCGTTTTTTTTTTCTTAGGCTGTGTTTAGTTTCCCATGAAATGCAAAATATAAAATGCCAACTACTTTGAAATGATGAAACGCAAAATACCAAATTTTTTACGGGTGTGTTTAGTTCCATCCAAAATGTCAAATTTTTCATGGGGTGCGTGAGGGCTTTTTGTCTTTTTTCCCTCTTGAGACCAAAATCCAAAATGGAAAATAGATACCGTTGACGTCGGATGCGGTCCGAATCACACACCAGAAAGGGCATTGGACGTCCGGACCGCTACGGACCGAAGAACACAGCGAGGATGTCACTCTTACGTGGTGAAACACGGAGAGCTTTACAAGCAAACTACCAAAGGATAATCAGTCGTGTTTACGTGACGAAGAACCGGCTAGTTTTCAAGCAAACTAGCAAAGGAACCGTCGAAGCTCTTGTCCGAAAGAGACCCCGTCGGTGCAAGAACGTCACCGGGTTGCCCCAGGTCGGCTAGCGAGCCTAGAGCGCCATCCTTGGTCGTGGATCAAGGGATGAACAGCATGAAGGTTGAAGAAGAAGAGAAAAGGGGTAAAAGGAATAGATTGATTTGTTTGTTTGATGATTGAATTGATGGGAACTCAATCGGCCATGATCCTCTCATATATAGTGGAGGGTGGTCTTATCTCAGTAGGAAACCTCTTCAAGACTTATTTTTTAAGTTTCTCACGTCCAAAAACCGATCTAAAGACAAATCAATTCGAAATCTGAAAGTCAGATTCAGAATAAACACCTACTGGAACTTCCGGTCAGACTCCACCGGAAGTTCCGGTCCCCACCGGAAGTACCAGTAGTTCATTTTTATGCAAAACTGCGCCTTCCTTCGCCAGCCACCGGAAGTTCCGGTCTCGGACCGGAAGTTCCGGTAGCCCAAACAAATATTTTCTCGGAGGCATAACTCTCTCATCCAGACCCTAAATTGGACGTTCCATATATGTTTTTTTTGACCATCTCGACTAGAGGAACGCAATGGTGAAGTCCGTTACACATTAACAGTTACTTTTTGCCAAAAATTTTGCATGGTGTTTAGTTCCATTCTGCAAAATGATAGACCAAAATCTAAATTTTTTTTTGGATGAAATGGAAAACTAAACACACCCTTAGTATGATGCGATTGGACTACCAGTAAGAAGACAGACCACCTCACTAAAATATGGTACCACAGCATCATCAACAGCTTCACTGTCAATGTAATCAACACCTGCAAAACAACAAATTCCAACTATTAGGTAAAATCCATTTAAATGATTGTGAACAAAATGAATCAGTAAAACATTTTTCAGCGAAAATGAATCAGCAAAAGCAACGGCCCTAAATTATATATGAGATTTCCAGTGGCAGAACAGGTATGCTTATTAATGCATTTTAGTGAAAGAGAACATCCCATTTGCTACTTTTGACAAATAAAAGAACGGTAACAATCTCCAAGGTGAAAACATGTATGCAGCATACATGGATCTACGCACTATTATTCTGTGCTCAAGCAAAAGATATATTTCTGCCCTTTCAACTACCAGCACTACGTGTAGAATATATTCTGCCCTTTCAACTAGCAGCAATGTTTTTTTGTTTTTCCTTTTGCTTTCAAACCTCCTTGTGCTTTCATAGTGGTCAATGCAATTATAGAGTGGGGAGATTGAGAGGCCAACTTGAGATGTGGCTTCGTCGCTTCGTGTGTGATGTATGATTCACATGTGTCAAGAGATTTAATTTAATATTGCGTAGATAAGCAAGAAAGTCCATAGCTGCATTTACAAAATGTCAAAATGCATCATATTTCTCTAGTTGACAGAAGATCATCAAGACATAATTGAAAGAGAGCACCAAATGCATATCAGCGAATGCTATTGCCATGAATGCTAAGAAGCATCAGTCCCCACTTTCCGAATGCACAAATGTGTAGTGTCCCAAAGATATTTCTAGCATGCTTAGGAAGCTGAGGCCAGGACCTGTCTGGAGGGTGTCCATATGGCGCTTAGATGGCCTGACGTCCCAATTATTTTTTTGGAGTCTGACTGTCTGTCGGTGGTCACCAAGATCTGAACCAAAGAACATAATCGCTCTTCAATCTGGCAAGCTATCAATGAGACGTGGGAGGTGATCAGTTGAGAAGTGTCAAGACAATCAAGATTAGTAGGGCTCACAATAATTTAGCTCATGAGTTGGCGCAGTTTGCCATTACGTCTAGAGAGTGTCAGTTTTTTTTTGTTCTAGAGTGGGTTTCTTCACTCTCTTCTAAATATGTTACTTTGATTTTTAATAAATTTTTTACCATTCATAAAAAGAATAGAAAGTTTTGTTGAATAACAATAATAAGTATGAAAGTTGACCAAATTTTAGAAGAACAACTCCAACAGAGATACTATTTTTGGTTTTGAATCCATTTTAAATAATTTGTGGCATAAAATAGCCTCAACAGATATTGTATATGGGTTTCTAAAATTCCCAGCCGGCTATCCATGAATTCCGCCAGGTAAATATCGCTAGGTTGTTGTAGAGCCCTCTTCTTTCGAGGAGTTTTCTATTTTACAGAACAGCTAAAATATGGAATTTGGCAACTAAGTTTAGACAATCTCTTAGTAGTGACAGCAAAAAAAATAAACCTGGGAAACAAAAATATGAGAAGCACTGGTTGTCTGGCCCATGCCAGCTGCTTCTGACATTGTCATGACCATTGAAGCCGATGGTTGTCTCCACAATCCACATAGAGGCAGGTGGAAAGAAGCTATAGAGGCATATTTTCCCCATTCAGATATGGCTGAGGCATAGCAGGAAGAAGGTAGGTACGTATAGCACAAGGCACTAGAGGTAGGCAGAAGCATGAGGATGAAAAAGGAAACGATGTGGTCATGTAGAGGTGCTGAGCCAATTGGGGAGACAGAGTGAGCACCTTGTGAAGGGAGGATCACTGGATCAGATGATGTAACAGTGGCATAGGGAAGCGGCTGTAAACGAAAGGAGAACTAGAGAGGTACTGCTGGAACCTGAAGGGAGGACTGATGGAGGCAAAAGCAAGAGGGTTGAGACCTTGAAGGGGCAGCAAGGAGAAGATGTGGTACTAATGGTAAGGGCAATGCTAAGGTATAAACTTTACCTCCGCGGATGTAATATTTCAAATCAATTTGAGCCATTGATTTTTCACATTTTATGAATTACTTAATAAATTAAAAATTCCAGGAAAATAAAATAAAACCTCGGCATCTCCCTAATGACGGGAGGGAAATTCCTTTAATGACATGCATGCCGATTCTCCACATGCATGCCGACTCCCCTAGCTAATCACAACAGATACAGAAGTCATTCTTTCCCTCTCCGTAATGAATTTGAATTAAAATCGAATAAACGGTGCTATCCGAATTTGAACTATAAATTTTCGTATGAATTCAAACTATGAATTTGATAATTTTCGTGCGAACTTGAATTAAAATCAAATAAATTCAAAATTGATCAAATTTATACTTATGACCTTGAGTATACTTATGACCTTGAGTAAGTATCATGAGAATAACTATAAAATATGTTTTTATATTAAATCTATTTCAACATATAATTATTCATATTATTTTGTATAAAGTTGATCAAATTCATACACATGCTAACCACGCATCTAACATGTATGCATGGACACGCTCACCACACACGTTAACCAGCCTAACCACGTACATACAAGCTAACCAGGCTAACCACGTACAAAAACACTCACCACACACACACGCTAACCAGGCGCCACGTACACACACCCGACACGTTAATCACGTACATATGCAAATCCTAACACATGCAAAATTAAGTGTATAAAGTTACATACAAAATAATAAGGCAATCAAAGTATATTAACTACAAAGTTATAAAATTAAAAAGATTTCCCATATCAGCCAGAGATCACACATGTATCAATCAAATCCAGATTTTTTTTTTATATCTACAACTTTCCTATTTTATAAAATAATAAATAAATAAATATAGGTAATAGTTCGTCGTGACCGTCCGATCAAAATAAATGAACGACCTATAGTCATTTGGAGGTACCACAGCAAAGCCCAACATGACAGCCAACAGAATCGGAGGCCACATCAAAGTCCAAAATAATATAGCTGCATGAGTAAGTACAGTGGGAATTAGAGGGGAGGGGATGCTGTCTAGTTCCTGATCACTAACCTTTTCCTAGCGTTCTGAGCAAAGACATGCCTGGCATCCAAGAGCACACTAGGGCTGTTTGGTGCATCACCAGGCAGCTCTGCCCGGCGCTCTGAGCACTCCCAGGCGTTCCGAGCCGTTGATTTTGAGTTGCCTGCGGCTCAAACAATTGCCCACCAAAACATTGTTTACTGCTATCGCATGAAGTTCATAATTCATATATGTGCAAAACCCTCATTCAGAGATCACATTAGTATGGACAAAAAAGAGTAGCTCTTGGCATAAGCAAGCAAGTAAGCAATCTGATGCTGCTTCTGAATACCATAGGTAATATTGGAATCGTGGAGAAAAGACACAACTAAATTATTGCTGTCTAATAAGAGTTAAAACTTTGAAAAAAAAAGTAACAATATATCTCGAAAAACTCCCAAAATAAGAACCAAATATATTAAAAAATCTTATTTAGCTTCTTGGCAACCATCCCCGTCAGCATCAAGTCCCACTATGGTGCATTAGTGCTGCTGGCTGGTGGCGTGTCTTCGTGCTTCTCCTCCTGCTCTTCTTCCCCCTCCTCCTCGTCATCAGTGGCCTCGTATTCGGCATAGCCTCTGGCTTCCACCTCATGCCTCAGTTTTTCTTGGAGGGCGCTTATTCTGTCCAAAAAAAGACATTACTTACCCTGGACAAGGTCCCGATGTCCCCAAAATGCTCGCTTTCGTGCTCGCGGACTGGAATGCTGCACTCGTAGTTGAGGAACGTCTGCAAGTCACCGTCTCCATCGGCACCACCACCTTCTTGTTCTTACATGTCACTGTTTCTAATAGATTTTGGAAACAGTACAGAAGAGTTTCATCCTCATAAAACTCTCTCTACTCCCATAAAACTTTTATCATCACTCTCTTCATTAATATAGTGTCACATCAGCACAATTAATGTCTATGAAACTCTGGTGAAACTCGATTGAGACTGGCATTATTATTCTTCTTCTTTCCCGGTGTCTCCTTCCCCTCCTCTTTATTGCCCTCTTCATCTTCGTCAGCGCTTAGGCCAGTTTCAGTGGAGATTTCATGTCACTGTTTTCAACACATAAAGATTTTGAAAACAGTGCAGAAGAGTTTCGTTCTCGTGAAACTCTCTCTGCTCCCATAAAACTCTTATCATCTCTCTCCATTAATATGGTACCACATCAACATAATTAATATCTATAAAATCCTGATGAAACCGTTAAAACTAGCCTTAGACACTCGAACTCGTCTTCCGTCTTCATCAGTGATTGGCCTTCTGGCGCAGAGTTCATTCAAATCCTCCCTTGCTTTCTGCAACTCCTCATCGGAACAGAGCCTCGACGACGAGCTAGCCATCGCCTTGTCGGCCGATCGATAAGTCGACTTCGGATCTCCTCCCTCGCGATTCGATCTCGCAACACCCTGCAATTCGATTGAACAGACTGGCACAGCGGAAATCAGGATCCTGCGGACGCGTACATATATAGCTCCTCCCTATTCGTTCTCAGAGATCTATTCCGAGTTTCCGACGGAGCTGACCAGGACACAAAAAATCGCGCCTACACCGCCTCGGACTGGAATCCGGAATAGGGATTGAAACTCTGCGATTACAGTTACTTTGTACCGTGACTTAGTTCAGAAAATCTTAATACCCGCGAGGCATAACCCGCCACTCTCAGGCAACGCACCTGCAGGCCGCCCAACCTCACCAACAGACAACACTTGCACAATGACAGGGACGGACACACTATGGCGCTACATCCGCTGCTGGAGCCACATTTCTGAACCCAGCAACACAGCCATCAGAACCACCACCAGGTATGACGATTTCAGTGCCACAGGAGCCAATGATTAACAGGTACACAATCACCACTCCGGCTCTACTCCAAGGCACTAGATGGTATGTGGATGCATCCACTATGCCGGACCAACCAACACTGCCGCCCAAGCCGGCTGGCCTTGGCATCTTCATTCTTAACATGCAGGCACAACTGACACAGGCGATCTACATCAAGGCAAAACTCGCTGGCTGTACTTCAGTGCTCATGGCTGAAGCTGCAAGCCTTGCCTTGGCTTCCACTGTCATTGACAGTTTGAATCTCAACATCAACTATTTGTCAGACTATGAACAGTTGGTTCATTTTCTCAACGAGGCTGACCATTCCAATCCCCCGGACTGGAGAATCAAACATTTCACACAAATGTTCTCCAACCATGCAAGAACCAGGGAATCCAAAATCTTCAAAATCAACAGGCGATTAAATACAACAGCAGATGCACTGTCGCGCCAAGCTACTGAAGACTCAACCACTCAGAACACCAATTTAGAACTCTCTTGCTCTTATGAGCATCATGTACTCCAGTGCACTCTTACTCAAGCTCTACAGTCTGTAGACTTCAATGCTGTAACAATCCTTGCAGCACGTTGCTGCTAATAATAAAGTTGTTTGTTGTAAAAAAAACACCAACCAACTTCAGTTCGCCTAGTCTTATACTCTACGGCCGTTGTTGTTGACATCAGCCTGCAGGCCCAATACAGTATTAAAGTATGCCAAATTTTGATTTACACAAGCCGATGAGACATACAATAATGAAATATTCTCACCTCCACTACCTCTTACTGGAAATAGGAGACCTCCAGTAGAACTTGGAGGTGGCTACCAAGACAATGTAAGCAAACAAGCACAATCACCAAACAAAGCTTGCCTGTGCAGGACAACCAACCACATTGCATATACTCTGCATTGGATTGTGACCAATCACACCATACAACATTGATACAGCTACACCTAGATCCCAGCCCAATTCACACTGTGAGAACAGATAAGGTTAGCAGTATAGCGAAAGCATCAGTTGATGCAGGAACATCCCATTCTGAAATTTAACAGTCCATTTCACATTCCGAAGCACCAGATAGGGTACACGCACATTAGCAAGAGTGCAAGGGGTCATCGAAGATTCCGTAGGCCAGTAATCGTTGTAGATATGAACATGACAAAATCAGCAAGTCAAAATGAACATTCACTGGCATCCGCCCTAACATTTAGCCATAAACGATGCTACTGCATCATTGCTTGCTCACTCTTCGTTAGTGATCAACCCAAAAAAAGAACCTAGCTTCTGAGATGGGAAGACACTGATTTGTTGCTGCCTTTTCGAGCTCTGATATAAGCGCAACAATTAGCCTCACAAAAACTCAGATATCAACGACACCTTTAAACAGCGAGCCACTATTTGAATCAGCTAGGCAACATCCATAATGAAATGTTGGCATCCCATTAGTGTGAGGATGCGCGGTTCCACCTTTAACAATCTTCTATCATATCGTCGTCTTCTTCAGAGTTATTTCCATCAGCGACTCCCAAGGGCGAGCCACCTACGCCATGGGGCAAGCAGTTGCTTCTATGCCCATCATTACGAGGACCAATCCATCTCTCAAATGGTCTGAATTCTGTGACCAAGTCAGTGAAGTTGGAAAACCCACACATCCTTGAACAATCAAATCTTTCCTTCAGAATGTGGTCCTGCATTTTCCCCAACAAATTGTAAAAAAGGCATACTATCATACACCAGCTAGTAATGAAAATTAAGATAATCACTTCGGTGGGAATCACTGGCATCTAAAGAGATTATTATGAACTTCCATCGACACAGCTTATAATGTACTAAAAAGCATGCTAAAACAAGCATGCCTGAATGCTAAAGCGAAGAATTTAAGAACAGATTGACTTCAGAAGGCACAAAAAGAAGAGTTCCGGGAACCATGGAAATGTTAGTATGATATAAGAAAATAGGTAAGGATAAGCATACAAATTTTCCGTACATCATTCAGGTACTTGCGTAAAACATGCATGTTGTCAGCTATTGAATTTACCTTATTGGATCGAAATGATTGCTCAATTTGCCAAAGCTTCGGGCTCCGGATTGTATGCCACCTGCTTAGGACAAATCATAGTAAATAAAAAAACAAAAAGTCCCTTAGCTCTGCCATATAAAATAATGCTGACGATCTAAACACCTTGATGACGTGACATGGGCATTTCCAAAAAGAACTCCCCGTGCCGCAACTGAAGCAGCAATGAGCTGTGCTATGTTTTCTGAGTTGTATGATGCGATTGGACTAGCAGTAAGAAGACAATCTGCCTCACTCAAATATGATACCACAGCCCATGCATCATCAACAGCTTCACTGTCAATGAAATCAATAACTGCAAAACACCAAATGCCAACTATTAGGGTAAATCTATTTAAATGGTGAGTGAACAAAATGAATCGGTAAAAAAGTCAGCGAAAATGAATCAGCAAAAAGAACGGCACAAAATTATAAATGGGATCTTCAGTGGACCCAAGATATATGCTTATTAAAGCATTTTAGTGAAAGTAAATATCATATTGCTACTTCTGACAAATAAAAGGATGTTAACAACCTTCAAGGTGAAGACACGTATGCAGCATATAACAGTAGTTCATTAGACTCTGGATCTATGTACTATTATTCTGTGCTCAATTAAAAGATAATATATTTCTACCCTTTCAACTACCAGCACTGTTATTTGTGCAGCATATATTCTGCTCTTTCGACTACCAGAAATGTCATTCATGTAGAAATGAATATGGAATTTTCTTATACTTTGTTAGTACAACCAAATGGCTTGTACAATAACATTCGAATGTGATACAATGGTCATACTGCATTAAATAAGCCAAAATTAATGTGAATGCCTGATTAAAGCAGTAAATTTCAAATGTTCCACTTCATCTGCAATACTGTTGGAAAGGCAAGAAAAAATGTTTCACACATTGGCATAGACTCAACTGATAACACCAGCAGACTTAAGGAAAACATAACAATGCTGCACCATTCTACTTCAAGTACCTTGAACACACGTAAAAGAACAAGATAAAACTTGAGAGGGAAACACAGCATACACTATCAGGTATTCTGTACACCTATGATAGATAGTTACTTACCATTTTCATAAAGAAAATCCACAACTGTCCGTACTTTTCCGTGTGCTTGTGAAAGAATCTTTTCTGGAACTTCCATTTTGAGTGAATTTCTTCTTAGGTTTTCTTTAAGAGGAAATGGATCCAGGTCTAAAGACGAAATATTAAAAATTTCAGGGAGCAAAAAGAAAATTAAACACAAATGAGGAACACATTATGAAACACAGTATGGAAATCATCGACCCAATCATTAGTCAGTTCAAACTGAAGGCATACCATATAGTTGTAGCGTTGTGTAATAACATTCCAGTAATTGAAAATATGGAAGTTTAAGAGCATGGATATGTAGCAAATATTAGACGATGAATTAATGCAAAATAATTTAATAAATAAAACACTAATTCCAACCCTGTAAAGTGCAAAAATACTCTGAAATTAAAGTGAATTGTTGGATTATTGAATGTGGATATTATAGTTAAACAAATCCAATGCAAATCCTAAGAGGGACAGAAATGCCCAAGGCACCATCTGGGTTGCAGAGATTTCTCCTGAGTCTTGTGAGAATTGAACAATTTCTCATGAAATTCCTGCATTCTAAGCAGGCTCTAATGGAGAACCTACGTGTTCAAATTAGATCCTGTGAACTGAAAAGGATGCACAGTCATTGCCTAATAAACAATTCAGAACGAAGAAAATAAATACTAGTGTGCAAAAATGTGCTAGCAGTTCAAGTAGAACTCAATGCACAACCAAACAATAGAAAAATGCTAGAATATATTTATGTGATGTGAAAAAATACCCTCAGTATTTAAATTTTTTTCAAGGAAATAGTACATAGTTCTATCACAATACGAAGACACAAATATTTGCTTGGGAATTAAAGAACTTTGTGAAGTTAAATTTTGATAGGGCAAGATAGTTCTTACATACCGGTATCAACATCACTATTAGTTTCCCTCTTGTTGTGCAAAAATTTCCCCAAGGCATGAAATAGTGAAAGTGTCTCATCCCTTCCACATGGGGAGGGTAGTGCACTGCTAGGGCCATAGCTCTCATGCCCTGGAACCAGAGAATCATGGCTCTTTGAACCAGTACGAGTAGAACTAGTTGCCAATGCAGAACTATGCCTTCTGGGATCAAGACAATAGTATTGAAGAGACATTATTGCATGTCTGATATCACCTCCACTAGAGGTTGCCATTTGATGCAATAATTCTTCAGATGCATTACAGCTTTCTTCTTTGCATATCCGAACAAGGATTTTCTTGATAGAATTTGTGGTTACTGGATTGAAAGCAATCTGCAAGAAATTGTGGTGCACTATGAGAAAAGGAAGTCTTAAAAACTTAATTAGTGGTCATCATCAAATCTGTCAAACATTTGATCTTATACCTTGTGAGAACCAGCATCTTGAAGTAAGGACTCAAGGTCCTCAGACTTCCACAATGCAGTATCGTTACTCTCACTTTTGTGATAGTGAGTGAGTGAAATGACAGTTGGTACTTGAGTACTTCGAATTAAATCAGTTAAGCATTTTCCTAGTCTTGCAAAAGCAACACTTCCACTTGTTACAGGGATGTCATCAATCAAAATGATAATGAGCTTCCTTTGGGACTTGGTGTTGGTTGGACAAAGCACTGAATACTTCCTTATCTTCTCCACAAAGGTTTCAAATTCTTCAAGCTTGGATATATAGCGTAATCCTTCAAACAACCATTGAAGAAAACTATATAAATTATTTGTAACTGAAAAATACTGACAACTGGAATGCTTTGACAATGTGCTAGAGTACTATGGACATGAGTATAATAGAAGTATGTGGATATAGACTCTGCATCGGCTCTTTCAATTGCAACAAATAAGAGTTAGAAAGCATATTTAGACAATAACAGATACTAACCACTACCTGAATTAGCATGAACATGTTCAGCCCACAGTGTTGGTACTGGAGTTGTCCACTCACATAAGTCCGCTCCAAGGTCATCAGCGATTGCTTTCACAGTTGCCTGGGATGAATTAAACATTACTAGCACGTACGGTTCCAGAGCAACAGAATCAAGTTACCCACTACAGATAGCATAGTGATTTTTTTCTCTCTACATTCACCTAAGTAATTCTGAAGGAACAAGAACTAACACCCAAAAATAAAAACGCCCCCCACCCCTCTAGAAGAAAGATTGAAGGAACAGAATCGAAGAAAGAAATGAATTAAACTGTGTGATACTATAAGCAGGATATTATCAGAAATTGAGTGGTGTCATTGTTTCTTTGTCTTGTGCGTGTGTGTTGGGGGAGGGGGGAGCATCCACATGATCACATTCTTAACTACGGCAACATGAAAACTTTAGAGCTGTCAACCTGTTATGCCGGGCTGTGGTTCACGATGCACCAAATGACATCCAGCAAACTAGGGATCAAACAGGTCTACTGAACAAACTAACAGCTGGCCTTAATCAAACTGAGCCCAAACTCACTTTCATCATTTGGGTACCAGATTTTTAAAGTGCGAGGGAAGGACGTACTGATTTTCCAACACCAGTTTGCCCAGTTAGGACAAGGGTCCATCCTCCAGCCTTTGTCTGCAAAATTGCCTTTGCAGTATTAGCATTCCTCTATCCTCAAAAATTGAAATAATATAAAAATTAGAAATGGATAGCTGACAAGAGTAGATATTTGGTCATTTTGAACTGCCTACAACTACAACAGTAATAAAAATCACAAAATAATTGTACAGTTCAAAATTTACACAAGTTTTATCGATTGAGACAACTCCTGTCAGGCAGTCACTATGGGAAAGCTCAAGAATTGCGCTTGATTCCTAACAATTCAAACATTCACATATCAAGGAAAAGGGTTCCTGATTACTCATGTGCTTTTGTGAGATACTCTAGCATGAGGTGATGCCTGATTGCAACATTATTATTACAATCCAGATGCTGGTTGAATTGTACTGTCAGGACAGGCATACACAAAATATATCATAGTTCTTCACGGGGTCAAGTCCCCATCCCATTTTGAACCATCACATAACCAGAAAGGGAAAACAACAGCAAAAAATATAGCTCCATCTGGTTTGCAGCAATGAATATTCTGACAACCTAACAATTCTGATTATACACGTATTCACATGATCTCGCTGAATATGTGTATTAGCCAAATTGGTTGGACTATATTCCACTAACTATAACTCACAATTGAATTTGTTTCAATTCAAAATAATCACCTTTGGTGCCTTCAGCTTCTCTTCCAACCATTTTTTTACATCTTCAATCTACAAGAATAAGACTGTGTCACATATCATGTAAGTGCATTCATATTCATTGTTCATGCCTGGTGACAAATTATAAAGAAACTGAAACAATAAATCAACACCCTAATATATTGACATTTTAAAAAATATGGATGAAGAGGAGATACATAAAGTAGGCAATACAATAGATTGAGTATATCCTATCAAAGGATAAGCTAAGTTAAAGGTTAATAAAGGTATACAGCATAACATGTGTTGTAAGTTTGTAACAAAAAGAACCGACCTTCTTTTTATGAACAGCAAGCTCAGCCAACAATTTGGGTGTGTACTTGTCAACCCAAAGCTCTTTCGTTTTCCGTATAAACCCTGCCTAGAAGTAGGCTAATCAGAGAGGAAAGTGAAATGGTGAAACTTCACATTCACAAGGGTCTGTGACCACCACAAAATCAAGTCAGGAAATATCAATCAGCCAGGAAAGAAAGAAGAGATTGCCCAAGACAAAGGTTCCACATGAAGACCGGAAATTACAGGTTCATCTAAATTCTAAAAGCAAAAAAAAAAACATGTGAGGCTATATGTTGATCTTGATATTTTACTTGCCATGAGCGACAAAAATATCCCTCTGAAGTCTGAACTGTATTTTTTTCTATACAGTTAATGATCTATCAATGTATCAACAGTACACATTTGTATCAGAATCTTCCAATATGTCCAATACATTCAGCCAACTTGTATGTCTTAAATATTCATTCCATGAAAAGATTACCTTGATAAGGATGAAAGGCTTAGCATGACAACCAGTTTGTTAAAGGTGTGCTGTGTCCTCCTAAATAGCTGATGCTAGTGGTTACCACCTGTTCTCAATTTGTATGGCAAATTTAAATAGAAAATGCAGTGGCTATCTAAGAAGCTTTCACAACATACACGAAAAAAAAACAGGAGGAATGGGGGTGAAAGAGATGCAGTTATTCAGCATAAGTTGACACTATTTGTTATTATGTTTTCTGGGGCAGTTCACCTTGCTAATTTATCCAGAAACTTGTTTAGGTCGTGTAAATCTAGGAATCATACTTCCATCCTTGAAAACTTTCATAATGGCATCATCTAGAGCTGATTCAACTTCAAATTTAACAGTAGTACCAATCCAAACAAAGCCACATAGGTTACTAAACGCCATATTATGCCTTTGTATTATCATGATACTATATTGACTAGATACGATAGGTAGGGTAGCTCTCAAGCTAAGCTCGCTGCCAGGCACCGAACATCGCCAGACAACACGGTTCAGTTCAGAGTTCTAGTGCAGGTTCAGCTTGTTACACAAGAAGAACATAGCTCACATAGCAAACGGAACTCTCTCTCACCAACGCTGAGATTAACAGGCACTCATTCTGAGCCTTGGTACCGCGGTGGGCTGAAACAGTCACAGTGCGCGAGGCCCAGCTGCTTCTCGAACTGAAAGCGCCAATAGGGAAAACGATTCAGGAGTTCCCTCCCGATCTTGAGACAGCAGTAATTCCCTTGCCTGATGTTGCTGCAGGTTGACTGGCTTGTCTGTGAAATGAATAACCGCAGCAGTATAGTGCTAGCTTCAGTGCGAAGATCAACATAGGTGTTGGGTACCATTTTTTGTTCCATGTCTCATAGTCTACTTTGCATGGTTTCCCAACAGTATTTAGGATTTAACCATGCAATACAGCATGTGAGCATGGTGACTCGGTCATTGGAGTACCATTATACAATGTTTCCAGACCAGTATAAACAAAGAGACAACTCAGAGCTGCTATCGAACAGCAACCAACTCAAGTAGCAATACATGCCATGTACATTGGATGCTTACAGTATGTCCTGTTTGGGAGCTTTATCAAAAGAAAACTCTATAGTTCATAATTTTGTCTCATTATATGAAATTCAGAATACAATCTAAAGAAATATACAGTTATACAAGAAAAGAGATGAAAAATAAATATACCTGGCATGCTGAAGTCATTAAAACATTCTGAAAAATCTTCAGAGAGCATATCAAATTCAGCCTTTTTCAGATAAGAGAAAAAATATCAGTAATCAGTTAAACAAAAGGATCAGCTCAAGTTAGAAAAGATTGGACGCTAACAGACAAAGAAAAATCATATAGCACTAAGAACAAGTTAAGACAGGAAATCCATCTATATTGTTTTATCCCTGTTTGTGCCAAACTAACTGTTCATTTTCAGTTGTTGCCGAGCTGGAATCAGCTTGTGAGTTAATCATCAACAGTTATTATAGTGACAATTTGGTTCAGAAACTAAAAGATCTCAAAATATAATAATTGTTCCATTAGAGATTTAGATGAAAATGAAATGAGTAATGAGGAGCAAATCTAAGTAGATACATGTATATAGAATCAATGTTTTCCATATTGACTTGCATCAGCCTTCGAGCTAAAATGCTAAAGGACATGTCATACAATTATAGAAATATCATGTCTCAGGATGGGACAGCCTAGATTAATAACCAATCAAATATGCATCATATGAAACTGACCAGGAATTCATAGGCTCGACTGCGATAATAAAACTCGAAACTTATGTGTTCAGCATCCAATTTTAGTGGTAAAAGATGAGACTATTAAAATGGACTAATAGCGAACGAACTATCGTGCTAACTAGGCACGTAACAACAAAATCGCCCAACCAAAATCTAGTTCGAGTCTATCACCTTCAAGGAGTCGGACGGCGCGAGTTTAGAGGGGCGGCGACGTCCTCTCCCCGCGCTGCTCTCGCGGCGCGGCTTTTTCCTCGAGGCGCCTGCTGCCTGAACCTGCACCTGGGCCGGAGCCGTCGCGGGCGTCCTCGGCCTCCGCGCCCGAGGGCCGCGGCGGCCCCCGCCGTCATCTTCCCCAGAGGAAGAGGACAGAACAACGACCTGCGGTCGCTTCCCCATCGGTGGAATGGTGGCGGCGGGGATAGCAATTTCAAGGGCAAGGGATTTTGGGGGTTTGTTTTGCTCCCCGCGCTTAGACTATCTGCACTCATTGACCTCTATATTCATCCTCTGTACGTCCTAGTCAGTAAGATTCTCTCCTCTATACTCAATTCTTCCGCACCCATCCATCCTCTATATCATCCTCTATCCATGTGTGATCTAGTTTATCCATGTGTGATCTAGTTTTGAATGATTTATTGAGACGAATTTAATGGTGAAATCGAAATTTAATTTGGATTTTTGGTTTGTGAGTTATAGCATTTTTTCCTTTGTTTAGCTAGTGGGGTCCGCCACTGTAGAGTATAGAGTAAGCACCATACTACTCTAAATATAGAGTGAGAGAAATGATAGAGTATCGTTTTAGAGTATCCAGTGCAGCAATTTTTATTCTATATTCATACTCTAAAGCTTTAGAGTATCGTTTTAGAGTACCCACTGTGAGTAGTCTCACGAGGGGTTTGGCAGGGTCTAGTCGGGGAGGGAAACTGAAAAGGAGGGAGGGAGGGGGAGAGAGAGAGAGCGGCGCCTTCCAGTTCCAGGAGGAGGAGGTGGAATTCCTCGTCCAGCGACGAGGAGGTCTGGATCGATCCTCTGCGGCTGTCACGTACCTCAAGCTACTAGAAAAGCTGGATCGGGTATTTTCATCGTCAACACGCATCAACCAAACCAGTCTGCACTCTGCAGTATTCTCTCCAGAAAAGAATGCAATTCTAGTACAGTGTCATGTTTTAGTGTTTTGAGTTTGACCAACTATAAATAAAAAATTATCAATACTTATAATATCAAAAAATATCATTAAATTAAGTACGAAATATATTTTCATAACAAATTGATTTGAAGCCATAAATATAAATATTATTTACTAGAAACTTGATTAAACATGAACTACTTTTATTTGTACGTAACTCATAGTTGCATTTTTTTTGGACGGAGAGAGTTTATTTCAAAGCAATATTTTCCCAATCCACATAAGTGCTTATGGCAGAAGCAGCGGCCTTGATGCCTGCTGCTGAAATTGCCTCAACACTCCAAATCCGGCAACCCACTTTTTTGTTGGATAATCAACAGTTAGTGACATTTTTGAACAGGTCAGAGCACTCTAATCCTCCATGTTGGGAGATTAAACCGTTCACGCAGTGATTGCTGCTCCAGCCTTCATGCAAAGATCTTCAAGATTCAAAGGAAGCTTAATAACACGGCGCACATTCTTGCTTCTCAGGCTTTAAGCACTTCTATAAACCATGATCACTCTTGTAACATAGCTTGCTCAAATCAGAATCATGTACATGCTTGCCCTCTCAGGGAAGCTCTGAATGATGTATTTGGAAGACACTTTACTATCATCGCAGCAACATGCTGCTAATAAAACTGCTACTTATCAAAAACAAAAACAAAAACAAAAACAAAAACAAAAACAAAAACAAAAACAAAAACAAAAACAAAAACAAAAACAAAAACAAAAACAAAAACAAAAACAAAAACAAAACACAAAACACAAAAACAAAAACAAAAACAAAAACAAAAACAAAAACAAAAACAAAAACAAAAACAAAAACAAACAAACTCCTCAGTTCTGTGTTTTGAACATTTTGGCTTTAGGTCTTTGATCACTTGTTTGTATGCAGTATATATAGGAGTAGCTTTTTTCGATACAGCTATACTTCCATAGTTTGGTAAAAAAAAAGATTTTCAGAAAAAAGGATTTTTCAAATACAATTTTAGTCTACTCGCAAAAAAAGACAATTTTAGTCATATACTGTGCACTAGTTTTGCATAGAAATTGTGATAACTGTGCAACAAATAAGCTTTACAGCTAGCAGAAAAAACACAAAGTTAAACAGACACAATTCATTTGGCCCAACTCACCGCCCCAGAGTGATTGTGTAAAACCTAACATTGACGAGGTGGAGTATACATTGTACATTTGTACTTGTACGTACGTGTATGGATGAAAAATATTCTACTGTGCAATGTATACATATTATCCCTCTCATGTGTGTCCACCATCCACAGACGAAAAAAACTCACCATTCCTCTCTTGCATTCTTATATCTTGCCTGGATGCATTTGTATCCACATTAATTCATGTATATAGAATTGAAATAAAAATTAAACTAAATTTTATCTTAATAACCAAATCTACTCCGACGCACGTGGATTAAAGTGGATCCGAGTGCATCCACAGCTATTGCGTGTGGATTGTTTTTGTCTTGCTGTGTTCCCATGGTTGGAAGTTGTAATCAATTTTAGTATTAGCAACTCTAAGAGTCGCTTTAATTTATATCCTCTTGTATTGTTAAGAATAAAGATTTTGATGAAAAAAATCTCTTTCATCAGCTTGTCAACTAGATCTCTAAATATTTTAATAATAGTTTCACTTCACCAAAGATAGAGAGTAGAGTGGGCTTTTTAAAGTGTCGAACATGGTATAAAAAGTAGTTGGAGGGTAGAAGACAAGAGTGGTTTTACAAGGTTAACTCTAAATTATGATTTAAAGAGTGGGTTTAATATTAATATTACCATGATAGCGATTTTCAATACAATTTTTACGTTTTTATAGGAATAATGCAGTCAAGTTCAATAAAACTATTATGGTACAGTACCATCCAAAATGCTAAATATTTCTAAATACACATGGACGGATCCATCCTCAACATACACCATTTCAGGATGCCCATTTTGTTAAGCTTTATAAGGGCAAGTATATTGCTACGTGTCCGCGGTCTCATACTTCATCTTATGTAGTGCCACGAATTTTTGCTGATGTGAAGGAAAGAGAGAGGAGAGAGAAAGAGATTGTTGTTTCGCGAAACAACCACCTCATGAGCTAAAATCTAGGATTATGAGATAATTTATACACTATTGAACAAGTGATTGTTATCATGCAAACAAATATCTATTTTCTATATACATAAATTAAAGACTCTAGAATTACCAAGACAAAACTTAAAAGATAATTTATTGTACTTGTTATCTTTAAAATCGTCTCATAATTACGTGACACTATGAGAGTGTTTATGAGACAGTACCAACGCACTTTCCCTAAACAGATACGAAAAACGTTGCTTTCTTGGTTTCAACTGACCGAATGTGGGAAATGGTGCTACAGAAGCACAGAACAGTGATTCGCCTTGCCCGTAGTTCGGTAGTTGCTTAACGAGAGCGGAAAATACAGGTGGACTTGAAATGGCCTCAACCTCCGCGTTCCCACGTGACATGGACAGTACCAACAATTTGGCTACACTGACACGTCGGCCGTGGCCTGCCCAAACACCTGGGGTAACCATCACTGTCGGCGAACGTGTTACGGGCAGCGGCGGATCCAAAGGGGGGCTTGGGCTTCAGCCCCCCTAATGGCTGAATTAAGCCTAATTACTGTAGTAAAAGTGTGATTTCACAATTAAATCTTCGTGCAAATCAACATCTCTATTATTTTAGCCCCTTATCCCGTATCGTGCATCCGCCACTGGTTACGGGGACGACAACACGTCTCCAGCTTCAGATTCTGCTCGTTTCTACTTGCGCCTCCGTGTCCGTTGAGTTGTCCCGCCTACGCTAGGCGCTCAGGCCTTTCGCCGCGACGTCTACGCGTCGTTCCCCCGCTCCCTTTCTTCCAAAGTTTTCTCGTCCTATCGGCTCGCGGGGATCCGCTGCCACCGCCATCTCCGCATCCACACCTGTGCCCGTGGCGAACGTCACCCGCGTGTTTGAGCAACCGTCACAGGTTCGCAGCCCGTGGCCCGTTGCTCCACAAATAAAATGATTTACAGATGGATAGGAAATATATTTATTGCGAATTACCCAGTTAGAATGTGATCGTTCCTGTTGGATTGCAGTATTTTATACACTAATCATAGATAGGAGTTAAATTGCCGTGCTATTAATCTTGTATGTTGTGGTAGCCCGTAGAATCAGACAACTTACAGATAGCTCTTACATAGTAAATGTTTCTTAATTGGAACTCCCTTTGCACTTCACGTTTTGATAGATGTTTACTCCCTCCATCCCAAATTATAAGTCATTCCAAGAATCTTGGAGAGTCAAAGGATCTCAAGTTTGACCAAATTTGTATGATAAGATAATAATATTTATGACACCAATTAAGTATCATTAGATTCTTCATTAATTATATTTTCATAGTATACCTATTTGATGTTATAAATTTTTGTAATCTTCTCTATAATTTTGGTCAACTTTAAGATGCTTTGACTCTCCAAGATTCTTGGAATGTCTTATAATTTGAAATGGAGGGAGTATTTATTAGAGCAAGGGATCTTTTGCTTGAGCAGCCATGGTGTGTGTTTTTTTTCTGAATGCAAAGCAAATGTCCCATTCATGTATGATCATGTCAATTATTCCTTCGGAGTGTTGCCATCCATCGTTATTAGTTGATTGGTGCGAAATTGACCCTGAACTTAGCCATTGCCTGCTTTACAGTCGCCATCTAGTATGTATTTATCTACATTTATATTTGCATCCTGTTATGAAGGCACCTTGCATCTCTTGATAATGACTGCCACTGATATTTTCCTGCCTGATGTATTGATGTTACCTTATGATGGTAATGAAAAATGTTAGCAAAGATTTGTGAGAGAGATGCAAATCAGGGTTCTTTTTTTTTTTGGATCATCTATGTAGTGTTCTAGAATCTAGATTATGCAGTTCTCCTGTGTGTCCGGGAACTAGTGTGCTAGATCGCCAATCTGTTTAGTCAAGTATGCCACTTGTTATCAACCATGCGTACGTAGAAGTTTTACAGCACAAACTGTTATTCATATCCCCTTTCGGTTGGGTGGCGCCCATTGCTATCAAATTAATGTATGATAATCAATTTGTGTCCCTCTTCCTGCTGCTTATGGTTTTCTGTCTTTTTTCTTAGGGCTAGGAGGGTTACAAAGATGTCCAACAGGGTGGCAAACTCAATCCTGTCTGGTGTTCTGAAGGTCACTGGCTTTGTCACAAGCACCGTGTTGAACTCCAAACCAGCACAAAAGTTTTTCAAGTTAATGCCTGGCGAAGTTATTCTTGCTTCACTTGATGGATTTGGTATGTCTGCTTTACAGTTCTTAATGATTTGCTTGAGAAATATAGGTTCATTTGGGCTAGTTTATATATGCTTCTAGGGTGATTGAATCTATATGATAGATTTGTAAAACTAGCAGATATAATTGACTTCATAATATGGCTTCAGATTCTACCCACTTCACAATGTTTAACTTTTGCAGCATGTCTGCATTGCATGTTATGTATGATTGATTGATCGGTTGATTTACCCCTTATTCAATGATATTATTACAGGGAAAGTATGGGATGCTGTAGAAGTGTCTGGCAAGAATGTGATGCAGACATCATCAGTTGTGACAACTTCTGTTGTAACACACAGGTAACATACAATGCAATGGATACTTCGCTGAATCATCTGCTTTGTATTATTTTTGGGATCTGCAGTAACAATTTTCTGGTTAGGAGTCCTCCATTTTTCCAAACTATGTAAATGTAACTCTATTTTTTTTTGGTTGGGAAACTCTCCATGCCATCTTCTACAAACATTGGCATTTTAGCAGCAAAGTCCATATGGTGTATCATATAAGAATGAAACAGGACAGTTTTTTAGATCAAATTCAAATAATAAGAATCTCAATAATCAGCAGAGATAAGAACTACAAGAGATCCAAGAAAATTTGTTCTTTTAGAAAAATGGCAATGAACTAGGAAGGACTGCTCTTACGAGATAACGACATGCAGGGAATGTTCCTTCTGTTTCTTTACAAAACCTTTGTTTCATAACATGATTTTTGCTACCATTTTTGCGTAGAAATGGCTCTTGTCTGGTTGTCACCTGGCTATTAGTAAATGAGAAACAAACTTCCAGTGAACTATATGGTTGATACTAGAAGAGGCTAATGGTTCAATTGATGCAGATACGGTGAGCAAGCAGGGGAAGCCACACACAATTACCTCCACGCAACAGGAAATGCTCTCGGAGCTGCGTGGGCTGTATTCAAGATTAGGAAAGCACTCGACCCTAAGGGTAATTTGAAGAGGTCATCTTTTGTCAGCCAAGCAGCGCACACTGTGGCTAAAGAATCAATTGCGAGGCAAAAGAAGTGAGCTGGCCTGGTCGACAGTTCCATTATGCCTGTAATAATTTAATCTGTTGCTGTTGTAGTATGTTAGCAATAGGAACTAGGAAGCTTGATCTTGTGAGTTGGTGACTGTTGTCATGATATTTTGATATCTTCTTTCCTTCTTTTTTTGACCGAATCTCTTCTTCCCTTCTTTTTTGGGCTGTGTTCATTTTGTTGTGCAGTGATGTTCTATCCTATATACGTGTAAAATTCATACGTTTGGTTTGTGGCACAACAGTTTCTTAATTCCACCTGTGCATTCCGTGTGCTCTTGAAAGTAAGTTCTGTTCCATTCCATCATGTTGATTCGTGCCTTCGTGTCGTGCATTTCTTTCTTCTCGGTTATCAGTGACTGAGGGGGCACCGGGCAGCGTCACACACTCGAGCGGCCGCGGAGGCGCGGACGGTGGACCACAGCTTCCCGCGACACGCGGCCGGCCGGGCCCCTGTCAGTCTGTCACAGCGCCGCACACAGATCAAAATTGCTGCCCGCGGGCGCGGCGCCTCCACCAGATCCGATGCACGCATCGCGGAACCACCTGCCCACGTTCGGCGAGTCCCTCCTCCGCCTCGTGGCCGCCTGCCGCGCACCCGCCCACCTCCCATCCCTGCGCGCCTCCTCGTGCTGCTCCACCCTTCCCACCCATCCGCCGCACACGCTAGCGTCAAGCTCATCCAAGCCTACGCCGCCTGCTCCGCGCTCCCCTTGGCACACGCCGTGCTCGAGTCGTCGTCCTCCTCCCCCGACGGCAGCAGCAGGACCACCACCGTCTACTTCAACGTACTCATTCGCGCGCTCACCGCCGCCTCCCTCCACCGCGATGCGCTCGTCCTCTTCGCCTCCATGCGGCCGCGGGGCCCCGCCTGCTTCCCCGACCACTACACCTACCCGCTCGCGCTCAAGTCGTGCACGGCGTCGAACGACCTCCTCCTCGGTCTCCAGATCCACTCCGCCGTCGCCAAGCTCCGCCTCGACGCGAACGTCTACGTGGCGCACTCCGCGATCAGCATGTACGCGCGGTGCGGCCGCCCGGAGGACGCGTACAGGGTGTTCGACGGAATGCAGCACCGGGATGTCGTCTCCTGGAACGCCATGATCGCCGGGTTCGCGCGCGCGGGTCTGTTCGACCGTGCTATCGAGGTTCTCAAGCAGTTTGTGGTGCTGCAGGGTTCAATGCCGGATGCTGGCACCATGGCAGGCATCTTGCCGGCTATGGGGAATGCCAAGTCAGATGACATTGCGTTTGTGAGGGGAGTGTTTGACCATATGCAGTTTAAGGAACTTATCTCTTGGAATGCAATGCTCGCTGTATATGCTAACAATGGATACCATGTTAAGGCTGTTGAGCTTTTCATGCTGATGGAAAAGGATGAGGTTGAGCCAGATTCAGTGACTCTGGCAACTATTCTTCCTCCATGTGGGGAGCTCTCAGCATTTTCAGTGGGAAAACGGATCCATGGGATTATCAAGAGGAAAAATATGTGCCCTAACTTGTTGCTTGAAAATGCTCTCATGGACATGTATGCAAGCTGTGGATGTTTGAAGGATGCTAGGGAGGTCTTTGATTCCATGAGTGCACGGGATGTGATATCATGGACTTCAATCATATCTGCTTATGGAAAGCATGGTCATGGAAGAGAGGCTGTTGATCTTTTTGAGAAGATGCTAGGAGAGGGGCTGAAACCAGACTCTATTGCCTTCGTTGCTGTTCTAGCAGCCTGCAGCCATGCTGGCCTTTTGGATGATGGAAAGCGCTACTTTGATTCCATGACTTCCAGGTATCGTATCTCTCCAAAAGCAGAGCACTATACTTGCATGGTGGACCTTCTCGGCCGTGCTGGATGTATAAGCGAGGCGTATGATTTCATCACAACAATGCTGATCGAGCCAAATGAAAGAGTCTGGGGAGCCTTATTACAAGCTTGTCGAATTCACTCTAATATGGACATTGGACTCGTGGCAGCAGACAATCTGTTCAGATTGGTACCTGAACAAACAGGATACTATGTGCTGTTATCTAATATGTATGCTAGGGCTGGGAGATGGGCAGATGTTACCTCGGTGAGAAGTGTCATGGTGAATAAGGGTATCAAGAAATTTCCTGGTACTAGCATTGTCGAGCTAGGGGATCGGGTTCACACATTTCATATTGGTGATAGATGTCACCCACAATCTGAAATGGGCTATCAGAAACTGGATGAGCTACTGGGCAAAATCAGGAGAATGGGTTATAACCCAGAGGTAGAGGCTACACTTCATGATGTTGAAGAAGAAGACAAGGAGGGTCATCTTTCTGTTCACAGCGAGAAATTGGCGATTGCATTTCTCCTTTTGAACACTAGTCCAGGGACAACTATCAGGGTGACTATGAATCTCAGAACCTGCAGTGACTGTCATCTTGCTGCAAAGCTGATTTCGGTAATCACCAGTAGAGAGATTATCCTCAAAGACACCAATAGGATCCATTATATAGTATAAGGAGTTTGTTCATGTGGGGATTATTGGTAGAGGATGTACAATTGTCATATACTTCATCGATTGAAGCATGGCTCCTTGGAGAGAGGATTTTTGCTCTTTTGAGCATGAAGCTTGGATCCACCTTTTCTCAATTTGTGTCCTTCGATTGAATGGATGGTAGTTTTCTGGATGACACTTGTAACAGAAACAGCATCCATGGTCAGCTGCAGAATAAAGAAGAGAATGAGACCTATCTACGCTTGAGCATTTGATTTCTTTGTCCAGTATTCAGGCTCTTTTGTTCAACAAAATCAATCTAACCGAAAGACTACTAGAGAAGTGTACCAATCAAATATCAGTTGTCTATTTTTCTTGAACCTTTGGGAAACATACATATAAAAAAGTGAACACCAGGCACTAAGTGATACACGAACATTCAGCGGTCATCAGCTCTTGATGATAAATTTTTTATGCCATTTCCCAACTGAACAAGAATCAATGGAACTATGGAAGTATGGAACAGAGATGTTCTGGGGGCATGCAAGAGATAGGATCATACTACAGGTTTGTAGTGTTAGCTGTAATCCCAACAGATCTTAGGAGTAACAGTCACTGAAATTAGAACCTCATATCAATGTTCTGAAGTTACTGAACTTTGTCAGTTGAGCTTGCTAAGCAGTTCTCTATTTGGTAACACATCCACTTAGATGGTCAAGAAAGGCAAGCAGTATTATGAGTGGAAAGAAAAATTTATCATTTATCTGCTGCAGAAATCTGAGACTTGTGCTTCTCTTTCTCCAGAAGCTCAAGAAGAGTGTGGATTTGTCAAAAACCGTGTCTTTCTCCAGGACCTCACCTCCGCTTTGCACGGGGCTCATCGGCTGGGAGGAAGGCAGACGACAGCCTTGAGATCCTGGTGATTGGGAATTTTGGAAGGAGCACAATCGAATAATTTTCGTAGGGAAGGTAGAAGGACCTGCAGGTCTGATTGCACATTTGCACTTGCACTGATCTTCGCCAAGGTCGCTCCGGCGAGAAGCGGCAGAAGCCACCTTGCTTTGCTGATAATTTAGTTTTTGAGTGGCAAGCATCGAAATGTAAACTAAGGAAAGCTATACTTTCCTTCCATCTCAGTGAAATGTAGTAGCCCCGTCTCTATTCTTTTATTATTGCATTCCAATATTACTACTTTAGAGAACAAAGAATCGAAGAACATGATCATACACCTGTTTACCGTAAATTTATGGCAAAATCGAAGGAACAACATATAAAGCAGGGATCCAATATTGAAGGGGCTTCGTCAGTCGTCATCAGTAACAGTAAGAAATGGGGACCATACCTGCTGAGCTGTTGATACTCGCACCTTTGTTTCATACTGCAGTGTATCCAGTGTTTATTTCACAGCCAAACTTATCCAGAATTTTTTTTGAAGCAAAAGCTTATCTAGAATTCTAGGATACAAAGAAAGTATGGACTGGCAAACCACAGTATTTGAACGACTGCACATGACAATTTTTGTCTGTTATATACTTGGTACATCTGTCTTGAAATATAAGGTATTAACTACTTCAGGTTTATCCCGAATTATAAGGTATTCTGGATTTCAACCCCAATTATACATACCCGCCTTTTAAACCCCATTTATACATGTCTTTTAAACGTCATCCTACCCAAAATGTTGGTAGTCAAGATCAAAGACATGTATGCCTGACTTTTTAAACTCCAAACTAACTAATTAGTGAGGAGCAAGTTAGTCTTTGCCCAAACTCATTGTTTGATTCTAAAATTGCTTGAACACTTCGTGTTTAAGGACGGTGGGAGCACTAGTAGTCTATAACTCTATATGGTCATATCACCCCAGGCCAGGGGAAGAAAACTTGTTAACTTATTTCTCTCTTTTTTTTTAGGGAAGCCATCTGGCGCACTTTTGATTTGAAAACAGAGTTACATCGTTCACCAGGGCTTCAATAATGAAGCTAGGGGTTTCATCGATCCAAATACATGAATTCTTTGATTGAATAGCTAAACTCGCTAAATTGTGCGCTGCTCTATTGATATCCCTATTACAATGATCTATAGAGATAGACTTAAAATCCTGCCAGAGTACCACACATTCATCATGTATTGGTGCACCAGCTGCTGAAAAACCTCCCTGCTTCATTGTCTCCACCTCCAAACAGTCAAATTGAATGGTGAGTCGTTGGCAACCAATATATTGGGCTAACAGGAGCCCTTCTCTTAGAGTGTGCACCTCCGCTATTGGGGCATCCACAACATGATCAAGATAACAATATGATGCAACTATAAACGTACCAGGCGAGTCTCTGATAATCCCTCCACCTCCATCACCCCTCTCTGGTTTGTAGCCGCCATCTATATTCAGAAGCAAAGTTCCCTCTGGTGGCGTCTTCCATCCATCAGCACGTTTGGAATTCTTCTTCAGCGTTGATAGTTTGTTGTCAAGGTCATAATAGATAAAGCACTTCTCATCTGTGGTTGGATTGCCTCGCCATGAACTTATTTCTCTTGTTATTTGATGCCGCGATCCTATCATTGCCCACAATTATCTTTGGAAGCGAATAGTGTGAACCAATCACACTAGTCGCTTCCATCACACTATTCGCTTCCAAAGATGACCACAATAGTGTTACGGGATTTCGCCTACTGAGCTTCCTAAGCAGAACTGATAGAAATAATAAATCTCAGGGAAGGAAGTAGTACTAGGAGTTAAAACTATAGAAATCTTCTATCTGCTCGAGAAATCCAAGGCATGCATTTCTGTTCTCTCTCTCTACTGCTTTTCTTTTTTTGAAAACCCGCTTGTGTGCACATTTAAATTTGAGGTTTTCATGATTTGCAATTAGTTTATTTAAGGCTCCGAGTTCATGCCTATCGAAATCATGCAAGTTGGTGAAATTAGTTTTTGGTGATTTGTGTGTTTAGGAAACTTACTGAAATTCTGTTCCAATGTACTATTATTTAAACGAAATAAACATTTTATTGATTTTCAGCTACAGGTTCCGAAAGTGGGAATTGTGGCATTCTATATTATATACTTTCTGTGATCATCCGCGTACACGAAACATACATGTATTTAAGTCACCATCATTTGTCATCTGCTTAATTGTGTTGTATATAAGGCACATGTTGCCATGTTGGTGCATTCTCTATTTTCTGGACAAGATTCATGCTGTAGTTAGTTTCTTCGGTAGTGCTAGCGCGGACAAACGCCCGCACCCTCACTTTGTTTTGCATCCCACGCGGGGGGCCGTGCCACTCCAAACATCCCGAATGTCACCTGCGCCTTTGGTTCAAATGCCCAGCCGACACCGGGAGGAGACACCGAGACGAGACGACAAAAGGCGAGGAGAAAGATGTAACACCCGATCTACTTTTGAAACATAGATATAACACTTGTAACATATGTCTAAAGACAGATGAAATATTTGAAACATACGTCTGAAACACTTGCAGAAACACCTAAAAACACTTGAAATCATTGTAAAACCTACACAACATCTAGATAAAACACTTGCAATATATGTATGAAACATAAGCAACATCTAAATAAACACACTTGCAACATACGTCTTAAAAAAACAGATGAAACATTGAGAACAGAAATATTGCAACATGCCTCAACATATGCAACATTCATATGAAACATTTGAAACATATATCTGAAACAACTGAAACACTTGAAACAAGCATTTGCAATATGGGGGGAAAGGCCGGGGCCGGTTGATTCTAGACGTCGAGGTGGGAGCTGGCGGCGAGCGAGCACCACCAGCACCGGCCGCGCTCGTGGGTGCCCTTGGCTCTGCTAGGGACAACTTGAGGTGTCCTGACACGTGCGCCCAGCGGCCATCGGCAGCGGCCCCATGACGGTGACACATCCTGGTGCTGCCGGAGTTGGAGAAGAGAGACCAGGGAGGCGCTGCATAAGCTGAGGGAGGAGGCGGCGTGGTCGGCTTGGACGATGAAGGAGGCAGCGGTGGCGCTCTGTGATTTCTCGGAGACATGGAGGGAGGAGAGAGAGATGGAACATGGGAGGATAAATCTGAGCGGCAGCGGCTACTTGAGGGGAGGTATCGACTGCTTGAACTAAATTTTGAACACCTGCATCTTTACCCAAATGAAGTTATGAGATCAAGATGGCTTTATCTAAAAATATTAGGGAAGGAACTGAGTATGGTACTGTGCCTTGTCAGCTCGCACTTGCCCTTGTTCTATGTTGTAGTCTTGTAGCCACTAGATAACACTATACTAGGATCTTTTATAGCTGTCTGCTTCTTCAGTGCATCATAGCCTTTTCCATCATCCGACAAATTTCCAAACCTACTTTTCACTCGATATATACAGCACTATAAACTGTGAGTGCAACAGCGCCAACAAATGATATGCTTTATACTTGGGATTCATACAGTTCGTACTAGAAAAAAAATAATCGAAAGCCTGAATTGATCTCTCTACCAAATTTATGATCCTGGTTGAAGCTGAACGCTAGAATGTCAGCCAACATTTATTGTGCAGAAAAAATCCAGTGGTTGTTTTGTGCACTTGTCAATCATTTCTGACGTCACTTCCTGTTTATGAATCAGTTGAAGAAATCAGCAAGACAATAATAGCTACTCCTATATGATCTGATAGAACAACAGGAAGCGCATTTCTGTTCTTTATGCTTCCGATATATTCTGATTTGACCTGTCACGCTACTATAAATCAGCAATTCAGCAGTGCCTCTCTCTCGCATCGCATATTAGTGTTCTTTGTGTTTGCTCCTGTGTTTAATCTTCCACTGACGAGTTTTGCATACTCTGATGATAGTTTTTTTTGTGACTTACTCTGATGATAGTGTTTAATCTTCCACTGACGAGTTTTGCATACTCTGATGATAGTTTTTTTTTGTGACTTACTCTGATGATAGTTAAATATAGTATTTGTTGTTATTTCACTATAACTTGCATTGTTGGATCGAATCTGACATAGATTTTAGTGTGAGCTCATCTGTTATGCACTAATGCGACATTGGAATGCAGGAAAGAGATTTTCCGTATTGCTGCTGGAATTCAGGCTAGCTCTAAGCATGTTTATTGACGTACAATTCAAGTACTAATTATGCCGTCGTCACACGGAGTTTCCAGCTCTCAGCAGTTCATAGTTCAGACACCTTTAGGAGGCAGAGGCACTTCAGTATTAGTTCTCCACCGCCTGTGAGCGAACATGATCTGATTTCTTGATATCACAACAGAATGAAAGCGAAGTGGCCAATACAAATTCTCATGGACCAGCGGTGCGCGTGTGGATATCTCCATAAGAAAATCGAAGAAAGGTTTAAGAATTGCATCAGAAGCAATGCTTTGTGCCTTTGTCTAACGACCTACCAGGTTGGGTGAGGTCAGCCAGGGAGGCAGATCAGACGAAGCAGACCATCGGCTTCAGTGCTGCAGTAGTGCCGCTGCCCGTGACTGTGAGGCATCCGTTGCGACGCAGCAGTCGTGGCGCACGCGATGTCTCACCCGATTCACAATAATTGGCGGGCCGATCCTAGCCTGCCTACTAAAACATTATTAGGTGGCGGACGTGCAGGTGCGCCGTCCTGTTTTTTCTCCCGCCCGCCATCGTTTTCTCGACGGACTTTGGAGCCCCCCTTTCTCCCCGCCGGTAACCCGGCACGAGCACGACCAGACCAAACGTGATGCTTGTGTTGGGTGTCGCTACTGCCTGCGCGTGTGCCGTGAGCGTGTTACGCGCTCGATCGTCTGTCGTGCGTTGCATGGTATTGCGATTGGAGAGGATAACAAAAGGGAGACGTCGACGATCTGATGTGTGCGTGACAGCGTGAGATGTGCTAGTCAGTGGTCACGCAGCTTCCCTTGGTCGATACTTCACCGCGTCGAGGTGGCGTTTCATCGGGCTTGCTTATGTTGGAGGGGATCAATTAGCAGTAGGCACTACGTTAAACACAATGGCAGCCCGGCCGGGGTCGCTATATGGGCTCTGGAGGAAGTTACGGCGAGCTTGTGAGACATGCCGCATTATGCTCTTCGCTATTACTGCTTCACGTCGCTTTACTTGGACCTTGCCCATGACCAGACAAGGAGGTGATGATCTGACATAAAACAACCGGAATCCGTGCTGTTACTGTTGCATTCTCCCGTCCTCTTCTTGGGGACGACCGGTTATGCTTTTATTTTTATGGGTTTCAGTCGGTGGGTGCACGATCAATGGATCATTACTCCGGATGCTGATCCGACACCATGCTGGAGGCAGCACAAAATCTGGAATGAATTTTACAAACTGCTGGCATTTACTCCATATACTCCTTATGTCCTAAAATATAAGATATTAAAGGTTTGAAATTTATCTCAAATTTGTTTGCTCAACCCGATCCATGTAATGTATCTATACATGCCTTTTAAACACTATTGATATGTCCGAAATGACTCACGTAACATGCATGCTTTAGACAATGTCTTACTATTAAATTAAACAAGTTAACAACCAAACTAATTAATTAGTGAGGGACATGTTAGTATTTTGTCAGACTTCTTATTTATTTTAAAAAATTCTTGGATACCTTGTACTGTATTTCAAGATGGAGTAAAAAAGAATAAAAACCAGAATTTGTCTTAGACAGTAAGCTCCATGTTGCTAGTCCATTCTCGTTACTTGCCGTGTTAGAATGCGTTTAGTCAGTCTTTCAACATGTTGACCACCAATACACACATAGAAATGATATTGGTGGGTTGGTCAATCAAAGTTCTTGATAACACTGTATTTTTCATCAATCACGTAGTACTACTGTACTGTGTGGAAGCATCACTCACGGACCCACCACAGTTGAGGGTAGTAACTTTTTGGTACATCTAATTAAAGGAGCAAGCTGCCGACCAGACCATCCATGCGTACTGTTCTCTTCTGAATCAGTTGGTGTTCTTTCCTTAAAGAAAGGGAACTCTATTGGTTCATAATAAACGACAATGCAATCATCTGCCAAACGAAGCTACTCCCTCAATCCCGGTTTATACGTTGTTTTCGGTTTTCATGTCACAAGTTTGATTTTATTTATAAAAAATACATGTAATATTTTTATCTCTAAATAAATTTATTAACAAACTAGATTTAAAGATCTTTTTAATAATATTAATTATGTACCATAAATATTAATATTTTTAATAAACGATAGATATTTTGGGATGGAGGGAGTACTTGTGATATACAGTGGCGGAGCCAGAAACTATGGATAGGGGGGCCGGTCGAAGAATTTCAACCATAAAATAACTGAGTGTAGCTTATTTGTTTGAATTTTTATACTATGGATGGGCTCATCCAAAGATAAAATATAAATTTGTGTGATTTTGTTGTCCAGAAGTCATCAAAAAATATATGACAAAGCTTTTATTATATCTTTTTAATATGGATTATTGAATTATATACTACCTAAATTTTTTTTGGTGTGATGTTGGGGGCCATGGCCCCTGCCTGCCCCCCCGGCTCCGCCAGTGGCGATATACATGCATGTTCAAATGAGTGGCGGAACAAAATATATATGCCCTTTAATGATTTAATCTCTCCGACCGACACACTAGAATTATGTCCGACAAAAAGACAAGAAAAGCTGGAACGAAAAGACGCACTAACATTCGTACAGCAAGGAGGAGGACAAAATAGTGTGCAGTGCGGTGGCCCAAATTGAGTTTCTATACTGCTCGGAATAGTACATGCTTGCGCCGGCGAAAGATAGTTCTGCTTTTCGATTCCTTGTACCTTTTTTATGTTATTAAACAGAAGCATCAGTGAACACGCTTTTGTTAGACAACACAAGATTTTTCTTCTTCTTCTTGGCGAAACAACACAAGATCTTGCTAGAGCTATAATAACAAGAACAAATTATCGTTCCCGAAAGATGACTTTCTATCAACGATGATTTAACAATGAGTCCGCATGCAAGGGCTTTGAACAGCGCTCACTGCGTGCAGCAGGTAGCCTGCAGGTTAGCTTGTCACACCATGCTGTAGTACAGTAGTAGGTACATGCACCGTGCATGCCCTGCCGCACAAGTAGTAGCAAGCTAGTAGGCACGTAACCGCCGGTGGATGGAGCACCGTAGCGCCTCCCGCACTCGCGCGCCAGCTCTCGGATGTATAAAAGCAGCGACGGTTGCGTCACCCGACCGTACGCCATGGGTACACGGTGCGCCTCTGGCAGCACAGCGACGGCCGCCCACTCGGCTAGCTGCTCCCACCACTCCGCAGAGGGTCGTACGGCAGGCGGCCGGTCACCAGCCGTCCGGCCACGCCCCAATCGCAAATTCTTGGGAAAAATCCTCGGTCGGCAAGGCAAACCGTACGTGCCCGCGGGCAGGCGCAGGCCGCCCAAGTGGATGGCCAGGGGACGTGGCATATGATCGACGACCTGCCCCGGCCCGGCCGTATGCGATCGAGGAGATACCGGAGCAAGCATGTACCACCAAGTTCTGGCTGATGCGGGCGCACGGGGCCGGCCGGCCGGCCGGCTTGGCGTAACTGCGGCGAGAGCGACGGGGCGGGGACACCACGGATGGCAACAGGGCAGCCACCACCACCCTCCGGCCGGCGCGGTGCAGTCGTGCTCGTGCTCGTGCATGCCGCCCGCCCACCCAAATCATTTGCCATGCACGTACGACACACGTCGACCCGTCTCGGTCAGTCGTCACTCGCGCCGGTCGGTTGAACCATCCGCTTCGCGGGCGAGATGCGATCGATCGACCTCGGCCGTAGTACGTCCGCGTCCCTGGCTGCACGGCACGGCGCCGATCCATGCCGTGCATCAGCTGCTGTGCCTCTGCAGTCTGCTCTCTCTCTCTCTCTCTCTCTCGGGCGCTGCAGTTAATAACCGCGCTGTGCCTCCGCGGTGTTTCTGGTGCGGAGGGAAGGGGAGGGTCGGTGCGGCTGTGCGGGTGTGTCGGTGGCCGGGTGATGTGGCGAGGCGGCTGGCTGGTGAGTGCTGCCGTGGAGCGCGTGGATCTCACGTGCCAACTGTGCCTAGGTCAGGTGCGCGGTCGGAGCCTCGGAGGTGCGAGAATCTCTTGTTTGGGGACCGGAGAACAAGATGCCGGCGACCAAGGTATACGGGTACGGCGGCAACAGGGCTGCCCATCCGCTCACGTCCCATCCAGTCCGTTGATCATTTGCATTGCAATTGCATGCATGCTTGGTGATCGGAATCTGGCCGAGGTTAATTTGAGAAGAGGAAGCTGTACTGTATGATCTGTGTACAGTACTATCCTCTACCGGAGCACTAGGTGTTAGGTTTGATCTCCTCACGTTGAGACCCAACGGTCCTCAATGGATCCTCATCTGCTCCTGATCGGGGAGCTCAGCCCAACTCATGGCTGATGGGCCCCTGTCACACTGCGGATATAAAAGGTAGGGAGGCCGGGGCGCTCAGTACGAGGTTCACCGCCGCCAACACTCCCTCCTACAAACCCTAACCCGATCTCCTAGGGCCGTAGCCAGTGACGAGAAGCTCGCCGCCGCCGTCACCGCGCAACACCGACGCTACTACTCCGTTGTCGTAACTTCACTGCATCACCCGCTCGTCATCGACCGTCGCTGCCCATGCGCAGCCTCCATCAACCCCAAGACGATGGCCGACTCCAGTTCCTCTGCGCCCAAACCCGACGGTCGTCTATACTAACTCAATTCTTCCTTCTCCCTCTAATCTCTGCTTAGATCTTATACTAGGACTTGATGATTTTACTACCAAGACTATCTAAGATCATGTATCCGATTACTCCTACTGTTAGTGATCCTGTAATTAGTCCAACAAATGGTATCAGTCGCCACCTAACAGTGGGTGTTAGTTTTGGGTCACTCAGTCATTAGATCTGGCTCAGTTAAGAAAGGGGAAGAACCCGATTAAGCAAAGACGGGGAGATCCAACGATCTAACCCTAACTCAGCCAAACCCTAACCCTAACCCGCGCTGTAAGAAGGAGTAGATCCCAAAACTCCAAGCAAAGAAACCGGTCAAAAAGG
This sequence comes from Saccharum hybrid cultivar R570, assembly GCA_038087645.1. Classification (NCBI taxonomy): domain Eukaryota; kingdom Viridiplantae; phylum Streptophyta; class Magnoliopsida; order Poales; family Poaceae; genus Saccharum; species Saccharum hybrid cultivar. The sequence continues at coordinate 18,941,393 of JAQSUU010000012.1, forward strand.
GGGAGAGAACCTACCGCCGGCGGGAAGATATGCCGCGGGTGAGCTTTGCGCTCGCCGCCGGCTTAGCAGAGTACCGCGCGGGTGCTCGGCACCGCCTGTGACGCCGCTCGACGGCGGCGTGCTCAACCAAAGGCGAGCACGCTCGCCAGCGAGGGGGCTCACGGTGGCGCCACCCGTCTCCTTCCGCCGTCGCCGTCGCCTGGCTCACGTGCGGGCGCTGTGTTGTGAAGCAGAAGGGGGAAGTGGGGATTAGGGTTTTCGGGGCAGCGCTGCGGGCGGTTTTGTTCGCCCTACACGCGCGCGTAGCCGTCCGATGCCCCTGGACGACTCAGATTGGCCGGGCCGCGCCGGCCCAGGCGGGCACGCGCGCCGCGGTCGCGGGCCGCATCCACGGCTGGGCCACTTCGTTCGCCGCGGCCCGCTTAGCCAAAAGTGTCGTTTTTCTTTTTTCCATTGAATTTTTAACACTGTCTTGGGCCGTGGGCCGGACTAGCCCTGGATGGCTGCGTCCACCTGCCAGTTTTGGCCCATAGCAATTAGCAATTAGCATATTTCCATTTCCTTTTATAGAAACTCTTTTAGCATGTACATTTAATTATACTTTTGAGTTCAGTTAACAATCCATGACTTTTTGAGATAATATTAGCAATGATTTTCTGGAATTAGCAATTAGCTCATGATTAGTCACGTTTTCCGCTGCTAAGTTTATTTGCTCCTCAATTAAATTCGAACCAATGGGAGATTTAATTTTTAGGGCAAATTTAAGAAATTAGAAAATTTTTATAATATTATTATTTTCTGACCAGCGTTGATTATATCAATATTATAATTGCTTAGTCCATCAGTTAATGTGCATTATTTCTAAATTTTGCCCAACGGTGATATAGATTTAATGTACAGAGGATTGTATGTATTAATACTGACCAACGTTGTTTTAATACATGCAATTTCAATTTCAGTTATTTCCTTTGACTAAGTTTACTCACCATTTTTGTATCTGAATTTCAGGACTCACCAATCGGGTGCAGATGGTCCCGAAGCTCAACGAGACCAACTATAAGGCGTGGCGTGAGCAGTATGAATTAGCCCTTGTCATGACTGGCAATGACTTAGCTCTCAATGAACCGTGCCCTCAGGAACCTGAGGAGCCGTTCATTGCACAGAATGAGACTGATGCAGCGTTTGCTACACGCAAGCGTGAGCATGCGTCAGTGAGGATGTCCTATGACCTTGCTAAGAAAAAATGGGACAACTCCAATAAGAAATGTCTGACATTGGCTAAGGCTACTATTTCAGAGCCCATCAGGGGATCACTGCCTGAGTGCACCACCATCACTGAGTATTTAGAAAAAGTCAAGACTCAGTTTCATGGTACAACTAAGACTCAAGCTAGTGTGCTTATTAGAGAGTTTATCAATAAGAAATACACTGGTGGTGGTGTCAGAGAGCACATACTGAGGATGAACACCTTGGCATCTAAGCCCGCATCAATGAAGATGGTTCTTCCAGATCCATTTGTCGTTCATGTGATCATAGCTTCTTTGTCAAAGGAGTTTGAAGCCTTTGTTGTGCATTACAACATGGCACCTGAGGACTTGAATATTGAGAAGTTCCTTGGGCAAGCCACTCAGGAGGAGGAAAGACTTAAGGAATCACGGAGAAACTCTGCTCTCTTCGTGAAGCATAAAAACAATAAGAAGTTCTACCATAAGAATGCCAGACCACAAGGGAAACTAAAGTGGGATGGTAGCTCTTCCTCCAGCGCTCAGGCACCAAACTCTCAGGTAAAGCCCCTCAGAACCCTCAGACTCAGAATTCTCAGAACAACAACGGGGCTCAGGACCAAAACAAGCCACAGAACCCACTCCGCAAGAAGCCCTGGCTAGCACCAGATCAGTGCATGTTCTGTGAGAAAACAGGTCACATGCAAAAGGATTGCCTTGGTTTCTTGAAGTACCTCAATAGGAATGGTGAGGATTTAGTTATATTTGTAGATGAATCCTTGTATATTAGTTATGAAAAATCTACTTGCTGGATTGACTCAGGTGCAACAATTCATGTTGCTAATTCTTTACAGGGATTCCATACGAGGAGAACCCTGCAAAGAGGCGAAAGAACAATTAAGGTGGCAAATGGAGTACAAGCCGACGTCGAAGCCATTGGCGATTTCACTTTAGCATTATTAGATGGTTTTGTACTTAGACTTTCTGATGTACTCTATGTTCCTTCTTTGCACCGAAACTCAATAAGTGTGAGTAAGTTAGATGATGATGGATTGGCCTACCATTTTGGAGATGGCAGATGTAAGATATTTTTTAATAATAAGTGTGTTGGTCTTGCCATCCGACAAGACAAACTTTATTTGTTATCAGTTTCTGAGAATGTTAATGCTATGGCCCTGTTCACCTGGCTTATAATCCGTCTTTTTCAGCTTATTTTTTTAGCCGGAACAATGTTTTTCTCTCACAATAAATCAACCAACAGTGTTTTTCAGCCGGTTTATCAGCACAGCCGAACGGGGCCTATATCCGTTGAGAATGAGTATGTTCCCTCGTCTACGAATGTAAATAGAAAGCGTAAGAAATTTTAGATTGACTCTTCAAAATTGTGGCACTATAGATTAGGCCACATTTCGAGGGGGAGAATTGATAGATTAGTCAAGGCTGAAATTCTTCCGCCATTAGAACTCTCAGAATTAGATCAGTGTGTTGATTGTATTAAGGGTAAATATGTTAAGAAAGTTAAGAAAAATGTCAAACGAAGTGCAGGAAATTTAGAAATAATCCACATAGACATTTGTGGACCATTTCCTGTTAAGAGTGTGGATGGTTATGATTCATTCATAACTTTCATTGATGATTATTCGCGTTTTGGTTATATTTATCCAATAAGAGAAAGATAAGAAGCATTAGATAAGTTTAAGATATTTAAGGCAGAAGTAGAAAATGAGCATAATAAGAAGATTAAAATAGTAAGATCAGACTGTGGTGGGGAATATTATGGGTGACATACCCCGTATGGCCAAGTTCCGGGACCTTTTGCAAAGTTCCTTCAGGAAAATGGCATAGTTACCCAATATTTCATGCCAGGAGACCCTCAGCAAAATGGAGTGGCTGAGAGAAGAAACCATACCTTAATGGATATGGTAAGAAGCATGATTAGCTACTCCACCCTACCGGTAAGTTTGTGGATGGAGGCGTTGAAAACCGTCATTCACATTCTTAATCGTGTTCCAGGTAAGTCGGTGCCCAAAACACCGTACGAGCTATGGACAGGCAGAATACCCTCATTTAAGCACTTAAGGGTATGGGGCTGTCCTGCTGAGGCTAAGGTTTTTAATCTAAATTTAGGGAAATTAGATCCTAAGACAGTTAGTTGCTATTTCATTGGCTACCCAGACAGGTCAAAAGGTTACCGCTTTTATTGCCCTGACAGGCATACTAAGTTTGTGGAAACTAGACACGCTGAGTTCTTAGAAGATGATTTGATCAGGGGGAGCAAGGTAGCACAGGAAATTAGTTTAGAGGAGAAACGGGTATGCCCCTACTCTAATGCTTCAGGAACAATTCTTTGTGCTACCCATAGTTGTTGCACCAACAGTGTTAGACACTGTAGTGCCAGCACTGGTTGTTAGTTCTCCGTTGCCGACATCCAATGAAAATCTGGAACCTGTCCTCCAGGATCCATTAGAACCACACGTCGAGCATCAGGAAGAACAACAACAACAACAACCCCACATAGCGCCAAACAATCAGAATCTTAGAAGATTAGAAAGAGTTAGAAGATCAGCTATTTCAGATGATTACGAGGTTTATGAAACCGAAGAATTTCATATGGAGGATGATCCCACTACATATGAACAAGCCATGAGAAGCGAACACTCTGAGAAGTGGTTAGAATCCATGAGAGATGAAATAAGATCCATGGATTCCAATAAAGTTTGGGAACTGATGGAAATTCCTAAGGGAGCTAAGAAGGTTGGTTTTAAATGGGTTTATAAAACTAAGTATGACTCCCAGGGGAATGTTGAAAGACATAAGGCGCGACTCGTGGCAAAAGGCTTTACTCAGAGAGAAGGAATTGATTACAATGAGACTTTCTCTCCGGTCTCATGTAAAGATTCTTTTAGAATTATAATGGCGCTGGTAGCACATTTTGATTTAGAATTGCATCAGATGGATGTTAAGATGACATTCCTAAATGGGGATCTTGAGGAAGATGTTTACATGGCACAACCGAAAGGTTTTGTCATGGAAGGAAAAGAGAACATGGGGTGCCGCCTAAGGAAGTCCATTTATGGACTAAAACAAGCTTCAAGACAGTGGTATTTGAAATTTGATAATACAATAAGAAAGTTTGGGTTTAAGGCAAATGTAGAGGACAATTGCATTTATATAAAGTTTAAGAATTCTAAGTTCATCTTCTTAGTCCTATATGTGGATGATATTTTGCTAGCAAGCAATGATGTCACTCTACTAATGGAGACTAAGAAGTTCTTGTCCTCGCATTTTGACATGAAAGACCTCGGTGAAGCCTCTTTTGTTCTGGGGATTGAGATTCACCGTGATAGAAATAGAGAGGTATTAAGGTTGTCACAAAAGGCATACATAGAAAAGATTCTTAAGAAATATAATATGCACAAGTGCAGTCCATCACTTGCACCCATTGTCAAGGGCGATAAGTATGGGGAACATCAGTGTTCCAAGAATCAGTTTGAGCTCGAACAAATGAGATCAGTACCTTATGCTTCAGCTGTCGGAAGCTTACAATATGCTCAAATTTGTACTCGCCCTGACATAGCTTTTGTTACCGGGTTACTTGGCAGATATCAGAAAAATCCAGGTACAGAACACTGGAAGTTAGTTAAGAAAGTCTTGCGTTACTTGCAGGGCACTAAAGGCTTCATGCTAAGTTATAATAAGACTGACTCCCTAGAGATAGTGGGGTTTTCATATTCAGATTATGCGGGGGATAAAAGAAAATCCACGTCAGGTTACATATTCACCCTCGCAGGTGGAGCCATATCGTGGAAAAGCTCCAAACAGACTCTCGTTACATCATCGACGATGTATGCTGAGTTTGTAGCATGTTATGAGGCCTCGGGGCAGGTGAGTTGGCTTAAGAAGTTCTTACCCGGATTAAGAGTGGTAGACAGCATTGAGAGACCACTTAAGTTATACTGCGATAATAATCCCGCAGTTGAATATGCTCACAACAATAAGTCAAGTGGTGCTGCCAAACACATTGACATTAAGTATTATGTTGTGAAAGAAAAGGTTCAGGATCATGTCATAAGTCTAGAGCATATTAAGACCGAAAATATGTTAGCGGATCCGCTCACAAAAGGCTTACCACCCAACGTGTTTAGAAAACACCTAGCCGGTATGGGATTAAGGGAAAGCCTATGATTCCTGAACGCTTAGGGCCCGTTAGTTAGATCTCTGTCTCAATTTAGAGAGGTGCACTGTAGCCGTCAAATCCAACAGAAGGTCCTTTCTGTGACGATGAGACACGCTCTACGAATCTCTTTATAACGAGGGGAAGTTAAGTGTTTAAGTTAAGATTAAGATAAGTTATTAAGATTAAGATAAGTGATTAGAAGAGATCGAGGGGGAGAATGTTAGGTTTGATCTCCTCACGTTGAGACCCAACGGTCCTCAACGGACCCTGATCTGCTCCTGATTGGGGAGCCCAGCCCAACTCATGGCTGGTGAGCCTCTGTCACACTGCGGATATAAAAGGTAGGGAGGCCGGGGCGCTCAGTACGAGGTTCACCGCCGCCAACACTCCTCCTACAAACCCTAACCCGGTCTCCTAGGGCCGCAGCCAGTGACGAGAAGCTCACCACCGCTATCACCGCGCGACACCGACGCTCAGGGGCGGAGCTACAGGGTGGTCCCTGTGGTCCGCGGACCACCCTGCGCTCAACCCAACCAAAGCTAATCGGTAAAGTTGGAACTTGAAACTAGAGAGTTCAGCCTGTGTGCCCGTCAACCTTCCGTGCGTACTGCCTTCAGCCATCAGCACATCACCCATCGTGACTTCGTGAGAGTTCGCGTATCGTGTTAGACTGCACCCCGCCGCCCCTTCCTACCCTTCTCCATGCGGCCGTGTTGTGAAGCCGTTGGGGCGGGCGACGCTGTGATGGCGAGCGCAGTCGGACTTCACAACGGCAAACGCTGAGAAGTTGCCCTGCTGGTACGTGCATCTAAATCCTGAGATGAAGACAAAACTGATAACTGCTAAGCCAAAGCCAATTAGCGTGCTGCGGTGCTGCCCTATCCTCCTTTAGTCACATAATACTTACGTTTCTCCTTTTTTTTCCCTTTCAGTTTTAACACTTTTCTCCTACGGACTAAGCAAAATAGGAGCGCACAGGGCGTGTAAAACTGATTTAGGTTCTAAACTTCTAGTATTTTGGATTATTGGAGGATTTGTTTTTTGTGTAGTGCTGAATTATATTATTTCAATTACATATTTTTGCAGCATTATATTATTGGTTTGGTAAATTGAAACGTTATATAATTCTCTTGCATATTTGTTGAAACATGAAGAGGAGTGGTGATATTGCTTCCCTTTTTCAGAATTATGCATCGAAGAAGTAGTGACATTTCAACTAGTAGGGGTACATAATATTAGTTAAATTCTATGTTAAAAAAGCTATACTTGCCTATTTTACGAGCTTTATATGCCCTTTTTTATCTTAGTTCTGTTTTGTAATTTATATACTTGTATGCTGGCATGTTAAATTTATACAGGTCAAACAAATTTATTAAGTAATGGACCACCATAGCTACAAATCCTAGCTACGCCACTGTCGACACTGCAACTCCGTCATCGTCACTTCACTGCATCACCCGCTCGTCATCGACCGTCGCTGCCCGTGCACAGCCTCCATCAACCCCAAGACGATGGGCGACTCCAGTTCCTCTGCGCCCAAACCCGACGGTCGTCTATACTAACTCAATTCTTCCTTCTCCCTCTAATCTCTGCTTAGATCTTATACTAGGACTTGATGATTTTACTACCAAGACTATCTAAGATCATGTACCCAATTACTCCTACTGTTAGTGATCCTGTAATTAGTCCAACAGTAGGTCCCATGATCGCGGACGCGGACGTGGCTTCGAAGGATACACGGCACGCTACGATTGTCGGCGCACTTGGAGCCGGGAACTAGCCCAGCTTAACACGTGTCCTTAACAAGATCATGCGATGTGCATATTACATCACCGTGTCAATCCTGCGTTGGAGAGTCCAGTGGACTAGCACCACCTTCTATCCATGTGCTAGTGCCGCGCCACGAGCTGTTCGTCCCATGCATGAAATTTGCAAACGGAGGGTGTGTTCATTTCGCGAGAAGTAGGTGAAAAGTTACTGTAGCATCTTTCGTTGTTATTTGATAAAATTTGTCCAATCATGAACTAACTAGGCTCAAAAGATTTGTCCTGACATTTACAGACAAACTATGCAATTAATTATCTTTTTTACCTACATTTAATGTTTCATATATATCTTGAAAGATTCGATGTGATGGGTGAAAGAGAAAATATTTTGGATTGGCATGGAAAGGGAACAAGGCCGGAGGTCACATTTATGCCTCCACAGCCTGGCATTCCGCAGCCAGTCCCCCCACGGAAAATCAAACTCGAAGCCGAACTCACCCGGTCCCCAGTCCGTACATGTGGAATCTGCTCCTCCTGAGTCCTGACTCCGAAGTCCAGAAGCAGAGAAGCCCCGCCCCGGCGCCCAGATGCGCTGAGCGTCCATCCCGAGGCCGGGAGGATTAATGGCGCTGCAGCGGGTTAGGTCCCCTGTGCGCCTGCTCATGGAAGATAAGCGGCTGATAGTACCGTTGACTGATTTATACGAGAGAAAAATACTATTGACTGACTAAAAATAAGCAGCTGAAAGATCAAGCGAACAAGCTGATAGTACTGTCCTCCAGTGACATCACGTCACAAACGAGTTGGGCCTCGTTTAGATGAAAAAAAATTTACAATTTGGCTATCGTAGCTCTTTCGTTTATATTTAGCAATTAGTGTCCAATCATAAACTAATTTGGCTCTAAAAATCCGTCTCGTGATTTACAACCAAACTGTACAATTAATTATTTTTTATCTATATTTAATGCTCTATGCATGTGTCTAAGCATTCAATGTAAAAATTTGAAATTTGAAAGACATCTAAACATAGCCTTGGTTCGGCGGACCCTGGCACTCGGTGCTGTCGTGCCACTCTCACGCTGCCGCGGCCGCATTTAGGCTATCCGCACTCTTGGACCTCTATATTCATCCTCTATACGTCCTAGTCAGTAAGATTCTCTCCTATATACTCAATTCTCCCGCACCCATCCATCCTCTATATTATCCTCTATCCACTCTATCCACTGTGAGATCCACTTATCACTTTATCTAAATATATTCATGTGTGATCTAGTTTTGAAGGATTTATTGAGACGAATTTAATGGTGCAATCGAAATTTAATTTGGATTTTTGGTTTGTGAGTTATAACATTTTTTTCCTTTGTTTAGCTAGTGGGACCCGCCACTACCCAGTATAAAGTAAGCATTGTACTACTCTAAATATAGAGTGAGAGAAAGATTATAGTATCGTTTTAGAGTATCTAGTGCAACAGTTTTTACTCTATATTCATACTCTAAAGCTTTAGAGTATCCTACTACGGGTAATCTTACTGCGCGCGGGCCGGCGACGGGTCACGGCGACGTGCCTGGTCCGGCCGCCGTCCTGCCGAAGTGCCAAGCTCATCTAGTGATGGATGATCTCAATTCTCACCTCTCGCTCGCTCTCTTTCGTTCCGGTTGCCACGGGTGGGAGACCGCGACCTGCCTGCCGCTCGCGTCGGGGTCACCACTCAGCACGTACCAGTCCCAAAAGGACCGCGTCGTCGTGTTCGGCCGCTCGCCACATCCCACATGCCCCGCGCCGCGCGTGCGTGACACTGACACGGCAGCGCACGCTTGGCGTCCGACGAGAGCTGGCTGATCCGCCGGCTCCCCGCGCGGGTTTGCCGCCGGAAAACGCCCCGGGGAGCGGCTGGTCGGCGGCTCCGGAAGTGGAAGGTAATAAGTAGGAGTACAGCAGAAGCACCTGCAAATCCTGCAATTTGAAAACAAACGTTTTATCGGTCTGATGGTTGGGTCACCTACGTAGGATAAGCCGGGCATGCACGCAAGGATATTTTTTGTACCATCAGGTTATTCAGGTCAGCAGACAAGAGTGCTGCTGTACGATCGGGACGGAAATGTTTTTATATACCGTTACAGGTAGCGGTAGGCCCCGTTTAGTTGCAAAAAATTTTGTAAAATTTTTCAAGATTCCCCATCATATCGAATCTTTGGACGCATGCATGAAGCATTAAATATAGATAAAAAATAAAACTAATTACACAGTTTAGACGAAATGGACGAGACAAATCTTTTAAGCCTAATTAGACCATGATTAAACACTAATTGCCAAATAACAACGAAATTTGCTACAATATCATTTTGCAAAATTTTTTGCAACTAAACCAGCCCCTAGTAATTGACAAGCATACAAATCGTCCTGCGTAACCTCAGCCTGCACGACACACACCGGTCAGCGTCGTCAGCTGCATAGTGGATACAAGGCCTCGTTTAGAAGAGAGAATTATGAAGAAAAACACTGTATCAGAATTCCTATAGTATTTCGTTTGTATTTAGTAAAAATTATCCAAATTTTAACTAACTAGGCTTAAAATGTTCGTCTCGCAAAGTACAACAAAACTATGCAATTAGTTTTTAATTTTATCAACATTTAGTACTCCATGCATTTGCCGATATTTTGATGTGACGGGAAATTTTTTTTTGCATAGTAGAATTTGAGGAGAATTAGGTAACTAAACAAGGGGCAAATCGAACCAACACGATCGACATCCTTGATAGTATACTCGTCAGTGTCTATCCCCTGCTCGTCTTATCCTTTCAGTAAGTATGTCTGCCGACGTGCCGAAAGCACTGTTTTATAGCAGTTTGACATTTGGGAATTCTACCCCCTCCGTCTAAAAAAGTGATCTGTTAGATTCTAGTCAAAATCAAACTATTTTACCGTTTAATCAAATTATAGAAAACAGTGTCAACAATTATGATTAAAAACAGTAATATAATAAAAATATATTTTAGGATAAATCTATTCTAATAGAACTTAATTGATATAATAAATAATAGTATGACTTAGCACTTTTTTTTTGCGATCGTGCTTTGGCACGTTTTTTATTAAGCAGAAGTAGAGTTTGTTACACCCTAAGCTGGCCCCAGTAATCCTATGATTACCAAGACCAGCATCCGGAAAACAAACTTTGGTTGTGATTTACATAGTAGTATTTTGCGACACGTATGACTTAGCACTGTAAGGCCTTATTTAGATCCCACCTGAATTATAGTCGTCCATGGTATGAATGAGATTATAATGGATTGTGGATTGTAATTAGCTTGTTCGGCTGCCGCTGCAGCTTCTGTTGTTGCTGCATCTCCATAACTATGGACTGCTGTTTTTTTTGGGGGGGGGGGGGGGCGTCGAGGGACGAGTTGGTACTCAATAATCTCTCATATTTTGATCACTATTAGATTATTTTAGCTGATTATTGTAACCTAACTATGATCCAAATCATTGATCTAAAAGTGATTATTGTAACCTAACTATGATCCAAATAATTGATATTCGGAAAAGAAAAGAAACTACTCCAATTGATGATACCATAAAAAAACCTGCCACAGAGTCGCATCAACTTAGGGTGTGTTTAGTTCGCCAAAATTTTTGGCTTTGCCTACTGTAGCACTTTCGTTTGTATTTGTCAATTAGTGTCCAATCATGAACTAATTAGGCTCAAAAGATTCATCTCGTGGTTTTCTACCAAACTATGTAATTAGTTTTTTTTCGTCTACATTTAATACTTTATGTATATGTCTAAACATTCGATGTGACGAAGAATCTTAAAAATTTTTAGAACTAAACGTGACCTTAGATCCAATGAAACTTAAATAAAAAAGACTCTTATCATAGACGACTATCCTGCACCTGTCCCAGTGCGCGCATTGAATTCGTGATTCGATTGGCAGCACGCACTGCAATTCAGAAGTACAGCAACTAACTACACACGCTTATTTTTTTTTTTCCATTTGACCTTGAGAGAATCCAGTACAGCAGCAGTATTATCTTTCGCGCAGGCCATCTAATCCCCCGTTGAAACCCACGTAATAACCACGTGCAATCCTCATCGATCCCAACGAAGTATTACCCTTTTACTTTCGCAGCGAGCAGAGCACTCTCGATTTCTTTTTCCACTTCTGGGGCTATTTTCGTCCTTTTTGCGCCCTTTAGCGATGTGTATGGGAGTTATGGACCCATCGGCCATCGGCGATGGCGCCCTGTCCTGCCTCTCCAATCGCTCGCTTTCCACCCCTTGCCTCTCCAACCTCCACCAAGGAATTCTTTGCCCAATGCGCTCATCGTCCCCGTCACCTCGCCCCATCGCCGATCCTATTGCCCACATTTCCCATTCCTCCCACGAAGGCCACAGCATCGCGTCATCTCCGCTCCGCCTCCTTCTCGCCGGCTTCCTGTGATCCTGTCGCTGTCACCGTCTCGTTGTTTGCTACCGCCACTGCCGCACCGGCAGGCTGCGCTAAAACAGCAGCCGCGCCCGCCGCCGGCAAGACTGGCCGTTCGTCCGGTCCTCCCCTCCGCCTCCGCGCAACGCCGCAAGGGACGGGACGGCCGGACGGGGCCGGCCTCGGCCTCGTGCTTTTTGTGCGTGGTTGGAGTGGTTGAGCCGATGGCGACGAGCGATCCCGGGCGGCGTGGCGCCATGACGGCAACCATTTTAATACGCGCCCCAGCAGCTGAAACCTGACAAGCTAACCAGATTTTAGGTGGTTTTACCCGTGTCGCCTCCCACCCCTCGCCCTTCGCCGCGACGCCTCCTTTTCCGCCCGCCCAGGTCCGGCCCCAGGATATAGTTCCCGCTCTCGTCGCTTGCGCTTGGATCTTCCTCCTCGTCTCAGGCCTCCCCGCCGCGCCCACGCCTTTCGGTTCGGGTTCAGCGAATTCAGCCACAAAGCCAGTGGGTGGCCGGAGAGGCCTTACCCAGCAGCGAGTTCCTGGTAACGGAACTCGCTCGCTTTCCAGTTTCCAGTCCAGGACTCAGGCGACGACCGCCGCCTCGGCAGTTTTCTATTCCAGCGTCGCGGTTCCGGGTCAGATATTGGTTGCAGGCTCGCAGCCAGTTGCCCGGCGGGATCGTCTTGTGACAGCAGCAAGTCCACGGCGGTTAGTGGTTGAGCAAACCAGTGGCCTGGCTTGGCTACTTACCGGCTTTGCTGTGTCATGGACAACGGCGGTTCCTGCTGATCTCTGGAGCTGCGAGCCGGCTCTCGGCCATCGGTTGTGGGCGCGTCATGGCGGCGGACCACGGGGAGGCCGTCGGCCGGTGCATACTGGTGGGGCTGCACATGGACGCCGTCGGCAGGGACCTGCTCCGGTGGGCGCTCCACCAGGAGTCCAGGCGGGGCGACCGCATCGTCGCCGTGCACATTTACCGCAAGTCCGGTTGGTATCTGCCATGAAAAAACCTGGCGGCTCGTTTCAGTTCCAATCCCAGTGAAGCGGTTGGGAATTGTTTGTGTTTTTCTTCTCTTGACATTTTCTTGTTTCTCTGTTGCAGACAAGACGAACACGCTGAAACTAATCAGGACGCTGGACGACTACCTGGCGGAGTACGAGGCCCTCTGCAACCAGAAACAGGTGAGCAAGGATGGGCAGGATTGCAGGAATGAGAGCAGGGGACCGGTGGCGACTGCTACGGGAGTTGTGTGCCATGTTGCTGCCGATTCAATTCACATGCTGCCATCGAATGGTCTGTGTCAGGTCGTTCTGGTCGGCCGGGTGACGCCGGGGAGCTCGATCCAGAAGGAGCTGGTGAAGGAGGCCAAGCTCTGCGCCGCCATGGTCGTGGTGCTTGGCGCCAATAAGAAGTACTCCTTCGGGTAAGCACGCTGGCAGCAACCTTTGTATGATCTAACTGTTTGTTTCGTCACCATTCCTTAGCAAATTTCCCCCCCCCCCCCCCCATTTTGGTTGCGGTTGCGCAGAGGGTCGTCCTGCCTGGCCAAGTACTGCGCCAAGAAGCTGCCGCCGACAACCACCGTCGTCGCCATCCAGGACGGCAAGGCCGTCTTCGTCCGGGAGGCGGCCAAGCCCCCACTTGGTAATCAAGTGCCCCCTTAATTAAGTGTGGTTATTAGTTATGGAGGCTTTGGTTAGCGAGTCGCTAATCGTTTGGTGGCGAGCTGGTGTGCAGGAGCAGAGCCGAAGCCGGTGCTCCGCACGGTGCTGCACCCGAGCGTGGGGCTGGAGCCCAAGGTGATCATCCCGAACCCGAACCGGAGCGCGCGGTCCATGGACTTCGACGCCCGGAGCTGCGGCCACGGCGCCGCGGCCGCGCCGGCAACCAAGTCCTTCGACGACGCCACCAAAGGCGACGGCAGCGTGACGCTCGAGCAGAGGCTCGGGTGGCCGCTGCTCCGCCCCGCGCACGCCGCCGCCGCCGCAGCTGCGCCTGTACAAACGCCCAGTGCCAAGAATCAGGAGCCGCGGAAGCAGTCGGTGGTGCACTGGGTGATGAGCCTGCCCCGCCGGTCCGCACCGTCGGAGTCCGCCGAGTCGCATGCCGGGGCGGGACTCGAGTCGGAGCTCAAGGCAATGCTTGGTGGCAGTGGCGCGCGGTGCCGGTGGTTCCGCTACGAGGAGCTCTACGACTCCACCAACCACTTCGCCGCAGGTTCTTTCTTCCTTTCCTGATCGTCAATCTCGCGCCTTTCAGGTTTGAGCTCACACGATTCGTCGTCACCAAGACACCAACCCCTTTCTTGGCTTGTCGCAGAGAACCTGATTGGGAACGGAGGGAACAGCAGGGTGTACAGGGGCAGCCTCGCCTGCGGGCAGCTGGTGGCGATCAAGCTGTCCAAGGCGTCGGCGCAGGCGTCCAAGGACTTCCTCCGGGAGGTGGACATCATCACCAAGCTGCAGCACCCCCGGATCGTCCCCTTGATCGGCGTGTGCGTGGAAGGCCGCAACCTCATCTCCGTCTACAGCTACCTCCCCAGGGGCAGCCTCGAGGACAACCTACACGGTACCAGCACATGTCGACAGTTACATGTTCAATTGTGTTCATGTGAAGTCACCCCGAAACCCAATTCGCCTCAGTACGGTGGATTTGCTTCTAAGGAACCGGGAATTCTGCAGACAACGATTCGTACAAGAGACTAGTTTAATTTTTCTCACGAAACGGAAACGGGTCGTGTTCAGAACAGTTGAAAGGTGTGGGAGCAGTTGAGTTCTTCACTCACTCTGACGTCTGATGCTGTGGTCTGCAGGGGAAAGGTCAAAGCCGGCGCTGTCATGGGAGAACCGGTACAGGGCGGCGCTGGGGATCGCGGAGGCCCTGAGCTACCTGCACTCCGGCAGCTCGCGGCCGGTGATCCACCGGGACGTCAAGTCGTCCAACATCCTCCTCGCGGAAGAGTTCGAGCCTCAGGTAGTTACAAACACTGACGCACCACCATACACGCACGGCACGGATCCTAGTAGTAGCGAAGCTTTTCGTTTGGACTTGAACTCTGAACTCCCCGTTGCGGCAGCTATCCGATTTCGGGCTGGCCATCTGGGCGCCGACGAACCCGACTTCCCTGACGCACAGCGACGTCGTCGGCACATTCGGGTACCGCCTCCCTCCAAGCCTGTTTCTCGGCGGCGTTGTATTGTACCCGGTGTTCTGTGGTTCGTCCCCAAACCACCAATTGATGTTTTTTCCCTGTATGCGATGCAGGTACCTGGCGCCGGAGTACTTCATGTACGGGAAGGTGACCGACAGGGTGGACGTGTACGCTTTCGGCGTCGTCCTTCTGGAGCTCCTGTCCGGCCGGAAGCCCATCGGCAGCGACGGGTCGTCACCCAAGGGCCAAGAGAGTCTCGTCATGTGGGTAAGAGCGCCATCCTATCCTCCGATCAACCATCTCATGTCTATTAAGTGGTAGTAATTCAGCACGCAGAGGAGACAGTAACAAATTGTCTTGGCGTGACAGGCAACTCCGGTGCTTAGCAGCGGCGACATCTCTGACCTGCTGGACCCGAGGCTGGACGTGAAGCACGACGAGGTGGAGGTGAGGCGGATGGCCTCTGCCGCGTCGCTCTGCCTCCGGAGGTCGGCTCGACTCAGGCCGCCGATATCGCAGGTCAGCCAGTCTCCAACCAGCTTTAGCTCGTGCAATCTGCATTTCACTCACCAGTTTATTGTGCCGTGCAGATACTGAGCATACTACGAGGAGAAAGCACGGCGAGCATCGCCGACCAGGACGCAACGGAGCCGGACTGCCTGGACGACGAGGCTTACCCGGCGGCGAACGTGAGGTCGCACCTGGACCTCGCGCTTCTTGACGTGGAAGACTCAGAGTCCATCTCTAGCACGGAGCACAGCAGCGGCCTCAGCCCGTTAGAGGAGTACCTGCGAGAACGTTGGAGCCGATCGTCCAGCTTCGACTGATTCGAGCCTGCGATTTTGTGGTCATGTATTTTCATTTTTTTTTTCTTTCTTCACCCTCTTCACCCTGCCCCCGGTACTTCACATGTTTGTTGTATGGTTTGGTCACCGGGACCGTGTGTACAGTATACAGTCAAAAATCACCAGAGCCAAATTTTCGGCGACAAAAGGCCTTCCTGACAAGTTTCGACAGGGAAAAGGGTACTCTTTGCGAGACCTACTGTTGTTATTTTCAGTAACAAGAAAATGGTGACCACTTGTCAGTTGCTGCAATTAATCCATATATATATATATATATATATATGGCAACGTATCTGATGTAAACTAACATCTTCGTATAACCATGCAAACTTCTATCCAAGGGACGCAGAGGAATTAGGTAATTTTACGCTTAACCGCCCGCTCCTAATCACACTTTTGTAAATACCTCCTCCCACTCCGCAATCGTCCCCGACCTACTGTTGTTATTTTCAGTAACAAGAAAATGGTGACCACTTGTCAGTTGCTGCAATTAATCCATATATATATGCTGGTAAGGGAGATTATGGATAAAACAAATACTGCGTGTCATACAACAATACTAACAGCGTAGAAACAAGCTTTTGCAGTTCAACTGCTTACATAAATGAGCGAAATAATTAACCAACATTACATTAAAGTTTAGCCAGAACTCTATTGACCTCAAATAAACACTGTTGGAACAAAGCTGGAAAACTGCGGCAGGGGGCAATTATCTCCCACATCCACACAGCTCTCTCCCAACATCTCATCTAATTCTCATCTACCTCAACAGATGTTTAAAATGGTACGACATATGGCAGCTGGTAGATATGAAGGTCCGGCAAAAAAGTCGCCCTGGGTTGCAAACAAGGCTGCTGCTGCACCATTGGGTGGATCGGCTCTACACCATCGGTTGCTTTGCATTGAGCCATGCTAGCATCAGAGTTCCTTGTACCGCTGAACAGCCAGTCTTGATCACCGACATCTGAACCTTCATTCTCTATCAATAATGGATTCCAGGTAACAAACAGATCTCTGAACTTCTTTTCTTTCTTCTCAGCTTTTCGGATTTTCTTCCGATCTGACCGGGAAAGCTTAGTATCCTGCACTTGAACTGCTTCCGCATTCCTACCAGAGAAGCAAGGCTCTTCTTTTGTCAAAGAGGTGATGGGCTCCTGCTGCATGAGAACAGGCAAGTCCTTAGGCTTTTGCAGAACAGGAGGCTGCGGAGCTTCTGGCGGGCAAACAGCAGATCCTGTTTCCTTCTGTAACACCTTCGATAATTGAGGATCAACTTTCTGCGACACCATTGAAGCTGGATGCTGAACTCTCTGTGACATCAACTTAACAGGTGGAGGCTCAAATCTTCCCATCACTCTAGCAGGTGAAGGGACACTCCCCAAAAATTTCGGAGGTAGGTCCGATCTTCCAACTGGTGCATTAACAGATACCGGGGGATCAACCGGATGTGTGACCTTCGCTGCAGGCTGGGGGACAACTCTCTGCATGGTCTGTGACGGGGTTTCTGTAATCAAACATTTTTGTACTGCTTGGGAGTCACCATTTATCCTCTGCTGAGCAGAGGTAGATCTCACATTCACCTTATGATGGATTGAATTTTGCTTGCCCAACAAGGATGAGCCTGATCCCATTTGTTGGACCAATGGTTGCTCAAGAAGCCTTGGTTTCTCCAAAAGAGCTGATTGGGATTCTTGATTACTTTTTATCTTGATGCGAAGGATGTTCCCTGTAAAATGACAAGTCAGGATGAATAAAATCCTGAAACAAGCGATACTTTTTTTTCTAAAAAAAAACAAAAACAAGAAAATTGTCTCACCATTCTTAGCTTGGCTAGGACTGGGCAGGACAACCTTTCGTCTCTTGCTGCTGTCCTGTGAGCTCTCAGGAGAGTCACGAATCGTCTGTACAAAACAAGGAGCTCCATGTTCTTCTGAGAGTCCACTCTTCTCCAACTGCTCAACTGATTCTCTGGATTCCCTTTTGGGATCCTGCCCAGCTTTGATGACATCTTCAAGCTTTCTCTTCTTATGGCTGTGCTTTGAATGTTTGGACGTCTCGCCCTCCTGGGGAGCTTTCCTGTTACTCCTTTTCTCTTTCTTCTTTTCGGCCTTTTCCCTTTCTTTCTGGAGCTTCAGCCACCAGAGCAATCGTCAGTTCTGATTTAGAACAGACGACGGGAAATGCAATGCAGCATTTTGACAATTTACAAGGACACAAGAAATGAATGTAGCATTTGTGTACAGTTCAGACAATAATGTTTCACAAAGATTATTCAATTATCATTGACTCATAATTACACAGTTAGCAACAGAATTGCATTCGTTTACAATCATGTTGAACACATTACTTTCCTGACAACAGTTATTTCCTGCAACAACTGCACACTCTATATAGAACAAAAAAAAACTAACAATGAACACAATAGATGGTGTTAGTTGCTATTGATATACAGGACCAAAGTAATTCTGAACTCCTTTGGTCAACAAAACAGTGACACATATTACAGCAGAAAAATAAAAGAACACAAATGCCATGTACTGACCCACAGGAGCAAAATAAGAAAACGCCAAAAAACAGTAGAAAAAATGGAATGCAATTCACAATTCAAATCAATTTGGCTTTGCAACAATACAAAAGGGCGTTTGAATGCTAATGCTACAAAAATGCCAACTGACCCTTGTTACACAAGCTTAGCCAAAATATGATATACTGTACTAAATTCAGTTAAATACAAATTGACACTCTTAACAGACACTATTTTCAAAGAAAATTTTGGGCAACACAATTATTTGGCCAGTCTCTGAAGCACACGATGGCTCATATTCTAACCATCGAACAACAATAGGCGAACAACTAATTTGAGCATTAATAATCTGCCAGGACCTCCACTCACGCCCACGTAATTTTAGGCCGACTAAATGTGCAAATCCAACAGTGTTGAATCGAATTTGTTGTTCTAGCATTCTTTAATTGTCCCGGATAACCATGCAGCCAGTATTCAAAAATCGGACTCGACTAATCTCGACTAGCGGCCATCCCAAATTAATATTTCAATCGATCCGAAAGACCTCGTGCAGCAAAGCTACACATGATTCAGGCACCTCCCTCCGCCGCAAGGGTTAGCTTTCCCGGCACGTGCGATACCCACATCACACACGCACAACCCACAGATCCGAGCAAAACCAATAGGAAGAACAAACGATCCGGCACGTGCGTGTGTAAATCCGATGGTTCAACAAACCTTAGCGGTCGACTCCGCCTCGGCCACGGCCACTGGGTTTCGCACGTACCCCGGCGGCGGATAGGGGAAGCACCTCGACATGGTCGACGGTCGACCGCGCTCTACCCCGCCGAGAGATCACAAGGATTGGCGGCAAAGCCGGGCTAATCAACCGCGAATCGCTCGAAATCGACCGATTCGCGGCAAGGAACCCACCGGAAATTTTCGGGCGCGGCGGGATTTGGTTTTGGCGTGGCGGATAGGGTTTCGCTACGGGGAGGGGAAAAAATTTCTAGGGCTGCGGTAGGAGAAGGAAACGAGAGAGTCTCTTCCAGGCGAGGGGGGTGGGCCGCTATTTAAAGCCGGGGGCGAGGAGGCCGAGTCGTGCGGGGAACTAGCGCGTCCGTCTCGGTTACGCGTTATTTTCTGGAACGGAGTCGCTGACAACTTGGCACAGGCCCGTGGTGGGGCGCCATGTCAGTGGAACAGATCTATGTTCGGTTGCTGTGGATGGCGATGCGCTGCATCTCCGCGTCGCGGGTGGAGCTAGGTTAACAGCGTGTGGGTCCCGCTTGCAGGCGGAGCCGGGGTTGAGTATTCCCGGGGCGCACGAAACGTGTATGCGGGCCCACGGCGCGGAACCGACCTAGAAGCGTCGGCAACCCGCAATCACGGACCGGCACGTGGGTCGCGTTGCGCCGCTGCCAGCCCAAGCCCGGTGAGGCGCGTCCGCCGCGACGATCTGCGGTGCGGAATGAACCACATCGCGATTCGTTTGGCGGCGCAGTAGCACGCTAGTGCCATACAAAACGAATTTGTAATGCGAGAGAGAGACTGAGAGCGCTAAAAATTGCATGGCATGTGCTCCAACGACTCAGGGCCTGCAGCCGAACAGGGTGTCAAATACTACCTCGCAAGCCAATCTGAGACCCTCATTTTCAAAATTTCTCTATCGCACAAAAGTTCAACCGATTTAAAATACCTTGCAGACCAATTTGAAACCCTCATTTACAAAATTTCTCTATCGCACTAAAGTTCGACCGATTTATATAAAACTACTACTTTAGAACTCTAGTCTCAATAGAACTAGAGATAGTATAATAGATATCATAAAAATATAATGTGATGAAATAAGTTTCATATATAAAAATAAAACTTATCTAAACTATTTCTAAGACATGAAAGTCCTTAAAATTGAGACATAAAACCCCACTGAGATTGGACTTAGACCCTGAGAGGTCATGTGTCGTAAAAGACGATTTAGGCAGCCATCAATTAATACAGCATTGCCAGCACAGCTAGGTAAATGCAAGGAACTATGCCCAAATAAGGGGGGTGTTTAGTTCCTCCCAAAAAAATTTTAACCCATCACACCGGATGTTTAAACACATGCATGGAGTATTAAATGTAGACGAAAAAATAACTAATTACACAGATTGCGATAAATTTGCGAGACAAATTTTTTGAGCCTAATTAATCCATGATTTGACAATATTGTGCTACAGTAATCATATGCTAATGACATATTAATTATGCTTAATAAAATCGTCTCACTGTTTCCAGACAAATTATATAATTAGTTTTTTTTATTAGTATCCGAACACCCCTTCTGACATCCCTCGAAACATCAAGATGTAACACCATAAAATTTTTCACCCCAACAACTAAACACCCCCCTAAGCAGTATCCCAGAAAACTTGAGACAAACTGAACATCGCTACGCTTTTATTTGTGCTGCAATTGGTAACATAGAAGTTGCAACCACCTAATCGATCCAATTCTCAAAACCATCAAAATCAACCGTTACAATAATGGTCGGAATCTCAACAGAAACCAAGCCACCAGGATGCAGGGCATCTTGAGAATACATGAGTCACAAATATAAGACGCAGCACAATTCAAGTATGATCGACCTAACAGTGTTCAAACATAGTTTGGAAAGCGTAAAATCTAGTAAAGACACCATCACCAGTCCAAGCCTCTGAAAAATGTGTCCCCGAGGCCCATCACACTGAAAGGTCTTTGGTAAATCAGATGAGAAGCTTCTCAATAGAGTCCTGCAATTCATTAAATTTGATTAGTCTACAAGAACATGATAAAAAAGACTATTAAACAGCTACAAACATTACAGAATCAAGATATGCACAAATATATATAAGATAAAATATCCAGTACAGAATATTAAGTACCTTGAGACCCTGTATCTGTAGTTTCAGCTGGCTGCCCTCATTGCTGGTCACTGAGCAAGCAATGACCGGTCTTGTCACACCACAAGCACGGCCAAGAGCTTGTTTCGATGGAACAAATACATATGGCACGTTCTGCACATAGCATAGGGCAAATTTATTAGCCAAAGGCGAATGATTTTTTTTTTTGGGATAAGGTCCAATGGTGAATGTTGCCATATTCATTAAGTATGCTAACAGAAGTGTTGTATACAAGTAGTTCATGACATCAACCAAGCAGGATAAAGAGAGCACAAAGAAGCATGTAGAAATAACTAAACACAGGCTAAATCAGCTAACAGGACTGCACTGTTGGGCTGAATTGAATTATCATTACATGTCCGTTACTCAACAGAATATAACCTGCTAGCACTAAATTTGTAAGAAAATGGTGAATGTTGCCATATTCATTAAGAAGTCCGCTAACGGAAGTGATGTATACAGGTAGTTCATGTCATCAACCAAGCAGGATAAAGGGAGCATAAAGAAGCATGTAGAACTAACTAAAAACGCGAGCTTCATCAGCTAACAGGACTGCACTCCCGGGCTGAATTATCACTACATGTCTGTTACTTAACAGAACAAAACCAGCTAGCATTAAATTTATAAGAAAATCCAAGTCCTGGTATTGAGGGACACATCAATTTATACCCCCCCTCCATTTTTTAAAAGGCATGTTTCATTTTGTTATGGCAGAATTTAACCAGCAATTACTCTATATTTATATTATTGTGTTATCAAAGAAAAAGGTTTTGAATACAGATCTAATGATACCAACCTCGCGGCACAAAAATTACATACTAACAGAAAAAATGTTGGTTGAAGGCGACACAAAATTGAGCATTATGTTTTCAAACGCAGGGGGTACCATTTACAGATAATTAACTAAAAAACACAGTTGAAGCAATTACTTTTTGGACAGACTAACACACTGAGCATATATGACAACAATGTTGCAAGCATCCATGATATCTAGCATCAAAAGATTGACTTCATTGCAATCAAAGCAAATAAGAAATCCTCTACAGCTTAAGCAGTTAACAAAGGACCGTTCATTCTCACTCACAAGTCACAATACAACAAAGGGCAAAAACAAGACAATAATCACACAGCACTAGTGTACGCGAAACAAAACAAAAGGGGAAAGGGCAAACAAAACAAAAGGGGAAAGGGCAAAAAAAAAATCGGTACCTTATCCTCAGCTAGCAAGGGGAGGTGGAGCAGGATCTCGAGAGGCTCTGTGTCCGCCGCCATCACTACGAACTCGGATATCCCCCTGTTCAGTGTCTTCGTCGCTGCGCACAAACACAAAAGACACAAATTGAATAAGAAAGCCCCAGAATTAACAGAGTACAGGCCAGGAGACGTGCACAAGGGATTGGTCCGGTACCTTCGTTAGCTCCCTTCTTGAGCTGCTTGTAGTTGGCGGCCTGCTGGACGATATCGAGGATACCCATCGTCAGCTGCGCATCAGCCAGCGGGTACGCCTTCGGGTTCACCGCGGACTCCATCGCAGGGGCGGATCTAGTAAAGGGACATGGGTGGACACATGTACACCAGATAGTTTTTGGAAGAAGTTAGAAGTTAAAAAGCACCAAATCGCCAAATAGGTTGAGGTTAGTTTGAAAACTCGGTTTCGCACAGCATACAGGGAAGAGAAGGGGGTGGGAATACCTGTGTGGGCGTTCTTCGCCGGCGAAGATATCGGCGAAGGGCGGCGGCGGCAGTAGCCCAGCAGGGTTATTTGGCCCAGGCTTGGTGGCGGTGGCGTACTGGCGTTGTCGCGGCAGCGGCTGGAGTGTCGTGCGGTGGAGCCGGGAGGAGAGGCCGAGGCTGGTGGCGGTTAGGGTTACCACGCAGTATATATACATCCGGCTGGTTTAGTTGGGCCTTGTCGTTCCAAACCGAGACGGGCCTGTAGCCCTGCACGCATGTGTCACAGAGTCGGTTGGAGGCTTGGAGCACCGCGCAAGTTTTATGCTTCCTTGATCTCTGCTATTCTCCTGTTCATTTCCATTCCAGGACGAAAGCGTAACTGCGCTGAGCGATTCCAGAGGTTTGACCTCGTTCTAGGAAAGGATTCTATATAAGATTATTCACTTTGCAATCCTATGCTCTAAAAGCTCTCGTATGAAAAAAAAAATCGTTAGGAGGTGAATCTTATGAAATCCTTCGTACCAGAGTAATAAAACTAGTACACAAAAATCAAAGTTTTATCCTCCATGTAGTCACAATCTACGATCTGATTGCCCTGAGATAACCCAGGTGGGCATATTCATAATCCGGGAGAAAGAAGTGCACAATCATTCGATGGCCATGAGGCAAACTGATCCTATACACGGCCCCAGAAGCTTTACTTGTAACCAAGTGCTTGTATGTGCTTTATGTACAAGGACACCACAATTACATGGAGTACAGCCGTACAGGTTAGTACATCCGTTACGTTATCTTACAACAGCACGAGCCCATCTCCTATGCATCAAATCCGCATCTGTTGGATACTCGTATCAGCAGCAAACAGCTGCTTCAGTTGGGTACTCGTATCAGCAGCAAAAACAGCTCGCTTGGACAAAATAAAGCTCCCTCTTCAGCGAAATGCATCATTGGAGGTTCCTTCCTAACCAACACAGCAAGTAGTGGAAGCCCTAGCATCCCCTGTTCTACATGATCGATGGAATCGAGTCATTCTTATCCGAGAAGAATGACAGATTTCGAAATGCATCGAGGCTATTTGCCATCAGGCGGCTCCAACTATTTTGACTGTCCACTATCAGTATGTCATCGGCTTGATATCTCACAGACGGTATGTCCAAGTCCAGTGGTCCAAGTGAATCAGGCTGCCAAGAAAAAAAAAGTAAGCTCACCTAAGATAATGCCAGTACAAAAGAAAATTATGATTCCTTCAAGTACCCAATATATGTCAGCTAAAGATTGATCCTTCAGGTCATTAGTTTCATCATTTCGTGGTGGTGATTTAGCATAAAAGTTCTCTTCGTCTTTGGCATCATCATTATAAGGATTATCACCATCAGCCTCTCCTCCAGTCAAGTCCTAAAACACGAGATAACACATAAATAAACAAGGTCAACAACTCAAACGTATAAACTCATTTTGCTTCTAGGAGAACCCAAAAGATGTCAGCAGACCTGAAGAAAACCTTGAAATCCTTCTGAATTTGAAGGATGAACTTCATTATCAGTATCAGGAGAGCTGCTAGGAGTGTTTGAGCCTTCTTGCTTCCTGGAGGCTGACAAATTAAAGCTGAACTCATCACATGTTTCTTCTGCTCCCCATATGGTTGAATGGGGAGTATGGGCTGGCTGCTCTGTTGCTTGATAACGAGAAGCATGAAGGGCAACAGCAGCATCAAACGAGTCATAGCTGCATGGATTCTCAAGAAACAAAGGATTTTTTACACTATTCCCTATGCAATCTAAATGAGCGCCTTTGGATGCTTCTGTCAGTAAGTGCCCAACACTGATATCTGTAAGGGTATCTGCCCACTCTACTTCAGATATTGCCACACAATTCATTCCCTGATCATCCTGAAGTATAAATGCATACTAAGTTATAATAATAGAAAGGAAGATCGCCCATAGAAACATTTAGTTGACAGAAGGATGCAAGAGACAGAAAATATAACCTCAGAAGCTTGGGTTACAGGAACCTGCACTTGCTTTTGGCTGCCAAACTGAGAAGGGGGCACATTAGCCAGCTGATCTGGAAGCTCAGAGTTCTTGCCTGTACTAGATCGTGTCATATGCAATAACATTGAACTACAAGGATATTGCTCATGAGTGCAGTTACTGAGCAAAGTACCATCCTTTTGCACACAAGCCTTATCTCCTGATGGCGATTTGACTTGGATGACTTCCGGTATCATGCAATCCTCAAAATGGGTTAAAGATATTTCACTTACTCCTGCTCCAAGCTCAACAAGGGAAAACCAACCATACCTTAACAAGAAAATGTTGACACAACAATTAGCAATCATTACACGCCTACAAGTGACCCATTAGGTTGTGACTTTCTATCAATCAGAGAAATTATATACCTTAAACGGAAAACAGAAGGGCTATTCACAGAAAGAAACACATCAGCTACTACAACAGTATCTCTTGTTGTCCACCTCTGATATGTAGCCAAATCCTCTTGATTAGCACAATACGGAAAAAGAATAAGCTCTCCAGATGCGATGTTTGAGTTACCCCATTTTCGGTTTAGATGTTCTAGCACAGATGATATTTTCTTCCTAGAGCTTAATGTGAGCTCTAGATGAGGATTATGGTCATCCTGATAAGAGGAGAAAAGGCACCATGTAATGTTCAAATTGCTCACAGATTGGAGAACTGAACAGAATAACTGAGACCCAAACCAAATACAAAGGAAAGTTTGAGCAAAATGCAAAGGGACACTAATCAAGTTATCTATTCATCATCTTTCATCTATAACATGCATGAATTCGACAAGAACCCGAGTGCTCGGTCAATAATTCACCAGTAACAACTGACATGTTAAAAATACAGTGACCGAGGGAAATTGGGATTCATATGCAGTTCGCTAGTAGCAAGAAACCATGCTTTACCCTCTCCAATGCCTTCCGAGTAGCTTCGTTTATTGGAAATAACTGTAGCTTCAGCTTCACAGGTGTTTGTGAATCTGCTTCCTTCATATGATTTGTGCTAATGCCTGCAAATGCAGATTAAAAACATCAGGACAATAGAACTGTACCTGCTACTGTTAACTTCAACGAGTGTGTTGAACAAAGTTCAGCAAATACAAGAACTGAAATCCAGTTGCTAGAAGCCATACCATCAACAGTAGAAAGTCTGTCTGATGATGAAGTCAGTGTTCTTGCATCAACATTACATAACATGCCCGGGTTAACCGTGTTGCGCTCAAGCTCCTCAGCTGCATCAGCAACTAAAGAAACACCAGCCATGGCCGCTCTCTCCCATTTTTTATATGCAGCAGATGCAACAGTGCCACCTAAAACACAGGTCACCAGCTATCCACATTAATGCAACAAAGGTTCACCACTAGAGAGCACCTCTACATGATTGTGCGAAAAAAGATAAGCAAGGTTAAGTCATAACAAAGGAAAAGAGAAGATGTGCCCACCTGCCTTCCTTTTTTGTTTCACGGTTCTTGTGGCAGGGAGGTCACCTTTAGTTGCTCCTGACTTGCTAGAAATTGGTTCTGCAACCCGCTTGAAAATTGTCCCTTTAGGAGATGCTACTCTGCTACCATTTTGAGCATATACTGACAGCAACTTTACAGGAGTCTCATTCCCAGGAGCCTTGCTGACAATTGGAGAGGGAGAAGGTAGGCACATATCCACTCTTGAACGCTTTCTCCTGGACTTACTGTCCTTTAGCAGTTGTTTTCCCTAGCAAACAAAAGGAGAGAAACATAGCATGACAAAGAAGAAACAAACTGGCACCAGTTTATAATGAGAAAAAAAAACATGAGGACAAAGCAACTCACCAATGCTTCTACAAATGTTTTGAACCTCCGAGGCTTCAGGTGCAGCTTTGATGCACTGCAACTAAATTTCTCAAGCAGAGACCACCTGCATCAAAACCAGCTAATATTGAAGTGCCAGCAGTCGAGCAAGCACATCCTTAAACGAGCTTTCTACAAAAGCTAAGTTATACCTGTTTCACAAATTATTAAGAAAAGAGTTTTCTAAAAGACGGAGGAGCCGTATGAAATGAAAACCTCATGTACAGTTTGGAATGGAATTTTTCAACAAAAAAAAATTGAATGCATGGCCATAATGGATGTTGGCTTTATCCAAAGGAAATAATGCGGAAGCATTGAAAAACTATTATGAAGCTAAACGACTAGAAATTGAATTTAGATTGTGTATGTAACACAAGAATAAGCCAAGCACATCAAAATCAATAGAAAGGTACACAACAGATCAGTGAATATGACAAGATATCCACTACATAACGGAATTACGGAACTATAATGAATGGTAGTCACAGCCTTCAGATATCATAGATGGCTAGATACAATCTACCATCATGATCTGTAATTGAAACACAAGATGTCCAAATTCCTATAAATATCATGCTCCTATGGTGTATAAATAAAATCAACAATGAACTATATTTTGTCAGGCAATTTACAGATGATAAGATATATTCAATTACCAGCGAAGCATAGCAGCAATGGTATCCTTGGAGTTTTTTGCATCAAGTGAGAACCTAGGACCCAATAGCTTCTTCATGCGTCGAACAAGACGATAATAGTAATGCCTGACCTGTATGACACATAAAGCATTGAATCTTTTTACATTAGATTCATACCATGTTTTCATATCGTATTATCGAGGCTAGTCGTATGACCACCGATCAGACGACTAATCGCGATTAGTCGTCGATCAGGGTCGATTAGTCGGTCCTGATCGCTCTAGTCGGCTAATCGGACATTTAGTCGTCCTTGTGCCTGGATGACCTGATCGACCATGTATATACTATATATATATGATGTAAATTTATGAAATCATGTCCGTAATGAATCATTACCATGGTGATTTGGCCACTTACCTGTAACTTGTGCTTGCTGCTATTTATACAGAGTCACTCAGTCACTCCTAAACCCTAATGGGCCGGCTAAAGGTGGGCTGAGTTCTCCCTTGTCCCTACATACTGGCCCAACTAGTCGTCCGGCAAGGCTTATCAGACGACTAATCGTGACTAGTCGCGATTAGTCAGACGATAAGGTAACTAATCGAACAAAACTAATTGAACGCCCTTATCGTGCACGAATTTGCGATAAGGACGACTAATCACGATTAATCGCGATTAGTCATCCGATATGAAAACAGGGGATTCATATACAACAGAATTAAAACTTTAATATAATAAGATAGGGCGATAGGCTAACGTTGCAAGAAAAGATTAAACATCTTTATAGTAATAAAATATAAACTCTAATCATCGTAAAGACAGGAACTCCTTAGGACAACTCATACATAACTAAAATTCACAGTCTAATGCTTATCCGTTTCACCTAAAATATCTTGGTTGAAAAACAAATACCTGATCCTTGTTTTTACTCTGAACACGGTGCGTAATCTTGTCGAAGTTCTGGGAAAAACAATATGGGATTACCCATCAATCAATTATTATGTGCTAATTAGATTGCAAATAGCAGAAGGGCATTGCATCCAGAATTTATGCCTCTTACTTTTCCTACTTGCCGCAGTGCATTGAAGAAATTCTCCTCCTCTTGGTGTGTCCACGCAGCCCATTGTCGAGTCTGCTTTTTCGCTATGAAAATCAGACACAGCGCAAAAACTATCAGGCAAAATCCAGGACTGTCCTAAACAGGGAGTCTGGAAAAAAATACAAAAATAGTTCAAAAAACGAACCAGGTTTCTTATTGGAATCGGAAGGCTCAGGGGCTGACCCAGTGAAGGACATGGGTGTACACATGTACACCCAATAACTTTTGTAAAAGAAAAAAACGAATTTAATAGGCATAATAATACATATATAAACTTGTAATTAGATCAGATCCGAATACAAATACACAAATATAAAAAGTTACGGTTCAGTGGTCAGTTTCGCACAGCAGCAAGGGGAGAGAACGGATGCGCATACCTGGGTGTTGATCGCCGGCGAAGGACACGACGAAGACCCGAGCACGTACCGTAGGACGGTGGCGGCGGTCACTTAGTAGCGCCGTAGCGGCATGAGAGCGCGCCCCGCGCACGGTGAACGGAAGAAGAAAAGGCAGGCAGGTGGACGGGAGAAGAGAGGAAATGGGCTGGGTTACGATGGAAGTGGGTTAGGGTCATGGATATCAGATTCTGGTCCACACCCTGTTCGCTGGAGCTGTTCAGCCAAATCAGCAGCCATCCAACAGAGTTTTTCTTTCACACTAAACTAGCGAACATTACTTTCAGCCACAATAAACCAGCGAAACGAACAGGCTGCTAGTCCGTTGTTCGGATGGAGTTGAGTTTAGGTTTGGGTCGAGCGAGACCCACAAGACTAATCTCTACTCTCCTCTACTAATGCTAAATAAAGGTGAGGCTTGCTAGTGTCCAGACGGTCGGACGGACGGACGAGGCGCTGAAAGCCCGCGCCAATAGTCATTTCCCGTGTAGTTTTGCTAGCCCACATGAGGTTCATGTTGTCCCGAATGTCACTAGCATCGAGAAAGAGGAGGGGTGGCGGATGCCTAACCGGCATCCAGAGGAGAAGACACTGAGGAAGGCAGCATAAAGCTAGAAAGAAGATGTAACACCTGATCTACTTTGAAACATCCAGATGCAACAATTGCAACATACGTCTGAAGGCAGATGAAACATTTGAAATATGCATCTGAAACACTTGCAAAAACATACGAAAGCACTTGAAAACTATTGTAAAACATACGTAACGTCTGAATAAAACACTTGCAATATATGCATGAAACATATGCAACATCCAAATAAGCACACATCTAACATACGTCTGGAAAAACACAAATGAAACATTAGGAAGACGCTTGCAATATACGTGTACAACTATTGCAACATATGCAACATCCGTATGAAACACTTGCAACATACCTCTCAAACATCTGAAACACTTGAAACATACGCTTCTAACATGCGCTTTCAACGCAATATTTCCTTGTTGTTTCAGAATGGAGGCTTGTCGGCGCGTAGAATTCACCGGTGTAGAGTTCACCGCTCCAGTAGAGAAGGCCATGACAAATTCGGTGGAGAAGGCCACGGCGGGTCCACACGCTCTAGATGGCCGCAGTGAATTACTAGCTCCGCATGACAGCCGCCCTCGCTTCCCTCCTGCGCGGCGACGCGGGTCTCCGTCGTCGTGCTCGTCTTCTACGCGCCGCTCGCACGCGGGCCTTCGGAGCCACCGTGTGGCAGAACCGTCCGAAATAGCACGTTTTCAGAGGCACTCATCTTCCGCTAGATACTAAGTACCTCGAAAGTGAACTAAATCGAGCAGTTCCGTCGAGCACACCTAACGGGAGAACTGAAAACAGTTCATATTTTCATCCAGGGTTCAATAATGAGTACGAGCCTACAATACTTAGTCCATTTTATACAACATCAAGTCTCAGAAATTATTTATTACAATACTAGCGTTCAGAGTACGATAATTAAACAACGGAATGAAATAAACATCTAACGGAGTGATACAAGCATCCGTCTGCGCCCACCAGAAGAATCCTCTACACAAGAGTTAGCTTCTCAAGGTGCACCGCAACAAAGGTAAATAAACCCTGGGTACACAATGTACTCGTAAGACTTACCCAAATAGAGAATATATTTTTCCAACTCTCAAGGATGTGATAAGCAATATGGCTTGCTGGTTCTTTTGTTTTGCAGACAGTAATACTAATTTTATTAGCAGTCCAGATTAGTTTATTATCTATCCATTTTATGTAGGCGCATGTTCCACTTTTAAGCAAGAGTTGAGTAATCAGAATCATTTCACCATCTTTTATATTCCAGTTCTTACTATAGTGTCGGACCATAGCCAAGTCGTATCGTCACGTAGAAACGATGATTCGTGAATCAATGTAGCCCAGCTGGGTACCCTGAAAAACACACGTCTCGCTTGTACCCCAGACACAAACAAGACCAACTCATTTCACTCCTGTCGAGGGGTCCAGGTCTCCGTCTAAACTTGGACTCCAAGCCCCCACATTTGAGACCCAGCCTCAGTGCGGTGCTTAGACCTCCACCAATGTCCGCCTCCAATCAGTCGGTCCGGAAAGAGTCGAAACCCACGATAAGAGTAACGAGTCTTCCCACTCCCATAAGCAAATATGTGCTCAGGATAAAAAAAAAATCTATGACCTGACTACCATCCACAGCAACGGACGGTCCTCAATCAACACGGACATAGAAACAATGCAACCAAACTATGCCCCGTGGCCGCGGGACACAGGCTGTTACACCCACCAATACCCATACCATATTCCTACCCGGTCACTATTTTCCTTTCTATCATTTTATTATGAGAGTAAGAATAATATTAACCACCTATTGTGAGTAACGACAGATCACTCACGCTACCGATAAACCTAAACAAAGCATTACGCGAACCTGCACTAGTAAGACTTATAGGTAGATATATATACAACATATAGATATACTGTGATTATCAAAAATAAGGGTTATGTACTGGGGCTTGCCTTGGGCAGGCACGGTGTCAACACGGTGTCAGTCACGGGTGGCTCCGGAAACTCCTCCTGTATGAGTACCTCCTCCTCGTACTCTTCTACGATCTCCTCGTACTCCACCAACTCGTTCTCTATATACATGCGATGATGATGCAATAATTTAGAAATTAGGCAATTGCAACTCTTAAAATAAAAGTACATATGCTAAGCTACTAAGCTAGTTATAATGAATAAGATGCTAAACCAACCGGCATCTTCATCAAACTAGATATTAAGTTCACCCTAACAAATGCTTGATTTTTATAAACCAATATCTTGCCATTATTCATATTAGTCTTAATGGGTATTTAGCTACCATATTAAACAGTTTATTCTAGTGCTACAAAATTTACAGCAAACACATAATAATACAGCAAAGCTATTGTAAAAATTTCATGATAAAAGCTATTACCGATTTGCCACAAAAATTCCTACAAATATTACCCTAATAATAGTAAGCATTTCCAAATGATTTAATAGTCCTCAGCAACAACATAGACATGTATAAACTAGCTATACTATTAGATAGATAGCATTTTTAGAAACTCAACAAAATTTATTTCACAATTTTTTGGACACCTATGTGAATTGATATTAATTATCAAAGTTCAGCTCAGAAAATAAAATACAAAGCTATTCCTAATTTCTAATAAAAAGGGAAAGTGAATTCACCAGGGCGGCCCACCACGCGCGGCCTGCGCAACTCGGCCCACGCACGCGAGGCGGCCCGAGCGAGGGAGCCCGCACGCGCGCTGGCCCTCTTGCAGAAGAGCCCTTGGCTTTTGGACAAAATAACCCGCAGTTCATGTTACTATTCCTAGAGACAGCATTATGCACAAAGGCCCTCTTAAATTCTCTCCTTCACATCATTGTGGTCCTCGACGCCTCCCTGCCCGCCGGCGCGACGAGCACAGACACTGGCCAGCCACGCTGGCCACCTAGAGCTCGCACCGGCCCAGCTACTAGGCCGACCCCCATCTACGGTTCTAGGGCTTACGCTAGGAGGCATGGGAGCAGCGGAGCCCGCAAAAATGATGGCCACGGTGAGTGCCCGCTCATGATGGTGCTGCAGCCGTTCCGGCCACCCTAGACCACCGCGTAGCTACCTAGCTAGTGCTAGAGCATCCCTAACTTACCCTGGACTCGGCCACATCAATCATTGAAGCGGGGGAGTGGCAGAGAAGGTTGGCCGCACGCGACCCGAGGGGTACGGTGGCGCACCGCAGCGGCACGGCCGCGTTAGCGGCGCAAGGGCAGCGGTAGCGGCTCGGCTTAGGTGCGCATGGCAAAGAGGGGTGCGAGGTGAGCCTAACGATGTGACCACTTAGGATCGAGGTGGTCAGATGGGAGTTGTCCATGGTGCTGGGCGGGCTTGGCCTTAACGGCACAGTGGCGGGGCAAAGCTCCAAAATTGGAGTTTGTCCTGGCGTGGTTGAAGGTGATGCGGGATCGGTTGACTAGCAGACTAGATGGTGGAGTCGAGGGTGCGTTGAGTTGAATAGAAGCAACCTTTCCACGCTAGATTGATGCGGCTCAGCTGTGCCGGGTAGCAGGGGAGGGAGGGAAAAGGAAATGGGTTCTGGCTTGGCTTGTCCGAGCCTTGGCGGGACGTGGGCACGGTTGGCAGCTGGCCCCTGTGCGAGCGTTGCGCAGTGGGGAAACGTGCGCATGCAGCGCCATAAGTCACTAGACGATGGCACTGAGCGGGGAGGGGGCATTGCCACCGGGGCAGTGAAAGGTCCTTATTTGATTTTAGTAATTAAGTTACAACCTTAGGTGGACTAATTGTGTTTATGTGAGATACACAGTAAATTAATCTACAGGTGATGGTGTCATGAAGGAGCTCATTGCATATGGGACATGATATGGAGTTATGTGACCAAGGTGGTGAAGATCAAGATGAGACTTGGCGCCGATGGACCGACGTAACGGTGAAGAGCAAGTGAAGTCAAGATCGATAGACCAACAAGGTCACATGATGATATGAAGTGGATTATATCATTTGTGATATGGTTGGTGCATGTGTTGTATCAACGTCGGAGGAGATAGAGTGGAATGCGCAAGACAAAGGTATAACCTAGGGCATTTCCATTTCACCGGTCATAGTTGTGTAGAGAAGTTAATGATTAGGTTTAGGATGGATGGCCATACTATTAAGAAGGACAAACTTGTTTGCATATCGGTCATCTAGTGCCACTTGAGTGATCTAACTTTACGTACGTGTTAGGATCGAGTGGCGTGGCAAGTTGAGTGGCTAACTCCTTTAAGAAAATGATTGTGAAATGCTAACACATATGCACAAGGCGGTGAACATTTGTTGGTGTTGGCACTTTTACGAAGACAGTGGAGTTTGAGCGGTAGAGAGGGGTTAGGGGTCCTCTCTCCTTCCCGCCGAGCCTGCGAGGCGGGATTCGACGCTTTTCGTGGAAATCTTATTTTCCATTACGCCGAAGGATGGAACCAGAGGCGAAGTCACGGAGGTGATCGTCGCTGTTTTCCGAGCGTGAGACGCTGGGTTGCTTGGCGTAAGATGCTGCCTACGGCAGCGTCGGACGCTGACGTCAGCATCCGACCAACTTGTCGCGCTGCAGTGCTCCGAGGGTGTGTCGTCGGACACGCTGGTGGTGTGGCGACTGATGCGGGACGTCAGCGTCTGCTGCCATTGACATCAGCCGAGTGCGAAGGCGGCATAGCATCGAGTGCACGTTTGATGCTGGGCGCGTCCGGTGAAGGAGCGTCAGGTGCGTCTGATGCGGCTCCGCGCGGTTTCAGACCTTACTGGACCGCGTCTGGTGCGGCATCGGATGCGCGGTTTCTGAGCGACAGACGCGTATGTTGAAATGGAGTTGATCGTTGGAGTTTCAAACGCGTGTGACACGTGGCGGCACGTCATGCATCGGACGTAGGGAGCCGCGTCCGTTGCCCTAGCGACAGCGCGTCTGGTGCCCCCGAAAATCACCCAGTAAAGGGGCAACTGCTATATTCGTTTGTGGGGTTATAAATAGAAGTGGTGGCCAGCCTTGGTTATTGCTTGACACCCTTAGGACTTAGTGTCCATGATTTGAGAGTGCTAGGAGAGCCTCTAAGTCACTTGTGCTTGCAAGAGTGCGGATCGATTGTAAGTGAGTGTGATTCTAGTGTGTTGCATCGTGAGAATTACATCGAGTGGCATTAGGTGTTCGAGTTGCAAGCCGATGGTGCTTGTTACTCTTAGAGGTTGCCACCTCCTAGACGGCTTGGTGGCTTGTGACTCCGTCGAAGCTCGCAAGAAGATTGTGCGAGGCTTCGGAGAAGCTTTGTGAGGGGCATTGTGCTCGTCTCGCGGGAGCCGCGAAGAGTAACTATAGTAAAGCGAGACATGAAGGGTGACAAGTGGTCCGACCGGGTCAAGTGCTAGAGCTCGTGGCTTGGAGGATCCCCATCTTGTGAGTGGATGAGCAGCACCCGCTGAGGGTTTGACTTTTGATAGTCAATTAGCTCGCGATCCAACAAGTTGGTGCATCACCACAACGAGAAGAGCATGAGGACCGGCGACAACCTTAGAGCTTGTCTCAATGGGGACTAGCATGTTGGCAAACACGTGAGCCTTGGGATAAAAATCATAGTGTCAACCTTGTTCATCCTGTTGGTTTGCAATCTCCGAAACACAAGCTTGTATTACATTTACTTTATATACATTGTAACAGAACCGCCCAATTTATAAGAGCTCAAGTACAAAATCAGCGATTTCACGCTCAATTTACATACTCGAACTCATATAAACCCGGTAGTCCGTGAAATCACGAGGGATTTCCAACTTTTTCAAGCTTACAACCAAGACCGTACATGATTTAGTAACCACAGTCCACATGTTACAACAAGTTCACAAATACATCGGAGTGCAACATAAACTTAGTGCAAAACCCACTTCAAAATAGAAGTAGCGGAAGCAAAATAGCTTGAAACCACCTTTTACACGCACATAGTTAAATTACAGTGCTAGCGCATAGTCATGTCCAACAACAGCAAATAGGTACGATGTAAGAAGGGACCATTGCCCATGGTCCACTCACCACCCGAAGTGGGAGAGAGATCCAACTTGTCACCACAGTAGTACGCCTTACTACCTGCAACAGGTGGGAACAAACCCTGAGTACGAGAAGGTACTCAACTAGACTTACCCGTCATAAACCAGAAATAATATGACACCAAGGAGTATGCAGGGCTTTATAAGTGGACTGGCTTGACTTGCTTTGCGGAAAAGCATAAGTTATCATGAATAACTAATTTAAGTCCTTTTGCATCATCTTTATTATGACCTATTCAATCTATGTAAGCACCTATGCTAAAGCAATCACTTGATTAACCATTTACATCAAAGGTTACCATCTCAGGTTTAGCATTTCCAACATTATCCACATAACCATCCGTGTTCCATCATTATTACTACGATGCTGTAACTCGAGTCAAGTGCTCACTAACCGGGAGCGACGACGATTCGAATCGAATTCCTATCCAGATGGAGATTTATTCCTCACACAAACCTCACTCACCCGCTAAAGTGAGGTGTTGGTCACCGAGTCAACCATTTAGGTAAAGTCGCGAGCTTGCCAGGAACCACTTGTACCCGGGGGCCGTCCGACTGCTCTTTGGCCTTATCATCGCGCCCCCGTTTCCTGCCACTACTGCTCCGGTACAGTGCGTTGCGGGCAATCCACTCGGCCCGAATAATCTTCCAGCTTCGCGGTCGGAAGGTACTTTATCCGGCCAGCTAAATGTGAGGCATGCGTTCAACATGACCCGAGGGCCAACAACGGTCGGTCCTTAATCGACACAGACGGAAACTGCAAGCACCCCAGAACCCTGTCTGGTTGCCCAATACTTATTCCGTCCGGTCTCCAATTATTCATCAACACTTGGTTATTTTCAAGATATCATCCATTCCATAGCTAAAGTTTCCCAGTAACCACCTATAATTGCCGGTGACAGGAAATCACCGATCGCTACCGGTCTAAGCAGGGCTAAGCAATATTTTCGATCCTGAACCAAAATAGGATTCCAGGCATATTTACGGGACAAGGAAAGGATATATATGCAGCAAGTGTTTTCAATCAACTCCTATAACTTAATGAAACAATACATATATAACATATATATACTTAATTGCTTTTGTAAAGTAGGAGGCTTAGAATGCTCCGGGGCTTGCCTGGGATCTGACACCTAGTCAAGTCAGTTAGTTGCACCGTCTTGTCGACACCTCCGATCCTAGCACGTGTCCAGTCCTTCCATCTTCGGGATGGTCCACCAACACCGTCTTCGGGTTTGGTTCCACACCACGTGCTTCTCATGCACCTAGCGTACCTAAATGAGATGCGACAATGCAGACGTATGAATGCATGGAAGTGCGATAAGTGTACATGATGATAAGGAGTGTACTTGAAAGGACTTGCATATGACATGATGACGTGAATGCGAGCATACATACAAACATAGCTACATTCAGGTGATAAGCAAATTAACTCTATTTGACCGAGTAGTTGCATATTTCTTCTCTAGTACTTATAACACAGACTCATCATGATCAAGTAACATAAGACAAGCAACTTATCACATGTAGCTAACATCATGTTTCTCTAAACATTTGTACACATGCATCAAAGAGCTATCTGCGTTCATTTATAGGTAGGCATGCACGCATACATAATAACAAGGTATACCTAGCGACACAAGGCAATTCTACCCTATGCATATAACATACACATAAACACATACTACAATTACAAGTAATAAGCTAAGATATGCCGGCAGGTTATTAGTGCTTCAAAGATACACCAAAACAACAATTATCCACTAAGCAAGGTAATTATACTTACACATGGCAAAGCAACTTATTACCTGTACTAACATCATGTTTCACTTGGACTGAACATTTTGTAGCAAGCATCACAGAGCTACATGCACTCACAAGCAAACATGCATGCTCACTAACAAGGTATACACACCTACACCATTCAAGTTTGTACCCAAATATACATGCACACATGAATGACCACATGGCATTTCAAGTTGAATCAGGCCAAACACACCACCAAGTTACTCATGACACAAAAGTACATAAAAGTACCATGAAGTATTTACATCACATGTAACAATTCATTTTAATTATAGTTATTGAAATGCATAGAACTAGGCCACATATTTCCAGAGCTCCAAAAATTCTATAAAAATTACAGCAGGTTAAACATACTCTCTGGACCCTATCATAAAACTACCATGCCAAAATTATAAGCATATTGACCTATACAAAAATGACAAATAGCAGGACAGAGCATGCATGAAAATACTTTGTACTATGAAAAGTGTCAAACCATAGATTTACTATTTTTTTAGCTACTTCATAGTACAGGAGCAGCTCACAATTTTTCTCAAGATTTATCTATACATATTTTATTTACTAAAAATGCCACAAGAATCAGCATTAAAGCAATTTAAATAATAAGTACAATTTATTCCATAATAATAGCACCTCAAAATTTTACCACAGATTCTACACCTCAAGATCTATCAAACAAATCAAGCCTCACATTTTTCCGACCCCTATTCTAATTACTACACATTTCCAAAGATCACAAGCATTTAACACATTAAATAAAACTCTATATAAAAGTATCACAAAAATGCTATTTCATATTTTTAACAGATAGATCTATTCACTAGAAACACAACACAACTTGTTTCACCTCATTTGGACACCCACAGCTCAAGATATAATTTACACAGGCATTACTTCTTTTTTCTGAAAATCATTTTCCAAAATCATTTAAATCCGAAAATGGGCCTTAACGCTAGAGTCACATGGATCTGCACCCAGGCTTATCCCCTGAGGCTGACAGTGGGCCCTTGACCCCACTTGACAGCGACCAGAGGCAGGGGAGGAGCTCCGCCACCGGTTTTCTCGCCGGTGGCGAGGTCTCCAGTGGGGCGAGCGACACACATTTCCTCCCCACGACGAGGCGGACGCATGGGTGGGAGAGATGGAGGCGGAGCTGCACCCTTGCGGTGGCAGCGGCGGACGCCAGCGAGCAGTGGCGGGGTCGTACGGTGGCGACGCCGACTCCGGTCACCGCAGAGCACGGGAAGCGGCGCGATAGCTTCGCAATGCCAAGGAGAGCGTGGAATCGGATGGAGGTGGTCCACCAGCGGCTCAAGGCGCCGGTGGGGCTGCGACGGGGAGCGGCGACGAGGTGCTCCCGCTGCGGCATCCCAAAAGGGAGAGACGGAGGCGAGAGCGGGTGGAGCGAAAGGGTGAGTGGATGGGGGAGCGGGGCGCGCTCGGGCAGGTCATAGAGGCGAGGGTCGCGGGTCTAGGCAGACGCGTGCCGACGGCGAACGGCCACGCGGCGCACGGCTCCTGCCACGGTCGGCCAGGGCACGGAGGCGGGGCGCGTCCGCGCGCGTGCGAGTGAAGCGGGCTGGGCCGAGGCGCGTGGAGCGGGAGCGGGACGAAGGCGAGCTGGGCCTCGGCGCGGGGTGATGCTGGGCTGCGAGCGCGACGCGGGCCGGGGCGCAGCGCGCGCAGGCGCGTTGGGTGGAGCAGGCCGCCTGGGTAGCTTGTGTCATAGAACCTCCTAATTATGATGGCCCACAAGCACACGTCATTGCCATAATGACCTCTGACAGTCGTACTTATGTTCACCATAACTTAAAAGGCCTGCTTTCCTCCGAACAGGATCCAATCACAGGAGTATTGCAATATTATAACAGTTTATTCAAAATATTCAACAGAGTAAAGTAGCGGAAGTCTTACAATAACTTAGGTTACAAACCAGTTTTTAACTTAAAACCTTATGTAACATTATTACAAACCAGTAGTAGAGAAGTATCGGTAGTAACTTTATTACAACACACAAGCGAGATGCCTTGCCCAAAGGCCACACAATCTACTCGTCGTCACTGTCTTTAACCACGACGGTCATGCAACAAGGCTCGAAGCAGACTTGTTCATGAACCGCACCTGCAACAAGGGGTTAACAAACCCTGAGTACGAGAGTACTCAACAAGACTTACCCGACTAAGACAAAGACTCCAAGGGCATGCTAGCTTTAGGGAATCAAGGTACGGGTAATCAAGAATCAAATTTTCTTTTTGCAGAAAATCTTATTAAAGTAAGTCCTTATCTTCAACATTTTACTTTTACCATTGATGGTTCATTAACCAATTCTAGGTGATCCTAATCTAGATCAAAGTAATTATCATCAAAACCTTTCTCATTCTTTCTTTCAATTCCAGTTCTTAACTACGATGTTGGTGCAAGGCCAAGACTCCTTTCTCGTGGAGTAACGACGATTCGAACCGCTTCATTTACCCAACTGGGGATTCCTAACCACACGACATATGTAGAACCGAATCTTGCATATATCAACTCTTACCCGAATAACCCAAAACCAGAACGTGTCCATCGCCACCCGAGAGCACAGTACTCCTCGAACCCGGCCCAATTCTAGCCCCGAGGGTACACGTTACTCTCGCCATCTCTCCACTCCCAGTGCGAGGTTAGACGTTCTCGTAATGGACTAACCAAAGTAAGGCTTACCCGACATGGGCACATGGCTAGTACTAATAAAAACTCCATGACGCGAGGGCCAACAACGTACGGTCCTTAACTGATAAGGCGGAAACAATACAGTGGGACACCTTTCCCAATGCATGTTAGCAGTGGCCAAACCACCCGCCCGATCTTACAAGTTCATTCACATATTTCAATATTCATTCGATATGCCGTCATGGCTACGTAAACATTCATTTAAAAGCTTAACTTCTAAGCATAGCGAAGCATACTACGCATTTTCTGTAAAGCAGGTATCAAGGTTGATATCACAATAATCAAGGATGATAATGCAGCAATTAGGTTATCACTCAACTCCTAATTACTTAATGCAGTCAACCATAATATAAATAATAAAACATTTGTAAAACTCAAGGTAGGGTTTAAATGCACCGGGGCTTGCCTTGCTCAAACACGACGACCGACTCAGACTCGAGGACTTCACCCCCTGGTCCGGAACCCACCGACGATCGCTCTTCTCCGGAAGCTTGATCGACGACTTCGGCTTCCTCGAAAGCGGAGACTACACGAATACATAACATGCTTTAACATGATGCTCAATGATAAACATGATGCTCAATGATAAACATGATGCTTGATGATAACATGCCACGGTTACGATTTGAGTACAACTTTTCTTCACGGTACAAACGTAAACAGAAAACCTACTAACTAGTAGCGACGTTTTCCCGCGATACCAGCTTTTAACCTAACAAGTTACTAACGAGCTCAATCATGAAATTAAGGTGCCAGAGATCACAAAAAGGTAGTGACCTAAGGACATCACTCAATTAAAAGGCACACAACACTTAAAGTTCTCAAATTAATATTTATTTTCTATTTAATAATTAGGGCATAATTAGAAGTTGATCAAATTTTACCTAATCAAGCTCAAACTTTTTCTATGGGTTAAGAATGACTTATAACAGTGCTATAATAAATTTCATAATTTTTGGATAAATAAATTAATTATTAAAATTACTGGAAGTTGCATTTAATCTTTAATGAAACTAATTAATTCTACTGCTCAAAGTATTCAAATTCATGATTTAACATTTTTCCTAGATAGTTTATACATTGAAAAGCTTACACAAAAACTTTCATGAATTTTGGAACTCTACACAATTTTTAATGAAATAAACAAATAATAACACTATTCATAAATTTGAAAAAGAAAAAGAAAAACGAAATCCGAACCGGGCTGCTTCTCCTCCTTCCCTCCGGTCCGGCCCAGCCGAGCGGCCCGCTCGCGCGCGCCCGCGCCCGCGTTTGCTCGCGCTTGCGTGGCCCAGCAAGCGGCCCACTTGCGCGCCCTGCCCGCACGCGCGCGCTCTTCCTCTCTCTCTCTCGCTGACAGCTCTGCCCCACCCGTCATCGCCTACCTCCGCTCTCTCGTTCTCTCCCGCGCGCTCGGCCATGCCCGCACGGCGGCCGGCCGGTGATCACACCGCTAACGACTCAACCACCATGACCAAAATGATCTACACCACCCTACGACTCCACTACGACCTTCTATAGCTAAGCTCGAGCTCCGGCGACCCCTTACCGACGACGATGGCGGACCACGGTCGACGGTGAGCCGCGAAAACGCGTCCCCAACGGAGTAGCGGCTAAAATTAACGCGAGGAAAACATTCAGGGGCTCACAGCGGTTATGGTGGTGCTCTTGGTGACGACGGCGACGAGCTGGAGTGGCCTGGCCACGTGGGGGCGGTGGTGGCGGTGCTCCGACCGGAGTTGGGTACGGGAAGTGGTGGTGCGGTGGTTCGGGCGAGAAAACGGCTAAACCCGTTGGACCATGAGGTGCGCGAGGGCGAGGCGAACTTGCTGGTGCGATTTGCGTGGCTAGTGGCGGCTCAACGGCGGCAGCAGCGAGCGGCGGAGCTGCGGTGGCGGCGGCGGTAAAAACAGAGAAAAACGGCTCACGGTGAACTCGGTTATATATAGGGCGACGGTCATACTGAAGGTCACTGGAAGGCGCGAGACGTCGCGCTGGCGGTCCTAGCGCGCGCGAGAAGCTCCTGGACGTCGCCCGGCGGCTCGCCGGCGCCCATGCCGCGCGGTGCCCGGCGGCGATTGGTCGCGGCACTGTAGCTGTTCCCCCCAACTTTTGAAATTCAAACTGGTTTTTCAAATTACTTTCAAATTTGTATAGCAACTTGAAAATCTTCCAATGTATGACATCTTCAGATTTTCAAGCTCTACAAGTTTTGTATTGAACGCTTTTTCAAATTCTAACTGGATTTTGAAATTTGAGTTTAAATTCAAAAAGGGACACATTTTTCAGATTTGGTAATTTAGAAATTACTTTTGATTTTATATTGAAACTTCAAAATCTCCAAACATCAAAGTTGTATATCTTGACCAGACCTACAACTTTGCTGTTCAAAACTTTTAAAATTCAGCCTCCATTTTGAAATCTTAGTTTGGGGACAAAAATGAATTAAATTTGAAATTTGTTTATTCTCAAAATTGCTCCACATTTTTCACTAAAACTTTGAAAACTCAAAACACCAAAGTTGTAGCCCTTGAAAAGTTCTACAAACTTGGTTTTGAACTTTTTCCCAAATTTTGCTTAGATTTTGAATTATTTCAAAAGGGGTAAAACAGGGTTTTGAAATTTAGGGTTTTCGGAGGGATTTTAAATTGGAATTTGTTGCTACTTTGATTTGTGATTACTTAGTGATCAAAACCTCACCCAAGGGCATCATTTGGACCAACATGACATGGTTGACCAAATGCCACTCTTGGTTGACCAATTAGCTTTAAAAATTCTTTTACATTTCTCCCCAGATTTGAATTTAAATTTGAATCGGAAAACTCGTGACAAGTTTTGGGACTCCAATTCAAACTCAAATTTGGAGCTTCATTTTAAATGTTGTACTTGAGCTCATACCCTACACTTGACACTAGTGGGCAACACAGTCGCACACCTCAAATTACGCAGGGCATGGACTAAGTATTTGCGGTGGCATTCGAAATTAGGGTTTTCGGGTTCGGAGCACACCACTGAGAAACACATTCAACCTAGATAAGTAAACTTGTTTTAGTTGATGCATAACAATGTTAACCTAATAGAGATGCTTTGCAATGCATTATGATGACATGACAGATTAATTAGCACTATAACACCCGAGGTGTTACAGCCCTTCCCCCTTAAAGAAATCTCGTCCCGAGATTTAAAGCCTTGAGTTAAGTAATGGAAAAGGAAACGTGTCAAGCAAACACGTCCAAGACTTGTCTACAAAACGGGTAGGGGTTTTCTGCATTATAAAGATTTTTAAAAGGATAGGTTACTGTTTAAAGAAGAAATTACAACCTAGATAGAAGCAAAGAACTCCGGGAAATTCTCCAATAGATAACCTTCCGATTCCCAGGTGGCTTCCTCTTCTGAATGTTGATCCCATTGTATCTTGTACCATTTAATTGTTCTACTCCGGGTAACACGATCTTTTCGATCCAAAACTCGGACAGGATATTCAGAATATGTCAAATCAGGTTCAAGTTCAACTCCCTCAACATCAACCACTTGATCAGGTACTTGCAGACACTTCTTCATTTGTGATACATGAAATACATTGTGCACGGCTGACAGTTGTTCAGGCAGCTTTAATCTATATGCCACCTTCCCACATTTTTCAATGATTTGAAAAGGACCAATATAACGTGGTGCGAGTTTGCCTTTGACTCCAAATCTATTAACTCCTTTCATGGGTGACACTTTCAGATAAACATAATCTCCCACTTTAAACATCAAGGGTCTACGTCTTTTATCTGTATAACTCTTCTGTCGAGACTGAGCAACTTTTAAATTCTTTTGTATCTGCCTAACCTTTTCTTCCGTTTTATTCACCAGATCAACTCCATAAAACCATCTTTCTCGTGGTTCTGACCAGTTCAACGGAGTTCTGCACCTGCGGCCATACAATGCTTCAAACGGTGCCATTTTGATACTCTCTTGGTAAATGTTATTATATGAGAATTCTGCTAACGGTAAACATTCATCCCATTGATCTTGATAGGTGAGAGCACAAGATCTTAACATATCTTCCAAAATTTGATTTACTCTTTCAGTCTGTCCCCCAGTTTGTGGATGATAGGCTGTGCTGTAAAGAAGTTTAGTACCTAATGACTTTTGAAACTGTCTCCAAAATTGCGAAACAAACTGAGTACCCCTGTCAGTAACAATTGTTTTGGGTATTCCATGTAAACTCATAATCCGAGCAACATATATTTCTGCATATCGAGATGCTCTATAGTCAACCTTCACAGGTACAAAGTGAGCTGACTTAGTCAAACGGTCTACAATGACCCAAATTGAATCAAAGCCTCTTGAGGTCTTGGGTAACCCAGTAATGAAATCCATACTGATATCTTCCCACTTCCAGGATGGAATGGGCAAGGGTTGTAACATTCCTGCCGACTTCAGGTGTACTGCCTTCACTTTACAACAAGTATCACATCTAGCAACATACTTAGCAATCTCAATTTTCATTTTGGTCCACCAGAATCTCTGTTTCAAATCTTGATACATCTTATTACTCCCTGGATGAATAGAAAACCTTGTACTATGTGCTTCATCAAGAATGAGCCGACGTAACTCTGGAACCTTTGGGACCACTAGCCGGTTCTTAAACCATAACACATCTGCCTCATCAATACTGAAATCTATCTGTTGACCAGTTCTAACTTTTTCTTTGATGTGAGTGATTCTGGAATTTGTTCTCTGAGCAGATACAATCTGATCTTTGAGTGTTGATTCTACTGTGACACTAGTCAGCTGACCTTGTTGAATTATTTCAGTATTCAACTTTTCCAATTCGTAACACAAACTGTAATCCATTGGCTTCACAGTCGTACAATTGCAATGATTCTTTCTACTGAGTGCATCAGCAACTACATTCGCTTTTCCAGGGTGATAGTGT
The DNA here is from genome assembly GCA_038087645.1 of Saccharum hybrid cultivar R570. Taxonomy (NCBI): domain Eukaryota; kingdom Viridiplantae; phylum Streptophyta; class Magnoliopsida; order Poales; family Poaceae; genus Saccharum; species Saccharum hybrid cultivar. Next base: position 18,986,141 of record JAQSUU010000012.1, read on the forward strand.
ACTTCTAAATCATAATCCTTTATCAACTCAAGCCACCTTCTTTGCCTCATATTCAATTCTGACTGAGTAAAGATATACTTTAAACTCTTGTGATCTGTATACATGTGGCAAGTATTACCTAACAAGTAATGACGCCATATTTTTAATGCATGAACCACAGCTGCTAATTCAAGATCATGTGTCGGATAATGTTCTTCATGGCGCTTCAACTGTCTTGAGGCATAAGCAATGACTCTGCCTTCCTGCATCAATACGCAACCAAGGCCAATACCCGAGGCATCACAGTAAACATCAAATGGCTTTTCTATATCTGGCTGTGCCAAAACTGGAGCAGTTGTCAATGACTTCTTTAAAATTCTAAAAGCTTTCTCACATTCTGTAGACCATATGAACTTAGTTTGATTCTTCAACAACTCTGTGATTGGCTTGGCTACCTTTGAAAAGTCAGGTATGAATCGACGGTAATAACCCGCCATTCCTAGAAAACTTCGGACTTCATGAACTGACATTGGTGGCTTCCAATTCAGAATATCTTTCACCTTGCCAGGATCTACTGCTACTCCTTCGGCTGACAACACATGTCCTAAGAATTGCACTTCTTTTAACCAAAACTCACATTTACTGAACTTGGCATACAATTGATGATCTCTCAGACGAGTCAGAACAACTCTGAGATGCTCAACATGCTCTTCTTCACTTTTGGAGTATACTAGAATATCATCAATAAAAACAACCACAAACTTGTCAAGTTCTGGCATGAAAACTGAATTCATCAGATACATGAAATGTGCCGGTGCACTAGTGAGACCAAAAGACATAACTAGGTACTCATACAGTCCATATCTGGTGGTGAATGCAGTCTTTGGAATATCTTCAGGTCGAATCTTAATTTGATGGTATCCTGATCGAAGATCGATCTTTGAAAATACCTTTGCCCCCGCAAGCTGATCAAAGAGCAGATCAATGCGAGGCAACGGATATTTATTCTTAATGGTTACTTCATTCAGCGGTCGATAGTCAACACACATCCTTAAAGTCTGATCTTTCTTCTTGACAAAAAGAGCTGGACATCCCCATGGTGAGGAACTGGGTCTGATAAAACCTTTGTCACGTAACTCTTGCAATTGATCCTTAAGTTCTGCTAATTGATTGGGTGGCATTCTGTAAGCTCTCCGGGATATTGGGGCAGTACCCGGTTTTAACTCAATCACAAACTCTACATCTCTGTCTGGTGGCAGACCTGGTAGATCATCTGGAAACACGTCTGGAAATTCACAGACTACCGGTATATCACAAATCTCCTGTACTGAAGTTGCACATACCCTTTCAACTGTTCTCTTTGGGATAGGAAGTTGGATAAGAAGATGAGATTTATTATCTGACAGGTTCAACCTTATAGTTCTGTGCAGTGCATCTATAAGGGCTCCTCTTTGGTACATCCAATTCATACCCAGGATTACATCTATATCCTGTTTCTGTAATATTATCATTGAGGTAGGGAATATATGCCCACCTAACTCTATAGGTACGTCATGTACCATCTCCTTAGTACACAGTCGTCCCCCGGGCGACTGGATAAAGAAATCTTCTTGTGTTCCCACAATTGGAATGTCATGCTTAACAACAAAGGTGCGATTTATGAATGTATGCGATGCACCTGAATCAAATAACAGTACTGCTGGATGATTAGCAACAGGGAACATACCCATCATAACAGGTTCTCCCTCTGGGATTGCACTTGCTTGAGTATAGAATACACGTCCGGTCTTCCTCTTCTCACCCTTACCCTTCTGAACATTCAGATTATTATTCTTGCTCTGAAGTTGTTGCTGTTGTGGTATGGGAGCTCTGGGATAATTGGGATTGTACTGCCTTGGATATGGGAAGTCCTTGGAAAAGTGACCTGGCTTTCCACAGTTGTAGCAGGGAAAGTTATGGGTTACCGGAGTCTGGTTTCGAATACCAGGGGCATTCGGCTGTTGTAAAAATTGCGGGGTTGCGGCAGGACGGAAAAACGTCTGCGGCTGAGCTTGGTATTGCGGTGGACGATAAGTTGGGCGGAAATGGTTCTGAGGGTGATAAACAAACTTATGGCGCTTCTTAATGCCGCCAGACGGACTTGAAAACACTGGCTTCTTTTTCTTCAACTCTTTGTGCAGTCGGGACTTCTCTTCTGACGCAATAGCCACATTGACTATCTCATGGTAAGTGGCATTATAGCAGGTAACTAATGCTTCCTGGATTCTGGTACTCAAACCTCTCATGAACCAACTTTTCTTCTTCGTATCGGTGTTCACATATTCCGCTGCATACTGGGACAGATGATTGAATTTGCCCACATACTGCAGAACTGTCTGGTTCCCCTTGCTTCAGCGAGAGAAACTCCTCTAGCTTCATGGCCATGACACCATCTGGGATATAATGTGCTCTAAAGGCTTCACAAAACTCTTGCCAAGTGACACGGTGGCCAGCAGGCTGTGCGGTGACCAAATTCGCCCACCACGCCCCTGCGGCACCTCTAAGCTGCTGCGCTGCAAACACGGGCTTCTGGTGCTCCGTGCACTGTAACAGTTCAAACTTCTGCTCCATGGTACGGAGCCAGTCATCCGCCTCTAGCGGCTCATCTGCCTTTGAGAACACTGGTGGACGGGTATCAGTGAAATCCACATAAGTGGTTTCCCCTCCATTGTTACGGCCTCGACGACCCTGATTTCCATTCTGATTCTGATTCTGATTCTGATTCTGAGCCAACAGGGTAGTGGCATTAACCAGTGCGGCAATAGCTTCTGCCAAGGTGGGTGGAAACGGTGGGGGATTCGGAGTATTGTCCCCTCCCTGGGAAGTTCCAGTACCGTCCATCTGTTGTACACAAACCATGTTTATTTTCATTGCTTTATTGAATTAAAAAGCAGTTAGCACAGAACTTGTATACACATACAAACTCATCTTACATATTTCATTACAAACTGGCTTGCAAGCAAGAAACTACCCACTAAGGTTCTTAGAAAGCAGGAAAAACTACTATATTACACAACCATTCATGTCAACACTTCACTCCTCATCATCATCGCTGATCACGATTACTTCATCCTCATTCTCTGGAGCACTTGCACCAGTGACATGACTTGCATCATCCCCACTTTCCATCATGGGTTCATCTTCTTCCGGATCTTCTTCATTGTCCTCTCCATCAGGAACAACCACAGCACCGACATCATCTTCTACTGCCTGGGGCTGATGATTGGGATTCATCATATCATTTAGCCTATGAACTTCCTCATGCAGAACTGTGTTGTACTGCTCCAGGTGTGTCACATAAAGCTCCAACTCACGAACACGAGCCCTGGCTTCTGTCTCCTTTTCCAGCGACTCATTCTGGAACTGTTTCCAAAAACGCATGTTGCGCCTCAGTCGCTCTACTTCTGATGTAAGCCTTGCAACCTCTGACTCTGAATCCGGGTTCGGATTACGGCTACTGCTTGCTCCATCAACTCTGGCGGCCAACTGATGACGCGGCACTCCTTGCGGACCCGTTTTCTTGCGAGGAGTCGTCTTCACACGTGCCATCCTAAAGCAAGATAGAATTAGGACGATGAGAACAGATAGGGGGATCTGAAGGTTAGCATGAATAGGATTGAACCTTACTTAACCCAAACCACTTTAAAAGGGAAGGTAACTTAAGCAGGTTAATTAAACATGATGCATGCATCGTACTTACGATCTAACAGAAAGATTTAAGTAACACATGCAATCTTTATAACATAGGGCACTATACATGATACTTCACTACGAAGCTTTCAAATATGAGCTAAGGAAACTATAGAATAGATTAAGAGAAGCAAAAGCAATTTGGACCCAAAATATCAGTATTAAATTTGTTTGACCCAAATCATTTTGAAGTTTTACAAAGTAATACTACAATAACTCAAGTGATTATGCTCTGGTACCAGCTGTCACAGAACCTCCTAATTATGATGGCCCACAAGCACACGTCATTGCCATAATGACCTCTGACAGTCGTACTTATGTTCACCATAACTTAAAAGGCCTGCTTTCCTCCGAACAGGATCCAATCACAGGAGTATTGCAATATTACAACAGTTTATTCAAAATATTCAACAGAGTAAAGTAGCGGAAGTCTTACAATAACTTAGGTTACAAACTAGTTTTCAACTTAAAACCTTATGTAACATTATTACAAACCAGTAGTAGAGAAGTATCGGTAGTAACTTTATTACAACACACAAGCGAGATGCCTTGCCCAAAGGCCACACAATCTACTCATCGTCACTGTCTTCAACCACGACGGTCATGCAACAAGGCTCGAAGCAGACTTGTTCATGAACCGCACCTGTAACAAGGGGTTAACAAACCCTGAGTACGAGAGTACTCAACAAGACTTACCCGACTAAGACAAAGACTCCAAGGGCATGCTAGCTTTAGGGAATCAAGGTACGGGTAATCAAGAATCAAATTTTCTTTTTGCAGAAAAGCTTATTAAAGTAAGTCCTTATCTTCAACATTTTACTTTTACCATTGATGGTTCATTAACCAATTCTAGGTGATCCTAATCTAGATCAAAGTAATTATCATCAAAACCTTTCTCATTCTTTCTTTCAATTCCAGTTCTTAACTACGATGTTGGTGCAAGGCCAAGACTCCTTTCTCGTGGAGTAACGACGATTCGAACCGCTTCATTTACCCAGCTGGGGATTCCTAACCACACGACATATGTAGAACTGAATCTTGCATATATCAACTCTTACCCGAATAACCCAAAACCAGAACGTGTCCATCGCCACCCGAGAGCACAGTACTCCTCGAACCCGGCCCAATTCTAGCCCCGAGGGTACACGTTACTCTCGCCATCTCTCCACTCCCAGTGCGAGGTTAGACGTTCTCGTAATGGACTAACCAAAGTAAGGCTTACCCGACATGGGCACATGGCTAGTACTAATAAAAACTCCATGACGCGAGGGCCAACAACGTACGGTCCTTAACTGATAAGGCGGAAACAATACAGTGGGACTCCTTTCCCAATGCATGTTAGCAGTGGCCAAACCACCCGCCCGATCTTACAAGTTCATTCACATATTTCAATATTCATTCGATATGCCGTCATGGCTATGTAAACATTCATTTAAAAGCTTAACTTCTAAGCATTGCGAAGCATACTACGCATTTTCTGTAAAGCAGGTATCAAGGTTGATATCACAATAATCAAGGATGATAATGCAGCAATTAGGTTATCACTCAACTCCTAATTACTTAATGCAGTCAACCATAATATAAATAATAAAACATTTGTAAAACTCAAGGTAGGGTTTAAATACACCGGGGCTTGCCTTGCTCAAACACGACGACCGACTCAGACTCGAGGACTTCACCCCCTGGTCCGGAACCCACCGACGATCGCTCTTCTCCGGAAGCTTGATCGATGACTTCGGCTTCCTCGAAAGCGGAGACTACACGAATACATAACATGCTTTAACATGATGCTCAATGATAAACATGATGCTTGATGATAACATGCCACGGTTATTATTTGAGTACAACTTTTCTTCACGGTACAAACGTAAACAGAAAACCTACTAACTAGTAGCGACGTTTTCCCGCGATACCAGCTTTTAACCTAACAAGTTACTAACGAGCTCAAACATGAAATTAAGGTGCCAGAGATCACAAAAAGGTAGTGACCTAAGGACATCACTCAATTAAAAGGCACACAACACTTAAAGTTCTCAAATTAATATTTATTTTCTATTTAATAATTAGGGCATAATTAGAAGTTGATCAAATTTTACCTAATCAAGCTCAAACTTTTTCTATGGGTTAAGAATGACTTATAACAGTGCTATAATAAATTTCATAATTTTTGGATAAATAAATTAATTATTAAAATTACTGGAAGTTGTATTTAATCTTTAATGAAACTAATTAATTCTACTGCTCAAAGTATTCAAATTCATGATTTAACATTTTTCCTAGATAGTTTATACATTGAAAAGCTTACACAAAAATTTTCATGAATTTTGGAACTCTACACAATTTTTAATGAAATAAACAAATAATAACACTATTCATAAATTTGAAAAAGAAAAAGAAAAACGAAATCCGAACCGGGCTGCTTCTCCTCCTTCCCTCCGGTCCGGCCCAGCCGAGCGGCCCGCTCGCGCGCGCCCGCGCCCGCGTTTGCTCGCGCTTGCGTGGCCCAGCAAGCGGCCCACTTGCGCGCCCTGCCCGCACGCGCGCGCTCTTCCTCTCTCTCTCGCTGACAGCTCTGCCCCACCCGTCATCGCCTATCTCCGCTCTCTCGTTCTCTCCCGCGCGCTCGGCCATGCCCGCACGGCGGCCGGCCGGTGATCACACCGCTAACGACTCAACCACCATGACCAAAACGATCTACACCACCCTACGACTCCACTACGACCTTCTACAGCTAAGCTCGAGCTCCGGCGACCCCTTACCGACGACGATGGCGGACCACGGTCGACGGTGAGCCGCGAAAACGCGTCCCCAACGGAGTAGCGGCTAAAATTAACGCGAGGAAAACATTCAGGGGCTCACAGCGGTTATGGTGGTGCTCTTGGTGACGACAGCGATGAGCTGGAGTGGCCTGGCCACGTGGGGGCGGTGGTGGCGGTGCTCCGACCGGAGTTGGGTACGGGAAGTGGTGGTGCGGTGGTTCGGGCGAGAAAACGGCTAAACCCGTTGGACCATGAGGTGCGCGAGGGCGAGGCGAACTTGCTGGTGCGATTTGCGTGGCTAGTGGCGGCTCAACGGCGGCAGCAGCGAGCGGCGGAGCTGCGGTGGCGGCGGCGGTAAAAACAGAGAAAAACGGCTCACGGTGAACTCGGTTATATATAGGGCGACGGTCATACTGAAGGTCACTGGAAGGCGCGAGACGTCGCGCTGGCGGTCCTAGCGCGCGCGAGAAGCTCCTGGACGTCGCCCGGCGGCTCGCCGGCGCCCATGCCGCGCGGTGCCCGGCGGCGATTGGTCGCGGCACTGTAGCTGTTCCCCCCCAACTTTTGAAATTCAAACTGGTTTTTCAAATTACTTTCAAATTTGTATAGCAACTTGAAAATCTTCCAATGTATGACATCTTCAGATTTTCAAGCTCTACAAGTTTTGTATTGAACGCTTTTTCAAATTCTAACTGGATTTTGAAATTTGAGTTTAAATTCAAAAAGGGACACATTTTTCAGATTTGGTAATTTAGAAATTACTTTTGATTTTATATTGAAACTTCAAAATCTCCAAACATCAAAGTTGTATATCTTGACCAGACCTACAACTTTGCTGTTCAAAACTTTTAAAATTCAGCCTCCATTTTGAAATCTTAGTTTGGGGACAAAAATGAATTAAATTTGAAATTTGTTTATTCTCAAAATTGCTCCACATTTTTCACTAAAACTTTGAAAACTCAAAACACCAAAGTTGTAGCCCTTGAAAAGTTCTACAAACTTGGTTTTGAACTTTTTCCCAAATTTTGCTTAGATTTTGAATTATTTCAAAAGGGGTAAAACAGGGTTTTGAAATTTAGGGTTTTCGGAGGGATTTTAAATTGGAATTTGTTGCTACTTTGATTTGTGATTACTTAGTGATCAAAACCTCACCCAAGGGCATCATTTGGACCAACATGACATGGTTGACCAAATGCCACTCTTGGTTGACCAATTAGCTTTAAAAATTCTTTTACATTTCTCCCCAGATTTGAATTTAAATTTGAATCGGAAAACTCGTGACAAGTTTTGGGACTCCAATTCAAACTCAAATTTGGAGCTTCATTTTAAATGTTGTACTTGAGCTCATACCCTACACTTGACACTAGTGGGCAACACAGTCGCACACCTCAAATTACGCAGGGCATGGACTAAGTATTTGCGGTGGCATTCGAAATTAGGGTTTTCGGGTTCGGAGCACACCACTGAGAAACACATTCAACCTAGATAAGTAAACTTGTTTTAGTTGATGCATAACAATGTTAACCTAATAGAGATGCTTTGCAATGCATTATGATGACATGGCAGATTAATTAGCACTATAACACCCGGGGTGTTACAGCTTGGGCCGAAATGGCTGGATGCCGGCCCGTTCCACTTTCTGCCTCTTTTAAATTCTTTTGAAATGAAACAACCACATACAACACTAATTTGAGCCATTCCAAGCAGTTTCAAAAGTTAGACTAAACATGAAAGTTGTAGAGATATTTAATCTGGACATTTCATATATAACACTACAAGCCAAATTCCTTTTATATTTTTAATTATAATTTAAACCAAACAAAGCCACCTCTAGTCAATCATTAACATGTCATTAATTAAAAACTTTATTAGCCAAAGTTATTAACATGAATATGGTGTCATTTAATGTCCTAAACATGAATCAAGTATTGTTATAATCATAGGTGCACAACTGCATTATTAAAACTACAAAGTCCAATCATATATCATGTGAAACATCCCACTTGTACTACTGAAACATTTCAACTCTAAACTTGAAACATTGTGTTGCAAAGGTTATAAGTGCAATATTTCACTTATTTCATTTTGCACCCTAAATATGTCTAGGTGAATTTAGTGACCAACAAAGCATCCACTTATATTAACCAAGCATAATTATAAAACATACACATCATGCAACATAAGATAACAAGCATTGTTTCATTAACACATGTCACACGTTCCAGATATTTCGAATGCATGTTTCAAGTGTTACTTGTGTTAATGCTCATGTATGAATAAATTATGCTTATGCCCATGAAATGCAAGTGTAAAAATGCATGCTTAACACTGGGGTGTTACATACATAATGCGTGTGTAATTGCTCTTGTAACAAGGTTGCTTGTGTAGCTAGCTAGTTACCTTCTTGCTTGTCTATCTAGAAGTAAGCTTCTATTTGCGTGGCTAATTTGGTTTGTGTAACGTTGTTAGTTACATTGCTTAATTTGTGTAGCTATGTAATTTGTGCTCTCTAATTTGACATTGGTTGCCTTGTTATTGAGCATTGCTAGTGGGCCTAGGAGATTTGTGCTTTTGCTTACTAGAATTATGTAGGAGCTCCCTAGTGCTTGAAGTACTAGTTGCATAAGTTTGTGTGACCTTGCAAGTTAGAATTATTTAGGTGGGCTCTTGCTAGGAAGGCACCTTATTTGCTTGCTTAGGATTTTTTTGTAAGGTGCTAGAGTTATAGATAGAGAGGTGTAGTCTTGGTTAGATCGATAGATTTAATTTCGCACTTGTTTTGGTTAGCCAATGTGTTTAAGTTTTAGAAAAGACTATTCACCTCCCTCTAGTCTGCCATCTCGACCCTACAGCCGGCCGACAATGGCATAGAGATGCAGGGGTGGAAATGTGGATGCGACGACGAGGTGACGACACCGCAGCAAGGCCGAGCCAACGCGCGAGGCAGAAGGTAGCAGCACAACGCGAGGCCAGCAGTAGCTGTGGCGTAGCAGCGATGGTGGGGTAGAGCGTCAGTGGCAGCGGGACACCGTGGCCCGCGAGTGACCGGCAGCAGGCGCGGCGGCCAGAGTGGCCAAGGCGTAACCGAGCCATGACCAGGCCGGGACGGCCTTGGCCGGCCAACACGTGGCAACGCGCGTGCACGTGGTGCAGCTTGGCATGGCAACATTGAGCACGACGATGCGGTGACTGCGCACACTCGGGGAAACAAGCCGAGGACATGCGGTGCACGAATTTTAAAGCTCTCGTCGCGACTAAACCGTTGCTCCTAAACTTAAACGGTCTTCACTACGCTCAAGATGGTATATGAGACTACTAAATCGGGCTATAACACTAAATCACCCCTAAACCCGATTCCTCAAAATAAATTGCTAAACATGGCAATGTCTAGCTGTCCACGAACTTGGGAATTGTTCAAAGTTTTGAGCTTAACCCTATTTCCAATTGCATTTTTAGGCTAATAGAAATATTAGTTAGCAATATCATTTTTCAACAGCAAGCCTTTCATGGTCATCGACAAAGTTCATATTTCAAACTCAATTTAAGTGTCTCATGTATGTTCTATAATATTTTTGTTCAATAAAAATTGGTTTATAATCCTACTTGGTATAATATACAACATTAAATAACTTTGCATTTTTAACATTTTATTGATTACTAGCAAAACATGTCTGTGCATTGCAATGAGAGAAAAAATTGAACTTTTATGAGACTCAAACTACATATTTGGTCCCTAAAAATTTTAAGTGATTTACATGAAATTTATACCCGTTTATTTATGTTTGTATTTTGTATAAATCTTCCTATATTTTTTCTTCACACATTTACTCCTCGTCTTTCGAGGGCCATCGGCATGCAGAGCGCGCAATGCAAATAGGACAGGGCGTGGAGCCTGGAGCCTAGAGCCTACTGCCTGTGTGCGTGTGAGCACGGAGCCCTGCTTCTGCGACATGACTACCGTATGCCATGAGACCAAAAGCAGCCGGTGGCTAGATGGGTGGACGCCGGCATGCCGTTGCTCGCCGGTCAGCCACGGTCAAGCCACCTCCATGAGTGCCTGCACACGCGCACACGCCCAGGCCAGCAGGTGAACGCGGCGAGCATGAGTTGCCGACTGCCACATATGGCGTCTGCGTGCATGGACAACGGTTGTAGGCAGCGTGCGGCGCAAGCATGCGCTACCGGTAGGGCAGCTACTGGTCTCCGGTCTAGGCCGGCGTGTGGCACGAGTGCATGGGTCTAGCGGGTGGACGTGATGAGCACGAGCGGCTGGCGTACATCACCTGCAAGCAAGGCCAGTGGGCGGACGCGATGAGCAGTGAGCACTCATCCATTAGTATGCTCGTCAGGCCATCACTGTGACGTCGTTCCTCATGTTAATTGTTGGCTGGGACTACACCACAACTGCGCCTCCTCGACCTTTGCAGCGAGCAAGATGAGACACGCCATCTTAGGACCAATTGATGAGCCGGAGCGGAGCCTGCCATAGGCAAGGAAGCAGCGGTCCAGGTAGGCTGTGGCGAGCGTGGCCGAGAAGCCCAGTAGCACCATGGCGCGTGACACCTGGCCGACTGCGGTCGCACGGTCCGTCGTGCCGCTACCTCGAGCCCCAAGCCACGCCACCGTGTTCCCCTCTCGTCTCGAGCATGCAGGAGACGCGTGCTTCTGTCGCGCTACCTACAAGTCCGACGGCGGGACCACCAGAGAGGCGATCTGCTTCTCGTGTATGTTGAGCCACTGAGGACGAAACAACGTGGGCTTAGGCCTTGACTCCGCGTGGGTCTCTTCATCCTGCAGGCCCATCTTACGTAGCGACTGCCCTCGTCCATCGGATCATAACGGACGTCTCAGATTCATCAGGGCAGCAACAAACCGGCAGCAACCGACGTAATCCTAACCCTAGTTCATTCTCTCCCTTCCCTCCGCTTTTCTCACGAGCAGCTTCAGGGAGCTGAGGGCGGCGCTCTGGCCGTTGCACGGCCGAGAAGAGAAGGTGGCCGAGCATGGGCCTACTTGTCGGAGCGCGCGCGTGGCCGAGGCTGCACGTGGCGCCATTGAGCAGCTCCCCGCTGGCAACTTGGAGACGACGTGCGCAGGCGAGTAATGGTCTTCTACAACGGCGGTGGCTTCAGCACCACTGCGACCATCTCGCACGACGGTGGCTGTGGCAGCGGTGCCTAGATCCACACGACGGCTGCTGCGCAGCGGTGCCCAGAGGCCAGATCCACGCGACTGCGGCACCTTAATTCGCATGCCCGTGATGGCGTCCTTCGTTCGCGACCTCCACCATGGCGGTGTGCACTCTAGAGGACTTCCCGGCAACAGCGTGACGCCTCTGACTGTTGTCCGGTGTGCACCTGGACGCGTGCGCGGGGGGAGTCAATAGCGCGGGCGCCTTGGCCGGCGAGCGCAAATGCGGCGACGTGGGTGGCCTAGAGGCCCGACCGCATCTGATGTCGTCTTCGATTCTCTCTGATTTCCTAGATTCGAGTTCTCTGAATTTCTTTAAGATCGATTCGTTTATGGATGGTGAAGGAATCATTTTTTTTGTTGATTTTTGGTTATTGCTGTGGACGTCGGGTACAGATGGTGAATGAATCTTTTTTTTGGTTAATTGCTATGAACATGGGCGTAAGAAACAGTTAGATTTGATTTTATAAGTTGTTGTCTTTTTAGAGTTAGTCTGATTTGGGTTTCGATTTGGATCGAGGTGGTGGTTTTGATTCGATCACGGTTTGATCCCTTTGCACATTGTTTGTCGATTTGGAAAATCCTCGGTCCGATTTGGGAACGGAAAGAAACAGCAAAAATATCTATATCTATTCTATACCTAGTAATCTCAAAGTTGTATTTGATTTGTGGCTGAATTTGGTTGTGATTTCCTGATCACGGTACGTGGGAGTTGGACCACGTTTTTCATACAATTTGGGACTTTTAAATTATAGTACGAGTAGGAAAGGAAGAGGAAGGAGACGGAGCACCTTATAAAACAACATACCATGGCCTGAGGTTATGCGGGACAAGGCAGGGGGGGATAGATTTTGGATTACAAGACTTCATCTACACAATTGACCACATGCAATAACACATAGATATGATGCTTATGAAATGATTTAGTGAGTTGTTTTACGCGGTAACATCGAGGGTGTTACACACTGTTTCCTTCCACGCGCACGGGCCTCAGAGCTACCGTCGCCTTGCTTGCACGTCAGCATCCGCCAGCCGGATGCGGGAAGCACAGTGGTCATGAGAGATGCAGGCCGCAAGAGCACCGAAGGGCGCAAACCTGCAGCCGGATGCCGAAGCACAATGGTTGCCTGAGGGCGGTTGCCAGATCCTTGACGTCCTGACTCGGTGAATAATGGATGAGGTTAGCTCGCTCGAATGGATAAGGCCACACCGGCCACCGCTTCAGCTTGTTTTTTTAGAGGCGGTAGTTGGGTTGGCGCGGGCGGCCCACCGTCAGGAGCGTTCGCCGCGGATAGACGTCCTATATCAAGAATTACCGATAAAGGCATGGCTTGGTTGCTCAACACAAGTTGTCGACGCATGCCAAATTTGATTCTAAGTAAATATAATCTTTCACCAGCAACAACAAAGTGTTATTTGCACCTTAATAATTGGTGTGTAGTGGGCTTTCATAATGCATTTCATAGCTTCGCTCTAATATTGACAATAATCCCCTTTCGTGTAGTTAGTTTACAAATCTAGACATGATGGTTTTTTTTAAAAAAAAATCTTACTTGCTTGCTGTTACTGCATCACTATTTTAGAGCTTGCGGACTGGTGATGTTTTAGAGACTGATAACCTTTTAGAGCACTTTTGTCATTTCGCAAGCAAAGATGCATCCTGGGATAATGGAGGATTTTATGCAGTTCTATATGAAGCAAACATTCTCTGGTGTGCCAGTTGAGCGCCTTTTGCTTGAATGTTTAGTTGTATATATCAAACATATGACTCAAATTGATAGCACTCATTGATGTGCAATCAAAAATGTCTTTTTGCATGTCTGTCTAAATGTGTCACTGTTTGCAAATTGCACGTATCCAATATTCTTTTGGAGTTTTGGTATCCTGAAGTATCTATTATGCCATTCAGAGCTCACAATTTTACACAATAATAACAAGCACTAAAGTCTCAAATTGATGCAATAATTAGACTTTGAATGTAATATTTTTTATCTAAAGGAATATAAAAAAAACTCTGAAATTGATAGATATTCAATCATACACTAAATATTGGGGCTACAATACAAATTCGCACACCCAAATTACAATCTAATCGAACACTTCCACTATGAATCCGCCCCTGTCCCCCCCCCCCCCCCCCCCCCCCCCCCCACAAGTCGTGTGCGGTAGTCGTTATCTTGCTGTGTTGCGATCGGTGGTTGCTCTCCCACTCTATTATGTTGAACCATGAGGCATGAAGCCATTGTCTTCAACGTAGAGCTGAACCTCGATGCTGGGGCACCAAAATATCGCGCTAGGAAAACATGGGGGCAAGTGATGAGGAGGACGAAGTCAAAGGGTGCTTGCTAGGGATGTGCTCGCTCGCTTCGATGCCGGGGGGGGGGGGGGGGGGTGCTCCAGCCCCTGTCACCATAAACACTATAGAACACCCTTAGCCCTTCTACCAATTTTGGATATAGGTGAAGTAGAAGAAGAAGAAGAGAAAAGAGGAGGATGACGTGATGAACCCTTCCTATATTACTAAGCTGCATTCGCCTATTGTCACTTAGGGCCTTGTCACACCTATTGGGCCGGAACCTAAGACTGTTATCCTTCTCTGACTGCTCTCTGTTGTTGCCGACGCCAATTACCGAGGATCTAGCAGCATATGTATCATATTATCACTTTATCAAGAGAAGAAATACTCAGGACTCAGGTAAATGTATCGTTCTGACAGGTCAAAACATCTACAGAAAAATGCTGCAGGGCTAAAACAAAAGCTAATTTCTTGACGACAATGCATGATATATTTATTGGTCCAGCCATCCAAATAGAGCAAGGAAAAAGACTGTATGCAAGCTACCAACCACCGTCAATACGTGATGTTGAATTATACATTAGGACAGTTTTGACTACGAGACAGCGTTCTGACATCAAACAGCAACATCCTCAGCCAGACGAGAAAAGCCGCATGACGCCATGAAGAATCTACCTCCTCACAGGAGGTGCGCTGCCTCGCCCCACAGGACCACCACCACGACCAGCAGCAGCCTAAAAATTGACAGGCAAAAGAGTTTAGGAACTATCAATTATCAAGTGACGAATCAATGAATGCACATATATCTTTGATTCTATGAAATCACACAAAATGAAACTCTAAAGAAAATCACACAAAAGTGCTTCGAGATGTTGCTTAGTTCACTTCACCAAGATATTTTGGATTTCACTACTGTCAGGTCCATATGCCCATCTCTACTGACAAGATGCACTATAGAGTTCACAAATGATTAAAAGAATGTGTTGTGCAAGCTTATTTCTTCATTCCCTGCAAGTTCGACAAGACAAGAAACTAAACTTGACAATAGTGATGACAGAGTGTTCAGGTGGAATTGGAAACCTTTCAATTCCATTATAAACACAGTTTCACTGATCACAATAATATCCAGGCCAGCGGGAATCTTTCAACCATGTAAGAAGCTCAAAATAAACCATCCTTAAAAGTAAAAGAAAATCACTGAAAGAAGTGAGTGGCACTCAGATATATGTCTTGAAAAGCAATTAACCCAAAGAAAAATCAGCACCCAAGGTCCCTTCCTACCGTTCCCTCCCTCGCAAAGAAAAGGAAAAAAAAACATATGTTTTACAATGGGAGTATACAACCATGATTTTTTTTACACTTCCTGATGAAAAAAGAGAACAATGAAGCTAGCCATGAAAGGTTCAATACCGAATGAAGGAATGATATTCAAAATTCATTCAGTTTAACATCACAATAATATCTAATGAAGCTACAATTTCCTTTGGTGCCAAAGCGCATCCTAATTTCATATATTTGAGCATGTCACAATTGTCCACTCCACCACATTACATTGGTTTTATTGTTTAAAAGGAGAGCGGAAAAAGAAACCCTACCAACAGTCTCATTTATGCTCACAGACTCATGGTACCAGCTAAAGCGAAGGGCATAGAACTTTATTCCTGTTATGTTCTGATGGTCAAAAGATGGTCTTAACCTCAATGAAACTAAAATAACTGCAGCATCCGTACCAGTTCATATTGCTCCCAAGTCTATCAATAACCCAGTCTGAACTCTGAAGTCTTAACAGAAAATGTCAACGCTCAACTCAACACTTTCTTTTTAATCATTGATAACAAAAGCTCATTTTTTCCCTACTCAACTAACCCTAGACAGTTTATTCAATTTCCCCCAATGCCAATAGAGTAACACTAACCCCACAAATTCTATCCATGTAGGCATCTATCATAAACAGAAGAACATCACCATGAACAAAGGTTTACAAAATAGTCACTATCTTAATATAAAAACATACCAGTAAAAATTAATCTGCTCTACATGGTCACTATCTTAATATAAAAAACATAGCAGTAATCATACCCACTGACTGACTGATTTTAGGCGTCAAGACCAAGAGAACTGCAACTTACGAAATCATGCCCCCCCCTAACTCATGTATTTCAAAGCAAAAACTATTGAATTATATTATTTTTCTATATTAGCGTTAGATTAACAAAACATTCATGGTTCTGGACTCATGTTTGCCGTGCTTATTTACTCCGATGTATCACAAAACAGAAAAGTTAAATGGTCTTACATAGAAGACAAACAAGTCAATTCCAGAGTGAAGAAAAGCTATGCTATATACATATTGCTTTTATTAAAAGATGACAATAATTTTTTTAGGAAAACTCTCGATTTTGCCAAGGAAGCAGTATTAGGGTACCATTGCATCCTATTGGCAATGGCAAGCTCTGAATTTAGAATACTTCTTGATTAACAAGAGAAATGCATAAAGCGGATGATACTCAACAAGCATGACAGAGACAACGATTTTTGCCACACAAACACAAAATGTAACAATAATAATACTGATATAAGAGAGATAAAAACACTGTCCAGTTGCTTACCACTAATGAACTACGGTTAACGATACCAATAGTCCAATACACATAACTTTAGGTATTTTCCCCCTTTTTCCAAAGGGGAAATGGCGGTCCCTTTCTCCAACATGGTACTGCACCAAGATTTTCTTATCTTATAGCCACTCTTCCATTTCCACTTTTTTCCAGCTTAGTCATTTTAGGTTCCGATTACTTAGGAACTTACGGGCAAAGGAAAATAAAAATTAGATTATAGAAGATGATCCAGTGGCAGTGATTTTTTTTTTGTTTACCTACTATAGTCACAGGGGTGCAGGTGGGTGCCCTTAAAGGTCTCCATCAACCCTCTTTAGTTCAGTTCGAGTACTAGTGTTCCAAAATAAATATGCCATATTTTGGGAAAAGTAGTACTAACAATTAAATTAAAGTGGGTCGGTGTAGACCCTTAGGGGCAGCAATTTGTAACCCTGTCATAATCATTTTAGGTTTTTGTTAGTTAAGGCCTTGCGGGCAAAAGAAGATAAAATCAAATTATAGAAGATGGTCCAATGGAAGTGAATAACAATTATCTGTATTAGTGGTTTGTATGTATGTACTTATATCTGAGCCAATCATATACGGCCAAACCAAAGGCAACGAAAAAAACAATGATTAAGGTAGAGAGTGAGAAAAAAAAGAGAAGAGATTGAAACAGTATTTTGATGAAGAGAACAGAACTGATGGAGATGTTCTAGCTATCATACTGATGGAGAACACACAAAAAAAACCCAAGATGTTATGATATCCATTAGATTAGAATTTAAGAACATAACTGATGGAGATGTTCTAGCTATCCATGAGCAAGCTAGATTTGCAGCATTATTCATCTTTGACATATTTGATAGCTTACCGAAAAAATACCCAGCAAATTCACAATTTTAACTGATAAGCGAGATTATTCTATGCAGTAAACCAACAAAAGTGTTGTGGTGCCTTTGGAAAGAGTAACTGCACAGTTAACTTTATTATTTCACAAGGGCACATACTCATAGCATTGTCTTTTGCAAATTACATAAACAGGTTAGTCATATTATACTGAAAAGTATGTCATGAAATAAAGATCCGCTGGTGAAACAATCATAGTGAAAAGGGTCATAACTCAAAACAACGGAAAGCAACATACCCGAGCACGCATTGCAACAGCACGCCCACGGCCAACTCCAATAGCCGATCCTTTGCCCTACATTCGATAAAACAAGCAAATTATGTACCATCTGACCATTAGTTTCTCACAGCAAGACACTAAGCGATACAGGGAGTCATCAGTCACAAACCCTAATCCTCGCTTCCAAGCGCTTGAACATGGGGGCGTTCTTGAGCATATCAGGTATAATCATAAATCTGTAACATAACAGCAGAAAAACCCACACACAGAAAAAAAAAATTAGGCCGCCACAACTCAACAACATTGCATCACGAAATAAATCTAGTTTTTCGATTACCTCACTCTGCTTCCTCTGATGAAGACGTGCTCCAGCTGCGACACCTTCCCATCCTGCAGATTAATCAACAGAGAGGAAGAAAAATACTCAGGGAAGCAGAATCCATGGGGATCTAGCTCAGATCCAAAGGTAGCGCGGGCAGAGAGAGCATACCTTGGCGGTGAAGGTAATGTTCTCGAGCTGGCAATTCCAGTTATCCTCGCACTCGACCATGGACCCACGATACACTTCGCCGGTCTTGAGCTCCACCGTCACAACGTGACCCGCTGCCTCATGGAGAAGCTTCACCGGGATCCCCAGGCTCCGGCTCATCTTCCCCTTTCCGTCTCCGTCTCTGGCTGCCTCTCTTCCCCTTCTTTGCGCCGCTAAAACCCCAGCTCGTGGAAACAGGAGGCGGCACGAGACGAAGGGAGGCGGACCAAGGGCGAAGGGAGAAGAACGGAAAGGAAAGAGGAAGGCTTGGATCTTAACGGGCCGTTTGTTACAAGACCAGCCCAAATTTGAGAGGAGGAGGGGAGTCCGGCCCAAGTCGCCGCGAAAACGACCGCACCGAATCGCTTGCCGATGAAGCAAATCGCCGAGACGAAGGAAAGAAACCGATGCGACGTGTCTTCTATCCACCTGTCCGTGATCCGTCCACGGTCCACCTAGAACGAGACTAGGGGCTGTGTTCACTTCGCGAAAAATAGATGAAAAGTTACTGTAACATCTTTTGTTGTTATTTGATAAAATTTGTCTAATCATTGACTAACTAGGCTCAAAAGATTCGTTCCGACATTTACAGACAAACTATGGGGTTGTTTAGTTGTGAAAAAGTTTGGGTTCGGCTACTGTAGCACTTTTCGTTTTATTTGGCAATTTGTGTCCCATCATGGACTAATTAGGCTCAAAAGATTTGTCTCGTGATTTACAACTAAACTGTGTAATTAGTTTTTTCTTTCGTCTACATTTAGTACTCCATACACGTGCCGCAAGATTCGATGTGACAGGCACTGTGCAAACTTTTTTTTGGGTTGCATGGGCAACTAAACAGGCCCTATGCAATTAGTTATCTTTTTTACCTATATTTAATGCTCCATGCATGCGTCGAAAGATTTGATGTGATGAGTGGAAGAGGAAATATTTTGGGTTGGGATGGGAAGTGAACCTAGGCATGTAGCATTTTGTTTTTATTTGGTAAAAATTGTCCAAACATTGACTAATTAGGTTCAAAATGTTCGTCTCACAAAGTACAATAAAACTGTGTAATTAGTTTTTGATTTCATCTACATTTAGTACTCCATGCATGTGCCGATATTTTAATATGATGAGGAATCTTCTTTTTGCATAGTGGAATTTGGGGAAATATTTGGATCTAAACAGGCCCCTAGAAGCCGAACCGACCCCCGCCCCCCCCCCCCCCCCCACATTCATTTCGCTCCCCAGCCGTACGAACTCGCAGATCGGAGAGACCGAGGCGCCCGCGGCTTTGCTTTCCTTCCCTGCCCCGTTCACGAGAGAAGTTTCTGGAGTGTTCGAGTCGAGCAGGGTTCCTATGGCGCTGCAGTGGATGATCCTGGCTTGCGTGGTGGCGGTGGAGGCGGCGGTGGCTGCGCTGGTCACGCTCCCGGTTCCCCGCGCCGTGCGGGGCCAGATCGTCGCCCTCACGTCCTTGTTCCTGCAGCCCCTCTCCAGCGTGATACCCTTCGCCGCCTTCCAGCTCCTCGGTGCGTGCGTCGCCGCCTCCCCGAGACCCCGACCTTCTGCTTGCGACCCCGTTTCGGGCTCTGACTGGTTCGTTCCTTTTTTTTTATGTGGGTGCAGATATCTACTGGAAGAAGGAGCACAGGCTGATGTGCACCTCGGAGATTTGCACCGCCGAAGAGCGCATTCGCTTCGAGAAATCTGTGAGTGATTGAATCCCTTCCATGTTTAGATTTTGTGTGGTGATTCTAGGGTTCTGATTTTCCTGCTTAGCTTTGTAAATCTGAAATATGTAGTGATTGTTTTCTCCTTGATGAGGCTCAGTTGTTTAAGTTGGTCTATATCGGTTCTACTGCCTTATTAGATAGAAAAGCGTGAGGTGGCCAGATAAGATCGTTGTAGTATTTTGTAAAGTTTTAGTGATGCTCTCAATTTGATTTCAATATGCCAGTTTAGTTAGATGATTACTTTCGAAACTTAAATTGGCTCTGGAAAGAAACAAAGTTTTACTTTTGAGTATATAAGTTAGAGAACCAGAAACTAGAAACCAGACAACATGCAGAAGCAAAATTGGAATATGGATAATCATGTTTTTTGAGGCAATGTGGCATCCTATAGCACTGGAGGTATGCCTGGACACCTAGGTGCCTTCTAGGTGACGCCTAGGTGAATGCCATAACTAAAACCCTGTGGCATCCTTTGACACCTGAGGTATGTGTGTCTCAACGCCTAAGCAATGACTCAAAAACCATGTGGGTAACAGAGGAAACAAACATAGTCTATTATTGGTCGTATAACCTATCAACTTTCATTCTATGGCCACCATGCAAGTAAAGGGCTCAAAAGCATGGCCTCATAGATTAGAAGAGGCTTGTCTATCAGCTACATTTTTAGAGGAACTTAATGTTTTATCATTTGCTGCAGCCATCTTGTTAGATGTCATAAGTGACAAGTTCATTTGCAGATACACAGCACCAACTCAACTGATGTCAACATTTCTTAAAAGGACACCAATCTTCCTAAACATATTCCATATTTCTGTCCTGTAACGTTGTATGTACCTGTGTTAAGAACTAATAAGCGTATATATATACCTTCTATCCTGCATAACTATGCAGGTTGCATGATAATTACCACCGTTGAGGCATGTTTGAGAGGAAAAATAATAGCAGATATACCCCTTAATTTGTATATAATAATTTGAAAAAGTAAGTTCTATTCTATATCAGCATTTGCAACCATTATCCATGCATTTCACATAAGCTGTTCTACAATATTACATTCACAAAAAGGGCACAGTCTATTATGAAGCTTCCATAAAGTAACCCACCTTTAAAACAAACAGCCTGCATGGTGACTGTGGACACTACTGCCACTGAGTTATCTCTGCCATTGGGATCTTCTCTCTTTGAAACATTTGTGTCTCTACCATTCATTTTCTTGTGCGCAGTCTAACGGTTGTGAAACTTTCATAGACTTAGCTTTCATGTTTTGTGATTTTGTGCTTTTTGAATGTGATTTGTGGTCGTCTTCTAGTATCTTTGGTAACGGGGATCACCCACACCCCTTCAGAAAATTATGAAGTTATGGCCAATAGCTTGTCCATATCAACCAATTATATTGCTGTTTCTTCAGCCTTTCATAGGGAGTTTTACTATTAGTTTCTTTAGTTCCTCTGTGTCTCAATGATATTTTTTTCTTGCACAGATGTTTAAAGCTCAGAGGAATGTCATCCTTTGTGTTTCAGCATGCCTCCTTTACTGGTAAAGTTTCTCATTAGCAGAATCTGATTTGTTGACTTCCCATGAGTGTCCATCTTGTCTTAATTTTAACTATTTATTATTTGTTTTCTGGTACAGGTGCATTTATCGTATAGTAAAATTCAACAAGGATATTAAGGCATTGGAAGAGACCGAGAAGCACCTCAAGGAAGAGTAGATCTATTGTGTTTTAAGGTTAGTTGTTTTAGTGTGATTCAATGCGTACTAGGTTTTCCCGTTCTCCTCAGCAGTGAATTTGTAAGGATATCAGATGGTGATTAGTTTGATGTTGCCTTGACCACGCTTTCATTAGTAAAGAAGCCCTTCAGCACTTGTAAGTGCTGGCCAAATCAGAGTTAAAATATTGAAAATTGCCTCAGTGTCACTCCCCATGAACCTTTTTGCTAACATACCACTCTCTAAATTTGGTTGCTATTTTAGCACTCCTTCCTTTCTAGTCCATCTCCTGTGGATTTCTCACCATTATTACCTTTCTCAAATGAGCACATCCTCTCCCTGTATTTGCCCTCTCTGCTGTCCAAGCTCCAGGTGTGGAAACCAAATAGATCTCTGGTGAGCTCAAGCCATGTTCTCCGCAGATACAGCTGCATGGTGGCCAGCTTGGATGGAACCTCAGGTGCGGGATCAAGGTTTCAGCAATGTGTTGAGCTTGGGCACAACAGCACACCAGCTGCAAAAGGACCACCAACCCATGCTGAGCTCATGTAGTTGGAGTTGCTTCACCTCGTAGTGGTCGTGTGTAGCAAAGGGGTTTGTGGTGCACGTGCCGCATGAATTCAAGGTGCGGGTAGACTAAGCTGCACGAATGCTAAGGGAACCAGCAAGCTGCTATGCAGGGTGTGTCCAGGAGGGCGTTAGCGGCGGGGGGGGGGGGGGGGGGGGGGGGGGGGGGGGGTGGGGGGGGGGTCGGGGTGGGGTGCGGTGAGGAAGACCACCAGAGACAAGATTTGATGGAATGCTAGGACGGAACAAAACTGAGTAAAAGGTTGCTGAAATAGAAAATCGGATTTAGGGCGTGGTATATGTTAGAAGGGTCTGTTTGGATAGATGAAAAACCCCTGCAATCCGTACATGTTGGGAGAGTGAGGGGAAATTAGTTCATTTTCCACTCCAGTCCATATGGAATGGAAGGGATTGTATTTATCCTGATAAACCCAATTCCTTCCATTACACATGGAGTGGAGTGGAAAATAATTTCATTGGGTTTGCATTGATGTGGTTTGCTGAAAAATAATTATAGGTCACCTGAAATTAGAAATTAGTTAATTGCCACCTAATTGTTGTAATACCACTATGAAGGCTAGAATGCACACATATCTTCATTTCAATTAGAAGTTCTATAAACCATGCATGTGGCTCTGATTGGTTTTGATATGTGTTCATGAATCTGCGTGCTTGTCCAGTATGCAACCCACTGGGCAAGGTCATCCTCGCCTCTTATTTTTTACTTGCTTGTTATACCAATAGCAGTATGAGTAGCAGATAGTGCTTATGTGTTAAGCTTCAGTAAAGCATGAGCATGGGCATATCATACATGATACATCCACATTTCGGGCAGAGTAATTGAATTCTTCAATTATGATTACCCTTATGTTGGCGAGCTAGTTATCTAGGCAATGGAGTTGAAAATTTGGCCACCCATGTTCCCAACCCATAGTTAATGTGATGGTGATAAGTACTCCCTCCGTCTCAATAAATCAACTTCTAGTTCTCTTAAGTCAACTTTCTTAAGTTTGACCTAATTTGTAGAAAATATCACAAATATTTATGACACCAAACGAGTATCAATCATGAAATATATTTTCATAGCATAGCTATTTGGTATTATAGATGTTGGTACTCTTCTCCATAAAGTTAGTCGAACTTAATATATTTCGACTTGGACAACTCTGGAGGTTGATTTATTTCGGGACGGATGGAGTAGCTGCCAGGTTCCAGTGTAACATATTTTTTTAGCACCAGAAATAAGATCTACGTTGGTCTTTAAAAGAAATCCTGTAGTTTTCCTATATGTGGTATTCATTCTATTATCCTTTGGTTATAAGTCTCTAATTGACTAACAAGGGGATATCTGAGTTACATTTTTCTTGTTCTTTGCTTGATGCAGGTGGCTGTTGTGGTGCTCCTGGCCTTCAGAAGATATTGTTATGCAGGTGGATGTTGTGGTGCTCCTGACCTTCAGAAGATATTGTTAAAATGTCATAGTTCGTAGGATTTCTGGTGTATAGTGTTCTTGCAACAAAGAAGAGAATATTATACTGTTTCGGCAAACATGTGAAGTATGAGTCTTATTTTTAAGAGGTCTTTTCTTTAACTTATGGTGACGGTTTTGTTATTGTGATCATTTTTAGCATCGGTCAGTTATCAAACAGTTTAAATGTTTTCTGGAATCTTGTTTGAATATCCACATGCCTTTTCTTGGTCTTGCATGCTGAATTATTCTGGTATATATGTTAGTGTTTTACTTCGATCCGTTTCTGTTCTCTTTGTGACGAAGTTTTCAGCAGGTGAATTAGGACCTGGACAAACCCAGGATGGAGTAACATACTTTCGCTTGCGCTAAGTGTTTGCACGTACACATCGGATTACATGGTGCCCATCAGCAAACATATCCAACTTGAACCGCCGTCACTGGACGATCCAGTGTTCATGATCAATTTATCCGGTGCATTAAAAAATTGAATTCTGGAGCCTAGTTTTATCCCATACATCAACGGATGGTTGAGGTTGTACACATTGAGGCCCCTAGTTTTATTTTCGGTGATGTATAGGGGTTGATCAAATAATTAGTTTGCAGGTTATGCACGCAACAATAGAGCGGCAGGCAGTCACCTGTATTGCAAAATTGAGGGCGTAACCCGCTTTGCGTGAATAGTTTTTGACGAGTTTGATGTACTGACTTAACTTAAGTAGGTTACCCTCGTCAAGGATATGTGTATAGATGTGGTGACGTTTGTCCGAATATGTGATGGCGACACCAGTGACTTTCCAATTAAAATAGGACTGTATCAGGGGTCAGCTTTGAGTCTTTATTTATTTGCTTTGGTGATGGATGAGGTCACAAGGGACCTACAAGGTGATATCCCTTGTGTATGCTCTTTGCTGATGATGTGGTGCTAGTTGACGAGAGTATGACAGGGGTTAATAGAAAGTTAGAACTATAGAGGCACACGTTAGAGTCGAAAGGGTTCAGACCAGGACTAAGACCGAGTACATGAGGTGCGATTTCAGCGCAACTAGGTATGAGGAGGGAGACGTTAGTCTCGATGGGCAAGTGGTGGCCAAGAAGGATACTTTTCGGTATCTAGGGTCGATGCTACAAAAGGATGGAGACATTGATGAAGATGTTAGGCATAGAATTTCAGCCGGCTGGTTGAAATGGCGTCAAGCTTCTAGCGTCCTTTGTGATAAAATGGTGTCTCAGAAGCTGAAAGGTAAGTTCTATAGGACGGCGATTCGCCCAGCGATGTTATACGGTGCTGAGTGTTGGCCTACAAAAAGACGACATGTCCAGCAATTGAGTGTAGCAGAGATGCGTATGTTGCGTTGGTGTTGTGGGCACACAAGGAGGGATAGAGTCCGGAACGACGATATTCGGGATAGGGTTGGGGTGGCACCAATTGAGGAGAAATTGATTCAACATCGGTTGAGATGGTTTGGACATGTCCAACGGAGGTCTCCTGAGGCGCCGGTGCGTAGTGGAGTTCTAAAGCGAGCCGATAATGTAAAGAGCGGTAGAGGTCGACCTAAACTAACTTGGGACGAGTCCATTAAGAGAGATCTTAAGGAGTGGATTATCTCTAAGGATTTAGCTATGGACAGGAGCGCTTGGAGATTGGCAATCAACGTGCCTGAATCGTGACCTCTTTCTGTCTTATGCCCTTTATGTCCCTTTATGTGTCTCCCTGTTTCTCATCTCTTTTGTGTTTCATCTCTAGCATACTCAATTTGCTTGGGACAAAAGGCTATGTTATTGTTGTTGTTTGATGTACTGACTTGTTTTTTCTGTGAATCCTTTTTAGTGTTGGAGAAGCACTCATTGAGCTCAATGTTGTTTCTGTGAATCCGATGCATGTGTTTCTCCATTGGATTATCCGATGGACACATTTTGTCTCACTTTCAAAGGGTCACTAACAAAACACAATATGATCACATGAGCACAGTTGAAAGAATCAACTAGGCCCAGAGGGGTGAATAGGCTAGTATCTAAAATTTAGACCAAACTTGCAGCGGATTAAACTAAAGACCGAAGGTCTAGTTTCAACATGATATCTGAAACAATCTATAAATTTGACCAAATGATTTCAGATCGACGTGATATGAAAAGCCTTATGATGATATATAGAGCTCACACCAAGTGTCACCTACAATCAAATATGAAAATAAAAACAATTTAGGATTTTTTTCTACTATTTTTCATCCCTAATGACAAGCCAAATGCTCAAACTAAAACCTGTGACCATTAGAGACCTAACCCTTTTATCTAACATGTTTGGGCTTTCTCTAGTAAAACCGGCCGAGTACTTTTATAGACATTTGGTGTGTGCCTCGGTCAGAGCCCTCTAATGTTCTATACTGGGTAGCCCAACGTTCACCAGGTCTCCTGTATCAATGTGAAGTTAGTATGTGCTAATGACTACTAGTTTAGAAATATTCGTCTTAGCCAGCTTTGGAACTAGGCTTAACTTGTTTTGGCTGTTTTAACACTAACGGCAAGTTTTTTAAGGAGTCGACTATTGGTGCCTTTGGAGTAATATACTCACTCAAAAATCAGTAGAGTCCTCTCAATCTCTATTTGTGCATTTTTTACTTGTGCTTGACTCGATATGTTTGGGTATGCTTGTTTTTGTGTGCTTTTGATGTGTGACTAAGTTTGTTGGGATAAAAAAGGAACATCTCTACAAAAGATGTTTTGAGATAGAGCACTAGGTAGCTATTCTAGTTCAATATGGTTTTACCTAACCGATTTTAGAACCCGTCTTGGCCAAGTATATACTGACATAACATGAAGATGTTTCTAACTGTAGGTTTTGCTTATTCAATCTCCCTCCAGACGACATCAAGAACCTTTTAATTGGTATCAGAGGAAAGGAAGGAAGGACATTGCAAATCGCAACTTGAAGCTTTGCTATAGCCTTCATTTGGAAAGGTTTGAGATTCTTAAAGCATCCATTGTATGAGCTGAATTTTGATTGCCATTGCCCTCTTTATAACAAATTTTAGTAGGGGTTTGGCCCCTCTTGTTTCTCTTAAATGACATGATGTCATCCTCTTTATTCTGGCAGGCAACATCATGGCTCCACACACATCATATAGGGGCTTTCTCAACGCAACACCATGGTTGTTAGCCTCAACCTCTACATATGCAATTGGTGTCCACATCACATCTATCAACAACCCCGCAGGGTGTCTGAACCGCCTGTAGAAGCACCAAGTGCTTCGTCTGACAAAAGCTCGAAGCACTCACCGTCGCGTGCATTGAAGCAAGAGCAGTACAACCTCACCAAGCGTTTTCAAGGGGCCACAGTGCCCAAAGACACAACACTTGCAGGTTGTAGGAGAGCACTTATTTGGTTTGGGGAAATTGATAGCTACACATTGCTCTATCTACATGGCCTATAACTTTTTCGTAAGGCTAATGCTCTTGTTAGCCTAGTTGCTGCTGCCACGAGAGGAGAGGAAAAAAAAGGCTATAGCAAGTTGCAACTTGAGGCTTCACTATAGCCTCGGTTTGGAAAGATTTGAGGTCCTTAAAATAATCATCCTTTGAAATTGCTTTTGATTTTTTATTGTTATTTTTATCTATACCAGAACATTTATAAGGTTCATACTCTAATCCTCGTGTAATATGGGAGAAATATAATCATGGATATTGCATCCATACTCTAATCCTCGTGTAATATGAGAGAAATATTGATATACATGTTCAATTGTTTGATTATTTGGTTTGCCACTATTTTACTAGGTTCAGATCGCTATTTCTTTTTTTTTCTTTTTTTGTTGTGAATAAGTTCAGATCGCTATTTCTTGGTGAGCCTATGTAGGCTTGTATATCCTATTACTCTTAAGAAACCTAGTTTTGTTCTTGACAAGAGTAAATTTTCTGGAGTCTTGCAAAGTGGCTAGCTTTTCTGCATGTCTAATTTTTTGCTTGACCATGATCATTGCAAAACAAACAACTTACCTAACTTGTGTGATATCTTGTTCTAATGTTGTTGTGTGTCTACCTATGGGTCAAATTAGTATACTGGATACTACTAGCCTAGAAGTTGATCCTTGATTAAAGAAATTTCACGATTAAAACTGATGGATGGATGTTATTGGCCTGGAACAGCTGCTTGCTGATTGATCAAGCTCTGTTTGATTTGCTATAAATATCAGTACATCACAATGTGTTCAGAGAAATTAAATTCTTCATATCCTTTAGTTCGATCGTATTGTACTGATCGCTATTGAGAGCAAATTCTGATAATGTCAATTAAATTGCTTTGGCTTTTGAGTTTTGTTTGGCTAGTGTTCCTCTAACCTGCAGGTTCCGGCTGTTTCCAGTTTCTTGTTGGATGTTAACTCTATTGACTATAATCATAGGATAAACCTCTCCGAAGACCAGAGCTGAGGTAGGCAGGCGCTATCTGCTTCACGGCAAAACATGAAAAGGACCGGGGAGGTGGAAGTTGGGGACACTTGGACCGGGTCGATGTGAACCTCGTCGAGCTGCCACAGGGGACGCGGAGGCGCCAGCCCGCCGGTAGTCCTGCCTGTTTGCATCAGAAACCGGCGGGGCGTACGCCGGCCGAAAAGGCGACGACCTCGTCTTCCTCGGAAACACGCGTGCGGCGTACCGACGAAACCGTGTCCCTCTTCGTGGCATCGGAGGAAGACGGACGGAGAAGAAGAAAACGCGCAGATCACACGTCCGCACCGTCCCAGCTGCTGTGCTGGACGATGGAGTGGTAGGAGTTCGGAAGCAGGCAGGCATACCCACTCGTTCGTTCGCCGTGTGATTGCTGCGATAAAGCTTAGTATATAGTGCATGTGAAATTGAGAAGAATGCATCTGCGTGCTAACAAAATGCTTTGCATATACTCGCTCGGTTATAAAATAGAAGCCATTCTCGTTTCCTAAGAAATTACATTTTTTTAAACTTTGACCAATTATATAAAAAATATTAATATTTATAATACATAATTACTATTATTAGATAGATCGTTGAATATATTTTTATAATAAACTTATTTGGAGATATAAATGTTACACGTATTTTCTACAAACCTAATCTAAATTTAAAAAATTTTGATCAACACGTATCTCATAGTGTCGTTTTTTTTTGCGAGGGAGTATATGCCGTGCACATGCTAACAAATAAACTACTGGTACTGTACGATGTAAGGTACTTGCAACGTGCTAGCTCCTGGCCTAATTATTAAGGAATAAGCGTGGTCTACTTCAACCCTCGAACTATGAAACCGTCTATTTTACCTCCTGAACTTTTCAAAACCGGTCAAATTACCTTCCGATTTCATGCTTATTAAATCTATGCTTTATCTATAACTAAGTTATACATGATCCAATGAGTACGAAATTTTTACTATAGTTCAAGCATACAATAATTAGCCAACCATAAAAATTTCACCACAATTGAACCGTAGAAGCTACAGCTATAAATTATTCCAATTAATTACAGACAAAATTGGATTTTCCAATTAATCTAAAGCTGCAACAAAAACTTTATACTAAAGCATATCATATTATATATTCACTGTGTAGATCTACTCACATGGAGTCCAACAAAATTGGATTTTCCATTTTATGATTTTTCTGTGATTTACTATGATTTTTCAAAGATTCAGCGAAAATAAATAAAAAAGGAAAAGACAAAACCACTGTCACTGTACCAATCCCGCTGTTATTGTAGCAAAACCGCCGTCCAAAACCGCCGAGAGGATAATTTGACCGGTTTTAAAAAGTTCAGGGAGTAAAATAGACAGTTTCATAGTTTAGGGGTGAAGTAGATCACCTTGATAGGTGGGGTCACGTAGACTTTTTTTTCTTATTATTAATGGAAGTTCGCTATGTGGAAACAAAAACGTTGCTGCATCTTCGGTCACAGAATGTGTGCAGGATGCATAATATTTTATGTTGCCAGAGGAGCGCGTGTGCGTATTGCGAATATGACAGCAACTGCCTCGTCGGTCTGAACCTACTTCCCATCGGAGACCGGGGATTGACCAATCAATCATTCCCACGTACAGTTCAAACAAACGTACTGCCAATATTTATAAACAAATTACGAGACCAAGGTCTTATTTAGATAACCTCCAAATTCTAAAGTTTTTTTACTCTATCTTCATAGGACGTATGCAAAAAGCATTAAATGTTAGTAAAAAAATAATTAATTACACAGTTTGGTAGTAAATCACGAGATGAATCTTTTGAGCCTAATTAGTTTATGATTGGACACTAATTGCTAAATACAAACGAAAGTACTATAATAGCTAGAGTTGAAAAAAATTGCAATCTAAACAAGGCCCAAATATTCAATCTAGTGGACGTCCAGAGGGAGAATTTGAACTGTTAGGTAAATTTTTCCTTCATTTGATTTACACGCAGCAGATTGGACCAAGAATATAGTGGCTGAATGGGAACACGCGAAGATGCATGCATGAACTGACTCCACTGCCAATGACATTATTTGTCTAAACAGGGTTAACAGTGTCCCGTGTCCCCAAATGTTGGAAGGTCGTGAAGGTTGTGCGTGCCGTCTGCACATCTAGAATGAGGAGGTACTGCCGGTGTTCCGCTGAAAACTTTTTTAATTATTTATTTTATAATTTATACAAAAACTAGCAAAAATGTCTGTGCGTTGCTACGGGACGTATAGTTTATAATATGCACATCTGGACGACATGAAGATCAGAAAATTTATTTCGGAATTCAACAATCGCTTCATATGTATAGACAAAGATCAGAAAAGTTTTCTATT
This sequence comes from Saccharum hybrid cultivar R570, assembly GCA_038087645.1. Taxonomy (NCBI): domain Eukaryota; kingdom Viridiplantae; phylum Streptophyta; class Magnoliopsida; order Poales; family Poaceae; genus Saccharum; species Saccharum hybrid cultivar. Next base: position 19,016,604 of record JAQSUU010000012.1, read on the forward strand.
TAATTATTTATTTCGTAATTCAACAATCGCTTCATGCATTCTCATTGATCTCGGAATCAAACTCTATAATAGGTTTGGAGGTGCTCTACTCGCATTTTTTTTGCGAGGAATGCTCTGCTCACATTCATATGTATAGACAAAGGACGCTTGAAGATTTATCCAATGTTTGGGTCGTGCATTTTAAATTATCTTGAGATCGAACTCACCACCGTGTATTTTCACACTACTTTGACTCATTAAAGTATGGAGAGAGCAAATGATAAAAAGCACTTGATACCTTAGTATTGGTACTGGCAAATATGCCCGTGCATCGCAACGGGAGAAAAAACATCAAATAATCATGCAAAGCGATGACAGAATGTTACGTATCTATTTATGTTCTACCTTTTTCAAAAATTTATAAAAGCTACAATTTATTTTATTGTTAACCATAACGTCCATGGTATTAGCTAATATTTGTAATAATCCGTAGCTTGGAGACACATTTATTTATATTAAATTTGATAACAAATCTTTTAATATTTTAGCCCACAGTTTGATTAGTTAGACCATTCAGCTGATCTAGAATCTTATAAGAATAAACTTTATTGAAATTTAAAGAGTTTTTTTTCTTGAAATTCACTTACCACCGTGGATGTATCTTTTTCTGTCATTGTTTTAGCAGATCTTTTGCTTGAAAATGATGCTTCTCCTGATGGTGTGTTTTTTTGTCCACGTCTTTTATATTAGAGTCAAAGAATCGATCTAGTCGTTTTTTTTCCTTTTTGCTTTATAGACTATCGACAAATAAGTGCTTGAGTTTTTGTTTGGTCTCATTAGTGTCCTCTCCTGGTTTGGGTTTTATATCTGTTGTGAGGAGCCATGTCAGAATACGTTTTGTATTGGAAATTTGATTATTTTTTCAGAAAAGAAATCGGCCAGGAAAAATATAATATGTTTTTGTTTATATGATATTGAATGGGTTGAAAAATAGAAAACTCTATTGGTCGCCGGTCGTTTTGCTGCTCCTTTTCTTCCTTTCGCAATTGGCATCCTCCCCCTGCCGCTCATTTTCTCGGTAGCTTTTTCTGCTCATTTGTAAGTGCATTCGCCCCCGTTATGGGTTTTGGGTAATTAATGACAATAAAATTAGGACTAACATGTCTATCTAAGTGAATATGCAGGTGTTAGTCCGATGAAAGAATTTGAATGGTCACATTTGGTGATGTTAGCAACCTCAATTCCATTGATTGGAAAGCGTTCCGTCTCAAGTGTATCGATTAGATTTTATATTTTGGCTTGAGTTATAGGAAACACCGCACTATCAAGAGGGATATAAATTAGGCTATCTAGGTGGGGAATTTGTGCTCAATATGTGTTTGTTTAAGCGTTTGAGAGACACATTTGCACTCACAGACACTTAGAGAAATGTTTTATGCCTAGGAGAACCGGTAGTACCGGTGAACAACCGGTAGTACCGGTAGGCATAATTCCCCCCGGTGGTAGTGCTTTAGTTCTGCGAGTTTTTGTTCTAGCGGTAGTACCGCTGGTTGACTGGTAGTACCGATCTTGACCGGTGGTACCGGTGAAAGTCCGGTAGTACCGGTAAGTCAATTTCCCACAAAACTTGTCTTCGCTGTAAACTATACTACCGGTAGTACTGTGTAACACCCCGGGTGTTATAGTGCTAATTAATCTGCCATGTCATCATAATGCATTGCAAAGCATCCCTGTTAGGTTAACCTTGTTATGCATCAACTAAAACAAGTTTACTTATCTAGGTTGAATGTGTTTCTCAGTGGTGTGCTCCGAACTCGAAAACCCTAATTTTTAATACCACCGCAAATGCTTAGTCCATGCCCTGCGTAATTTGAGGTGTGCGACTGTGTTGCACACTAGTGTCAAGAGTAGGGTATGAGCTCAAGTACAACCTCTAAAATGAAACTCCAAATTTGAGTTTGAATTGGAGTCCCAAAACTTGTCACGAGTTTTCCGATTCGAATTCGAATTCAAAATTGGGGAAAAATGTAAAAGAATTTTTAAAAGCTAATTGGTCAACCAAGAGTGGCATTTGGTCAACCATGTCATGTTGGTCCAAATGATGCCCTTGGGTGAGGTTTTGATCGCTAAGTAATCACAAATCAAAGTAGCAACAAATTCCAATTTAAAATTCCTCTGAAAACCCTAAATTTCAAAACCATGTTTTACCCCTTTTGAAATAATTCAAAATCTAAGCAAAATTTGGGAAAAAGTTCAAAACCAAGTTTGTAAAACTTTTCAAGGGATACAACTTTGGTGTTTTGAGTTTTCAAAGTTTTAGTGTAAAATGTGGAGCAATTTTGAAAATAAACAAATTTCAGATTTAACTTATTTTTGTCCCCAAACTAAGATTTCAAAATGGAGATAGAATTTGAAAAAGTTTTGAACAACAAAGTTGTAGGTCTGGTCTAGATATACAACTTTGATGTTTGGAGATTTTGAAGTTTCAATATAAAATCAAAAGTAATTTCTAAATTACAAAATCTGAAAAATGTGTTCCCTTTTGAATTTAAACTCAAATTTCAAAATCCAGTGAGAATTTGAAAAAGTGTTCAATACAAAACTTGTAGAGCTTGAAATTCTGAAGATTTCATAGATTGGAAGTTTTTCAAGTTGTTACATGAATTTGAGAGTAATTTTAGAAAACAGTTTGAAAATTCAAAAATTGGGGGGGGGGCAGCTACAGTGCACCGACGAATCACCGCCGGCCACCGCGCGGCATGGGCGCCGGACGGCTTCGGCCAGCTTCCATGGCCTTCGCGCGCGGTCGAGAACGCCAGCGCGACAACGCGAGCAGTGCAGCTTTGTAGCCGCGACCGTCGTCTATAAATACGTCGAGGTCACAGTGACGTTTTCCGGTTTCACCATCGCCGCCGCCACCGTCCTCATTTCTCCGGCCAAATTCGCCCTTCCTGCTCCACCGCATCCATCTCCATCTCGCCAATCATTCCGCCATCACCTTGCGAACCTATTGCGCCTCTTGGTGTAGATGCTACCGCTCAGGATCGCCGGGGAACCGTCGTCTTCCACCTCGGGTCACCGCCATCCCGGTTGAACCCCGCCACCGTGGCCAGCCGCCTCCAGAGCCTCTCAGCTTCAACCGATCACTCCTTCGTGATCGTGGTACGCCCCTGATACTCCATGACCACTCGCTTTAATCGCTACCGCGTTGTAACGTTGAGTCACCGGTCACTGTGGCCGTCGAGCCGCCACCGTCGTCGGTGAGCTGTCGCCGGAGCTCGAGCCATGGTGTTTAGTAGCAAAATGGAACCGTGGGGTAGTATAGATGGTGATGGTGGAGTCGGTTTGTCGACCGAGGCATCGGTCACCGGCCAGCCACCGCGGGAGAGAGCGCGGGCACGCGGGAGCGAGCGGGCGAGCGGGAGGAAGGCGATGACAAGTGGGACCGCGCTGTCAGAGAGAGAGAGGGAGAGGCAGACGCGCGCGCGTGAGGCAGGCCGCCTGCTGGGCCGCGCGGCTGGGCCGAGCGCGTGCGGGCGCGGGCGTGCGCGAGCGGGCCGTCTAGTTGGGCCGGACCGCGGGAGAAAGGAAGAATCGGCTCGATTTCGTTTTTGTTTTTCTTTTTCAAATAAATAAATAGTTTAGTTATTTGTTTATTTCATTAAAAATTGTGTAGAGTTTCAAAATTCATGAAAATTTTTGTGTAGGCTTCTCAATGTATAAACTATCTAGGAAAAATGTTAAATGCTGAAATTGAGTACTTTGTGCAGTAGAATTAATTAGTTCTAATAAAGATTAAATGCAACTTCCATGAATTTTAATAATTAATTTATTAATCCAAAAATGATGAAATTTATTATGACACTGTTATAAATCATTCTTAATCTATAGAAAAAGTTTGAGCTTGATTAGGTAAAATTTGATTAACTTCTAATTGTGTCCTAATTATTTAAATAATAAATAAATGTTAATTTGAGAACTTTAAGAGTTGTGTGCCTTTTTGATTGAGTGATGTCCTTAGGTCACTACCCTTTTGTGATCTTTGGCACCTTAGTTCCATGTTTGAGCTCGTTAGTAACTTGTTAGGTTAAAAGCTAGTATCGCTGGAATCGTCGCTACTAGTTAGTAGGTGTTCTGTTTGCGACTGTACCGTTAAGGGAAGTTGTACTCTAGTCATAACTCGTAGCATGTTATCATCAAGCATCATGTTTATCATCGAGCATTATGTTAAAGCATGTTATGTGTTCGTGTAGTCTCCGCTTTCGAAGAAGTCGAAGCCGTCGAGCCAGTTTCCGGAGAAGAGCGATCGTCGGTGGGTTTCGGACCTGACGTTGGAGTTCTCGGGTCTGAGTCAGTCGTCGTGTCCGAGCAAGGCAAGCCCCGGTGCATTTAAACCCTACCTTGAATTTTACAAATGTTTTATTATTTATAATATGGTTTAATGCATTAAGTAATTAGGAGTTGAGTGATAACCCAATTGCTGCATTATCATCCTTGATTATTGTGATATCAACCTTGATACCTGTTTTACGGAAAATGCGTAGTATGCTTCGCTATGCCTAGAAGTTAAGCTTTTAAATGCAATGTTTATATAGCCATGACGGCATATTGAATGAATATTGAAATATGAGAATGAACTTGAAAGATCGGGCGGGTGGTTTGGCCACTGCTAACATGCATTGGGAAAGGAGTCTCAATGTAGTGTTTTCGCCTTGTCAGTTAAGGTCCGTTCGTTGTAAGCCTGTTGTGTTCAAGACTTTGCAACTAGCTTCATGCCTTGGGTAAGCCCAAAATGTTGGTGATTCCATTACGAGAACGTCTAACCTCGCACTGGGAGTGGAGAGATGGCGAGAGTAGCGTGTACCCTCGGGGCTAGAATTTGGTCGGGTTCGAGGAGTACTGTACTCTCGGGTGGCGATGGACACGTTCTGGTTTTGGGAGATCTAAATGAGGGTTGATATATGCAAGATTCAGTTCTACATATGTCGTGAGGTTAGGGATCCCCAGTTGGGTATAATCGGTTCGAATCGTCGTTGCTCCTCGGTTATGGAGACTTGATCACCTGACTTGCATCGTAGTTAAGAACTGGAATTTAAAGAAAGAATGAGAAAGGTTTTGATGATAATTACTTTGATCTAGATTAGGATCACCTAGAATTGGTTAATGAACCATCAATGGTAAAAGTAAAACTTTGAAGGTAAGGACTCACTTTAGTAGGCTTTTCTGCAAAAGAAAATCTTGATTCTAGAATACCCGTACCTTGATTCCCTAAAGCTAGCATGCCCTTGGAGTCTTTGTCTTAGTCGGGTAAGTCTTGTTGAGTACCCTCAAGTACTCAGGGTTTGTTAACCCCTTGTTGCAGGTGCGGTTCATGAACAAGTCTGCTTCGAGCCTTGTTGCATGACCGTCGTGGTTGAAGAAAGCGACGACGAGTAGACTGTGTGGCCTTTGGGCAAGGCATCTCGCTTGTGTATTGTAATAAAGTTAATACCGATACTTCTCTACTACTGGTTTGTAATAATGTTACATAAGGTTTGAAGTTTGAAAACTGGTTTGTAAACCTATATTATTGTAAGACTTCCGCTACGTTACTCTGTTGAATATTTTGAATAAACTGTTGTAATATTGCAATACTCCTGTGATTGGATCCTGTTCGGAGGAAAGCAGGCCTTTTAAGTTATGGTGAACATAAGTACGGCCATCAGAGGTCATTATGGCAATGACGGGTACTTGTGGGCCATCATAATTAGGAGGTTCTGTGACAGCTGGTACTAGAGCATAATCACTCGGGTTATTGTAGTATTACCTTGCAAAACTTCAAAATGATTTGGGTCAAACAAACTTAATACTGATATTTTGGTCCAAATTGCTTTTGCTTATCTTAATCTATTCTATAGTTTCCTTAGCTCATATTTGAAAGCTTCGTAGTGAAGTATCATGTATAGTGCCCTATGTTATAAAGATTGCATGTGTTACTTAAATCTTTCTGTTAGATCATAAGTGTGATGCATGCATCATGTTTAATTAACCTGCTTAAGCTACCTTCCCTTTTAAAGTGGTTTGGGTTAAGTAAGGTTCAAATCCTATTCATGCTAACCTTTAGATCCCCCTATCTGTTCTTATCGTCCTAATTCTATCTTGCTATAGGATGGCACGTGTGAAGATGACTCCTCACAAGAAAACGGGTCCGCAAGGAGTGCCGCGTCATCAGTTGGCCGTCAGAGGTGATGGAGCAAGCAGCAGTCGTAATCCGAACCCGGATTCAGAATCAGAGGTTGCAAGGCTTACATCAGAAGTGGAGCGACTGAAGCGCAACATGCGTTTTTGGAAACAGTTTCAGAAGGAGTCTTTGGAAAAGGAGACAGAAGCCAGGGCTCGTGTTCATGAGTTGGAGCTTTATGTGACACACCTAGAGCAGTACAACATAGTTCTGCATGAGGAAGTTCATAGGCTAAATGATCTGATAAATCCCAATCATCAGCCCTAGGCTGTAGAAGATGATGTCGGTGCCGTGATTGTTCTTGATGGAGAGGACAATGAGGAAGAAGATCCAGAAGAAGATGAACCCATGATGGAAAGTGGGGATGATGCGAGTCATGTCACTGGTGCAAGTGCTCCAGAGAATGAGGATGGAGTGATCGTGATCAGCGATGATGATGGGGAGTGAAGTGTCGATATGGATGGTTGTGTAATATAGTAGTATTTCCTGCTTTCTAAGAACCTTAGTGGGTAGTTTCTTGCTTGAGAGCAAGTTTGTAATGAAATAATGTAAGATAAGTTGTGTGTGTATACAAGTACTGTACTAACTGCTTTTTAATTCAATAAAGCGATGTAAATAAATATAGTTTGTGTACAACAGATGGACGGTACTAGAACTTCCCAAGAAAGGGACAATCCTCTGAATCCCCCACCGTTTCCACCCACCTTGGCAGAAGCTATTGTCGCACTGGTTAATATCACTACCTTGTTGGCTCAGAATCAGAATCAGAATGGAAATCAGGGCCGTCGAGGCCGTAACAATGGAGGGGAAACCACTTATGTGGATTTCACCGATACTCGTCCACCAGTGTTCTCAAAGGCAGATGAGCCGCTAGAGGCGGATGACTGGCTCCGTACCATGGAGTAGAAGTTTGAACTTTTACAGTGCACAGAGCATCAGAAGCCCGTGTTTGCAGCACAACAGCTTAGAGGTGCCGCAGGGGCGTGGTGGGCGAATCTGGTCGCCGCACGGCCTGCTGGCCACCGTATCACTTGGCAGGAGTTTCATGAAGCCTTCAGAGCACATTATATCCCAGATGGTGTCATGGCCATGAAGTTAGAAGAGTTTCTCTCGCTGAAGCAAGGGAACCAGACAGTTCTACAGTATATGGGCAAATTCAATCATCTGTCCCAATATGCAGCGGAATATGTGAACACCGATGCAAAGAAGAAGAGTTGTTTCATGAGAGGTTTGAGTACCAGAATCCAGGAAGCATTGGTCACCTGCTATAATGCCACTTACCATGAGATAGTCAATGTGGCTATTGCGTCAGAAGAGAAGTCCCGACTGCATAAAGAGTCAAAGAAAAAGAAGCCAGTGTTTTCTAGCCCGTCTGGTGGCATTAAAAAGCGCCAAAGGTTTGTTTATCACCCTCAGAACCATTTCCGCCCAACTTATCGTCCACCGCAATACCAAGCTCAGCCGCAGACGTTTTTCCGTCCTGCCGCAATTCCGCAGTATCCACAGCAGCCGAATGCCCCTAGTATTCGAAACTATACTCCAGTAACCCATAACTTTCCCTGTTACAATTGTGGAAAGCCAGGCCACTTTTCCAAGGACTGTCCGTACCTAAGGCAGTACAATCCCAGTTATCCCAGAGCTCTCGTACCGCAACAGCAACAACCTCAGAGCAAGAATAATAACCTGAATGTTCAGAAGGGTAAGGGTGAGAAGAAGAAGACCAGACGTGTGTTCTACACTCAAGCAAGTGTAATCCCAGAGGGAGAACCTGTTATGATGGGTATGTTCCCTATTGCTAATCATCCAGCAGTACTGTTATTTGATTCAGGTGCATCGCATACATTCATAAATCGCACCTTTGTTGTTAAGCATGACATTCCAATTATGGGAACACAAGAAGATTTCTTTATCCAGACGCCCGGGGGACGACTGTGTACTAAGGAGATGGTACGTGACGTACCTATAGAGTTAGGTGGGCATATATTTCCTACCTCAATGATAATATTACAGAAACAGGATATAGATGTAATCTTAGGTATGAATTGGATGTACCAAAGAGGAGCCCTTATAGATGCACTGCATAGAACTATAAGGTTAAACCTGCCAGATAATAAATCTCATCTTCTTATCCAACTTCCTATCCTAAAGAGAACAGTTGAAAGGATATGTGCAACTTCAGTACAGGAGATTTGTGATATACCGGTAGTCTGTGAATTTCCAGATGTGTTTCCAGATGATCTACCAGGTCTGCCACCAGACAGAGATGTAGAATTTGTGATTGAGTTAAAACTGGGTACTGCCCCAATATCCCGGAGAGCTTACAGAATGCCACCCAATGAATTGGCAGAACTTAAGGATCAATTACAAGAGTTACGTGACAAAGGTTTTATCAGACCCAGTTCCTCACCTTGGGGATGTCCAGCTCTTTTTGTCAAGAAGAAAGATCAGACTTTAAGGATGTGTGTTGACTATCGACCGCTGAATGAAGTAACCATTAAGAATAAATATCCGTTGCCTCGCATTGATCTACTCTTTGATCAGCTTGCGGGGGCAAAGGTATTTTCAAAGATCGATCTTTGGTCAGTGTACCGTCAAATCAAGATTCAACCTGAAGATATCCCAAAGACTGCATTCACTACCAGATATGGACTGTATGAGTACCTAGTTATGTCTTTTGGTCTCACCAATGCACCAGCACATTTCATGTATCTGATGAACTCAGTTTTCATACCGGAGCTTGACAAATTTGTGGTTGTGTTTATTGATGATATTCTGGTATACTCCAAAAGTGAAGAAGAACATGTTGAGCATCTCAGAGTTGTTCTGACTCGTCTGAGAGATCACCAACTGTATGCCAAGTTCAGTAAATGTGAGTTTTGGTTAAGAGAAGTGCAATTCTTAGGACATGTGTTGTCAGCCGAAGGAGTAGCAGTAGATCCTGGCAAGGTGGAAGATATTCTGAATTGGAAACCACTAATCTCAGTTCATGAAGTCCGAAGTTTTCTGGGAATGGCGGGTTATTACCGTCGATTCATACCTGACTTTTCAAAGGTAGCCAAGCCAATCACGGAGTTGTTGAAGAATCAAACTAAGTTCATATGATCTCCAGAATGTGAGAAAGCTTTTAGAATTTTAAAGAAGTCATTGACAACTGCTCCAGTTTTGGCACAACCAGATATAGAAAAGCCATTTGATGTTTACTGTGATGCCTCGGGTATTGGCCTTGGTTGTGTATTGATGCAAGAAGGCAGAGTCATTGCTTATGCCTCGAGATAGTTGAAGCGTCATGAAGAACATTATCCGACACATGATCTTGAACTAGCAGCTGTGGTTCATGCATTGAAAATGTGGCGTCATTACTTGTTAGGTAATACTTGCCACATGTATACAGATCACAAGAGCTTAAAGTATATCTTTACTCAGTCAGAGTTGAATATGAGGCAAAGAAGGTGGCTTGAGTTAATAAAGGACTATGATTTAGAAGTGCACTATCACCCTGGAAAAGCGAATGTGGTTGCTGATGCACTCAGTAGAAAGAATCATTGCAATTGCATTACTGTGAAACCAATGGATTACAGTTTATGTTATGAATTAGAAAAGCTGAATATTGAAATAGTTCAACAAGGTTAGTTGACTAATGTCATAGTAGAATCAACAATCAAAGATCAGATTGTGTCTGCTCAGAGAAAGAATTCCGGAGTAGCTCACATCAAAGAAAAGGTTAGAACGGGTCAACAGACAGATTTTAGTATTGATGATGCAGATGTGTTGTGGTTTAAGAACCGGTTAGTGGTCCCAAAGGTTCCAGAGTTACGTCAGCTCATTCTTGATGAAGCACATAGCACAAGGTTTTCTATTCATCCAGGAAGTAATAAGATGTATCAAGATTTGAAACAGAAATTCTGGTGGACCAAAATGAAAATTGAGATTGCCAAATATGTGGCCAGATGTGACATTTGTTGTAAGGTGAAGGCAGTACACCTAAAATCGGTGGGAATGTTACAACCCTTGCCCATTCCATCCTGGAAATGGGAAGATATTAGTATGGATTTCATTACTGGGTTACCCAAGACCTCAAGAGGCTTTGATTCAATTTGGGTCATTGTGGACCGACTGACAAAGTCATCTCATTTTATTCCAGTTAAGGTGGACTATTCTGCTATAACTTATGCAAGAATTTATATTGCATGAATCCTGAGTCTTCATGGGGTACCAAAGACCATTGTATCAGATAGAGGTACTCAGTTTGTTAACAAATTTTGGAGACACCTACATGAGTCCCTGGGTACAAAACTTTTGCATAGTACCGCTTATCATCCACAAACAAGTGGTCAGACTGAAAGGGTCAATCAAATTCTAGAAGACATATTAAGGTCATGTGCACTTAATTATTCAGACACTTGGGACGAGTGGTTACCTTTAGCAGAATTCTCCTATAATAATAGTTATCAAGAGAGTATCAAAATGGCACCATTTGAGGCATTGTATGGCCGTAGGTGCAGAACTCCATTGAATTGGTCAGAACCGGGAGAAAGATGGTTTTTCGGTGTTGATCTGGTGAAACAAACAGAAGAAAAAGTTAGGCAGATCCAGAATAATTTGAAAGTGGCTCAGTCCAGGCAAAAGAGTTATGCTGATAAAAGGCGTAGACCTTTGGTATTCCAAGTAGGGGATTATGTTTATCTAAAAGTATCACCCATGAAAGGAGTTAGCAGATTTGGAGTCAAAGGCAAACTCGCACCACATTATATTGGTCCTTTTCAAATCATTCAACAATGTGGAAAGGTGGCATATAAGTTAAAGCTGCCTGAACAACTGTCAGCCGTGCACAATGTATTTCATGTATCACAAATGAAGAAGTGTCTACAAGTACATGATCAAGTGGTTGATGTTGAGGGAGTTGAACTTGAACCGGATTTGACATATTCTGAACATCCTGTCAGAGTTTTAGATCAAAAAGATCGTGTTACCCAAAGTAGAACAACTAAATGGTACAGAATACAGTGGAATCAACATTCAGAAGAGGAAGCCACCTGGGAAACGGAGGATTATCTGTTAGAGAATTTCTCGGAGTTCTTTGCTTCTATCTAGGTTGTAATTTCCTCTTTAAATTGTAACCTATCCTTTTAAAATCTTTGTAATGCAAAAAACCCCTACCTGTTTTGTAGACAAGTCTTGAACGTGTTTGCTTGACACGTTTCCTTTTCTATTACTTAACTCAAGGCTTTAAATCTCGGGACGAGATTTCTTTAAGGGGGAAGGGCTGTAACACCCTGGGTGTTATAGTGCTAATTAATCTGCCATGTCATCATAATGCATTGCAAAGCATCCCTGATAGGTTAACCTTGTTATGCATCAACTAAAACAAGTTTACTTATCTAGGTTGAATGTGTTTCTCACTGGTGTGCTCTGAACCCGAAAACCCTAATTTTTAATACCACCGCAAATGCTTAGTCCATGCCCTGCGTAATTTGAGGTGTGCGACTGTGTTACACACTAGTGTCAAGAGTAGGGTATGAGCTCAAGTACAACCTCTAAAATGAAACTCCAAATTTGAGTTTGAATTGGAGTCCCAAAACTTGTCACGAGTTTTCCGATTCGAATTCGAATTCAAAATTGGGAAAAAATGTAAAAGAATTTTTAAAAGCTAATTGGTCAACCAAGAGTGGCATTTGGTCAACCATGTCATGTTGGTCCAAATGATGCCCTTGGGTGAGGTTTTGATCGCTAAGTAATCACAAATCAAAGTAGCAACAAATTCCAATTTAAAATTCCTCCGAAAACCCTAAATTTCAAAACCCTGTTTTACCCCTTTTGAAATAATTCAAAATCTAAGCAAAATTTGGGAAAAAGTTCAAAACCAAGTTTGTAGAACTTTTCAAGGGATACAACTTTGGTGTTTTGAGTTTTCAAAGTTTTAGTGTAAAATGTGGAGCAATTTTGAAAATAAACAAATTTCAGATTTAACTTATTTTTGTCCCCAAACTAAGATTTAAAAATGGAGGCAGAATTTGAAAAAGTTTTGAACAACAAATTTGTAGGTCTGGTTAAGATATACAACTTTGATGTTTGGAGATTTTGAAGTTTCAATATAAAATCAAAAGTAATTTCTAAATTACCAAATCTGAAAAATGTGTTTCCTTTTGAATTTAAACTCAAATTTTAAAATCCAGTGAGAATTTGAAAAAGTGTTCAACACAAAACTTGTAGAGGTTGAAATTCTGAAGATTTCATAGATTGGAAGTTTTTCAAGTTGTTACATGAATTTGAGAGTAATTTTAGAAAACAGTTTGAAAATTCAAAAATTGGGGGGGGACAGCTACAGTGCACCGACGAATCACCGCCGGCCACCGCGCGGCATGGGCGCCGACGAGACGCCGGACGGCTTCGACCAGCTTCCACGGCCTTCGCGCGCGGTCGAGAACGCCAGCGCGACGACGCGAGCAGTGCAGCTCTGTAGCCGCGACCGTCGTCTATAAATACGTCGAGGTCACAGTGACGTTTTCCGGTTTCACCATCGCCGCCGCCACCGTCCTCATTTCTCCGGCCAAATTCACCCTTCCTGCTCCACCGCATCCATCTCCATCTCGCCAATCATTCCGCCATCACCTTGCGAACCTATTGTGCCTCTTGGTGTAGATGCTACCGCTCAGGATCGCCGGGGAACCGTCGTCTTCCACCTCGGGTCGCCGCCGTCCCGGTTGAACCCCGCCACCGTGGCCAGCCGCCTCCAGAGCCTCTCAGCTTCAACCGATCACTCCTTCTTGATCGTGGTACGCCCCTGATACTCCCTGACCACTCGCTTTAATCGCTACCGCGTTGTACCATTGAGTCACCGGTCACTGTGGCCGTCGAGCCGCCACCGTCGTCGGTGAGCTGTCGCCGGAGCTCGAGCCATGGTGTTTAGTAGCAAAATGGAACCGTGGGGTAGTGTAGATGGTGATGGTGGAGTCGGTTTGTCGACCGAGGCATCGGTCACCGGCCAGCCACCGCGGGAGAGAGCGCGAGCACGCGGGAGCGAGCGGGCGAGCGGGAGGAAGGCGATGACAAGTGGGACCGCACTGTCAGAGAGAGAGAGAGGGAGACGCAGACGCGCGCGCGTGAGGCAGGCCGCCTGCTGGGCCGCACGGCTGGGCCGAGCGCGTGCGGGCGCGGGCGTGCACGAGCGGGCCGTCTAGTTGGGCCGGACCGCGGGAGAAAGGAAGAATCGGCTCGATTTCATTTTTGTTTTTCTTTTTTAAATAAATGAATAGTTTAGTTATTTGTTTATTTCATTAAAAATTGTGTAGTGTTCCAAAATTCATGAAAATTTTTGTGTAGGCTTCTCAATGTATAAACTATCTAGGAAAAATGTTAAATGCTGAAATTGAGTACTTTGTGCAGTAGAATTAATTAGTTCTAATAAAGATTAAATACAACTTCCATGAATTTTAATAATTAATTTATTAATCCAAAAATGATAAAATTTATTATGACACTGTTATAAATCATTCTTAATCTATAGAAAAAGTTTGAGCTTGATTAGGTAAAATTTGATTAACTTCTAATTGTGTCCTAATTATTTAAATAATAAATAAATGTTAATTTGAGAACTTTAAGAGTTGTGTGCCTTTTTGATTGAGTGATGTCCTTAGGTCACTACCCTTTTGTGATCTTTGGCACCTTAATTCCATGTTTGAGCTCGTTAGTAACTTGTTAGGTTAAAAGCTGGTATCGCTGGAATCGTCGCTACTAGTTAGTAGGTGTTCTGTTTGCGACTGTACCGTTAAGAGAAGTTGTACTCCAGTCGTAACTCGTAGCATGTTATCATCAAGCATCATGTTTATCATCGAGCATTATGTTAAAGCATGTTATGTGTTCGTGTAGTCTCCGCTTTCGAAGAAGTCGAAGCCGTCGAGCCAGTTTCCGGAGAAGAGCGATCGTCGGTGGGTTTCGGACCTGACGTTGGAGTTCTCGGGTCTAAGTCAGTCGTCGTGTCCGAGCAAGGCAAGCCCCAGTGCATTTAAACCCTACCTTGAATTTTACAAATGTTTTATTATTTATAATATGGTTTAATGCATTAAGTAATTAGGAGTTGAGTGATAACCCAATTGCTGCATTATCATCCTTGATTATTGTGATATCAACCTTGATACCTGTTTTACGGAAAATGCGTAGTATGCTTCGCTATGCCTAGAAGTTAAGCTTTTAAATGCAATGTTTATATAGCCATGACGACATATTGAATGAATATTGAAATATGAGAATGAACTTGAAAGATCGGGCGGGTGGTTTGGCCACTGCTAACATGCATTGGGAAAGGAGTCTTAATGTAGTGTTTCCGCCTTGTCAGTTAAGGTCCGTTCGTTGTAAGCCTGTTGTGTTTAAGACTTTGCAACTAGCTTCATGCCTTGGGTAAGCCCAAAATGTTGGTGATTCCATTACGAGAACGTCTAACCTCGCACTAGGAGTGGAGAGATGGCGAGAGTAGCGTGTACCCTCAGGGCTAGAATTTGGTCAGGTTCGAGGAGTACTGTACTCTCGGGTGGCGATGGACACGTTCTGGTTTTGGGAGATCTAAATGAGGGTTGATATATGCAAGATTCAGTTCTACATATGTCGTGAGGTTAGGGATCCCCAGCTGGGTATAATCGGTTCGAATCGTCGTTGCTCCTCGGTTATGGAGACTTGATCACCTGACTTGCATCGTAGTTAAGAACTGGAATTGAAAGAAAGAATGAGAAAGGTTTTGATGATAATTACTTTGATCTAGATTAGGATCACCTAGAATTGGTTAATGAACCATCAATGGTAAAAGTAAAACTTTGAAGGTAAGGACTCACTTTAGTAGGCTTTTCTGCAAAAGAAAATCTTGATTCTAGAATACCCGTACCTTGATTCCCTAAAGCTAGCATGCCCTTGGAGTCTTTGTCTTAGTCGGGTAAGTCTTGTTGAGTACCCTCAAGTACTCAGGGTTTGTTAACCCCTTGTTGCAGGTGCGATTCATGAACAAGTCTGCTTCGAGCCTTGTTGCATGACCGTCGTGGTTGAAGAAAGCGACGACGAGTAGACTGTGTGGCCTTTGGGCAAGGCATCTCGCTTGTGTGTTGTAATAAAGTTAATACCGATACTTCTCTACTACTGGTTTGTAATAATGTTACATAAGGTTTGAAGTTTGAAAACTGGTTTGTAAACCTATATTATTGTAAGACTTCCGCTACGTTACTCTGTTGAATATTTTGAATAAACTGTTGTAATATTGCAATACTCCTGTGATTGGATCCTGTTCGGAGGAAAGCAGGCCTTTTAATTTATGGTGAACATAAGTACGGCCATCAGAGGTCATTATGGCAATGACGGGTACTTGTGGGCCATCATAATTAGGAGGTTCTGTGACATACTGGTCGTTGACCGGTGGTACCAGTGAAAGACCGATAGTACCGGTAGGCTATTTTCTCACAAAATCTCAAGTAGGTTGACTGTATCGGTTGGAACCCTTAGGACCGGTAGTACCAGTGGGTACTCACCGGTAGTACCGGTACCACTTCAAAGATAAGAGTATAAATAGCTCTCCCCTTCATTCCTAATCGTTACCCACACCATTTACTCCCACCTACCTTCAGACAAACAGCTCCCAAGCATTGACTCACCCTCTCTTTCTCTCTTCCTCTTTGTTCCCAAATCCAATCCCTTGCAAGATTTGAATAGAGAGAAGAGATTTAAGAGTGGAAAGCTTCAATTCGCATCTTGAGCACTTGGTTCCCCTCCTAGTTAGCTTAGTTTATGTTTGTTACTCTTGGGTTCTTGGAACCCTAGCCGGCTAGGCATTCTTCATGGTTGCCCGTGTTGTTCTACTTGTGAGGGCACCCCAAAGTGTTTGTATCACCCTTGTATTCTTAGTGAAAATCTTGGGCTAACCTTTGTGGTTGCTTGAGGGAGGCAAGGAGGTGGAAAAGACTTTGATCTTAGTGGTCACCTCAACAACAAGGACGTAGGAACTCCTTTGTGGGCTTGCCAAACCTCGGGTTAAATCGTGTGTCCCGCGTGCTTATTGTTGTTGCTTGTGATTACTTGAGATATTACTTGTTCTTTGTGTTCTTCCTCTATCCCTATCTCTCTCATAGGTTGTGGGTGCTTGATCTACGATTTGGTGAAGGGACAAGCAAAAGGGAGTTCATTAATTTCATCAACATCATCTTCGGTAGTGGGGTAAAACTCAGATTTGAAATCACAACTCGCAAATCTCTGATTTCATAGTTTCAGTAGGGTACCGGTAGTACCGGTGGTTTACGTCGATAGTACTGGTGATCCCTCACCGGTAGTACCGGTCCAAACCAACCGGTAGTACCGGTAGGTATTTAACTTCCGCGTTGAGTTTTTTTTTTGAGTTTTAGGTTTTTAGATCTGCCTATTCACCCCCCTCTAGGCCTATTAGATCCTTTCAATTGGTACCAGAGCGGGTTCCTCGTGATTAGCGCTTCACCGCACGAGGAGAAACCAAGGCCACCTTTGATGATGACACCTTAAACAAGCTAGTTGAGTTGCTTGCCGAGAAACTCAGTGATAGGCTTCTAGAGCAACAAAAAGAGCAAATGAACAAGATGCAAGATGAGATGAACAAGTTGAAGGAAGCCATGAGCAAGAAGGTTGAAGATGTGGCAAGTGGTGGTGATGGAGATGGTGAGCATAAAGCAATCAAGACACCTAAAGGGTTTGCTCGTATTCCATATGAGTACTCTTCATATAGCAAATCCAATACACACTTGCCAACCATCAATCCCGGCAAACCACCTCAATTTGATGGAGTTAGATACACCGATTGGGCTCATAGAATGAAGATGCATCTCATTGCCGCAAGATGTTGGGAGATTGTGGAAGTGGGTGTTAGAGCTTTGGAAGAAGATGGCGAGTTGACAACCAAAGATTACCTTGACATACAACAAAATGCTACAGCTACCTCCTTGATTCTATCATACCTCAATCAAGAAGATTACAACAAGGTCAATGGCATGGAGAGTGCAAAGCAAATTTAGGATACTTTGAAGGTATCATTTGAAGGTGACAAAAGTGTGAGAAAGGAAAACATTAAGCTACTCCAAAGCAAAATTGAGAACTTTGCAATGATTGAAGGTGAAACTACCCAAGCTATGTTTGATAGATTCATGACCTTGATCAATAGAATAAGAGCTCTTGGTGACACGTATTGGGATGACAACTCGGCGGCTAGAAAGTTGTGTAGAGTGTATAGACAAAAGAACAACATTCTTGCTTCGGTCATCATGGAAAGACCCAACTATGACACAATGACACCACAAGAAATGCTTGCCAAGTTGAAACACCATGAGTGCTTAGAAGATAAAGCAAAAGAAGCATCAAGTCAAAAGAAGAGTATCGCTCTCAAGGCATCTCATGGTAGAAATAAGAAGAAAGATGTACATGATCCATCAAGTGATGAAGAACAAGAAGAAGATTCTGATGAGGAAGAAGCACTATTAGTTAGAAACTATAGAAAGTACTTGAAAAAAAGAAGGAAAGGAAGAGAAGTGGAGGCAAGCCATACAAAAAACAGTTTTGCTATGATTGTGGAGAAATTGGTCACTTCATTGCCGATTGTCCAAAAGATAAGAAGAAGCACAAGCACAACAAAGATGATGACAAGAAGCATAAGAGCAAGAAAAGAGGTGAAGCACATCTTGGTGAAGAATGGGAATCGAACAATGAAAGTGATGATTCAAATAACAAAGACAAGGAGAAGAAGAAGGGTGTAGCAACGATTGCTATTCAAGAGACTTCCTCCTCTCCACCTAAGCTCATCATCGACCATTCCTCATCACCATCACTCTTCGCCGATTTATCTTCATCAGCTAGGCTCTTCAGAAATCTCACCGATGATGACTACTACACTCCAACTTGACTTATGGGAAAGGGGGAGAAGGTACCACACAACTCTTCGACTCATTCTAGTAATGAATGTAGTAGTTACGATGAGAATGATGATGAACTTGCAAACAACATGATAAAGAAATTTGGCAAATCGGTCGGCTCTCAAATAATAAATCTAATTCATAAGCTAGAGAAGTGGGAAGCATGCATCGAGTCACAAGGGGAATTGCTCCTAGCGGAAAGGGAGAAGAACCTTAGACTTGAAGCATGCCTTTCCAAGGAAAAGGAGGAGGTTGAGAAGTTAAACTTAGAATTGTCTTTAGCCAAAGATTCATATGAAGGTTTGACTAAGGAACATTCTTTGCTTAATGACTATTTAGCTAGTCTAAAGAATGAACATAGTTTGGTTCAAGAAAGCCTCACAAGCTTGAAAGACAAATATCATACTCTTGAACTAAACTATGACACTCTTTGGAATAGCACTTCCATCCATCCTAAGGAATCCGGTGATTCTAATGCTTCAACTAGTGAAGGATGTAAAAGATGTTATAATCATGATGTAAGTGCTTGTGCTACTAATCTTGTTGAGCTAGAAAAGAAAGATAAGGAGATACAAAGATTGAACATGGTTATCAAGAATGGTTGCAAGGAGAAGCAATCAACAACCATGTACAAGTCATCAAGGCACCCCCTCATCAAGGATGGGCTTGGCTATAATAGGTATGATGGTAAAGCCAATGGAAGGAACATGATCAATGGAGTGCCTTATGTGAAGTTCAACAAGGGTGTGGCACTAGATGACCTTATCAATAAGGTCAACAATGTTGCCACCTCTCCAAGCAAACTTGTCAAGAACAAGACCAACAACAAGAAGAAGCAAGTGCATGCCCCCAAGCAACAAGTGCCCATTTCACGAAGCTATGCTAGTGACTATATGTGTTGTTGGGGCAAGGACGACAAGATTATTGTGAAGTATGTTGGTGCTCTCAAGAAGAGGCAAATCATGAGGAGTGTTTGAGTGCCCAAGACCTATGTGACTAACCCCCTAGGACCCAATTCTATTTGGATACCTAAATCTAAGGCTTAATTTGTCTTTGTAGGAATACTCCTCCGGTAGAACAAGTTGGGTGCTAGATAGTGGATGCACTAATCATATGACCGGAGAGAAGAAGATGTTCACCTCCTTTCAACCAAATCAAAGTACAAGTGAATGCATTGTGTTTGGTGACAATGGTAAAGGAGATGTCCTTGGTTTGGGTAAAATTGCTATCTCAAATGATAATTCCATTTCAAATGTATTACTTGTGGAAGGGTCAGGATACAATTTATTGTCTGTTTCACAACTTTATGAGATGGGCTACAATTGTCTCTTTACCGATGTGGGTGTGGAAGTCTCTAAAAGGAAGGATTCCTCTATTGTCCTCACGGGTCGTTTGAAAGGCAAACTTTATCTAGTTGATTTCACATCTAGTAAAGTGAAGCCCGAGACTTGTTTAGTGGCAAAATCTAGTATGGGTTGGCTATGGCATCGCTGACTAGCCCATGTTGGGATGAGGAACTTGGCCGACCTTCAAAGAGACGAACACATCCTTGGACTAACAAATGTCAAGCGGGCAAACAAGTTGGAGCTAAGCATCCCGTCAAAAATGTCATGTCAACAACGAGACCACTTGAGCTACTTCACATGGACTTATTTGGACCCAATGCTTACATAAGCATTGGAGGTAACAAATATGGTTTCATTATTATTGATGATTATTCTCGCTTCACTTGGGTATTCTTTTTGCAAGATAAAAGTGAGACCCAAGTAATCTTCAAGAAGTTTGCAAGAAGAGCTCAAAATGAATTTGAAGTGAAGATCAAGAAAGTGAGAAGTGACAACGGGACAAAGTTTAGGAACACCAACATTGAAGAGTTCCTTGATGAAGAGGGAATCAAGCATGAGTTTTCGGTTCCTTATACTCTTCAACAAAATGGTGTTGTGGAGAGAAAGAACCGAACGTTCATAGAAGCCGCAAGAGCAATGTTGGATGAATACAAGACTCCGAACAAGTATTGGGTGGAAGCAGTCAATATGGCATGTCATGCGATCAACTGCTTGTACCTTCATAAGATCATAAAAAAGACCGCCTATGAGCTCCTTACCGGTAACAAACCTAAGGTGCATTACTTTCGAGTTTTTGGATGCAAGTGTTTCATACTTAACAAGAAATCCAAAAGCTCAAAGTTTGCACCTAAGGTTGATGAAGGTTTCTTGCTTGGTTATGGTACTAACGAACATGGCTATCGTGTTTTCAACAAGACCACCGGTCAAGTTGAAATAGCGATTGACGTGACCTTTGATGAAATCGACGGCTCTCAAAAAGAGCAAGTCAATGTTGACATTGTAGGTAAAGAAGAGCCATCTTCTCAAGTGATCAAGAAGCTTGCTACCGGTAAAATAAAGCCCGTTAAAGATAATGATGAATATGCACAAGAGCAAACCATTCATGATCCATTTATGCATCATGGGTCAATAAATGTCCATGATGATGGTTCTACATCAAGAAGTGGACATGATTCAAGTGTTCAAGCCATTCAAAATTCACCACAAGTCGAAGATAGAAACTAAGTTGATGATCAAAATAGAAGTGAAGACAACTTCACACAAGATCTCAGTCTTGATCCTTCAATCAATCAAGACAAGGATGATGAAGATGAGGGTCCAGTCCAAAGAAGAACTCAAGTGCCTCACCCAAGAGTACATCATACCATTCAACGAGACCACCCCGTTGACAACATCTTGGGAAGCATTCAAAGAGGAGTTATCACAAGGTCAAGGCTTGCAAGCTTTTGTGAACACTTCTCATTTGTGTCTCCAAAAGAGCCTAAAAAGGTTGAAGAAGCCATTGATGATGAGGATTGGATGATAGCAATGCAAGAAGAGTTGAACAACTTCACTCGCAATGAAGTTTGGACATTGGTAGAAAGACCTAAACAAAATGTGATTGGAACCAAATGGGTCTTCCGCAACAAGCAAGATGAGCATGGTGTGGTCACAAGAGACAAGGCACGATTGGTAGCTCAAGGATTCACTCAAATTGAAGGCTTAGATTTTGGGGAAACTTATGCACCAGTGGCAAGGCTAGAGTCAATTCAGATTTTACTTGCCTATGCTGTTCATCATGACTTCAAGCTATATCAAATGGATGTGAAGAGTGCATTTCTCAACGGCCCCCTCTCCGAAGTGGTATATGTAGAGCAACCACCGGGTTTTGAAGATCCAAAGCACCCCGACCACGTCTATAAGCTCAACAAAGCACTCTATGGGCTTAAGCAAGCCCCTAGAGCTTGGTATGATTGTCTTAAGGACTTTCTACTCAAACAAGGGTTTGAGATAGGCAAGGCCGATCTAACTTTATTTACTCGCAAAGTCAATAATAATATCTTTATTTGCAAAATATATGTCGATGACATAATATTTGGTAGTACTAATGTGGCTTTTTGTGAGAAGTTTAGTAGGATTATGACGAATAGGTTCAAGATGTCTATGATGGGAGAGTTGAAGTTCTTTCTTGGTTTTTAAATCAAGCAACTCAAGGAAGGGACCTTTATTTGTCAAATGAAGTATACTCATGACATGTTGAGGAAGTTTGACATGGAGAAAGCTAAACCCATCAAGACACCAATGCCAACGAATGGGCATCTTGACCTCAAAAAAGATGGTAAGGTCGCGATCAAAAGGTATATCGTTCCATGATTGGATCCTTGCTTTACCTTTGTGCATCTAGGCCTGATATTATGCTTAGTGTGTGCATGTGTGCAAGATTTCAAGCTAATCCGAAAGAATATCACTTAGTGGCTGTTAAGAGAATTTTAAGATATTTAGTGCACACTCCTAATCTTGGCTTGTGGTATCCTAAGGGCTCCACTTTTGATTTACTTGGCTATTCCGATTCGGATTATGCCGGTTGCAGGGTAAATCGAAAGAGCACTACTGGGACTTGCCAATTTCTAAGTAGGTCTTTGGTGTCGTGGAGCTCTAAAAAGCAAAATAGTGTTGCCTTGTCAACTGCCGAAGATGAGTATGTGGCAGCCGGTGCTTGGTGTGCCCAACTACTTTGGATGAAGCAGACCCTTAAAGACTTTGGTTGTGAGCTAACCAAGATTTTCCTCTTGTGTGACAATGAGAGTGCCATTAAATTGGCAAACAATCCCGTAAACCATTCTTGCACAAAGCACATAGACATCCGACATCATTTCTTAAGAGACACGAAGCCAAAGGAGATATCGCTTTACATCATGTGAGCACCGAAAAGCAACTAGCCGATATCTTCACAAAGTCTCTAGATGAGTCAAGATTTTGTGCTTTGAGGAGTGAACTAAGTATCATTAATTCTCGTAACGTGGCTTGATATTTTGGACATATTTTGATTGATTCTAGCTAGGAGAAAATTCTTTGAAAATGTTGAGTGAGATTTCAAAATCTATTTTCACTTCTCAAGCATGTTCATAGTTTTGTGATGTTTTTATGAAATCTGGACATGCTTGAGTTGGTTCTAGTTCATCATATATGTTCACCATCTTTCTTTTACCTTTTGCTGTGCTAGAACCACTGGTAGTACCGATGGGTGACCGGTAGTACCGGTCTCTGACCGGTAGTACCGACCAACCACCGGTACCACCGGTAGTTTATTTCCTCGCGTCGTCTGTCTGCGGCTGTTGACCTCACCGGTAGTACCGATGCCTTTCCACTGGTAGTACCGGTAGTGTCAGTTTCACCTGGGTATAAATAGGGGCTGTGACCTTTCCACCTCTCATCTTCCTCACCGTGCCCACTCCTTCTAGGCCGACGGCGCCGCCTCTCCCCCTCCCCCACTCGATCTCCCTCCTTCCTCCACCTCTCTTGTAGATCTTTGAGGGGAAGTTTCCCCTTGTCGTGGTGATCGCGTGGAGGTGCTTGGGGGTTGCCAAAACTCCTTCCCTTGCTTGGATTCGGTCTCCATTCAACATCAAGCATGCAAAGGAAGAACCCCAAGAGGGCCGCTCATCCCAGTGGAGGTGATGGTGGTAGTGCTTCCCGGTCTGTCTGTGGAAGGGCTGTTGCTCGCTCTAGCGGCCGTGGAGGTGGTGGTGGCGACATTGGCAGCGGGGATGATGATGAGCCCCAGGGCGTGCCTGCTCCTATCTCGAGTATGGGACGTCCCAATCCCCCGCGTCGACATAGTGAGCAAGTTTAGGGTCAGCGTCCAGCAGGTGAGAATCCATAGCTTGCCGCTATGCAAATTGAGGGTCGCTCTATTGACCCTAACATTGTGGCTCAGTCTCCTATCAAAATTGGGCTTGCCACTGCCAACCGGATGCTTCTATTTCATCAGCATGCCAATCCTCAAATGTCCGGTCCTCAAAATCAAGGTGGTTACCAACCACCTCTTCCTGTTGATTATTCTAAGAGAGCGGATGATTTGAGGGAGCAGCACAGTGAAAATCCTTATCAGTTTATCTAGAATCTCAGTGTGGATCTTCATTTCTAGAGCCACATGCACTCAGATTATTATTACAAGGTTCTTTTCAAGAGTGGGCAGCGTGGGTCTTCACTGCCGATCTTCCAGCATAAGTGGGTGCAGCGCGCCTCTCTTGATAACTTGAACAATCCTGATATCCACCGTTTGGTTGCCAATCTTGATGTTTGGCGTTTGCTTCCTCTTATGACCTTTCAGCATAATTGGAATGATGAGATTATTTGTCAGTTTTATGCAACCTTGTGGATTGACTCTCAGAACCTAGTGTTGCATTGGCTCACCCAAGGTGTCCATTATAGATGTGATTATCAGAATTTTTCACGCCTTCTTGGGTTTACTTCTGAGGACAGAGCTGCCTCAAGTCTCTTTGACAGTTTTCCTGATTCTGTCTCACATGATGACATAGACGCTACTCAGGTATACAAGCCTGGTAAGACTGTTGACTTCACTACCACACATTTGAAGCCTTACTTTTATGTCCTCAACAATCTACTTCGCCTCACCTTGGACCCGAAAATTGGAGATTACATTCATATTATGCTTGATGCTCCTAAGGTCCTTTGTCGTTTTGGTGCTGGTGGTGATCGATTTTCCATCACTGACTTTATGTGGCGCAAGATTGAGCAGGCTGCCAATGACCCCCACAAGTCTTTGCCATTAAAAGCTCTATGTTTGGTGTTGGTAATTAGTGACAATGCCTAAGTACTAATCCTAAGCCTAAGTTGTATATAGCATATGAGGATTAATACATTCCAAGGTTGGTGGCAAGATGGACATGGTGATCATGATGGCCACACTTGGATTTGGATGCAACCCTACATGATCAAGGCAAAGGTATATGCTTAAGGGTTATGTTTTAGTAACCAAGACACCTAGTGGGTGTGGTTACATTATATGATAGATAGCCGTACTATAAAGAGGGGAATGACACGGCTATTGAACTTCTAAGTGCCTCTAGGTGTGCAGTTCATAATCATATGCATTTGGATAGAACTAATAACGTCTTGAAAAATGATTGTGAAAATGCTAACACACTCGCACATGACATAATCACTTGGTGGTGTTAGCACATTTGCGATGGCATTGGAGTTTGAGCGGTAGAGAGGGTTTGGGGTCCTCTCTCCCTCCCGCCAAGCTTGCGAGGCGGGATTCAGGCGTTTTCGAGGAATTGAAACGCCTATTTTCCTTTACGCCAATGTCGAGTTTTGGAGGTGTTGTCACATGTTGTTTCACGAGCTAAAACATGTGCTAAAGTGACACACATACTTTAGTCTATCTCATATGTGAAAGTGCGAATCAAACGGAGGCGAACGGAGGTCACCGAGGTGACCGGACGCTGGACCAGACGCGGTCTCTGTTTGACCGGACACGTCCGGTCAGCGTTCAGCGTCTGCGCGTGTTTCAGTTTGTTGATCAGACACGCAGTGCGTTCGGTCACGATCGACCGGACGCGTCCGGTCATTGAGGGAGCTTACTAGACTCCAACCGGACGCTAGCACTGTGGCGTCCGGTCAGTTCTCCAGCGCGTCCGGTCGCTGTTTCGTTGAAGAGCTGGTCAGTCTTGACTAGCGCGTCCGGTCCGTTACAGGACCAGCGTGTCCGTCGAGCCCAGCGCATCTGGTCGGTTGGGATCGGCGCGTCCGGTCAAGTTACGCGGCGCGACCAGCGCGTCCGGTCCGCGCGACCAGCGCGTCCGGTCAGCGTGACTGCAGCTGTTTTAAGTTCCTAACGGCTATATTCGAAGGGGTACGTCTATAAATACTCGTTGGCCGGCTCAAAGCTCCCTCTCTTGCATTCTTGACATACTTGTGAGCACTTTGAGCTAAGCAACTCCCCTCCCACTGATCTCTCTTGCTTCTTTGCATATTCGAAGTGAGATTGAGTGATCAAAGTGTATTTGCATTGTGAGATTGCATCTAGTTGGCACTTGGTGGTTGTTTTGCTGCGTAATTCTTGTTTCTCTTAGTGGTTGCCGCCACCTAGACGGCTTGGAGCAGCTTGGAGGCGTTGGCAAGAGTTGGTGATTGTTCTTGGCCACCTCCGGTGATTATGAGGGGTTTGTGCCTACCTCGGTGAAGCGCCAAAGGCAACGTTAGTAAATTGCTCGTGTCATTTGCAACCTTTTGCCATTTGGTAGGTTCTTGTGGCGCCTTTTGAGAGGCTCGGTATGAGACCGATTAGCCACCGAACCACGTGGTGAAAAGGGACACAACGGGGACTAGCATGCTGGCAAGCACGTGAACCTCAGGATAAATCTTCGTGTCTTCTCTTCTTTGATTGCGATTGATTTATCTCGGTGGATTGGTTATCTTGATTATCATCTCTTGATCATATTGATTGGTTGGCTTAATTCTTCGCCCCTCGGTGAAACTCTTCTAACTCAACTCTGCATTACCTTCTTAGTTGTCTTTGCTAGCTAGTTAGCTTTGCTAGAGTAGCTCTTTTGTATAGCTTGCTAGTTATAGTTATAGTTACCTTCTCGGTTTGTCTTGTGCAGTTGAGTGTAAATATACTAGAATTGTGAATTGAATAGGTGGCTTGCAAACACCCCGTAGGCTAAGCAAAACTTGCATCTCGCTATTTGTTATTTTGATAAACTTGTTTAGCTTGTCTTTGTAGAATTTTTAAAAAGGCTATTCACCCCCTCTAGCCATCAAGACCTTTCACTTCTGTTACAAGGCCGAGAAGGATGATCGTCGCCTGAGGCGTATTGAGCAACACCTTCAAATTGATCCACCTGCGAGTCCTCTCCGTGAGTTTCAGGATCCCTTTGCCGAGTACAATGAGTTGTATGGTGCTCCTATCTCTGGACTTAGTGAGGAGGCTGGCCCGTCCGATGACCCTCGTGGTAAGAAGACGGTTCCCGACTCACCGGGTTTGGTTGACTACTCGACCGATGACGACGACGACGACCGCAACTACACAGAGCCTTATTAGTTTTCGCTACCTTGGTCATTTCCGTGCCTACCCTTTTTGGCATTTGATGCCAAAGGGAGAGTGTTAGGCTTATTTTCATTGTAATAGGTAGTTAATGGTAGTGTAATAATTCCAAATCTTGTGGTGAACTATGTATGGTGGACTAAGAACTATGTGTGTGATGATGGATGATTGTAGGCTAAACATTTATGCTTATTTGATATATCATGTTGTGTTTGCCTAGATGTAATATTGTGATGATGATTGTTGGCTTAGAATGGCTATGTTGTTTTAAGTCCTTTTCTTTCTACCTTAGCCATTCTTGTTTTGTGTGATAAGTTATGTCTCTTGCATCATGATATCCTTCTTGTCACACACACTTAGGCACCCCATGAATTGCAAAATTTAGGGGGAGCTTCCCTTATGTATGCATATTGATTATGATCAAGGTTGAGATTCAAGTTCAATGCATACACTAAGGGGGAGCCTCTCGTAAAGTTTGGAATTCAAAAACCTTCAATTCTTTAAATCTTATGTAAGCCTAAGTTGGTTGTCATCAATTACCAAAAAGGGGGAGTTTGTAAGTGCATTCGCCCCCGTTGTGGGTTTTGGATAATCAATGACAATCAAATTAGGGACTAACATGTCTATCTAAGTGAATACGCAGGTGTTAGTCCGATGAAAGAATTTGAATGGTCACATTTGGTGATGTTAGCACCCTCAATTCTATTGATTGGAAAGCATTCCGTCTCAAGTGTATCGATTAGATTTTATATTTTGGCATGAGTTATAGGAAACGCCGCACTATCAAGAGGGATATAAATTAGGCTATCTAGGTGGGGAATTTGTGCTCAATATGTGTTTGTTTAAGCGTTTGAGAGACGCCTTTGCACTCACAGACACTTAGAGAAGTGTTTTATGCCTAGGAGAACCGGTAGTACCGGTGAACAACCGGTAGTACTGGTAGGCATAATTCCCCCCGGCGGCAGTGCTTTAGTTCTGCGAGTTTTTGTTCTAGCGGTAGTACCGATGGTTGACCGGTAGTACCGATCTTGACCGGTGGTACCGGTGAAAGTCCGGTAGTACCGGTAAGTCAATTTCCCGCAAAACTTGTCTTCGCTGTAAACTGTACTACCGGTAGTACCATTCGTTGACCGATGGTACCGGTGAAAGACCGGTAGTACCGGTAGGCTATTTTATCGTAAAATCTCTAGTAGGTTGACTGTATCGGTTGGAACCCTTAGGACCGGTAGTACCGGTGGGTACTCACCGGTAGTACCGGTACCGCTTCGAAGATAAAAGTATAAATAGCTCTCCCCTTCATTCCTAACCGTTACCCACGCCATTTACTCCCACCTACCTTCAGACAAACAGCTCCCAAGGATTGACTCACCCTCTCTCTCTTCATCTTTGTTCCCAAATCCAATCCCTTGCAAGATTTGAGTAGAGAGAAGAGATTTAAGAGTGGAAAGCTTCGATTTGCATCTTGAGCACTTGGTTCCCCTCCTAGTTGGCTTGGTTTGTGTTTGTTACTCTTGGGTTCTTGGAACCCTAGCCGGCTAGGCGTTCTTCGTGGTTGCCCGTGTTGTTCTACTTGTGAGGGCTCCCTGAAGTGTTTGTATCGCCCTTGTATTCTTAGTGAAAATCTCGGGCTAACCTTTGTGGTTGCTTAAGGGAGGCAAGGAGGTGGAAAAGACTCCGACCTTAGTGGTCACCTCAACAACGAGGACGTAGGAACTCCTTTGTGGGGTTGCCGAACCTCGGGTTAAATCGTGTGTCCCGCGTGCTTATTGTTGTTGCTTATGATTACTTGATATATTACTTGTTCTTTGTGTTCTTCCTCTATCCCTATCTCTCTCATAGGTTGTGGGTGCTTGATCTACGATTTGGTGAAGGGACAAGCAAAAGGGAGTTCATTAATTTCATCAACATCATCTTCAGTAGTGGGGTAAAACTCAGATCTGAAATCACAACTCGCAAATCTCTGATTTCGTAGTTTTAATAGGGTACCGGTAGTACCGGTGGTTTGCGTCGGTAGTACCGGTGATCCCTCACCGGTAGTACCGGTTTAAACCAACCGGTAGTACCGGTAGGTATTTAACTTCCATGTTAAGTTTTTTTTTTAAGTTTTAAGTTTTTAGATCCGTCTATTCACCCCCTCTAGGCGTATGAGATCCTTTCATCCTCGAGGCCGCTGGGACCGTACTGGCTGGCAACTCCGGGGCTGCACCTTCGCCGGCATATGAGAACTGCGCCCCCGCCGCAAACTTGCGAGACTATTGGCCGGCGCGTCGCTAGCCGCCCGACTCCCCATGCTCCAGCCCGCCACCGTGCGCCACTGCCGGCCGCGAGATGCCCTTCGCGGCTCCACGCAGGGCCGCAGTCATAGTGCCGGCCGCCGGCCTAGCTGACGCCCACTAGTTTCGCGCAGGCGCGTGTGCGCTTCCCAGGCCCCAGCCTGCCACCGCACACCACTGCCGGCCGCCGGACGCCCTTCGATTTGGTGGGATGAGCTCCCTCGTTGGAGGCGGAGGCGGCCGGTGCCGCGTGTGCCTCGAGCGGCCTCCAGCAAGGGCAAGGGATTCTAGGGTCTCGATTCCAGACGCCATGTGCTTCCTGCCCGAGCTTCTTCTAGGAGAATTATTTTTCTTTTATTTGAGCTCATATTTATGTTCTTGTCTTGACGTAGCTTCCTAGAGTCCGTTTTCATCTTGTCTTGTATCTTTTCTCTCCTAGTCTTTGCCGCCTTCCAAGTTATTGTTGATTCGTGTTCTCGCTTAACAGATTACGCGGATACTTTATGATCTCGTGGAGATTTGGAAAGGCAGGAACGATCCATACTTTGTGATTAGGGGAAGGCGGAGGACAACACGCAAGCAAGTCTCGCTCGGGTCAATCACGGAGGGGAGTCCGTCATGTAAAGTTTTGTTTGATTGCCTAGATGCCGTGAGTCCAGCAGCCCAGTGAGCAGTTGTGCTCGTTTTCCAAATCGAGTCCACTACGGATCTGTCCAGGCCGCTTGTCCTGTGTTCAATTCCGCTACTATGAAAGGGCGCATAATTAGTTAGGACGGCAGACCAAAATAATGGTATCAGAAAAGAGGAGGAAAATTTGCCTCTATATAATATAATATAATATAATATAATATAATATAATATAATATAATATAATATAATATAATATAATAGTTTTATTTAGAGTACTCATGATCTGAGGAATCTATTTAGATTAGGATTCCTACTCCATATTGGTCTAGACACGAGCTATTTTAACTCGTATGAGCACGGGTTATATATATAAGTCCGGATAAAATAAACTCTCTATTGTTCGGTAGTTAGAGGAAGACAAACCAAAAAGAATGGATGGACAAAAAAAGAGCCTAAAATTTTGTCTCTTTATTATTAGGTATAGATATATAGTAAAAATATCTAAGTCGTCTTTCCTGTGGACGAAAAGCACTCATCGTCCTACCTCAGTGTTTTTGTCCGGAAAGACGACTTTGGAATATTTTTAGAATTTTTGAGATTCATACTATATTTTTATAAATTAAATAAATAATAATAATAAAATAAAAAAATCCTTCAGCTGATGATATGTATGCTGACACGAAGAAATAGTTTCAGAAATATCAGCACTCTTCCACTTTGAGCAAGGTGATGCATATATACTAGTTCGAACTTCTTCTCTTTTTTTTTTGGTGTTTTATGACTTCTATAAGGGAATTGCTGACGCCCGAATGTCGATGGAATAAGATTCCATCGGACGGCACCGAACAGCCCAGTAGAAACATGCCGCACTCCCCCCATATCGTTGCAGCCCTCTTCCTCGTCTGCCTCGTCTCGCCACGCATGCGTACCCTGTCCCCATCAGTCTTGCCCCACCCCACACCCGCCACTCCTTCCCCTGACCCCCTCCTCTCTCTCTCCGCATAGGCGGAACCCGAGAGCTAGGATGAGAACGAGCATGCCCTGTCTGCAGGACCCCAGGCGCGCCGCGCCCCCCATCCACCAGCCCTTGACTTGCCGCGCCTCTTCCTCTAGTGCCCGGGCCATGCTCCCCATGATTCTCTGAACATACCTCTCAAACACGAAACATTTGCAACATAAAACACTTGAATGCACCATAAATTTGAAGCAGATGAAATATTTGGAACATACCCTTGCAACATGTGTGTGAAACATATGCAACATCCAGATAAAACACTTGCAAGTTGCAACATAAAACATTTATGGCAACATAAAAACTGAAACAGTTGAAACATTTCGAACATACTCTTGCAACATATGTGTGAAACTTGCGCAACATCCAAATAAGCACACTTGCAACATACGTACGAAAAAACAGATGAAACATTTGGAACGGACGCTTGCAACATACGTGTACAACCATTGCAACTTTTGCAACATCATGATCTATTTTTGCAACATCCATATCAGACACTTGCAACATACCTCTGAAACATCTGAAACAATTAAAACATACTCTTGCAACATGCGTTTTCAAGCAACATCTCCTTGCTACTTGGCGAAATGGAGCTCGTCGGTGTGTAGTGTTCACCAGAAGCAGCGGCCCGGTGGCACTTGTAGGCGGCGGGCCGGTGGCAGTGGCTACACGTCGCGAAAGGGAGGCATTGGCCGCACGAGCGGCGGGGAGGCCGCAGCCGCGCGACTTGGAGAGGGCAGCAGCGCGCCGCGCTTAGCAGGGCTAGCAACCGAGCACCGCGACTTGGAGGCAGCCGCGCACCGTTCCTGGCAAGCCCAGCGGTCAAGCGGTGCGCCTCGGAGGCGGCCGCGCGCTACGCCTCGGAGGGCCAGCGACCATGCGCTCGAAGACGGCAAGCGAGCAGGTAAGAGCGATAGGAAGAGGAATGAGTGGATATGAATAAGTGGATGAACAGAGTTTTTTTTAAGAAACGAATGAGCGTAGGTTGTTGAGTTAACATCGTGGCCTAGCAACGGAGGGTCCAGGCGGACGGACGTCCGGTTCAAAGCATTTCCGCTTCTATAATGAGAAGGTACGTACTGTTAGTCTTCAGAAGACAGCTGATATATATGCCTCTAGAGAATGAATGCTACCGTGATATCGAGTTGGCAAAATTCATAGGAAGCAGATATTCAGATTAACAATTTCCATTGAAGAATTCTTTAACTTCTTGCGCTGGATAACATGCTATGCTACTTTATTTTAGTAGAACTTTTTTCTCGTAGCCCTGGATAGCATGCTTACTTTTAGCAGATCACAACGCAGCTCGGCGCTCAATGCTATGTAAAGCAAAAGCTAACAAAAGGGCGTCTTCAATCAAGATTTTAATACAGTTGCTAAGGCCATGTTTAGTTTCTAAAAAAATTTGCAAAATTTTTTAGATTTTCCGTCGCATCAAATCTTTAGACACATGCATGAAGCATTAAATATAGATAAAAAATAAAACTAATTAGACCATAATTAGACACTAATTTCCAAATAACAACGAAATTTGTTACAGTGTCGTTTTGAAAAAAAAATTGCAACTAAACAGGCTCTAAGTTTGAACGAAGCGGTGCTGGAAGAATTTTAGTGGTGGCTTTACCCGAGTTGCTTTCAGGCACTCCACATGGGCCGGAAAAAGAACAAAAGAGTGCTCTAGTTTGCATTGGAACTAGCCATCTTTCTGCCAGTATTAGGACAACCTGTGATTTGACCTGTTACCAGTATGAGTTTCTAGACCAACGTCTTGTTTAGTTTGCCTCAAAATTCCAAGTTTTTTCACTCTCTCTCCATCACATCAATTTTTAACCGTTTGCATGGAGTATTAAATATAGGTAAAAAAATAACTAATTACACGGTTTAGTTGGAAATCACGAGATGAATCTTTTGAGCCTAGTTGGTCCATGATTGGACAATATTTGTCAAATAAGACGAAAGTGATACTATTCATCGGGTTGAAATTTTGTTCAATCTAAACAAGGGCCGGCTGTTCTTGGTTAGGCTGTGTTTAGTTGATTGAAAAGTGTACTATGCAAAAAAAAGATTTATCGTCACATCAAATTTGTGATACATGCATGAAGTACTAAATGTGGATAAAATCAAAAACTAATTGTACAGTTTGGTTGTACTCTGCGAGACGAACGTTTTGAGCCTAATTAGTCAACAGTTGGACAATTATTATCAATAAATACAAACGAAATGCTACAGTGTCACTACAATAAATTTTAGCACTCCAAATTTAGGAACTAAACACAACCTCAGTGATGTGATGAACTGCATGCTGCATTCTTTGAACCGCTTTTCCAGAGAGTTCACTACAAGTTACTACCTACAATTATTGATGGCCACACGTAACTTATAGGGGCACATAATAATCTCTGGTCACAATTCTTCAGGGAGAACGTTCTCCACGAAAAAAAATACTTTTTTTAAAAAAAATACAAATTCTTCAGGGAGAACTAACGACAGCGCCATGTCTTGCATTTCAAACGTCATGATGCACGAGAGCCAAGTTTTTCAGACCCAAAGTGCTTACGTTTGAAATGTAGCTAGTACTGGATCCGGCTCTGCAGACTTGTTTGATAATTTGCAACGAATATAGCCGTAACGTGCACAAGAATGCTGAAAGACTTATTCAAGCTCCACTTTTCACCAGGGAATGGTCGTTCTATTTGGTAAAATAAATAGACAGCTGCGATCAACGAGTCATTGTTATGATTTTGAAATGTATGCAAGGCATAGTCAGGTACTAATAATCGAGAGACGGATGATACACAACCCAAACTTATATATGGCAAAAGCCAGAAGCTGATTTGCTAGACTCACTCTGAACTACTCTGAAATCTAAACTAGCAAAAACCGGACCCAATGGGGCATGGAACGGGTCGATCCAATTCTTTTTTTAACCATAATATCTATATCTATTTCTGTTGATATAGAAAAAAAATACAAGCAAATAATAATTCTAGGAGGCTACCACAGAAAATAAAAAAGAAAACCAAAACAATAAACAGACAACGTGAACCGGATCAACCCAATTGTTCATTGAAGTGCTCCATAAAACCGTTTTTGACATATGAAAAAAGCAAAGAGTTAATGGGTTCAAAAAAAAAACTCAAACCAAATCCATATGATCGAGCTCATAGACCCTACCAACTTTTATAAAATGGCTCCTATATCATGACTAAACCATGTATAATATATGCATTTCGTGCAGATGTTATAACGTTGACAGAAGGTAACTTTTGACATGGGACTCACATATACACCTAGCCGTGCCTATTTGCGCGGGATAGTCCTATTCTAACTTTATAGTATGAATGTAATTTTAAAGATTTATGTTTTGAACAAAGTAATTTTAAAGATTTAAACATTAAAGTTTTACCATGAACACATAGGCACCTAGCTGTGTCTACTTGCGCAGGATAGCTCCTACCCTAATGAAATCATCGGCAACAATTTCATATATTTTTATGAAAATTTGGTAGCAATGAATACAAGGTTAAAGATTGATATACAAAACTCTCACCGTCGGCCCACCTATGCTCTTTCCTTACCGACTTGGCAACTTGCACAGAGCAACTCCTACTCGTACGTAATTAAATCATCACAAGAATTTTCATTCAATTTCGTGAAAGTACTATAGTGTGAGCATTAAGTTAAAAGTTTACCGTGGGCACACCTCTGTGCCTAGCGTTGCCAACTTGTACAGTATAGCTGTAGCTCCTAAACGCAAGGTTAAAGATTTAAATACCGAACTTTCATCGTGAGCCCACCAATGCCCTAGCCCTACCAACTTGCACAAAGTAGTTTCTACCCTAGTTAAATCATGTAGAACTTTTCATACAAATTTTTTAACTTTTATAATATGAACGTGAGAATTAAGATTCATATATTAAACTTTATTTATAGGTAAAAAAATGTATAGCATGATGTCACACGCACAACACGGGCTACCAACCATGACGGAATAAACGGGCCAACGAGGGCCCAAGAGGAGGTGCCGAGCACCCAGCGACGTACCCTGAAAGGGCCGCGCGCCCAGGTGGGGTGGCCGCCGCCGCTGCTGTCATACGTCTGACAAGGGCCCCCAATCCAGAGTTGGTGGGCATAGCGAGGAGGCCCAAAGCAGACCTGGAATAAACAGTAGCCGTGGTACTGTAGCACCGCGGGTACTGTTCACCCACCGCCGCCCTAGGTTAAGTTTACGTCGCTTAGGGGCTAAGTCTCCCAGGACTATAAATATAAGGGGCTATGTAACGTTTCAACTTTAAGCAACGAACAGATCAAGTGCCTTCTATCTTCTCCCTTCTAAGCCTCGGTCTTCTTCCTCTGCGCCTCTCTCTCCTCTGCCCTAGCACTGCCGCCGCCCCTGCACCTAAACCCTAGCCGCCTCCACCACGCCGCAACCCTAGCCGCGGTCCGGTGTCACGTCGCCGGCCACCCCTACCTCCACGGTTGTTACACTGGTATCCAGAGACCAAGTCGATCCTTCGAGAACCCATGGCTTCCACCGCCACCAACACGAATCTCCAGGCCATCAAGGACGCGATTGCTAGACTAGATCAATATGCCAAGGCCAGCGAGGAGAACCTGGCACGTCATCGATCCTTCGGG
The DNA here is from genome assembly GCA_038087645.1 of Saccharum hybrid cultivar R570. NCBI lineage: Eukaryota > Viridiplantae > Streptophyta > Magnoliopsida > Poales > Poaceae > Saccharum > Saccharum hybrid cultivar. Next base: position 19,051,662 of record JAQSUU010000012.1, read on the forward strand.
CAACGATCTATGGCTTCCACTACCACCACGACCGTCGACTATTCGATCGCCGATCTGGAAAGGCGCCTGCTTGCCCTCGAGCAAGCACTCGGCCATGGAGGCACCACCATCACCGTGGTCCAAGCCAGATTGGATCCAAACGCCGCTGACAACCTTGCTGCGGAGACACAGCAAGCTACGATCGCCACCGACAAATCCTTCGTCAGCACCACAAGGAAGGAATCCCTCTCGTCCGCCCCCCCAGAGATCATCATGGAGATGTCTGCATCAGGTAATCAAATTACCCCCAATTTATTTTCTACAGATGCATATAAAGTGTCGTCCGATATGATCAACGCCGGCAGAGACTTCCTCAAGAGCAAGTTGGAGGAACCCCAATCCTCCAAAACCACGGAGATCAACACTACGCTAGCAGGTACCTTGCTCCCAGCACTTGAGGTACAACTATATATAGATCCACCTGCGCAGGTACAGCCACCAGTTGATACTTCCTCGGCATCGACACCAGCAACACTAGCACAAGAGGCACCCCAAACCCAACCACAACAACCGGCGTAGCAGGCGCCCTCTCCTACACCACCTCAGGGCCCCTCCCCAACAGGGCTCTGATAGTTAGGAAAGCATCACAGAACTTGCTTGCGACACCACCAGCACTGCAGCTGCCCTTGCTGCCGTGCCCGGATCATATCATCGACAATGGGCATCCAGCGATCATCACCTTCGAGGCGACCTCCACCAAAGGCAACAGCAGCCCGCTGCCGCCCGATGCTCCATGCAACAGTGAGGATTCATGTCCCAAGGAGATCCCTAACATCAGCACGCTCATCTAACTAGGACAGGAGGTAACACCTATGGCGCAGCTCCGATTTCTGCTTCCTCATCCGACAACAGATCCCAAGGTGTCCTCAGATGCAACACCACAGCCGCCCCACAAAAGCGTCCATACCTCGACAACAATTGCCACAATGGCGGCAACAGAACCGCCGTCGGCCGCTAAATATCGTTATGCCAAGTTGTTTGTCTCCACGAATGCCACCAAGAGCTGTTGCAAATTCCTCTTCGGCGAGCAACATATCTATAATGACATGGGAATTGGGTACATAATCTCTCACCCAATAACAACAGCACAACTACGGTACATGCATCTGACAGGAATCACGCCGGCAACAGACATGGAGCACACCGGCTACTACATCACCGACTACTCCAACCGTCCAACTCGTGGTAATCCACTAGATGAGCAACAATAGATCTGCATCTACACTGCCTACAACAAGCCCCCATTCACAGCAACTACAAGCACAACCTCTACATCACGCTCATCAACAACCGCGACGCCGACAACATCGACTACAGCCTCCTCCCCATGATCGTCGTTCCGTAGTATGTCGTGTTTGGCCAGCACACTATGTGCCTGGCAGGCGCCATCCTCTGCACTGGCAAACACATGCTCGTTGACACAGACGCGACCCACCACTCCACTAACATCACCGTGGCGGCCATATGGTCACTAGCACTACAAGCCCCTACACCAGGGGAGCGCCAACCACCGCCGACAATGACTCGGGTTCCAAGCTCGCTGTGACGACTTTCGTCAGATTAGCAAATCTGGTATGGAGCTTTTCACATGACAGGTGCTTCTCATCTTTGGTACATTCGTGTAACCAAGGAGATGCCATTCTCGGAGTGGGACACCTTCGTGAAGGCCTTACTTGCGACTTTGGCCCCTTGCTGAGCCATGACACACTTGGCGACATGGCTTCCCCATGACATGATGTCGATCTGAATGACTACATCGACACGTTCCACGCCTACGTACGATGCGTTGGCATCGCCAGCGAGCTTCACCGAGTCCACTTCTTCGTCACCAACCTCAGAGACGCGCTGTGGGCGACTGGCCTCCTAGCGCAAGCCCTGGAGAGCATGGCGCCCACAGCCCCTGACGCCTTGCAAGCTCTCACCAACGACAATGAGACGACACTCCTAGCAGGACTCAGCGATGACAACAACCACACCACACCTAATGAGCAGGTAGGTGACCCGGCGCTCGCAACAGCAGCTCCAATGGCTGACTTCATCAGGAACATTGACCCCGCAACGTCAACAACATAGATCAGGAAAGGCAGCCGGCGCCACTCGACCTCGACGACATCGCTGACTTTACCACGCTGACCATACTCTGTCAAGCAGTTGCAGACGATAACAAGCTCCAAATCATATTCGTGACCATTGAGCTCCAGGTCGTGGCTCTAGCAAGGTCGCTACAGCACAACGTCATCCTCTACAATGGACGCTACTTCATCCCAGCAACTTCTCCACTGCTAAAAGGAGTGCAGGAATCCCTGCAACCATCACCGACAGCTCCACAACTCCTAGCAGTCATCCTTCCCACGACGACATCCTCGCCGACAACACTAGACCACAATGCTTCTCCATCAGTCGTGCTACTCAGGTGCCCATGGCCACAGGGCACCGCCTCGCCAACCACGGTCATCTTCATCAACGACCTCGACTGTCTACTACTCTACGTCGTGAACGTCCACATCGGCCTCCACTACAACAAACCTCGCCTCTCGCCGAACGCCTTCACTAATGGTCAGTTTATTCTCGGCGACATGCTCATATTGGCTCAACACCATCGACCATGTACCACCACTTTTTAGGATACATCCTCCTCAATGTCGACAACCATCCACACAACTTCGCCTCTACGCCACAAACACTGCACCAGCTCTACATCGACAATGGCATGGGAGGCATGAGAACCTCCAACCACTACGCCTTTGGCTCCTTTGGCTCCTACAACATCAACATTGGGCAGGCCCATGGAGCACTTGGACACGTTATTGTCCAAATCGTGGAGATTCCTTGGGGCACCAGACGACCACCGAACAACTCCAGTGCTTGGCGGATGTTTCAATGCGAGGACGCGCTGATCGGAGAAGGGGGAGTGTTGTCACACACACAACACAGGTTGCCAACCATGGCGGAATAAACGGGCCAATGAGGGCCCAAGAGGAGGTGCCAGGTGCCCCAGCGACGTACCCTTAAAGGGCCACGCGCCCAAGTGGGGTGGCCGCCGCCGCCGCTATCATACGTCTGACAAGGGCCCCCGATCCAGAGTTGGTGGGTATAGCGAGGAGGCCCAAAGCGGACCTGGGATGACCGCCGCCCTAGGTTAGGTTTAGGTCGCTTAGGGGCTAAGTCTCCCAGGACTATAAATATAAGGGGCTATGTAACCTTTCAACTTTAAGTAAGGAACAGGCCAAGTGCAATCTATCTTCTCCCTCTCCCTTCTAAGCCTCGGTCTTTTTCCTCTGCGCCTCTCTCTCCTCTACCCTAGTGCCGCCACCGCCCCTGCGCCCAAACCCTAGCCGCCTCCTCCACCACGCCTCAACCCTAGCCGCCGTCCGGAGTCACGTCGTTGGCCACCCCCACCCCCACCGCCATGCTTGTTACACATGAACACAAGCTTAAATATTTAAATACATAACTTTTATTGTGGGGTGTGGGCCTACCAATGCGGCTAGCCCTGCCAATTTGCACGTAATAAGCTTGATCATATCTTATAGCTCTTAAACTGTGCACCATAATTTTCAGACAATTTCAAAAATTTTATTGTAAGAATCTGATATAAACATCAAGCTTCATACTATCTTTTTTATGTCCTTAAACCTAGGTTTCACCTGTGGCTATTGAACTTGCATGGAGTAACTTCTTTTTTTAGACGACATGGGGTAACTTCTTGCTTTATATTGTTCATTCATTTCTCTCTTTTTTCTCTTGACTTTTCTATTTTAGTGTTATTGATCTATATCTATATCTATATCTATACCTATACCAAGAGCGGAGCTAGCGACTTGTGGGAGGAAGGGTGATCTTCCCCCTTCTTCTTCCTCCCTCTTCTTTTTCTCTTCTTATTTCTCCTTCCTCCTCTTCATCCATGACTAAAAAATTTAGAGGCGGGGGGCTTGGAGCCCCGCAAGCCCCCATGTTGGATCCGCTCCCAATCTATATAGCTAATATTAGAGAGGAAAGTGATTCTTTCGTCTGTGTTTTTTTATTCCCCGGCAAAGTGCTCTCATGTCTTTGTTATCCGTATTTGACACAAATTTATGAATACGAGTTAGAACTGTGTGTTTGTGTTTGTGCGTCTTGCGATAGTACGTAGTCCGATTCCGATACATATTGAAATATAAATGATGCGTCTGTTACATAAATCTTGAAGCCACAAGTCGTTCGGACTACCGCGCTCAAGGTGTGCATTAACACACAAGTACATTTGCTAGTAAATTTCTCTATCTCTACACCTGAAAAAACTGTAATGTCATCGTCTACCCGGTGATACCAAATCTCGATCCCTACTCACACTTCTATGTCTGGTACCAATCATCCTCCACTCGGAGCTTACGCGTCTACGTTCTACCCAGTTCCGATACGAAGATTAAATCTACGCATTCGTGTCTGATATGAAGTCCTCTGAGCTCACGCGTCCGCGTCCAAGTTTAGTCCGAAAAATGATGATCTCGATGCAACACACGTATATATATCAGTTAGGCCTTGTTTGCACGTTGTAGTATCAAGAAACCATAGTATCAAAAAACTGTAGTTTTGAAACCGTTGTCGTGCAAAACTGTGGTTTAGAAAAAAGAAGTCTAGAGTGGAGTTTTTAAAACTCCAAAAAGACTATATTTTTTTTGCAATACCATGGTATTCAAAACCATAAAGTTTGTTGCACCCAAACACTTCATGGCATTCTAAAACCAAAGTATTTCACAAAGCTATGATATTTTTCTAAAACTCCAAAAATACTTTGTATTCAAACATGGCCTTAAAAGTAAAATATCTTGTATAAATTCTCCAGGTTTCGGGTGAAAGGGTCCCGATTATCCTGAATATAGGGCCTGAAATTGCGAACTGATCATAGATCAGTTGGTTGGGTTCCTTGTGGTGGAACCTGCTCACCCGGGTTTAAGTCCTCGACTTGGCACGGATACTCGTATTTTTCTAAATTTATTTTAGAATTTAACGACGTTATACTTTCAGTGGTAGGCGATGTCCCCGTCGACAGCGAAGCGCCCGTGGTGACTTCGTGAATCTCAAGATCTGCCGGCTCAGTCCTTCGGAGGTGCTCGTAGAGGTATGATTAGCGTACGTGTGTTCATAAAGGTGAGTGTGCGTGCTTATTGTGAGTGTCAACATTGTACTGTGTAATTCTTATATATATATATATATATATATATATATATATATATATATATATATATATATATATATATATATATATATATATATATATATATATATATATATATATATATATATATATATATATATATATATATATATATATAGAGGGCCTGAAATGCTAGACCTGCCGGCGCCGGACCTTCCCAATCCCAAAAGGAAAAAGAGGGAGCGTGACGGCTGGCACCTAACAAAAGCCAGCGCGCTGCGCGCGTTAAGGCATTACCGACCGTTTCTTCACACCCCCGCGGTTTATACGCATTCAAACTCGCGTTCAACGTCAACGTTCCAATTCAAACCCTTTACCCGTCCGTTGCCTTCCCTCCCTATTTGAACCCGCCCTCCTCCTGCCTCCCAACCCAGTCTTCGCATTGAACTCTTCACACCTCACCCACCAAGAGACCAATCCAGCACGCCTCTCCGTCGTCGTCTCCGATAACTCATCGTCGAAATCCTGTCCTTCTATGGCGCTGCTGGTGCGCAGGGCACGGAGAGCGGCGACCAAGGCCGCGGTGTCGCTCGGCGGCGGCGGCGGCGGCAGCAGCAGCAGCAGCGTGGAACTTGCGATCCCGGCGCACTACCGATGCCCTATCTCGCTGGACCTCATGCGGGACCCCGTCACGGCGCCGACGGGGATCACGTACGACCGTGAGAGCATCGAGGCGTGGCTGGACACGGGCCGCGCCACCTGCCCCGTTACCCACGCGCCGCTCCGCCACGAGGACCTCGTCCCCAACCACGCCATCCGCCGCGTCATCCAGGACTGGTGCGTCGCCAACCGCTCCCGCGGCGTCGAGCGCATCCCCACGCCCAAGATCCCCGTCACGCCCGTCCAGGCCTCCGAGCTCCTCTTCGACCTCGCCGGCTCCGCGCGCGGTCGCGACGCCGCCGCGCGGTGCGCCGAGGTGGTCGCCAAGATTAAGGCCCTCGCCAGGGACAGCGAGCGGAACAGGCGCTGCTTCGCGTCCATCGGCACGGGCCGCGTTCTCGCCGCCGCGTTCGAGTCGCTCGCTGCTGCTGCTGCTGACGCCGCACCGGCGGGGCGCGTCCTTGAGGACATCCTGGCGGCATTGGTCTGCATGATGCCGTTGGACGAGGAGGCCGCCAGGACGTTGGGCTTGCCGACCTCGCTGGGGTCTCTGGTCGCCATTGCTGAGAACGGGAGCTTGGCGGGAAGGCTGAACGCCGTGCTGGCGATCAGGGAGGTCGTCTCATGCGACGGGGCGTTCACTGATCTGAGTGGAAAGGTCGACGAGATCGTAGACGCGCTGGCAAAGATAATCAAGTCTCCGATCTGCCCACAGGCAACCAAGGCCGGCATGGTCGCCATCTACCACCTGGCGCTATACGACGAGCGCGTCGCGGCGCGCCTTGCCGCCGCCGGGCTCGTCCCCGTGCTCGTCGAGGCCCTCGTAGACGCCGACAAGAGCATGTCCGAGAAGGCGCTCGCTGTGCTCGACGCGGTGCTCGCCTCGGAGGAAGGCCGCGCAAGCGCGCGGGCGCACGCGCTCGCCGTGCCCATGCTCGTCAAGAAGATGTTCCGCGTGTCCGACCTGGCCACCCAACTCGCCGTGTCGGCGATGTGGCGGCTTGGAAAGGCGCACAGCGACGGCGAGGAGGAGGAGGATGCGGTAACGCGGTGCCTTGTCGAGGCGCTGCGGGTTGGGGCGTTCCAGAAGCTGCTCCTGCTCTTGCAGGTCGGCTGCAGGGACGCAACCAAGGAGAAGGCCACAGAACTGCTCAAGATGCTCAACAAGTACAAGAGTGTAGGCGAATGCGTCGACGCTATGGATTTCAGAGGGCTGAACAAGCTGTCATCTTAAATCAAGGGGAACTGTGATGTAAAAAGGTGGATTTTGTAAAATAGAGAGACGATTTAACTTGTAAGTAGATAGGATAGTTGCAATTTTGCTGGGCGTGTGCTTCCATGCTATTTCAGCAGCTTAGGTTCAAATGAAAACAAAAACATAGATCTGATTTTCGTTTTGTGACGAACTTGTGTAAATTTTGCTGGGCGTGCTTCCACGCTATTTCAGCAAGCTAGCTTAGTTCAAATGACAACTTAGATCCGATTTCCGTTTTGTGAAGAACTTGTGTGTAGATTTCTTGTTTAAAAGATTGTAACGGAAGCAATATCATGCTCTCTCTGAAGATGTTTTAGAATAAATAACCAGGTTTAACTATCTATCGGATTTATTTGAATCTACCATAACTTTTTAGTATGCTTGAGCTTGAAGTATGGGACAGTCTGCAGTTTTTTTAGTAAAGAATATAGTAACGTGAAGATATATTTCCCTTTTATACTAGTATACTCCTACTATATGCTAATAGACCAGATGGAAACTAGTGCTAACATCCAGTAGTTAAGCATTGGAACATACTAATTGTCACAAAAAAATGGCTAGTCTACCTAACTGTAACCCGTGTCCCGCCTGTATTGGAAACACTTATTGACAATATCTTTCTGGAGCTCAATGAAACATCACTTGAAGTGTAAGGTCTCGTTTGGGCTCCATCACTATAGTGGCACCGTGGACTCGTGGAGGAACTGGCGAAGCCATGGCTTCGGCGGCTCCTGCTGGTTGCTAATTCATTCGAAGAGGATCCGGAGTCTTTACATAGTGTTGTACAGTACTATACGTGCAACACAATAGCCCAATAGGAGAGCTCTGGAGCCTCAGAGCCCAACTTTTAACTATTTATAGTGTTTTATTTGTTCCCTGGCAAGCTTCTCTTCTTCTCCCTCTCCCACATGTGGTGAGACCTTCTTCTCCATCGAGATCTAGGGTGGGATGGAGTTCCTAGGACTGGAGGTGGATTCTACATACGAATTTGGTAGGTGTTACTGGTCGTCTTAGCAAAGGCAACGACCTTAAGAGTTGCTAGCTTAGAGGCGAGTGGGTGCCCGTAGATTTAGCAAAAAATGGAGGCAAAGGGTGGAGCATACAACTCATCCACCTAAAGTGTTCACTTCTCTTTTAGTGGCTGCGGCTGCGACAGTTTTAGTTAGAAAGTTGCAGTCGTAGCCGCAACTGCAGCCAAGCGAACAGGCTAGATGAATGTGGAGGGGCGGTTATCAAGTCTCATTGTAGCTAGAGATGACACTACGATGCTAAAGAGGTGGAGTGGAACATGGCAAAGGTTTGTTAAGATCATGGTGGCGAATAGGGTGACATGATGTCCGTTAGGTCAGACGGGGTAAAATATGTGAGGTTTGGAGAGTATAATGAGAATTTGTACATCTGATTGAGATACAAATTAAAGAGCTGGAAATATGATAGAGCTGGGAATTGTAAATCATTCGATAGATGTATAGACAAGCCCTATCTCATCTCGAATCCATTCTAATAATTCAGTTGGGAACATATTCGATGTAATCGTGAAAACTTCTTTGAAACATATACTTAGGGGGTGTTTGGTTCCCGCATCTAAACTTTAGTCTCTATCACATCGAATATTTAGACATATGCATGGAGTATTAAATATAGACTATTTACGAAAATAAACACACAGATGGAGACTAATTTGCGAGACGAATTTTTTTAAGCCTAATTAGTCCATGATTTGACAATGTTGTGCTACAGTAAACATATGTTAATGACGAATTAATTAGTCTTAATAAATTCGTCTCGCGGTTTACTGACAGAATATGTAATTTATATTTTTATTAGTATCCGAACACCCCATACAACACTCCATATAATATCTGATGTGACACCAACTAAACTTTAGTCCCTGCAACCAAACACCTCCTTAGAAGTTTTGTAAAAATGTGTATGAAAATGATAAAATTCATGTGCATGTGTACTAAGCCAAAATTATGACACGACTTCTCCTTCATGCGCTTCTTTTGGAGGTGCCAGAGTTGGAAGGATTAGCCACAAATTATAGTTATGACTCTGTACATGCTTTGATTCTGAAAAAAAGTAGCTCCTTCTCTAGCTCTTCTAGCTCTTCCGCTGAAGCTGCCGCCGAACTCGAAACTGAACCCATGTCAAATAGACCCAACGTATGCACATGAAATTTATCATTTTCATATGAATTTTTAGAAAACAATTTTGCATTCCAACTTCTGCAAGAATGTATACATCTATTAATATATGTATGTGCGTAATTTCAAATGTTTAGAAACTTACTGTTTCAAGGGACATTTCACGATTGTGTCGAATGAGTAATTTTCACCGAGAATATTTTTTTAGTTCCACCTCACATCCTAACAACTCTGCTTATGAGAGTAGTAAAAGAAAGAAAATGCACTAGAACTGTCAACATAACTTACGACCATACGTCATATTAAACTTTGACCATGAATTTGAAAAGAGTGTAGTTAGATCAGCACCTAATAAATTTGCTATGAACTGTCAAGTACTGTACTACTCCTACTATATTTTTCTGCAAAACATTTTTTTATTGCGACTTTCACAACGACGTCTACAAAATTGCCAGCATCCGCCTTGCTGAGTGGCAGTGTTTGGTCTCTCGACATTTGTTTAGGGTGTGTTCACTTCGCGAAAAGTAGGTGGAATGTTACTGAAACATTTTTCGTTGTTATTTGGCAAAATTTGTCCAATCATGGACTAACTAGGCTCAAAAGATTCGTCTCGACATTTACAGACAAACTATGCAATTAGTTATCTTTTTTACCTACATTTAATACTTCATGCATGCGTCGAAAGATTTGATGTGATGGGTGGAAGAGGAAATATTTTGGGTTGGGATGGGGAAGTGAACACAACCTTAGCTTGTAGCCGTGCCTTGAAAAATTCTAAGCCGCAGAGGGCAGAATGGCCTGGAAGTTGGAATATTATGCAGTCACGCTAGTCCAACGTATCCGCCTAGATGAACGAACAGTTGTCACCTTTGAAAACCTGAGTTCAAGCTTGGACGCAGTGGTAAAACTTGACCAGGCTGACCATGCACCGACCGAGCTTGACCAGACCAGTCTGTACGCGGGCCCCATGCATCCAGAGCCCTGCGACGACTTGGCCAGCGCACGTATCCGGCGGCTTTGTCCGTAGTCGTAGCAGCTAGCACTTCGTGTGATGGTTTCGTAGTTCTTTAGCTTGGTAGTTTTGTACACTAGCGACTAACGACTTTCACTGTTCCATTCCGCCTTCCACGCCGCAAATATAGGCCCCGTTCGACTGTGCTGATAAGCCGGCTGAAAAACACTGTTGGCTGATTTGTTGTGAGAGAAAAATATTATTCCGGCTGAAAAAACAAGCTAAAAAAACGATTATAAGCTGGATGAACAGGGCCGTAATCACATGAAAAGTTGGAAACTATTGGCGCCACTGCCACTGCCAGTCGCCCTTGACGCACGAGCCACCGGATCGCTGCCTTGCTGGACCATGGCTGGGGCCTTGTTTAGATACACCCTAAAAGTTAGAATTTTTTTACTCTCTCTCCATCACATCAATCTTTGGACCCATGCATGAAGTAGTAAATATAGGTAAAAAAATAACTAATTACACAATTTAGTTAGAAATCACGAGATGAATCTTTTGAGCCTAGTTGGTCCACGATTGGACAATATTTATCAAATAAGACGAAAGTGGTACTATTTATCAGGTTCAAAAAAAAATTTACAATCTAAACGTGGTCTGGTTTCCAGAAGCAAATATATAATCCCATGGAAACCTAATTATGGCTTCTATGGGAGCTTTTAGAGATGATGGTCATCTCCAAAAGCCTTTATAAATCTCATTCTCTAAATCATCATTTGGAGAGCCACTTGCATAAAGATCGTTTTCTATATCTTTTCACTCTTCAACAGTCTTTCTATATCTCATGCGCACTCTAGAGAGTCATTCTCGTCTTCTATATTTGGCTAGCGAGAAATCCGGAATAGAAGATGGCTATATTTGAATAACCATTTAGAGAAGCTGTTGGAGGATAGTTTTTCACCAGAATTTTTATTCCTAACCTTTAGGAAGGATTTAAAGAGTTTCAGTCTCTTGGAGTTGGTCTAACTAGCTACTTTGACCATTTCTTCCAAATTATAGCTCTCTTTTAAGTTTATTGTAAGACAAATTTGTCTAACTTTGACAAACTTTATAAAAAACGACATCACAATATCAAATTGAAATATGTTTTTGTAGTTGATTATTTGAACTTGTAGCTATCAGTTTTCTAAAAGCCTGGTAATAAAGTTAGATGTACTCTCACTGACCATTTTTAATTGTCATTCTTATTTCTTAAAAAGTCAAACATACTTAGCTTTGACCAAATATATATAATAAAATATTAATATTTCTAGTGCATAATTAGTATCATAGATAGATCGCTGAATTTATTTTCATAATAACTTATTTGAAGATACAAAATATTGCTACCATTTTCTATGAATCCCATTAAACTTAAGAAAATTTGACCAACAACACAAATACCATAACGAAATTTAAAAAGGGACGGAAAGAGTATTTGATATAGAACAAGCTAAAGTGCATTATAATTCGGGAGAACAAGTTTTGATAGAACCACATGCCACTACTAGAGAAGTGGATGTTAGTCCCGCGCCCAATCACTTCACTAATAGTTACTTCCTTCGTCTTTTTACATATCATGTTAGCTTTGTTCTAAGTCAAACATTTATATTTTTTTACCATCGATTTAAAAAGGTTATATAGTTTCAAAGATAAGATTTATATTTTTAGATTCACTATGAGAAACACTTTCATAACATATAATTCATATGTTATAAAAGCGTAAGGATTTTATGAAATGAATAGTCAAAGATTGTAATTTTTGAATTGGAACAAAGCTAATGTGACATGTAAAAAACAGAGGGAGTAGTTGAAATTTAGCAGTGATGGTAATATCACTACTCCCTCCGGCCCAAAAATAGTTGTCATTCTCACTTCGTGATAAGTCAAACAATTTTAACTTTAACCAAATATATATATATATAATATTAATATTTATAATACATAATTAGTATCATAAGGTAGATCATTGAATATAGTTTCATAATAAACTTATTTGGAGATATAAATGTTGCACGCATCTTCTACGAACCTATTAAAATTGAAAAAGTTTGACCTGCACGCATTCTATAGCGACCTCTATTTTGAGTACTTGTTCAACGGCTACAAGGACAAAATAGCCATTAATTTCAATATATATAAGCAGAGTTATCTCCTTTAAAAAATTTGACTTCCAAAATTATGCGGTGCTCGGGCAACATAAGCTTTAAATTCATCGACTATCTATGTCTCTTGTAAAGCTAATTCGCGCTATAAGTCTATCACAACATGCAGGTCGTCCACATCATTCCTCGCTAACTATGCACAACATCTCCCACTAATAGCATGTCATTCCACTAACTTCGAACATCTTAATGCAAGCTATCCATGTCATCTTCATTTAATTTTATTCTATTTTTTTCAATCCCCATAGCATGTGCAGGGTATCTTCTAGTTTGTATAAAATGTTTGAAAAGGAGTATATATAGATTAAAAAATTTATGCCAAGCACAGTAAATCCTAACAACGTTAGAGGGCGCCCCAAGGCCCGTCAGCCCACAGGCCACAGTGAGCACTTTCAAGGCACAGGCCCATAAGTAGGCTATATCGTTTAGCACGGTGCAGCCCACAGAGAAAATAAATGAAAAGGGGAAAAAAGCAAAAAGCAAAAGAAACAGGGAGTCCCCGTCCCCAGAGGCCAAGCAAGACCCCGACCCCAACATCCATCTCATCGACACCCCCTCCGCCTCCGCTGTCCGCTCTCCTTATCCCTTCCTTTCGCATAAACCCCCGCCGCCGTGACCCCGCCCGCCCGCCTTTCCCTCGCAGCGACCCGGCCCTCGCTCTAGGTTTTAACTGCCGGCCCCGCGTCTCTCGGTAAGCATCTACGCCTGACCCGCCGCGCGCACACTCCGCTCCGTCCTGGCAAAATTGGTTTTTTGTCTCTGATTTTGTGGAACGCGCGTCCTTGTGGCAGGGCAAGGGAAGGGAGAGGATGGCGTCGCCGATACCGCGCGAGTGGGTCGGGCTGCAGCAGTTTCCGGCGGCCACCCAGACCAAGCTGCACGAGCTCCTCGGCAAACTCAAGGAGGAGGTACTCCGCCACTCGTCTATGGCTCTATGCAACGTTCTATGCGTGAATCAGTTATTACCTCCGGTCTAAAATAGATGTCATCCGAAAATGTGTGCCATGGAAAGTCCAATCGTTATTATGCGTGGAATTATTTTTCTTATCGCATGAAGATGAATGACATCGAACTCAAAAGTACTGCAACTGCAATGTCATTACAATTTGGTAATTCCTACTATTGTGGACTCAGAGCAAGTAATGGTCAAATCGTGAGTTATGGCTCTGTAGAGTTTAGGAGCTGGTCTCTGGTAGAGCTTTGTTACGCACGCTAGGCCTGCACTTAGAGTTGGCGACTTAGATGCGCAATGTAAACTGCTACCTCCAGAAAATTGCTTTCAATAAAGCAGGGCCGAAGATGCCTTTGGTCTACTGTATATTGTCCTAGATGGCAAATGAATTGGGCCGGAGGTAGTATATTAGTCAAGGATAGTCGTGTTTTCTGGTTGGTTATGTTTCTTTAAGAATCGGTGATCAATGCATGTTCTGCTTGTGTTTGTGATGTGAAGGATGTGAGCACATTAACAATTCTGGTGATGGGGAAAGGTGGAGTGGGGAAGTCATCCACTGTTAACTCCATCGTCGGGGAGAGGGTCACCACTGTCAGCGCTTTCCAGGTTTTGCTTCGCCATGTTCTAAGTTTCTGGTTCGGCTCCTGCCAGAGTAACTTATGTGTGGTTCTGTTGTTGGATGTTGTACATGCAGTCTGAGGGTCTGAGACCAATGATGTGCTCGCGCACAAGGGCAGGGTTCACCTTGAACATTATTGACACTCCTGGGCTCATTGAAGGTGGATACATTAATGAGCAGGCTGTTGACATCATTAAGAGGTATGGACATTTCAGCATGTTGAGTCATATCCATACTTGCCTGAAAGTGATGCAATTTGTTACAGATTTTATAGCATGTAATATAGGGCTTTATGTGGCACTGTGCCCTAACAAAGGATTGCCGTTCTGGACCTAGTTTAAGGAAGAATTGTTTCATACTATCTGGTTGCTTCAGTTGGATATATAGTGGATTTAGCAAGGTCTTTGGGTAGCACATTTAGAAAACATTGTTTTCACATGAAATACTACATGGCAGATCTTTGAATGCTATAAAAATGCGTGCGCTGGAATATCCGCTTGTGACATGCATATCCTTACTATTACTCTCTACAACCATGACAACACTATGATCTACTAGTAATGTTTCTGTCCCTAGTAGTCTAGTGAAACACTCCATAACCTTGACTGCATTTTATAAGTTAAACTACATTGCTTGTTCTGAAAGAGAACAAACCTCTTGCAATTTGAAGAGCTTAAGCAAGAGAGAATTTAAAAAATGTGCAGATATTTGGGTTAGGGACTTTATATGCAGAGTGGTTATGTTATCTTGAACGATGTAGTCCATATGCAGCACTAGCAGCGTTAACTTTTCTTTATTTATATATTTACCAAAACCGCAGAAAAAATAACCGTTTTTGGGCAAAGAAATCACCAAGCATCTTAAAGTGTGGAATTGGGGCATGTCGAGGTGTTTAGTTGAAGAACTTGTGTCCAATCTGAGGATAGTTGATTAAACTAACCTATTGAAATGTCAGGCTGGGCAATCGGTTTAAACCGATAATTCGGTTCGGTTATTTGGTCTGAAAGAATTTCGGTTTTGGAAGAAGCAGCAACCGATCGATTCTAGAGAAGAAGAGAAACCGACAATTTCGGTTTCGGTTTAATCGGTTCGGTGCTCGGTTTGAATCAGATTTGCCTGCGAGATCTCGTACCTGCGTGGGGATCTCGTCCGCTGCGCCTGCGGTGTCCCCCGGTTGCCGCTTGCAGCTAATCCGCCATGCCGGCGCTGGCGCGCGTCTGCGCCGCTCTGCTCACCGCTCGCACGCACGTCAGCGGCGCCCCTCTCACCCGCGCGTCTGCGCCGCCGCGCTCGCCGCTCGCCCAAGCAGCCACGCCGTCGCAGCTCCGGTCTCGCACGCAGGCCGTCACAGTCGCCCCGCCACAGTCGCAGGCGCCCCGGGGCTTGCGTCCTCGCACTCGCAGGTGCCCTGCCCCTCTCGCTCCCAGTCGCGACGGGCTACTGCTGCACGCCTGTACTGCCTTTTTTTTGTTGAAGAAGCAAGCCTGTACTGCCTATTGGGCTCTGGTGCGGTGGTGGATTGTGTTGTTGTTGGGCTGGGCCACGGTGGGACACTGGGAAGGGGGTAAAGGTGCACAGGCAGTCCTGGACTGGACGGACGTCGGAGTGCTTTCGGTTTGATCAGTTTCTCGGGTCGGTTTGAGAGCGAAACCGATCACCGAGCCGAAAACTGAAGCTCCCAGATGCAAAAACCGAAACTGAACCAAGAAACCGAAAAACCGACAATTCGGTTGGTTTCGGTCCGGTTCGGTTCGGTTTTCGGGTTAAATGTGCCCACCCTGACTGAAATGTTTGTGGTTTGCTGGTCTCACCTACATTTACCCTTGGATCCAAATACAAGTGAGGCATTGTGTGGCAAGTGCAAATGAGTGAAACAGCAACTTTTTTTATAAGGAAACAGCAACTCCTGAAGCCTCTTTTAAATTAATATGCATATATCTTACATGTTATCAATTATATTGCAGATTTCTTCTAGGCAAGACTATCGATGTTCTCCTGTACGTGGATCGCTTGGATGCGTATAGAATGGATACACTGGATGAACAGGTTATAAGAGCCATCACCAATTCTTTTGGAAAAGATATTTGGCGAAGATCATTGGTTGTGTTGACCCATGCTCAACTCTCACCACCTGATGGAATCGACTATAATGATTTCTTTACAAGAAGATCAGAGGCACTTTTGCGATACATCCGCTCGGGGGCAGGAATCAACAAACGAGAATATGGGGTAATGCATGTTTTCATTTACCGTATAACCATTTCCATCATGCTCTGTGGAATACCCATGCATCAATTATGAGCTGCAATGAGTGTTTGACCTTCCTCAGCCACTGATCATTTTCTGCCATTTTTTAGTTGGACATACTCCTGTGGAAATGCCTTTTTGGACTTCTGATCTTGGTTTCACTTCCCTAATATGAGTGCTAGAAACCACACTAGCTGCTAAATGATGGTCATATGCAGATATATTTATTAATTTATGCCATTAACCTTGCACAGTCATCATTTGCAGTGTCAGATTACCTTTCTAGTTAGTCTCCATGCAACGGGTAGCTGAACCTTGCACGGTCATCATTTGCAGTTTTTGACACTGGTTCGATGGTATACTGACCGCCAGTCTAGATATGTTTGGGGTTTACATTGGTAGTGGTCATGTCAGTCTTATTCGATGCCATTATATTTTTTTTCATTTATTTTGCTAACATTTTACATAGTTTTCAAAAAAGCACTACCAGGAGGTCACTGCAGTGTCCTGAGCGAGAGGGTACCACAGCGCCTTATAAGCGGTATCCTAGGTGGCTGTTGGTTCTCTGTGACTCTGCTGCTGCTGCCGCCTGACCCCTTCATCTCACCTGCCTCCTGACCCCTTCATCTCACCTGCCTCCTGACCCCTTCATCTCGGCTGCCTCCTGACCCCTTCATCTCAGCCGCCTCCTGACCCCTGCACCCCTCCCAGCTGCTCATGAGTGCTCCCTTCTCCTTCTATGCTCCCTCCTCTACTTCACACACGCTGTAATATGGGAGGCAGCCACCACTGAGGCAAGGAGTTGAGGACTTCCCTACACTGGTGGACAGGACCATGTGGTGTTTGATGAGTCTGTCTTCCCCTACTCCGCTGCCTCTCCTTCCCCATCCACCCCTGAGCCTGACGCCTCCTTCTTGTTTCATGCTGACCAGGTGGTTGAGCCACCATTTCAGTTGTCTCCTGCAGGTCCCACACTGTCGTCCCCTTCCCCGGGACCGTGCCCTGCGTCGCCTCTCCCCAGCGACTCTCCTGGCCCTGCTCCCTCCCCGGGCCGGGTGGGATCACCGTCCGCCGCGTCGCCCGTCCCGGTGCCGGCCGCGGAGCCCCGTCCGTTGGCCCCGGCCCCGCCACCGCCGGCCCCTGCGCCACCGGCGCGCTTTGCGCAGCCGGTGCGTGTCTACCAGCGTCGTGCCGCTGCGGGCCCTGCTTCGTCGGCCCCGGCACAGCCACCGCCGGCCCCTGTACCACCTGCTCGGTTTGCCCAACCGGTGCAGGTCTACCAGCGGCGTGCCCGTCCGGCGACACCTCCGTCTGCTCCAGAGACGCCTGCCTCGGCGGCCTCTTCTCCGCCGGCTACGCCGACTCCGCCGCCGCGGCCACCGGCGGCCCGTGTTGAGCCGCCGGTGTACCACCCGCCGCTCCTCCACCGACACTCGCGTCATGTTCACCCCATGGTGACGCGGCACGCGGCTGGTACCCTGCCGCCCCGGGCTCTTGCGGCGGTGCCCAGGGACTCCACGGTCTCTCCGGTGCCTTATTCCGTCCGCGAGGCGCTATCGGATCCTCACTGGCGCCGTGCGATGGAAGAGGAGTACGCGGCTCTCCTCGCCAACCAGACCTGGGATCTGGTGCCCCGTCCGCCAGGCTCCAACGTCGTCACCGGCAAGTGGATCTGGACCCACAAGCGCCGGGCTGATGGCACTCTCGAGCGGTATAAGGCTCGATGGGTACTTCGAGGGTTCACTCAGCGGCCCGGTATCGACTACGATGAGACCTTCAGTCCAGTGGTGAAGCCAGCTACCGTTCGCACGGTTCTCTCACTGGCTCTCGAGCGCTCCTGGCCAGTACATCAGCTGGATGTCAAGAATGCCTTCCTCCATGGCACTCTGACTGAGACGGTCTACTGCAGCCAGCCGGCAGGGTTTGTTGACTCTACTCGCCCTGACTTGGTCTGCCGCCTGAACAAGTCGCTCTATGGTCTCAAGCAGGCGCCCCGGGCTTGGTACTCTCGGTTTGCCTCCTACCTGCAGACACTTGGGTTCACGGAGGCTAAGTCTGACACCTCCCTGTTCATCTTCCACCATGGGGATGAGACTGCATACCTGCTCCTATATGTCGATGACATTGTCCTCACAGCCTCCAGTAAGACTCTGCTCCAGAGTATCATTGCCTCTCTGCAGAGGGAATTTGCTATGAAGGATCTTGGAGTGCTCCACCTCCTCGGCGTCACTGTTGAGCCCCGACCTTCAGGCTTGTTCCTCCACCAGCGCCAGTTTGCTTGTGACATACTGGAGCGAGCAGGCATGGCTGACTGCAAGCCCTGCACCACCCCGATCGACACTCAGGGCAAGCTGTCAGAGGTGGAGGGTCCGCTGTTTGGGCCCCAGGACTCCACCGCCTACCGGAGTCTTGCTGGCGCGCTCCAGTACCTCACCTTCACTCGGCCGGACATCACCTACGCCGTGCAGCAGCTGTGCCTCCACATGCATGCTCCGCGGGAACCTCACCTTGCCGCTATGAAGCGGCTTCTCCGGTACCTCCGCGGCACCATCGGCTACGGACTGCTTCTCAGCAGGTCCTCCTCCGCCAACCTGGTGGTCTACACCGACGCTGACTGGGCGGGCTGCCCGGACACCCGCCGGTCCACCTCCGGCTACGCTGTCTTCCTCGGCAGCAACCTTGTCTCTTGGTCGTCCAAGCGACAGCCGGTGGTCTCTCGCTCCAGTACCGAGGCCGAGTACCGCGCCGTGGCTAACGGCGTGGCTGAGGCAGCTTGGCTCCGCCAGCTTCTGGCTGAGCTGCACCACCCTCTCGCCAGGAGCTCCCTCGTCTACTGCGACAACGTCAGCGCCGTCTACCTCTCCACCAACCCCGTCCAACACCAGCGCACCAAGCATGTGGAGATCGACCTGCACTTCGTCCGCGACTTTGTGGCCATCGGTGCCGTCCGAGTCCTGCACGTCCCGACGACTTCGCAGTTTGCGGATATCTTCACCAAGGGCCTCCCTTCCTCGACCTTCTCCGAGTTTCGATCCAGTCTCAACGTCACCAGTGGCTAGTTGTGGCTGCGGGGGGGTTCGTGTGTGTGTGATGTACTTCTTTGTACTTCTTTCTGGTCCAGTCTTGAAACTCCGCTGCGCCGGTAGTTCAGACTGCGGGGGGGTGTTGGAGTATGTATTAAGCCCATAAGGCTAAGGCCCATGAGGCCCATGTATGGAACCTATATAGCTACCCCTCTAGGGTTAGCCCTAATCAATAGAGTCTAAAGTTCCAACACAACAGAATGTATTTGCTCTATAATTTGCATTTTGTTGTTCCGCTCTTATCCTTGTACCGGTACGTATCCTTTCAATAATACGTGTTCTCAATAATTTCTCAGTTAGCTACTCGTCCACGTGTTTCATCCTTCCACGTGTTTCATCCTCAATTATTAGATTATGTGAGAATTATTGGAAGCAACTTTGGATAAATGGCTGTATCAATGTTAGTTGCTTTTCTCTACCTGCTGATTTGTTTTATGACACGCTCTTTCAAAATTATGTTTCCATGGACAACAGGAAATTTGGATTTTTTCAGTTCATCACAGATCTCTTTGTGCACAAGCAGACATGCCGACAAATTCATTTCATTTTTGCGTTTTAAGTTAGTTCTAACGGAATATCTACATTTTGCTTTTTTAGGATTTCCCCTTGCCAATAGCATTGGTGGAGAACAGTGGAAGGTGCAAGGCTAATGAGCATGGGGAGAAGGTTTGTCTGTTTTTGACCTAGCATTTCTCTGTTCTCGTGCCTTAATGGTTAATAGATGATGATATCTCACTGTTAGCAGATACTTCCGGATGGAACTCCATGGGTTCCAAACCTGATGAAAGAAATTACTGTTGTCATCTCAAACGGGAGCAAGCCCATTCATGTTGATCAGAAGTTAATTGATGGTCCAAACCCTAACAATCGCTGGAAGATGTTCATACCACTTATCCTTGCTGTGGAGGTGAACTGCCTTACATAATACTCTTTTCACTGACATCAAGCAGAACTCTACACTCATATCTTCTGTACTCTTTTCCAGTACTTCTTGGTAGTAAAAGGAATCCGGAGGGCGATCCATGCAGATATCGCAAACGGAAAGGTGGATGAGTGGGAGCAGCGTTACCGGGACTTGGTGGGAAGCAGGGACCCCGTAGAGCAGAAAGGTTCTACCTCCCGGAACCGCAAAGCCTAAGTTGGTGTACCAGAAAGGATTTTATTCGTGTTGTGACCCACTCGATCTGCTGTTCCTTTTCCTAATTCTGTGTTGGGGGCTGTATAGAGTTCGCTGGTACTACTTGAAAAAAACTGCTCGTGTTGTAGTTGATAAGAATATGTTTTCCATTTTATGATGCTTGGCCCTCTTCGCAATTTTGAAGATGTTATCGAATACCTGCTATTTTATTGTTTTTTAATTTTATATGGCATGGAAACATCATGTGTGGACTGGAGTGCTGTGAACGCCCCTCAAGCGTCGGTTGATGATCCCTGTTTATTTTACTGAAATTTGGCTTATGCTGATTTATTGTGAGAGGAAAACACTGTTTGTTCACTGTTATCACTGGTTCAGGCCTTGGTTATCAAACGTGCCTAGGAATCTTAGGATGACAACTTCAGCATTGCAAGCAGCACTAACTTCTATTTTCATGCAAGAAACCTGGGCTCTTGTGGTTGTCTGGCAGAAGTAGCTTCGTTCTGGGCCTGGAAGCACAGTGTGCCTGTAAAAACTGAAACCTGGCTTCAGTGGCAGTATTAGCTTCATTAACGGCAAAAAAAAACAGTATGCCTGTAAAAAGGCTCCAACGAGTCCATAAAATCCTATATGTCACTCGGGGAACTTTTGTTTAGAGAAGCTAAATTTCTCCTAGACACAATTTATTTCTTTTGATGTGAGTTATGTACCACGTTCTTGTAACAGTTGTGCACATGAGTTAGCTCGTTATGATTTGTCGAGGGACTCAGATCAATCCTTCTTATGGGTTGATCCCATCCCAGAGTTTGTAATTACTTTGGCGGATCGTGATCTTCACGAGCACCCTATGTCGTAATAAAGTTACAAGTCTTTGATTCAAAAAAAAATCTATAAAAGGAAAAGGATGGCACTCCTTCCAAATCTGTAAAAGGGTTGCTACTCCCTGTTTTTAAATATTACAGTTTTTAGGCAAGCTAATTTGCTCATTTTAACTAATTAGCTTGTCCTAAGCAATGAACTTAGCTTATCTCAAATATTGCATATTATATTTTAAAAAGGAGGGAGTATACATTCATGAACAGCATGACAGCAACACAACAGCAGCACATAGAACAACACAACATTTCTTCTACTCAACAACAGGTTATGTGTATGTACATTAGAAAAGACACCTGAGTGCATAGTTCCAACAAGCGTCACTTAGGGGCCGCTTAAGCGTGCTGAAGCGCTAAGCGGGAGGCTGCCGCTTTGTACGCTTCGGAGCTTAAGCGGATGCTTTGTACGCTTAAGCCCGCTTAAGCTCTAAGCGGCTGGTCACCGCTCGCTTAGCGCTTAGCGCTTTTTTAAACCTTGCCTGAGTGTAGATTTTTAGTCTGCTCTTACCCTCCCAAAAAAGATACAAAACAAAAAATGGCAACCAACCATATGTGTAAATCTACAAGCCCTATTGAAACTGAAAGAAGCATGGAATGGCTTATTGCTTTGGCTTTGGTATTTTATGCGAGCTACAAAAATCTTGGTATGGCTTGAAATTGTTTTGCCATGTTACAAACTGTTTCCTCAAGCATTTGTACACATTTTCCTCGGCAGGCTGAATTTCTATGGCTGGGGTATCAAAATCCATCCTCACTAGGCTGAAATCAAAAAAGAAATTGCAGCATGTTCAGTGAATCAGGAACTTTGGCTTTTCCACAAACAAATGTTGTGAAGATCTTATCCTCACATAGTGTTGAAGACGTATGCAGATCATCTTGGTTTTGATCTTCTATCTCCTCCTTTCTAGTACTTCTATCCATACTGAACCTATGTTCAATCCGAGGTTCATAACTAAAATAGGGGTTTTCTTCATTCAGTTCTTGTGAACCAGGCCATCCATTACCATTGTCAGTGTCAGCAATGGATATTACAGGATCAAAAGCTTCAAAAACTTCTCTACATCGATCATTTATGTAATCAGTTTCTATAGGTACTCCTTCAGAAGAGCTTTCTGCATCCTTGTTTTTCTCTTCCAGCGCAAGCAGAACATGTATGGGTAGTACTGGACCAACAAGGGCATTTGGAGAGACTACTTTGTTAGTCAGATTGTAACTTATGCTTGAAGGTTTTGCCAACAAAAAAGGTCTAAGTTTAGTGTTCTTCAAATAGGTAGGAACATCTAAATGTTCACATAAGGTTTTCTCTGTGCTGCATGCTAGCATGTCCTTGTAATTGGAGAAGGCGGCCATTCAATATTCTCTAACAAGAAATTTCAAAAATGTTAATGGGAATACTAACATTGCATAGGAAATCTAAAACTGGTTGAGGCAATGAACTAGAGTTATCTTTTGCATATTCCGACACAGCTTCACTAACAATAATTTGCCCCATCTCTTTATTGATACTAGAACCATGCTTTACCAATGCATTGCACAGATTGCCTTCAAGATACTCAGATAGGAAATGCAACTTCATTAAACGATATCTGAGGGAGAAATTTTCATACTAAGGGTCAGGAAATATAGCTAAATTACTAGCCCTGTCCGTATGTTGTGATTCATCACATGGGATATCATCATGTGAATCTGCCGATGCATGGTACCTTTGCATTTCTAATTTCCCCAATGCTATCAAGCAGACCAAAGCAAAGCCAGTAAATGATGTCTCAGAAACTGAGAGGTCGTTTGGAAGCACATAGTAGCCAATAATGGAGTTCTTACTCCATTGTGAAGCATATTCATCTCTTGAAACAGGCATTGAGAATACATCTTTCATTATTCCGTTGCTACAGCTGTAGTGATGACCTATCAGTGAAAACCGTGAAGGAAGATCCCAAGCATACGGGTGAGAGTTCTCTGGACAACCTTGCTCTTTAGGTCCATAACAAAAAACACTAAACTTCCCTGTCCTGAACGAACTAACCAAAGTAGCAAAACCAGAATTGGATGCCCACTCGTGCTCCTTGGAAGGCCTCAATTCAGAAAGTCAAAACATAGCAACATTACTAGGGCTCTCAAGCTCTTGCTGCCACGCCAACACAGGCATCAATGGCTGTCTCACATCAAGGAGAATCAAGTATCGCTCTGTCACTATTGAGAAATGAAAATGATCAAACCCAGCCCTACAGAATGCAAGATACTGATTTGCCTCAGCAAAAGGGTCAGTTTCAAACAGTCCTGGCATCCCAACTCTTGCCAAAACCTTGTGTTGACCACGGTCCCCAAATCTCAAGTCAATTAGAAGAATGGATTTTGAGCTCGCAACGATTATCATCCATGGTTGTGTCCCATAGTCATAGCTCAGCCATTCCCCAATGTCATCCTTGCTGCCAACATCTATTTTTATCTTTTCACCTTATCGTGTGTCCAGATTGAACTAGCACAACTCCCTACTCTCCAGCAACATAGCACATTCGGATGGCAAATGCCTGCTCCAACAAGCATGCACAATTATAGAGTCAAGTCACTGCTTGGCAACAGGCACTAAGGTAGAAGTCCCCGAACCCTATGACTCAACCCTGAACCAATTCAGGGAGTACATTGTCACGGCAAGCACGAAGCCCTCAGGGTTGTCTCCCAGCTGCGACGGCCATGACGACTCATTAGCAGTGGTAGCAAGCTGCTAGATGCGGTGGCCTGGGTCCATGAACCCGTCCCTCTGAATGACCGGTGAGAGGGGCATGGAACCAGTGATAGTGGTGGCATCTAGAGTAACAAAGGCAACATGCTCCACATTCTCGTCGTAGGGTAAAAAGAGAATGAGAGAGCCAGAGAGGCAGAGGATGGCGAGCAGATTGGAAGGCTAGGAGGAGGGTGGAGATGGTTGGGGGAGGAGTGTCTCAGCGAGGGAGTCAAGATCAGAGCACGGGAGGAAGGAGGTGCCTCGGACAAACGAGCGGAGGAGGCGGTTCAAGCCGCTGGTGGAGGAGGGTAGCAATGGGATGGGATAGAGAAGGGAGAGCAGCGGTGTGTAGAGAAGTTGATGACCGGGTTTAGGATAGATGACCGTACTATTAAGAGGGGCAAACTTGTTTGCATATCGGTCATCTAGTGCCACTTGAGCGATCTAACTTTGCATATGTGTTAGGATCGAGTGGCGAGGCAAGTTGAGTGCCTAATTCCTTCGAAGAAAATGTTTGTGAAAATGCTAACACACTTGCACATGTTGTTGATCACATGGTGGTGTTGGCACATTTGCGAAGGCGACGGAGCTTGAATGGTAGAGAGGGTTTGGGTCTCTCTCTCCCTCCCATCAAGCTTGCGAGGCAGGATTCAGGTGTTTTCGAGAAGTTGAAACGACTATTTTCCACTACGCCGGAAGTCGGAAAAGAAACGGAGGCGAACGGAGGTCATAGTGGTGACCGGACGCTAAACCGGACGCGGTCATGGTTTGATCGGACGCGTCCGGTCAGTTCAATGCAGCAGTCAGGCGCGCGGGTGTTAGGGTTTGCAACCGGTGCGTCCAGTCCCTCATGAAACCGGAGCATCCGGTCGAGCACCTAGAGAAGTACAGCGTGGCGTAGAACTGATCGGACGCGTGATGCGTTCGGTCACACGCGATCGGACGCGTCCGGTCGTGATGGGAGCTCTCTGGACCGCGACCGGACGCTGGCACTGTCACGTCCGATCGTTGCGTGGAGCGCGTCCGGTCATGTTGTCGCGCGCGGGGGTGTTGTGCGCACCTGCGTGTCCGGTCGGTTGAGCGGCGCGTTCGGTCATCGCGTTTGACCGTTGGTGCACAGTGACCGTTGAGATCGGGCGTTCGGTGTTGAACACAAAGGGACACTGGACGGCGCATGGCGACGCGGTGCAGCGCGTCCGGTCAGTTCGACCGGCGCATCTGGTCGTCCCGAATTTTTGCCCAGTGAAGGGGCAACGGCTCTATTTGACCGTGGGGTTATAAACAGATGCCTTGGCCAGCCTTGGCTGGTAGCTAAGCACCCTTAGGCCTTGGTGGCTTGTGTTGGTGTGCTTGGGAGCCCTCTAACTCACTTGAGCTTGATAGTGATCATCTGATCGAGTGAGAGAGCGATTCTAGTGCGTTGCATCGTGAGGATTGCATCGAGTGGCACTAGGTGATCGAGTTGCAAGCCGGTGGTGCTTGTTACTCTTAGAGGTTGCTACCTCCTAGACGGCTTGGTGGCTTGTGACTCCGTTAAAGCACACGTGGAGATTGTGCGTGGCTCTGGAGGAGGATTTGTGAGGGGGATTGTGCTCACCCCACGGGGATCATGAAGAGCAACTCTAGTAAAGCTCGTGGCTTGGAGGATCCCCATCTTAAGAGTGGATGTGCGGCACCCGCTGAGGGTTTGACTTTTGATAGTCAATTAGCTCGTGATCCATCAAGTGGGTGTGTCGCCACAACAGGGACTAGCTTGGTGGCAACCAAGTGAACCTTGGTGAAAAACCGCCGTGTCAACATTGTGTACATCTTCTCGGTGGTTTGCTTTTGATTCACAAGCTTGTATTTATATTCATATACTTGTGCTTGTGTAGTTGCTCTTGTAACTAGTTTGCTTGTGTAGTTAGCTAGTTACCTTCTTGCTTGTGTAGCATAGAAGTAGCTCCCGTTGCGTGGCTAATTTGGTTTGTGTAACCTTGTTAGTCATATTGCTTAGTTTGTATAGCTAAGTAATTTGCGCTCTCTAGTTTGGCATTAGTTGCCTTGCTATTGAGCATTGCTAGTGAGCATAGGTGGCTTCATGCTTTTGCTTACTAGAATTGTGTAGGAGCTCCCCGGCTTTGCTAAAGCACTAGTGCATAGGTTTGTGTGACCTTGCTCTAGAATTATTTAGGAGAGCTCTTGCTAAGGAAAGCACCTTAGTTACATAATTAGGATCTTTGTAAGGTGATTGTGAACTTAGATAGAGGGATGTAGTCTTGGCTAGACCGATAGTTTTAATTCCGCATTTGTTTCGGTTTATCGACATGATTAATTTTAGAAAGGACTATTCACCCCCCCTCTAGTCTGCCATCTCGACCCTTCAATTGGTATCGGAGTCGGGTCTCTCTTTTGTGGTCTTCACCGACCCGAGAGGATGGCAGAATATGGGCTAGATGTTGAGTGTCCACACATTTTTAATGGCACACACTTTGCACGATGGAGAAATTGGATGACTTGTAATTTTAAGTTTATTTCTCCTCAATTGTGGTGGATGGTAGATGTAGGCTTTTCTCATGTGTTGGATGAAGAGAATCTAACTTAAGCACAAGAGAAATGCCTAGATCTCGATGCCTAAGCTATTGATATCATTTTTAGATCTTTTGATGATAGTGTCTTCGGAGAGATCATGAACATGAAAACCGCTCATGAGATTTGGAGTTATCTCAATGAGAAATATGGGACGGTCTCCGATGATTATGATGAGGATGATGAGCCTAAGGAGGTACATGAGGATGTTGAGCATGACCACAACATGGTGGTTGTGGAGGATTGCTCCACCTCATGGTCAAGTGATGATAATGATCGATTTACCATAAGTTCACTTGACAAGGATGGTGATGATGCATCAAGTGTTGCAAGTGATGTTTCTACCCCAAGCACACTTGATGGGGATGAAAGTTCATGCTCGGGCCTTGATAATGATGCTACTATAAGCCCATCCACTACATCACATTGCTTTATGTCACTAGGTGACACAAAGGTATCGAATGATAATGTGATTGATCATGTTGATTCATATGATGAGCTTGTTAGTAAACTTGCTAGCATGACCATGTCTTTAGAAAATGAGAAAGCTAAAATAATAAAATTGGAAAATGAAAACTCATTTCTAAAAACCACATGTGAACAACAAAAGCATCTACTTTATGTTACTACTTGTTCACATGAGGAGCTAAAATTGGCTCATGAGGAACTTAGTGTTGCTCATGATAATTTGGCACAAGAACATGCTTTACTCACTAAGAAGTTTTCTAATGAAGAAACCAAAACTAGTGAGAGCTCATCATTTGGGTCAAATAATCAATCACATATTACTAACCCTTGTGATGTAGGCAAGAAGCATGTATCCACCTCTTGTGATGATTTGCTAGATATGCCATGTTCTTCACACATAGATACTTGTTCTACTTCTATGTCTTGTGAGACTAACCTTTTGAAGGAGAACAATAAGCTCAAAAAGGAAGTGAAGAATTTGAGCAACAAGTTAGAGAGGTGCTACAACTTAAAAGTCACCTTTGAGCACATGTTGAACAGCAAAAGAAGCTACGGTGACATGAGCGGCATCGGCTTCAACAAGAGCAATATCAAAGGCAAAAGATGGGGAAAGAGAAGATATGAAAGAGAGATGAAGAAGCAAGAATAAGAGAAGCTCTCTCATTTTATGTGCTTTAAATGCCATGAAATGGGACATCTTGCAAATGGTTGCCCTAATGAAGAAAAGCTCAAGTTGAAGAAAGAAGAAGAGAGGCTCAAACGTGTCAAGTGCTTCAAGTGTCGCACTTGGGGTCATCTCACCTCAATGTGCCCAACCAAGAAACTAGTGAAGCAACAAAAAGAGCCTCAACCAAAGCCATAAGTTGAGCAAGAAACCACACCCCAATCTCAAGTCAAGATCAACCACAAGTATGATGATGGTGACTTGATGAGGAAGAAGAAGAAAACAAGAATAGGTGGAAGAGGAAGGCATCCAATGAAAATTCAAGATGCCAAGATGATGAGCAAGATTCAAGATAAGAAGAGAGATTTGGCTCACATCAAGTGCTTTAAGTATGAAGATATGGGACACTTTGCCTCAGGGTATCCTACCAAGCTTGAAAAGAAGGCTCAAGCAACTCATGAGAGGCAAGGCAATGAAGAGCATCACATGAGCAAGGAAGAAAAGGCTCAACCAAAGAGAAGATGCTATTCATGCCGAGAAAGGGGACACATGGCTCATTCATGTCCCCTAGGTAATAATTCTAAGCCTAGTTCAATTAATGATACTAACATGCTTAGAAAGGATGATAATGATACCTCATTGGTTGGAATTGCAAAACATCCCGCTACATATACTAAGGCTTTGCCTAAGTATGTTGCTCCTAACTTGAGAGGACCCAAACTTGTTTGGGTACCATCAAAAAGTGGATGATTATTTGTAGGTACTATCGGCATTGGAGGCTTGATTCATTTGGATTCATATTGGTCATCATATGTTGAATCAAGTTTTAAAGCTTAGTGTATATTCTATCCCAATGCCAAGTCAAAATAAGTGGAGTCCAGATGCTACAACATATAAGTGCAACATTCAAGATTGTGGTGATTTATTGGATATATTTGATGGCTTGCAAATATTTAAGTTGAAGCTTGCTAAGAGGATGATCATGTGAGATGATTAAATGGATATATCTCTAGTTGATCATTTTATTTGGGTGCATATGAGATGATTAAATGGATATATATGCAATGTTGCTTGCTATGAGATGATTAAATGGATTAAATGCCTAGCAATCAAATTTGGATTGATTTGTGTTGGATAAATTCATGAGATGACATTTAGTAAGTGTATTGAATGGATATATGTCTTATGAAAGTGTTCAAACAAGTTAGTTTCAAGTTTGATTCAATTTGGTGAAGTATAGCTCAATGTATTGAAATCTATCCATTTTTGAAAATCTAAGCTAGCTGAGATCAAGTCTGAGTTTGAGTGACCAAATCATATTGGATTGGCTTAAAATTTGGTATGCATGCTCTATACTTATGATATGAGATGCTGTATAATTTTTATGATAATTGGATGAGAAATGCTATGGTTTTAGAGCACATCTTGTTAGCTATAGTGCAGCAGTTTTCAGTATGTAGCAGTGGTAGAAGATTTGAAATCTAGTAGCAATCTAGAAGTCAAATGAAGCTCAAATTTTTAAAGTTTCTAGATGACTTAGTAATTCACATCTCCACCAAATTTCGTGGT
Organism: Saccharum hybrid cultivar R570; assembly: GCA_038087645.1. NCBI lineage: Eukaryota > Viridiplantae > Streptophyta > Magnoliopsida > Poales > Poaceae > Saccharum > Saccharum hybrid cultivar. Next base: position 19,080,961 of record JAQSUU010000012.1, read on the forward strand.
ATTTGGACCTGTACATTGGGAGATATGAATTATTCTTTGAAGGGTACAGAATCTGCCAGAAAAGTAATAATTATTGGATTGATCTAGAGTCACTTTAAGTGAAAGGTCCTCAAGTTGGATACATATTTATAAGTGTTTGAGGTACCTAAGTTTGGTTTTGAATTGATCTATAAGCATGACAATAAATGAGTACAAGGGCATTGATTGTGGAATGTACTTAGTGTACAAATTTGGTACTCAAATTTGAAAATGAAGATCAAATTCAAGATGAAGATGAGGTTCAAGTTCTAGTAATGATTGGAGATCATTTGGCAGAAAGAAAATGACTTAAAGAAGTAGAAAGAAAAGGACTTAAAGAATAATTCAAGGTTACTCATCAAGTTAAGTCCATAGATCAATCAATCAAAGGTAATTCAAGTAAGTGTCAAGGATGGTTCTTTGGAGAGAGGTCACTTCTCCCTGCTGAGGGGGCTTGCCGCCCATAGGTGGGTAAACCGAGCACCAGCTTGGAAGGCTAACATGGAAGTGATGAATTCAAGGGACATTTGAGATGCTTAATTGAAGCAATCAATAGGGTTGATCAAGAAAAACAAGCAACACCCAAAAGAGAGCTAGTCATGGTTATAAAATTGGTATCATAAGTACTTATCTCATGCAAGCATTGATCAAAGAGAAAAAGCAAGCCAACCACAACAAGAGATAATGCACTTGATTATTAGTGGTTCTCATTTCATATGGGTGAAGAATGGATTTCTCTATAATGATTGGTCTTCACCAAGCTTATAAATTGGACTTCACATTGCTATTGGAGTAATGAATTGGAATCTATGTGACTATCCTCTACTCTGACATAACATAGGTATCATTGTAATGTGCATGATCATTTCATCCCTTACTAGTATGCGATCAATGCATATAGTACATGCTTACTAGGATCATGCATAACAAATAAAATGTTTAAATTCATAGCCTACCACTATTGCTTGAATTGTTTAAATGATCTAGTGGTATGTGTATGAATTTGTTCATGAGCTAGTGAACCCAAATACTTGATCTAGTTTGGATTGCTAATAAGTGACAGGTACAATATTGGCAAGATAACCCTTAGTATGAGGAGTGAAGAAGCTTGTCATTGGATCAAACCAGACTTAGAATCTTAGGCAAATCAACTTAGTTCAAGTCATACTAGAAGCTCATGACAATGATATGGGTACAAGCACAAGACAACAATGCAAATGGATATCTAGGGTGTTTCAAATGGTATCTAGACTCAAAGTATTTCTTCAATTGGTATTTACAAGTGGTGTCTAGATCATGATCTATAAGTGATATCCTACAAGTGGTACTCATAAATATAGCAAATGTTCAAGAAAAGATCATATTGACAAATCCTACAAGTGGTTCCATGATAGAGGATTCTTCAAATTGGTATCACACCCTTATTCGTGGTGTTTCTACATATGATATCATTTATACAAGACAATGGTTCCACAAGTGATCCTCAACTTTAAGTGATCATCAAATAAAGAAAGTTCCCTCACACACAAGAGCTCAAGATTATCAAGTGAATGACCCATGCTATGACATAGGGGGAGGAGCCCCACCTAATGGTATCAAGGTCAAAGATCCTAAGTGGTATCTCAAGAGCAACATACAAGTAATATCATTCCAACATATGTGGTGATGTCCATAAAAATGCAATATTCAAGTCTCAACCATCTACCCCAATGCAAGCCTTTGCATCAATGAGAAGCACACCTTTTATGGAAATTGATGACAAAGGGGGAGGGATTGGACAAAGATATGCAAGATTTCCTTTAGGGGAGAGATTGCTTTGGAGAGAGATAGATGATATTGGACATGGATATGGACAAAGAGGGAGCAACATTGAAGAATGTAAGGGGATCAAAATTCTTGGACAAAGAAAAGCACACAAGTAGGGGGGAGCAAGCTCATGAACATTGATTGATTGCATTTATGTGCATAATTCATGTACTTGCTTGCATTGCATAAGTTCTTAAATTTAATATGCATGCTTGTGTGGTGTATGCTAGTTATAGAACTTGAATGATGTTTTGATAACTAGCATGCATAGGATGTTAGCTAGACTTATAACTATCATGCAAAAACTAGAACCATGCTTATAATGTTGATCTCACGGGGTTTCTAGTGTTTTTAATGTCTAGCTACTCATGATGCTAAGAACGATGGCAAACTTGTGATTTTCAAATGGTATCGAGCTACTAAATGGTATCGAACTACAAATGTTTATTCTATACACCTTAGCATCACTTAGTAGTGCTAACCCTCCCACAAATTTCATATTCATGCATATGTGTGAGCTTGAAACCAAACCATTTGAGCACATATGTAGGGGGGGGAGTTATCACTACCAAGTCAGATTTTATGGTGCTTATCCAAATCCTAACATAGAGCTTAAATGTTGGATAAGTGGCATAAAGTCCAAAAGAACATAATTTCCATATCTTTATAGAGTTGTCATCAATTACCAAAAGGGGGGAGATTGAAAGGTCCTTGTTTGGTTTTTGGTAATTGAGTGACAACTTAGATGGACTAATATGTGGTTATGTGAGATACATAGGAGATTAGTCCACATGTGATGGTGTCATGAAGGAGCCTATTGCACATGAGACATGACATGGAGTCATGTGACCAAGGTGGAGAAGATCAAAATGAGGCTTGGCTTGATGGACCGGTTGCTAGGGTGAAGGGCAAGTTGTGTGATGGCTTGGCGCTGAAGGACCGAGGCAACGGTGAAGAACAAGTGAGGTCAAGATCGATGAACCAATACAGTCATGTGATGATATAAAGTAGATCATATCATTTGGTGATTGGTTGGTGCATGTGTTGCATCAACATTGGAGGAGATGGAATGGAATGCGCAAGGCAAAGGTATAACCTAGGGCATTTCCATTTCACCGGTCATAGGTGTGTAGAGAAGTTGATGACCGGGTTTAGGATAGATGACTGTACTATTAAGAGGGGCAAACTTGTTTGCATATCGGTCATCTAGTGCCACTTGAGTGATCTAACTTTGCATATGTGTTAGGATCGAGGGGCGAGGCAAGTTAACTGCCTAATTCCTTCGAAGAAAATGTTTGTGAAAATGCTAACACACTTGCACATGTTGTTGATCACATGGTGGTGTTGGCACATTTGCGAAGGCGACGGAGTTTGAGCGGTAGAGAGGGTTTGGGTCTCTCTCTCTCCCTCCTGCCGAGCTTGCGAGGCGGGATTTAGGCGTTTTCGAGGAGTTGAAATGACAATTTTCCACTATGCCAGAAGTCGGAAAAGAAACGGAGGCGAACAGAGGTCACAGTGGTGACCGGACGCTGAACCGGACGCGGTCACGGTTTGACCGGACGCGTCCGATCAGTTCAACACAGCAGTCAGCGCGCAGGTGTTAGGGTTTGCAACCGGCGCGTCTGGACACTCGTGGAACCGGAGCGTCCAGTCGAGCACCTAGAGAAGTACAGCGTGGTGTAGAACTGATCGGACGCGCGACACGTTCGGTCACACGTGATCGGACGCGTCCGGTCACGATGGGAGCTCTCTGGACCGTGACCGGACGCTGGCACTGTCGCGTCCGGTCATTGCGTGGAGCGCGTCCGGTCATGTTGTCACACACGCGGGTGTTGTGCGCACCTGCGCGTCCGGTCGGTTGAGCGGCGTGTTCGGTCATCGCGTTTGACCGTTGGTGCGCATTGATCGTTGAGATCAGGCATTCGGTGTTGAACACAGAGGGACACGTGGACGGCGCATGTCGACCGAACGCGTTGTAGCGCGTCCGGTCAGTTCGACCGGCGCATCCGGTCATCCCGAATTTTTGCCCAGTGAAGGGGTAACGACTCTATTTGACCGTGGGGTTATAAATAGATGCCTTGGCCGGTAGCTGAGCATCCTTAGGCCTTGGTGGCTTGTGTTGGTGTGCTTGGGAGCCCTCTAACTCAATCGAGCTTGATAGTGATCATCCGATCGAGTGAGAGAGCGATTCTAGTACGTTGCATCGTGAGGATTGCATCGAGTGGCACTAGGTGATCGAGTTACAAGCCGGTGGTGCTTGTTACTCTTGGAGGTTGCCACCTCCTAGACGGCTTGGTGGCTTGTGACTCCGTTGAAGCACGCATGGAGATTGTGTGTAGCTCCGGAGGAGGATTTGTGAGGGGGATTGTGCTCACCCCGCGGGGATCGCGAAGAGCAACTCTAGTAAAGCTCGTGACTTGGAGGATCCCCATCTTGAGAGTGGATGTGCGGCACCCGCTGAGAGTTTGACTTTTGATAGTCAATTAGCTCGTGATCCATCAAGTGGGTGTGTCGCCACAATGGGGACTAGCTTGGTGGCAACCAAGTGAACCTCGTTGAAAAACCGCCGTGTCAACATTGTGTACATCTTCTCGGTAGTTTGCTTTTGATTCACAAGCTTGTATTTACATTCATATACTTGTGCTTGTGTAGTTGCTCTTGTAACTAGTTTGCTTGTGTAGTTAGCTAGTTACCTTCTTGCTTGTGTAGCATAGAAGTAGCTCCCGTTGCGTGGCTAATTTGGTTTGTGTAACCTTGTTAGTCATATTTCTTAGTTTGTGTAGCTAAGTAATTTGCGCTCTCTAGTTTGGCATTAGTTGCCTTGCTATTGAGCATTGCTAGTGAGCATAGGTGGCTTCGTGCTTTTGCTTACTAGAATTATGTAGGAGCTCCCCGGCATTGCTAAAGTACTAGTGCATAGGTTTGTGTGACCTTGCTCTAGAATTGTTTAGGAGAGCTTTTGCTAAGAAAAGCACCTTAGTTACATAATTAGGATCTTTTGTGAGGTGCTTGTGAACTTAGATAGAGGGGTGTAGTCTTGGGTAGACCGATAGTTTTAATTCCGCATTTGTTTCGGTTTACCGACATGATTAATTTTAGAAAGGACTATTCACCCCCCCTCTAGTCCGCCATCTCGACCCTTCAAGTAGAGAGGGCCACGGGAGGAGGCAGTGGTAGGTAGCGGGTCAGCAGACAGCGTAGCAAAGATGGCACAAACCGAGAAGACGGAGCACTAGTCCTCAGAGAGGTTCATGGATGGCAGGGCGGGGTAGGGCGAGCGGCGCCCACCAGCGCGGGAGCGGAGTGAATCGGTAGCACAGCTGGCACGGGAACCAATCGGGTGGAGAACGGCGGCGGCCATAGGCTAGAGCGGAAGGTGGAGGAGGGAGACGTCGGTGGGAAGGTTTTAGAGGGGAGATCGCAGTAGCCGGCGTCTCGGCGGAGAGCTTTTGGGGTTCCCTTTTTTCCTGTGATGATGAATTGATGATGGTGTGGCGGTGGCACGGGCGGTTTGGAACTGGGTAGGGCAACAGTCGTTGTGAGGACGGTCCGCTTGGTTTGTTGAAGCGGAGCATTTGTAAATTTAAATCTTTATAAATTGTTCTCTAAAACTATTTAGATATTCAAACTAGGTATGGTCCATAGTAGAATCTTTAAATTGAACTCTCTAGCTTATAAAACCATCATGTCACCTCGTGAGTCAGAAAACTCTCTGGTGGGGTTTGAGTACCAAGGCAACGACTGTAGTAGTGGCGTTGTCGCCGTGCCATTGAGGATGTGAAGCTCGCCGGTGATTGTGAGCGTGAGATCGTGAGCGAGGCTCTCTTCATAGGAGCACTGGTCCATCAACACTTGGCAGCAAACGATATGGGGGCATGGAGCAGAAGCTATGGTGCCACGTCATGGAGGGGCGGCATGTGATTTTTGGCAGCACGATTGTGATGCGAGGAGAGCCGAGTGGGGGGGAGGCACGCCTGGGAGAAGGGAGCCGAGCGCACAGGAATTACAAGAAGTTGCTGATGATGAGCGAGCACGACTCAGAGAAAGTGTCGAGCGAGATAGCTGAGATAGAGAGTGGGGAAAAAAGAGATCACGATAGAGATGCCGTTGGAAGCATTTTATGCCTAAAATCGGTAAATCGGGTTTCACAGAAAGATACACCGAGGGTGTAGGAGATGCTCTAAGCCTCTTTAAATTTAATTGTCTAAATAAAGTTTAGCCACTAAGCTTTACAGTTTATATCTCTTAAGGCTCCAAACAAGAGATCTAAAGTGTTGTCTAAAATTTAGCTAACCCCATAAAAACTTTAGACTATACAAGTGAGACAAAGAGTTCTAAACATTAGTCAACTAAACTTTAGATCAGAGAATCCAAACAGGCCATAAGTCCGAGCAAAGACCGAACTCCTATTTACTATGACTATACTGTAGCTAGCTACTCCCTCTGTTTTAAGTTATAAATCATTTTAACTCTTATAAAAAATAATATATAATATATGTTATGTTTAAAAACATAATAAAAATTATGTATCTAAACAAACTAGAACAACTTATAATATACAATACATGGAGTAATATTTAACTGAACACCTAGCAAATACTCTCTCCATTCCAAATTATAAGATATTTTAGCCTTTTTAGATACATAGCTTTTGCTATGCACTTAAATATATACTATTTCTAGGTATATATTAAAAACAATGTATCTAAAAAAACAAATCGTGTTATAATTTGGAATGAATGGAGTAGCTACTTCCTCCATTTTTATATATGCATATTAAATTTATTCTAAATCAAACGTTCTTAAGTTTGATTATTAATTTTAAAAAATTCATGCAGTTTATAACATGTGAACTATATACCAAAAACAAAAGTTATATGTTGTTAACAAAGATAGAAAGCCATTAGGACATAACTAATATGATATGTAGAAAAGGCAAAAAGAGTATCTCATTATCTATTTTAACCTAGCTAATAGATTGCAAAAAAGTCATTTTACCCTCCTAATTATCTCTATCCATGTACCTCGCCAATGGCAGGTAGAAAGAAAGGATATTATAGACAAACTATAAATACATCAATAGTTAAGATATTGGATCCCATCAACAACCAGTCAATATTAATTTATGAACAATGAGCTAGCTAACTACTGGTTGCCAGTGGATTTGAATAGGACCTAAGTCATGACTGTTATTCGCATAAATAAGTTTTTTCTGATAAAATGTATCTATGGCAAACATTCACAAAGCTATCTAAAAGAGTATCATCTAACGACCCCTTCTCCATAGACTATGGATGTTGTCATTTTCTCATTACACTTACACTTTGGAATAATTATATTAGTGGTTTTTTAACTTGACCCATGCTCTTATTCAGATCCCTTTACTCTAAAAACGCACCTTGACGCCCTTATCTTGATAAATTGTACCATGTGATGTCTAAATCTTCAACATCTGCGTTGAATAATCCACGTGGCATGCTGATTGTGCGATGATATGGCCCAAAATACAAGAGAAAATGAGTAAATTTCATTAGCAATCATATAACTTGTTTTGCATTATAATTTAAGTCTTGATACTTTCAAAACTGCATTTTTACTACCCTGAACTTGGTAACCACAAGTCTTCAAAATTCACAATAAACCGCATATGTGACATGTGGACCTTGCGATCATGTGGCCCTCACATTTGGTTTCCAACTGTCGGTTCCATCTCCCCACTCTTCTATCCTCTCTCTCTAGCTTCCTCATTACTTTTAATGAGCTGGCTACACATACTAAGAAGCTACAACTGACCTAGAAGGGGCAGCGACATCAAGACCATTATCATCACCGGTATAGACATATCCTGGCGCCTCTAAATCTTAGTGTGTCCAAGAGGCGTTAACGGTGGTGTCGGTACCAAAAGTACGGGGGTACCCACACCCATCGCTAGTAAAAAACTAAAACGACTGAAACCGCAATAAAAGGCAGCCCGCCTCGACCGCGCATCCTGTCCGCCTCGTACGAGGCCCGCTCGACGGGGCGCCTCGACCGCGCCCCATCCCGTACGGCAAGCTACCTCGACGGCGCTCCGACCCGCGCGAAGCTCGTCCGCCCACTGGGAAAAACTCCGACTCGCATGAGCCTGGGTCGAGCGCCTTGACTCCTTCTCTTTACCTACCCCAGGACAAAAGCCATAGCATTTAATGCGGTTACCTACTATCCCCTACCGGCATGGCTGCGACCAGGATCGACGTGGGAACAATGCCTGTGTCAGGTCTCACTGTTTTACCACCCATCCCATGATGGGAGGTGAAACCCGTCACTATACCCACCTTACCGTGCACTGTTTACCATCGATCACCCTCGAGGGAGGATAAGACAAGGCCCGTTCTCCGCAATCTCAGGGATTCGGCCTTATCCATCCGGTCTCAACCCGGCCTCGACCCAACCTCGACGCTCGGCACAATTCAACGGCAAGGGAAGGACGGTATGGCACGGCGCTCTGGGTCATTTCGCCGTCTCATCTCCCACGACGCCATGGTGTCCAGGGATGGCCGGCCATTCCCAGGGCACGTCGCTACAGTCAACTCAACAGGAATCGACCAAACATCACCTCAAGGCTCCCCGTCATCCTGGCCTCCTCTCGCCCTATAAAAGGGCAGGCCAGGGTTCTACGAGAAGGAGAGGAACGAAGCACCCGACCGGACAACAACAGACAACGAAGAAAAATAAGAGATCAATACCTCAAGCAACCACCCTTGTCCTTTTTTCCTCTCTTTGAGACTTGGGCTCGGCGCCCTCTCTCGCATGCTTGTAACCCCTACACGAGCACTTCGGTGAAAGGAAATACAAACTTCTTCCCCCCCGCTGGATGTAGGGCCTTCTTTTGCCCGAACCAGGATAAACCCCCGTGTGTTCTCCTTACATCACCATCCAGGAAAGAGACACGTGGCATTTACTCGTTGGTTTAGGACCCCCTCGGGTCCGAACACCGACAGTTGGCGTGCCAGGTAGGGGATCGCTGTAACACTCCGGTGTTAAGCAATGCATTTTTGCCTGGCAATCATATTGCATAGCATTCATGTCATCATAATCATGTGTGATAATGTTACAATTTAAATCAAATAAAAGCTTGAAAATGATATAGGTGATGAAATATATTAATATGATAATCACATTATATCAAAAGCCTTGCAACCATAATTCTTACATCACTTGGAACCCTAGTTCAATCTTTGGAGCAACTAGATGACTCAAATTTTGTCAAAAACTTGTTCAAAAATATTTATTAAGAATATTCAAAAATATCTCCTATTTTAGCTTTTATTCTGCCATTTAAAATCTATTAAGAATTTTGAGATGGCCCCTTAATCAAAGTTGTAGAGAAGTCAATTTTGAGCAACTTTTATTTTTGGGCCAAATCCATAAAATGCTTTCTTCTTGTTCAAAATTGGGTTTGAAGTTTGAAATGCATTTAAATTTGAATTTGGAAAATCAAAAATCCAGTTTTTCCTTAGCAGGCCGCCGCCTCCTGTTCGGCCCACGTCCGGATGCGGCCCGCGCCACTCACCGCGCGCGCGCCCGCGCTGCCCCGCCTCGGCCCAGGCCCAGCCGGCCGTCTCCCTCCTCCGCCCGCGCCCTCGCCCGCGCGCGCTGGCGCTCCGGCAGAGCACGCACGCCGCGTGGCGGCCGCATGCCGGCCACAGCGGCCGGGTGGCGCTCGGTCGCCCCCACCAGCGCGAGCGCCCACGCCTTAACCCCCCCCGCACAGCGCCTCGCCATTCCTCCCTCCGCTCTGCCTCCTCGCTTGTTCACCGAGCGCAGCTGCCGTTTCCGCCTCCGCCACCGCACGCGCTCGCCGGACGCGCGCGTTCCGACGAGCTCCGGCCACCGAAGACCTCTCCATCTCGCCACGAGCTTCCTCTCTCTCTGGCGCACCCCGTGCTCACCTCCATCTCCCGCGGTAAGCTCCACAGCCCCGCCAATCGCTCGCCGGAGTTCCGGCCGAGCTCACCGTGGTTCTCCGCTCCGTGGAAACCCCGCCTCCGCCTCTTCTTTTCCCTCACTCGCGCGAGCATCTTGTTCGCCTCCTCCTCCCGGTGCTCGGACACCATCTCCCGTGCCGCCCCGTGGCCGGAGAGGAGCTCCCGCCGGTGAGCAGCGCCGCCGAGCCGCCATGGCCGGTGGCAAGCTCGATTTCGAGCTCCTCCGGTCATGCCAATGATCTCAACGGGACCGCCTCGCCTTGAGGATCACGACGGTGGTGACCTCGTCGCCGGCGACCTCGCCGTCGTCGAGATCCGCGCGGTCAGCGCCCTCCTTGACTCGGAGCGGCTGACGCGTGGGACCCGGTTGACCCGCGGGCCCGCCTGTCTGTCTCTGTGTGCGCGCGCGTGTGTAAATCGCCGGGTGCGTCTAGCAGTTCAGCGACTGGATTTAAAAAGGATTTTTGGAAATGATTTTTCAGAAAATGTATAAATGCTTTAGAAAAATTTGTAACTTGCTCATTTTAGCTCCAAAAATTATGAAATAAATTTCTTTAGACTCTTTGGGACCAGATCTATGGTATAAAATTGTTGCATGTCAAATTTGAGATACTTTTCTGTAGAGTTTATAATTAAATAGTAAAATGGCTATTTTCTTGATAAATACTTAATAAATCCTAGAAAAGTCAGAAAAATATGATTCCAATTTTATTAATCTTTTTGTGTCATGTACTTTCTAGGGAAATTTTATATCTTGGGTGTTCTGTATAAAAATTTGTAGTTGCAGTTCAAATGCTTTTTGTTACCAATAATTGTTATTTTTGTTAATTAAATAAATTTGAATAAAACATGCAAGTGATAATTTTTCCATAGTGTTTGTTTAGGTAGTAGATAGTAGAAAAATTCCTAAATCTGTTGTTTGATACTTTTCATAATGTAAAGTATTTTAAATATCTATTTGAGGCCATATTTTGTTATTTTTGTATAGTAAGTTCTAATTATCCAAATGCAGTAAAAATTTTATGTCAAGCTATTCTTGATATTAGTAACCCACTGTGATTTTATGAGATTTTTCTGAGCTACTAAAATATGTGTTGCTGTTCAACCTTAGGACTAATTAGGGTTTCTATTTATTCTTTAATGCAAAAATAGTTAGTAAACTATACTTTGGTGTATCTTTGAAGCACCTTGGGTGTTCAAGTACTCTTGCATGGTGGAAAATAGTGGTGGTAGTTTCCGAGTACATGTTCTTGGATGATGTTGACTACCTTGTAGAAGAGTCATAAGTTCCACATAATCCGATGACATAATACATTCATTACACCGTATGCATTCCGCATCTTCATCATCTCATGTCACTTCTGCATTTCACCTATGCATGTTGCACTCATACTTCTGCATCATACAGGATCGCAGGAAGTGGTTCCGGCAGTTGTTCCCGAGGACGCAGAGGAGCAGCCCGAGGAGCCGGAGCCAGCAGAAGTAGAAGAGGAGTCCGGTGAAGAGCTTCCGGAGTGCCCCGACCATCGTCCCAGTACCTTCGAGCGAGGCAAGCCCCGGAGCATTTCTCCCCCGGTTTGCAAATAATTATTTATTAATTTTTCTTAATCTGATGCATTAAGTTTAGGAGTTGTTTGCAAACGTTGTTGCATTATACCTTGTTCCACCTTGTTTTACCCGATCCTTGTCACCCTGGTGTCCACGGTCAATAATTGCTTAGTTTGCTTAGACCGGTAGAAGTCGGGTGATTGCCTGTCATCCGCGAGCTATAGGGGATTACCTGGTTTTGTGAAAGAGATGTCATGTGAGAATAACTCAGTGTGGAATGAATGTGAGACCGGGCGGAAGCTTGCAGGGTTCTGGACTGTAGTGTCTTCCGTCTGTGTCGATTAAGGACCGTCCGATGTCGGGCCTCGGGTCATGTTGAACGCATGCCTCCCATTTAGCTGGCCGGATAAAGTACCTTTCGACCGCGAAGCCGGGAGATTATTCGGGCCGAGTGGATTGCCCGCAACGCACTGTACCGGAGCAGTAGTGGCAGGAAACGGGGGCGCGATGATAAGGCCAAAGAGCAGTCGGGCGGCCCCCGGGTACATGTGGTTCCTGGCAAGCTCGCGACTTTACCTGAATGGTTGACTCGGTGACCAATACCTCACTTTAGCGGGTGAGTGAGGTTTGTGTGAGGAATAAATTACCAGCTGGTCAATAATCGATTCGAATCGCCATCGTTCACTGGATAGTGAGCACTTGACTTGAGTTACTTCATCGTAGTAATATGGATACAACACTTGGATAGTTATGAGAAAATGACATGGTAATTATGGTCAAATATCAATGGTAATCCTTGCTTGCTCAATTACATGGTTACTTTAGCATAAAGTGCAAATATAGTTGACAGGAGAATAAAGATTTAGAAGATGACATGCTTTTGTAAATGATTTGCTAAGCTAAAAATGCTTTTCTTGCAAATGAGTCAGCTACCCCACCAAAATGCCTATCATGATCCTTGGAGTCTTTTGTTTTGGTTCTATCGGGTAAGTCTAGCTGAGTACCTTCTCGTACTCAGGGCTTTGTTCCCACTTGTTGCAGATGGACAGATGTACTATGGTTATTGTATCAACTGTCTCTACCCTGCGATGGGCGAAGCCTAGGACCATGGGCAATGGTCACTCACTACTCCTCGCCTGATGCTTTTGTGGGAGATGATCGCGAGCTGGCACTGTATTTTGGAAAAGATGTGTGTGTGTGTGCTTTGAACTAATGCTTCCGCTACTTTATTTGAAACTGGTTTGTAATAACTATGTTTAAACTCCGATGTATTTTGTGCCGCAAACTGCTGTGTAACTTATGAAGGTAATCGCTGAACTTATTACGATCTTGGCTGTGATGTGAAATGGTTTGAAATCCGTCGAGATTTCACGGACTACCGGGTTATACGGGCTTAAGTTTGGTAAATTGTCCATCCGTTGGATGATTTTCTTACTTAATCTCGTATAATTGGGCGGTTCTGTTACAGCTGGTATCGGAGCATGGTTTAGCGTAATTACTGTTCATAAGTGTATTTAAACCAAAACCCTGCTTAAAAAGTGTGATTTTGAAACTAAAAAAAAAAAGTGTGCCAGTGGTCATATCCTGTATGCCCAGTTAAGGACTCTAGGTGGCTATTTAAGTACTAACTTGGGGTTCTGCACCATATTTCTTTTTCGTTGCTCATACGGCGTGCTATTGTATGAGTGCCACTTAATTGAGTGGTAATGTATGGATCAGTTACCTCTACGCTTCGGTAAGTGTGAGTTGTGAGAGCATGATCGGATACACCGCCGATCTAGGGAAAGTGCTTATATGATACTTGGATAATTACATGTTTTACACATGTTTTTATAAAAGTGTCGCATGTGTGGGTGTTCCGTCCGTTGAGGCGATGCCGTCAATAGGACGATGTGTTTGGGTAGTCACTACCGTTGTACACGCATCTGGGGATTCGTGTAAAGCGTGTAGGTAGGTTTACTGCTTTCATGCATTCATGGGGAATGGGCTGAAATGAGTTTTCTGCAGGTACATAACAGCGTATCGTGTAGACCGAATTAGTTACGTATATGAGAGATCGTTGTATGCCACCGAATTCACCGTTAGATGCTTTTTTTTTTTTCCTAAGTTTGTGAGAACGTAAGACTCGTGCATGCATCATATTGTTTGTGCATTCCATTCATGGCATGCATTCCTCCCCTTATAAAAGGATTATCCCATTTCGATAAAAGTGACCTCAACTAAAATATGTTCTCACCGGGTAATTTAAAACTTGTGCTACAGATGGCCCGCACGAAGCAGACTGCCCGCAAGTCCACTGGAGGAAGAGCACCCCGTCGTCAGCTAGCCCCGCGGGAGCACCGCAACACGGACACTTTTCTAAGCGAGTTTGGCATGCCCACCTTACTTTGGAGAGTGCTCCATGATGTGGGGTACCCGGAGGGACAAGAGCCAGTTTACTCTTGGAGCGAGAGCCAGCTAGCTGAAGATGGACTTGCTGTGGTAGAGATCACCGTCCCTGCTCTTGGTGATGCGCCAGAATGGGATGGTTGGCATTTGGAGTTCGAAGGACGCACTCCAGTCGAGGGTGCAGAGGGCGCAGCTTTTCGCGTCATCCGAGACATCATGAGCAGATTTCCCAATGAGTTAGCAGCAGCTTTGGCCGGTACCTTCCCGAGAGATGATCCTCGCGACGCCATTTGGGTACAGCCGCAAGGAAGTGCCCTGGTTAGAGGCCCCAGTGAAGGACTGGCTAGCGACAATCACACCATGAGTGCCATGTATGCAGCCATCAGAGCATACCAAGGTCTGGAGAATACCTATTGGACCTTGACTGGCCTACGTGGTGATGATCGGCTTGAAGCAAGGAAGCAGAAGAAAAAGCAAGCGCGTGCCATAGCTAGCTTGCAGGAGCAGTTGGCTGATATGAGCTTGCAGCGGGACCGAGCTCTCGAGAGAGGCGAGAGTTCCATGCAGCAAGTACAGAGGCTGACTCAGGCCAACAGGAATGCAGATCGCTTGTTGGAGCAGCTAGTACAAGAAAGGAATGAAGCCTGGAACGAGAGAGACCTTCTGAGGCAGAGGGTCGAGGAGCTAGAAGAGTACAATGCCAACTTGCATGAAGAGTTCCATGCCCTCTACAATGGGATGGGCCCGTATGCTCCTCCGAACGCCGCTCAGATGGACATCGACGACGACGCTGCAGCTGAGGGTGGCAATGGCGACGCCTCCGACATCGACGATGGCCCCGAGGAGTAGGATAGTGTCATGCGTTAGTAGCTAGGCGTGACGCGATGGCCTTCTTTTGGGTTCCATGTATCATGATGTATCCTGTTCGACCTTGAGACTGATGATCTTTGGAGTTTGGTTGTGTATGCGATACCCGAACGTATAAAAGTCCAGTGTATGTATGCTGGCAACATGGTTGTATGGAACGCGATGTTGCTTTTGAAGTAGCTTAATTGGTGCTGTTGTTCAATTGGAATGAATTATTGCGCCTCTGTTTTCTTGTATGACTTGTTCTCTCCAATGAATTCAGTATGGCATGATTGTTCCTTCGGACGCAATTTTACAACTTCACTCAATGGTGCTTGTTGCTGAAATATGCAGATGGCCAACACTCGTCGTGCTACGTACGAAGCCGCTGAGACTGGTGGCAACGGTGCAGGAGCTGGTGGAAGTGGTGCCAACAATGTCAACCACCAGGAACCACGTCCAGAACCACATTTGCCCCCTCCTCCGCCGCTTACCGCAGAAATGTTCTTCACACAGTTTCTTGGAAGTCAACGCAGTACTGAACAATCACAGAGGAATATGGAAGACTTTCTGCGTACCATCGCGGAAAATGTTCAAAGAGGAAATAATCAAGGTGGTGGCCAGGGAGTGAACCAGTACAGCAGTTTCAAGGATTTCATGGATACGAGGCCACCTATTTTTAAAGAAGCAGCAGAGCCACTTGATGCCGAAGAATGGATTAACACTATGGAAGATAAGTTCCGTGTGTTAAGGATGACAGAAGTTCTGAAAGTAGAGTATGCTGCACATCAGTTACAAGGACCAGCAGGAATGTGGTGGAAGCATCACCGCAGTACTTTTCCTCCTAATGCCCAGATCTCTTGGAGGGATTTCACTGAAGCTTTTAAGGGAGTTTATATTCCCCCAGGGTTGGTTGAGATGAAGCTTGGAGAGTTTTTAGCCTTGAATCAGGGTACCAAGACGGTGACACAGTATCTGCATGCCTTTAATAACTTGTGCCGCTATGCCCCAGACATGGTTGACACAGATGCAAAGAAGATTGCTAGTTTCAAGAGAGGGTTGAGTCCGAAGATGATGAAGCATGTGGGTACCAATACCCGCAACAGATTCAACGACTTTATCAGTGACTGTTTGAAGCAAGAGAAGAACAATAATGCTTACACCGCATCCAAGAACCGCAAGAGAGTGTTCGAGTCAGGACCATCCCAGTCCAGAGTTGTCCCTACCAACCGTTCATCTTATCGTCCGTCCGCACCTGGTGCGAGGTTCAGGCCGCCGCAGCATAAAACCCAGAATTACAAGGGGCCACAGAAACCGTACAAGATCGCAGTGCCGCCAACAAAGACCAGCGCAGCTGCAGAACAGAGCAACTCCAAGGGAGCTATAGGGTCTGCTGGTACAGTGAAAGGGCCCTGCTACAACTGTGGTCAGCCAGGCCACTTTTCCAAGTTCTGCCCTTATCCGCCTAAAAAGAAGCAACAGACTTACAATGCTCGTGTACACCACACCGCCATTGATGAAGTTCCTAAGGGAGAGCCCGTAACTGCTGGTAAGTTTCTTGTGAACCATCACCCTGCAGTTGTTCTTTTTGATTCTGGATCTTCGCATTCTTTTATGAGTCAAGCATTTGCACGGAAGCATGAACAGCTATGCACAGAATTGAGTTATGGTTATCGCATAAGTTCAGCAGGAGCTGATGTGTTAACCAATAAGATGGTTAGAGGGGCAACCCTTGAGTTAGGTAGTCGGAAGTTCCGAGTGAACCTGGTAGTTATGCCTGGACTAGTTTTGGATGTAATAATAGGAATGAACTGGATGAAAGACTGGGAAGCAGTCATAGATACAAGCAGTAGGATGCTTACCCTTAAAGATCCCCAGGCAGAGGGTACTTTTCAGGTACCATTGCCTAAAAGAACAGATCTTGTGAGTGTGACCTGTGCCATGGAAGTTGCTCCTATCCATCAGATCCCAGTAGTATGTGAGTTCTCGGATGTGTTTCCAGACGAGTTGCCTGGCCTTCCTCCAGACAGAGATGTTGAGTTTGGAATCGAGTTGATCCCCGGGACAGCTCCAATTTCGAGGAGACCTTATCGGATGCCTCCGGATGAGTTAGCTGAGTTGAAGAAACAGTTGGAAGAGTTGTTAAAAAAGGGGTTTATTCGCCCAAGTAAGTCTGAATGGGGATGTCCTGTCTTGTTTGTAAAGAAAAAGAAAGAGGGTACTCTCAGGATGTGTGTGGATTACCGACCTCTTAACGCTGTAACTATCAAGAATAAATATCCACTGCCTCATATTGATGTTCTGTTTGATCAGTTAGCTAAAGCCAGAGTGTTCTCCAAGATAGACTTAAGGTCTGGGTATCATCAGATAAAGATTAGACCTCAAGATGTTCCGAAAACCGCCTTTTCTACCAGATACGGGTTGTACGAGTATCTTGTTATGTCATTTGGACTAACAAATGCTCCTGCATATTTTATGTATCTGATGAATACGGTTTTCATGCCGGAGTTAGATAAGTTTGTAGTTGTCTTCATTGATGACATTCTAGTATACTCTGAAAACGAGAAAGAGCATGAAGAGCATCTGAGAATTGTCTTGACCAGGTTGAGGGATCATAAGTTATATGCTAAGTTCAGCAAATGTGAATTTTGGTTGAAAAAAGTTCCTTTCCTCGGTCATATCCTATCTGAGAATGGAGTTTCTGTAGATCCGAGTAAAGTGCAAGAGGTTATGGATTGGAAGACTCCAACCACAGTGTCAGAAGTCAGGAGTTTCCTAGGGTTAGCAGGTTACTATCGCCGTTTTATCCCAGACTTCTCGAAGATTGCCAAGCCTATGACAAGTCTGTTACAGAAAGATCACAAGTTTGCGTGGACAGAGGAGTGTGAGACAGCTTTCCATACCTTGCGGAACTGTTGACCACTGCTCCAGTTCTTGCACAACCCGACATCGAGAAACCTTTTGATGTGTTCTGCGACGCATCAAAAACAGGATTAGGGTGTGTGCTAATGCAAGAAGGAAGAGTAATTGCTTATGCCTCCCGGCAGTTGAGAAAACATGAAATCAATTATCCGACCCATGATCTTGAGCTTGCCGCTGTTGTGCATGCCTTAAAGATTTGGAGACACTATCTGCTGGGTAATGTGTGCAATATTTTCACCGATCATAAGAGTCTCAAGTACATTTTCACCCAACCAGAATTGAACATGAGACAGCGGAGATGGTTAGAACTGATCAAAGACTACAACTTGAATGTACAGTATCACCCTGGGAAAGCCAATGTGGTAGCTGATGCTTTAAGCAGAAAGTCACATTGTCTGAATGTGCAACCCTTGCTTGAAGATGGTTTCGATCTAATGCACCCTGCCGTGCTACAAAGTATTCAGGTCAGTTGTTCCTTGGAGAGTAAGATTATAGAAGGTCAGAAAACAGACAAGGGGATATTCCACATCAAAAAGAAGATTCAAGAAGAACCCTCGAAACACTTCAGGGTGGATGAGCAGGATGTGTTGTGGTTCGACAACCGTCTTGTTGTTCCAAAGGATAGAGAGCTTAAGAATAAAATTTTGGATGAAGCTCATCTCTCTAAGTTGTCTATTCATCCTGGCAGCAGTAAAATGTATCAAGAACTAAGACCTCGTTATTGGTGGACCAAGATGAAGAAGGAAATTGCAGCGTATGTAGCCAGATGTGACACATGTTGTAGAGTAAAAGCAATTCACATGAAGCCTGCCGGAATGCTACAACCTTTGTCAGTACCGAGTTGGAAGTGGGATGACATAAGTATGGATTTTATCACGGGTCTACCCACTACTCAAAAAGGTCACGATTCCATTTGGGTAATTGTGGATCGTCTTACTAAGACAGCCCACTTTCTGCCTGTCAAAACGGAATATAGACCACCTCAATATGCTGAGAAGTATATTGCGGAGATTGTGAGGTTGCATGGCATACCAAAGACTATAGTGTCTGACAGAGGGTCACAGTTCACTGCTCACTTTTGGGAGCACTTGCACAAAGGTTTGGGGACTAGTCTGATTCGTAGCACTGCCTATCATCCTCAAACAGATGGTCAAACTGAGAGAGTTAATGCTGTTCTAGAAGATATGTTAAGAGCCTGTGTGTTGTCTTCCAGAGGTTCATGGGAGTCATGGTTACCATTAGCAGAGTTCTCATACAATAACAGCTATCAAGAGAGTATCAAGATGGCACCTTTTGAGGCTCTGAATGGCCGAAAGTGTAGAACACCGTTAAACTGGATTGAGCCCGGAGAAAGAAGGTATTATGGTATTGACTTCGTAGAAGAAGCCGAAAGGAAAGTTCATATCATCCAACAGAATATGAGAGCAGCCCAGTCACGTCAGAAAAGTTATGCAGATAAGAGAAGGAGACCGCTTGTGTTCGAAGTTGGTGACTATGTCTATCTAAAAGTTACGCCAATGAAAAAGAAAAGATTTGGTGTGCGCAGAAAGCTGGCCGCCAGATTTGTGGGACCTTATAAAATCCTGGAACGGAAGGGTCCTGTGGCTTACAAATTGGATTTACCAGAGTCAATGGGTGCTATATTCCCAGTTTTTCATGTATCACATCTCAAGAAGTGTTTGCGCGTTCCAGAGGAAAGGATTGAACCTCGAGGCATAAAACTAAAGTCAGATTTGGTGTATCGTGAGCAACCAGTTCGAGTATTGGATACCAAGGAAAGGGCTACTCGAAACAGTGTGGTGAAAACGTATAAGATACAATGGAGTCATCACGATGAAGGGGATGCATCTTGGGAAACGGGTGAATACTTAAAGAACGCCTATGAAGATTTTTATAATAAATGGTTCGTAACCCAAATCTCGGGACGAGATTTTATAAGGGGGGAAGGCTGTAACACTCCGGTGTTAAGCAATGCATTTTTGCCTGGCAATCATATTGCATAGCATTCATATCATCATAATCATGTGTGATAATGTTACAATTTAAATCAAATAAAAGCTTGAAAATGATATAGGTGATGAAATATATTAATATGATAATCACATTATATCAAAAGCCTTGCAACCATAATTCTTACATCACTTGGAACCCTAGTTCAATCTTTGGAGCAACTAGATGACTCAAATTTTGTCAAAAACTTGTTCAAAAATATTTATTAAGAATATTCAAAAATATCTCCTATTTTAGCTTTTATTCTGCCATTTAAAATCTATTAAGAATTTTGAGATGGCCCCTTAATCAAAGTTGTAGAGAAGTCAATTTTGAGCAACTTTTATTTTTGGGCCAAATCCATAAAATGCTTTCTTCTTGTTCAAAATTGGGTTTGAAGTTTGAAATGCATTTAAATTTGAATTTGGAAAATCAAAAATCCAGTTTTTCCTTAGCAGGCCGCCGCCTCCTGTTCGGCCCACGTCCGGATGCGGCCCGCGCCACTCACCGCGCGCGCGCCCGCGCTGCCCCGCCTCGGCCCAGGCCCAGCCGGCCGTCTCCCTCCTCCGCCCGCGCCCTCGCCCGCGCGCGCTGGCGCTCCGGCAGAGCACGCACGCCGCGTGGCGGCCGCATGCCGGCCACAGCGGCCGGGTGGCGCTCGGTCGCCCCCACCAGCGCGAGCGCCCACGCCTTAACCCCCCCCGCACAGCGCCTCGCCATTCCTCCCTCCGCTCTGCCTCCTCGCTTGTTCACCGAGCGCAGCTGCCGTTTCCGCCTCCGCCACCGCACGCGCTCGCCGGACGCGCGCGTTCCGACGAGCTCCGGCCACCGAAGACCTCTCCATCTCGCCACGAGCTTCCTCTCTCTCTGGCGCACCCCGTGCTCACCTCCATCTCCCGCGGTAAGCTCCACAGCCCCGCCAATCGCTCGCCGGAGTTCCGGCCGAGCTCACCGTGGTTCTCCGCTCCGTGGAAACCCCGCCTCCGCCTCTTCTTTTCCCTCACTCGCGCGAGCATCTTGTTCGCCTCCTCCTCCCGGTGCTCGGACACCATCTCCCGTGCCGCCCCGTGGCCGGAGAGGAGCTCCCGCCGGTGAGCAGCGCCGCCGAGCCGCCATGGCCGGTGGCAAGCTCGATTTCGAGCTCCTCCGGTCATGCCAATGATCTCAACGGGACCGCCTCGCCTTGAGGATCACGACGGTGGTGACCTCGTCGCCGGCGACCTCGCCGTCGTCGAGATCCGCGCGGTCAGCGCCCTCCTTGACTCGGAGCGGCTGACGCGTGGGACCCGGTTGACCCGCGGGCCCGCCTGTCTGTCTCTGTGTGCGCGCGCGTGTGTAAATCGCCGGGTGCGTCTAGCAGTTCAGCGACTGGATTTAAAAAGGATTTTTGGAAATGATTTTTCAGAAAATGTATAAATGCTTTAGAAAAATTTGTAACTTGCTCATTTTAGCTCCAAAAATTATGAAATAAATTTCTTTAGACTCTTTGAGACCAGATCTATGGTATAAAATTGTTGCATGTCAAATTTGAGATACTTTTCTGTAGAGTTTATAATTAAATAGTAAAATGGCTATTTTCTTGATAAATACTTAATAAATCCTAGAAAAGTCAGAAAAATATGATTCCAATTTTATTAATCTTTTTGTGTCATGTACTTTCTAGGGAAATTTTATATCTTGGGTGTTCTGTATAAAAATTTGTAGTTGCAGTTCAAATGCTTTTTGTTACCAATAATTGTTATTTTTGTTAATTAAATAAATTTGAATAAAACATGCAAGTGATAATTTTTCCATAGTGTTTGTTTAGGTAGTAGATAGTAGAAAAATTCCTAAATCTGTTGTTTGATACTTTTCATAATGTAAAGTATTTTAAATATCTATTTGAGGCCATATTTTGTTATTTTTGTATAGTAAGTTCTAATTATCCAAATGCAGTAAAAATTTTATGTCAAGCTATTCTTGATATTAGTAACCCACTGTGATTTTATGAGATTTTTCTGAGCTACTAAAATATGTGTTGCTGTTCAACCTTAGGACTAATTAGGGTTTCTATTTATTCTTTAATGCAAAAATAGTTAGTAAACTATACTTTGGTGTATCTTTGAAGCACCTTGGGTGTTCAAGTACTCTTGCATGGTGGAAAATAGTGGTGGTAGTTTCCGAGTACATGTTCTTGGATGATGTTGACTACCTTGTAGAAGAGTCATAAGTTCCACATAATCCGATGACATAATACATTCATTACACCGTATGCATTCCGCATCTTCATCATCTCATGTCACTTCTGCATTTCACCTATGCATGTTGCACTCATACTTCTGCATCATACAGGATCGCAGGAAGTGGTTCCGGCAGTTGTTCCCGAGGACGCAGAGGAGCAGCCCGAGGAGCCGGAGCCAGCAGAAGTAGAAGAGGAGTCCGGTGAAGAGCTTCCGGAGTGCCCCGACCATCGTCCCAGTACCTTCGAGCGAGGCAAGCCCCGGAGCATTTCTCCCCCGGTTTGCAAATAATTATTTATTAATTTTTCTTAATCTGATGCATTAAGTTTAGGAGTTGTTTGCAAACGTTGCTGCATTATACCTTGTTCCACCTTGTTTTACCCGATCCTTGTCACCCTGGTGTCCACGGTCAATAATTGCTTAGTTTGCTTAGACCGGTAGAAGTCGGGTGATTGCCTGTCATCCGCGAGCTATAGGGGATTACCTGGTTTTGTGAAAGAGATGTCATGTGAGAATAACTCAGTGTGGAATGAATGTGAGACCGGGCGGAAGCTTGCAGGGTTCTGGACTGTAGTGTCTTCCGTCTGTGTCGATTAAGGACCGTCCGATGTCGGGCCTCGGGTCATGTTGAACGCATGCCTCCCATTTAGCTGGCCGGATAAAGTACCTTTCGACCGCGAAGCCGGGAGATTATTCGGGCCGAGTGGATTGCCCGCAACGCACTGTACCGGAGCAGTAGTGGCAGGAAACGGGGGCGCGATGATAAGGCCAAAGAGCAGTCGGGCGGCCCCCGGGTACATGTGGTTCCTGGCAAGCTCGCGACTTTACCTGAATGGTTGACTCGGTGACCAATACCTCACTTTAGCGGGTGAGTGAGGTTTGTGTGAGGAATAAATTACCAGCTGGTCAATAATCGATTCGAATCGCCATCGTTCACTGGATAGTGAGCACTTGACTTGAGTTACTTCATCGTAGTAATATGGATACAACACTTGGATAGTTATGAGAAAATGACATGGTAATTATGGTCAAATATCAATGGTAATCCTTGCTTGCTCAATTACATGGTTACTTTAGCATAAAGTGCAAATATAGTTGACAGGAGAATAAAGATTTAGAAGATGACATGCTTTTGTAAATGATTTGCTAAGCTAAAAATGCTTTTCTTGCAAATGAGTCAGCTACCCCACCAAAATGCCTATCATGATCCTTGGAGTCTTTTGTTTTGGTTCTGTCGGGTAAGTCTAGCTGAGTACCTTCTCGTACTCAGGGCTTTGTTCCCACTTGTTGCAGATGGACAGATGTACTATGGTTATTGTATCAACTGTCTCTACCCTGCGATGGGCGAAGCCTAGGACCATGGGCAATGGTCACTCACTACTCCTCGCCTGATGCTTTTGTGGGAGATGATCGCGAGCTGGCACTGTATTTTGGAAAAGATGTGTGTGTGTGTGTGCTTTAAACTAATGCTTCCGCTACTTTATTTGAAACTGGTTTGTAATAACTATGTTTAAACTCCGATGTATTTTGTGCCGCAAACTGCTGTGTAACTTATGAAGGTAATCGCTGAACTTATTACGATCTTGGCTGTGATGTGAAATGGTTTGAAATCCGTCGAGATTTCACGGACTACCGGGTTATACGGGCTTAAGTTTGGTAAATTGTCCATCCGTTGGATGATTTTCTTACTTAATCTCGTATAATTGGGCGGTTCTGTTACAATCGCTGCGTGCCAAACGTCGCTTTCTCGCCTTTTTTCCTAGATGGCTGACCCCGAACGCCCTATTCCGTTGGCCACGGTGATCTGGTTCGGGAGTTTGGAGTTCATGTCGCTTGGCCATGGCTACGATATGGTCCTACTTCCCCCCAGGCACCCATCCGACGAGGACTACGAGCTCTCCCAGCCCGAGGGAGCAATCCGCCGGCACCGTCGCTCTAGGCAGGTGCGGGCCGCCCGACGACGACGAGCCCGGCACAACCACCGTCTTCACCTCGCGGAGGGCGACGGGGTCCCCCGGTCCGGCACCCCCCAGCCAGGCGCCAGCCTAGACCTCCTTGTGGAAGGTTTGGGAAGGACGAGCTTGACTGAGGGTAACATGCCAACGGGGGATCCCGCCGCTCCCCCGTCCGATGAGACACCACTGTCCGGAGCATCCATTTCGGCACGGACAGCAACATCTCCATCACCATTCCCGTTTGGGCTAGACTCGGCTGCCCGGGTGTACGCATCTTTTGTGAGCACTCGCATCAGTGCTTATGAGGAACTCCTCGGGCACCATCTACGCTCCACTCTGGACCTCGTTGCATCCACACCGGCCTCTGATTATCTGGACTCTATGGAGACACCAGACACAGAGCCCCATGTGACTGCTTCTCAACGTCGCAACCCCAGTGACGATTTGCAACGGCCACACATTCCCCCGTCATACTACTACTTTGGTGCTCCTGACTTCGACTCGGCTGACGACACCTATGATCCGACCCGCGAATGCTTCAACATCGATGTTGAAAGCACTTCAGAATCAGAGGACGAAGAGCTAGTCGAAGGAAGGTACACGCCACCCCATGTCGAGCTTCCTGCTGAGCGAGACGATCCTCAGTTCCTTGCGGATCAAGGAGCGCAGCTCGAGCAGATTCGCGAGTTGCAGGACAGGCTTGACGAGGAACGGGAAAACCTGGGCCTACTCCAACAAACCCTCGAGCGTGAGCGTGCGGAACGCGCACTTGGCGAGAGAGCTCGCGAAAGAGCTCGCGACGTCAACCGTCGCATTGACGAGGACCGGATGGTCGACCCCCCGGTTTTCGCTCAAGCCAGCCAGAACGTCGTCGCCGCCGCCATGCTTCTCCGCAACATGCCCGAGCCGTCAAACCCCGACGCCCGTCAGGCTCGGGATGAAATCCGAGAACTCCTCGAGACCGCTGCCATGCAGCAGGCCGAGAGCTCCACCTCGAGGCGACATGAGGCAGCCTCGAAGTGGATCATCGAGCCCTCCCGATAGGAGAGAGAGGCCTCGGTTCACCCCGAGCCTGCCCGGCGAAACCGGGTAGCTCCGGCCCCTGAGCTCACCAGCAACGACCACGAGCCTCGAGACACTCGTGGCAACATCGTCGAGCGCCGCACGCGCAAGCACGGTGACGGCGTGGCTCGAGGCTACCACGTCCACAGGGGCGGACGCTACGATAGTTCGGAAGATCGAAGCCCTTCACCCGAGCCTCCGGGTCCTCGGGTTTTCAGTAAGGCTATCCGTGAGACGGTGCTCCCGGCTCAGTTTT
The DNA here is from genome assembly GCA_038087645.1 of Saccharum hybrid cultivar R570. Lineage (NCBI taxonomy): Eukaryota > Viridiplantae > Streptophyta > Magnoliopsida > Poales > Poaceae > Saccharum > Saccharum hybrid cultivar. Next base: position 19,105,937 of record JAQSUU010000012.1, read on the forward strand.
GCTCCCCCACGACTCTCACCAAGTACAACAGTGAAACCAAACCCGAACTTTGGCTCGCCAATTTCCGCTTGGTGTGTCAGTTAGGTGGGGCCACCGACGACCGGGTCATCATTCGACAACTCCCCCTGTTCCTCTCCGACACCGCCCAAGCCTGGCTCGAGGATCTCCCACCTCGACAGATCCATGACTGGGATGATCTCGTGAGGGTGTTTGAGGGAAATTTCAAGGGGACCTACATGCGCCCCGGCAACTCGTGGGACCTTCGGAGCTACAAGCAGAAACCAAGTGGATCCCTCCGGGATTACATCCGGCGCTTCTCCTGGCAGTGTACCGAACTCCCCAATGTCACTGACTCCGACGTAATTATGGCCCTCCTCTTCGGCACCACCTGTAAAGAGTTGGTCCGAGAATTGGGCCGTAACACTCCACTCACTGCCAACGGGTTAATGGACATTGTCACCAACTTCACCGCCGGCGAGGAGGCGGTTTGTGCAATCTTTGGTGGCGACCCGGAGAGGGGGGAGCAGAAGGTCGATGATCCCGCGAGCTCCGCTCGGGGCTCCAAGAGAAACAACTGCAAGGAGAAAGGCCAACAGGGCAAGCTCGAGGCCCCGGCCGACGAGCTCGTCGCTGCTACCGAGCACAAAAAGCCTCGAGCCCCCCCCCGGCAGGGGCGTCTTCGACAAAATGCTCAAAGAACCGTGTCCCTACCATGAGGGACTTACTAACCATAACCTCGAGGACTGTCATATGCTTCGCAGGTACTTTGGGGGTCCCCAAGGTTGAAGGCCTACAACGAAAGAAATAACGACGCCACAAGACGGGACACCCTCGACCAGCTCGAGGAAGCCCGAGATGTGGCTCTGTTGCATTCTGCCAGGTACCAGCAGGATCTCCGACGCTACCACGACAGACACGTTCGCAAGCGTGACCTCAACGTCGGTGACTCGGTGCTACGGCGGAACCGGAACACCAAGGGACGGCACAAGCTCACGCCACCATGGGAAGGGTCGTACATCATCGTAGAAGTACTAAAGCCGGGCACCTACAAGCTATCCAACGAGAAGGGTGAAATCCTCACCAACGCTTGGAACATTGAACAGCTACGTCGCTTCTTTCCTTAAAAAGCCTCGAGGCTCTGTATTTTCTTTTTCGTCAATAAAGAATACTGCGACGTTCAAACTTTCGTTTTACAGTGAGGAAGGATCGACTCTGTACTCCCAGAATCAACCCTCCCTCGGGGCTACAAGGGGGGAACCCCCCAGTCCCCGAAAAAACTTATGCTCTTTTTTAAATTTAAGAACCGCTTCTTAGATTGACTTCGCTGCAAGAGCACCCTAAGGTTCGAAAGGGCTCCCGAGTTAGGAGCATCACCTACGCCTCCGAGGCTACGGTACCTCCACTCACCCCTTACGCCTTTTAGAGGTGTGACTTCATGCTAAGGAGATCTAAATAATGGTTCCTAACTTTGAAAAAGAACATATCCCCTGTCGCTTAGATCAGGCTCTCACACGATTTACAAGGCCGCAACATCACCCTGAAGCTCGAGGGCGGTCGAGCCATGAGATCACTTACGCCCTCGAGGCTACGGTACCTCCACTCGCTCCCTTACGCCAAAGGATGCAGCTGCGTGCTAAGTAAATCACGCGAAAACACAATCCAAGCGATAAAGGGAAGAAAAGCTCGAATAAAACTAAATCAACCACGAACCGGTTTATGTTTTGAGTTTTTAGGCCTTCGAGGCCACCACGATCAAAATTCGAAATGCTAACTTATTACATGGGCCTTCATGCCCAGATTTGGCTCACAGGCCCTCATCGTCATTAAGCGGAACCACCTCGGCTTCAAAAAGCGAGGCCAGACGGCTTCTAGGCTCTTCGGTGGCTTCAATCAGCTCCATACAGGCATCCTCGTTCTCCTCGTCTGTCTGGTCCGAGTCTGTGATAAAGCCCTCAGCGACGAGATTCATGTCGAACACAAACCCTGAACGGACGATGGCTAGCGCCCTCTTCACGCCGTGATGGAGGCCGTCCCGTATCTTCTCCCGGGCAAGGCGGCCCAGCGCCACCATCCGACGGACGAAGGAGTTCCCCGGAACATCTTTCCCGGTGTCGGCGTCGGGCTCGACCCCCAGGCCGTCACACACGGTGGTGATCGCGCCCTAGAGCAGTTGGGTCCTCCGGATCTTGGCTTCGAGGAGGCTCTGGAAGGAGTTGGCAGAGGATTGGGCCTCTCGGTTCTCCCTCTCCAGCTCTAAAACACGACGAACAGATTAATACCCAACGCAAGGCCCTCCGCATCGTGGTCGTAACAATCACACTTACCCTCGATATGGGTCTGCAGGCCCACAACCTCGTCACGAAGCCCCCCGCAAGTCCGCTCGAGCCCAAGGAAGGCGTTGTCTTTGTCACCAATGGTTGCCTTTAGCGCCTCGATCTCTCGCCGAGCAGACTCGAGAGCTGCGTCCTTCTCTTGGACGGCTCCCTTCAGCGTCGTGACCTCGTCCTTCAGAGCATCAGAACGAGCGGTGGCCTGCTCGACCTCGACGTTGAGGGTGTCGCGTTGATGACTAACCTGCGAGACATTCTCCTCGAGCTCCTTCACCCGTCTCGATAGGGGCTCGAGATCCCTGTGGGCCTGAGTAGCCTCCTCCCGAGCCTTGTCCATGCCAGTGCATATCACGGCCTCGGCCGCCCATGCCTGCATCGCTTCCTCTTTCAGCACCGCGTAGGCGACGCGCAGCTCAGCCATTTCGGCGTTCCGATCAGAAAGCCGTTTCTAGGCCTCCTTGGCCAAGATCCGTTGCTGAGACAGCGCGGCCCACACGCCACTCTCATCCCGGATGAAGAGTGACTTGCGGTGAGAGTGCTCCTTCAGATCCTGAATGCAATCCGAAAAAAACCAAAAAGGTTAAAAAGTCGAGGGAAAAGACACCAAGAAAACCACGGAAAAAGCCGATGGGTCGATCATACCTCGGTGGCATCCCCCATACTCCGCACGGCACCAGACGCCACTCGGAGCAACCGATCAAGGTGCCGGCGGACGCCCTTGAGGTACTCCCATCGGTGCACTTCATCTTTGTCGTTCAGGACAAAGATGGGCTCGGCGTCGGGGTTCGCGGCGTCCCTAAACTGGAGCGACGGCCCCCCACCTCGGTATCTCCGCCTCTGCCCGTGCTATCGCCAGCGCGGCGATGTCGGGCCATGACGACAACGACCTAGCCGAGGCGTCTCCCGGTCCCGCGGAAGGACCGGCCTCGCCCGCAGTTTCCGCCTCTCTAACGACCGTCGAGGCACCGACCTGATCCGTGGCTTCGCCCCCTCGACCCCCATCACTTGTTTCCCTTTGTCCAGGGGGGTGTCGTCGGGGGAAGGTCCACGGCCATGGGTGCCCGCCCGCCTAGGGGAACTAGCCCCTCAACCGCCGGCGCCTCCGGAGCCGGCGCCTCGACCGAAGACGGCTCCGGTACCCGCGCCTCGACCGTAGGCGCCCCCGGAGCCGGCACCTCTTCTTCCGACGCTCCGGTCAGGGGCTCGACCGCCCCGCCCTCCACCATACCCGCTGGCTCGGCCAACGGGTCTTGTTGCGACGGCGACCCGCCCGCCAGGGCCGCCTCCTGCCCTGACACCGACGCGACCTTCTCCATGGTCACGTCAGCCCCCGCCCGCTCCGCGCCGCGGACGGGTGCCTCGCCCATCGCGACCTCGACGGTAGCCTCGACCGACGTTGATGACCTGGGCCCCGCCTCGACCGCGCCGGGCGCCACCATCTCCGCCGGTTCGGACCCCTCCACGGCAGGGTCCGTGCCAGTAACCACCGTGGCGTCCGCTGGTTCCTGCCGTTGTCATAGGCGCCCCTTCGCGGCCTCGACCTGCCAGACCCAGGCCGCATCCTGCTCCGCCGTCCGGTTAAGGACAACGGCACTGGCCCGCAGTGACTTCATGGGGGTAAGCCCCATTGGCTCCGCCTTCCGCTTTAACCTGCAAAGTGAAGAAACATCAGCTAACGGACCCCGAGAAAGGCAGGACAACCGAGCAGAGACGCTTACCCAGAAATTGGCACCAAGGGCCTCGACCCCGTGCGACCCGGGCCTCCCGGGGCGGCCGATTGTAGCCTCGCAGTGGCCTCACCAGCAGGCCGGGCACTCCTGGGGGCCCTGACCGACGCACCGCCCTGCGCCTTTTGTGCCTCCGAGGCCAGCTGGCCTCGAGTTCTCACGCCTACCGATGCCGCCGCCGATGACGACGCCGGTACTGCCGTCCCAGCCCCTGCCCGAGCTTGCGGGGCCTGGGCTGGTGCGGACGTCCCCGTCGACCCCTCTTGATGGGTCCGGGGTAAAGCGGCCCCTCCTATCGAGGGGCCCGTCTCCTTCTCCGTCTTCTCCTCCTCCTCGGACTCCTCGACCACGACGACCGAGGAGGACGCCCCCCTGATGGGTTCCACCAGGGGGCGAACGTCGGGAAGATCCCCCAGCCCGGTCGCGGTCTCATACCGCGACAGGGCGTCATCGTCCTCACCGCTGCTGTCGTCGTCCTCCCCCGAGATCATCTCGGAAGGCGACGGCGCCAGGGGGACCCCATCGATAGTCTGTTGGCGCCGGAGCTTCTTCAACGCCACCGCCTCTTTGGCCTTGCGGATTGCCCGCTTCTTAGCCATCTCCTTGGTTTGCTTCTTCTTGGAAGCATGCTGGCGTCGAGCCTCCCGGGCGGGCCGGTCCTTTGGGACTGGCGGACGCATCTCTCGCAGCGCCGACAAATCCTACACGTCGGCCTCGACCAAATCAGCGAAATCCAAAAATAAACAAAACTGGCAAACCTACTAATCCTAAGATACGTACCACTGGCTCGAACCCTTCGGTAGGTCTCATGGGGACCCGGTTAGCCTCCTCCACCTTGAAGTTCCCGACCATCCGACGCGCTCACCAGAGGACCTCCTCGAGGGAAAGGGATTCATGGGACATCCGGGTCCCCTCCAGCGATGCCTCCGGAGTCATCTGGTCGAAGCGAAGACGACGCCGACACAGCGGCATCACCCTACGGCGATGGAAGGCCGTGGCCACCGCCGCAGCCGTCAAGCCCCGAAGGCGAAGCTGCTACAGCGCCGCCAGCAGCGGGTCCAGGCATGGCTTCTCGGCTTCCGGCACTCCGTATGTCCAGCGATCCTCTCGAGCGGTTAGCATGTGGCCGGTGTACCTCGGCAACTGATTTTCATCGTTGCGGAGGTAGAACCAACCCTCGTGCCACCCACTATTCGAAGAGATGAGGCGAGCCGAGATGTACAGATCCGCCCGGCTCGACCTCACCTGCAGGACGCAGCTCCCTGCTCGGGCCGTGCACAAGACGCCCTTCTCCCCTGCCTTCTTGGCGAAGAGCTCGGTCTTGAAAAGGTGAAGCCACAGGTTCCACTGCGGCTCCACCCCAAGGTAGCCCTCGCAGACCACCGCGAAGATGGCGGCCTGCGCGACGGCGTTGGGGGAAAGGTGGTGAAGCTCCACCTGGTAGTAGTGGAGGAGCGCGCGCATGAAGACGGACGCCGGCACGCCAAACCCCCGCTCGTGGAAGCAGACGAAGCTCACCATGTACCCCTCCGGGGGCGCCGGCTCCCGGTGGGCAGGGGGCGGCGCGATCCACTCCGGTTGCGACCGTCTCGTCCTCGGCCGCAGCAGCCCATCCTCGACCAATTCTTCCAACCTCCTCTCCGTCACCGAGGAGGCGGCCCAGTCATCGGCGGGGAGGATCTGGCTCTTTCCTGCCATCGGTGTTGTCAAAAGGGGGGGTGGACGAAGAGGACGCGGTGGCGACAGCGATGCGGGCGCAGAGCGCGATAAGGCAAGGGTTGTCTGAGGCAGAAGAATGCAGGAGCGCAAGGGAACGGAGGGGAACGCAGACCCCCAGGCCTTGATTTTATATGCCCAGGCGGAAGCCCAACAGCCACGTGAAAAGGTAGGAACAATTTTCCGCATTAAATGCGCCCACCTAACTGTTTCCTTACATCTCGCAGGAGTCGGGCACGTGGCCGTCCCCCACGTCGTAACCGTATGCCACGTCGCCCACTACCGCGCCGATCTCGCCTCCCCCAAAAGACGCGCCCGGCTAACGGGCGGGGGAGGGATCCGCGGACAGATATTCCCAGATATCTGGGAAACGGGCCCCGAGCCCGGTATAAGAATCGAGGGAGCGAAAGCTGGCCCTCGACCAGGGTTCGGTAGCTGCCCTCGAGCACCAGAGTTAGGGATGACCCAGGGTGCGCCCGTACATGGCCAAGGGCTCGAGCCACGCTCTTGAGGCACCCCAAGACGTATTCGAGGCCGAAGGAGGAGGTCGTCGTAGGAATCCCCCCGGGGGAGGCATCGAGCCCTCGAATCCTGTCGCAGGGAATCGAGATCCACACGACCACTCCTTGGCATCTTTGAGAGCACCTCCGGGCCACTAGCTGACCCCTAACGAACGGGGCACGGGCTCTCACTCGAATTCCCCCGCTAGCAGCTCACCGGAGATCGTCGGAACTCACGCCCAAACGAGGGTAGTACGGCGTTCTCCACCCCTCCTCCTTTTTTTGAAAAGGAGCATGAGGGTCGCACAAAAGACGGTCAGGACTCTGATCGACCTCGTGCGCGCGAGGCTCGGGGGCTCGACCGCAGAAACCTAAGCCTCAAGGGAGCAAAAGCTGGCCCTCGACCAGGGTTCGATAGCTGCCCTCGAGCAACGGAGTTAGGGACGACCAAGGGTGCGCCCGTACATGGCCAAGGGCTCGAGCCACGCTCTCGAGGCACCCCAGGACGTATTCGAGGCCGAAGGAGGAGGTCGTCGTAGGAATCCCCCCGGGGGAGGCATCGAGCCCTCGAATCCTGTCGCAGGGAATCGAGATCCACACGACCACTCCTTGGCATCTTTGAGAGCGCCTCCGGGCCACTAGCTGACCCCTAACGAACGGGGCACGGGCTCTCACTCGAATTCCCCCGCTAGCAGCTCACCGGAGATCGTCGGAACTCGCGCCCAAACGAGGGTAGTACGGCGTTCTCCACCCCTCCTCCTTTTTTTGAAAAGGAGCGTGAGGGTCACACAAAAGACGGTCGGGACTCTGATCGACCTCGTGCGCGCGAGGCTCGGGGGCTCGACCGCAGAAACCTAAGCCTCGAGGGAGCGAAAGCTGGCCCTCGACCAGGATTCGACAGCTGCCCTCGAGCAACAGAGTTAGGGACGACCAAGGGTGCGCCCGTACATGGCCAAGGGCTCGAGCCACGCTCTCAAGGCACCCCAGGACATATTCGAGGCCGAAGGAGGAGGTCGTCGTAGGAATCCCCCGGGGGAGGCATCGAGCCCTCGAATCCTGTCGCAGGGAATCGAGATCCACACGACCACTCCTTGGCATCTTTGAGAGCGCCTCCGGGCCACTAGCTGACCCCTAACGAACGGGGCACGGGCTCTCACTTGAATTCCCCCGCTAGCAGCTCACCGGAGATCGTCGGAACTCGCGCCCAAACGAGGGTAGTACGGCGTTCTCCACCCCTCCTTCTTTTTTCAAAAAGGAGCGTGAGGGTCGCACAAAAGACGGTCGGGACTCTGATCGACCTCGTGCGCGCGAGGCTCGGGGGCTCGGCCGCAACGAATCATCCCCCAATAAAACGAAAACAAGACCTCGGAGGAGTCCCAGCACTCCACCGAGGCCTCGGGGGCTACACCCGGCGGGTGCGCTCGCGCGCCCCCACCGGAAAAAATCATGACGCTACGACTCCAGTTCGAACAAACCTCTGGGAGAGTGATCACACACTCACCCAAAGGCTCGGGGGCTACTATCGGTACCAAAAGTATGGGGGTACCCACACCCATCGCTAGTAAAAACTAAAACGACTGAAACCGCAATAAAAGGCAGCCCGCCTCGACCGCGCATCCTGTCCGCCTCGTACGAGGCCCGCTCGACGGGGCGCCTCGACCACGCTCTGGCTCCGACTCGTACGAGGCCCGCTCGACGGGGCGCCTCGACCGCGCCCCATCTCGTACGGCAAGCTACCTCGACGGCGCTCCGACCCGCGCGAAGCTCGTCCGCCCACTGGGAAAAACTCCGACTCGCATGAGCCTGGGTCGAGCGTCTCGACTCCTTCTCTTTACCTACCCCAGGACAAAAGCCATAGTATTTAATGCGGTTACCTACTATCACCTACCGGCATGGCTGCGACCAGGATCGACGTGGGAATAATGCCCGTGTCAGGTCTCACTGTTTTACCACCCATCCCATGATGGGAGGTGAAACCCGTCACTATACCCACCTTACCGTGCACTGTTTACCATCGATCACCCTCAAGGGAGGATAAGACAAGGCCTGTTCTCCGCAATCTCGGGGATTCGGCCTTATCCATCCGGTCTCGACCCGGCCTCGACCCAACCTCGACGCTCGGCACAGTTCAACGGCAAGGGAAGGACGGTATGGCACGGCGCTCCGGGTCATTTCACCGTCTCGTCTCCCACGACGCCATGGTGTCCAGGGATGGTCGGCCATTCCCAGGGCACGTCGCTACAGTCAACTCAACAGGAATCGACCAAACATCACCTCAAGGCTCCCCGTCGTCCTGGCCTCCTCTCGCCCTATAAAAGGGCAGGCCAGGGTTCTACGAGAAGGAGAGGAACGAAGCACCCGACCGGACAACAACAGACAACGAAGAAAAACAAGAGATCGATACCTCAAGCAACCACCCTTGTCCTTTTTTCCTCTCTTTGAGACTTGGGCTCGGCGCCCTCTCTCGCATGCTTGTAACCCCTACACGAGCACTTCGGTGCAAGGAAATACAAACTTCTTCCCCCTCGCTGGACGTAGGGCCTTCTTTTGCCCGAACCAGGATAAACCCCCGTGTGTTCTCCTTGCATCACCATCCAGGAAAGAGACACGCAGTATTTACTCGTTGGTTTAGGACCCCTTGGGTCCGAACACCGACAGGTGGGGAATGAAGTAAGAGATACCCCCCACACACACACAGAGGATAAACGACCGACATGCTGGTTTCATAATAAACATGTCATACAGACGGTTCAACACAAGTTCTCAAGTTTTGGACCTCACATAGTACTATTAACGAATCTAGGGCGCAAAAGGTGTATTTTGAAAGTATCGGGACTTACATAAGAATGTGGGACAAGTTCGATGAAATCTACTCATCAGGCTTCGCATGACGGGGCTACTATGCATCGCACAATCACCAGAACAAGCAGGTGGTTTAGTGTAAGTTCTGATGATTTGGACCTCATATGACACAATTGCATGTTTGGATGCTAAAATGTATTTTAAGAGTTTGAGAACCATCGATGAAATTTACTCTAAACTTATATGTTTCTTTTATAACCACATCTCCAAACATTCACCATGTATATGTTCCGTAATCTAATAAATGTTTGTTTAGTGAACATAGACGATCTTTAATATCGATGTAGCATGCAATCTTAGGTTGATTATTTGAGTAGATAGGCATAAATCCTATCCAATATTCTATAAATAAAAATGACTTTCCACATGAATAAGACTTTGGATTTTCTTAAAAAATTGTTACCTTATTTTTTATTTATTATTGGCTAATGTATCTTGAAGTTTCATATTATTTGATCTACTCATACTGTATGTACTTTCTTTTCTTACAGACAAGACCTATTTTAGAACAATGTTGATATTATCGTCAAATTAACATTGGCTGCCAAGGTAGATGACAGGTCAAAATTCACATTACTGCAAACAGATTATAAATATGATAACAATAAAGATAATGGCAAAAATCCACATGGTCTCATTTGAGCTAGGGGTTTTCAAATACCTACAAACATCTCAATTCATTACAATTTAACACCTACAAGTTTTGTGTGTTTAATAGCCCTTTGGTAATCTGACCAATCAATGTAGCTGCCTTATTATAGTTTTAAGGCTGGTGTGTGTTGTCCTTGATAAGCTTTCTAAAGAGTTTGCTTGTAGTTTGACATGTACAACTTGTAAACTAGCGTTATTTCCTTATCGTTCTCTATAATTATCCTACTCAGGTAAGCTTAGCACGATGTAGAGCATAGACCATCTTTAAAACATCCCTTTGGTATGCATGATAAATTCGATGGCATTGAATGCTATATAATATTTGTGTTCAGCCAAGGAGCACGTGAAGGATTTGAAAACGCATAAGGCTTACAGGTGTTAGGCCCTGTTTGGACTAGGTTTATTGCTAGAAGTAATAATAAACTATATTGTACCTATAGTTACGAAGATAAACTGGAAATCCATATCGAGCAAATTCTCATATTCAGATATAGGACTAAAAGATTTATCAATTTCTAAAAGAAACCCACCCACAAATTGAGCTTTTCAACTCTTAAAATCTAGAATCTTTTCTCTAAGATAAGAAACCAGATCCCTGAGAAACAAAGTCTTAGACTTTAAGGAAATACATATTGTTGTGTATTTGAAACCCCTATGACTTATTATTAGTGTTTTTAAATAATTTTTCTATTTTTATAGATGGATTGGCTTTGCAACATGACTGAGTCTCTTGTGATAAATATTATATATTTTTATATATGATAGAAGTGTTTAAATGACTAGAGCTAATAGCACTAGAGAAAATAAATATATCTAGAAAACTTCAAGTTGGTCGTAATAAAAGCTTTCCTTAAAATAAGGTCACAAGATTGGGCATTGCTAGGGCTATTTGCCGTCCGATTGTTGGAAAATAAAAGGAAAAACAGGAAAACCACGCTCTCTCTCTGCCTCCGTTGTCTGTCCGACCCGGCGTTGTGATTGGAGGAGTAGGGAGTGCTCACACCATTTCCTCTCCATTCACATCAGCGCTCGACGCCTGCGCCCCGAATTCCCAAATCCTGCGCCGCCTCCGCCCCAACCCTGCTCGTCGACTCCTCTCTGCCGAACACGCCGGAGGAATTCCTTCTCCGGGACTCGTCTTCCTCCTCTCTGCCGGGCTGGCGTGGAGTGGAGATCCATCACCACGTGGATTGGTCTCTTCTTCTGCTGGTAAGTAATCCTAGCTTTGCTTGAACGGAATTCCATCTTCAAAGAGTTGGCTTGTTCTCAAATCAAATCCAAATCCTTCCTCCTCCCCCATTGAGTTAGTCGTGGATTTGTGTGCTGCCGCGGTGCCCCCCACTGATTCAATTTATCCACCCGTGGACCATGGTACGATTTGGTTCTTCAGCGCACCTAGATCGACATTAGTCGACGCCATAGGCCAATTAACGTGCAGGTGTAGTATGAATTCCGAACCGTTTGGGTGTTAACTGAACCTCCTGCTCCTGATCAGAGTCACGGGGGTGTCAGATAGATCTGTTTGGTTTTCATGAGAACTTTGTGGATTGTAGTGTAGAACTTCAGTGAGAATTCGTGGATTTTCCGTTTCTGTGTTGCTCCTTTGACTTTTTGAGAGATGGGTATGTGACCCAATGTTGTTAGTGTTACATCACCCGAGGAAAGGTTGCCACTACAGTACTACCAATTAAATATGCTAGCTTGGGAGAAATAACTAACAGCTTAACTGCTTAAGTTTGCTAGTTCACATCGAGCCTGTGTCTATGATTTTCCCCTGTCAGTCCTTTTTGTAAGGAGTCAAGGTGGCTATAGTTATGTCTGAGAAACGAGAACTTTACTAAACCTACAATTTTCCTGTTTCAAAATAGATGGTAACATAGAGTGCCTGTAATCAAACATTTTAAACCGGTTGTCAGTACGCACAATGCACTGAAGTATTTGGATCATGTCAGTTTAGCCAACATACTACTAAGGAAGCTATTGGTCCAGGTTGCATTCCATTGGAATCCATGCTAATAATATAAATTGTACTTATTTACAAAAATAACAATACTTTTAAAGTAAATAAATGCTTCCACCTCCTGCCTGGAACCGAGGCAGGTTATGAGCTAAGGGCTCCTATGCTCCTGCCAAGAAGAAATGCCTCCATTCTTGTTGGCATACTGATATATATATAGTCGATAGACGAATAAGTAACTCAAATATATCAACTTGCTGTCGGTTTAAGCAGGGGATCGGGGTTTTTTCTCGGCCCTTGTGGTTGAGGCTTCTTAATCATAATAATGCCTTGGGGAGGCTGTTCCCCAGGGTTGAGGTTTGTTTTTTTAAGCACGGGTTTTCATGAGGTATTATTTCTTGCCATCTCGTGAGAGATGTCAAAGATGCATTCACTCCTTACCTACGGAACTCTTTTTGTCCAAGACAGGCCTCCCTTATTCATGTACTGTGGTATGTGCATGGCACCTGTCTAGTGTCTAAACAGATCAACCTTGTCTTGCAGAGTCGAACTGTTCTATCAGATAGTCATTGTGGATCCTATAACATTATGAGATGAATATGTATTATTTTATATGCTTTGAAAACATTTTATATAAATATAAGATAAAAAATTGTTGCTGCACCCTTATTGGACAAGAAAGACATCTCATGCAGAAGAACTTGCAACTCCGCAGTTGATTTCCATACACGAATATGAATATCTAGAATGAGCATTTATAAGTGAAAGGGAAAAGGCGTGACTTTTAGAAGATAAATTATATGCATTGGCTAGAATGGATCAAATCAAATTGGAATCCAGATAAAGTTAATTTAAGGCAATGTACAACTAGGATCGTGATACCTCTCTGCTCAGAACTTGACAGGGCTCTGTAGAGTCATAGGGTTCTGAGATTTGACCTGAGATTTAAATACCTTGTATGCAAGCACCATAAATGTCCCCCTTGCCCTGGTTGGATCACTCGTACAGTATTTTGTTTTCCTTTTGGGCTATAGAATAATAGAAGTCGGCAGCAAAAGCATATTGGGTGTGCTAATGATAAACACTATATTCTAAACATAGCTTGCTTGGTGTGCTAGATATGTAAATTGTTGGCTAGAATAACCTTTGACTATGCCTGTATTTCCTTGCCATTTATTGGAAATTTGAAATTAAGTAGGCGTCTGGTTAATATATTACCAAAATGTCTGATTACTTATGCTCTTAAAGTTCAATATGGTGATGGTTGTGATATACCCCCAGCACTCCAGACTTATAAGTTCAAATGCATCAGACTTAGACATTCATGTTGATTCCTTGTGAAACACCCTGTCAATATAAAACATTTGACAGTAGTAGCAAGCTAACGATCACATAACAATAAAAGTGATATGCTTATTATGCTGCTATCTGATTGGATCCTTGTGGTCCGTATATGCATACCTTTCATGAACCCGGATCCCCCCCTGCTGTAAGCTAGTTGCACAGAACACAACAACAACAACATAGCCTTTTGTCCCAAGCAAGTTGGGGTAGGCTAGAGATGAAACCCAAAAGAGACGAGAAACAGGGAGACACATAAAGGGACATAAAGGGCACAAGACAAAAGAGGTCACGGTTCAGGCACGTTGATTGCTAAACTCCAAGCGCTCCTGTCCATAGCTAAATCCTTGGGGATATTCCACTCCTTAAGATCTCTCTTAACGGACTCGTCCCAAGTTAGTTTAGGTCGACCTCTACTGCTCTTTACATTATCGGCCCGCTTTAGAACTCCACTACGCACCGGCGCCTCAGGAGGCCTCCGTTGGACTAAACCGTGACTCCATCTAGTTGCACAGAACAACACAAATTTATTTCCTTCATTTTTTGAGCAAAAGTCATTAATACATTCTACACTCTTCCTTTCCTTTTTTGCTCTAGATAGCTAGTAAATAAGTAAATCGTGCGTCGTTCAAGACTGCTTGGAGACTCCACTGGTTCCTTTACCAAGCAATGTTCTTTGTTTCTCTTGATAGTTTCGCTTTGTTTCTTGGTCACTGGGAAGTGGGAACTTTGATGTACTTCTGAATCCCTTTGTTTCAGTGATGATGAAAAGCCATCTTCCTCCTAGAATAGTTGTTCCATCATCTTTCGACATGTTTGCCTGCCAATAATGTTTCTTACACTATAAAACTATAGTTGATTTAGTATAAGTTCTCAAAAAAATACAACTGGAGATGAAATTATCGTGAAAAGGAACGTGAGACCTTTACGGATTTGTTTTGCTTGCTACAACAAGATGGAGTTTTAATTTCTTTACCCAATGCGTTGCATGGTTGCACACCCGCGACACAAAGCATCGATAGACCACTAGCAATTAAGCATGATGGTATCTTGACGTAGCAAACAAAGCTTTTCTTTCAATGCTGGAACACGTATGGAGGGTGAATCAAAATAATTGTTATTGTTTTCTTGACTTTCCTGTAGTTCAATACATCGAAAGAAAAGGTCCCTTGTTTCCATTTCCCAGATGTTTCCAAAAACGTAGCGTCTAAAAATACTTGTAGAATAGCTACTGGTGTATTTGTGTCAAGTCACATTTGATGGAATTAGGTGAACTATTAATCATAAAAAAGGCTACCATAGGTCTTTCCCTTTTGCCCATTATATCTAGCTATCTGCCTCCTAAACCATTATTGTTGTTCTTAATGGTTGAGTACAAGCTTCTCTTATAAAGGTTTTAAAATTTAGGATTTATCATTTTGTTATGGTTAGACACTGAATCTGTCATTCACTTTTTCCCGCAGGTTAGGCACTGAATCTGTCCTTCAATGCCTTCACAGGCTCTATCCCTGAAGAAGTTGCAGAGTTAGAAGCTATTGCCACGTTTTTGTTGAAGGAACAAATTTTCGGGTCATATCCAGATTGGACACGGAACATGGTGAGTGTTTGATCCTTCATATTCTCAGCGTCATGTGTTCTCCAGTTTGTGATTCTTCACTATTTTTCAATCAGTACTCAAAGAAATGGCAAATTCGAGATCCTTGGGGTTCTAATTAACTGAATCTTTTTGATGGAGTTTGTTTTTGTTGCTTATGTCCATCGACCCTAAGATGTTGCCTTTTGCTTCGAAGTGAAAGCTCTGTCCTTTTGGGACACGAGAATAAAGGCAAAAGGAACATAAGGATAGAAGAGAGAAATAAACAATGGGAAAGGGAGATGTGGCTACTAGGTCCAAATCTCAAAAATCGTCAGCAATACAGGTTTGTATGGTTAATCTGGAACTACAAGAGTAACTACTGGCACCCTCTTACCTTATCTCTTATTTCAGAATGAGCAGAGTACACCTACTAACCCCCCCACAGCATATCCTGACTGGTCTCAGTTCCAGGTGTGTAAAATGGAATTGTGTTGTATTGCTTTTTTATTGATCTAGTAGATTTATTTGTGTAACTGTTAATATAAATCTGTAGGCATACTATAATGCTGCTGGGACAGCTCCTGTGACCCCACCGGCTTTTTTTCATTCATCTGTAGCTCCAAGCCCTCAGGGGCACCCATATATGTGGGGTCCACAGGTATATTCTCTCTCTCTAACCATTTTGCAAGAATAAGTCTGCAATCATGAGGTTTTGTGAGTAGATGTTAGGATGAATCTGTCTGTTAACTGTAGTACAAGGTACGAGATTGGCAGATTTTTTAACATTTTGTTCATAGGGTTTGCTAGCCATTTATTTATTTTAAGGATACTATCAGCTACCGTAACCACTGTAGCTCTGGAGATAATCAGTCATCTAACATTTGATTATTTAATTGGTATAGATGATGCCTCCTTATGGGACACCACCACCATATGCAGCAATGTATGCACAAGGCACACCATATCAGCAGGCACCAATGCCACCGGTAATGTACCTCATTTTACTTTAGAGCATGTCCTTATATTGTGTTAATGCTTGGTTGATATAGTAATGAACTAAAATGTCCTTGTTTTTGGTTCAGGGTTCACACCCATACAGTCCTTATCCTATGCAGTCACCAAATGGGACAGTTCAAACTCCAGTAAGTTAATGGGCACCTTTTATTTGATCTATTTATTGTTGCGGAATGGATGCAGTCATGCAGAATTTCACCCATTCCTTTCTAAAGCTTTCCATCTTAACTGTTCTCTGTCATTTATACTTAGGAATTCATTTGTTCGAGTCCTATTTATGCCATCTGTTTCCTCAAAGCAGATAAGATTTTTTTTATTGGGTTATGTTGTTAGACATCTGGTGCTGGCGGTACAGAGACAAATAAATCGAATAAAAATAAGCGGAAGACTCCCCTGAAAAGATCAAAAGGAAGCTTAGGTAGTCTGGATGTTGTTGCAGTAAAAAACAACAAGTCACCGGCAAAGCCTTCAGCTTCTTCCTCCAATGAAGGTTCTTCACAAAGGTAATTTTATTACTTCTTTTTTGTTATACTAACAGATAAATTATTGAATCCACTATCTATTATACAGTGAGAGTGGAAGCGGGAGTTCTTCTGAAGGAAGCAGTACAAATTCAAAAAGTGTATGGCATTCCGTTATATTACTTAACATTTGACTTCAGAATGCTATTAGTTCAAATTCCAAAGCAGTATGTTACTGTTTCACTCTCCTCCCCATTACGGAAAGCCTAGTTTGTGGGAGTAATTTCTGCTCTAATCTTGAAATCCTCTGGGCAGCATCTGCAGAATGCAGATCGAGTGCATGAGATGTGCAATTTGGTACAGTTTGCTACTGGTTCTGTCTGTGTACATGGTATTTCAAGAGGATGCTGAGTAATGAGTATCCAGTTCATTTTTCAAAACAAATTCTAAAGAACCAATCTGTAGCCTTGTATTAAGTTTCATTAATTGCCCAGGTTCCATATGTTGCATGAGATACTTTACCATTTGCAAATCTAGTCTTCTGTTTCATATTTCGTTTCTTTGGTTATTATAGTGACTAACAAGTTAGATGTATCTATGTTATCCTCGCTTCCACCATGGTTTACCTGCTAGCTCATGGACAAACTAGAAGGATGCATCCTACCCTCCTGCATTTTTGTTCCTTTGTATGTTGGATATGATCATCATCATGCTAATTCATACTAACTGGCATAAACAAATAATTTGCTTGCAGAGTTCAAGGGCGAAGGATGGTTCTGAGCAAGGTCAGGGTAATGGTAAGACCTGAAGCTTTTATATATAGATATAACTTATAACCAACTACTTTTAGCCCCGTGTGGGAATAGGTACTGAGAAACAAATTTGTGTTTTTATTTAGCACAAAACATTGGATACGATAGTTATGTTCCTTCTTTTCCGCCAGATGCTCGGAGTAAAGGTACTCAAAGCTCTGCAGTTGAGCCCACACAACCATCTTCTGGGCCTGTTGTGCTTAACCCTATGATGCCATTTTGGCCTGTTCCCCCTCCTATGGCTGGCCCAGCAACTACTCTGAATATGGGAGTGGATTACTGGGGTACTCCTGCTTCTGTACCCATGCATGGTAAAGTTATTGCAGCACCGACATCAGCTCCTTCATCAAATTCACGTGATATTGTTCTCAGTGATCCGGCTATACAGGTCTGTCACTATGCAGGATTTGGTTCTCCTTGTCTTTATTTTGTTCTAGCACCTACTTTGCATTTCTTACTTAGCGTTATTTTCTTATTAACATAGGATGAGAGAGAACTGAAGAGACAAAAACGGAAGCAATCAAATAGGGAATCAGCTCGGCGCTCAAGACTGCGCAAGCAGGTCTGTAATGTCTGCAGCGTTTAATAAAAATCATTGGATGTTATAATTTATCCTATATCTTGTGAATAGTTTGCATTTCTGCTAACTGCTTATTGAGGAGTGACCATCTTGTTACTGATGGGAGTTATGGGTGTGGGGTTTGGGCCACCGTTTGCAGCAGCATCAACCAGTCAAGACACTTATGCTAAGTCGGTTTAGAATTGGTTTAAGATAAGATTTGTAAGAAGATAAGGTCAATTGGTTAGTTTGTTAAGTGTGTTAGCATCTTGTGTTAGGGGCTGGATATAAAGCATAGGCACACTACCAGTTGAAATCAAGCAAGAACAACAAAAAAGAAGCTGCCAGAGCCTCCAGAGCAAGGGTGACTAGCTGGTTCTTCCGGTTATCCCATCTATACCTAGTCAATCTGTATCATGGTTCATGAATCTAGTTGAAAACAGTAGGGTAAGTTAAGGGAGGATCGGAGGAGGATAACTTTTGCCAACATGAATCATTAGTCAGCTTTTACCTATTCTCTTGTATAAGGTCATAAACTCTATTGGATCATGACATTATGCAGTTCCTGTAGAATTCTGCGCAATATGAACTCTATATATATATATATATATAATATATATGGCAAAAAAAAAAAAGAAGGATTTATCCCTTTTTTTAATGCCAGTGGTTGGGAGCTGTATGCACACCTTTTTGGAATTTTAGATTTGATCTTGCCCTCTTGACTTTGAGAAACTTATGTGAGGCATTCCTAATTCTTGCAGGAGAAGCTTAAAGTGCTTGAGGATGAGAAATCAAATGGAAATTGGTACAAGGATTAACTCTTTCTGACTGCTGATGTAAGGAACAATTTACTTGTGAGCTACCATTAGGTTTACAGAATACCAACTCTGATTGCTGCTGTAATGTTCTCGATTTTTCAGATAATTTGGTGGTAACCTGATAGGACGACAACTAAGGAGGTATTCATGTACGGTATTAGATTTTTGTCTGAGGGGTAAAATTGTATCATAGGATTTGACATGGTTGATGGCTACAGATTCTTCTTCCAGTTGCCTCAGCTGCTGTGCTCTGTGTTGTTTTTCTTCCTCTTTGTGCTAGATCCTACAGAAGTACAACTATGTAGAAACCCCCAGGTGTTGTTTGAAGCTTGGGGATTAGGGAATGGTATAGCTGTTGTAGAGCTGCTCATTGAGCTTCTTGAGAGAAACTGAAGCGTGTTAAAGCCATCATATTTGATTTATGATTCAGACGGACTAATTTTACTGATAGTACTGTACTAATGAATACAGTGTAGCTTTTACGGATTTCACCCACTCACATGACTGATTGCATCCTTGTATGGGGAATGGACTTGGAAAATTGTGGAAGGTGAACAGGGTGTGCTGTTGCTCAGTTGTTAGTGGGTAGATGGGAACAGATTATTCCCATGTACAAGAAGCAGCAACTCAGCAAATCTTTGTGAAATGGCCACCTGAGAACTCGTATGCGTCTTAAAACGACAATTTGAAGGGTGCACATTACCTTTTATTTATCTCGTACTCGGATCACATGCTCCACCGGTTAAAACAGAGTTTGTTTTTTTTTCCAACTGATGTTCATGCATCGCCATTCAATCACTTTACCTGATCCTTATTTTCGGCCACGCCTTTTCTCTTCTTTTTTGTTGCTCAGGTCCAACACCACTCTTTACCCCGCATGTAGCCTTCGAACAAAAGGCCATGGCTGCTTGGTAATGAATCTATCTCCTTTTTTTATTTGCCACTTCATGGCCAATCTCGTGCTTTCGTCAAGCACATGGGTGGTTCCATCTCCTTTTTCATCCTCTCTCCCCAGATGGTATAGCATTTGAATGTCGTGCGTGACTCGGCGAAATAATCACAGGGCACATCATATACCACGTAGTGGGAGTTGCTCGTCTTCTGCGAGGAGCATTCTACGTGGTCTTAGAAACAAACATCATAGCCAGCCAGCATGTGTCGCAGCAGATTGCCTGAACATTTGCCCCGGATCCGAAATGCAGATTGCTGAACTCGAGAATGGGTCGAGTCAATATAATTTTAGTACGAACACTAGTCGCTGTTGCATAGGGACCCTACTGTTGCAGAGCAGAAGACAAGGCTCTCTACAGCGTACTAGTACACGATTGTTTTGAGGAATAAATAATTTCAGATCTGGCAGTGCAGATTCGCAGTCGGCAATCTCGCTTTGCAGAAGTGCGGACAGTGGCTGTACAAAACTCATCTCGGCTTTTGCCCACCCAAAGCCCTCGGCGACGAGCGTACGAACTCCCATCTTTTCTTTTCTTTTTTCCCACCGGCCCGTTCTGTCCCCATTCCAACCATCCAAAGGGATTGGCAGCTGCAGCGGCGGGCACAGTGCGCTCGCTGCGCATCCGCACCAGCACTCCAGCAGAAAAAAAATGTTCGCTCGGCTGAAATTACTGTTTGCTGATTCGGGGGTGTTTAGTTTTCATCTTTTTTTTTTTTGACCGTATCACATTGAATGTTTGGACACATATATGGAGTACTAAAAGTAGACGAAAAAAAAAAAAACTAATTGCACAGTTTGGTTGGAAATCACGAGACGAATCTTTTAAGCCTAATTAATTTATGATTAGCCTTAAGTGCTACAATAACACACATGTGCTGATGACGGCTTAATTAGGCTTAATAAATTCGTCTCGCGGTTTGCAGGCGAATTATGTAATTAGTTTTTTTATTAGTATCCGAAAACCCCTTCCGACATCCCATGAAACATCCGATGTAACATTAAAAACTTTTCACCTACCAACTAAACAACTTCTCGTTGTGAGAGAAAAACACTATTCGTTTGTTGAACGGCTTATAAGACCAGCGGACGTAGCCACGTCATCGGATCCATCCCACCGGATCCATCCCACCACATCTATCCATCCGTCGATCCATCAGAAACAGCAGCAGTCAGCAGCACGAGGCCAGCGAGCGCCGAGCGGAGTACTTGCAGGCAGGCATGTTGTGCAGAGCTGAGCGGCAGCAGCAAGGAAAACTGCAAAAAGCTACCACTGCACAGCCACCCGAACTGCTTTCTGACACCAGAAATAAATCACGCACAACCGGTCGCTGTGCTGCTGACCTGCTGCTGAGCCATTTGAGAGCCATGGCCATGCCACTGCTGGACGTATGGTGATGGGCACCACCACCCACAAGCGCAGCGAGGGGCGTGGAGTTGCATTGCATTGCAGGCATGTTACGCAAGAACAGCTGCGACGCGCAATGGAAAAAGGGCACAATTCTGACTCACCCCGTCACCCCTGACAAAAATCTCATGGCGCTACCTCTGGTCCCCTACCACTCCAACTCTCTCACAAGTCACACACGTCCCTTGAATTGAAGGAATCCCTTTCATCTCTCTCTTTTTCATGCTCCTATCTCTTCCTTTCCTGAAATGAAATATATACGAGTACATCAGTATACTAATGGGAAGAGGCATCTCAACTCAGTGCTTTAGATGGGTGGAAGTGGAAGCACACTTAATCCAAGTCCCCCAAGGAATAAACAAGTGCCATCCCATGAATGAGCAGCAGCCCCTGCCCCAGTTGTTTACTGCAAGCGGTGGGCACTTTCTGTTGTGCCCTTTTCTTGGATGGTGGTGGTGATGGTACAAAGACAACAAAAGAGATGGAAAGCTCAAGCCTATGTATACTTGTACACACACACACAAAAATAATATCCTGGTGCATCTTTAGTGCAGTGCAGGCACACACACATACAACATCCCCTCCCCTCACTTTGCAGGTTTGCCTGTACTACCACCACTTGTGAGATGAGATGAGATGAGATGAGATGAGCAGCACGGCATCACTGTCCTACATCCATCCCCTACCAGTAATTTACCAAACCTCTGCTGCTTTCCATAATCAAACGCCACAGTGCCAGTGGGGGGTGCCACTTTAACTGAAACACCACCCCACACGACTTCACCCCCTCTCCTCTTCCTCACTTTGCCCCCCTCTCTCTCTACACACACTAGTCTCTCTCTCCCCCCCTTCGGTGAGCACAAGGGGCAATTGGTAAGGAGGAGCCATAGCCATGGCCTGAGCAGAGCCTGCTGGTTCCTTGGCATCGTCGTCTTCTTCAGGCCTGGCTCTGATGGAGTGAAGCGGTGCACGGAATTCTGCTTCTGGGTGGTAGAGGTAATTCTGCCTTCGCTGTAAACCAGCGATTCTCCTGTTTCTTGGCAGCTTTTCTTGAGTTCTTGGCTCATACAGTTCATGTTCATCTTAGCGTTCTCGACGTCTCGTTTCTCTAAATAGCTAGCTAGTTCTCTTCTCTCTCTGGGCATGCTGGCTTGGACCACAAGGTACTTCCAGTAGAATTTGGGTCCCCAAGGGTTTTGATCCTTCTGATCTTGGACTAGTTAGGCCCTCCCAAAAATTCTGCTCTCATGATTCGTTCAACCCCGAGATTGTTTCATCGAGTTAATAGATATGGTAGTGGAATTCTGATATGAAACCACTTTGTTCGTTGGTGTCTATGCTAAAACATGCTTGCATGTTAGTCTTGTCTAAGTTCCAATCATGTTTTTGTCCTGATATTATTTTGGGTCTAGTGGTACCAGATGCAGCTGATGAGTCAGGTAACATAGTATACATATCTTGTCCAGATATTTCTGTCTCCATGCTATGCTTGGCGGCATAAGATTATATAATCTCTGATCCGGATGATTTGCTAATGTGTCAAGCCAAAACAAGATAAATTTGCTGACATTATGTTGCAGCACTCTGTCTAAGAGAGTTAACTATGCTTCAACTTGTTCGAATTTTCAACTAGTAATTTCGTGGCTACATCAAATAAATTTTGTATTATATGCAGAAAATAGGAGTCTTTCCTGTTAGTAATCTGTCATAGTTATTCAACCTTTACAGTTTTACTATGAACTGGTGGAATTATCTGGAGAACACTAAAATTTAACTGCAAGGTTAGGTGGTACATTCTGAGCAGGTTAATTAACCTAAAGTACAACATAATTTGAACTGATGTGGTTTAGATAGGAACAACAGAGCTCCCATCTTTTCTGACAACTACTGAATATGCTATTCTTGGACTTTACTATTAGATAAGGTTCGATTTTAGAGATTCTGAGACCAGAAAAGATGGCATGCTTTTCATGTGTTTGTCTTCAGACATGGAATTTGAAACTAGCATATCCAGTCCTATGAATGAATCAGATGCTTCTCATGATTATTGAACAGAAAATCGAGCAATCTGGAAATAGGCTAAGATTCCCCCTTCCCCTTGTTTCGTCTTTACGTTATTATCTGCATCCAATTTCCACTGCCTACTCTTTAGTTCAGTAATTCTTTTTCTCTAAAAAAGGTGGTTTAGCTTAGTAATTCAGCAACCACAGATTTTGTTTCCCTACTGACACATGACAAAGTATTATTCAATGGACAACCTCTAGTCCATATGGACAAACAAGGGCCATCTTGAGGATCACTTAAGCTGCAAGCAATTTCAGCCAAAATAATCATTTGAGACAACATCCTTTTTATCCACATGGCTGTCTGACTAGACACGCCCCATCTTCAAATAATCAGTTTGTCATTGGTTGATCTGAAGCTAGTCATAAACTGATGATCACCAATCTGCACACTAGTAGGCAAACCAATGAGTGCAACTGCCACTGAAACCACTGGGATTCTCATTCTCCCCAGTTTTGTGCATGAACACATCTCATAAAGTTGCTTTCTCTACCCTTGAACACAAAGCATGTTTCATATCTTAATCATGAATCCATGCATCTGTGTTCCTGCCTCACCTAACCTGCCATGTTCACAGAAGAGTCGTGATTAGATATTTAGATCAGGGCATCTTATTCTTATCAGAGGCATTCACACGGAAGTGCTTACTAGAATGAGCTGGTGTGTTGTCTGCATGCAGGTGAGACAGAGAAACCAAGTGACGGGCGAAAAGACTGTCGCCATCAGTGAGAGATGAACAGCAAGGAGATGTGCCAAGAACCGTGCGACGAGGTGTCCGAGATCAGCAGCCAGGAGGCGTCCAACTCCTCCGGCCTGGTCAGCCTTGACCTCTCGCTCACCGTCGCCGTCGCCGCCGCCGCCGAGTCGAGCACTACCGACAACAGCAACAGCAACAGTAACAGCGGCGGCGGCGCGCAGGCCGACGTGGCGGTGGCCGCCCGCGAGCCGTCGCGCGTGTTCACGTGCAACTACTGCCAGCGCAAGTTCTTCAGCTCGCAGGCGCTGGGCGGGCACCAGAACGCGCACAGGCGGGAGCGCACGCTGGCCCGACGCGCGCTGCGGCTCGACGCGGCGGGCCCCTACGGCTACTACGCCGACGTGGCGTCCCTGCCGCTGTACGGCTCCGGCCTGTACCCCATCGGCATCCAGGCGCACGCGTCGACGGCAGCGCACCCGGATCAGCAGAGGCACGAGGACGGTGCCGCCGCCGGGCTGAGGAGGTCCGCGCGGGGGCTGCTAAGCCCCATGCCATTCCTCGTGGCCGACGAGGAGATGAGCTTCGGCTGGCCCGGTAGCTTCAGACCAACCGCGGCCGCGGCCGCTGATGCTCCGGCGGGGAGCGCAGCCCTGAACTCGGCCGGCGGCGTCGCCGTGCTTGCCCGGGAGGAGCCCGATCTGACGCTCAGGCTGTGAAGCGTGAACTGATCCGTCGACTAGACTGGTTAATCCGTCGGGCTGTTTCTTTCTTTCTTCGTCGCCTTCTTTCTCTTTGAACTGATCGGCCCATGTCTGACGCTGATCAGACCGTGGCGGGTCTCTTGCTTGACCAGATTCTTCCTATTGTTTCGTGCGTGCAAGAATTTTTGTACAGCAGTTGGATGTGCAAGAGCTCGAGATATCTCTTTGTTCAATGATCTTGCTATGCTATTGCTGTATTGCATGTCCGTACGCGTTCAAACTGTGAAACACAATGTGCCATGGCTGCAAGAAATGGACACGCCGCCGGCGTCGGCGCGACAGCCGCCATCGCTACCCGGCGTTCGCAAGCCGCAGCGGTGAGCGAGAGGTTAGTGCTTGTCCGCGCCCAACAGAGAACTTGGCCATATGATTCCTCAACGGGCAGCAACAGCAACAAAAGTTGCCCCTGCAACTTGCGAGCTGGAGTTGCAACTTTGTGCTGGCTGTCGACTGTTCCGGTGGTCACCCCGGCGGCCCGGCGGTGCGCTCAAGGTTCGAGGGTTTCGACAGCTTGCAGGAGTGGCTGTGGCCCACCCTGGCCCCGTGAACAAAAGATATGATCAAGGGGGAAGGGAACCGACTGAAGAGGCAAATCCACTAGTGGCAACTGACTGATAAGGTTTCTTTGTCCGGTTTTCGTACGCGCCCCACATGGCTGCCTATTGTGCAGACTGCAGTGGAATAGTCTGTCTATCACGGGACCATTCTCTGGCTTAGTCTTATCCTGAAATGGAATAGTCAGTAGTACGTACTATGTTTGTAGCTTATAGGGAGGTATATGTAGTACTCCTAGAGTAGGACGACTGATCCGGCGCGACGATAATACATCGCGTCAATCTATTGCATTCGTCAAGACCGATGACGACGAGCAGGGCGCGGGGACATTCTCATGGGGATGCCAACTACTACAGCACCGCGGCAACACGTCGAAGTCGTGACCCAACAACTAACAACTCCAATCTGCATATATAAAAAAATATCTGCAATGATATAGCAGCACAAACTGGCAAACCACTAAACTGAATGCTGGCAAGTTATATCAGCAAGCGCAAGGCTAGGCATCCACTTACAAAGTTACAACAGCAGGTATAGATTATAATAACACAAGATGGTGAAGAAATACGACAATGGACAATCTCTCCTAATGAACAACACCAAATCTCAGGTATTCAGCAATAGCAGCAGACAGTTGTTAGCTGGACTCTATACCCGAAGATAATTCAGCAGCAGCAAACATACAATTGTTAGCTGAAGCCTATACCCACATCTTCTTAGTGGCTTCCATCCGCTCAAGCAGGCCCTGGATTTCGGTCTGCATCCGCAGCTTCATCTTGTGGTAGTCGTAGTGCGAGTTCTCGAGCATCTTCAGCTCTTCGACTTTCTTCCTCCTCTTCTCCTCCGTCTCCTGGAAGCACAGCTTTGCCACCTTCGTGGCGTACTCCTCCTCTAGCTTCTGGGTCTTGGCGCGCACAATCTGCCGGTAGCTGTCTACCTCCTTCCTGGCATCATCGGCCAGTTTCTGGAACAGTTTTGCCTCAGCTTCCTTGCACTTCACAATGGTCTCAAGGCTGGAGGAGTCTTCGTCCTTTGAGATGGAGCTGAAATGGGGTTCTATAGAGAGTGGTTTTGGGCTGGTCTTGAGCACATCCATCTGTGAATCAAGAATGGAGGTGCTGGGCTTGAAGTTGAACGAGGATTTTGGTGGAGTGATGGTTGGGGTCTGAAGATGGAGCATATCTGTAGATTTACTCGTCTGAGCCGCCAGTATTCCTTTTGACTTGCTACCAGTAACAGAGTAGTCTGTTACACCATCTGTCAAAATGAACGAGTTAGCTCAAGGTACTGCACTTGATAAAATTCTATGAAACCAATTGCACAAGTATATTACATTGTTAATATAGAATGGCATCAGGTTTCTAATGCATCACAAAATGTGTTTAGTTAGAAGAACCACATACAGAGACAGCTAGTGAGCAGCGGATTTTACTTTCAACAATATGTATATTTTGATTCACAAGTAACGTATTAAACTGTTCATATAACTAGAGGTCTAGTGGTTAACCACTCAGGAAAAAGAGCCTGGTGTATCCGGGAGGATCCCACAATGTGATTAGCATAAAAGACGGCAAAAAGAAAATCAGAGAGCGTCATGCCCCTAACAAATCCTTGTTTAGTTCGTCCAATATATTTTTCAATTGAGAAGATATTTTCACTAACGACAATTAAAGGATCATTAGTACAAAAGTGTTATCAGCTTATTTCTATTTGCTTTAGTCATTCAACCTCCAAATCCAAAACGCTCAGGAAGAATATTACCCAGTTTTCAAATTATCATTGAGATGTTCTAAATGAAAGAATTCGTTACTTTTGGCAACAATGTTGACATACAATAGTGTTAAACATCACAACCTAAGATAAGAAATGTATCAGCAAAAGTGTCACACAGAATGATAGTAACTGGACAAACAAATGACATCTGATTAAATGAGCAACTGACAGATCACACTTGTAGAAGGAAATACATAAAGAAATGTGACTGCAGTCCCATAAAAAATGCTCATGAAATCATTGCTAGTAACTTAACATCTAACTGATATAATTGCTCAAGAACCTTTGCCTAACAGGTTAACAAAAATGTAAAGTTCATACATTATCGTGCTATAATAGAAATACCAAAGCGAGCAGCACTGCATTTAGACAACTCAAGCTTGTAATAAGACATGCTAGAATGTAAAGGGGGAAGATAGATCTCACATTTAAAGAACTGTAGCATGGTCTTCGTCGCATCAGAAGGGGAAATAATTTTCTTTACAAGCATGCTGAGGACCTCTTCTGCCTTGGCATGGAGCCCCTTCCCCTCGAAATCCTCACTAGCAGCAAATATCTTCCTAACAAAGTCTAGCTCTTTCATATGCGTCTCAGGACTCCAGTTCTCCGCACAGCAATTGAACACCTCCTTAACAAACCCAAACATCTCAGAAGCATGGTTGCAGCCGAGGCACTGGAACTGCATCTCAGTTGTGCCCATTGCCCCCTTCAATGTCGGCCCTGGTCTTATCAAGTTCTTCTGTAGCGCGCATGCAGCATGGCACCAATGGGAGCAGACATCACATCCAACCCAGCTGCATGTATTTGCAGCACAATCAAACTTCTGGCACACCGGGCACATACACGCACTGCAGAACCCCTTCTTGGTGGAGCAAATCTTACACTCACAGTCGTCCACAGGGACGACACTCTTGCAGTTCATGTTGCGGCACCGTGTCAGTAGGAACATCTCCACAAGCTCGCTGCTCGAAACTCGGCCCTTACCAGTAACAAAAGTGGCCATACCAGTCTTGATAGCCACCAGGATCTCCAGCTGAGTCTTGTTAGCACGCCCCAATACCTCGGCAGTCAGGTCCGAGCGACGGTCCAGCTTCCGCTGCAGGCTTGACAGGTCGTCCCTCTTCTCCGGAGCATCAATCATGCTCCGCACTGTCTCCCGCAGCACCTCCAGGGTTTCACTGGGAAAATCCTGCAGGACCTGAGCCATGGCAGGCACAGGGTCCGACACGATGTCCCGCAAGATCCTCTCAGGCCGTGACGAGTGCATCCCTCCGCGGCTGCCGTCAAAGCTGCCGCCAGCGCTGAGCGCCGCTGCCGGCGGTACCATCCTGGCGGGGAGCTCCGTGGGGAAGAAGGACGTGGTGCCGTCCTTGAGCTGCGACGGGGCGAAGGCGACGCTGCCGTCCCCCATGGGGCGGAAGTTGAACCGGCTGTGGACGGAGCCGTTGGTGCCCTCCCCGGCGGCGTAGATGTCGGTGGAGTTGTGCGTGAGGGAGCAGCTCGGGTTGTGCGAGAACACCGAGTAGGAATAGGACATGTCGTCGGAGTTGATGCTCCGGGTGCGCCCCGTGTTGGCGCTGTAGGTCCGCCTGGGGGGCGGCGCGACAGGCGCGGCTGCAGGCACCGCGGCGCTCGCCCCGCCCCGCAGATCGCCATCGACCGGGAGGAGTGACGCGAGCTGCGACGGAGGCAGGGAGGAGGACGGCTGCTGGGAGGCCGGCGGCGGCGGCGCGGACGCGTCGTTGGAGAGCGAAAGCGAGAGCTGGAGCGAGTCTAGGCGGGGCTTCTTACCCCCGACCACGGACGAGTCGTCGCCCGGCGGATCCCCGCGTTTGGGCGCGGAGAGGTGGAGGAAATCCCGCTCGACGCACAGCTTGGCGTTGGCCGCGGCATCGTCGGCCGGGGCGGCAGCCGCCGCCTCGGGGTTGGGCGGCGAGGACGGCCCCGCCGCCGCGGCGGGCGGCGCCTTGTCGCAGAGGTAGCTGAGCGTGAGCTCCCGGTTGGGGAAGGGCGGCTCCGGCGGGTTGGACCCGGGCGCGGCGGCGCTGGCGTCCTTGGATCCGTCGGAGTCGCCGAACATCGTCGCTGGATCCGGGGCGAGCGCGGCCGGATTTCGGTCGCTCTTTTTTGGCCGGCGAGGAAGGCGAGGGGAAGGGAGCGGGGCGGGGCGGCGGGCGCTGCGCTCGGTTGACTTCTGCACGCCGCAGCACCCCACGCCACGCGGAAATGGAGTGGCAAGGCCAGGACTGACGTGACCAGGAAATGAAATGGGGGCCTTGTTTAGATGTTGGAATTGGGAGGAGAAGTTGGAATAGTGTAGGTCACGTCGTACTGTAGCAACTTTTGTTTTTATTTGGTAAAAATTGTCTAAACTTTGACTAATTAGGCTCAAAATGTTCGTCTCGCAAAGTACAACAAAACTGTGCAATTAGTTTTTAATTTCATCTACATTTAGTACTCCATGCATGTGCCGACATTTTGATGTGACGGGGAATCTTCTTTTTGCATAGTGAAATTTGGGGTTGGATTTGGGAACTGAACAAGGGCGGGATTTGATTTGATTGGATTCATTTATTTCTTTTCTCCCTTTGCTTTTCTTGTGATTTGTTTTTGTTTCGAGGGGTGGGCCCCGCGCGGCTGTGGATGTGGGGGCCTCTCCGCCTAGGCGACTAGCGCGCCCGCGGTTCAAAGCGGTGCGGCGGCGTCTCTCACTCGGTTTCGGCTGTTTTGCCGACTGGGTCGTCGTGTTGTGAATTCCATTCCGGTCCCGGACGGAATGGTCGGAATGTCTCGTACCGGTCCCTAAACCGGTATAGAAGAGCCATAATTTCGTACCGGGTTAAATACCGGTCAATGCCGGTTAATACCGGTCAAATAACGGCCAATACCGGTCAAATACTGGTCAATACCGGACGTGACTACATGTATTATATTTTTCCAAGTATGAACTTTGGAGTTTAAAATTTGAAATAAGGTCATATAAACTTGTTGAATGACATCTTAGTTTGGTAAAAATGTTAATTACGTCATAAGTTAAGTCAAAATATATTTATATGTACATTTATATATAAGTTTATTCATATATTATTATTATTATTATTATAAAGTCCGAAATGGTACACCGGTATGGTCCGGTACCGGAATGTTCCATTCCAATAGCTAAAACGGAATGGGCTCCGGAATGAAATTTAGGCCCCGTTTGGTTTGGATGTTAAAGTTTAACAAACACTGTAGCACTTTCGTCTTATTTGACAAAAAGTTTTCAATCTTAGACTAATTAGGCTTAATAGATTCGTCTCGTAAATTACTCCTAATCTGTGCCGACATACATGCAATTATTCTACATTTAGTACTCCATACATTTGAGGAAACATTAATGTAATGGGAGTTAAACTTTAACTCCTCCAAACCAAACGGGTCCTTCCAAGTTAGGTTGTGGAACCGGACGCTCCCCGTTGGAACAGTGAGTCGACTACGCGCACGGCGCTCTAGCGTTTGACCGAGAAGGTGCTTCGCCCTAGCAATAGCATCTCGTGACTAGTGACCGCAAAGCCCGAACCTATCCACCAGTCCGTCGTGTAGAGTGTAGACCGGTGCACGGGAGAAAAAGGGGGAGAAAAGGCCAAGTCGCATGTGATTTCGGACAAAAACCACCGCTTCGGGCTGGAGTCTCGCCTCTTTTTTTTTTTTTTTTTTGAGCATCACCGGAGCTTTATATTACTCATGAGCAGGGTTACAGTCATCATGGGCGATATCTCGCAATCCCGGTGGAGTTACAAGCCACTCATCCACTGGGTTTTCACGAGAAACCAATCTAGCACACTCATGAGCTAATCTATTACAATCTCTATAAATAAAACATAAATCAAAGGATTCAAAGCCCCGGCTGAGTTCATCCATCTGGAACAAGTGAGGATCAACCTCGGACCTCTGCATTGCACGCTTGTTCCACAGCTGCACCAAGACCTGGCAATCCGTCTCCATGAGGAGCCTTGTCACACCACGATCTATGGCAAGCTGCATACCATTCCGACATGCCATTGCTTCTGTGGCTAGAGCATTCAGACAGTGGTTATACCACTTAGCCGACCCCCCACAAATCCTTCCTTCATGATCCCGAAGTACTGCCCCAGTTGCTCCTGTACTATTTTGTTCAGAGAAGGATGCATCTACATTGCATTTAATCAAACCAGGACCTGGTTTTCGCCAGCGCCGACGTTCTTGCCGTGCATCTCTCTGAGTTCCTGGGGGATGACTCAGATTCCACAGGTCGAAAGCCGTATCGATCACCCACTTCACCGCTGCATGTACAGGAGTAGCTGCTTCACCATGTCTGCGTTTGTTTCTAGCCATCCATAGCGACCACATGCCACACAAAATCACGGCTGCATCCCTTGGATTGCACAGAGCCGGATCAATCAAATCATGTACCCAAGTAACTGGATGAAATTTTGGCAGCTTAACTGCATTCAATCTCCTCACTTCAGCCCAGAACACTTTAGCAACTGTGCAGTCCATCAGAATATGTTTAATTGATTCTTCATCAGCTCCACATACCTCACAATTCGGAGTGCGCTCAATATGTCTCCGATGTAAAACTTGTTTGGCAGGTAAGAACTCATTCACTACACGCCACCAGAAAACCCGAATTTTTGGAGGCACACAGAGACCCCAAATTCGCTTCCAGGTCTTATCACTTGATGAGGACGCGCTTCCATCTGATCTCCGTTGGTGTTGTTCATCAAATAATCTTCGATACGCCGAGCGAACCGTGTACATACCATGACGTTCCGGTTCCCAGGCCCAGGTATCCGCTCCTACACCCCTGATTGGCGTTCTCAAAATAGCATGAACATCAACATCGATGAAAACTTGTTTGATCAGATCCTCATTCCAAGCTCCGCTCGGTGTCAGTAGTTCAGCGACAGCCTGAACTTGTGGATCAACAGGTTCTGAGAGTGGCCGCCCAGCAAAGTGGTTCGGCAGCCAGCGGTCTCGCCAGATATCCGTAGTGCTACCATCACCGATTCTCCGTATTAGTCCCTTCTTCAAAATCTCCCTCCCTTCTAGGATTGCACGCCAAGTATGGCTGGCATGCTTCTTCCGGGAGGCCGTCAAAAAATCAGTGTCGTGGAAATATCGTCCCTTGAGGACCCTCGCACACAGGGAATCTGGGTTTTCAATCAGTCTCCAACCTTGTTTCCCTAGCATGGCCAGGTTAAACATCCTAAGATCACGAAAGCCAATGCCACCCTGCAACTTTGGCCTTGTCAAGAGCTCCCACCGCTGCCAATGCATATGCCGGTTATCAGACGAACTACCCCACCAGTAGTTCGAGATGACCGTCTTCATTTTCCGGCAAGTATCCTTTGGAATGAGAAAGCAGCTCATTGGATAGGTTGGTACTGCTTGTGCAACTGATTTCAGCAAGACCTCCCTTCCAGCACAGCTAGCTTCACGCCCACTCCACGCCCCTACCAGTCCTCTGATCTTGTTTGGCATATACTCAAAAGCCTCCTTTGATGACCGCCCCAAAGCAGTTGGAAGGCCCAGGTATTTCTCCGCCAAAGCTTCAGTTTCAATCTGTAACACAGTGCGTACCTCTTGCTTAGCATTAGCATCACAATTAGAACTAAAGAAAACAGCCGATTTATCCCTGTTCACAAGCTGTCCCGATCCTTTGCTATAAGTCACCAGGATATCTCGAAGCCGCTCAGCCCCTCGTTGTGACGCTTCTGAAAAGACAATACAGTCGTCTGCAAAAAGGAGGTGTGAAATCCAGGGAGCGTGCACTCCCACCCGAACACCTCTTGATAAATAAATAGGTCCAACTGATTTCAAAAGGCAAGATAAACCCTCTGAGCAGAGAAGGAATAAATAAGGGGAAATTGGATCACCCTGGCGGATCCCCCTAGTTGGTCGGAAGGGTTCTGAGAGGTTGCCATTCACCCGTACAGAGAAGCTCACCGAGGTCACACATCTCATAACGGAATTGACAAAAGCATCTGCAAAGCCCAACCGAAGCATAATCCCCCGTAAGTAGTTCCAATCAACCCGGTCATACGCTTTTGCCATATCCAATTTAATTGCACACGCCCCGGTCTTTCCTTTCTTCCTCTTTAGATAGTGCGTACATTCATACGCAACTAGGACGTTGTCCGTGATCAGCCGACCCGGAACAAACGCGCTCTGTTCTGCAGATATAATCTCATCCAAAAACACCCGGAGTCTATTAGCAAGCACTTTAGAGCAAATCTTATAAATAACATTGCATAACGAAATTGGTCTAAAATTCTTTAGATCCTGAGGATGTTTAATCTTGGGGATGAGCACTATAGTTGTTTGGTTGACGCCATCTGGTAGTTGTCCACCATTCAGAAAATTCAGCACCGCATTAGTAACACTTCGGCCAACTGTACCCCAATGAGTCTGGTAAAAGCCAGCTGTAAATCCATCAGGGCCCGGTGCCTTATTAGCGCCCATCATGAACAGCGCCCTCTCAACCTCCTGGGCTGTATAGGGCGCTAACAACGATTCATTCATCATTTCTGTTACCCGTTCCGGCACATGGTCTAAAATTTCGTCAGGGGCCGAGTCCACCTGCGCCGTGAACAGATCACCATAAAAATCAGAGGCCATTGTCTCCAACTGTTCTTGTTCTGTGATCATCACGCCATCTGGAGATCGTAGGCCAGTGATTTGATTCACCTTGGCTCGCTCTTTCGCTTTCGCCTGAAAGAGTTTGGTGTTTCGATCACCTTCTTTAAGCCAAGTAATCCGCGACCGTTGTTTTTCCATCGTCTCCTCCCTAGCTAGCAGTTCGGAGATTCTAGACATAATCTGTCGCTCGGTCTGTGATGGTCCAGAGAACAGAGATTGCCGCCTCACCGTCTCTAGTTCTCGACGGAGCCGTGCTAACTCCTTCCGGACCGAACCAAACACAGAATACTCCCACTCCTGGAATGACTCCTGCATTTTACCTAGCCTCGACTGTAGCTGGGCAAGGTCCTGAACTGCGTTTGCATCCCCCCAGGAGTCCTCCACTAGCCGCAAGTATGAGGGGTCTCTGCGCCACATATTCTCGTATTTGAAGTTTCGTCTCCGTCGACCCCTCCTCCTACTCCGGCAACAATCGATCACCAAACAACAATGGTCCGATTTTGTTGTCTGCACATGCCAAACCTTGATATCCATGAACCTGTCAGTGAACTCCGGGTTGGCCAAAGCGCGGTCAAGCCTAACCTTGATGTTGTGATCCCCTTCCTGTCGGTTGTCCCAGGTGTAGGGCAACCCTAAGAATCCTAGGTCCGTGAAGCCACAAGCATTCACAGCATCACGGAACCCGTCCATCTGATGCTCAGACCTCGTGACCCCTCCAAACTGCTCCCTTGCATCTAGGCATTCGTTGAAATCGCCTGCACATATCCACGGGCCACTGCTCTGAGCATTTAAATAGTGCATCAGTTCCCAGCTTCGGTGTCTAAGCTCCCTCCGTGCCTCGCCATAGAAGCCAGTGAAGCGCCACAAATCAGCACCTGAAGCTGGGTCAACCACCATGATATCTATATGAAGTTTATCATATGACTGCAACCTCACACAAATATCATTCGTCCAGAGGAGTGCCAGTCCTCCTCCACGACCAAAACTGCCGACACCAACACCATTTGGAAAGCCAAAATTCCTTCTCAAGCCTTCCACGTTATTGCTGAATACTCTCGTCTCCGACAGAAACACCACCAAAGGGTGATGCATCTGAATGAGGCTGCAGACCTCTTGAACTGCCTCGGGCCGCCCCAAGCCCCGGCAGTTCAGACTTAGTATTTTCATTGCGCCCGGCGGGGACTGCTACTCGCAGCCGCCGCCGATCCAGCATCATTGGTTTTTGAGGAGCGTTTCTGCTTCTTCGGAAGCTCCTCTAGAGCAGACAAAACCGCTCCATCCGAATTCTTTGCTAGCTGTTGAACTCTTGACAGTACACGCCCCGCAGGAACTAAGGCTGATGTGTCAATAATCGGAAGGTTCAGGTCCGGCGTGAGTGAGGGCTCCAACCCCTTCGACTTCCTCTTCCGCACCTTCACTTGATCATCGCCTTCCTTAGCTTGGAACAACTGGCATTTGGCGTGCGTTGCCGCCACACCCCTTCCACTTGACTCAGGGACAGCTGTTTTAAGAGGCGAGACTACCTCCTCTTCCTCATCACGACCAGCACCCTTCATTGAATCCTGAGACCGAAAGTCACCCGATCTCGAAGCTGAGCCACGTGACTGCTTAGACCCAGCCGACAAGCCACTTCCATATGATTCCGCAGCTGCCTCCATAAAGCTATGAATTTTCTTCTTTTTTATCTCCGGAGCTCTCAGCTTGATATCATAGGGTAACTTACCCCCATCATTACGGATCACTGGTTTGTCACACTCCAATTCTGAGTGTCCCATAATACCACACGAGAGACAATAGAAAGGGAGTTTTTCATACTGAATCTCGAACCATTCAGGATTGCCCTCCTTCCTTGTTTTCAGAAGCACTCCTCTTCGCAATGGCTTCACCACATCGATGGCAACCCGAGCACGGAGATAGGGGCCACTGGCTTTCCCATCTCTGTCTACATCCATCTTTTTAACCTTGCCTATCAGGTTCATAGCCCTTTCACCTCGGTGTTGATTCATCCACCCCAACGGAAGATTCAGGATACGGACCCAGATGTCCATCTGGTCGAAACTGATTTCTGTCGGCCTGAGGTGTTCATCGTAATGTTGCAGGATCAAAGCATGCCTTCCAACCATCCATGGCGAGTTCCCCAGAGCCCACTCCATATCCTGCTGGCTCTGGAATTCTGCCACGAACAGGTTCTGTTCCTTCTCCCCAAAGGATCGGATCTTCAGTCCGTGTGGGTTACCCCACGCCGGCTTCATAGCACGGTAGATCGTGTTGGCATGCACTGTCACCGGCGACAAAACTTTGCCAACCAGAGCCCACTCCACAACCGCGATCCCACCGTCTTCCTCATCGTCGCTGAACGCCGCCACATCCCCTTCTTCCGCCGTGAGATTCAGCTTCCTCAGCAACTCAGCAACATTCTCATCCGGATTCACCGGGCCTTCACCTCCAATCGTGGCCATCGTCACAGATCGCAGGAGGGAAACACGTGTACTGCGTGCTCAAAAGCCCCGCGTACAAACAGGTCCCGACCTAGGGTTCCTAGCGGCGCTAAACCCCTAGCGGGAATTTGTTGGTCGACGGCGCCGGAACGGCTAACCGTCGATATGCGTTGGCCGCCGCCGACTGGACGTCGGAGGCGTGGCGTGGACGCCGTGACCGGAGTGGTCGCCGGCGGTGCTGATCTAGTTCACCGGAGATCGGTGATCTAGATTAAGGTCGGGGGCGTGTTCGCCTTCAAAAACACCTGAACGCGGTCACCGCAAATTACGGATCCCATTAGGCTTGGCTGGAGTCTCGCCTCACGCGGGAGGCGGACGGGAGAGAAAGAAAACACCCCACGCGACGCGAGTCGGCGGAAAGAGAAACGGCGAGGCGTGCCGGTCTGAGTGGAGTGCCGACGCAGAAGCAATCGATCTCGATCGGCAGCAAAAAAAAAAAAGCTCGAATTTCTTAACATATCTGTTGCCCGGCCGTGAGAATTGAGAGTGCAAGTGCAGCACTGACGCAATGCACTACGTACTCCAAGCCGGTAAGGTTAGGTACGATAAGGCCGTCGTCAGTTTTGCAGTCCCAGCCCCCAGGTATGGCAGCATGGCACCCGCCCGTCAAAGATCCAACCACTCTGTGGAACACGTCCGACAACGGCCCACCAGAGGACACAGCAACGGCGGCCCCGGCTGCTTGGCGAGGAAGAAAAATTCCAACCTGCATTCAAGGCCCTGGTGGGTGTGGGTGGCCGCGTCGTCACGGCATGAGCCTGCTGCGCTTTGTTTGTTGTCTGATCGATCTCCCGCTCCGCCTGCCGGCGTCGCAATGTCAACGCCACGAGCTACGAGCCGCCCAACCGCCGCGCGCCAGTTGTGTCGCGAGCAAGCCGTTGTCGCCGCGCGCGTGCCATCCGTTGACGCAAGCCGCGCTTCATCGTACCACTACCGGTAGTGCTGTACTACTAGTATCGAGCGGGTATTGTTTCGCGTCGTCGGGGGGCATCTGATGCTCTCAGTAGTGCTGTGGTTCCGTATGACTCAGAAGACAGCCTTTCTCTGCTGACTGGGAGTTGTCGGAGCATCCCATCCATCCATGTGCATGTGCTGCGTGTCCCAGGACCCGCCGAATCACCACCAGCTCGATGCTCGACTGCCCGGGTGCCAGTGCTACTGGCTACTGCTGCATCAAATCGGAGCGATGCCTCAACTTGAAACGAAGATTCTTTTCTTTCCCCTGCTCGATGCCGACCAGCTCTTTGAGGTCTTATCTTATTTGGATGAGCCCGTATTCATCTCAATCCACATGCGTTGAACTAGATTGGAGTAGAATTAAACTAAATTTTATTTCATTCCACTTCAACCATATGAATTGAAGTAAATACATGCGCATCAACCCAACCAAGGCTCGAGAGTTGTCCGCTGCCGATGCCTCCACTCCACTCCATATGGGAGAGGACTATTACCGTAAAGATCAAACTCCACTCGACTACTCCAAAGCTCGGCCATTCTGCATTGGTGTGCCTTGACCCGCCGCTGCCTTGATCATATCTTTTGCAAAGCGACATTGAGTTCGCTTTCCAAATGCCGCTAAGCTACGCCAACGCCGCTCTACCCGTTCCGGCCAGGCTTAGCTTCGAGCAGAAAACGTATTACAAGGAGTAACAAGAGAACATATATATGGCCCAATAAACTAACCAGAGGGCTCTCTTTTTTTTCTTATATATGCAATACTCCCGGCCCAAAGTATAATCTAAGCCCATTCGGCATCTTTTCTTTTATGTGCACCAAGGAATCTAGCAATTCTTATTTTGCCACGTCTTCAGCTCTTCAAATGGAGTCACGCCGGTGCATGCTCTCCCAAGTGGAATCTCATGGCTTCCTCCATTCTGTAGCAAGGTTCTAGAGCCATCCCTTCGACCGACTAGGCGGCCACAGCTGTGGCACGGGTAGAGCCGCCGCGGCTGTAGAAAGTTGCCGCCTTGCCGGTGTTGCACCCGTAGCTAGATCGGCTATTGTTGTTGTCGATGTCGAGGTTCCCACCGCCTGCGCCTGCGCAATAGGCTCGCCGTCTCATGCCCGCAACTGCCGCGTCACCTTCCTCCTCTTTGCTGCTGCCGGGCTAGCTCCGCCTGTGGGATAAGCTAAGACTTGGAGCCTCGCGCGCGGGGTAGACGATGGCACGAGGGCTGAGGCATAGGGCAAGCGGGGCAGGCAGGGTCGTCGTTGACGACGCGATTACGGAGCTTCCCCTGTCGCAATGGATGGAGGCAGAGAAGAGGCTTCGTCTTCTCCGTTGCTGCCGCCATGGGACGGGCTACGCGTGCGCAATATCTATTGTTGAAGCCGTCGCCTGCAGCGTACTGCCCAGGCTCTGCAGGCGCCGGCGATACCTCGAGTGTTCCAATTCCAATCCATGCCTGATCTGCACACTTACAAAAATCAAACGCAAGCACGACAGTTATTATTAGAGAGAATGCCTCCCCGCGACCCCAACTCCATCCCCTGAACTCAACTGGTCCGTGGGACCGTGGGCACTTCGATTGAATTAATCAGTTCCCTGATTTTTTTTGTCAAGCTAAAACTAGCGTATTCACGGTTGTTTTTTTAGATTACGCGTATTCACGGTTGTTATTTCAATTTCAATTTTCAAGTTACACATGTTTGATCCTCACTTAGATCGATTTACCCATAAGTTTCATATCCGGATTAGTGAAGCTCAGAAGAGACGTCAGGTCTTCTTTCTCTTACTTGAAGTTGCTAACTCTTGTAAGCAATTTTTGATTGACCATTCACGGGATCTATGATTCTATTCTCAAATTCATAACCAGCTCTTCTGAAAATTGAGCTATAAACATTGTCTGATTAACAATTACATGATTGATTCTCTGAGCAAAGGTTACATTTAATGTGCAGATGTATTAACAGTACTTGATTTTGTAGTTGCCAGGCATTAAATGTGTCAAGATAACTTTTCTAGTTTGCTATTTCACCAACTACTCCATACTCTACTGTTGTATTTCTATCTGGTGATTTTATCGATCACAGATTCACAGCTTAAATTGTATTGATGCTAATTTAATTTTTGTCATGTTTTATGAGATTTTGTACAAAATTTAGCTAGTGCGCAGCGGTGACGCTCGCCTCTCGCCCTAATGCCCGGCCGAGGGAGGGAAACCTCTAGGCCTCAGCGTCAGCGAGCGCTGTTCTTGTGCTCAGACCAGTGTGGCTAGAAATCAGCTGCCAACAAGCTCCTCCCCACATCTACTTCCTCCTCATAATTCGGCCTAGCGTTAATTCGTGCAGGCATTGAAAGTTCTAGAGGGCAAGTTCTAGCACCCATTACAAGAATTTTTTTCATTTTCCTTTTCTCAGTTTATTTTTCCTTTCTCTTTTATTTTTCTATTTCCCTCTTTGTTACGTGGATTTCTTTATTTTTTAATTTCTATTTTCCTTCCCTTTTATTGATTTTGTATTACATACTAGGCATATTTGTGAGATGTTGTATCTATTGTTATCCATAGTATGATCCACGATGTTTTTAATGGTTAATATAGTACTTATAAGATGTTCCGTGGTATATTTTGGAATGTTCACGTAGCATCCATAAGATTATCATTGATCTTGTCAATTTATCTTACTCCCTCTGTCTCGATATACTAGACGCTTTAGCTTTCAATGAGGTGCAGCAAACATTGACTGAACCTGGACGGTAGTGTATCCAGATGCATTGAATCCCCTGTGAACCTGGACACTTAAAAGCAGTGCCAAAACGACCAACATTGTAGGACAGAGTGAGTACATGATATCTATAATCATTTATCCGACAACCAAGCACTCAACGTATACGACCGATTCCAATAACTGCACAAC
The DNA here is from genome assembly GCA_038087645.1 of Saccharum hybrid cultivar R570. Taxonomy (NCBI): domain Eukaryota; kingdom Viridiplantae; phylum Streptophyta; class Magnoliopsida; order Poales; family Poaceae; genus Saccharum; species Saccharum hybrid cultivar. The sequence continues at coordinate 19,145,484 of JAQSUU010000012.1, forward strand.
AGACTTCGAGAATCAAGCATCCAACCCATATTATCGATTCTAATAACTGAACAAGGACAAGGACAAACAAGCACCCAACATAGCAGAAGTTCAAAGCACCCAACGTAGCAGAAGTTCAAAGTGAAGTGGCAGGCTCTCTCCAGTTGCTCCACCACCTCCTCCCGAAGTTCACAGCGTAGTGGCTTTCTCCACGTGATTCATCACCTCCTGCAGCGTGTGTAGGCAGTGGCGGAAACAGGGGCGAGCAAGGGCCGTGCAAGTTTTTTTTTAATATCCTTAAAAGTATTCTAATTTACAGCACAAAAAGACATAAATTCATCTATTTTACCATAATATTATGATTTTTTCATTACAAATACAAACTACATATGTAGAAATATTAAAAAAGTTGTTAAGACGTACACTTATATATAGATTTATCACACTTTGACATGTCAACCTATTTGTCTGGCCCCCCTTTAATCAAAATTGTTGGTTCCGCCATTGTGTGCAGGGTCCCCTTCACTGCATGGAGGTGAGCCTGTAGCTCATGCACCGTCTCCTTGGCATGTCCATGCCGAGCAGCAAAAATAGTTCTTGATAAATTTGGTTCTTGATTAGCTTGTGCTCGAAATACACTTTGTTCTGGGCCTTCCAGATTGTCCAACATAATACAAGAATACCATAGATGTGGACAGGTCTATACTCTGAAAAACATAAGACATGGTACAGTATTTTTCTCTCACAACAAAATAGCATCAGTTGGCTTATCAGCCGCAGAAACCATGGCCGAACAGCTCCACGGTGGAGAGAGTCGACATCATGCTGCTTCAGGTTGCGAAGAATACCTGCAGAATCTCGATAGTCGATCCCCAAAACACCCCGAAGAAGCAGGATGATGGCACGAATGGATCTTTCTTCCTTAATCGGTGCATTTTTGCAGAGTTAGTTTTTAAACTGTCTTTGGTGTTTCGTTTGTGATGTTGTAATGAAATAGTCTTCAGTAAACTTTAGCTCTCGGTTCCCCCTATGTTAAATCTGGAACTTGAAGCAGGTCATCGGTTTCCACGGGGTAGTAGCTTCTAGCGTTCTACTTGTTGTTTCTATTTTGAACTTGCTACAAAACTTTGTACTATTTCCATTCATGGAATGGGACCTACCTCATGCCGGGAAAAAAAAAAGAAATATGTTTGGGCTAAGATGCCAGCCTATGCCCAGGCGCCCAGCCCATGCGGGCAAACTCACCCATTAGGCCATTGCGGAACGGCGGGCCGGCCCACCACTCGACGGCACCGAAGTTGTGGCAGGGGCAACCTGTTGATTCGGTCTACGAGAATATTAGTAGAGTGACAAAATCACGGTCGAGGCTGAGCTGAAACTGTTAAAAGAACAGGAGGAACGACTCGTGTTGATCCAAGTTACCAGTAGTACACTCGTTCCTATTTTTCGTTTGCACTTTGGCCCTGTTTAGTTACAAGAAATTTTACAAAAATTTTCAATATTTTCCGTCACATCGAATCTTTGGACGCATGCATGAAGCATTAAATATAGATAAAAAATAAAACTAATTACACAGTTTAGACGAAATAGACGAGACGAATCTTTTAAGCCTAATTAGACCATGATGGGACACTAATTATCAAATAATAACGAAATTTGCTACAGTGTCATTTTGTAAAAAAAATTTTGCATCTAAACCGGCCCTTTGGTGCTAAGACTCAGAGAGAGGAGAGTGGAAACAGTGCCTTGATAGCGGCAGCCGCTAGCGAACAAGACCTGGCCGTGACCAGAGGCACCGCTGCTCGAAAGGGAGAAACGGCCATGAGCAAAGCTCCACGCGCGGACAAGGCCTCCAGCTCAGCACGCCACCAAAAGGCCTGCATCCGTAGCGATCAGCGCAGGAGCGACGAGGCGAGAGAGTGGCAGAAAAGCAGGGAGCGCTAGCGGGCTATAATCGAACGGCACGGCACGGCGCCCCAAAGTCGCTGGCTGGAGGCGCGGCGAAAGCTAGCGGCCAGCCGGGCAGCCACCAGTGACCAGCCAGTTCACCGCGGCCGCGACAGCCTGCTGCCCCGGGATCAGCGCTCGTGCAGATGGTCCAAAAGCGCGCGCGGGAGGGCGGGAAGAGAACGAACGGTTGTTTGGCGCCGCTGGGGGGCCCGGCCGGCTCCGGCTGTCCGCCCTGTCCCCTCCTTGTCCGCCGCGGCCTGGCCGTTAGCTAGTTTGCGTTGCGGCGTGTGGTTCGTCGCTGTCCCGACCCAGGCCCAGACACGGCATTCACGCCGCTGACCGGCTGGCCATTACCAACGCCTAGCTAATCACATGTCACTTTTACTACTGACGACGCTCCGTCACTGTGACCATCCATCCATCCATGGACCATGGTGAAGAGGCTAGGCAGCCAGCCATTGGAGGGAGGAAATCAGGAAAGAGAGTGCCCCCCGTTCGTTTCGTCGCCTCAACGGCCGGCTCGGCCATAAATCCCGCATTGAAGCGCGGACGTTACATGTCGCGTTTCCTGGGTTTGCAGCTGAGCGGAGCCTGCCATGCGGTTGCACGGCGGCCATCTGAATCCACTCAATTCAGAACGGAGGAGTCTCGTCATCCGCCCGCCTCATCGGCGCCTTCCTCGCCCATCCATCCCTCCCATAGTCCCATGGCGCGGCAAACGGCATGGTCCCTCCCGTCCTGAGCTCCCAGTTCGTTGCGTGCGTCGATCTCCCTAAATTGCCGGCGCTCTCGCGCGCCACTGCGTCGCACAATCAATGGCAGCCAACTGAATCCCCTCGAGTTCGCGGAGTTGGTTGCACACGGACCTACCTAGTACCTTATCAGTTCTGCTGCCGCCTCGTCAGATCCGAATGTATCTTGTCCGATCAGCTGGCGCTGCCAGCGCCCACCCACGTTTTGGCTTTGATTTGAACCAAGGGCTCGCTGTCGCTGGTGGTCATGGAGACATGGACCGGGCCAGATATGCGAGCGACTGCATTGCATGCGTAGATAAGAGCAGCTCCAGCGTTGGGCTAAAAGCGAACCGAGAGTAAGCAAGGCCGTGTTTAGTTTCCCCGGGCGGCAAAACACTGTAGCACAATGTGTGTTACTGTAGCATTTGTTTTTATTTGGTAAAAAATATCCAAATATTGACTAATTAGGCTCAAAACGTTAGTTTCGTAAAGTACAACAAAACTATACAATTAGTTTTTTATTTCATCTACATTTAGTATCTATACATGTGCCGGCATTTTGATATGATGGGAAATCTTCTTTTTGCATAGTGAAATTTGAGGAAATATTTAAGATCTAAACAGGCCCCAAGTCGAAGCGAGAACACTCGAGTAATCAGCTGCTCGTTGTCAGAATGCGGACTTCGAACCGAGCCCTTTGGATTGAAGAAAATTTAAACCCGATGAATAGTATCACTTTCATCTTATTTGGCAAATATTGTCTAATCATGGACCAACTAGGCTCAAAAGATTCATCTCGTGATTTCCAACTAAACTGTGTAATTAGTTATTTTTTTTACCTATATTTAATACTCCATGCAAGCGGTTAAAAATTGATGTGATGGAGAGAGAGTGAAAAAACTTGGAACTTTGACGCAAACTAAACAAGGCGCTGAAAAGCAACTGACAGAACTACTTTCTTACCCTTGTTTAGATCCCCTAATTCTCCCCTAAATTCCACTATGCAAAAAAAAAGATTCCCCGTCACATCAAAATATCGGCAAATGTATGGAGTACTAAATGTTGATGAAATCAAAAACTAATTGCATAGTTTTGTTGTACTTTGCGAGACAAACATTTTAAGCCTAGTTAGTCAAAATTTGAATAATTTTTATCAAATACAAACGAAATGCTACAGAAATTCTGATACAGTGTTTTTCTCCCCAATTCACTGAACTAAACGAGGGCTTAGCTTTCTTTCGTCTCTCGGCCGTACAGCCTTACACGGAGAGAAAAAACAAAGAGAAGAGAGATAATATTTCTTTAATAGTCTTTGGTTATGCGCACATTGTGGCCACCGAACATTAAAAACACCAATCGAACGCTGTTCCCATGATTCGAACCGTACACTGGAGCTGGCCTAAGAAGATCTCGCTCGCTTCCAAATGCCGAGGCACCGTTTAGATACTAAAAATTTTGCCAAAATTTTCAGATTTTCTATCACATTGAATCTTTAAACGCATGCATTAAGTATTAAATATAGATAAAAAATAAAATTAATTACATAGTTTAGACGAAATGGACGAGACAAATCTTTTAAGCCTAATTAGACTATGATTGGACAATATTTGCCAAATAACAACGAAACTGCTGTAGTAGCGTTTCGCCAAAAATTTTGCGATTGGAACGGCCTCCAAATGCCAAACGCGTGGGCTATCATTGCTTGACGCAGCGGGAGGGATGGAACTGGCGCCCGGATTGGGGTAATCTGATGGGTCAGGGAGGCGACGTAACATAACAATCCTCGCGCAGGCTGGCAAACACGCATCGGCTTGTTTGCTTGTGCTGAATTGGCTAATTGAAAGTATTGTTGACTGTTTTTTAAAAGAGAAAAATACTGACCGACTGATTTGGCTGATAATCTTAAGCCAACAGTGGAGACGGCGTGAGCGAGAGCCGTGGCCGGAAAGAAAGAGTTGTGCAGCTGGGTACAGTACTCGGACGTCGGCCTTGTTTAGTTCCTAAATTCATCCTAAATTTCACTATACAAAAGGGAGATTCCCCATCACATCAAAATACTGGCAAATGCATATAGTACTAAATGTAGATAAAATTTAAAACTAATTGCACAATTTTGTTGTACTTTGCGAGACGAACATTTTAAGTCTAATTAGTCAATTTTGGATAATTTTTTACACTAGAAAAATAAAAAATGCTACCGTGCTCGAGGTGTCCAATCGGCCATCCCGAGTCGTCAACTAAACAAGGCCGTCGTTGTATTGTACGAGAAAAACATCCAGCATTTCTTTGATGCGTAGTAGGCCTAGGCCAGACTAGGAAGAGACCTCTGCGGCCACGGCACACTGCTCACCCGTACGTAGTACAGTACCACAACGCTTCACTGCTGCCAGTGCTAGTTGCGCAGCTCCCAATAAAGAGCTCATACATGTCCTCACAGTCCTCCTCGCCAAGCTCCCCAATTCACACCCTGCGCATGAAAAGCTGCCCTCCTTTCCAGCCCATTTTGCTAGCTAGGGAGGAGGGACAGACAGAGCGAAGAACAGGGAGCGCGCGGCTCAGTGCGGTGTGCGTAGCAAGCAGCGGAGATCAGTGCAGCTCGATGGCTTGTTCCTTCCTATTCCTAGCCTTCCTGACGACGGCGGCGGCGGCGTGTCTGTCAGCTGTGGCCGCCACGGGCAAGCTTGTTCCCCCGCCGGAGACGCCGTCCCTCTCCTTCGGGGAGGGCTACACGCAGCTGTTCGGCGACTCCAACCTCGCGCTCCACGGCGGCGGCAAGAGGGTGCACATCTCCCTCGACGAGCGGACAGGTGGGTCTCGGCTTGGCTTTGCTGTTCTGTTCTCGCCCGAATGCCCGATCGATGGCAATGGCAAGCCGTGTTTCGTGTTGTTCCTGCTCTGTTCGTTAACCTCGTCGTTGCTCTGCTCTTCTCCGTTACGCACAGGCGCCGGGTTCGCGTCGCAGGCCGCGTACCTCCACGGGCTCTTCAGCGCCCGCATCAAGCTGCCCGCCGACCACACCGCCGGCGTCGTCGTCGCCTTCTACGTACGTGAGCAACCCCCCACACTGCACCGTCCTCTGGCTGGCACACGAACCAATGCGATGTTTTGTATTTGACGAACCCGGCTGGGTGGGTGATGGCGTGATGCGATGCGAATGCGATGCAATGCAGATGTCCAACGGGGACGTGTACGAGCGGACGCACGACGAGCTGGACTTCGAGTTCCTCGGGAACGTGCGCGGCAGGGAGTGGCGCGTGCAGACCAACGTGTACGGCAACGGCAGCACGGCGGTCGGACGGGAGGAGCGCTACGGCCTCTGGTTCGACCCCACGAAGGACTTCCACCGCTACGCCATCCACTGGAGCCGCCACAGGATCATGTAAGAAGAACCGCCCTCGTCATCGTCTCCTCATCCTCACTCATCAATACAACATGATATACTGTTTTCTACGTACGTACTAGCATCTACTCCTATAGGATGTATGGATGCAAATCTGAAACACAGTTTGAGGTGATCTGTCTGTCCTTAGTAGACAGGTAAATGAACCTATTAGGAAGATTAATTTCGAGGTGCCCATGGGCATTAGTAAATTTGAAGTGTGCATTGGAAAAATTGGCAGTCAAACAACAAGTATAATATATTAACCAAATGAAAAGCTCGACTATGATTATTAGGTGATACATTCATACAGAGGTTTTTGTGCCCCCTTGATGGCATGGTGTCAGTACTTCACCTGTTCTGTTCTAACGATGCTTGTTAATACGATACTTTTTTTTTTGAAACTTCGTTAGTACGATACTAAACAGTGCTGCATATGGCTTGTCTGATTGCGCTGTAGTATCTCTCTCTACTACGGTTTACTGGAGCAACTTAACAGTCTTCATTATTAGGTTGAGGTACTTTTTGTTTGATTCTTTCCCATCTCACCCTCTTTCTTTTTTTTCTCTCTTCTCTTTTAATTTTTGGCTCTCATGAATCATGATTGAGAGATATTGGCCTCTTCGTCTTTACAGCTTGTAGATTCCTTTGCCTGTTGTCACTTTAATCATGTAAATCCTGAGGCCCCAAAATTGACTAGAGATGGGATTACCACAAAGGGTATCCAAATGTTTGTAAGGTGCAAAGTGTGGCAAAGTATACCTCGTTTAAATCTGAACTGCACCGTGCATAGAGAACAAGCTTCTGCTTAGGCAATAGCCAGTGATTTCCGTCACCTCGTCTTACAGTAGCTCGTCTCTGCACTGACATTTTTTGCATTTAGACTAACGTTCCAAATCTTCTGTTCTGAATCAGATTGTGCATTCTTTAAACAAGACTCTAAAATGTGGCAGTTGTTTCGCCCTTGAGTGATTAAATGCTGTAAATCGCAGATGCATCATGCCTGCATATATATCTTCACGTGAAAAAAAGTGGACATCAAAAGTGGTCCATTTACTGCTGCAATGCCCACCACCCTGAACATCCATCCATCACAACATGTGCATGAGCTTCTTATCTCTGATCCTCCCACCAATACTCGCTAGTCGCATGCCGCCTTCCCCGGCATGATTGCATTGGACACCTGCTTTACGCCTGTGCCCTGAAGAACTCACAAGCAACCTTTTGATTTCTTGGTAGCATGGAGAAGAAAAAAGGCCTCTACCATCAATAGACCACCTGCTTTTCAGTTTCACCATGCATTTTGCCATGAACCCCTCTCCTGTTTTCAGGTTCGTGCATATCCTTTTAGTTTTCAAAGGAACATGACTCATCCTACTGCCACCAGCGGTCGTACGATCCCAAAGTCACCCTGTTCACCTGAACTACTTTTCAGTCAACGAACAGTATTTTTCTCTCACAACAAATCAGCATAAGCTAATCTCCAGTGCTTAAAATTCAACCTGTCAGTAGATAGACGACTGATAAGCCTTAAATCATGGCACTGACTTGTGCCTACGTAGGAATTCAAACTGCAGAACTCTCAGATTATAAACTTTTACGCATTTGCCACTAATATTTCCATTTAGAGAATTAGTTTTAAATTCGAAAAGTTCCCCTTGTTGAAGTTGAACAACCCTCTGCCCGTGCCTCCTGCAGATTCTACGTCGACGACACACCGATCAGGGAGGTGGTGCGGACGGAGGCCATGGGCGCACAGTTCCCGTCCAAGCCCATGTCGCTGTACGCCACCATCTGGGACGGCTCCAGCTGGGCCACCTCGGGGGGCCGCTACAAGGTGGACTACAAGTACGCGCCCTACGTCGCCGAGTTCGCCGACCTCGCGCTCCGCGGCTGCGCGGTCGGCCCCGCTAGCGCTACGGCGTGCGCGATGCCTGGCAGTGCCAGCGACGATGATGCCTATGGCCACGCTGCCGCGATTTCGCCCGCGCGGCGTTCGGCCATGGAGGCGTTCCGGGCGCGGTACATGACGTACGGCTACTGCTACGACCGCCTCCGGTACCCCGCGCCGCTGCCGGAGTGCAGCGTCGGCGCGGAGGCCGCGGCGTTCCTCCCGTCGGGGGACGCGCGGGCGGCATTGCATAGGCACGGTAGGCGCAACCGGATGCGCCGCGGCGCGGACTCTGCCGTCTGATCGAGCGGCAGCGCTGGTGTGTGCCGTGTCGACTGTGATGTCATTTGATCTATGATTAGGGTTCTTGATTAGCACTACCATTGTAGGGTAACAGTAACCGGAGTTCCACTGATTATAAACTCGTCGCTCATATCCTCTACTACTACTCGCAGCACTGCTCCAGCCATCTATGTTCAGTGCAATTGTTGTTCATCCCGTAGTAGATGGAGCCGTATGTGCATTGCACGCCATAAGTCCATAATTCCATATGCTTTGCCCACGTCCTGAATAAGAATACTCGCAGAATCAATCGTTCAGGTCCCAAAAGAGTGATCAGTCATAATCCATAATCCAGCGTACAACAATAACTCGATAAGGGCTCATCAATAGCAAATAGCCATCTTACGTTCTCGTTCCATATTAAGCGCTGGCAATGTTATAATTTCCATCCACAGCTAACATATGTAGCGAAACCGAAACCATCCACCAAGGGTGGGTTTAGTTAGGTGAAAAGTTTTTAGAAAAATATCGTATCGAATATTCCGTACGATGTCAGAAAAATTTTTTAGATACTAATAAAAAAACTAATTACATAGCTTGCCTGAAAACTGCGAGACGAATTTATTAAGCCTAATTAACCCATCTTTAGCATATTTGTTACTGTAGCACTTTAGTGTCAAATCACAAACTAATTAGGCTCAAAACGTTCGTCTCGCGATTTCCAACCAAACTGTGCAATTAGGTTTTTTCGTCTAAATTTAATACTCCATGTATGTGCCGCAAGATTCATTACTGTAGTTTTTTCGTGAAAAGTTTTCTGATCTAAACACACCCTCAGTAGTCCGCTACAGAAGCATATCAAAGATCAGTCGATCACAACAGAGGTTGTATGCAAGGAGTTTCACCCACATTTTTCCATTTCGGATGTACTAGGATGATAAGATTTGCACAGCAAAATACATCAGAAACGGTATTCACTGCCCACAACTCTGTTATGATAGCAGATGATAACTTAAGGCAATGTGATAATTCCATATTTGCAACAGAGCAGCTACAAAATTTAGGACAACGTTTTCAGTCTCAAGAACTTGACACTGAGGTTTCTTGTCTAGGATAAGAGGGTTACCAGCGAAGACCTCTGCTAAGCTCTGCGCAAATTCACGGCCCAAAAAATTTAACTTCTCATCTCTCCAGTTTTCTGTTGTCTATGTACTAGAACTGCCCCTCTATTTAGTTGCATGTCCATGTGGCTGGACTTTGCTGCTCCCAACATTCTTCAGACTACCATTCTGCTGCTCAATACCTACAGCTGACTTCTCATCCGCAGAGCTGCCAGCACCATTTGAGCTCCCATTGCATTCTGGTTTCTCCTCAGCTGTGTAAGATCTCTTTGTTGGCGAGTTCTTAGGAGAAACATTGCCATTAGACATCTCCTTGCCAGTGATCTTATTATGCAGGTAAGCAGATGAACCTTGTGGGGAGTTGGGTTCGCCATGGCCATGGGAAGCTGGCATCATCTGATGAGGTAGAGGGTGGCCTGATCCCGGAGGAAGGAAGACCCCTGTACCAGGACCTGGGAATCGTGGCGGTGCTGGCCTTGGAGCAACTTCTTGTATCCAAGTTGCTGTTGTGTTTGGCAAGGGAACAGCTGGCGTGAAAGGTATGGCTGCAGCAGAAACAGGAGCAGGGGCTACAACCAATGGCTGCATCCCATCAGGCGGTGGGACGTGATGAGGTCCAACTGCTGCTGCTGGAAGTACACCACTAGCGGGAGCATATCCAAAGTGTTTAGGACTTTGGGGATGGCGGGAGATGTTAGCTGGCCTTGATGATTGACCCCAGGGCATAGGAGGAGGTGTTAATGGAGGAGTAAAGCGGGGGCTTTCAGCTGGGATGTGCTTTCTTGCTATAAACTTTCCAAAATTCAGTATGACTCTCTGCTTGCGTGTAGCAGGAATAGCTCGCTTTGCACATTCAACACTTTTCCCATGCATGAGTAGAAGTGACCTGCGTTGAGACAGACAATAATGTTCAACAAATATGCAGTCTCATGACGTGCTATCTAAACCTTACAAACAAAAGATGAAGAGCTAAATGGTTGTTTCCTTAACCAGAAACTAAGCCCACAATGTATTATTCAAAGAGTGGAGTGTGAACTATCAAGCTGTGTCTATGGTTTGAACCTTTAAGAGTCAAATGTAACAGGAAGAAGACACTAGGGATGTTTTACCCAGTTGCGAGCGAGAGCTTCAGAGGACCTCTATGATCACCTCGTTCTCCTACTGATATGGATCGGCCAAACACCATATCACAATCTGTTAAGCAGAGGGTACAAAGAGGTCTACCATACCAAGGAGGGGATTGGTGAGGATGAGAATAGTCTCCCTGAAAGAAAAAAAATCATTTAATCATACATATGGTCCATTTCAAGGTGTCCACAATGAGCAATAAAAGCGGTAAGCAAGTAGCCTTGTTTCTTGGCTCACCATTGTGGAGGCAGCTAATAAAATCGGCAGTTGTACCACTTGACTATAGCACTACTACATGTTGGAGTATGTGTTTAGGCCCATGAGGCTAAGGCCCATGTGGCCCATGTATGGAACCTATATAGCTACCCTTCTAGGGTTAGCCCTAATCAATAGAGACAACACTTTCAACATGGTATCAGCAGCCTAACCCTTCTTTCCCTCTCCAGCCGCCGGCCACCTCCAGGCCCGCCGCTGGGTCTGCCGCCCACCATGGCCGGCCGGCCACCTCCCCCTCCCTCTCCCTCTTACTTCCACCTCTTCCCCTCCCTCCCTTCCCCATCCTGGGCCCAGGTGGCCTCTTCCCCATCTGCCGCCGCCCATCTCCAGCCCGCTGGCACCCTGCCAGCCGCCGGCGCCCAGCCACCAGCCGCCGGCGCCCGCGGGTTCCCAGCCGTCGGCGCGCATCTACTCCCCTCAGCCGGTGTGCAGGGCACCGACCCCCTCCCTGCTGGGGCCACCGGTGTACCGGGCACCGACCCCCTCCCTGCTGGGGCCGCTGGGGTGCAGGGCGCCGATTCCCTCCCTGCTGGGGCCGCTGGCACCATCTCTGGAGCAGCCGGCGCCATCTCCCAGTTCGCGGACATCTTCACTAAAGGCGGGTCCTCAACCTTCGCCGAGTTTCGCTCCAGCCTCAACATCACCGGTGGCTAGTTGCGTCTGTGGGGGGGGGGGGGGGGGGGGGGGGGGGGTTGTGTGTGTTCTGTCTTGTTCAGCCTCGAACTCCGCTGCGCCGGTAGTTCAGACTGCGGGGGGGTGTTGGAGTATGTGTTTAGGCCCATGAGGCTAAGGCCCATGTGGCCCATGTATGGAACCTATATAGCTACCCTTCTAGGGTTAGCCCTAATCAATAAAGACAACACTTTCAACACTACCTGGCAACAGGAACTAAACAAATATTAAAATATCTCCCTTCCCTGCATCCTCCCCTTACTCCCCACCCAGCCATTCCTGCTCTCACCAATCTCTTCTCATTTTTCAGTTAAAACATACTACCTATTTCTGTCGATGTACATCGCACCAATTTAACCACTCTTGCCTACTGTCAAAGGACCTGCCCTTACTACTTGGGAACATACATTGACCTTGCCCTAACCCAAAAGAATAATGGAAGCAAATTACCTCACTGAAGATGTCAATAACACAATAATCTGGTTTGAAGGGTATAATTTCCTGCCGAGACAAGCGATCAAACAGATCATGCAGCAGCCCAGGAATCGCCTCCACCCTTGTCTCTAGACTCACATTTAATAAAGATACAAAAATTGTCATCAAAATATGAGAGTGAGACTAACATTAGGTACTGCAGTACAAGCTTGATCTACCTCTTTGATTTTCGTCATCAGGAGGGCCTTCAATGATAGGAACGCCCAGCTGAACAATTTCCCTTCCATGACCCTTCATTGGTCTTTTAGCAATAATAACCGTCTGGCCAGCTGTATCATCAAGTAAAATAGTATTAACTTGACAAAATCCCAAGCAATTAATCTCCTGGTGCACAATGACTAGGACATTTTCCGTTAACACAGAAGTAGAAAACCAAACTAGAGACGATATTATCCCACGGAAACACAGTGTTTTTCCAGGTTACCAGCACAGTTCTATTGAGGTATGCATTCTACATGCAGATTGAAAATTAGATAGTGAAACAGCAGACAAACAAACTTCCAATAGAGAGCTGCACCCATAAGGTCATAATAAGCACAAAAAACAAGTAACTTCTGATGGAGGAAAGGAAAGAACAAACATTTAAAAGGTTACCTTCAAGCCCCCCTCGTCGGTAAGAGGCTTTTGTTTCATTAACTAAAGAAAGGATCTTATTTGCCTCGGTCATATTTACCAACCCTTCATAAACCTTGAGCCCTTCAACAGTATTAACCTAAAGGAACAAAAAATATCATGGTTAGCCATAAGAAAGTGCATGTAAACAATCTTTGACATGTCCAGATGACTTGGAAGGGAAAACTGAATAACCCAATTGAAATTCTACTTTTTTACTCTAACATACCATGCTGCCATCAATGATCTCATTGGTTGAATACTCTACAGGGTTTGCAACCACTTTGCTACTTCCTTCAGAAACAGCTTGCAGCTTTGATTTCTTTTCACCCTCTACAATATAAATAAATAATACAACGGCATAGTTTAGGAATGTAATATGTAGGATTCTTTAATTTTCAATCACATTTTTTCAGACTCCATAAGACAACAGTGATTAGGACATGACCAAGAGAAGAGCAGCAGTCTTGTCTGAGTAGTCAGTTGTTGCTAGCTTATTCCAGCCAAGAAAGCAAAGGGTGTCAAACTCAGGTCCTATTTATCATACATTACTCAGAGTTCCTACTTGTCATACATTATTCGTACCCAAAATTTGAGGTTACAACAGAATAATCCATCCAACGATTTCCATACAAATGGGAACGATCAAGATACGTCCACTGATCATTTGAGTCACACCAATTAAAAATGGATGAGCTCACAAGAACTACAAATCAACTATTTACTTCATGCAGGAAATACCAACAGTTTCAGCTGCTTTGTCGCATTACTGACTCAGTTTCAGTTGTCTATCTCTATCCAAAAGGCACCCTGTTATTAACAAATTGGAAATCATTCCACAATTAGCAAATGTACTTAACCATACACAGGGCGTTTTGAGTTGGCAAGGCACCACATACCACGTCAATTGATTTGACTAATACACTTAAGCAAAAAACAATGATGAAGTTTGCATTAGCAACCGTGGAAAGTAAAAAAAAATAGAGACAGAAAGGGTAAATGATAATTTCATTTCAGTGGGCAATCAGTAAAGACTATATGATGCAACATACAGTAATTAAATAAATAAATATCTAAAAAGAGCACACATGTATGCATGTTATGCGCTTGTGTACCATCAAGTATAGGAGAATCCAATCGCAAGCTTTTAGTATTGACAACGTTCCCCGCTTCTTTCAGCCCCATCCCTTCCTTGTTGTTATGAACTTCACGTCCTAGGAGAAGTCAAGAGCACATGAGAGAGTATTTTTAAACTAATTACTCATGAATTTGCCACCTTTGTCAAGGTTACATGCAAACAGGGAATATACTGCATTAAATGGGTTAAATGAAACCGTTACTGCACTAGCATGTACATAATGAAGAGAACAGCTATTCAACTCTTCCCATGCAGATGCTTGAGTGTAAGATTCAAATACATCATCCTTACATAAATCACAACTCTAAGACAGCAGAAGGAATCTATAAACTTGACTCCGTTGCGGAGCATGCAGACCTATGAAACGCTCAGAAAGAACAGTCTCCACATGGAGAAGCTCTGCATAGTTCTGCACGTGCCTATATACATAACTTATACAGGAAAGGTAGTTCTGGATAACATTATCAGTATCTTTAGGGCCTTCCCAATCGGCAATTGGTACAGAATCACACATTTCAGCACGGTAAAAGCTTGCCTTTTTAAGACCTCGACATTTATTAACACATACACAAGCCAGAAGCAGCAACGCTTCATCAACTTTAGACTACCACATTAACATGTACAGATGGATATCAGCATTTTGGCAACAAGCATAATTGGTTCAATATCTTGATGACCGATCAGCAAACAACAAAATCAAATGCACACTGAAAATGCATTTGATGGATCGTACCGTTTTGTGACCCATCAGAACGGAGGGGTAAAAAAGGAAGTCCGTGTGGCAACGAAACAGACACTGTACTAACGCCAAACAAAGAAAATAAGAGCATACTATCACACTAAGAGAAAATAAGAGCATACTATCACACAGAGAGAAAATAAGAACACTGTATCACACGAAAAGATCTCGTCTTACCATCTTTCTCGGACCCAGTCGCCCCAAAGGCGCTGCCGCTTCGCGCTGGATCGGGGCGGTAGTGGCCGCCGTGGCGGTGGTGTTGATGGGAGTGATGGGACTGCGAGAACGCTGGGCGGCGAGGGGGCGGCAGCGGCGGCGCGGCCGGCGACGCGGCAGGCCCGAGCGCCTGGGCCGGGTGCGCGCGGCGGCGCCAGCCGGCATGCTGGAGCGCGAAGGCGATGTCGTTGACGGGGAAGAACTGCTGCATGTGGATCACGTGCGTCCAGTGGTGGCGGCGCTGCTGGACGACAGAGAAGACGTGGTCGTACTCGCCCGGTTCGCCGATGGAGCGGAGGTGGAGGATGAGGAGGTCGACGATGGCGTTGGCGGCGGCGAACTCGCCGCGCAGCCAGGTGATGAAGCCGTCGCGCTCGTCCATGAGCCAGGCGGCGGGCTCGGCCGCGGCGGCGGCGGCAGAGCCGGGGACCGGGGAGGTGATGACGGCGGCGGCAGCGGCGGAGGCCATCGCCGTGCGTCCCTCACCACTGGGGGCCCGCGCTCATAGAAAGGCGCAGCGCAGTCAGCAATGCCGTGGGGGAGAGAGATCTAGGGTTTTGCCGTATATTTTCGTTCCAATGTTGTTGTTTTTGTCTCTGGTGGTGGTGGTGCTGGAATGGAGACGAGAGAAAAAAAAAAAAAAGGAGAGAGAGAGAGAGGGCAGCAGGCTGGGCTAGCGGCAGTAGTAGACAGTGAGGAGCGAGGAGAGAGGAGGCGGCTTTTTTTTTTTGCTTTGGCCAGGCGGAGGTGTGAAGAGGAGAGCCGGATCTGGGCATCCGAAGATTCGTGGCGGGCGGGAGGGCGACGCGGTGTCAAGGCGGAAACCCAACGACTATGTGGAGCCGGAGCGGCCGACAGATGGGCTCGGACCCATCTGTCGGCGTGTGGGATCGGGAAGCGGCGGGTAGGCGGCGGCCGGAGCCCGGGGGGGGGGGGGGTTGCTTTAGGATTCGCGTGCTATCTTGATGCTGGTTACGGGAGGCGGTGTTTGTTGCTGGTTCGCTGATCGCCGTTAGGTTATCGATGTTTCTAATATATTCAGATTTTAAAAATAATATAGAAGAGTTTTATTTTTATGAAACTCTTTCTGCTTCTATAAAACTCTTATCATCTCTCTTCATTAATATAGTGTCACATCAGTATAATTAATGCTCATAAAACTCTGATGAAATCTCATTGAGACTGGCCTTACTATCTCACAGATGCTCGGCTGGTGAACCAAGGACCCGCTTGTCAGTGGCACGGAGCTGTGTTTGGTTGTGGCTCATGCCTCTGTTTGTGGCGAGAAAATTTCGCATTGATCGCAAGGCAGTTACCTGTAGCTGTTCAAATCTCACCGTCCGACTCCGACATTGCGGGCTACCGGCTACCGCCATGCTGGTGGCTTCACGCCTGCCTGCCTGCCTGCCTGCGTCTGCGTGTGAGGCCCAGGCCCCAGTCATCAGCGGCAGCTCTTGGTGGGGCACGGCACTGGACGGGAGCGGCGGCCAAACGCATACGGCGGCGTCGGGGGCGGACGCCTCGAGATGCGCTTGGCATGCGACGGACGGCCGAAGCCGCCCGCAGTGGGTGTCGGTTGCAGGTTGCAGCGGCCCCCACATTAATGTGGGTTGTTGCGAGGTGGGGTGCGCGACACGCACGGGACAGGAAACGGGAGCCCCTTTACGCCACCCCGGCCGTCTCACATGGGCGCCCACCCGTCAGCCACGCCACGACGAGCGTCAGCGTCCGCGGCTCGGCACGCCGGCCGGATAGCGGGGGAGGAAGAGGTAAAATCGGAGTTCGTTTGCGGCGAGGGGTGGGCGAGGTCGCAAAATTCCGAGCTGACTCGGGCAACTCAGGGCGCGTCGGTTTCTCTGCTCCTCGGTTTGGAGCGTTCCATCCGGGTTGGGCGTTCCGCGACGGCACGGCGCCCGCACAGGCGGGGAGCCTGCCCAGGCCACTCCGTTCCGTTCCTTTTCCGACCCGATTGGGAGCGATCCGCCGATCCCAGCTGCCGATTCGTGTCACCGTGCGACGGTCACGGCGCGCCACAAACAGACAAACAGGCCGGGCGGCAGGTGTGTTTCACGCGCGATTTGCGTCGGTGTTTAGTTTCTCCAAAAAAAAAAAAATCAACCCATCACATCAGATGAGATGTTTGACACATATATGAAATATGAAATATAGACGAAAAAATAACTAATTATACAGATTACGAAAAATTTGCGAGACAAATTTTTTGAACCTAATTAGTCCATGATTTGACAATATCGTACTACAGTAAATATGTGCTAATGACGGATTAATTATGCTTAATAAATTCGTCTCGCGATTTCCAGACGAGTTATATAATTAGTTTTTTTATTAATAACCAAGTACTCCTTTCAACATCTCTCGAAACATCCGATATGATATAAAAAAAAATTCACCCCCACCGACTAAACACCGCTCATTCGCGAGGAGAACGACGGGTTTTGTTTCGGGAAGTGGAGGGCGAGGAAATCCGCGGTATGGCAGGATGGGTGGGGTGGGGGGAGGCCGGTGCGGATGCGATGGGTGGCAGTGGCACGTTGCCGTGGAAACTGAAAAGCGCAGTGAGGTTGCTTGTGGAGCAAACTTGTTTCCCTCCTGGGTTGTTGAAGGTGCACGGAACGGGGCCGGAACTTTTCTTTTGTCTGGCACCGTTCAACCAAGTGTGTGTGGGGGCTAACTCTCGGAGTCAAACGTCCTGCACTTATTATACTCTAAATTCATCCTCTAAAAAGAATATTCTGTTCTAGTCATCGTGATTCTCTCTTCTATCTCACTTTCTCCCGCACCCATCATACTCTATATCCCATCCTCTATATCAACTTTCCATAGATGGGTCTCACGCGTCAGTTTTTTTCTCTTTTTTTTCCAACCGGACGCACTCATTCACATTCTCTCTCCTCTATCCTTTCCTTCTACCCAATCGTGCCTGCACTCCTTGTCGAGCCCCGCGGGCGGGCGATCTCGGCCGGCGATGCTCCGAAGGGCGGGCGCACGAGCTCCGCCGGCGAGGCTGCCGTGGCGGGCGGGCGGGCGAGCTCGGTCGGCGAGGCTCTGGCGGGCGGGTGCGCGAGGGAGCGGCTCGGCCGCGGAGGAGGCCCGGCCGAGCGCGCGCGGGGAGACGCGCCCCAGCGGCGGCGGAGGAGGCCCGCCCGAGCACGCGCAGGGGGACGCGCCCCGGCGGCGGAGGAGGCCCGCCCGAGCACGCGCGTGGGGATCCCACAGTGGAGCTCCTCCGGCGGCGGAGGCGGCCCGGCCGAGCGCGGGGATCCCACGGTGGAGCTTCTCCGGCGGCGGTCCCGGCGAGGCCCTCCACCTCCCTCTGCTCCCTCCCTCTCTCCCTTCTCCTTCCGGCCATGGCTGGAGCTCGGCCTTCCCCTTCCCTCGAGCGTGCGGAGGAGGACGCGCGGGCCCCGCATGGCACATGCCGCTGCGGAGATTTTTACTGGAAAGCAGTACTGCAGGACGGTTTCAGTATAGCGCTGCGCATAGTCTGATGCGAGCGATCAAAATCACTAAGTGGCTGCCATTACCGCCGTGCAACAGATGGGTGGATTGACCAGGTGCCTAGGACGGGTTCAATGGTTTTACTCATAAATAAATGGGTAATAATCCAGTAACGTCTCTGGTGTTACTGGTACGGATGGCTTTTCAAAGCATGTGTTTTGCAGCCTTGCGCACGCCCGATGGCAACGTTTTCCTAAAGAAATTTGCTGCGACGACAACGACCGCCGAGACTCGCACGTGCGCGGTGGAACCCGACGCGGAGTATTCACACTATATATATAAAAAAAAGAACAAGTCTACTTAACCCCTGAACTATCAGCTAGTGTCTAACCTATACCCCAACTATAAAACCATCTATTTTACACCCTGAACTTTTCAAAACCGTTCAAATTACAGCCTGGAACGGTTTTGGATGGCGGCTTGCTACAGTAACCGTGGTTTGCTACAGTGACGTTGATTTTGACTTTTCCTATTTTTTTTGCTGAATCTTTAAAAAATTATAGTAAATCACAGAAAAATCATAAAATATAAAATCTAATTTTGTTGGACTCCACATGAGTAGATCTACACAATGAATATATAATATAGTATGTTTTATTATAAATTTTTTCTGTAACTTTAAATTAGTTAGAAAATCAAATTTTGTCTGTAATTAATTGAAATAATTAATAGCTACAACTTCTATGGTCCAATTGTGGTGAAATTTTTATGATGGGGTTATTATTATATGCTTGAACTGTAGTAAAAATTTCATACTCATTGGATCATATATAACTTAGTTATAGATTTATTTAGGTTTATGCTTAAGTTTATGCTTGTTAAATATAAATAAATCTATAACTAAATTATACATGATCCTATCAGTATGAAATTTTTACTACAGTTCAAGCATACAATAATTAGTTCACTATAAAAATTTAACCACAATTAGACCATAAAAGTTGTAGCTATGAATTATTCCAATTAATTACAGACAAAATTTGATTTTCTAACTAATTTAAAGTTACAGAAAAAATTTGTACTAAAACATACTATATTATATATTCATTATGTAGATCTACTCATGTGGAGTCCAACAAAATTAGATTTTCTATTTTATGATTTTTCTGTGATTTACTATGATTTTTCAAAGATTCAACGGAAATAAAAAGAAAAAGAAAAAGCCAAAACCACTGTTACCGTAGCAAAACTACAGTTACTGTAGCAAAACTGCCATCCAAAACCGCTCCAAGATATAATTTGAACAGTTTTAGACACTAGCTGATAGTTCAGGGGGTTAAGTAGACTTTTTCCTATTAAAAACGGTTTTGTTTTCCTTTTTCAAGCTTTTACCGTACTAGATTGCTTTGCTCGTTAGGCCCTGTTTAGTTCCAAAAAATTTTGTAAAATTTTTCAGATTTTCCGTCACATCGAATCTTTGGACACATGCATGAAACATTAAATATAGATAAAAAATAAAACTAATTACACAGTTTAGACGAAATGGACGAGACAAATCTTTTAAGCCTAATTAGACCATGATTGGACACTAATTGTCAAATAACAACAAAATTTGTTACAGTGTCATTTTGTAAAAAAATTTGTAACTAAACAGACCCTCAGTTTGCAACGACACACGAAAACAAGTTTGACGTGGGTAGGGAAGGGGTTTGAGAAGAACATGTCGCAAGCCAAGCATGGCATCTGGTTTTACAAGTGTTATATGCGTTGAGAGTCGACCTATTTACGGATTGTCAGATCTGTTTTCCTATCTCCAATTCCAAGAAAAAGACGTATAGAACACAAGTACATGAGGGAGCTATTTTTTCATTAGTCCTTTCACGTATACATCTGATCCTTTATATAAATGCCTTCAGGGCATATATGGCCACCATGGTGTATATGGTATGAGTCCATCAATCTTCTAATTGAGGAATTCTTAACACTCTCACTTAGGCGAATACCATGACAAATACATACCTCACTAAAACTCAAAAAATCCAATGGAAAAAATATGGGGAAAGAGTACATTATTGTCGCTTAATGCATTTGCACATTATTGCCTAATTAAAACCTTACATGAGAAACTTCAAGAAAACTCATCAATGAAAAAGAGTACAACATATGTCTTCGGGACAAATTGTAACCTTCTGGATCATATCATTTTGAATTCTCTATGATGAAAGGCTAATATTCTAGGGAAGTTCTCCCCTGAACCTTGTAGAATTGTCCCGCTATGCAAAGAACATTTCGGGAAGCATATGCACATAGAGACTTAATAAGTATATCGCATACATTACAAGGATCATATCGTAATCTTAACCTCATCTTACTTCTGGAACTCGTGAGAGAAAAATATAAAGTGTACATAAACAATAAACTCACTTTCATAAATGGTGTCACAATAGAGTCTTCAACAGAGGTTAGAAAGTCGCCATTAGAATAACACCTTCTAGATATTGTTTGAGACTTTCAGAGTCTTGTAAATGATGATCAATATCTTGTAAATATTCCTCCTGATGACAACATTCGTTGAAGTCATTCGTTCCTATGACACTAACCATTATTTAGAAATAAACATAGACAAGGATAGTGCAAATGAGATTACAATTTCGTCTTCATGACATTTGTCTCGCTATTTTTTAAGAACATTGAGAATAAAGAATAACGCAGAGGAATTTATTATATTCTATCATGCATGCATCGGGGTGCATATTTGTGCACTCTAAAGTTGCACTGACACGCATCTTCAAGATGTGACCAATAATCATTATTTTTTATATCATTTTCTCTATTCATAATAGTGGTGGATTGATTCTGGATTCTTATAGAATCTTTATCTTTAATACATAATAAGACATCACAAGTCTGTATTTTTAGCATAACGGGGAAAGTATTACTATGTACACCAAATATATCATATCAGTTTTCAGATGATACTTCAATTATTCCAAAACTTTAGGAGGAGAACGCATTATATTACAAGTATATATACACTCATAGTAAAGGCTCATGAAATGCACATGTGCTTATATGGCATACCTTGGTTCCTTTCAGATCCTCTTTTCATTCTTATCACTCGGGTCTTATATGGGTCTTTATTCCTATCAAAGAATTCTCTTATTTTGGTGCATTCAGACTTATAACCATATATTTCTTCTAGGAAAAATCCTTCAGGGAGTTGTTATATTTATAGGGAGATCATTTTTCTTAAAGATAATACTGGTATGAGATTTCGATGTTGCTCTTCATGGATTTTCAGAATCCCATAACTGTATATTTTGATTCATGACATTAGCCAGATTCATTATATAGCGGAACATATTTTGTAAAACTTATGCCGAAACTAGTCTCTATTAGGATCTTTTGAACCATCGCTTTTCACCACCCATGATTTCAATAATGACCTATAATTATTCGAACACCGGGTTCAAGATATTCACTTAGCGATTTATGGTTCAACCTCTGCATATTTCATTTGACCCGATATGAGAGCTTCAAGCACTCTTGCCATGGACTTTGTTCCGGATTCGGGTTCTCACAAGGAGACTCATCTAGCAATTATAGAGTTAAACAAGTGTCGACATATATTTTTCCACTAAACATTTTAATAATGATCTTCGTTATTTTTCAAAATGATAGATCCATTATTGTTCTGTATTTTTCAAGCTTTATAGTATGCGCGCATTGTTAGGATTTTCATCTTCGGGATGAACCTCATCGTGAGGTGACTCGCCAGCAGGGTGATTTCTCTACAAGAGTATGAGAAGAGTTTTGTCACACATAATGTGAGATTGCTTCATGAGCGTATGCTTTTGACTTAGGCTAATAGATCTTATTTGCATGCGTCCCCGCATAATTTGATCAAAATGTCAATATCAGATGGATATGAAATTAATACCGGGTATATCCACATCTACTTCAGGTAGAAGTATTCATTTAGATTTTAACCATTTTTGTTGCTCCTCGTCAATACAAATAGTTATCTGGCATAACTCCATGCTGTAGAATAGAGGAGTATAACTCAACAACTAGTTTAGTTTGTGTTTGTGCGTTTTGATTCATAATTATCAAGGCATTTCATAATATGGGCATTCATCTCCTCTTAATGCCGAGAAATTTAATAGCATACTAAAATTCTCCATTTACCAACTTCTAGTGATATATATGTATGCTTTTAGTGGTGGTTTATTTGGGAATATTACGCACTTTATTAGGAGGTCTATTACTATTTTTATATGCAGTGAGCTTGGACTTTATTGATGCAGTTGCATGAATACTGTGAGTATTTTCTTCTACAAGAGGAGTATCCTCAACTTCCTGTTGAGTCCATAATTTATGGTGAATTATAAACTATTGCTCTGTAAGTTCTTGGGCTCAACAAATGTGATGCAGCCTTCTAGATTTAACACCTGTAGTTACTGACTTTAGCCATAGCCATAGCAATCCTTTAGGGGTAATGCTCACCAATTGTTGTATAATTGACAATCAATCTGTCCATTACGTATATTAACCTTCTAGGTCATATGCATGAGAAAAGAAACTAATGGTGGCATTGCGCTTTCAGACGCTTTGAGATTGGTGTGCGTAACTTGATATCACAAATATGGCATTTAGCCGTGGTTGCCAAGCATAAATTTTTTATGCAGAGTTATTTCATAGTCCAGCTCTTTTGTTTATTGCCCAAACTTAACCTAATTACTCATACCATATAGAAAAATTGAGTTATTATATTTAGGCCTTGTTTAGATCCGAAATATTTTGGGGAAAAATTCCTGTAGCACTTTCATTATTATTTGGTAAAATTTATCCAATCATGGACTAACTAGGCTCAAAAGATTTGTCTCGACATTTACAGATAAACTGTGTAATTAGTTATTTTTTACCTACATTTAATGCTCCATGCATGCGTCCAAATATTCGATGTGACGGGTACTGCGCAAACTTTTTTTGTCACTTTTTGCCAACTAAACAGGCCCTTATTGCAATATATTTCGTGTTCTATATAAAGCATGGCTGAAATCAACTCATTGTTCAGCATGAAGCGAAGCTTTTAAATAGAACAGATAAGACCCAAAATTTTTATTTATCTGGAAAATGTTATTTTTTAATGAAAAGTCATTGACTTAAGAAAAAAATGGCTACTTGGCAAGAGCAACAATGATCAATATCTTTCTGGGATAGACTCTCAACTGATAGCACAACTTTCGTCGATAAAAAGTACATCTAAGAAACATATGTAGTTGTCAAGATCCACATGGCCTTTTAGAGCCTAGGATAACTATTATAACCAATAATGAATTAATATCAAAATTAGCTTCTAACTTTATTGTGATGTGGGATTCAGACTGGTTGCTTGCTTTTCATCTTCTGGCTGATGGCAGGTAGATCTTAATAAATTTGGTGAGATGTGGCGTATATAGGCTACTAGCCAGTATATTGTTGCATAGAGTAGTCACTCCACCCGTATCATTCGACTTACTTTACTTATAGACAATACGATGGTTTCTCGCCATGACGCCCACTGTCATTTCAATGACTGTGGTACTTCTAATTTTGAGTTCTGATATGCACTTCGGGGCTTCACTAGTCCAAGGGAGGACATGTAATTTCCTTCATCAGGAAGAAGTATTGTGTTTTCACACTAATTATGAAAAATCTTAGAATATTAATCCTATTGGTATTTTTTGTAGCAACTTCGTGTTGCCAAGAGAAATGTATTTTTTTGAAACAAACCTTGGCTAGGATGACACCTCATTCTGGTTCTGCAGTAGAGAGACAAGGGCAACATGTTGACTTCAGGTCATGTGTTCACCCGACTAGTTTTGTAAGCCAATATTATCACGTTTGGCAAATATACCTAGGCAAGGTATTAGTTCCCAGGGAAGTTACAAAAGAATTTCAAATTCAGTTGTCTAATATACCAACCCGTCTCATTCAATGGTTTTTCTTCGGGTTACTTCGGGTAAATAAACCAAAGCAAAAGAGAGCGCTAGAAAGAAAAGATGGTCATGTATATAATCATACATGTTTCATTTATTTTCCAGATTTTTCCAAGCATATGTGTTGTTTCATTGTATTTATATTGGTCTAGGATAATACTTTGGGATTATACAACCCCTAGAAACATAATAATACATGAACAATGCAAGGAAAATATAAATGCAATATAAAAAAACTATCTAGAGAGACATATTACAAGATCTTTAGGATCTATGAACAAAAACTATACTATTCCGTCCCTTAATGTTAGTCGTCCGGAAAACGTGTTTGTGAGAAAAACATGGTTTTCTAGAGACAAATATTTAGGGACAGAGGGAGTATATGACAAAAAAAAATTAATTAAAAGCCATATAAATCATCCTACACGACATAAGTCCACAATTTACCATTCAGCGACGAACTCTTGGGATACGACCAATGATGGCTGCAACATCAACAAGGCTCGTAGCGGCCTATGCTCCGTGGGCGTGGCAGGTACAGTAGCTTCAGCCCACGTGTACTATGATGCAGATGAGGCCACGTTCGCTTGGCGATGCACGCATTAAGGCTATCCGCACTCATCGTCCTCTAAATCCATCCTCTATCCGTCCTAGTCATCAAGATTCTTCCCTTTATACCTCTTTCTTTCGCATCCATTATCCTCTATATCTCATACTCTATACCAACTACCAACAGTGGGGCCCACTTGTCAGTTTATCTAAATATATCCATGTGAGATCTAGTTTTGAAGGATTTATTAAAACAAATTTAATGGTGCAATCGGAATTTAATTTGACCTTTTAGTTTGTGAGTTATAACATTTTTTTTAAGTGTTGAAAAAGTGGGGCCCGTATAAACCTCTTTTCTCTCTCTCCTCCTTTTCCATGTGGCGCTCTCTCTCGTCACTTTAGGCCATTCGAGTGGGTCAGCCCTGCATACCGGATGAACGCTACTGCGCTACATATAGCAGACGAGCCGTCATTCCGGACCAAATACAGGATAGCGCTGCGGTGTTTTCTGTACGCCAAATGCAACTGCATGCAATTGCAGTATCCTTTACAGGATAACGCTGCGGTCAGTCTAACACTTTGCAGGCGTGCAGTTAGTCGAGTTCAGTAGCCACTGTTCAATGAAAATGTCATTAATGCAACAACATAGCAAGGGCCTGTAGGTAAATCGTCTCCTATCTTTTGTCATTCAAAACCCTCGTTCAGTGAATTGGAAAGAAAAACACTGTATCAGAATTTCTATAGCATTTCGTTTGTATTTGATAAAAATTATCCAAATTTTGACTAACTAGGCTTAAAATGTTCGTCTCGCAAAGTACAACAAAACTGTGCAATTAGTTTTTGATTTCATCAACATTTAGTACTCCATGCATTTACCGACATTTTGATGTGACGGAGAATCTTCTTTTTGCATAGTAAAATTTAGGGAGAATTAGAGGAACTAAACAAGGGGAAAATAAGCCCCGGAGGGTAGCCGTGATGACTGCACGTCTCAGTGGCTGCAGGCCACTTTATCCAGATAATGACTAAACCATGGTAGCCCCAGGTCATTGTATCATCTTCACGATTATAAAATCATAACA
Organism: Saccharum hybrid cultivar R570; assembly: GCA_038087645.1. Classification (NCBI taxonomy): domain Eukaryota; kingdom Viridiplantae; phylum Streptophyta; class Magnoliopsida; order Poales; family Poaceae; genus Saccharum; species Saccharum hybrid cultivar. Next base: position 19,171,167 of record JAQSUU010000012.1, read on the forward strand.
AGCAAAAACTAGAAAGTATTCTAGTGGCATGCGAAGGTCTAGTATGCTAGCAATAAAATAATTATTTGATTAAACAAGCTAGCAGAAAGAATTACAAGAGAACCGATCTACTATAGACTAATAATCTGCAGATTGCAGGATTAAACTAAGTAGATTAAAAAAACTATGTATTCGTGAAGACATACGGGATGCTAGAATTGAAGGATTTCAAAGGCTGCCACATCCTGTATCCACCATGCAAACACTATCGGATGGCATAGAAAGAAAAACGCTTCATCTGTCCGACAGCCTGACGCTCAGGTTCCTCCTGTTGCGCCGCCGCAGGACGAGTTGCCGCATGCCGATCATGCCACACTGCAACAGCACTGCTGCCTCAGGACGTCGCCGCAGGCCTCTCACGCCGGTGATCCACAAATATATCACCTCCAGAAACATTGATAGCACGTGATCTATCTCATGTGCATGCATGTTGACGGCATCGTCCAAAGACAGCGCGCAACATCGATGTGGTGACTGATCTCGCACGGTGCATGACGCGTGCGTCGATTCCACTCAGGGTAGATGACGCTCGGACGGAAGATATCAACCGGTGCATCAGTGACCGAACGGAAACGGGGAGATCAATTCATCAGTAGCCATGGCAAATACAAATTGATCTAAACACAATGATCAAGAACAACTCACCCAGTGGTAGAGCTACTGATAACGTGTTGAGAATTGACCTATTCATGGATTGTTAGATCTGTTTTCCCATCTCCAATCCCAAGAAAAAGGTGTATGAAGTTATAGATGCAAATCTCGTTTCCCTTCCCAATCCTCAAGAACAGCACACAGGGACGCACAGAACACAAGTACATGAGGGGGGTTATTTCTTCATTTGTCCTTTCACGTATACATCTGGTCCCTTTATATAAATGCCTTCAGGGTATATATGGTAGCCACCATGCCGTATATGGTATGAGTCCATCAATCCTCTAATCGAGGAATTCTTAACAAGGAGGACGATTGAGATGGCCCTGTTCACTTTGCTGAAAAGCCGGGCTAAAAGGTACTGTTGACTGATTTGTTATGAGAGAAAACATTATACCGTAGCTGATAAGATAGATTGATAAGTTCAAGCAAACAGGGTCAGGTGACCGGGACCAAAAGTTTGGTACATGCATACGTCGCATGTACCATTAGCCTTCGTAGCAACGTGACAATACTTGTTGGTGGTCTGAAGTATTGACCGATGTTCTGGTCTAATGGTTCATGAAAACAGCTAAACAAACGTAGCAGACCCTGTCAAAACAGAATAATGGCGACAAACCATGCTTTGTCCCATTAGAAGGCCCTGTACACCTAGGGGACAAACAATTTTAAACAAGGTCTTTGATCTTATCGATCCGATGTCTGGCGATTGGGACAGAAGCTTGGTAAATGACGTTTTCTAGGAAGAAAATGCAAAATACATTCTATCTATTCCATTGAAAAGTGGAAATGGAGGATTCTCTGGCCTGGCATTTTGATTCAAAAGGACAATTCTCAGTCAAGTCTGCTTACCACGTTTTGAAAGAAAAAAATGATCTCTCACAAAGGAGGCAGGTAGGTGAAGCTAGTGCTATCTCAGACCACACTTGTAACATTAATTGGAAGAAAATTTGGGAGCTTCAATGCCAACCGAAGATGCAAGTTTTTTTCTGGAGATTATCTCATAACAATCTTCCTCTACGCATGAATATTCTTTGTCGAGGCATGGACATTGATACATGGTGCCCTATATGTTGGCAGTTAAATGAAGATGGTGGGCATTATTTTCTGAAATGTAAATTTGTCAAGAAATGTTGGAGAGCTTTGAATTTGGAGCAGCTTCGCCTCTCTTTGATTGACCTTAACTCTGCAAAATAGGTTGACATCAAAATTCTTTCTCTAGAAGAGGATAAAAAATTATTAGTGATTGATTTTCTTTGGGTTTGGTGGGATGCACGAAACAAGGCAAATGCTGGGGACAAAATTATGTCCACTAAGGAGATAGTCTACAAGGTACAGGCTATGCAATCTTTTTATAATCTTCATACACATGAGAAGGCAAATAAGAAACAAAGTGGAATTTCTTGCTGGTCTCCACCTGCTGTAGACATCTTGAAGATTAATTTTGATGGAGCTTACTCTCAAAGAGAAAAGAAAGGTGCATGGGGCTTTGTTGTGAGAGATCACAGAGGGGCTATTGTGATGGCTGGTGCAGGAAGAATCAATGTGCTACATGATGCGCTTAGATCAGAGGCCCAAGCGTGCCTTGCGGCTCTTTATGCAACAATAGACCAAGGTATATCTCAGATCCTTTTGGAGACCGATTCATCAATTCTAGTAGCGTCTCTCTAGTCCCGTTCTTATGATTTTTTAGCTAATGGTGTCTTGTTTAGAGAAGCTAAGTTCCTTATGTCTCTGAATTTTAGTCGGGCTGACATTGTCCATGTACCATGATCTTGTAATAGGGGTGCACATGATCTTGCTCATGTTGGTTTGCATTGGGACCCGGATCGATCTCATGTTTGAACCGATCCCCTCCCAAAGTTTGTAACAACTTTGGGAGTTCGTGATATAAACGAACCTCCCCAGAATTAATAAAGTACAAACCTTGCTTTCAAAAAAAGATTAGAAATCATGCCGACAACCTGCTTGGCCATCTAGTTCTTGTAAATTTATGTCAGGTCCAATTAAAGTGTTTTTTATGCACTTGCCGGTCCATGTAGATCCAATAGGCTCTATTACCAACACACACCTTGCTAGGCCCAACAATGGCCCAAGTTATCCACAGCCTCCGAGCCGCCACCCTCACTCTTTTCTTTTTTTCTCCTCCTCTCTTAGCAATGGGTGCTCTTACGTGCATTTGGCATGATTTTTTAGCAGCTTCTACCCCAACACTTGCTGAAAACCCGGCAAATCGGTTACTGTTGTAAGGTGCAAATGGCTAGAGAGGGGTGAATAGCCTATTTAAAAATCTACAAGCTTCGCTAATCAACAATTGTTAGTATAAAAGATGGCAATGCTAATTCTAGCACTAGCTCAACTATACTAAGCAAGCCACCTATACAATTCTAGTGAACAAGACTATGATATCTAAATCACACCAACAAAGCTAAGTCACTAAACAACTTACTCCTATGTGATACAAACTACGCTAAGCACACTAGACAAGAAAAAGTGCAAGAATGAAAAAGGGGAGTGAATTGATTCTTATACCAACGGTGTAGAGATGAGATGTATCTAAAGAATCAATCACACATAATCATAAAGAGAATCCCCGGCAAGAGATGACACAAGATTTTTTACCGAGGTTCACTTGCTTCCCGGCAAGCTACTCCTCGTTGTGGCGATGCACCCACTTGATGGATCACGAGCTAATTGAATATCAAGAGTTAAACCCTCAGCGGGTGCCGCACATCCACTCACAAGATGGGGATCCTCTAAGCCACGAGCTCCACTAGAGTAACCAATTCGTAAACTCCCGTGGGGAAGGCTCAAGAACCCCTCACAAACAGTTGGTGAGCCTCGAAACAATCTCCAATCACGAGCTCAACACCACCGCTACTCCAAGCTATCTAGGATGTCGGAAAACACCCAAGAGTAACAAGAAATCCGCAGCCAATTCAAGGAATAAGTGTCACTAGATGCAAATCACTAAGCAATGCACTTGAATCTCACTAGAGTATGCAACCAAGTAAGAAGATGAGTGAAAGGGAAGTTCTCTAGCTCAAAGTATGTCTCAAGTGTTCAAAAAGTCAAGAGAAAAGACCCAAAACCGGCCAAACAAGTATATATAGAGATACCTTTTTGAATAGAGCCGTTGGGCAGAAATCGGGGCCACCGGACGCTCCGACGCACTAGCATCGGACGCACTCAGCAACGTCCAGTGCACTAGATCTCGCCACATGTCTCGCGCGTTCAAAGTTCAACGGTCGTTTCAGCAAACACCGGACGCTCCAGTGATTTTCATTGGACGCACCACACGCGGTGTCCGATGCGGTCCAGTAAGCTCCCCAAGCTCGGAAACGCGCATCAAACGCTCCAGTGCTTTTCATCGGACGCACCACACGCGGTGTCTGATGCGGTCCAGTAAGCTCCCCGAGCTCGGAAACCCGCATCGGACGCGTCCGACGCAGCACCATCGGACGCGCCACCGTGTCTTGTGCTCTCCAGCTCTTCTGCCACGCGCCACGTCAGCAAGCACCGAACGCTGAACAATGTTTAGCCAGCGTCTGATGCAAGATCGTTGGACGCGCCGGTGCAGCCATCCAACTACGCAGAACCTAAGGTTAGCCACCAGACGCGTCCGGTGACTCCGGAGCCAGCGTCCAAAACTTTGCCTCCGACCAGTGGAAGGAACCCAAACCCCTCTCTACCCCTCAAACTCCATCTCCTTCGTAAATATGCTAACACCACCAAGTGTTCACCATCATGTGCAAGTGTGTTAGCATTTTTACAAATATTTTTCAAGGCGTTATGTTAGCCCTCTGCTAGATCCTAATACATATGCTTAAGATGATGACCTAGTAGCACTTGATTCACGAGCTAACTGTGATTGCCCCTCTTGATAGTCGGCTATCAATCCTAAACCCGGTCAATTACTTTTCTACTCATCTTAGACCGGCAAAAACAAACCCTATGATTATACCTTTGCCTTGATCACTTTGTTCCATGTCCATCTCCTCATGCTTGATCACCATGATCATCATTTTATGTGCATCTCTACCATGATCGTCATTTCATGTCCATGCACCATCATGCTCCTTTCTCCTTCATCACATGTGTTACTATGCCTAACTCAATTCACTTGACACAATGACATTAGCAACTTGGTGTCATTAATTACCAAAACCAAACTTGAGCTTTCAACTGTAACTATAAAAAAACCAAAGGGAGCAAAGCCTATTTTCTACTGCACGCACAAGACATGTAAATATGAGCTGTGTTTGACAGGGCTTCGCATTCGCGGGCTCCTTCGCCCAAGCTAGAGCCGGAGGCCAAAATTGCAAATTGTGGCTCCGCGTCCATACATATGCAAATTCACTCCATGCGTCGTCGTTTGGTGCGGCTCCGCTACTAGAGCGCCACCAAACAAGTCCATAGTTTCTCTCTATTTCTCACCCAATCACATGTGAAAGGATGCAAGCGCCCTCTCACAACCATGGTGGCGTGGGGCTGTGGCACTGTGGCCCCCAACAACGAGGCAATGACCAAAACATGGGCGTTCAGTCTAGCGACACGCCGGCGGCCGACACCTCTCCGTCCAATTGTTATGACTAAAACTCTTGCAAGCTTTTGTGAACCCCCTTCCCCAAAGAACCCTGCATATTTGTGTAGCATGGGTGGCCCAAGATAACATGATATATAAAGGTGCCAGAGAATTTGATCGCTTCAAATTTAAGTTTTACTCACTTATTGGGGTCTTCAAAAGATTTACTCACTTATCGGGTATGACCCCGCGGAATGGTGCCTCAGTCGACTTGATGTTTGAGGGAGAAATCTTGAGGGCATCCAACATGTCAACGTAAAGGATGATGAGGTCGTGAAAGTGCATCTAGGCTCAAAGTGGATTTTTGTGGATTCAATGACAACATGATTAAAAATTAATATATTTCATGAGAATTGGGGGTGTTTAGTCCAAGGTATATTTTATTATGATTGAGCTCAAACGAAGCAAACGACATGTAAACGAGAAATGAGACCAGGGCATATTGATGAAATGCATAAAAAGACAAGAATGCGGTGAAAATGATAATAGAGACACGGTTTGGTTGTTATCTCTTGGTATCTCATACAAGCTTGGTCATATTATGCAATATAGAAAATGAGTTTCATAATTGATGGATTCGTACGCATGTGTCAAGTGAATATGAGACACAAGTAATTGTAAATTGATTGAAAATGTGACTTGATGGCTTGATAAATTAAGTATAACAAAGAAAGGGTTTCAAGATACTAAGCGAAGGTGAATATATGTTTTTTTTGTATTTTAAGCAAGCGACATGCTCGGAATTGAGTAGAATCCTATACGCCTATATTCGTACTTATAGTTAAATTTTGGCCTTCCTGGCAGGGCTTTTGTTATGGCTCCCCTATTAGTTTAATCAAAAGCCCTATCAAACGTGCACATGTGAAAATATTTTTTTAAGACAAAACAAAGGCAAAAATAGTGGTTCGTAGGAAAAGGGGCAAAAATAGTGAAACCAAGGCAACAATGGTGCAATGACGCCGAAAAAATCTATGTCCCACTCTTTTTTACTCTTCATAGGCCCCGTTCACCTATGCTGATAAGCCAGCTGAAAAACACTGTTGGCTGATTTATTATGAGAGAAAAATACTGTTCTAGCTAAAAAACAAACTGAAAAGTACGGATTATAAGCCGGATGAACATGACCACCATATACTGCAATAGGTGGACATCAACAGCATCATTGCATGGACACACCGAGCAAGAAAAAAGAGGTACCTTTGAAACGACCTCATTTTCCACGAAGGGAAAACCACAGAGTCAAAGTGTAATAAGACTGTGATAGATTTTATTACCCAAATTCCAGTCGAATATCACATCCATACAACGATATTATCAGAGTACAAATAGAGCAGAATTACATAATTTATTACATCGCCGCATTAGCGGAAACAAAAGTAGCATTCATTCAGAACAGCTTGAAGATAAGATCACCGAAACTCGAGCATAGGCACGAACCCCTCAACCATCAAACTCCTCGGAGCTATACTCCTCAGCAGAACCTGTGCCAAAAATTTATCAGTACGATTTGTACTGGCCACTCCCATCCCTATGAGCATTGCTTTGTGGATTTGGATGCAACATGGTTGTATTCAAATGAAACCTATAGGGCTAGGGTTTCCTATGCAGTAGCATATCAAGTGTATAACATAATTGATCAAGTTTTAACACCATTCCCACACTCATTCCACTCCATCCCCTTTTCCGAGCCAGGTTACGATCCTGGGATCAACACACCACCATCTCCACACCATTACCACCCATCGCTCAGTCGACAGGCCAACTCCCTCTTAGCACTGTTTCAAGGCCCGTAGCCCCTGGCTATGACCGACACTCTCTTACAGGGGAAGAAGAGAAGGACTCATCTCTCTATCTAGTTTAAGCGAAACCCAGGAAAGGTCCATAGCCGACGAGTCAGCACATGTATCGATCGATCAACCATACACTCTACAGAGGTTCTACATAACCACAAGATCCGCCTTCCTTGATGACCGTCGTCAACTGGGCTGATTCCGGCTGCTTGCTAGCCTAGAATAATGCCACTCTACCATTCAGCCCTGGTTCACCCCAAGTCAAGTCTAGGGTGGCTGAAACTGTGAGTCATGAGCCGGGTCCACAAGGTCTCCATGAAGTCTCGGAAGGGTGTGGGGGAAATCCTCTACGCCCCGTACCTCCTTACACTGTCCGCTATCAACCTACCAGTAGTGGCAAAACCCTACCAAGTAGTCCAGCCGTCCCGTACCATATAGGGCGAGTGGTACGTAAGGTTTCCCGGTGAATCTGAGTACTAGTAGGTCCTTAGGGATGACCAAGCCAGAATGTCTCCATCAGGGTTTTCATTTACCGTGCCACCACAGCACCTCCAACCCGGGCTCCACCCATCACAGGTTCACACCCAGGTCCACCTCATATACCTTTTACCCACCACAGGTATACATTTCCAGGGGTGCCTAGGTAGCATCCCATAGTAAGACTTGCCCCAGACTCGTCGTATACTCCAACTTGGTCGACACAACCCTCACCCTCCACACACCCAAGTCACACACGCAACACTCTCCCCATAGTCCAGGTAACACTAGTTTCCACCACACACGTAGTATAAGCGTAGTAGAAGTATAAATAAGGAAATATATAGCAGTAAGCGTGTGTCTAGCCTAATAGCAGGGTATGCAGGGGTAAGGTTGCGTCAAGGTAAAGGCTTTCAAGCAAGTATACTACCATGCAAGTCCTACCATAATATAATTGTAGTAGTAAAGTAGAGCGATAGCAGTTCTATATTAGCTATGCGTAATAGGTGCTATAAAATTGGGTGGGATGTGGCACCTTCAGTGTAGTCGTCACCGTTCTCCTCACGGTACTCACGGTCCTCGTCCGTCAGGTTCTCCTCTGAGTCTACATCGTTCGCATTATAGTCGCGTTAGCGACGTCTATAGAATAGCACAAAAAGCAATGGAAATTCAAAAGAGCCAAAAGCACTCAAACATGGGTTCATTGCGTAGAGCTTGATTTTAGATGAATTTTGGTCCTGGTTCCGTATTTTTCCGAGATCGTATGAATTAGTTATGAATTTCCAAAATTTAAATCATTTCTGAAATTGAATAAAGGCTGAAGTAATCCTGGGCTGACACGTGTCATGCTGTGGTTGGTCCACGTGGCTTGCTGACGTCAGTATGACGTTGTCAGAATGGTTCCGAGCTGACAGGTGGGGTCTAGCTGACGTCAGCATGACGCCAGTGTGGCGTCATCAATGTCGTCCATACTGACAGGTGGGGCCAAAAACTATTGGGTCACTGACAGGTGGGTCCGGTCAAAGTCAACATCGGTCAACGTCAAGTCAACGGTCAATGGTCAACGATCAACAGTCAAGGTCACTGAAGTGTGGGGCCAGGACTGCTGACGTCAGCAGCTGATGTCATCGTGACGTCAGCATGACATCACCCTGGCTGTGTTGGCTTTTGACGTGTGGGTCCTATGTGACGTCATCGTGACGTCAGCGTCTGACGTGTGGGTCCAGGGTGTCCGTGTCACTGACTGGTGGGGTCAGGGTGCTGACGTCATCAGCTGATGTTAACATGACATTAGTATGATGTCACTGTGGCAGTCATCACTGCTGACATGTGGGTCCCACGTGACGTCATCACGACGCCAGTATGACGTCACCATCTGACGTGTGGGTCTAGCAACATTGTGTCGCTGACATGTGGGGCTCGGTCAACAGTCAACATTGACCGGTCAACGGTCAACTCGGGTCAGGTCCAATTGGGCCGGTTAGGCTGGATACGGGCTGGGCTTTGGCTCACCACGTGGCAGCACCGCGGTGTGCCACATCATCATTTTGGGCCGCTTGAAAGCATCTAGGCCCCGAGGTTTGGTTTCGGCAATTGATGACAACGCTTTATTACCATGACTAACGTGTGTTTTGCAGAAACTTTGGTAAGTTAGGTCATGGAGGTTTTAACTGCTTTGGGCACCATGGTATTCATGCCCCTTGATGGAAATCGTTTCGGTTTTCAAAAGAGTGACGTCAAGATTAAGGACGGTTAGTTCCGGATGTCGAGGTGTTGAGAGACATTTAGAATAGTCGTTAGGATCTTCGTTTTTCTCTTTTGGCCGTACTATAAAGGGGGGCATGAGCGGGTAGCTTGACCTAGGCGAGTCCTATGTTTAGGTGTGGTGCACACTTGTTAAACTTGGCGCTAGGCAGCTCTAGAATAGCTCAAAGTTCAGTTGGGAGCAACTTGGTTGAAGTTGTAACGCTTTGCGGAGAGTTTTGGGTCATTTTCCAGTGACCGGACGCGGTCCTCTGCATGACCGGACGCGTCCGGTCAGTTCAGTTCCGCGACTGAGGTTTCAGCTCTGAGCACCGGACGCGGTCCTCGCGAGGACCGGACGCGGTGGTCAGAAGTCAACACGTGTCACTTAAGGGAAACACCCGATCGGACGCGACCTGGGTGTGATCGGCGCGTCCGGTCATAGTCCAGTAAGGTCCTGAGACGACCGGACGCGTCCGGTCATCACCCATCGGACGCGGTAGCGCGTCCGGTGCGAGTACAGTAAGCTCCACGCACGATCGGACGCGTTCGGTCATCCCTGACCGGCGCGTCCGGTCATTTAGGTGTTTTTCGGTTCTGACCGTTACGAGCGACCGGCGCGTCCGGTCAGTACGACCGGCGCGTCCGGTCAGCTCGAGTTTTGCTGAATCAGCAGGTAACGGTTCGTTTCGTCTGTGGGGTGTATAAATACATCCCCACCACCTCTTTTAGAGGTCTCTTGCTCATTTGATCAGCTGATAAACACCTTTGAAGTGCAAGGTAGTGCAAGAGCACTAGTGAGGATAGAGATTTGAGAATCAAAGCTTGTGAGTTCCTCACTAGAGATTAGAGAGTAACAAGTGTGCATCCACTTTCTCATTTAGGCTCGTAGAGGTCAAGTGAGAGTTCTAGCTTGTTACTCTTGGTGATCGCCATCACCTAGACGGCTTGGTGGTGATTGGGAGTTTGGTGTTCATCCGGCGGAGCTTGTGGATGACCCAACTCATCTTGTGAGCGGTTGTGGGTGATTCACCGCGACGGAGTGTCGAAGAATCAACCCGTAGAGAGCACTTGATCCTTGCACGGATCAAGGGGGAGCGACACCCTTGCGCGGGTGCTCCAACGAGGACTAGTGGGGAGTGGCGACTCTCCGATACCTCGGAAAAACATCGCCGTGTTCCTTGCCCCTTTACATTCAAGCATTTACTTTCTCGTATTTACTTACATTGCTTGTTTACATTCCTAGACTTGCCATGCTAGACTAGGATTGGAAACTAGGGTGCAAAACTTTGTTTCGGTAGACTCACTAGGAACACAAGTAGACACTAGGGGTGAATTCCAGCTTGTAGGATTTAATCCTTGCATTTATTTTTAGAAAAGCCCAATTCACCCCCCCTCTTGGGCATCTTGATCCTTTCAATTGGTATCGGAGCCGTGTTGCTCTACTTTTAGGCTTTACCGCCTAGAGCAAGATGTCTAATGGGGAAGGACCACCTCCCACTTTTGAGGGAGACGATTTTCCATATTGGAAAATTCGTATGGAGGCGTACCTCGAAGCCATAGATGTTGGGTGTCTTAGAGCCGCAACCGAAGGGCTTCCCCCCATAAGGGATCCCGCTAACCCAAGTGGTGACGAGGAGAAGTACGACCGGTGGAATGCAAAGGCCAAAAATGCACTCTACCGGGGCTTAGGCAAAGATATCTTCAATCGCGTGCGTAATGCAAAGAACGCTCATGAATTGTGGGAAAATCTTTGTGCTCTCCATGAGGGAACTAAGAGTGAGCGTGAGGAACGCTATCACATAGCCTTAAAGAAAATTAATTCTTTTGAGATGCTTCCCAAAGAAAGTGCTAATGACATGTACACTCGCTTGAATGTTCTTGTAGAGGACCTCAATGCTCTTGGGCTCACCAAAATGAGTCAATCGGATGTTGCAAGGAGGATCTTGAGTGTGCTTCCCGTTGAGAAGTATGGACATATTGTCACCGTGCTTCACCAAAGTGATCTTTCCACCGCAACACCAACGCAAGTTTTGGGGAAAATCAATGCTCATGAGATGTACATGCATATCACTCCGGAAGAGGGCTCATCATCTTCCAAGAAGAAAGACTTGGCCTTCAAAGCTAGTCATGACAAGAAGAAGATGAAAGGCCAAGCCATGATGGTGCAAGAAAGCTCAAGTGATAGTGATGTTGATGATGAATCACTTGCACTCATGGTGAGAAAGACCACCAAGATGTTAAAGAAGCTTAACAAGAGTGGCATCAAGTTCGACGGCAAGAAGAAGAAATTCTTCACAAGTAGCAAGAGAAAGCCAATCTCAGAGATGGATTGCTACAATTGTGGTGAACTTGGTCATCTAGCTCATCAATGCCCTAGACCACCAAAAGACAAGTACAAGAACAAAAACAAGGGCAAGAAAAATGATTCAAGTGATGAAGAAGAAGAGAAGAAGAGGAACAAGCCATACAAGAAGAAGGATGGCAAAAAGAAGGAGTTCCACAAGAAAAAGAAGGGAGGAAAGGCTTACATTGTTGGTGATTGGCTCACCGACATTGAATCATCATGTGAGTCCTCCGAAGATGAAAGCAATGATGAGAAAGAGAAGGTTGCCGCATTTGTGATGGGGCCATCATCTTCACCAACATCTTCATCACCACCTTCACCACCTCCTTCACCATCATCGTCCACTACTCACCTATGCCTTATGGCCAAGGGTGAACGAAAGGTATAAAACCATGATAGTGATGATGATGACGATAGTGATAGTGATGATGAATATGACTCACCTTCTTATGATGAACTTGTAAAATTGTTAAACAAATACACTAAAATCATAAGAAGAACTAGAAGTGAAAATGATGATCTTCAAAATGAAAATGAATCACTCTCATCAAAGCTTGAAAATATTCAAAAGACTAGTGGTGAGTTTAGAGTTCAAAATGAAGTGATGTCTTCCACTCTCAAGGAACTCAAAACCTCCTATAAAGAGCTTAAAGATCAACATGATAAACTTGAGAAGAAGCATGATGAGCTCATCACTAGACACAATTCTCTAAAGGACATATATACCACATTAAAAATTGATTATGATAGTCTTGTGGTTGCTAATGAACTTGCTCTTGAGACACATGATGCTACTAACCATGTTGTTAAGTGTGATATAGCTACATCATGTGATGACTTGATCATTGAAAGCATTGAGCAAGGTTCTAGTAGCAAAGGCAAGAGTGTGGTTGAGTCAAGCAACCATGATGATTATGCCAAGATTAAGAGTGAAAATGAGAAGCTTGCAAGTGAGAACAAGAAGCTAAAAGGTTTGATGGCTCTTGAGAAGCAACCAACAAATGAGTCACTCATTGAAGAAAACAAAAAGCTAAAGCAAGAAAAAGAGCATCTCAAGACCGGCCTAAGCAAGTTCACAAGAGGCCAACATTTGCAAAGTGAGCTCCTCATGAACACCGTAATGAAGATGGATAGAAGTGGTATTGGGTACTTGGCAAATCAAGAGAAGAAAGCAAAAGCTCAACAACAACCAAGCAAGTCAAAGCCCAAGCCAAAGAGATGTGTTGAGTGTGGTCAAGAAGGTCACTTTGCTCATGAATGCAAAACTCCACCACCACAACCCTTGCCCAAGCATGCTAGACCTTTCGCTTTCAATGCTCATTATATGCTAAGAAAAGATTCAAATGGAAAGATGAAAGTCATGTTTTTGGGTCCCCCAAACAAGAATAGGCCAAAGAAAATATGGGTTGCCAAGTCACTAGTGGATAAAGTCAAGGGCCCCTCTCAAGTTTGGGTCCCTAAACAAAAAGCTTGATCTCTTGTGTGTAGGTGAACTACAAGACCGGTGGAACTCATTGGGTTATTGATAGTGGTTGCACTCAACATATGACTGGTGATCCTCGTATGTTCACCACCATTGAAGAGAATGGTATATGTCAAGAGAAGATCACATTTGGGGATAATTCAAAGAGCAAAGTCAAGGGTATAGGCAAGATTGCAATATCACATGATCACTCACTCTCAAATGTGCTCTATGTTGCTTCATTGAGTTTCAACTTGTTGTCCGTTGGGCAACTTTGTGACCTTGGCTTCCAATGCTTGTTCACACCAAATGAAGTGGAAGTTTCAAAGATAGATGACAAGCAAGTGATATTCAAAGGCTTTAGATACAATAATCTTTATCTTGTTGACTTCACCTCCGAAGATGCAAATTTGATGACATGTTTGTTCACCAAGACCTCACTTGGTTGGCTTTGGCATAGGAGGCTTGCTCATGTTGGAATGAACACTCTCAACAAGCTATTGAAGAAAGAACTAGTGAGAGGATTGAAGGATGTGAAGTTTGAAAAGGACAAACCTTGTAGTGCATGTCAAGCGGGCAAACAAGTTGCAAACACTCATCCAACCAAAGCTTTCATGTCAACTTCAAGAGTGTTAGAACTTCTTCACATGGATTTGTTTGGGCCTACAACATACAAGAGCTTGGGTGGTAATCTCTATTGTCTTGTGATAGTGGATGACTACTCAAGGTATACATGGACTTTCTTCCTTCATGACAAATCCGAAGTGGCAAATTGCTTCAAGAAGTTTGCAAAGAGAGCTCAAAATGAATTTGAAGTCAAGATAAAGAAGATTAGAAGTGACAATGGGAAAGAATTTGACAACACCAACATTGAAGCTTATTGTGATGAAATTGGAATCAAGCATGAGGTGTCTTCAACCTACACTCCTCAACAAAATGGTGTAGTTGAGAGAAAGAACCGAACTTTGATCACCCTTGCAAGAACAATGCTAGATGAGTACAACACTCCGGAGAAGTTATGGGCCGAGGCAATCAACACCGCATGCTATGCTTCAAATCGCCTCTTCCTACAAAAGTTTCTTAGCAAGACCCCCTATGAGTTGCTTAATGGCAAGAAGCCGGACGTTTCTTTCTTCCGGGTGTTTGGTTGCAAATGTTACATCTACAAGAAGCGTCAACACCTAGGGAAGTTTCAAAGACGTTGTGATATTGGTTTTCTTGTTGGTTACTCATCAAAGTCCAAAGCATATAGAGTATTTAACCATGCCACCGGTTTGGTTGAAGAAACATATGATGTGGAATTTGATGAATCTAATGGCTCCCAAGGAGCAATTGAGAATTGTGATGATGTAGGTGATGAACCCTTGAGGGAGGCCATGAAGAACATGCCGGTGGGAGACATCAAGCCAAAAGATGATGATGACGATGTACAAATTGTTGATCCACCATCTTCGTCACGTGTGCCTCAAGATGATAACAAGGATGAGAGAGTTGAAAATGAAGACACTCATGTCTCTCATGAACAATCCGAGGCACAAGCTCAAGATGTTGATGCTCCTCATCCACCTCCTCAAGTGGTTGATAAAAGAAATTCACCACTACTTCAAGCACATCCACAAGATCTCATCATAGGGAGTCCTACAAAGGGAGTAATGACTCGATCCCAAAAGCTAGCTTCTTTTGTTGAACATCACTCTTTTGTCTCTTGTGTTGAACCTAAGAATGTAGAAGAAGCTCTTCAAGATCCGGATTGGGTGATTGCAATGCATGAAGAATTGAACAACTTCACCCGCAATCAAGTATGGACACTTGAAGAGCATCCCAAAGGTGCAAGAGTCATTGGAACCAAGTGGGTGTTCCGAAACAAGCAAGATGACCAAGGCATAGTGGTGAGGAACAAGGCAAGACTAGTTGCAAAGGGGTTCTCTCAAGTTGAAGGTCTTGATTTTGGAGAAACCTTTGCACCCGTTGCAAGACTTGAAGCCATTCGTATCCTCCTTGCTTATGCATCACATCATGATATGAAATTATATCAAATGGATGTGAAAAGTGCATTTTTAAATGGCTTTATAAATGAACTAGTCTATGTTAATCAACCTCCCGGGTTTGAAGACCCTAGATATCCTAATCATGTTTATAGGTTGTCCAAGGCGTTATATGGGCTCAAGCAAGCCCCTAGAGCGTGGTATGAACGCCTTCGGGACTTCCTCATTGAGAAGGGCTTCACCATTGGGAAGATTGACACCACACTATTCACCAAGAAGTTTAATGGGGAGATCTTCATTTGTCAAGTATATGTTGATGATATTATCTTCGGATCAACAAATGAAGATTATTGCAAAGAATTTGGTGAATTGATGTCAAAGGAATTCGAGATGTCAGTGATTGGTGAGCTCACATTCTTCCTTGGCTTTCAAGTAAAGCAAATGAGAGAAGGGATTTTCATCTCTCAAGAAAAGTATACCAAGGATCTTCTCAAAAGATTCAAGATGGAAGAATGCAAACCAATCAAGACCCCAATGCCATCAAATGGACATCTCGACCTAGATGAGGGAGGTAAACCGATTGATCAAACTCTCTACCGTTCTATGATTGGTAGCTTATTATACCTTACCGCATCTAGGCCCGATATCATGTTTAGTGTGTGCATGTGTGCTCGTTTTCAAGCATGCCCTAAAGAACCTCACCTAAGTGCCGTAAAAAGAATCCTAAGATATCTTAAGCTCACCCCAAGCATTGGTCTTTGGTATCCCAAAGGAGCTAGATTCCAACTAGTTGGCTATTCCGATTCGGACTATGCCGGTTGCAAGATTGATAGAAAAAGCACATCCGGAGGGTGCCATTTGCTTGGAAGATCTTTAGTATCTTGGTCATCTAAAAAGCAAAATAGTGTGGCTTTGTCCACCGCCGAGGCGGAATACATTGCCGCGGGGGCTTGTTGTGCACAAATCCTATATATGAAACAAACCCTCCTAGACTATGGAATTGTTCTTGAAAAAGTGCCACTTTTATGTGACAACGAAAGTGCCGTTAAAATTGCTAACAATCCGGTACAACACTCTCGCACCAAGCACATTGATATCCGCCATCACTTTCTAAGAGATCACGTTGCTAAAAATGACATATCACTAGAAGGTGTAAGAAGTGAAAATCAATTAGCGTATATCTTCACTAAACCTTTGGATGAGGCAACCTTTTGTAGGTTAAGAAGTGAGCTCAATGTGCTTGATTCCAGTAACTTTAAAAAATGAGCGTGTGTTGTCCCTTGCATTGCATTGTATAATATGCCATGTCTATGTTTATCGCATTGTTTTTAGGGCTTGGCTAACACGGTTACGATAACCCTTCCTTGGAGGAGTGAAAAAGCCTAACCGTGGATCAAACTTGGCAAGCATTCTAGTTTTACCTTCTTGTATTGCATTGCATATGCATGGTTGTTGTTCTTGTCGTTTCTTTTCGGTTAAGCTTTGAGCAACCTCTGTGTTCGTCCATGGATAGAGAGAGCATTTTGACGCTCCTAAAGGTTCAAAAACTCTATTGCGTGGCCATACGTTGCTCCTTGGGTGTTTATTGCCTATTTTCTTAAAAATAATACTAGCCTAAGGCAATCTATTTTAAAATTTTTGAGGGTTTGAGTGAGGTCTCTCATTTCGTGTTCCAATTGGTGTTTATTTGTGTCTCTTTGAATTGGAACTTGATTGGGAGAAGTCGCGTCGTAGTTCGGATCAAAGAAGGGCGAAGAACAGTCACCGGACGCTGCACCGGACGCTGCACCGGACGCAGTGATGCTTCACCACCGCGTCCGGTCTCGGCGTCCAGCAGCGCATCCGGTCATCCAGAAGACCAACTCCAGATCTAATGATCGGACGCTGCACCGGACGCGCCTCTGTTTGACCACCGCGTCCGGTCCCGGTTATCACCACCGCGTCCGGTCATTCGCGATGTTTTCCCGAACTGCCAACGACCGGACTCAGACCGCGTCCGGTCAGTCCGCACCGGACGCGTCAGGTCACTCCAGGAGCTTACTGGAGTATGACCGGACGCTGCACCACCGCGTCCGGTCATATCGACCACCGCGTCCGGTCATCACATGTCACGCGAATCTAACTCCTTATAAAACCGTTTCGTCCCCGACCAATCTTCCTCACCCGCACGCGTTTCCGCCGCCATTGCCCTTTTCGCCGACTCGCCGTCTCCGCCGGCTCCTCAACTTCTTCCCGGCCGCCGGCGACCTCCGGTCGAGCACGCGCCGCCCCTTCCTCGCCCGCACGCGCTCGTCGCTCGCGCACCGCCGCCCGCTCTCGCGCCGCCCGCAGCTGCGCTGCCACCGACCGCGCCACCGCCGCGCCGCCGTCGCCCGACCGCGCCACCACCGCCGGTGAACCGCGCCCCTGCGAGCCAGCTTCGTCCCCGACATTGGTACGACTCGTGCTTGCCTCCGATCGTTTTTCATCGATCTACCCTAATCCTAACCCTAACCCTAGGGTTCGTCGGTCGTTCGTTCGTTCGTCAACGAGTTTCGTCGCGAGTCGTCCTCTTCGCGAAGAGCTCGTCCGGTGGATTCGGGAATCTCGCGATCTAGGTCACCTCATCTTGTCACCATCGTCTCGTCGATCCGAGGTAGCTTCACGTCTCGACTCTCATCGTATCACATATGCTTGCTTTCTCTAGGGTTTCGTACCTTTTAGTCGTATATGTGCTTATAGTAGATCTCTCTATTCCGTCGTTGCAGCGAGTCTGTCCGTGTGTCGGGTGAGATCAGTTTGCTAAATCCGAGGCCAAGCCTGTGGATACGGATTGAGGCCAAGCCTCTTGAGTGACAGTTCATCATCTTACAGAGATTCTCAGTCACTGTGTCAGTATGGTGCGTTGCAAGAACGCCGGTGGTGCTCCTGGTGACGGGAACGACAGTCCCCCTCGTCGGTCTGAGATTGCACGTGGGAAACGTGTCAAGGTCTTAGCCAGAAAGAAGAAGAAGACACTCTCAGAGGCAGAGATTGCTCAGGCCGTAGCAGATGCAGCAGAGCAGGCAGAGAGAGGTGGCAGGAGCAGTGGCATACGCATAGGCGAGCGTCGCTTTCATCTTGAAGGTCGACAGCTTGGCACAGAGGCAACTGAGGGCACTGAGGATACTAGAGCTGCAGAGGATATGTCAGTTGATCCACCCACAGAGACCACAGAGGCTCCAGAGGCTACAACAGATACAGAGGAGCAGCCAGCTCAGTCTCCAGTACGTCGCCGCTCTACACGCGCCCGTACTCAGGTGTCTCCTCGGCCAGAGGGTCAGCGACGTGGAGCACGGCCTCCTCCCAGAGCGAGAGGTTCACCCCCGGTCGAGCACTTTGACTTGAGGGGTGCTACAGCACGTCAGGTGCAGGGGTTGAGGTTCGTGGAGGTCAGTCGGTGGTTTCCACCTGTGAGGGATCCCAGAGCTTCAGAAGGATTCTATACCCCTCTTCAGGAGGATTTCTACAGAGCTCTAGTTGACAGCGGTATTGCTTTCCGACCACAGAGGGTCTGTCGACTTGAGTCACTAGTCGAGGTTGTGGGAGAGCAGCTACGTCCGCACCTGTCCTTTCTGCCAGGCTTGTCAGATCTTCTTGGACGGACAGGTGCATACTGCGGCACATGGGTGAGAGAGTTTTATGCTTCACTATGGATTGATCCTGCCCATGATTTCATCCACTTTGCATTCCGAGGCCGCGATCACCGTCTATACAGCAGCAGAGTGCGGGAGATTCTCAGACTCCCAGCTTTTGACACAAAGATACATCAGCTGTGTTATGGTCAGACTCCTCCTCCGAGACGCCCTCACGGTGGGACAGTGCCACCTACCGACTTAGTTCGACCCTGCTTCCGTGAGCCTTTTGGCGAAGGGTCTCGACGCACGCCCGCCAGTTTGACTCCACTGGCCAGAGTTTTGGATGCTATTGTCAGACGCACACTTCTTCCCAGACTTGGCTACAGAGAGGGACTGACTCGGATGCAGTTATGGGTTGTTCACCACCTCCTCTCACAGACACGGTTTGATATATGGGATCTCATACTTAGTGAGATGGAGGACACCATAGCTGAGGGCTTCAAGGGTAATCGTCAGCTGCCCTACGCACACTGGATCTGCTTCCTTATCAGATCATCTATTCAGATGCCAGCAGAGATCCGAGCTGAGATATCAGATACTACCACTGCTTTTCCTGAGTATGATATCCGTCAGCTTTGGACGTCAGTTACCAGAGATCAGGCCCCAGTGCCAGGACAGCGTGTGCGACCTGAGGTACCTGAGACAGCAGCTGAGCAGGACGCCACAGTTGATGAGCTTGCAGAGGCAGAGCTTGCAGATCTTGACGCTCAGCCTGCTGACCTTCCTGAGGATGGGACATCTGACAGCACTGATGAGGACTACCAGCCCATCCCCAGGTACCGGTCTCCTCGGTCCCACGACCACGAGGCCGGTGGCTCTGGTTCAGCCTCCCGCACAGACCCAGCCATGGTGGCAATTCTTGAGAGGTTGACCCAGGCATAGGAGCAACAGCAACAGCAAATACAGCGACAGGCTCAGGACACAGCTGCAGCATTTGCACAGATTCAGGCTCGTCAGGACGAGTTTCAGCGTCAGCAGCTTAAAATCCAGAGGCAGCAAGTCGAGATGCAGCGACAGCAATATGAGATTCAGCGACAGACTGCAGCTAGTCAGCAGCAATACTTGGACCTCCTGCGTCACCTAGTCACGGTTGGGGTTCCTCCGCCTGCTTCCGTCCTGACTTCTACTTTACCAGCTTCTGATCCATCGAGTCAGGGACAGCCGAGTCACCAGTTCACATCTCCACAGCGGCAGGTTCCCCAGTCTTTCCAGTCCCTGAGCTTCACTCCTATACACACGGGGTTTACACCATCAGACCAGCCTCGCCCTCACCTCCTGACAGGCCCACCTTTCGGTGATTTCAGTGCTACATACAGCGAGTTGACTGGTCAGCCGACGCCCTCGCATACTACAGTTGCTACTTCTTCAGGGTTGTTAGCTTCAGAGGCAGCTATTCCTCCGGTGACGGGAACTGGTACTACAGAGACTCTACCTTCGTCAGTTGCCTCCACAGATCCTCCTGCTACTGGCTCGCTACAGGCTCAGGTCACTCAGACGGATCCTATCGTTACTACTTCGACAGTACCTGTTCCTGCCGTTCAGACCCAGACAGTTACACAGCCACATGCTTCATCAGAGGGTCAGCCAGATAGCTCAGATTCCGAGGGCGATTCTCTGCATTTCATCATTACTCCGCGCACCTCGGCACCCGACACGACTCCGTCTGTCCCCCCATCAGATCCTTAGATTAGCTTTTTCTTTTGGCGCTTGATGCCAAAGGGGGAGAGAGAGTAGTTTCAGGGGGAGATTTGAGAGTTGTTTTTTTTTCGTTTTTTCCTGTGTGCTACATTCATGCATCATGTTTACTTTTCAGTTATTGCATTCGTGTGACATGTCATTGTGAGATAAACCTTAAGTCTTAATGTTTCATCCTGCTTATGTTATCTCTTGTCACCGTTTTTAATTATAGCTCTAAGGTTGTGCTTCCGTGCCTTACGCCTTACTCCGATAATTTATGAGCTATATCCTTTTGTGTACTAACGTTTTTTGTCTTATCTTATGAGTACACTCTTTTGGCTTGGGACACATAAGCAATCCCTTTCACTTCTCTACTTAATTGCTTGTTGCTTATGTGTACCATGCATGTTCAAAAACCTCAACTCAAATCTTTCATATCTGAGTATTGTCATCAATCACCAAAAAGGGGGAGATTGAAAGCATCTAGGCCCCGAGGTTTGGTTTCGGCAATTGATGACAACGCTTTATTACCATGACTAACGTGTGTTTTGCAGAAACTTTGGTAAGTTAGGTCATGGAGGTTTTAACTGCTTTGGGCACCATGGTATTCATGCCCCTTGATGGAAATCGTTTCGGTTTTCAAAAGAGTGACGTCAAGATTAAGGACGGTTAGTTCCGGATGTCGAGGTGTTGAGAGACATTTGGAATAGTCGTTAGGATCTTCGTTTTTCTCTTTTGGCCGTACTATAAAGGGGGGCATGAGCGGGTAGCTTGACCTAGGCGAGTCCTATGTTTAGGTGTGGTGCACACTTGTTAAACTTGGCGCTAGGCAGCTCTAGAATAGCTCAAAGTTCAGTTGGGAGCAACTTGGTTGAAGTTGTAACGCTTTGCAGAGAGTTTCGGGTCATTTTCCAGTGACCGGACGCGGTCCTCTGCATGACCGGACGCGTCCGGTCAGTTCAGTTCCGCGACTGAGGTTTCAGCTCTGAGCACCGGACGCGGTCCTCGCGAGGACCGGACGCGGTGGTCAGAAGTCAACACGTGTCACTTAAGGGAAACACCCGATCGGACGCGACCTGGGTGTGATCGGCGCGTCCGGTCATAGTCCAGTAAGGTCCTGAGACGACCGGACGCGTCCGGTCATCACCCATCGGACGCGGTAGCGCGTCCGGTGCGAGTACAGTAAGCTCCACGCACGATCGGACACGTCCGGTCATCCCTGACCGGCGCGTCCGGTCATTTAGGTGTTTTTCGGTTCTGACCGTTACGAGCGACCGGCGCGTCCGGTCAGTACGACCGGCGCGTCCGGTCAGCTCGAGTTTTGCTGAATCAGCAGGTAACGGTTCGTTTCATCTGTGGGGTGTATAAATACATCCCCACCACCTCTTTTAGAGGTCTCTTGCTCATTTGATCAGCTGATAAACACCTTTGAAGTGCAAGGTAGTGCAAGAGCACTAGTGAGGATAGAGATTTGAGAATCAAAGCTTGTGAGTTCCTCACTAGAGATTAGAGAGTAACAAGTGTGCATCCACTTTCTCATTTAGGCTCGTAGAGGTCAAGTGAGAGTTCTAGCTTGTTACTCTTGGTGATCGCCATCACCTAGACGGCTTGGTGGTGATTGGGAGTTTGGTGTTCATCCGGCGGAGCTTGTGGATGACCCAACTCATCTTGTGAGCGGTTGTGGGTGATTCACCGCGACGGAGTGTCGAAGAATTAACCCGTAGAGAGCACTTGATCCTTGCGCGGATCAAGGGGGAGCGACACCCTTGCGCGGGTGCTCCAACGAGGACTAGTGGGGAGTGGCGACTCTCCGATACCTCGGAAAAACATCGCCGTGTTCCTTGCCCCTTTACATTCAAGCATTTACTTTCTCGTATTTACTTACATTGCTTGTTTACATTCCTAGACTTGCCATGCTAGACTAGGATTGGAAACTAGGGTGCAAAACTTTGTTTCGGTAGACTCACTAGGAACACAAGTAGACACTAGGGGTGAATTCCAGCTTGTAGGATTTAATCCTTGCATTTATTTTTAGAAAAGCCCAATTCACCCCCCCTCTTGGGCATCTTGATCCTTTCACCGCTAACGGGCCATGGTCCACGGGCGCAGGTGAGGCGAAGTTTATGGTGAACCTGAGTCGAGAGGCCCCACTGGTCAGTGTCTTGGTTCATGTGGACTGTGTTCATGGGTCTCTTCCACCGGGGTTCCAGCTCACGCACACGGTGTATGATGGGCCTTGAGGCTGAGGCCCTTCGTGTCAGTGACCTAGTTCATGTGGACCAAGTCTAGGGCGGCCCCCACGTTTTCTTTCCCTGTTTCCTCTGCCCAACATGCTCGATGGTGCTCCGTTCCCCGATGGCACGGTCACCTCGACCGACGGTTGTGGTCGCGGAGAGCTGGCTAGAAGGTGCATACAGGGCCGGTGGGGCTGCTATGGCGCTATGGAGGTCTCGATGCAATCTAGGGGCTTTCTAGGGGCTCTGGTGATGGTGACGACGAGCCAGCCTCGTCGGCGGTGGTGGCGCGGTGTGGTCCAGTTGACGTTCTAGTGACCTTTTCCTCCTCTAATCGTGCGCGCGGCGTGTCCCGCGGTGATGCGGAACCAACCAAGGTGGTTACGCCATCTCTACCGTGGCGTAGAAGGTGCTGTGGCCTCGCCACAGTCATGCTTTGATCCATGGCGAGCGTGCTCCGTTCGTGATGGCGTGCTCGAGCTGTTGTGCTTGACGTCGCCCTCTCCTTCCCTTTGCTTCGCGTTTCTGATTGGCTCGACACGAGGGTTGTGGTGGTCCTTCTAGGCTATCATTTTGGCTAAACCGAAGCAAGAATTCATGCTCCGGCGCAGTTCGTTCATGGAGGTCTAGGCGAAGCCATGGACTAGGAGGGGTCTCAGCCAAAGAGGCTTACTGTGCGATGCTTGGTGAAGGAAGGGTGTCGGTGCCGTGCTATGGCGCGGCCGTGATGCACTGGTAGCAGTGCCGAGCGGAACCACGACGGCGTGGCTTCACCCCGGCGGCCTCCTCCTTCTCTTCCCCGCCTCCTTCTTCTCCTTGCTCTCTCTCTCTCTTTCTATCTGTCTTATCGGCCCTCGGTGTTGCGTGGTGTGTTGCCACCGGCGGTGGCAGCGAAGGGAACGAACCCAAGAGCCCTGAGCTCCCTCCTTTTATAGCCACGCTCGAGGGCTCCTATGGCGGTTGGTGATCGGGCGGTGGGTGATGCACCGATCACATCCAACGGCACGGAGCGGTTGCGTGCGCGCTACGTCGAGGGGACACGGTCACGCACCTTGCGTGACCCCGGGCCCACGGTGCCAACTTGCCTACGACAAGGGAAGAGGGGCTTCGCGTGGTTCTCACGCTGCGGCAGCAACGGCCGGGAGTGCGTGGGGGAAGAGAAACAGTGGCGTGCTGACGGGCGGGCCCCGCTTGCGCGCGCGTGGGTGAACGGCTAGGCCGCCATGCTGGGTTGGCTTGCTCGGGCCCGTGAGCGAGGGCAGGGCGAGCTAGGCTCGTGTGCAGGCTGGGCCGAGCTGCTGGCTGCTGCGGCATGGGCTTCCTTTCCTCTTCTCTTTTCTATTTTTCATTTCTTTTCCATTATTTGAATTCAAATTTGGTTTGAAATTTGAATTCCAAACTGATGTAACTTAATCATTGGAGTTTAGGGAATTTTGTTTAACTATTTTGTATATCAACATAGAATTAGTTCTTCTTTTATTACACATTTATCCTTGGATTTGAATAGTGATTACTTTATGGTGTGTTTCTTAGAAAGAGTTGTTAAGCATAACATAAAGCAAATGAAAATCCAAATCACAATTTGAGTTAACAAAGTATGCAACAATTCATTTGTTAGATATTATTAAACATAGTTAACTAATGACATGCCATGCTTATGTGTTGACTAGGGTTGGGTTAGACCTAATGCATCTCATAGGTTGGGTTTCTATAGATGACACTCATCATCACATGGAAGTTTTGAGAAAAATTTTGTATTTGGTATTTTTGGTGTGTGGATTTTTTTTGGTTGTTACAGTCCTACCCCCTTAACAGAATCTCATCCCCGAGATTAAAGCGTAACGTACTCTTCGAAGAGGTAGGGATATCGTAGCCGGAGGTCAGACTCTTTCTCCCATGTTACTTCTCTCTCAGTATGATTACTCCATTAGATCTTGCACATCGGAATAGTCTTGCTTCGAGTCTCTTTGGTATCTCTATCTAGAATTCTGATAGGATGTTCTTTATACTCAAGTGTTTCTTGAATGTCAAGTGCACCAGTTGGGATTGCTTCATCGAGTACTCTTAAACATTTGCGTAGCTAGGATACATGGAATACGGGATGTACACCTGTCAATTCCTCAGGTAACTCAAGTTTGTAGGCGAGCTTTCCAATTCTCTTGCAAATCTTGTATGGGCCAACAAATCTAGGGGCAAGCTTGCCTTTCACATGGAATCTGACCGTTCCACGTAGCGGGGATACCTTGAGATATACGAAGTCCCCCACATTGAACTCCAGTTCTCTTCTTCGTTTGTCCGCATAGCTCTTGTATCGACTTTGGGCAATTCTCAAATTCTCTCTTACCTGAGCAACTCCTTCTTCTGCATCTTGAATCTTAGCAGAGTTAAAGAATGATCTTTCTCCTGGTTGGGACCACATCAAAGGTGTCTTACAAGGTCTGCCATATAGAGCTTCAAATGGCGACATCTTGATACTGGCTTGGTAGCTGTTGTTGTAAGAAAACTCTGCATAGGGTAGACATTTCTCCCAATCAGAGCCGTAATTCAGTACACTAGCGCGAAGCATGTCTTCTAAGATCTGATTTACTCGTTCTATTTGTCCATCTGTCTGTGGGTGGTAAGCGGTACTGAAATTAAGTTTGGTTCCAATAGACTTGTGTAGAGCTTCCCAGAATCGGGACACAAATTGAGGACCACGATCAGATACAATACTAGAGGGAGCTCCATGCAACCTGAGAATATGCTCAATATATAGATCTGCTAATTTTTCTGCATTGGTCTTGGTCTTCACTGGTACAAAGTGAGCAAGCTTGGTTAAACGATCAACAATCACCTAGATGGAATCATTGCCTTTTCATAAACGGGGTAATCCAACTATGAAATCCATAGATATGCCCTCCCATTTTCATTTCGGGACGTCCAGAGGCTTTAGCAATCCTGCAGGCCTCTGATATTCAGCCTTGACTCTATTGCAGGTGTCACATTGTAACGGATCAACGTAATTATACGAAATTAAGTAAGAAAATCTTCCACCGAGGCGGTTAATTTAACAAACTTAAGCCCGTATAACTCGAGATTCCGTGAAATCACGAAGGATTTCCAAACCACTAACATACAACCAAGATCGTACTGATTTAGCAGCCACAGTTCACACGATACATAAATCTGATCATAAAGGTAGGATACATCGGAGTTCGGAAATAAAAGTTATTACAACATAGTTCAACATAAAGTAGCGGAAGCAAATAGTTTTACGCACACACACTTAGTTCAGTTACAGTGCCAGTCGATAGTCATGGTCCACAAAAGCAGTAGATAAGACAAACAGAAAGACCCTTGCCTAAGGTCCTAGTTGTCACCCATCGCCGGATATAGACAGTTGGAGCAGTACCCGTAGTACATCTGACCATCTGCAACAACAATGGGAACAACGCCCTGAGTACGAGAATGTACTCAGCTAGACTTACCCGTCATAAACCAGAAATAACATGACACCAAGGAGCATGCAAGGCTTTACATAGTGGATTGGCTTGACTCCTTTGCGAAAAGCACAAGTTATTATGAATGACTAAGGATAAGTATCTTTAGCATCATTTTTAGGATAACCTATTCATGCTAAATAAGCACCTATGACTAAAACAAACACTTGATTAACCATTAACATCAAAGATTACCATCTCAGGTTTAGCCTTTCCAACATTATCCACATAACCATCTGTGTTCCATCATTAAAACTACGATGCCATAGCTCGAGTCAAGTGCTCACTAACCGGGAGCGACGGCGATTCGAATCGAATTCCTATCCAGCTGGAGGTTTATTCCTCACACAAACCATGCTTCCCCCGTCAGGGTCGCGTAGATCACCAATGACACTTTCCGAGAAGCCGCGGGATAACAATCATGGATCGCACTACCCAGGGACCGCCCGACTGCCAGGACGCACCTTGGGCTCACTCTTCGCGTCCCCGTTACCCCCTTCCACACCAGTCTGCCAACCCGAGTTTATCCCGGCTCAAAAAGTGTCACTAGCTTCACGGTCGAAAGGTACTTTATTCGGCCAGCTAAATGTGAGGCATGCGTTCAACATGACAAGAGGGACGAGCAACGATCGGTCCTTAACTGACACAGACGGAATCACTATAGTCCAAAACCCTATAAGACTCCGCCCGGTCTCCGTTTATCCATCAACACTTGGTTACTTTTCATGATCACAATTACAGCTAACCATAACCCGGTATCCACCTATAACTCGCAGGTGACAGGAAATCACCCGACTTCTACCGGTCTAAGCATGGCTAAGCAATTTACTCGATCCTGACCTAACAGGGTAAAAGATAATCTGGTGGCCAAGGTAATAATGCAACAACGGTTTCACTCAACTCCTATAACTTAATGCAACAATATATAACTATAACTCATGTAATAAGGAATAACTTTTTATAATTTAGGAGACTTAAAATGCTCCGGGGCTTGCCTCTTTCGAACGAACTAGGGTGGTGATCGACGTACTCTGGCAGTTCCTCGCCTGACTCTTCCTCCTCGGGCACCTCCTGTGCGTGGGGTTCCTGCTGATCCGTCCAAGCCTGCTCCTCCGGCACTGCTGCCTGCGACTCCTCCTGCGATCCTGTATGATGCAGTTGCATAAGTAAATATGCGAATAATGCATAGGACTATGGTGAAGTGATGGGATGACGCGAGATGCAGATGAGCCCATGGAATGAGCAGTTAAGATAAAACTTCATCCTCTATCAGGTAGTCCACGTCATCCAAGAACATGTACCCTAAAGTATGCACATTGCGGTTCCACTAATAATCATACACCTTACACAAGCAAGTGACCCTAAATGACCAACCTTACCAACCTAATTCATCCACAACATCAGCAAGACATAATGATGCTTCAAAGATACACCAAACATATTTTATTTCTCTCAATTTCTCATAAAGAATAATCTTTTATTCCCTATTTAGCTAGGGTTACACAGCAACACCTATCTCTGGTGTAGATAAAAATCTACAAAAATTACAGTAGACTACTCTTACCCTAACTAACCTACCACTAAATTTTCATGAGAATTGCATAAGTAAAACTGCCTGTACAAAATAAACAAGTTATAGCCTAATTGTGAGCATGAAATTATTTTATACTAGAAAAAGTATCAAACAACAGATTTCACAATTTTCTTAGGTTACTAACAGTAAACCAACATACTACAAAAATTATCAGATGTATGTTGTATACAAATTTTGCTCTCTACTAAAAATAACAAATATTACCAATTAAAAGCATTTGAACTACACTTTAAAAATTCCCCACAGAACATGCTTCCTTGGCATTTTTCCTAGAAAGTACATCACTAATAAAGACTAATGTAACAAGAATCATATTTTTCCCTTTGTTAATTTATTTACTACACTTTTTCTAAGATAACAACATATATAACACTTAAATAAAATTGCACAGTAGAGTGTCACAAAAATAACATGAGATATTTTTAAACTGTAGATCTATTCAAAAGGAACATTTCAAAATTTGTTTCATGATTTTTGGAGCTATGAATCTTGAGATACAATTTTTGGAAGCCTTTTTCAGATTTTCTGGAAATCAATTTCTTTAAAACCAAAAATCAAAACCGGCCTTAAACGCTACGTGCACCCCGCTGTGACACCCGGAACCGAAACGCTGAGACAGACAGGTGGGACCCATGGGTCAGACAGGCCCACCCGTCAGCCGTAGTCGGCCAGAGGCGGTGTGGGCCGCCGGGATCTCGCCGCCGGCGAGTCCTCCGACGACGGGGAGGGCACCATCGTGCTCCTCTCTTCGACGCGAACCCAGTGGTGCCTAGTGGGTGGCCAGACGAGCTCGGCATCGAGCTCGTCGACGAGCATGGCGGCTCGGCGGCGCGGGACGCCGTCGGCCGGTCAGCTCCGACCGAGAGGAGCTGCGCGGTGAGGTCAGCAAGCTTCGCGGTGCAAGTGCGGTGCTCGTGCGCTCGAGAAGTGGGCGAGAAGTGGCGTGGAGGGGTGCGGCCCACGGAGCGGGTCACTCCGGTGAGCTCGGCCGAAACTCCGGCGAGCCATTACCGCGGGTGGAGGCCGAATCCTAGCGGGCTGTGGCGAGCACCGGATGCACCATGGAAAGGCGCAGCGAGGGCGAAGACGGAGGCGGAGGCGGTGAGCCGGAGCGGCGGCTAAGACGGTTGCGGAGCTCGGGAGCCGGCGATGGCGAGGCGGAGCTCTGCTGCTGCTGCTGCGGGCGAGCGAGGGAGAATGGAGGGAGCAACCGAGGAGGACGAGCGCGCGGAGGGGGGGTAAGCGGGCGCGGACGCTGCAGGGGCCACAGGGCGCGTGTCGCGCGGCTCCGACGGCGTGCGGCCACGCGGCGGCCGAACGCTGCCGCGGCGCCACGACGCCACGCGCGGGCGCGCGCGCGCGGGCGGGAGGGAGACGACGCGGGCGCGAGCCAGGCCGGCTTCGGCCATGGGCCGGGATGTGAGGCTGCGGCCCAGTAAAGCGAAATCCGATTTTTCTTTTACAAAAATATTTTCAGATTTAATTCTTCGTTTCAAAATTGAATTTGGAGATGAAAAAGAGGTTTTCAGAAATTTGGCCCAAAATAAAAGTTGTTCAAAATTTTATTCTCTACAACTTTCATATAGAGCACTTTTCAAAATTCTCAATAGATTTTGAATTTGAGATTTAAAGCTAATTTAAAATCAAAAACTCATTTATTTAGAATATTTTTAAAACAGAATTTGAGGAAAACTTGAATTCAAAATTTGCTTCAATGATCAAGTTGATTTATTCTAGATTATTTAAAATTGCTACTTCTCAAAAGTTCACCAACTTTTTAACACTTATATCAAACTTAGGGTTCCCATTTATTTGTTTTTCAAATTAAATTTGAAAGAGCTACAATTCAAATAATGCTAATCATGCAATGATGTTGAATGCTTATGCTTTGAATGATAATGCATGCTTAACACCCAGGGGTGTTACAGCCCCCCCCCTTATAAGAATCTCGTCCCGAGATTTTGAGTTACGAACCACTTATCGTAAAAAACTTTATACGCGGTTTGAAGATATTCTCCCGTTTCCCAAGAAGCATCGCTCTCATCATGGTGGCTCCATTGAATCTTGTAGGTTGTGACCACTTTATTTCGAGTGACTCGGTCCTTAGTATCCAGGACTCGAACCGGTTGCTCGCGATACTCCAAGTCTGCCTTGATCCGAATACCCTGAGGTTCTATCCTCTCCTCTGGAACACGCAGACACTTCTTCAGTTGGGATACGTGAAAAACGGGAAAGATCGAACTCATCTCTTCTGGTAACTGCAACTTGTACGCCACGGGACCCTTTTTCTCTACGATCTGGTATGGTCCTATATATCTTACAGACAGTTTCTTCTTGATTCCGAACCGTTTCTTCTTCATTGGGGTAACCTTCAAATAGACATAGTCACCCACTTGGAAATCCAATGTTCTTCTTCTCTTATCTGCATAACTCTTCTGACGAGACTGTGCAGCTTGCATGTTTTGTTGGATAACACGGACCTTTTTCTCTGCCTCATCTACAAAATCAATTCCATAAAACCTTTCTCCAGGCTCTACCCAATTTAACGGTGTCCTGCACTTCCTGCCATACAAAGCTTCAAAAGGTGCCATCTTGATACTCTCTTGGTAACTGTTATTGTAAGCGAATTCTGCCAACGGTAACCAGGATTCCCATGAGCCTCTGGATGATAGTACACAAGCTCTAAGCATATCTTCTAGTACCGCATTAACTCTTTCTGTTTGCCCATCAGTCTATGGGTGGTAAGCCGTGCTACGAATCAAACTAGTACCCAAACCTTGATGCAGATGTTCCCAAAAGTGAGAGGTAAACTGCGAACCACGATCGGACACAATCGTTTTTGGTATCCCGTGCAATCGGACAATCTCGGCAATGTACTTCTCTGCATATTGAGGTGGTCGGAATGTCGTCTTAACGGGCAGAAAGTGAGCTGTCTTGGTGAGACGATCTTCTATTACCCAAATAGAATCATGGCCCTTTTGTGTGGTGGGGAGACCAGTGATAAAGTCCATACTTATATCATCCCACTTCCAATCGGGTACCGACAAAGGTTGCAGAAGTCCTACAGGTCTCATGTGAAGAGCTTTAACTCTACAACACATGTCGTAACGAGCAACGTATGCTGCAATTTCCTTTTTCATCTTAGTCCACCAATAACAGGGTCACAAATCTTGGTACATTTTACTACTTCCGGGGTGAATAGATAACTTAGAACGATGGGCCTCATCCATCAACTTGTTCTTAAGCTCTCTATCCTTAGGTACTACCAGGTGATCCTTGAACCATAACACTCCTTGGTCATCCAATCGAAAGTGTTTGGTGGGTTCTCTCTTCATCTTTTCTTTGATATGAAAGATTCCCTTATCTGTTTTCTGACCATCAATGATCTGGCTTTCCAGAGTACAACTGACCTGAATATTATGCAACACAGCAGGATGTAACAAATTGAACCCTTCTTCAAATAACGGTTGCACATCAATAGCATGGGATTTTCTGCTCAGTGCATCTGCTACTACATTAGCCTTTCCAGGGTGATAGTGCACGTTCAGATTATAGTCCTTTATCAACTCTAACCATCTCCTCTGTCGCATGTTCAACTCAGATTGGGTAAAGATGTATTTGAGACTCTTATGATCTGTGAAGATATTACACACATTACCCAACAGGTAGTGCCTCCAAATCTTTAGAGCATGCACCACTGCTGCAAGCTCTAAATCATGTGTAGGATAGTTAACTTCATGCTTCCTCAATTGCCGTGAGGCGTAAGCAATGACTTTTCCATTTTGCATTAGCACACATCCTAACCCATTCTTGGATGCGTCACAGAAAACCTCAAACGGCTTTTCTATATCTGGTTGGGCCAGAACAGGAGCAGTGGTCAACAACTTCCGCAAGGTACAGAAGGCTGCTTCGCACTCCTCTGTCCATACAAACTTATGATCCTTCTGTAACAGGCTTGTCATTGGTTTGGCAATCTTCGAGAAATCTGGTATGAAGCGGCGATAGTAACCGGCTAAACCAAGGAAACTGCGAACTTCGTTAACTGAAATTGGTGACTTCCAGTTCATAACCTCTTGTACCTTACTGGGGTCGACAGAAATGCCATTTTCAGACAACACGTGGCCGAGAAAAGGAACTGTCCTAAGCCAGAACTCACACTTGCTGAACTTAGCATACAGTCGATGTTCTCTGAGTCTAGTCAAGACTATCCTGAGGTGTTCCGCATGTTCTTCTTCATTTTCTGAGTATATTAGTATGTCATCAATGAACACTATCACAAACTTGTCCAACTCAGGCATGAAAACCGAATTCATCAGGTACATAAAGTATGCAGGAGCATTTGTCAATCCGAAGGACATGACAAGATACTCGTACAAACCATATCTGGTAGAGAACGTAGTCTTAGGCACATCTTGCGGCCTAATCTTTATCTGGTGGTACCCTGATCTCAAATCTATTTTAGAGAACACTTTGGCTTTGGACAATTGGTCAAACAAGATATCAATCCGAGGAAGAGGATACTTGTTTTTAATTGTCACTGCATTCAGTGGCCGATAATCCACGCACATGCGTAAGGAGTTATCCTTCTTCTTTTTCACAAACAGAGCGGGGCATCCCCATTTAGACGAGCTGGGACGAATCAACCCTTTCTTTAGCAAGTCCTGAAGTTGCTTTTTCAATTCTGCTAACTCATTGGGAGGCATCCGATAAGGCCTTCTTGAAATCGGTGCTGTTCCTAGAATTAACTCAATGGCAAACTCAACATCTCGGTCTGGTGGAAGTCCAGGTAACTCCTCTGGAAACACATCTGGAAACTCACAGACCACTGGAATCTGGACTAGCAGAGTAGTTTGTATCGCACAAGATGTGCTAGCTAGGTCTACCCTTCGAGGTAGAACCACCCGAAAGGTGCCTTCCCCACTGGGTTCCTTAAGAGAGATACTCCTTCCTCCAACATCAATTACAACTCCCATTTGATTCATCCAGTTCATACCCATGATCACATCCAAAACTAACCCTGGCATGACTATCAGGTTAAGCTTATATTGCCGGTTTGATATGTTTAGGGTTACTCCCTGAACTATCTGATTAGTCAACAGATCAGCCCCAGCTGAACTGATTTTATATGCACATTCCAATTCAACTATCTTTTGCTCATGTCTCTTAACGAAAGCTTGACTTACAAAGGAATGAGATGATCCGGAATCAAACAAAACTACTGCAGGATGATTGTTGATAGAAAACATACCAGCTGTCACAGGTTCTCCTTCAGGGATGTCATCCACAGTGGTGTGGTGCACACGAGCTTGATACTGCGTTTGTTGTTTCTTAGGATAGGGACAAAACTTTGCAAAGTGCCCGGGTTGGTTGCAGTTGAAGCACGGTCCCTTCACTTGAGCCACAGTTCCAGATGAACTGCCTTATCCTGTCTTCGCCTGAGGCAATGCCATCCTGAACGACTTCTGGTTCCTCTGGGGTGGCTGAGCATTCTGATTCCTCCTTTGCGGTGGCCTAAACCTTGCACCTGGGGCAGGCGATCGATAAGCTGGGCGGTTGGCTACTGGGGTCCTGGACTGAGACGAACCTGACTCGAAAGCCCTCTTACGGATCTTGGAAGCAGCATACACATGGTTGTTCTTCTCTTGCTTCAAACAGTCGCTAACGAAGTCATTGAAACTAGTCCTCATGTTTGTACCCACATGTTTCATCATCTTGGGACTCAGGCCTCTCTTAAAACTAGCGATCTTCTTGGCATCAGTATCCACCATGTCCGGAGCATAACGGCTCAGGTTATTGAAGGCATGCAGATACTGAGTCACAGTCTTCGTGCCTTGATTTAATGCCAGGAATTCCCTAAGCTTCATCTCGGTCAGACCAGGTGGAATGTATGTTCCACGGAAGGCTTCAGTGAACTCCCTCCAAGAGATATGGGCGTGGGGAGGAAAAGTGGTGCGGTGATGCTTCCACCACATACCTGCCAGACCTTGAAGCTGATGAGCTGCGTACTCAGTCTTCAACACTTCAGTCATTCTTAAGATACGAAACTTATCTTCCATCGTATTAATCCACTCTTCTGCATCTAAAGGTTCTGCGGCTTCCTTGAAGATCGGTGGACGAGTATCCATGAAGTCCTTGAAACTGTTGTACTGATTTGCTTCGTGACCTCCCGGGTTTATCCCCCGACGGGTATTATCTGCGATACTGCGCAGCGCCGCTTCCATATTCTGTTGCATGCTCTCCATGTTTCGTTGGCTTCCCAGGAATTGGGCGAAAAACTGTTCCGTAGTGTAAGGTGGAGGAGGCGGTGGTGGATCCCGATCATCATTAGCAGCTGCACTGCCACCAGCCTCAGTGGTACCATACATAGTACGACGAGTGTTCGGCATCTGCATGTTTCAGCAACAATAATTATTAGGTGATGTTGTAGGAATTGCGACCGAATGAAAAATAATGCCGAACTGAATTCACTGGAGAGAATAAATTCATACAATAAAACAGGGGCACAATAAGTCATTCCAATTAACACAATATCACTAATTATATTACTTAAAGCACACACATCGCGTCCATTACAACCAAGTTGCCAGCATACATACACTGGACTTTTGACGTTCGGATACAGCCACAAACACATCCAAGCTTTCCAACCTTACATCAAGCTTTAGTCTTTCTACTCATTATTACATGTCCAAAGTGCCAACAAGCAAAAGATCATGCAAACGGAACCTAGTAGCTAGCGCAACAACTACTAGCCTACTCATCATGATCGCTATCTAGGTCCGAGACGTTGGCGTTGTCGCCAACTGCAGCGTCATCGTGCTCCTCAGCTGGCGCCACGGGCTCTTCAGGATCTTCGTCTGCATCCAAATCCATCTCTGCTGCGCCAGGAAGGTCATAAGGGTTAAGCTGATTGTTCAGCCGATGGACCTCTTCATGCAAGTTATCGTTGTACTCTTCTGCATCAGCCAGCCGCTGCTCGAGCTCAAACTGTCTAGCTCTCAACACATTCTCTGCGGACCAGGCTTCATTCCTCTGATGGAGCACATGAGCCAACATGCTCTCAGCATTCCTGTGGGCGGTGGTCAGTTGCCCAAGCTTCTCTCTCAGGGCACGTACATCTCCCTCAAAAACCACAATCCTCTGAGTGGCCTGATCTCTCTGACTAGTCAACTGAGCCATCTCAGCAGTGAGCCTCTCAATCTCGGCATCATGATCTCTCTGAAGCTGACGGCGGTCATCACGAGCCTGACCAAGAGCACTAGAAACACGTCTCAGACTACCTTCCACTCCATCGAAGGCCCTCATCACTGCGAACATGGCACTCATAGCGGGGTTGTCACTGTTCTGTGCCTCTGCTGCGCTAATCTCCAGAGATCTGCCCCTTGCTTGCTGCCACGAGTCAGTGGAGGGGTTGCCCCTCGGAAAGACTCCTACTATAGTTGCTGCCAACTCCTGAGGAAAGCGATCCATGATATCCCTCAGGATCCCAAAGGCTGCCCTCTCAGCGGCTTCTTCAGGGGTCCTGCCAGTTGACTCAAAACGCCAACCGGTCCACTCAGAAC
The DNA here is from genome assembly GCA_038087645.1 of Saccharum hybrid cultivar R570. NCBI lineage: Eukaryota > Viridiplantae > Streptophyta > Magnoliopsida > Poales > Poaceae > Saccharum > Saccharum hybrid cultivar. The sequence goes on from JAQSUU010000012.1 coordinate 19,206,448, forward strand.
CATCACCTCGGGGACGAACTACTGCTTCCACAGTCACCAAAAGTCCTTCACCCAACCGCTCATTTGACCAAAAGTAGCGGGGCTCCATCCCATCATGATAGCCTACATAGCTGAGCACTCTCCACAAGAGTGTAGGCATCCCAAACTCTCCAAGAAAAGTGTGATGCTGGCGAGTGCGCGGAGCAAGCTGATGACGGGGAGCTCTGCCGGTGGACTTGCGAGCGGTCTGCTTGGTACGTGCCATCTGTAGCAAAAATTTTATTACCGTGGTGAGAACAGATTTTTAAGTTGGCATTTTTATCGAAATGAGAATCAACTTATAAGGGGAGGAACAGTGCCATGAATGAAATGCACAACATGATGCATGCACGTTCAGTACGTCCTCACAAACTTAGAAAACTAATGACTACTAACGGAATAAACGGTGGCATACAATGATCTCTTGTAACGTAACTAACACGTACTACTCGAAAGCGTTGTTATGTACCTGCAGAAAAATCACTTCAGCCCAAACCTCACAGTATGAAAACATGCAGAAAGCAGTAAAGTAAGTTACTCGCTCTACACGCATCCCCAGATACGAGTATAACGGTAACAACTACCCGAATCGTCGTCCTATTGACGGCATCGTCACTGCATGACGGAATTCCCCCACAATTTGGATACCCTCATACGAACATGCGCAGGGCACGTAAGTATTTCGGTATCACATAAGCACTCCCCTAGGTCGGCAGTGTATCCGACCATGCACTCACAACTCTCACTTACCAAGGCGTAGAGGTAAATGATCCATACATTACCACTCAAGTGAATGGCACTCATACCATAGCACGTCGTATGAGCGACGAAATTTAAAATATGATGCAAACCCCCAAGTTAGTACTTAATTAAGCCACCTAGAGTCCTTATCGGGCATAAAGGATATGACCACTGGCACACTTTTAAGTTCAAAAGCTTATTTGAAAACACAGTTTTTAAATACTCATGTGAACAGTAACATGCTAAACCATGCTCCGATGCCAGCTGTAACGGATCAACGTAATTATACGAAATTAAGTAAGAAAATCTTCCACCGAGGCGGTTAATTTAACAAACTTAAGCCCGTATAACTCGAGATTCCGTGAAATCACGAAGGATTTACAAACCACTAACATACAACCAAGATCGTACTGATTTAGCAGCCACAGTTCACACGATACATAAATCTGATCATAAAGGTAGGATACATCGGAGTTCGGAAATAAAAGTTATTACAACATAGTTCAACATAAAGTAGCGGAAGCAAATAGTTTTACGCACACACACTTAGTTCAGTTACAGTGCCAGTCGATAGTCATGGTCCACAAAAGCAGTAGATAAGACAAACAGAAAGACCCTTGCCTAAGGTCCTAGTTGTCACCCATCGCCGGATATAGACAGTTGGAGCAGTACCCGTAGTACATCTGACCATCTGCAACAACAATGGGAACAACGCCCTGAGTACGAGAATGTACTCAGCTAGACTTACCCGTCATAAACCAGAAATAACATGACACCAAGGAGCATGCAAGGCTTTACATAGTGGATTGGCTTGACTCCTTTGCGAAAAGCACAAGTTATTATGAATGACTAAGGATAAGTATCTTTAGCATCATTTTTAGGATAACCTATTCATGCTAAATAAGCACCTATGACTAAAACAAACACTTGATTAACCATTAACATCAAAGATTACCATCTCAGGTTTAGCCTTTCCAACATTATCAACATAACCATCCGTGTTCCATCATTAAAACTACGATGCCATAGCTCGAGTCAAGTGCTCACTAACCGGGAGCGACGGCGATTCGAATCGAATTCCTATCCAGCTGGAGGTTTATTCCTCACACAAACCATGCTTCCCCCGTCAGGGTCGCGTAGATCACCAATGACACTTTCCGAGAAGCCGCGGGATAACAATCATGGATCGCACTACCCAGGGACCGCCCGACTGCCAGGACGCACCTTGGGCTCACTCTTCGCGTCCCCGTTACCCCCTTCCACACTAGTCTGCCAACCCGAGTTTATCCCGGCTCAAAAAGTGTCACTAGCTTCACGGTCGAAAGGTACTTTATTCGGCCAGCTAAATGTGAGGCATGCGTTCAACATGACAAGAGGGACGAGCACCGATCGGTCCTTAACTGACACAGACGGAATCACTATAGTCCAAAACCCTATAAGACTCCGCCCGATCTCCGTTTATCCATCAACACTTGGTTACTTTTCATGATCACAATTACAGCTAACCATAACCCGGTATCCACCTATAACTCGCAGGTGACAGGAAATCACCCGACTTCTACCGGTCTAAGCATGGCTAAGCAATTTACTCGATCCTGATCTAACAGGGTAAAAGATAATCTGGTGGCCAAGGTAATAATGCAACAACGGTTTCACTCAACTCCTATAACTTAATGCAACAATATATAACTATAACTCATGTAATAAGGAATAACTTTTTATAATTTAGGAGACTTAAAATGCTCTGGGGCTTGCCTCTTTCGAACGAACTAGGGTGGTGATCGACGCACTCTGGCAGTTCCTCGCCTGACTCTTCCTCCTCGGGCACCTCCTGTGCGTGGGGTTCCTGCTGATCCGTCCAAGCCTGCTCCTCCGGCACTGCTGCCTGCGACTCCTCCTGCGATCCTGTATGATGCAGTTGCATAAGTAAATATGCGAATAATGCATAGGACTATGGTGAAGTGATGGGATGACGCGAGATGCAGATGAGCCCATGGAATGAGCAGTTAAGATAAAACTTCATCCTCTATCAGGTAGTCCACGTCATCCAAGAACATGTACCCTAAAGTATGCACATTGCGGTTCCACTAATAATCATACACCTTACACAAGCAAGTGACCCTAAATGACCAACCTTACCAACCTAATTCATCCACAACATCAGCAAGGCATAATGATGCTTCAAAGATACACCAAACATATTTTATTTCTCTCAATTTCTCATAAAGAATAATCTTTTATTCCCTATTTAGCTAGGGTTACACAGCAACACCTATCTCTGGTGTAGATAAAAATCTACAAAAATTACAGTAGACTACTCTTACCCTAACTAACCTACCACTAAATTTTCATGAGAATTGCATAAGTAAAACTGCCTGTACAAAATAAACAAGTTATAGCCTAATTGTGAGCATGAAATTATTTTATACTAGAAAAAGTATCAAACAACAGATTTCACAATTTTCTTAGGTTACTAACAGTAAACCAACATACTACAAAAATTATCAGATATATGTTGTATACAAATTTTGCTCTCTACTAAAAATAACAAATATTACCAATTAAAAGCATTTGAACTACACTTCAAAAATTTCCCACAGAACATGCTTCCCTGGCATTTTTCCTAGAAAGTACATCACTAATAAAGACTAATGTAACAAGAATCATATTTTTCCCTTTATTATTTTATTTACTACACTTTTTCTAAGATAACAGCATATATAACACTTAAATAAAATTGCACAGTAGAGTGTCACAAAAATAACATGAGATATTTTTAAACTGTAGATCTATTCAAAAGGAACATTTCAAGATTTGTTTCATGATTTTTGGAGCTATGAATCTTGAGATACAATTTTTGGAAGCCTTTTTCAGATTTTCTGGAAATCAATTTCTTTTAAACCGAAAATCAAAACCGGCCTTAAACGCTACGTGCACCCCGCTGTGACACCCGGAACCGAAACGCTGAGACAGACAGGTGGGACCCATGGGTCAGACGGGCCCACCCGTCAGCCGTAGTCGGCCAGAGGCGGTGTGGGCCGCCGGGATCTCACCGCCGGCGAGTCCTCCGACGACGGGGAGGGCACCATCGTGCTCCTCTCATCGACGCGAATCCAGTGGTGCCTAGTGGGTGGCCAGACGAGCTCGGCATCGAGCTCGTCGACGAGCATGGCGGCTCGGCGGCGCGGGACGCCGTCGGCCGGCCAGCTCCGACCGAGAGGAGCTGCGCGGTGAGGTCAGCAAGCTTCGCGGTGCAAGTGCGGTGCTCGTGCGCTCGAGAAGTGGGCGAGAAGTGGCGTGGAGGGGTGCGGCCCACGGAGCGGGTCACTCCGGTGAGCTCGGCCGAAACTCCGGCGAGCCATTACCGCGGGTGGAGGCCGAATCCTAGCGGGCTGTGGCGAGCACCGGATGCACCATGGAAAGGCGCAGCGAGGGCGAAGACGGAGGCGGAGGCGGTGAGCCGGAGCGGCGGCTAAGGCGGTTGCGGAGCTCGGGAGCCGGCGATGGCGAGGCGGAGCTCTGCTGCTGCTGCTGCGGGCGAGCGAGGGAGAATGGAGGGAGCAACCGAGGAGGACGAGCGCGCGGAGGGGGGGGGTAAGCGGGCGCGGACGCTGCGGGGGCCACAGGGCGCGTGTCGCGCGGCTCCGACGGCGTGCGGCCACGCGGCGGCCGAACGCTGTCGCGGCGCCACGACGCCACGCGCGGGCGCGCGCGCGCGGGCGGGAGGGAGACGACGCGGGCGCGGGCCAGGCCGGCTTTGGCCATGGGCCGGGATGTGAGGCTGCGGCCCAGTAAAGTGAAATCCGATTTTTCTTTTACAAAAATATTTTCAGATTTAATTCTTCGTTTTAAAATTGAATTTGGAGATGAAAAAGAGGTTTTCAGAAATTTGGCCCAAAATAAAAGTTGTTCAAAATTTTATTCTCTACAACTTTCATATAGAGCACTTTTCAAAATTCTCAATAGATTTTGAATTTGAGATTTAAAGCTAATTTAAAATCAAAAACTCATTTATTTAGAATATTTTTAAAACAGAATTTGAGGAAAACTTGAATTCAAAATTTGCTCCAATGATCAAGTTGATTTATTCTAGATTATTTAAAATTGCTACTTCTAAAAAGTTCACCAACTTTTTAACACTTATATCAAACTTAGGGTTCCCATTTATTTGTTTTTCAAATTAAATTTGAAAGAGCTACAATTCAAATAATGCTAATCATGCAATGATGTTGAATGCTTATGCTTTGAATGATAATGCATGCTTAACACCCAGGGGTGTTACAGCCCTCCCCCTTATAAGAATCTCGTCCCGAGATTTTGAGTTACGAACCACTTATCGTAAAAAGCTTTATACGCGGTTTGAAGATATTCTCCCGTTTCCCAAGAAGCATCGCTCTCATCATGGTGGCTCCATTGAATCTTGTAGGTTGTGACCACTTTATTTTGAGTGACTCGGTCCTTAGTATCTAGGACTCGAACCGGTTGCTCGCGATACTCCAAGTCTGCCTTGATCCGAATACCCTGAGGTTCTATCCTCTCCTCTGGAACACGCAGACACTTCTTCAGTTGGGATACGTGAAAAACGGGAAAGATCGAACTCATCTCTTCTGGTAACTGCAACTTGTACGCCACGGGACCCTTTTTCTCTACGATCTGGTATGGTCCTATATATCTTGCAGACAGTTTCTTCTTGATTCCGAACCGTTTCTTCTTCATTGGGGTAACCTTCAAATAGACATAGTCACCCACTTGGAAATCCAATGTTCTTCTTCTCTTGTCTGCATAACTCTTCTGACGAGACTGTGCAGCTTGCATGTTTTGTTGGATAACACAGACCTTTTTCTCTACCTCATCTACAAAATCAATTCCATAAAACCTTTCTCCAGGCTCTACCCAATTTAACGGTGTCCTGCACTTCCTGCCATACAAAGCTTCAAAAGGTGCCATCTTGATACTCTCTTGGTAACTGTTGTTGTAAGCGAATTCTGCCAACGGTAACCAGGATTCCCATGAGCCTCTGGATGATAGTACACAAGCTCTAAGCATATCTTCTAGTACCGCATTAACTCTTTCTGTTTGTCCATCAGTCTGTGGGTGGTAAGCCGTGCTACGAATCAAACTAGTACCCAAACCTTGATGCAGATGTTCCCAAAAGTGAGAGGTAAACTGCGAACCACGATCGGACACAATCGTTTTTGGTATCCCGTGCAATCGGACAATCTCGGCAATGTACTTCTCTGCATATTGAGGTGGTCGGAATGTCGTCTTAACGGGCAGAAAGTGAGCTGTCTTGGTGAGACGATCTACTATTACCCAAATAGAATCATGGCCCTTTTGTGTGGTGGGGAGACCAGTGATAAAGTCCATACTTATATCATCCCACTTCCAATCGGGTACCGACAAAGGTTGCAGAAGTCCTGCAGGTCTCATGTGAAGAGCTTTAACTCTACAACACATGTCGTAACGAGCAACGTATGCTGCAATTTCCTTTTTCATCTTAGTCCACCAATAACAGGGTCGCAAATCTTGGTACATTTTACTACTTCCGGGGTGAATAGATAACTTAGAACGATGGGCCTCATCCATCAACTTGTTCTTAAGCTCTCTATCCTTAGGTACTACCAGGTGATCCTTGAACCATAACACTCCTTGGTCATCCAATCGAAAGTGTTTGGTGGGTTCTCTCTTCATCTTTTCTTTGATATGAAAGATTCCCTTATCTGTTTTCTGACCATCAATGATCTGGCTTTCCAGAGTACAACTGACCTGAATATTATGCAACACAGCAGGATATAACAAATTGAACCCTTCTTCAAACAACGGTTGCACATCAATAGCATGGGATTTTCTGCTCAGTGCATCTGCTACTACATTAGCCTTTCCAGGGTGATAGTGCACGTTCAGATTATAGTCCTTTATCAACTCTAACCATCTCCTCTGTCGCATGTTCAACTCAGATTGGGTAAAGATGTATTTGAGACTCTTATGATCTGTGAAGATATTACACACATTACCCAACAGGTAGTGCCTCCAAATCTTTAGAGCATGCACCACTGTTGCGAGCTCTAAATCATGTGTAGGATAGTTAACTTCATGCTTCCTCAATTGCCGTGAGGCGTAAGCAATGACTTTTCCATTTTGCATTAGCACACATCCTAACCCATTCTTGGATGTGTCACAGAAAACCTCAAACGGCTTTTCTATATTTGGTTGGGCCAGAACAGGAGCAGTGGTCAACAACTTCCGCAAGGTACAGAAGGCTGCTTCGCACTCCTCTGTCCATACAAACTTATGATCCTTCTGTAACAGGCTTGTCATTGGTTTGGCAATCTTCGAGAAATCTGGTATGAAGCGGCGGTAGTAACCGGCTAAACCAAGGAAACTGCGAACTTCGTTAACTGAAATTGGTGACTTCCAGTTCATAACCTCTTGTACCTTACTGGGGTCGACAGAAATGCCATTTTCAGGCAACACGTGGCCGAGAAAAGGAACTGTCCTAAGCCAGAACTCACACTTGCTGAACTTAGCATACAATCGATGTTCTCTGAGTCTAGTCAAGACTATCCTGAGGTGTTCCGCATGTTCTTCTTCATTTTCTGAGTATATTAGTATGTCATCAATGAACACTATCACAAACTTGTCCAACTCGGGCATGAAAACCGAATTCATCAGGTACATAAAGTATGCAGGAGCATTTGTCAATCCGAAGGACATGACAAGATACTCGTACAAACCATATCTGGTAGAGAACGCAGTCTTAGTCACATCTTGCGGCCTAATCTTTATCTGGTGGTACCCTGATCTCAAATCTATTTTAGAGAACACTTTGGCTTTAGACAATTGGTCAAACAAGATATCAATCCGAGGAAGAGGATACTTGTTTTTAATTGTCACTGCATTCAGTGGCCGATAATCCACGCACATGCGTAAGGAGTTATCCTTCTTCTTTTTCACAAACAGAGCGGGGCATCCCCATTCAGACGAGCTGGGACGAATCAACCCTTTCTTTAGCAAGTCCTGAAGTTGCTTTTTCAATTCTGCTAACTCATTGGGAGGCATCCGATAAGGCCTTCTTGAAATCGGTGCTGTTCCTGGAATTAACTCAATGGCAAACTCAACATCTCGGTCTGGTGGAAGTCCAGGTAACTCCTCTGGAAACACATCTGGAAACTCACAGACCACTGGAATCTGGACTAGCAGAGTAGTTTGTATCGCACAAGATGTGCTAGCTAGGTCTACCCTTCGAGGTAGAACCACCCGAAAGGTGCCTTCCCCACTGGGTTCCTTAAGAGAGATACTCCTTCCTCCAACATCAATTACAACTCCCATTTGATTCATCCAGTTCATACCCATGATCACATCCAAAACTAACCCTGGCATGACTATCAGGTTAAGCTTATATTGCCGGTTTGATATGTTTAGGGTTACTCCCTGAACTATCTGATTAGTCAACAGATCAGCCCCAGCTGAACTGATTTTATATGCACATTCTAATTCAACTATCTTTTGCTCATGTCTCTTAACGAAAGCTTGACTTACAAAGGAATGAGATGATCCGGAATCAAACAAAACTACTGCAGGATGATTGTTGATAGAAAACATACCAGCTGTCATAGGTTCTCCTTCAGGGATGTCATCCACAGTGGTGTGGTGCACACAAGCTTGATACTGCGTTTGCTGTTTCTTAGGATAGGGACAAAACTTTACAAAGTGCCCAGGTTGGTTGCAGTTGAAGCACGGTCCCTTCACTTGAGCCACAGTTCCAGATGAACTGCCTTGTCCTGTCTTCGCCTGAGGCAATGCCATCCTGAACGGCTTCTGGTTCCTCTGGGGTGGCTGAGCATTCTGATTCCTCCTTTGCGGTGGCCTAAACCTTGCACCTGGGGCAGGCGATCGATAAGCTGGGCGGTTGGCTACTGGGGTCCTGGACTGAGACGAACCCGACTCGAAAGCCCTCTTACGGATCTTGGAAGCAGCATACACATGGTTGTTCTTCTCTTGCTTCAAACAGTCGCTAACGAAGTCATTGAAACTAGTCCTCATGTTTGTACCCACATGTTTCATCATCTTGGGACTCAGGCCTCTCTTGAAACTAGCGATCTTCTTGGCATCAGTATCCACCATGTCCGGAGCATAACGGCTCAGGTTATTGAAGGCATGCAGATACTGAGTCACAGTCTTCGTGCCTTGATTTAATGCCAGGAATTCCCCAAGCTTCATCTCGGTCAGACCAGGTGGAATGTATGTTCCACGGAAGGCTTCAGTGAACTCCCTCCAAGAGATATGGGCGTGGGGAGGAAAAGTGGTGCGGTGATGCTTCCACCACATACCTACCGGACCTTGAAGCTGATGAGCTGCGTACTCAGTCTTCAACACTTCAGTCATTCTTAAGACACGAAACTTATCTTCCATCGTATTAATCCACTCTTCTGCATCTAAAGGTTCTGCGGCTTCCTTGAAGATCGGTGGACGAGTATCCATGAAGTCCTTGAAACTGCTGTACTGATTTGCTTCGTGACCTCCCGGGTTTATCCCCCGACGGGTATTATCTGCGATACTGCGCAGCGCCGCTTCCATATTCTGTTGCATGCTCTCCATGTTTCGTTGGCTTCCCAGGAATTGGGCGAAAAACTGTTCCGTAGTGTAAGGTGGAGGAGGCGGTGGTGGATCCCGATCATCATTAGCAGCTGCACTGCCACCAGCCTCAGTGGTACCATACACAGTACGACGAGTGTTCGGCATCTGCATGTTTCAGCAACAATAATTATTAGGTGATGTTGTAGGAATTGCGACCGAATGAAAAATAATGCCGAACTGAATTCACTGGAGAGAATAAATTCATACAATAAAACAGGGGCACAATAAGTCATTCCAATTAACACAACATCACTAATTATATTACTTAAAGCACACACATCGCGTCCATTACAACCAAGTTGCCAGCATACATACACTGGACTTTTGACGTTCGGATACAACCACAAACACATCCAAGCTTTCCAACCTTACATCAAGCTTTAGTCTTTCTACTCATTATTACATGTCCAAAGTGCCAACAAGCAAAAGATCATGCAAACGGAACCTAGTAGCTAGCGCAACAACTACTAGCCTACTCATCATGATCGCTATCTAGGTCCGAGACGTTGGCGTTGTCGCCAACTGCAGCGTCATCGTGCTCCTCAGCTGGCGCCACGGGCTCTTCAGGATCTTCGTCTGCATCCAAATCCATCTCTGCTGCGCCAGGAAGGTCATAAGGGTTAAGCTGATTGTTCAGCCGATGGACCTCTTCATGCAAGTTATCGTTGTACTCTTCTGCATCAGCCAGCCGCTGCTCGAGCTCAAACTGTCTAGCTCTCAACACATTCTCTGCGGACCAGGCTTCATTCCTCTGATGGAGCACATGAGCCAACATGCTCTCAGCATTCCTGTGGGCGGTGGTCAGTTGCCCAAGCTGCTCTCTCAGGGCACGTACATCTCCCTCAAAAACCACAATCCTCTGAGTGGCCTGATCTCTCTGACTAGTCAACTGAGCCATCTCAGCAGTGAGCCTCTCAATCTCGGCGTCATGATCTCTCTGAAGCTGACGGCGGTCATCACGAGCCTGACCAAGAGCACTAGAAACACGTCTCAGACTACCTTCCACTCCATCGAAGGCCCTCATCACTGCGAACATGGCACTCATAGCGGGGTTGTCACTGTTCTGTGCCTCTGCTGCGCTAATCTCCAGAGATCTGCCCCTTGCTTGCTGCCACGAGTCAGTGGAGGGGTTGCCCCTCGGAAAGACTCCCACTATAGTTGCTGCCAACTCCTGAGGAAAGCGATCCATGATATCCCTCAGGATCCCAAAGGCTGCCCTCTCAGCGGCTTCTTCAGGGGTCCTGCCAGTTGACTCAAAACGCCAACCGGTCCACTCAGAACCATCACCTCGGGGATGAACTACTGCTTCCACAGTCACCAAAAGTCCTTCACCCAACCGCTCATTTGACCAAAAGTAGCGGGGCTCCATCCCATCATGATAGCCTACATAGCTGAGCACTCTCCACAAGAGTGTAGGCATCCCAAACTCTCCAAGAAAAGTGTGACGCTGGCGAGTGCGCGGAGCAAGCTGATGACGGGGAGCTCTGCCGATGGACTTGCGAGCGGTCTGCTTGGTACGTGCCATCTGTAGCAAAAATTTTATTACCGTGGTGAGAACAGATTTTTAAGTTGGCATTTTTATCGAAATGAGATAATCAACTTATAAGGGGAGGAACAGTGCCATGAATGAAATGCACAACATGATGCATGCACGTTCAGTACGTCCTCACAAACTTAGAAAACTAATGACTACTAACGGAATAAACGGTGGCATACAACGATCTCTTGTAACGTAACTAACACGTACTACTCGAAAGCGTTGTTATGTACCTGCAGAAAAATCACTTCAGCCCAAACCTCACAGTATGAAAACATGCAGAAAGCAGTAAAGTAAGTTACTCGCTCTACACGCATCCCCAGATACGAGTATAACGGTAACAACTACCCGAATCGTCGTCCTATTGACGGCATCGTCACTGCATGACGGAATTCCCCCATAATTTGGATACCCTCATACGAACATGCGCAGGGCACGTAAGTATTTTGGTATCACATAAGCACTCCCCTAGGTCGGCAGTGTATCCGACCATGCACTCACAACTCTCACTTACCAAGGCGTAGAGGTAAATGATCCATACATTACCACTCAAGTGAATGGCACTCATACCATAGCACACCGTATGAGCGACGAAATTTAAAATATGATGCAAACCCCCAAGTTAGTACTTAATTAAGCCACCTAGAGTCCTTATCGGGCATAAAGGATATGACCACTGGCACACTTTTAAGTTCAAAAGCTTATTTGAAAACACAGTTTTTAAATACTGATGTGAACAGTAACATGCTAAACCATGCTCCAATGCCAGCTGTAACGGATCAACGTAATTATACGAAATTAAGTAAGAAAATCTTCCACCGAGGCGGTTAATTTAACAAACTTAAGCCCGTATAACTCGAGATTCCGTGAAATCACGAAGGATTTACAAACCACTAACATACAACCAAGATCGTACTGATTTAGTAGCCACAGTTCACACGATACATAAATCTGATCATAAAGGTAGGATACATCGGAGTTCGGAAATAAAAGTTATTACAACATAGTTCAACATAAAGTAGCGGAAGCAAATAGTTTTACGCACACACACTTAGTTCAGTTACAGTACCAGTCGATAGTCATGGTCCATAAAACCAGTAGATAAGACAAATAGAAAGACCCTTGCCCAAGGTCCTAGTTGTCACCCATCGCCGGATACAGACAGTTGGAGCAGTACCCGTAGTACATCTGACCATCTGCAACAACAATGGGAACAACGCCCTGAGTACGAGAATGTACTCAGCTAGACTTACCCGTCATAAACCAGAAATAACATGACACCAAGGAGCATGCAAGGCTTTACATAGTGGATTGGCTTGACTCCTTTGCGAAAAGCACAAGTTATTATGAATGACTAAGGATAAGTATCTTTAGCATCATTTTTAGGATAACCTATTCATGCTAAATAAGCACCTATGACTAAAACAAACACTTGATTAACCATTAACATCAAAGATTACCATCTCAGGTTTAGCCTTTCCAACATGGCTAAGCAATTTACTCGATCCTGACCTAACAGGGTAAAAGATAATCTGGTGGCCAAGGTAATAATGCAACAACGGTTTCACTCAACTCCTATAACTTAATGCAACAATATATAACTATAACTCATGTAATAAGGAATAACTTTTTATAATTTAGGAGACTTAAAATGCTCCGGGGCTTGCCTCTTTCGAACGAACTAGGGTGGTGATCGACGCACTCTGGCAGTTCCTCGCCCGACTCTTCCTCCTCGGGCACCTCCTGTGCGTGGGGTTCCTGCTGATCCGTCCAAGCCTGCTCCTCCGGCACTGCTGCCTGCGACTCCTCCTGCGATCCTGTATGATGCAGTTGCATAAGTAAATATGCGAATAATGCATAGGACTATGGTGAAGTGATGGGATGACGCGAGATGCAGATGAGCCCATGGAATGAGCAGTTAAGATAAAACTTCATCCTCTATCAGGTAGTCCACGTCATCCAAGAACATGTACCCTAAAGTATGCACATTGCGGTTCCACTAATAATCATACACCTTACACAAGCAAGTGACCCTAAATGACCAACCTTACCAACCTAATTCATCCACAACATCAGCAAAGCATAATGATGCTTCAAAGATACACCAAACATATTTTATTTCTCTCAATTTCTCATAAAGAATAATCTTTTATTCCCTATTTAGCTAGGGTTACACAGCAACACCTATCTCTGGTGTAGATAAAAATCTACAAAAATTACAGTAGACTACTCTTACCCTAACTAACCTACCACTAAATTTTCATGAGAATTGCATAAGTAAAACTACCTGTACAAAATAAACAAGTTATAGCCTAATTGTGAGCATGAAATTATTTTATACTAGAAAAAGTATCAAACAACAGATTTCACAATTTTCTTAGGTTACTAACAGTAAACCAACATACTACAAAAATTATCAGATGTATGTTGTATACAAATTTTGCTCTCTACTAAAAATAACAAATATTACCAATTAAAAGCATTTGAACTACACTTTAAAAATTTCCCATAGAACATGCTTCCCTGGCATTTTTCCTAGAAAGTACATCACTAATAAAGACTAATGTAGCAAGAATCATATTTTTTCCTTTATTATTTTATTTACTACACTTTTTCTAAGATAACAGCATATATAACACTTAAATAAAATTGCATAGTAGAGTGTCACAAAAATAACATGAGATATTTTTAAACTGTAGATCTATTCAAAAGGAACATTTCAAAATTTGTTTCATGATTTTTGGAGCTATGAATCTTGAGATATAATTTTTGGAAGCCTTTTTCAGATTTTCTGGAAATCAATTTCTTTAAAACCGAAAATCAAAACCGGCCTTAAACGCTACGTGCACCCCGCTGTGACACCCGGAACCAAAACGCTGAGACAGACAGGCGGGACCCATGGGTCAGACGGGCCCACCCATCAGCCGTAGTCGGCCAGAGGTGGTGTGGGCCGCCGGGATCTCGCCGCCGGCGAGTCCTCCGACGACGGGGAGGGCACCATCGTGCTCCTCTCATCGACGCGAACCCAGTGGTGCCTAGTGGGTGGCCAGACGAGCTCGGCATCGAGCTCGTCGACGAGCATGGCGGCTCGGCGGCGCGGGACGCCGTCGGCCGGCCAGCTCCGACCGAGAGGAGCTGCGCGGTGAGGTCAGCAAGCTTCGCGGTGCAAGTGCGGTGCTCGTGCGCTAGAGAAGTGGGCGAGAAGTGGCGTGGAGGGGTGCGGCCCACGGAGCGGGTCACTCCGGTGAGCTCGGCCGAAACTCCGGCGAGCCATTACCGCGGGTGGAGGCCGAATCCTAGCGGGCTGTGGCGAGCACCGGATGCACCATGGAAAGGCGCAGCGAGGGCGAAGACGGAGGCGGAGGCGGTGAGCCGGAGCGGCGGCTAAGGCGGTTGCGGAGCTCAGGAGCTGGCGATGGCGAGGCGGAGCTCTGCTGCTGCGGGCGAGCGAGGGAGAATGGAGGGAGCAACCGAGGAGGACGAGCGCGCGGAGGGGGGGTAAGCGGGCGCGGACGCTGCGGGGGCCACAGGGCGCGTGTCGCGCGGCTCCGACGGCGTGCGGCCACGCGGCGGCCGAACGCTGCCGCGGCGCCACGACGCCACGCGCGGGCGGGAGGGAGACGACGCGGGCGCGGGCCAGGCCGGCTTCGGCCATGGGCCGGGATGTGAGGCTACGGCCCAGTAAAGCGAAATCCGATTTTTCTTTTACAAAAATATTTTCAGATTTAATTCTTCGTTTCAAAATTGAATTTGGAGATGAAAAAGAGGTTTTCAGAAATTTGGCCCAAAATAAAAGTTGTTCAAAATTTTATTCTCTACAACTTTCATATAGAGCACTTTTCAAAATTCTCAATAGATTTTGAATTTGAGATTTAAAGCTAATTTAAAATCAAAAACTCATTTATTTAGAATATTTTTAAAACAGAATTTGAGGAAAACTTGAATTCAAAATTTGCTCCAATGATCAAGTTGATTTATTCTAGATTATTTAAAATTGCTACTTCTCAAAAGTTCACCAACTTTTTAACACTTATATCAAACTTAGGGTTCCCATTTATTTGTTTTTCAAATTAAATTTGAAAGAGCTATAATTCAAATAATGCTAATCATGCAATGATGTTGAATGCTTATGCTTTGAATGATAATGCATGCTTAACACCCAGGGGTGTTACAAGTGCCACGTGTCCTACAATGTCTGTCTTCATACCTTTCCACCAAAAGTGTTTCCTTAAGTCTTGATATATCTTTGAACCTCCAGGGTGAATACAATACTTAGAATCATGAGCTTCTGACAAAATTTCCTCTCGTAGGACTGGATCAGAAGGCACACAGATTTTGTCCTTGAACCAAATGGTTTCTTGTTCATCTTCATAGTGGTTGGTCTTATAGTCTAGTTTCATCATACCACGGAGATATTCAATCTCCTTACATATTTTCTGAGCTTGACGAATGTGATCCGTGAGATCATATTGTATGCGAAGCTCATTCAGCAAGCCATGTGATTGTATCTCAAGTTGGAAATCATCAATCTCTTCCTTGAGCTCAGGTGGTACGGATTCAGTGATCAAAGTGTGGCAGTAACTCTTGCGACTAAGAGCATCTGCGACTACATTAGCTTTTCCCAGATGGTAGTGAATTTCCAAGTTATAGTCCTTGATCAACTCTAACCATCGGCGTTGCCTCATATTCAGGTCCTTTTGAGTGAAAAAGTACTTCAAGCTCTTATGATCGATGTAGATATCACACTTGTTGCCTATCAAGTAGTGCCTCCAGATCTTTAAAGCATGAACAACTGCTGCTAACTCAAGGTCATGTGTAGGGTATCGGTTCTCATGTTCTTTTAGCTGTCGAGAAGCATAAGCTATCACTCTTCCATCTTGCATCAACACACACCCAAGTCCTTGACGAGATGCATCACAATAGACCATAAAATTTTTGTCGATATCGGGCAATGCTAACACAGGAGTTGTGGTAAGTTTCTGTTTCAATTCCTAGAAGCTTTGTTTGCACCTAGGCGTCCATTCAAACTCCTTAGTCTTCTTTAGAAGGTTAGTCATCAGATGGGCTATCTTGGAGAAGTTTTCGATGAATCGGCAATAATACCCAGCCAATCCCAAGAAACTTTTGACTTCTGTCACATTACGGGGTTGTTCCCATTCTTTCACAGCCTCAATCTTAGCTGGGTCCACTGCAACACCTTCAGCTGATAATACGTGGCCTAAGAATGCAACTTCTTGTAGCCAGAACTCACATTTGCTGAACTTTGCGTAGAGCTGATGTTGGGCTAGTCTCTCAAGCACCGTTCTTAGATGATGTTCGTGTTCTTCAGCGGTGGATGAATAGACCAGGATGTCATCAATGAATACTACCACAAACTTATCCAATTCGTCCATGAAAACCTTATTCATCATATTCATGAAGTATACGGGAGCATTTGTGAGTCCAAAGGATACCACGGTGAACTCGAACTGACCATACCTAGTCACAAAAGCTGTCTTCGATATGTCACTCCCTTGAATCTTCATCTGATGATAGCCAGATCTGAGATCGATCTTGGAGAAATACTTGGCACCTCGAAGTTGATCAAGCAGATCATCAATTCTCGGCAGGGGGTACTTGTTCTTGATGGTGACTGCGTTCAAGTTCCGGTAATCTATGCACATTCTCATTGAGCCATCCTTCTTCTTAATGAACAGAACAGGGGATCCCTAGGGTGAAGCACTGGGTCTGATATATCCCTTCGAGATGAGCTCTTCTAGTTGTTTCTTGAGCTCAGCCAGTTCATCAACTGACATGCGATAGGGTCTCTTGGCAATGGGTCCCATTCCCGGCAAAAGATCAATGATGAACTCTACATCACGGTCCGATGGCATACCCGGTAATTCTTCAGGGAATACATTGGGATAGTCTCTGACCACAGGCACATCATGAACTGTCTTTTCCTCATTTAGTGATTCTGATCTTGCTTTAAGGGCACATAGGATAGAGGTGGACCTTCCGAACTGGGGTTCACATCTAATGACTTGGCCTGATGGGTGGGTCACTTGGACATATCTAGGGGAACATGATATGATGCCTCAGTGAATGGTTAACTAATCCATGCCTAAGATGACATCTAGGTTAGTGGAAGGTAACAGGGTTAGATCGGCTTTAAAGATAAGACCCTCGATGGTAAGACTCACTCCCTTACAGATGTGGGTGCTTTTTAGGTCTCTTAAGGGCGAGCTGGTAATGATAGGCTTTTCTCGTGGGGTTACGGGTAGGCCATACTCTCGTGCAAACTTGGTTGATATGTATGAACAAGTTGCTCCAGAGTCAAAAAGAACTGATGCAGTATTGCCATTAACTAGAAACATACCGTACACGACGTCCGGAGCAGCCTGTGCTTCCTCGGCATCCAGATGGTTGAGACGTCCACGGGTAGCAGACCCCTTGAACTGAGACTTCTGAGCAGCTAAATTCTGAGGGCATTCAGCGGCCTTGTGACCCGGTTGGCCACAAGCGAAGCAGGTGAAAGGTGCACCACCTGTGGGGGTTGGCGCGGGTGCCTTCCATTTTCCATTGTCTGGTGCGGAGCGGTTCTGTGTTGGGTGTTCATTCATAGAGCGGGAATGGTTGAAACAGTCATGGGTGTTGCGGTCCTGTGCATAACGGTCTCGGGTGTAACGATCCTGAGCAGGGCGGGAGTATTTGGTGAAGTAGCCTCCACTTCCCCTACCCGATCTAGGGTTGTCATCCCTGTTGTGGTAAGAGCGTTCCCTGGAGGGTGCATCTCTGCGGATCCTCTTGCGATCACGACCACGAAGGGACTCCTCAGGCTTTCGCTTTCTTTTCCTGTACTCTTCTCCAGCTTTATCACGGTCCTTCTCAATCTGAATGCAGCGATCCACCAGAGCACGTAATGTGTTGCTCTTAATACCGCCAAATTTCAGTTTGATGTGCGGATTAAGTCCCTTGCGGTAATAGTACAGCTTCTCCTTTTCAGAGTTCACAACATAGGAAGGCGCATAGCACAGAAGGTTGGTGAAACAAGTAGTGTACTCGATCACCCTATCTTTTCCCATCTTGATGTTGCGGAACTCCTCAGCTTTAGCCTCCATGATACCCTTGGGAATGTGGTACTCAGTGAATGCTTCGGTGAACTCTTCCCACGAGATGTTGGCAGGGTCCTCATGGGAGTCACTGAAACTGTCCCACCAGGCGTGTGCTGCACCTATGAGCTGGTGTGCGGCAACTCCAACACACTCATCATCGGTGAATGTAGTGAGATCAAGCTTCTTCTCCATTTCCTTAAGCCAGTCATCGGCTACCAGCGGGTCAGGGTCGGTGCCATCATAGGTAGGTGGCCTTAGCTTTAGGAGTCCTTCCAGCTTCCTTTGGAAATCGTTTTGCTGACCTCCTTGGCGACGGTTTGCTCCTTCAACAAGAGCTGCAAGAAGCTGGGTCTGCTGCGCCATCACTTCCGCCAGGTTCGGTGGTGGTGGCAGCGGAATGTTCTCCTCAATAGGTGGTGGGGTATTCTCTAAGTTGAAGGGTATCCCTCCACGTCCACGGTCACGACCACAACCACGATTGTTGTCACCACAACCCCTGTTGGGTTCGGGGATGGGCGCACGCCCTCGATTCATTATGCGATTCGAACGGCGGTTCGGCATCTGTAACACGGATCATTGAAATTTTAGTGCTTGTGCCATAAGTGCCTATAATTCAATATGATTACATGATTTTGATGATTTAAAGCAGAACAGTTACACTATTCAACACTCATTACAAAGAAGCGATAAGATCCAAAAGATGCCATAAGATCCAAAAACATTCATTACATAGGTTTAATTGCACAGCATCATCTTTAGTAGCTATACTAGAAGACGTGCGAGAATCGTGCTATGCATAGAGTCTCATAAAACATCTCATAAGGGGTACAACTCATGGAAACTTCAGACATAACTCGTGACCACGCAGGGTCACCTACTCTAACTCGTACACTACAGCTAGGATACGACTGTCCTCGATCTCGATCTCTTCGTTAGACTTGTGGAGTCGAGACACGTACTTCAAGGCCTCGGTGAGCTCCTCAATAGCCTTGGCTCCAGGTAGGGTAGGGCAGGCGTCTAGGTTGAGGTGAGTCGGTGCTAACTCAAACTCCTCTATCCTAGGCTTTGTCTTGCTGCGGATCTCCTTAGGTAGCTAATCCTACATTCCCTTCATCTCCCTAAGACGCTTCCTGTCAGACTTCTGCCAAGCCTGCCAAGTCCTCTCACACTTGTCCTGTAGGTACTCGGTCTGCCTGAGTGCCTCGATCAGGTAACCCTGGTTGCGAACGGCCTTCTTCCTAAACTCCTCTAGCTCCTGAGTCAGGGTCTTGTTCCGAGATTGGATCTTCAGCATACCAATCCCCTTAGATCTCTCTTTGTCTCCCTTGCGGTTGAACTCGGCCTTCTTGTCATCCAACTCACTCTGTAATTCCAAGACCTTACTGTCGAGGTAGCAATTCCTGTTGCCTAGGTCGACTGCTTTGTCCTGTAAGTTAGCGACCTCGGCTCTGTGGTGCTTCTCACGATAGTTGAGCTCGTCCTGCAACTTGGCAATTGTCTCCAGTAGCCTAGCTCGCTCATGTGCTCCCTACGAGTCTCACTCCTGGTACTCCCACCGGAGGGCCTGGTCCTGACGTCTCCTCTGCTCTAGCTGGGTCACGTACCTGTCCTGCTCTAGTAGGTGAATCGCTGAGACACGAAGGCATCTGTCCTCCTCGGCAAGGATAACTCTGCCTGCTATGAAACTCTGCTCACTGGGGGTAAGGCTGAGGTCGAGGGCCTAGGGTAGTAGACAGAACTCTGTCATCTTCAGGTGCTCGTAGTGGTCCCTCATCACTCTGCGAAGTGCCTTGTGTGAGATAGCTTGCAGTCCCTCCTCGACTGTGTCCTCTATCGTCAACTCGGTGAAAGCTGGGACATAAGGTAAGGTAGTGCTAGCTGGGAACTCCACTAAGGTGATAATCGGTCCTTCGATTCCTCCTTCCTGAGCTACTTTGCCCGTGCAGGTTACCTTGACAAACTCGTCAGGGACTCCCAACGTGATGAGAACTCGGCAGAGGGTCTGTGCAAAACCCCTGAGCTCACGTAGGTCGAAGGTAAGCTTGGCATGGTCCAGAGGTAGCGGTCCTAGAGGCGGCCATTTGACGTTTGTTGCCATCTGCATGTTTCACGGAAAACAGGTGTTAGCAGGTCCAATAGTAGAAAAGCCTTGCATAAAAGTAGATACAGGGTCGGTATATAACCGAAAGAGGAGTTGTCCACGTCCTATTCTATCGTCCATTTCTGAGGGTTTCGTCCCTAGGTCAAGTATGGCTCTGATACCAACTGAAACGACCTCATTTTTCGCAAAGGGAAAACCACAGAGTCGAAGTGTAATAAGACCGTGATAGATCTTAGTACCCAAATTTTAGTCGAATATCACATCCATACAACGATATTATCAGAGTACAAATAGAGCGGAATTACATAATTTATTACATCACCGCATTGGCGGAAATAAAAGTAGCATTCATTCAGAACAGCTTGAAGATAAGATCGCCGAAACTCGAGCGTAGGCACGAACCCCTTAACCATCAAACTCCTCGGAGCTATACTCCTCAGCAGAACCTGTGCCAAAAATTTATCAGTACGATTTGTACTGGCTAGCCCTGGGCACGAAAAACCGAGAACCGAGAACCAAACCGAAAAAACCGAGAACCGAACCGAAAAAACCGAACCGATCGGTTTCGGTTCCTAATTCGGTTCTAGAAATCCAGGAACCAAAATAACCTGGGTCAATTCGGTTCCAGGGTTCGGTTAACCGAATGAACCCACAGGAACCGAACTTGTTTTCTTATTTCTCTTCATAATCATGACTTCATCTACGCTTGAAACTTGAATAAGTGTGTGTGTGGTTGTGTGCTAGTGTGTTGTACAGCTGGAGCCTGGAGTGGAGGCTGCATGTTTCATTTCATTACTGTTTGTTGTTTGAGTCTTTGAGAATTTTTATTTATTTGCCTTAGCATTTGAGAGAACAATCATATTGTATGGTACTGATTATTGTGATGCATTGCTTTTAAAATTGTCCCTGTTGAGTGCATGAAAATGAGGCAAAATGCTGCTGAAAATTTTAATTGAATGAGCTATTTTTTAAGTTCCTGAAAATATCGGTTCCTTCGGTTAGAACCGAAACCAAACCGAAGGAACTGAAACCGAATTACCTCGGTTCCAAGATTTCTCAGGAACCGATCGGTTCCTCGTTCTGCTGGAACCGAATTAGCGGGGGAACCGAGGAACCGAACCGAACCGAAGAATCGAACGCCCAGGGCTAGTACTAGCCACTCCTATCCCTATGAGCATTGCTTTGTGGATTTGGATGCAACATGGTTGTATTCAAATGAAACCTATAGGGCTGAGGTTTTCTATGCAGTAGCATATCAAGTGTATAACATAATTGATCAAGTTTTAACACCATTCTCACACTCATTCCACTCCATTCCCTTTTCCGAGCCAGGTTACGATCCTGGGATCAACACACCACCATCTCCACACCATTACCACCCATCGCTCAGTCGACATGCCAACTCCCTCTCGGCACTGTTTCAAGGCCCGTAGCCCCTGGCTATGACCGACACTCTCTTATGGGGGAAGAAGAGGACTCATCTCTCTATCTAGTTTAAGCGAAACCCAGGAAAGGTCTATAGCCGACGAGTCGGCACATGTATCGATCGATCAACCATACACTCTGCAGAGGTTCTACATAACCACAAGATCTGCCTTCCTTGCTGACCGTCGTCAACTGGGCTGATTCCGGCTGCTTGCTAGCCTAGAATAATGCCACTCTACCATTCAGCCCTGGTTCACCCCAAGTCAAGTCTAGGGTGGCTGAACTGTGAGTCATGAGCCGGGTCCACAAGGTCTCCATGAAGTCTCGGAAGGGTGTGGGGGAAATCCTCTGTGCCCCGTACCTCCTTACACTGTCCGCTATCAACCTACCAGTAGTGGCAAAACCCTACCAAGTAGTCCAGCCGTCCCGTACCATATAGGGCGAGTGGTACGTAAGGTTTCCCGGTGAATCTGAGTACTAGTAGGTCCTTAGGGATGACCAAGCCAGAATGTCTCCATCAGGGTTTCCATTTACCGTGCCACCACAGCACCTCCAACCCGGGCTCCACCTATCACAGGTTCACACCCAGGTCCACCTCATATACCTGTTACTCACCACAGGTATACATTTTCAGGGGTGCCCAGGTAGCATCCCATAGTAAGACTTGCCCCATGCTCGTTGTATACTCCAACTTGGTCGACACAACCCTCACCCTCCACACACCCAAGTCACACATGCAGCACTCTCCCCATAGTCCAGGTAACACCAATTTCCACCACGCACGTAGTATAAGCGTAGTAGAAGTATAAATAAGGAAATATATAGCAGTAAGCGTGTGTCTAGCCTAATAGCAGGGTATGCAGGGGTAAGGTTACATCAAGGTAAAGGCTTTCAAGCAAGTATACTACCATGCAAGTCCTACCATAATATAATTGTAGTAGTAAAGTAGAGCGATAACAGTTCTATATTAGCCATGCGTAATAGGTGCTATAAAATTGGGTGGGATGTGGCACCTTCAGTGTAGTCATCACCGTTCTCCTCATGGTACTCACGGTCCTCGTCCGTCAGGTTCTCCTCCGAGTCTGCATCGTTCGCATTATAGTCGCGTTAGCGACGTCTATAGAATAGCACAAAAAAGCAATGGAAATTCAAAAGAGCCAAAAGCACTCAAACATGGGTTCATTGCGTAGAGCTTGATTTTAGATGAATTTTGGTCCTGGTTTCATATTTTTCCGAGATCATATGAATTAGTTATGAATTTCCAAAGTTTAAATCATTTCTGAAATTGAATAAAGGCTGAAGTAATCCTGGGCTGACACATGTCATGCTGTGGTTGGTCCACGTGGCTTGCTAACGTGAGCATGACGTTGTCAGAATGGTTCCGAGCTGACAGGTGGGGTCCAGCTGACGTCATCAACGTCGTCCATACTGACAGGTGGGGCCAAAAACTATTGGGTCACCGACAGGTGGGTCCGGTCAAAGTCAACGTCGGTCAACGTCAAGTCAACGATCAACGGTCAACAGTCAAGTTCACTGACGTGTGGGGCTAGGGCTACTGACGTCAGTAGCTGATGTCATCGTGTCGTCAGCATGATGTCACCCTAGCTGTGTTGGCTTCTGACGTGTGGGTCCTATGTGACGTCATCGTGACGTCAGCGTCTGACGTGTGGGTCCAGGGTGTCCGTGTCACTGACTGGTGGGGTCGGGGTGCTGATGTCATCAGCTGACATTAACATGACATCATTTTGATGTTACTGTGGCAGTCATCACTGCTGACATGTGGGTCCCACGTGACGTCATCACGACGCCAGTATGACGTCACCATTTGACGTGTGGGTCCAGCAACACTGTGTCGCTGACATATGGGGCCAGGTCAACAGTCAACATTGACCGGTCAACGGTCAACTCGGGTCGGGTCCAACTGGGCCGGTTGGGCTGGATACGGGCTAGGCTTTGGCTCGCCACGTGGTAGCACCGTGGTGTGCCACGTCGTCATTTTGGGCCGCTAATGGGCCATGGTCCACGGGCGCAGGTGAGGCGCAGTTTATGGTGAACCTGAGTCGAGAGGCCCCGCTGGTCAGTGTCTTGGTTCATGTGGACTATGTTCACGGGTCTCTTCCACCGGGGTTCCACCTCACGCACGAGGTGTATGATGGGCCTTGAGGCTGAGGCCCTTCGTGTCAGTGACCTAGTTCATGTGGACCAAGTCCAGGGCGCCCCCACGTTTTCTTTCCCTGTTTCCTCTGCCCAACACGCTCGGTGGTGCTCCATTCCCCGATGGCGCGGTCACCTCGGTCGGCGGTTGTGGTCACAGAGAGCTGGCTATAAGGTGCATACGGGGCCGGTGGGGCTGCTATGGCGCTATGGAGGTCTCGATGCGATCCAGGGGCTTTCTAGGGGCTCTGGTGATGGTGACGACGAGCCAGCCTCGTCGGCGGCGGCGGCGCGGTGTGGTCCAGTTGACGTTCCAGTGACCTTTTCCTCCTCTAATCGTGCGCGCGGCGTGTCCCGCGGTGATGCGGAACCAACCAAGGTGGTTGCGCCATCTCTACCATGGCGTAGAAGGCGCTGTGGCCTTGCCACAGTCGTGCTTTGATCCATGGCGAGCGTGCTCCGTTCGTGACGGCGTGCTCGAGCTGTTGTGCTCGACGTCACCCTCTTCCTTCCCTTTGCTTCGCGTTTTCGATTGGCTCGACACGAGGGTTGTGGTGGTCCTTCTAGGCTATCGTTTTGGCTAAACCAAAGCAAGAATTCATGCTCCGGCGCGGTCCGTTCATGGAGGTCTAGGCGAAGCCATGGGCTAGGAGGGGTCTCAGCCGAAGAGGCTTACCGTGCGATGCTTGGTGAAGGAAGGGTGTCGGTGCCGTGCTGTGGCGGGGCCGTGATGCACTGGTAGCAGTGCCGAGCGGAACCACGATGGCGTGGCTTCACCCCGGTGGCGTCCTCCTTCTCTTCCCCGCCTCCTTCTCCTCCTTGCTCTCTCTCTCTCTCTCTCTCTCTCTCTCTCTTTCTATCTGTCTTCTCGGCCTCGGTGTTGCGTGGTGTGTTGCCATCGGCAGTGGCAGCGAAGGGAACGAACCCAAGAGCCCTGGGCTCCCTCCTTTTATAGCCACGCTCGAGGGCTCCCATGGCGGTTGGTGATCGGGCGGTGGGTGATGCACCGATCGCATCCAACGGCACGGAGCGGTTGCGTGCGCGCTGCGTCGAGGGGACACGGTCACGCACCTTGCGTGACCCCGGGCCCGCGGTGCCAACTTGCCTACGGCAAGGGAAGAGGGGCTTCGCGTGGTTCTCACGCTGCGGCAGCAACGACCGGGAGTGCGTGGGGGAAGAGAAACTGTGGCGTGCTGACGGGCGGGCCCCGCTTGCGCGCGCGTGGGTGAACGGCTGGGCCGCCATGCTGGGTTGGCTTGCTCGGGCCCGTGAGCGAGGGCAGGGCGAGCTGGGCTCGTGTGCAGGCTGGGCCGAGCTGCTGGCTGCTGCGGCGTGGGCTTCCTTTCCTCTTATCTTTTCTATTTTTCATTTCTTTTCCATTATTTGAATTCAAATTTGGTTTGAAATTTGAATTCCAAACTAATGTAACTTAATCATTGGAGTTTAGGGAATTTTGTTTAGCTATTTTGTATATCAACATAGAATTAGTTCTTCTTTTATTACACATTTATCCTTGGATTTGAATAGTGATTACTTTATGGTGTGTTTCTTAGAAAGAGTTGTTAAGCATAACATAAAGCAAATGAAAATCCAAATCACAATTTGAGTTAACAAAGTATGTAACAATTCATTTGTTAGATATTATTAAACACAGTTAACTAATGACATGCCATGCTTATGTGTTGACTGGGGTTGGGTTAGACCTAATGCATCTCATAGGTTGGGTTTCTATACATGACACTCATCATCACATGGAAGTTTTGAGAAAAATTTTGTATTTAGTATTTTTGTGTGTGGATTTTTTTTGGTACAACCTTGCGCTGATAAGTACGGGTGTGAGGAGGGATGTGTGTGGCTGAGCATGGAAGGACCAACTAATTTATTTTTTATTGCGCCACTTCCAATTTTTTCTATCTTCACTAGGAATTAGCACCGTTGGTTGCGGTGCACGAATCTTCTCTTTCTTTTCTGACTTCACCCAGGCACATGATGTGAAGCTTCTTGTGGTTTCTTGAAAGGAGCCGTGCCATGGCCATTTCAAAAACAACTCCTCGCAAGGAGCGAGGAGCGGAACCACGAAAATGTGGCTTCTTTCGGACCTAATACAAATTATTATAAATCTCACGCTAATCAGAGAAGCTGCTCTACACTAGAAGCTGAAGCTAGAACTCTACAGAACGAAGCAACATGACTTTTCTTGGCTTCATCATTTTTAAAAAGGTCAAAGCCCTGCTAAAAATGCCCTTTATATCTATCAGCTTGATCGAAATAGTTTGCTGTAGTGCAGCAAGACCGCCTACATCTACCTTTTTTTTTGATATATACATCTTCTGTTTTTGATAGTGTAGAAAATAAACAGAGGCAGCCGCTGTAGCTGCTTCAAGCCCAGCCGGGCAGGAGCAGCCCAAACGGATCCGACTTGAGGTTCTTCCCCGTCCGGCCGTCCCCACAGTCATACACCTCTCGTAATGTCCAGTACTACCACCTCGCCGCCGCCGCCGTCCGCCGGGGATCATCCCCGCGTTCTCCTCCGAAGTTTCCTCTCCCGCGAGACATGCAAGGTACTCTCCTCCTCCCCGAAACCGCTGTTCCACTGAAGCCTGCCGCTTTTAGAACCCTATACCTTAGCTGCTCGTTTTGGTCTGCTGTCTGCATCGTTTGACGGGCACGGCGCGTGCGTTCGGCAGGAGCTGGAGTTCGTGCACCGGAGCTGCGGCGCCGCGGGGTACCGCCCCTCGGTGGTGTCGACGTCTCTGCCGCACTTGGCGGCTACCGGCTGCGGCCACCTCCTGCTCCCGTTCGTGCCCGTCCGCGAGCGCCTCCGCGACGCCGTGGAGTCCTTCTTCGACTGCCACTTCGATCTCTTCATCGAGTTCACCGGGCTTATCAGGTGCACACTTGTCTTGTTGCGTTGCGTGGACTTCTCTTCCTGTCTGCTTGGTTCTGCCAGTTTAGCTCCAGCATCAAATTGGTGCTTTCAGCGTGTCTGTTAAGAGGGATGGAATCGAGCGCGGTCAGTATGGGTGCTTTGTTCAGCTACCTTAAGTGTGTTGACCAAATTGGCGTCGTTTCTCACTGGATTAACGGCTGCTGTAGAGTGTTTCCATGTGGTGTCAATACCAACGATCAAGTGGACTCGGCAGATTTATGCCAGTGGTCGAGCAGTATGCAATATTGGGCTAGTAGTGTGAATGCTTTGGTAACATTGGAGCAATAGTGCGATAGTTTCCTTCAGTATGTGATGGTTGATTTGTACTGCATAAGCCATATGCAATTCTATTTCCTTATTTGTTAGTCGCTTCTTTGATGTTGCTAGTTGGGTTGGTAGGTTTTCATTCATGAGGCTGATCCCTTGGTGATCACTGATCAGAATCATGGATGCGTTGTTTGCTCTTGTTTGTGTTTCTACTTTGGTTAAACTGCTGAACTTTGTAATTTCGTTACGCACGTAATGAAATTCGGTTTCGACCGTCGTGGGGAAAAAATATTCTATCACCTTATTAACGTTACGTGCACATTCCTTAAAAAGTTGGACAATCACATCTGAACGTTCTTATAGTGCTTGACACAACATGCTAAAGTGATTAGCTTCTCTCTGTTAAACCCTGTCTGTTCACTATGCAGTTGGTGCAAGGGAGCTTCTATTGGATGGCACAGTGATGACAATAAGCCTTATCTTAGGCAAAGGGCATTCACAGTAAGGACCTGTCTTTGTTTTTTCCTTGGAATTTCGTCAGTTCTATGTAGGCATGTTCCTGTTTATATATTGAATCTATTGTGCCTGTCGCTAGTTGTCACCATCTAAAGCGATTAGCGTCTCTCTGTTATCTGGGTTCTACTTCACAGCGAGTTTAGACTACATCCATGCATTGTATATCTGGGCTTATATGTGCTCAGTGATTTCCGGGTCTTCTTCTAACTAGTTGGGGGTTCTATGGAATTCGCTCTTACCTTATGTATTAGAGGATAGCCAAACAGGCTTAGATTAATTGAGTGAATGTTTACACAGAGGGTTACAATATATAGAGGCCCAAGAGGCCTGTTCACATAGCCACATAGGGTGGCGTACAGCTAAGTAAATAGCAGTAAATGACTAACACAAAAGCCAAAGAGATACTAGCACAGTAATCTAACACCCCCCCGCAGTCGGAACGTTGCAGCAGCGAACATTCAGACTGGAGCGAAAGTCTTGGAAAACTGAAGTAGGCAGCCCCTTGGTGAAGACATCAGCAAACTGAGAAGTAGTGGGTACATGAAGTACGCGAACAGCACCAATGGCAACACGTTCCCGGACGAAATGGAGGTCGATCTCCACATGTTTGGTGCGCTGATGTTGTACAGGGTTGGTGGAGAGGTAGACGGCGCTGACATTGTCGCAGTAGACGAGGCAGGCTTTGTCAAGAGGGTGATGGAGTTCCTGGAGAAGCTGCCGCAGCCAAGAAGCCTCAGCGACGCCGTTAGCGACAGCCCGGTACTCGGCCTCAGCGCTAGAGCGAGAAACAGTGGGCTGCCGCTTAGAGGACCAGGAGACAAGGCTACCACCGAGGAATACGGCATAACCGGAGGTGGAGCGGCGAGTGTCCGGGCATCCGGCCCAATCAGCATCAGTGTAGACGACAAGCTGTGTTGGGGAAGTCCGAGGAATGATGAGGCCATGATCAAGAGTCCCCTGGAGATATCGCAGGATCCTTTTGGCAGCAACAAGATGAACCTCCCGAGGATCGTGCATGTGAAGACAAACTTGTTGGACGGCATATGCAATGTCGGGCCTGGTGAATGTCAAGTACTGAAGAGCACCCACGAGGCTGCGGTAATCGGTGGGATCAGCAACAGAGGGACCATCAGTTGCAGATACTTTGGCGCAGGTGTCAACCGGAGTGGAGCATGGTTTGCAATCAGCCATGCCATGGCGAGCCAAAATGTCCAGCGCATACTGACGCTGAGAGAGGAACAAAGAATCACCTCTTCGCTGAACTGCCATGCCAAGAAAATGGTGAAGAGGGCCGAGATCCTTCATGGCAAACTCCTTCATCAGAGCATCAATAACTTGGCGGAGAAGCTGCTGGGAAGATGCAGTGAGAACAATATCGTCCACGTAGAGCAGCAGATAGACTGTCTCTGAACCACGGCGGTAGACAAACAGAGAGGTGTCTGATCGAGCTTCAGTAAAACCCAGGGAGAGCAGGAATGATGCAAAACGGCTGTACCATGCGCGGGGAGCTTGCTTCAAGCCATAAAGTGATTTGTTGAGTCGGCAAACGTGCTGAGGGAGAGCAGAGTTGGTGAATCCCGTTGGTTGGAAGCAGTGTACAGTTTCTGAGAGGGTCCCTTGAAGAAAAGCATTCTTGACGTCAAGTTGATGAATCGGCCAATCCCGGGAGTGAGCTATAGTGAGGACTGTGCGGACAGTGGCCGATTTGACAACGGGACTGAAAGTTTCATCGTAGTCAATACCGGGGCGTTGAGTGAAGCCGCGAAGAACCCAACGAGCCTTGTATCGATCCAGAGAGCCATCAGCATGAAATTTATGTTTGAAGATCCATTTTCCGGTGACCACGTTGGCATTAGCGGGCCGAGGAACAAGATCCCAAGTGTTATTGTCCATGAGAGCGGCATATTCCTCTTCCATGGCGTGACGCCAGTGAGGATCAGCAAGTGCATCGCGGCAAGAGCGGGGAATTGGAGACAGACCCTCAGCATGAAGAATACGAGGCTGAATGTATCCAGACTTCCCACGAGTCATCATACCATGGTTGTTGTCAACCGGTGCGATGGGTATAGCACCAACCGGAGGACCATCTTTGACATACCGTGGGGGTGGAGGTATGATGTTGGAGCGGCGAGGAGGAGCAGCAGCCGGCGGTGATGGCGGTGGTGGAGGACGCCGAGTGTACACTTGGGTGACCGGCGGCTTTTGAAAAGCTGCTGCCATGGGAGCTGCAGGGGGTGGAGGGCGCCGGGTGTACACTTGGGTGACCGGCGGTGGTGGGAGAGCTGCAGGCATAGGCCGCACCGGAGGAGCAGTGGGCGCCGGGTCTGCAGTCAGGGGCAGCCTGGTGGGCGATGTGGGCACCGGGGCTGCAGCCTGGGGCAGCACCGGTGCTGAACGAGTTGCTGGAGGTGCGTGGAAGCCTGGGGGAGGGCGCCGGGGCCCTGGCCCGGCGAAAATGGGGGCCCAGAGCGGAACCGGAGCATCATCAGGTACCTCTGGTGCAGCCTGCAGTGGGAACTGAGCAGGGGCACCGGAAGTTGGCAAGGGTGTACCTGTAGAAGAAGGAGCTAGCAGCTCATCGTTAGTTAGAAAATCAAGCTCGTGGGGAGCTGAGGGCCGGTGTTGAGAGAAGGGAAAAGTCGTCTCATCAAAAATGACATGACAAGAGATGATGACACGATTAGTGTTGAGATCGAGGCACCGGTACCCCTTGTGATCAGGAGAGTAGCCAATGAAGACGCACAAGGAAGAGCGAGGGGCTAGTTTGTGAGGGGTGGTGGCGGTGAGGTTGGGGTAGCAGGTGCATCCGAAAGCACGAAGATCATGGTAGGAAGGGTGGGTGCCGTAGAGGGCAAAGAAGGGTGTGATCATGTCTAAAGTCTTGGTGGGGAGACGGTTGAGAAGGTGGGTGGCTGTAGCAAGCGCATCAGCCCAATAGGAAGAGGGCATGGAAGCTTGA
This sequence comes from Saccharum hybrid cultivar R570, assembly GCA_038087645.1. NCBI lineage: Eukaryota > Viridiplantae > Streptophyta > Magnoliopsida > Poales > Poaceae > Saccharum > Saccharum hybrid cultivar. The sequence continues at coordinate 19,236,826 of JAQSUU010000012.1, forward strand.
AACAGTAGAGTGCGAGTGACATTGTTGGTGGTGCGAATCATGCGCTCGGCTTTGCCATTCTGCTGGGAGGTGTAGGGGCAGGACATGCGAAGGACAACACCTTTAGCAAGGAAGAAAGCACGGGCTGCAGAGTTGTCAAATTCACGCCCATTGTCACATTGCACGGATTTGATGGTACAACCAAACTGAGTATGCACATAGGCAAAGAAGTTAGAGAGCACCGAAAAAGTATCGGACTTGAGGCGCAGCGGAAAAGTCCAAAGAAAATGTGAGCGATCATCCAAAATAATTAGATAATATTTAAATCCGGATACACTGACAATGGGAGATGTCCATAAATCACAGTGAATTAAGTCGAAGTTTTTGGATGGACGCGATACAGAATGAGAAAAAGGTAAACGAACATGTCGTCCAAGTTGACAGGCATGACAGAGGGAGTCGTCGTCGGGCTGACTGCAGATGATGGAGGAAGACCGGGCGAGGCTCTGAAGAGTGGCCTTGCCGGGGTGACCGAGGCGACGGTGCCAAGTAGTCGGAGAAGGGGTGGCCACAAGGGCGCATGTGCCAGTAGGAGACGACGGAAGCTGTAGGATGTACAGAGGGCCCGAGCTGTCACATCGCAGGAGGGTGTTCCTGGTATGGAGATCCTTCACAGAAACACCAAGCGGGTCAAATTCAACAGAAACTAGATTATCAGAGGTGAACTGTCGAACAGAAAGGAGGTTTTGAATAATGTCAGGAGCGACAAGAACATTATTTAAGTGAAAAGGACCAGGAATGAGGGAGTAGCCGGTGCCAATAACCGGGAGGGTGGCACCATTGCCCACGACGATGGAAGAAGGAAAAGAAGAAGTCGAGGACATGGTGACCATACCAGGGTTGGAGGCAATGTGAGAAGTAGCACCGGAGTCGAGCACCCAGTCAGAAGGGCTCGGCGGCGGGTTGAGGGAGACGGTGCTGAAAGCGCTCGCGAGGGATTGAGCATCCCATGGAGCCCATGCTGAAGAGGGCGGCTGAGGAGGCGGTGGTGCCCATGCCGGAGGGGGCGCCAGAGGGGGCGCCGGAGACCACGCAGGAGGGGGAGCCTGAGGCGCCGAGTAGTAGTGCCCAGAGCCGCCGGTCAGCAGTGCGTGCTGCTGTGGAGACAGAGCAGCGCCAGCGCGCGGTGGAGGGCCGCGAGGGCTGCCGGTGGTGGAGCCAGGCCACATATGGATGGACCCAGTCCATGGGTTGAGGAGGGAGGGCCACTGAGCAGTGCCGGGAGAGCTGTTGTGGCCTCCCAGGCCGCCCTGGCCGCGCCCACCGCGGCGGCGCCGGTTGCGGTGGCCGCCGGAAGATGCCCCGCCAGCAGGCTGAGGAGGGCGCGAGGAAGCAGCTCCAGAGGGCGGTGGTGGGGCAAGCGGCCTGCTGGACGAAGAGGCGACGAGGGCCATAGGCGGCGCCGAGGTAGTCCCCATGGTGAGCTCGGCAAGGCGCAGGTCGGCGCGAACGTCAACGAATGACGGGAACGGCCGCTGGCGAGAGATGAGCTGGGCCACGAACTGGAAACGCTCGTTGAGGCCGCGCAGAACGTTCATCACCATGGTGCGATCAGTGATGGGCTCACCAAGATCGGCAAGGGCATCGGCCATGGTCTTCATCTTGCGGCAATACTCGTCGATGGAGAGAGAGCCCTGGCAGTGGTTGCGGAACTCGGCGTCAAGGAGCATGGCACGGGACTCACGGTTGTTGAGGAACTGTTGTTCAATCCCGAGCCATGCCACCCGAGCGGTGACACCATCGCGCTCGTGGATGACGTCCAGGAGGTCGGCGGAGACGGTGTTGTAGAGCCAAGACACGACCACGCAATCCATGCGCGACCATGTTGTATCAGCAGGGTGGGAAGCGTCACTGAGGACGTGGTCCTTCAGGGCGAAGCGACCCAGGATGAGAAGAACGTGGCCGCGCCACTTGGAGTAGTTGGAGGACTGAAGATCAAGAATGATGGGAATCAGATTCTTGATGTTCTGGACTGCGGCGGCTTGGCTGTGCAGGTGAGCGACAGCTGCGGCTTCGGTGGAGGCGTCGTCGTCGTTGTGGACGTATTCATCCCGTCCGCGAAGACGTTCGCGGAGGGTGGCAGCCTGCCGCTCCAGAGCATCGGCGGCCGCACGCTCCGCATCGAGGGCGGCAGCGGCCACGCGGACGCGTTCCTGGGCGGCGGCGGCGGACTTCAGAAGGTCAGCCTCCTCCTGGAGTTGCTGACTGCGCTCCGAGTTGGAGGCGCGCAGGGAGGCGGCTTTGTCTTCGAGAGCCTTGGCGGCGGCGAGCGCGTGATCGCGAAGCGCGGTCGCGGAGGAGGCCGATCCGCCGGCGTTGGAGGCACCGGACTCGTGGGCAGCCATGGAAGCAGCGGCCGGGAGGAGGGGCGCGCGCAGCACGAAGGGCGCGCGGCGGCTGAGAAGAGGGAGGCGCGCGGGCGCCGAGGAGGGAAGCGGAAGGTCACAGGACCAGATTAGTCTCGTGATACCATATTAGAGGATAGCCAAACAGGCTTAGATTAATTGAGTGAATGTTTACACAGAGGGTTACAATATATAGAGGCCCAAGAGGCCTGTTCACATAGCCACATAGGGTGGCGTACAGCTAAGTAAATAGCAGTAAATGACTAACACAAAAGCCAAAGAGATACTAGCACAGTAATCTAACATTATGAAGTGACGTAGTACTGTATTTTAAATGTAACTGAGAACTGAGATACTCCGGAAGATCTAATGCGAGCTGTCACTTGTTGAGACAGCCTGTGTGGTGCCATGTTAAATTGTACCTTAGCGATATTTTGTGATATTTTGAAGAAGAATGGCCTTGTCCCAGTTTGCAATAGGTTTCATTTAAGGCCTACTTCTTGTTTACCTTTCATGCATGCTGCTTTCCAAAGTGTCCTCAAAGCATATCCATAGTAACACTTTCTGTTTTGTCATCGTTCCTCCTCGGCGCGGCGCTGCCCACTGCTACCTTTCATGCATGATCCTTGGAATTGAATTCATTCCAATAATTATAATTTAGGCACAAATTAATTAAGCTAATATGATTGTATACGGAATATATTTGTATATTATTGTTAGCCATACAAGGGAGATACTTCTATGTTGCATTTCTACTATAGGGAAACGAGTTGAAGACCATGCTATAAGTTGGAGAGTAGAAACATAACATGGTGATCTATGGAATCAAATTTCATCTCCCACCGTATGAATTTGAGATAGGCTATGAATTTGAGATAGGCTTGTGTGTGAACTTGGGAAAGTTGTGGAATGTCAAATTCCAAACCAAATAACCTAATTTATTTAGTAAATTCCAATTCCTCCAAAATGAAAGGATCCAAACGGCCCCTAACAGATATGCTGCCTGAAATTTACTGTTTTTTATATGTATCGAGGTAGTTGCCTTCAACAAGTCTATTGCTAACTTTCACATGCTGTCTTCATCTTTTGTCATGATTATTCAATTCCCACCTACATCCTGGAAGAATTGACACACAATAAAACTGCTATTTTCTGTCATTTATAGAACTCTTTAACTCAAGAAATGCAGCCTCCGCCCGAGCCCCTGAAGCTATGAATATATTTGGATGTTTGTGCGTACTTTCCTGATTGGATGATGAAACCTTGTATACTAGAGTTACTTCTGATGTCTATTTTGTTTGTCAGTGTTCTAATTCTTTTATCACTTGCTCTTTCTTATCTTATTATCTAAAGGCAGTTTGTTACTTGAACAATCATGGAGAGGACTATAAGGGTGGAATTCTGCAGTTTCAGGATGGTGATCCTTCCTCTATTGTTCCAGTTGCTGGTGTAAGCAAATCTTTTTTACTTTGCATCCGTGTTGTTTCAGAATACTTTTCTTATGAAGCACACATATTTGTTGATTAGTAAAATGTTATTGGGTAATTTTGTTAAGTTTGTTGAGAAGTACCTTTTTTCCCAGGATGTTGTCATATACACAGCTGATAATCGTAATTTCCATTGTGTAAATGAGGTACATTCTGTTTTCTGCATTATCCAAAGTTTATTTTATTTTGTTCTTGATTTTTTATTGGATATTTGGATGCATATAAACTCTTTCAAGTATTTTCAATCTTTTTGAAGGTTCTTGCATGCCCTTTCATGTTTGCCAACAATTACAGCATGTTTTGCTTTACAGGTAACTGAAGGGGAAAGGCTTACCCTGACTCTTTGGTTCACTAGAGACCGTGCTTATGATGAGGATCCGAAACTTCTTAATTTTCTCTCTCAGACATCATTGAGCTGTGAACAAACTGAGAAAAACTCTTATATTCCTGTGCCAGCTTCTGATAACATGTATTGGTTTTCCTATGATCAGTCTGGTTTTGACATACGATGTGCTAGAGTGCATGTTCGTGGATTTAGTTTTCACTCAAGCAGTAGTGAATACGATATATCTGTGTTACCAGCTGCAGATGACCCAATAGAGTTGCTTGGAAAGGAACTGCGGCTCGGGAGGGGAGATGATGTCTTTGAGAAAATATTTTCTAACAGTTTGCATGCTCTTCAGGTATGTTCATTCTTTGAGTGGCCTTAATGTCTGCTGTTCACTAAAAAACATCAACATCATATATCACTCCTTTGTGACCAACTATATGTAGCTAGTTCAGGTTGCACTTATCTTAATGTTATTCTCTAAAACGAGGTGAAAAGTACTACTTTTCCCTTTTGTGCTTGTTTTTTTAGTGAAGCGCTAACCATAGGTGCACAATAATGCCATGTCAAGTTGACATGTCTGTGGTTGTTACATCTATCTATCTATTAAATAGGTGGTGCAATTCTACTACTGGAAAAAACATGAGTTGGCAACAAGGAGGGAACAAAGTGCTGTTGGTTCAGGAACAGTCTGCTTTCCAATTATACATCCTTCAAAAGGAACAGAACTACCATTACCATGCAATCACTCACTTGCACAAACTATATTTGGCTCATATAATACTGAGGAGATTTTCCAGTGGAATGATTTTGCATTAGCTGTTGCTATGTGGGAAAAATATTCAGAAGAGTTAAAGAAACAGCTGTTGACATTTTTGCCATACTGGCTGTCCAATGAAACCATTTATGTTGTTGATACCTCTCAGCTCCAGGTATGTAAGAAGCTAAGGAGCGATCTGGTGAATTTGAACTAAATAATCTATGTCGCATTTCAAGCTGCTTGACCTTGACTTTTCCTTTTTAGCCATGAACTGATTGTAGCTATTGGATTAAATGCAGATTCCGCAGAGTTTTGTTCCATTTGAATAACCTCTCTTAAAAATTGGGTACTCCCTCTAACCACAAATATAAGTCCATCTTGCTTTCTTCCAAATGCACCCAATATAAGTCAATGACGTGCAACCTTTTGATTTATTCTTCCATGCCTGCCCACGCTTAAACGCATCATGAATGCAATAAACTTGCCAGCTATCCTGACTATAGCGATATTTGAATGGCCTCTTACCTTCATTCTTGTGCTCAAGTCCACATGGACTTGTATTTGGGGTCTGGGAGGAGTATAAAACATCATGGTAACCAGTTTGTGATAATTACATTTTAGATAATTTCAATTGGCATGATAAAAAATCTTTTACAGCACCCAGTGTTTCAAAAAGCGATAGGCGCTATGTAGGTGGTTGGGCTCTGCCTAGAGACTAGACTTTGCTAGGCGTTTATACTTTTTTGTGCAGTTAGGGTAATACCATGATAGATAGAGGAAAATTTGCATATCGGAATAAAAAAATGATTTTGTCATGCATCCACGAGTAAATAATCGCAATTCATCTTCTTCCATCTCTAATTTTTCCCATTTCCATTCATGCATCAAGCCCAAAACACCTCAATGTGGAAAAAAGCCAAGACAACACCTATCTAGGCGAGGCGGTACAACATCGCCTATCGCTAGGGATCACCTTATGAAACAGCGGTTTTACCACTCTCTTGTGAAGAATGTGATGTGCATGCAGTATGAAGCTTCATCATGAAATTGTTCTGTTGTATTTTTTTTTCATGCTTGAGGTAGAAATTCTTTCATCCAAGAATGGAAATTGGGTCAGCATGGATGACGGACCAAATTTACTAGGAAGAACCAACCTATGGCCTGAAGCGTTAGAAGGCCATGGTTGGTTATTCCTGGAAATAATATCAGCTGACAAAGCTACCATGCTCTCTCTTGCTCCATTCACACAAAAAAAAAAGTTCTCTTGCTCCCATAAAAACACCAGGGTGCACATGGTTCCTAATTTGTGGAGTCTGTAGAAAGTATTCTTACGGTCGAATCCTATATTGCATAAATAGTTTCCGTTGGTTGGACCTGCTTGCACGTCAGCGCATACACATTACATCTCGTCTCCATGTTTCTTTGGCAGATAAACCACACACCACGGTAAATCCTTTGCATTTTCTTAACTTTCCAATACCAGTTACCACAATGTCTCATTCAAATTTTATACAGAGAGCTGAACCAATCTAACTCTCAAATGGAAATTTGGGCTGCCTCATTCTTTTGCGACATAGCTGGGGCGTAGATATGTTTCTCTCAAGCTCCACTGGGAATACTGATACAATATATTCCCATCAGCATCGTAGAAGGTGAATTCAGCTTGGTCCTGGTATAGCTGGAGGGACATGAACCCTTGCCCATCATAAAAGAACTTGAGCTTGTCTTCATTTGGCTGGAAGAATCCTCTCCATGCTCTGGAACCGCCTCCGCTTGTGAAGTATTGAATTGGACTGTAACAACAGAGCATGTTCAGTTTTAAATTATAGGTAAGACCACTTCACCTAGTGTGAAAATATTGGATATTAACATGCATGTTCAGTTCTAAATTATTGTGAAAATTGACTTTGTATAAAACGGATATTAACCTGTCTCTGCTGCTTATGTGTTCCAGGCAGTGGTCATGCCCATTGATGTAGAAGTCGACGTCATTAATCTGGAATGACGTAAAATTATGAGTACCAAAAGATTCTTTTGTATTTGGAGGGCTAATATTGTGGCTACTTCTGATAACCTTAAGGATTGGAAGAAGCAGTTGCAGAAGCTCCTCGGTGTCACCATGGTGACTGACACTCCTCATGGTATGATGGCCAACAGCAATCTTCCACTTTCCAGTTGATTTCTTCAGCGCCTCATCCAAATCCTAGATGATATAATTCGTGAAAGAGGAATAAATTAATTTTCCTACATGACATATTAGCACTGTCTGTCATTGATGAATTCATCATAATACGCACCTTCAGCAAGTTGGCTATGTATTTCTCTCGAGGTGCTACTCCTCTCCAGTCATAATGATTATCTTTCGGGTGAGTCCAATATTTCAGTTGAAACGGGGTGGTGTCAATAAAAAAGAAATCCGCGATTTCTGAAAGGATCGTGTCAGAGTTAGCCCTCATTCTCAGAATCTTCAGAAACCTGCATTTTTTTCCCTGGTTTGACTGAAATACAAATTTGCACCTGTATTCACGATGAATGATCTCATACAAATAAACCGGCTGTCGATCTTCCGCAGTGCTGGACTAAACTGTGCTAGTGCATCACCCTTGTAGTCATGATTTCCCAGAACTGAAAACGCACGCACACACAATGTACGACCTTAGTGAACATATATACATGGAATATTTTTCGTCGTCCCATCTATAGAAATGGTAACAGAAGAGCGCGAGTTTCAGGTTCAGTAATGCTTACCAAGGTACCACGGCTTCTGTAAGCTCTTCGCCGTGTAGATGTCCGTGAAGGATTGCTCAAATGCGTCGTCATCAACGCCCGTCAGCCCGGTGTCGTAGAAGTTGTCCCCGGTGGAAACGACGAAGTCGATGTCGACCTTCTCCCCGACCCTTCCCATCTGCACAAAAACGTTCAGATTAGCCTGTTGAGTAAAGTCTTCTGTCCTGCTCCTGTGATTCGTAGATCCACCCACAACTACCGGGAGACGGGAGCCTTTTCTTTTCGTCCATTTCGACAGATGCGCACCGATAAACAGGATAAAAAATCGCGAGCACGCGCCACTGGGAGCAGGGCGTCGAGGCATAAATAAACAAGATCTGACGAGACAACTGCCACAACTGGCGATCTATTGTACGCAACCGCTCGCTATCCACTGGACAGTTTCATTCCCACGCCTTTTCCGCCCAACAATAGGAAAACGGCCACCTGATTTCCTGGAGTCCTGGCCCCCTGTCCCGCCTGATTTGCTGACCACATGTTCTCTACTCCGACGAACAGGAATGGATCATGCATGGGAGGAGGCCGGAGGGAGATGAACATGCTTGTTACCTGCTCGGCGACCCGGGACTGGTTGCAGGCCCCCTTACGGCCCCAGTCCCCGACGACGAGCAGGCTCAGCGACCCGTCGTTCTTGGCCGGGTGCTCCAGCCGGGGCAGCGCGGCCGCGGCCGGGTCGCACAGGCACAGCAGCGCGGCCGCGGCCAGGACGGCGAGGACCGTGGCAGCGCTGCCCTTCGCCATGGCCTTCGCGCACCCGGAGCCGCACCAAGGGAGGCCGCGCGCGGCAGGTAATCAGTCGGTAGTGTCTTCGCAGCAAGCCACTCTCGGTCCGATGTCTTGGCAATTGGCACGTACTGTAGTCTGTAGCATGAAAAGAAGGGAAACAAAGAGCAGCGGACAGTGGCCAGTGGTGACCGACGCCCGTCCAATAGGCAGCCGATGCGTGAGTGGCTCACGCGGCGCCCACGTCCGTCCGTCCGGCCTCGGATGCTCCAGAAGATTGTCACGTACGGTTTTTACTTGGTCATTTTTTCTTAAGTTTTTATTAGGTTTGTAAAAAACATTAGTAATATTTAGTATTTTTAAGTAAGTTTATTACGAACATATATTCAGAGATTAATTTAATGATGATTCTTATACATCAAAATATTAATATTTTTTTTTAATGTATTTGTTTAAAGTTGAAAATATTTAACTTCTCAGAAAGTAATGCTCTTCGTGAAAATGGATTGAGTATACTGTTTGGAAACTCAAAATCAGCCTAGGTCATGTCTTTGGCCCACTATAGCTACATTAGCGAGAAACTGTTTTTATCTTTTTTTTCTTAAAGTAAACTAAGAGCCAATAAAATTACTTTTTTTTTCTTCACCAGCTTTGACTCTACGTGTAGTAAGGAGCTAGATGAATCCATACCAAAGAGGCATGTTGAAGTAAGGAGTGAGAGGAAGTCATGCCAAAGAGACCTTTGCTCTCTTGTGCTAGAGATAGGTCATGTTTGGGACAACTTGTGTCAACCAAGCTCTGAATTAAAGTTGGCTTTATACCACAGATACCTTTCATAACAAGCATGAGGATAAAAAACTGTCGTTTAATGTGCCAGATTTTAGGGGAGATCAAGAACTCAGGACGTAAAGGGACGGCGTGACATTGGCGTCCCCTCATGGGTAGTGGGCGTGGCCTCCGTACTTGGGCTTCGGTGAGGACGAGGAGGGTGAGGTGGGTCTCGACGAGGAGGAAGAGGAGGCAAGCCGCCCGTTAGCAACGGCCTCTACTCGTGAAGCCGCTGCAACTACCATAGTGAGGCCGACTCATGAGGACCCATTTGGCTAGGCTCTCCCTAGCTCCGGCTTAGTGTAGCGTGAATCCTGGGGAGCCCAGAAAACGCAGTTCCACCAGCTCCTTCTGCTATGTAGGCAAATGTAGAAAAAAAAATTGGGTACGGATGGACCGTACCTGGCGTCGTGCGGACTCCCAATCAGGACGCGACGCGTGGACGACTACGAACCGGCTTGCTTCGCCTCCGTCCCTATCTGCAACCCGCGTGGCTAATTGGCTCGGCTCGCCGCGGTTGAGCTTGTGCGCGCTCGGCTGTGACCTCATGCAAGCCAGGCCGTTCCTCAATTATCAGCCAACAACGCGGTCTTTTCTGGGATCACGAACGCCACCATCACGCAGGCACGCAGCAGATCAGGACTGCCACTGTCACACGGCAACGAGTGAGCACGATCGGAAGTTTCTCATTCAAAGAGGAAAGAAGCATCATCACACGGCAGCGTGCAGGAAGGTTTCCAAGCCGCGCGGCCATCAATTGCATAGCAGGCAGCATGGAGGTTAACCCAGCCCTCAATGCTGATGCTATTGTTGATGTTCCAAACGGTGACGACCCTACAATTGAAGTGAATTCCTCAGACACCAACTTCAATGATGCACTGCAGGTACGTATACATCTCTATACATGTACAGTCAGATGGCTTTGTGCCAGATTTTTTTTTCAATAGTACAGTTGTCAGATCGTCTGCACATGATATTTGTTCAGGGAAACGTCAATGAGATTACCATTCCCATGTTGCCGTCCACTGTGACTGAATCGCCGTCCAGAATGCCTGCGACTATATCTGTGCAGGAGTTATTGAAATCTGTGGCACAACAGCTGAGGTATGGGATGTGAGTTTATTTGATAGTCATGAAAAAATCGCAGTATGGATTCAGTATTACGCAACTTTAATTTACATCGCATTGTACAATAGGTGGTTGATAAAATTGGACAAGCTTTGATCATTCCTGAAGTTGGTATGGCTTTTGATTCAAAGGAGAAAGCTTACAAGATATACAACACCTATGCCGGTAAGGTTGGATTCAGTATTAGAAAGAGTCATACAAAGCTCCGAGAAGATAAAACTATAAGTCAGAAATATATAGTTTGCAGCAACGAATGATATCGAAAAAACAAGTCATCACAAAAAGACATTACAAGGACAGGTTGTAATGCTCGTGTTCAGTTCAATGTTAGCAAAGAGGAAATTTGGACAGTGCAAAAGGTTGTACTTAATCACAATCATTATATTGCTAGTCCAAATAAGTTGCAAGCTGAAGTTGCACAAGCCGAGTGCGCGTATGCTCACCCGCGACGAGCCGAGCCAATTAGTCAGGTGGGTTGCGGTGGGAGGCGAAGCGAGCCGGTTCGTAGTCGTCCATGCGTCGCGCTCTGATTGGGAGTCTGCACAGCGCCGGTACGGTCCATCCGTACCCAAATTTTTTTTTCAGCCGGAGCCCTTTCTTCGTTGCTAGCGTGCACAGTAACAGCGGGAGCAGGAGCTAGAGCCGCTCGCACGGAGCCGTGCCGAAGACTCCCTCGCCTCCGCTCCGGTGGTGGGCGACGGGCCCCACTCAGCAACTACCGTCGCGAGGCCGGCTGGCTCCCTCCGCTCCGGAGTCCGGAGGAGGGAGGGGGAGGTGCGTGCATGGGCCAAATTGTTCCGACGGCAGTGAAACGTCGAGAGTGGCATTGAAGAGAGTACATGTACATGACAGATGAACCACACATCTCGTACTTCAATAAATGCTACTAATACACGTCCTCTGTAAACCACGTATGCCGCTCATCAGTCACATTCGAATTTTACACTGATCAGAATCGATCACTATTCTCCAGCTGCTGATTATTCTCGCTCCTGCTTCATTCCTCGTTGACATAGCCGGAGGCTTGGAGGTGGCCTGCAGTTTTCCTCAGGCTCGGCCGCGAGTAATGGTACAGCTCTTTCCCGTCGACATCGTAAAAGTTGAAATAGGCTTCGCTATGGTCGAGCTGGAGGGACATAAACCCTTGCCCATCATAGAAGAACTTGAGGTCATCCTCGTTGGTGTTTTGCACTCCTCTCCATGCTTTCGAACCGCCTCCGCTTGTGAAGTATTGGATTGGGCTGCAGCAGCAGAAACACATACGTGTCCCTTTGTATTAGGTCTAAAACCGATGATCTCGGTTATAAATCACTGCAAAAGATGAGTTTGTTTATATACCAAATGTCCAAATGGACACTAACCTGTCTCTGCTGCTAATGTGTTCCAGGCAGTGGTCATGCCCATTGATGTAGAAATCCACGCCGTTGGCCTGGAAATTAAATGGCATGAAACTGTTATTGTAAGATTATTCCTTCTCACATAACTTTGTGAAGACAATGTGGAAGATGTTTCTGAGTTTTATACCTGGAGGACTGGAAGCAGTAGCTGCAATAGCTCCTTAGTGTCACCATGATCACTGACACTCCTCATGGTATGGTGGCCCACAGCAATCTTCCACGCTGCAGTTGATTTCTTCATGGCCTCATCCAAATCCTGAATTAGTCCACAACAAAAAGAATGATTTAAATAAATACAGCTCCAATCATCATAGCTCTGCTTATATATCATTGATGAGCTTATCATTGATGAGCTCATTCTCGAGAATATATTTATGCACCTTGAGCAAATTATTTATGTATTTTTCTCGTGGTGCCACTCCTCTCCAGTCATAGTGATCATCTTTAGGGTGAGTCCAGTACTTGAGTTGAAACGGAGTGGTGTCAACAAAGAAGAAGTCCACAATTTCTGGTAAAAAGATGACAACGATATGTTACAGTTACAGTTAATCTTTTTTTTTTCTTTCCATCACAATTTTCGCACACCTATTCTGTTCCTTAATTCAGAACGAAGAGAATACGATTTTGTACCTGCATTAACGATGAATGATTTCATGCAGATGAATCGGCTGTCGATCTTTTGCAGGACTGGGCTCAGCTGTGCGAGCGCATCACCCCTGTAGTCATGGTTTCCCAGTACTGAATGTAATAGATAGATATGTCAGTTTTAGTACAGAACTATATAGCTAGCAACAGAAGCGACGGAAATCGTACCCAGGTACCACGGCTTCTGCAGGCTCTTTGCCGTGTAGATATCGGTGAAGGACTGCTCGAACGCCTGGTCATCCGTGCCCGTCAGGCCGTTCTCGTAGAAGTTGTCCCCGGTGGATATGACGAAGTCGATGTTGAGCTGCTCCCCAACCTTGCCCATCTACATATGGGAAAGGGAAACCACTCACTGTTTATTGGCTGTCGTCAACGAGCACTAGCATAGCAGCAACTGTTGGCATCGACTATGTGCACCAGCAACGGCAAGAACAATTGTATTCTTTTATGAAGAAAAAGAAAATCAGAGCGTGCGCCGCCTATTGGGGCATCGACGATTTTTTTTTGATTGAGATGGAAAGAGGCTTCCATTAAAACTGTTGGCCGAACCCACATCGGTGGCCACCTCATAGTACAGTAGCAGGCACATCATCAGGCCAAAGCATCGACGACTTCTGCTTCGCAGTAATAAAGGGAAGAAAAGCGACAACCGATGATGGAGACTTGTCCGCTACTACTATTATTCACAAAGTCTCCTTCACCCAATCAATGGCATTAGCCGGCCAATCGAACGCAGCTATCGGCATCAATCGTACGCTGATATTCTGGCCAGGATACATCGCGACCGTCCCCTTACCTCGATGAAAAGAAAAATCTTGTCCAAGGTTACAATCCTACTATGACTACATACTGATATATACTAACATCGGATCAATCAAGATGTTAAGAGACGAAGAAGTTTCTTGGACAGTTGTCTGCGGTGGTTACCTGCTGGGCGACCCTGGACTGGTTGTACGTGCCCTTGCGGCCCCAGTCGCCGACGACGAGCAGGCTGAGGGAGCCGTCGTTCTTGGCCGGGTGCTCCAGGCGGACCAGCTCCGCGGCGGCCGGTGCGCACAGGAGCGGGGCCACGGCGAGAAGGACGAAGAACGCTGCGGCCACCATGGCAGCTTTGCGCTGCGCCATCGTCGATCGGCCTCGTCGGGCACTGGAAGCAGGAGCCAAGAAGCCGATCGATGGCACTGCCGGGCTTGACAGCGGCCGAGATATATAATACTATCAGTTATCAGGGGTGGTAGCACGCGACGGCAAGTCATTGCCTGGGTTGGGTGTCTTGCAAGCATTGACGGGGAGACTGGAGGAGGCTCCGGCTGTCCCTGTCGGCCTGTCCGCCCAATGGGAGCGGGTGAACGAACGGGTGACGAGGCCCCACGCCTGCCAATAATCCTTCTCGGCCACTTCTCCTCCTGCTTTCTGATTACTTGTCGCGGTTGGAGACGTCGAAACAGTTTCGGTTGCGTGTCATCCACAGGCAGCGAGCGAGCGATAATGGAAAGCGGCGTCGAGAAAAGACAGAAAAGCCGGGATAATGCGATCCATGGAGTGCTCGCATTATTGGCGCGATCCATGTGCTTCCAATCCATGGAGTGGAGTGAGTGAGCCGTGAGACAGCCTACTGGAGTGATGGTAGCTAGATGACCTGGGTTCTGGCTTGTGGGTTCCTTCCGAATCCGCTCACCGCGCGCTCGATCACTACAGGCAGCAGCTTGGAGCTTTTCGCCATGGAATTTTGAGTTAGCATGTGCTAGACCTGCTACGATCCAAGGTTCGCGGTCGAAAGCCCGATGCCCCCAATCGTTAAGCGCGGCTACGTACGGCCGTGACCAGCCACGTCCCGATGTGCTCGTCGTTTTCTTGGCCGGATCGTAGCTCACAGCTCGGACAGGTAAGAACCGGCGAAGGCCGTGAACTGGCAGGATCACGTTGCTTCAACTGAGCTAGGCTACTGTAGATGCGAATGCAAGTTGGTGCTCGCGCGCATTGCCAATATAGAATGAATCGTTTGGTATATCTTCTCTTATCTTAGACTAGAAAAGGAAAGCGAGAGACAGAAAGGAGATTTGCCTGTAGGACCACGAATACCGTGCCCATGTGCCGTCAGCTGCATAACCTGCAGTTTATTCATTCGGATGCTGCCACCTTGCCATTATCGTATTCTTCAACCTGAAATTTCTCTTGCGTTTTAGAGCAGAAAACTTCTACATTTCTGGACGAAGGCGCTGACGCAGTGTGAGTTTCGTGAGCGAAAGCAAATTGCTTGGTGGGCTCATTAGGAGCAAGATAGTCTTGCTTGCAAGGCCGGCACAAGATTCCAACAGGATGTTGGACAATACAGACGGGAAGTGATCCGTTACGACCGACCTACTACATCTAGAAATGACTGAAGCCGGACGCCTTTCTTCCCTCCTGCTCCGTGCTCCTCTTTTCATGCATGGTCCGTCCCAATCTCTCCAATTTCACGGATCGATAGCCTCAGCCTTTGACATACGTGACGGCGATGTTTTGTACAGATCAATAGCGCAAAACCAATCCAATTTATTCCTCATCCAGATAGGTGGAGGACTGGGGATGTCCGGTTTTGCCAGAGCTTGAGCTCCACCGGTACAGTATGTTCCCGAAAACGTCGTAAAAGATGAACTGAGCCTGCTCTTGGTTCAGCTGGAGGGACATGAACCCTTGCCCGTCGTAGAAGAACCGGAGCTTGTCCTTGTTTGGACGGAAGATTCCTCTCCATGCCTTCGAACCGCCTCCGCTCGTGAAATACTGGAGCGGACTGAATGAAACAGCAGAAGGAATTGCACAAGGTTTAGAAACTTGGAAACTGAACTGCTCATATTCTGAAAGTTGCTTGAATTCGTCTCTGTACCTGTCTCTGCTGCTAAGGTGTTCCAGGCAGTGATCATGCCCATTGATGTAGAAGTCGATGCCATTGTCCTGAATGATGTGAAAATTTCACAAAAAACACTGTTATTATGGACCTTTCTGAATGTTGAGACCAATTGAGGTAGCTTCTGAAATGTAACCTTGAGGACTGGAAGTAGTAGTTTCAGAAGCTCCTCGGTGTCCCCATGCTCACTGACACTCCTCATGGTGTGATGCCCAACAACAATCTTCCACCTTGCAGTTGATTTCTTCATAGCCTCATCCAGATCCTGCATTGCAGAACAAAAAAAATGTTCTAGAAAACGAGTTTGCTTTCATATGTAGCTTTTTCGCGCACCGATCTGAATGTGTTCCGGGTGCGCACCTTCAGCAAATTGGCTATGTATTTGCCTCGAGGCGCCACCCCTCTCCAGTCATAATGATGATTGCCAGGGTGAGTCCAATACTCCAGTTGGAATGGAGTGGTATCGACAAAGAAAAAATCCACAAGTTCTGGCAAGATTAGAAATGATGCCACACATTCAGTCTCGCTTGCCTTGTTGCAGTTTTAAGAGATTACTACTTCTCTCCAGGTTCAAAAGAATTACATTTTTCTGTACCTGCGTTAACGATGAATGATCTCATGCAAATGAATCGGCCGTCGATCTTTCTCAAGACTGGGCTAAGCTGTGCGAGTGCATTGCCCCTGTAATCATGATTTCCTAGAACTGAAAAGGATAATGCAGTCTTAGTAGTTCACATAAATTTCGTCACCGTTCATGCCAAATGGTAATAACCAAAGGCAAATGGTGGAAGAACATGGAGGATCAATTACCTAAGTACCATGGCTTCTGTAAGCTTTTAGCGGTGTAGATATCCGTGAACGATTTTTCATGCACGCCCTTGAGGCCGTTCTTGTAGAAGTTGTCCCCGGTGGATATAACAAAGTCGATGCCGAGATTCTCCCCGACCCTTCCCATCTGCATTAAAAAAAGGTTAATTGCAAATTTCTCCGGTCAGAAGCTTTGGTGTTATGAATGAACTTGGTAAAGGTGTCACCATCAAAATATTACTATCAAAGCATATAGAAATATTTGGATGCGACATTATAAAATGCTCTGAAAATAGTCATTGCAAATATATTTGTCATTTAACGATTTGATAAATGTACGCACCATGAAAGAAGTTAGTAGGGATGGAAACGGATCGGATCCGCATGGAATCAGATCCGGATATCACCTTTTTACCAGATTTCAAATATGAATGCAAAACGGATGTCTCTTATTCAGATTTCTATTTAGATATTTATTCAATTCAATATTGTTAAATAATATAGTTAAATTCAACATATATGGATAAAATTTTACTAATAAGTTCATCGATAACCAAAATGAAATAAAAATCAAAATACACTTATAATAAGCTCCAATACCGAAGTAAACTAAATTATAAAGGATAATATTTAATAAAATATAGGCCAAGTGAAGAAATTCAAATAAGAACAGTAGAAAACAAATAGCTATTTTTGCTTTATCAATGTTTTTGTAATTACAAAATATCACACAAATAGAGATTAAAGTATGTGGATATATAACATAGACAAAGATAGCTCTCTAAATAATATAGTTATTACTAAGTATTTAATAATTAAATATACCAATTAATCAATCATATTTATATAATATTTATCATGAAATTATAAATGATATAAAATAATTTACATCAATAAAATAAATAGATTAAAGTATTATAATAATTTACAACAACAATTATGTTAGGTTTAAACTAAATCATAAAAATGCTAAAATTAATTTAATATTTATGTATCATTAATAAGTAAGTTAACACTAAAAGTTATTTATAGATATACATTAAATAGTTTCTATCATCATTAATAATATTAAAATTAAATAATTAGTCACTATTCTTGGAGAGAAAACTTTTAAATAGATTCATTATATCTTATCCTTTGTGGATACAGATAAATGTTAGATATTCCATATCCTTGTTGGAATCGGATAGAGAAAAATACTAAAAGATAAATTTGGATATATCCACATTAAATAGTGAATGCATTTTCATAGTGGGGTATTATTACTCCATGCTTCCAAAAATATCATTCTGATTTTTTGACATGGGTCAAACTATCTTGACCATCATTAAAATTATGAAATGTATTTTTATAGTACTCCCTCTGTCCCAAAATAACTGACATTTTTGCTTCTCGAGAAATAACTTTGAGTAAATATATGTATAAAATAATTATTATTATGGTACAAAATTACTATCATTAGATAAATCGTTGAATCAATTTTTATAATAATTTTAATTGGAAATAAAAATGTTGCATGTATTTTCTATAATTCTAGTCAAACTTATGACACATAAGAAAAAACGACAGTTACTTAGGGATGGAGAGAGTATATAACTATTTATCGTCATAAATATTGATAGTCTTCTTTATAAACTCAATCAAACTTAAAATAACTTTATTTAGGACAAAACTAGAGTAAGATGTTTTTTTGACAAAGTGCAAGTGTGGTTAGCCTATAGTTTGTTGGTGGTACAATTTGCCAAAGGGTTTGACAAGAAGATGGACGTGAGTACTCTCTCCGTTTTTTTACGTGTCGTATTAAATTTGTCCTAAGTCAAATATTTCTAACTTTGACAATCTGTTTTAAAAAGATCCATGTAGTTTCACAAAATGTGAGCTATATATATTATGAACACATTTCTCATAGTGAATCTAAAAGCATAAATCTTATGTTGTTCACTTATACATTTTTTAAATGATGGTTAAAATTGAGAATATTTGACTTAGAACAACCCTAATACAACATGTAGAAAAAAAGAGGGGACGGAGTATTTGACTAATAATAATTAATAAGGAGGCAGCATGTGCTTGTCAGATTTGGGAATCACTTGAATGAGTGTCGAGCTGTCAATTATATATTAATATGAATAGTCAATTTTGGTTTAATTATGTACAAAACTAATCAATATCTGATTTGTCACTAGAATACTAGCCTGATCCAGCATCATGCATTACGACGCACGCAGAAGACGGAGAGTAGTCTCGGCAGCAGACCATTTCAGGTACCTAAACAAGGATGAATCGGCATATGGCGACGTAGGACTATAGGAGTAGGGAACAGCAGATCCTCCTTTCACGGCAAACAAATGTTCTACTTTGACGAAACAGTAACGACCTTGAAGGCCAAGGTTGTTTGAAGTTTGAACACGCTAATTACTTGCAGTAATGGGAGCTCGGAATGTATAAGATGGCGCTGTTTACCTGCTCGGCGACCCGGGACTGGTTGTGCGTCCCCAGTCCCCGACGACGAGCAGCTTCAGCGACCCGTCGCTGTTGGACGGGTGCTCCAGCCGGGGGCGCCCGGCGCGCAACAGAGCGCGGCCACGGCCACGAACGCGAGGACCAAGCCCATGGCAGGAGTGCCGTTCGCCATGGCCCGGGGCGCCTCGAGGAAAGACCAGAAGGATGAGAGTTACGAGGGCCCAGGCGCCGGCGGATCTCATCTCATATATAGATAGCTGTGGCAAGTGGCGGACCCAGAATCATTTTATTAGGTAGGTATACAGTATAGGAACAATGCTCCACAGTACGCTACAGTCTCACTACAGTGCTTCGTTACCTTGGTCGTCGGGAATCTGGGATAGTCCTGGGCCTACCTGAAACATGGCTGGGTCCGCCACTGGCACACAACGTACGGGGAGTAGTTTAGTTGTTGGCGGGTTTCTCATTAGTTTCCTGGCATCCGCGCCCTCACGGCGCACTTTGCATTATCGGCGCCGTGGAGTGGGTGGCACTCGGCCGGGTTGGCTGGATCGGTGGACGGTGACGACAAGGATTTTCAAGTGTTTTTTCGCTCGTGCCAGCCATCTCTTACAGTTACAGAACTCGTCGATCTGATGTAAATCCGAACATGATCGATCACCCGTAGTGCACGGGGACTGACTACAGTCGAAGGGCCAGGATCGGAGGGCCAATCGCTGAGCTGAGCCTGGCGGCGGGCGAAAGAAGACGGATTGCCATGTGCGGAACCGTGCGACCGGACCGGCCCATGCCGGCTGCCGCTAGGCTCCGTCTATCGGGATCGGGCGGAGATGGCATATTCTTGGGCAGCTAAGAATCGGCAAAAGGATGCGAACCCTGCTACGTATTTCAGTATCTAGGATGTTACTAAATCGCGCATTACGTGCTCTCTGCTTTGAATAGTGCCGTGCCGTCGTCATGTTTCTTATCTCCTTGTGTTTCTTTACCTGATTTTTGTCGAGTTAGCACGTACTGGTAGATACCCGAAGCAAGAAAATCTGTTTTGCAAAAGGACTCATATTAGATAGACATGTTCATGCCATCGTGCTGCAGAATTCTCAATCCGTTGCGACAGCGAATATTCCAGGTACATGCTCTGAGAAGTCGCTTTGATGCGTTGGATATTCTTTGGTGCCGTGTGGAGCGCGCGACGACCGCTACTCGTGTAGTCGTGTAGAGGCCAGGGTAATGCTAGTTCTTCGGCAATCGGCATGGTTGAGATTCGAGTGCCACGGGCTTTAGGATTTTTTTTCTCTCTCGTAGTTCCAGTGTCCAGACGCCCGGCGTGTCCGGATGCCCGTGCTGCACTCCGTTTTTCACGCGCGCCGTACTCCACACCCATGCTCACGGCCTTCGCCCGTGCGCTCACACGGGGCCAACGCCGCTCGGACGTCGCCTGCGCTGTCAGACTACACGTGGGGACCGCTCATGTTTCCTCCTGTTTACCATGAGCATCCCATATGCAACCCCGATCTATTTTTGAAACATCGAGATGCAACACTTGCAACGTATGTCTGAAGATAGATGAAAACATGTTTCTAAAACACTTACAAAACACTTAAAAATTACTGCAAACATACGCAACATTCAGATAAAACACTTGCAATATATGTGTGAAAACATATGTAACTTCCACATAAACATACTCACAGATGAAACATTGGGATTTGGGAACCGACCTTGAAACATATGTGTACAACTATTGCCACATATGAAATATCACGATCTACTTTTGCAACATCCGTTTGAAACACTTGCAACATACCTCTGAAACATCTGAAACACTTGACACATACGATTGAAACATGCGTTTTCAACCTTCTTACGTACGACGCAGAGGAGAGCATGGAACGTCCCGTTCCGGCCAGCCGAGGATCGAGGATGGTGGTGCGGCCTGGTAGTAGTCAGCTACGCCTGCGCCTGGCCTCGGCCTAGCTAGCGACAACCCCCTCTCCTGGTCGCCTGGCCACATGCATGCAACATCCGGGTGCTTGCACGGCTGTTTCTAGGTTGTCCCGGCCAGCCAGCGACACCGGCGAGCGGGCAGACCCCGACGGTGATGAGGAGGCTCGCCGGCTCATTGGAGGTGGCCGCGGCAAGCGGGTAGCGTGGAGGACGCGGTCGCAACAAGAGTAGGCAGCGTGGGTGCGGCGGTGGAGAACGCAACAAGACAGAGTCAGAAAGTCGTCGAAGCGTCCAACTTTTTAGAAGCCGTCGAAGTCGTCCAGCAGGCCCAGGTAGCAAGCATCCGGGCACACGAACGCCTTGAATGCAGTATTAGCGGTTTTTTGAGATAGGCTTTGCGATAGTTATGAACGTGTGCACACTATGTGGTGGGCCACTTCGGCAGCAGCGTTCCCGCGGGGAACCCGACATTTTCCCCAAGGTGGAAGCCCACGCGGAATTGTTCCACGACCATCTTCGCTGTGTCTTTGGAAGCCCGTCACGCGGAGGTTTCAGCCTAGATTCCTTTCGATTTCCCCATGGAACCGTCCCCGACCCATTCACACCGGGCAGGGGCAGCGCTCGCTTTCTTCGTCTCCGCCGTGCGTACGAGACTGGGAACGACCGGACACGCGGGGGTCCCTCGCTCCTCCACCGCTGCCGCCACCTCGCTCTTCCACCACCGCCGCCTTGTTCCTCGTCCGTTGTTGCCATCTCTGCCGCCATTGTCATCTGTCTCTAAGGTCAGTTGTTACAGTAACAGCAGGGGATAGGAGTTGGAGAAAGGGGAATCTAAGAAGCTTAGGCAGGAGGACCGGATTGCATTAACAGTAAAGGGTTCATACAATTTTCATAATGCTCTCAGCTCTCATCTTAGGTATTTATATCACACTTGCCACATGGGACCGAACACCCTGGTGCTTGGTTTGGGCTTCCTTCTGGATCGCGGCCCATCGTTAGCTTTGAGTCGGATGCTGTCAACAGACTTCTTGCTGGCTTCTCCTTGTAGCTGATCGTAGGTGCCTCAGGAACAGGCTGGTTGCTGACATCTCCCCCTTCTTCAGAACCGGCGTGCCCCCATGCCAGGGTGTGAGGAAATTGTTGTCGGAGCTGCTCCAAGGTCTCCCACGTGGCGAGGGTAGGAGGCATATGAGACCACTAGACAAGCACCTGCTCAACGAGGCGCTCTCCAGCCGTCCAGCGGCGCTGCAGAAGTTTTGGAGAACCTGAAACCCAGTGAGGTCTGAAGGTAAGGCAGAAGTGACAACCTGAGAGCCGGATGAACGCTTCAGCTGCGAAACGTGGAACACCGGATGCACTGAGGAAGAATTTGGAAGCTCCAGGTGATAAGCAACCTTGCCCACCCGAGCCAGCACCCGAAATGGCCTAAAAAACTTGAAGAAAAGCTTGTGATTGGTACGCCGAGCCATTGAGGATTGGATGTACGGCTGAAGCTTGAGATATACCATGTCACCCACTGCAAAGGAACGTTCAGACCTGCCCTTGTCAGCTTGGCGCTTCGTGCGGAGTTGAGCACGCTCTAGATGTTGGCGGACCAGAGAATGCATCAATTCCCTTTCCGGCACTGGGCTCGCAGCCTCAAGATTGTATCCAAGGTGGCGTGGAGGAAATCTGTACAATACCTCAAATGGTGACTGGCCGAGTGCTGAGTGGGTACTGGTATTATACTAGAACTCTACCAAGGGTAGCCATTGAATTCAGTGACTTGGACATGCATGAACAAAACAACGGAGGAATGTCTCAAGGCATTGGTTGACGTGCTCCGTTTGCCCGTCCGTCTTTGGGTGATAAGACGAACTCATCCATAGATCAGTACCTGCCAATTGGAAGAGAAGCTGCCACAGTTTGCTGGTGAACACACGATCACGGTCGGATATGGTAGCAAATGGCAACCCATGCAATCTGTAGATTTGTTCCATAAACACCCGAGCAACCAAAGCCGCTGTGAATGGATGGCGCAGAGCAATGAAGTGCGTATATTTGGAATACTTGTCGACAACGACCAAAATGGCGTTAGCAGAACCGGACAGTGGTAATCCTTCCACAAAGTCTATTGAGATTACCTCCTAGGTAGCCTTTGGAATGGGCAGGGTCTGAAGGAGTCCTGGATACTATGATCTGTCCAACTTGGCTTGAGCACAAATAGAGCAGGCTTGCGCATACTGCAGGACGGACTTGTGCATAGCAGGCCAGAAGAACAGCTGCCGCACCTTCTGGAGGGTCACTAGGGCTCCGGAGTGGCGGCCCACTGGACTGTCTTGCAAGGCCGATATGACCTTCTGCTACAGTGCAACATTGGAGCCTAACCAAATGCGATTTTTGTACATGATGATGCCTCGCTGAAGACCGAAGTGTGGACGAGCAGAGGAACTGACCAGCAACTGAGCTAACAATGCTCGAGCATCAGGATCAGAATCATACCACTGAGTCAATTTAGACAACCATTCATGTGTTAGGGAAGATATGGCCTGCAACTGCTCAGGGTGTGGACGACGGGATAGAGCATCTGCGACATTATTCTCAGCACGACGGCGGTAAACAATTCTGTTGCGTAAGCGGAGGAGCTTGGTGAAAACCTTTTGCTGCCAGGGCGTGTTGAAGGGTCGAGATGGCGGACTAGAGGAGGGTGAATAGTCATTTCTAAAACTTAATTGCATTGGCTAACCGAAACAAGTGCAGAATTAAATCTATCAATCTAGCCAAGACTACACCCCTCTATCTATAATTCTAGCACCTTACAAAAGATCCTAACCAAGCAAATAAGGTGTCTTCATAGCAAGAGCCCACCTAAACAATTCTAGCTTGCAAGGTCACACAAACCTATGCAACTAGTAGTTTAAGCACTGGGGAGCTCCTACACAATTCTAGTAAGCAAAAGCATAAAACTCCTAGGCTCACTAGCAATGCTCAATAACAAGACAACCAATGCCAAATTAAAGAGCGTAAATTGCTTAGCTACACAAACTAAGCAATATGACTAACAAGGTTACACAAACCAAATTAGCCACGCAAAGGGATACTTCTAGCTACACAAGCAAGAAGATATCTAGCTAGCTATACAAGCACAACTAGATACAAGAGCAGCGACACAAGCAAGGTATATATGAAGATAAATACAAGCTTGCGTTGCACGAAGGCAAACCACCAAGAAGAGTAGACAAAGTTGACACGGTGATTTTCTCCTGAGGTTCACTTGGTTGCCACCAAGCTACGTCCACGTTGTGTCGACCAACACTTCGTGGTTCGGTGGCTAATCAGTATCCACAACTGAGCTATCCCAAAGAGCACCTCAAGAACCCACCATCAAGTGTGGTAGCTCAATGACACGTTCTACTAGAGTTGCTCTTCACGATTCCCGCTGGGTGAGCACAATCCCCCTCACAAAGCTTCTCCGGAGCCTCGCACAATCTTCTTGCGAGCTTCGACGGAGCCTCAAGCCACCAAGCCATCTAGGAGGTGGCAACCTCCAAGAGTAACAAGCACCACCGGCTTGCAACTCGAACACCTAGTGCCACTCGATGCAATCCTCATGATGCAACGCACTAGAATCACACTCACTCGCAATCGATTCGCACTCTTACAAGCACAAGTGAGTTAGAGGCTCTCCTAGCACTCCTAAAGCATGGACACTAAGTCCCAAGGGTGTCCCACAACAGCCAAGGCCGGCCAAGGGGCTATTTATAAGCCTCCACATGAAAACTGTTGTACCCCTTCACTGGGCACAACACGCGTCGATCGGACATGCCGGTCGAGCTGACCGGACTCGCTACACCGCGTCCGGTCGCCCTGCACCGTCCACGTGGCCTCCCAAAATCAACCATGGCCGCCCGATCCTCCAACGGTCACTTGCACGCCAACGGTCACCACGATGACCAGACGCGCTTCACTGTTTGACTGGACGCGCAGTTCGCACACCGCCCGCGCGTGAAGTATGACCGGACGCGCCAGTCCCGTGACCGACCAGACGCGCTGGTCAAACTGAGCCGCGCACCATGCGCTAAGACCGAACCCACCAGCCCTTCGCACCTGACGCCACAGTGCCAGCGTCCGGTTGTTTCCAATAAGCATCCATGCGCGACCGGACGCGTTAGGTGCACTACGACTGGACGTGCCACCACGTCCGTTCACAACACCGAGACTACGCGCACACATGGAGCACTGACCGGACGCGTCCGGTCATGCTGAGACCGCGTCCAGTTCAGCGTTCGGTCACCCTAGTGACCTCCATTCACCTCTGTTTCTCGCAACCGACGCTAAGGAAAAAAGTCATTTTAATTCCTCGAAAATGCCTGAGGGAGAGAGGACCCTAAACCCCTCTCAATCGCTCAAACTCCACCTCCTTCATAAATGTGCTAACACCACCAAATTTACACCACCATGTGCATGTGTGTTAGCATTTTCATAATTATTTTCTTTAAAGGAGTTAGTCACTCAACTTGCCACGCCACTCGATTCTTGCAACGATGTAAAGTTAGATCACTCGAGTGGCACTAGATGACCGATATGCAAATAAGTTTGCCCCTCTTAATAGTACGGCCATCTATCCTAAACCCGGTCATAAACTTCTCTACACACCTATGACCGGTGAAATGAAAATGCCATAGGTTATACCTTTGCCTTGCGCATTCCGTTCCATCTCCTCCAATGTTGAAGCAACACATGCACCAACCAATCACCAAATAATATGATCCACTTCATATCATGATGTGACTGTATTGGTTCATCGATCTTGATCTCACTTGCTCTTCACCGTTGCGTCGGTCCATTGGCGCCAAGTCTTGCTCAAGCTTCACCGTCACACGTGGTCCCTCACTTCAAAGCCTCCGACTTGCCCTTCACACTTGCAACCGGTCCGTCGAGCTAAGTCATGTCTTGATCTTCTCCACCTTGATCACATGACTCCATGTCATGTCTCATATGCAATGAGCTCCTCCATCATCACATGTGCAAGCTTTGCAACATCTCTAAGCCATTTCCACCTTCATGGCATATGTTGCTCACACACATGTACCTGTGGACTAATTACCTGTGTATCTCACATAAATACAATTAGTCCACCTAAGATTGTCACTCAATTACCAAAACCAAACAGGATCTTTCACGTGTGAAGGTGCTGCTCATTGAGATGTATGTGACTTTTTTGATCCGTGATGATAATGAACTCACTTTGCATAAGATAGTGTCGCCACTGGTCGACGACCAACAAGATGGCCAAATACTCCTTCTCGTAAACTGATAAGCCTTGGTTATGAGGCCCCAATGCCTTACTGATAAAAGCCAAGGGGTGGCCATTTTGCTGCAATACAGCCCCGATGCCATAACCAGACGCATCCATCTCAACCTGGAACGGCACTGAGAAATCGGGCAGCGCAAGCACTGGAGCTGAACATAGAGCAGTCTTCAAGGTTTGACAAGCAGTTTCCTAAGCTACGCCCCATACAAACATCGAGTCTTTGCAAAGCAAATCCGTCAGTGGTTTGGCAACTATCCCGAAATCGCGCACAAATTTGCGATAGTAACCCGCCAACCCGGGAAATCCGCGCAAAGCTCGAACTGAAATGGGTGTCGGCCACTCCTAAATGGCAAGGATCTTAGATGGGTCCGTGGACAACCCGGCCTCACTGATGACATGCCCCCAAGTAAGTCACTGATCTCTGGGCGAACTTACACTTGGACCCACTGATTGTCTGCCAACACTGTTCGCCTAAACGGTCGTTTAGTCTGTTTAAACACCGTTTAAACGGTAAACAGAAGTCAGCCGTGTTGTTTAGGCCCTAAACGGTGAATTAAACGGTTGGGCCGTTTAAACCCGTTTAAATCGTTCAATCCCGTCTAAACGGTCTAAACAAAATCAGATTAAACGTGATTAAATGAGCTAAACAACCATTTAATCCATAATTAAGTGAATTAAAGGACTACGTCTATCACAATCGACATGAAACTAATTAACATTGTAATTATATGAAGTGTTGTGGGATTTAGATTTCTTCCAACAAGATTATTTGGTAGAATATGTGATTTTCACATGTGTAAATATGTATGGGTTCTAGCAAATTTTATTTTTACCTACATAAATATGTATATTTTATTGTTATTGTACAAAACCATTTAAGCCGTTTAACTCTATTTAAACACCGTTTAAACGGTCTAAACGCTAAACGAAGGATGACCGACTGTTTACCGTTTAGCGTTTAGGAAAACATTGCCTGCCAATAGCTGAAAAACAGTAGCCAAGTGACGGAGATGCTCTTCATAAGTGCGGCTATACACCAGTATATCATCGAAGAAGACCACCACGAATTTGCGCAAACCAGGGGCAAGAGTTGTGTTCATCGTGCCCTGAAAGGTACCTGGTGGCTAGTGCTCCTGTCAAACCAAATGCCATGACACAAAACTCATAGAGACCCAGATGAGTTTGGAAGGCCATCTTGTATTCCTCGCCCGGTTGCATCAGTATTTGGTGAAAACCAGCCCACAGGTCGAGAATAGAGAACCAACTTGAATAAGCCAATTCATCCATCAGTTGATCAAACACCGAAACTAGAAATTTGGACTTGGCTGTAATTGCATTGGGATTACGAAAGTCCACAGAAAAATGATATGTCCCGTCTTTCTTCTTTACCAGCAAGACCAGTAGCACTCGGTTGTATCAGACCCTGAGCAAGCATGTCACGAACTTGTCACTCAACCTTGTCCTTTAATGCAGGCAGGTAGCAGTAAGGCCGAGTGAACACGGGCTGTGCGTAGGGCAGCAGTGGAATAGTGTGATTGCACGAATGAGAAGCTGGACGACCAAAAGGTTCAGTGAATAGATTTGCAAATGAATCAATAATGGACTGAACCTTAGGAGGTGTTGGCGACTAAGCAGCATTTTTAGTAACCGGCTCATCCATAGCACAGAGTTGCAACAATAAATGATTTGGCAGCTCAAAATCCTCGCCTTGAAGAACAACAACAGCTCCCTGATAAGGTATCGCGACCCATTTCTCTTGCCAGTGCACTTGCATGGGGCTGAATGTGGAAAGCCAATCCATCCCGAGAATCACTTCATGATGAACCAGGGGTAGCACTCTGAAATCAAAGAAAAAATTGTAGGTGCCCACTGACCATGGAACTTGTTTGAGGACACCTGAACTCTGTAGAACTTCGCCACCAGCAACCTGAACTGAAGTTGGATGTGCTGAAGACTAAGACAGGCCAAGTTGATTTACCAATTGAGCACTAATAAATGACGTCGAACTGCCAGAATCAACCAGGACAATCACAGGGTGACCAGCAATCAGTGCGGACAGCTGAACCGTGCGAGTAGCAGACGAGGTAGGCGCGGCTGCTTTGGAGATAGCCATGACCAGTACTTCCTCAGTAGGTGGAGCTTCATCAGTTTCAGGCTCATCAGTTTCAGCATCCTCAGACAACAAGGAGTCCCACAATGTTTCCACTACAAGCAACACCTCAGGGGGACACTTATGGTCCTTGCTCCACTTCCCTGCACATTTGTAGCATAACCCCATGGCACGGTGATATGAGCGTAGGGTGGCCAACTTGGCATCAGGTTACGACGCAGAGGTCGCAGCTGCAGTGCCAGTGGTCGGGGACGACTTGTCAGCCGACGACGCTGTGCGTGCGGAACAAGAAGACCGTGATGCCAATGGCCAATCACCATTCCTCGAAGACCGAGACGGAGCGGGCTAGGCCATCTCTTCCTGCAACAAGGCCAACGTATAAGCAGTATCAAGGTTTTTGGGGCGTTGCATGAGGACAACTGATTTGAGGTCTGGTCGCAATCCATCCATGAAACACATTGTGAAATAGAGAGGATCAGTGGATTGGAAATATGCAAAAAGCTGATCAACTAAGGCTGCAAAGCGAGTAATGTAGTTAGCGACAGAGGAGAGTTGCCAAATGTTGAAGAGCTGACGGATCAGGACTTCATGCTGATCGCGATCAAAGCGATCATGCAAGAGTTGGCAGAATTGGGTCCAGAAAGAATTTTGGATTTGGGATTCAATGGATTGGTACCACAGAGCAGCAGGGCCCTCTAGGTACATTTCAACGACACTGATCCACATGGATTCCTCAACCTCATACATTCTGAAGTGTTTAACACAGCGCTTACGCCAGAGGCGAGAGTTCTCTCCATTGAACTTGGGAAAAGGAATTTTAGGAAGGCGACCAGTGAGGTTATGTTGGCAGGGAGGATCATTGTGGTGTGGATGCTGATGGTCGGGTGGATGAGGAATTGGGTATGCAATTGGGTAAGGGCGAGGTGGGATGATGATAGAAGGTGGACGTGGGATCATAGTGGGGATTGGTGGAGGACGACCCGGGGAAGACGCGGGAGGAGGAAAGTGAAGGCTACCCGGAAGAGTGACAGGAAGAGGATGGTGAACGGGCGTAAGTGGCGGTGGGGGATGATGGCCAGGAGAATGGATCGGTGGAGGGGGTGGTGGATGGCGGCCAGGAGAATTGATCGGTGGAGGAGTACGAGGAGCACCCGGAATTGGCAGACCAGACCCTAGAAGAGGATGGAAATCAGACAGAGGTGGAGGAAACGTACCCTTGACCAGGAGATGAGTCCAGGTCGTGATGACCCTAGACACATGATCCCGAGGAGACGATACAATGCTGCACCCGCAGGCAGTTTTGTTGTCGATTGCCAGACCGAACGGTGGAGGAGCGGCCGTCGACGATGATGAACCCATGAGGCCAGGTTGGTGCGACGTTTTGTCGAACACCTCATGGTCCCATTGCTTGGAGATGCGCTGAACCTCTAGCTTGAGCGCGGCCACGGACTTCTCCAGCGTAGTCCTCCAGGAGCCGAGATCCGTCATCGCGGCCTCCAGGGCAGAGACGCGCTTGTTGTGCTCAGGATCGGCGCTGACGACGTGGAGCGACTCGAGCTCGGCGCAGGCGACTTCTAGGGAGTCGAGGCGCTTGTCGACGGTGGTGTCACGGGCGGAGAGGTCGCGAGCGAGGTCGGAGAAGCGCCGCTCCAACTTGTCGTCCTAGGTGTCGAAGAGCTGGTTGAGCGTGTCCAGAACGAGCTTCAGGTTAGGGTCCATGGCACCACGAGCACAACGAAGCCTAGTGTAGTGATGATGCAGCGGCGACGGTGGCGGCGGTGGGGGAGGTGGTGGAGTGGATTCCAGATCGCAAACCGAATCTAATACCAAATGTTACGGTAACAACAGGGGATAGGAGTTGGAGAAAGGGGAAGCAGAGAAGCTTAGGCAGGAGGACCGGATTACATTAACCGTAAAGGGTTCATACAATTTTCATAATGCTCTCAGCTCTTATCTCAGATTCTCAGGTATTTATATCACACTTGCCACATAGGCCCGAACACCCTGGTGCTTGGCTTGGGCTTCCTTCTGGACCACGCCCCGTCGTCAGCTTTGAGTCGGACGCGGTCAGCAGACTTCTTGTTGGCTTCTCCTTGCAGCTGATCATCAGGTGCCTTAGGAACAGACTGGTTGCTAACATCAGTGCACGTCATCTCCTTCCTTGCAGTAGTTTTTCGATCCGCTAGGGTTTCACCCGTATCTCCATTGTTCTTGTTCCTGCTACCTGCAGCTCTCAAACTATTTTAAGACCCAGCTAGGTACAATTTGTAGGTTTTTTTGATTGACTGATAGTCAACTTTCACTTCTTCTGGCCCAAGGAACTTATATAATAGAATTGGTTGATTGATACTCATCAATTAGTACTGCCATCTGTAGTATACAAGACTAGTAATCAAGTGATCAATGATGCTGAACATGTGTACTGCTGTCTATTTGGTACCTACTATAGAATACTTCAGATTAGTAGGAATAACAGTTTACTAATGTGTACATGCTTTAATTTCTTCAAATTTTTAACACTTGTTTTTTTAATCGCCCGTCTCCTGCAGGGTCGCCGGAATTCTACTCGCTGCAGCGTTGCTGCTAAAGACATCTCAGTTGGCAGCAGCTTTGCGTCTGCCGGCTATACGCTTGGTTCAATCCCATACAGCCATACAGGCATGATGTTACTGCATGTTCTTGTTTTTTATTGTCAAGTTACTTATGAATGGCTTTTATTGGGTTTTATATTCAATCTTCAAGTTCTAAACATTTATTTATGTGTGTTTGACACTGGTTCAGTAAGCCATATGCTACTCTTTATCTATAAAAAAAGTCATAGGTTACTAAAATTGGGTTCAAGTAGAATTTTCGAACATTCACAGGTGTAGTTGGTTACAGATTAGTGGACCAGCAAGCAAAGAACTCCTAGTGCTGTTAACTGAATGATCTTGAATGACATGTGCTGTTAACTAAGTGATCCGAATGATCTGAATGACATGCACTGTTAACTGAATTGTCTTTCTGTTTTTTTAAGTGAATGATCTTGAATAACATGTCTTGTTTTTTAAAGTGAATGATGACTCCACCTCCACCTAGTAATCTAGTATAAGGTTTATTTTTCTTATATAGGTACTACTCCTATATATGTGGTTTGCTGTTTTTTTGGTAAACTTCCATCGACCCACCAAACTTGCAGCTTTAATACAACGTACTGCTCTATTTTTATACTATTGAATGGACATGCATACATGCCTGGATGAGTAGGTGCTGTCTGGATGATAGTGCTGCTGTAGAATGCTATAAAAAGTGATTAGGTGCTTTTGACTTATTTAGACTTTTAAGACTTGTTTTCTCGACTTGTTTATATATGTAATAATATATAATTTTATATATGTAACACTAGATGATGACCTCTTGGGAGGAGTATGCTAGGAATTTTTTGTTGGAAGAGGAAGAAGAAGACGATGAACTATTCATTATTCTTCTCCCTGCTGTTGCAAGTGGGGGGGGGGGGGAAGCGTAAGCAAAGTCATATTGGTTTTGCTATTGAGGATTATGTGGAGTTCAAGAAGAGGCAAACAAGCAAAACCATGGAAGCTCTCAATGAAAAGAAGAGGCAAAACGAAGAATTTTCAGTTCAGAAGTGTCTTGATGAAATGGACTCAATGGTTGGACTTACTGATGAGAAGTCTTATGCTTTGGATATCTTCAAAATTGAGATAAACAGAGAGCTATTTTTGAAAACCAAAAACCAAAATGTTCGCTTTATTTGGCTCAAGCGCCAGATTAGGTATGTCTCTTCCCTGTACTAATCAGCACTAGATTAGTTTGATGCAAACTAATTTGTGTTGTAGCAGTGTCAGAATGACACAATAATGTTGCCTTCACTCATCTCTAGCTGCTATTGTTTTTCCTTGTGTTTACTTGCAGAGCTCTTGATGGAAGCAATGTATGATTTGAGAAGAAAAATGTTGCTGCAGTGCCTATGTGAGAAGCTTATGCAAAGGATTTTTTTTTCTCGAACACTGCTTATGAAAAGGAGTTAAACCATAATTTATCCTAGTGCCAAAGTTTTGCCGATGTTGCCAAAGAACAGGATCGATTCCCTACGCGTCCAGGGAACGGAGGTGATCAGCGATACGGCGATGGCCGACGCCCTATACAACTGCTTCAACACAATCATGGGCACCAACTTCGATCGTTCGCGGAGGCTTGATCTTCTGGGGCTGGGGGTGCCCACCGACGAGCTGATGGCATTGGAGAATTTTTTCACCGAGGAAGAAATATGGTCGGTCATCAAGGAGATGCCGAATGACAAGGCGGCCGGACCAAATGGGCTGACGGGGCTATTCTACAAGAAGAGCTGGGAGATAATCAAAATAGGTATTGTGAACACGTTCAATGCGTTCTGGTCGCATGACTCGAGAAGCTTTAATCACCTTGATGCCTACATGATTCTGCTCAAGAAGAAGGAGCAGCTGGCGGAGATTCGGGACTACCGTCCCATAAGCCTCATCCATAGCTTCGGCAAGCTCGTCACCAAATGTCTAGCTAAGCGGCTGGCCGGCGTACTTGATAGCCTCGTCATACGCAATCAAAGCGCGTTCATTAAGGGCCGATGAATACATGACAACTTCAGGCACGTTCAGCTTGCGTGCAAGGCCATCCATGCTAGGTAGTCGCCGGTCATTTTGCTCAAGATTGACATAGCTAAAGCTTTCGATACAGTTTCTTGGACCTTTCTCCTTGAGGTCCTTCAGCACATGGGATTTGGACGCCGCTGGAGAAACTGGATATCTATCATTCTGTCTACGGCAAGCACGAAAATCCTACTGAATGGGCAGCCGGGCAGGAGAATTTGCCACGCGCGTGGCCTACGCCAGGGGGACCCCTTATCTCCAGTGTTGTTCATCCTGCCATGGAGGTCCTCAACAGCTTGTTGCGATGGGTGGAACAGCAGCAGCTCCTGACGCCGTTGCATAGCAGTGTGGGCGGCAGAGTGAACCTTTATGCGGACGACCTTGTCCTCTTCATCGCCTCAATGAGCAAGACCTACATGTTGTCAAGGCTGCACTGGCAATTTTCGGCTTGGCCTCCGGCCTCTTTTTAAACTTGGACAAGAGTGTGCAACCCCTATACACTGCTCCGACCAAGACATTACACGTGTCCAAGACATCCTATCCTGCCAGATCAAGGAGTTCTCATGTCGCTACCTTGGAATCCCACTGTCTATCCGAAGGCTAAAGCAGTCTGATGAGCAGCCGCTCATTGACAAGGTGGCAGCCAGAGTTCCGAGATGGAAGGGGAACCTACTGAACGTCGCAGGTCGCACGACCTTGGTGAAGGCAATGCTATCCGTCATCCCAGTACATATGTCCATTGTGCTCGGCCTGTCTCCTTGGGCGATCGAGTCCATAGACAAGCTTTGCAGAGCGTTTATATGGTGTGGCTCCTATATGGCTACCGGTGGCAAATGCAAGGTTGCTTGGGAGATTGTCTATCGACCAAGAGACCTCGGTGGCTTGGGCGTCTCTAACCTACTGAAGGGTCGAGATGGCAGACTAGAGGGGGTTGAATAGTCCTTTCTAAAACTTAATTGCGTTGGCTAACCAAAATAAGTGCGGAATTAAATATATCGGTCTAGCCAAGACCATACCCCTTCATCTATAACTCTAGCACCTTACAAAAGATCTTAACCAAGCAAATAAGGTGCCTTCCTAGCAAGAGCCCACCTAAACAATTCTAGCTTACAAGGTCACACAAACCTATGCAACTAGTACTTCAAGCATTGGGGAGCTCCTACACAATTCTAGTAAGCAAGAACATAAAGCTCCTAGGCTCACTAGCAATGCTCAATAACAAGGCAACCAATACCAAATTAGAGAGTGCAAATTGCTTAGCTACATAAACTAAGCAATGTGACTAACAAGATTACACAAACCAAATTAGCCACGCAAAGAGGATATTTCTAGATACACAAGCAAGAAGATATCTAGCTAGCTACACAAGCACAACTAGATATAAGAGCAACGACACAAGCAAGGTATATATGAAGGTAAATACAAGCTTGTGTTACATGAAGAAAAACCACCAAGAAGAGTAGACAAAGTTGACGTGGTGATTTTCTCCCGAGGTTTACTTGGTTGCCACTAAGCTACGTCTTCATTGTGTCGACCAACACTTCGTGGTTCGGCGGCTAATCGGTATCCACAACCGAGCTCTCCCAAAGAGCGCCGCAAGAACCCACCATCAAGTGTGGTAGCTCAATGACACGCTCTACTAGAGTTGATCTTCGCGATCCCCGCGGGGTGAGCACAATCCCCCTCACAAAGCTTCTCCGGAGCCTCGTATAATCTTCTTGCGAGCTTTGACGGAGCCTCAAGCCACCAAGCCATCTAGGAGGTGGCAACCTCCAAGACTAACAAGCACCACCGGCTTGCACACGATTACCTAGTGCCACTCGATGCAATCTCACAATGCAATCATACTAGAATCGCTCTCTTACTCGATCCGATGAACGCTATCAAGCATGAGTGAGTTAGAGAGCTCCAAAGCACTACCACATAAGCCACCAAGGCTATAGTGTGCTCAGCTACTAGCCATGGCCGGCCAAAGGGCTATTTATAAGCCCCTCCATAAAATAGAGCCGTTGCCTCCTCACTGAGCTGAAAATGGGGTCACCAGATGCGTCTGTTGCCCAATCAACAGACCGACCAGCGTTCGATGCCCCTCAGCAGCTCGCAACGGATCAACGCCACGTGTCCTCGATTGAACGTGAACCATTAATCTCCAACGGTCACTAAAACAATACTGCGCTTCAACACCACTCGACAGATGCGTCCGACGCTTGAACTCCCAGCGTCTGATGCTACATTGGACACAGTCCAGAGAGCTCGTTTCTTCGCTCGATCGTCGAACGCATCAGACGCTCCATCACCAGATGCTGACGTCAGCGTCCGACGAGTACTCAGCGCCATGCCGCCTCGCGAATAGCTGACGTCACACGGAGCGGACGCTAACGTCCAGTGTCCGTCACCACTTCACCAGCGCGTCTGATGCACACTCTCCAGCACGCGTCACCAAGGGTTAAGCACCAGACGTGGCACCGGCGTCTGACGCCACCACACCCAGCGTCAGACGCCACTTCCTCAGCAGGCCGTCACTTAGGGTTAGCCACCAGACGCTGAACCCACGTCAGATGCTCCTAGGGCCAGCGTCTGATGCTGCCGAGCGTCGCGTCCGACGCGTGCTTCTCAGCTCGAAAACATTCCGCGACTTCGCCTCCAATTCTCGACTTCAGCGTAAAGGAAAATAGTCATTTCAATTCCTCGAAAACGCCTCTTAACCGCTCAAACTCCACCGTCTTTACAAATGTGCCAACACCAACAAGTGTTCACCACCTTGTGCACGTGTGTTAGCATTTTCACAATCATTTTCTTAAAGGAGTTAGCCACTCAACTTACCACGCCACTCGATCCTAGCACGTATGAAAAGTTAGATCGCTCAAGTGGCACTAGATGACCGATATGCAAATAAGTTTGCCCCTCTTAATAGTACGACCATCTATCCTAAACCCGGTCGTTAACTTCTCTACACACTTATGATCGGTGAAATGGAAATGCCCTAGGTTATACCTTTGCCTTGCGCATTCCATTCCAACTCCTCCGATGTTGATG
The DNA here is from genome assembly GCA_038087645.1 of Saccharum hybrid cultivar R570. Lineage (NCBI taxonomy): Eukaryota > Viridiplantae > Streptophyta > Magnoliopsida > Poales > Poaceae > Saccharum > Saccharum hybrid cultivar. The sequence continues at coordinate 19,272,455 of JAQSUU010000012.1, forward strand.
CAACACATGCACCAACCAATCACCAAATGATATGATCCACTTCATATCATCACATGACCGTATTGGTTCATCGATCTTGACCTTACTTGCTCTTCACCATTGCCTCGGTCCATTGGCGCTAAGTCTTGCTCAAGCTTCACCGTCCTGCGGTCTATCGCTCCAAAGTCTCCGACTTGCCCTTCACACTTGCAACCGGTCCATCAAGCCAAGCCTCATCTTGATCTTTGCCACCTTGGTCACATGACTCCATGTCATGTCTCATATGCAATGAGCTCCTTCATGACATAATCACTCATGGACTAATTCCCTGTGTATCTCACATAAACACAATTAGTTCACCTAAGGTTGTCACTCAATTACCAAAACCAAACAAGGACCTTTCACCTGCGATGCGCGGACGTCGCGCTACGAGTGCGCTGGGAATGGCAAGCGCGAACAGAGGATTGGTCGTCACTATGTTCAAACGAACGCGTTGTGGTGGCTGTGTTCTAGGCAGCCACAGTCTTTACCTTGGGGAATGAGGAATCCACCTTCTTCTGGACCGACCAATGGCTCAACGGCTCAAGCATCAAAGACATTGCGCATGCGGTCTTTGGCGTGGTGAGCGGCAAAAAGAAGAAGGCGACTGTCACTGAGGCCATGCACGAGGATGCTTGGATTCAACATATTACAGGGCCACTCACCATGAGAATTTTGGTCAAATTCGACCATCTTTGTGAGCTTTTGGAAGGAGTGCAGCTGTCCGAGCAGCCGGACACTTTCTGTTGGGGGCTCACTGCCGACCGAAGCTACTCGGCGGCATCGACGTACGGTGCCATGTTCAAGGGTTCATCATCACCACTTGGTGCCAAGCTGAACCGGAAGACCTCGGCGCCTCCAAGCGTGAAGTTTTTCTTCTGGTTGGTCATGCACGGGCGGTGCTGGACTGCATATATGAGGTTTTGACATGGACTACAGGATTCAAACACCTGCATCATCTGCGAACAAGAAGTGAAAACAATGGACCACATTCTATTAGGCTGCTCCTTCAGTCGTGAGGTTTGGGACTCGTGGATTAGAAGACTACATCTTCAGAACGACATCATAGTCCAAGATGAAGTGGCCATAGAATGGTGGCTACACAACAGGAAGGTGATCCCTAAACCTTTTCATCGAGGCTTTGACTCCTTGTTCTTCCTCATTGGATGATTGCACTGGAAAGAAAGAAACGCAAGGACTTTCAATGGAGTCGCAGCATCAGCAGCACATTTGGGAGTCCTGATCCAAGAAGAGATTGAAGCTTGGTGTTTAGCAGGATACAAGCACCTAAGCTCGCTCATAGCGCTTCTCTGATGTATCTCTTACTCACGTCGCATCTTTTGTTTTTGCGTAATTACAATCATGTATGAGCTTAGTTCCGATCGGTAGCTTCGGTAACCTTGGATTACCGTTGTAACTGGTGCTAGTAAGAAAACTCTTTCCTGCTTAATGAAAAACGTGCCTTGGCACGATCGCCAAAAAAACAAAGTTTTGACGACGCTGCGACAGCTTGTCTGCAAAATGCAAACACTCATGCCTGAGATTTCTGACTGGAGATCAACACGTGATTATCTCCCTCAGGAAACTTCCAAATAGCACGGGGAAGTTACCCAATGCAGGAATATCTCCCCAGCAGGTGGAGGGGGATCAATTGTCTCAAAAGAAATCCACTTGCGGGTTGTACTCCTAGGGTTAATTACCATATGCTGCCAAAGTAGCCCTTACCAGTTGTTTGGATCTTAGGTTTTCTGAGAGAATCCTATAAACTTGTTTTTGCCTAATGCCCCTAAAACTCTGTTTGTATAGAGCAACAAATTCCAATGCAACTAAAACTAGGTTCCCATAAAACCCGAAAAGTGTGTTTTAGCCGAATCGACTTCTTGTCGTCTTTAATAAAAGGTTTTCTTAATCTCCTATTTTACTCGCGAAACTTCTCCCTCGGCAAGTGTGTAATCAATTGGATGTTGCTTGTCTCTGCCGCCCGTCTTTTTTTGTTTTTAGCCCCTTTTTCAAAAGATTCTCACAAATACGCCCCTGTCAGTAAGATTTCAAAAAATAGACCCTCAACTTGGCGCCGTCGTTATTGGCGCTAAGATTACACGTCTTGGCGCCAGCGCATTTGGCGCCAAGGTCCTTGCCCACGTTGGCATCGACGCAGACGTGGCGCTTGCATGGCAAAGACCTTGGCACCAATAATGACGGCGTCAAGCTTGGCGCCATAATAATTGGCGTCGAGCATGGCGCCAAGATCTATGGCGGCGAGCTCCTGTTATAAAACACTAGCCTCTCTTTCTACTCGAGTCTTTTTTTTCCTTCCTCCTCCCTCTCGGGTGTATTCTCTTCCCACTTCGCCCAACCTCACGAATCGGCATATTCGACCGTGGAAACTTGGATTTGATCTGTTTTGCTCATTGTTTTGTATTTTAGTGAAGCATAAATAATCAAGGTCAAATCCATACAAATCCTATTTGAAGAGTAGACAACGGATAAGCATGTTACCATCACGAACGTCATAAACATGTATTCGCATAAAAAGCAATGATAACAGTCATAGAAAGTGTGCAAGCCACGCCAGTGCCGTTATCCTTGACCACGCCACGCCACTACCGTTGTCCACGCCACCAGCCGCCACCGTCGATTCGCACCATGCATCGCCGCCATGGACTACGTCATGCACCGGACCGCCACCGCTCACCTACATATAAACCATTGTCTTTGAAGAAAAACCAATTGCTTGCTTGCTTACATAGTTAGCTCAAGAAAGCACTGAAATAAAAAATTAATTGCACAAAAACATATTCATTGCACATAATAACAAGAAAATGCATAAAAATCAAAATCAAGCACATAGAAATCATGCTTGCTTGCGATGGTACCTCTTCACTTCCTGCACACCACCTATTTATCCAAGGCTGCAACCAAAAATCAAATAGAAACATCATGAAAACACAAGAAAGGAATAAAAACGTGTTTTAGTAGGCGCAGAAACTTTACAGCGATAAGAAAGACATAGAAATATGTTTTAGCATGCGCAGAAACCTATTCATGAAATTAATATCAGCTAGTTTAATGTAAAAATCACGGCCAAAAATCTAGAAAAATATAGCTTTTTGGTTGAATTTGTATTTCCTTTGCAGCCATCGACAAACACTTTCTAGTACTAGTGGCCGACATCTCTATAAAAAATCTAATTCATAATTTGTATTCAAATCACATACACACGATCATAAGAAAGCATAAAAAATTTAACACATAATGTCTTGCATGCTGCCAGGCATTCGACTTAACAGGTTGTGTGTGGTGGCCATATTGCAATTGTGCATAAAAATAACATGAGAGATCACCTTCGTCGGCGAAGAAGCTCCCATCCAGGTTGCATAAAAAGCACGAACATCATCAACATGCAGCCGCATAAAAAGCAATGATAACATCTATAGTAATTATGCACCAGCACATAAGACTGTGGTATTTTTCAACCTAAGAATCGTCATTACTTAGGGTTTCATGCACTTTTTAATATTTGTATGTATTATACAACCGTAAGCCAAGACGTGAAAAAGCTAGCAAACCAAGGTATGCGTTCATTGTTGTGTATCAAATGGTAAACCCTAGGTTTATGGTTTAATGTAATTTGCTTTCGGTTCTTAGAATGAAATTTGTTCAATTGTAGTTATGGCCGGATGACCGAAAATCCCTATCATCCAAAGCCTCTCCCTAGCGGTGTTCTAGTACCCATGTGCTTTTGTGGGTCTCTCTGCAAGGTAGAGATTTCTGAAGATGAGGAAACCTATAGGCAGAGGTATTGGATGTGTCAGCGCCGCAGCGACGCTCTGTTGGCTCCCATGCAAAATTGGAACACATCCAATACCTCTGCCTAAAATACGACTAAAATATATCGAATCGATACAAAAAAACCAGGAGGGGTAAGAGGATATCTTACTCTCGAAGATCTACGGATCAAATCTAAGTTTCCATGGTCGAATATGCCGATTCGTGAGGTTGGGCGAAGTGGGGAGAGAATAAACCTGAGAGAAATGAGGAAGAAAAGAAAAAAGACCCGAGTAGGAAGAGAGGCTAATGTTTTATAACAGGAGCTCAGCGCCATAGATCTCGGCACCAATTATTATGACGCCATGCTCGGCGCCAATTATTATGGCGCCAAGCTTGGCCCGTCAGTATTGGCACCGAGGTCTTTGCCACGCAAGCGCCATGTCTGCGTCGATGCTAACGTGGGCAAGGATCTTGGTGCCAAATGCGCTGGCGCCAAGACGTGTAATCTTGGTGCCAATAACGACGGCGCCAAGCTGAGGGTCCATTTTTTGAAATTTTACTGGTATGAGCGTATTTGTGAGAATCTTAAAAAAAAAGGCTAAAAAAAAGAGACTGCTCCGCCGCGGGCTATCTAATAATTCGATGAAGGCCGTCGTTGGTCACCATCACCGCTGGTCAGCCTCCCTCGCCGGTATCAACATACGGTGAATCATCGGATTTGGTTCAGCGAAGACAATCGCTTTCCATGGTAGAATGAAGGTGCTGCCGCGACGCAAAGTAAATTCTGCCCTCAGCAGTCGTTTGCTCAGCGCTAATCAATACAACCATTCCCGCTCATCACTGGCGACGGAGTATGCCTATATCGTATGAGTTTATGGATGACTCAGTTCGTGAAAGCTCGTTAATGGAAACAAGATTGCTATAATTAGCGTTTGTTCAAAACCTTTTTTTTCGTTTCCTAAGATCTAAACAAAGAATTACATAAATGTGCGGTTAATAGAATAACAACCTTAAACTCGTCTTACTAAAAAATGCTTAAAACTTGTTTTATTAAACGAGTTCTGAATTTCATGACAACCTAACGCACCACTATGTTGCATTAACTTGGACAGGTTAAGGTAGCTTGGCTTAGTTTTCGAGCTAGACTTGTTAGAGAAACACAACCAAACACATTCTATATGGATCTGGCTGTTGACAGTATATCATGTACTACTAAAAACAATAAATACTTTAAATTCTAAAATAAATCTAGAAAAAATGCAAACATCCATATTAAGTCAAAGATTTAAACTTCTACGGACAAATTTCCACCACAAGAAACCTAAGTTCGTAGGGCATCAGTGTTTTATGAGTCATGGTACAAAACAACCTTACAGCATGAAGGTTGAAGACGTTAAGTTCCAACCCCACCAAACAAAATTTAAAAACCATGGTGTCCGCGACATGATGACTAAGATGTAAAAATAAAACATGATGATATTCTCTTTTTTTCTTAACGAAAAGAGCGAGACTAGCGTGCAGATGTTCGGACGCCCGCGCCTACTGCTCGTCCATGCGTATGGATGCAGCTCCTCCCCCCCTACCCCACGCTGCTGGCGTCCTGCTGCTGCGCCTGGTCGCGCGCTGCTGCGGCCGCGCCTGCCGGCCCAGCTCCGCCTGCTGCTCGCACATTCAACATTGTCCCCATCCCCCGTACCGGTACCGCGGGTGTGCATGGTCCCACGTGCTCGCGCATTCAATGGAACAAGTGCCTAGGCCTAGGACCATGATCCGTACGCACGCTCCTGCTACTGCAATACACATGCATGTGGGGCTGCCGCGCACGCAAGGACCGCTGCACGCCTGTGCCCGAGGGGACCACATCTGCTTGCGCCCCTTCCTGCGCTTGCTCATGGAATGGAACACTTGCAACATAAAGCATTTGCTGCAACATACGTCCGAAACAGATGAAATATTTAAAACATATGCTTGCAACATATGTGTATGACCGCTGCAACATATGCAACATCCAGATAAAACATTTGCAACATACATTTAAAACAACGAAAACATTTGAAATATACACTTGCAACATACTTATATAGCTAGTGCAACATATGCAACATCTAGATAAAACACTGGTAACATATGTTAAAAATACCTGAAACATTTGAAACATACATTTGAAACATATATATAGTCATTGCAACATATGCAACATCAGATCTACTTTTGCAACATTCAGATGAAACATATGCAACATACATATGAAACGCATGAAACATAAGGTTGCAACATGTGCTCATCTATTTGCTGCCCCCTAATGGACGCTTGTTGACGCGGAGCTTGACGCGAGCACGGAGCTTGGGGTCTCCCACGGTCGACATGCGGATGGATTGCGGCCGCGGCAGGAGGCGCGAGGCGTGGGGGTGCGCAGGCGCGAGGCACGGGCAGGGGTCCGTGGCGCAAGGCGCGGGGGCAGGCGGCTCGGTCCCGTCCGAAAAGGATGGACACTCCGAGGGTATCATTATCGTAACAAAAACGTATTTTGCTTGATCTCGAGAAAATAAGTAGATAATAGGTTTTAAATTTTATCGCCACTGTTTCTATAGTATGTTTTCGACAGGATTCTTTGAAGGCGTGGTGTGGCGTGCGTGTACAAGACGTGTTTGCTACCCTAGAGGCCTAGAATTCACCTGCGCTAAGCAGCATCTCTTGGCGTTTAATTTCAAGCGTCTGAAGTTAAATCTTACTGTCTGGATAAAGACACCAGGCGAGGAATATGCGCCTACATCCTCTGATCCTCTGCGGATAAAAAGTTTACACAGTCCAGTGTTCGTCGTGTGTTCAAAAAAGGTGCAGAGTTTTTAGGTGACCAGGCCTCAAAGGCTCAAACGGCTTCTCATGTGAAAGCCCAAGAAACACGTAAGAGCCCATCTTACTTTTGTTCCGAGCTCTCACGTAAGCGCAGCACCGAAATACACCGGCCCGTAACCACGCAAGAGCCCAACGTTCAAGTCGTCGCGAGCTGGGCTCTCTCCACCAAATCAACCTGCGAACTTTCGGGCCTATCATAATCAGCCCAACCGCCTGAGTAGAGAGGAACGCGTGGGGAGCCGGAGAGGGTAGAGGACGTGCGCGGCCGTGCCGCCGGCGCCGGGCCCCTCAGAGACGGGCGCTAGCAGGGGCCGTGCCCCCCCCCCCAAAGACAATTTACAGTTAAAAAGTATCAATTTTCACTTTTTTTAATTAAATATTATGATTTTGGTTATAAATAGTGTAAAATATTTAAAAAGTTGTTGAATTATATAATTACATATATTTTAGCACATAAAAAAAAATGATCATATTTGTCTGCCCCTGATCAGAATTGCTGCCCCCGTCTCTTGCGCCCTGCACTGTCCGGACGTCCGGTATGAAGCCGCGCAGCCCCAGGGACGCTGGTGGAGTGGTGGTGACCTCTGTTCCTGGGCTTCCGCGTGGGCCCAAGCGCGCGCTCGGCCGTTCCCTTCCGTTCCGCCGATCGACAGCAATTTCACCCCGCTCCTTCGAGTCGCCGTTCTCCCATGCCGGAACCAAGGTCAGATCACGCGCGCCCTGAAGCCCACGCCTGATCGTCCCTTATCCTCGTCCGACGAAATTTGCAATGGCTAATACCCAGTGTTCATATATATTTTTCGAGCCGGGCTTTTCCGCATTTCCACCTCATACTATCTGCATGTATGATGCTACATCAAACGCTGAATTCCCCATATTTCCATTAGTTGGACAAGAAGAAGAAGTAGCTCTCGATGTAGTGGGACTACTGTCTAGCAATGTCTCTATCGTTGGCAACTTGGTCCGCAATCTCATTGGCACCACGAGACTAGCAATTTCATTGGCTGACACGATCTGGCAGTTGTGTTAGTCTATACACATCACAGCCAATCCGGACAAAACCATAATAAAAATGATTGAGAGATATATGTCGTTAGCATATCCATAAAACCGACAAAGTTTTAGGCTTAAACTAACGCGCATGATTAGCTCGGGGTACTCACTAACTCAGCCCTGTTCCTCATGTTGCCCCACCAACTAATGATCCCATCGATGCAAAACATAGCCCTCACATGATGTTAGCTTAAGCGTGTAGTTTATGATCCATTCTTCCTAACTTTTTAAACCCCCCGCATCGCTAGCTGTTCCTGTCGCAAAGGCCACGGTCGGCAAATGCCAAGTCCATTAATGGCAAAACCTTAGGTGTGTGCAACCAGACAACCACAACGATCCATCTGATGCCCTCCCAAGTCCGCAATAATCCCGGTTCTTAACTATCTTGAATTTGGTTTGTCTCGAACACCTCACCCTATGAGCGATGATTGGCGGCACCGATGGACCAAAGGGGAAACCAGCGACTTTGTAAAGTAAGTGTGGTCACTTACAATGTTAGATCATGTGATTGCTAACAGGGATAAATTTAGGGTTCGTTGCAAGAGGAAGGACAAATTTAGCATTTGCAATGTGCTTTATATCTAACTTCTGTCAGGCAGGCATGACACAAGCAAGTGGCTCCGGCCAAAACTATTGCTCAATATGCTAAGCTAGCGATGCAACTTGACTAGGGACGTTGACTGCTTAAGCAGCAATGCCTCATCCCGGGCCCACAGGGAACGTAGGGAAGTTGGGATGGCCACATGAACATAAAGAAAAGTCATGATGGCTATGGGAAAATCAGGCCGAGCTGAGGGAGCAAGTAGAAGGTTCAAGAAACACAGACCATAAGAACTGTGAGCTAAGCAATAGCCTATGTGGCTGAGAGTAAGAGTGTTGCAAGAATTATGTGCCTATCACACTACTAGAGAACAAACCTTTCGTCGATGTCTAAAATGGGCATTAGTCCTGACAAAATTTGTATCCGGGACCAAAAACGACTTTAGTCTAGGTTGGTAACACCAACCGGGACTAAAAGTCCCCCGCCCAACGGCTCTAGCACCAGGCCATGTTAGGGGAGACTTTTAGTCCCGGGTGGTGTTACAAACCGGCACTAAAGGTTAACCTTTAGTCCCGGTTGGTGTTACCACCCGGGACTAAATGTTTTGTCTCGGACCGTGGCACAAACCGGGACTAAAGGTTGGCCTTTAGTCCTGGGTTGTTATAGGAATCAGGACTAAAAGTGTCTTCCACCTATTTCAACTCTTTTTCCTCCCTAGCCTAAGCCCGAGAGCTCACTTCTCTGCTTCTTCTTTGTTGTGTTCTTGCTTGTTCTTGCTTTCATCTCCGGCCATTGATCTATCTCAAGGCTTTTACTCCGTCGACGACTTCTTTAAAGGTAATTAGCTTCATCCTTTCATGTTTTAGCAAGAGCACTTGTCATTTCGTGGTGTATATATATGTGGTTTTTTATTTTATGATTTCTAGGGAAATTTAAGATCTAATCTCTTGATAGTTTGAATATTTTGATGAAGGAAGCTAAAATTAGTGAATGAAAACTAGTATACACCTTTCATTGCTAGTATGTCTACCACATTTCATGGTTTAGTTAGAGAAATAGAGAATTTAGGGTATTTTATTAACTTCTTTCAATTTGCTTATGAAAATTATAAATTTGTAATACTTCAATTTACAAAATTGTGTGGCCGGGTCAATTAGTTCATTAAAATTAGTATATATACCTTTCATTCCTAGTATGCCTACCACATTTCATGGTTTATAAATATATAGAATTTTAGTTTTTTTGTTTCAATTTTTCTAGAAAAAGATGAATTTACAGTAGTTTATAAAAATGAGTATATATTTAGAGAGTAGATGGCAACTGTTTCCGGGTCCTCGGCCTCTCATCAGGCTCCAAAGCGACATAGGCCAGACCTCCCTCTCATTGGGTGCAGCGAGTGTGGGAAGATTGTGCAGGAGTACCGAGTGAAGAAGGAGTGTCCCAACAAGGGGCGTATCTTCTTCAAGTGTCCGGATCGCAATGTGAGTTATTTTGTCGCATATATTTGATGGCTATGGTTAGCTTGCACCATTTTTTGTAATTAAAGTTCTATCTTTTTTTTTGTTCTAATTTCAGTGGGATGGCACTGGATGTGAAGGCTAGTACTGGGAGGAAGAGTATGAGAAACACGTGCAAATATCTCTTGCAAAGGTGGCAGCGGCGGCAGATGAGGCAGTGAGGGAGCCGAAGCCCGTCGATGTTGGACACATCACGAATGATATGTCTGTTTTAGTTGGGATTGGTCGTGAAGTCGTTGTGCTGCTAAAGTGCATTTTAGTGTTACTTTTTTTAGTGCTAGTTGGGACTCTCTACATTCTAATGAGGCTTCCTTAAATTAATCGGTTGAGTAGTGGTGTCATGCGAGTTGTACTTGTGTAGTTAACTAAATAAGTTCAAGATTTACATATATATATATATATATATGGTATGTCTTGTAATGCAGATGAAACAAAATTGGATGTACAACGCCGATCGCCACTCCTAAGAGTTTATTGATGGCGTGCATTATTTCCTTAGTGTGGCCGAGGCAAACAAGCGGGACGGTTTCATGCGTTGTCCATGTGCTGAATGTAAGAATTCGAGGGAATATGCTAGCTCAAGGATTATTCACTCACACCTGTATAGGTTGGGTTTCATGTCAAACTATATTTATTGGACCAAGCACGGAGAAAGTGGTGTTATAATGGAAGAAGACGAAGAAGAAGAACAATTGGACCCTGACGACATTCTTGCTCAATACTGTGACTTCCCTGATACTGCAATGGGGGAAGCTGAAGAAGAGGCAGGTGTAGAACACGCACTCGCTGGAGATGATGATGCTCTTGGTGATGTCATTCGTGATGCACAAATAGATTGCGAAAGTGACAAGGAGAAGGCTAAGTTTGACCGCATGCTAGAGGATCACAAAAAATTATTGTACCCGTCCGCCAAAGGTGGGCAGAAAAAGTTGGGTACAATACTGGAGTTACTACAGTGGAAGGCACGGAATGGTATATCTGACAAGACATTTGGGTAATTACTGAAGATAAATAAAAAGATGCTTCCGAGAGAAAATGAATTGCCTGCCACTATGTACGAAGCAAAACAGGTCGTCTGCCATTTGGGATTAGAAATCCAGAAGATACATGCATGTCCTAATGACTGCATCCTTTACCAGCTGCGGACGATGACAATGCAGTGGAAGACACGACTGCATCCCCACCGGCTCAATCTCCTCCACAATCGGCTCCAGCGCCGCCACCGCAGTCTCCAACACCGCCACCGGCCAAGTCTCCTCCACAATCGGCTCTAGCGCCACCACCGCAGCCTCCAACGCCGACACCGGCCGCCTCATCGGCACCGGCCGGCCCACCGGGAAAGAAGAGGACTGCCCCACAAACAAAGGGGTCGGCCCCACCTCCGCCGAAGAAGAAAGGTTCTGCGAGGACACCAGCTATCCCACAGATGACAAAGCTTTCATATGAGAAGACTGCGGAGGAACTGGATGCTTCTGTGAAAATGGATGTGGACAAATTCTTCTCTCATTGCCGGGCTAAAAGTCGAGCGAAGCGAAACCCGGAGAAGCCATATTTATGCATCCCTCCAGAGAAGCTAAGGCGAACGGTAGACGCTCACCAGACAAATCAACGTGTTGATCGTAAGAAGCATTCACCACTATCAGACTATGACCGTACGATCTCTAAATCAATTCAGGCAGAGAAGAAGAAAGAGAAGATGGCACGGATGGGTGTTGCACAGCTCGGGGAACAAGCACAGCAATTAGTGCCACCACTGCTGGTTGGGAATCAATATGATTCAAACATGAGCATGCTAGATCAAATACCCGACGATGTGCAAATGGATCAGTTTGAAACATTCATTCATGAGAGCGGTCTATCCTGGGATGAAGTGCTTGGCATCAGAAATGTGTCATCTTTAGAGGAAGTTGATGAGTGGAAGAAGTAATATAAATATGACAAGAGTCTATACAAACCTGCAAAGCTATATGAACTTGGTACGTAAATGTACAAGTTACACGAGTGGTATAGGGGCGCGTGTGCTGGAGGAGAACATGACTGGATTGGCGTCAAAGTAAGAAACCATCACTACTTCCGTAGCAGTGACGTCATGTGGATCCAGTTTAATGAGTTACACCAGCTATGCCACATGGACAGTCTAGACAAATCTCTCTTAAGCTGCTATTGTCTGTAAGTGATTCTTTCTTTTAATAATCTCACTCTAACATATGTATATGTATAAGTAATAATTATACTCACACTAGCTAGCGTGTCTATACATATGCAGAATCATGATGCGAGACATCAGAGACAGAAACGACAAATGGATTGGTTTTATTGATCCGTATGTCGTATACAAGGACACAGTGATCCCTGATCCTAACAATCAGAGGCCGGCTAAAATGGAAAGGAACCTCCAGTGGTTCTTGTATAACCAAAGGGACAGATGATCAATACTGTTCCCCTATAACATGGGGTAAAGTGTTGTTATCGTGTGCATATTTTATTTTACTTAGTCAATCCAGCATAAAGATATATATATTGACTGATCTATAAACAAATGCAGGGGTCACTGGATACTAATTGTCATTGAACTTGATAGTCAACATCTATATGTCTGGGACTCGTTGAGAAAACCACGAACAGATTACCAAGATATGATAGACATGATCTAGAGGTAAATACTTCAATTCGATCTTTTAAATATTGACGCCTGCTCTTTTACTCTGCAATAGCTAATTAATGATCTAATTATTGGGCAGGGCTTGGGCTTGGTTGGTCGAAAAACATCGTCCGAATCTGAAAGCGCCACTTCTTGATCCTATTTTACTGAGGGTAAGTTGTACTAAGCTCCCCGTATCTTTAACTTATCATGATTCAGCTCACACGTAGCATGAGACAAGACTAATCTTTTTATATCTTACAGTGGGTGGCCGTGCAGCCAAAAGGTACCAATTTATGTAGATACTATGTTTGCGAGTACATGAGGGTGTACCTCAAAAGAACTCGTAAAGACACGGAGAAAGTAAGTAACATGCATGTATATATAATAAATCAATATCTTGTTTATTTGTTGCTACTAAATAAATCTTATATATATTAATATCTTTTTCCTTTAATTAATGCAAATCGAAGGAGAATTATGTGAAGAATCATGTGTTGGAGATGGTCCTGCTCAAAGGAATCCAAGAGACAATCGCCGGATTCATCAACGACCACGTCCTCCCAAAAGACGCCGAGTTCTACTATAACCCTGCGTCGCCATTGAGACCAAATCAGGACGAAAGCTTGTATGACATTAGTTAAGTGGTGGAAAAACATGCACGTATGACCTTTAAGTGGCGGACGAACACTTAATTGTACAATGTTGTAAATTTTATGTGCATGTACATACATTATACATAAGTATAACTCTATAATATATATAGTTTCGTAGTATATTTATGTGTAATAACGCTCGAAACTAAATTATAGGTCTAGCGTATACGTATATTAGCAGCGAAGAATACATTTGAAAACCTATTGTAATTGAAAAACCAAAATCAATAATGATTTGAATTGAAAATAAAAAACAAAAAAAATAACGTTTAGTCCCAGTTGGTAATACTAACCGGGACTAAAAGGCCTACGCCGTGGCTTAGACTGGCGAGCCTTTTAATCCCGGTTGGTAATACCAACCGCCCGGGCCGCGGAGCCAGGAATAAAAGTAGGACATTTAGTCTCGAACCCTTAGTCCCGGCTCCGGAGCCGGGACGAAAGGCTGTTTAGGCCCGGGACAAAATGCCAACTCTGTAGTAGTGTCAGATGATGTGGCCTTATGATTCAGAATATTATACCTTGAAATTGTCCTAGATATGAAAAACCGAAACACGGCCAACAAAAATTAGCTGATTAGCCAAGCTACTTGAACATTATGTTATACCAGCTAGACTGTGACCAATTTTCAAGATTACAAATCCTGCTGTGGTAACGACTAACAAGTTGCACCAGCGATTGCGATCGAATTCGTTTTCTTGGAACGGCCGACCGTGTTGTTCAGGCATGATTGTGAACTCATTTTGACCCGGTGGCAATTTGAGCTCCACCAAGAATTGATTTTTGGATTAATGTAAACGATAGCTCAATAGCTTTGGTCTAGTTTGTGCCATCCTGGCTAAAAACTGAATAAGTTAGGGGACAAGGTGGTTACTTAATACACAGTATTTCTTGGGCATTAGTATATGTACAAGCAGAAGTTGTTGGTACTTAACCTGTGATAAGTTTCTCTCTGCCAGTTGGTTCAAAAGATAAGTTTCTCTCTGGGAGGATCGAAACAGATATGGTAGGCATCACCACTGGCAACTTGCTGGGTTCTAAATTGCTGTTGCTTACTCTCTCTTCTGACTAAATACATATTCCAAACCTGATTGGTTAAGATAACAAGCAGTGGGTTCTTTTATTGACCACTGAAGCTCGCAGCGTTATAGTTTTATGTGTCTCTTGATATCATGCATGACAGGTTTATTTGCAACTTGCAGTGAGAACATTTGGTAGTCAAGAAGACATCTGGCTTGCACAACTCCATGAGTGACTCTCATATCTTCGAGCTTCTTTGACGTGGATTTTTGGCCTTCTCTGATCCAATCAAATGGATTAGTGAAAACATATTCTCGGAGATAGTTTTTATTTGATTCGATTGAATCAGGAAGATTAATGCAGTACCTAGGGCGAGCACATTTTGGATAAAGTATTAATTCTTTAGAAAGAAACAAATCTAGCAGTATTTTTTAAAAAAGAAGTACATCAACATTTCTGGTCAAAACTAATAGAAATACACCGCATTTTTATGAGTCCAGTTACTATTTGTGATGGAAGCACTATGCTTTCAGAATATTGAGTCATCTATATGACTTCTCCGGTCAATATATTATGCAAACACAATTGCTCCTTGATTTCATTTTCATTTGCTATTCATTGGATGCAGGTGGATCCATTTATCCATATTTTAAAGGAACCTTAAGGTGAGATAAGGCAGGGTCATCTTACAGGCCTACATGAATGGAGCAGCCTAATTCTGACGTTTGCATACCTGATCATGCAAATATGTAAACCCTAAAAGATCTTGCTACAAATTCACCAGGATGAAACACATACGATGGAGCTCCTGTCAGTGAGAAAATTGAACGTTCCGGTACCGTCCTAGTAACAAAAATACTCAACAGTGGTAACATTAGCCATTTTCTATTTTACCCACCTTTGATTCATGCTTTCTGCTATAGTATGTTCCTATTGAATAATTTTCTCCCTCAAAATTACTCTCTATAATAGTTAGCCTGAAATGGTTAGCTTTATCTTCCTAATCCTTGATAATGATAAGGTTACATGTGCTTCATGGTTCATTTGTGCATAATAAATAGTTAGCTGCCCAAACTGCAACATGACTTAATCATCTATCTACCAAACCAAACACTTTATTGGTAATACAAGATAGTAGTAATTGTTTATGTGTAACACCCCTGGTGTTACGAGCTGACTTAGCACCTCGCTTAAAACCTAATAGAAATTATCGCAACAAGTTCTCAAGGTTACAATTTTACCTCGCAGGAAAGGGTAATCAAGTAATGTTGGTTAATTTGGTTTATGTGAAAGCATGCTAACGAGATCCTAATTAGAAAATGGGATGATCGGTCGTTTTAATTGTTGGCGTGATGTAGATTAGTAGTAGCAAAGAGATAATGACACGTTTCTATTTTCAGAATCAATTGTATGTTTAGATAAAACAAAGAAAAGAGAAAAAAAGGAAACTCAGGCATGCACGCTCGCGCAACCACGTACGCCTGTTCCACTGCCTGCTGCCGTCACTGTGCTGCACCGACGCTCCCGGGTCAATCGTGTTTGTCCTCGTTTCGCTGTATCTCGACCGTGGCCACGTGAGCCCGCATGCTGCCCCTGCCGCTCGGTCGGCTGCGTCTGGCTTTTGGAGGAGACAAGCGTGCACGGCTCTGCATTCGCCCTTTCTCTCGTTTTACTGCTCGCGCTGCTCCCGCCTTGGCCACGCCAAGCTCCGGCTCGAGCTCGGCCACCGCCATTTCCACGACCATGCCGCTCTCCGTGCTCGGCCATCAGCTCCATCACGTCCGTCTCGCTCCCTGTCCGCGCTGAAAGGATCAAGATGCCCAAGAGGGGGGGGTGAATTGGGCTTTTCTAAAAATAAAAGCAAGGATTAAATCTTACAAGCTAGAATTCACCCCTAGTGTCTACTTGTGTTCCTAGTGAGTCTACCGATACAAAGTTTTGCACCCTAGTTTCCAATCCTAGTCTAGCATGGCAAGTCTAGGAATGTAAACAAGCAATGTAAGTAAATACGAGAAAGTAAATGCTTGAATGTAAAGGGGCAAGGAACACGGCGATGTTTTTCCGAGGTATCGGAGAGTCGCCACTCCCCACTAGTCCTCGTTGGAGCACCCGCGCAAGGGTGTCGCTCCCCCTTGATCCGCGCAAGGATCAAGTGCTCTCTACGGGTTGATTCTTCGGCACTCCGTCGCGGTGAATCACCCACAACCGCTCACAAGATGAGTTGGGTCATCCACAAGCTCCGCCGGATGAACACCAAACTCCCAATCACCACCAAGCCGTCTAGGTGATGGCGATCACCAAGAGTAACAAGCTAGAACTCTCACTTGACCTCTACGAGCCTAAATGAGAAAGTGGATGCACACTTGTTACTCTCTAATCTCTAGTGAGGAACTCACAAGCTTTGATTCTCAAATCTCTATCCTCACTAGTGCTCTTGCACTACCTTGCACTTCAAAGGTGTTTATCAGCTGAACAAATGAGCAAGAGACCTCTAAAAGAGGTGGTGGGGATGTATTTATACACCCCACAGACGAAACGAACCGTTACCTGCTGACTCAGCAAAACTCGAGCTGACCGGACGCGCCGGTCGTAATGACCGGACGCGCCGGTCGTACTCACCGGACGCGCCGGTCGTACAGACCGGACGCGCCGGTCGCTCGTAACGGTCAAAACCGAAAAACACCTAAATGACCGGACGCGCCGGTCAGGGATGACCGGACGCGTCCGATCGTGCGTGGAGCTTACTGTACTCGCACCGGACGCGCTACCGCGTCCGATGGGTGATGACCGGACGCGTCCGGTCGTCTCAGGACCTTACTGGACTATGACCGGACGCGCCGATCACACCCAGGTCGCGTCCGATGGGTGTTCCCTTAAGTGACACGTGTTGGCTTCTGACCACCGCGTCCGGTCCTCGCGAGGACCGCGTCCGGTGCTCAGAGCTGAAACCTCAGTCGCGGAAAAGAACTGACCGGACGCGTCCGGTCATGCCGAGGACCGCGTCCGGTCACTGGAAAAAGACCCGAAACTCTCCGCAAAGCGTCACAACTTGAACCAAGTTGCTCCCAACTGAACTTTGAGCTATTCTAGAGCTGCCCAGCGCCAAGTTTAACAAGTGTGCACCACACCTAAACATAGGACTCGCCTAGGTCAAGCTACCCGCTCATGCCCCCCTTTATAGTACGGCCAAAAGAGAAAAACGAAGATCCTAACGACTATTCCAAATGTCTCTCAACACCTCGACATCCGGAACTAACCGTCCTTAATCTTGACGTCACTCTTTTGAAAACCGAAACGATTTCCATCAAGGGGCATGAATACCATGGTGCCCAAAGCAGTTAAAACCTCCATGACCTAACTTACCAAAGTTTCTGCAAAACACACGTTAGTCATGGTAGTAAAGCGTTGTCATCAATTGCCGAAACCAAACCTCGGGGCCTAGATGCTTTCAATCTCCCCCTTTTTGGTGATTGATGACAATACTCAGATATGAAAGATTTGAATTGAGGTTTTTGAACATGCATGGTACACATAAGCAACAAGCAATTAAGTAGAGACGTGAAAGGAAATGCTTATGTGTCCCAAGCCAAAAGAGTGTACTCATAAGATAAGACAAAAAGCGTTAGTACACAAAAGGATATAGCTCATAATTTATCGGAGTAAGGCACGGAAGCACAACCTTAGAGCTATAATTAAAAACGGTGACAAGAGATAACACTAACAGGATGAAACATTAAGACTTAAGGTTTATCTCACAACGATATGTCACACGAATGCAATGACTGAAAAGTAAACATGATGCATGAATGTAGCACACAGGAAAAAACGAGAAAACAACTCTCAAATCTCCCCCTGAAACTACTCTCTCTCTCCCCCTTTGGCATCAAGCGCCAAAAGAAAAAGCTAATCTAAGGATCTGATGGGGGGACAGACGGAGTCGTGTCGGGTGCCGAGGTGCGCGGAGTAATGATGAAGTGCAGAGAATCGCCCTCGGAATCTGAGCTGTCTGGCTGACCCTCTGATGAAGCATGTGGCTGTGTAACTGTCTGGGTCTGAACGGCAGGAACAGGCACTGTCGAAGTAGTAACGATAGGATCCGTCTGAGTGACCTGAGCCTGTAGCGAGCCAGTAGCAGGAGGATCTGTGGAGGCAACTGACGAAGGTATAGTCTCTGTAGTACCAGTTCCCGTCACTGGAGGAACAGCTGCCTCTGAAGCGAACATCCCTGAAGAGGTAGCAACCGTAGTACGTGAGGGCGTCGGCTGACCAGTCAACTCGCTGTAAGTAGCACTGAAATCACCGAAAGGTGTGCCTGTCAGGAGGTGAGGGCGAGGCTGGTCTGATGGTGTAAACCCCGTGTGAATAGGAGTGTAGCTCGGGGACTGGAAAGACTGGGGAACCTGCCGCTGTGGAGATGTGAACTGATGACTCGGCTGTCCCTGACTCGATGGATCAGTAGCTGGTAAAGTAGGAGTCAGGACAGAAGCAGGCGGAGGAACCCCAACCGTGACTAGATGGCGCAGGAGGTCCAAGTATTGCTGCTGACTAGCTGCAGTCTGACGCTGAAGCTCATATTGCTGTCGCTGCATTTCAACTTGCTGTCTCTGGATTTCAAGCTGCTGACGCTGAAACTCGTCCTGACGAGCCTGAATCTGTGCAAAAGCTGCAGCTGTGTCCTGAGCCTGTCGCTGGATTTGCTGTTGCTGTTGCTCCTGTGCCTGGGTCAACCTCTCAAGAATTGCCACCATGGCTGGGTCTGTGCGGGAGGCTGAACCAGAGCCACCGGCCTCGTGGTCGTGGGACCGAGGAGACCGGTACCTGGGGATGGGCTGGTAGTCCTCATCAGCGCTGTTAGATGTCCCATCCTCAGGAAGGTCAGCAGGCTGAGCGTCAAGATCTGCAAGCTCTGCCTCTGCAAGCTCATCAACTGTGGCGTCCTGCTCAGCTGCTGTCTCAGGTACCTCAGGGCGCACACGCTGTCCTGGCACTGGGGCCGGATCTCTGCTGGCATCTGAATAGATGATCTGATAAGGAAGCAGATCCAGTGTGCGTAGGGCAGCTGACGATTACCCTTGAAGCCCTCAGCTATGGTGTCCTCCATCTCACTAAGTATGAGATCCCATATATCAAACTGTGTCTGTGAGAGGAGGTGGTGAACAACCCATAACTGCATCCGAGTCAGTCCCTCTCTGTAGCCAAGTCTGGGAAGGAGTGTGCGTCTGACAATAGCGTCCAAAACTCTGGCTAATGGAGTCAAACTGGCGGGCGTGCGTCGAGACCCTTCGCCAAAAGGCTCACGGAAGCAGGGTCGAACTAAGTCGGTAGGTGGCACTGTCCCGCCGTGAGGGCGTCTCGGAGGAGGAGTCTGACCATAACACAGCTGATGTATCTTTGTGTCAAACGCTGGGAGTCTGAGAATCTCCCTCACTCTGCTGCTGTATAGGCGGTGATCGCGGCCTCGGAATGCAAAGTGAATGAAATCATGGGCGGGATCAATCCATAGTGAAGCATAAAACTCTCTCACCCATGTGCCGCAGTATGCACCTGTCCGTCCAAGAAGATCTGTCAAGCCTGGCAGAAAGGACAGGTGCGGACGTAGCTGCTCTCCCACAACCTCGACTAGTGACTCAAGTCGACAGACCCTCTGTGGTCGGAAAGCAATACCGCTGTCAACTAGAGCTCTGTAGAAATCCTTCTGAAGAGGGGTATAGAATCCTTCTGAAGCTCTGGGATCCCTCACAGGTGGAAACCACCGACTGACCTCCACGAACCTCAACCTGTGCACCTGACGTGCTGTAGCACCCCTCAAGTCAAAGTGCTCGACCGGGGGTGAACCTCTAGCTCTGGGAGGAGGCCGTGCTCCACGTCGCTGACCCTCTGGCCTGGGAGATACCTGAGTACGGGCGCGTGTGGAGCGGCGACGTACTGGAGACTGAGCTGGCTGCTCCTCTGTATCTGCTGTAGCCTCTGGAGCCTCTGTGGTCTCTGTGGGTGGATCAACTGACATATCCTCTGCAGCTCTAGTATCTTCAGTGCCCTCAGTGGCCTCTGTGCCGAGCTGTCGACCTTCAAGATGAAAGCGACGCTCGCCTATGCGTATGCCACTGCTCCTGCCACCTCTCTCTGCCTGCTCTGCTGCATCTGCTACGGCCTGAGCAATTTCTGCCTCTGTGAGTGTCTTCTTCTTCTTTCTGGCCAAGACCTTGACACGCTTCCCACGTGCAATATCAGACCGACGAGGGGGACTGTCGTTCCCGTCACCAGGAGCACTACCGGCGTTCTTGCAACGCACCATACTGACACAGTGACTGAGAACCTCTGTAAGATGATGAACTGTCACTCAAGAGGCTTGGCCTCAATCCGTATCCGCAGGCTTGGCCTCGGATTTAGCAAACTGAACTCACCCGACACACGGACAGACTCGCTGCAATGACGGAATAGAGAGATCTACTATAAGCACATATACGACTAAAAGGTACGAAACCCTAGAGAAAGCAAGCATATGTGATACGATGAGAATTGAGACGTGAAGCTACCTCGGATTGATGAGACGACGGTGACCTAGATTGCGAGATTTCCGAATCCACCGGACGAGCTCTTCGAGAAGAGGACGACTCGCGACGAAACTTGTTGACGAATGAACGAACGACCGTCGAACCCTAGGGTTAGGGTTAGGGTTAGGGTAGATCGATGGAAAACGATCGAGGGCAAGCACGAGTCGTACCAATGTCGGGGACGAAGCTGGCTCGCAGGGGCGCGGCTCACCGGCGGTGGTGGCTCGGTCGGGCGACGGCGGCGCGGCGGCGGGCGGCGCGGCTGCGGGCGGCGCGCAGACGAGCGCGAGCGTGGCAGAAGTTCGCCGGCGGCAGGGAGGACGGCGGCGGAGACGGCGAGTCGGCGGATAGGGCAAGGCGGCGGCGGAAGCTTGGGCGGATGAAACAAAATCGGTCGGGGACGAAACGGTTTTATAAGGAGTTAGATCCGCGCGACATGTGATGACCGGACGCGGTGGTCGATATGACCGGACGCGGTGGTGCAGCGTCCGGTGATACTCCAGTAAGCTCCTGGAGTGACCTGACGCGTCCGGTGCGGACTGACCGGACGCGGTCAGAGTCCGGTCGTTGGCTGTTCGGGAAAACATCGCGAATGACCGGACGCGGTGGTGGTAACTGGGACCGGACGCGGTGGTCGAACAGAGGCGCGTCCGGTGCAGCGTCCGATCATTAGATCTAGAGTTGGTCTTCTGGATGACCGGACGCGCTGCTGGACGCCGAGACCGGACGCGGTGGTGAAGCACTACTGCGTCCGGTGCAGCGTCCGGTGCAGCGTCCGGTGCAGCGTCCGGTGACTGTTCTTCGCCCTTCTTTGTTCCGAACTGCGACGCGACTTCTCCCAATCAAGTTCCAATTCAAAGAGACACAAATAAACACCAATTGGAACACGAAATGAGAGACCTCACTCAAACCCTCAAGGATTTTAAAATAGATTGCCTTAGGCTAGTATTATTTTTAAGAAAATAGGCAATAAACACCCAAGGAGCAACGTATGGCCATGCAATAGAGTTTTTGAACTTTTAGGAGCGTCAAAATGCTCTCTCTATCCATGGACGAACACAGAGGTTGCTCAAAGCTTAACCGAAAAGAAACGACAAGAACAACAACCATGCATATGCAATGCAATACAAGAAGGTAAAACTAGAATGCTTGTCAAGTTTGATCCACGGTTAGGCTTTTTCACTCCTCCAAGAAAGGGTTATCGTAACCGTGTTAGCCAAGCCCTAAAAACAATGCGATAAACATAGACATGGCATATTATACAATGCAATGCAAGGGACAACACACGCTCATTTTTTAAAGTTACTAGAATCAAGCACATTGAGCTCACTTCTTAACCTACAAAAGGTTGCCTCATCCAAAGGTTTCGTGAAGATATCCGCTAATTGATTTTCACTTCTTACACCTTCTAGTGATATGTCATTTTTAGCAACGTGATCTCTTAGAAAGTGATGGCGGATATCAATGTGCTTGGTGCGAGAGTGTTGTACCGGATTGTTAGCAATTTTAATGGCACTTTCGTTGTCATATAAAAGTGGCACCTTTTCAAGAACAATTCCATAGTCTAGGAGGGTTTGTTTCATATATAGGATTTGTGCACAACAAGCCCCCGCGGCAATGTATTCCGCCTCGGCGGTGGACAAAGCCACACTATTTTGCTTTTTAGATGACCAAGATACTAAAGACCTTCCAAGCAAATGGCACCCTCCGGATGTGCTTTTTCTATCAATTTTGCAACCGGCATAGTCCGAATCGGAATAGCCAACTAGTTGGAATCTAGCTCCTTTGGGATACCAAAGACCAATGCTTGGGGTGAGCTTAAGATATCTTAGGATTCTTTTTACGGCACTTAGGTGAGGTTCTTTAGGGCATGCCTGAAAGCGTGCACACATGCACACACTAAACATGATATCGGGCCTAGATGCGGTAAGGTATAATAAGCTACCAATCATAGAACGGTAGAGAGTTTGATCAATCGGTTTACCTCCCTCATCTAGGTCGAGATGTCCATTTGATGGCATTGGGGTCTTGATTGGTTTGCATTCTTCCATCTTGAATCTTTTGAGAAGATCCTTGGTATACTTTTCTTGAGAGATGAAAATCCCTTCTCTCATTTGCTTTACTTGAAAGCCAAGGAAGAATGTGAGCTCACCAATCATTGACATCTCGAATTCCTTTGACATCAATTCACCAAATTCTTTGCAATAATCTTCATTTGTTGATCCGAAGATAATATCATCAACATATACTTGACAAATGAAGATCTCCCCGTTAAACTTCTTGGTGAATAGTGTGGTGTCAATCTTCCCAATGGTGAAGCCCTTCTCAATGAGGAAGTCCCGAAGGCGTTCATACCACGCTCTAGGGGCTTGCTTGAGCCCATATAACGCCTTGGACAACCTATAAACATGATTAGGATATCTAGGGTCTTCAAACCCGGGAGGTTGATTAACATAGACTAGTTCATTTATAAAGCCATTTAAAAATGCACTTTTCACATCCATTTGATATAGTTTCATATCATGATGTGATGCATAAGCAAGGAGGATATGAATGGCTTCAAGTCTTGCAACGGGTGCAAAGGTTTCTCCAAAATCAAGACCTCCAACTTGAGAGAACCCCTTTGCAACTAGTCTTGCCTTGTTCCTCACCACTATGCCTTGGTCATCTTGCTTGTTTCGGAACACCCACTTGGTTCCAATGACTCTTGCACCTTTGGGATGCTCTTCAAGTGTCCATACTTGATTGCGGGTGAAGTTGTTCAATTCTTCATGCATTGCAATCACCCAATCCGGATCTTGAAGAGCTTCTTCTACATTCTTAGGTTCAACACAAGAGACAAAAGAGTGATGTTCAACAAAAGAAGCTAATTTTTGGGATCGAGTCATTACTCCCTTTGTAGGACTCCCTATGATGAGATCTTGTGGATGTGCTTGAAGTAGTGGTGAATTTCTTTTATCAATCACTTGAGGAGGTGGATGAGGAGCATCAACATCTTGAGCTTGTGCCTCGGATTGTTCATGAGAGACATGAGTGTCTTCATTTTCAACTCTCTCATTCTTGTTATCATCTTGAGGCACACGTGATGAAGATGGTGGATCAACAATTTGTACATCGTCATCATCATCTTTTGGCTTGATGTCTCCCACCGGCATATTCTTCATGGCCTCCCTCAAGGGTTCATCACCTACATCATCACAATTCTCAATTGCTCCTTGGGAGCCATTAGATTCATCAAATTCCACATCATATGTTTCTTCAACCAAACCGGTGGCATGGTTAAATACTCTATATGCTTTGGACTTTGATGAGTAACCAACAAGAAAGCCAATATCACAACGTCTTTGAAACTTCCCTAGGTGTTGACGCTTCTTGTAGATGTAACATTTGCAACCAAACACCCGGAAGAAGGAAACGTCCGGCTTCTTGCCATTTAGCAACTCATAGGGGGTCTTGCAAAGAAACTTTTGTAGGAAGAGGCGATTTGAAGCATAGCATGCGGTGTTGATTGCCTCGGCCCACAACTTCTCCGGAGTGTTGTACTCATCTAGCATTGTTCTTGCAAGGGTGATCAAAGTTCGGTTCTTTCTCTCAACTACACCATTTTGTTGAGGAGTGTAGGTTGAAGACACCTCATGCTTGATTCCAATTTTATCACAATAAGCTTCAATGTTGGTGTTGTCAAATTCTTTCCCATTGTCACTTCTAATCTTCTTTATCTTGACTTCAAATTCATTTTGAGCTCTCTTTGCAAACTTCTTGAAGCAATTTGCCACTTCGGATTTGTCATGAAGGAAGAAAGTCCATGTATACCTTGAGTAGTCATCCACTATCACAAGACAATAGAGATTACCACCCAAGCTCTTGTATGTTGTAGGCCCAAACAAATCCATGTGTAGAAGTTCTAACACTCTTGAAGTTGACATGAAAGCTTTGGTTGGATGAGTGTTTGCAACTTGCTTGCCCGCTTGACATGCACTACAAGGTTTGTCCTTTTCAAACTTCACATCCTTCAATCCTCTCACTAGTTCTTTCTTCAATAGCTTGTTGAGAGTGTTCATTCCAACATGAGCAAGCCTCCTATGCCAAAGCCAACCAAGTGAGGTCTTGGTGAACAAACATGTCATCAAATTTGCATCTTCGGAGGTGAAGTCAACAAGATAAAGATTATTGTATCTAAAGCCTTTGAATATCACTTGCTTGTCATCTATCTTTGAAACTTCCACTTCATTTGGTGTGAGCAAGCATTGGAAGCCAAGGTCACAAAGTTGCCCAACGGACAATAAGTTGAAACTTAATGAAGCAACATAGAGCACATTTGAGAGTGAGTGATCATGTGATATTGCAATCTTGCCTATACCCTTGACTTTGCTCTTTGAATTATCCCCAAATGTGATCTTCTCTTGACATATACCATTCTCTTCAATGGTGGTGAACATACGAGGATCACCGGTCATATGTTGAGTGCAACCACTATCAATAACCCAATGAGTTCCACCGGTCTTGTAGTTCACCTACACACAAGAGATCAAGCTTTTTGTTTAGGGACCCAAACTTGAGAGGGGCCCTTGACTTTATCCACTAGTGACTTGGCAACCCATATTTTCTTTGGCCTATTCTTGTTTGGGGGACCCAAAAACATGACTTTCATCTTTCCATTTGAATCTTTTCTTAGCATATAATGAGCATTGAAAGCGAAAGGTCTAGCATGCTTGGGCAAGGGTTGTGGTGGTGGAGTTTTGCATTCATGAGCAAAATGACCTTCTTGACCACACTCAACACATCTCTTTGGCTTGGGCTTTGACTTGCTTGGTTGTTGTTGAGCTTTTGCTTTCTTCTCTTGATTTGCCAAGTACCCAATGCCACTTCTATCCATCTTCATTACGGTGTTCATGAGGAGCTCACTTTGCAAATGTTGGCCTCTTGTGAACTTGCTTAGGCCGGTCTTGAGATGCTCTTTCTCTTGCTTTAGCTTTTTGTTTTCTTCAATGAGTGACTCATTTGTTGGTTGCTTCTCAAGAGCCATCAAACCTTTTAGCTTCTTGTTCTCACTTGCAAGCTTCTCATTTTCACTCTTAATCTTGGCATAATCATCATGGTTGCTTGACTCAACCACACTCTTGCCTTTGCTACTAGAACCTTGCTCAATGCTTTCAATGATCAAGTCATCACATGATGTAGCTATATCACACTTAACAACATGGTTAGTAGCATCATGTGTCTCAAGAGCAAGTTCATTAGCAACCACAAGACTATCATAATCAATTTTTAATGTGGTATATTTGTCCTTTAGAGAATTGTATCTAGTGATGAGCTCATCATGCTTCTTCTCAAGTTTATCATGTTGATCTTTAAGCTCTTTATAGGAGGTTTTGAGTTCCTTGAGAGTGGAAGACATCACTTCATTTTGAACTCTAAACTCACCACTAGTCTTTTGAATATTTTCAAGCTTTGATGAGAGTGATTCATTTTCATTTTGAAGATCATCATTTTCACTTCTAGTTCTTCTTATGATTTTAGTGTATTTGTTTAACAATTTTACAAGTTCATCATAAGAAGGTGAGTCATATTCATCATCACTATCACTATCGTCATCATCATCACTATCATTGTTTTGTACCTTTCGTTCACCCTTGGCCATAAGGCATAGGTGAGTAGTGGACGATGATGGCGAAGGAGGTGGTGAAGGTGGTGATGAAGATGTTGGTGAAGATGATGGCCCCATCACAAATGCGGCAACCTTTTCTTTCTCATCATTGCTTTCATCTTCGGAGGACTCACATGATGATTCAATGTCGGTGAGCCAATCACCAACAATGTAAGCCTTTCCTCCCTTCTTTTTCTTGTGGAACTCCTTCTTTTTGCCATCCTTCTTCTTGTATGGCTTGTTCCTCTTCTTCTCTTCTTCTTCATCACTTGAGTCATTTTTCTTGCCCTTGTTTTTGTTCTTGTACTTGTCTTTTGGTGGTCTAGGGCATTGATGAGCTAGATGACCAAGTTCACCACAATTGTAGCAATCCATCTCCGAGATTGGCTTTCTCTTGCTACTTGTGAAGAATTTCTTCTTCTTGCCATCGAACTTGATGCCACTCTTGTTAAGCTTCTTTAACATCTTGGTGGTCTTTCTCACCATGAGTGCAAGTGATTCATCATCAACATCACTATCACTTGAGCTTTCTTGCACCATCATGGCTTGGCCTTTCATCTTCTTCTTGTCATGACTAGCTTTGAAGGCCAAGTCTTTCTTCTTGGAAGATGATGAGCCCTCTTCCGGAGTGATATGCATGTACATCTCATGAGCATTGATTTTCCCCAAAACTTGCGTTGGTGTTGCGGTGGAAAGATCACTTTGGTGAAGCACGGTGACAATATGTCCATACTTCTCAACGGGAAGCACACTCAAGATCCTTCTTGCAACATCCGATTGACTCATTTTGGTGAGCCCAAGAGCATTGAGGTCCTCTACAAGAACATTCAAGCGAGTGTACATGTCATTAGCACTTTCTTTGGGAAGCATCTCAAAGGAGTTAATTTTCTTTAAGGCTATGTGATAGCGTTCCTCACGCTCACTCTTAGTTCCCTCATAGAGAGCACAAAGATTTTCCCACAATTCATGAGCGTTCTTTGCATTACGCACGCGATTGAAGATATCTTTGCCTAAGCCCCGGTAGAGTGCATTTTTGGCCTTTGCATTCCATCGGTCGTACTTCTCCTCGTCACCACTTGGGTTAGCGGGATCCCTTATGGGGGGAAGCCCTTCGGTTGCGGCTCTAAGACACCCAACATCTATGGCTTCGAGGTACGCCTCCATACGAATTTTCCAATATGGAAAATCGTCTCCCTCAAAAGTGGGAGGTGGTCCTTCCCCATTAGACATCTTGCTCTAGGCGGTAAAGCCTAAAAGTAGAGCAACACGGCTCTGATACCAATTGAAAGGATCAAGATGCCCAAGAGGGGGGGGTGAATTGGGCTTTTCTAAAAATAAAAGCAAGGATTAAATCTTACAAGCTAGAATTCACCCCTAGTGTCTACTTGTGTTCCTAGTGAGTCTACCGATACAAAGTTTTGCACCCTAGTTTCCAATCCTAGTCTAGCATGGCAAGTCTAGGAATGTAAACAAGCAATGTAAGTAAATACGAGAAAGTAAATGCTTGAATGTAAAGGGGCAAGGAACACGGCGATGTTTTTCCGAGGTATCGGAGAGTCGCCACTCCCCACTAGTCCTCGTTGGAGCACCCGCGCAAGGGTGTCGCTCCCCCTTGATCCGCGCAAGGATCAAGTGCTCTCTACAGGTTGATTCTTCGACACTCCGTCGCGGTGAATCACCCACAACCGCTCACAAGATGAGTTGGATCATCCACAAGCTCCGCCGGATGAACACCAAACTCCCAATCACCACCAAGCCGTCTAGGTGATGGCGATCACCAAGAGTAACAAGCTAGAACTCTCACTTGACCTCTACGAGCCTAAATGAGAAAGTGGATGCACACTTGTTACTCTCTAATCTCTAGTGAGGAACTCACAAGCTTTGATTCTCAAATCTCTATCCTCACTAGTGCTCTTGCACTACCTTGCACTTCAAAGGTGTTTATCAGCTGAACAAATGAGCAAGAGACCTCTAAAAGAGGTGGTGGGGATGTATTTATACACCCCACAGACGAAACGAACCGTTACCTGCTGACTCAGCAAAACTCGAGCTGACCGGACGCGCCGGTCGTAATGACCGGACGCGCCGGTCGTACTCACCGGACGCGCCGGTCGTACAGACCGGACGCGCCGGTCGCTCGTAACGGTCAAAACCGAAAAACACCTAAATGACCGGACGCGCCGGTCAGGGATGACCGGACGCGTCCGATCGTGCGTGGAGCTTACTGTACTCGCACCGGACGCGCTACCGCGTCCGATGGGTGATGACCGGACGCGTCTGGTCGTCTCAGGACCTTACTGGACTATGACTGGACGCGCCGATCACACCCAGGTCGCGTCCGATGGGTGTTCCCTTAAGTGACACGTGTTGGCTTCTGACCACCGCGTCCGGTCCTCGCGAGGACCGCGTCCGGTGCTCAGAGCTGAAACCTCAGTCGCGGAAAAGAACTGACCGGACGCGTCCGGTCATGCCGAGGACCGCGTCCGGTCACTGGAAAAAGACCCGAAACTCTCCGCAAAGCGTCACAACTTGAACCAAATTGCTCCCAACTGAACTTTGAGCTATTCTAGAGCTGCCCAACGCCAAGTTTAACAAGTGTGCACCACACCTAAACATAGGACTCGCCTAGGTCAAGCTACCCGCTCATGCCCCCCTTTATAGTACGGCCAAAAGAGAAAAACGAAGATCCTAACGACTATTCCAAATGTCTCTCAACACCTCGACATCCGGAACTAACCGTCCTTAATCTTGACGTCACTCTTTTGAAAACCGAAACGATTTCCATCAAGGGGCATGAATACCATGGTGCCCAAAGCAGTTAAAACCTCCATGACCTAACTTACCAAAGTTTCTGCAAAACACACGTTAGTCATGGTAGTAAAGCGTTGTCATCAATTGCCGAAACCAAACCTCGGGGCCTAGATGCTTTCACGCGCGCGCTTGCCGTAGCCGCGCTGCTGGGAGCCGCCGCAGATCCTGCTCGGGCCGCCGCACGCGCGCGTGGTCGGTTCACTGCCTCTTGCTTCGTCACAGGCGACGCTTATCCGCGGTTGCTCTACGGAAGCCCGGTGTCGCGTAGCTCGTCACGTCGCCCCACAGCGTTGCCACCGCAGATGCCGGCGCCGATGCCTGTCTGCCCTTTGCCGCCATCGAAGTCGTGCCGCTTTGAGGAGGACGTATGCGGTGCTCCGGCATGCGAGTTGGGAAGCTTGTTGCAGCCCGGCTCTCTCCAGGCCACAGTTGTGCTCGGTTGCCGGCCAATTTCAGGTTTTCCTCGCCACCAGTCTTCTCATCGTCGCGGTAGGACTTGGTTGGGGGTAAGCTGCCCCCTTGCTTCTTATTTCAATTGGTTCGGAATCTGCGCTCAACTTGACCTCACCTTCACCTTGCGTGCGTGGGTTTGGTCGAGGGCCCCACTGGCGGCGGCGTGACGCCGTATTGCCAGCTCGGTGCGCCGCCGTCCTCTTCACCGCGCACGTGGCCAGCACCGCACGAGACCTCCCCGTCCGCGCCAACACTTCGGCTATACGCGTGGTAAGCCACTGGTGCTCACGCACCACTTCCTTCCTTCCCACGTCCTCCTCGCTCGGTAGAACGGCCGCGCCACTGTCACGGACCGCCGGCTGCCGCTGCAGCGTAGCCTAGAGCGTCTCCTCGTATTTCACCGTTTCCCACCGCCACCGCTTGAGCTGAAGGTAGTGGTCGGCCCTGTGGTGCGGCCTAGGTGGGGCTAGTTGGCTTGGGCTAGCCGTGGTTTGCCGCCGGCTGCCGCGCCGGCGCACACCGGCACGTCGGGGACCCGACCGTTGTGAAGACGGGTTAGTTGGGGGTGCTTGGTGCAAAGTCGTCCTCTGTTGGAACAGTAAACATGGGTGCGGTGTAATAACTTAATGAACCAGGTACTCTTCTGCATAAGAGCGGGCGCTAGCGTGGGCTCTCCGCTGTTGGGCCGGCCTGCTGGGCACGCGGCTTTCCCCGCGCGGGCTGTGGGGTGCTGCTGGGCTAGATTGCCGCCGACGGCCCGTTTCATTTTCTAAAGCAATTTCTTCATTTAGTTTCTAAACTAAACTTGTAAATTCAAGATCTAAATGGGTAGTAATCCAAAAATTGTGAAACCAATTTTTTTAGGTTCCTTAAATCATGCTCTAACCATTGGTATGCTTTTGCTCACATAGTTGTATAATATTTTTAGGAGTTCACTAATTATTCTAAAATGCTTAATATTGTTAAGAATAAACTTGTGAGAATTTTTGTAAGCAAATCATAAAAGGTTGACTCTAAAAATTTTACGGTAAACTCCTAATGTCATTATCTGCTCTCCGTAATTTTCATAGCTTCAAAATAATTAGTTTGCTAGGATAGCTTATAAGGCTAGTTTAAATATCTGTTAAATCGATAAAGAAACAACTGGGCTTCATAACAAAAATGTTTTGTCGGGGCATGACGCGCTGCCGGTAACGAGGATACATGATATGCTAGTCTTACGCTAGTCCGTTAGTCTGAGAGACGTACTCGTATCTTCAGTATTTCAGTCACCGTCGACCATTTATGTTTCCGTTGCATCCACGTATATCATAATAGGAACAATGATGGATCGAGGAGTCATCTGGGGTAGCCGAAAGGATGGTGTCTGGAGGATCGTGCCGCCTTGACGAAATGCTAACTTGGTTAAATTCTACCCAGGCAAGCCCCGGTGCATAACCCCTGTTATTCTGCACTTTATTTTATGCTTGTGCATTAAGTTTAAAGGAGTTGAATGAAACCCACTTGCATATATATATCCTGATCCCATGAGTCTTACTAGTATGACAGGATCGTGTAGAGTGCTATGCTACAGAAACCCGGTAGAAGTCGAGTGATTTCCTATCACTCGCGAGAGATAGGAATTATAACAATGTTCCTATTATCATGTTACTATCAAATGGAATATAAATGTATATGGATAATTGGAGACCGGGCGGAATGGGTTGGATGGACTTGGACCTGGTTGGGCAACAGAGCGGGGCTCTGGTTGCATTTGTTCCGCCTGTGTCAATTAAGGACCGTTCGTTGCATGGACCCTGGTCAAGTCACAGATTTATTGTCCCGAGCATATACTTGCTTATGGGAGCGGGAAGACTTATTTCTCTCTTGTCATGGGTTCCGGCTCTTTCTGGACCAGCTTTTTAGGGTGGTTATATATATTGGGTTGAGGAGGTCTAAGCACCATACTGAGGTCGGGCCTGCAGTGTTGGGGGCTTAGAGTCCGAGCTTGGACGGGGACCTGGACCCCTTGACAGGAGTGGAACGGGTTGGTCTTGCTTGTGCCCGGGGTACAAGCGAGGCGTGTGTTTTTGGGGCACCCAGCTGGACATATTGATTCGCGAATCGCCGTTTCTGCGTGACGGTACGACTTGATTACGCTCTGGCATCGTAGTAAGAACTAGCAGTTGAAAGATGAAGAAATGGTTCCTTTTGCTTAACCCTGGCTTGATTATAGCCTAGGTGCTTACATAGAAGGTTAGATAAGAAATGAAATACGGCTATTAAAAGTAAGAAATTAAGGACACACTCTTAGCGCTGCTTCTCGCAAACAAGAACCCAGCCAGAAAGCCTTGCATAATCCTTGGAGTCTTTTTACTTCCTCCTGACGGGTAAGTATTGCGGAGTACAATTGAGTACTCAGGGTTTGTTCTACCCTGTTGTAGGTGACTTGTGCTGATGAGCTGACACTTGTGTGTGGAAACCTCCTGGTGGGCTCAGCGAGGAATTCCTTTGCGATGCGGAGTAAAGTTTATTTATTAAAACTCTCACTAAAAGTTTTACAAGGAAAATACTATTAATCTGATATCATTTCATGCAATTAAACGTTCTTCATGTAAATGTTTAACTAGTCATTAAATGGTTTTATTTCCACTGAACTCTGATAATGTTTTATATTCCGTTGTTTTATCTACATAGTAATTACTCTGATATTGTACTAAAGGTAATGTAAGAAATGGTAAGGATGTTGTAAGCTTTACTCTCTCATCTGTGATCCTGATGTAAAAATGTGGATCTTCGAGTTCTCCCTTGCGGTGTGCTCGATGGAATCACTTAGTTTAGTGTTCTCCCTTGGGTACTTAGGGTCTAATGGAAGACGAGTACTCTTGGGAGGGCATTAGATTTGGAGATTCTGCCACAGGTGGTATCAGAGCATAAATGAGACAATAAAGCTTCGAAATCCTTTCCAAATTAAAATTTGACAACAAATTCTTTTCAAAAAGTTAGGGCGATTGCATGCGAAGTTATATACGTAGCCCTATTACTATGGTTATGTATCTAGGATAGATGGCACCCTGCTGACCTAGTTAGGCTTAATCAAGTTTTCTGCAGGTACCCTAACCCCGAGACTAGTTCACTAGCATCGACTAGCTTCAGGGAGAGCACGATGTGCCAAAACTCTAAGAACGGTTGCCCTATATGTTGGTAACAGTGTGAGGACGGATAGGACGTGCATTCATGCATACCCTGTCATGCAATTGTTGTTAGGTCGGCCGGTTCTTGCCTGTGTAGCCATGATGGTGCTTTAGTCTCGTGCGTCATGCTCGCCTGTTGGTTCACGCCTGTCTAGCCTATACATTGCCGTACCCTTTATGCGCTCTTGTCGAACCTCTGCCTTACAGTCGTACTAACCCTTTATGACCTCGGTCACCGCTCATCGTGTGTGTGTGAAGATCTTGTTGTTCACTTTTACTGGCCCCGTGCATGGCTCGTGGGTGGACTGCGACAGAACCATTGGTCGCTCTGCCTTATTTAAGGGCAAGCCTAGCCATTGGGAACCATCATTCGGTGTATCCTAGCTCATTTAGCCCTTTCTCTTGAGTAAGTTCTTGCTCAAGCCTTCCTTGCATCCACCACTCACCACCCACCAAGGATGGCAGGAGTCTGGGTTAGCAGCTACTGCCTGAATACCGAGGGTTTTCCCAAAATCCTGTATGCCACCCTGCAAAGACTCGGCGTTCGGGAGCATCCCGAGTATGAGGGTCGTGAGTACATGAAGCATGGCACGGAGCGATGCAAGGTCACCGTCTATATTGGCAAGAGTGAGGAGTTTCCTGACATCACTGAAGCCTGGAATGTGACCGCAACTGGGTTTCGCTTCGACGACACCTACCAAGTTGCGGCCCGCAAAGCCCTGTGACATCTCTGCCAGATCTATAAAGGACCCATTGCTCGTACCCCCATGCGGTTCTTTCCCCCTTGGGACAAGGATCGGCGGGTATGGAGGGCTCGCATGGAGGCCTTGCAGGGTCAAGACGTGTAAGAGGACAACCCGACCGTGGTGCACCTGACCTCGTACTTGCTGGCCCTAGATGAGCAGTACGACCGGCAGGCCTCAGAGCTGAGGGAGGGTCTCCGCCGTGCTGAGGAAGCCGAGATCTTCTCTAGGATGCTCGAAGTGCAGCTTGCTGAGGCCCATGCCAACCTAGCAGCCGCTGAGAGTTGAGAGGCTGCCATGACAGAAGCCATCAAGGTGGACCAAGACCGTCATGCCCAGGAGCTGGAGGATGCCTATCTTGCCACACGGGCCAAGCGTAGGACGCTTACCTTAGAGAGGCAGGAACCCTTAATTGTGGAGGGAATCCCTGTCCATCCACTAGAGAGAAGGAGGACTGGTGCTGCTGTACCTCCGGCACCTCCACCCACGGAAGCCTCAGAGATAGAGAATTTCATTCCCCTCACTCAGCCACTGCTAGGAGAAGAAGCGGATCCGCAGCCCAGTGTAGCCGAAGAGCCCCAAGAGCCCAGGAATGAGGTCGTTCGCCCCGACGAAGTGGATTAGTCGTCCTAGGGGAGATGTAACCGTAGTTGGTAGTGTTTTTCATCACTGTCCTCCAGTGTTGTAAGCTTTTCGTCGTCTTTTGTCCGTAGCTGTTAAGGCCATCTGGTCATAGGTCACATAATGCAAGTGATGTGTCGAGTATGAGCGAGTGAGTACCTGTCTGTAGCACCTATGTACGATCGCTGGAATGAGTGTTTGCCTTATCCGTTGTGGTTGTTACGTCAATCTTCCCTTAGGCCTTGTAGTGTGTTTTTGGTTCTTGAGATGACCGCAAGCAGGTTGCAAGAGGAACATTTTTTAGATACAACAGATCAGCCATGATTGAATGACAGAGGACACTGTATTGACTAATTGTGGATGTCCCACTAGAACACTTGAATCCCCTTGAATTAAATCCGCCTTGGGATTTATTTTACTTGTTCCTTGTTTTGAAAAGGAACCCTTGTTGCTTGGAATTACTTTGCAATTCTTTTCTAATTATGTGGTCTATGACCCCACTGCTCCTACTGCGAGTAAGTTGGTAATAGTTGCCTGGTTAATAGCTTATGGTGCCACGACGGAACCGAGGGCCACCTGTGGATCGTGACTGCATGGTTGTGCCACTCGGCGCGCGCTGGTATCGAGGTTGTTGGCCAAACACTTTTACCAAGTTACACCGTAGTACTGCCCTTGCTATAAACATTCTCCTTGGTAAAAATATCCTGGTGTTCTAACGGGAAATCCACAGCGAGTTGATGGAGTAGTACTCTCACAATTGTGACCGAGATAGTGGGGTTTTGGAAGAAACACGTAAGTCCTAATCTCAGTTTATATGAAAGGCTAGTGCAAGCTGGATTCACAAGGAAAAAGAAGAAAGAGAAGAGCGACAAGGAGAAGTTAGCCGCTAGTGGTCTAGGGTAATTGGAACACCGATGGGACATTGCCCCTGTGCCCGGTGACCGCTCTACACTTGCCGGGTCGCTGTCACTGTGTGTCTTGTGGAAGCCACCGGTGGCGGGGCCCACGTGAGTCATGCTCGCATGGCCACGGCATAGCGCCGCACTCGCCTCGTCCTTGCTCTGTACGCCCCTCTTTCCCTGGCACGCTTGTCGGCTCTCGATTCTCGCTCTCGTTTCCGTATCAGACCCCCCTCTCGTTCTTTTTCTTGTTGGCACGTTGCTTGCACGCCTCCTTGCCGAGCGAACCCCATCCCTTCCTTTTCCCCACTCAAGCTCGCGTAGGGAGCGCACCATGGCGATGATGTTCCCCACCTTGTGACCCACTGGTGATTCCTCCACGTCACCTCCACTTCCGGTGCGCTGCACCACCACCTCCGTCCACTAGGCTATAAGTGCCATCTTGTTTGCCTCTCCTCTATCCCACCTCGGATCCAAAGTAGAGCACCTAGGATCGGTCTTCTCCGTCAGTGTTCAGGTGGGAGAAGCTCAGAAGCTGTCAGGAAGGAGTAGTTGGGGGACAGAGCTACGAGATCCAGTCATGCTTGCAGATCTAGGGTCTCCAGCCTGAGGTGATGGTGTAGCTCAAGAAGAAGGGATCTGGTTTCTAGCAAAGGAGTTCAAGTTCATCTCAGGTTAGTTAGGTTTTAGGGTTCGCGATGTTCGAGTTCTCAGTCTCTTGTTTCTGGATCTGCTGGGCTTACGCAATGTTCTGGATAATCGTTTTCCTGTTGCTCTTCCACTGTCCCCGTCTTCATCGTTTTCTAGACAGGTTGTGAGTCGTATTAGTTTGTTTCTTAGCCATGTTGTCTCTCGATCCCTGAGTGTTTTAGTTTCGGTGTCATGTATCCTCCGATGTAATCTCTGATCTAAGAAGTGAAATCGCGTTTTCTCTTTTCTGAATCTTGCTCCGAATCTCGGGACGAGATTCTTTTTAGGGGGGTTGGTTGTAACACCCCTAGTGTTATGAGCTGACTTAGCACCTCGCTTAAAACCTAATAGAAATTATCGCAACAAGTTCTCAAGGTTACAATTTTACCTCGCAGGAAAGGGTAATCAAGTAATGTTGGTTAATTTGGTTTATGTGAAAGCATGCTAACGAGATCCTAATTAGAAAATGGGACGATCGGTCGTTTTAATTGTTGGCGTGATGTAGATTAGTAGTAGCAAAGAGATAATGACACGTTTCTATTTTCAGAATCAATTGTATGTTTAGATAAAACAAAGAAAAGAGAATAAAAAAAAGGAAACTCAGGCATGCATGCTCGCGCAACCACGTACGCCTGTTCCACTACCTGCTGCTGTCGTTGTGCTGCATCGACGCTCCCGGGTCAATCATGTTTGTCCTCGTTTTGCTGTATCTCGACCATGGCCACGTGAGCCCGTGTGCTGCCCCTGCCGCTCGGTCGGCTGCGTCTGGCTTTTGGAGGAGACAAGCGTGCACGGCTCTGCATTCGCCCATTCTCTCGTTCTACTGCTTGCGCTGCTCCCGCCTTGGCCACGCCAAGCTCCGGCTCGAGCTCGGCCACCGCCGTTTCCACGACCATGCCACTCTCCGCGCTCGGTCATCAGCTCCATCACGTCCGTCTCGCTCCCTGTCCGCGCGCGCTTGCCGTAGCCACGCTGCTGGGAGCTGCCGCAGATCCTGCTCGGGCCGCCGCACGCGCGCGTGGTTGGTTCACTGCCTCTTGCTTCGGCACAGGTGGCGCTTATCCACGGGTGCTCTACGGAAGCCCGATGTCACGCAGCTCGTCACGCCGCCCCACAGTGTTGCCACCGCAGATGCCGGCGCCGATGCCCGTCTGCCCTTTGCCGCCATCGGAGTCATGCCGCTTTGAGGAGGACGTATGCGGTGCTTTGGCATGCGAGTTGGGAAGCTTATTGCAGCCTGGCTCTCTCCAGGCCACAGTTGTGCTCGGTTGCCGGCCAATTTCAGGTTTTCCTCGCCACCAGTCTTCTCGCCGTCGCGGTAGGACTTGGTTGGGGGTAAGCTGCTCCCTTGCTTCTTATTTCAATTGGTTCGGAATCTGCGCTCAACTTGACCTCACCTTCACCTTGCGTGCGTGGGTTTAGTCGAGGGCCCCTCTGGCGGCGGCGTGACGCCATCTTGCCAGCTCAGTGTGCCGCCGTCCTCTTCACCGCGCACGTGGCCAGCACCGCACGAGACCTCCCCGTCCGCGCCAACACTTCGGCTATACGCGTGGTAAGCCACTGGTGCTCACGCACCACTTCCTTCCTTCCCACGTCCTCCTTGCTCGGTAGAACGGCCGCGCCACTGTCACGGACCGCCGGCTGTCGCTGCAGCGTAGCCTAGAGCGTCTCCTCGTATTTCACCGTTTCCCACCGCCACCGCTTGAGCTGAAGGTAGTGGTTGGCCCCGTGGTGCGGCCTGGGTGGGGCTAGTTGGCTTGGGCTAGCCGCGGTTTGCCGCTGGCTACCGCGCCGGCGCGCACCTGCACGTCGGGGACCCGACCGTTGTGAAGACGGGTTAGTTGGGGGTGCTTGGTGCAAAGTCGTCCTCTGTTGGAACAGTAAACATGGGTGCGGTGTAATAACTTAATGAACCAGGTACTCTTCTGCATAAGAGCGGGCGCTAGCGCGGGCTCTCCGCTGTTGGGCTGGCCTGCTGGGCGCGCGGCTTTCCCCGCACGGGCCGTGGGGTGCTGCTGGGCTAGATTGCCGCCGACGGCCCGTTTCATTTTCTAAAGCAATTTCTTCATTTAGTTTCTAAACTAAACTTGTAAATTCAAGATCTAAATGGGTAGTAATCCAAAAATTGTGAAACTAATTTTTTTAGGTTCCTTAAATCATGCTCTAACCGTTGGTATGCTTTTGCTCACATAGTTGTATAATATTTTTAGGAGTTCACTAATTATTCTAAAATGCTTAATATTGTTAAGAATAAACTTGTGAGAATTTTTGTAAGCAAATGATAAAAGGTTGACTCTAAAAATTTTACGGTAAACTCATAATGTCATTATCTGCTCTCCGTAATTTTCATAGCTTCAAAATAATTAGTTTGCTAGGATAGCTTATAAGCCTAGTTTAAATATCTGTTAAATCGATAAAGAAACAACTGGGCTTCATAACAAAAATGTTTGTCGGGGCATGACGTGCTGCCGGTAACGAGGATACATGGGTAGTATGCTAGTCTTACGCTAGTCCGTTAGTCCGAGAGACGTACTCGTATCTTCAGTATTTCAGTCACCGTCGACCATTTACGTTTCCGTTGCATCCACGTATATCATAATAGGAACAATGATGGATCGAGGAGTCATCTGGGGTAGCTGAAAGGATGGTGTCTGGAGGATCGTGCCGCCTTGACGAAATGCTAACTTGGTTAAATTCTACCCAGGCAAGCCCCGGTGCATAACCCCTATTATTCTGCACTTTATTTTATGCTTGTGCATTAAGTTTAAAAGAGTTGAATGAAACCCACTTGCATATATATATCCTGATCCCATGAGTCTTACTAGTATGACAGGATCGTGTAGAGTGCTACGCTATAGGAACCCGGTTGAAGTCGAGTGATTTCCTGTCACTCGCGAGAGATAGGAATTATAACAATGTTCCTATTATCATGTTACCATCACATGGAATATAAATGTATATGGATAATTGGAGACTGGGCAGAATGGGTTGGATGGACTTGGACCTGGTTGGGCAACAGAGCGGGGCTCTGGTTGCATTTGTTCTGCCTGTGTCAATTAAGGACCGTTCGTTGCATGGACCCTGGTCAAGTCACAGATTTATTGTCCCGAGCATATACTTGCTTATGTTAGCGAGAAGACTTGTTTCTCTCTTGTCATAGGTTCCGTCTCTTTCCGGACCGGCTTTTTAGGGTGGTTATATATATTGGGTTGAGGAGGTCTAAGCACCATACTGAGGCTGGGCCTGCAGTGTTGGGGGCTTAGAGTCCGAGCTTGGACGGGGACCTGGACCCATTGACAGGAGTGGAACGGGTTGGTCTTGCTTGTGCCCGGGGTACAAGCGAGGCGTGTGTTTTTAGGGCACCCAGCTGGGCATATTGATTTGTGAATCGCCGTTTCTGCGTGACGGTATGACTTGACTACGCTCTGGCATTGTAGTAAGAACTGGCAGTTGAAAGATGAAGAAATGGTTCCTTTTGCTTAACCCTGGCTTGATTATAGCCTAGGTGCTTACATAGAAGGTTAGATAAGAAATGAAATACGACTATTAAAAGTAAGAAATTAAGGACACACTCTTAGCGCTGCTTCTCGCAAACAAGAACCCAGCCAGAAAGCCTTGCATAATCCTTGGAGTCTTTTTACTTCCTCCTGACGGGTAAGTCTTGCGGAGTACAATTGAATACTCAGGGTTTGTTCTACCCTGTTGCAGGTGACTTGTGCTGATGAGCTGACACTTGTATGTGGAAACCTCCTGGTGAGCCCATCGAGGAATTCCTTTGCGATGCGAAGTAGAGTTTATTTATTAAAACTCTCACTAAAAGTTTTACAAGGAAAATACTATTAATCTGATATCATTTCATGCAATTAAACGTTCTTCATGTAAATGTGTTGACATCGTTTTTTAGCACGTGTCAAAATGGTCAAGAAAGGCTAATCAGCAGGGGAAAGATTATTGTGTAGATTGATAGCTGATGAAAAATGGGTTTGCTTATGAGTGGTAACGGCGTATGGGTTCAAGTTGAAATGTTGCCGATAGGGTTAAGGGTATTATTGCCGATGCCGATGAAAGATGGTTTGAAGGTTGCTGCCGATGGAACAGGAATTTTGCCGATAAAAAGGAAGTCGATGAGAATACCATCGTGACTGAAGCGGACTATGGAATAAGATAGGAATTAAATTCCTTATATATGTTTAATAGAGTTTGAGTTGTGTCAAAGTCGTGTGTTTCCATAGATGTGGATTTAGTGTCCTAGTCGTATTTGGTTATGTTTCTATAGATCAGGGTATAAATATAGGGTGAAGGGCAATGTAAGAGACATCAATCAATATATCAAAAACAACTTTTATTCTTATTTACATCTACTTTCGACGACTTCATCAATTTACGTACTTTTTCTTTTTTATTACGAGTTCTCATCGATTCGGCGAGTTGCATTGCTCTAGTGCAATCTTCGGTAATCCTCGAGTTCCGCGTGAGTACCTCTTGGCCGTGACTTCCGGGCGTATCGCTGTTGTCAGGACCAAAGTGCTCGTATCTTCATCCTTGTCGATTAACAGGTCAAATCGACTGGGACGCTTTGGATATCAAATTCGGGTATTAGCCCTTTGTGTTTGCAGATCTACTTTTGCATCAACACATCTTTTGGCACGCCCGGTGGGACATATCTAGTCAAGATGCTTAATCCAGAGATCGATGCAGGGAACATCATCGCGGTGACAGAAGAAGATCTTAAGGATGATCAGAAGCAGGCTATGGAAAGAGCTATACAAGAATACAGACAGCTCTGCTTGAAGTCATTCAGTTTGAACAAAAGTGGACAAGTCATTCAGAAGCAAGACTTGCCGTTGCCTCGGCAAGTTACCTTTGATTCTGATCCGGGTAAACTTCAAGAGATGGTTAATTCTGCAGTGAATCATGCTTTAATTAATCATTCCAATGTGCTGTCCAATACTGTTCATAATGCTGTGATTCGAACTTTCAAAGAAGGGCAAGTGTTACCTCGTTATGTTGGACCTGCTTATCATCAACCAGAATCAGCATCTGCTATTGCTCCATCGGCTCCCCCGGCCATTGCGGGTATAGAGATTTCTTCTCTTACGGTATCAGCAGGTTTATCTAATGTACAATCTACACCGATGCGTCCGGATTCAGCATTATCAGGACGAGTTCAGCTTAATACAGATCTATCAGCATCGGTTTTATCAGGCCCTGTACCACAGAATAATCAGACTCCTGCTAATTGGTGGAGATATGGTATGCCTCCAGAACCATCTGCTTTTAACCACGGATCACCTCAAGTGTTTGATGCAACGGGAAAAGCTCCTATGCTATCGGCCGGTTCACCGATAGCTCAAGTACCTCAATATACTACAACAACTACTGTACAACCAACTCTAGGGGGTTTCCAGGTGTCTTTGGGACAAACATCTAGTTCAAGTCCATCGGCAAATTTGTTACCGATGCAACAGAAGGCTCCAATCGTAAGTCAACCTGGAGTCCAGGTTTTACCGCAAGTTAATTGTAATTATCCGGCAATGCAAACAAGTTACCAACCATCGGCAAATTTTGTACCGATGAACGCTAATAATTGGCCGAGACAGTTTCCCACTCAACATTCAGTTCAGCCAAATCAGCAAACCACAGGTGTTCATCAAGGTCACATGCATGCTGTTTTTCAGAATCAAACATCGGCAGCTCAACCGATGAACCCTTTTTAGCAGGTTAATGGACCACAGATAGTAACAAATATGCCAATTGCTGGAGATCGTGAACCGCAAAGATATGCAGAAGGGTATCAGCAAGTACCTCCAGTGGAGATTCAACCATATCGTCAACAAGATGTTGATGCTTTTTGGGCTGATAAAATAGCAGAGATCATGAAGGATCAGTTTGGGATCAAGCCCAAAGTTAATACTTATTCTTATCGGACTCCGTATCCTCTGGCATATGATTTAATTCCTCTCCCAAATTGTTACAAGGTGCCAGATTTCACCAAGTTTTCTAGGCAGGATGATACATCAACCATGGAGCATGTTAATCGTTTTATTATTCAATGTGGAGAGGCAGCTTGTAGAGATGAATTAAGAGTTCGTTTGTTTTCATCATCTCTATCTGGATCAACATTTACATGGTTTATCTCACTATCGCCAAATTCTATTATTACTTGGGCTGATCTGGAAAAGCAATTTCATAAGTATTTCTTTGCTGGGGTTCACGAAAAGAAGCTTACCGATTTGGTAAAGATGAAACAACGCAATGATGAATCGGTAGAAGGCTTTGTGCAAAGACTACGAGATGTAAAGAACAAATGTTATAGCCTGGTGTTGGATGATCGGCAGCTTGCCGATTTGGCCTTTCAGGGATTATTGCCACATCTTAAGGATAAATATGCTTCTCAGGAGTTCAAAAACCTAAGTCATCTAGTGCAAAGAATTTCTGATCAAGATACTAGGGTTTTTGAACCTAAAAGGAATTGGAATAAGAAAGTTTCATTTGTCGAAGAAGTAGAACATTCTGATTCGGATGAAGAACCAGTTATCGGTTTGGCTGAGTGGGTTAAGAATAAAAAACCGATATCTTGTCCCTTTGGTCACAAAGAGCCGGAGAAGTTTACTTTCGACGTCACCAAAGCCGATAAGATATTTGATCTTTTGCTTCAGGAGGGCCAGATTAAGTTGTCACCTAATCATGTGATCCCATCGGCAGAAGAATTGAAACATATGCTGTATAGCAAATGGCATAATGCAACTTCACACAGTACAAATGAGTGCAAAGTATTTAGACAACAATTACAGTTAGCTATTGAGTCTGGGAGAATAAAATTTGGCAATTCCAAAATTCAGAAGCCGATGAAAATTGATCAACATCCTTTTCCAGCAAATATGTTGAATACTGAAGGTAAAATTAAGGTGTTGACATCAAAAGCGGCTAAAAAGAATGCATCAGTAGATCCCCAACATCGTATAACTACCGATGATGCAAAAGGCAAGGGGCTATTGACATAAGGTGGCAGTTCTAGAAAGCCTCCTCGATCTGGCATCATGATTATTCAAAGACAATAGGAAGGCTGGCGTCAGCGAAGGGATCGATATCGACAACAGCAAGAGGAAAGACGTCAAGAAGAATGGAATCGGCATAAGGATCATTGGAATTGTCCGTTTTTTATTCATTGTTGGGAGAAAGGTATTAAGTTACCTACTATTAAAGATTGCCCAGCGTGCAATGGTTATTATGGAGTTAATCATCCTATAAGGAGATTTCGATCTGGTAATCAAGGTTTGTTCATTAATGAGCCGATCAGAAGGAGAGCATCAGCATATGATCGGCTGGGGGGCAGGCTTAGTATACATGAAAGGCTTGGTAAACACGGTGCATATTTTCTGAGAAACCAAGAGGAACTTGAAGAGATGGAAAATGCAAGAGTTCCTGATGAAGAAATATTTTATAGGGATCCTACTATACGTCATGTAGAGACAACCAGGACCTATCAGCCAATGTGGAAAACTAAACTTCCTCAATGGTGTCTAGAGGGTTTGACAAAGACACAGAAGAGGAAATTGCAGCAAGAGCGTCAAAAAGACTTTTACCAAGAAGGAAGTCCTTCCAATAAGAAATCTGGTAATCAGCAGTGGCAGATAAGGCATAAAAATAAAAGCCCATCGGCAGATATCAATATGGTGTTTATGTTGCCGATGGAATTTTTGGCTCTATCTGATAGCGAAGAAGAAGTTGTTTTCTCTGACCAAATAGCTCAATTAACACTAGATCCAATGATGGCTATTTTTGAGAAGCCTGCCGATG
The DNA here is from genome assembly GCA_038087645.1 of Saccharum hybrid cultivar R570. NCBI lineage: Eukaryota > Viridiplantae > Streptophyta > Magnoliopsida > Poales > Poaceae > Saccharum > Saccharum hybrid cultivar. The sequence continues at coordinate 19,315,916 of JAQSUU010000012.1, forward strand.
ATGAGAGACAACACCTCAAGGCTTTGTTTGTAAAAGGCAGAGTTGATGGGCAGCCTATATCTAAGATACTTATTGATGGAGGGGCTGCAATTAATATTATGCCTTATATGATGTATCGGAAGCTTGGTAAGGGAGATCAAGACTTAACTAAGACTGATATGATGCTAAAGGATTTTGAAGGCAATGTATCACCAGCTAAAGGGGCAGTGTGTGTTGAATTGACCATTGGCAGTAAAACCTTACCGACAACTTTCTTTGTTATTAATGGCAAGGGTGCATATAATCTGCTTTTAGGAAGGGATTGGATTCATGCTAATTGTTGTGTTCCTTCTACAATGCATCAGTGTCTTATACAATGGGTTGGAGACAAAATTGAAGTTGTTCCTGGTGATTCTTCTTATATCATCGCATCGGCAGAATCAGACACTTATGAGCGGACTAGATGCATATCAGGAGAAGCTTGGGAAAAAGAGTTCCTCAAGGTTGCCGATTACGAAATTCTACCGATCCAAGCAGTCGGTTCTAAAGAAGAGTTTTAATGGATAGATTTGCCGATGATGGAAAATTAGGTCAAGGATTTACATCGGCAGATGATTTAATAGAAGTAGATATTGGTGAAGGCGATGGGCCAAGGCCCACTTTTATTAGCGCTAGGTTAAATTCCAAGTGTAAACAGCAACTAGTTGATTTGTTAAAAGAATATAAAGATTGTTTTGCTTGGGATTATACTGAAATGCCTGGGTTAGACCGATCTATAGTTGAACATCGGTTGCCTATTAAATCTGGATTTCGGCCACATCAGCAGCCAGCACGCCGCTGCAATCCTAATATACTTTGTGATATTAAGGCCAAAATAACTAAATTAATTGAGGCAAAGTTTATTTGGCAATGTCGATATGCAGAGTGGATTTCTAATGTAGTTCCTGTATACAAGAAAAATGGGAAACTTCGTGTTTGTATTGATTTTAGGAATCTCAATAAGGCTACACCGATAGATGGATACCCAATGCCGATTGCTGACTTGTTGATTGATGCTGCAGCAGGGCATCAGATTATCAGTTTCATGGATGGTAATGCAGGTTATAATCAAATATTCATGGCTGAAGAAGATATTTCTAAGACTGCTTTTAGATGTCCAGGACATGTGTGATTATTTGAGTGGATAGTTATGACATTTGGTTTGAAAAATGCCGGTGCTACTTATCAAAGAGCTATGAACTTTATTTTTCATGAATATATCGGCACGTTGGTGGAAATCTACATTGATGACATAGTAATTAAGTCTGGAGACATCACAAAGCATCTAACCGATCTACAGAAGATATTGGAGTGCACAAGAAAACATGGATTAAAGATGAATCCTAATAAATGTGCATTTGGTGTATCAGCAGGACAATTCTTGGGTTTTATGGTGCACCAACGGGGTATTGAAATTAGTAGAAAATCTATTGAGGCAATCAACAAGATTGTTGCTCCTACCGATAAAACTGAATTACAATCCTTGATCGGTAAGATTAATTTCATCAGAAGATTCATATCTAATTTGTCAGGTAAGATCAAGGCTTTTAGTCCATTATTGAAATTGAAAGCCGATCAGGAATTTAAATGGGGGGATGAACAGCAATTAGCCTTAGATGAAATTAAGAGTTATTTAACAAATCCTCCAGTGTTAGTTCCACCCCAATATGGAAAACCTTTCAGATTGTATTTATCAACTGAAGATACTGTTATCGGTTCAGCTCTTATTCAAGAGTTTGAAGGAAAGGAGCGTGTTATCTATTATTTGAGCAGACGGTTAATAGATGCTAAAATCAGGTATTCGGCCATTGAGAAATTATGTCTATGTTTATACTTTTCTTGTATTAAGCTGATACATTATTTACTATCGGCTGAATGTACTGTCATATGCAAAGATGACGTGATCAAGTATATGTTGTCAATGCCGATATTGAATGGTAGGATTGGTAAATGGATTTTAGCATTATCAGAATTTGACCTATGTTATGAATCGGCTAAGGCAGTTAAAGGACAGGTTATGGCCGATTTCGTTACTCAACATTGCAACACGGTGGATTCCCTGGAAATTGCTCCGTGGACACTTTTCTTTGATGGGTCTACTTGTGGTGAAGGGGCAGGCATTGGTATCATATTAATTTCCCCTCAGGGGAAGAAGTATGAGTTCTCATTGCCGATTGTTGCTACAGCGACAAACAATCAAGCTGAGTACCAAGCCCTGATAAAAGGGTTAGAATTGCTCAAGGAAGTACGTGCTGATGCTGTTGAGATCTTCGGTGATTCTATGTTAGTTATAAATCAGTTGACTGGGGTTTATGAATGCCGAAATGAAATTCTAATTTCATATCATGAAAAGTGTTTGAAATTATTAAAAGGGTTCAGGAGTTTTCATCTGGAACATATTTCTCGGATGCATAATGAAGAGGCTAACCGATTGGCTCAGCATGCTTCAGGGTATCAACCTGTTCAAGAAATATTAATATCGGTAGCTGATACCGATGACTAGAGGAAGGAAATTATTGATTACTTAAAGAAACCATCTAAAAAGGTTGAAAGACGTATAAGGTTCCAAGCTACCAAGTATGTACTCCTCAATGATGAATTGTATTACCGTACCATAGATGGAGTTTTACTCAGGTGTGTTAGTATAGAGGAATGAAAAGGCCTGATGGGTGAAATTCATGAAGGAGTATGTGGGGCTCATCAGTCAGCCTTCAAGATAAAATGGATGATCAGAAGAAATGGATATTATTGGCCGACTATTCTTGAATATTGTTTTAAATATTTTAAAGGATGTCAGGAATGTCAGAAATTTGGTAATATTCAAAGAGCACCCGCATCGGCTATGAACCCTATAATTAAGTCTTGGCCGTTCCGGGGTTGGGCTATTAATCTCATCGATCAGATTTATCCACCATCGAGTAAAGGGCATAAGTTTATTCTGGTTGCTACCGATTATTTCACAAAATGGGTTGAAGCAATTCCTTTAAAAAAGGTGACTGTAACAGAACCGCCCAATTATACGAGATTAAGTAGGAAAATCACCCAACGGAAGGACAATTTAACAAACTTAAGCCCGTATAACCCGGTAGTCCGTGAAATCTCGACGGATTTCAAACCATTTTTCATAACAGCCAAGATCGTACTAAGTTTAGCGGTCACCATCATAAGTTACATAAATGTTCGCGGCATAAAATACATCGGAGTTTAAACATAGTTATTACAAACCAGGTTCGAATAAAAGTAGCGGAAGCGGTAGTTTAAATTACGCACACACACAACATTTTGGAATAAAGTGCCAGCTTGTGATCATCTCCAGCAAAAGCATCAGACGAGAAGTAACGAATGACCATTGCCCATGGTCCTATGCTTCGCCCATTGCAGGATAGAGACAGTTGATACAATAGCCATAGTACATCTGTCCATCTGCAACAAGTGGGAACAAAGCCCTGAGTACGAGAAGGTACTCAGCTAGACTTACCCGTCATAAACCAGAAATAAGCGACACCAAAGAATCATGATAGGCTTTCTAGTGGGATAGCTGACTCATTGCAAAAGGCATTTTTAGCATTTAGGAAAACCTTTACAAAAGCTTTGCATCAAGTTAAATCTTTATTAACCTGTCGACTACATTTGCACCTGTACTAAAGTAATGTGTAATTAAACAGGCAATGATAACCAATGATCATTAACAACTTCCATTATGTCATAATTCATATAAATGTCCAAGTGTTCCATCAATATCACTACGATGAAGTAGCTCAAGTCAAGTGTTCACTATCCTGTGAACGATGGCGATTCGAATCGATTATTAACCAGTTGATAATTTATTCCTCACACAAACCTCACTCACCCGCTAAAGTGAGGTGTTGGTCGCCGAGTCAACCATTCAGGTAAAGTCGCGAGCTTGCCAGGAACCACTTGTACCCAGGGGCCGCCCGACTGCTCTTTGGCCTTATCATCGCGCCCCCGTATCCTGCCACTACTGCTCCGGTATAGTGCGTTGCGGGCAATCCACTCGGCCCGAATAATCTCCCAGTTTCGCGGTCGGAAGGTACTTTATCCGGCCAGCTAAATGTGAGGCATGCGTTCAACATGACCCGAGGGACAACAACGGACGGTCCTTAACCGACACAGACGGAAAACACTACAGTCCGAAACCCTGCAAGTTTCCGCCCGGTCTCAAATTCATTTCACACTTAGTTATACCATGACTTCATAGTCAACCCAAACAGATCCAGGTAACCACCTATAGCTCGCAGGTGACAGGAAATCACCCGACTTCTACCGGTCTAAGCCAGCTAAGCATTGACTTGACTGCGGACACCAGGGTAACAAGGATAGGGTATAACGAAGGTAAGCAAGGTATAATGTAGCAACGTTTGCAAACAACTCCTAAACGTAATGCATCAAATTAAGTAAAGTTAATAATAAATTATTTGCAAACCGGGAGAGAAATGCTCCGGGGCTTGTGTAACACCCCAGGTGTTTAGCTCCTTAATTGCATTGCATTTGCATAAGCATAAGCAAGCAGCATTCATTTCATGCATAAACTTAATATGTTATATTTCATGTGAAGTAAAAGTGAGTAAGGTGCAACACACAAGTACCTTATGTGTAATTCCCTTTGTGAGATATGTCAACCACTTTAGTGTAACATAATTAGCAAGCGTTATGCAACACACTCATGCAACATGTGCAACATGAGCTTGCAACATTTGGGTGAAAGTATTGAATTACTTGTGCCAAAGTATGTGACACTAGGAATTTTGTGCAACCAATGTGTAGAGTGGCTAATTAGGTCTTATAACACCTTAATTACATTTAGGGTAAGTAGTGGAGCAATGTTCATGTTGACCAAAATTACCAAATTGCCCTTCCAAATGTTGTTGACCAAGTTTGGAACCCTAGAGTGATCTGGTTTGACCAATTAAAAAGTCTAGCTTAGAAATCTTGCATGGAGGAGCAACCTTAAGCAAAGTTGTAGAGAATTTCATAAGGAACAAAAGTTCTAATATGTCCATCTCATGAAAATGATCAGAACATGCTCAAAAATGGCCCACAAGTCAGTATTAGAGGCTGTTTTGGGACTTAGCAAATTTTGGCTAAGTGTGAAGCTGAAAACCGTTTCACTGTATCTCACTTTGGCAACTTGTAACTCACAAACCAGGCCGAACCAGTCTTTGAGCTAATTGACAAAGTTGTTGTCCACACATAGCTCTACAACATTGTCAACATCACCCAAGCCTGGTTCCCAACGGTTTATGAGTTAGCAGGCTTCGAAAATCGAGTTTCAGTCGGGGGAAAGTAACTGAAACTCAGTTCAGATTTCGTGTGCCTCACTTTGGAGCGTTGTATCTCACTAACCAAGCCGAATTGGCTCACGACCCTATTGGCAATGTTGAAGCCCTCACGTAGCTCTACACTTTTGTTAACTACGGCTCTCACCGAATCAGCCTCGATCACGAGCTATGAGGCGATGAAATCCCTCTGTCAGTCGAGCTCGATGGCACCGTTCGCCTCGTTCAGTTCGTTAGTGAAGGGGAGTGGCCGACCGGCCACAGAGCCTCGCCGACGCGTGGAGACGCGGTGGCGCCCGTACGCCGGCCCTGGCCCCACCATCCAGACCACGACGCCTTCAAGACTGCCACGATGCGTCGAGGCGGCCTCCATTCCTTTCCCCTCCCTCTTCCGGTTTCAAAACGCCAGGACTGAGCCGCCATTGCCGCTCCACCTCCGGCGAGCTCGTGCGCGTGTTCCACTGCATCACCGGTCACCAAATCACGCCAATTCCTCCGCCTCACCACCCTACACCTCCTCGACCCACCGGCGGCCTTGATTGAACTCAAGGTGAGCCCCATTGTTACCTCCGCCATTTCCGAGAGGCCACCGGAGCTTCGCCATGGAGGCTCACCGTGGCCGGGGTAGCTCGGGCCTCTCTCCGTCTTCCCTTCCTACCTCAATAGCTCCGCCTAGCTGCAGTGAAGCTCGTACCGAGCTTAGCTGGGACCGTGCGGCCTCACCGGCGGCGGTACACCGCCACCCGACCCTCACCGGCCGCCGCTCGTGGTGGCGAGCCCCTCCCACTTCAACCCAAGCCGTCCTTCTTGCACGAATCGAAGCACCATGTGACGGAGAACGCGAGGGTGTGCTTGGTTTCCCGAGCGAGCTCCCCTCCGACGAGCTTGAGCTCGCCGGAGCTCGCGGTTCGCCGCCCCTCTGCCCTCTGTCACTGACCGCGGGGACCCACCTGTCGGTGCCGCGCGTGGGCGGGAGCCCGAGCGGGCCGCGCGCGCGCGTCGTGGGCCGCGTCTTTCCGGGCCGGCCCAGTATAAAATGAGATCTTTTTTATTTTTATTTATCTTTGCTACAGAATTTTGGTTAAGTTTGGAAAATATAGATCTAGGGTTTTACTTGCTCAAAAATCATGAGATAAATTTTGTTAGGATCTACATGATGTGTAGTATTTTAGAAAAATATAAATCTGGAATGTGATGTTTAATTTCTAGGAGAATTAAATAGATCTTTTAAATGTGTCTTGAAATGAATGCAAATTTGTTAAATATATAACTTGAGCTGTATTATTACAAAATTATGAAATTTGGTGGGTAGACTGTTTTATACTTGCTTTAGCTCTGGTAAAAATTTGGGCATTAATGCTTAAGTACTTTTCAAGTTATAATGCTGTCTTGTTATTCTAGGAAATAATTAAATGAATTTTTGTAATTTTTTTACATGTGCAATGTTCATATAAATTTTTGGAGAATGTCTTGGTACCCTAGAGTGTCTATGAAAATGAAGAAATCTGTTGTTTGACACTTTTTACTGTGCTTTGTTATTTATACAAAAATCAGCCTTTTTGGCTTGGGAATTTTGGGTAGGAAGCTCCTGTGAATAAATTTTGTTCAAATTTTTACAGTAGCCTCTTCTTGGGTCAGAGAGTCCCCTGTAATTTTTGTAGAATTTTAGGAGCAGTTTACATATATGTTTAAAATTCCACTTAATTACTTAAGTAAATTAAGAAATGGGTTTAAATAAAAATTCTAGGTGGGCACACCTTACTTTCTGGTGTTTTTGTGACATTTGTGAACTTGTAGTAGTATTAGTTTGGTCTTAGAGAATGTTTGCCATATCAATAAATATTTAATCTTTGTAATTTTAGGTTTCTGGACAGCTGATAGTATTTCTAGGTTTGACCTTGGATAAAGGTGGTTGCTGGAAAACTTATAAATACCAAAGTTGTAGTAAAATTTGTAAATGAGCTTTTGTCAAAATTTGGGAGCATTTGGCTTAGTAGTTTGGGAGTTATTGCTGTTTAAAGTGTCAGTCCAGAATTGACTGCTCTCTGTTTAGAGAGAACAGATTCTGGAACTTTAGAGTTTCGATTAGGTAAACTTTGGAATTTAGTGTTGTGATCTGAAAACATTTTGTGGTACATTTCTTAAGCTTTCCAGATTGTCTTAGATCATATCTTTTGGAGTTAGTAATCCTCAGTTATGTTAGAATGTTTGAGCTGCTGTCCAGAATAACTTACTGTGGTAACCTAAGTAATATTACTCTTGTGTGTTAGGTGTTAGGGCCTTAACCGAAGAGGAACAACTATATCTTAGGTTGGGTAGATTAGGTAAGTACTTCTTCTCCGGAGAAGAGATTTGCACGTACTAATAAAGTAACTTGATTAGATTATTATTTTATTTTTGAAATGCATTTCATTCCGAGCATGTTGCACCTTTATGCATCCATGATAATTATTGTGCATTCATGCAATAGGTGTACCGGAGGGGGTAACTCTCCTCGAATTCGAGCCTGTGATTCCGGAGGAAGTCCAGGACCAGCCAGAGGAACCAGCGGAACCAGTCGGCGAAGGAGACGCCTCTGAAGACTTGCCCGAGTGCCCTGACCACCGGCCCTCGACCTTTCTGAAAGGCAAGCCCCGGTGCATGCTGAACCCACTGTTTTCTAAATTTAATCTTGAGTACTTTTACTTGTTTACTGCATTAAGTTGTAGGAGTTATATGAAAACACTTGTTGCATTATACATGTCCTTGTCTAGATATCGTACTTAATCCTATATTAGGTTTAGGCACGTGTCAATGCTTAGCCCTGCTTAGTACGGTAGAAGTCGGGTGATTTCCGGTCATCCGCGAGATGTAGGAAGGAGTCACGAGTGGCTTTATGGCTATCGTGGATGGAACCATGCTTAAAAATGAAATTGAGACCGGGCAGGAGTTCGATAGTACAGCCGCAAGACACTTCACGTCTTGGGTGTGGAGCTATGCCCGTCTGAGTCGTTTAAGGACTGATTCGTTGTACGTCCTTGAGTCATGTTGAACACAGTCTAACACTTAGTTGGCCGGATAAGCCGTTCCGACCGCGAAGCCGAGTAATGTGGTTCAGGCCGGGAATCGAATGGTAGGTTGCTTCTTGGAGGAGAGAAAGGATGTGCTTGGGGACATTGGCGTGAGACCAAGGGGGGTTAGAGTCCCTATCACCTGGCAGAGTGTCGCCCTTGGGGTCGCGACATCATTCGGACCCGCGATTCCTAAATCATATGAAAAGGTGGCTTGTGCGACCCTGGCAGGGGCCTGCGCGGTGAGTGTTAGAAATACCCCTCCAGCTGGATAGGAATTCGATTCGAATCGCCGTCGCTCCCGGTTAGTGAGCACTTGACTTGAGCAGTGGCAACGTAGATCTCATTAAATGAACCGGTGGTTAAGGGAATGATACAATGTTGCCACAATTCATACCTGCTCTGGATATAATGTTGATAATTGTTTGATTATAATCAAGTGCATGTTTAGTACAGGTGCTAAGATAGATGACAGGTAAATGCTAAAAATAACTGCTAGTACCAGTTATGAGAGTCTCAATTACTTATGCCTTTATGCAAAAATGTGATGTCAGCTAGCCTCTTGTGAAAGCCTTGCATAATCCTTGGTGTCATCTTATTTCTGGTTTTCGACGGGTAAGTCTAGCTGAGTACATTCCAGTACTCAGGGTTTATTCCCTCCTGTTGCAGATGATATGCTCTATCAAGGCTTCTGCAAAACTTGTCTCCACCCTGCGGGTGAAGAAGACTAGATCACTTGGGCGTGATCATCTTTTATGTACTTTCCTCATGCTTTTGCGGGTTGTTGATCATCAAGACTGGCAGTAGTTAACATCTGGTGTGTGTTATGCTTCCGCTACTTTATAAACTTGGTTTGTAATAATTGTGACTCCGTGTGTGTAAACTTATTTCGGAACTACTTGTGAAATGTAACGTATGATGTTGTATGTTGAATGATGCGATCCTGGTTGTAAGCAAGTTGGTTTGAAATCCTTCGTGGTTTCGATTGACTACCGGGATTATATGGGCTCAAGTTCAAAAATTTGAGCGCTTCGGTGCATGTTTTTGTACTAGTGCTCTTATAATTTGATCGGTTCTGTTACAACTTGCCTCTCTCGAAGGAACTCGGACGGTGATCGGGGCACTCCGGGAGATCTTCACCGACCTCTTCTTCGGCTTCTGTCACCTCCTGCTGCTGCACCTCGATCTGCTCCTCTGGCTCCTCGGGCAAGACGACTGGGTTCTCGATTTGCGATCCTGTATGATGCAATGCGCGTAAGTGATTATGTAAGTGTGCATCGAAGGAGATGAATGCAATGAATATGTTGAAATACAAGGTAGTCAACATTATCCAGAAACTATACACTACAAGCACATGTCATCTACTGTATTTTCTTCTACTACTATTATGTTAAGTTAACCTACCTTATGAAATGCTTCAAAGATACACCAAAGCTTTACTGCTTTCTTAATCACACTTAAAGCAATACCTGCTTAAACCCTAAGTAATAATAGTAGGATTGAATAGCAACATATATTTTTGATGCTCCTAAAAATCTAAGAAAATTACAGTAGCATAGTACTACTCTAAACAGACTACCATAACAATTTCATGGCATTTGGATAAGTAAACCATCCTATACAAAAATGACAAGCTATAGCATAAAAATGAGCATGAAATTTCTTTGTACTATGGAAAGTGTCAACCAACAGAAGTAATATTTTTCCTAGGTTCTTTATAGCATACTATGACTGTATAAAAATTATCACATGCATGTTTTATACAAAGTTTGCTCTCTAGCAAAAATAACAAAAATAAGCTATTAAAGGCACTTGAACTACACTTCAACATTTTCCCACAGCACATGCATGAAACATATTTTTCCTAGGAAGTACATGATATAAGAAGATTAACAAACTTGAAATCATATTTTTCTGATACATATAGGATTTACTAGCTATTTTACAAGATATCAGCAATATTAAGAATTAAACAAAAGCTCTACAGAAAAATATCCCAAAAATGACATGCAATATTTTTAGATTGTAGATCTAGTTTCAATGAATCCCTAGAAATTTATTTCATAATTTTTGGAGTACATTTAATCACCCAAACAATTTCTAAAGCATTTTTATTTCCACTTAATAAAAGAAAAGAAACTGAAAATTCTTTATTTGAAAATGGGCCGGCACAGTACGGGGCAAACGGCCCGGTCCGGCTCGGCCCAAGAACGCGCGCGCGGGAGAAAGGACAATGGGCCGGCTTTCGTTGGCGCGGGCCGGCCCAGTCACGCGCGTCACCCGCGGGCGAGCGGGAACGGCGCACGGCCGAGCCGGTGCTCGGCACCGTGGCGGTGCGGTGGCCGCCGACGGCCAGCGGCCACTTCCGTGCCCGAGCGAGCAAGGCGAGGCACGCAACACGATCGCGGGGACACGGTGAACATTGACGCGCAAAATGATTGAGATGGGGAGGAGCGGAGGTGACGGCGGCGAGAAAACCAAATTGGTGCCCTACCGGAGTGAGCAAGGCGATGGTAGCGCTCGTTCGGAGGAGAGGAGAAGGTGGCGGAGCTTCGTGCACGACCAATCGAACTGCGGTAGACTAGCGTCGCCGGAACACGGCGGCGGAGGCGGAGGATGGCGGTGGTGAGCGGCGCTCCGCTCGGGTTCTCCGGAGGAAGGAGAAAGGGAGCGAGCGAGCGGGCGAAATGATGGAGGCGGAGCGCGCGGGGTGCTTTGAGGCAGAGCGCGCGGGGTCCACGGGCGGCCACGCGGTGGCGTCGCCAGCATGCGGCCGCCACGCGGCGGGCGAGCTCTGCCGGGGCGCTAGCGTGCGCGCGCGAGCGGCGGGAGAAGGAGGCGGCCGCGCGGACGCGGGCCGGGCCGCTGCGCTGCGCGGGCGCGCGCGCGCGGGGTGGCGCGGTCCGCTTCGGCTGATGGGGCCGAAAGGGTGGCGGCGGCCTGCTAGCGCTGAGTTAATTTTTTCCTTTTTATTTTTCCAGAGAAAATTCAAATAAAATTCTATTTGCAGTTTTCAACCAATTTTGGGCAAGCAAACGACCTTTTCTGAAAATGGCCCAAAAATGAAAGTTGCTTAGAATTTAATTCTCTACAACTTTGCTTTTAAGACCAAAGTCCAAATCTGGATAGATTTTGATTTTTAGAATAAAAGCTAATTTAGAGAGGATTTTTGAATATTTTCAAAATACATTTTTAAAACAAATCTTTGACAAAACTGTGAGTGATTTAGTGGCTCCAAAAATTTCCTTATCATTCTAAGTGATATGAAATTTAGTTGCACAAAATTTTGATGGAATGTGATTAGCACATTAATATATTACATCTCAAATACCACTTTCTAAGCTTTTATTTCACTCAAATTATAATATTAACATGTATGATTATGATGATATAAAATGCCATGCATATGGTTGCCATGCAAATGCTTGCGTAACACTGGAGTGTTACAGCCCTTCCCCCTTATAAAAATCTCGTCCCGAGATTTGGGTTACGAACCATTTATTATAAAAATCTCCGTATGCTTTTTGTAGGTATTCACCCGTTTCCCACGATGCATCTCCCTCATCATGATGACTCCATTGTATCTTATATGTTTTCACCACACTGTTCCGAGTAGCCCTTTCTTTGGAATCCAAAACTCGAATTGGCTGCTCACGATACACTAGATCTGACTTAAGTTTTATGCTTCGGGGTTCAATTATCTCCTCTGGAACGCGCAAATATTTCTTGAGATGTGATACGTGAAAATCTGGGAATATAGCAACCATTGATTCTGGTAATTCCAATTTATAAGCCACTGGACCCTTCCTTTCCAAGATTTTGTAGGGTCCAATAAATCTTGCGGCAAGCTTTCTGCGTAAACCAAACCGCTTCTTCTTCATTGGCGTGACTTTTAGATAAACATAGTCACCAACTTCAAACATAAGTGGTCTCCTTCTTTTATCCGCATAACTTTTCTGACGTGACTGAGCTGCTCTCATATTTTGCTGAATGATATGAACTTTCTTTTCGGCTTCTTCCATGAAGTCAATACCATAATACCTTCTTTCCCCTGGCTCAATCCAGTTTAAAGGTGTCCTACACTTTCGTCCATATAAAGCCTCAAAATGTGCCATTTTGATACTTTCTTGATAGCTATTATTATATGTGAATTCTGCTAGAGGTAACCACGACTCCCATGGACCTCTGGAAGACAACACACAAGCTCTCAACATATCTTCTAACACAGCATTAACTCTTTCAGTCTGACCATCTGTTTGAGGATGATAGGCAGTGCTACGAATCAGACTAGTCCCCAAACCTTTGTGCAAATGCTCCCAAAAGTGAGCAGTGAACTGGGATCCTCTGTCAGACACTATAGTCTTCGGTATGCCATGCAATCTCACAATCTCTGTAATATACTTCTCGGCATATTGAGGTGGTCTATAAGCTGTCTTGACAGGCAAAAAGTGAGCGGTCTTAGTAAGACGATCTACGATTACCCAAATCGAATCATGGCCTTTCTGAGTAGTGGGCAAACCTGTGATGAAATCCATACTTATATCATCCCACTTCCAACTAGGTACTGACAAAGGTTGCAACAATCCGGCAGGTTTCATGTGAACAGCTTTTACTCGACAGCATGTGTCACATCTGGCTACATAAGCTGCAATTTCCTTCTTCATCTTTGTCCACCAAAAACGAGGTCTTAGTTCTTGATACATTTTACTACTGCCAGGATGAATGGATAACTTAGAGTGATGAGCTTCATCCATAATTTTATTCTTAAGCTCTCTATCCTTTGGAACAACAAGACGGTTGTCGAACCACAACACGTCCTGCTCGTCCACTCTGAAGTGTTTTGAAGGTTCTTTAATTTTCCTTTTGATGTGGAATATCCCTTTGTCTGCTTTCTGACCTTCTATTATTTTACTCTCCAAGGTACAACTGGTCTAAATATTATGTAACATGACAGGGTGCATTAGATTAAAACCATCTTTGAGTAAGGGTTGCATATTCCGACAATGCGACTTTCTGCTCAGAGCATCGGCTACCACATTGGCTTTCCCAGGGTGATATTGTACATTCAAGTTGTAATCTTTAATTAGTTCCAACCATCTTCGCTGTCTCATGTTCAATTCTGGTTGGGTAAAAATGTACTTGAGACTCTTGTGATCAGTGAAAATATTACACATATTACCAAGTAAATAGTGTCTCCAAATCTTTAAGGCATGCACCACGGCGGCAAGCACAAGATCATGTGTCGGATAATTGATTTCATGTTTTCTCAACTGATGGGAGGCATAAGCAATGACTCTTCCTTCTTGCATTAGAACACAGCCTAATCCTGTTTTTGATGCGTCACAGAACACATCAAAAGGTTTCTCGATGTCTGGTTGTGCAAGAACTAGAGTAGTGGTCAATAGTTTCCGCAAGGTGTGGAAAGCTGTCTCACACTCCTCTGTCCACACGAACTTATGATCTTTCTATAACAGACTTGTCATTGGCTTAGCAATCTTCGAGAAGTCTGGGATAAAGCGGCGATAGTAACCAGCTAACCCTAGGAAACTCCTGACTTCTGGCACTGTGGTTGGAGTTTTCCAATCCATAACCTCTTGCACTTTGCTCGGATCTACCGAAACTCCATTCTCTGATAGAATATGACCAAGGAAAGAAACTTTCTTCAACCAAAATTCACATTTGCTGAACTTAGCATATAACTTATGATCTCTTAATCTGGTCAAGACAATTCTCAGATGTTCTTCATGATCTTTCTCATTCTCAGAGTAGACTAGAATGTCATCAATGAAGACAACTACAAACTTGTCCAACTCTGGCATGAAAACCGTATTCATCAGATACATAAAATATGCAGGAGCATTTGTTAAGCCAAAGGACATAACAAGATACTCGTACAACCCGAATCTGGTAGAAAAGATGGTTTTCGGGACATCTTGTGGCTTGATCTTTATCTGATGATACCCTGACCTTAGGTCTATTTTGGAGAACACTCTAGCTTTAGCCAACTGATCAAACAAAACATCGATATGAGGCAAAGGATATTTATTCTTGATAGTTACAGCATTAAGAGGTCGATAATCCACACACATTCTTAGAGTACCCTCTTTCTTTTTCTTCACAAACAAGGCAGGACATCCCCATTTAGACTTACTTGGTCGGATAAACCCCTTCTTTAGCAATTCTTCCAGTTGCTTCTTCAGCTCAGCTAACTCATCCGGAGGCATCCGATAAGGTCTCCTCGAAATAGGAGCTGTTCCGGGGATCAACTCGATTCCAAACTCAACATCTCTATCTGGCGGAAGGCCAGGTAACTCGTTTGGAAACACATCTGAGAACTCACACACTACCGGAATCTGGTGGATAGGAACGATTTCCATGGCACAGGTCACACTTACAAGGTCTGTTCTTACGGGCAATGGTACCTGAAAAGTACCCTCTGCCTGCGGATCCTTAAGGGTAAGCAATCGATAGCTTGTATCTATGACTGCTCCCCAGTCTTTCATCCAGTTCATTCCTATTATGACATCCAAAACTAGTCCTGGCATAACTATCAGGTTCACTCAAAACTTCTGACCATCTAACTCAAGGGTTGCCCCTCTAACCATCTTATTGGTTAGCACATCAGCCCCTGCTGAACTTATGCGATAACCATAACTCAATTCTGTGCATAGTTGTTCATGCTTCCGTGCAAATGCTTGACTCATGAAAGAATGCGAGGATCCAGAATCAAATAGAACAACTGCAGGGTGATGGTTAACAAGAAACTTACCGGCAGTTACAGGTTCTCCTTCAGGAATTTCATCAACGGTGGTATGGTGCACACGGGCAGTGAAAGTCTGTTGCTTCTTTCTAGGCGGATAAGGGCAGAACTTTGAAAAGTGTCCTGACTGACCACAATTGTAGCAGGGCCCCTTTACTGTACCAACAGATCCTATGGCTCCCTTGGAGTTGCTTTGCTCTGCAGCTGCGGTGATCTTTGCTGGCGGCACGGCCATCTTGTACGGCTTCTATGGTCCCTTGTAGTTCTGAGTTTTATGCTGTGGAGGCCTAAACCTTGCACCAAGTGCGGACGGACGATAAGAAGGACGAATTGCAGTGACCACTCTGAACTGGGAGGGTCCTGACTCAAACACCCTCTTGCGATTCTTGGATGCAGTGTAGGTGTTGTTGTTCTTTTCTTGCTTCAAACAATCACTGACAAAGTCATTGAACCTAGCGTGGGTATTGGTACCCACATGCTTCATCATCTTCGGACTTAACCCTCTCTTGAAACTAGCAATTCTCTTTGCATCTGTGTCGACCATGTCTGGAGCATAGCGGCACAAGTTGTTAAATACATGCAGATACTGTGTTACCGTCTTGGTACCCTGATTTAAGGCTAAGAACTCTCCGAGCTTCATCTCAACCAACCCTAGGGGAATATAAACTCCCTTAAACGCTTCAGTGAATTCTCTCCAAGTAATCTGGGCATTGGGAGGAAAGGTGGTACGGTGATGCTTCCACCACATCCCTGCTGGTCCCTATAACTGATGTGCAGCATATTCTGTCTTCAGAACTTCTGTCAGTCTCAGCACACGAAACTTATCTTCCATAGTATTGATCCATTCTTCAGCGTCGAGTGGCTCTGCTGCTTCCTTGAAAATAGGTGGCCTAGTATCCATGAAATCCTTGAAATTGCTGTACTGGTTTACTCCATGGCCACCACCTTGATTATTTCCTCTCTGAACATTTTCAGCGATGGTACGCAGAAACTCTTCCATATTCCTTTGTGACTGCTCGGCGTTGCGCTGGCTTCCAAGGAACTGTGCGAAGAACACTTCTGCAGTGAGCGGTGGAGGAGGGGGCAATTGTGGCTCTGGTTGTGGCTCCTGGTGGTTGACATTGTTTGCACCACCCCCACTAGCCCCTGCACCGTTGCCACCAGTTTCAGCGGCCTCATACGTGGCACGGCGAGTATTTGCCATCTGCATATTTCAGCAACAAGTAATAATTAAGCGAAGTGGTAGTAATTGTATCCGAATGAACAATCATGTCATACTGAATTTATTGGAGAGAACAAGTCATGCAATAAGACAGAGGCACAATAATCGCATTCCAATTAAAACAACATCACTAATCAAATTACTTCGAATGCAACATCACATTCCATACAACCATGTTGTCAGCATACATACACTGGACTTTTATGTGTTCAAGCATCACATACACAACCAAGATCCAAAAGATCGCCAGTCTCAAGATCGAATAGGATACAACATGATACATGGGAACCAAAAGAAGGCCATCGCGATAAAGCCTATCACTAACGCAAGGCAACTAGCCTACTCCTCGGAGCCGTCGTCGAGGTCGGAGGCGTCACCATTGCTACCATCAGTAGCGGCGTCGTCGTCGACGTCCATCTGGGCGGCGTCCAGAGGAGCATACGGGTCTATCCCGTTGTAGAGGGCATGGAACTCTTCATGCAAGTTGGCGTTATACCCTTCTAGTTCCTCAACCCTTTGCCTGAGAAGGTCCCTCTCGTTCCAGGCTTCATTCCTTTTCTGCACTAGCTGTCCCATCATGCGGTCTTCATTTCTGTTGGCCTGAGTCAACGTCTGTACCCGCTGCATAGCACTCTCACTTCTCTCGAGAGCCCGGTCTCGCTGTAAGCTCATGTCAGCCAACTGCTCCTGCAAGCTAGCTATAGCACGTGCTTGCTTCTTCTTCTGCTTCCTTGCTTCAAGCCGATCATTACCTCTTAGACCAGTCAAGGTCCAATAGGTATTCTCAAGACCCTGGTATGCTTTGATGGCTGCATACATGGCACTCATCGTGTGGTTGTCGCTAGCCTGTCCTTCACTTGGGCCTCTGACCAAAGCACTACCTTGTGGCTGCACCCAAATGGCATCACGAGGATCATCTCTCGGGAAGGTACCGGCCAAGGTTGATGCCAACTCATTAGGAAACTTGCTCATTATGTCTCGGATGACGTGAAAGGCTGCACCCTCTGCACCCTCGACTGGAGAGCGTCCTTCAAACTCCAAATGCCAACCATCCCATTCTGGCGCATCACCAAGGGCAGGGACAGTGATCTCCACTATTGCAAGTCCATCCTCAGCTAGCTGGCTCTCATTCCAAGAGTACACCGGCTCTTGACCCTCTGGGTACCCCACATCATGGAGCACTCTCCAAAGCAAGGTGGGCATGCCAAACTCACTTAGAAAAGTGTCCGTGCTGCGGCGTTCCCGCGGGGCCATCTGGTGACGTGGTGCTCTTCCACCAGTAGACTTACGGGCAGTCTTCTTAGTGCGGGCCATCTGTAGCACAAGTTTTAAATTACCCGATGAGAACATATTTTAAGTTGATGTCACTTTTATCGAACTGGAATAATCCTTTTATAAGGGAAGGAATGCATGTTATGAATGAAATGCACAGGCAATATGATGCATGCGCGAGTCTTACGTTCTCACAAACTTAGAAAATAAAGACATCTAACGATGAATTCGGTGGCATACAAACGATCTCTCATACACGTAACTAATTCGATCTACACGATAAACGCTGTTATGTACCTGCAGAAAATTCATTTCAGCCCATTCCCCATGAATGCATGAAAGCAGTAAATCTACCTACACGCTCTACACGAATCCCCAGATGCGTGTACAACGGCAGTAACTACCCAAACACATCGTCCTATTGACGGCATCGCCTCAACGGACGGAACACCCACACATGCGATACCTTCATAAAAACATGCATACAACATGTAATTATTCTAGTATCATATAAAACACTCTCCCTAGATCGGCGGTGTATCCGATCATGCTCTCACAACTCACACTTACCAAAGCGTAGAGGTATCTGATCCATACATTACCACTCAATTAAGTGGCACTCATACAATATCACGTCGTATGAGCAACGAAAGAGAAATATGGTGCAAGAACCCTAAGTTAGTACTTAAATAGCCACCTAGAGTCCTTAACTGGGCATACAGGATATGACCACTGGCACACATTTAGTTTTAAAATCAAACTTTTTAAATATAATTTTGTTTTAAATACACTTATTAACAGTAATCACGCTAAACCATTCTCCGATGCCAGCTGTAACAGAACCGCCCAATTATACGAGATTAAGTAGGAAAATCACCCAACGGAAGGATAATTTAACAAACTTAAGCCCATATAACCCGGTAGTCCGTGAAATCTCGACGGATTTCAAACTATTTTTCATAACAGCCAAGATCGTACTAAGTTTAGTGGTCACCATCATAAGTTACATAAATGTTCGCAGCATAAAATACATCGGAGTTTAAACATAGTTATTACAAACCAGGTTTGAATAAAAGTAGCGGAAGCGGTAGTTTAAATTACGCACACACACAACATTTTGGAATAAAGTGCCAGCTTATGATCATCTCTAGCAAAAGCATCAGACGAGAAGTAACGAATGACCATTGCCCATGGTCCTATGCTTCGCCCATTGCAGGATAGAGACAGTTGATACAATAGCCATAGTACATCTGTCCATCTGCAACAAGTGGGAACAAAGCCCTGAGTACGAGAAGGTACTCAGCTAGACTTACCCGTCATAAACCAGAAATAAGCGACACCAAAGAATCATGATAGGCTTTCTGGTGGGATAGCTGACTCATTGCAAAAGGCATTTTTAGCATTTAGGAAAACCTTTACAAAAGCTTTGCATCAAGTTAAATCTTTATTAACCTGTCGACTACATTTGCACCTGTACTAAAGTAATGTGTAATTAAACAGGCAATGATAACCAATGATCATTAACAACTTCCATTATGTCATAATTTATATAAATGTCCAAGTGTTCCATCAATATCACTACGATAAAGTAGCTCAAGTCAAGTGTTCACTATCCAGTGAACGATGGCGATTCGAATCGATTATTAACCAGATGGTAATTTATTCCTCACACAAACCTCACTCACCCGCTAAAGTGAGGTGTTGGTCGCCGAGTCAACCATTCAGGTAAAGTCGCGAGCTTGCCAGGAACCACTTGTACCCGGGGGCCGCCCGACTGCTCTTTGGCCTTATCATCGCGCCCCCGTATCCTGCCACTACTGCTCCGGTACAGTGCGTTGCGGGCAATCCACTCGGCCCGAATAATCTCCCAGTTTCGCGGTCAGAAGGTACTTTATCCGGCCAGCTAAATATGAGGCATGCGTTCAACATGACCCGAGGGACAACAACGGACGGTCCTTAACCGACACAGACGGAAAACACTACAGTCCGAAACCCTGCAAGTTTCCGCCCGGTCTCAAATTCATTTCACACTTAGTTATACCATGACTTCATAGTCAACCCAAACAGATCCAGGTAACCACCTATAGCTCGCAGGTGACAGGAAATCATCCGACTTCTACCGGTCTAAGCCAGCTAAGCATTGACTTGACTGCGGACACCAGGGTAACAAGGATAGGGTATAACGAAGGTAAGCAAGGTATAATGCAGCAACGTTTGCAAACAACTCCTAAACGTAATGCATCAAATTAAGTAAAGTTAATAATAAATTATTTGCAAACCGGGAGAGAAATGCTCCGGGGCTTGCCTCCCTCGAAGGAACTCGGACGGTGATCGGGGCACTCCGGGAGATCTTCACCGACCTCTTCTTCGGCTTCTGTCACCTCCTGCTGCTGCACCTCGATCTGCTCCTCTGGCTCCTCGGGCAAGACGACTAGGTTCTCGGTTTGCGATCCTGTATGATGCAATGCGCGTAAGTGATTATGCAAGTGTGCATCGAAGGAGATGAATACAATGAATATGTTGAAATACAAGGTAGTCAACATTATCCAGAAACTATACACTACAAGCACATGTCATCTACTGCATTTTCTTCTACTACTATTATGTTAAGTTAACCTACCTTATGAAATACTTCAAAGATACACCAAAGCTTTACTACTTTCTTAATCACACTTAAAGCAATACCTGCTTAAACCCTAAGTAATAATAGTAGGTTTGAATAGCAACATATATTTCTGATGCTCCTAAAAATCTAAGAAAATTACAGTAGCATAGTACTACTCTAAACAGACTACCACAACAATTTCATGGCATTTGGATAAGTAAACCATCCTATACAAAAATGACAAGCTATAGCATAAAAATGAGCATGAAATTTCTTTGTACTATGGAAAGTGTCAAACAACAGAAGTAATATTTTTCCTAGGTTCTTTATAGCATACTATGACTGTATAAAAATTATCACATGCATGTTTTATACAAAGTTTGCTCTCTAGCAAAAATAACAAAAATCAACTATTAAAGGCACTTGAACTACACTTCAACATTTTCCCACAGCACATGCATGAAACATATTTTTCCTAGGAAGTACATGATATAAGAAGATTAACAAACTTGAAATCATATTTTTTTGATACATATAGGATTTACTAGCTATTTTACAAGATATCAGCAATATTAAGAATTAAATAAAAGCTCTACAGAAAAATATCCCAAAAATGACATGCAATATTTTTAGATTGTAGATCTGGTTCCAATGAATCCCTAGAAATTTATTTCACAATTTTTGGAGTACATTTAATCACCCAAACAATTTCTAAAGCATTTTTATTTCCACTTAATAAAAGAAAAGAAACTGAAAATTCTTTATTTGAAAACGGGTCGGCACAGTACGGGGCAAACGGCCCGGTCTGGCTCGGCCCAAGAACGCGCGCACGGGAGAAAGGACAATGGGCCGGCTTTCGTTGGCGCGGGCCGGCCCAGTCACGCGCGTCACCCGCGGGCGAGCGGGAATGGCGCACGGCCGAGCCGGTGCTCGACACCGTGGCGGTGCGGTGGCCGCCGAAGGCTAGCGGCCGCTTCCATGCCCGAGCGAGCAAGGCGAGGCACGCAACATGATCGCGGGGACATGGTGAACATCGACGCGCAAAATGATTGAGATGGGGAGGAGCGGAGGTGACGGTGGCCGGAGCGCAAGCGCGGCGGCTCCGTCACGGTGGCGCGGCGAGGAAACCAAATTGGTGCCCTACCGGAGTGAGCAAGGCGATGGTGGCGCTCGTTCGGAGGAGAGGAGAAGGTGGCGGAGCTTCGTGCACGACCAATCGAACTGCGGTGGACTAGCGTCGCTGGAACACGGCGGCGGAGGCGGAGGATGGCGGTGGTGAGCGGCGCTCCCGCTCGGGTTCTCCGGAGGAAGGAGAAAGGGAGCGAGCGAAATGATGGAGGCCGAGCGCGCGGGGTGCTTTGAGGCGGAGCGCGTGGGGTCCATGGGCGGCCACGCGGTGGCGTCGCCGGCATGCGGCCGCCACGCGGCGGGCGAGCTCTACCGGGGCGCCAGCGTGCGCGCGCGAGCGGCGGGAGAAGGAGGCGGCCGCGCGGACGCGGGCCGGGCCGCTGCGCTGCGCGGGCGTGCACGCGCGGGGTGGCGCGGGCCGCTTCGGCTGATGGGCCGAAAGGGTGGCAGCGGCCTACTAGCGCTGAGTTAATTTTTTCCTTTTTATTTTTCCAGAGAAAATTCAAATAAAATTCTATTTGCAGTTTTCAAATTCAATTTTGGGCAAGCAAACGACCTTTTCTGAAAATGGCCCAAAAATGAAAGTTGCTTAGAATTTAATTCTCTACAACTTTGCTTTTAAGACCAAAGTCCAAATCTGGATAGATTTTGATTTTTAGAATAAAAGCTAATTTAGAGAGGATTTTTGAATATTTTCAAAATACATTTTTAAAACAAATCTTTGACAAAACTTTGAGTGATTTAGTGGCTCCAAAAATTTCCTTATCATTCTAAGTGATATGAAATTTAGTTGCACAAAATTTTGATGGAATGTGATTAGCACATTAATATATTACATCTCAAATACCACTTTCTAAGCTTTTATTTCACTCAAATTATAATATTAACATGTATGATTATGATGATATGAAATGCCATGCATATGGTTGCCATGCAAATGCTTGCGTAACACCGGAGTGTTACAGTGACATCGGCTAATATGATTGATTTTGTGAAGGAGCATATTGTTTACCGATTTGGCATTCCTCAAACCATCACTACCGATCAGGGCATTATGTTTACATCGGGTGAATTTGAAGAGTTTGCTATAGGAATGGGGATTAAAGTTTTGAATTCTTCACCGTATTATGCCCAGGCTAATGGTCAGGCTGAAGCATCTAATAAAGGAATTATCAAGCTTATTAAGCGCAAGATTAAAGAGTATCATAAGAAGTGGCATACAGTATTAAATGAAGCTTTATGGTCATATCGGATGCCGTGTCATGGTGTAACCAAGGTAACACCTTATCAGTTGGTGTATGGACATCATGCAGTCTTACCTTGGGAAATTAAAATTGGTTCTAGGCGAATACGCTCTCAAGATCAATTGACAGCCGATGATTATGATATCCTTATGAAGGATGAGTTGGAAGATGTAGCAGGTCATCGGTTAAAAGCTTTAGTTAGCATCGGGAAGAATAAGAAAAGAGTAGCTAGATGGTATGACAAGAAGGTGAAGGTAAAGAAATTTGTCGATGGAGAATTGGTTTGGAAATTGATTTTACCGATTGGGACTAAAAGTTCTAAGTTTGGCAAATGGTCACCTAATTGAGAAGGTCCATATAGGATAAATCAATCTGTTTCTGGTAATGCATATATTCTTGAAACTCTTGAAGGAATTGTATTTCCCAGAGCATTAAATGGAAAATATTTAAAGAAATATTACCCTAGTATCTGGATGGATGCATAAAAGAGTAATTGCCGATAACAATCCTATCGGCTAGAGTCAAAACAAAGTATCAATCATTGCCGATGCGTTAATTTAACAAAGCATGGATAGCTGATATCGCACGCAGGCGAATTTCATCGGCTTCTTTTAATTCCTTGGCATCTTCATCGGCACTTCCTTCTGCAGGCTTGAGTTTCTTCTTGAGAACCAGGGCCTTGTGAGCTTGGACGTCTCGTTCTTGTTGAAGGGTCTTGATAGCGTCAGGAAGATGGTCTTTTTCTTGCTTGACCTGAGTTAGGGTTGTTTCAACCTTTTCCAGTTCAGCTAGCAGAACTGCCCTTTTTGCCGATAGGTCTAAAATTTTCTGTTCAAGATCAGCTTCGGAGGCTTGCAAGTTGCTGATGTTTTTATGCTTCTCATCGGCAGTTTGTTTCAGCTGTAGCATTTCTTCCTTAAGTTGAGCCTGAGCTGCTCTGTCGGCAATACGGTGAACAGCCTTTTGATATTGAAGTTGTCTGCTCTCTAGATGGACTGCTGGGAAGATGATTTCTTCAACATCGGCAGGGACTTGGCCACGGAGTGTTTTAAAGATGGTCCTTGCAGGATCTGAATCAATCACCAGTTGAGCAGTATCTTGTTGCAGCAGATTTAGGAGAACTTCTAGTTTGCCATAGGTATCTGCCGATATTGCTCCCAATGCTAGGGAAGAGCTCGCTTCTTCTCCGTCATCATCGGAGATGTTGATAGCAAAAGAAAACAAGCTATCGAGAGAATCTTGTTCCTGTGAAATAAAGGGAGTTAGGAATCCTATTTGTGATGTCTGGGGATATTATAAACCAAACAGTTAATCGGTTTACCTGCTTTAGGGCAATTTCTTAAACTTGGCTTGAAGGGGCGGTTTGAAAAAGATCATGCGAAGGATCGACAGGGGATGCCGATGGAATGTCTTCTACAACTTCATCAGTAGTCGGCCCTTGAAGTGTTAGAACGGATGAAGGTGCTGGTGTAGATTTCTGTCGCTTTTATTGAGCTTCAGCATCGGTTAAAGCTTTGCGCTTCGTTTGGACCTCAGCGACAATTGGCTGGGGGCATTGACATGTGCTGATTAGGGAGCTTGCATACTTAGTGTGCTTGCCGATGTGCCCGTTTATTGCTGCAAAAACGAGTATAAGATTGGATATTTAATAGAAAGAATGTAAAAATAAGAGAATACCTCTGAAGAAGGAGTAGAGGTCGTGGTGCTTGATATTGGAAGAGTTACTGATGACGATCCAGCTACAGCTCTCACGTCCTGATAGTTATATGTTAATATAGTATGCATCGACAGAAAAACAAAGTAAGCAAGGTTATTACATTAAAAGCCTTGATTAGACTTGAAGCAGTAGCCATTAGAGTGGCCTTGGATGTTGCTAGTCTTGGTCTGGAGGTGATAGTTTTGGCACGAGTCCTCTGGAAGGTTAGGGCCTCTAAGGTAGGGGCGTTGTAGCCAATTGTTGAGGCTGGAGAAATAGGGTGGAGGTTGAAGGGTCTTCCACTTTTGCTTATTGATAAAACTGGATTATCGGCCTGTTTCAGGGAAGATTAGTTACCAATATACATATAAAAGGAAGGAGAGAGACAAAAGTTAAAAGGAACTCACTGCATCGTCAGGAACAGCGTAGTCGGGATCGATCATGTGCTGATATGTATGAACAGATGTTGAAAACAATTGTTCTTTCCACTCTTGCCACCATTGCTTATATGACTCTGTGATGAAAGACGCTGGTGACCAGGCGGAGAGATCAACATTTGAAATATCGGCATCAGGAGCAAGTCTTACTACTCTACTCCATTCAGTCCCAGTTGTAATAATTTCTCTGGGCTTAATTACATTGGCAAAGCATAGTTTGATCGGCAATTGCCCAAAGGCTAATTGGCGAGATACTGCCGATGGATTGTAGAATTCATAAGTGATATGGGAATTCTTCCCGCTGCCAAATGTGTTTACTGGGATTGCTCTGGGGGTAATAATAGCCATCATAAGATCATTATCTTGGTTCAGATCACTATCGGCAAAATTGAAAAGAAGAGGGAACTTGTTATCCTCATCGATATAGGGTACCCAAGCTCTGAGATCACGAGGGAGACCATGGTAGAAATTCTGAAAAAAACTGCCAATTTGATCTTCATTGGATTCTGTTCCAGGAAGGACGATTATGGCTTCGCCGAAGTTGAGAGGAGGGCGTGTTGTCGATTCATCGTCTCCAAGGATGTAATCTTCGGCGATCTCTCGTGGGAATTCTTGGGCAAAGAAATCCCATTGTAGACGTTTATGCATGTGAGCGTTTAACCACATATTGATGAACCACCACGGGCCTCCCAGATTGCCGATGGGTTCACCAAGTAGAAGCTTCTAGGACACTTGGTGGAGAAGGTAGTAAGATGAGCTCAGGAGGTATCGGCCAAGTGGGAATCTGACACCGTTGGCCAAGAGTTCCGCTGCTGGAAGGAAGGCGTTAGTTGGTCCTACCGATCGACCACAGAAGATAAACTTCTCCAACCACATATTCAGGAATATGGCGTGTTCCCTTTGGTTGACAGTACCAGTTTTTTGGTACTCTTGGATGTATCCTGTCTAGCCTCCAATGTTGCGTGTATTTACTCTATACTCAGTTTTTCTACCAAAAATGTGGCCTTCATCGACAGTTGAGATATCCAAGCCGGTGAGCATATATACATCGGCAAGAGTAGGGGCACATGGGCCATGACCGAACATGAAGGTGTTTGTGGTATCTGACCAAAAATAAGCGACAGCTATCATCATGGATTCATTCCTTTGCATATCAGCAATGGATAGCCTGATACATTGATCTATCTTCCGTTCTGCCCAGAACACTTGCATTGATCTGTTGACTCTCAAGTACCAGTTTTTCCACCCTCTAGTAGGTTTGGGCCAAGATCAAAATGTATCTTTCCATAGATTCAAAGAGAAATTTTGAGCTTTAAAGGGAATACGATTAGCTTCTGCGTTGATCAGGTCAGTTGGATCTGGATCACCCATTGGACCTAGGCAATGGAGGGGAGGTTGATTGGTTGGAATAACCAGTGTGTTGCGGAGTTCCTGAGTTTGGAAGATCAAGAAAATGGAAGAAGTAAAAAAAAACTATACCAACTGTAAGAATTCACAAGGGGCTAAAAGGGTCGAAGTAAAAGTAATGAAAACGAACCACAGGGACGTTGAAGTTGACCGCCATTGTTTCAAGAAGGATGAGGGCACGAGCTGGTGATTGGAAAATGATGATGGAGTGAGCTCTGGTGGGTTGAGGATGCGCAGTTAGGGTTGCCGCCGGAGAGAGAATGCTAAAGGTTGCAGTTTGAAGGTAGAAGATGAGCAGTTCGGAGAAATCTATTTATAGGCCATTTGGGGTAGGGGTATTCTTGACTTATCTCTATGCCGTACGCGGATGGATCAAGGTGGTTCAGATAGATATGGTAATTGTTCGCACGATAATCAAGGGATTGTGCAGAAGATTTGATGGCATGGCAAGTAATCATGACTTGAAGGATATTCTGATACAGGATCTTTCTGTTTTAAAATGGTGATGTTGCTATGATAAGATCTTGCCGATGGATTGTTATTTTGGGAAAAATGTGCGATATTTACTGAGATACATGGATTAGATTTAGATTTGATTAAATTTAGTAACAGATCATGTTATGCTTGGAGAATGGGTTGAAAAATAGGTAATGGCAGGCATTATCTGGAGTAAATTTCGGAGCATTAATATCTTATACTACGAAATTGGGGGGCATGTGTTGACATCGTTTTTTAGCACGTGTCAAAATGGTCAAGAAAGGCTAATCAGCAGGGGAAAGATTATTGTGTAGATTGATAGCTGATGAAAAATGGGTTTGCTTATGAGTGGTAACGGCGTATGGGTTCAAGTTGAAATGTTGCCGATAGGGTTAAGGGTATTATTGCCGATGCCGATGAAAGATGGTTTGAAGGTTGCTGCCGATGGAACAGAAATTTTGCCGATAAAAAGGAAGTCAATGAGAATACCATCGTGACTGAGGCGGACTATGGAATAAGATAGGAATTAAATTCCTTATATATGTTTAATAGAGTTTGAGTTGTGTCAAAGTCGTGTGTTTCCATAGATGTAGATTTAGTGTCCTAGTCGTATTTGGTTATGTTTCTGTAGATCAGGGTATAAATATAGGGTGAAGGGCAATGTAAGAGACATCAATCAATATATCAAAAACAACTTTTATTCTTATTTACATCTACTTTCGACGACTTCGTCAATTTACGTACTTTTTCTTTTTTATTATGAGTTCTCATCGATTCGGCGAGTTGCATTGCTCCAGTGCAATCTTCGGCAATCCTCGAGTTCCGCGTGAGTACCTCTTGGTCGTGACTTCTGGGCGTATCGTTGTTGTCAGGACCAAAGTGCTCGTATCTTCATCCTTGTCGATTAACAGGTCAAATCGACTAGCACGCTTTGGATATCGAATTCGGGTATTAGCCCTTTGTGTTTGCAGATCTACTTTTGCATCAACAAAATGTTTAACTAGTCATTAAATGGTTTCATATTCGCTAAACTCTGATAATGTTTTATATTCCGTTGTTTTATCTACATAGTCATTACTCTGATATTGTACTAAAGGTAATGTAAGAAATGGTAAGGATGTTGTAAGCTTTACTCTCTCATCTGTGATCCTGATGTAAAAATGTGGATCTTCGAGTTCTCCCTTGCGATGTGCTCGACGGAATCACTTAGTTTAGTGTTCTCCCTTGGGTACTTAGGGTCTAATGGAAGACGAGTACTCTTGGGAGGGCATTAGATTTGGAGATTCTACCACAGGTGGTATCGGAGCATAAATGAGACAATAAAGCTTCGAAATCCTTTCCAAATTAAAATTTGATAACAAATTCTTTTCAAAAAGTTAGGACAATTGCATGCGAAGTTATATATGTAGCCCTATTACTATGGTTATGTATCTAGGATAGATGGCACCCTGCTGACCTAGTTTGGCTTAATCAAGTTTTCTGCAGGTACCCTAACCCCGAGACTAGTTCGCTAGCATCGACTAGCTTCAGGGAGAGCACGATGTGCCAAAACTCTAAGAACGGTTGCCCTATATGTTGGTAACAGTGTGAGGACGGATAGGACGTGCATTCATGCATACCCTGTCATGCAATTGTTGTTAGGTCAGCCGGTTCTTGCCTGTGTAGCCATGATGGTGCTTTAGTCTCGTGCGTCGCGCACGCCTGTTGGTTCACGCCTGTCTAGCCCATACATTGTCGTACCCTTTATGCGCTCTTATCGAACCTCTGCCTTACAGTCGTACTAACCCTTTATGACCTCGGTCACCGCTCGTCGTGTGCGTGTGAAGATCTTGCTGTTCACTTTTACTGGCCTCATGCATGGCTCGCGGGTGGACTGCGACAGAACCATTGGTTGCTCTGCCTTATTTAAGGGCAAGCCTAGCCATTAGGAACCATCATTCGGTGTATCCTAGCTCATTTAGCCCTTTCTCTTGAGTAAGTTCTCGCTCAAGCCTTCCTTGCAACCACCACTCACCACCCACCAAGGATGGCAGGAGTCTGGGTTAGCAGCTACTGCATGAACACCGAGTGTTTTCCCAAAATCCTGTATACCACCCTGCAAAGACTCGGCGTTCGGGAGCGTCCCGAGTATGAGGGTCGTGAGTACATGAAGCATGGCACGGAGCGATGCAAGGTCACCGTCTATATTGGCAAGAGTGAGGAGTTTTCTGACATCACTGAAGCCTGGAATGTGACCGCAACTGGGTTTCGCTTCGGCGACACCTACCAAGTTGCGGCCCGCAAAGCCCTGCGGCATCTCTGCCAGATCTATGAAGGACCCATTGCTCGTACCCCCATGCGGTTCTTTCCTCCTTGGGACAAGGATCGACGGGTATGGAGGGCTCGCATGGAGGCCTTGCAGGGTCAAGACGTGCAAGAGGACAACCCGACCATGGTGCACCTGACCTCGTACTTGCTGGCCCTGGATGAGCAGTATGACCGGCAGGCCTCAGAGTTGAGGGAGGGTTTCCGCCGTGCTGAGGAAGCCGAGATCTTCTCCAGGATGCTCGAAGTGCAGCTTGCTGAGGCCCATGCCAACCTAGCAGCCGCTGAGAGTCGAGAGGCTGCCAAGACAGAAGCCGTCAAGGTGGACCAAGACCGTCATGCCCAGGAGCTGGAGGACGCCTATCTTGCCACAAGGGCCAAGCGTAGGACGCTCACCTTAGAGAGGCAGGAACCCTTAATTGTGGAGGGAATCCCTGTCCATCCACTAGAGAGAAGGAGGACTGGTGCTGCTATACCTCCAGCACCTCCACCCACGGAAGCCTCAGAGATAGAGAATTTCATTCCGCTCACTCAGCCACTGCTAGGAGAAGAAGCGGATCCGCAGCCCAGTGTAGCCGAAGAGCCCCAAGAGCCCAGGAATGAAGTCGTTCGCCCCGACGAAGTGGATTAGTCATCCTAGGGGAGATGTAACCGTAGTTGGTAGTGTTTTCATCACTGTCCTGTAGTGTTGTAATCTTTCCGTCGTCTTTTGTCCGTAGCTGTTAAGGCCATCTGGTCATAGGTCGCATAATGCAAGTGATGTGTCGAGTATGAGCGAGTGAGTACCTGTCTGTAGCACCTGTGTACGATCGCTGGAATGAGTGTTTGCCTTATTCGTTGTGGTTGTTACGTCAATCTTCCCTTAGGCCTTGTAGTGTGTTTTTAGTTCTTGAGATGACCACAAGCAGGTTGTAAGAGGAACATTTTTTTAGATATAGCAGATCAGCCATGATTGAATGACAGAGGACATTGTATTGACTAATTGTGGATGTCCCACTAGAACACTTGAATCCCCTTGAATTAAATCCGCCTTGGGATTTATTTTACTTGTTCCTTGTTTTGAAAAGGAACCCTTGTTGCTTGGAATTACTTTGCAATTCTTTTCTAATTATGTGGTCTATGACCCCACTGCTCCTACTACGAGTAAGTTGGTAATAGTTGCCTGGTTAATAGCTTATGGTGTCGCGATGGAACCGAGGGCCACCTGTGGATCACGACCGCATGGTTGTGCCGCTCGGCGCGCGCTGGTATCGAGGTTGTTGACCAAACACTTTTACCAAGTTACACCGCAGTACTGCCCTTGCTATAAACATTCTCCTTGGTAAAAATATCCTGGTGTTCTAACGGGAAATCCACAGCGAGTTGATGGAGTAGTACTCTCACAATTGTGACTGAGATAGTGGGGTTTTGGAAGAAACACGTAAGTCCTAATCTCAGTTTATATGAAAGGCTAGTGCAAGCTGGATTCACAAGGAAAAAGAAGAAAGAGAAGAGCGACAAGGAGAAGTTAGCCGCTAGTGGTCTGGGGTAATTGGAACACCGATGGGACGTTGCCCCTGTGCCCGGTGACAGCTCTACACTTGTCGGGTCGCTGTCACTGTGTGTCCTGCGGAAGCCGCCGGTGGCGGGGCCCACGTGAGTCATG
This sequence comes from Saccharum hybrid cultivar R570, assembly GCA_038087645.1. NCBI lineage: Eukaryota > Viridiplantae > Streptophyta > Magnoliopsida > Poales > Poaceae > Saccharum > Saccharum hybrid cultivar. Next base: position 19,346,478 of record JAQSUU010000012.1, read on the forward strand.
CTCGCATGGCCGCGGCATAGCGCCGCACTCGCCTCGTCCTTGCTCTGTACGCCCCTCTTTCCCTGGCACGCTTGTCGGCTCTCGATTCTCGCTCTCGTTTTCGTATCGGACCCCCTCTCGTTCTTTTTCTTGTTGGCACGTTGCTTGCATGCCTCCTTGCCGAGCGAACCCCATCCCTTCCTTTTCCCCACTCAAGCTCGCGCAGGGAGCGCACCATGGCGATGATGTTCCCCACCTTGTGACCCACTGGTGATTCCTCCACGTCGCCTCCACTTCTGGTGCGCTGCGCCACCACCTCCGTCCACCAGGCTATAAGTGCCACCTTGTTTGCCTCTCCTCTATCCCACCTCGGATCCGAAGTAGAGCACCTAGGATCGGTCTTCTCCGTCAGTGTTCAGGTGGGAGAAGCTCAGAAGCTGTCAGGAAGGAGTAGTTGGGGGACAGAGCTATGAGATCCAGTCATGCTTGCAGATCTAGGGTCTCCAGCCTAAGGTGATGGTGTAGCTCAAGAAGAAGGGATCTGGTTTCCAGCAAAGGAGTTCAAGTTCATCTCAGGTTAGTTAGGTTTTAGGGTTCACGATGTTCGAGTTCTCAGTCTCTTGTTTCTGGATCTGCTGGGCTTACGCAATGTTCTGGATAATCATTTTCCTATTGCTCTTCCACTGTCCCCATCTTTGTCGTTTTCTAGACAGGTTGTGAGTCGTATCAGTTTGTTTCTTAGCTGTGTTGTCTCTCGATCCCTGAGTGTTTTAGTTTCGGCGTCATGTAGCCTCCGATGTAATCTCCGATCTAAGAAGTGAAATCGTGTTTTCTCTTTTCTGAATCTTGCTCTGAATCTCGGGACGAGATTCTTTTTAGGGGGGTTGGTTGTAACATCCCTGGTGTTACGAGCTGACTTAGCACCTCGCTTAAAACCTAATAGAAATTATCGCAACAAGTTCTCAAGGTTACAATTTTACCTCGAAGGAAAGGGTAATCAAGTAATGTTGGTTAATTTGGTTTTTGTGAAAGCATGCTAACGAGATCCTAATTATAAAATGGGACGATCGGTCGTTTTAATTGTTGGCGTGATGTAGATTAGTAGTAGCAAAGAGATAATGACACGTTTCTATTTTCAGAATCAATTATATGTTTAGATAAAACAAAGAAAAGAGAATAAAAAAAGGAAACTCAGGCATGCACGCTCGTGCAACCACGTACGTCTGTTCCACTACCTGCTGTCGTCGCTGTGCTGCACCGACGCTCCTGGTTCAATCGTGTTTGTCCCCGTTTCGCTGTATCTCGACCATGGCGACGTGAGCCCACGTGCTGCCCCTGCTGCTCGGTCGGCTGCGTCTGGCTTTTGGAGGAGACAAGCATGCATGGCTCTGCATTCGCCCTTTCTCTCATTCTACTGCTCGCGCTGCTCCCACCTTGGCCACGCCAAGCTCCGGCTCGAGCTCGGCCACCGCCGTTTCCATGACCATGCCGCTCTCCGCGCTCGGCCATCAGCTCCATCACGTCCGTCTCGCTCCCTGTCCACGCGCACTTGTCGTAGCCGCACTGCTGGGAGCCGCCATAGATCCTGCTCGGGCCACCGCACGCGCGCGTGGTCGGTTCACTGCCTCTTGCTTCGGCACAGGCGGCGCTTATCCGCGGGTGCTCTACGGAAGCCTGGTGTCACGTAGCTCGTCACGTCGCCCCACAGTGTTGCTACCGCAGATGCCGGCGCCGATGCCCGTCTGCCCTTTGCCGCCATCGGAGTCGTGCCGCTTTGAGGAGGACGTATGCGGTGCTCCGGCATGCGAGTTGGGAAGCTTGTTGCAGCCCAGCTCTCTCTAGGCCACAGTTGTGCTTGGTTGCCGGCCAATTTCAGGTTTTTCTCGCCACCAGTCTTCTCGCCATCGCGGTAGGACTTGGTTGGGGGTAAGCTGCTCCCTTGCTTCTTATTTCAATTGGTTCGGAATCTGCGCTCAACTTGACCTCACCTTCACCTTGCATGGGTGGGTTTGGTCGAGGGCCCCTCTGGCGCCGGCGTGACGCCGTCTTGCTAGCTCGGTGCGCCGCCGTCCTCTTCACCGCGCACGTGGCTAGCACCGCACGAGACCTCCCCGTCCGCGCCAACACTTCGGCTATACGCGTGGTAAGCCACTGGTGCTCACGCACCACTTCCTTCCCACGTCCTCCTCGCTCGGTAGAACGGCCGCGCCACTGTCACGGACCGTCGGCTGCCGCTACAGCATAGCCTAGAGCGTCTCCTCGTATTTCATCGTTTCCCACCGCCACCGCTTGAGCTGAAGGTAGTGGTCGGCCCCGTGGTGCGGCCTGGGTAGGGCTAGTTGGCTTGGGCTAGCTGCGGTTTGCCGCCGGCTGCCACGCCGGTGCGCACCGGCACGTCGGGGACCCGACCGTTGTGAAGACGGGTTAGTTGGGGGTGCTCGGTGCAAAGTCGTCCTCTGTTGGAACAGTAAACATGGGTGCGGTGTAATAACTTAATGAACCAGGTACTCTTCTACATAAGAGCGGGCGCTAGCACGGGCTCTCCGCTGTTGGGCCGGCCTGCTGGGCGCGCGGCTTTCCCCGCGCGGGCCGTGGGGTGCTGCTGGGCTAGATTGCCGCCGACGGCCCGTTTCATTTTCTAAAGCAATTTCTTCATTTAGTTTCTAAACTAAACTTGTAAATTCAAGATCTAAATGGGTAGTAATTCAAAAATTGTGAAACCAATTTTTTTAGGTTCCTTAAATCATGCTCTAACCGTTGGTATGCTTTTGCTCACATAGTTGTATAATATTTTTAGGAGTTCACTAATTATTCTAAAATGCTTAATATTGTTAAGAATAAACTTGTGAGAATTTTTGTAAGCAAATGATAAAAGGTTGACTCTAAAAATTTTACGGTAAACTCCTAATGTCATTATCTGCTCTCCGTAATTTTCATAGCTTCAAAATAATTAGTTTGCTAGGATAGCTTATAAGCCTAGTTTAAATATCTGTTAAATCGATAAAGAAACAACTGGGCTTCATAACAAAAATGTTTGTCGGGGCATGACGTGCTGCCGGTAACGAGGATACATGGGTAGTATGCTAGTCTTACGCTAGTCCGTTAGTCTGATAGACATACTCGTATCTTCAGTATTTCAGTCACCGTCGACCATTTACGTTTCCGTTGCATCCACGTATATCATAATAGGAACAATGATGGATCGAGGAGTCATCTGGGGTAGCCGAAAGGATGGTGTCTGGAGGATCGTGCCGCCTTGACGAAATGCTAACTTGGTTAAATTCTACCCAGGCAAGCCCTGGTGCATAACCCCTATTATTCTGCACTTTATTTTATGCTTGTGCATTAAGTTTAAAGGAGTTAAATGAAACCCACTTGCATATATATATCCTGATCCCATGAGTCTTACTAGTATGACAGGATCGTGTAGAGTGCTATGCTACAGGAACCCGGTTGAAGTCGAGTGATTTCCTGTCACTCGCGAGAGATAGGAATTATAACAATATTCCTATTATCATGTTACTATCACATGGAATATAAATGTATATGGATAATTGGAGACCGGGCGGAACGGGTTGGATGGACTTGGACCTGGTTGGGCAACAGAGCGGGGCTCTGGTTGCATTTGTTCCGCCTGTGTTAATTAAGGACCGTTCATTGCATGGACCCTGGTCAAGTCACAGATTTATTGTCCCGAGCATATACTTGCTTATGGGAGCGGGAAGACTTGTTTCTCTCTTGTCATGGGTTCCAGCTCTTTCCAGACCGGCTTTTTAGGGTGGTTATATATATTGGGTTGAGGAGGTCTAAGCACCATACTGAGGCCAGGCCTGCAGTGTTGGGGGCTTAGAGTCCGAGCTTGGACGGGGACCTGGACCCCTTGACAGGAGTAGAACGGGATAGTCTTGCTTGTGCCCGGGGTACAAGCGAGGCGTGTGTTTTTGGGGCACCCAGCTGGGCATATTGATTCGTGAATCGCCGTTTCTGCGTGACGGTACGGCTTGACTACGCTCTGGCATCGTAGTAAGAACTGGCAGTTGAAAGATGAAGAAATGGTTCCTTTTGCTTAATCCTGGCTTGATTATAGTCTAGGTGCTTACATAGAAGGTTAGATAAGAAATGAAATACGGCTATTAAAAGTAAGAAATTAAGGACACACTCTTAGCGCTGCTTCTCGCAAATAAGAACCCACGAGCCAGAAAGCCTTGCATAATCCTTGGAGTCTTTTTACTTCCTCCTAACGGGTAAGTCTTGCGGAGTACAATTGAGTACTCAGGGTTTGTTCTACCCTATTGCAGGTGACTTGTGCTGATGAGCTGACACTTGTGTGTGGAAACCTCCTGGTGGGCTCAGCGAGGAATTCCTTTGCGATGTGGAGTAGAGTTTATTTATTAAAACTCTCACTAAAAGTTTTACAAGGAAAATACTATTAATCTGATATCATTTCATGTAATTAAACGTTCTTCATGTAAATGTTTAACTAGTCATTAAATGGTTTCATTTCCGCTGAACTCTGATAATGTTTTATATTTCGTTGTTTTATCTACATAGTAATTACTCTGATATTGTACTAAAGGTAATATAAGAAATGGTAAGGATATTGTAAGCTTTACTCTCTCATCTATGATCCTGATGTAAAAATGTGGATCTTCGAGTTCTCCCTTGTGGTGTGCTCGACGAAATCACTTAGTTTAGTGTTCTCCCTTGGGTTCTTAGGGTCTAATGGAAGACGATTACTCTTGGGAGGGCATTAGATTTGGAGATTCTGCCACAGGGTTGTAACACCCCTGGTGTTACGAGCTGACTTAGCACCTCGCTTAAAACCTAATAGAAATTATCGCAACAAGTTCTCAAGGTTATAATTTTACCTCGCAGGAAAGGGTAATCAAGTAATGTTGGTTAATTTGGTTTATGTGAAAGCATGCTAACGAGATCCTAATTAGAAAATAAGACGATCGATCATTTTAATTGTTGGCATGATGTAGATTAGTAGTAGCAAAGAGATAATGACACGTTTCTATTTTCAGAATCAATTGTATGTTTAGATAAAACAAAGAAAAGAGAATAAAAAAAAGGAAACTCAGGCATGCACGCTCGCGCAACCACGTACGCCTGTTCCACTGCCTGCTGCCGTCGCTGTGCTGCACCGATGCTCCCGGGTCAATCGTGTTTGTCCTCGTTTCACTGTATCTCGACCGTGGCCACGTGAGCCCGCGTGCTGCCCCTGCCGCTCGGTCGGCTACGTCTGGCTTTTGGAGGAGACAAACGTGCACGGCTCTGCATTCGCCCTTTCTCTCGTTCTACTGCTCGCGCTGCTCCCGCCTTGGCCACGCCAAGCTCCGGCTCGAGCTCGGCCACCGCGGTTTCCACGACCATGCCACTCTCCGCGCTCGGCCATCAGCTCCATCATGTCCGTCTCGCTCCCTGTCCGCGCGCGCTTGCCGTAGCCGCGCTGCTGGGAGCCGCCACAGATCCTGCTCGGGCCGCCGCACACGCGCGTGGTCGGTTCACTGCCTCTTGCTTTGGCATAGGCGGCGCTTATCTGCGGGTGCTCTACGGAAGCCCGGTGTCGCGCAGCTCGTCACGTCGCCCCACCGCGTTGCCACCACAGATGCCGGCGCCGATGCCCGTCTGCCCTTTGCCGCCATCGGAGTCATGCCGCTTTGAGGAGGACGTATGCGGTGCTCCGGCATGCGAGTTAGGAAGCTTGTTGCAGCCCGGCTCTCTCTAGGCCACAGTTGTGCTCGGTTGCCGGCCAATTTTAGGTTTTCCTCGCCACCAGTCTTCTCGCCGTCGCGGTAGGACTTGGTTGGGGGTAAGCTGCTCCCTTGCTTCTTATTTCAATTGGTTCGGAATCTGCGCTCAACTTGATCTCACCTTCACCTTGCGTGCGTGGGTTTGGTCGAGGGCCCCTCTGGCAGCGGCGTGACGCCGTCTTGCCAGCTCGGTGCGCCGCCGTCCTCTTCACTGCGCACGTGGCCAGTACCGCACGAGACCTCCCCGTCCGCGCCAACACTTCGGCTAAACGCGTGGTAAGCGACTAGTGCTCACACACCACTTCCTTCCTTCCACCTCCTCGCTCGGTAGAACGGCCGCGCCACTGTCACGGACCGCCGGCTGCCGCTGCAGCGTAGCCTAGAGCGTCTCCTCGTATTTCACCGTTTCCCACCGCCACCGCTTGAGCTGAAGGTAGTGGTCGGCCCCGTGGTGCGGCCTGGGTGGGGCTAGTTGGCTTGGCCTAGCCGCGGTTTGCCGCCGGCTGCCGCGCCGGAGCGCACCGGCACGTCGGGGACCCGACCGTTGTGAAGACGGGTTAGTTGGGGGTGCTCGGTGCAAAGTCGTCCTCTGTTGGAACAGTAAACATGGGTGCGGTGTAATAACTTAATGAACCAGGTACTCTTCTACATAAGAGCGGGCGCTAGCGCGGGCTCTCCGCTGTTGGGCCGGCCTGCTGGGCGCGCGGCTTTCCCTGCGCGGGCCGTGGGGTGCTGCTGGGCTAGATTGCCGCCGACGGCCCGTTTCATTTTCTAAAGCAATTTCTTCATTTAGTTTCTAAACTAAACTTGTAAATTCAAGATCTAAATGGGTAGTAATCCAAAAATTGTGAAACCAATTTTTTAGGTTCCTTAAATCATGCTCTAACCGTTGGTATGCTTTTGCTCACATAGTTGTATAATATTTTTAGGAGTTCACTAATTATTCTAAAATGCTTAATATTGTTAAGAATAAACTTGTGAGAATTTTTGTAAGCAAATGATAAAAGGTTGACTCTAAAAATTTTACGGTAAACTCCTAATGTCATTATCTGCTCTCCGTAATTTTCATAGCTTCAAAATAATTAGTTTGCTAGGATAGCTTATAAGCCTAGTTTAAATATTTGTTAAATCGATAAAGAAACAACTGGGCTTCATAACAAAAATGTTTGTCGGGGCATGACGCGCTGCCGGTAACGAGGATACATGGGTAGTATGCTAGTCTTACGCTAGTCCGTTAGTCTGAGAGACATACTCGTATCTTTAGTATTTCAGTCACCGTCGACCATTTACGTTTCCGTTGCATCCACGTATATCATAATAGGAACAATGATGGATCGAGGAGTCATCTGGGGTAGCCGAAAGGATGGTGTCTGGAGGATCGTGCCGCCTTGACGAAATGCTAACTTGGTTAAATTCTACCCAGGCAAGCCCCGGTGCATAACCCCTATTATTCTGCACTTTATTTTATGCTTGTGCATTAAGTTTAAAGGAGTTAAATGAAACCCACTTGCATATATATATCCTGATCCCATGAGTCTTACTAGTATGACAGGATCGTGTAGAGTGCTATGCTACAGGAACCCGGTAGAAGTCGAGTGATTTCCTGTCACTCGCGAGAGATAGGAATTATAACAATGTTCCTATTATCATGTTACTATCACATGGAATATAAATGTATATGGATAATTGGAGACCGGGCGGAACGGGTTGGATGGACTTGGACCTGGTTGGGCAACAGAGCGGGGCTCTAGTTGCATTTGTTCCGCCTGTGTCAATTAAGGACCGTTCGTTGCATGGACCCTGGTCAAGTCACAGATTTATTGTCCCGAGCATGTACTTGCTTATGGGAGTGGGAAGACTTGTTTCTCTCTTGTCATGGGTTCCGGCTCTTTCCGGACCGGCTTTTTAGGGGGGGTTATATATATTGGGTTGAGGAGGTCTAAGCACCATACTGAGGTCAGGCCTGCAGTGTTGGGGGCTTAGAGTCCGAGCTTGGACGGGGACCTGGACCCCTTGACAGGAGTGGAACGGGTTGGTCTTGCTTGTGCCCGGGGTATAAGCGAGGCGTGTGTTTTTGGGGCACCCAGCTGGGCATATTGATTCGCGAATCGTCGTTTCTGCGTGACGGTACGGCTTGACTACGCTCTGGCATCGTAGTAAGAACTGGCAGTTGAAAGATGAAGAAATGGTTCCTTTTGCTTAATCCTGGCTTGATTATAGCCTAGGTGCTTACATAGAAGGTTAGATAAGAAATGAAATACGGCTATTAAAAGTAAGAAATTAAGGGCACACTCTTTGCGCTGCTTCTCGCAAACAAGAACCCACGAGCCAAAAAGCCTTGCATAATCCTTGGAGTCTTTTTACTTCCTCCTAACGGGTAAGTCTTGCGGAGTACAATTGAGTACTCAGGGTTGTTCTACCCTGTTGCAGGTGACTTGTGCTGATGAGCTGACACTTGTGTGTGGAAACCTCCTGGTGGGCTCAGCGAGGAATTCCTTTGCGATGCGGAGTAGAGTTTATTTATTAAAACTCTCACTAAAAGTTTTACAAGGAAAATATTATTAATCTGATATCATTTCATGCAATTAAACGTTCTTCATGTAAATGTTTAACTAGTCATTAAATGGTTTCATTTCCGCTGAACTCTGATAATGTTTTATATTCCGTTGTTTTATCTTCATAGTAATTACTCTGATATTGTACTAAAGGTAATGTAAGAAATGGTAGGGATGTTGTAAGTTTTACTCTCTCATCTGTGATCCTGATGTAAAAATGTGGATCTTCGAGTTCTCCCTTGCGGTGTGCTCGACGGAATCACTTAGTTTAGTGTTCTCCCTTGGGTACTTAGGGTCTAATGGAAGACGAGTACTCTTGGGAGGGCATTAGATTTGGAGATTCTGCCACATTATGTGACAGCAATTATGCTACATAACACTGAACTGAATCTCTCTTTTTGTTAATTATTTGCTGAAAGCTGCAAAAGGGTTATCACAAAAGACATATGGGAGTATCTTGCAGTCCTGGTTACAATTATAATTCAGAAACTGACATAAGCATAAAACAGTTGCAGCAAGGAAGGCTTAATAGATTGGGCTATCTATTTTCTCTAAAAAGTTGGGATGAGCTTTCGCCGAAATATAAGGGTATTAACGAGGAATCGCCTTACCTATGGGGATCATTATGGCCACTAATGACTTAGCTTTTTATGTATTAATTTACAAAGTTAGTTATATAATCCTGCGTGATCATTGTATATCTTTTAGCTGCTAAGTTGCATGTCAAGAATACCTCTCCCTTTTTCCCACCTGCGATTGCACTTTTTCTGTTTCATACAATGATTGCTGGCTGAACGACATCCAATAGGACTAATGAAACAGATGTATAAGAAGGGCCAAATGAGGATAGCTCAGGATCAGATGGACGATGTATCGTGTCTGAACTGTAGCTGCTCATTGTTCTGATAGAAACTCAACCACCACCCTTCAATTTGTATTTGGGTATTTCTTTGGATTGACGGGCCATTATGCTAATTATTGTTGTAAAATCCAAATCAAAGAACATCTATGTTGTTTGCAAGATTTAGATGATGAGGAAGCTTATGGGTGGAAGGTATATTCCCTATTTAGATTACTACTGGGGAATGAGCCATGAGTTAGTTATGCAAGGAATATATTTTGATCCACATGAAGGTTCCATACAATCATTTGAGAGGTTATTTTAATCTTTCTCTGCTCGGCCCTTCTCTGTATGTTTAAGTATTGAAGCCTCAGGCCTTTCTGATTGTCATTTTCTACCAAATACTTTGTCTACTTTAATTTTGCTTTCTTTGTTCATAAATGTGAGAGGAACATGGTAATGGAAGCAATCGAATTTAAAAGGATGGATGATTTTCGAACATAAGGGACAAATAAATTCTATAATGAGCCACAGTTCTATACTGTTTTTTTCTTGGTGCTTTGTGTTTATCGTTTGAAGAAGCATATGGATTTGTGACTGAAGCCACAATCGTAACAAATTCAAACTAGAAAATATTAACCTTCAAAGTGTAGTTTAGGTGCACAAAGGAACAGTAATGCAATAGCTTCGGCCAAAACAGCATAAACAATATAGTGGAGGACAATGGACAAGAACGTAATCAGATTCGATAGACGACAATTAAGCTGTGCAATGAGCTAGTATTATCGAATTGACGGACGAATTATGAAAGGTAGAACAACGCTACAAAAGGGTCTTATTAATTAGCATAATTCATTAGGCTTTTTGGCAGCTTGCAAACATAATCCTGCGGGAGTTAGCTGGAAGGCAACATCAGAGCAGTATCTCAGAATCATATCTAATAAATTGATATTGTGTAAACCATGTACATTGAATCTGCAATGCATCCTATCTGCAAATACATTTTGTTTTGACTTGCGAGCCTAGTTCAGCATCTGGGAATCATATATCCTAATTTTAACCCGTAACTTAAGTGCACTGTATCTGAAGCTAAGTGCCAAGTGTGCATAATAAGTAAACAAAAAACGTTCTGTATGTTAAATTGCGTATATAGCTGGACTTATACAGTATACTTGATTAAAAAAATATCAACATTGCCAAGATAAATTTGAACGTTACAAATTATAAGAAAACACACATACAAAAAAAAATGGGGAGATTGGCCGACGAGTGTCTGACGATGCATGATGTGATACATTCTTCAATCTAAGGCTATCGGCACCGCAGAACGCTAAAACGAACGCAACGCTAAATCTACCGTTCGCATGTACGCACCGCACGACGCTATCCCGATCGGCACACCTGCGTTCGCTACAGTGACGCACCACAGGCAGCGTTCCTGCCTGCGCGCCTGTAAAAGGGAAGGAGGAGAGAGAAAGAGAAAGAGGAGAGAGGAGGGAGGAGAGAGAAAGAGAGAGAGGAGAGAGGATATGAGATGGTGGTTGATATAGAGTATGATATAGAGTAAATATGGGTGCGGGAGGAATGAGTATAGAGGTGAGAATCCTGGATGACTAGGACGGAATATTCCTTTAGAGGTATGTTTAGAGAGTGGTGCGGTGCGGATAGCCTAAAAAACATGGAAGATATGGCACCAGACACAAGTTGATCAAGTTGAAGCTGAGCGGACTGCAGATCTCAACCTCCCTAAGCTATCCTGAGTCTATGTATACTAGGCTCCAATACTTAAACCACGTGCAAGAAAAATAGTAGTATGTTTCTAAGAAATATAAAGTACAATAATGCAGCTAGTTGTTGAGCATACAAAAGCTACAAATTTTTGCAGGCATCTATCCACTCAGGACACAGGCCTTGTTTAGATACCAAATTTGTCTCTCAAATTTCACTATGCAAAAAAAAGATTCTCATCACATCAAAATGTCGGCACATGCATGGAGTACAAAATATAGATGAAATCAAAAACTAATTGCACAGTTTTGTTGTACTTTGTGAGATGAACGTTTTAGGCCTAATTAGTCAATGTTTGGACAATTATTACCAAATAAAAACAAATACTACGGTGCTGCACAGTGCTACACAATACTCGGCACACGCCGATTCCGGCCAACTAAACACGGCCACAATCTAAATTTACCTGATCTAGCTACTCCCTGAATACATGAATTTTTCAGAATAGAGGAGGATTCACATTTGAGATCACTTTTTCACAGATCTTAAGAAAAAGAAATCACTTGTGAATTGTGATTTCAGGAGCTGACTTTGAGTGCACCTGTTGCCGACCAGCTGCTGAGAAGAGGCAAATATTCCCAATCCAAGAACCCCTCTCTATCGTGGGTCGTGGCGCCAGACATGTCACCCCCATCAGTAATCCCACGCTTTTGACCGCCTACAGCGTTCAAAAGCCGACGTCGTCCCCTTTTCCTCCACTGTCACTGCCATCGATCCGTCCTGTGATCACATCCGTCCTCCCTGCATTTTTCCCCTCGCCACAAGGACAGGCACCACACCATGCAGCGCACGCGCTGGACCGGCGGCGTCCACCCATAGTCACCAACCAGCGGCTAGCTAGCTGTGACCTGTGCATCAACATGGGCAGGCGCTCGCGAGGGGATGCGAGCTGCTCCATAGATTTTTGTCTCCGCGCGCCTTGTCACGTAGCCCCGCGGCGCCTATTTAAGCCGCCGTTCCCTTCCCCGTCTAACGTTTCCGTCTCCTCGGTCTCCAATTGCATTTGCGTTTACCACCGCTCGCTCGCGCGCGCGCGCCCGCCTTCGTCCTCTAGCTCCTGCGTTCTCCTCTCGACACCAGTCAGCAGTTCTCTGAAGCCGTCGTCACATCACCCTAGCTAGCTAGACGAGGGCCTACGAGGCTACGACTCCATATCGTGCTAGCTGGTGCTGCTAGCTCATCATCATCATCACCACCAATTCATCATGCTGGAGAACCAAAAGCAGGCAGAGGTAGGCCAGCCCGAACGCACGCACGCAAGCGCACTCATCACGCTCTGTTGTCGTCTTGTCTCTCTCCGATGTCCGATCCCGCTACTCTCATCTTTCGAGCTAGCTCCGGCTCCGACCGGCCTAGCTATGACATGGTTGTTACTGACGCTGTTTGCGCACATGCATGGCTAGGTTCTCTGGCCGCGGCTGGTGGCCAACAAGCTCTTCCGGAAGACCTCGGGCAGCCACGCCTTCGTCGCCGACTTCCCCGCCGCCGATGACGACGACGTCTTTGGAACGGAGTTCGACGACGGCGGGTGCAGCCCCGACGCGGACGCCAGCCGCTGCGTGAAGCGGGCGCGGCCGCAGGAGCGCAACAAGACCCTCAAGTACAAGTATGTAGTCATCCTAGTCGAGCAGTAATCAACCATTCCTCGCGTCGCTTAACTATAGCTATAGCTTTGTATGAGCCATTGAGCCGTGCGTGACTAGCTGGCTGGCGTCGTTATTGTTTGGTGGCATGGCACGGCAGGCTGTTCGCGAGCACGTGGAACGTCGGCGGCGTGGTGCCACCGGACGATCTGGACCTGTCGGACTGGCTGGACGGTGGCGACGACGGGCCCTACGACATGTACGTGCTCGGGTTCCAGGAGGTGGTGCCGCTGCGCGCGCGCAACGTGCTGGGCGCCGACAAGAAGCGCGTCGGGATGCGGTGGATCGAGCTCATCCGCGCCACGCTCAACCGGTCGCACTCGCAGCAGCAGAGGGGCGGAGGTAGCAGCGGCGACGGCGGCGGCAAGCAGCAGAAGGTGCACCCGGTGCGGGACGGCGGTCGCGGCGAGCTGGCCAGGGACTACCGGTGCGTGGTGAGCAAGCAGATGGTGGGCATCCTGCTCACGGTGTGGGTGCGCTCCGACCTCCGCCGCTTCGTCCGTCGCCCCAGCGTCTCCTGCGTCGGATGCGGCGTCATGGGCTGCCTCGGCAACAAGGTGAGGATACTATAGTCTATAGTGCTCGTTCATTACACGACCTAGCTAGCTAATAGTTGTCCGATCGAAATGGTGGCCGGCTGGCATCTGATCTAACCAAGTAAGCAAACGATGAACCGAATGGCTGCAGGGTGCCGTGTCCGTCCGGTTCTGGCTGCACGACACGAGCTTCTGCTTCGTGTGCTGCCACCTCGCGTCGGGCGGGCGCGAGGGCGACGAGGCGCACCGCAACGCCGACGCCACGGAGATCCTCTCCCGGACGACCTTCCCGCGGGGGCACGCGCTCAACTTGCCGCGGCCGCACAAGATTCTAGACCACGAGTAAGCCACCCTCACTGCCACCTGCTCCATCAATCTAGCTATCCATACTTCGTGCCATGCCAGCCAGGAAACAGATACAGGTCGGCCGAATGGTCGTCCAGTTCCAAGAAAACTGTGTGCTGCAATAGTATATAGGGAAGGAAAAAACAGAGATGCTGAAGCTGACACGCACCGGCCGCATACGCATGTACATGCACAAACGTTACAAGTACAACGCCCCCTCATTTTTTACTCCGTCGACGAATCGTATATTGTATATTTAATCCGGTAGCTGAACCGTCCACGGTGCCGGTAAATTAAATCAAGGGCAGGTGTAGACGATATTTTGCCGTATCTGGGATTTGGGTACAAGATAAATATACTACCACTAGCTAGCTACTTTCACCACAAAACAGAAAAATACTACCACTACCAGTAAACGTATCATTTGATCGTGTCATATGTTGATTCGGTGCGGCATGTTGACAGGTAAACCGCAGCTAGAGAAGGTGAATTCAAAAGTATTTAATCGATCGTGGAAGGTCTGATCGACCGCCCAACTCCCTGTTTTATATACCGACGCTAGTGCTCTACATATACAGTATACAAATGCAAAGTATATAAAATACTTACATACATCAGCTTAATTGCTACTGTAATAATGCTAGACCGGTTGCATGCGCGTAGTCAAAGTCAAAAAAACCTAGCGAAGATGAACCAATGATGAGGCAAGGCTTTGGCTTTGATCAATAGATAATCTGTCAATCTGATGACGTGCATGCTCCGGGCTTTTGTGTTGTGCAGCCGGGTGATCCTGCTCGGGGACCTCAACTACAGGATCTCCCTGCCGGAGGCCAAGACGAGGCTGCTGGTGGAGCGCCAGGACTGGAAGACGCTTCTGGAGAACGACCAGCTGCGCGCCGAGGTGAGCCGCGGCGCAGGCGCGTTCCAGGGCTGGAGCGAGGGCGCCATCACCTTCTCCCCGACCTACAAGTACTACCCCAACTCCGACGCCTACTACGGTTGCGCCACCGCCACCCACGGCCACGGCGGCGGAGGCCACAGGAACAACAAGCGGCGCGCGCCGGCGTGGTGCGACCGCATCCTGTGGCGCGGCGCGGGGCTCAGGCAGACCCGCTACGGCCGCTGCGAGTCCCGGCTGTCGGACCACCGCCCCGTCCGCGCCGTCTTCACGGTGGAGGTGGACGCGCCCAGGAACCTCAACTCGCTCAGGAGCTTCTTCATGTCCGAGAGGTTCGACAGGGCTGGCAGCAGGAGCCCCGGCGCCGCCGACCAGCTGCTCCGCAAGGACGACGTCGTTAACAGCGCCAGATTCGGCGACACTCTTTGAGACATGCGTGCATGAGAGGGTGGAATCGTCAGTCCACTTCTTCTCCGATTGCAATTGTACACAGGCAAAAGCTAAGAGAGACGACAGTCAAAAAGAGAGAGAGACGACAGTAAAGAAAAAAAAAGCTACTCCCTCCGTCCCAATAAGACTGTCGTTCTAGCACTTGAGCCATATCCCAATAAGAATGTCGTTCTAGCTGCGGGTCCCACAACTGAGTAGGCTGCAGACCTATCCCTTCCGTGCTCATCTCTCGTCCACTCAACCCGACGGCCATCACCCCCATCCCCGCCGGGCGTCGGCAGATCCGCCCCGGCCCTGGCACCGGGAGTCCTTCGCCGGCGTCGCGGAAGTGGCCGCCGCCAACATCTGCAAGGGAGGCGGTGCCGGAGCAGGTGGCCCACGCGTTGGGGACGGAGCAGGGCATCCCGGCGTTGGGGACGGAGCAGGGCAGCATGAGAGGTCGGGCGCGGCCCCTCGTCATCTCCGCTCGCCGGGGGCCTAGCGCGGCCGAGATCCGGTAGCGGGGCTCGGCGAGGACGCGCGTTGGGCGAAGCGAGGCCACTGCGGCGGGCGCACGATGAACCAGAGTGAGCCGCCACTGGCAAGGCCTTTGGCCACGGCCTTCCTTCTCCTCCAACGGCAGCTCCGTCTTCTCGTCGCGTCGCCCCAAGTGAGGCAGGAAGTGGAGCGGTCCCCTAGAACCATGGCTCTAGTGCTCCACCGCCGGCGAAGGTTAGGCAGGCCCCGCGGCGGAGGGTGCTGCTGCGCCATGCCGGCGAGGAGGAGTAGCACTCGCCTGGACGCGCGGGGTCAGTGGGGCGGGCTGCGGGCTGCAGGCACGGCCTCCGTCGGCGAGAAGTCCCACTCGCCCGCACCTGGATGAAATCTACGAGAAACACAAGATCAAGATGAGGACAGAGGGAATAGGGGTACACCGGTCTTTTTCCATCTTCCTTGGTTTGCGCGTTGAGGCCCAAAACGTCTCTCTTTTCAGGACGGAGGGAGTAAGAGAGATGCAGAGTATATATATGTTTGTTTTTCATTTCTGAGTCAGTGTTCGTAAGATCGTATCTACTACAGGTAGCTACTAGGATACAGAGATGGCTTTTTTATTATTTCCACCCTGTTCCCTACGTTCTGTATGTAACTACATTTGTACGCTTCTTGATCCAATGAGTATGATTTGGTCTCAAGTTTGTTGCCATGGACAAGCATGGCAATAGACTTTGAACAGTAATTTTCCACCGGGCTTTGATGCTTCCTGCTACAATGGGTAGCTTAAGCAAAGGTGCGGTTGGCAATTGTCATATACATGTTGTTCTTCTTCCTTAAACTGAGTTGTGTCCAGACTTCAGAACCATATATAGTATAATCGAGGAGATCTTGGATGATTTGTGAAACTTAACCTGTTTTTGCGTATGTCAACGGTGACCCATTCACAGAGAAAACTATTGTGGGAACCGTTAAGTGTTATCCAAAAAATTGTTAAAAAAACAATTGTGGCGTCGTCATGGGCCATAGCAAATTAGCAATTGGGCAATACTAAGACTACTGGTGCTTTGAAGCTATCAATCCATCCCCTAAATTCAAGGGCTCTGTGCGTTAAGATTGTCCCCCCTCACCCCCCCCCCCCCCCCCCCCCCCCCCTCTACCCTCTTGTTTCCTGCTGATTGTTCCTTCGATTTGTCAGGATTCTGCAGAACAAATGTCTTGATCCAAGACAAGGCTGCTGTCTTGCATTGCATTGCATTGCATGTGATGCGACACAGGCGTTGTCTCTAGTCTCTGCTTATAATTTAAGCATGCTACTGATGTAATTGTAGATGTATATCAATGGCTGGTTCAAATAATCCCTGCAAAAATGGTACCAGATCAGTTAACTCATCACCTTACCTTTTAACAGAGCTGAAAATCATCATACTTCTATTCCGAAGAAGATCATTATGCACGTTAATCATGTGAATCCAGAATCTAGACTAGGAGGGGCACATACATTGTGTGAACCCTGTACCATACGGCCATACCAGGAGTCCCGTTTCAGATGTTGCACAGTTTGATTAATGTGTGAACTGGTCCTAAAACAATGGTTTGGTTTGGCAGTAATTGACGCAGTCGGATCAAACGGATCTTTGCACAGTTATTGGCGTAGGTGCCGCGCTAAGATTGACAAAGACCAGAGAAAAATGTTTGATGGTGTCATATGGAAAGAAAGGAATAGAGAACTTTTCAGAACAAGAGTCTGCAACCAAGAGAAGTGGCCCTCTTATACAAGGAAGAAGTGGAGCAATATCAGTCGGCGACAAGATCCTATGTGCAAACCAATCAGTCACAACAGTAGTAGACCTCAGTCTCTTTTCTTCTGATTTACTACCTTCTGTTCCCTTTTCATTCAGTTTTCTTTTTTTCTTTTCACTTCGAGTGGTGTACAGACTAGGGTGGCTGGCCTACGGGTCAAAGTGGTGGCAAGCATAGGCTCGTCCTTGTAATTCTGTACTAACATTTTTTTCTCTTTTTCCTGTCTAATAAAAATCTGGCAAAAACCTTTGCCGCCTTTCGAAGGAAAAAATGAAGCTGGTCCTAAACAAGTGATCCCTGAAGATTCTCTTCAGTACCAAGAGTAATTATATGCCAAGATATTTATTTAAGGAAGCAGCTAACTCAATTGTGTTGGACTATTACGGCGTTTCCACTTGATGACTCCACGAATGTCTTAGCGAGCTGCGAGCGGCAAAAAGAAATGACCAAATAATATTACACCATGGATCACCTAACACCTGCTGAATCATATTCATATGGGTCCAGTCGTCATACTCGAGAGAAACAGCGAAATCATTGGATCGCTAAGAACTGTTACGAACGACGTATGGAATATGAAGTAAAACGAAATCAATCACAGCGAAGACACACGATTTAACGTGGAAAACATCTCCAATGCGAAGGGAAAAAACCACGGGCACCAGCCAGCAACAATCTCACTGTCTCAAGAGTTTTGGGTTACACGCCTGTGACGGCTTACGAGAGAATCAAGTCTCCAAGAAACCCTAGCAAGAGTATATATGTACCGTACCGCGAGGGGCTCCACCCCCGCACTCCGGCCCAGTCTTCGGCTTCTACGGGCCTCCGCTTCGCTCCGTCAGAAGCCCGACCTATATCTTGCAGTGAATTTGGAACAACTCCAACAAACTCCACCTTGAGACAAATTCATCTTGTATCATAAATCAACCCATCATCCTGAACAATAAAGATAGAAAACCACTGGTGCCAACAATAGTCTCTTGGACTATTCAATTAAACCAACTAAGCTTGAGCATAACTCAAACTTAGCAACAGGAACATGCTTTGTCATCATATCAGCAGGATTATCATGAGTACTAATCTTGCATACCTTCAGCTTACCTTCTTCAATCACGTCACGCATAAAATGATACTTGATATCTATGTGCTTAGTTCTCTCATAGAACATCTGATCTTTAGTGAGGTAAATTGCACTTTGACTGTCACAGTGCAAACTTATGCAAGATTTAATTTCACTGAGTTCAGCGTACAAACCTCTCAACCATATTAATTCTTTGCACGCTTCACAAATAGCCATATATTCTGCTTCAGTAGTAGACAAAGCAACAACAGACTGTAACGTAGCCCTCCAACTCACAGCACAACTGCCAACAATAAACACATAACCAGTAATTGATCTTCGCCTGTCCAGATTAGCAGCATAATCAGAATCCACATAACCAATGAGACTCTTATCAGTTCTTCCAAACTTCAAACATGAATCTGCTGTGCCTTTGAGGTACCTGAAAATCCACTGAACTGCCCTCCAATGTTCTTTGTCAGGATTAGACATATATCTACTAACAAGACTCATAGCATATGATAAATCTAGACGAGAGCAAACCATGGCATACATCAAAGATCCAACAGCACTAGAATAAGGAACCCTTGACATGTACTCAATCTCTGCATCTGTACTATGACACTGAGCAGCTGACAACTTAAAGTGAGGTGCAATAGGGTACTAACAGCCTTAGCGTTTTGCATGTTGAAACGCTGAAGAACTTTCTTGATATAATTTTGTTGACTAAGAAATAGCAAACCAGATTTTCTGTCTCTACTAATTTCCGTACCAAGAATTTTCTTAGCACTACCAAGATCTTTCATATCAAACTCACTGCTTAACAACTTCTTTAACTTAGTTATTTCAATCTTGCTCTTGGCAGCAATCAGCATATCATCAACATATAACATCAAATATATAAGTGATCTATTAACATACTTGATGTAAACACAGCTATCATATCTAGATCTTTTAAAACTGTGTGACAACATAAATGAATCAAACCTCTTGTTCCACTGACGAGGAGACTGATTCAACCCATACAAGGAGCGCTTCAACTTGCACACATATTTTTTTCTTGCCAGGCACTATGAATCCTTCCGGTTGGTCCATGTATATGTCCTCCTCTAGCTCTCCATGCAAAAACACAGTCTTCACATCTAACTGCTCAAGCTCAAGATCATGTGAAGCAACAATACTCAAGAAAGTACGAATTGAACTGTGTTTTACCACTGGAGAGAACACATCATTATAGTCAACACCCGGAATTTGACTGTAGCCTTTTGCAACTAATCTTGCCTTATACTTTGGAGGCTCGCTTAGAGATAAACCCTCCTTTCTTTTGAAGATCCACTTATAATTTATGGTCTTTTTTTCTTAGGCAAAGGAACAACCTCCCATGTACTGTTCTTCTCAAGAGACTGCATCTCCTCATGCATAGCAGAAATCCAATTCTCACTATCAGCACAACGAACAACTTCTTTATAGGTTGCTGGCTCATGAACATACTCCACCTGTTCAGCACAACTCAAAGCATAGTAAGACAAATTATATACTTCGATAAGACGTTTAGGAGGTACAACTGTCCTTTTTGACTTGCGTTGAGCAATAGGTAATTCCTCCTCTAGCTGCAAAATAGGAGGAGTTTGCTGAACATCATCATGAGCATCATTATCAGCAACATCATTATTATGGTCATCCTGCTCATCAGCAGGCTCCACCTGCACACCTATATCATCATCAACATGCTCCACCTGCATGCGCATACGCTGCAACTCTTTTTCTGGAACACGTTCTGAGGACAAACTGTTAGTAAACATCACAGATTCATTGAATACAACACTCCTGCTCATAAAAGTCTTTCCTGTTTCAGGATTCCATAATTTATAGCATTTGATTCCCAAACCATAACCAAGGAAAAGACACTTAACAGCTCTAGGCTCTAATTTTCCATTGTCAACATGAGCATAAGCAGTGCATCCAAAAACTTTTAACTGTGAATAATCAGCAGGCGTACCAGACCATACCTCAATAGGAGTTTTCTTATTTAGTGGAATAGAAGGTGACCTGTTGATCAAGTAACAGGCAATATTAGCAGCTTCAGCCTAAAAACGCTTGCTCATCCTTGCATGAGACAACATGCAACGGGCCCTGGAGATAATGGTTCTGTTCATCCGTTCAGCCACACCATTCTGTTGTGGAGTATGGGGTATGGTGTGATGCCTAACAATGCCTTCCTGTCTGCAATAATCATTAAAGGCATGCGAACAAAATTCTCCACCATTATCAGTACGAAGCAATTTTACCTTCATTTCAGTTTGTCTTTCTATCATTACTTTCCAGTTCTTAAAAGCAGCAAAAGTATCATCTTTCTGCTTTAGAAAATAAGGCCAAACCCTTCTAGAGTAATCATCAATAATTGTAAGCATGTAACGAGCACCACCTAGTGAGGGCTTCTACGCTCCGCTCCAGCCTTCGGCTTCTACGGGCTTCCGCTTCGCTCCGTCAGAAGCCCGGCCTATATCTTGCAGTGAATTTGGAACAACTCCAACAAAAACAGTGCGCCGATCGATGGCATACATAAGAACAAGATAAGGTTTCCAAATTACGTTCAATAATAGTTCATTCAGTGCAAAAAGACTTTCTCACTGATGAAAATTGTGTCTCTAACCCCTCTAACAATGACATCAGCGCACCAGCTCACAGAAAGCAGCTCATGAACAAGTTGCCTCCTTTTTTATCCTTCTGACAGCTCCATTAATCCATGTTTTAGCTCCTATCGCGTGGTAGAGAGCTAGCGTTGCAGAAGACAAATACTCCTACCATCTTTCATCCATGACATAAGGCAAAGTCAGTCGGCGCATAATTTTGCAGGAGACGACGATAACACTTCTATCAGATGAGTGATGCAAGTTGCTTATTGGTGTCAAGAATGGCAAGTTGTTGGTAGGCCCTGCTTATCTTCAAATGGGCTGTGTCAGGTCAGGTCAGGTCAACGCCTCCACAACCACTTACCATGCTGAGGTAGCAAGGGGCAGAACACTTCTGGTGAGACAGGAATTGGTCTAGACTCTAGAGTGATCTGTGTTCTTCCTTGCCTGCTTGCTGGAGAAATATCTTTATCGCAGCCATACCATACATACAACTGGTCCACCGTTGAAAGATCCGAACACAAGCTACAAAACACTCACGCCAAGTGGCAAACTTTCCGAATTCGGGCTCAAATCTTTGGTCGCCGCAGCTTGGTAGAGCAACTTTGGTGGACTTTGCATTGGCCTGATTGAGAGGCATGCAACTGTGGGCATCACCACAAATGGTATGCACATGTGGCGGCTGCAGGTCGTTTCCTTAGTGGCATCAACATGTCATGGTCCTACTCCAGCAATCATGCACTGTGTAGCAGTGTAGGATAGGTTACTTTGGCTGGCCTGGCCATCACACTGCTGCATAGCTTTTTCTCTATGAAGCTGTATGTTCTGGTAGTCGGTAGATGGATCTTCAAGCCTTCAACCATTGACCCCGCACTAATATATGCGTCGTCGTTCTTGGTCAGTAATATCTGGCAGCCGGATGAGTTCCAGAATGTGCCGATCAGGACACTTGGAACAGGGCTGCAACGACAGTAATCTATCTGTCAACTTCTTCTGAAAAAACAGGGGTAACCTTTCAGCAAATCAGTAGGAGTACGTGAGGCCTTTGTGTATGATTGGTGACTCAGGGAGTCAGGGGTAACCTTTCAGCAAATCAGTACGCTCCCCAAAACTGCCGGAGCATACGTAGCATGATCACAGTTCACAAGTCAGCAAGTGACAACACCAGAAAACCGCCTGCCACTGAATTCGGGGCAAGTGTCAAAAGACTGGAAGTGGGCAAAGTAAGCACAAGTACGTGGCGGATATTTCCTGGTCCAGCCTTATCCCCCGATTCCTGCAGCGTAGGGGCACCGCCACGCCGGAGGTAGAACGCGAACGGCGTCGTCGGCGCGGCGCTTTCGGATGGATGGGCAAGTCGGCAGGGCACAGGAGAACGAGCGCGTAGCTCGGTTGGCATGCGACTCCAGGTGCGAGCGCTGCCCATCCGAGTTCGATCTCTAGGATCGTAACTTAGGTGTCTCATCTGGGATTTATTCTTAAAAATAAATTTGCAGGTCCTAAACGTACGTGTGGAGCCATAATAGTAGTTTGACGTGCCCGTCGCTTGCGGAGCCCGTGGAACTTCGTCGATTTTCATAAGAACGCGTTGTGCGTATAGTTTGCAGGTCTAGAATGTGTGTTTGTATACGTGTGTAGGTGTGTGTACCTTAATAGTCCAGGCTAAAAAAAAGTCGGCAGGGCACAGATGGTCTCCATTCGTTCTACCTGCGCGCGCGCATCGGGCCTCGTATGGTGTGGGCGGGATCGGTGACGCCTGACGGCAAACTCCTTGGACAAGACGAGACCCGCGCGTTCTCGGGCCGTGCCCAGCGTGTGGCGTGCCGGCCCACCCCACCAGGCACCAGCCCGTGCGGCATGTCGCAGCAGCGACCCGCACGTTGCACGGTCCTCGTCAAAACGCACGTTTCATGCCCTGCCTGCCGCCAGCGGGGGGGGGGGGGGGGGGGGGGGGGGGGGGGGGGGGGGCAACACCTCGGGAAACAACGCGCGGCCATGCAGCCGGATCCGGCATGGCCGGTCGTGCCGTGCCCATCCCCACGCCCGCCGCATGGCTCCTGGCTCCATAGCTCACCGGCACGGCTGCCTCCATCTACCCTGCCCTCGAGGCCTCGATCGGGATTTGCATTGAGGCGTACGAAATGCTTAGTCAACACCGTGATGCGCGGGCACTCAAACGTACTGATGCAGCATCCATAGGCGTACTGACCACGCCGTCAATCGAGCAAAATGAAACCAAAACCAGCAGCGGTGGCAATAGTTTCACTTCCAGTCCAGTCAATTCCTTCGTTTGACGTTTTATCCTACCCAGGTCTTCTCATGCATCCTTCCTGGCCACGGTACAGGAACGTGACGACGGCGGCGGCGGCGAGGAAGCGGAGGTCGTCCCCGCTCAGCAGGCCACGGCTGCTGCCGCTCCCGCCGCCGCGGCTCCTCGCCGTTGCCATCGCCTTCGCCTTCGCTCTCCTCTTCTTGCTCCTCGTGCTTCTCTTCGCCACCTCCCCTACTCCCTCGCCACCATCCCACCACCACGCCGTCGTCGCAAGATCATCCTCGTCCTCGGCACCGCCGTCGCCTCGCTGCAGCAGCGCGGCGGCGAGCCTTGGGGAGCTCGGCGACGCGATGGTGTCCATGCTGCCCAAGGACCTCCCGTTCACCGTCTTCGTGCCCTCGGCGGACTCTTTCAGTCGCGTCCTCAGGCGGCAGGGGCCGTCGTCCAACTCCAGCGCTGCCGCCGCTGGAGGGGAAGCGGCGGCCAGCGACACCGACGCCAACACCTACGCCATCCTCTCCCGCGTGCTCAGCTTCTCCGCAGTCCCTCGCCGCCTGCTCGCCGCGGACGTGCCGCCGCCGCCGCGCGGGGCCGCGGCGGTGCGCCTCCTGGACTCCGTGTCGGGGCTGAGGCTCTACGCGTCCAGGGACGCCCGCGGGGCGCTCGTCGTGAACGGCGTGCGGTCGGAGTGCGTCGATATTGTTAGGGGCGAGACCGTGGTGCATGTCATCGCAGGTGTCCTCATGGACGCCGAATTTGAGCGTTCTTTCTCTGCGGAATTTGACGGTTGATCAACCCTTGAGTTGACATGGTTCGTTTCTTCATTCTGGAGAGGAATCGCACGACAATGCACAATGCCATTTGCAGATTTTTAGGTAGCGGTAAAAACATGTTGTGACTTCAACCTCGCTCCGATGAAGTTAGATGGATTTTGAACTCCATTTGAAAAAAAAAGTTAGCACTACCACATTAGGGGAAAAAAGAGAAATCATCTTTAGACAAAAGAATAACAAAAGAAAAGTTTCCAAGCTGTTAATTGGATCAAACAAAGTCTATCCATTCCAAGCAGCTACCTAATATTATTATGACCCCGTTTGGAGCACCTCTACCTCATTGGTGGAGTAGTTCTCTTTCTTCGGATTCACGAGTAGCTTCACTGGTGCAGCAAAAGCTATTTTAGAAAAATATTTGATAAAACAACTTTTCATAGTAGATAGGGGAGAGAGAGCTAGGAAAAGATAGTATTTTAGCTCCATATGAGCAGGTTTCAAAGAATTTCACTTAAGAAGCCATTCTGTTTTTACCCGTTTTGACAAAAAAAAAAAAAGACAACTCTAAACATCTTCTAAAGCTGCCGGAGAGACTGCACCAAATAGGACTATATCTGACTTGAGGGTCTAAAAAAAAGGCCTATATATGATTTTAAATTGATGGATATATACCAGTGCTAAAGGAAGAGGGCCTAAAAATTAAGCAAAAATTATAGTCTGTCAACTTGTCTTCTTACGTATCTGAATTTTTGGAAGCCATGATCTTTGTTAAAAAAACTGCAAAAATATCCATGCAGCTTTTCTACGTCGTGCCAAGGTCAATCAACAAATCAAAGCAGTCTCACACTCTCACCTCGTCTCATTCGGAAAGCATTCATTGGGCCATAGTGCAGGGGAGAGAACTCCTCCAGCCTGATGGACGAGTGGGCCTCCCTCTTCTGGATCTGTACGCGGATGGCCTGCTCGGCCTTCGTCTCCGCTTCTCTTGCGCTCTCGACTTGCTGGCTGGCCCGGGGGCCCCTGCTGCTGCTCGCCTTCCTGTCTCGCGCGTCACAATGGAAATCGAGGACGACGACGATGCGGCGGCGGTGGCGGCGAGGTGGCCGAGTTCATTCAAGCGCCGCCACCTCCTCCAGTTCCTTCTCCACGCCTCCAAGGTGAGCACTATTCTGTGCCTTTAGTTTCCAAGCCCAACTTCAAAACCCTGATAGACCTCAGCTGCAACATCCCACGATTTCCTCGCAGCGGCTCGACCTCCGGCCCATCGTCAAGTACGCCGCGCTTACTTTCTTCGCCGGCCGCTTCCTCCCGGCGCTCCCGAGGTGATCCATCATTCACTCCTTCTGCTTGTCTGGGGGAACGAAGGTTCTCATCCCTTGCCCCCGGTTGCTGCAGGAAGATGGGGTTCTGCGGCGCGCGAAGCGGCCGAGTCGTCAGGTCCTGGCTCCTCGAGCCCCTGAGGGACAGCAACCTCGAGCTATTCGCGCTCGTCGCGGTGTGGATTGCCAGCAAGGTGAGAGATACTGGAAGCTTTTCCTTTGAGCTAACGCTGTATGCTTTCATGACACGGGCGGTAGTACCACCTTGCCTTCTCTGTGCAATTCTTCCTTCAAATCCACGATCGGAGGCCGATGTCAGTGAAGAGTCTCAAAGCCCTGGGTGATCGCATCATTGCCGACCAGCATTTCATGTGCCGTGATTTCGCCACTGCTGTGAGTTCATGATAAACTGTTTATTCCTTTTCTGAATGCTTACTTGTCGTGACTGAATCACTGAAGGTGTTTTCTCTAATCTGTAATCCTGCAGGAATTGGTGTTCTTGGAGGTAACTCCTGGCTAAGATTATTACTGGACAATAGGTTAAGTTGATAGGGTCAACTATGTTATATTCTTTTTGTTTTTTGTTGGATTTTAGGTAGTGGATCACAACATTGGATCTTCAAGCATTGCTTTCATATACCTGGAGGAGCTTCTCATCCATTTCAGGTTATTTGGATTGCTTACAACCTTTTTCTGATCCGTAAACAGTAGTTAACCCTGTTCAAGGCAAACTACGGAACCTGAAAGTCTGAATAATGGGAGCTTATACAAAATATTCTTTTTTTTGTTGTTGTGAATTACCATTATTATAGTAATGAAATCTCTCTCGTCTAGTCCTCGTTTTTATTTTATCACAAACATGTGTACTCCGTCCGTCTTAAAATAAGTGCACATCTCGCACATCGAGGAGTCAACTAATTTATGTTTAACTAAATATATATAAGTACTAATACTTATGATATCAAATAAATATCATTAGATTAATCACACCATATATTTTCATAGTAAACCTATTTAGAGGTCCAAATGCTAATACTATTTCCTATAAATACAGTCAAACTAGAGATTTGTTGACTCCTCGAAGTGCGAGATGTGCAATTATTTTGGGCGGAGGGAGTAGCAAGTAGTAACTAATCACAACTAAAATGTTAACTGTGTCACATTCTGTTTTCTCACTCTTAGGAAGCAGACTGTGTAGCTCTTTATAGCTGCTTTTAGCACCAAACATCTTTCTGAGAAATGCTAAAATGGGGGCACATTAGCGAAAATAATCTCATAACATGTCTCCTATCTACAATATATCTTCTCTTGTTTTCACAAGTGAATCTGGCAATGCGAAAAAATAAGAAAAGAAATTTGATATTTGATAATCAGAAAATTCCCCTAGATATCCTTCTTAATAGAAAGATGTACAGCTCTCCCGCGTGTTTGATAAAAAGAAAATCTCCTAAACCCCCCTATTGAACGACTTGTTTGATTCCCATGTTTGTACAGTTTCACCAATCCAAGTACAAACTAATGACCACTGGAATTATTATCTGTAAGTACTAAGCAAATGAATCTTTATTAGTATTGCTATTACTATTGCTAGTATTTTACCATAGTTGGACAGCTGTGTTAATTGCTACTAGTTTCTAGTTATTGACATCTTGATATAAATAAACATAGCTTTATATTTTTCAATTAATTCACTCTTTATTTTCTTCTTCACTGCCAGGGAAATATCAAAATTAGGTGAACTTTTGGATCTGGAAGTGTGCATGGAAATTTTGGACATTCTGTATGAAACAGAAGATACCTCATTACTTTTCAATTCTCCCTGCTCACTTGCTGCTTCCACTCTTGTATGTATGCTGCATTCTAACTGCACATAGTTTGGAAAATGCTTTGCACCAAAGCAATGCCTGACACAAGTAGTTTCAATCATTTTCAGGTTGCTGCATATGCTATATCAGTTCCTATGCAAACATGGGAGTTTCCAATCCTTCCTTGGGGTAAGCAATTAGAATACTCCAGCTTATTTAAATATAATTGAATACTTTCTATCCATTTGAAATAACACAAACAGCCCTTATTGTAGCTTAGGTTTAGATTATCTTGGTATCTACCACAACAAGGAGTGTCGAGTTAACTCATGAGGTGACAACAACAACAACAACAACAACAACAACAACAACAACATAGCCTTTTGTCCCAAGCAAGTTGGGGTAGGCTAGAGATGAAACCCAAAAGAGACGAGAAACATGAAGACACATAAAGGGACATAAATGGCACAAGACAAAAAGATGTCACGGTTCAGGCACGTTGATTGCCAATCTCCAAGCGCTCCTGTCCATAGCTAAATCCTTGGAGATATTCCATTCCTTAAGATCTCTCTTAACGGACTCGTCCCAAGTTAGTTTAGGTCGACCTCTACCGCTCTTTACATTATCGGCCCGCTTTAGAACTCCACTACGCACCGGCGCCTCAGGAGGCCTCCGTTGGACATGAGGTGACACATTAAAACAATTACATTTTGCAGTCAGGTTTGCTACATCGTATGATGAAGAGGAAATCATAAAGATTGTTCTGACAATTCTCCTGCATGTGCTCAAACCGGATGAGATCAAAGAGAAGGACAAGGGAAGTTTTGATGCCAGATGTTTGTCGTGAGTATGTGATATGTAGAGCACGAGATTGTGCCCCAATTTTGCTTTTGAGTTCTGAAGTATTAACCATCTAACTGACTAACTGAGTTTAGCGGATACATGCTTTTAGAAGACACTGTAGCTAGTTTTTGACAGGCGGTTTTGAGATTGAGATGCCCAGAATACTCCTGTGAAAAACCATATGATGATTAAGGGAGTGTTTTGCAATGGAATTCTGTATTGGATGTATGTTGAAGAAGATGCCTGCTAAAGTAATCATAAACATTTGCAATAGTAACGCCTTCACGTTGCATTTCAAGTTAGGCATAATTATGATACATCAATGTGAATTATGTAATGGCAATTAAGCTCCTTGAGTTCTCCAATGGAAGGATGTTGCCTTGCCATATGCCTAGGTGCACTCTGTGAACTTTCTCTTCAAATTCTTGGGTTTTTCCCCTTCTTTTTATTTAATGTGCAAGACCACTCAACACGTGTGAAGTGGTATGGTATAATGATGATTCGTCGAAGTAATGGAATATGCTGATGTACCGTATTCAATTTTCTAAAGTAGATAGCATATCAAGATACAGATGGTCTATCAACTCTCGTTGAGATTTTCTGCGATGTTCAAGACTTCTGTTTGTTTTCTTAGTCGAAAGGAAAGAGTGGTGCACCATTCTTAGTCGAAAGGAAAGAGTGGTGCACCAAGAGTCAAGGCCATGCATGGGGTCCAAGGGGTGATTGATGAGTGAGGTTCATAGTATTCACCCCATGGTGTACAACAGAGCACTGAATCAAGAGCCAGATATTCTCAAACAAATGAATTCCAGAAGCTAACATGCCTTCGAGTTTATTGATCAGTGCAATCCAAGCCTCAAGTCCCTAACTAACCTATATAGGTCACGAAGGCCATCCATGAACATCTGGTGTCAAGTCCCTGTCCAAGCATGCAACTTGCAATTGGTTAGCTGATACCATGCGTGGAGCTTTTGCTCGAGAATTCCTAGTACAATCTGAACCCTAGAAAAAGCTTTAAAAATGGGATCGATCAACTGCTTCATAGCTCTATGTCTTTCTCTATCTCCCCTGCTCCTCTTGCTGTTAGCTTTAGAAATACTGCATCAAACTGAAATGGTTTTAAAATTTGCAACCAACCAGGACCCATGGCCATGGGTATGGGTTCTCTTCAGAGTTTTCCCACACTCCTCAGCGTCGCCTCGAGCTGTTCGATCGCTGCGCAGGAGCTCCCGCGATGGCGTCCGGTTCACCATCCTTAAACCAGAGCCACCAACCAGAGCACTTGGTTCGCAGGAGGAGAAAGAGAAAGCACAAAGCAGCTTCCGAAGCGACGATTTCTCGTTGCGAGATGGGGACGGTGCACCTGAAGCTGGAGCCGGGAGACCGGCAGCAAGGGCCACACGTGTACGCCTTTGCAGCTCCGGAGTCCCTCTCTTGGCTTTGCGCTTTTCTTTTTTTCAAAAAAAATCTTTTATTCCTTTTACAGGGCAAAAACGCTTGAGCTGAGCGGCTTCAGACATGCAATTTTCATGCTAAACGAGTTCGGTTTTAGTCAAATGAACACCGTCACCACCTAGTGGCCTAACCTTAGGTTTTCAGTCAAATAGAACGCTTTTGTCATGTGTAATCTTTTCCTGGCCCATTTTTATTGCTTAGATTCTCTAATCTCTAGCGTATGTTTTGTGTTTACAGGAGGAATAAACCATCATGACCTACTGGACTAACGCCCTAACCTAACCTTAGGATTTGGTCTTTTGTAGGCTACCTTAATGATATCTGGAATCGGTTCTTGTTAGCTTGGAAGGTACTTACTACCAGTGAAGTAAAGTAAAAACCCAGGATAATCCATCTTTATGTTGATGAATTGTATAACCTCTGAATTATGCATTGGCTAGTATGTTCTTTTTTCGTATGTTCAAAAAATACTATTACACTAGCATAGTGTTAAGCACTTAAGCCCATGATTTTGATGGATTCTGCTAGATTACTGTAGTGTTTGTACGGTTTGTCTCTGAGCAGAGACACATGATTGTCCTACTTGCCAGGATCTTCTTTTCATGTCTATAACTATATCCTTCACATTCTCTGAATATTGATACAGCCAATTTGTTATTCTACCGTAGATTGTCCCTGGAATTCGAGCGTTGATTTCTGATTGCAAAGTAGCTGAGTACGAGAACTAATAAATGACACAAAGAAGAAAATTTAGAGTATATCATGAGCTTTCTTTTGTTAAAGCAAATGCAACTTTAATCGTTTCAGGCAAAGTGCTTACAACTGAAAGATTGGAAGTATTCTGGAAGTAAGGTGTTGAGATGCTTCACTTCCTGCATGTATTACACTGCAAGAAACTCAGCTGACAGGTGTCGCCTGTAACTAACTTCCCATTCCATTCCATGCTTGTGTACGATAAAAGAAAAGAAAAGCTCCACTGGTTGGTCTGAACTGCCTCTGCATGTGTTAGCTTGCTGCAGCTTCATTCTTTAAACCTCCTGAAAAAGAAAACTAATTGCTCACCTCCTATCCACGAACGAATGATCGTCTAATGATTGACCGCTGCAGAAGAAATGTAGCTACAATATCCAACGAATTGATCCCAAGCTCTGAACTGTCTGAATTATGTACTAATCATTGCAAAAGGGAGCAGGTAGATACATTCGCAGACATATTTGTTTTTTTGGGTTCAGAGCTTTCTCGTTATCATGCGGATAATTCCATGAACCACCAACAGCTGGAAAAGAGGGTTTATCTGAAGCAGTTAGGCAGTCACATTTCTTTCCTTTTCTCCTTCATTAATCTGTATTTTCTATTTTCTCTTCCCCAAGTGTAAATTGCATGCATATACATGTGTATACGCAACAAACCTAATCTACCAGAGTATTAGTAGCAGCGTGGCAAGTAGCTGACAGTGACCTTAGGTCTGCTTCTGCTAGTGATGTACCAGTAACCAAATTGACAGCTACAGTATGAAGATAATGGATTTGAAAGCTGCAAGAAAGTTTTGCCCAATCGAGAGGAAAAATGATCTTTAAGCAAATTAGGTTTGAATTAAGGACGAGACTCAGGGCCCTTGAAAAGATAATGAAAAGATCATTTGTTAAGCAACCAAATCAAATGATTGGGGCTGGGATTGTAGCCTCTGAATTGCAGCTGATTGCTTCGGATCGGAGGGGTCCCAATTACACCAATAATGACGGCTTTCCTTGAGCTTATCATGGATGGAACAGGGAGAAAAATTGGGCATACAAAGGCGAGTTATTGAGCACAAATTTTTAGCCAGATCAACCTCCCAATGATGGGGATTTGGTGCAGGATATCCTTTCGAGGTCGACAATGCCTTGCCCTACACTTCATCTGCAGCACTGCATAAAGCCATACTTCGATATAGGAAACATACACGCCATTTGTTTCTTCTTCCTTTTGCAGCAACCAATTTAGGTGGTGGCAACCTTGCCCCAGCATGGAAGAAAAGGCAGGGAAAGTAAGATTGTATTTATATTTATATTTATATACTGGCAGTACATTCGGTCATAAACACTCGACGTTCTGGAAAATACCTAGTCAAAGTTTTAAAACTTTAACTGCCAATAAATTTTATAATATACTAAGTTTGAAAACATAAAACTCATATGTGTAGAATGTGCAGATTTGCCTTTGAACTATTTTAACAATATCAATTTTTTTTTACATTTCATGAAATATACTATAGTAGAAAAAATCCTGGTCAAAAGACCCTCCTCGAAAATTGTAAAAAGTCAAGTAGTATTATTTACTGGAGGGAGTAATCCTCACGGACAAATACAAATATAAATTAGCAACATGCGCACAAAATTACTGAAATTTGATTTGCTAACATCAGCACATACGTTTGTCCTTTCATTCTTTGCCCCCCAGTGCAACTACCATGAAGATTACACAAATCATAACAAAGCTTCAGTGCAGAACTGATCAATTAGTACGTCAAAAGAACGGGGATTTCGTGGACTCATTCACCACAAACATACTTGCAGTGCTGACTTTAAATCTGCCGTGGCTAGTTGCGAGTAAAAAACAGCAATATTAAAAAAAAAACTTAGCTCCAAAAGAAAGAAAGGAAACATAAGAATAGCATGAATGAAATAAACATGTGCTCTCCTTTCAAAAAAATAAAATAAACATGTGCTCCTACTTCAGTGTTCAGTACTTGCATACATCAGGTGTCTAAACTTCTATGACGATCCAGTTGTGTTTGTTTGACCAAACAAGGAGGCAATGGCGTAGCACTGCCCCGGAAATGTCACTGTGACGGAATTAATAGCAATCTTGGCATGGCACCAACTCATGGGATGGTCGTTTTGGCAGAAAGACAGAACCCCCAACACCCCCATGTAGAAAACAAAAATGAGAAATTTACGAGAGAGAAAAAAAACTGAAGATGCTTCAACTTATTGTACGAATGTTGGAGAGCAATAGATCATCATGTGTGCAGTGCAGAAACTGCGTAAATTGGGGAACATTCAAAGTAAGACTTGGCAACTTATGTGCACTTCACTGTGAGAAGCCTGAAAAGTGGAAGGAATGGAAGGACAAATGCTCAGGAATCTGGATCCAGGACTGCACTATTTAAGCCACCTTTAAACTTTTCGATCTCAGTGGCTTTTCCTAATCTATTGAGGTTGACCTCAGCATCACATGGGCCTCTGGACATGGTTGCTTAATCTTCATACTGTGCATGTGGATCTCATAGGTTCATAATCATTCCCCGCAGTTACAGCCTCACATGGAGTAGTAAACTCTCAAGAACACAAAAGGTTTTCTAGTCAAGGCCTTGTTCACTTGAGCTTATCAGTCAGAATCTGTCAGTCATTCAGCAATGTTTTTCTCTTACAACAAATCAGCATCAGCAACAGCCACAGAAACCATCAGCCGAACAGGGCCAACTCTTTATCTGCATATATATGTGATGCTTGTATGTGATTACTGCCTAACGGTCGACAGAAACTGTGAACCTGGTAAAAAAACAAAGCACCCATCATTTAGTACACAATGTGATTGTTGTTATTCACATTGCAGATCTGGTTTACGATCAAGCGAGATGATTAGGTCGATAAACTTGGACGGTTCAGATTGCACACACGAGATGCAATGCTGGACCACTGGATCCTAGTGTAGCTTCAAGTGTAAGATGCAACATAGTGGTCCATCTAAACTACTAGCTGTGTTTGGTTGGACACTGTTTGGTGTAAGTTGAAGCCCCACGAAAATTTCACTTATCTCATCGAGAGGTAGATGCCTTACCTCCTTGGAATTGAGGGTATATTGTAACGTGTAGACAGTGGCTTCTCGGACCTCTCCCAGGTCACCCTTTGCAATTATGCGCACATTTCTGTCTCGCCAAATCCATACACAAGTCATAGTCTCATTTAAAACTGAACAATAATGTTAGCATTTCTTATCTACCCATCGATATTCTTCCAAAACTATAATTCATTTGTACATAAATTTTGGAATGTATTTATCCATTTGAAGCACGGATATTTTACAAGAAGCAATCAATGCTAGCAAGAAGCTGAAGAAATTCCTTCGTTCCAAATGGATTTTAATTTTGGATGACTAATCGAAGGAAGGATGGGTCTTATCTCTAGCTCGAATTACTTCAAAATCTGTGAAACCTTATGATCCGTTTGGCACATCTCTAGCTTCGAGATCTATGCTGGTTATCTAGTTTTTAGATTAATTAAAGTGATTTAACTATTTTTATTTAATCTAAAATATAAATAATAAGTCATGTAATTACACTTATAACCTGTTTGGCACAACTCTAGCTCCAAGATATATATTGGATCTATAGTTTATAGATTTTTTGTGAACAAGTTTATAGATTAAATTAAAGTGATTTAAATATTTTTATTTAATCTAGAATATAAATAAAATGAGTTATTTGATCTCTAATTTTCTAGAGCTACGAGTGACCAGCTCTAATATATCCATAGATTTCCTAGAGCTAAAGCTTTGCCAAACAAAATCTTTAACATATCTACAGTTCTCTCTCTCTATATATATATATATATGGGTAATTTTTTTCTACTCCCTGGGAGTAGTTACTCCCTCCTAATTACGACCTTCCCCTCACGTTTGGCCATGGTGGCTGGTTGCCTAGCGGGTTGAAAAGAAATTGACTCAGCCAGTTAATCGATCGGATAATATATATTAGAAAAATCCACTGTCCTTTACGCGTCTGCAAGCACAGGCGGCGGCGGCGGCGGCTTCCCCATGTTCGCACCCACCCTCAATCCACACCAGCAGCGGATCCGGTCCACTCGTCACTCCCGGCGGCAGCTCTGGAAGCGACGCCCCCAGCGAGTGCCGCCTCCGTCGAGCGAGGCGCGCCTGGCTACG
This sequence comes from Saccharum hybrid cultivar R570, assembly GCA_038087645.1. Taxonomy (NCBI): domain Eukaryota; kingdom Viridiplantae; phylum Streptophyta; class Magnoliopsida; order Poales; family Poaceae; genus Saccharum; species Saccharum hybrid cultivar. Next base: position 19,380,623 of record JAQSUU010000012.1, read on the forward strand.
CGAGCACGCCAGAGTCCACGCGCCGCGCCACCACTCGAGATCCAGAGCCACCACCATCGTCTCCGACGCCGTCCCGCCGCTCGGGATCTACCGCATGGTGTCCGCTGTCGCCGTGGATGACGTTGAGGAGGGCGCTGCTGCGGGCTGGATATGGTCCGGCTGATGCCTGGGAGCGCCGTGCGTGCAGATTGAGTCACGCCGCCGCCAGGGAGCGCCGTTCGCGCGGGGTGAGCCGTGCCACCGCCGGGCCACCATCCGCCTGGGGCTGCGACGCCATGAACCATGGACCCGACGTCACCAGTGGATCTTGAACAGGGCTACCAGAGGATGACGAGACAAGCGACAACGTGATGAGAGATGGTGACGGCAAGCCTTTCTTATCATTTTCAGATTCAGATGCGATCAAAACATCAATTGATAATTTTTAGCTTTGAATATCCTCGGATACTTGTTTTTTTAGATTGAGGTATCACTTGAGACTTTCTGGAATTTTGTTTGTACAACTAGATATTTTTTCAGATTATAATAGTGGCAATTCATACATTGTTCTACATTTTTCTAAAGTAGTATTATATGTTGTTCGACATTTTCTCCTTGTATCTGTTCATACACTTTTTGTGGAAATATTAGTTCATACTACTACAGTATCTTGGACTAGTATTAGTTCATATACTCTGTTCCAATATAGGTTCTTGCATGTGATTTTGTTTCCAATTAGAAATAGTTAATATACTCTGCTCGAATGCAGGATGAGATACAATTTCTTTTCAAATTTACTCATTTTGTACCATAATACTCTTCAGAGTTCCATAAACACGTATGTATGCATACTCCAGCTAATCATGTATTTAGTATATCTAGTATGTACTCATACGTCCAGCCAGTACAATATAATATGTATGTCCGCATACTCTTAAGCACACATACTCCATGTATGTAGACATAGGCTCTGTTCATCTGGCTTATAATCCGTCTTATTCAGCTTGTTTTTTTAGCCGGAACAGTATTTTTCTCTCACAGAAAATCAGCCAACAGTGTTTTTCAGCCGGCTTATAATTCCAGCCGAACGGCTCCATACTCCCAGGAAACAAGTATGTGCTCATACTACACTCCTTTGCGTATGTACTCATACTATGATCAAAATATATACTTTAATTAATGAGTACGTACCCATACTTTGATAAATATAGATGATAAGATGGGTATGTACTCGTACTTTATTAATTATAATATGCGTATGATCAAGTATCCCTAACATACTCATGTCAACAAGATATATGTGCTACAGTACATACTTTAATGGAACAAGATATATGCGCCACAGTACATGCTTTAATGGATCGATTAGTATGTACTCATACTTTGCTTTACTTGCTTCACGTCAATCGCGACGATATCACAGGAATATATTATTTTGTTGCTTTATTAACTAAATCAATCTTTTTTTGCATGCGCCACTCCTTATATTGATATCCATTAACCCACTACAGTAGCTTGTGGACTGGCTGGCTGGAACCTCCCTCGCACTCTCAGGTGGGAGTAACTACTCTGGGAGTATAGAAAATGCACCATATAAGTGTGTGTGTGTGTATATATATATATATATATATATATATATATATATATATATATATATATATATATATATATATATATATATATATATATATATATATATATATATATATATATATATATATATATATATATATATACTCTATAGCTAGCTATAAAATAAGTTATTTTGTAGCCACCTCTATTTACGATAATTTTATATACTAATTTACGACAATGTCAGTATATATTTACGATAGTTGAATTACTATAACACATGGAGATATTTACCATAATGTTATAGTAAATCACATAGTAAGGAGTTACTATAATCTCGTAAATTAGCATATCAATTATCGTAACTCAAAGTGACTACAGAATAAGTTATTTTGTAGCCGGTTGTAGAGTAATAACTCTCTCTCTATATATATTGTTTTAAAGCTTATATGAGACCACCCCTAGAAAATCTATAATTTTTTTAGAGCTACCGATCTGCCAAACAGAATCTTAACTACGTGAGTGCACCGTATATGTTGGACAGTAGCGGTGAGCGGTAAAAGCACAAAAAAACATAGTACAGTGCCCCCCGCTTATATATACTCACAAAACTTCAGATCTTGTCACCACATCCTGATGACAAAACACTTATGAAAACCCAAGCAGAAAAAGGCAAATCTTGTGGCAACCAGTTCCAAAACCGCATCAAGAGAACAAGCAGTTTTGCTTTTGTTGGCCACTCCGTCCGTACCTATCACTGCAGCCAAAAGCAACCCAATAATTGTTCGCTATTCACAGACAAGTCCCTCTCCTCGTCTCCTACCTCTCGCCCTTTTCACCCTCCCCGTTTTCTCCCCCCTTCCGTTGCCCAAATTTACTCAGTACTCACTCGAGTGAGATCCATATATAACCAGGCAACCACCGCTGCCGGTCTCTCTGTCTCTCTCTTCCCTTCTCTCTCCGGAACCAGGGTGGTTGACTGGTTGTCAAGCGGTGTTGGAATTGGGAGTCCTTGCCATTGGTACAAGAGCAAGAAGCAAGGACAAGGAGGGGAGAGAGGAGGAAGAAAGAGGGAAGAGAGCGAGGGGCACTAGAAAGGTGATTGCTTTGTTTCCAGTTGCTTCTTCTCTCTCCTTGGGCGGGGGAGAGAGAAGCAGGAGAGGAGATGGGCGAGATGGTCGTGGCCGGGTATGGCATGGACAAGGCTCTGCGGGCCAGCGTCAGCTTCGACACGCCATGCGGCGCGCTGCTGCGCGAGCTTGAGGTGGGTTTCTCCCCGAGAAGGGAATGTGCTTTGGTTGTTTGTTCGCCGCGTCCTTGATTTTCTTGTTCCTTCGAATCATTTGGCAGTCGTCTGAATCAAGGATTCGGGAATTGAAGTGCTTCCTTGTTTCAGAGGAATTTGCGGCTTCTTTTTTTTCTTTCAAACGAACAAAGTTGCAGATTTTTTTCGTCATTTCGAGATTCTGACATGTTCATGATTTTTTCAAGACACGTGCCTTTGAAGAGATGCTACGATTTTTGAAGGAACAGTTGGAAATCTGTTGATTCTGCTGCTTGCAGCTTTCATCATTTGAAGCTTTAATGGCGCAACCTTCCATTGACTGTCGTCTTGATTTCTATTTTTTAAAAGAAGCAAAGGGATACATGTGTTTACTTCTTCCTGCTGATTATAATTGTTCGTAGGACGAATGGATTTGGAGGACAAGAAGGCTTGAAATAGCATCAATGCTGTAACCCTATAATGGTATAATTAGGAGCGTTAGGTAGTATGCACTGGCTGACATAGCACGAGAAAGAAGAATATACAATATTATGCTGATGTTTATTTTCATTACTAGCATAGTAGCACTAGATATGCTCAAAATTGGATTTGTAACGAGGCTGTGTTCAAATCCGAAATATTTGGGGGAAAATTCCTGTAGCACTTTCGTTGTTATTTGACAAAATTTATTCAACCATAAATTAATTAGGCTTAAAAGATTCATCTCGATATTTACAGACAAACTGTACAATTAGTTATTTTTTTACCTACATTTAATGCTCTATGTATGCGTCCAAAGATTTGATGTGACGGGTGGCAGAGGAAATATTTTGGGAAGTGAACGGGCCCGAATCAGCTAGTAGTTCTGATAATGTAGCTCTCTGATGCCTCATAATGAGGGGGAAATAATGTAATGTTCCACTTTTTTGGAAGTTCTGGGAACTGAATATTTACACCCAAGAAGGCACATCATTTGGTTTCTTGCTGTGTCCCATTTCATGAGTTACTTGGCAATATTGTTTCTAAGAACAAGAATAAGCCACGACTTTCCCATGAACATCACCCTAGTTTAAAAGAAAACTGTATTAATCAGTTGAATACATTCTATATGAGTTCAGACATGTTCATCTTTCTTTTAGTTGCATGTAGTGATTAAAAATAGTGTTTAGGTGCTTACAAAGATTTTCTAGTTAGTAAAGTTTATAACTTAATTTTGTACATTTCTGTCATGTCTGATCATCTGACAAGTGAACTTTGTTTCAGCAAATATGGACAGAGATTGGGGAGCGTGAACAAGATAAAGATCGCATGTTCCTTGAACTGGAAGCAGAGTGCATGCGTGTGTACCGTCGTAAGGTTGATAGTGCCAATGCTGAGAGAGCCAACCTCCGTCAGTCATTGATGGCCAAAGATGCAGAGCTTAAAGCTCTAGTTGCTTCTATCGGGGAAAATAGCCCACGATTTACGGTATATTTTGTCATAATTTATATTTTAGCCTTTCGACCTGAATTATGTTTTTCGTGTATTGTGTAATTCTTAGTTTTGTTTTGCCTATCAAGCTAGGTATATTGGAAGGTGCACTGTTTACACCAAGTAATGAAATCATTTGTTGATGTCATGCAGCACCTTGTGTAGAATATATGATACTCTGCTGGTTGGCTGTCTTTTTTAGTTAATGATGAAAAGACAGCATAGTGAGTAGTGACATCCGCAGCTGAGTCATTCAGTTGTTGCATAGTCATGTCAGATGGGTACATTAGATAATAGTACAAAAATTGACTCGTGGAACCAATTTTTTGTTGATTACAATTGTAAACCGTGCCATCAGTTGAAGAATTACTGAATATGATGTTTTCGTATAATTTAAACCTACCTGGATGGTGCATGTAGATTATTTCTTTCAGGCCCAAAAGGTGTACTATGAAACAATGCTGTGGGATCTTCTGACTCACAACCGCTACATGCATTAGATATTGCTAAAAGAAGTAATTTTCTCATGGAATGTTAGCATAACAATATCATTAAAAAAATATACCAAAGAAGCTAAAATATTATTATGTTTTTACGTATCCTAGTTGCCCGAGTCAAAAATCAGGCAGCTGAGATCATTGTATAGTCTGAAGTAAATCAGCATGTTCCATTTTCATTTTTTGTCATGAGATATATTCATTTGTAGGTGGATGAAAAGCACACATCGTTGAAAGATCAACTTGCTGCAGTGACACCTCTCTTGGAAGATCTTAGAGTAAAGAAACAAGACAGAATCAAACAAATCTCAAATGTGCAATCTCAAATCGAGAAGATAAAAGCACAAATTTCTGATCAGAGTTATCAGGACCGTGATGGTTCCATCAAACAACTTAATGATGATAATGACTTGTCGACCAGAAGAATTTCTGATTTTCAAATGCAACTGCGTAATCTACAGAAGGAGAAGGTAATGATGATCTTAGCTTAAAATGTTTATTTGTGGAACTTGCTTTGATTCCATATTTCAGATAGATATAGGTTGAACCATCAAAATTGTTCATCTGTAGCCAATATATTTCTTGGCTGTGCTATACTCATCGAAGAAAAATAATTCTCTCCTTTCCTTTTTCTTCAGTCTGATCGTCTTCAAAAGGTTTTTATATATGTGGATGAAGTGCACTGCCTATGTGCAGTGCTTGGGATGGATTTTGCAAAGACCGTAAAAGAGGTCCACCCAAGTTTGCATGGAGCCAACTCTGAAAATTCAACAAATATTAGTGATAGCACTCTTGAAGGTCTTACTCAGACTATCCTGAAGCTCAAAGCAGAAAAGAAGACAAGAGTTTTAAAGGTAATTCCTTGTTGTAGAACAGGCGTTGGTAGCTCATTTTTGTTTGAGTTAAATGCACCACGGGCCCCTGAACTTGTAAGCCTGTGTCACATAGGCCCCTGAACTTTGAAAATGCATTTCTAGCCCCCTGAACTTGTCACGTGGTGCACCGCAGACCCCTGAACTTGTCACGTGGTGCACCGCAGGCCCTTGAATAGTAGCATGCACGCCGGCACAGTAGCATGCACGTCGGCCAAGAAGCGTCCAGCAGCAGCCAGTAACCTATCGGCCAGTGAGCTGCCGACAGGGCCCCTATCGGCCGTTGAGAAGCCGACAGGCTTATATATGTCCATTTTTTTTATAACAGCTTCTAAATTTGTAATTAATCATAAAAAAATATTATTTAAAAAACCCGAAACAACCCGAAGCCGATCCGAAAGGTGCCGCCGGTAATTATTGGGCGCCGGGTGCGCGGCGGCTCCCGCGGACCCGAAGGCGAGCGCCGGGACGCCGGACACGCATCCTCCACCGAGCGCACGTGGCGGGCGGGCAGCGCGGTTGGGACGCGGAGTGCCAGAACGCGTGTCTCGTGCACCTCCGTCGCGTGCGGCGGCACCTCCGGTTTGTCGTGGCGTGTGGGAGCGCTGAACTCATCCGGCGAACACGTGAGGCTGGTGTGACGACGCGACAGCAAACGTGAACCATGGGTTGTGGTGCCATGTCCTGTGCCGTGCAACGCTGCGTCCGTTCGCGAACACAGGCACGGTTCACGTTCACGTCCGCTATCGCTGCGCCGACCAGGCTAGGACATAGTACGAGTAGGCCGGTTCAGGATCGCGACGTCGCGAGACTGTACCTAAAGTTTGTTTTGCCGTTGCGTTTCGTCTCGTTCAGGGAACAACATGGGCGGCAGGCGGCCAACGCCCACCGTCAGCACTCAGGCGGCGCTCGCACAGGGATTAGCACGTTGGAGCGGAGATATTTGGAGGGGGATGTGCGGCGAGACTTGTCCACTTGTCGCGCATCCCTAACGACATGACGGGAATCGGGTCCGTGTCCGCGCACCTGACCGCCGGCAACGGGACGACGGGCGTATATAACCGGCTCCGCCCTGTGAAAATTGCGGCACGCTGTTATTGGCCACCGACCGACCGAGCGAACGCCAGTCAGGCAAGTGAGCGGCTCCTCATCGCGAGTCAGTCACGAGTGAGTAGTCGGTCGCGCCGATTTTTTTTAAATAATATTTTTTATGATTAATTACAAATTTAGAAGTTGTTATAAAAAAAATGGACATATATAAGCCTGTCGGCTTCTCAACGGCCGATAGGGGCCCTGTCGGCAGCTCACTGGCCGATAGGTTACCGGCTGCTGTTGGTCGCTTCTTGGCCGACGTGCATGCTACTGTGCCGGTGTGCATGCTACTGTTCAAGGGCCTGCGGTGCACCACGTGACAAGTTCAGGGGCCGGAAATGCATTTTTCAAAGTTCAGGGGCCTGCGGTGCACCATGTGACAAGTTCAGGGGGGCCAGAAATGCATTTTCAAAGTTCAGGGGCCTATGTGACACAGGCTTACAAGTTCAGGGGCCTGTGGTGCATTTAACTCTTTTTGTTTTGTTAGCTTCTCTAATGATTTGGTCAATGTGTTCAGTTGCAAGAGACTGTAGAAAAACTTCACAAGTTATGGAATCTGATGGAGTCAACTGAACAAGAGAGGATACACTTCTCTGAAGTAGCTGCTGTTCTTGGATCTACTGAGGAAGAGATCAATTCTCCAGGCATTCTGTCATTGAAGACAATTCAGGAGGTATGACAACTGTTTGTTTCTTTAATTGTACTATTGACAAGATGATTTAATTCTCAGTAGCATTATCTGTATTGAATTCTTCAGACTGAAGAGGAAGTCGAAAGGTTAACCATACAAAAGGCTAGTAGAATGAAGGAGCTTGTTCTCAAGAAAAGGTTAGAACTAGAAGACATCTGCAGAAATGCACACATGGAGCCTGATATGAGCACAGCACCAGAGAAGATCATTGCGCTGATTGATTCCGGTATGTGTGTTGAGATGACATAAAATTGAAAATTGCTGATGGGTCATTTTTTGAGTAATCTAAGAATACTCCATATTCAGGTTTAGTGGATCCTTGCGAAGTCCTTTCCAGCATTGAAGTACAAATAGCAAAAGCAAATGAAGACTCCTTAACGAGGAAAGATATCATGGAGAGAGTGGATAAATGGCTATCAGCTTGTGATGAAGAGACTTGGCTTGAGGAATATAACCAAGTAAGATTCTTTTCTTCACTAAAAGATATTTCACGGTGCATTGATTGAATATGGTTTCAGCCTTTTCCTTCATTGGCATGTTAGTATTGAGCATTCATATTGCCTAACAGCATATAATGTGCATCTCGGATATAATTTATATTGTTAATGACATCTTAAATGTTTGCATGGATCCTTCTGCAGGATGATAATAGGTATAGTGCTGGCAGGGGTGCCCACTTGAATCTCAAGCGTGCAGAAAAGGCAAGGATAACTGTCCAAAAGATTCCAAGTGAGTCTTCATTTCCCCAGATGCTAACAATATCAACTTCAGTTGAGCATGCTGGTGCTACTAGTCAGTGCCAATGGGATCCAAATCTAGCAAATTGACATATAATGTTATTGATGTAAATCAGCTGATGTACTCCTAACTCAACCTGCTTGCCTTTTGCAATATAAACTCTTTTTTTTTCTGCAGCTATGATTGACAACTTGATAGCCAAAACTTTTGCATGGGAGGATGAAAGAAATGTGCCATTTTTATATGATGGAGTAAGTCGCAGAGCTAATTGACCATATTTATCATAAATCAGGCTGAGTAGTTCTGTTCGATACAACAACAACAACAACAACATAGCCTTTTGTCCCAAGCAAGTTGGGGTAGGCTTGAGTAGTTCTGTTCGATATAATGAGGAATATTGAATTTGCATGTGAAGGTCCGTTTGGTTGCCATTTTGGAAGAGCAAAAACTCAGAAGGGCACAAAGGGAGGAAGACAAGAGACGCTACCGGGTATAAATTAATACCTGTACTCTTTTTGGTACTGCAACCTCAAGAAAAGATCCCTTGAACCTATAGTTACTGATTAAATCTTCATTACAGGACCAGAAGAAGCTGCAGAGTTTATTGCTTAAGGAGGAGTTGATTTTCGGATCCAAACCTAGTCCTAAAAAGACAAGCAGCTTCAATAGGAGGACAAGCAACCACCATCCAAATGGAAATGGCGCTGGATTCATGACTCCGGTGCCACGACGAGTTTCAGCTGGCAGTGCCACCCCGGAGCTTCTAACCCCACGCTCATATTGTGGCCGGTACAACAACTACTTCAAGGAGAACAGGCGTCTGACCGCACCGCTAAACTTCTCAGTTGGTTCCAAGGAGGATAGCATGTCATCCTTCGCATCCATTAGTGGCTCGGAACCTGATTCGCCATTGTTTTTGCACTAAGTGTGAGATTTCCAAGAGTTTCGTTGCAGTGGTTTCCAAGATCTCACAGAGTGTCACCTGAAGCTCTGCTGATCCTGGGTTTCAACTGTGACTGTTTCAGGTTGGTTAGGGGGAGACTTCCGGGTGAGGATGGATAGCCTCAAGATTGGACCATTGTGTGGTAGCTGTTAACATTAATGGGTAACAATAGGTTGTGACAAATTTAGATGAGATTGCTTGTGTAGATATAATATCTAACATTCATGGTTCTGCTGTACTTCCAAATTTAAGTCGTAAGTCGTTTGGTTAGGAAGCATGCAATGCCTAAGTGTGCAATTTATTTGTTTCGTGCTAAGTGTGTATTCTTTCTTCCTTTCCCCTTTTCGGGGTTCTGTACTTAAGGCCGTGTATGTTTTGCATGTGAAGAAAGGGTGATTTTTGTCAATGATGTAGAAGCTCAGCCTTCAAGGCTACAGCTACAGCATCTTGTCTTGTACTTGTCGTTTGGGTCACAGCTGGCGTGTGCTATATGGGAATCTTACACCCATCTTTTGTCAGAGCAAAGAGTGTCTTGCATGTTGGATCTCAGTTCACACATGCGACAGAGATGCTAAGCGTCACATGGATACCCAGGTTACTCTTCATTTGATACTGTGCCCAGGGTCTTCAGTAGCATGATGAGTTGCTGGTTGCTGCAATTGGAGTTCAAAGGAGACTACTATCCGTAACAGTCAGCATTTTGTTATAACGTCAATACCAATCGCAAAAGAAGGGATATCCAGTTCAGGTTACTCTTTAATTTTCATTTGATACTTGAGTGCCCAGATCTTCAGTAGCAGGATGAGTTGCTGCAATTAGAGTTCAAAGGAGATTACTATCCAGGCATTCTGTTACAACCAACATCGGTCAGTACCAATGCCAAAAGAAGTGCATTGGGGGGGGGGGGGGGGGGGGGGGGGGGGGGGGGGGGGGGGGGGGGGGGGGGGGGTAATAATCTGGAAATACAAACAGAAACAAGGGAAAGAAAGTATGCTTCTCGCATTCATCTTAGTCCTGAGGTTCCCAGATGTTATCCAAATTACTGATATTCGAAGCAGAACCATTCGAAGTTTTTTTTTTTTTGTAAAAGTTGCTAAGAAGACTTCTCATTCGGGTGCAAGGGCTTAAAGCACCACCATCTAAACTATCTGATCGCTTCTGGTGTCGTTGTCCTCCTCCAATAAATAGAGAAGCTGCATATGCACCTTGATTTAGTCAGCCCCTAAGATATGGCGTAACACTGTGTGCAACATAGGAGGGCCTGGCTGAGGCACAGAACACTGATATCCAACACATTCTTCCCACATGGTACCTGCAAAACAACCTGCGATAAAGAAGCCAATCATTCAGTACGTGATACTGAAACAAATAGTAATTCATAATCAATTAAGTAGAAAGGAGGTATGGACTGGTGTGTGCCATGATAATTCACAATTGGAGTTTTATGATTGAGCTAGTGGAAGTGCTCTCCTTTCTTTACGAATTTTTCTAAACAAGAATTACTAAGAAAATAGTTGTTCCAAAGACAATCACCCCTTATAACAAACCACTGAACCACTATAGTACTCATCACAAGAATTGCTAAGAATCTGTTTGTTTGCAAAGGGTCCCAAATTTATTGTGGTAGTTTGGATTAATAAAAAAAATAAAGAGTATTATATCATAGTACAACACCATAATACTCTGTTTACAACTGCCAGCTATGGCAGGCATATGTTTTTTTTTTAAAAAAAAGAACAACCAGAGGGCCAAGCCTCTGTTGACTATATATTAAAGAAAAAAGTACTACAAACAACAGAGAAAAAATCAAAAAGAAAAGAAAGAAACAGAACATCCTCAATTCTAGGGAAATACTATGCCTTTTCCGTAACGACAATCATGGTGAACTCATGGCAGAACCTTGCTTTGCATGTATCAAGGTCCACATCAGTAAAGATCCAGCCATTACAAACAGTGCAGATGCTCCAAGCCATCAGGACGACAAACTGTATGGCAAGCTTATATCAGGAACACTCATATTCATGAATGGTTCAGAACTCCAGCTGTTTCATTTTAGGTCATGCTAGTGGTGAGAACCACACTAAGGGCATGTTTGGATTTTGACACTAGCTGGCCAAGCCAAATTTTGGCCATTGCCAAATTCATGACCAAAATTTGGTCAGGTACTAAGGTTACATGTGTTTGGATAGTGGCAAAGCCAAGATTATAAAACATGACAAAATATATTATAGTTTTGAGTATGACATGTAGGAACCATATATCATTATTTCTAAAAGTATCAAATATAGTTAATATGGGTCTTGATTTGTAGACTTAATTGTGAGGAATGCAAAATTATAAAAGGATTTGTAATCAGACAGAGAGTTTAGCAAATATTACGCTTTGAAGCTCAGCAACAACAAAAGAAACACATTTACTACAACCACCCTTAGTTGACGCATCAGCTATGATGCCTTTCTAGCTCAACCAGCAAACTTTAGATTCTCAACCAATCTGGCTTTTGCAGCATTCAGTAAATGGTCCCTTCTTATTAAGACCAGACAACTTCTATTTTACTTAAGGAAACTTCATCACCAGTACTGGCCCACTGCACATAAGTTGAGGCAAAATTCTACATCTGAACAAATCTGGAACTTAGCAAAGACTCTGAATAGGTGAATAACCTGCTGGGAAGGTTAGTGGTGAACTGGTGATGAAGGTAAGCCTGGTAAGTAAACGATCCAACAAAGATCACATCAAAGTACTGCTACGAAAAAATCCAAGAACATAGCAAAGGCCATGAAAGGTGAATAACTTGCTGGTAAGGCTAGCAGTGATGAAGGGAATTATATCTGGACATTGGTATTATAACCAAATAAAAAAAATAAAAAAATGCATAGTTCAAGAAGTTCGCAAATGCATGAACATTGAACACATTTTGCCCCAATATATATTGCTCTAAGTGACTCCAAAATGATTACTCAGGGCTAGAAGCAATGGTAGATCCAACTTCATACATTAAGCACTTGCTGCTTATAATGAGAACAAGTTATAACCTTCCATGTGACGAAAACGTAAGTGTGGTTGTTCTCAGTACAACACCACAACAGGTTCATGTAATGCTCCAACAACATCAACTCGCACTGATCCTAACATTCGCATTGGATCATATGTGCTGGCAGCCTAAGAATCCAAGATAACAGGCCATTTCATAATCAATAGACCAGGTTAAACTTGTTAGTTTGTTGCTGATACAGGTAAACCATTGTTCACAATTACATACACTAGTATTTATCACCTTCGCCAAAAAAACCTGTGAGATCACCATCTGATACTGCTAGGTAACAACTTTCTGAATCCTACTGCAGTGAAACGAGCACTGCACTGTATAGTCTATCAGGATAACATAACAGGATGACTTGTAACAGTGACAGAATCAGTTTGCACCAGTCAGAACTTAGAACCCAATAGTGCAGATAATCAGTGCATCCCAGGACGGTGATACCTTTGTTCTCAAAAGTCGAAGCTCTTGAGGTATGCTGGATCTTTCTTGGCTCGCTCCTGGAACTTGCGGAACCACCGGTCCAGGATGTCCGTGGGCACTACCAGCTTGCCGCCGTCGGCACCGCAGAACGATTGCATGAAATTGAACAAGTTCTCGCCGACACGGAGCGCGACACGCTCGGCGCGCTGCTCATCAGGAGGCGGCGGCAACGCGGCCGCGTCCTCCACGGCGACACCCAGCTTAGCGGGGCCCACAGCAGGCTCCGGCTCGTCGCCGGCCTCCGGAAGCGGGAAGCTGGCCGAGGGGCGCGTGGGCCCGAGCGCGCCTAAGAATGCGAAGGGGCGGTTGGTGGCGGCCTGGAAGTAGACGGCGACGGCCTTGCCGGGCGGCAGCGCTGCCACGGCGGCGGGGAGCAGGAAGACGACTGCGGAGCGCGGCGCGGTGGCGAGCGCGAGGCTGGAGAGATCGAGGAGCCAAGAATTGGGCGCCACCTGCGCGAAAGCGGTGGCGTCGAGGGGGAAGGTGTGATCCGGGAAGACGATGCCGAACATGGCGGTGGCTGGCGACGGGCGGGCTTGCAGTTTCTTTGATGCCGCTAAGGTGCTCGCGTTAGTTCCGTGGCGCGGTGGCGTCGTACCGGGAAGCTCTTTGCCTGGCGATGAGGGACATCGGACATGGAGGGGAAGGGACCTTCGGCTCAGTACTGGGGAAAATAGAGGGTTCTAGAAGGTTACAGAGGTTTGCTGGATGGATCGAGATTTGGTTGATAGTCAAAATTTTGGTTACCAAAACTTAGGAAAATTTTGGCAGCCATTAATTTTTTTTCTTTAGCTATAAAAAAGAGCAACTTCATTGGTGAAATTAGAACTAATTTAAAAAACATTTGATAAAATAATTTTCCATAGTACGGCTCCGTTTAGTTTCTAGAGATTGTTCGATGATTTTAAATTTTAAATTTTAAAATTTATTATAAACTTAGATAATATTTTGGGACCATAAACAATTTTAATTTTAAAAAAAAATCAACTAGATTGCGTCGAGGGCTACAATTTTAATATAAAGTTTTTGTCTTAATCCGAGTTTATATGAAAAAGTTTAGATCCTAAAATGACACCATTTAGGGACTAGCGATATTATCTTGAAAGTTCATGAACTGAGATGATACAGTTGGTCAAATTTAGAAACCCGATACATATCACTTTAAAAGTTTAGAACCAAGATAACACCGCGGCTAAGTTTAGGGACCGTTTACTCTATTTCAAGGAGGTGCTACCTAGTCCATCATTTTGCTTCGGACGTAGCTAGCGCCTGGACGTCTGGACGCTAGCCTCTGTCTAGACGTCCGCGCCTACCTTGCCTGTTGCGTCCACCCCGTATGGCTGCCCCGCCTGTTGCGTGCCCATGTATGCAGGTGGAGACCACACACGCCCTGTGCCTCCGCATGCTGCTGCGCCCCTTGCTTCACTTCTATGCTGCGCGTCCATGGACGTGCATACATGGGGATCAGATCTATATTTGCAACACCGGATGTACCTGTAACAACCCAGAAATTTCCAGGAAACAAAAATCACAACTGCAAAAAAATTTTCTTTTTTTTTCTAAAAATAAACCTATGTTTGGTAAGGTGTCATATAGGAAACCTAACCTAGTTGCACAAGTAGCATCTAATTTAGCTAACTACATCTTTGCATTTAACCATACATGCTTGAGTTGGATTTTATGTTCTTTAGATGGAATTAAAAGCAACAACATCTCTTGAATTAATTGCTTAAGTAAATAATTGTAGAAATATAAACCTATCAAATAGTTGAGAACCAAAAACATATTTAAGAGGACCCACTATGTTATACAAGTGTGGGCAATATGCATTCTCACATACAAATGCATGGCATATTTAAAATAGGGAAAATATAAAATAGAAACACTTTTCCAATTAAACAGCAAAGGAGAGCCGCTTCTGGCCCATTGCCCGAGCCGGCCCACGCAACCGAGCCGGCCTATCTCCGCCTGCAGCCGTGCCCGCGAGCGGCAAAGCCAACCGGCCTACCCAACCCAAGCCGGCCCAGCCTTGCGCAGCTGCCCCGCTTAGCCGCCATCGCCCAACCGGCCGCAATCAGCCCGGCCCACCAAGACGCCGCAACGCGACCCGCCGCGCTCTCCCTTGCGTCGCTGACCGACGGGCCCCACGGCTCATCCCCTTCCTCCCTCTCGACCGGCTCCTCTGCTTCGCCCAAACGGAAATCGAAGGGGAAGCAGGGACACACAACGCGCGAGGGGAGATTCCCTCTGCCCCCTCTGCCAGCCGTGCGCGCCAAGCCACCACCCTGGTCCCGCACGCCAGTCGCTTGCGCTCGCCAGGCGCGCATCGCGCGCGTGAAGCCAATGCCGCCATGGCCGCGAAAGCAGCTGACACCGCCTGACACCACCCGTACACGCCTCAACCGCCTGGGATTCCGATTCGTGAGCCAGCGCATATGACACCAATCCCTTTACCTCCAACTCTTAACCCAAGGGTTCGGATTGCCCTTCTATGACCCTTCTCCCCATCATCACCGTTCGCCCGCCATGAACGAGCTCGGACTATAAAGTCCCGAGCCGAACTCTAGCCTCTCCCATCCTCCACACGCCGCCGCCTTGGTGGCTTCATCACACCGCACCGACCCAGAGAGGAGGAAGGGAAGAAGGGAAGAGAGCCGCAAGGAAGAACCAGGACCGCGAGAGGGCACCGTCCGAGCTCGTCGGAGACGAAGGCGGCGCTGCTCGTTTTCTTCTTCACCACGGGACTGCACGGCACAGCCACCGTTCAACACCGCACCAACTCGCCCTGCACCGATATCCGTTCGCCATCGCCACCTTCGGTGAGCTCACCATCTCACCTCGCTCGCCGTCGGTTGTGCTTGACTTAGAACCGCTTCGCCTGTTAGTACCGTGGAGCATCTAGGCAAAATTCGTGACCCTCATGCCTTGATCGCTCACTCACGCACACATGGTGCGCACGCTCGTTGGCCTGGCCGAGCCTCAGAGTTTGGAATTGCCGCGACACGCCCTTGCACCGCGCACAGTCGCCATGGACACACCCCGCCATGGCGAGATCTCGCTTTTGGTATGCTGGGCAATAGAGGAAGGGAGAAGAGGCGCACAAGGACATGTACACGCCCGCACTCATGTTTCAAAACCAAGCACCACTGTACCGAACGTCTTGGGAGCAGGAACGCGCCACCGCGAGCAGTGTCCAGAGCGCGCTCGCCATGGCCAGCGCACGGCCATGGCGAGGTCGTTCCTTCCAAATCAAGTTAGTAGAGAAGAAAGGGAGGAGCTAGATCATTTCGCCTTGGCTAGGGACACACCATGCGCACCTTGAGAGAAGGAGGGATCCCCGGAGGCCTGATCGGCGGTGTTCCGCCCGGTCGGAGCCGTCGAGCCACCACCACCACGGGAGGTTCTGCTAGAGCTCAATGTTGTCGTCTTGACCTCACCATCGTGCTCCTTTTGCGGCCGCAAATCGGTAGGAGACCATAGCGGCCGAGCTAAGCCACCGTGGAGCGCCACCGTGCAAGCACATCGCCGGCGGACGTGCTCCGGTGAAAACAGAGGGGGGGAAAAGAACGATCGAGATGACCGGTACACCCAGTGTACCGTGGACCGAGAGGTAAGAAGAGGAAAGTGGACGTGGTCCACCGTAGACCCCGTTGTGGCCTGTGAACCGCCACCACCTGTCCACCATAGACCGGCCTTATGAACCCAAGCCTGATCCAAATATCCTTTTGGTGACGCGGCAGCACCAGCGCCTGACACGTGGCGGGCCCAGCCCGGCCCAAATCTGGCCCAGCCCAGGCCCAACTGAGCCTAGTCGCGGCCCAGTCAATGTTGACCGTTGATCGGTCAACGCTGACCGTTGACCTGGACCCCACATGTCAGTGACTCGCTCTGTTCCAGCCAATCAGAGTGTGACACGTGTCACTGTTTGGTTTTTCTTTTTCTTTTTCTTTTCCAGAAAATCATTTAATCTTTAGAAATTTATAACTAATTCATTTTAACTCAGAAAAATACCAAACCAATTTCTAAATTTTTCTAAAAATGAGCTCTACATCTTAGGCTTGTGATTGAGTGCATTTGGATCTTTTGAATTTCTATTGCTTCTTTGTGCACCTCTATAGAAATCATTAAATGCGACTCTACGTTACGTTTAACAGAGCCAAAGGACCTGCCGACTGAGGAGTACGACCCCGACTACAGCGAGGACTTGGGTGACGACCTACCAGGTGCCACGCCCCACCCATCTCTGTAGAACCTATTACGCATGCAAATATAGAATTGCTAGCGCTTTATTTTGTTGTAAATTATTATGTTGATAGGCTACATGGTAGATACTTTACTTTGAGCCCTTTACCTTGTCGTAACCTTACTCCTGCTCACCCTGCTGTTAGGCTAGATGCTCGCATGTTACATATTACTGTTTTTACTCTTACTCGCATTATATCTGTGATGTGATGCCGGTGAGTGAGAGACGTATATGTATAAGGCACGTAGTGCCGAGAACTTGGTAACCTGACTAAAGAACTGGGGAGATCTTGGCATGCGTCTTGGGTGAGTGGTGAGAGTTGAGTCGATCGGACAGGATCCTACGATGAGTCTTTAGGGCAAGTCTTGCTGGAGGGGTGCGACCTGGGCATCCCTCACGAGAGATACCTGTGACGGGTATATTGGGAGGTGAACTGGGGTGTTGGTTATCCCTGGTGGAGGTGCTGTCATGGCATGGGGGAAGACGGTGTTTCCCCTTGGAGAAGATATCCTGTCTGGTCCCCTTAAGGACTGGTATATCTTGAGAAGCGGAACCATGGGACCTTCGTGCACACCACTCGCTCCCGATGGGCGGGAGATGATTACTCGACTGACTAGGGCGGTACCACTACTACTAGGTTGGAAGGTGATAGTGTAGGGAGGTACGGGCATGGGGACCCACACCCTCCTAAGACAGCGTAGTGACCTTGGGGGCCCGGTACTATGTCTCACAGTCTCAGCGTTTCGGTGGACACCAGGGTGGCCCAGGGCTGAGTGGTAGGGTGGTACTGTACCGGTTGGAAGGCAGTTGAAATCAGCCTAGACGAGCCGGATCGTCAAGGATGGCGATCTTGTGGATTACCAGGTGTACACGCTCTGCAGAGTTGATCGATCTATATGTATAGCCGCGTCCGCGGATATGGACATTCCCATGACCTACGCTTCACTTGATTAGATAAGAGGAGTCCTTTCTACCTTTCTCCGGGTTCTGTGTTGGATTCCGGCTTTGGCCGTTGAGACGAGATATGAGCGGGAGTTAATCTCGTCGCCTAGAGAGAGAGTGAGATGAGATGTGTTGAGTGTGATGGGATTGGGAAAATGTGTGACTAAGATGGGTTAAGAACTATTGGTAATCTTATTAAAATGTTAACTACTTGCTTAGGAAACCCACAGCTTAAATAGGTCTCTTTCTACTTTCCTCAATGCATTCCACTTTCTACAAAGCATTGCAAGCATAGGGTGGGCGATGCGTGGCCAGTACCAAGTGTACTGATAGATTTTTGATAGGTTCCGACCCCGAGTATGACTACGAGGGCGAAGATTGGGAGGATTAGAGGGTCTGTTCTACGCTCAAGCTGGTTCCAGAAGATCGTTTTCCGCTGCTATCTACGTCGGATGTTGTTCTGGATGCTTGTGTGAGTGTGTTCCGCCCTGCGAGGCGAAGAGAATAAATTATGTAAAACTCTCTATTGTACTCTAATATTCGTGCATGACTTTATGTATCACTAAGATCTGGGTAAATTGACGGAATGTTTCGTCATTTTACACTTCATTTCTGTGGATTTTTCTTCGTGGAAATCAAGGACGTTTCAGTTGGTACCAGAGCCATGCTGACCCTAGGACGGACCCATAGGATTGGACAATAGTTTTAGGAAAAATCTTGACACTTTCGGTTATATTACCGACCGTGCTGCATTTTCGTGCACGGCTTATCTCATTTTCACACTCTCTTACCTACATTTTGTTCTACCTTACCTATCATATCGCTCCATTCTACCTTGAATCACCTATTTCACTTAAGAATTCATCAAGTGTCACTCTGAGTTACATTGATTCGCCTTGTCTTACCAAGTTTCACTCTGAAATACTCAAGTTACTACATGCACAACAAGGTACATCATGGATGTAGAGATGCAGAACCGCCGCTACCGAGACCTCCTATTCCGTTGCGACGAGGAGTTCCTCAAGGTGGAGCGCAAGGAGGGGGAGATGGTCAGCAAGCTCGAGGAGGAGCGCATGGGCTATGATAGGATGAAGACCTTCTACGAGAACCGTGAGCAGTCACTTCGGAAGGAGATCGCCGATCTCAAGGACAAGGTTGGGGAGGCTGAGCTTCGCCATGACTATCTTGAGTCCAAGGTGCTTGAGTGTGAGGATCGGATTGAGCGTCAGAGGCTTACCCTGAGAGAGCTCCATGAGAAGGAGAAGCAGCGTGGCTTCAGGAAGCTTGCCCTGGAAGCCCGTTGCAACACAATGGAGAAGCTAGCTGTGGAGGCTGCCGTCACCACCACCTACAACATGCACCACTTGGTTCACTACATTAAGAGCACCGAGTATCTTCAGGACAAGGTGAACCGCATCAGTCAGGCTTGGATCGATGCTGATCGTAAGCGTGTCCAAGAGATCGGAAAGGTCCAGGACGTCCTCTTACCTGGAATGCGCAAGAAACCACGCAGACAGCCTTTCCACGTTGAGGCCACCAAGCTCAACTTCAAGGCTTGCCCGACTGAGGGATACTTAGAGGTTCCAAGGATTGAGATGTTGGACTACGCTCTCACCTACATCGCGAGGATCCACCACTCCGACGACGAGCTTCGTGCCATGGAGGGCACTCCCAAGGCTTCCACTTCTAGTCCTTCTACACCACCCGCCACTCTCGGACAGGAGTAGTCACCTTTTTCACATAATCATGTAATAAGGTAGTAGTAGACATGTTGAGCCCTGTGAGGCCAGAGATATGTTGATGCACTTAAGGAGTAATGTAGGATGCCCCACTTTTGGAGCTGCCTACGAGTAGCACGATTCCTGCGAATCTGTCAGTGTAGCTACTAGAGATATCGCTATGTAATAAATTAATGTAATGGATGTTTTGGATCTTATCGCATCTTATGGTTCTTATTGCATCTTTGTATGAGTGTTGGATAGTTATCTCTTTTTAAATTGATAAATCACTTAACCATGCATCTAATCAAAATGTTAAACAATGATCTGACCCTGCAGAGAGATGTCTTGCCGTCGATCCGCTTGTCTGAACAACCGCTCGCTTTCCCCCGCGCCTATGGCCTGTGGTCGTGGTCGAGGCCGTGGAGGAGACCGGGGAGTTCCCTTCGGTGTTGGGGAGGAGCCTACACCAAAGGAGCCTGCACTGGGGGCGGGTGCCGCCCAACATCTTGGAGGAGAAGCACCGCCGCCGCCACCACCACAGTTGGCGGAGGTGATGGACCGCCAAACCCGCCTCTTGGAGACACTGGCTCAGGGAATGCTTCACCGCCACGGGGGTCCTCCCAATGACTTCCAGCGGAAGTTGGAGGGTTTTCTCAAGTTGAGGCCTCCTACTTTCGACACCGCCGACGATGACCCCATCGCCGCTGAGGACTGGCTCCGTGAGATGGAAAAGAAGCTAGACCTCACCACCTGCACTGACGAGGAGTGTGTGGGGGTAGCCACCCACCAGCTCACTGGTGCTGCACGCGCATGGTGGGACAGCTACTGTGACGCCCACGAGGACCCGGGGAGTATCTCTTGGGAGGAGTTCGCCGAGGCATTTCGTGAGCAACACGTGCCTGAGGGCATCATGGATGCCAAGGTAGAGGAGTTTCGCAACATTTCCCAGGGCTCCCAGAAGGTTTAGGAGTACACTACTCGTTTCACCCGCATGATGAGGTATGCTCCAGGTGAGACCGATACCAAAAAGAAGAAGATGTACTGTTTCAAGAAGGGCCTGAACTCGCGTCTCAAGGTGGCCCTCTCGGGTCATGCTTGTCGCACCCTTCGCGAGATGGTCAACAAGGTGCTGGAGATGGAGAGGGACCGTCTGGAGGCAGACGCCCTCCACAAGGAGAAGAAGCGTCGGTTCGAGAGTTCCACTCGTGGCCCGGCTCCGCAGAGGCCACGTGCTCACGTGCTTCCTCCGCCCCGCTCTCGCTACACCCAGGGGGCAGTGACCGCTTCGAGCCATGGAGGTGGTACCTACACCGCCAACTACCACCGCCCCACTCAGAGCCGACCCGCTCCAAATCGCCCCACTTAGGGAGCTGGCACGTGGAGGACCGCTACGCCTACCTCCACAGGTAGCGTGCCCTTCACCTGCTTTGGTTGTGGCCAGCCCGGTCACAAGATCGCTGAGTGCCCTGTCAAGAAAGGCACACCGCCTGCTTCGACCCAGACAAGACAGGTTGCTACACCTGCTGCTCCGTGCAAGAACATTGCTAGGGCTGTCCACAGTAGTCTCAACCACATGACCGCGGAGGACGCCCAGGATGCTCCCGACGTGGTGTACGGTATGTTTTTGGTACAGGGAGTTATAGCTTCAGTCTTGTTTGATTCTGGAGCTACTTGTTCTTACATTTCCACTAAGTTTGCACGAGAACATAGCATACCTGTGACTCCTCGCAAGGAGCCCATTGACACTAGCTCTCCTTTGGGTCGCATTTTATGCACCAAGAGATGTCAGGGAGTGAGTATCACCATTGAGGGCTACCCTTTTCTAGCCGATCTCACCTTACTTCCATCTGAGGGACTAGATGTCATACTGGGAATGGATTGGTTGACACAACATAAAGGAGTGATATCTTGTTCACCAAGGTATGTGGAGATCACACACTCGAGTGGACACATAATCCGCTGTAAGCCAAATTAGGGAAAAATAGTTTCTAAGTTGTGTGCCCAAGAGGCCAAGACAATCGAGGAGGTACCCATTGTGAGTGAGTACCCTGACATGTTCCCTGAAGAGTTGCCAGGCATGCCACCTGATCGGGATGTGGAGTTTGTGATTGACCTTCTGCCTGGTACCGGTCCTATTGCTAAAAGGCCCTACCGCATGTCAGTCGATGAGCTAGAGGAGCTGAAGAAGCAACTCAAGGAGTTGTCAGATAAGGGATACATCAGACCCAGTGCTTCACCCTAGGGTTCCCCTGTTTTGTTTGTGAAAAAGAAGGATGGATCCATGAGGATGTGCATTGACTATCGGAACTTGAATGCCATAACAGTCAAAAACCAATATCCTCTGCCTAGGATCGATGATCTCCTAGATCAGCTGAAAGATGCTAAGTTCTTTTCTAAGATCGATCTCAGGTCCGGATATCATCAGATGAAAATCAGACCCGACGACATTCCTAAGACAGCTTTTGTCACCAGATATGGGCAATATGGGTTCATAGTGGTGTCCTTTGGACTCACTAATGCCCCGACTTATTTCATGAACATGATGAATAAGGTATTCATGGACGAACTGGACAAGTTTGTAGTGGTGTTCATTGATGACATCCTTATCTATTCTTCCACCGCCGAAGAACATGAGCAACACTTGAGAGTGGTTCTAGAGAAGTTGAGACAGAATCAGCTATATGCCAAGTTCAGCAAATATGACTTTTGGCTTGAGGAAGTTGCTTTCCTTGGTCATGTTCTCATTGCTGAGGGAGTCGATGTAGATCCCGCAAAGATTGAAGCTGTGAAAGAGTGGGAACAACCCCCGCAATGTGACTGATATCCGCAGTTTTCTTGGATTAGCTGGGTACTATCGCAGATTCATCGAGAACTTCTCAAAGATAACCAAGCCTATGACTAACCTGCTGAAGAAGACTAATGAGTTTGAATGGATGCCCGAGTGCGAGCATAGCTTCCAGACTCTAAAATGGAAACTTACCACCACACCTGTTCTTGCCTTGCCCGATATCCAGAAAGACTTCGTGGTCTTTTGTGATGCATCCAAACAGGGACTCGGTTGTGTTCTGATGCAAAGTGGAAGGGTCATTGCCTATGCGTCCCGACAGTTGAAGGACCATGAGCAATGCTACCCAACCCATGATTTGGAGCTTGCCACTGTCGTGCATGCCCTAAAGATATGGAGGCACTACTTGATCGGAAATAAGTGTGATATCTACACCGACCACAAGAGCCTGAAGTACTTCTTCACTCAAGAAGATCTAAACATGAGACAACGTCGATGGCTTGAGCTTATAAAGGATTATGACCTGGAGATTCACTATCATCCGGGAAAGGCTAATGTAGTCGCTGATGCCTTGAGCCGAAAGAGCTATTGCCACAATCTGTCCATGGAAGTCGTACCACCCGAGCTATGTCAGGAAATGGGCAAACTTCATCTCGAAATCCTACCCAGGGGAATGTTGAACGAGCTTCATGTGCAATACAACCTCAAGGATCAGATCCGCAATGCTCAACTGGAGTGTCTGGAAATTTGGGAAATCCGAGAACTCATGAAGAAGGGCAAGTGCCCTGAGTTCAGGGAGGATGAGCAAGGAGTGTACTGGTACAAGGATAGAATCTGTGTACCATCTAATTCTGCCTTGCGGTGAGAAATCTTAGAAGAGGGTCATGACTCCAAGTATTGTATTCACCCGGGAAGCACCAAAATGTATGCTGATCTAAAGAAACAGTTCTGGTGGAAGAACATGAAGGTAGATATTGCCGGGCATGTCGCACGATGCGACAGCTGCAATAGAGTCAAGGCTGAGCATCAAAGACCAGCTGGATTGCTTAAACCCTTAGACGTTTCGGTATGGAAATGGGAGAGCATATCCATGGACTTTATAGTAGGTTTACCTCGAACTCCTAAAGGCCATGACTCGATTTGGGTGATCGTTGACCGACTGACCAAGGTAGCTCACTTCATAGCTATGAGGACTGACTACAGAGTTGAGAAGCTAGCAGATCTGTACATCGAGCACATTCTCAGACTCCACGGAGCCCCCACTAGCATAGTGTCTGATCATGGTACGCAATACGTGTCCAAGTTCTGGAAGAGTCTCCACAATGCTATAGGAACTCGACTTGACTACAGTACCGCATACCACCCACAGACAGATGGTCAGACAGAGAGGGTTAATCAGATTTTGGAGGATATGCTCCGAGCTTGTGTCTTGAAGTATGGAACCAATTGGGAGAAAAGTTTGTCCCACGCAGAGTTCTCTTACAACAACAGCTACCAAGCTAGCCTCAAGATGTCACCATTCGAGGCTCTGTATGGCAGAAAGTGTAGAACCCCTCTGATGTGGTCAGAAGTAGGAGAGAGATCATTCTTTGGTCCCGCAAAGATCAAAGATGCCGAAGAAGGAGTAGCTCAAGTACGAGAGAACCTGAGGATTGCCCAAAGCCGACAGAAGAGTTATGCAGATAACCGTCGGAGAGACCTCGAGTTTCAGGTTGGGGACTATGTCTATCTCAAGGTCTCCCCACTCCGAGGTACCATCAGATTTCATGTGAAAGGAAAGTTGGCACCTAGGTACGTGGGACCATACAGGATCTATCAGAGGATTGGCAAGTTGGCATACAAGGTAGAGTTGCCCGAGGATTTGACAGGTGTACACCCAGTGTTTCACGTATCTCAGCTATGCAAGTGCTTGCAGTTGCCAGAACAAGAGGTACACACAGATGCACTGGATATCCAGGACACCCTGGAGTACAAGGAACACCCAATCCTAATATCAGACAGAGCTGAGAAGGAAACTAGAAGCACCGTGATACCCATGTGCAAGGTTCAGTGGAGTAACCACACGGAACGGGAAGCTACATGGGAGAAAGAGTCTGAACTCAGGATGCTTTACCCCTACCTCTTCGAAAGGTATGCCACACCTTAAATCTTGGGACGAGATTCCTGTGAGGGGGAAGGACTGTAACAACCCAGAAATTCCTAGGAAACAAAAATCATAACTGCAAAATTTTTTTCTTTTTTTTCTAAAAATAAACCTATGTTTGGTGAGGTGTCATATAGGAAACCTAACCTAGTTGCACAAGTAGCACCTAATTTAGCTAACTACATCTTTGCATTTAACCATACATGCTTGAGTTGGATTTTATGTTCTTTGGATGAAATTAAAAGCAACAACATCTCTTGAATTAATTGCTTAAGTAAATAATTGTAGAAATATAAACCTATCAAATAGTTGGGAACCAAAAACATATTTAAGAGGACCCACTATGCTATACAAGTGTGGGCAATATGCATTCTCACATACAAATGCATGGCATATTTAAAATAGGGAAAATATAAAATAGAAACACTTTTCCAATTAAACAACAAAGGAGAGCCGCTTCTGGCCCATTGCCCGAGCCGGCCCACGCAACCGAGCCGGCCTATCTCTGCCTGCAGCCGTGCCCGTGAGCGGCATAGCCAGCCGGCCTACCCAACCCAAGCCGGCCTAGCCTTGCGCAGCTGCCCCGCTTAGCCGCCATCGCCCAACCGGCCGCAATCAGCCCAGCCCATCAAGACGCCGCAACGCGACCCGCCGCGCTCTCCCTTGCGTCGCTGACCGATGGGCCCCATGGCTCATCCCCTTCCTCCCGCTCGACCGGCTCCTCTGCTTCGCCCAAACGGAAATCGAAGGGGAAGCAGGGACACGCAACGTGCGAGGGGAGATTCCCTCTGCCCCCTCTGCCAGCCGTGCGTGCCAAGCCACCACCCCAGTCCCGCACGCCAGTCGCTTGTGCTCGCCAGGCACGCACCGCGCGCGTGAAGCCAATGCCACCATGGCCACGAAAGCAGCTGACACCGCCTGACACCACCCGTACACGCCTCAACCGCATGGGATTCCGATTCATGAGCCAGCGCATATGACACCAATCCCTTTTCCTCCAACTCTTAACCCAAGGGTTCGGATTGCCCTTCTGTGACCCTTCTCCCCATCATCATCGTTCGCCTGCCATGAACGAGCTCGGACTATAAAGTCCCGAGCCGAACTCTAGCCTCTCCCATCCTCCACACGCCGCCGCCTTGGTGGCTTCATCACACTGCACTGACCCATAGAGGAGGAAGGGAAGAAGGGAAGAGAGATGCAAGGAAGAACCGGGACCGCGAGGGGGCATCGTCCGAGCTCGTCGGAGATGAAGGCGGCGCTGCTCGTTTTCTTCTTCACCACGGGACTGCACGGCACAGCCACCGTTCGACACCGCACCAACTCGCCCTACACCGATATCCGTTCACCATCGCCACCTTCGATGAGCTCACCATCTCACCTCGCTCGCCGCCGGTTGTGCTTGACTTAGAACCACTTCGCCTGTCAGTACCGTGGAGCATCTAGGCAAAATCCGTGACCCTCATGCCTTGATCGCTCACTCACGCACACATGGTGCGCACGCTCGTTGGCCTGGTCGAGCCTCAGAGTTCGGAATTGCCGCGACACGCCCCTGCACCGCACACAGTCGCCATGGACACACCCTGCCATGGCGAGATCTCGCTTTTGGTATGCTAGGCAATAGAGGAAGGGAGAAGAGGCGCACAAGGACATGTACACGCCCGCACTCATGTTTCAAAACCAAGCACCACTGTACCGAACGTCTTGGGAGCAGGAACGCGTCACCGCGAGCAGCGTCCAGAGTGCGCTCGCCATGGCTAGCGCACGGCCATGGCGAGCTCGTTCCTTCCAAATCAAGTCAGTAGAGAAGAAAGGGAGGAGCTAGATCGTTTCGCCTTGGCTAGGGACACACTATGCGCACCTTGAGAGAAGGAGGGATCCCCGGAGGCCTGATCGGCGGTGTTTCGCCCGGTCAGAGCCGTCAAGCCGCCACCACCGCGGGAGGTTCTGCTGGAGCTCAATGTCGTCGTCTTGACCTCACCATCGTGCTCCTTTTGCGGCCGCAAATCGGTAGGAGACCATAGCGGCCGAGCTAAGCCACCGTGGGGCGCCACCGTGCAAGCACGTCGTCGGCGGACGTGCTCCGGTGAAAACAGAGGGGGAGGGGGAAACGATCGAGATGACCAGTACACCCAGTGTACCGTGGATCGAGAGGTAAGAAGGGGAAAGTGGACATGGTCCACCATAGACCCCGTTGTGGCCTGTGAACCGCCACCACCTGTCCACCATAGACCGGCCTTATGAACTCAAGCCCGATCCAAATATCCTTTTGGTGACGCGGCAGCACCAGCGCCTGACACGTGGCGGGCCCGGCCTAGTCTAGCCCAAATCCGGCCCAGCCTAGGCCCAACCGAGCCCGGTCGCGGCCCAGTCAATGTTGCCTGTTGACCGGTCAACGCTGACCGTTGACCTGGACCCCACATGTCAGTGACTCGCTCTGTTCCAGCCAATCAGAGCGTGACATGTGTCACTGTTTGGTTTTTCGTTTTCTTTTTCTTTTTCAGAAAATCATTTAATCTTTAGAAATTCATAACTAATTCATTTTAACTCAGAAAAATACCAAACCAGTTTCTAAATTTTTCTAAAAATGAGCTCTACATCTTAGGCTTGTGATTGAGTGCATTTGGATCTTTTGAATTTCTGTTGCTTCTTTGTGCACCTCTATAGAAATCATTAAATGCGACTCTACGTTACGTTTAACAGAGCCGGAGGACCTACTGACTGAGGAGTACGACCCCGACTACAGCGAGGACTTGGGTGACGACCTGCCAGGTGCCACGCCCCACCCATCTCTGTAGAACCTATTACGCATGCAAATATAGAATTGCTAGCGCTTTATTTTGTTGTAAATTATTATGTTGATAGGCTGCATGGTAGATGCTTTACTTTGAGCCCTTTACCTTGTCGTAACCTTACTCCTGCTCACCCTGCTGTTAGGCTAGATGCTCGCATGTTACATATTACTGCTTTTACTCTTACTCGCATTATATCTATGATGTGATGCCGGTGAGTGAGAGACGTATATGTATAAGGCACATAGTGCCGAGAACTTAGTAACCTGACTAAAGAACTGGGGAGATCTTGGTGTGCATCTTGAGTGAGTGGTGAGGGTTGAGTCGATCGGACAGGATCCTACGACGAGTCTTTGGGGCAAGTCTTGCTGGAGGGGTGCGACCTGGGCATCCCTCACGAGAGATACCTGTGGCGGGTATATTGGGAGGTGAACTGGGGTGTTGGTTATCCCTGGTGGAGGTGCTGTTGTGGCACGGGGAAGACGGTGTTTCCCCCTCGAGAAGATATCTTGTCTGGTCCCCCTAAGGACTGGTATGTCTTGAGAACCGGAACCATGGGACCTTCATGCACACCACTCGCTCCCGATGGGCGGGAGACGATTATCCGACTGACTAGGGCGGTACCACTACTACTAGGTTGGAAGGTGATAGTGTAGGGAGGTACGGGCCTAGGGACCCACACCCTCCTAAGACAGCGTAGTGACCTTGGGGGTCCGGTACTATGTCTCACAGTCTCAGCGTTTCGGTGGACGCCGGGGTGGCCTAGGGCTGAGTGGTAGGGTGGTACTGTACCGGTTGGAAGGCAGTTGGAATCAGCCTAGACGAGCCAGATCATTGAGGATGGCGATCTTGTGGATTACCAGGTGTACACGCTCTGCAGAGTTGATCGATCTATACGTATAGCCGCGTCCGCGGATATGGACATTTCCATGATCTACGCTTCACTTGATTAGATGAGAGGAGTCCTTTCTACCTTTCCCCGGGTTCTGTGTTGGATTCCGGCTTTTGTAACACCCCTGGGTGTTAAGCATGCATTAGCATCCAAAGCATTAGTCATAATCATCTCATACATGGTTATCATTGCATGCAATATAGACCCTTTTAAATTTAAAGTTAAAAAACAATTACTCAAAACCCAGATTCTGCATTTAAGTGCTAAAGAGTGATGAAACTTTGTGTAGCTACAATTTTAGATAATCTAGAATAAATAAACATGATTTTTGGAGCAACTCTTGAATTCAAATTCCTTCAAATTTTTGCTTTTAAAAATATTCTAAAAAATGAATTTTTACTTAAAAATTTAGCTTTAAATCCTAAATTCAAAATCTATTGAGAATTTTGAAAAGTGCCCTACATGAAAGTTATAGAGAATTAAATTTTGAACAACTTTTATTTTGGGCAAAAATTCTGAAAACCTCTTTTTCATCTTCAAATTCGAATTTGAAATAATTAGAAAAATTTTGCAAATTATTTAGAAAAAGAAAAATGCTTTTCCTTCTTTATCGGGCCGCGGCTTCCCTTTCAGCCCAGCAACACTGGCAGCCCGGCCCGCGCCGTCTTCCTCCCGCCCGCGCGCGCTCCCGCGCGCGACGTCGTGGCGCAGCGGCAGCATTCAACCGCCGCGTGGCCGAGCGACGGTGACGCCGCGCGACACGCGCCCCGGTGGCCCCCTCCGCGCTCCCTTCGTTCCCTCCCATTTTCGCTTCTCCGAGCGCCAGCCATAGCCGCAGCGGAGCCGTGGTCGCGCGCCATTGCCGCCGCCCTTCAAGCTCCCCAACCGCCGCGCCTCGCTGGGTTGCGTCTCGCCGGAGCCTCCACCCTCCTTTGCTCATCCTCGACGTGCCCTTGTTGTGCCAAATCCGTAGGTGAGGAGGCCGAATTTGGCCGTCTTCTCCCCCGCCGGTGAGCCCGCCGCCGCGGCTCCCGTCGGTCCCACCTTCCCGCCGTCTCATTTCCCTCCTTCCCATACGCACCATGATCGCCTCTGCTCGCTGGAGCTCGTGCGCCTGTCCGTGACCTCCGCCATGGCCTGCTCCGGCCTAGCGCCGGTGAGCCGCGCCACCGCCTCCGCCATGGCCGCCTTAGCCCATGCTCCGCTCTTCCTCTCACCCCGATAATCACCTCGTTAGGTTCGCACGATTGCGGGGAGTCGCCTGGTACTGACCTCGTCGCCGGCGACCTCGCCGACGGCGAGTTTTCCCCGGTCAGCGCCTTCCTCTGCTCGGCTCCGGCTGACCGGTGGGGTCAGCTGACCCATGGGACCCATATGTCTGTCTCTCAGTGGAAGTTGGGGGTAAACCCGCGGTGTGCGCATAGCGTTGAAGGCCGGTTAAATTTTCGGTTTTAAAGAAATTGATTTTCCAAAAAATTTGAAAAGGCTTCTAAAAATCATATCTCAAGATTTATAGCTCCAAAAATGATGAAACAAATTTTGAAATGTTCCTCTTGAATAGATATACAGTTTAAAAATATTTCATGATAAAATTGTGACACTTTTCTATGTAGCTTTATTTAATTGCTATAAATGTTGATATCTTAGAAAATGTGTAGTAAATAAAATAATGAAGGGAAAATGTGATTCTAGTTTCTTTAATCTTTATTAGTGATGTACTTTCTAGGAAAAATACTGGTGAAGTATGTTCTATAAGAAAATTTTGAAGTGTAGTTCAAAAGCCTTTAATTGATAATCTTTGTTATTTTTAGTAGAGGACTAAATTTGTATAGAACATACCTGTGATAATTTTTGTAGTATGTTAGTTTACTGTAAGTAACATAGGAAAAATGTGAAATCTGTTGTTTGATACTTTTTCTAGTACAAAATAATTTCATGCTCATTATTATGCTATAACTTGTTTATTTTGTATAGATAGTTTTACTTATTCAATTCTCATGAAAATTTAGTAGTAGGTTAGTTAGGGTAAGAGTAATCTACTGTAATTTTTGTAGATTTTTATCTACACCAGGAATAGGTGTTGTTGTGTAACCCTAGTTAAATAGGGAATAAAAGATTATTCTTTATGAGAAATTAAGAGAAATAAAATATGTTTGGTGTACCTTTGAAGCATCAACATGTCTTGCTGTTGTTGTTTGATGAGTTAGGTTGGTAAGTTTTGGTAGCTTAGGTTCACTTGTATGTGTAGATTATATGCTAACTAGTAGAATAATAAGGTGCATGTTTTAGGGTACATGTTCTTGGATGACGTTGACTACATTGTAGAAGAAATAGTTATATTCAAACTGCTCATTTCATGTGTTCATCTGCATCTCATGTTATCAAAGCCCTCCACCACAATCCGACGCATCATTCGCATGTTTGTTTATGCACTTGCATCATACAGGATCGCAGGAGGAGTCGCAGGTAGCAGTGCCGGAGGAACAAGCTTGGACCGATCAGCAGGAGCCTCAGGCACAGGAGGTACCCGAGGAGGAAGATTCAGGCGAGGAGCTGCCAGAGTACGTCGACCACTATCCTAGCTCGTTCGAAAGAGGCAAGCCCCGAAGCATCTTAAGCCTCCTATTTTATAAAAGTTATTCTTTACTACATGAACTATAGTTATATATATTGCTGCATTAAGTTATAGGAGTTGAGTGAAACCGTTGTTGCATTATTACCTTGGCCCCGACTTAACGTTCACCCTGTTAGGTCAGGATCGAGTAAATTGCTTAGCCATGCTTAGACCGGTAGAAGTCGGGTGATTTCCTGTCACCTGCGAGTTATAGGTGGATACCGGGTTATGGTTAGCTGAAAAGGTGAGCATAAAAAGTAACCAAGTGTTGATGGATAAACGAAGACCGGGCGAAGTCTTATAGGGTTTTGGACTATAGTGATTCTGTCTGTGTCGATTAAGGACCGATCGTTGCTCGTCCCTCTTGTCATGTTGAACGCATGCCTCACATTTAGCTGGCCGAATAAAGTACCTTTCGACCACGAAGCTAGTAACACTTTTCGAGCCAGGATAAACTCGGGTTGGCAGACTGGTGTTGTAGGGGGTGTAACGGGGACGCGAAGAGTGAGCCCAAGGTGCGTCCTGGCAGTCGGGCGGTCCCTGGGTAGTGCGATCCATGATTGTTATCCCGCGGCTTCTTGGAAAGTGTCATTGGTGATCTATGCGACACTGACGGGGGAAACAGGGTTTGTGTGAGGAATAAATCTCCAGCTGGATAGGAATTCAATTCGAATCGCCGTCGCTCCCGGTTAGTGAGCACTTGACTCGAGCAATGACATCGTAGTAACATTAATGGAACGCTGATGGTTAAGTGAATGATGTTGGAAATGCTAAACCTGATATGGTAATCTAGATTGTAAATGATGAATCAATTGATTGTTTTAGCAATAGATGCTTACCTAGTTTGAATAGGTTATACTAAAAGTGATGCAAAAAGTACTGGTATGGTTTTTCCATAACAACTCATGCTTTTCGCAAATGAGTCAAGCCAGTCCAATCTATAAAGCCTTGCATGATCCTTGGTGTCCTTTATTTCTGGTTTTTGACGGGTAAGTCTAGCTGAGTACATTCTCGTACTCAGGGCATTGTTCCCATTGTTGTTGCAGATGGTCAGATGTACTATGGGTACTGCTCCAACTGTCTGTATCCGGCGATGGGCGACAACTAGGACCTTGGGTAAGGGTCACTCTGTTCGTCTTATCTAATGCTTTTGTGGACCATGACTATCTACTGGCACTGTATTTGAACTAAGTGTGTGTGTAAAACTACTTGCTTCCATTATGTTATTTTGAACTATGTTGTAATAACTTTTATTCTGAACTCCGATGTACTCTACTTTTATTGTAAACTCTACGTATCATGTGAACTGTGGCTGCTAAATCAGTACGATTTTGGTTGTATATTGGTTGGTTTGAAATCCCTCGTGATTTTACGGAATCTCGGGTTATGCGGGTTTAAGTTTGATAAATTAACCGCCTCGGTGGAAGATTTTCTTACTTAATCTCGTATAATTACGTTGATCCGTTACAGCTTTGGCCGTTGAGACGAGATATGAGCGAGAGTCAATCTCGTCGCCTAGAGAGAGAGTGAGATGAGATGTGTTGAGTGTGATGGGATTGGGAAAATGTGTGACTAAGATGGGTTAAGAACTGTTGGTAATCTTATTAAAATGTTAACTACTTGCTTAGAAAACCCACAGCTTAAATATGTCTCTTTCTACTTCCCTCAATGCATTCCACTTTTCACAAAGCATTGCAAGCATAGGGTGGACGATGCGTGGGCAGTACCAAGTGTACTGATAGATTTTTGACAGGTTCCGAGCCCGAGTACGACTACAAGGACGAAGATTGGGAGGATTAGAGGGTCTGTTCTACGCTCAAGCTAGTTCCAGAAGATCGTTTTCCGCTGCTATCTACGTCGGATGCTGTTCCGGATGCTTATGTGAGTGTGTTCCGCCCTGCGAGACGAAAAGAATAAATTATGTAAAACTCTCTATTGTACTCTGATATTCGTGCATGACTTTATGTATCGCTGAGATCTGGGTAAATTGACGAAATGTTTCGTCATTTTACACTTCGTTTATGTGGATTTCCCTTCGTGGAAATCAAGGACGTTTCAGTACCTTTACAACATTCAAATAAAACACATGCAACATTCAGATGAAACATAAAAAACATATATCTGAAACACACGAAATATACTGCGTCTGCTAATGAAAACACTTGCAACATGAAACACTTGCTACAACATACGTCTGAAATAAGTGAAATATTTGAAACATCGGTTGCAACATATGTATATAGTCTGCCGTCAAAAAAAAATATGTGTATAGCCACTGCAACACATGCAACATCCACATAAAACACTTACAACATACTCCTGTGTCCCTAAAAAAGAGACATTCTCGCTTCCCAAAAAGTCAAATAACTTTT
Organism: Saccharum hybrid cultivar R570; assembly: GCA_038087645.1. NCBI lineage: Eukaryota > Viridiplantae > Streptophyta > Magnoliopsida > Poales > Poaceae > Saccharum > Saccharum hybrid cultivar. Next base: position 19,413,765 of record JAQSUU010000012.1, read on the forward strand.
AACTTTGACTAAATATATTTAACAAAATATTAATATTTATGGTACATAATTAGTACCATGAGATATATCGTTAAATATACTTTCATAATAAACTTATTTGGAGAATAAATGTTGCACATATTTTCTACAATCCTAGTCAAAGTTGAGAAAGTTTGACCAGTATGATTCCCATAGCGACTCTTTTTTAGGGACGGAGGGAGTAAGTTTCAAATAGATGAAACATACACTTACAATATACGTGTATAGTCATTGCTACATATGAAACATATAGATAAAACACTTGCAACATACGTCTGAAACAGATAAAACATTTGAAACATACACTTGCAACGTACGTGTATAGCCAATGCAACATATGTAACATCCAGATGAAACACATACATATACAACATCCAGATGAAACACATGCAAAACCAGATAAAACATACATCTGAAACACATGAAAACATACGGAGCTCGATACCATGGAGTGATGGAAAATTTTAGGCCAACACTCAGCTGCCAACGATCAACAGTCACAGAAGTAGCAAACGGCGCACGCGGATATGGGCCTACGCTCCTCTCACAATCAGGCAAGCGGCCTGACTGGCCTTGCAAATGGATAATCCAGTCAGCCAAAGCAGCAACGCTGCGGGCAGCTAGGCGCAGACAAGACATAGAGAGAAAAGAGCAGGATGGCAAGCCGCAGCAGACCTAGGCGCTAAACAACAAAGGGCAGGCGCGACAGGGAGGCCGGCGCCTGACCGGCGGATACAGTAGGAAGGCTCTCTCCAAGGTCACGTACATGCATGATTCCCCCAAGCGCCACATGCACCTCGAACGAGTGGCCCCTATGCTCCCATGCGCTACCGTGCAGACAGGACGGTGCGAGCCCGTCTAACGGTAACTGCTCACCCTTCTTTTTTTTGTTGGGAGTCACGAACGCGGGGTTGGTCCGTCCCTTCGTCGGACACACCCAGCATTACCGTTTTCCTTGTGTGCACCAAGTACCTAAATTTTCTTCTTGCCCTGCCAAGTTTGCGATTCTAGTTCTCGTGTCGTGTGCCAACTGCCAATGAAGTGCTCAGTTTGGTTTTTTTTTCCTGGACTTCGTTTAGCTGGGCCTCCTCAGCCTGCATATGCATGACAACGGATCCGTAGAGAAATCTGCCGGGTCAGCCGGTGGCGTTTTGAGCAGAAAACCGTGGGTCTAGCGTGGCGCGGCGTCGGCAAGCGGCGCCGAAAGAAAAGGCCCCCGGATCGCATCGGACGCCAAGTGGGAGGCTGCAACAAGTGGGAGGCTGCCGGGCTGGGCTGCTGCCCGCTGGTCGAAACGGGGCGTGGGCTGTTGTCTGAGTCGGAGGTTTCCTGCACGCCGGTTTGCAGCTCATACTGCGCGCGGATTGGTTCGTGAGAAAATTTTCTTTTCCCTACTGAAACGAGCTGGTGAATCAGTATTTTTAGTTACAACAAGCCGACGGAAACCAGAGCCGTGCTAAACGAGGTCGAATTCTGAGATCAAGGACTAGATACTAGAGGATACCTGAATTTGCCATCCTCTAGCAGTAAATAGACGACGTTTCTACTGTGTTTCAGTAGTATTTTTTTTTCCAGCCTCACGATCATTCAGAACTGCACCGCCAAGCGCTAAGGACCAGATTGGAACTCTTGGGCCTTTGGCGAGAGTTCAGACTTCAGGGTTGGTGGATGGTCAGGCCTCAAGATTGGACCCCACCTCACTTGCCATTTGCCCCTTGTTTCCGCGCTCCCAGGGCAACTCGGTCTGAGTCTGACAGGGGAAACCGATGTCTGATCATCCAGTGAGAGGGACGACTCACGATCGATGACGGAACAAACGATGGGGACGACATTGGGAATGCATGCTTGATTTTTGGCAATAATCAAGGGGTGAACAGCGCATAGACCATCCGATTCATCTCTTGCACGGAACTTATGTAGCTAACAATGTGATGGATCGAGTCATGTTAGCTTCGGCTTGCGAACAAACAGGACGCGCGCAGGGTGGGTCATGCATTTCGTTAGTTCTGCATTATTGTTCCCAATGATCTGATTTGCTTCTGTACCTGGACACAATCTCGAATGCACACGATCTACTGTTCCTAAGCAAGCAAGCGTGTCATTCGATTACTCATCTTTTGAAGTTCTTATTTTAATCCCCGTGAGATGCAGAAGAAAAACAAACTAGAAATTTCTAAAAGAAAAAGAGACAACATTCTCGGTCATTCGCCATCAATTTTTAGACTCAACTGTCGTTAACAACAATAGCCATTGGTTATAATTCGCATCTAAATGATCCATTTCTACCATTAAGACATAACCACAAAGTAATTCCCTAGTTTTTAAAGTAATTTTTTGCTTTGCCACTATAAGAATAGAAAAACAGCCATCGTTTTTGCTTTGACGTGTTGTTTTTATTTTGCAATCCAGCTATGGTAGAGTGGAACGCCGGGCAATTTCGCTGGTTGATATGATTCATATTGGTGACTCTATTTTCGGACCATTTTTTATTTGGTAATATGGTCTACTTTCGTTGCTCATGGTTTGTTAATGTGAGACACATAATTTTATTTATTCGTGTGGTCCTTCTACTTACAAACTCTAGAAATGAACGAGAGAAAAAAAAAACAACCAGAGAACATCCGACCATCAATTTTGCAGACTCAACTACTGTTGGCATCAATAGCCATCTTAATATCTCGTATTAAAATATCACAAAATATCAGTATGGGGCAAAGATAGTGATAGCCATTGGATCTAATATTTTCTAAGAAATTGTCCACCCCTACCATAATGAAAACAGCATAAAGTAACCCCACTAAATTTGCATCTACATTACCCTCCTTTGTCACTGAAATATAACCTAAAGTAACCTTTGAATTTGCATCAAAATTCAAAACTATGAACCTGCAATTATGATAAATAATAATCCAAATAGCCTATTAAACCTATATCTGAATTTGCATCCACACTGTCCCTCTCGACCACTTCTTCTCCACTAGTTGATCTTTTCTTTTCTGAGGGCAATAATGATCTTTTCTCTTCCGAGGGCAAGATCGCAGCCTCCTCAAACTTTCCCATGGCTCGCCATAATCACGGGAGTTCGATGGGCGATGCCTAGTCATTTAGGAGGCTTCCCTTCTAAGAGTAACAAATGCTTCACGAAAGATTGACGAAGCTCGATGAGTGTTTAAGGTTGGGCTTGCTCTTGGTTTCTCCCTAACACCAAACCACTCAACCCCAACACTTAATCCCACATTAATCACTCATCTCATAAAGAGAGGGTTAGGAAGAGCTAGCTCTCACAAGGTTTTGGAATGAAAGGGACGACTCACGATCGATGACGGAACAAACGATGGGGACGACATTGGGAATGCATGCTTGATTTTTGGCAATAATCAAGGGGTGAACAGCGCATAGACCATCCGATTCATCTCTTGCACGGAACTTATGTAGCTAACAATGTGATGGATCGAGTCATGTTAGCTTCGGCTTGCGAACAAACAGGACGCGCGCAGGGTGGGTCATGCATTTCGTTAGTTCTGCATTATTGTTCCCAATGATCTGATTTGCTTCTGTACCTGGACACAATCTCGAATGCACACGATCTACTGTTCCTAAGCAAGCAAGCGTGTCATTCGATTACTCATCTTTTGAAGTTCTTATTTTAATCCCCGTGAGATGCAGAAGAAAAACAAACTAGAAATTTCTAAAAGAAAAAGAGACAACATTCTCGGTCATTCGCCATCAATTTTTAGACTCAACTGTCGTTAACAACAATAGCCATTGGTTATAATTCGCATCTAAATGATCCATTTCTACCATTAAGACATAACCACAAAGTAATTCCCTAGTTTTTAAAGTAATTTTTTGCTTTGCCACTATAAGAATAGAAAAACAGCCATCGTTTTTGCTTTGACGTGTTGTTTTTATTTTGCAATCCAGCTATGGTAGAGTGGAACGCCGGGCAATTTCGCTGGTTGATATGATTCATATTGGTGACTCTATTTTCGGACCATTTTTTTATTTGGTAATATGGTCTACTTTCGTTGCTCATGGTTTGTTAATGTGAGACACATAATTTTATTTATTCGTGTGGTCCTTCTACTTACAAACTCTAGAAATGAACGAGAGAAAAAAAACAACCAGAGAACATCCGACCATCAATTTTGCAGACTCAACTACTGTTGGCATCAATAGCCATCTTAATATCTCGTATTAAAATATCACAAAATATCAGTATGGGGCAAAGATAGTGATAGCCATTGGATCTAATATTTTCTAAGAAATTGTCCACCCCTACCATAATGAAAACAGCATAAAGTAACCCCACTAAATTTGCATCTACATTACCCTCCTTTGTCACTGAAATATAACCTAAAGTAACCTTTGAATTTGCATCAAAATTCAAAACTATGAACCTGCAATTATGATAAATAATAATCCAAATAGCCTATTAAACCTATATCTGAATTTGCATCCACACTGTCCCTCTCGACCACTTCTTCTCCACTAGTTGATCTTTTCTTTTCTGAGGGCAATAATGATCTTTTCTCTTCCGAGGGCAAGATCGCAGCCTCCTCAAACTTTCACATGGCTCGCCATAATCACGGGAGTTCGATGGGCGATGCCTAGTCATTTAGGAGGCTTCCCTTCTAAGAGTAACAAATGCTTCACGAAAGATTGACGAAGCTCGATGAGTGTTTAAGGTTGGGCTTGCTCTTGGTTTCTCCCTAACACCAAACCACTCAACCCCAACACTTAATCCCACATTAATCACTCATCTCATAAAGAGAGGGTTAGGAAGAGCTAGCTCTCACAAGGTTTTGGAATGAAAGGGACGACTCACGATCGATGACGGAACAAACGATGGGGACGACATTGGGAATGCATGCTTGATTTTTGGCAATAATCAAGGGGTGAACAGCGCATAGACCATCCGATTCATCTCTTGCACGGAACTTATGTAGCTAACAATGTGATGGATCGAGTCATGTTAGCTTCGGCTTGCGAACAAACAGGACGCGCGCAGGGTGGGTCATGCATTTCGTTAGTTCTGCATTATTGTTCCCAATGATCTGATTTGCTTCTGTACCTGGACACAATCTCGAATGCACACGATCTACTGTTCCTAAGCAAGCAAGCGTGTCATTCGATTACTCATCTTTTGAAGTTCTTATTTTAATCCCCGTGAGATGCAGAAGAAAAACAAACTAGAAATTTCTAAAAGAAAAAGAGACAACATTCTCGGTCATTCGCCATCAATTTTTAGACTCAACTGTCGTTAACAACAATAGCCATTGGTTATAATTCGCATCTAAATGATCCATTTCTACCATTAAGACATAACCACAAAGTAATTCCCTAGTTTTTAAAGTAATTTTTTGCTTTGCCACTATAAGAATAGAAAAACAGCCATCGTTTTTGCTTTGACGTGTTGTTTTTATTTTGCAATCCAGCTATGGTAGAGTGGAACGCCGGGCAATTTCGCTGGTTGATATGATTCATATTGGTGACTCTATTTTCGGACCATTTTTTTATTTGGTAATATGGTCTACTTTCGTTGCTCATGGTTTGTTAATGTGAGACACATAATTTTATTTATTCGTGTGGTCCTTCTACTTACAAACTCTAGAAATGAACGAGAGAAAAAAAAACAACCAGAGAACATCCGACCATCAATTTTGCAGACTCAACTACTGTTGGCATCAATAGCCATCTTAATATCTCGTATTAAAATATCACAAAATATCAGTATGGGGCAAAGATAGTGATAGCCATTGGATCTAATATTTTCTAAGAAATTGTCCACCCCTACCATAATGAAAACAGCATAAAGTAACCCCACTAAATTTGCATCTACATTACCCTCCTTTGTCACTGAAATATAACCTAAAGTAACCTTTGAATTTGCATCAAAATTCAAAACTATGAACCTGCAATTATGATAAATAATAATCCAAATAGCCTATTAAACCTATATCTGAATTTGCATCCACACTGTCCCTCTCGACCACTTCTTCTCCACTAGTTGATCTTTTCTTTTCTGAGGGCAATAATGATCTTTTCTCTTCCGAGGGCAAGATCGCAGCCTCCTCAAACTTTCCCATGGCTCGCCATAATCACGGGAGTTCGATGGGCGATGCCTAGTCATTTAGGAGGCTTCCCTTCTAAGAGTAACAAATGCTTCACGAAAGATTGACGAAGCTCGATGAGTGTTTAAGGTTGGGCTTGCTCTTGGTTTCTCCCTAACACCAAACCACTCAACCCCAACACTTAATCCCACATTAATCACTCATCTCATAAAGAGAGGGTTAGGAAGAGCTAGCTCTCACAAGGTTTTGGAATGAAAGGGACGACTCACGATCGATGACGTAACAAACGATGGGGACGACATTGGGAATGCATGCTTGATTTTTGGCAATAATCAAGGGGTGAACAGCGCATAGACCATCCGATTCATCTCTTGCACGGAACTTATGTAGCTAACAATGTGATGGATCGAGTCATGTTAGCTTCGGCTTGCGAACAAACAGGACGCGCGCAGGGTGGGTCATGCATTTCGTTAGTTCTGCATTATTGTTCCCAATGATCTGATTTGCTTCTGTACCTGGACACAATCTCGAATGCACACGATCTACTGTTCCTAAGCAAGCAAGCGTGTCATTCGATTACTCATCTTTTGAAGTTCTTATTTTAATCCCCGTGAGATGCAGAAGAAAAACAAACTAGAAATTTCTAAAAGAAAAAGAGACAACATTCTCGGTCATTCGCCATCAATTTTTAGACTCAACTGTCGTTAACAACAATAGCCATTGGTTATAATTCGCATCTAAATGATCCATTTCTACCATTAAGACATAACCACAAAGTAATTCCCTAGTTTTTAAAGTAATTTTTTGCTTTGCCACTATAAGAATAGAAAAACAGCCATCGTTTTTGCTTTGACGTGTTGTTTTTATTTTGCAATCCAGCTATGGTAGAGTGGAACGCCGGGCAATTTCGCTGGTTGATATGATTCATATTGGTGACTCTATTTTCGGACCATTTTTTTATTTGGTAATATGGTCTACTTTCGTTGCTCATGGTTTGTTAATGTGAGACACATAATTTTATTTATTCGTGTGGTCCTTCTACTTACAAACTCTAGAAATGAACGAGAGAAAAAAAACAACCAGAGAACATCCGACCATCAATTTTGCAGACTCAACTACTGTTGGCATCAATAGCCATCTTAATATCTCGTATTAAAATATCACAAAATATCAGTATGGGGCAAAGATAGTGATAGCCATTGGATCTAATATTTTCTAAGAAATTGTCCACCCCTACCATAATGAAAACAGCATAAAGTAACCCCACTAAATTTGCATCTACATTACCCTCCTTTGTCACTGAAATATAACCTAAAGTAACCTTTGAATTTGCATCAAAATTCAAAACTATGAACCTGCAATTATGATAAATAATAATCCAAATAGCCTATTAAACCTATATCTGAATTTGCATCCACACTGTCCCTCTCGACCACTTCTTCTCCACTAGTTGATCTTTTCTTTTCTGAGGGCAATAATGATCTTTTCTCTTCCGAGGGCAAGATCGCAGCCTCCTCAAACTTTCCCATGGCTCGCCATAATCACGGGAGTTCGATGGGCGATGCCTAGTCATTTAGGAGGCTTCCCTTCTAAGAGTAACAAATGCTTCACGAAAGATTGACGAAGCTCGATGAGTGTTTAAGGTTGGGCTTGCTCTTGGTTTCTCCCTAACACCAAACCACTCAACCCCAACACTTAATCCCACATTAATCACTCATCTCATAAAGAGAGGGTTAGGAAGAGCTAGCTCTCACAAGGTTTTGGAATGAAAGGGACGACTCACGATCGATGACGGAACAAACGATGGGGACGACATTGGGAATGCATGCTTGATTTTTGGCAATAATCAAGGGGTGAACAGCGCATAGACCATCCGATTCATCTCTTGCACGGAACTTATGTAGCTAACAATGTGATGGATCGAGTCATGTTAGCTTCGGCTTGCGAACAAACAGGACGCGCGCAGGGTGGGTCATGCATTTCGTTAGTTCTGCATTATTGTTCCCAATGATCTGATTTGCTTCTGTACCTGGACACAATCTCGAATGCACACGATCTACTGTTCCTAAGCAAGCAAGCGTGTCATTCGATTACTCATCTTTTGAAGTTCTTATTTTAATCCCCGTGAGATGCAGAAGAAAAACAAACTAGAAATTTCTAAAAGAAAAAGAGACAACATTCTCGGTCATTCGCCATCAATTTTTAGACTCAACTGTCGTTAACAACAATAGCCATTGGTTATAATTCGCATCTAAATGATCCATTTCTACCATTAAGACATAACCACAAAGTAATTCCCTAGTTTTTAAAGTAATTTTTTGCTTTGCCACTATAAGAATAGAAAAACAGCCATCGTTTTTGCTTTGACGTGTTGTTTTTATTTTGCAATCCAGCTATGGTAGAGTGGAACGCCGGGCAATTTCGCTGGTTGATATGATTCATATTGGTGACTCTATTTTCGGACCATTTTTTTATTTGGTAATATGGTCTACTTTCGTTGCTCATGGTTTGTTAATGTGAGACACATAATTTTATTTATTCGTGTGGTCCTTCTACTTACAAACTCTAGAAATGAACGAGAGAAAAAAAAACAACCAGAGAACATCCGACCATCAATTTTGCAGACTCAACTACTGTTGGCATCAATAGCCATCTTAATATCTCGTATTAAAATATCACAAAATATCAGTATGGGGCAAAGATAGTGATAGCCATTGGATCTAATATTTTCTAAGAAATTGTCCACCCCTACCATAATGAAAACAGCATAAAGTAACCCCACTAAATTTGCATCTACATTACCCTCCTTTGTCACTGAAATATAACCTAAAGTAACCTTTGAATTTGCATCAAAATTCAAAACTATGAACCTGCAATTATGATAAATAATAATCCAAATAGCCTATTAAACCTATATCTGAATTTGCATCCACACTGTCCCTCTCGACCACTTCTTCTCCACTAGTTGATCTTTTCTTTTCTGAGGGCAATAATGATCTTTTCTCTTCCGAGGGCAAGATCGCAGCCTCCTCAAACTTTCCCATGGCTCGCCATAATCACGGGAGTTCGATGGGCGATGCCTAGTCATTTAGGAGGCTTCCCTTCTAAGAGTAACAAATGCTTCACGAAAGATTGACGAAGCTCGATGAGTGTTTAAGGTTGGGCTTGCTCTTGGTTTCTCCCTAACACCAAACCACTCAACCCCAACACTTAATCCCACATTAATCACTCATCTCATAAAGAGAGGGTTAGGAAGAGCTAGCTCTCACAAGGTTTTGGAATGAAAGGGACGACTCACGATCGATGACGGAACAAACGATGGGGATGACATTGGGAATGCATGCTTGATTTTTGGCAATAATCAAGGGGTGAACAGCGCATAGACCATCCGATTCATCTCTTGCACGGAACTTATGTAGCTAACAATGTGATGGATCGAGTCATGTTAGCTTCGGCTTGCGAACAAACAGGACGCGCGCAGGGTGGGTCATGCATTTCGTTAGTTCTGCATTATTGTTCCCAATGATCTGATTTGCTTCTGTACCTGGACACAATCTCGAATGCACACGATCTACTGTTCCTAAGCAAGCAAGCGTGTCATTCGATTACTCATCTTTTGAAGTTCTTATTTTAATCCCCGTGAGATGCAGAAGAAAAACAAACTAGAAATTTCTAAAAGAAAAAGAGACAACATTCTCGGTCATTCGCCATCAATTTTTAGACTCAACTGTCGTTAACAACAATAGCCATTGGTTATAATTCGCATCTAAATGATCCATTTCTACCATTAAGACATAACCACAAAGTAATTCCCTAGTTTTTAAAGTAATTTTTTGCTTTGCCACTATAAGAATAGAAAAACAGCCATCGTTTTTGCTTTGACGTGTTGTTTTTATTTTGCAATCCAGCTATGGTAGAGTGGAACGCCGGGCAATTTCGCTGGTTGATATGATTCATATTGGTGACTCTATTTTCGGACCATTTTTTTATTTGGTAATATGGTCTACTTTCGTTGCTCATGGTTTGTTAATGTGAGACACATAATTTTATTTATTCGTGTGGTCCTTCTACTTACAAACTCTAGAAATGAACGAGAGAAAAAAAACAACCAGAGAACATCCGACCATCAATTTTGCAGACTCAACTACTGTTGGCATCAATAGCCATCTTAATATCTCGTATTAAAATATCACAAAATATCAGTATGGGGCAAAGATAGTGATAGCCATTGGATCTAATATTTTCTAAGAAATTGTCCACCCCTACCATAATGAAAACAGCATAAAGTAACCCCACTAAATTTGCATCTACATTACCCTCCTTTGTCACTGAAATATAACCTAAAGTAACCTTTGAATTTGCATCAAAATTCAAAACTATGAACCTGCAATTATGATAAATAATAATCCAAATAGCCTATTAAACCTATATCTGAATTTGCATCCACACTGTCCCTCTCGACCACTTCTTCTCCACTAGTTGATCTTTTCTTTTCTGAGGGCAATAATGATCTTTTCTCTTCCGAGGGCAAGATCGCAGCCTCCTCAAACTTTCCCATGGCTCGCCATAATCACGGGAGTTCGATGGGCGATGCCTAGTCATTTAGGAGGCTTCCCTTCTAAGAGTAACAAATGCTTCACGAAAGATTGACGAAGCTCGATGAGTGTTTAAGGTTGGGCTTGCTCTTGGTTTCTCCCTAACACCAAACCACTCAACCCCAACACTTAATCCCACACTAATCACTCATCTCACAAAGAGAGGGTTAGGAAGAGCTAGCTCTCACAAGGTTTTGGAATGAGTTTTTGATCAACTTTCCCAAAAACTAATCATTAGATATCTAAAACTAGTCGTTTGACTTGCAGAGTGCGGAACTTTTGCACCTGAGCGTAGAACTTCAGCAAAAAAATTGTGGAACTTCCGTATGTGTCCAGAACAACACAACTCACCTCACAAAAAACAATACAACTTTTAGTTCTGAACTCTGATTTCGATAATCTTAAACATGCTAGAAAGCTTGTTTAGATGGCTATCCATTCCAACCAAGAACAAACTCCAATATTAATAAGTGCAAGCGTTGTGCCATGTGTTTCTTAAAGCTTGGATGGGTGATCGGGACCAGAGTTTTAAAAACGTCTACTTATATATATATATATATATATATATATATATATATATATATATATATATATATATATATATATATATATAGAGAGAGAGAGAGAGAGAGAGAGAGAGAGAGGATGGCACCTATTTTGGACCAAGTGCTGCAAAGAAACATTTTTATAGTCTGAAATTGGTTATTGCCATAGCCCATAGCATAGCTACCCACCTCAGCTTTCATTGCAAGGAACATGTCATCGATAACCATTATGATAAAAAAAAAGGATTTCAAGAAAGAAACCTAGATTAACAAAGACGGACCTTTGAAAATGATCTATTAATATAACATAGACCACTTCATAGAGACAGACGGGCTAGCCGCCTCTTAGAATCCAATACCCGTGCCTTAGAAAATCCTTTTGGTAGTAGTGAGCCGTGTGTCACATACATGACGACCATACGCAAGTGCCAATTAATTAATTAATTCCACATGGCATGTTTGCGTACTATTCACACACATAGGCTTTGAAAATTGCAAGCGGGGGTGTGCTTTATTCCTCTGTTGAGCTCCAGGGCGGCTCAATGATTCGGATTAGCCATGTCCGGGGATTAGAAAGGCTTGGATAAGGCGATGGCACTTGGCACCGAAGGCGCTCTGGGCGGTACAAACTGGAGTTTGTCCCTATCAACCCATGCTGCCTCATCACGGCTGTGGCTACTAGCTGACAAGCCCCTGCATCCAAACCCTTCTCCGGTTGGGTGTGACTCGTGCTGTTGGCCTCCATGGACGCTTTTTGTTTGTACACCTTTGGTCTGTCTCGTGCGCAATGATGCGTCGTCCCGGCCGGCCGGCCCCCCTGTACTGTGTGCCGTGACAACGAACGATCCATATCCCCGTCGTCCGTTCTGCAGGTACGGTGTTTCCTAGTGCAAGTGTGCGTGCAACTTGGCGATCGATCGAGCTAGGCCGAGACTGTTAACGCCTGGCCACCGTACCACATGGCCACTCTCTCGATAGATCGCACAAGTCGTATTACTATTACAGCATGTCTATACGTACGCCGGATGCGCGTCGGCTCCACGGCCGTTCCTATCCACGAAAAGCACAGTACGACGTCAGTGCAAGTACGTGTACGTGTACGTGTACGTACCGTCGTCGCGATCGATCTGTCTGTCTGTCTCTGTCCTGTCCTCTCCTCTCCTCTACATAAGCCTGGGAATGGGCTCTCTAAGCCCAAGGGTTCAAAGGGCCCCCAACTCGCGGGCCTGTTTTTATGGATTCTAAACAAGCTGCACAGAGAAAAGGATCAATTTGGATTGGATCGTTTCGTAGAAGGGCTGGACTGTAGATATGGCCCGAGTCTGTTGTCCGAGTCCTAGTAGAGGGTCGGCCTGCGGATCGTGCGGAACAGATCCTCGTTAGGTCTTCGTCCGTCTTCACGTATCCTCGGAGGGATTGGAGCCGAGGGGCGACGGCGGCGCATCCATCTTCTCCACTCCTTGCTCCTCGGCCTCATGGCTGCCAGCTTCAGGGCGAGGGCGGTGGCACAGCGGCGCCCTACTCCAGAGATTCATTCCTACGGTGGCACGTCGAGACACCCTACGGCGGCACGATGGCGCACAGCTTCAGGGGCGACGGCGGCACGGCGGTCCAAGTTGGCGCAGCTTGAGGGAATCGGTTCTCCGTCGCCAAGATCCATCTGCCAGGGTGCCAGGCCTCTCCGCTACTGGCAATTGACCGCAGGTACTATTCGCAGCATTTGATTATTAGAGCCCTTGGATTGCATTGTAGGATTGGCCCTTGGGCTAAGAAAAGGATCGGATCGGACTAGGATGGCGTAATTTTAAATAACGGATCGGATTGAGCTGAATTAAATCAGTGAGGTTTGGAGTGGGGCTGGGCTCAGTCTATAATAGGTAAGGATTGGGGTGGGATTAGGGCCAGATCACGATCCATTACCAGGCTGACCTCTACATGCATGCGGCCCGATCGAGCCGGCAACGGCGGGTATGCATTGCACGCATGTGGGATCGGAGTCGGAGTGGGACGATGACGATGCATGGCTGCTCCTACAAGGCTACAACAACACTTGGTTGCTTTCCACAGGGGGAGGGAGGCGCGGCGGACAGGGGCGCGCGTCTGGCGGGCGCGGGCGCTGGGCGCTGGGCGCATCCCCTTGTCGCCGGGCACGGCCGGGGCAGCGGAGGGGTCGACCTCGCGTTCCGTTGCGTTTGTACGCCACCCGCCACCGTCTTATTCCCCCGGCCCGGCCGGCCAGCCCGATCAGCATCCCACATGCATGCGGATGCGAGCGGCGCATGCTACCGCAAGCATGCACGGACCGAAGCACGTACAGGTGCATGGATGGTGTCGTCTCGATCGACCAAGCTATAGCTAGCTAATCTCTATAGCATGCACAGCCTTTTCGATCGATCAGATCATATTCATATGTGTGCTTGAAGTGACGGATTTTAACACCGGTACAACCTGCTGATAGGAAGGCCTGCGCTGCCAATTGGTGCAATGACAAACGGTAACGTACGCTGGGCTGCTCATTAATTCATGCATGCACGTGCATGGATCTAGCTACATCCAGGTGCTTGCCTTTGCCTTGCCGACGACTACAAGAACTAGCGTACAGATATCATCATTTCGCCAAGCTTACTAACTTATGCATGTAAATTAAACTGAATAATGTGCGTACGTGCAAGTGTGCAACACGAGAAATATACAACAATGAGCGCCTCCCCACATCCCTCAACCCATCTCTGCTATTTTGCTTTTGGCTGACTCTCTTTGAACGTGGAGGGCCTCGGGCATCTCTTTTCTTTAAAGGACGGTAACAGATTTACCTTGATTTTTATTAGACGAAGCAACAAAAAAAAAGGCAAAGTGTCAACCTAATATTTTGAATGAAAACTGGATCTAAAAATCATGAAACTGAAGAGAGTACTCCACTCATTTTACACAGTTTTGATACCCTATCCGAACAGCTGTTAAACTCACGCCACTGCTTGCTCCGACGCTAAATTAAAAAAAACTACATTGAGGGCCTCGGGCATCTCTGTCCATGCGATTTCGCCTGTTTTATTAGAGATTATATTATCTTTCTCTCCACACGTACACATTAGCAGCTGGATAGGACCGACACCTGCCATGGAGCAATCCAAGCTCCGTGCGATTCGATGGCAACGCTTGCTTCTTCTTGACTCTGTTGCGCGCAGGCCTGGTACTTTTGCAGCTTTCTTTTTTTAAAAAAGCTATTAGCGCTAGCATTATCCGCCACTAGTATCTTATCTAGCTAAATCTTCCGACTATTATTATTTTATACATACAAAAGGTTACTAACAATAATCAGTTCAACTTAAAATTGATTTCGGCCTGTGTGATATAATGATATAATGATGAAGAAGAATTGGGGATCGAGTTCTTCAGGTAATATATAATGAGAGTAATATAGCTGAACTGAAAGTTAAAGTAGTGGCAAACAAATTAATATAGTTATACAGTAGTATTAGTACTGAGAGTATATTTTTGTGTTTCTACAAATCATCGATTTGTAGAGGCGAATTTCTAGAAGCGGCTAGGTATATGAGTCGCCTCTAAAAATCTAGTTTGTAGAGAGATGGTTGAAAATACAACCATAGATCTTTGCAAATCGTTATCCAAAAACCATAAATCCAGGCTTAATAAAATAGCAAAAAAAAGACCCTACAAATGCATTTCTAATTCTAGGCTAAAGATAGGGGCATTGGTAGAGACGGCTAAAAATAGCAGCCGTCCCTACAAATGCATTTCTAAGGGGGCGTTTGGGACTGCTCCGCTTCCGTTTTTTCAGCTCCGCGTTGCCAAACACCTCCAGCTCCAGGGACTCTGCTCCAAGAAAAATGTGGAGTTAGGGGACAACTCCACCTTTTTTTTGTGGAATACCTCAAAGGGTACTCCGGTTTTCGGAGTTTTGTACCCCCACGTGGAGTTAGGGGATAATTACCCACATTGCCATTCATTACTCGCCTTCCCATTTGTTCGATTCGACTCCCTCGGACTCCTGTACACACACGTGACCAGCGCCGTCAGTCTTCCTTCCACCGCCGCCGCCCCTTCATCCCTCCCCTGCTGCTCCTCTTCCAGGGCTCCAGCGCCGGCGCCATGGATGGCTCGGAGCCCCAAGACAATGGTCATATTCCAGACGAGCTCGTGTTTGGGCAGCACATGTTCCCCAACGCTGGATGTCCTACACCGGCGCCTAGAGTTGGGCTCCCTCATCCTCCTTCAGTCGTGGCCGTGGCGGCCCCCTGCTCCGCCCCCCTTTGGCGCGCCCCCGACTCCGGCCCCATACGGCGTGCCCCTAGGTCCGGCGTCCTACGGCGCACCCTCACCTTCGGCCCCTACGGCGCACCCCTGCCGCCGGCGTCCTACGGCGCGACCCCGCCGCCGGGGTCATATGGCACGCCCACAGGCCCATGCAGTGGTGGGCAAGCCACTGTTGGCTAGGGCACCGGAGTCCAGGGCGTTGCTGCAAGCCGGCAAAGTGCCCCAGTGGCCACTGGAAGGAAGCGGGCAGCATCAGCAAAGAAAGAAGGACGAGCATGTATTGATTTGCTTGTGTTGATTGTTGATTGTACAATCCTTGTATATATTTAGAAAATAGAAATCTTGTCACAGTAGATTGTCTGCGATGCTTGAACGTATTATACTATTATTGTAACATATATGGTCAGGGTGATAAAATGGAATGGACTGATTCAAATGTGACAATTGCTTGTGAGTTGATGGTTGAACAAGTTAGGAAGGGGAATCGTCCAAACACGCATTTGAACTGTGTAGGTTATACCGAGGTATCCTATAGGTTCCTTCAGCTTACTGGAATCAAGTTGTCGAAGACGCAAATAAAGAACAAGTGGGATAAGTTAAAGAATGATTTTACTGCTTGGCAAAAATTGAAGAGGAGGCAAACAGGTACAGGTTGGAACTATGCACCGGGGACAATTTCAATGGACAACGAGTGGCGGAAGAAGGCCAAAGCTGTGAGTGCTATATAATTTGTTTCAATCCATCACATCTCTATTTTTCCCCAAAGATTGATATTGGATGGAACTCATATTTATAATTCAAAGGTCTCTAGAAATCATATTTGTATCAGTTTAGCTTTTGCTAAATTTGGATTGGAACTCATATTTATAATTCATTATCAAATATAATGTGTATAGGTTGCAGTAGTGTGCAACGACCGGAGAGGAGTGTGCATACACTGGCGGAGCTAAGGGGGCCAGCGGGGGCCATGCCCCCCCTAACAATACAAAGTTTTTAATATATAATATATATATATATATATATATATAGTAAATAGTCTATGTTTATATTAAAAGAGTATAATAAATAAAATCTTGTTATAATGTTTATTGATATCTTTTAGATAACAAAATCACATAGAATATAATTAGAATAAAATATTTTGATTTATTTGAACTTGTTTGCCTACCATATTAGGATATATCTATTAATTTTTTGGTTTATTAAAATACTTATGTTTTATTATATTTTATATTTTATTGAACGCGTATTTAACTAGCAATAACAATTTGGTGACCATCACTTTTTATTGTGAATAACAATATAAACGCAGACGCTCACGTACATGCACGTACGTACACTCCTATGATCAAACACACTTCCTACTCCACTACGAGCACTTTCGAATTACTAAGCCGGTAAATTTCAAGATTCATGAGTAATCGTATGTGCCCTGTTATCGACGGACACGGTCACCTACCGGCATGAGCACTTCCGTAATACTAAGCCGGTAGATTTCAATATTCATGAGTCATCGCATGCGCCTCACTGTCGATATACATTGTCGTCTGCTATGTGAAGAATAGCGAGCATGGTTAAATCATTAAATACTAAAATAAATTTAGAAAAATAGGTGCCTAACCCCCGAGACAAAAATCTAAACAAATGAGGTACACTCAATTCTCATATTTTAAAATTCTTCGATCAGCCCTGATGCACAATTCCTAGTCTGCCACTGTGTGCATTTGTAGCTATCGTCCCGGCTGTTTGTCTTGACAGATGAACATATACATTCTTCTAGTCAGTCGTACCGACAACTAGTGCATGATTATTCCCGATCGATCGCTACTTCGCTAGCGTATCCGCAACCGCAAGGCCAATCTGCGTCCAGCGTGCATGAATGACTAGTCATGCAAAGGGCCCAAGCAAACCATATATTAGCTCTTGTACAACCAATCATGCATATGAGTCTAAGCGCATATATACGGATCAGCAACGTAAAGCTGCATTAATTATAATATCTATCTGATCTTAAGCAAAAGCGGCCACCCGACAGACACGGACGTGGGCTCGCTGGAAAACTAGCTTAAGTGCTTGTCATGACCGATGTTGTTTATGCGCCACACTGTGGTTGCCTGCTGATGACATGCATGAGTTTACACCAAGGTCACCTAGGCTTGCTGAAAACTGTGTATATAAATCAACTTAATCTTGTTATCAATTTCTTCTTTCAATCACAAAAATATATTTGCAGGCGACTATTGCTAGAAACACAAGTACAGATACAAAATTGATAGGAAACGGTCGCACCTGTTGAGTGCAGTAGAGAGGGAGGGGAGCCAGCTATGATTAGGCGCGGGACATGATGATGGGTTTGGCGGGCCACGTATTCGTGCCGCGTAGCCATCATTGAGTGAGAGAGGATTACGCAGCTCGGCACTGGAGGGCCCATGGGGAAGAAGGCCCATGTACGTGTCCACGGGGAGCGCGCGGCCAGCGCGGGCCCGTCCTGCCGTCCCCAGATCTCAACTATCGGATTCGTGGACCCCGTCTCCGCCAACTTAAACGGGCCGAAAGGACAGCCCCTGTAGGGCAGGCCTGACTTGGCATACTTGACGGCTGAGGGGTGTTTAAAAATTTTTCACCCCGGAACGTTGGACATATACATGGAGTATTAAATATAAACGAAAAAATAACTAATTATACAAATTGTGACAAATTTGCGAGACGAATTTTTTTAAGCCTAATTAATCCATGATTTGACAATGTTGTGTCACAGTAAACATGTGCTAATGATAAATTAATTAGGCTTAATAAATTCGTCTCGCGGTTTCCAAACGAGTTATATAATTAGTTTTTTTTATTAGTATCATTCCGTAAAACATCCGCACCCAAAATTTTTCAGCCAGGACCAGCTGCCACTGTCCCGCTGCTCACGCTCCACAGGGCACAGGCAGACACAGCTGACAGGACACGTTGGTACTAGAGCAGTGAAGTTGAAGTTACCACTGTTTTTTTAGTGCTGTTATTAAACAAAGATTAGATTAGCGAGAGAGCAGTACAGTACTGTAGCATGGACGTTACTGGTGATGCTGAATGCCATGACAGGAGATGTGTGTACAGTAAGTGCAGGGCGAGTCCTATCATGCATCGAGGTCGACGAGTGAAAAATGAAAAGGAAGAAGAAAGATGCGTGGGGGCGCGCCTATGGAACAGTCGATGTGGAGGGTTCATTCAGGTGATGGGTGTGAAGACTGACGTGCGGTGACCGGCCGTCGCATGGCAATGGCGGCAGTGTGGAGCAGCGTAATTTTTCCTTGGAAAAGACAGCTGCAACAGCGACGGCAACCATGCATGCAGATGCAGCTGCATCAGGGGACTGGCTCACCATGGGAACTGCAGTTTCCAGCTACACAGATACCAATTGCCCTCTCTTTTTCCACCTATCAATAGTAGCAAGCACGGCTCAAAGAGTGCCTTCGACCATATGTAGGAGTACTACTAGCTGGATCGACTCCCACACCTGAAAAAAGCAAGAGGGTAGCATGAACGGATAGAGCTACTACAGCAATGAAAAAGATCCGAAAGGCAGAATCATGGAGTACGTGCCGCAGCAACGTAACGTGTGGAGTGGAGCTCGCCGGCCCAGCCGCTCGTCTCTCTTTTTTCCTCCAGTGGTCACTGCACCAGGCGAGTGCTCGCTCCTAGTCCTAGCTGGTATAATCATCACGAGCGTGGCAAGCCTCGCCCTCCTTTCCTCCCGCATTTCCGTCCCTGACCAAAAGCTGGCCTTCGTCTCGTCTCCGCATCCGGCAGCGGCGATACATTACCTTGGACTCACTGGCACTGGCCTGCATCTGCATGACACGCATCTTTTTTCTTTCTTCCTCCACCGTCCCGGAGGCAGGCACGCACACAGCCACAGGCAGGCAGCCTTGCTCCGCGCAGAGATCAGAGGTGGTGTAGCCGCGCAGGCCCATCTGATTGCAACCGCCCCTTGTTTAGTTCGTCCAATTCTCCTCCAAATTTCACTATGCAAAAAGAAGATTCCTCGTCACATCAAAATGTCGGCAAATGTATGGAGTACTAAATGTTGATGAAATCAAAAACTAATTGTATAGTTTTGTTGTACTTTGCGAGACGAACATTTTAAGCCTAGTTAGTCAAAATTTAGATAATTTTTGCCAAATACAAACGAAATGCTACAGGAATTCTAATACAGTGTTTTTCTCTCCAATTCACTTAACTAAACGAGGCCCGCGTTGCATTGCGTCCTTCCGGTCAGCTTTTTCTTGCCTACCGCCAGCTCCATCCGAACAAGGGATTTCAATTGGCTCCGGCGCCCGAGAAATGCGCAGGGAGGATACCGAGCAGCAGCAGCCCGCAGAGTGGAGAATGTTTTTCAGAGGGGGAGCAGGCCTGATGGAGCGTCGCGCGCCGGGCTGATGGGTCACTTCAGGGGAGCTGGATGATTGCATCGGCCAGAGTGAAAGGCGAGTGGTGGCCGACTGTGAGTGAAAATGTGCGCGGCCGGCTGCACATCGCCCGTGGAGAGAGGGAGGGTGGTCGTCTCGTCTGCGCTGCTGCTGCTCCGTCTGAATTCGCACAGCCACAGGAGATAAAAGTTACAGCGGCGTCAGATAAAAATAATGCCACATTGCCATGGCATGGAGTGGATATGATCAAGAGGTTCAAAATTGTGCTTGATGGTGATGGAGGCCGGGCTTTCGTTTCTCCTGATGTGAGTTTTACCAATCATTTTGCCGCTGACCGTGCGGTAAATATCACCCCAATTCGTAACCGGGACGTTCCTACAATTAGGAGTAGTTTGTTGTAATCGTTTTCTGGTTTTCTCTCTCTAAAAAAGATCCCTTTCCAAAAGGATAGACCGTCGTCAGGAACGTCGGTTGTTAAGCTGGTTATGGATGGAGTGTTGTTATTCAGACGACAACAGGCAAGCAATCACTCAGTTTTATATGAGTGTTCTCATGCGACCGGCCTATGAAACATCGTAGAGCATTAGTAAGCTTGTCTCCCGGCTTTCCACGTAAGCATCTTCGTCTTGAGTTTCTTGGCCGAAAGAAACACTGAAATGATTGCTCAACGGAAAAAATAAACCCACTTATGATATGGAATGAGCTAACAAATCTTTCCAATGAACAAGTGTGTTTCTCTGCAATTACAGTGAAATCCATCCATTCATCTTTAGTTTCAGCTGGTCTATGCATATACGCCTGCCAATGTGTACGGCGGCGTAAAGCACACGAGTAAGAGTAATAATAGGTCGACACACATGGCCGTAGGCATTAGTTCATGTTGGATGCTAACCTGAGCTGGTTGGGATTCGAGAGCACGAGGCATGTACATACAGCATCATCCATGCATCGATCTGCATACGTCTGCTCTCTGCTGGCACGAGCTTGCAACAACTCCATGGCATGATGATGGTGCGAGAACTGCTGGGAGCAACGTACCCAGAGATAAAAGTACTTGCCTGCCTTTGCATACTTTGGTTTGGCGTGCGTGCTGCGTTTGCATACACCCAAATGATGAAACAGGCGAACGAGAAGGGAGAAAGGGGCTGCTCCGGCCGAAAAATATACGTACTCCTATATTTGTCAATAGTTGCCTTTTTTTTTTTTGGGTGTGGAAGATGGTGAAGTGTGCTGCACCTTCTCCCCTGTACGGCATGAAGAAGTACCGCGTTAAATATAGGTGTTAAGTACTAATTGATGATGATATGCTTGACATTCATAGTTCTGATTAACCATTGACAGGACAAGCTACATGCATGCCTGCATGTACAGTTGTTTTATTTGGTCATGTGTTCATCAGAAGAGAAATAATGAAATAATATTACAAGGCAGAGCCACATAATTCATGAAATTATAGCCTTCCTTTTCTTTCGACAATTTTGTTTTGCATGCGGGAGAATATAATAGTAAATCCCATGAACAAAACATTAAAAATCATATATCTGCTTAAAAAAATAATAATACTAGACTACTAGTAGTACATCAGCATCTTAGCATTGACCAAAAATGGTCCTCTTTTAGCGTGTAGAAATCTGATAAACCTAAGTACCTACTCCTACCAATTACTAACCAATGCAGCATATGAAATTTATCATTTTCATACGAATATGTCTAGATTGAGTTTGCATATATCAACTTTTATGACAAATACGTCAATAGATTTCTATGTGTGTGTATCATTTCCAAGTCTTTTAAAACACAAATATATTTTTCTAGAGGGCCGGGCTTTCACGTTTCCACCCAAGAGGGGTTTGCACTGAATATATATTTTGCCAAAAAAAACACGCTCATGCATCAGATTAAGGCAAACACTCTGCTTTCAAGTCTATCAAGGCAAACAAAGCTTTATATTATACCGTGCTTACAAATGAGTTTAGTGAAAGGCTGCTTAATGAAAGGCTTTATATGCCGCTCAATAAGGAAAAAGAATGTATAGTAAAACATTTAACTCGGAGGGTCGGCAAATCAATAGATACTTCTGCTTTGTTATATAGAGAATTTCTCAAAAAGGCAGATGAAAAATAAATAAAAGAGAGATAAATACAGTTTTCATAAAAGTAACATGTGCAAATGGTGAATAAGGGTGATCCTGGAGCACACATGAATTCCATTTTTTTTAGATATGTTTCTCTGGAGGGATTTCACGTTTCAACCAAGAGGGGTCTGCACTAAATATTTTGCTAAAAGAGCACTCCCTTGGATCAGATCAAGGCAAACACTCCGCGCTTTCAAGTCTATCAAGGCAAACGAAGCTATATATTATCGTGTTTTACAAATGAGTTTAGTGAAAAAGATTTACATGCAACTCGATAAGGAGAACATTTAACTCAGAGGGTTGGCAAATCATGAGATAGTTCTGCTTGGTTCTATAGATTCTCAAAAAAGGCAGACAAAAAATAAATGAAAGAGAAATAAATACAGTTTTTAGAAAAGTCTTTTTGGATTTAGTAGAATCCAAGCCTACAATTTTTCCAAGCTAGGTTGTCATTAGTAAGTATCCTTTTGAAAACTAATAATACTGCTGTCTTCTTGGACTTATAAAAACTTCATTTTAGACGCCTTTTTACTAAATCATAATTTTACACGTCTATGGTTCTGAAACCGTAATTTTTTAATACCATGGTATCTTAACATTACAACATCAAAACAAGGCCTATTTCTTTTTGCACATTTTCCTCTTGATGGAAAACGTGTGATGTGGCACAATCACGGGGAAAAAATTGTGCGCATTGAGATTGAAAGTTTATAAATAGTATTGGCAGATTTGTCTAAAAAAAGTAACTCTCATAGTGGCACCATATTGAACTTTTGATCATCGATTGCTTGTGTACATCGAACTTGAACATAATTTACAAATGGTATGCACAGATACGTGTCACGTAGCATTTTCATTTTTTTAGATAATTGAACAAAGTTTCAGCCTCTACCATCCAGAACGTAGCATTTTCATAATAGTGGAATGATTTGCCAACGTATTATATTACTAGAAGTTATCGATCAAACTTGTGTCTTGAGGAATCGTTTTAATGTCCAAAATGTCAGTCTTTTGTGATGGGAGGGATCAGTTCAAAGTCTAAAAGCAAGTAAAATTCTGCTGAAAAGAAGATGGACTGTTCGCCGGCGCACCATGGTTTAGCTCCTCCTCCGGGAAAAGCAGCTCACTTTTCTCCCTCTTCGAATCTATGCGTACTATACACACTTACACAGCTTCGCCAAAAGGGCATCTGCTTATGAATATTGTAAAGACCCAGCTAGCCGGATCGATTAGAAAAGACATGTGTGGGCAACTTACTCAAAATTGTTGATTAATGAGCTACACACATGCAGCCATCTTAGCAGAAAGTCGAAAGGAGCGAGGAACGAAAAAACAAGAGATCGGCAAACAAGCTTTCATTTGTGCGATGGAGGGAGTATAGAAAGATGTCAATGCCATCTCATTGTGCCTTAGTTTAGTCGTGAAGGGAAAAGGGGTAGGGATCAAGGAGCCGGCACTTGGGCGAAATGATCGCATGCATGTGTGAAGAATCTTCCTTCGTCACTACTACTAGTATATAATGCCATGTTTTTTCAGCAAAGCAATCACTACAAGTCATAAGGGTTGAGCTGTTCGTGCGCATAGTTTATACAGTATGTGATCCATTGGCAAAATTAGCTTTCTACCATTTGGTCAAGGCAATCAAATAAAGGTTGAACATATATAGGTCATTATTTTTCCCTGTTATTTTGCGCGCATATATATATATATATATATAACATAACCTTTTTACATCATTTGCATGTATGTATAACGACACAACACTAAATAAAGACCACATGCAAGCAGGAAGAGAAGTTTCCATGCATTATCTCAGTGCCTAAATCATGTCTGCCCAAGAAGAAAGAAGGAAACTAAAAAGGGGGAAAACAAAATGTTCTACTAGTAGTAGACACTATAGCTAGGTACCCGGCAGTTATCACGGACACATGGATGCAAAGGATATGTGTACAGATTAAGCTAACCACCATAATCAATTGGTGTGACGAGATAGGGAGAATAGTACTCGATCTCATGCATGATCCCATCCATCGATATGATCTCAGCAAAGAAGCCCTAATTAAAACAAGCAAACAAAGGCTTGATAAAAGCTGCCCATCCAATGAGTATATGAGACACATTCCCCCTTCAAAAAAAGGGGGGCACACCCACACACCGATGCAGCAGGGCACAAAAGCAAAGAGATATAGACAAAGCCCTTTCTTTCTCTTTCACCACCACTCTATCTCAAGCTAGCTATATATGATCCCCCCATGCCCCCAAAGCCTTTCCACACAAACACAACGATATACGCACCTTGAGCTTTCCACCCCATAAAGCCTCCCTTGGCACCTCTATCCCACTAAGGAGCAAAAAGAGAACGAAGAGAGGGAAAGGAGCCAAGCAAGGCCTGGTACTGGTAGTGTGTGTGTGACCTTGGCTTGTTGCTTGGCCAGGGCATTCACTCATCTCATCAGCCCTCAGCCCATTAAAAGAAGCAAACTCCCTAACGCTCATGGCACTACTGGTCAAGAGCCACCACCAAATGTTGGTCTCCTCCTCCACCTCCTCGTCGTCCCCTTCGGCGTCCCAACAGCAGCGGCAGCCGCCGCCGGCGCATCTGCCGGCACCTCCTCCCTCCTCCTCCTGCCTCACCGACCAGCAGCCGTCCCCCGCCAAGCGCAAGAGGCGCCCTCCCGGCACGCCGGGTACGTTATACGTTCGTTCGTTCGTTATTAGATAGACGCGTTCGATCGATCATATCTTGCATGCATGGTGTGTATCGTCTATCGTCAGGGCTCACTTAATTTGCTAATGCGTGCCTCTCCCTGTATGTATGGCTGATGAGATATACTCCTATATATATGTGTCTGTGTGTGCCCCTGTACAGACCCCGATGCGGAGGTGGTGGCTCTGTCGCCGCGGACGCTGCTGGAGTCGGACCGGTACGTGTGCGAGATCTGCGGGCAGGGGTTCCAGCGCGAGCAGAACCTGCAGATGCACCGGCGGCGGCACAAGGTGCCGTGGCGGCTCGTGAAGCGGGCGCCGCCGCCTGCTGCTGGCGGCGAGGACGGCGGTGCTAGTAACGGTACAGGTGGTGGCGGCGCTAACAGCAGCAGCACGGCGGGCGGCGGCGGCGCGCCCCGGAAGCGCGTGTTCGTGTGCCCCGAGCCGAGCTGCCTCCACCACGACCCCGCCCACGCGCTGGGCGACCTGGTGGGGATCAAGAAGCACTTCCGGCGCAAGCACGGCGGGCGGCGGCAGTGGGTGTGCGCCCGCTGCGCCAAGGGCTACGCCGTGCAGTCCGACTACAAGGCCCACCTCAAGACCTGCGGCACCCGCGGCCACTCCTGCGACTGCGGCCGCGTCTTCTCACGGTACGTACGTACAAGTACACAGTAATACGCCCGGGCCACATCTACTTGCATATATATACTCCTAGCTAGTATGTAGTACTCAGTAGAAGATTAGTGCTCGATCGCGCACACGCGTATACATGCACGTACGAGTACGAAACCACGCACTCATGAACACACGCGCGATCCGGCCACCCGGTGGTGGTCCAAATGATCTGCCGCTTCGATCGTGTTCCGGTGGGATCGAAGATGGACAGGTTTGCATGTAGATAAGACAAAAGCTTGGTGCCGGCCGGCCGGCCGGCTTGCGAGTAGGGCCCTGCCTGGCTGCCTGTGTGACGAGCAGGGGCAGCCGACGCCAATTAATTAGGGTCTGATCCCTTGTTTAGCGATAGCAAGCTGACCACATCGTCATCATATACTAGTAGTTGCATGCGTCCATGCGTACGGACATGGGTGGGGCTATGCTTTGCTTGCATGCTATGCTAGCTAATCATAATCATGATGATATCTATCCATCTATCGAGCTCAGCTACGGAATATGAATATATAGCTGATGACGATCGAGTGGGTTCCATAGTATCTAAATATCCACTGCTAGTAAGTGATGGAAGAAATGACATATTTTTTCTTTTGCCAAGAACAAAAAAAAAAGCAGATCATATCATAACGATATTGGTGGCACATGCACACAGTGCAGTGGGATATGATCGTTTCGGTGGCGGGTTGCGGTAGGACCGAAAATTCCAACGCGACGGGGCGACAGCGATGCCGCATCCACCAGAAACTGTCTTGGCTCATGCGTTTTTCTTTCTCCCCACTGTCCTGTGCTCACGGAAACTCGAGAGAGAATCTGACATGCATCCATCAATCCATGCGCTATTTAGTTTCACTGTTATCCTTATTTCTAACACTATCATTAACTATGCAAACGAAGAAACCACGTTCGTACAATATGCTAATTTGCTTGTTACTATAGTTGCACATGCAAACTTGACATGTATTAGAAGAGCTAGCATGCAGAGACTTTGACCATGCATGCATGCATGCTCGGGTGAACATGTTACTAGCTAGCTTCTGCCGTCTGATAGAGTTGGGAACTGACCACACTAGCCACCACCAGCTGAGCATTCAGCGTGTGGTCGTCAAAGGCTCTCTAGGTAGAGACAAGCTGCTCCATTCCTCGGACCCCCTGGGCCTGATCCACCAAAGTACACACGCACCGCGCACCACGGCCGCCGCGCTGCGCCCATGTGCTCGATCTGCTCCGTCCACCTCCTTTTTCCTACAAAACAACAACAACACCGGCATGGCCTAACACCTTTAATAATTGGCATTGGCAGCCACACTCTCTTGTCACTGACCAGCGCAAAGATATAATACCACCCGGACATGCCTCTTTCCATCTCGATGCATATGCATGGGACCTAGCTCATACATGCATGTCGATCTCCATATCGCTCGCTCCTCTAGGTGAATAGCTGATATCATCCTTGTTACGTAGCTGCTAAAAAAAATTAGCTACTAAGTATATATGGCACGTACTCATCCAAAAAAGACTGACGAACAGAGCACAGCCATGTATTGTAGCTGTCGGTCCCCTGAACTGAAATCGATGCTTCGAGTGGAAGCCAATTATATTGCCGCTCGCTAAGCTAGATTGTTGTTGGATCGGCACGCACCGGTCGGTCTCCATCGCCCATCGCTAGCTGCTGCCCGTGATCGATGCGTTGCTTTCCCGGGCGCGTAGGCTCGCTCGCGCGAGTCAGCATGCATGCGAGATCAGCCAATCATGCATGCACGCCGTGCGGTCTCTTTCCTCTCACGCGCGCCCGCCCGCCCGCCCAGGAAGGCACCTAGCGTCGCGGTGGCGGCGCAAAGGGGCTTTGCCATCTCGCGCGCGCACACATGTGCCGATCCCTGCCTGCTCGTGACAGCGACATGCAGCCTCTACTGATCTGATCACCGTCTGCCGGCGAGATTAAGAGGGTGGTTAGTGAGGAACTGATAATGAACGATGGATCAATTGTGCTTTCTTGCAGGGTGGAGAGCTTCATCGAGCACCAGGACGCGTGCAACTCCAGCTGGATGCGCGGCGAGGCGGTGGTTGCGGGCGTGCGGCCGTCGGCGCTCCCGGTCATCCGTCCCGCCGTCCCGCGGCATCCGCCCACGGTGCCACCGCCGCCGCCACCGGAGCTCCAGCTCCTCCCCGCCTCCGCGGCGGCGGCATCAGCGCCGCCGTTGACTAGCACAACGACGACCACCTCTCTGTCCACCACCACGACCGCGTCCCAGCAGCAAGAACCCCACGCGGCGACGGCGGCGACGACGAAGCTGCAGCTCTCCATCGGCCCCATCGTCCTCACGGCGGGCGCCGACGCTGCTGCTGCGGCCGCCGCCGTCGGCGAGGAGGAGGAGGACTCCGAGGCGGATCAGGAGCTGCGGCGCGCGATGGAGGAGAAGGCCGCGGCGGACGCGGCGCGGGAGCGGGCGCGCGGGGAGGCCGCGGCCGCGGAGCGCGCGCTGGACGAGGCCCGCCGCGCCAGGCAGGGCGCCCGGGCCGACCTCGAGAAGGCGTGCGCGCTGCGGGACCACGCCGCGCGCCTGCTCGCGCAGGTCACCTGCCACGCGTGCCGCCAACGCTCGCTCGCCGTGGCCGTCGCCAGGGGCGCCGGCGGCGAGGGCCACGCCGGCCCCACGGTGGCCTGCGACTCCATCAGGGGTGGAGGCGGCTTTGGAGCAGCAGGCATCTAGCTCCACCACTCGTGCATGCCATGCACAGGCAGCACGGCTGGAGTTTGTGTATGTAGAATTGTAGAGCTAGCTAAGCTAATTCGTATGTAGGCCGGCCTTGTCGATCGTGTCGTGTGGCGATTACTACATGAATGCAATGCAACCACGCACCCGCTTGGTTTTTAGGGTCCTACAACTTGCAACTTGGGCCTGCTAAAGCCTAAAGGTACGAATGAGATGATGCACGTCAAAAGACTCGATCAAGTGTCTACGAGATTCCACTCCAATTTGTCATCTTCAGAAAGCAAGGCTTCCATGCATGATGCATCTCTTCCTTGCTTGTGGTTGCCATCCATATATTGCGCTTCCTTGCCTCCTCACACTACACCGCCATCTGTGGGCTATATGCTCGAGGATTCTGGTGACGCAAGCACTAAACCAACTTACAATTTGGCATGGAGGAAGTGATGTGTATCTAGACATAGCATACATATAGTTACATAACAAAAAGAACTGTACCTAGAAAAAGTCAAAATGACCTATAATTTGGAATATTGGAGAGAGTACATTACATAGTGGACTGAATTTGGAGTAAAATGCATGAGCACGGTCCCTAACTTTGTTATGAGATGTCATTTAGGTATCTGAACTCTCAAAATTCAATTTTCATGTTTCTAAACTTGTCTTGTGGTATCGTTTGGGTCTCGAAATTCTCAAAAGGCCAATTTCAAAGTCCACAATTATCTCGACATGTCTTCTAAGTCCCCCAAACATGACATAGGATATCATACGGGTCTAGTCCTGACCCGCTATGTGCCTCCGTGTCACATGCCATGGTATATTCCTCATGGCTCCCACACAAGCTAGTGTCATAGGGCAGCCTCTACTGCTCCATCTCCATGCCCCCACTGCTACTCTCTCCTACTTCGAGTAGGCCGACAAAATTGACCTCCCTATCAAATCATCGTGGCAGATCGTCGAATCAGAGTTCGTGTGACTATCAGTGTTGAATCATCGTGAGATGTCACTTGGATAGAGTGTGTGCAGTGGAAAGATCCCACTCATGACGATAGAGCAAATCCTAGGTGTGGAAGGTTCTTGGCTGCGACATCTGCTTGGTGGTGGTCTAATACACAAGTCATTCTTGACTTGGGGCAAAAACTCATTAGAAAAGTAGTCATACGCCTCCCTCTTTCGCCTAGGGAGCACTAGTTTAAGCCTTGCTGTCCACAACTAGGGATTTCATAGCATTCAAGGGGGAGGATGATGAAGGCAATAACAATGTCATCCAAGAATCTAGATCCTCGGCTTCCTTTTATCACTGGGTCCTAAACCCTATGAATCGGGAGAGAGAGAGAGAGAGAGAGAGAGAAAGAGAGAGAGAGAGAGAGAGAGAGAGAGAGAGATATCTGCATGTGGGCTCTACCCCAACCTGGATGTGGGACTCACTAGTCAAAGTCTGAGTCATGGGGGATCCAACGTGACTTGATACATCGAGGCACAATGTCAATGCCCAAAATTGGCATTTTGAATGTTTGGGACCAGTTGGATGATATTCTAGGTCGTTTCAAGGACATAAAAAATGTAATTTACGAGCTCAGAGACTTAGATGACACATGGAGACAAGTTTAGGAACTATCAAGAGTTTACTCTTAAATTTGAACACTCCTCATTAGATCTTGTTGGCTATAAATTATATACACACTCGGATCAAGCTGCCTATATACATCCATATAAATGTGTGTATGTTAGACCTTGACCACTCTTCCAAGTCGTCCCATGTTGCTGCCCCGCTTCCGGGATCGATCTTTTTATAAAGAACACACTAGCTATTTGTAAGTATAATGGTCCAACGTCCCAGGATTCGTTCTCCAGAAAGAAGAGACCAAAAAACGAAAGATTTCACAGAATAATAATCTAAACTTCTGTAGTTTTGTTAGATGAAATGACAATGCATTGCTTTATGGCAAAGCTCAGAGAATAATCTATCTAGAATTTATGAGAATTTTAGAAGTACTATGTGGGGAGAAAGGAACCTCAGATTGGATAGCTAGGCCCCCGATACGGTACTGGAGCGGTGTAGCAGGTTGCACTGCTTGCTACTCGTCGGCTTGGCATCAGTGCTTGTGTTGTGCTTCCGTCCCTGCAAAAGTGGCATTGCAACAGCAGGATGGCCTCGCTTTAGCAAAAGGAACCAAAAAACGCCTTTACTCCTGGCCTGCGTTCTTCACGTGTAGTACAGCTTTTACCGCACGGTCACGCCGGCGGTGCCAGGGGCGCCATCCATTTCATCCGGTGCTGAATGCTCTGTGAAAAAACACACTGGCCTTGACCCTTTTTACTGCAGAGAATATGCTCTCTCTTTCTCGCCTGGGAACCTGCGCGATTAAGCTTTACTACCATGGTTAATTAGCATACTTTTTTTCCTTGCCATAAACAAATTAAAATGGCAGCATTGTGAACCGGAGTACTGCAACTCTTTTGATCTTTTCTCCGTGATCATAATCCAGGGAAAATGATGTTACCTTTGATAAGATCGACAATGCTGTTTGACCAAGCTAGAAAGCAAATATTCTTCGCTAGACAACGTCCTACCACGGCAGGCATCTAGACATGCTTGGCGATGCTCGGGGATATATAGTAGCAACTCCATAAAGCTGTGATGGCGCAATGATACCGTCGCGGCCTTGCAAACTTGCTTTTGTTTTTCGCGGTTTTTTTTTTTTGGGTTGCACCAACGTAAGCAAGCACGCAAGTCTGAACCCTGAAGAACAGACATCTGGTCCTGCAACGAGCAGGAGCAGCGACCCCGGCCCCTTCCTGGCGAGCCAACGCTGAAAGCTCGGCCCTGTGCCCTCTGCCCTGGGCCGGCCCACGGCGGCTTCCCGGCCGTGAGGTCGCTACTCATGAATCATGATGAGCCATGGCTTGGCTTTTTTTTTTTGGATCATGATGAGCCGTGGCTGATCAGTGCTTGCGAGAGGATCGAGCGGGTCGCGGAGACGCCGGGAAAGCGGGACCGTCAACGGGGAGGCCGAGTGGCCGCAGGCATAAGTGCGAGCGCGCGTTTTTGCAGCATGTGGTTGTTGCCTTGTTCGATATGCCGTGTACTTCTACATTCGGTTCTTCGAGAGGAACAACTACATGTTTTCGTGTGCCGGCCTTATGCTAGCTATTGCTAGTTCGGTCGGTTTAATTATGCTGGCGCTAGGTGCAATGCGTGCAAATGGTCGCGGTTTTCGTGTGCCTTGTGCTAGCTATTGCTACTTCGGTCGGTTTTGCTGGCGCTAGGTCTGATTCACTCGTCGCATCTGCCGCGCAAGGACGTACACGTACATCATCCAGCATCTCCGTCGGATAGGTACCATAAATGTCACGGTGATTATACTAACCGGTAAATCCTTTAATTTATTTCACGCACAGCTGCACACTAAAGCATCATCATTTTTGTCGCAGATGGAAACAACATCAGCGCGGACGTTCACTTATATCTCGCCGTCCCAGAGCTCCTCGAGGGATTTGTAGGGCCCTTGGTCGGAGACGTAGCGGCGGCCCTGGTTGATCTTCCGCTGGGGGATCTTGCTGATGCGCTGCCTCTCCTCCTCCGTCAGCTCCCAGCCCACGATGTCCAGGTTCTCCTTCATCCGCCCCTCGTCGAAGCTCTTGACGATCAGGCAGTCGCCCTGCTCGTACACCCACCTCAGGCACACCTGTTGCATCCATCCATCCATCCATCCATCCATCCATCGCGCAAGCATGTCAGAGAGTGTCCAGGGCAGGCATTTCTTTCAGCATGTATATATATATATACACTTCCGCTTATTAGGCTCACCGCACCGGAGACGCTGAACGAATCCGTTAAACGCGGATTGCGGATCAACGAGCCGCACCGGGCTACTCTACCGTCTACGGTAAAATAGCGGACCAGCTCTGGAACGTCAAATGTGGCGGGGTACTGTAGCATCCGCTACGCGTGCGGGCTCGACGCTCGTCCACTACGCAGTTCGCTCGCGTCTGGAGATGGGTGGGTTTTTTAATTAAAAAAATCTAATGAGTGGGTTCCACAGTGGATAGAGGATGATATAGAGTATGGATGGGTGCGGAAAAACTAGATATAGAGGAGAGGATCTCGCTGACCAGTACGGAATATTCCTTTTAGAGGATGAATATAGAGGACGAAGAGTGCGGATAGTCTTAGGTTGGCAATTGGCAAGAGGAGGATGCTGTGCGTGCCTGTGCCACTGTTTTGCCCTTGGACTTGGCGATCTCGTGCAGGACACCGGAGTCCATCACCGAATCGCTGCCCCAGTGCGTGCCCTTGGCGCCCAGGGGCGAGTAGGCGCATAGCTGGATGCCCTTCGCCCGGCAGAACTCCCTCAGCTTATGCTGCTGCCACACTGGGTTGATCTCAACCTGCATTATATATTTATATATTATTACCCCAAAGATAAACTTGACAATGGTCTCCATCCATGTTTGATTTACAACGGAAATAGATGGCGACAGCTGGCTGAAAGTAAGTGGAGGGCCAGCGGACCTGATTGACGACGGGAGGGATGGTGGCGAAGGAGAGCAGGGTCTCGAGCTTCTTGCAGGAGAAGTTGCAGACGGCGATGGCCTTGGCGAGGCCCAGGCGGTGGCACTCCTCCATGGCCTCCCACACAGCCCGCATGTCGAACGGCTCGAAGTCCTCGGGCGTGAAAGGGGCCGTGAACCTCCCGGCCTTCATGGTCACGGGCCAGTGGACCATGTACAGGTCCACGTACTCCATCTGGAGATTGCTGCATATGGATGGTTGCGCCAATATAATAACCTCCGTCAGATCCTCCAAACTTTATTGTAGTTTGGCGCAATTAGCCGATGATGTAACTATTATTGATGGTTGCGAATGTCAGATCCTCCAAATTTTATTTTGGCGAATAAATTAATAAAGTTGTCATGATGGCTTTCCCTAAAAAAACTCCTGTCAGACCAAATCATGATAAGAAAGAAACCAGAACCAAAACCAACCGGAGGTCCACGAAACTGGACCTAACACTAGCAAGCATCGTACTTTTTTTTTCTTCGATTCAGCAAGCATGGTACTTCTATGTACGAGTACGTCTCAAACGAAAGTAAAAAAGAGCTCAGATATTTCGCCCCTGCTTCGTTACTTCAGTAGTACTTTTTAACGAACAAATAACATTTCAGCATTAGCATCAATATAAGCCAAATTTCAGCATAAGCGAGCGCCATAAGTATGACAATATAGTCTGGCAGACACGTTTACAATCTAACTGTTCCACCCAACTGTACTGAAATCAATTCTTGGGTCACTGCTATAATAGTACTACAGTTTAAGCAGGAAGGCACTAAAAGCAGCAAGCAAAGGAACCACTACCAACTACAACCAGTACAGTGTTGTAAAAAAAAACTACAACCAGTACAGATTCATGTCAGGCAGCCGACTAAATTCTGTGTTGTGTGCTGAAAGTACACATCGACGGTAGAACCTTAATTTGAACTGGGAGTATGTATTTACTAGTAGTATTTTCCTTTACAAATTTCAAGTTGTATGGGAGTACTAATCACTAGCTACACTTAAAAATCACCAGCTACACTTCCCAAAACAAAACAAAAATATTATCCCCGTCTTGGCCCTATGATAAAGAAAGGAATGTCGCGTATGATGTACTGTAGTAGTGTATAAACGAGTTATCGAGGTCAACATTTAAACTTGAAACAGAGTCCCACTTCCTATCCCGAATCTGAATCAAACCAAGCATAGTATTCACGACCCATGTCCATCCGTGACGAATCAAAGAGCATGTAATAAATAACAGATCCAGCAATCGCGGCAGCGAAATCCAAGCCGAGGCAGAATAAGGAAAGAGGAACCAGCGCACGCACCTGAGCGTCCGGCGGAGGGCCGGGAGCACCCTGTCCGGGTGCGCGTCGGCGCACCAGACCTTGGACGTGATGAAGAGCTCCTCGCGGGAGGCGACGGCCCCCGCCCGCACGGCCTCGGCGGCGGCCTCCCAGATGGGCGCCTCGGTGGCGTAGTGCGCGGCCGTGTCGAAGTGGCGGTAGCCGAGCTGGATGGCGCGGAGCACCGCGGCGCGGACGGGGTCCGGCCGCGGGCCCTGCACCGCCGTGCCCAGGCCGCACGGGGCTCGCCCGGCCGCACTCATGGTCCCCAGTTCCCGTCCCCAACCCTCGCGGCGTGCGGCGCGGTGTCGACACCTACGAGCTCGGACTTGACTTGTGTTGTGTTGGGCTACCACACACACATGCGAGCACGGCAGATATATACTCACGGACACGGCTGGGGAGTGGGGAGCTGGTGGGTTTGGGCTGGCGTCGCCGGCAACGGTCAGTCGGTCACGCGACCTCCGTCCACCTCGCTGGACCTTCATGGAAGCCGTGACGGATCAGTACAAAAAACTCCGTGCAGGTTTGGTGCAGAAGGGAAAAGAGACAGCGATGGTCACCACTCAGGCACTCACCACCGGGAGAGGCGCAGATCATGCCACCATGCGGTTTTGTTGTATCGCTGAGACATGAGACACTGAGCAGGTTCATGCCGTCCGTCCCCGCGCCCCCGCGCTGCGTCAGCGTCACCCAGTATATCATCTCGTAAGCACGCCGCACTGCATGCGACATACACTCGCCACTCCGGCATCCCTATCCGATAGGAACCTTTGGCTGTGTCCCCAGGCAGCCTTGCCTGGCCAAGCACGTCCAATTTCGGTCGCCTGGGACTGTGATTGTTGCCTGGTTGGCGAGCTGTCTGTCAGGGTGCGATCTCGGTGAGCTGCAACCAAACAGCCCCTGCATTGCTGGCTTTGAGGGACTAGCCTCAGCGGTAGTACATAGTACCGAGTAGCGACTAGCGAAGTCTCGACCAGAGTTGCATTGCAACTTGCAAGGTTGCGGCTGCACCATTTTCTTGACCGCCGAGCCATAGCATTTCAGCTCCTTAATCGCGAGCTTCTCTCATGTGTGTAAGCATAGACCAAATTGGAACAATCCATGCCGGAAGAATACAACGTGCCGGAGAAGCTGGCTCCGTCGAGCCAAGCGAATCGGACAGCGTGCTCAGTCGAGCCAAGCGAATCGGCCACGGCGCTCTCAGGCTCAGGTTCTCGCTTAGGGGCCGGCTTATGGAAAGACGATGAGTATGAGCAGGCTGTAGGTACCATGTAAAAAAAAAGGACCATTTAAAACGTTTATAGGGTGTTTGATCCACAATCCTAAGAAAGCATCGCTGAAAGTAATAATGCAAATACAGCATCGCTGAAAGTAATAATGCAAATACGCGACAGGAGTATTCCAACACTCCACAATGAACAAGAAAGAAAATGATGTCAATGGGGGTGTATAATTCCAACACTAGACAATGAACAAGAAAATGATACACGTACAAATAAACCTTTCTCAGGCATCGTCTCTACACTTATATTATTATATGCTTTAGAGAATATATATATGACAACATAATAAGGGTATTCCACAAATATTCAGGCATGTCACGGTTCCAGCAAAGTTATAGTACTGTCTGACGTCACTAGAAGATAATACATAGGACGAAGGAAAAGACGATTTTTATCACAGCAGTCACAAAAACAGAACAAATTTATAGGTTCATTACCTGTACCTATAAATAATGGCCTAATCTGAAACATGGCAATCTCTAGCTGCTCCTGTAGCACGCGAGAGCTAACCTTTTCTATATTTGAGACTTCTCAGTGGACACCAAAAACGGGTACAACTCTGCTGCTCTTCATCTTCCAACAACAGCTCACTCACACTTGATAGATTTGTATATGTGGCGGACAAAGAACAAGGCCGCACGGAAGCCCACCATCCCAAGCATCAAGAAAAATGCATAGCAGATGCAGGCCATGTAGCCAAAGAAGAAAGATGTCTGCATGAAGCCAGACATGTCCGATCGCGCATAATAGTAGTACAGGCAGTAGCTGTACACGAAAAATCCAGTTGATCCTCCACATAGGAATGACCTGCAGCACAAACAAATCAGCGCTGCATTTGACCCAAAATGTTAAAAGGGGCAGGATACTTGTTCAATCAACCATTTTGCATTTTAAAAGCAGTCCACAATCTACACACATAGTATCACACAATTGAATTCAGTGCTACAATAGATTTCAGCAGCTGACTTCTTATGTTATTCAGATAATAGATGCCCTGCGTGACATTTTGCTTAACTACCTCCAGTGACAAATTTGTTAAAGGGAGAACCAATCAGGAAGCCTACTAGTGTGGCAAAATGATAAACCGACCACAAGAATTGCTTGCTTCTAGGCTCTCAACAAGTTGAAGTAGGTTATAGTGATATGGTAGACTTAATAAAATATATATCAGCTACTCAATCTATAAATTTCAGATAAACTGGCCACAAGAATTGCTTCTAGGCTTGTAGTAGGTTACAGTGATATAATAGACTTAGTAAAATATAATCTGCTACTGAATTGATAAATTTCCTTTCCATGTTACTCTTTTTTTAAGAACATCAGCACGCTCAAGTATTCATTGAAAGCAAGATTTAGAGGAAAATAGTGTACCTCCACCACCATTCATGGTCTTCAGCAGCAAGCTGGAAGTATGTCAGTGCAACAGTGATGAATGCAGTGACAATAAGGAGGATGATAAAGACAATAAACAGAATGCTGTAGATTGTGTAAATCCTGTGGCCCCAAACACTAGCAAAGATGTAGTATAGCTCGATGTATATGGCACTGAAAGGCAAAAACCCAGCCATTGCCATCTGTGGAATAGTTTTCCGGTACCAGGGAAGTGGAGGAATCTCCCTGGGGTATTTTGTGGTACGGCAAGGAGCTTGGAATTCACTTTTGCTGTTTTTACCAGCAATACCTCCCAAAACAAGCAAAGGAAATGTGACCAAGGTCCAGATGAGCACAATGACACAGATAGTGCCAAAGGGCAATGCTGCTGTTGCGCTATAAGCAATAGCAACAGTGTTCAAGAAGCAAAATGTCAGGAAGAGAGGTCCACAGAACAGGCATCCTGTCAATAGCAAGTTCCTCACCTGAAGATGGAAGCAAAATGCAACATTACTACCATTAAAGAAAATAGTATTTCAATTTGGTCACATACATATAAGGTAAAGGCAGTACATACCCAGTTTGTCCCCTCCAGCTGACAATAGAAAGAGGTAGCAATGTATCCAGCAATTCCTGAAGTGAGTGCATAGATGACAACCAATGCAGTAAATAGTGCACCACGGTTGTAGGGGTAGAATACTCCGACAAGTGCAAGAAGGAATATAAAGGTTGTGCTGCAGAGGTGCCACAGAAAAGATTGTTAGATATCTTCTGATCAAAGACAATGAACTGGAGGAATAATTTCAGCCTGCAAATATTATAAAGAGAGAGAAAATAGCCACAGTAACTTACAGGGCAAATAGTTGGGTTCCTGTGCCAAGAGCAGCAGAAAACAGTGACTTATTCTTTGGGAACCGGAAGACATCACCATGGATATACTTCCATCCAGACTCTTCCTGGTCATCAGCTGCTTCCTCATCATGAGCATACCTTCAAGTGAAAAATGTACAGTAAAAGTAAACATACAGATGTATATGGAACTGAATTTAAATAAACATACAGATGCATATGCAACTGAATTATATCATGCCAAGTTGCTAACACATTTTGTGCACTATCGCTGAAATACATGATTTAAACAGGACACAAGGGATAGGTTCAACATACTTTCTTGGTGGGTCATCATTTGTTTCAAACCAAGCATTTTCTTATTGTAATATGAATTGACATGATTACAGGACATCATTCAAAAGACCTATGAGTAACTTAAATTAGGCCAATGCTTCATTTTGATAAATGGGAGATACCAGTTCATTGAAGAATGTTCCACTAAGATGAAATCAGTTCCACCCAAAAAAAATACTAATTACTTAATGCATAATATAAATTACCAACATATATCCAAGCACATGAGTACAGGCATTAAGGATTATTTACTGCCTATAATATATGGAAAACAATTTCTCGTCCAAAATATAGAGATGAAATATTATTTGGTTGGATGTGCTATACATGAAGTTAGCAGAATATATTGAAAGAAATAGATGTCGGAAAATACTGTAGTAGTTCAAATATATCACAAAAACACGAACCCCTTGGACCTGACTTCAGGTAAGAGAAAACAAATCATAGGGCAATTGCCTTTTTTCTATTTAAGGCAACGATTGAATGGAAATGTAATTTTTTATAGTGTGTTACTGTTTATGATAGAACTGGTTATCATCAACAAGAATGCAATTACTCTCATATTCACAGACAAATGACGATGGGAGGCCCTTACTTGACAAAATCATTCTTCAATACTCGCATGAGGATTGTTGCAAGGAACCCTGTGAGGAGGAGGACAGTAACACAAGAGTTTATAATTGAGAACCAATGAACCTCCAAGTGGTGTGGCATGTTGGAGGAGCTGGAATACTTCTCCATCCTCTTCTCGAATGGTGTTGGTGTCTCCTTCCACTTAACTGAGTACAGGAATTCCACATTGGTCTCCTTATCCTCCGTCAGGTCAACCAATGCACTCTGATCAGTGTGCACATTGATTTCAATCACCCGGTCATTGTTGTATAGGATATCGAAGATGATATGCCTGTACAGGTAGTATTTCCACTCGCTCGGATCAGCCTTGCCTCCCTTCTCAACTTTACCAATGAAGCCCCACAGTGGGAGATCGTCATAGTACATCTGGAAGTAGTAGTCCTTAGCTACTGCATTCCGGAACTTCACTACATCCTCTACGGTAAGCTTCTTTGAGCAAACCGCCTTGGACTCAACTTCGAACCGGAAATCAAGCTTGTAAGGCGCATCAACTAACCGATCCCCATTGAGGACCTCGCCAAGGGCCTCACTCTTCTCCCTCACTTTCTCTGCAGTGGATACAGTTGATTAGCATACTACAGGTTTTGAGAAACTAATCATTGCTAGCTCGGTAATGAGCAAAAGACTTGAAATTAACACAAACTGACCAGGAGAGCAGAAAGGCAGGTCGAAGTAACGATATGTCTCACTGCAAGGAAAAGCAACCATGTAAGAACGGGAACCCGTCAACTGTATAACCTATATTAGCATGTACGAGTATTGTTCTCCTTTACCACAGATCCAACGCCTAACAGTAACAGATTCACAACTCGAGAAATTATATCGAATGTAGACAAAATTCATAATTTGGCACTATACCTATACAGGCCCAATAGGAAGCAAATTAAACCCTACGAGAAGGAAACAAATTAAACCCTAGGAGAAGGTCCTAAAAAGGTTACGGAATCAATTGCAATTCAACTCGCTCCCTACTACAGTTTCCAGTTTTGTCTCCTAGATCTCGGAAATCTGTCGGCGTTGACCGAAGTGGCACAAACCCACCCGAAGAGATCGGGCAGGAACAATCCGCACATCCCACGAATCCAATGGATCCGATCCCTCCCCAGCACCCACGAACCATTCGTCACGACAGGGATCTGAAGGGCGAGGCCTCACCTGGGATTGTGAAAGGGGCCGACCTTGTTGGCGTAGAGCGGGACGGGCTCGTTCATCTTGTACCGGTGGTCGGAGCCGTCGGCCGCCACGCCGCCAGCAGCCGCGAGGGCGAGGAGAACGAGGAGCGCTGCGGCCGCGGCCGGCGAGGCCGCCATGGCTCTCGTCGGGCGGCGTTGACGAGAGAGGCGGGCGAGGGTTTGGGGGTGGGACGCGGACGCGGGCGGAGAGATCTGAGCGAGGCCTGGCCTGAGGGTGGATTGCGAGTTTCGCTTTGCTTGCTGCTTAATAGAGACGGACAGGGAGAGGGAGGGGAGGGAGATCTGAAGGACTGGCCTGGGTCGGGGCGGGTTGGCTTGGACTCCTCGAATGGCGTTTTCAGGTCGGGTGGTGGAAGGTGGCGACGGAGCGTATTGGTCCGCGAGCTAACCCACGTCCGTCGGTTTGACACCATCAAGCGGCCGGTTGAGTCCAACTCAAGTTTGTGCGCGCCTTTTTCCCCGTTTCAGATCCTATGCGATACTAGTTGTCCTGAGATGAACAAAAAAAATCAGACACACATCCATTATTGCCGAAAAAAGCTACACCTACTGTACGTAACTTAAGTCAAACTTTTGTAAATTTTAACTGAATTCATAGTTTTCAGGTCATGATTTCCAGAAGGACGTCTAATTAGAAGGTTGGTTTGCTACCTTAGGCCTGGTTTAGTTACCAAATTTTGCACACCCCGAATTACTGTAGAGCACTATATCAATTTTGTTTTTATTTGGTAAAAATTGTCCAAACATTGATTAATTAGGCTCAAAATGTTTATCTCGCAAAGTACAACAAAACTGTGCAATTAATTTTTTATTTCATCTACATTTAGTACTACATATATGTGTCGGTATTTTGATGTGATAGTAAATCTTCTTTTTGCATAGTGAAATTTAGGGTGAATTTAGGGAACTTACTGGGAGTTCTAGATCCATTAATAACCGAGTTAATGTACATTGAGATTTGAGCTAAGGTCCACTCCCAGGCCAACAATAAGATGCTAAGATCTGAGTACCGTATTAGGGTGAGCACTTCAGCTTGTAAGCTCTGAGTAGAATTCTAACCCGACGCAACGCTGCTGTTAGGGCCGGTTTAGATTCAAAATTTTCGGTAAAATGGTACGGTAGCGCTTTTCGTTGTTATTTAGTAAATATTGTCTAATCATGGTCTAATTAGGCTTAAAAGATTCATCCCGTCCATTTCGTCTAAATTGTATAATTAGTTTTATTTTTTATCTATATTTAATGTTTCATGCATGTGTCTTAGGTACTCCTTCGCTGAAAAGCTGAAAAGTATTGTTCGTTGATTTGTTGCGAGAGAAAAA
Organism: Saccharum hybrid cultivar R570; assembly: GCA_038087645.1. NCBI lineage: Eukaryota > Viridiplantae > Streptophyta > Magnoliopsida > Poales > Poaceae > Saccharum > Saccharum hybrid cultivar. The sequence goes on from JAQSUU010000012.1 coordinate 19,454,783, forward strand.
CATTATTTCTTCGCTAAAAAAGTACGACTGATAAGACAAGCAAACACTATCTATCTATATATATATACTGAATAATAAAGAGACAAAATTTCAGACTCTTTTTTTCGTCCATCTATTTCTTTGGTCCGTCTTCCTCTGACTATCGAACGATGGAGAGTTTCTTTTGTCCGGACTTATATATAACATGTGCCCGTATAAGAATCCTAATATAAATAGGAATCCTTCGTTTTCACATCTGTTTTTTTTGTCTGATTCTTATTCTGTTTCCACCATATCCATGTTCTGGTTTTTTTTCCATCTGTTTGATTTTTTTCTGTTTTAGTTTTTGCTTTTGCTTTTTCCTGTCCTTCCCTCTTTCAGTTTTCCTTCACATGAAAAAACTACTCTTCCAAAAAAAACTGCCACATGTAGGGAGGGGGTTTTCTCCAGGAAAAAACAACTCAAATAAGGACTCCTAATCACATCACCATAAATAATGAATAAAGAAAGCCAAAAAATCATTTGATTCTTTTTCTGTTTTAGTTTTGCTTTTTCCGCCCTTCCCTCTTTCAGTTTTCCTTCACGGGAAAAAAACTGATCTTCCCAAAAAAAAATTGTCACACGTACGTAGGGGGTTTTCTTCCAGGGGAAAAAATAAAATCAAACAAGGACTCCTAATCACGTCACCATAAATATGAGCATCCCAAGAGTATACAATAATCCTTCCAAATCCTTGATTTTTGGGAAGAATGAAAAAAAAATACATCTCCAACAACTCCCAAACTCATGTCCAAATTTTTTGGCACTTGGAAAAAAAACCCCACTTGCTCGTAAAGATCCGCGGATTTTAGGTCGCGCGTATCTTCTTTCTCGTGCGTATCGGTCGGTCAATCTAAAGGTGAAAGGGTGTAAGAAAGAATAAATGGTACGAAAGGATTCCTGATGCAAATGTATAAGAGAGAAAAAAATATATAAAAAAGTGATTACGATAATTTAGAAATAGCATAGGATTTCTAATGTAAAATTATCTTCTATATTTTAGGAGTGGATTATTGTAAATTCTTGGAGATTGCCCTCTTTATTCCTCCCAGTACTTTTTGGGAGTCGCAAAACTCCATGTTTTTAAAAGAAAATATTGGGTATTCTTAGAGATGCTCTGACAAATAAGGAAAGCCAAAAATCAATCATCCATATCATATCGCTCCTCCTCCGCCCTCCGCAAAAACTATCAAATCATCTTTATCTCTTCTGAATCACCTCTCGTAGTCATTACATCTGCTACACATCACCGCACTCTTTTTTTCTCCTTTTGCGACTTACACATCCTCGCACTTGAGAGCACCCCTCCAACCTCCACGTATGTCCTCGACAGAGAACCACGTTGGTGCCCACAGTTCACTTCATCGCTGTGTATGCAACCTCCATTTATCGACCAAGATTGTCCTGTGTAACCTGCAGCAGATTGGTACAACTTGAAACTGATCTCGGTCTCATAGGCTTCTCTAAGATACGTTGTGGATATAATCGTATATGAAGAGATATTATATAGTGGAATCACGTCGTGCATGTTGGGACCAAACCGTTCATCCGGTTAGTGAGGGGCTGCCGTGTGCGGCGCTGCGACGCGGTGGCGCGACCAATGTTGACGTGCACACGAAAAAAATGAGATCCAACCTAGGAGGAACTAGGTGGTTTTTCATTAAGAAGAGAAATAGGCACTCAAATTCAGTCCAAAACAGGATTTAAACCTAGGTGGTTGACGTGCACACACAGTCGGCTCTCCAAGCTTGCATCTGCACCCACCGAAACCGAATTAAACACCATCGTCGCCGCGATGACCAATTGACTCCGCGGTCGGGGCCGGCACTCTCCATAGGCCATGCTTGCCCAAAGTTGATCCCGCCCGACCATATCCATGTTGAATTGGTCTAGTTGGCATCGTGAACAATCCTAGAATTACATATTTTTATGGGTTCACAAAAAAATCATGGAACTCGATATCTAACTCAACCAACACAAGGATAGTATGAAAATTAAAGTTATAATATATTGACAACTAAATATTTTTATACTTACAATGGAAGAGAAACAATATCTATCAAGGTTATATTTTAAATTTGAAATATATTTAATAGAACATTTTCAAATTATTACCAATATAAACTTACATTATAGATGTTATGATCATCGTAAAATAAATTTTAGCTTTTGAATTTTACGAAAAGTGTAAAAAATGAATAGACATGTAACATTCTCATTCTCCTTTTACCATTAATGTTTGATAGGTTTTTTTTCTTCCGTTGCAACGCACCTACATATTTGCTAGTACCTAAAAAAGTCAAACAACTTATAATTTAAATCAGTGGAGTATTATCCTATTTTATTATTTGAGACCAACCAAAGAAAAATTGAATCAAGCCTATAGAAGACATGTTTGGTTCATTGTATTAGGGGTTATATAATACTCCCTTTAGTAGAGTTCATATGTTATTTCGTTGATGTTAAAGAGTCAGACTTTATAATCTTTGACCAATAATTTATCTAATATTTTTACCTATTATAGTATAATTTGATACTATTAGATTTGTAATCAGATATATTATCCAATATCCAATAATCGTTAGTTCATAACCATAAATAATATAATAAAAAATAAATGAATAGTCAAAGTATAATATATAAGACTATGTCATATTAGACTATGCCTTATAAATTGAACCAAAGGGGGTATATATAGCAGGGGTGAAATAGATAGGATACCTACTACGAATATTAAACCTCAGATTTGAATTTAGTTACGGATATTTTGGATAAGATATGAATAGTGTCGGCGTCCGGTTTTGCGAGGGTCCTAAGCCAACGAGTGAATCAGTGTTGTGTGTCCCTAATCTGGATGGTAATACAAGGAGAGTACACGGAGGTTTATCCTGGTTGGGCAAAAGAAGGCCCTACGTCCAGCGGGGAGGGGGGAGTATTGTATTTTCTTGCACCTAAGTGCTTGCGTAGGGGTTACAAACTGTGAGAGAGGGAGTCGATCCCAGGTCTCAGAGAGAAAAAGTGAGAGTACAAAGGAGATTGCTTGAGATGTTGATCTACGGTGGGATGGTGACTGGTTTTTTTTTGTTGTCCGTCGTCCTCTCCCCCTCGTAGAGGCCCATGCCTGCCCTTTTATAGGGTCAAGAGGAGGCAGGGACGCCGGGGGTGCCAGTGAAGTTTTGTCGAGCGCTGTAGAGGCCGTTGTAGCGACGTGCCCCGAGAATGGCCGGCCATCTCCGGATACCATGATGACGTAGAGGATGAGACGGTGAAAAGACTCCGGATCCTGTGGCATGTGAGCCTTGCTTTCTCGTTTGACCGGCGGTTGGTCGAGGCCGGGTCGAGGACGGGTCGAGGTAGGTCGATGATGAATGGATAAGGTCGAGTCCCTAGAATTTCGAGGTACAGTACTTGTCGTATTCTCCCTCGAGGGTGATCAGTGGCGGAATAGTGCCCGGTATGGTGCGTACAGTGACAGGTTTTCACCGCCTATCCCGGGATGGGCAGTAAAAAGTAAGATTTGACACTGGTACTGCTCCCATGCTGATTACCACTGTAGCCATGGGGTAGGAAGTGGTTGACGGTTGCATTAAATGCTCTGACTTTTGTCTCAGAGTTGGTGAGCGAGGCGGATCGACCAGCTCGACCCAGGGTCGTGCGAGTCGGAGATTTCTCGGTGGTCGAGGTGTTCCGTTGAGCGAGCCTCGTGTGAGTCAGAACGTGGTCGAGACGCCCCGTTGAGCGAGTCTCGTGCGAGTCGGAACGTGGTCGAGTCGTTTCGTTCGTCGTTTTGGCTCGTCCCGTCTCGGTGGGCAAAGTTTTTTGCGTGGTTTTCTTAGGGATTTGTTTTTCTTGATCGTTGATTATGGGTACCCCTTGTTTTGGTACCCGACAAATTATATATATATATATATATATATATATATATATATATATATATATATATATATATATATATATATATATATATATATCCAAATTTGAGTATCTGGAAACGGATACTAAATCTATGAATTCAGATATGGTACATTTCAAATTTGAGGATTTAGAAACGGATACTAAATCTAAGAATTCGGATATTGTACGTTTCATGTAGATACTAAATCTATGAATTCGGATATGGTACATTTCATACGGATATTGAAGCCTGTCGGTCAGTCGAAAAATATTTGTACCGTTTACACCCCTTGGGTATAGTTTTAACCTAGACAAAGCTATACAATTTATTGGTGTTTGATCGCTTGGATATCATACTATACACGGTTATACATGTCATTAGTTGCCTACATAAGTGCGAGATTGTGCCTTGGGCTGCAATGCAGGTGCACGGTGGGATTGTGCCCAGCTAATGTTGCATTGGCCAGCATTGAGCACTGTACAAGCCTGCATAAGAAGCTTTACAGGCAATTAAATGTGTACAAACTACAGTGCACAAACTCAAGCTAAGCAGGCAATCAATCAGACAGGTAGTTATGTCAGGACCTTTAACCTCTCGATAAACCCCTCCTTACAAACGGTAGCAGCCAAACTCTTAGTAATGTAAAATTGCTTAGCTAATGTTGCACTGGCCATCTTTGAGCACTGTACAAGCCTGCATAAGAAACTTTACAGGCAACTAAATGTGTACAAACTCAAGCTAAGCAGGCAATCAATCAGACTCGTAGTTATGTCGAGACCTTTAACGTCTCGATAAACCCTTCCATACAAACGGTAGTAGCCAAACTCTTAAAGTAAAATTGCTTGCCATGATGGAATCGGAGTATATATAAATTAAAAGGTCAAAAACTTTAGCTTTACACTGCGATCAGCCTCAAGTGGCTGAAATGAATTTGAGCAATTACATATTGTACAACAACAAATTTACATATAATTGGCTACTACTATGTGTGTAAGGAAAAGAATACCCTAAGCATGTGACAGCACCTGTTGCGATTAGCAAACCTCGACTAGGCCTAAACTATTCTTCTACGAGCAGTGCTTTGGCAGATGGACTCAAGAGCATATGTTAGCATGTCTGTGCAAAACTGGTCGTCTGGTTTCAACCATAGAGCCTGACCAAAAAAGGACACAAATGAGAAAACCACTGGCCAATAAGCATTTGTTGCTGAATGCAACGGACACAACTGAACATAAAGGAGTTGGTCCCCATTACCCAACACGTCTGTTTAGAGACAAGTTTGGGGGTATAGGTTGCAGACTTGCAGGCATGTATTAACAACAAAGTCAAAGCACACATAACTCAAGGAAAGATGTATCTCACTTAGTACTATTTTTGCATAACCAGTACTATGAATTTGCTTAATTAGAATTGATAAATTTAAATGATCAAAAGGACACACCTTATGGTAATAATTTATGGCAGCCTCAAAATTATCCTGCACAACCAAAAGAAGGCATGCATAGAATTCAGATAAATTCTGGACATATATGAAGATCAGTCAACCTAGAACATAAAAAATCACTTCTATGTTCTACAGTAGTACATAGTACTTATTTATATGCAAGTTGAACTTTCTTCTGTTTAATTGTCAGTGTACACAACTTATATTTCAACAAATTGCCACTACTGCCACTACAATTAGCAAGCTTGCAATAAGACAGTATAAAATAATGGCCACCGTAACTGAAGAATAGAGATGCATATGGCTGTGGGCTTATGGCTAAAACTTTGCCGAATATCAATGGACCTAAAATCGACAGAAGCTAAATGATCTTTAACATACCACAACTTTCAGCCTATATAAATACATTTATAGTATGACAAGACAGCAAAACAGCAGCAAACATTGTATGAAACAATAAATGGAAGAGGATCAGAGAAAAAATACCATAAGATGGTAAGTATAAGCAAGACCAGCAAATGCACTCAAACTTTTGGTTGGTAAAGTGAGTGCCTTTTCATAATATGAAACTGCTTTCTGATATTCCCTGTTCAAACAATAAATAGTTAAACCATGGACGATAGTTCAACAAGAGCTAATAAGAATAGAAATTAGGGAGGAACAAAAGCCCTTCATCTGAGAATATCTTAAGCACAAAAACTATTGTACACATATACTAGTAAAGTTATATTGTGACTGGTGGCTTTACATTGAATGTCAAGACATAAAGAATCCTACAAATTCAAATGGAGTGTGGTGACCCAAAATAAGTGTAACGTGTTCTTGTAATTTATATATACAAAACAATGACCGAGCAAACAACTATAGTTGCATACTAGGATAACTTTTATATCTTAATTCAACAAACTGATTTGTCATTTTCATGTATAAAATTCATCAATTGAGAAGGCTATTGGATCAGCAAAGGCAAGTCTATAGTTGAGTTAGTATTAAATAAAGAAGCTCAAAGAAAGAAAGAACTCAGTAAAAACTAAACATAGCAATATGGCATAATTTATCAATTACTTGAGTTTCCGAAGTGCATGCCCAAGATTCACCAATGTTGGTTCCCACATTTCATTCAGAGAGGATGAAGTATGGTCCAATGTTAACTCAAACAACTGAACTGCCTTTCGGTACCTAAATGTTGAACAAACAACTCTATCAAGTGTTTACGGTGCCAAAAAAACATTAAATATGAATTTAGCAGTGGATATTGATCAAATTGATATTCTATTCAACAAACTATCACATATAATTGGATGGAATGTCATAAGGAATTCGGTGCTGAACAGAAAAATGAATGAGTATCAGTAAGCAAAACCATATTGTACAAAAGCAGACAACAAACTTGCCCCACCAAGTTGAAGAGTGCACGTATCTATTAAAGATTATGTTCAAATTTTCAGAACCACCTAGTCAAGTGTATGTACATCGTGATTCGTGAGCACTGATTAATGCTTTTTACTGTTCTTTTGCAGGCATATTTCATGGTTTCCAGAGCTGTATGGTACATCCAGTTTTTTTTTTTTTTACTTTCAGATAATAAGATATATGTCCTTGCGCAAAAAAAAAAGATAATAAGAAATATGTAAAATGGCACTTCTAGAGCAACTAGTAGAGCTAAGAATGATGCTGTTCATGAAAGCGAAGCATCTAGAACCAAAAGTAGAACTAAGAAATTTCTTACTCCTTCATATTATACGCAACGACCCCCAATTCATTGTAAATAAGTGGATCAGAAGGGCAGATAGATTTTGCTTGTGTGAAGAACTACATCACAGAAACCAAAAACAATTTGTATCAACATCACATGAGAAAGAACTTTTCTGTAATGCAACAAGCTTAAGATGACTGGTTATTAGTAGTGCTACAATCTGCAGATGCAAGAATACTTAAACAATGGAGATGTTAGCAAGCAAAACTTGATTGCAGTTTAACCACTCTGATAGTTAAACAGCATGAGAACCCAGCTCAGATTTGGCTCACTTGGATCAAAAGCCAAGCTCCAGCCAAAATTCAGAGGAGCCAAAGTGCTGAACTAGAGCTGGTCTGTGTATCACATTCACAAGCATCTTCTGCAGCGTATTTGAAATATTCTCATGTATGGAAGTTTACCAATGATAAATACTAGGTAAGTTGACCGCAGGATGCGAGTTAGCATAGCTCTAATCATGAGATACAATAAATAGCACTCCCCTGGAAGGAGATCAACAAATACCAAAAGAAACATGCTGATTTCTGGATAGCAATTGCCAGGCTGCTCATTTGCAAGATGCATTTGGACAACAACCAATGTCGTTTTCAAACCTGTCTTTGGCCGAAAACATATAGTACTGAGGTAAATGAGGGGGATATGGCACAGAAAGATAGATTGCTCTAGTCACAGTTCCTGTATCAGAATGAAGTTCCTTACAAGAAAATCAGAACCAATAAAGCAGTTGTCAATTAATATTACCTGCTCTGCAAGTTTGAAATTGTGCATTCGCACATATTGCATGCCCATATATAAAGTTGGCAGATGACATCTGAAAATGCATTATTGAAAATAATTAGATGATAGCTTGAGGGCAGGTACAATATATATAGGTACTTATGCCACAACAGAACATTTGAAAGAATTTTATACACCAACTTAGAGAGCAGGCATAAATCCAAAAAAATTACTGTGAAATAGATACATTAAGAGAGCTCATCAAAGTTTCAGAAAAAAACACCAAAGGTATCATAGTTAACTTCCCGAAAACATCTGAAGTATACCAGACAAAGTTCAGGCACAAAATTTCAAGAATAAGATAAATGTGTCAACATTCAGTGCACGTACAGAGTTGTTTTTCTAGCCAAAGCCATGAAAATTAAGTTGACATCAACAACCACTTTGGATCTTCAAGAAATCAAGAAAAATAAAGGAAATGGATTACTCACCCAGGAAATAACCGAGCTGCCGTTCGAAATGCAGCCATTGCTTGGTCACCCTCCTCTTGAGCAGCATAGGCAATGCCTGTACCAATCCAAGCAGGAGGAAACGTCCCGTCTAAACCTGTAGCTTTGCTGACAGAAAACATATTAACGTACATTAAACCACAGTACCTACCAAGTTTTATCAATTAAAATAATTCCAGTGAAACATAAAAGTTCATACTGGTTAGAGTTAGTTGATACACAACTTTGGGATAAAATGTTGGTTGTTTCTGTTTACATGTTTAAAACTACAATTCTGCATGATTGATACATGAGCTTTCCCACAGGTTCAAGGGGAAATAGTACTTCCTCCAAACTTGTAAACTGTGCCTTACATTTTGTTTACATTTTGAAATGGAGAGATAGTATAACAAAAAAAATATATGGCGTGGCATGTGTGGCGTGTTTTGCAGCACATGCATGCATGTTCTCTTAAATAAGCAAGGTTTCTAATCCAATTGAAGATAACTTTGAGAGCATGGTAGGAAACCTGGAGTTCGCTCAAGTTATCACATGCTTACTACTGCTTAATAATATCCTGTTCACCATAGCATGGCGTCAAAATTAATAGCTTAAATGCAGAACTGCTTGGGAAGCAAGCTTACACAATACTTTCGAAGTCATAGGTTTTTCACGACCTGTAACTACTAACTACATGTCGTCCAAGACGTGCACCGGCTCAAAGAAAGGTAGTGGTACAAGTTCAACAAAAAAAATATTCTAATAGCAATTACCATGACAAAATAGCAAGTAGTGCCAGAGTTTCAACACTAAGAAGATTTTCTCCAAGAGAAAAAAAAATGGTAGAATAATGAAGCTAGAAATGAAAAAGATAATGTGGTGAATTGTGACATTTAAACAGGACAAGATAATCACCCGAAGTATCTTCGCGCTTGATCATACTTCTTAATACAGTAGTAATAGCAACCGACAGCAAACCATGAAAGAGCTCTGCAAATGAAACGAGTAGAAATTAGAATTATGCAATGATCATGATTGGCCGCAAACTATCAAGGACAAAAAAACTTCTACCCAGTTCATGCAATGAAATGTTGCATATAGTGCACAGTACAACCAAGCCTTACTATATCTCAAATTATTGACATGCAAATGAAGTGAGGAATCACTGAATCAGGGCATCTAGCAGTAATAGTCTTTTTATAGAATCAGATAAACCTTTCGGTCAGGGGGAATACTCCCAACTTTTGTCGAAAATTAAGTCAGAATACTGACCATATTGGATCATGGAGATAAAATCATGAATTAATTAATCAATCAATGATTAAGATCCATACTCACTTTTGAGGATAATCCTTCACTAAGTTGCATGCCAAAAGATAAAGATCATTGGAATGACCAAGCTCCATTGCAGTTGCCAAATGAACTAATGTGCTCTTTAAATGGAAAGGGTCTCTCTCAAGTAACCTGAGACAAATTTGCAACATATGTGAATGTGATAAACATTTGCAAGTAAATGAAAAGTGAAATAGTAATGAATGCTACCAACTTACGAGGATGTGAGTTGAAAACATTTTTGGTACTCTCCACTCTGGTGGTAGTATTCAGCTTTGCAAGCCAAAACATCAATGTTATTTTTCATTGTTTCACCAGAACTCGAGGACGAAATACTACAACCTTCTTGTTCAAGTTCCTTGAATTTTGCTTCAACTAAATATTCTTTTTCATGCTAAAGGCAGAAGAGAAACCGTCAGCAAAAAGGAAGCAAGTACCATTATACTTCCATCACTTGCATGTGCCAAAGTTCAGATACTAATTCAAGTACCTTCGTGATCAAACATGAGTAGAATGTTGATAGCCACCCATCTTCTTCCCCGAATTGCAGAGACGACAATAACTCAGATTCTGAAAAATACCGTTGCACCATCTTAGGTTCTATAATGCTCAAAACTACAGAAGGTTTCAAGTAAAACATGTGCTACAAATTATTTAAATGAAGAAAATAGAACTAATGATATTTTACAGAAATGCCCTCAACAGATACATTTTGCAAATGTGCAATCAGATTAATCAATCCTATCAAGCTGGTAGTAGAATGTCTACCCATTTCCAGTTATAAGTTATCTGCTTAAAACATGATTGGAAATTTGGAATGCATAGGTTAACCGAACAATCTATATCGGTAGATCATATTGGGAATGAATGTGGTTCTAACTTCTAACTCTAAAAGTGATGCAACACTTAAAACTAATTCAAGATATAAGAAAGCCTCAAGATAAGCAAAAGCCCAATTTGAAATTACCTTCCTCACATGTCAACATATAATTATCAACAAGACATTCGAGAGCCTGAAACATATATAAATGAATCACATTTAGGAGACTACAAAGTCAGAATATCATATAGCATTACATCAACTCGAGAGACTGTCAACAAGAATTGTAATTGCCAAAATATCCAGTAAACGATGGTTTTTATACAATGCTATGAGCTCATTTCAATTCTCAGAATTTGTGGAAACAACTGTAGTAAACAGGGTGTGACACATTGTTCATTTGACACTACAAGTAATAGCACTATAGTTCTAACTTATAAGACACCTGTCTACAATATTCAAAGGTTAGGCATATTAATTGGTCGTAAGTATTGTTTAACTTCAACAAAAATAGCATGTGCATCATGAGTGTCATAATAGACAGACTCAGCATGTCATACAGTTCTACCCAAGTGAGAAATATACAGGTCAAAGTAAATAAGAAGCACATAAAACAATTCAGATATTGCATGTAAGGTGTGTGCACTGTATCGCCCAGGGCAAATTACCCGCTACCCAATACCCGAACCCGAACCCGAACTACCCGTACCCGATCTACCCAATCACAATTTCGGATAGTGATTCCAGATACCCGAAATTAGTTTGGCTAAATCGGGTAGGACCCCGCGGTACCCGAATTTCCTGAACTACCCAATATATTCAGAGCCCCTCAATCCCTCGTATAAGTCATAAGGCCCACTAGCCTAGCCCACGACGCGGCCCAGCTGAGCACCCCCGTGACATACCTTCTAAGCACCCCCGTGAAGGGACTCGATTGGAGTTTGGACTCCGTCAGTCCGTCATCTCCCAGAGCGGAGCATCGAGCAGAGCACTAGGCCAAACCCTAGCTGCGCCACCGCGCCGCCGCGCGACTGGCAAGCTTGACGACGTGTGGCCACCTGCCTCGGCGACCGCCACTCCGCCAGGCAGGCTAGACGCGCAGGTCACGCCCTGCCCCGGCCGACCCCGACTGTGCTGTACTGCTGAGCTCGAGCCGCCGAGCTCCCACACCGGCGCACCGCCCGGCTTCGATGGCATCCAGCTGGCCAGCTCTGAGGAATCGTGCAATGTATGCCCTTATTCCCTAATCCCTACCTCTAGTCTTTCTTGTTTCCTCTTGTACTTCTAATTTGAAATGGTTCAGTGCCTTGTGGTTCAGTAGATCTTGTACTTCTAATTTGAAATGATTCTGTTGGAGTATGTGTTTAGGCCCATGAGGCTAAGGCCCATGTGGCCCATGTATGGAACCTATATAGCTACCCTTCTAGGGTTAGCCCTAATCAATATAGAATCCAAAATCCTAACATGGTATCAAGCCAGTTCCTTTCTTCCTCCCCTGCCTGAGCCGCCGCTCAGCCCACCGCCGGCGCTGCCTCTGCTGCTGCCGCCGGCGGCATGGCTGGCCGGCCTCCCTCTCCTCCTCCTCCTCCCTCCTACACTCATTTCCCCCCTCTTTCCTTCCCTGGGTCGCCGGTACAGCTCTACAGCGCCGCCGCCGCCAGGTCTGCAGCCGCCGGTCGCCTTCCTCCACCTGGGATGCGGCCGCCAGGGCTCCTCTCTCCCACCGGCGACCCCCACACCACCCCTACCGGCGGCGCCGCCCCTGCCTCTCTTCTCCACACCCTGCAGCCCGCGCCGCCCTTCACCGATCCCCTCCAACCCGCGCCTCCCTCCACCGGTGCTGCGGCTGCTCTAGCAGCCAGCGCGGGGGGCCTCCCACGGAGGGTACGGAGGCCGCGGCTGCTGAGGGCCAGCCGCTGCTACCCCAGCCTGAGGACCGGGAGCAGCGGGCGCCGCTGCTCCAGCAGCACCTCTTCACTCCCCACGCGTCGCGGCCCTCCTCCCGGCGGCTCACCTCCTCGGTGGTAACGCCAGTTCTCTCATCACCGCTCCACCTCCGGGCCCGGACTCCGCCCTCGCAGCCGCTCTCGTCGCGGCTCGGGCTGCCGCCGCGGAGGGGCAGGCTCGCGTTCGCGCTACAGCCCTCGCATGGGAACGTGAGCGCGACGCGGCCAATGTCTTGGCCCGTCAGATCGCCGAGGCGGAGCACCTCCTCGTCTCTCCCACTCCACGGGACGTTGGAGCCCACTCCTCCGCCTCGCCTGCCCGCCGCGTGCCCCATCCTGCCGTCCTCTGGCACGATCCGGCTGACCCGCTCGTGGCTCAGCTTCACTACCAGGACGGGGGGTCCAGAACATTCGCCTCCTCGTTCCGGTCGTCCTCGAGCCGGAGTCGCCCTCCTACGCCCGCTGGCGGGACCTCGTGCTTCTCACCCTTCGCCGCTACGCCCTCGACGACCACGTCCTCGTTGACGCTTTGGTCGCCGTCCAGACCCCATCGTGGCTTCGTCTGGACAGTATCGTCCTCTCCTGGATCCTGGGGACGATCTCTCTGAACCTCCACGACCTCGTCCGCACCTCACCTGACGCGCGCCGGGCATGGCTCGCCCTTGAGGGTCAGTTCCTGGGCAACGCCGAGGCCCGGGCTCTGCGCCTCGACGCGAGCTTCCGGACGTTCGTCCAGGGTGACCTCTCCGTCGGCGAGTTCTGCCGTCGGATGAAGGGCATGGCGGACTCCCTGGGGGACCTTGGGTGGCCCGTGGAGGATCGCATCTTAGTCCTCAACGTCCTCCGGGGGGCTCAGCGACCGCTACGCCCACCTCCGGACGTGGATCACCCGCCAGAGGCCCTTCCCCACCTTCCTGGAGATCCGTGACGATCTCGTCATGGAGGAGCTCACGCAGGGCCTCCAGCCGGGCTCTACCGCTTCCTCGTCCTCCTCGACGGCCCTGGCTGCTACCTCGCCGCGTCCTCCTACTCCACTGCGGTCATCTGCCCCGCCACCGTCGTCTCTCCTGGGCCCTCCTCCCTCCGGGCCGAGCGGAGGTGGGGGGGTCGTGGCTCTCGTCGTCGACGTGGAGGGGGCCGTGGGGGTGGCCGGGGCAGTCAAAGCCAGGCTCCGGTACCGGCGGGGACACACGGGGGGGCACCATGGCCCTCGTTCCAGAACCCGTAGTCCGGTCGCATCTCCATGTGGCCCTACCACGCCCCCGGAGCCGACGCTCGCCCACCGATGGTCATGCTCACCGGAGCTCCTCCTGCTGGTCCTTCACCCGGCGCATTCCCTGCTACGCCGTGGGTTCCACCCTCCGGGACTCCACCGGGGGTCGTCAGCTGGGACCAGGCGGCCCTGGCTCGCTCGTTCAGCACCATGGGCCTGACCCCTCCGGTCGGACCCGAGTGGATCGCTGATTCGGGGGCCACCTACCACACTACTCCTGACCCCGGTATACTTTCGTCGATTCACTCTCCCTCTTCCTCTCTTCCTTCGTCCATTATGGTCGCTAATGGTTCTTGTATTCCTGTCTCGTCTGTGGGTACCGCCGGTGCTCATGGCTCCTTTCGTCTTCCTGATGTTCTTGTTGCTCCTTCTATGGTTCATAATCTTCTTTCTATTCGACGTTTTACAGCTGACAATTCTTATTCTGTGGAATTTGACTCTTCTGGTCTTACTGTAAAGGATTTGGCTTCCCGGCGTCCTCTGCTCCGATGTGACAGCACCGGGCCCCTTTACACTCTTTGCTTCCCGGCGGCTCCTTCGTCTTCTTCGCCGCCCGTTTTGTCAGCTGCCTTCGTTGCTTCTACTTCCTCTACCACCTGGCACCGGCGCCTCGGCCATCCTGGACGTGATGCCCTGATACAGCTCAGTCGTAGCTCTGGTCTTCCATGTACTCGAGCTCATGATGACCAACTGTGTCATGCGTGCCAATTGGGCCGACATATTCGTCTTCCTTTTTCTAGTTCTACTTCCCATGCGGCCCGATTTTTTGATCTTGTACATTGCGACCTATGGACATCTCCTATTCTGAGTATTTCTGGTTATAAGTACTATCTTGTGGTTGTTGATGATTTTTCGCATTATTCGTGGACTTTTCCTCTCCGTGCGAAGTCTGATACGTTTACCACGCTCCTCCACTTCTTTACTTGGGTGTCCACACAGTTCGGCCTCAGCATCAAGGCCGTCCAGTGTGACAATGGTCGCGAGTTTGATAACTCCACTGCCCGAGATTTCTTCCTCTCTCACGGTGTTCAGCTCCTCATGTCTTGTCCATACACCTCCTCGCAGAATGGCAAGGCTGAGCGGATGATTCGTACCACCAACGACACTGTGCGTACCCTTCTCTTTCAGGCCTCTCTTCCCGCTCGCTTCTGGGCTGAGGGCCTGCACACCTCCACCTACCTTCTTAACCGTCTTCCTTCCGCGGCCTGCCCCGCTCCCACTCCTCACCACGCCCTCTTCGATACACCGCCGCGGTACGATCACCTCCGCGTGTTTGGGTGTGCGTGTTATCCCAACACCGCTGCCACTTCTTCCCACAAGTTGGACCATCGCTCCACGCTCTGTGTCTTCCTCGGGTACTCTCCGGATCACAAGGGGTACCGGTGCTTTGATCTTACCTCCCGACGGGTTCTCATCTCTCGCCATGTGGTATTCGATGAGTCCGTCTTTCCCTTTTCCAGCGCTACCACCCCTCCGGTACCTGACCCACCCTCCCTGTTTTCCACTGACCCGGTGGTCCAGCCACCTTTTTCGTGGTCTCCTGCAGGTACCGCTTCGCCGCGCGCTGGGCCGGCCCCCGGTCCCGGATCCCCAGAGGGTCCGGGCCTGTCGTCCTCGAGCGCGGCCCCGCCCTCTACGGTTGGTGCAGACCCGGGGCCTTCGTCCCCCGCTTCTGCCCCGGGAGGGTTGTGTCGGTCGCCGACGCCGGATCCCGTCCCGGCACCTGCCCCGGCACCTCCGTCGAGGTTCGCCGCGCCGGTACGAGTGTACCAGCGCAGGCCGCGGCCCCCGCCGCTCGCGCTTCCTTCTCCACCGGGGACACCGACACCACCGCCGCAGTCCCCGCCGGCTCGTGGTGCCCCGCCGGTCTAACACTCGCCGCTACTTCACCGACACCCGCGGCATGTTCACCCGATGGTGACCAGACACGCGGCTGGCACACTGCCGCCTCGTGTCCTCGAGGCTTCGACCGGCGACGCGGTGATCTCTCCGGTACCCTCTTCCGTCCGCGACGCCCTGTTGGACCCTCACTGGCGCCGCGCGATGGAAGAGGAGTACGCCGCGCTACTCGCCAACCAGACGTGGGAGTTGGTGCCCCGGCCGCCGGGCGCCAATGTCGTTACCGGCAAGTGGATTTGGACCCACAAGCGTCGGGCTGACGGCTCTCTTGAGCGCTACAAGGCTCGGTGGGTCCTCCGGGGCTTCACTCAGCGCCCGGGCGTCGACTACGATGAGACTTTCAGCCCGGTGGTCAAGTCGGCCACCGTCCGTACCGTGCTATCGCTGGCACTTGCTCGGTCTTGGCCCGTCCACCAGCTGGACGTCAAGAACACCTTCCTCAATGGCCTTCTTACCGAGACGGTGTACTGCAGTCAGCCGGCGGGGTTCGTCGACACCATCCGTCCTGACATGGTCTGCCGGCTCAACAGGTCCCTCTACGGCCTCAAGCAGGCACCTCAGGCGTGGAACCACCGGTTCGCCGCTTTCTTGCTGACCCTGGGGTTCATGGAGGCCAAGTCCGATACGTCCCTGTTCGTCTACCACCATGGAGCCGACACTGCCTACTTGCTGCTCTATGTTGATGACATTGTCCTCACCGCCTCCAGTGAGCCACTTCTTCGCCGGATCATCACCGCTCTCCAGCAGGAGTTCGCGATGAAGGATCTGGGTGAGCTCCACCACTTCCTCGGTGTCACTGTTGAGCACCGTCCTACCGGCCTCCTACTTCACCAGCGACAGTACACTCGGGACATCCTGGAGCGGGCTGGGATGACTGACTGCAACCCATGCTCCACTCCGGTCGACACTCAGGGCAAGCTGTCTGAGGCTGAGGGACCACCGGTGGCCGATCCAACTGCGTACAGGAGTCTCGCCGGGGCCCTTCAGTACCTCACCTTCACTAGGCCAGACATCACCTATGCAGTTCAGCAGATCTGCCTCCACATGCATGACCCCCCGGGAGCCCCACCTCACGGCTCTCAAGCGCCTCCTCCACTACCTCCAGGGCACGCTCGACTACGGCCTCCTCCTCCACCGGGACTCCTCCACCGACCTCACAGTTTACACCGACGCTGACTGGGCCGGGTGCCCGGATACTCGCCGCTCCACCTCCGGCTACGCCGTCTTCCTGGGCGGCAACCTGGTGTCTTGGTCGTCCAAGCGCCAGCCGGTGGTCTCCCGGTCCAGCGCCGAGGCGGAGTACCGCGCCGTTGCTAACGGCGTGGCGGAGGCCGCCTGGCTCAGGCAGCTGCTTGCGGAGTTGCACACTCCGCCCTCCCGGAGCACACTGATCTACTGCGACAACGTCAGTGCGGTCTACCTCTCCACCAACCCCATCCAGCACCAGCGGACGAAGCATGTGGAGATCGACCTCCACTTTGTCCGTGATCGGGTGGCCATGGGCGAGGTGAGGGTCCTTCATGTTCCGACGACCTCCCAGTTCGCGGACATCTTCACCAAAGGCCTCCCGTCCTCGACCTTCGCCGAGTTTCGCTCCAGCCTCAACATCACCGGTGGCTAGTTGCGTCTGTGGGGGGTTGTGTGTGTTCTTTCTTGTTCAGCCTTGAACTCCGTTGCGCCGGTAGTTCAGACTGCGGGGGGGTGTTGGAGTATGTGTTTAGGCCCATGAGGCTAAGGCCCATGTGGCCCATGTATGGAACCTATATAGCTACCCTTCTAGGGTTAGCCCTAATCAATATAGAATCCAAAATCCTAACAGATTCAGTGCCTATGGTTCAGTAGACATTACTTCAGTTTGTAGATCTACCTTTGATTAGTTTTGTTAAAGATCTATTTGATTATTCATTTGACTGTAAGTCTGTAAGTAGTAGACATTACTTCAGTTTGTAGATCTACCTTTGATTAGTTTTGTTAAAGATCTCTTTGATTATTCATTTGACTGTAAGTATGTAACTGTACAGTGCTAAAGTTAGTGATTGTAATTGTATTGCTCTTTTGTTTGTAGATGCCAGAACCTGATGATATTATGGACATAGAGTCAGTGGGTACTGGAACACAGTTTGATGAGAGCCAGGCAACTCGAGCAATGTTAATAGATGCAGGTCAACCATCACTCAATACAGAGGCAGGAGAAAGGCAAGGTATTGAAGATGCTGTCATTGACTTGGAGAAAGATAAGGAAGAAGGACCAGCAAGAAAGGAGATGGCACCAAGGTCAGAAATGTGGGACCATTTCATCAAGATTAAAGATAAGAAAGGGAAAATGAAGGCTGCAAGGTGCAAATATTGCCACCGTGAGCTCAAGGCTGATACAATAGGACATGGGACATCGGCATTGAAGAAACACTTTGGTACTTGCAAGCGCAATCCTCATTTTTTCAACAAGGACCCAAAGCAAGGCACACTTCAAGCAACTATAGAGGAGGCTCCTGCTACTTGGAGGTTTGATCAAGAGAAACTTCGGGAAGCCTTTGCTGAAATGGTAATAGAAGATGAGCAACCCTTTGCATTTGGTGAGAAAACCGGCTTTAGAAAATTTATGTCCAAAGCATGCCCACGATTCCAACCCCCATCTAGAAGAACTTTGACAAGGGATACTGTAAAGCTCTATTTCCAAGAGAAAGCCAAGCTGAAGAAGTTCTTCAAAGATTCTTGTCAGAGAGTTTGCCTCACAACTGATTGCTGGACTTCTCAGGTCCAAGATGGATATATGACTGTCACTGCAAGTTTCATTGATGAAAACTGGAATTTGCATAAGAAAGTGATCAGTTTTTTTCATGGTAAAAGGGCACAAGGGAGAGGATATTGGAAAAAACTTGGTGAAATGCTTGGCTGAATGGGGTTTGGATAGAGTACTGACTGTAACAGTGGATAATGCAAGTTCCAATGACAGTGGTGTTGATTACTTGAGGAGTAAGCTGCAGAAAACCAACATTGCACAAGGCAAGTATTTGCATATGAGGTGTGCTGCCCACATTGTCAATCTTATAGTAAAAGATGGACTGCAAGAAGTGGGCCTCTCTGTAAAGCGTGTAAGGGCTGCGGTTAGATATATAAAGAATGGGACTTCAAGATTGGTCAAGTTTAAAGAAATCGCTGAGGAAGAGAAGGTGGGCAGCAAAGCATTTTTGAAACTTGACGTCCCAACAAGATGGAACTCCACGTATTTGATGTTGAAGGCTGCACTTGTGTATGACAAGGTGTTCATGAAGTTAGGTGAAGACGACACTAATTATGTGATTGACCTATCAGAGGCAAGAGATGGTGTTGGGCATCCCAATGAAGATGATTGGAACAATGTCAAAAAGTTGGCTGCATTTCTACAGCACTTCTATGATCTCACAGTCCGTATCTCTTCTACTCTACATGTCAATTCCGACACTTTCTTTCATGAGATTGGAGAAGTTAGTTTGCTGATTCAAGCTTGGTTCACTAGTGAAGATGAGCTGCAAGAATCAATGGGCAACAAAATGGAAGACAAATTTGATAAATATTGGGGACTTTGGCACACCAACAAAGAGAAAGACAAAGGGCAGCAACAGGAGCAAGAGAGGGAGAAGGGGAGGACCAGGGGTAGGGGGAAGGAAAAGGAGGAGAAGGAGAACATCAATTTATTGATCTTTGTGGCTGCATGTCTTGATCCAAGGTACAAATTATCTATGTACACAAAGATGACTGTTGAGGAAATATTTGGCGAAGAAAGAGGACAGTTAGTTTGGGCAGCTATTAACACTTGTGTGCAAGAGTTGTTTGTAGAATACAAGAATATGTATGGTGCAAGTGAAGAAACAACTGAAGTAACTGATAGCAATCAATGTACAGGAGGTACAGGAGGCATGCTTGCTGAAAAAATCGCCAAGAAGATGAGGATGAGCAATTGTTCTACTAGCAGTACCAAATCTGAACTTGAGAAATACCTTACTGAAGAAACTGAAGCCCCAGAAAAGAAGA
Source organism: Saccharum hybrid cultivar R570 (assembly GCA_038087645.1). Taxonomy (NCBI): domain Eukaryota; kingdom Viridiplantae; phylum Streptophyta; class Magnoliopsida; order Poales; family Poaceae; genus Saccharum; species Saccharum hybrid cultivar. The sequence continues at coordinate 19,474,382 of JAQSUU010000012.1, forward strand.
TTGACATTCTTTGTTGGTGGAAGGTCAAAGCAAGTAGGTTTCCAATTTTGGCTCACATGGCCTGTGATGTGCTTGCTATACCCATCACAACAGTAGCTTCAGAGTCTGTTTTTAGCACAAGTGGGCGGATCTTAGATGACTTCCGTACCTCTCTTACTCCGTTCATGCTAGAGGCTTTGGTCTGTACACAAGATTGGCTGAGAAGGTCCACTCCTATTGATATCAAAGAGAATGCCGAGGAATTGGCCTTAATGGAAAAAGGTACAATATTTGGGTCTTTAGTCTTTACTATTTACAATGTACAAGTACAATATACAATTATTCACAGCTTGTTGCTTGCTTGAATTCCATTGATTCTAGAGTTGATAGAAGAATATGGTGGCAAAGAAAAAAATATAGTGCAGGAATCTGCTTCCAAGACAGAAGGAACACCTACAGGTAGCAGCATGTGTTCCTCTAAAGCTTAGAAGGTATGTCAAATACTCAAGTATGATAACCCTTTACTGAATTCATGAATTATGCTTCCAAGTTCCAAGTCGCAATCAACACCAAGAATATGTCTATGTATGTTTCCAAAAATCAGGGGCTGATCCATGTCAATTTTTATTTGCAGTACACTGGAAGCTGAAATGCTGAATACTTGAAGTAGGGGTGCTGAATGCAAGCTGTGCAGACGTTGCTGGCAGTCTGTGAACAATAAATGTTGGTGGAAGTGGAAATGTGGAACTGTAGTATTTATTTACTATATCTGTGTGGCAGTCTGAGACTCGTCTTTTATGAATTTGTGTTGTGACTTGTGACTGTGAAGCTGTGAATCAGTCATTAGTGAATGTGTCTGTCATTGTTCAGTGATCAGTTGTGGTTGTGGAACTTGTGTTAAACTGCTATCTAGTTATGTAAGCTGGTACTTTGGTACTTATATTTCTCTGTGAAATGCTGCAAAGAAAACTGTGTGCAATGATTAAGAATGCTGCTGGAATGCTTTACAGTTTGCTATGTTTTCTGAATATCGGGTAGATCGGGAATACCCGAACCCGAATTTGCGGGTAGTGAATTTTCAGGGCTGATATCGGGTACTGATTTCCATTACCCGACCCGAATATTCGGGTAACCCGAATGCCCAGAGTGAGCACTGTACATGTACGGAATTAGACACTAAGATAATAATAACATGACACTGCATGTTCTTTTTTCTCATAAACAGAATAGTACTGTCATTGAGTCATTGTTCTCACCTCATAACACAGAGGATCGGCTTTAACAGCTGCCTTGTACCTGACCAAGAGGGAAGAAAATCATAAAGGCCAGGTACAACAGAAGACTAGCAAGAAGCAGCATAACCAAACTTTCAACTTTATTTTACTATATAACTCTAAATTAAGGGTAAAAACTTGAAGGGATAAAGTAGAACTAATTTGACTTTAAAGTGTACAGGAAAAAAATATTTTAGCAAAAGTGCATAAAAATTAATTGAATATATTAATGATAATGGTACTATTTTGAAATACACTATCAACTTTAACCAAAAGAAAAGCAAATGAAGCTAATTATTTTTACCATTGGCAAGCAAGATCACGGTTATCCAGTGCTTCATAAGCCTTACCACGTAAGAAGCATAGAGCTGATTTGATCTGTCAAGCAAGTATCACAGTAGTAAGCAAGCATCTAACAACCAGAAAGGAGGAAGAAGGTGTTCAGGGAGGAAAGGAGCATCATCACACATTGATCTCATGAACTTCAGCGTCCTTATCAAAATAAATATCACTGCCATCATCCTGATCAAGGACATTTCCATGCTCATCCACTTTTGCATCCCCAAGCATCAACAAACACTGATGCCACTCTTTCAACTCCTCCTAATAAACAAAGAAACAAAACTGTGAAGTTGAAGTTGTAGCAGAAACACAAAGCTCTCACTAAGTTAACAATCTAGAATAACCTACAAGTGGAAAACTGAAGCCTTCAGCTAAAAATCCATATATGACAAATACATTTATATAAATAATATGTCACGCCATCTGATATGCCCACATGCTCTTCTCGTTGCTTTAATTTCCAGGATTAGGAGAAATACATCAGAAACATGCTGCTCATTCCATGCGGCACTATTGACCATTTTCCCTCTAAGAGATCCTGATATTGTTCTAACTAGCTCTAAGTAGAAGGAGACTGATAAAAAAAAGAATACAAGAACACACAATCAATTTGTTTAGAGGCAAACATAAATCAAGGCAGCGTGTGGACATTTAGAAGCTTTCCACTACAGGCCCAAAACGAAGTCGATGGCACTAGGGGCGCAATGTATCTGAGCAAATGCCCAGACACACTAAAAAGCAGCACTCGAAATAGAATCAAGCGAATCTCAGTATTTTAACATCAGCTGAAAACGTCCGCAAGGTGTTCGGCCAAAGTACTAGCCCAGAACGCCTGACGAAATGTCGAGAGTTGCTGGTAATGAATGGATGGAAACCGAAGGACGCCCCGCGATCCAAACAGCGAGAAGCAGAACGCGCGCCCCAAACTGACACGCATGCGCCGTGCTCGACGGAATGAAACGGCGCCGGGGAGGGGGGGGGGGGTGGAGGGCTCAGAGCAGCCTTACGAGGCACTTGGCGGCCAGGAATCTGAACCGGAGGTCGCGGAGCAGGCGGGAATTGTTGAGGAGGTGGAGCGCGCGGCGGAATTGGCGGCCGAGGAAGAGTGCCTGCGCGAGCATGTAGACGTCGCAAGGGTCGCCCGTGGCCGCGGCCACCTTGTCGGCGAGGAAGATGGCCGACTTGTAGAGGTGCTTCCCAGCGCAGTCCCGCACCACCCCGCGCAGCCGCTCCAGCGCCTCCTCCCTCATCTCCGCCGGCGGATCGGTGGCCTCTCCTATTCTCCTCCGCTTGGGGCTCGGCTCGGCGGCTGCTTCGGCGGCTGCGGAGGATGTGGGCGGAATGCGAGGGAAACCGAAATTTGAGTTCCGCATTCGATTTAGGGTTCGGGATTGTTTCGAAGGAACGGATTGTGTCACGTCTCGTGAGTGGGTCACCTCAGCTGGTCAGGATGTGTGTGCATGAGATCAGTCTCGTGGAAGTCTCATATGAGTTTTAACTTGCCCTTGTTTAGATTGAAGAAAATTTCAACCCGATGAATAGTACCACTTTCGTCTTATTTGGCAAATATTATCCAATCATGGACCAACTAAGCTCAAAAGATTCATCTCGTGATTTCCAACTAAACTGTATAATTAGTTATTTTTTTACCTACATTTAATACTCCATGCAAGCGGTTAAAAATTGATGTGATGGAGAGAGAGTGAAAAAACTTGGAACTTTGAGGCAAACTAAACAAGGCGCTTGTTTAGATGGAAGAAAATTTCAACCTGATGAATAGTACCATTTTCGTCTTATTTGACAAATATTGTCCAATCATGAACCAACTAGGCTCAAAAGATTCATCTCGTGATTTCCAACTAAACTGTGTAATTAGTTATTTTTTTTACCTACATTTAATACTACATGCAAGCGGTTAAAAATTGATGTGATGGAGAGAGAGTGAAAAAACTTGGAACTTTGAGCCAAACTAAACAAGGCGCTGTATTCAATAGACTGTATCTCAACTTGTTTTTACAAATAAAGAGAAAAAACGAGCTTTATTGAGGCCGTGTTCAGATACCAAAAAATGGAGCCCGAATCGGGCACTGTTGCTACAGTGTTCCTGTCGGAACACTGTAGCAACTTTTGTTTTCTAGTGCAAAAATGTTTAAAAATTGATTAATTAGACTCGAAATGTTCGTCTCGTAAAGTACAACAAAACTGTGCAATTAGTTTTTGATTTCATCTACATTTAGTACTCCATGCATTTGCCGGCATTTTGATATGATGGGGAATCTTCTTTTTGCATAGTAGAATTTGGGGGAGAATTTGGGATCTAAACAAGGCCTGAGATGAAAACGTCTACAGAGTGTCTGGATGGACTAAACTAAACTTTACTTCATGTGTTTAAATGCCAAATAGAAGACCTCATAAACTAATCATGGTCTAACAAAAACTAAGAGACTAATTGATGAGTAAAACACGTTGGGAAAAAATAATTAGCTCACGTTTACTCTATTATTTAGCCACGGACTAAACTTTTAGTCCGCTGATCAAACACGACGTAGTGTGTTAACATACGCATAACTCAGGCATTTATGCTCTCTCATGCGTCAGCGGAAGAGGAAACATGGAATGCGCTAGATGGACAACGTTACCGAAACAGAGTAATCGCAAAGTAACGAGTGTCGCAAACGGCATATATTGCGGAGCCTTGCTATATGCGCAGAGGAACACTCGAGAGCAGAGAGATGTAAGCATCTAGTGTGTTGACATACACAGAAGGTTCAAACACCCTCTTATGCGCCTGTGGAGGAGGCATGAAGGGAAACACTCGGGAGCAAGAGCGAAACCCAATACATTGTTATAGGTGCAGATGTACCCTTCTAGGAAACAAAATCACTTATTACCATCACATCTCAGCCCTGTATGCACCTACACACACCCTTCAGCCTAATATGTTGCATCCCCACAGAGGCACCACTCAAAAGTTTGAATGTCAGCCCATGATTGAGTTAGAAGGGGTCCGTAGTCTATTCGGTTGGGTTGGGCTGGCTGCAACTAGCATACAATGGAATGTGAGGACTTCATATCGGACGCGGATACATGGATCTCGTATTAGAACCGAGTAGGACGCGGACGTGTGAGCTCTGAGGTGAGGATTATTCGTATCAAACACGGTCATATGGACAGGGGTCAAGATTTAGTATAGATGATGACGTTACCGTCTTTTTATGTGTATAAGAGATTCATCGGGCTAGTTATGTCTTCATATGGTGTTGAACAATCCTGACCCTGATCAATAGGCTTCATGTAGCAGAGTATATAATAATCTACTTCATGATCTGCAGTTCTATTTAAAGATGGCAATTTCTACTCGAAACCTAAAACCTGATGGGTAATTACCTTCTTAGGGCAAGGGTATGGCTAATTTTTTTACCCATGAGTAAATTAATAGGAAAAAAAGTCTTACCTAGCGGGTAAAACGGGTAAAGGTATGGGACTGCATTGCACATACCAGTTAACCCATGGGTAAATTAAACCTGATTCAATATGTCTGAAATCATGGGCCAACATGTAATATGTGATGAACTCACTAATTTAGTACTATGTGTGGGTGTGGCCGTTTGGTTGTCATGTGGTGGAGACTCTGTAGTAATTTCTAGCTGGTATGTTATACTGTATGTGAACCAGTGAAATTGGTCACTTGGTATTAGTAATGATGGATTTATCTATTAGACTATTTGATTAAGTGTTCATGTAGCTGGTTTGTTTAATGAATTTATTATTGACTTGTGATGATTTGGCTGAAATTAGGAGACTGCTATATTGATACATGTAATTTTAATTTGCAAACATCCTTGAAATCATGGGTATGGATAACCCATGGGTACCCGTTACCTGCATGGGTAAGGGTATGATAAAGAATTACTACCCATGTACGGGTATAGATAAATTAACGGATAAAATTTTTTTATGTGGGTAAGGATATGAGCAGCACGTAGCACGTACCCAGCGGTAATTACCCATTGTCATCTTTAGTTTATTAGGAGAAAATTTCTTCTAGTGTCTATGGTCTTTTGAATAATAGATCAGCCTCACAACGAGGATTTTGAAAAAAAAAAGTAACACAAGTGATAGGGCTCACTTGGAAAGTTGTCAGGTCTCCAAATCGATCCTTTGTGTTTATACAAATAATAGGAAAGGCAACACAGTCAACAATAGGAAAGGCAACATAATCTGAACGCTCAAGCGCTCACACCTTTAGGCTAGTCTCAGTGAGGAGTTTCATCTCCCAGTTTACAAGACTCAGTACCTTGGAAATAATGTAGCTCATTTCATCCCATAAAACTTATATCATCTTTCTTCATTTATTCCATGTTACATCAACTCAATTAATACCATGAAACTCTCACGAAACTCACATTGAGATTGCCCTCGAGGTTAGATTAGCCAAGCATTTAGCACCTACCGCTATAAAGGGATGCCTCCTCCCGTCCTCGTGGATTTTCTGAGAGAGCACGTGATTTGAAGATTCTTTTGAATCTGCCCCACTTACTGATGACACAAAAATTACTTGGGTTTCTAAAATTTTTTGTGTCATGTGTCAAGTTTCTAAAAGATTTTGGTCTCACTTATCCGCTTGTCCGTTTATAAAAGAAATCGCTTCCACACGTCTCGCTCCGCTCTGCTCTCACAAGCGGCGCTCGACCGCCAGCCTTACCAGGCGCGGCGCGCAGCTGCCCTCTCCCAGTCTCAGCGCCCGGTTGCCGGCCCTACTAGGCGTAACACGTGCTGCTACCTCCCTGCCGCATTGCGCCGCCGTCGCCGCCGAGCCACTGCCTACAAGCACTGTCAGGCTGCTGCTTCCGGTGAACTCCACGCACTGACGAGCCTTCATTCTCCCAAGCAGCAAGAAGATGTTGCGATATGCTAAAAATGCATGTTGCAAGAGTATGTTTCAATTGTTTCAGGTGTATGTTGCAAGTGTTTCAGATGAATATTGCAAAAGTAGATCGAGATGTTGCATATTTTGCAACACGTATGTTTGCAAAGGTCTGCTCCCAATGTTTCATCTGTGTTTTCGCACGTATTGTTACAAGTGTGTTTATTTGAATGTTGCATACATTTCACATATATGTTGTAAATGTTTTATCTAGATATTGCATATGCTTGCAATGGTTTATAACTATTTTTCAGTTGTTTTTGTAAGTGTTTCGGAAGCATGTTTTTCATCTGTCTTCTTTTTGTATGTTGCAGGTGTTGCATCTAGATGTTTCAAAAGTAAATCGGGCGAGCACAGCAGATCTCCATGTGGTCTGTGTGGATCAGATTTCCGGTGGTGTTTCTCGCCTCCACTACAGTAGTGGCGGCGGGCAGATCACACCCCTGCAGCAGTGGTCTAGCGGCGGCTTGAGGCAGCTCTTGGATGGTGCCTCCGGACGATGCGGGGCCCGCGTGGGCACACGAAATGGCACAAAAAGTGAATTGCAGACGCGTCTATCCGGACGTCCGAACACTAGCAGTATCGGTTGGACGAGATTTTCTTATCGGGATCAAATCAAAGCAAATGCTCGATACAGCAGCTAAATCTCTCAACTTTTATCACGTCTTCTAAAGAAGCGGACGCAAGTCATTTGGACTTTGGACGCAAAAGCGCTACCGGCACAAAACTACGCACGCGACCTGACACGCACTCGCGCATGGACGCATATGCAGATGCAGCATCGCACACGCGCGGTACGCGTCCATCCATCGTAGATCGGACCATCCCAACAGAGCTAGCGCCGTCGCCGCGCACCACCAGCCCGGACGACGGTGCCACGCAGAGACGGCGTCGCAGTGACCTGCGTGCCGCACCGCTGGAAATCCGCGAGTCAGGGCGTTAAACTCCCCTGGACCGCAGCCGTCGTCGCCGGCACTGCGCTCGTCTCGCTCCCCAGGGCTTTCCTGTCGCTGTCGGCCATGTCGCCGCCGCCGCAGGAGAGGAGGCACGTCGCGATCCGGGCGCAGGCGAGGCGGGTGACGATGGTGTAGCTGCCGTTCCGGTACAGCTTCATGACGTAGCACTCGTCGTCGTGCACCCCGCTAGGGTTGGCCGCCGCCGACCCCAGCGACGTCGTCGGCACGGGCGCGGCGGAAGTGGCGGCGGGGGCATCGTCGGCGTAGCAGACGAGGTGGCACTTGTCCCAGTAGATGGGGCAGTACCTGATCAGCAACGGATTGCGGCCCGTGCAGAGGTAGCAGATGTATCTCTCCGTGGCGTCGGCGTTGGGGGACGTTCCTGTGCCATTGGTAAACAGCGAGGAGTTCACGTCGCCGTTGCCATCCGGGACGGACGAGGCCGTGGCGGCGGCGCCGAGGAGAAGGGTGAGGAGGAAGGCATGGAGGATGGAAGCTGCTGAGAGAGGCATCTGGGGCAGAGATAGAGATGGTGCGTGTTGGTGCGAAGATGTGGGCGAAGCGACGAACTAATAGTACTTGCCTGTTCTTGGACTTCTCCGGGGAAGCATGAATGCCTCCTATCAATTTGCAGTTAATTTTGACTGGTTTTAGAAGCAATCTAGCTCCTGAATTTGGCTGTGTTAACATTTTGGAGTGATGCTACTCTACTTATTGCTTCTCGCTTAGCTAGCCAACGTCATTCTTCGCAGACGTTCACCAGGCCAGCCAGCTATCTACTAAGGACAAAGCTGTTCTTAAAGACGGTGTGCGTGTGTGGTTGACTGCGTTTGGATTGCCTGCTCGACTCTAGTCTCTGGACCTCATGGCAACGCTTTTCACGTACGGCCCTGAATGTTTTTCAGGCCATGACTCCATGAGACGTGCCAGGCTCTTATCTTAGCCCCCATCTGTAGTTAGTAGGCGTGGTCGTGGATGATGCGGAAAGCAATGGTTGTCGTTGAAAGCTCATTGCGATTTGCGAGTCGGCAAAACTGTTTCCTCGAAAACAAACCACCGAATCGCCAATTTGGGATATTTGTAGCCTGTAATCCTGGTAAGTGAGGTGACTTTTTCGCCTCTGTAGCCGGCGCAAGCGCTTTAGAGTTCCGTCTACTGATCGTTCTTGTTTCATACCAGTACTATAACCCCCACAACTAAAAGGTCTAGGAGATGGACACATTTTCGTGCGACATTTGTTTCGTCTGCCTCCCACCTGCGATCCCCGCCTCCCACTCTCGCGCAACAGAGAAAAAAGGAAAGCCAACACAGGCCGTGTTCACTTCCTACAGGAACCCAAAATATTTCCTCTTCCACCCATCACATCAAATCTTTAAACGCATGCATGAAACATTAAATGTAGGTAAAAAAAAACTAATTGCATAGTTTGTCTGTAAAGTTCGAGACGAATCTTTTGAGTCTAATTAATCCATGATTGGACAAATTTTACCAAATAACAACGAAAAGTGCTACAGTAACTTTTCACCCCAACTTTTTCATCTAAACACACCCACAATCACTGCCACCCCTTAGCGCCGACAGGTGGGACCCAGGTACCGCACTCCATCTCTTCGCGGCCGTCGCCCTGCTCTTGCATCTGTCTCATGCGCCCATGCGACCGGCCCCCTCCTCCGCCGCGACCGACATCTAGGGTTTGGGCGGCTACATGCCTGCACAATTGTTGCATTGCGCTGAGCCCCGGTCCACCGCCACCCCTGCTGCCCCTACCCTCCGCCGCCCCTGACGAGCAGCCGCGGATCCGTTAGGCTGCCGCCCGGATCTGGAGCGCCGTCAGGGGCTGCCTCTCGCCAGTGGACCACATCTACTCGAGCGGCAGAGCACGCGGCGGCGACAGCTGGGGGAAAGGGGATTGGATCGCCTCGCCTCCATCACCGGCCAGATGCGCAACCTTCTCCCGTGACCCGATTCCAGGTAATCCGAGGGAAAGAATCCGGCAATCCCCAAATCGTCTGTGCCCTCGGCTCTTGTAATTGTAAATCTCCTCTCGTGTCTCAGTCCAGATCTAATTTGACTTTACATAGTAGTTTAGGGAATTTGAATCTGTCTTCTGGAACTCCAAATTCGTGGATATGTTGATTAGCAATCCACCGCACGTGAGGATGGTTGCAGCGCGCCAACGATGCAGGTGGAGGTGAAGGCGTCGTGTGGTGTGACACCGGCGCCGGTGGCCTGCTGCGTGATGTGAGCTGCAGCAAGCTTGCCGGTATTGATTGGATGCCGTTTTGAAGGGTTGCCGTTGTCAACAGTCACGGAATTCATTGTTCAAGCTGGAGTTCGTGCTTGTACTGGTGGTGGTGCTGCTGTAGATGTTGTGCTTTTTGGGAGTTGGGTGGCAGAAACGCTGGCAAAAGCCTTAGCTGGTTTTTCGAGCTATGACGACGGCAACGCCATCGTCTTTGGAAGCTTTGGATGGACGCATGTGGATTACAGTGGCGGCAATGCATAGGAGAAATTATTTGGGCGGCTTGGTGGCACTGTGTGACCTTGATGAAGAGGATGAATAAAGTTATATGTCATCTAATCTTTCTCCAGGTTTTTGTTTTAACTTTTACTTTTGACTATGCAGGTAGCAGATGTGTGCTTAAAATGGACCACCATTTTTTTTTGGTATGATTGCACACAGGTAGTCACCTCATTCCTGTCTTCATCTATGTTTTGTGTTTACATTCCATGGTACTGAAATGGGTATAATCATTTTCACAGATACTACTTGATAAGGTCTGTATGCCCTTGATGCAAGGATGCAAGGTCTATATTCTCACTCTATCTTAGATTCGCTTTTGAGCTAATCCTGAATACATTTAGAGATGTGATTCTACAGTTCTTCATGTGCTAGCTAGATTATATTTTTTTCTTGGCAAATCTCACAAGCTCTCTTTTCATTCTAATGTAACCTAGAGAACTGATTGTCGAGTGCTTCTTGTATTATTAACAGGAATGTATAAAGGCGTGATCATATTCCATCCGGACAAGCTTGCAAATCCGATTTTTTTTGGAACTGCACTAACTGTGAAAGAGAACTGATTGGTTGCAGATAGGATTGGTACATCGGTTAAACCCAATTTATGTGAGTCCAAGCATGCTGTATATGAGGGTACGTTTGTGAAGGCAATGCATAGCACTAATAAGGGGCACTTAGTACATGCGTCTTTCTAAAGTTTGTTCTCTTATTATCTGGCTATTGATTTTTAAGTAGTACACGGGCAAAGTACCACATCATTTCCAGGTCAGAATATAATAACATGTGTAAACTTGAATTATTGTGGTTTTATTTTTTCCCGTTGTATTAGCATACGGGCATGAACTTTAATCAATCTCACTATTTACTTTATTTCCAAGAAACATATTGTTCTTTTGTTTTTACCATAGAGTTAGCACGGGTATGAACTTTAATCAATCTCGGATTCATTTTGAATTCACGGACGAGACATGGTAGCTGTTTTAGTTATGATATTTGGAAGCGATGGCAGCCTTAATTACATTTGTGTTTTCTGTGATTACTAGATCATGGGTCAGGAGAAAGAAGGTGAAAAGGGAAATTGTGGCTTAGAACGTTGACAGCAGAAATCTGGCAATTTTCCAAAACCCCACTAAATATTAGTCACTTCCACCCTCATAGTCAACTTGGTTAATCGGCCATTTGGGACACTCATAGGTCATAACAAAATTTATTGGCAGCTTGTAGCTGCACTCTGTGTATCTTCTGGTTTGCTACCAAGTTTGTTGATATATCATGCCACTCCTTTTTGAATGAAACTGGTGGATTGCCTGCCCCTACAGATTATTATACTAATATAGAAGTAATTTGTACAAACAACAAAAAGAAACAAAGGGTATAAAGGAATAAAACCAGAGGCTAAGGAAATATCTATTGTCATTCTGTGATCTTGGGGAAGTACTTTTGCCGATAAACAATTTCTGCAACTTGTGTCGGTTAGAATTGGTTGAAAATATAGTTGTTCCTGCTAATCCAAATGGTCCAACTCACAAGGATAATGACCTAATGATGAAAGATACTGACAAAGATACTTTGAAGTCCTCTAGGAGGGCAAAAGTTTTGGTAATTTTGTGCCACCTTATTCTGAAGCTAAGGGTGTGTTCACTTCGCGAAAAGTAGGTGAAAAGTTACTGTAGCATCTTTTATTGTTATTTGGCAAAATTTGTCCAATTATGGACTAACTAGGCTCAAAAGATTCATCCCGATATTTACAGACAAACTATGCAATTAGTTATCTTTTTACCTACATTTAATGCTCTATGCATGCGTCGAAAGATTCGATGTGATGGGTGGAAGAGGAAATATTTTGGGTTGGTGTGGGAAGTGAACAAGGCCTAAGTTGTCATTTGATTGTTGTGAACCGTTTACTTCTTCTCTATTCAATGAAATTGGCACCTGTGTCGGCTCGTTCATTTTATTCCTGTGAACCAAAATGTCAGGTTCATTTTTTATAGCACTCAACCATGATAAATGTCAGTCTGATTTCCATTATTTGCTATACAAGGCTTAGCCTTTAATTAACCATTTTGGTCATTAATTAACCATTTTCATCTGGATCCATCTGTTGAAGCTAATAAGCATATCATGTAATTGCAGATTAAGCAGTATACTGGCCTGGGGCTCAGTAGGCCAATTTTCCTTCTGATCACTTTACAGTATGTTCCCAATCAAGTCATTTTACCGTGGTATGATTCTTTTACACGATCTTATATTAAATAGACAACTCAAGAGAAAAGTGGAATGCTAAATTGGAGTTTGTCAATGCTAAAGTTAAGGCTTACAAAAAAAACATTTATAATGATTTCACACAGGAATAGACCTTCAGAACATATGGGATTTCAACCTGCAAATACATGAGGGCTAACTATAATGCAACCATTTCTCTGTCACACTCCTTTTTTCCTTTTAAATTGATAAAGGCATCAGTTAAAAAAATGGATTATGATCTGGGCATGAGAGAGCAGTGGGTGGTTCACTGAACTTGAGACCTTGAGCAGATGCTTCTTACAAGGCAGTAAGATACATTACTACATTCAGAACAAAAATGAAAAGAACTTAATTTTAATACGTACAACTACAGCAGATCAATCCTTAAGTTCATTTGTTCAAAATTAACGAAAACCAAGCTCTAATATGAAGCATAAGTGAGTGCAACTATATCAGAACCTTTTGGATCCTATTTTACTAATCAGAGAGTGAATAAGTGAGGGCGGACAGCCACACTATCAGGCTCGTCATTGACGCTATAACTTTTTACAAAAGATCAAAGATTAACAAGTAAAATTGCTACAAAAGAAAAGCTCACGGGTCAATTTGCTTACCTTGTCAAAAATAATGTATCTTTGCTTTCACATATTCATTGCTGCCAGGCTCCTGAGTCCTGACCAACAAATTCATTATATGGGAATGCAAGTATTTCAAGGTCTACATGTAAGAGTGAAAGGAAGCCAAGGAAAATGAGATAACTTCATTTTGATAAACATATATTTTTATATTATTTCAGATATGATTCTGCATGTGAACCCTATAGTCAAAGAACAAACCTTTCTCCCTGTATTTCGCATACAAGACATTTAGCTGTTTCTTTCTTTCTTTCAACAGATGAAAAATTAAAATAGATAGTACACATGATACCCTTTCTAAAGAGGGGGTGAACACCGTCCCTGTCATCTACGAACCTGAAAGAATCAACAAATACATCAACCCATCATCGCAACCAGGGGCAGTCCTAGAAAGTTTTTTTTTTATTTACAAGCACTATTGATTTCCATGTGCTGATTTGTCAGCCTCTTTTAATTTTTGTCAACCTCTTTTTTTTCATGTGAACCGTTTGCCTAGCCATTAGACTGCTTATTACATGGTGAGAGGTCAGTTCATCTTATCAAGAATTTGCACCCCGAGCACCTCCAACCAAGTGATGTCAGTCTGCACTGCACGAAACACTCCATCTTTGACTACCCCTCATGTTCAGTCACAGCCGGAGCTGCCTTGATGTATATTATTTTGGATCAGAGGATGCATAGCTTGAAAATCTGTCTAGGAACAATATACCTGCATGTGTGGCATTTTGGACCGTGTTTGGTGAGATCTGATGTCAGTAGTTGGCAGATAGTTGGTAGTTGCTTGCGGCCTGCTTTGTGTTATCTGGGATGCTTGCTGCCCCTGAATAAGGATACGGTAGTTTTAGACTTTTAGTTCCTGCTGTCGATGCAGTGCAACAAGCTTTGAAAGGTAACTGCAGTGGTGTATGGGTAAATTATTTTATAGACATTTTTAGTGTTTGGGATCCATGTACTTCGCAATTATGCAGCGTGTCCAACTATAGTTCATGCACATGGTTTCCCAAATGCTAGACAACTTATATTGATAGATTCTTGGATTTCACCAAAATGTCAGGTTCATTTTTTAGAGCACTGAGCCACGACAAATGTCAGCCTGGTTTCCAATATTTGCTATATAGGGCTTAGCCTTATTGTGTGATCCATGTGATCGTATTATTATCTTATCGTGTGATCCGTATATTATTAGTGCAAAAGTTTAGCTGCCCCGTAGCCATGCACGGGCATGAAACTAGTACTAGTATCAATTTTATGACTGCACATCGCCCTTTTGTCGATGTAGCACTATCTAATTTCCTCGAAATCAAACCAAGTAGATGGATGTCTTGGTGTGCTGCAGACTGCATTTTATTGTTGTTTGAAGCACCGTGTGTATAAAAATCTGAAAGGATTATTTGTAGCAAAATGTTTTTTTTGTTATCTGAAGGAAGCAAGCGAACGCTAGATCAGTTGGTCTGGCTGTGTGCTTTGCACCCTGCCGGCTAGAGTTCGAACTCCCTTGGTGGTGGATTTGTTGGCCGAATGAGGCGCAGTTTATCTGTACGTTGAAAAAAAATCTCCTCGTCTGTCCCACGCCAAAGTATAGGTCTAAGGCCAGCCCAGTCTCACAGAAATATAGTGCCATTGTGTATGGGTGGGGCAGAGGTTTGAGGGTTTTCTCGACCTACGTGAGAAGATTTTCTTCTTAAACACAATGCCTAGGGCTGTCATACCCCCGCGGGTCGAGGTGGTTGTTTTTTTTTTGGTCACTGAAGGAAGAAATTGGATTGGATTCTCCAACGTCAGTTATGGGCCATCTATCGTCTTTCGTTCTTTTTTTTACCTTCAACGGGGGATTCATCCCCACCTGGCTTTATTGATTTATAGCATGATTACACAGATGATTACAGGAGTTTGGGAAAGATGAACCGATGGGATTAAGGGCCTATAATACATCTGGCGTATATGATTTTCCAGGAAATCTACTTGGAAGCATTAGCACCTCCAGTCACTGGCTCACTGCATCTTGCTTCAGGTCCTGGGGTAACACTGGCTTTCGTTCTTCTAGCGAGCCGCGAGCATCACTCTTCTGAATCTTGTTCCCAGCACAAACTATGTGACCAACGACATGGGCGGGCCTCACGTGGAGATGCACACCCACAGGACAAAAAGGTCTGTTCGACCGGACATTTTGACAACTGCATGCATCGTCATGGCGTGGCTACTAGCCTACTGCTAGTAGTGCTAAATGGCTGGGACGGCGGCGCCCTGTGCTGTGGCATGGTCGCCGCACCGCTCGAAGTCGGCGAGGAGGGACGGCAGCGTGCCCCTCGGCGCTGCAGCTGTAGGGGTGGTCCCGGCGGCCCCGTCCCGGCCAGGTTCGTCGCCGTCGTTGCACGTCAGGTAGCACGCCGGGGCGGCCTGCCGGCAGCTGACCACGTCAACGACGACCCAGCTGCCGTCGGGGTACACCTTCATGACGTAGCAGTCGTCGGTGTCCCTGCCACTGCCGCCGGGGGCGGCCACCGGGGGCGGAGGGGAGCGCGTGGAAGGGGTCGGCAGCGTCACGCAGGTGACGTGGCAGCTGTCCTTCGCGATGGGGCACCGCTTGATCATCAGGCTCTTGCGCTTGTGGCACAGGTAGCGCGCAGGTGTACTGGAGTGAGCCGTTGGACGCCGCCGTCGACGCTGGCAACGCCACGGTGGAGTTTACACCACCGCGGCGCGCCGCCATGTTCGTGGCCACAGTGGCATTGTTCGCCCCTGCGGCGGTGGCCGTTGCGAAGAGGACGGCTAAGACGACGGCGGCGGAGACTTGACTACGGGAGCCGAGAAAGCCATCGGAGAGGGAGTGCTTGCGGCGAGTGGAATCGCAGACGATCGACGATTGGGTTGCCTGCGTGGTTACATGTAGGGAGTTGAGGTGGAGTCGATTAGTGTTAACCCCTCACCATATATTTGTTAGAAGAAATACTTGTTTTGTGTTTTCATGTATGGGGACAAATAAAAGATGATACAGTATTTAATCCTTTCTTCCTATTTAACCCTAGCCGGAATGCTTGGCTAATTTATATAACATTTGATCAGCTGAAACGATTTCTAGGTGGATTCCGGACTAAACGAACGTGCCCTAAGACATTTTATGTTGCAAAAATTAGAGATATTAGCCGGTGGCATTTTATCAAATGCGCTGGAGTGATTCAGTCATTTGCTAACCTGAACGTCACAGATTTATATCTTTTTTACACATCCTAAAGTATGAGCCGACGAGTCTCAGGGATCAATAAAGTCATCACATACATCTCACTAATGGCATGCAATAGCCCTGTTAAATCCTGTGTGGCTACCGCACAGTGTTGTATGGCGACCGTGGCAAAAAAAAAAATGCGAGTGTAGTTCAATCTCGCGGTCATTGTGTCTTGGGCATCAGAAAGAATAATTGATTCTCATGGTGGGACAGCCGCAGATCTGATTTTAAGAGGTCCCAACACACTCTAAGTCAAGAAATTAAATGCGGGTAAATCTGCCATTCACTACATCGATTTATATTATTAGCACCGGAGTCGATAACACGTAGGACTATCAGACAAATATTGTCTTGGCAGGCTTCCATACCATTTTTTACTTTCAATATTTTTAAATGCAATACGGTTTCCACTAAGAATCCCGTTATGGGAACATGATACCACTTTACCTGACAAAGCTCAAATCTTGGTGACTTTGAATCACACAGATTTAAGTGTTTCAGTGCCTTTTTAGGTGGTCTGATACTCTGATAGATACGGGATTTCAATGTGATACTCTGATAGATACGGGCTTGCAATGTGATACTCTGATAGCTTAGCCATATTTGCATAACACGGACTCCAATAATTTGGAGACAACCATTCCTAAAAGTTTGGAGCTATGGGGAATTAAAATTGTAGATCATTTATTTTGTAGTACTTATTTTAGATTTATTAAACATATATGGTTTTAAAATTACTTTCTTTTTACGATAACGTTGGGAGTTAGACGTCCGTCCGCGCCGGACGCCCCTGTTGGTGGACCCGACGTCCTGAAGCTGTTGTTCCTATCCACTTCCTTCGTCTTCCGTCACCGCAGATTAAAAAAAATTCACACATCACCACGACTCGCTCCATGACCCGCTCCGCAGTGGCTCCCGCACGTCTCCCTCTCTAATGCGCCTCTCGCCGGCCTTCCTCTCCATCGCCGCCACGCCCGCACCGCTGCGGCGTGCTCGCCACGCGAGGCCGCACCACCCAACTGCTGCTGTTGCCTCCACCGCGTGCGCCCTATCGCCGAGGCCGCACAGCCGCCGTCCGCTGCCATCCTCCTTCTCCACCGCGACCACACGGCCAAGATCCCGCTGTGTTGTGCTCCGCCCGCCTGACTGCCATGTTTTGCTGAAAGCGCATGTTGCAAACGTATGTATCGCGTGTTTCAAATGTTTCAGAGGTATGTTATAAGTGTTTCAGATGGATGTTGCAAAAGTAGATCAGGGTGTTGCTTATGTTGCAATGGTGTACACGTATGTTGCAAAGGTCTGTTACCAATGTTTCATCCGTGTTTTCTAGACGTATGTTGCAAGTGTGTTTATCTGGATGTTGCATATGTTTCACACACACGTTGCATGTGTTTTATCTAGATGTTGGATATGGTTGCAATGGTTTTCAAGTGTTTTCAGGTGTTTTTTCAAGTGTTTTAGAAGCATGTTTCAAGTGTTTCATCTGCCTTCAGACGTATGTTATATTACAACTATTGTATTTGGATGTTTTAAAAGCAGATCGGGTGTTGCATTTCTCCTCCTCGCCTTCTGTTGCATCGTCTCGGTGTGTCCTCCTCCCGGCACCGGTAGGGCATCCATACGACGCCGCGGCTAGATCCTTTCGAATCAGAGGCACTGCCCCTTCCCCTCTTTGGCGCTCAAGCGGCGTGGGCCCTGTGTGGAGCACATGAAACGGAGTGCAGTGCACGGGCGTCCGTCCAGACAGCCGCGCTAGCACTACCGTTCTTTTTTATCCTACAATGGGGCAATAATACTCCGTTTCGCGTGTTGCAATCCACATCCATCGTGGTTCTTGATGGCGTTGTCGGTGCGACCCGGGAGGAAGCCCGCGATGGTGGCCCACTTGCTGGGGAAGATGCGGTAGGATGTGATGATCTTCTCGTCCTCCTATGGGGTGAAGGGCCTAGCGGTGTCGACGATGGGGCTCAGGTGCTGGCACCAGCGGAGGCGACACAACTTGGGGTTGCGCCCGGCCAGTTCTGCGGGCCGTGCAGCCAGACCTACTCTCGCAGCACGGCGTCCTCCTCCTTGGTCCACACCGACTTCTTCATCGCCACAGGCCGGACATCGTCGACTGCCGCCTCGTCCGGCACCGCCATCGGCTGTCGATCGCCCTCTTCTGCCGCCTGGCTGCAATCGAACCATTTCTTTCGTGCCTCGTGAGAGTGAAATTGTAACAGAACCGCCCAATTATACGAGATTAAGTAGGAAAATCATCCAACGGAAGGACAATTTAATAAACTTAAGCCCGTATAACCTGGTAGTCCATGAAATCTCGACGGATTTCAAACCATTTCACATAACAGCCAAGATCGTACTAAGTTTAGCGGTCACCATCATAAGTTACATAAAAGTTCGCGGCATAAAATACATCGGAGTTTAAACATAGTTATTACAAACCAGGTTCGAATAAAAATAGCGGAAGCGGTAGTTCAAATCACGCACACACACAACATTTTGGAATAAAGTGCCAGCTTGTGATCATCTCCAGCAAAAGCATCAGACGAGAAGTAGCGAATGACCATTGCCCATGGTCCTAAGCTTCGCCCATCGCAGGATAGAGGCAGTTGATACAGTAGCCGTAATACATCTGCCCATCTGCAACAAGTGGGAACAAAGCCCTGAGTACGAGAAGGTACTCAGCTAGACTTAACCGTCATAAACCAAAATAAAAGACACCAAGGAATCATGATAGGCTTTCTGGTGGGATAACTGACTCATTTGCAAGAAAAACGTTTTTAACTTAACAATTCCTTTCTAAAAGCATGCAGTAATTAACTCTTTATTACCCTGTCAACTATGTTTGCACTGGTGCTAGAGTAACATGTAATTAAGCAAGTAAGGATTACCATTGATCATTAACAATAGTTATCATGTCATCTTCCACATAACTATCCAAGTGATTCATCAAGATTACTACGATGAAGTAGCTCAAGTCAAGTGTTCACTATCCAGTGAACGATGGCGATTCGAATCGATTATTAACCAACTGGTAAGTTATTCATCACACAAACCTCACTCACCCGCTAAAGTGAGGTGTTGGTCACCGAGTCAACCATTCTGGTAAAGTCGCGAGCTTGCCAGGAACCACTTGTACCTGGGGGCCGCTCGACTGCTCTTTGGCCTTATCATCGTGCCCCCGTATCCTGCCACTACTGCTTCGGTACAGTGCGTTGCGGGCAATCCACTCGGCCCGAATAATCTCCCAGTTTCGCGGTCGGAAGGTACTTTATCCGGCCAGCTAAATGTGAGGCATGCGTTCAACATGACCCGAGGGACAACAACGGTCGGTCCTTAATCGACACAGACGGAAAACACTACAGTCCAAAACCCTGCAAGTTTTCGCCCGGTCTCAAATTCATTTCACACTTAGTTATACCATGACTTCATAGTCATCCAAGCAGATCCAGGTAACCACCTATAGCTCGTAAGTGACAGAAAATCACCTGACTTCTACCGGTCTAAGCCAGCTAAGTATTGACTTGACTGCGGATACCAGGGTAACAAGGATATAGTATAACAAAGGTAAGCAAGGTATAATGCAGCAACGTTTGCAAACAACTCCTAAACGTAATGCATCAAATTAAGTAAAGTTAATAATAAATTATTTGCAAACCAGGAGAGAAATGTTCCGGGGCTTGCCTCTCTTAAAAGAGCTCGGACGGTGGTCGGGGCACTCTGGGAGATCTTCACCGACCTCCTCTTCGTCTTCTGTCACCTCCTACTGCTGCACCTCGAGCTGCTCCTCTGGCTCCTCGGGTAAGACGAGTGGGTTCTCGGTTTGCTATCCTGTATGATGCAATGCGCGTAGGTGATTATGCAAACGTGCATCGAAGGAGATGAATGCAATGGATATGATGAAATGCAAGGTAGTCAACATCATCCAAGAAACTATATACTACAAGAACATGTCATCTACTGCATTATCTTCTACTACTATTATGTTAAGTTAACATATCTTATGAAATGCTTAAAAGATACACCAAAGCTTTACTAATTTCTTAATCACACTTAAAGCAACACTTGCTTAAACTCTAAATAATAATAGGTTTGAATAGCAACATATATTTCTGATGCTCCTAAAAATCTAAGAAAATTACAGTAGCATAATACTACCCTAAACCGACTACCATAAAAATTTCATGGCATTTGGATAAGTAAACTATCCTATACAAGAATGACAAGCTATAGCATAAAAATGAGCATGAAATTACTTTGTACTATGAAAAGTGTCAAACAACAGAATTAATATTTTTCCTAGGTTCTTCATAGCATATAATGATTGTACAAAAATTATCACATGCATGTTTTATACAAAGTTTGCTCTCTAGAAAAAACAACAAAAATCAGCCATTAAAGGTACTTGAACTACTCCTCCAAAGTTTTTCACAGCACATGCATGAAACATATTTTTCCTAGAAAGTACATGACACAAGAAGATTAACAAACTTGTGAATCATATTTTTCTGAAGCCTATAGATTTTTCTACATATTTTTCAATTTATCAGCAATATACATGATTAAATAAAACACTACATAAAAGTAATGAAATCTTGACATGCAATATTTTTATATTGTAGATCTGGTTCCAATGAGTTCATAGAAATTTATTTCACAATTTTTAGAGCACATTTAATCACCCAAACAATTACTAAAGCATTTTTATTTCCACTTAATAAAAGAAAAGAAAACTGGAATCCTCTTTTTGAAAACGAGCCGACACAGTACGGGGCAAACGGCCCGGTCCGGCTCAGCCCAAGGACACGCGCGCGCGGGGAGAAAGAAAACGGGCCGCATCCCGTTGGACCAGGCCGGCCCATTCACTTGCTTCAACCGCGGACGAGCGGGGACAGCGCGCGCGGCCGAGCCGGTCCTCGCCACCGCGGCGGTGCGACGGCCGCCGACGGCCAGCGGCTGTCTCCGGGCTCGAGCGAACAAGGTGAAGCGCGCAACACTATCGCGGGGACACGGTGAACATCAACGCGCAGTTCGAGAGAGATGGGGAGGAGCGGAGGCGACGGTGGCCGGAGCGCGAGCACGGCGGCTCCGTCATGGTGGCGCGGCGAGGAAGTCAAATTGATGTCCTACCGGAGTGAGCAAGGGGATGGTGGCGCTCGTTCGGAGGAGGCAAGGGGGTGGCGAAGCTCGGTGCAAGACGAATTCGGTGGCGGTGGATGGTCGACGTCGGAACGGGGGAGCGGAGGTGGAGCTCTCGGCGGTGAGCCGCTCGCCCGCTCGGTTTTTGGAGAGGGGGAGTGGAAGTGAGGGGGTGAGGAGGGTTCGGGCAGGCGAACTTGAGCGCGCTCGAGCTAGCAGGAGGGCAGAGCGGAGGCGACGCGCGGTCTGCTGCGGCGTCCAGTGAGGCGCGCGAGCGGGCGGGAGAAGAAGGCGGCCGCGCGGACACGGGCCGGGCCGCTGCGTTGCGCGGGCGCGCGCGTGCGGGGGCGGAGCTGGGCCGCTTCCAGCAGCAGGCCAAAAACGAGGCGGCGGCCCGCGACTGAGAAAAGCCATTTTTCCATTTTTATTTTTCAAGAAATTTCAAATAATAGTTTTCAAATCTCATTTTGAGCAAGAAAAAGACATTTTCTGGAAATGACCCAAAAATAAAAGTTGCTTAGAATTTACTTCCCTCCAACTTTGATTAAGGGGCCAACCTCAAAACTTTTATAGATTTTGATTTTTAGAATAAAAGCTAATTTAGGGAGGATTTTTTTGAATATTTTCAAATAACATTTTTAAAACAAATCTTTGACAAAACTTTGAGTGATTTAGTGGCTCCAAAAATCTTACCTATAATTCTAAGTGATATAAAAGTTATAGTTGCACAAATTTGATGGATGTCATTAGCACATTATCACAACATGTTAAGCAATACTAGTTTCCACATTTTTATTTTATTAAAGGTACACCCTAAGCACATATGATTATGAATGCCATGACATGTTATGCTCATGATTTGCAATGCAAATGCTTGCGTAACACCGGAGTGTTACAGGAATAGTGGATAAGGTCAATCCTGTACCACCGGGCCGCTGCGGCGGGTTTCCTCCTACTTTTGTACACGGAGTTCGGGAACAAACTACGAGTCGGTACAGGGTTCGCGACGTGCATGGCTTGATTTCTTTCCTTTAATTCTCTACCTCAGAAACCGATTGGGTTCCTATCGACACAGGGTTCGCGACGCGCACGGAGTTGATACAGATAATTCAGGGCCGTTTGTATGAGCTCCTGCGCGCTTAGACTCCGGCTCTAGTTTACTGTTACACACTGTGCGGTAGACTATCGTAGGGCGTGTTAGATATGACTCTAGTTTACTGTTGCACGCAGTTCGGTAGATAATCATAGGGTCTGTTTGGTATGCCAAATGTTTTCCTGGAGAATTCGTTTTCCGTAAAAAAACAGAGGAGACGAAGCTATTTTGTAGGAGAAAAAACAGCTCTACCTTCTCTGGAGGAGCCCCTCAAGAGAAACCGTGCCAAACACTCCCGTAGACTAGAAAAAAAACGGCCTGGCTCTGGCACATGCAAGAGAGGTGCCGGAGGAGCTGCAGTTTTTAGGCTTCTACCGGCTCTGCTATAGTACTATGCAATTTTTAACTGAAATTTTATGTTAAAGCTATCATTATACAGTTTCTTAAAAGGTTAGTACTTGCAACTTTTTCTTAAAAACATAAAATCATTAAATGTAACAACTCAACTCTAAGAGCCCTTTTAAAATCCAATCTCTGTATCTCTATTTAGAAAACCATCTCATAGCTATTCTTCATATATCTCTCATGCCTCCAAAAGACTCAGTAAGTTTCATTTTTTATACCTCAATGGTTTGTCATAATCTCCTTCATATGAAAAAATCATTAGAAAACTACTATATCTTGATTTTAGAGAGATATATAGGCTGTTTGGATGCTGGCCATAAAAAGCCACGCCACACATGCGGCAGAGTTGGCTCGCCACACATCGTGGCGGAGGAATCACTCGCCACCAAGCCACAGACTCGCCACAGTTTGCATGCGCTAAACGACAGGCAATAAAGTGCAAAACGACATGGCAGAACTTAGTGGCGGCCAAAAGTTAAAGGAGAACCAAACAACTGCCTAGGGGTGTGGCAACTGAACTTTATGCATGGCGGGTTGTGGCTAGCATCCAAACACCCCCATAGCCTCTCCACTAGTAGAGAGCGGAAAGGGTGGTTTCAGAGAGCAGAAGAGACGGAGAGTTGTTAAGAGAGTCTATTGGAGCCTAGTTTTTTTATTTGTTTTCTATTTTTTGTGATGAAGAGCCATGTAAAGAGTTTCACGGATATGCTTAAGCAACTCCAAGAGTCTCTCTAAACTTCAATATCTACATCTCTATTTGGACAACCATTCCATGAATATTTTTTTTACATATCCCTCATGTATCCAGTAGACTCTCTAGGTTCCGTTCTCTATGCTACAATGGCTTATCAGAATTTTCGTTGTGTGAAAAAACATTTGAGAACTACCATATATTGGATTTAAAGAGCTTATTGGAGAGCAACAATGGTTGTTTTGGAGAGTGGAAACTGGAGAGTCAGAATGGTTGTTATGGAGAGTAGAAAAGAGCGAGAATGGTTGTTTTCACTAATACAAAAACTTTAATGGAGGTGGGCACTTTAGATTTTTGGAGGCGGGCATTGCAACCGCCTCTAATCAAATGTCACAGTTAATGTCGGATTAATGGAGGCGGTTGCTTTGCCCGCCTCCATAAATCAAACAGGAAATACAAAAAAATGAAAAACCCGTGGATAGGCCCGCCAAGCCCATCCATAGGCCCGCCAAGCCCATCCATCGGCCGCCACCATAGCCGCTCGCCGGTGCCTATACCGCGCATGCACACCGCCGGGATCTGGCCGCCCGCCGCTAGATCCGGTCGCATCCGGAGGTGGTGGGGGGGAGCCGCCGCCACCACGAGGAGGAGGAGCGCGCGCCGGATCCAACCTACCCGGCCGTGCCACCGCCGGATCTCGGAAGGGTCGAGGAGGAGCGCCAACGCCGTGGTGGATCCGTGGCTTGGGAGGGAGAGGGAGCCCGCCGTGGTGGAGAGGAGGAGCCCGTGCCAGATTCGGCTTCCCCGGCCGTGCAGTAGGAGGAGATGGAGGGAGGGCCCTCCGCCGGGGGCGTGCGACCACCACGGCCAGGCCCTGCGCCGCCGGGAGAGAGTGGAGGGAGGGCCCTCCGCCGGGGGCGTGCAACCACCACGGCCAGGCCCTGCGCCGCCGGGAGAGGGCCAAAGGGAGAGAGAGTGGAGGGAGGGCCAAAGGGAGAGAGAGTGGAGGGAGGGCCAAAGGGAGAGAGAGTGGAGGGAGGGAGAGCGCGCGTGAGGGAGAGTGACGGAGAGAGAGAGGGCGCCACATCTGACTCGTTAGGGAGAGGGAGCGAGAGTGGAGGGGAGCTGAAACCCTAACTCGCCGTATATATATGATGAGTGCGATATCGGGCCGAGGTATGGGCTGTTTAGGCCACTATTTTTGGAGGCGGGCCATATTGCACGCCCGCCTCCGAAAATGTATTTACAGAAGACAATCGCCTCTGAAATTAGATTATTTTTGGAGACGGTGGTCTTAAAACGACCGCCTTCGTGAATAAAAAATGTCCACCTCCGTTAATCACAGTCATTAACTGAGGCGGTTGGATTTTATAACTGTCTCCGTTAATAAAAGAGCACCGTCTTGTAAAATCATTTGTGTAGTAGTGTTTGGAGAGGGGAAAAGAACGAGAATGGTTATTTTGGAGGGCGGAAAAGATAAATGTTGGTTTAGAAAAATCTAATCAATTTATTGGAGCCTAATTTTTTTTCTTTATTTTAAAAATTTTGTGATAAAAATGCAATGCTGAGAGGCTCTTGGGAACGCTCACTCACGGCGAACACAAGATGAATCTCCAGTTTCCAGTTGACTGATTTAATAACTACTATATATGTTTTTAGTATTATACTACAGTACTTATCGCACATGCATGGCGAACATTAATCGACACCAGCCTCAACTATTACTCTCTTCCTTGGGGGGGGGGGGGGGGGGGGGGGGGGGGGGGGGGGGGGGGAATATTGCTCTCGAACATAGCAACTCAGTGCATAGCAACTGCACAATTACGGAAAGACGAAGCAAATTAGTAACAGACTCTACCTAGTAGATTTGTAATAGATCGCAGTGCTCCCTCAAATCAGCACTGGGATAATATGCATGGGTAGTTCACCAGGCCCATCCGCCCGAGGACCATGGCGATGTTCTAGTGGTGGAACTGTCACTAGCAGACGCCGTTGGTCTTCTTGGCGAGCACAAACTTCTTCCACGCCTCCGTCACCGACCTCTGCGTCTCGAGCTCCGACTTTTTCGTGACCAGCTGTGCCGGCGGGGGAGGGGGCGGGAGCCTGGACGGCAGCGCGTCCAGCTGGTACATCACCTTCTCGATGTCGAGGACTAGGCGCTCGGCGAGGGTGCGGCTGAACTCCTCCCGGATGACGACGCGGAGCACCGTGACGTGCTGCGCGTCGGGGGGCATGGTGTAGGCCGGCACGATCCAGCCGAAGCGGCGCAGCATGTCGGAGATCTCGAACTCGTCGTGCCGGCTGCGGTCCTTGAGCGAGAAGGCCACCAGCGGGACACCCTCGTCCTTGGACACGATGTTGAAGCGGCCCGTCTTCTCCAGGCCCTCCTTGAGCACCATGGCGTTCTCGTGGCAGTTCTCCATGATGTTCCTGTAGCCCTCGAAGCCGTGGCGGATGAGCTGGTAGTACTGCGCGATGACTTGGCTCGAGCCCTTGGAGAAGTTGAGCGTGAAGGTGGGCTGGTCGGCGCCGAGGTAGTTGATGTGGAAGATGAGCTCCTCCGGCAGGTCCTCCTTGTTGCGCCAGATGCACCAGCCGATGCCGGCGTAGACGAGCCCGTACTTGTGGCCGCTGACGTTGATGCTCTTCACCCAGGGCAGGCGGAAGTCCCACTCCAGCTCCGGGTACAGGAAGGGCGCGATGAAGCCGCCGCTGGCCGCGTCCACGTGGATGGGCGTCCCCCACCCGGTCTCCCTGTTCTTCACCTCCAGCAGGTCGTTGAGCAGCTTCACGTCCTCGAACTCGCCGTTGAGCGTGGAGCCCAGGATCGCGGCGACGCAGATGGTGTTCTCGTCCACCATCTCCACCGCCTTCTCGGGGTCCATCACGTAGTAGCCGTCGCGCAGCTTCACCTCCCTCAGCTCCACCTCGAAGTACCTCGCGAACTTTTCCCAGCAAACCTGCAGGTGATTGCGATGCGACTGGTTAGAGCCGATTCATCGTCTTGTTGGGGATAATAACACAACTCAAATTAAAGCTGAACACGCGAGGCAAATCAAATGAATTACCTGGACGTTGGCGCCGGTGACGATGTTGGGCTTGTCAAACGGCTTGCCCTCGGCCCTGCGCTTGTTCTGCCACCTGCGCTTGAAGGCCAGCCCGGCCAGCATGATGGCCTCCGATGAGCCCACCGTGCCGACGCCCACCGCCGTCTCGGACTCGCCCAGCGGCGCGTTGAAGAGATGCGCGATCATGTTCACGCACCGGTTCTGCAATGCAATGTCGACGCCGCCGGGTGTCAGAAGAGAGAGAAGAACACAAAATCTCAGTCGCTGCCGCAACGGCGCGGCCCAAGGTATAAATCGAGATTATATTTGATTTTCAGGTGGCAGCACCGGGAAAAAACAAGTCGATCATGGCTATTGGCATGAACTGATGAACAGAAAACTCGTGGGCTGCACCGGGAAAAAACAAGTCGAACTTGGGGCCCGGCAAGTGGCAGCTTCCTATCCCCAACATAAACAATTGTGCCTCTTTTTTTTGCTCAAAAAAGAAAAAAAAACTAAACAATTGTGTCAGCATGGCGGGCCCCCGGCATGGTCAGGTCAGTCAACCTTCGCCGACCAAGAACCGTCTCTCCGATCTGAGAGCACGGCACGACAGGCGAGGGACAGAGTGAAAAGGAGCCTGTTTAGATGCCAAATTTTCTCCCAAATTCTACTATGCAAAAAGAAAATTCCCCATCACATCAAAATGCCGGTACATGCATGAAGTACTAAATGTAGATGAAATCAAAAACTAATTGTACAGTTTTGTTGTACTTTGCGAGACGAATCTTTTGAGCCTAATTAGTCAATGTTTGGACAAAAATTCACAAATACAAACGAAATGCTACAGTGAAGAAGACATCACTGTGCAGATTTTGGCACACCCAAATTGGGCCAACTAAACACGGCCAAGATTGCCAAGGGTGATGTACCTGGAGCTCGGTGGTGACGGGGTACTCGTCCATGTCGACGTAGTTCTTGTTGATGGCGGCCATGATGAGCTTGTCGCACTCGGGCTCCATCCAGGTGGTGACGAAGGACGCCAGGTTCAGGCGCGGGTTCCCGTCGAGCATCAGCTCGTCGTTGATGATCTGGTACGCCGCCTCTTTGGGGATCGAGTTCTCCGGCATGCGATACCTGCGGGCGCGCGCCCACAAAAAATCACCATTAATTCGGCATGAACTGGGCTCGGATATGCCATTGCAGCCATTGCTCAAAGCCAGCTGCAGATAAATCGGCCGTTCTTCCAGCACAAACGCCGGCAAGAACAAATTGATGCGATAGTGTAGACGGCCGGGAGGTCCAATTGCAAGAACAACTGCATAGGGGAGAGGGGAAACGGGTGCATACTGTACCTTGGGAGAGACGACCGGACGTAGCGCGACGCGAACGTGGAGTGCACGGACATGTCACTCTCGGAGACGGCCTTGGAGAGCACCATGGTTGCGATCGATCGAGCGAGCGATCTGCCAACCTGTGTTTCGTTCTTGGGGTTTTTTTTTTTGATGCCTTCGTTCTTGGGTTTAGGCTTGGGGAAGAAGACGACTTGCAGTCGCAGGGCCTTGTGTGTTTGTGGCGGGGGTAGCGCACCGGTATTTATGCACCGGCTGGCCCAGGCAAAGAAAGGGCACCGCGTCCTGATGCATGCGTATGCGGCGTGACGAGAAGGAGAGACGACCTCTCTGAGCCTGTTTAGTTCCTCCCCAACCCAAAAAGCAAACCCAAAAAGTGCTACAGTACCTGTCACATCAAATCTTGCGGCACATGCATGGAGTACTAAATGTAGACGAAAGAAAAAACTAATTACACAGTTTAGTTGTAAATCACGAGACAAATCTTTTGAGCCTAATTAGTCCATGATTGGACACAAATTGCCAAATAAAAACGAAAAGTGCTACAGTAGCCGAACCCAAACTTTTTCACCAACTAAACAACCCCTCTGTCCAGAGCGCAGGCGAAAGATCAGCGGTGGTGCCGTTTTTTGCGATGAGTTTGTCCCCACTTTGCGAGCTCTCGTTTGATTTGACGCCGTGCGAGGTAAAAATGGCATTGCTTGCA
This sequence comes from Saccharum hybrid cultivar R570, assembly GCA_038087645.1. NCBI lineage: Eukaryota > Viridiplantae > Streptophyta > Magnoliopsida > Poales > Poaceae > Saccharum > Saccharum hybrid cultivar. Next base: position 19,502,916 of record JAQSUU010000012.1, read on the forward strand.
TTGGTTCGGTTGATGGACGACGATCTGATTCCATAGCAGATCAATCCATGTCGGCAAAACACGTATCGGTGAGAGTCAAATCAAAGTTAACTTGCTCAAGAAGAACGGATCAATTTTTACGTTTTGTCCCCGGTCCCACTTGGCACCTCGCATCACCCAAAAACAAGAAAGAAAATAATAGCATGAAAATAAAGACAAGATCTGACCGTGGTTCAAAAGAAAAAAAAAAGAAAAACCAAGCTCTCTGGCTATTCGCAAAAGGTCAAATTAAGGCTTTCGAGTTTTGACCCGTGAACGTGTACCAGGAGAGAGTTTTCTACTCCTGGAAAAAACAAACAGAACCTGTAAGGAACGGGCAAACTATATGTAAAGACCGGACATGTGCGTACAGAATGTACTAGTACTTGTACGTTTTTGACATACATACATACATACGCTTCTGCGTTGAATTTTCCGGTCAGCACGAGTTCCTTTTCCGTCCTCTGCACCCTGTTTCACATCGCGGCACCAGATTTTAGTTGACTCTTCAGTCAGTGCCGGAAGTCGGTAGACAAAAGAGGAAGCTTCTCTCTTGGTTACGCACTAATTCTGAAGTGCCGAGACCGAGGCATTTCTCGTTCCGGGTTTCGTTCATTACGTGAGGTCCACCTCCACCTACGAGCGACCTGCGACCCACAGACTCGCCCGTTCTGCGTGCCGCGGCCGGGCGGCAGCGCGAGGCGTAGGGCAACGGGCAAGGAATAAACAATAAATGTGGCTTGGCGCTCGCAAGATACCCTCTGAATGAAACCGAAGCCGCCCCCGGCCGGGGTCGTGGCGTCCGTGTCACGGCGCAGCATGCGCGATGGGCTGCGACCGACCGCGTCCAGCACCGGACGCCGGTTTTGCGCAGGGTAGGCGGCGAAACCGGCCGGAACCAGTTGAGCCTCCCCTCCTGCGTGCCGCGGCAAGCCGCACCCACGCGCAGTCTCTCGCGCACGGTATGCGTGGTCTCCGCGCTCCACCCGTCCTGCCCGCCGACCGACTCGCCGCGTGTCTTTCCAGATAGCCCGGCTGCCCGCCCGAGGCTGCCTGTACCACACTGCCGGGCGACATCATTTCGTTTCATGCTTTCATGAGAGGAGCGTTTCTTGGACTCGCGATTTCAGCCTTAATAAAATAATCGAGCTATTAACCCTACAAAACAGAGTGCCGCCTGTGGAATGGTCTTTTGCTGGTGCTTCGTCCGTCTCCTGGATTTCTCATTGCTGCACCGGCTCCGTTTGCAGAATGGTCGCTGAATGGGCAGCAGTTCGATCAGCTGCTACGTCAGACGCGGCAGACGTCAACCGAAGGAACAACTGAAAGACTAGGATGCATGAGACCCAGTCATACGCTACCTAATCTTCTAATTAATCTTCTCTTATACGTATTTCTCTTAAAAAATACTTCTGTTTTACTCGTCGGTTTACTCCTCCGGTCGCACCAAATAACCCTTTCTAGTGACACAGAGGTACAGTGTACAACAAGATCTTACATTTATAGTAAAAAAAACTCTCAAGTCTTCCCGTTTCATTGTTTAATTCAAATGTCATCCGTCACAAAATGCAAAATTGACTGCAGTCAAAATAGCTAGGCAGGAACGGTGCAGACGAACTACCTGGCTCAAACGTATTTCCCATGTTCTCATCGACAGAGCACCTACGTTAACACAGTATCACTCACAAAACAACCATTGCACGCACGCAGAAAATTTGAGCCGTTCTTTGCAAAGGTCACCCAAGTCGACCTCCCCATCTATCCTGATGCAAATCAGGTACGGAGAAACTGTCTCGGGAGTCAAAGGCGGAAGGGGCCGGGACGCGGCTACTAGGCAACCGTCTAAAAGTATTCTGTGTCTGCGACAGTGCATCTGGGGGAGGTGCCTCTGGATGTTTGCACATACATTGCACTTTGCCTCAGTTTTCAGGCTTGGTAAAGTTGGCAGGAAGGCACGCTCTCGCATCGTATCCGCCGAATCATGCTATTTTTTTTTTCACACGAACCAGTGCTTTACTTCTTTGCCAAGAGCAAAGGAATCCGAGGACTAATGTTTATGCGTTGCCAAGAGCAAGGAATGCCAACCGACCACGTACACGCCGCTTCAACTTTTCTAGATTATCTTTAGGCGTTGACGACGCTGAGGCTGAGTGCCTGAGTCTATTGGAATCGTAAGTCGTGTTTCTTGCCTCTCTGATGTACATACATGAGAATTATACTCAAATGATCACACGCGTTGCGCCCTTGTGGCCTTTGTTATTGATTTCTACGGATATTTCTTATGCGTGTGGGTATCTGAGTGTGAATGGCCGGATGAATGCCTGTTCCGTCCAGTCACAGTACATCAAAATAATGTTTAGGCACATGTCTGAAATGTCCTGCAAGGACCCCCAATAATAGCACCGTACTGTAGTTGTGTAGCAGTTTTCACGAAATCACCGGCAGCGGCAGCAGGACGGGACTCTACACGGCGCGCCTATATCAGTTTTCTCAAGGATAAATCAAATTAAATCCTCTAGATAGGACTCGTGAGTGATGGTGTACGTAGAACAATGAACTCTAACCACCGCAACCAAATATACGATCGCTCAGTAACTAAGAATTTATTCAATATTTAACTAATGAATATAGTGTTCTAACTTAGGGCTTGTTTGATCCATTAACACTACTTGGTCCAGATGTTGTGGCTGGTCCAGCAATGGGAAGTCCGCTGGCCGTTTTTGGGTCGGCCTAGCTAGCTCTGGCATCATATCCGCAGAATCATGCTGAATTTTTTTTCCTCACGAACCGGTGCTTTGCTTCTTTGCTAAGAGCAAGGAATACGAGGACATGTTTATGCGTTCGCTACCTCCAACCGACCACGTACACGCCGCTTCAACTTTTCTAGATTATCTTTAGGCATTGACGACGCTGAGTGCCTGGGTCAATTGGATTGGAATCGTAAGTCGTGTTTCTTGCCTCACTAATGTACATACATGAGAATTATACTCAAATGAGCACACGCGTTGCGCCTTGTTATTGATTTGTACGGATATTTCTTATGCGTGTGAACCGGCCTGAACGTGAACAGATGAATGCCTGTTCCGTCCAGATACAGTACGTATAGCAGAATAATGTTTAGGCACATGTCCGGAATGTCCTCCAACAACCCTCAATAATCGTAGCAACAGTAGCAGTTTTCTCAAGGATAAATCAAATTAAACCCTATAGATAGGACTTTCAAGTGACGGTGTATCTGTTGATGTAGCTTTAATTAGGAATAAAATTAATTTATAGGTAAGGCTAGCGCCTGGCTGTCCGACCCCACACTCACATCCGGACACAGCCCCCGCGCACCATGCCCACATCGCATCCCACATGCTCCGTCCCATTCCCAACCAGTGCCACGTGTCAGAGTTCGGAACCGCGGCCCGCGCCCATCCAGCGCTCCGCACGGCAGAACTTCGCCCCCGCGCCCACCTGCCCTGCTTGTGGATACGCGCTATGGAGGTGTCTGTAGGCCTCAGGCGTCAGCACGTGAACCACGACGACGCACCAGAAGCAGCAGGCGGACAATGACCTGCAACACAAGATATACTTTTAAAACATCCAGATAAAATTTTTGCAACATACGTCCGAAAACAGATGAAACACTTGAAATATTCGAGTATAGTCATCGCAACATGTGCAACACCAGATCAACTTTTGAAACATCCAGATAAAACGTTTGAATCAAACGTCTGAAACACCTGAAACACTTGAAACGTACGCTTGCAACATGCGCATGTTACCATTGCAACATATGCAATATTCAAATGAAACACTCGAAACATAGTTATAAATGCCTGAAACACTTCAATCCACGGCGTCGCTAGCAGCCATGCCCTACTTGGTTGGGGACTGCAGTAACCAGCAAGCTTAAGTCCAGAGGAAACCTTGAAAGGTCCTTGTTTGGTTTTGGTAATTGAGTGACAACCCTAGGTGAACTAATTGTGTTTAATATGAGATACACAAGAGATTAGTCCACATGTGATGGTGTCATGGAGGAGCTCATTGCATATGAGACATGACATGAAGTCATGTGACCAAGTTGACGAAGATCAAGATGAGGCTTGGCTCGACAGACCGGTTGTAAGTGTGAAAGGGCAAGTCAGAGGCTTTGGAGCTATGGACCGTGAGGCGGTGAAGCTTGAGCAAGACTTGACGCCGATGGACCGACACAACAGTGAAGAGCAAGTGAGGTCAAGATCGATGGACCAAGGTCACATGATGATATGAAGTGGATCATATCATTTATAATATGGTTGGTGCATGTGTTGCATCAACGTCGGAGGAGATAGAGTGGAATGCGCAAGGCAAAGGTATAACCTAGGGCATTTCTAGTTCACCGGTCATAGGTGTGTAGAAAAGTTGATGACCGAGTTTAGGATAGATGGTCCTACTATCAAGAGGGATAAACTTGTTTGCACATCGGTTATCTAGTGCTACTTGAGCGATCTAACTTTACATACGTGTTAGGATCGAGTGGCGAGGCAAATTGAGTGCCTAACTCCTCGGAGAAAATAATTATGAAAATGCTAACACATGTGCACATAGTGATGTTCACATGATGGTGTTGGCACATTTGCGAAGGCGATGAAGTTTGAGCGGTTGAGAGAGGTTTAGGATTCAGGCGTTTTTAAGGAAATGAAATGACTATTTTCCTTTACGCTGGAAGCGGAAAGAAGTGGTGAAGTCACGGAGGTGGTCGTCGCTGTTTTGCAAGCGACAGACACTGGTCACGGAGGCGACAGACGCTGGCCCTGTGTCTGTCGGCTTACCCCAGGCACGATCAGCAGAGGAGGAGGCGACGGACGCGTGGACGCTCACGAGACAGACGCTGGCATCAGTGTCTGTTGCTCAGTGTTCGGCGGCCTGGCGAGCGCGCGAGCGTCAGACACTGCGGTGGTCGAGCGACGGATGCTGACATCAGCGTCTGTTGATCAGTTCGTGAGAGCGGCTTCGGTGCGTAGGAGCGACGGACGCTGAGCCGCGTCTGTTGATCGACCGACAGACGCGTCTGTCGCGGCTGAGTGGGGCGCGGGAGCGTTCTGGACCGCGTCTGTCGCGCGACAGACGCTAGAGCGGTCTCGCGTCAGACGCATCTGACGCTGGGAGTCGATCATTGGATTTCGAACGAGCAATGGACACGTGGCGATGTTTGAGAGCGACAGACGCGTCTATCGCCCCTGAAATCTGCCCAGTGAATTGCTAACGGCTATATTCGTTTGTGGGGCTATAAATAGAAGTGGTGGTCGGCCTTGGCTGGTGCTGAGCACCCTTGGGACTTAGTGTAACACCCCAGGTGTTTATCACCAATTAAGCAGTGGGTTTAAGCTCAAACATAATAGATTAGTGGAGATGACGATGCCAAAGTCGAACCTATGGAAATAAACCCTAACCTGAACTTGGATATTGCACCCTTGCTTACATATAGGCTCAATTAAAAGATATATGCTTGGGTGTGGTTATCAAAGTATCTTCACATGTCTCACATCAATAACTATCTATATTGATACCTGGAAAAGTTTCATGAAGTTTGGAATCAAGAAGTCACATAAAATGATAAGTTATATGCTTGTTTGGATTATAACTAAAACCTGCCTTACATCCCATTGAGAACTAGTGTTGTGCAACATACAAATTCAATATGTGCAACACATCTTGGACACATGTGGAACACCCTAGTGGAACATGTGTAGCATGTATCTTGAAACAACCACATGAAATGACTATAGCATTTCACTTGAGTTCTATGTTTCAAGGCATGTGAGGCCTGCACTTTTGTGCAACCTATGCATGGTGGGTATGTTTGGCCTCTACAACACCTTAACTACACTTAGGACACTTAATGGAACAATGTTCATGTTGATCATTTTGCCTAAATGTGCTTCTAAGTGATGGTTGACCATGTATGGACCCTAGAACCCTTTTGTTTGACCATTTCAAAAGTGTGACCTAGAAGCTTTGCATGACTGTGCACCCTTTAACAAAGTTTTAGATAATTTTATAAGGAACAAACTTTGTATAAGAGTCAAGTCATGAAAATGTGTGGAACATGCTCAAAAAGGGCCCACAAGTCAGAAATAGGGCTGATTTCAGCACTTAAGAAATTTAAAGCCCGATTTCAGTGTCTTCGACATTGACATCCCACGTTCTCGAGTTTTTACTAAGTAACTTCAATTGGTCCAAAAATGAAAGTTGGAAACAATTTGTTGGAGAACAACATGTAAAAAGTTGGGATCGATTTGACCAAGTTTGGCATTTCAAAATCCCAAAACCGAGCCCTAGCTTAACTTATTGACACTGGTGATTTGGGGACTAATTATCTCCTAATCTGTGGGTCTTATGACCATGGTGCTTAAATGAAATTTGTAGGGCATCATGAAATGAACAACTTTCATAATTGGCCCAAAGTCCAAATCGGCCCATAACAGGCCCAAAATGGTGTTCCACGACGGCCACTCCAGTGCCTGCCACCTGTTCGGTGGAATGCCCCAACGGCAGCCACGCGTCCAGGACGTGGCGACCATGCACCGCGCGTCTTCACCATGGACGCCACGCGTTCGCTTACCTGCCGCGCGTCCCGGGGACTGGGGTCGATGGGGAGGCACCAGGACGCTCACCGAGCTCCACTCCGCGCTCACACTCGCCCTCAAGCTTTTCCCTAACTCACCGCTCCCCCTCACTGCCGAACGCGAGCGCCATGGCCACGGTCGTGCCATGGCCAAGTGGTGGACCTCCGCCCAACAGCTGCTGCTTGCTATCTCCATCTCAACCAAGTGCGTCACCACCTCTGCCTTGCCGTGCTCCGCCCCGCGCGCGCGCTTGCCCAAACTCCCGGTCACCGGGGCATGCCGTCAACTGGCCACCATTGCCGAGCCGAACGGAGCTCCGTGGCCGGCCACCCCAAGCGCCCCACCGCAAAAATTGAATATTGCTGCACCTCCACCGCCACACGCCGACCCCGATGCGCCGCTTTCCTCGGTCGAGAGCCGCCTGCGGCATGCTTTCGCCGGGGCACCGACCACCGGAGCCGCCCGCCTCCGTGGCCAGGAGGCCACGGGCCACCTCACCCCGAGCCGCGACCGTCTTCGGGTGAGCCTCGCTGCGCTGGTGTTCGTGCCACCCTCAGTCGCCGCCGCCGGCGACCCCCTCGCCGGAGTCGCGAGTCCGGCCTCCCTCCCCTGTTTCCGGCGGCCGGCGATGAAGACCGGCGCCCCTCACTCTCTGTCTCTCCTTGTGTTGATGACAGGCAGGCCTGGCTGTTTAACAGGTCCCACATGTCGGGTTCAAGTGTAGCTGATTCGGGTGTACAACCGGGTGCGCTTAGCGAGTTAAGTTAGGGTTTGGGTAATTTCGTTTTTGAATTTCAGAATTTTGGAAATCTTCTAAAATCCATATCTCATGCTAGATAAGTCCAAAAATAGCAAATGTGGACTTTTTGGAAACCTTGAGAAGTGATCTATGCAATAGAGTCATAAAATGTTAGGTGTTTGTAGATGTTTTTTCTGATGTTTTTATTTAAGCTTTAAAAATGCTCTAAAATGCTTATAAACTTGACCAGAGCAAGATCTGGAGTTTTAGAACTCCAAAAATGATGATTCTTGTTTTGCTAATTTTGTGATGACATTTAATTGCTAGGAAAAATATTAAACACACCAATTGTTCACTGTTTTCTTAGGGTTTTGATTGGACCTTGATAAATAAGGAAATCTATATTATTTTTCTTGTCATTTTATATCTTGAGTTGTGATGCTCCAAATGATGTGAAATTGTTATGGTAGTCTTGTCATGATATGTATGTACTGTGGTATAAATTTCTTGGTCACTACTTATTGTATGATCTAATTATTGATTTAACTTGTTTATGGCTTGTTAAATAGCTTGTAAATAATATATAATTGATAAAATGGAAAATGTTGTTCCTTTAGATTAGTATGATGTCTATCTATCATATTGATTCATGCTATGGCCATGTGTTCATAGAAAATATGGAGTTTTAGGTTTTACTTGCTCTCACATGATTTATCTCATTAGCTCTTTGTCTTTTTCTTAGAGGTTGATATACTTATCCAAATGGATGGAAATTTGGACAGTATACTTTTGGGAGCATTTGTAGACCCCTGTAATTTTGGTAGAATTTATTGAGCATCTTTATGATGTAATCATAATTCCACCTAATTATCTAAATAAATTAAGAAAATGTATTAAAAAAATTTATTTATTAATTGAAACGATGTTTTCTGGTGTTCATTAGTCATATATGAAATGTTGGTAAAGTTGGTTTTACCTAATTATGTACTTGCAACATAAGTTAATAATTATTTTCTTGCCGATATGGTTTCTAGACAGATCTGGGAACTTAGCAAAGTTCTTCATGATAATGTGCTCTATTGTGAAACTTGTTTATACAAAAGTTGTAGATAATTTATATATCTAGCTGCTGTTAAAATTTGGTGGCATTTGGCCATGTGGTTTAGGAGTTATAGCTGTTTAAAGTTGGATTGCAGAATTGCTTGCTCTCTGTCTTATTAGACCAGTTTCTGTATTTATGTAAATTCGACATGTTAAACTTTGGAATCGTGCTGTGATGATTATAAATGAAATTTAGATAATTTCATAAGATTTCCATAATGTCTTCTTGTAAGTCATTTGGAGTTGTAGATCTCCAGTTATAATTAAATTACTCAGCTGTTGGTCTGATGTCCAGAAGGTAGCAATTTCTAGTTCTAGTACTTTGATTAACTTTGTCATGCTTGGGTATTGAAATGTGACTCATATCTTTGATGATACTTGAGTGGTACCCTGTAATCTTGTGAGACTTGTTTCTTGATTAATGTGCTTGCCCTCTTCTATGTTATGTCTTCTTGAGGATTAAGTTAATTAGCTCTAGGGTTTTTGTGAACTTTGGTATTCTTGCATGATTACTTGTTTATTGCACTTATTTGCATTCATACATATGCATCGTTGCACCTCATTTAGGTATGTTAGCTGAAGCACGTGAAGGACCTAAGGTGGAGCCAAACCCAAAGATGGAGTTGGTGGATCCATCCCGAAGATAGAAGGATCGGGAAAGTGCTAGATGAGAGGATGCTCGCCAAGCGAACTCATCTGACATACTCTAACTTGAGTCGGATCCCAGGCAAGCCCCGGAGCATTATAAGCCTCCTATCTTTAAAGCAATTAATTCTATATATGTTATAAGTATTGTTGCATTAAGTGATAGGAGTTGGTTGGAAACCCTTGCTGCATTATATCATTCCTTGTCCAAATATATGAATCCTTGAATCCTACATAGATTAGGATCGAGTAGATGCTTAGCCCTGCTTTAAGCGGTAGAAGTCAGGTGATTTCCTGTCACCTGCGAGATATAGGGATATTCATATATGGCACGGTTGGCTATATTTGCCATTGTGGAATGGAACCATGTGTTAATAAAATGAAATGAGACCGGGCGGGATGACGATAGTGAAGCAACAAGGCATGGAGGTCTTGGGTGTGAATCTATCCCCGTCTGAGTCGTTTAAGGACCAATTCGCTGTACGTCCATGAGTCATGTTGAACGCAGTCTAACACTTAGTTGGCCGGATAAGCCGTTCCGACCGCGAAGCCGAGTAATGTGGTTCAGGCCGGGAATCGAATGGTAGGTTGCTTCTTGGAGGAGAGAAAGGATGTGCTTGGGGACATTGGCGTGAGACTAAGGGGGGGGGTTTAGAGTCCCTATCACCTGGCAGAGTGTCGCCCTTGGGGTCACGACATCATTCGGACCCGCGATTCCTGAATCATATGAAAAGGTGGCTTGTGTGACCCTGGCAGGGGCCTGCGCGGTGAGTGTTAGAAATACCCCTCTAGCTGGATAGGAATTCGATTCGAATCGCCGTCGCTCCCGGTTAGTGAGCACTTGACTTGAGCAGCGGCAACGTAGATTCCATTAAATTGAATGGATGGTTAATTGGATAACGATGGAAAGGTTGCCTCAATTTATACCTGCTATGGTTAATATTGTTTGCTCCTAATAAAGTGAGTGCTCTAGTACAGGTTCTAATATATATGATAGGTTAATGATAATTAACTTGATGCTTAAGCATTAATGATTGATCATCTATATTAAGCTTTTATGCAAAAAGTTGTCAAGCTAGCCCCACTTTATATCAGCCTTGCATGATCCTTGGTGTCACCTTATTTCTAGTTTCTGACGGGTAAGTCTAGCTGAGTACTTTGTCGTACTCAGGGTTTTATCCCCACTTGTTGCAGGTTGTGATGTATCATGACGACTGCAAGAGTTGGTTGGCTCCTGCCGTAGAGGCGGAGTGTGATCACGGGCGTGATCCTTTTTTTACCTTATCTCTAATGCTTTTGTTGGAAGTCGACCGTGGTACTGGCATGTATTTGAAATAAGAATAATGTTAGTTTCAAATTACTTTGCTTCCGCTACTTTTGAACTTAAGTTGTAATAAATATGTTGAACTCCGATGTATATTGAATTACTTGTGAAATGGTTGTAACATGTGACTTGTTATGTTGAATCACTACGATCTTGGCTTGTATGTCGGTTGGTTTGAAATCCCTCGTGATTTCACTGGACTACCGGAGTTATATGGGCTCAAGTGCGAGAATTTGATCACTTCGGTGATTGTTTTTGTACTTGTGCTCTTATAATTTGGACGGTTCCGTTACAGCTGGTATCGGAGCAAGATTCAACATTAAACTTGTCGTATGTGTATTTAAAACAAATGTTTTGTTTTATAAAATCAGTTTTATCAACTTATAGCTATATATAGGTTTGGAAAACTGAATTCTAAATCTAAGTATGCCAGTGGTCAATTTCTTTATGCCCATATAAGGATTATTAGGTGGCTTATATAAGTACTAATTTGGGGGTTTTTCATTTATGCATCTACGCCTAGGCCAAGGTATGTATGTGTGATGACTCTCCCACACTATGCTACCCGGTGTGTCAGATTAGAGGTAGCCTTCATATATGAAATAGCCATATATGTTGCTAGTTTACTTTTATACAACGTCGCACCTACGCTCAGGTAAGTGTGAGTTATGAGAGCATGACCGTCCAACCAGCGGTCTAGGGGAGAGCTAGTTTTGGTTACTGGATTATGTACATGTTACACACATGTATATATGAAGGTACTTAATTGTGGGTGATTAATGATTCGGGTAGTCTTGGTGCTACATGTATATATACGGGGGTATATGTACATGGGAGTACTTAGAATTTTACTTCTCTGCTTTCATTGTGTGCTATATTGGGAAATGTTAGGCTGCAATGAAACTTTTCTGCAGGTACACTAACCACGAATGCATAAGTCAAATATAGCTGACGACTAGCTATATATCGAGAGAGTGCGTGTTATGCCACCGACATAGAACGTGATCGCCACTTTAGGTTGGCAATCTTGTGAGGACGAATAGGACGAAGCATGCATCTTCATGATTGTTTCTTTATGCATGGCTATACTCTTGTCACCCTTGTTCTATAGTGTGTAACTTGTGATCAATGTGTTACACTATCTTTCTTGAGTGAAGTAAAACAAAAATGCCTTGTTCCATGTTGCTTGAGAAAAATGTGTGCTTAGCCTTACTAGAAATAAGTGTGGTTACATGCTTGAACTTAGAGATATCCTCTAGCTTAGCCAAGTGATGGATATGTTGTTCACCCAAGCGTTTACCAATGCTTTAGACCTCACTTAAATAATTATGGATTCTCATGAATGAATTAAAGTCATGTTGGTCTAAGGTAACAAAATTTAGAGCTACTAGAATAACATGTTTGTGTGCTCTCTTGTTAAGTAGAACAAAGGCAAGTTTAGTTTTGCTTGTCGAATGTTGGCTGCTAGAACATTTTCTGTTGTAGTGATGCTTTTGGGGTCATAATGGTGTTTTCTGTAGCTATGGAGAATACCAAGGTTGTAGCTAACTTACTTATCTAGCTTGTCCTATAATTTCATGACACTAGGCCTTATTGTTTGGGAGTTATGAATTTTAGAAGTTTACCAACAGGTTTTGTTTGTGCTTTGAATAGATCTGAATGTTTGGTTTGTTTGACCTATGTGCATAAGGAATCATGTCTTGGAGATAATAGAAGAAGTGTATTACTTTTTCTAAGCTTTCCAAAATGTCCTATAGCACTAATTTTTGTGGTCAAAATTTCTAGTTAGGAGCTTGTCAAGTGGAATGACTGAATCTGCCCAAATCTGGGCAGAGATGTCTTCTTTGTCTTAATGGGCCTTGTTAGCTATAGAATCATCTTAATATGATAATAAGAAAGTTATAGACAACTTAATAAGCTTTACATAAAGTTAAGGCTCAGCCTTGTTAGGTCCCTAGAACTCCAGTTACGCATTTTCGAAGTTCTTGTCAGTTTTCTGTCCATATTGGTACAGATCTAAAACATTAGCATTTTTGGTCATGTTAATCTATGAATTAGCTGTTGGTATGAGTAACTAAAGTGTATTCATCTTCCTAAGCTTTCTAAAAAGTCTAGGATCACTTTTGTGGGATGTCTACAACCTCAGTTACGGTTGAAACAAGTAACTACTGTGTTGTTGTCCAGATTCTATACATATGCTAAGTTGGCTCTCTTAGCTAACGTTTGTTTGGACTAAACTTGTAGTTAGTTCATGCTTGAGATGAATGCTTATTTTGGGTGAGCCTTGTGCTTTTGTATTGGTTACTTAAGCCCATTCGTTTGAATTTTCTCCAATGTCTGCTTGATTGTGATGTTGTATGTGTGCTTGTTATCTAGGTAGTGCCCTAGTTGTCACCTCGTTTGTCCTCGGTAAGCATACGAGGGTCACATAGCTTTAGCCTAGAACAACATTCATGTTACGTAATTGTATGGTTGTTGTCTTCAATTAGGTTTTCTCTCTTAGGAGCCTGAGCTTGTAGACTTGGTGGTTAGCCCTTGAATGTTTGTATCCATGCCTTTGCTTGACCGAAAGCCCAAAGTTTAGTTCTCCTATTTATTTGCATGAGCCGTGAATGTTTTGCAACCCTTTCTGTGTGAAGACCCTTGTCGTCTGACCAACCAAGTTAACTTTTATCAACGCTAGCCTTTGACCATGGTTCGTACATTGCCAGTTGTGAAGACCGTACCCAAATCCATGTTGGACCTTCTGGTTACCTCTCTCAAAGGTTAGCCAGTGTGACACAACGTCTCTCTATTATGGCATCTAAATCGTATGCTTGCAAATTCATGCATCTACCTTATCAACCCAATCTATGCCATTTGAAATTCCTCATTGGGTGTATGTTCAGTAATGGTGTTATGAGTAGCAACTAATGGTGCCGCGACGAAACCGAGAGCCTCCTGTGGGTGCACACACAAGGTTGTGCTGCTCGGCACACGCTGGTATCATGGTTTCTAATCGTAATCCATTGCAGAACAACACTGATGTGATTTTTACGTGACCTTCTTCCTTGATTGTTTTCCCATATCTTATTGAAAGACCCTTATATTGAACCAAAAGTAGTAAAACTTCCTCCTGAAGTTGCTAAGAGGATAACCTTTGAAGAACAGGCCACCGACATAAACTTTAACAGACTGCAATATGTGGTAGTCAAGTGACTCTACATAGTTGCCTAGTATTGACAACCAGCATCTAGGGAGCCACGTATCTCAGCTCTGTTGGATAAAAAGGACACGCAACACTTACTACTGGACAAGTCATTCGTTGGATAAGAATCAATCGTCACATTATGTAAATCTTAACCTTTGTATGCATAATGGCCAGACCGTCGAAATCAACCATCTTTGGTGTGACTCCTTATCCACTGACTTCGATGGCAACCATCTGTTCTGCATCAACCATAGTTGTTGTGGCCGAGAATGAAGCATTGGAACTTTTTAGTGTTGAGAGACAACTAATTAGTTACCAATAGGAAGGTTAATCTCCAGTTAGATAATGACTCTTTGGTAGCTACTAGGGCTATGTCTTACAGAGCAATATCCAACAAGAAGTTAATCAACTAGCCACAACTTGAGTGATACTCTATCTTTCAGAGCCATGGAGATCAAGTCAATTCCGTCTTGGACAATCACACAAATAGTGCAAGGTGTTCAATCAGCCGCGGTGAAGAATTAGAGAAATGCATGCCCTAGTTTTGATCAACATCCTTGTGCCCTTAGGTGCCACAAATGGTTTGTTCATTACTCTATTGGACGATCTCTTAAGTGGTCTTAAGGATCCTGTTGGACACCCTTTCTCTTTACTTTTATGTTCTCTCATCAATAATTATTGGGACAATCAAGGGTTATACGAGTAAATTTGCAAATCAAAAGCAATTTGAAAAGTGTCAAACAACAGATTTCCTATCTTAGAGCTGCTATATGACCCTAAAGAGAAAGTCTCATGGTGAAAGGTTGGCCTGACAAAGTTGTTATGCTGCAAGTCAACTCAACTTACAGTACAACTAAGTCACCAAGGAAAATTTTATTCAATCACTTGGTGGTAGACTACTCCTCATGGTTAAGTGAATAATTACAACTTTTGTTGTCCTTAAGGCCTCGTTACATCTTTCTTAGGGAATTATTTTCCTAAGATGACATACTTTGGTACCTTATAATTGTTTTTACCCAAGAGGTTGCATCTGATTCAACCCAGATAACTGTTGTCTTGGATAGAAGAATCTTCTTAGGTAACATTTGATAGAAATACGAAGCCGACAGAGTCAGCCATCACATTCACTAACCCCTCGACAGACTCAAATAATACAGTGTTGTCGTCAGAGAAATAGAACTGCACACATGGGACCACTAGTAGTTTTCCTTTAGTTGGTGTCTGAATGTTGGAACATTTACGACCAACATAGACCCTATCTATTGGTTAGTCGGTATCCTATGGCCTCAGAGAATGTTTGTCGTCTATGATCTCACCCTTTTGGAAGGTTGTACTCAAGCCAGTTGGTAGAGAACTGCTTTTCAAAAACTGTGTGAACATAGAGCCATTTCAACGAGTATACTTCTGAATATTTTGGTCTAGTGTCAAGTTCAGATGGCCTATGTTGTGCTCGTTAGAGAGTTAGATACTTGTGAGTGGTTCACTCATGGACCAAATGACCTCTATACACTGTGAATGCAGTACGTGCTATCTTGGATTCCTCCCAAAGTAACAATGCTTCATGGAAGTCAATGAAGGAAATTCTTCAGACAAATTTTACCATGAAAAGTCAGTGCCAGAAAGTGCCTTTGGCCAAATTGTTCACCGATGTTGAAGCTTTGTAGCTAAATGCTATAGCAGATATTGAGAACTAGATAACGTGTCTCTCTTCCTTAAAAGGTCTTCCATTCCGAATCTCAGGACGCGATTCTTTTAAGGGGGGAGGGCTGTAACACCCTAGGTGTTTATCACCAATTAAGCAGTGGGTTTAAGCTCAAACATGATAGATTAGTGGAGATGACGATGCCAAAGTCGAACCTATGGAAATAAACCCTAACCTGAACTTGGATATTGCACCCTTGCTTACATATAGGCTCAATTAAAAGATATATGCTTGGGTGTGGTTATCAAAGTATCTTCACATGTCTCACATCAATAACTATCTATATTGATACCTGGAAAAGTTTCATGAAGTTCGGAATCAAGAAGTCACATGAAATGATAAGTTATATGCTTGTTTGGATTATAACTAAAACCTGCCTTACATCCCATTGGGAACTAGTGTTGTGCAACATACAAATGCAATATGTGCAACACATCTTGGACACATGTGGAACACCCTAGTGGAACATGTGTAGCATGTATCTTGAAACAACCACATGAAATGACTATAGCATTTCACTTGAGTTCTATGTTTCAAGGCATGTGAGGCCTGCACTTTTGTGCAACCTATGCATGGTGGGTATGTTTGGCCTCTACAACACCTTAACTACACTTAGGATACTTAATGGAACAATGTTCATGTTGATCATTTTACCTAAATGTGCTTCTAAGTGATGGTTGACCATGTATGGACCCTAGAATCCTTTTGTTTGACCATTTCAAAAGTGTGACCTAGAAGCTTTGCATGACTGTGCACCCTTTAACAAAGTTTTAGATAATTTTATAAGGAACAAACTTTGTATAAGAGTCAAGTCATGAAAATGTGTGGAACATGCTCAAAAAGGGCCCAGAGTCAGAAATAGGGCTGATTTCAGCACTTAAGAAATTTAAAGCCCGATTTCAGTGTCTTCGACATTGACATCCCACGTTCTCGAGTTTTTACTAAGTAACTTCAATTGGTCCAAAAATGAAAGTTGGAAACAATTTGTTGGAGAACAACATGTAAAAAGTTGGGATCGATTTGACCAAGTTTGGCATTTCAAAATCCCAAAACCGAGCCCTACTTAACTTATTGACATTGGTGATTTGGGGACTAATTATCTCCTAATCTGTGGGTCTTATGACCATGGTGCTTAAATGAAATTTGTAGGGCATCATGAAATGAACAACTTTCATAATTGGCCCAAAGTCCAAATCGGCCCATAACAGGCCCAAAATGGTGTTCCACGACGGCCACTCCAGTGCCTGCCACCTGTTCGGTGGAATGCCCCAACGGCAGCCACGCGTCCAGGACGTGGCGACCATGCACCGCGCGTCTTCACCATGGACACCGTGCGTCCGCTTACCTGCCACGTGTCCCGAGGACTGGGGTCGATGGGGAGGCACCAGGACGCTCACCGAGCTCCACTCCGTGCTCACACTCGCCCTCAAGCTTTTCCCTAACTCACCGCTCCCCCTCACTGCCGAACGCGAGCGCCATGGCCACGGCCGCGCCATGGCCAAGTGGTGGACCTCCGCCCAACAGCTGCTGCTCGCTATCTCCATCTCAACCAAGTGCGTCACCACCTCCGCCTTGCCGTGCTCCGCCCCGCGCGCGCTTTTGCCCAAACTCCCGGTCACCGGGGCATGCCGTCAACTGGCCACCATTGCCGAGCCAAACGGAGCTCCGTGGCCGGCCACCCCAAGCGCCCCACCGCAAAAATTGAATATTGCCGCACCTCCACCGCCACACGCCGACCCCGATGCGCCGCTTTCCTCGGTCGAGAGCCGCCTGCGGCATGCTTCCGCCGGGGCACCGACCACCGGAGCCGCCCGCCTCCGTGGCCAGGAGGCCACGGGCCACCTCACCCCGAGCCGCGACCGTCTTTGGGTGAGCCTCGCTGCGCTGGTGTTCGTGCCGCCCTCAGCCGCCGCCGCCGGCGACCCCCTCGCCGGAGTCGCGAGTCCGGCCTCCCTCCCCTGTTTCCGGCGGCCGGCGATGAAGACCGGCGCCCCTCACTCTCTGTCTCTCCTTGTGTTGATGACAGGTGGGCCCGGCTGTTTAACAGGTCCCACATGTCGGGTTCAAGTGTAGCTGATTCGGGTGTACAACCGGGTGCGCTTAGCGAGTTAAGTTAGGGTTTGGGTAATTTCGTTTTTGAATTTCAGAATTTTGGAAATCTTCTAAAATCCATATCTCATGCTAGATAAGTCCAAAAATAGCAAATGTGGACTTTTTGGAAACCTTGAGAAGTGATCTATGCAATAGAGTCATAAAATGTTAGGTGTTTGTAGATGTTTTTCTGATGTTTTTATTTAAGCTTTAAAAATGCTCTAAAATGCTTATAAACTTGACCAGAGCAAGATCTGGAGTTTTAGAACTCCAAAAATGATGATTCTTGTTTTGCTAATTTTGTGATGACATTTAATTGCTAGGAAAAATATTAAACACACTAATTGTTCACTGTTTTCTTAGGGTTTTGATTGGACCTTGATAAATAAGGAAATCTATATTATTTTTCTTGTCATTTTATATCTTGAGTTGTGATGCTCCAAATGATGTGAAATTGTTATGGTAGTCTTGTCATGATATGTATGTACTGTGGTATAAATTTCTTGGTCACTACTTATTGTATGATCTAATTATTGATTTAACTTGTTTATGGCTTGTTAAATAGCTTGTAAATAATATATAATTGATAAAATGGAAAATGTTGTTCCTTTAGATTAGTATGATGTCTATCTATCATATTGATTCATGCTATGGCCATGTGTTCATAGAAAATATGGAGTTTTAGGTTTTACTTGCTCTCACATGATTTATCTCATTAGCTCTTTGTCTTTTTCTTAGAGGTTGATATACTTGTCCAAATGGATGGAAATTTCGACAGTATACTTTTGGGAGTATTTTTAGACCCCTGTAATTTTGGTAGAATTTATTGAGCATCTTTATGATGTAATCATAATTCCACCTAATTATCTAAATAAATTAAGAAAATGTATTAAATGAATTTATTTAGTAATTGACACGATGTTTTCTGGTGTTCATTAGTCATATATAAAATGTTGGTAAAGTTGGTTTTACCTAATTATGTAGTTGCAACATAAGTTAATAATTATTTTCTTGCCGATATGGTTTCTGGACAGATCTGGGAACTTAGCAAAGTTCTTCATGATAATGTGCTCTATTGTGAAACTTGTTTATACAAAAGTTGTAGATAATTTATATATCTAGCTGCTGTTAAAATTTGGTGGCATTTGGCCATGTGGTTTAGGAGTTATAGCTGTTTAAAGTTGGATTGCAGAATTGCTTGCTCTTTGTCTTATTAGACCAGTTTATGTATTTATGTAAATTCGACATGTTAAACTTTGGAATCGTGCTGTGATGATTATAAATGAAATTTAGATAATTTTATAAGCTTTCCATAATGTCTTCTTGTAAGTCATTTGGAGTTGTAGATCTCCAGTTATAATTAAATTACTCAGCTGTTGGTCTGATGTCCAGAAGGTAGCAATTTCTAGTTCTAGTACTTTGATTAACTTTGTCATGCTTGGGTATTGAAATGTGACTCATATCTTTGATGATACTTGAGTGGTACCCTGTAATCTTGTGAGACTTGTTTCTTGATTAATGTGCTTGCCCTCTTCTATGTTATGTCTTCTTGAGGATTAAGTTAATTAGCTCTAGGGTTTTTGTGAACTTTGGTATTCTTGCATGATTACTTGTTTATTGCACTTATTTGCATTCATACATATGCATCGTTGCACCTCATTTAGGTACGTTAGCTGAAGCACGTGAAGGACCTAAGGTGGAGCCAAACCCGAAGATGGAGTTGGTGGATCCATCCCGAAGATAGAAGGATCGGGCAAGTGCTAGATGAGAGGATGCTCGCCAAGCGAACTCATCTGACATACTCTAACTTGAGTCAGATCCTAGGCAAGCCCCGGAGCATTATAAGCCTCCTATCTTTAAAGCAATTAATTTTATATATGTTATAAGTATTGTTGCATTAAGTGATAGGAGTTGGTTGGAAACCCTTGCTGCATTATATCATTCCTTGTCCAAATATATGAATCCTTGAATCCTACATAGATTAGGATCGAGTAGATGCTTAGCCCTACTTTAAGCGGTAGAAGTCAGGTGATTTCCTGTCACCTGCGAGATATAGGGATATTCATATATGGCACGGTTGGCTATATTTGCTATCGTGGAATGGAACCATGTGTTAATAAAATGAAATAAGACCGGGCGGGACGACGATAGTGAAGCAACAAGGCATGGAGGTCTTGGGTGTGAATCTATCCCCGTCTGAGTCGTTTAAGGACCGATTCGCTGTACGTCCTTGAGTCATGTTGAACGCAGTCTAACACTTAGTTGGCCGGATAAGCCGTTCCGACCGCGAAGCCGAGTAATGTGGTTCAGGCCGGGAATCGAATGGTAGGTTGCTTCTTGGAGGAGAGAAAGGATGTGCTTGGGGACATTGGCGTGAGACCAAGGGGGGGTTAGAGTCCCTATCACCTGGCAGAGTGTCGCCCTTGGGGTCGCGACATCATTCGGACCCGCGATTCCTGAATCATATGAAAAGGTGGCTTGTGTGACCCTGGCAGGGGCCTGCGCGGTGAGTGTTAGAAATACCCCTCCAGCTGGATAGGAATTCGATTCGAATCGCCGTCGCTCCCGGTTAGTGAGCACTTGACTTGAGCAGCGGCAACGTAGATTCCATTAAATTGAACGGATGGTTAATTGGATAACGATGGAAAGGTTGCCTCAATTTATACCTGCTATGGTTAATATTGTTTGCTCCTAATAAAGTGAGTGCTCTAGTACAGGTTCTAATATATATGATAGGTTAATGATAATTAACTTGATGCTTAAGCATTAATGATTGATCATCTATATTAAGCTTTTATGCAAAAAGTTGTCAAGCTAGCCCCACTTTATATCAGCCTTGCATGATCCTTGGTGTCACCTTATTTCTGGTTTCTGACGGGTAAGTCTAGCTGAGTACTTTGTCGTACTCAGGGTTTTATCCCCACTTGTTGCAGGTTGTGATGTATCATGGCGACTGCAAGAGTTGGTTGGCTCCTGCCGTAGAGGCGGAGTGTGATCACGGGCGTGATCCTTTTTTTACCTTATCTCTAATGCTTTTGTTGGAAGTCGACCGTGGTACTGGCATGTATTTGAAATAAGAATAATGTTAGTTTCAAATTACTTTGCTTCCGCTACTTTTGAACTTAAGTTGTAATAACTATGTTGAACTCCGATGTATATTGAATTACTTGTGAAATGGTTGTAACATGTGACTTGTTATGTTGAATCACTACGATCTTGGCTTGTATGTCGGTTGGTTTGAAATCCCTCGTGATTTCACTAGACTACCGGAGTTATATGGGCTCAAGTGCGAGAATTTGATCACTTCGGTGATTATTTTTGTACTTGTGCTCTTATAATTTGGACGGTTCCGTTACACTTAGTGTCCATGCTTTGGGAGTGCTTGGAGAGCTTCTAACTCACTCATGCTTGATAGTGTTCATCGGATCGAGTGAGAGAGCGATTCTAGTACGTTGCATCGTGAGGATTGCATCGAGTGGCACTAGGTGATCGTGTTGCAAGCCGGTGGTGCTTGTTACTCTTGGAGGTTGCCACCTCCTAGACGGCTTGGTGGCTTGTGGCTTCGTCGAAGCTCGCAAGAAGATTGTGCAAGACTCCGGAGAAGCTTTATGAGGGGCATTGTGCTCGCCCCACGGGAGCCGCGAAGAGCAACTCTAGTAAAGCGAGACGCGAAGGGTGACAAGTCGTTCGACCATGTCAAGTGCTAGAGCTTATGGCTTGGAGGATCCCCATCTTGTGAGTGGATATGCGGCACCCGCTGAGGGTTTGATCTTGATAGTTAATTAGCTCGTGATACAATAAGTGGGTGCATCGCCATAACGAGAAGAGCAAGAGGACCACGCGGTAACCTTGAAGCTTGTCTCAATGGGGACTAGCGTGTTGGCAAACATGTGAACTTCAGGATAAAAAATCATCATGTCAACCTTGTTCATCCCATTGGTTTGCAATCTCCAAAACACAAGCTTGTATTACTTTCATATATATATTTGTGCTTGTGTTGTTGCTCTCATAACTTGTTTACTTGTATAGTTAGCTAGTTACCTTCTTGCTTTTGTAGCTAGAAGTAAGCTTCCCTTTGCGTGGCTAATTTGGTTTGTGTAACCTTGTTAGTCACATTGCTTAGTTTGTGTAGCTAAGTATTTTGCACTCTGTTGAAGGTAGATAAGTGTCAATTTTAACCGTCAACATAGCATGATAAAGGACTAAACAATAATTACCGCTTAGATATAGGGGGTTTACTGATATAATTCTATGAGTTTTGGTGAATGTCTGTTTCTGCAGGGTGTCAGCTGAAAAGAACCAAGGATGGCCCACATATCAGGTTTACATAGAGACAACATGGCCACACATAACTTTTCTGTAATCTAGAAGATACGAGAAGACTCTAGAAACAAACAGGAGGCGAAACGGGCTCGAAAGTGGGGCGCCCGCCCCCTAGCCTGGGCGGCCGCCCCACCTATAGAGCTAATCAGGCTCCACCTCGCGGATCCTGCCTCCACCGCCTTTGAGGATGAATAATAATCGTAGATCAAGGCCGGTTTGATCCGAGGGTTGTGATGCTTCCTATAGGGCTATATAAGCAAGGCCCCTAGATCCTGGAGGAGCAATCCCTTGAAACCCTAATTCATTATTTCCAGTTAGGATTAGCTGAGAGAGGTCCCTTGAATGGATCTTCTCTATTAGGGCACATATAAGAGAGATTAGCTTTGTAGTCTCCATGTGAGATTAGAGTTCTTCTAGATTGAGAGAGTTAGAGTGGAGAGATGTGTTGGAGGAAGCCCGACATGTCGGTGTCTCCTCTTCGACTTGTATCTACGGGATCAAGTCTCCTAACCCGAGGCTTGGTTCTAGGATTCTTCGGTAATTCAACTTCTAATACTAAGTAAGTATGTTGTTATTATTGTTCTATGGTTTATGAGTTTACTTTATTCTCTTCTGTGGTAGAGGGTAGGGTAATCGTCTGTAGCATAAGCGTGGTGCTTAGGCTAGAGATACTTGTAGATATCCCCTATCTGACCAGATCCGTGGTAGTAGCACGGGACGTGACAATCCCGTTGTTTCCTTTGTATCCCACATCCCGTTAGAAGGATTGGTAGGATTAAGCCCTGGCTAAGCATCCTCTGTGGTGTCTCTTTTCCATCGGTATGTCCCCATAGA
The DNA here is from genome assembly GCA_038087645.1 of Saccharum hybrid cultivar R570. Taxonomy (NCBI): domain Eukaryota; kingdom Viridiplantae; phylum Streptophyta; class Magnoliopsida; order Poales; family Poaceae; genus Saccharum; species Saccharum hybrid cultivar. Next base: position 19,525,479 of record JAQSUU010000012.1, read on the forward strand.
CCAATAGTTTCATAGCTTACCATAGGTTGGAACCAGACTATTGTCGTAATCTTCTCTAATTGCTTATATCTTCGCTACCTTATAGTGCGGCCCAGGGGTTAAGTATAGCTTTAGGTTAGTCATCGCACGCTTTCTCCTTGCGGATAAACAAATATGATACTATGGAAATATCTCCCGGGAGAAATGCTCACCGATATCCATGCACTTGCAGATCCTTTTTTGTGTGCGTTAACAAATATCAACAAGCATTTCTAGCGCCGTTGCCGGGGAGAAAGACGTCAGCTAAGTTAACCTCAAGTCTTGCTTAACCTTGTATTATACTTTTATCTTTTTCTCTTTTTCTTTTGTCTTTTCTTTTCTATCCTTATGGATAACCCAAATTCCACGCCTATCTATCAATAACTTGCACCCATGAACCAAAGCTTAGAGCCACCAGAACCCATGATTCTCACATCTAGCTACGAGCTACACCCATGTTTGGTTGCAATAGGTCAAAACCAACCCTTTCCTACAGCCAAGGTCCTATCTTCTAATCAAGAAGATAATGAACCCAAGTTCCTATCTTCTAATCAAGAAGGTAATGAACCAAAGGTCCTATATTCTGATCAAGGAGATAATGAACTTTTGGCTACACTAAGGGAATCTTTCAAGCGTCTTATAAATTTAGGTTTAGACCTAGCCTTACAAGACCTTGTTCTTCTTCAACATCTTTATATGGGTCTTAATAATATCGCCTTTGGAGCAGTTTTCTTTTCTTTATCCGTTAGTGGAGCAAGGTTTGTTCTTATTAGTAGACACACTCCTTGCACTAGACTTCATGATAAACTCCTAGAGGTAAAGAAGGAATCATCCTGTCAGTGTTCGGACCCGAGGGGGTCCTAAACCAACGAGTAAATGTTGCGTGTCTCTTTCCTGGATGGTGATGCAAGGAGAATACACGGGGGTTTATCCTGGTTCGGGCAAAAGAAGGCCCTACGTCCAGTGGGGGGAAGAAGTTTGTATTTCCTTGCACCGAAGTGCTCGTGTAGGGGTTACAAGCAGGCGAGAGAGGGCATCGAGCCCAAGTCTCAAAGAGAGGAAAAAAGGACAAGGATGGTTGCTTGAAGTATCGATCTCTTGTTTTTTCTTCGTTGTCTGTTGTTGTGTGGTCGGGTGCTTTGTTTTTTCTTCTTTTTTCATAGAACCCTGGCCTGCCCTTTTATAGGACGAGAGGAGGCCAAGACGATGGGGGTGATGTTTGGTCAATTCCTGTCGAGTTGACTGTAGTGACGTGCCCTGGGAATGGCTGGCCATCCCTGGACACCATGGCATCGTGGGAGATGAGACGACGAAATGACCCGGAACGCCGTGCCATACCTTCCTTCCCTTGCCGTTGAACTGTGCCGAGCGTCGAGGTTAGGTCGAGGCCGGGTCGAGACCGGATGGATAAGGCCGAATCCCCGAGATTGCGGGGAACGGGCCTTGTCTTATCCTCCCTCGAGGGTGACCGATGGTAAACAGTGTGCGGTAAGGTGGGTATAGTGACGGGTTTCACCTCCCATCATGGGATGGATGGTAAAATAGTGAGACCTGACACGGGCATTGTTCCCACGTCGATCCTGGTCGCAGCCATGCCGGTAGGTGATAGTAGGTAACCGCATTAAATGCTATGGCTTTTGTCCTAGGGTAGGTAAAGAGAAGGAGTCAAGGCGCTCGACCCAGGCTCACGCGAGTCGGAGTTTTTCCCAGTGGGCGGACGAGCTTCGCGTGGGTCGGAGCGCCGTCGAGGTAGCTTGCCATACGGGATGGGGCGCGGTTGAGGTGCCCCATCGAGCGGGCCTCGTACGAGTCGGAGCCAGAGCGCGGTCGAGGCACCCCGTCGAGCGGGCCTCGTACGAGGCGGACAGGATGCGCGGTCGAGGCGGGCTGTATTTTATTGCGGTGCCAGTCGTTTTAGTTTTTTACTAGCGATGGGTGTGGGTACCCCCGTACTTTTGGTACCGACAGTAGCCCCCGAGCCTTTGGGTGAGTGTGTGATCACTCTCCTAGAGGCTTGTTCGAACTGGAGCCGTAGCGTCGTGATCTTTTCCGGTGGGGGCGCGCGAGCGCACCCGCCGGGTGTAGCCCCCGAGGCCTCGGTGGAGTGCTGGGACTCCTTCGAGATCTTGTTTTCGTTTTATTGGGGGATGATTCGTTGCGGCCGAGCCCCCGAGCCTCGCGCGCACGAGGTCGATCAGAGTCCCGACCGTCTTTTGTGCGACCCTCGCGCTCCCTTTCGAAAAAAGGAGGAGGGGTGGAGAACGCCGTACTACCCTCGTTTGGGCGTGAGTTCTGACGCTCTCCGGTGAGCTGCTAGCGGGGGAATTCGAGTGAGAGCCCGTGCCCCGTTCGTTAGGGGTCGGCTAGTGGCCCGGAGGCGCTCTCAAAGATGCCAAGGAGTGGTCGTGTGGATCTCGATTCCCTGCAACAGGATTCGAGGGCTCGATGCCTCCCCCGGAGGGATTCCTACGGCGACCTCCTCCTTCGGCCTCGAATACGTCCTAGGGTGCCTCGAGAGCGTGGCTCGAGCCCTTGGCCATGTACGGGCGCACCCTGGGTCGTCCCTAACTCTGTTGCTCGAGGGCAGCTGTCGAACCCTGGTCGAGGGCCAGCTTTTGTTCCCTCGAGGCTTAGGTTTCTGCGGTCGAGCCCCCGAGCCTCGCGCGTACGAGGTCGATCAGAGCCCGACCGTCTTTTGTGCGACCCTCACGCTCCCTTTTGCAAAAAGGAGGAGGGGTGGAGAACGCCGTACTACCCTCATTTGGGTGCGAGTTCCGACGATCTCCGGTGAGCTGCTAGCGGGGGAATTCGAGTGAGAGCCCGTGCCCCGTTCATTAGGGGTCGGCTAGTGGCCCGGAGGCGCTTTCAAAGATGCCAAAGAGTGGTCGTGTGGATCTCGATTCCCTGTGACAGGATTCGAGGGCTCGATGCCTCCCCCGGGGGGATTCCTACGGCGACCTCCTCCTTCGGCCTCGAATACATCCTGGGGTGCCTCGAGAGCGTGGCTCGAGCCCTTGGCCATGTACGGGCGCACCCTGGGTCGTCCCTAACTCTGTTGCTCGAGGGCAGCTGTCGAACCCTGGTCGAGGACCAGCTTTCGTTCCCTCGAGGCTTAGGTTTCTGCGGTCGAGCCCCCGAGCCTCGCGCGCACGAGGTCGATCAGAGTCCCGACCGTCTTTTGTGCGACCCTCACGCTCCCTTTTGAAAAAAGGAGGAGGGGTGGAGAACGCCGTACTACCCTCGTTTGGGCGCGAGTTCCGACGATCTCCGGTGAGCTACTAGCGGGGGAATTTGAGTGAGAGCTCGTGCCCCGTTCGTTAGGGGTCGGCTAGTGGCCCGGAGGCGCTCTCAAATATGCCAAGGAGTGGTCGTGTGGATCTCGATTCCCTGCGATAGGATTCGAGGGCTCGATGCCTCCCCCGGGGGGATTCCTACGACGACCTCCTCCTTCGGCCTCGAATACGTCCTAGGGTGCCTCGAGAGCGTGGCTCGAGCCCTTGGCCATGTACGGGCGCACCCTGGGTCATCCCTAACTCTGTTGCTCGAGGGCAGCTGTCGAACCCTGGTCGAGGGCTAGCTTTCGCTCCCTCGAGGCTTATACCGGGCTCGGGGCCCGTTTCTCAGATATCTGGGAATATCCGTCTGCGGATCCCTCCCCTGCCCGTTAGCCGGGCGCGTCTTTTGGGGGAGGCGAGATCGGCGCGGTAGTTGGTGACGTGGCGTATGGTTACGACGTGGGGGACGACCACGTGCCCGACTCCTGCGAGATGTAAGGAAACGGTTAGGTGGGCGCATTTAATGCTGCAAACTGTTCCTACCTTTTCGCGCGGTTGTTGGGCTTCCGCCTGGGCATATAAAATTAAGGCCTGGGGGTCTGCGTTCCCCTCCGTTCCCTTACGCTCCTGCATTCTTCTGCCTCAGACAACCCTTGCCTTATCGCGCTCTGCGCCCGCATCGCTGTCGCCACCGCGTCCTCTTCGTCCACCCTCCCTTTCGACAACACCGATGGCAGGAAAGAGCCAGATCCTCCCCGCAGACGATTGGGCCGCCTCCTCGGTGACGGAGAGGAGGTTGGAAGAATTGGTCGAGGACAGGGTGCTGCGGCCGAGGATGAGCCGGTCGCAACCGGAGTGGATCGCATCGCCCCCTGCCCACCGGGAGCCGGCGCCCCCGGAGGGGTACGTGGTGAGCTTCGTCTGCTTCCACGAGCAGGGGTTTGGCGTGCCGGTGTCAGTCTTCATGCGCGCGCTCCTCCATTACTACTAGGTGGAGCTTCACCACCTTTCCCCCAACGCCGTCGCGCAGGCCGCCATTTTCGTGGCGGTCTACGAGGGCTACCTTGGGGTGGAGCCACAGTGGAACCTGTGGCTTCACCTTTTCAAGGCCGAGCTCTTCGCCAAGAAGGCAGGGGAGAAGGGCGTCTTGTGCGTGGCCCGAGTAGGGAGCTGCGTCCTGCAGGTGAGGTCGAGCCGGGTGGATCTGTACATCCTGGCTCGCCTCATCTCTTCGAACAGTGGGTGGCACGAGGGTTGGTTTTACCTCCGCAATGATGAAAATCAGTTGCCGAGGTACACCGGCCGTGTGCTGATCGCTCGAGAGGAGCGCTGGACATACGGAGTGTCGGAAGCCGAGAAGCCGCGCCTGGACCCACTGTTGGCGGCGCTGCAGCAGCTTCGCCTTCAGGGCTTGATGGCTGCGGCGGTGGCCGCGACCTTCCATCGTCGTAGGGTGATGCCGCTGTGCTGGCGTCGTCTCCGCCTCGACCAGATGACTCCGGAGGCATCGCTGGAGGGGACCCGGATGTCCCACGAATCCCTTTCCCTCGAGGAGGTCCTCCGGCGAGCGCGTCAGATGGTCGGGAACTTCAAGGTGGAGGAGGCTAACCGGGTCCCCATGAGACCAACCGAAGGGTTCGAGCTAGTGGTACGTATCTTAGGATAAGTAGGTTTGCCTTTTTTGTTTATTTTTGGATTTCGCTGATTTGATCGAGGCCGGCGCATAGGATTTGTCGGCGCTGCGAGAGACGCGTCCGCCAGTCCCAGAGGACCGGTCCGCCCGGGAGGCTCGACGCCAGCATGCTTCCAAGAAGAAGCAAACCAAGGAGATGGCCAAGAAGCGGGCAATCCGCAAGGCCAAAGAGGCGGTGGCGTTGAAGAAGCTCCGGCGCCAGCAGACTATCGATGGGGTCCCCCTGGCGCCGTCGCCTTCCGAGACGATCTCGGGGGAGGACGACGACAGCAGCGGTGAGGATGATGACGCCCTGTCACGGTATGAGACCGCGACCGGGCTGGGGGATCTTCCCGATGTTTGCCCCCTGGTGAAACCCATCAGGGGGCGTCCTCCTCGGTCGTCGTGGTCGAGGAGTCCGAGGAGGAGAAGACGGAGAAGGAGACGGGCCCCTTGATGGGAGGGGCCGCTTTACCCCAGACCCATCAAGAGGGGTCGACGGGGATGTCCGTACCAGCCCAGGCCCCGCAAGCTCGGGCACGGGCCGGGACGGCAGTACCGGCGTCGTCATCGGCGGCGGCGTCGACAGGCGTGAGAACCCGAGGCCAGCTGGCCTCGAAGGCACAAAAGGCGTAGGGGGTGCGTCGGTCAGGGCCCCCAGGAGTGCCCGACCTGCTGGTGAGGCCGCTGCGAGGCCACAATCGGCCGCCCCGGGAGGCTCGGGTCGCACGGGGTCGAGGCCCTTGGTGCCAATTTTCGGGTAAGCGTCTCTGCTCGGTTGTCTTGCCTTTCTTGGGGTCCGTTGGCTGACGTTTCTTCACTTTGTAGGTTAAAGCGAAAGGCGGAGCCAATGGGGCTTACCCCCGTGAAGTCGCTGCGGGCCAGCGCCATTGTCCTTAACCAGACGGCGGAGCAGGATGCGACCTGGGTCCGACTGGTCGAGGCCACGAAGGGGCGCCTGCGACAACGGCAGGAACCATCGGACGCCACGGTGGTTACTAGCACGGACCCTGCCGTGGAGGGGTCTGAACCGGCGGAGATGGTGGCGCCTGGCGCGGTCGAGGCGGGGCCCAGGTCGTCAGCGTCGGTCGAGGCTGCCGTCGAGGTCGCGACGGGCGAGGCACCCGTCCGTGGCGCGGTGCGGGCGGGGGCTGACGTGACCATGAAGGAGGTCGCGTCGGTGTCGGGGCAGGAGGTGGCCCTGGCGGGCGGGTCACCGTCGCAACAAGACCCGTTGGCTGAGCCAGCTGGTATAGTGGAGGGCGGGGCGGTCGAGCCCCTGACCGGAGCGTCGGAAGAAGAGGTGCCGTGTAACACCCCAGGTGTTTATCACCAATTAAGTAGTGGGTTTAAGCTCAAACATGATAGATTAATGGAGATGATAATGTCAAAGTTAAACCTATGGAAATAAGCCCTAACCTAAACTTGGATATTGCACCCTCGCTTACATATAGGCTCAATTAAAAGATATATGCTTGGGTGTTGCTATCAAAGTATCTTCACATGTCTCACCTCAATAACTATCTATATTGATCCCTAGAAAAGTTTCTTGAAGTTTGGAATCAAGAAGTCAAATGAAATGATAAGTCATAGTAGAGTTGGAAATTTTGAAGGAATGAGTCATATCTTGCTTGGATTGTTTTGTTTAGAGAATGAGAACATATGTCATCAACCAAGTCTTGCAACCTTGACCAAACAACTCCAATTGAACCCTACAACAACACTTATGAAAGGCTCATGTGGAACAAGTGACAAGAAGATGCCGCAAATCGGTCCCGAACCTCGAAACTAGGGTTTCTTCCGACGCGGTGTTGACCGAAGTGAAACTACTATTTTTGTTCGAGATATGAAGTTTGACCTTTAATGAAAATTGGAGTTTAGTTTGTATGCAACAAACTTTATTTTTGGACCGCGTCCCGATCCCACCCCGAAGTGCTGTCAAGCTGATCACAGTGCAATTTTGACTCCTCCTGTGCAACCCTATGGTGGGAATTAATATCTCGCAAACCAGTGGAATTTGACTGAGCTCCTATAGGCAATGTTGTAGTACTCTCATAGCCCTACGCAGCGGTATAATTTGTTGGTCGAATTGCCATCTGGTTTAAGAGATAGAGGTGAGATTAGAAGAGTGGCAGACTCGTAAATACATCGCTTTTGGATGGCAGTTTTGGAGGCGCTGAAACTTGGTGGCCGACATCGGAAAGGACCGAGCGCCGTGTGGCCTCCGTGCCTGTGCATGAGCGCCACCTCCCCGGGCTGCTCTGTGTCGAGGGGGAGAAAAAGGGGATCGAGCCTGACCCTTCACTCGCTCACTTCTCCTCTTTTCCTCGGTCTATTTCTCCCTCGCTCTCTCGTGCCCGAAGCCATGGCCGAGTCGGGCTGGAGCTCGCTGTTGTCGTCGCCCCTCCTTTGCCCCTCCTCTTCCAACACCTGCCACCCCTCTCCTCCTCCCTCCTGCCGCTGCTGTTGGCTGCCATCTGCTCCTTCGTCGTCCTGGGCCGCTATCTCACCGGAATCAAGCCGGCCTCCTCCATCCCCTTCGCTGTTTTCCGTCGCTGTGAGGAAGAAGGACCATCTAGCGAGGCAGAAACTCTTTGTTGTGTTCACTTTGCAAAAGTGCTAGAGACAAAGGATTTACATATAGGGGCTTACATGATTTGTGGAAAGTTTTGTGTTCACTCTGCATAATGTTTTCTTTTTTTACTTTTTCGGAATTAGTATTGCATTCAAATGGCTGAACTTTGAAAATACATAGTAAATGATAGAAAAATCGTAAAATAGCAAATGAGAACTTTTTGGAATCCTTGTGAAATTTTCTATGCATTGGATCTATAATATGGCATGTTTTAGTTTAAAGTTTTAGCTGTAAAAATATATTTATGCAACTAGGTTTTTAATGCTAGTTGGATCTGTTATTTTTAATAACTGTAAATATGTAACTCCAAATGAAGTAAAATTTTTGTGACGTGTTACTCTTGTGATGTATGATGTCTAGTAAAAATTTCAAGATTTTAGGCTTGATAGTTTAGGAGCTATAAAAATAACAAATGCTATATGCTGCTTTGCTTCTATTCTGGACAGTTCTGCATATATGCATTGTTTGGCTTAGTTAAGTTATGAATTATGCCTTGATGACAATAAATAATTTGTAGTAATTTTCTTGAGCTTTTCAAAAAGCTAAAGAGCACAATTTTTGGTTAAGTATATGTTTAACTATAGTAGTCTAAAGTGCTGTAGCTGTTTCTGTCCAAACCCAGACAGGGTTGCCTTGTTTATAATGTGTGACCTAGTTAGTAGCACAATTAGCTCTAGATGTTTATAACAAAATTGTTCGCAACTTGTTAATCTTTCTAAAAAGTCCAGAACCATAATTATTGGATTTGTGAAACTCAAGTTATAACGGTTTAAAGTGGCATATCAGATTCTGTCCATATTTTGGACAGAGATGCAATTATTTAATTAATTGACCATGTTAACTGTAGAATCATCTTAAGATGATTACAAGAAAGTTGTAGTTAACTTTATAAGCTTTCCATAAAGTTGAGAATCATGTTTGTTGGAGGTCTAGAACTCCATTTATGCTTCTCTGAAGTTTCTATCAGTTTTCTGTCTATAATTTTACCACTGCTGTTGGGCTGCATGTGTGGTGTTACTCGTGCAACTAGTTTCATGGTGTAAATGATGTTTACTGTGATTTTGGTAAATACAAAAGTTGTAGATAATTATCTTATCTTGCTTGTGTTAAATTTTCATGATCCCAGGTCTGATAGTTTAAGAGTTGCATGCTTAATAAGTCTACTGTCAGATTTTAATTACCTTCTGTGCAGACGTTAAAGATTGGCATGTTTAGTCATGATAACTTGGGAATCATGTTGAGATGATATTAAATGAAATGTATAGAATTTCATAAGCTTTCCATAATGTCTTCTTGCAAGTCATTTGGATTTAGGGATCTCCAGTTATGATTAATTTATGGAGCTACTGTATGTATGTCCAGAAAGTGACAGATTTTAGTTGTAGTGCTTTGATTAACTTTGCCATGCTAATGTGTTGAAGTGTGACTCATACCTTTGAAAGTACTTTGGTTAGTACCCTATGATCTTGAGGCTTGTGTCTTACTTGATGTGATTGCCATCTTCTATGTTATGCCCTAATGTGGATTAAGTTAATTAGCCCTAGGTGTTTATGAGAACTTTGGTATGCTTGTTTGATTACTCTGTTCATTGCACTTCTATGCATTCACACATGTGCATGGTTGCATCTCATATAGGTACGCTAGCAGAAATGTGTGGAGGATGTGGCGTTGGAGCCAAACCCGAAGACGGTGTTTGGTGGATCCAAACCGGAAGATAGAAGGACCGGACAAGTGGTAGATTGGAGGTTGCTCGCCAAGTGACTTCATCTGACATACTCTAACTTGAGTCGGATCCCAGGCAAGCCCCGAAGCATTATAAGCCTCCTACCTTCAAAGCAATTAATTATATATATGTTATAAGTATTGTTGCATTAAGTGATAGGAGTTGGTTGAAAACCTTGCTGCATTATATCATTCCTTGTCCAGATATATGAATCCTTGAATCCTACATAGACTAGGATCGAGTAGATGCTTAGCCCTACTTTAAGCGGTAGACGTCAGGTGATTTCCTGTCACCTGCGAGATATAGGGATATTCATATATGGCACGGTTGGCTATATTTGCTATCGTGGAATGGAACCATGTGTTAATAAAATGAAATGAGACCGGGCGGGATGATGATAGTGAAGCAACTAGGCATGGAGGTCTTGGGTGTAGATCTATCCCCGTCTGAGTCGTTTAAGGACCGATTCGCTGTACGTCCTTGAGTCATGTTGAACGCAGTCTAACACTTAGTTGGCCGGATAAGTCGTTCCGACCGCGAAGCCGAGTAATGTGATTCAGGCCGGGAATCGAATGGTAGGTTGCTTCTTGGAGGAGAGAAAGGATGTGCTTGGGGACATTGGCGTGAGACCAAGGGGGGGTTAGAGTCCCTATCACCTGGCAGAGTGTCGCCCTTGGGGTCGCGACATCATTCGGACCCGCGATTCCTCAATCATATGAAAAGGTGGCTTGTGCGACCCTGGCAGGGGCCTGCGCGGTGAGTGTTAGAAATACCCCTCCAGCTGGATAGGAATTCGATTCGAATCGCCGTCGCTCCCGGTTAGTGAGCACTTGACTTGAGCAGCGGCAACGTAGATTCAATTAAATTGAACTGATGGTAAATTGGATCACGATGGAAAGGTTGCCTCAATTTATACCTGCTATGGTTAATATTGTTTGCTCCTAATAAAGTGAGTGCTCTAGTACAGGTTCTAATATAGATGATAGGTTAATAATAATTAACTTGATGCTTAAGCATTAATGATTGATCATCTATATTAAGCTTTTTATGCAAAATGTTGTCAAGCTAGCCCCACTTTATATCAGCCTTGCATAATCCTTGGTGTCACCTTATTTCTGGTTTCTGACGGGTAAGTCTAGCTGAGTACCTTCTTGTACTCAGGGTTTTATTTCCCCACTTGTTGCAGGTTGTGAAGTATCTTGGTTACTGCAAGAGTTGGTTGGCTCCTGCCGTAGAGGCGGAGTGTGATCACGGGCGTGATCCGTCTAAGTTATCTTATCTCTAATGCTTTTGTTGGAAGTCGACCGTGGTACTGGCATGTATTTGAAATAAGAAAAATGTTAGTTTCAAATTACTTTGCTTCCGCTACTTTTCAATGTAAGTTCTAATAACTATGTTGAACTCCGATGTATATTGAATTACTTGCGAAATGGTTGTAACATGTGACTTGTTATGTTGAATCACTACGATCTTGGCTTGTATGTTGGTTGGTTTGAAATCCCTCATGGTTTCATTGGACTACCGGAGTTATATGGGCTCAAGTGTGAGAATTTGATCATTTCGGTGATCGCTTTTGTACTTGTGCTCTTATAATTTGGACGGTTCCGTTACATGCCGGCTCCAGGGGCGCCTACGGTCGAGGCGCGGGTACCGGAGCCGTCTTCGGTCGAGGCGCCGGCTCCGGAGGCATCGGCGGTTGAGGGGCCAGTTCCCCTATGGGGGCGGGCACCCATGGCCGTGGACCTTCCCCCCGACGACACCCCCCTTGACAAAGGGAAACAAGTAATGGGGGTCGAGGGGGGCGAAGCCGCGGATCAGGCCGGTGCCTCGATGGCCGTCAGAGAGGCGGAAACTGCGGGCGAGGCCGGTCCTTCCGTGGGACCGGGAGATGCCCTGGCTAGGTCGTTGTCGTCATGGCCCGACATCGCCACGCTGGCGATAGCGCGGGCAGAGGCGGAGATACCAAGGTGGGGGGGCGTCGCTCCAGTTCAGGGACGCCGCGAACCCTGACGCCGAGCCCATCTTCGTCCTGAACGACAAAGATGAAGTGCACCGATGGGAGTACCTCGAGGGCGTCCGCCGGCACCTTGATCGGTTGCTCCAATTGGCGTCTGGTGCCGTGCGGAGTATGGGGGATGCCGCCGAGGTACGATCGACCCGTCGGCTTTTTCCATGGTTTTCTTGGTGTCTTTTTCCCTCGGCTTTTTAACCTTTTTGGTTTTTTTTTCGGATTGTGTTCAGGAGCTGAAGGAGCACTCCCGCCGCAAGTCACTCTTCATCCGGGATGAGAGTGGTGTGTGGGCCGCGCTGTCTCAGCAACGGGTCTTGGCCGAGGAAGCCCAGAAACGGCTTTCCGATCGGAACGCCGAAATGGCTGAGCTACGCGTCGCCTACGCGGTGCTGAAAGAGGAAGCGATGCAGGCATGGGCGGCCGAGGCCATGATGCGCACTGGCATGGACAAGGCTCGGGAGGAGGCTGCCCAGGCCCGCAGGGATCTCGAGCCCCTATCGAGACGGGTGAAGGAGCTCGAGGAGAATGTCTCGCAGGTTAGTCGTCAACGCGACACCCTCAACGTCGAGGTCGAGCAGGCCACCGCTCGTTCTGATGCTCTGAAGGATGAGGTCACGATGCTGAAGGGAGCCATCCAAGAGAAGGACACAGCTCTCGAGTCTGCTCGGCAAGAGATCGAGGCGCTAAAGGCAACCATTAGTGACAAAGACAACGCCTTCCTTGGGCTCGAGCGGACTTGCGGGGGGCTTCGTGACGAGGTTGTGGGCCTGTAGACCCACATTGAGGGTAAGTATGATTGTTACGGCCACGATGCGGAGGGCCTTGCGTTGGGTATTAATCTGTTCGTCGTGTTTTAGAGCTAGAGAGGGAGAACCGAGAGGCCCAATCCTCTGCCAACTCCTTCCAGAGCCTCCTTGAAGCTGAGATCCGGAGGACCCAACTGCTCTAGGGCGTGATCACCACCATGTGTGACGGCCTGGGGGTCGAGCCCGACGCCGACACCGGGGAAGATGTTCCGGGGAACTCCTTCGTCCGTCGGATGGTGGCGCTGGGCCGCCTTGCCCGGGAGAAGATACGGGACGACCTCCATCACGGTGTGAAGAGGGCGCTGGCCGTCGTCCGTTCAGGGTTTGTGTTCGACATGAAGCTTGTCGCTGAGGGCTTTATCACAGACCCGGACCGGACAGACGAGGAGAACGAGGATGCCTGCGTGGAGCTGATTGAAGCCGCCGAAGAGCCTGGAAGCCGTCTGGCCTCGCTTTTTGAAGCCGAGGTGGTTCCGCCTAATGACGATGAGGGCCTGTGAGCCAAATCTGGGCATGAAGGCCCATGTAATAAGTTAGCATTTTGAATTTTGATCGTGGTGGCCTCGAAGGCCTAAAAACTCAAAACATAAACCGGTTCGTGGTTGATTTAGTTTTATTTGAGCTTTTCTTCCCTTTATCGCTTGGATCATGTTCTTGCGTGATTTACTTAGCACGCAGCTGCATCCTTTGGCGTAAGGGAGCGAGTGGAGGTACCGTAGCCTCGGGGGCGTAAGTGATCTCACGGCTCGACCGCCCTCGAGTTTCAGGGTGATGTTGCGGCCTTGTAAATCGTGTGAGAGCCTGATCTAAGAGACAGGGGATATGTTCTTTTTCAAAGTTAGGAACCGTTATTTAGATCTCCTTAGCATGAAGTCGCACCTCTAAAAGGCGTATGGGGTGAGTGGAGGTACCGTAGCCTCAGAGGCGTAGGTGATACTCCTGACCGAGAGCCCTTTCGAACCTTAGGGTGCTCTTGCAGCGAAGTCGATCTAAGAAGCGGTTCTTATATTTAAAAAAGAGCATAAGTTTTTTCGGGGACTGAGGGGTTCCCCCCTTGTAGCCCCCGAGGGAGGGTCAATTCTGGGAGTGCAGAGTCGATCCTTCCTCACAGTAAAACGAAAGTTTGAACGTCGCTATATTCTTTATTGACGAAAAAGAAAATACAGAGCCTCGAGGCTTTTTAAGGAAAGAAGCGACGTAGCTGTTCAATGTTCCAAGCGTTGGTGAGGATTTCGCCCTTCTCGTTGGATAGCTTGTAGGTGCCCGGCTTTAGTACTTCTGCGATGATGTACGGCCCTTCCCATGGTGGCGTGAGCTTGTGCCGTCCCTTGGTGTTCTGGTTTCGCCGTAGCACCAAGTTGCCGACGTTGAGGTCACGCTTGCAGACGTGTCTGTCGTGGTAGCGTCGGAGATCCTGCTGGTACCTGGCAGAATGTAACAGAGCCACATCTCGGGCTTCCTCGAGCTGGTCGAGGGCGTCCTGTCTTGTGGCGTTGTTATTTCTTTCGTTGTAGGCCTTCAACCTTGGGGATCCGTATTCTATATCGGTTGGGAGCATAGCCTCAGACCCGTAGACTAAGAAGAATGGAGTGAACCCCGTGGCTCGACTCGGCGTTGTTCTTAGGCTCCACAGGACCGAGGGTAGCTCGGCAGCCCATCTTTTGCCATGTTTATTTAGTTTGTCGAAGATTCTGGGTTTCAGGCCTTGTAGGACCATACCATTGGCACGTTCCACCTGACCGTTTGTTTTTGGATGGGCCAAGGCTGACCAGAGCACTCGGATGTGGTGGCTATCGCAGAAATCCAAAAACTTTTTGCCAGTGAACTGGGTGCCATTATCTGTGATGATACAATTAGGGACCCCGAAGCGATGAATAATGCCGGTGAAAAAAGAGCACAGCTTGCTCGGACCTGATGCTGGTGATAGGGCGGGCCTCAATCCACTTAGAGAATTTGTCAATCGCGACGAGCAAGTGGGTGAAGCCGCCAGCTGCCCTTTTCAATGGTCCGACAAGGTCGAGCCCCCAAACGGCAAATGGCCATGTGATGGGGATAGTTTGTAGGGCATGTGCCGGAAGATGGGTTCATCTCACATAGTACTGACAACCCTTGCAGGAGCGTACTAGCTTGACAGCGTCGGAGACCGCGGTCGACCAATAGAATCCTTGTCGAAAGGCGTTTCCGACGAGGGTTCGAGGTGCTGCGTGGTGACCGCAAGCCCCCGAGTGGAGATCGCCGAGCAGGTTCCTGCCTTGCTCATTTGTGATGCATCGTTGGAGGATACCAGTAGGGCTACGGCGGTAGAGCTCCCCGCTGTCGCCCATGATCACAAAGGTTTTGGCCTAGCGCGCGATCCATCGAGCCTCGGTCTTACCCGAGGGGAGGTCCCCTCGGATAAGGTAGTCGAGGTATGGGACGCGCCAGTCAGGCTCGAGGTCAGACAGCGGGGTCGAGCCTTCCACCTGCATGGCCTCTGCCCCGGTCGAGGGGGCTTCCGCCTCAGGTGGAGGGTCGAGTGACGTCCCGCCAACCCCTCTGTCTGGCCCGAGGTCCACGGACGGCTGCTGAAGGTCTTTTGCGAAAACGTCTGGTGGGACCGTAGCTCGACTGGACGTGATTTTTGCCAGTTCATCGGCGGCCTCATTGTACCTGCGCGCGACGTGGTTGAGCTCGAGGCCATGAAACTTGTCCTCGAGGCACCATACTTCTTGACAGTAGGCTTCCATCTTGGGGTCATGGCAACTCGAGCTCTTCATGACCTGATCGATCACGAGTTGGGAGTCGCCTCGAACGTCAAGGTGTCGGATCCCGAGTTCGATGGCGATTCTTAATCCCGTGACGAGCGCCTCGTATTCGGCGACGTTGTTAGACGCAGGAAAATGAAGTCGGATGATGTAGCGCATGTGAACCCCGAGGGGTGAGACGAAGAGCAAGCCCGCGCCCGCTCTCGTTTTCATCAGCGACCCATCGAAGTACATGGTCCACAGCTCTGCCTGAAGCTGTGGAGGGGGGAGTTGGGTGTCGGTCCACTCAGCCAGGAAATCTGCTAACACCTATGATTTGATAGCTTTTCGCGGTGCATAGGACAAGGTCTCGCCTATGAGTTTGACTGCCCATTTGGCAACCCTACCGGAGGCTTCCCGGTTCTGGGCTATCTCTCCCAAGGGGAAAGAAGAAACCACAGTAATCGGGTGACCCTCGAAGTAGTGTCGGAGCTTGCGCCGTGTCAGGATGACGGCATATAGCAGTTTCTGGATCTGTGGGTATCGACTCTTGGTTTTAGAGAGCACTTCGCTAATGAAATAGATCGGCCTCTGGACGAGCAAGGTATGTGCCTCCTCGGCCCGTTCGACAACCAGGGCAGCACTGACTACTTGTGATGTCGCGACGACATAGAGTAGGAGTGGTTCACCCAGGGTCGAAGGGACGAGGATTGGTGAGTTAGAGAGTGTTGTGAGGGCCTCCTCGGCCTCAGGGGTCCAGGAAAAGTGCTCTGATTTTTTCAAGAGACGGTACAGAGGGAGTGCTTTTTCGCCGAGGCGCGAAATGAAACGGCTGAGTGCCACCAAGCAACCTGTGACCCTCTGTACGCCCTTCAGATCTCGGATGGGGCCCATCTTGGTTATTGCAGAGATTTTTTCAGGGTTGGCCTCGATGCCGCGTTTGGATATGATGAACCCTAAGAGCATACCTCGTGGGACGCCAAAGACGCATTTCTCTGGGTTGAGCCTAATGTTTTTTGCCCGAAGGCATTTGAACGCGACGTCGAGGTCGCTGACCAGGTCGTCGGCTTGTTTGGTTTTGACAACGATGTCGTCAACATAAGCCTCGACGATCGACCCGATGTGTTTTTCGAAAACATGCTGCATGCATCGCTGGTACGTTGCCCCTGCGTTCCGGAGACCGAAGGGCATCGTAACGCAGCAATACATGCCGAACGGGGTGATGAATGAAGTTGCAAGCTGGTCCGACTCCTTCATTTTGATTTGGTGGTAGCCAGAGTATGCATCTAAGAATGAGAGAGTTTCACATCCCGTAGTGGAATCAATGATTTGGTCAATGCGTGGCAAAGGAAAGGGAACTTTTGGACATGCTTTATTTAAACCGGTGTAGTCTACACACATCCTCCATTTCCCACTCTTTTTCCTAACTAATACGGGATTAGCTAGCCACTCGGGATGATGAACCTCCTTGATGAATCCGGCCTCCAACAGTTTGTGTATTTCCTCGCCGATGACCCTGCGCTTCTCCTCATCGAAGCGACGCAGGCGTTGCTTCACCGGTTTGGATCCGGCCCGGATCTCCAAGGCATGCTCGGTGACTTCCTTGGGTATGCCTGGCATATCCGAGGGACTCCACGCAAAGATGTCGACGTTTGCACGAAGAAAGTCGACGAGCACTGCTTCCTATTTAGGATCGAGGGTGGCACTGATGCTCAGTGCCTTTCCCTTAGGATCAGCGGGGTCGAGGGGTACGAGTTTGACATCTTCGGCGGGCTCGAAGCTACCGGCATGGCGTTTTGGGTCAGGAATCGCATTGGCAAGACCGTCGAGGTCTGCAGCCAAGATCGTCGACTCCAAAACAGCCTCGCCGTGTTCGACTCACTCGACGTCGCACTCGTAGGCATGTTCATACGAGGGCCCTATAGTGATGACACCATTTGGACCCGGCATTTTGAGCTTGAGGTAGGTGTAGTTCGGGATCGCCATGAACCGAGCGTAGCATGGGCGTCCCAGGATAGCGTGGTACGTTCCACGGAATCCGACCACTTCAAAAGTGAGTCTCCTTTCGGAAGTTGGCCGGTGTGCCAAAACAAACATGCAGATCGACCCGTCTGAGGGGTTCCGCCCGTTTCCCTGGCACGACTCCATGGAAGCCCCCGACGCTAGGTTGGAGGCACACTCTCCCGACCCCCAGAAGGTCGAGGGTCTGGGAGTAGATGATGTTGAGGCTACTTCCGCCGTCCATGAGCACCTTGGTGAGGTGTGTGTTGGCGATGACGGGGTCAACAATGAGCGGATAGACTCCCGGGTTGGGGACGTGGTCTGGGTGGTCGTCACGGTCGAAAGTGATGGCCACCGTGGACCAATCAAGGAAGCGGGAGACTGCCGTTTGTACAGAGAAAACCTCGCGCCGTTCTCGCTTGCGCTGGCGTGCCGAGAGGCGGGTCGAGGGTTCTCCGTAGATCATGAAGCAGTCGTGGATCTTGGGGAATTCCCCGTCCTTGTCGTCGCCTTTAGGGTCCTCCTTCTTGTCGTCCTTCTTGACGCCGGCACCCCCAAAGTACCTGCGAAGCATATGACAGTCCTCGAGGTTGTGGTTAGTAAGTCCCTTGTGGTAGGGACACGGTTCTTTGAGCATTTTGTCGAAGACGCCCCCGCCGGGGAGGCCTCGAGGCTTTTTGTGCTCGGTAGCAGCGACGAGCTCATCGACCGGGGCCTCGAGCTTGCCCTGCTGGCCTTTCTTCTTCTTGCGGTTGTTCCTCTTGGAGCCCCGAGTGGAGCTCGCGGGATCATCGACCTTCTGCTCCCCCTCTCTGGGTCACCACCAAAGATTGCACCAACCGCCTCCTCACCGGCGGCGAAGTTGGTGACAATGTCCATTAACCCGTTGGCAGTGAGCGGAGTGTTACAGCCCAATTCTCGGACCAACTCTTTACAGGTGGTGCCGGAGAGGAAGGCCATAATTACATCGGAGTCAGTGACGTTGGGGAGTTCGGTACGCTGCCGGGAGAAGCGCCGGATGTAATCCCAAAGGGATTCACCTGGTTTCTGCTTGTAGCTCCGGAGGTCCCACGAGTTGCCGGGGCGCATGTAGGTCCCCTTGAAATTTCCTTCAAACACCCTCACGAGACCGTCCCAGTCGTGGATCTGTTGAGGTGGGAGATCCTCGAGCCAGGCTCGGGCGGTGTCGGAGAGGAACAGGGGGAGTTGTCGAATGATGACCCGGTCGTCGGTGGCCCCGCCCAGCTGACACGCCAAGCGGAAATCGGCGAGCCAAAGTTTGGGTTTGGTTTCGCCGTTGTACCTGGTGAGAGTCGTGGGGGAGCGAAACTGAGCCGGGAGCACCGTCTCACGGATAGCCTTACTGAATACCCGAGGACCCGGAGGCTCGGGTGAAGGGCTTTGATCTTCCGAATTGTCGTAGCGTCCGCCCCTGTGGACATGGTAGCCTCGAGCCACGCCGTCACCGTGCTTGCGCGTGCGGCGCTCAACGATGTTGCCACGGGTGTCTCGAGGCTCGTGGTCGTTGCTGGTGAGCTCAGGGGCCAGAGCTACCCGGTTTCGCCGGGCAGGCTCGGGGTGAACCGAGGCCTCTCTCTCCTATCGGGAGGGCTCGATGATCCGCTCCGAGGCTGCCTCGCGTCGCCTTGAGGCGGAGCTCTCGGCCTGCTGCATGGCGGCAGTCTCGAGGAGTTCTCGGATTTCATCCCGAGCCTGACGGGCGTCGGGGTTTGACAGCTCGGGCATGTTGCGGAGAAGCACGGCGGCGGCGACGACATTCTGGCTGGCTCGAGCGAAAACCGAGGGGTCGACCATCCGGTCCTCGTCAATGCAACGGTTGACGTCGCGAGCTCTTTCACGAGCTCTCCCGCCAAGTGCGCGTTCCGCACGCTCGCGCTCGAGGGTTTGTTGGAGTAGACCCAGGTTTTCCCGTTCCTCGTCAAGCCTATCCTACAACTCGCGAATCTGCTCGAGCTGTGCTCCTTGATCCGCAAGGAACTGAGGATCATCTCGCTCAGCAGGAAGCTCAACATGGGGTGGCGTGTGCCTTCCTTCAACTGGCTCTTCGTCCTTTGATTCCAAAGTGCTTTCAACGTCGATGTTGAAGCATTCACGGGTCGGATCATAGGTGTCGTCAGCCGAGTCGGAGTTAGGAGCGCCAAAGTAGTAGTATGACGGGGGAATGTGTGGCCATTGCAAATCGTCACTGGGGTTGCGACGTTGAGAAGCAGTCACATGGGGCTCTGTGTCCGGTGTCTCCGTAGAGTCCAGATAATCAGAGGCCGATGTGGATGCAATGAGGTCCGGAGTGGAGCGTAGATGGTGCCCGGGGAGTTCCTCATAAGCACTCATGCGAGTGCTCACGAAAGATGCATACACCCGGGCAGCCGAGTCTAGCCCAAACGGGAGTGGTGATGGAGATGTTGTTGTCCGTGCCAAAATGGATGCTCCGGACAGTGGCGTCTCACCGGACGGGGGAGCGGCGGGATTCCCCGTTGGCATGTTACCCTCAGTCAAGCTCATCCTTCCTAAACCTTCCACAAGGAGGTCTGGGCTGGCGCCTGGCTGGGGGGTGCCGGACCGGGGGACCCCGTCGCCCTCCGTGAGGTGAAGACGGTGGTTGTGCCGGGCTCGTCGTCGTCGGGTGGCCCACGCCCGCCTAGAGCGACCGTGCCAGCGGATTGCTCCCCTGGGCTGGGAGAGCTCGTAGTTCTCATCGGATGGGTGCCTGGGGGGAAGTAGGACCATATCGTAGCCATGGCCAAGCGACATGAACTCCAAACTCCCGAACCAGATCACCGTGGCCAACGGAATAGGGCGTTCGGGGTCAGCCATCCAGGAAAAAAGGAGAGAAAGCGACGTTTGGCATGCAGCGATCCCCTACCTGGCGCGCCAACTGTCGGTGTTTGGACCCGAGGGGGTCCTAAACCAACGAGTAAATGCTGCGTGTCTCTTTCCTAGATGGCGATGCAAGGAGAATACACGGGGGTTTATCCTGGTTCGGGCAAAAGAAGGCCCTACGTCCAGCGGGGGGAAGAAGTTTGTATTTCCTTGCACCGAAGTGCTCGTGTAGGGGTTACAAGCAGGCGAGAGAGGGCGCCGAGCCCAAGTCTCAAAGAGAGGAAAAAAGGACAAGGATAGTTGCTTGAAGTATCGATCTCTTGTTTTTCTTCGTTGTCTGTTGTTGTGTGGTCGGGTGCTTCATTTTTTCTTCTTTTTTCGTAGAACCCTGGCCTGCCCTTTTATAGGACGAGAGGAGGCCAAGACGACGGGGGGGGTGATGTTTGGTCGATTCCTGTCGAGTTGACTATAGCAACGTGCCCTAGGAATGGCCGGCCATCCCTAGACACCATGGCGTCGTGGGAGACAAGACGGTGAAATGACCCAAAACGCCGTGCCATACCGTCCTTCCCTTGCCGTTGAACTGTGCCGAGCGTCGAGGTTGGGTCGAGGCCGGGTCGAGACCGGATGGATAAGGCCGAATCCCCGAGATTGCGGGGAACAGGCCTTGTCTTATCCTCCCTCGAGGGTGACTGATGGTAAACAGTGTGCGGTAAGGTGGGTATAGTGACGGGTTTCACCTCCCATCATGGGATGGATGGTAAAATAGTGAGACCTGACACGGGCATTGTTCCCACGTCGATCCTGGTCGCAGCCATGCCGGTAGGTGATAGTAGGTAACCGCATTAAATGCTATGGCTTTTGTCCTGGGGTAGGTAAAGAGAAGGAGTCGAGGCGCTCGACCCAGGCTCACGCGAGTCGGAGTTTTTCCCAGTGGGCGGACGAGCTTCACGCGGGTCGGAGCGCCATCGAGGTAGCTTGCCGTACGGGATGGGGCGCGGCCGAGGCGCCCCATCGAGCGGGCCTCGTACGAGTCGGAGCCAGAGCGTGGTCGAGGCGCCCCGTCGAGCGGGCCTCGTGCGAGGCGGACAGGATGCACGGTCGAGGCAGGCTGTCTTTTATTGCGGTGCCAGTCGTTTTAGTTTTTTACTAGCGATGGGTGTGGGTACCCCCGTACTTTTGGTACCGACACATCCCCCAAACTAGAAGAGGAAGTTTTTATAGCCACATTATAAACTTTGCAATCCCACGATTTGGCTATCCATCCCAAACTAGTTGTACTGAAAAATCCTCTGAGGGAAGAAGTAATTCTACCCTTAGAAATCCTTTCCAATGATCTTGAGAGGAGCATAAACTTCCCGCTTCATGAGAGACATTTTAGTACATATAGTTTGAATCTTTTCAAGAAGGGATCTCTTTGAAAGCTTTTCAAATCCAATCCCTTTGAAGGATATTTAGAAAGACTCAATGATGGCATATCAAGTGATGCCATAGAAGGAGAGCAAAGCCATCTAGAATCCACTCCTATCTTCTCTCTTTTTATGCCCCCATTAGATATGAAATTCGAACCCATCTTTAAACACATCCTTGATCCCTATGAATCTTCCTATGCTCTTTCTCCTGAGCGATCTTAGAAATCCACTGAGACATCTAAAGCATAGGATTCATCAAGGCCATAAGGAGGATCGAGAAGAGCAACATCAATGGCAAAAGAGCATTAAAAAACCTATGTGCTATTTCCATTGAATGTGTAGGCGAGTCCTTATATGAGACCTACTCGATAGGCAATACAAGGAAAATTTTGGACATTTATGCCAAATCACCCTTGGGAGTTGAAAATGATGGAGACTTCAATGAACAAGGAAGCTACTTTATAAAAACCCTATCAAGTTCTTGCTCGTATAAGAAATCTCCTAATTCACTTAGTCTCTCTAATATTGCTCCACATGAGATCTTCAACCCCCTTATGCTCCCTGTTCCTAAAGATTTTGAAAGGGTGGTTGAAGACACATATGTTTATCATAAACATTGCAGATCTCGAGATTAATACATATAAAATAGTGCTAGAGGAGAAACCACTTTGCCAATTTATATCTTGAAGGTTTCCCAAGGACAAGCTTAGTGTCCTAAAACAAGCACTGTTCAGACCATGACATGAGTATTTACCTTTCTGCTGCGCTGTCCTTGTGAAATGAGCATAGAGTTATAATTGTGAAAATATTCCTTCGGGTATTCTTGTCACTAACTTTCCAGGTTTGGAGCAAAAAGATCGAAGGAATGATAAATGCAAGGTATGTCCAACCAATCATTATGCAACATTGAATTACATTTATTCAATCTTAATTTTTTGTAAAATTCAAGCTTGGGGGATATACTCCCATAAATACATCTTTTGCCATGTTGCTACATTATCTTGGTTGTCCCTACCTTTAAGACATGCTTAATTTGCTAAACAACAATCATGCTCTTTCATCACTATTTGAGTAAATCTCTATAATACTTTCATGCTACCCTTGTCTACCCTGGTAAGTGTTGGTTTGGAAGTACTGCACATACTTCTATTGACTTTTAAATTAAGCGTGGTGCTTATGTTAAACAGCCTTCCTTAATCTGATTAGACATAGAGTCTAGTTTGGTTATTGAACTAAAAACTGCTAGTAAAGATAATGGTATATTTTGTTAGACTAACCCCTGCAGAGAAACTCCAAAATTCAAAATGAGAAAGTCCTGAGATGAACTCATACTAGAGATGAAGAGAGACAGAATAATCTTGCACAATGAAGACACAACTCATTCATAGCCAAAGAGAAAGAAGAAGAGTGCCACAAAGCATGATCCATAATCAAAGCACATACTCCATGGAAGCAGGTGAACAAATCTCCGTCATGCCACTTGAAGACAAAGACCATCATGGAGGATTTCGAGTTGCAGTTGTATTCTCTTGTCAATTATTAATCATCAGGAATCAAGAAAAATTGACAAGAGGAGAGCATGTAACTTTCTGCACCCTCATTAGATTGAGAAGCTGATGCATGAGAAAGGAAGGCCAACTCCTTTATATGATTCAACCATGACCTTCCTCCTATCATGCTCTAATCGCTCTACACGCTGGTTTGCAATCTCTCAATTAACTATTGCTTTATTTCTATAAGTTTGAGTTATTTCATAATGCCTATATATGATAATCAAATATAAGATAAAATCAATCCTCTAGAAAAGAAGTAATAGTGAATGTTTATGTGCTAGTATGTTCAAATAAATTCTTCTATAGCATAGAAACTGACCCTTAGCTTTGTGACAACAATGCCCCTATCATTACTTGTATACTCCTTCGGGTATGTGTGTCGACTAATGATTCGCATGAATAAAACAATAAGAAGAGCTAATGGTCCAAGCACAAATTAAAGAGAGAACGAAACATGACATTACTAAATGTAAGAAAGGAGTGCAATAGAGAAGACATTGGCGCATGAACAAAAGAACAAGAACGACCAATGAAGGAAAGCTTCCACAAGGTGTTATAGTGCCAACATGCTCCAACATTAAATGTAACATCCTAAGGTTAGTGATCATCACATTAAAATCCTTTCCTTGATGCTAGTATACACATAAATAAGAACCAACCATGTTTGAGTTACAACCTCATTTGACCCAACCTAATTAACTCAACATGTTTAGTTCTCTAATCTTTGTTCCTGTCACCACTTTCTTGATCTTATAATCTTAACTCAATGATCTGAAATGATTGCACGTCTTTTCTTTGAAAGTTGATAGTCATAATCATGAAATCATTACACAATATGCATAGATAGACTATCCTTCCATAAGGTTAAGAAATTTGATCTGCCCAATTAATTTAATGCTACATTCATGCTCATTGTTTGATCCTATCACCCATGTCAAGTTCAAACAAAATACATAAACATCAACTTTATCTTGCTCAATATATCTAAGGTTAGAGAAGAATAAACTTTTAGTTTTGTTGGTGTTTTTCCACCAACAGAGCCCATGCACTTGATCTCTACCTTGTCTCTATGAGCAGGACCTACTTTGAACACAACAGTAGAGGAGCTTATCAACTCCCCAAGAATCCTACAAGTGAAGATCCTGGACCTACGAACATGTATAATGAGCAAGATGCTACCAATTTCTACAACTAGTACTTCACTTCAAACTGCTTAAAGAGTAAGGAACATGGGTGACACCATCTCAAGAGGTGCAAGCTATCAAGGTCTATACTATGGGACCAGATGGTACACCTACAGAATGAACATGGTAAGACGTCCTATTCAGAGGACCTAAAAACACTGAACCCTTGCCAAAAGGTAAAATCAGTAGTTATCCATATTTATTCTTTTTCAGCATTGTATCAGTTTCCCTTCTCATATAGTTACTTTCCAGCAGTTGCATAATCATTCTCCTTTTAGCATGTTTACTTTTCTGCATTAGCATTGCATTAGAAAATAAAATAAATATATGTTTGCTTTGCTAAATCATAAATTATAAGCCCCATGTGAATAATTTTGTGGCATAGACCCATATGAATATTCACTGTGGTGGCATAAAATAAAAATAAATATGCATTCATCTTGTTAGACTTTCTCTGCATTATAAAAATATAAAAAGTATTTGAGAGAAATCCTGTTGAAACTCTGCTCAAAAGAATAAAAAACAATCTTAAAAACTTTGGACAATTAAGACTTGAGTGGCCAACCACTAACGCTTAATCTATTCCACAAGTTTTGTTGTCTATTTGAGTTCCACAGGATTTGAAGGACCAAGAAGAGCCAACAAGTAAGTGGATGTTCTATCCACTGGTGGAGCACTGTCTTAACAATCATCAACATCAATTAATGCTCTACTAGAGGAGGAAGAACATCCCCGCTGCCAGTCTGCTACTTCATAAGATTGAACGACTACGTCAACATCCAGCTTGGGGGAAAGCACCCCCATGTATCCATCTAAGTATTTTCTTCTCTCAATTTTACCTTATTCTTTATGAGTTTTCTTATTTAGTAATAATAATATTCTAAAATAATAGAAACAAAATAAAAATGGTGTGTCTAGTTTGCTTGTCTTTGTTCTTAAAGAAGTTGTTAATAAAAGAAGAATCTCGAATAATCTCTTGCATGGAAATGATGAATAGTTGCTCTGCCGTAATTCCTTTCAAGTACCTAGTTTTCAACCTCGAACTCTCCTGAGTTTTAGACACAACTATTTTGATCTAAGATTTGCTCTGAACCTGAAACTCGTGGGTAGTGAATGCTTGATCTAAGTCTAGGTAGTTGACAGATATGATATGGGAATGTTTTGAGTTGCTGTTTATCATGCTCCTAGAGATACTAGAGTTCTAGAGAATTTATCTTTGAAAATAAAAAATCCTGCATGATGAGTTCTTGTATGACGAGAGTTTAATTCCTACCATAGCCATATATATATGCTTACTAGATTAGAAAAGACTTTCACTTGTTAGCTTAGCTGCTTGTAAACATTGAGTGTGGTCAGTCTATGTTGACCCTAGGGGATTAGTCATGCGGTTAAAATCAAGATTCACATGCACTCCACCTACTTATGCTGCTTCTACCCTGGAGGTATGCATTTAAATATTTTCCATTAGACACAACCCAACAAGTTGTTCTGCTCCTATACTGGGAGTGAACAGAACCCTTCATCCATTGCTAGCCCTTTTTGTTATAAGCTCCAACATTTCTGTTGTTACCTCTTATCTATGTTTCCAAAAAGATACTAGGGGATTATTCCATCGTATTCAGTTCCTTTAAAAAAAGAAAGAGAAAAAAAGAGAGAGAAAAGAGAGTGAGAAAGAAAAATAAAGAGAGAATAAAAGGACAAGGGTCCTAATTATGAGAGATTTTTCAGCAACCCAAGTTCTCAGTGAGTTCTTCAAAGTTTAAGAGAGGTATAAATTTCTTTCAAGGAGCAAAAGTAGAAATAGATATTCACCATTTTTTCTCTACCCCTTAATTTCCACTTACGTCCACCATCATTACCATTATATACATATCCACTCAGCCCATATTTAGGATCATACACATGCACATCTTGATTTGACTGTATGGCCGGACTTGTTCCTCTGGATCCATATGTCTGACTATGCAATAAATGTTTGCAAGTATGGATTCCTCGTCTCCCACCTATGAGCTCCAGATAGGCCTATTAGAAGTAGGGTGAGAGAGAAGGTATAATGTTACTATACCTTATGCCAAAAATACCATATATTTTGAGAAAAGAGAGAAGGCATACACCATAAATGCCTTGGTGAGGATCCAGAAATACCATAAAGGAGAGACGTGAAAGGGTCATACACAGGAATCTCTGAGTTTTATTCGAAAACTCTGCAAAACTCTGGAATAATGGTTGATCAAAGAGCTTGAGACATAGCGCTTGACTTTACCGTTCTGTCTTTCAACTACTCAAGACCCAAGTGACGGCTACAAGCCCCATGGTAAAAGGTAATATGGGTAAGTTTGAAGTTAGAATAGTTCACTCTAATCTGGAGGAGAGTTCTTGTTTGAACGCATGTGTACTTTTGAGGCGTGAAAGCATTGTAGCAACTCCTGATCCATCACTGAGTTTATCTTTGCTTAGGGACGAGCAAATGGTAAGCTTGGGGGAGTTGTTGACGGTAGATAAGTGTCAATTTTAACCGTCAACATAGCATGATAAAGGAGTAAACAATAATTACCACTTAGATATAGGGGTTTACTGACATAATTCCATGAGTTTTGTTGAATGTCTATTTCTATAGGGTGTTAGCTGAAAAGAACCAAGAATGGCTCATATGTCAGGTTTACATAGAGACAATAGGGCCACACATAACTTTTCTATAATCTGGAAGATACGAGAAGACTCTAGAAACAAACAGGAGGCGAAATGGGCCCGAAAGTGGGGCGCCCGCCCCCTAGCCTGGGCGCCCGCCCCACCTGCAGAGCCAATCAGGCTCTACCTCACGGATCCTGACTCCACCGCCTTTGAGGATGAATAATAATCGTAGATCAAGGTCGGTTTGATCCGAGGGCTGTGATACTTCCTAGAGGGCTATATAAGAAAGGCCCTTGGACCCTGGAGGAGCAATCCCTTAAAACCCTAATTCATTATTTCTAGTTGGGATCAGCTGAGAGGGGTCCCTTGAATGGATCTTCTCTCTTAGGGCACATATAAGAGAGATTAGCTTTGTAGTCTCCATGTGAGATTAAAGTTCTTCTTCTATATTGAGAGATTTAGAGTGGAGGGATGAGTTGGAGGAAGCCCGGTATGTCGATGTCTCCTCTCCGACTTGTACCTATGGGATCAAGTCTTCTAACCCGAGGCTTGGTTCTAGGATTCTTCAGTAATTCAACTTCTAATACTAAGTAAGTATATTGTTATTATTATTCTATGGTTTATGAGTTTACTTTATTCTCTTTCGTGGTAGAGGGTAGGGTAATCGTGAAACGACCTCGATTTTCCTTGAAGGGAAAATTCACAGATACGGAATATAATGTGATAGTCCAAGAGAGCAAACCATCACATTATCATTTATCAGATGATATCACAGTCATACATCGTAGAAATTACAAGTTACAAAGCTTTACAACACTGATTAACACACCTATTACATCGTATTCTAGCGGAAACACACGCGTCTTCATCTGAGTCGTCGTAGCGCGTCAGCAGGTGAAGGCTCCTCCTTCACGGGCAACCATCAGAGTTGGCGTAGAATGTCAGCGGCATGGACTTCATCTTCTGAACCAAACTTGAGCGTAGGAATGAGACCACCTAATCCTTCTAACTTCGCTATTACTGCAAGTCAAGAAAATCTGCACACCGCCAGATGTGTGCAGGCCATGGTCAGCACCGATGAGCTTTAGTGGAAATAGATAAAACAAGAGGATCTGGCGATCCTAACATTTGGCTGTGGTTTGCATCCTTAGCGCATGGGAAGTAAGTAACAGTAGTAATGTAATAATAATATCCAGTTTTTAACACATTCCTAGCCACACACATCTACATCCATCCATATCCATCCACCATCCCATCCCAACCATAACCACACCACCATCACCACATCTCATCTCACACACTCAGGTCGACAGGCCGACTCCCTCTTGGCACTTGTCTCAACGGCCCGCAGCCCCTGGCTCACGGCCGGAAAATACCCCAAACCTGGAGGGAGGAAAGAAGGACTCATCTCCTATCTAGTTTAAGCGAAACCCAGGAAAGGTCCATAGCCGACAAGTCAGCATACGTATCGATCGATCAACCAAACACTCTGCAGAGGTTTTACATACCCACAAGATAGCCATCCTCAACGGTGCCCCGTCTAGGCAGATTTTGGTTGCTTGCTTGCCTAGAACGATGCCACCCTACCTCTCAGCCCTGGTACATCCCAAGTTTAGTCTGGGATGGCTGATACTGTGAGTCGTAGACAGAGCCAGGGCCCTCCGGATGTCAAGAGCCATGTCCACAAGGCCTCCTAAAGTATCAGAAGGGTGTGGGGGCAACCGCGCACCCCGTACCTCCTTGCACACGTTCGCCTAGCAGTAGTGGCATTGTTCTACCAAGTAGTCCGACCGTCCCGCACCATATAGGGTGAGTGGGATGTAAATGATTCCCGGTGAGTCTGAGTACTAGTAAGTCCTTAGGGATTGACCAAGCCAGAATGTCTTCATCAGGGTTTCCATTTTACGTGCCACCACAGCACCTCTACCCTAGGCTCCACCTCTCTGAGGTTCACACCCAAGGACACCTCCAATTACCATTTTACCCGCCACAGGTATTCCCTATCCAAGTGCCTAGGTAGCACCACATAGCAAGACTTGCCACAGGCTCATCGTTATTCCAGCTCGGTCGACACAACCCTCACTCTCCACGCACCCAAGACACATGCAGCACGCTCGCACACCACTAAATCCAGCACCCATAGCTAAACCATTCCCACGGGGTTCACCACCAGCATCACATCCCCGATATAATGCGAAGTGGAGTTAATAATAAGTATAGTGGTGTAATATGCAAGCAAGCAGGCAAGTAAGCATATATAAGTGAGCAAAAGCGCAAAGCAGGGTGACGTGGTAGAGTGGGTTGCATCGGGGTAATAATGGCTCAGGTAGTAGCATGCATCAAGGTACTATCATAGGAATAATTATAAAGCGCTAGCAGTTCTAGATATTATGCAATGTCTAATAGGATTCTCTATAAGAGGATGCTGCCATGACACCTGTGATGTCGAGGTAGTAGTGGTACGAGTCTCCAGATGTCGGGGTCGTCCACCAACAGGGTCCATCGCATCCGGGTGCATCGTCGAACAACGAACTCAAGTTGTCACTACGCGAAAAAGACAAAAAGAGTACGATAAGAGCCAAATAAAAACACGATGGAAACCTAACTCGACTAGACTCTAAAGGTGCACCGGAAGGTAGGGTAGGATTTTTAGAAAATTATGAAATTGGTTTCATAATTTTTGGAGCTAGGATGAATTTCCTATGAATTTTGGAGGTTGGATGGATTCTCTGAAAAGAAAAAGGCAAAGATTGGACGGGCTCCTCTTGCTCTAGTGGCCCAATAGCAAGGGGAGGGGAGCTCAATGCGGGCTCGTAGCCTAGGTGGGCCTCGTGCTACTATTCGGCCCTGAGGAAGGAAGAGGCCCAAGGCCGAAGGAAGAGGAGGCGAGCGTCCGCTGGGCTCCCGGTGGCCTGCTGCGCCTATTTGCTAGCGGCCAACAGAGCAGAGGGCCACACCAGCTACATGCTTGACCGAGCGCCTGAGCGTCAGGTGGTTCCATGACCGGTGGTGTCAGACGACTGTGGCGGCCAGCTGGTGGCGCCGGGTGGCTAGACATGTGCGTGTTCAAGGCCGCGGCGCCCGCGTGCAGGGTTCGGATGGTAAGGGTAGCGGAAGCCAGAAGGCTGTGTGCGGCAACCCTGCGTTCCGCCGGTGATGGCGGCCAAGCGTGGCCATCGGTGAATGGCAAAGGGAGGTGGAAGGCCAAGGCTTTGGTTTGTATAGTTGTATGCCGTGTTCCCTCGAGCTACTGGCCTGCGAGCTTGTGTGGACGCAATACATGGGGTGCCAGCAGAGAGCTCACCGTGGCTCCACGGGTGCGTGCGCATGCGGGCGTGGTCATGGCCAGGGCGACTCAGTTGTGTGTCGGTGCGGCGTGTTCGCGAGTCGTGGCCGTGCACCGACAGCTCCAAGGGAGCAGGTTTGGTGCTCATGGGGCGTGGTGAAAGCATGGTCTTGTGTCCATGCCCCTGGAGGTGAAGATCCAGTGTGCGTGCGTGGCAGCGAGTTCTCGGCGGCCGTGGGTGACACGGCACCGCCGTGCTGTGGTTACGGAGGGAGGAAACAGGGGCTACCATGGTTGGTTTCACAGGGCATGGCTCGAGGTTGCGGTGCATACGCGATGTGCCTGTGCGTGTGCGTCGTGTCGGCGGGTGCGGCTGAGCTTGCCGGACGGCGGCATCGTGAGGCGTGGGAGGGTAAAGGCTGGGTTGCTGCTATGCGTGTGGTCTTGGCCGTTGGTGATGGTGACTAGCAGCGCTCCGGTCCATGGCGTGAGTGCACGCTAGCAAGGCGGCAACCATGTGGTGGCCAACGGTGGCCATCTGTGCTATCTCCAGGATGAAAACGTGGGTGCGCTCGTGTATCTGCTTGCAGTGTCTGGTGTTCGCGTGTGGTGCGGACATCGCTAGGGCTGGCATGTCCGTGACCGTGAGATGCAAGGCCATAGGTGCGAGCATTCCTGTGGGAGGTGCGAGGCTGCGCGGTGTCTGTGCTCTATGCCGTGCGTGGCTTGGTGAGCCGCTAGAGGCACGGTAGCGTGACAACAGTGTCCAGCGGCCTTGTGCCATCGTGGGAAGGAAACAGTGGCAGGAAGGCCTGGCAGGTAGTGCACCAAGGCATCTCACAAAGGCGGGGGCCTGAGGCAGGGATGCTCACCGGAGGGCTCGATGCCTGGAATCCGCGTGGTGCAGGAAGGGGCCGACGCAGGCAGAACACATGCGTCAACGCGACATCCTGATGAGGCCGCGTCTTGATGGCAAGGACTCGGCTCGCGGCGTCATCTCCCCAAGCTCGGCACCGGGGTTGGTCTGGTGCAGGTGGCGTCGACGGGATTGTTGTGGATGGCTTGGCAGGGAACACACAAGTTCGGTACATTCAGACGACGGGCAAGGTAGCGACCATCTCAGGGAAAGGAGAAGGCTTCATCGTGATGGTGGCTTACAGCAAGGTCGTGCCCGTGGATGGTCTGGCTCCGGCGTCGTGGAAGAAGGGCCGACGGAGCGTGGGCGGCGTGTGCGACGCGAATGGCTCCGGCGATCGACGCGCGGTCGGGGCTGCAGTGTCGCGGTCACCACCGCGGCGATGCCATGATGCTCCGGTTCCTAGACAGAGGCGACGTCGGGAGGCCGGGAAGGTGCGTCTTCTGAAGTCAAGACAACGGCGAGGTGGGCAGAGGCTTGGCCGCGGCGTCCGCAGGCTCGCGGCAAGGCCAGTCGCGGCGTCACGGGTGGTGACCGCGGCGAGCTCATTGGCGCGGCGGCGGCTCGACGTCCACGAGGAGGATCCGGCGACGACGCTCGCTGCTGCAGGAAGCGAGGGCGAGGAAGAGAGTGGCGGCGGATTGGGGAGTGGGGAACAAAGGAGTGGCGATTGCGGCTCGCGGCATTTAAGGGCGCGGCCGCTAGGGCTTCCAGGAGCTTCGTTCATCCTCGACGTCCACACTAGAAGAGGGCACGCGGCGCAAATCGCGCGATCCAGGACGTGAAGCGTGATTCCACACCGGGCGGGCGGCGGCGGCGAGGTTCCTGTGAGTGCCTGCTCGGGTTGGGTAGGGGTGCAGCTGACTTGGGCCAGCCGGTCCTGGTGGGCTTGCTCTCGTGTTGGTCCTGAGTTGGAGCGAGTGGGCCGGCGGGGTTGCTTTCGTCCTCTGCACGTGGCGCGCGCATGAGCGCAGGGGGAGGGACTGGGCTGCAATGGCCGTGGCTGGGTATTTGTGTAGGTATATACGCGTATATACTGCACATGAGCATGCACCAGACGAATCCAAAAAGGGAGCGGCGGCGCTAGCTAGGCACCAGTGCCTCATGGTTGGGGCAATTGCAGTGTGTACGTACATACACATACATACGTGTATACCTTTCATGGCGGTGCACCTGGCTGCTCCGGTTGGGAGAACTACCGGGACATGAAGGAGCTCTCGTAGAATGATTTACCAAGCCAAGCGCTGGAGCATGCACGGTCGTGCTACATGCTGCATGCTGCTGGTGTCGAGCCGGAACAGGGGCTGGGCTTTATACATATATACGTGTATATATACACATATGTACACTCATATCCAGAGGTATGGCTTAGCATGTGATGCAGGCTTCGGCTTTGGAGAGCTCAGGGGCTCACGTATTTGGCAACACTAGCACAGTAGCATGTATGAACATGGACGCTGCTGCACTACTAGTTGCTTCACGTGACTAATTAGCAAAAGGGACACGGGAGCATGCACGTCTGTGCCTGCCGCTAGTCGAGGATTCAAGAAGATAGGTCTTCCGATTTTTGCCCTAGGATTTTAGGAGAAGTGAATTTCAAGCAAAGGAATGATAGGGATCCAAAGGAGATGTGATACGTTATTAGGGGAGATTGAGACGGATTACGGGGATTGAAGGGAACTTCGCCATGGATTTGAGATGAATTCAAAAGAGACTTGAGAGGAAATTCTAGAGAGGGATCTGGGAAAGGCTCAAATGAGATTTGAGTCGATCTCTAAAAAGGAAATCTAGAGAGAACTTGCTATGGATTGGTGCACTCCGACACAGAA
Source organism: Saccharum hybrid cultivar R570 (assembly GCA_038087645.1). Taxonomy (NCBI): domain Eukaryota; kingdom Viridiplantae; phylum Streptophyta; class Magnoliopsida; order Poales; family Poaceae; genus Saccharum; species Saccharum hybrid cultivar. The sequence continues at coordinate 19,557,995 of JAQSUU010000012.1, forward strand.
CCCTAAACCACTGAAGGACTCCGACATACTCCTACAAGCAATTGTATATGAATGCAACGACACGTTAGTAAGTTACACTCGAGTTAAACCTAGATACTACATGCTTGACTCAAATGCAGATTTTTTTTTAAAAAGCTTGTATTTTTTGTTGCTCAAAAACCGGGATGTTACAAATCGTCTGTAGTGTAAGCGTGGTGCTTAGGCTAGAGATACTCGTAGATATCCCATATCTGCCCGGATCCGTGGTAGTAGCACGGGACGTGACAATCCTGTTGTTTACTTTATATCCCACATCCCATTAGAAGGATTGGTAGGATTAAGCCCTGGTTAAGCATCCTCTGTGGTGTCTCTTTTCCATCGGTATATCCCCAAAGACCAATAGTTTCATAGCTTACCATAGGTTGAAACCAGACTATCGTCGTAATCTTCTCTAATCGCTTATATCTTCACTACCTTGTAGTGCGACCCAGGGGTTAAGTATAGATTTAGATTAGTCATCGCACACTTTCTCCTTACGGATAAACAAATACGATACTCTGGAAATATCTTCCGGGAGAAATGCTCATCGATATCCGTGCGCTTGCGGATCCTTTTCTATGTGCGTTAACAAATATAAACACACTCTCTAATTTGACATTGATTGCCTTGTTATTGAGCATTGTAGTGAGCTTAGTGACTTTATGCTTTTGCTTACTAGAATTGTATAGTAGCTCTCCCAGTGTAAAAAGTACTAGTGCATAGGTTTGTGTGATTTTACTCTAGAATTGATTAGGTGAGCTCTTGCTAAGCTTTGCACCTTAGTTGCTTGATTAGGATCTTTTGTAAGGTGCTAGAGTTATAGATAGAGGTGATGTAGTTTTGGCTAGACCGATAGTTTTAATTCTGCATTTGTTTTGGTTAACCGACATGATTAATTTGAGAACGGACTATTCACCTTCCTCTAGTCTGCCATCTCGACCCTTCAAACCTAAATATTTTTATAAATAAAAATAAAACAATAAAATTTACTTGATCCTAGATTGTTGATGGACACTCCACTAAATTGTTGATGTAGCTTCGATTAGGAATAAAATAAATTTATGGATAAGGCTAGCGTCCGGACGTCTGGCCCCAGGTCCGTCGATATTAATTTATATTGCGGATGTCATGGTCACTATAAAATAAATTATAGATTTTAAATTTTATGGAATGATATAATATAAAAGATAAATAGATATGTAACGCTTCCGTCCTTGCCTCCTATTAATGTTGATATCTTTTTTTTTCTCCCGTTGCAACGCACGGGTAATTCTGCTAGTGTAGAATAATAAACTCTAACCACCACAACCAACGATCGCACATTAATTAAGAATTTGTTCAATATCCAACTAATGCCCGTATATGTCTAAACATGAATCTGGCAAATATACGATCGCACGGTAATTAAGAATTCTAAACTAGAGTAGATAGATAATTTGAGCTGTTTTAATAGTTCTAAGATGTTTTGCAAGGAGAAAAAATCAAACTACGAGAGGGTAGGTATAACAGACTTTTTTTCCCCAAACAAAACTACGAATGGTTTTAGCCCGGTTAAAAAGGTCGGTGGCAGGAACGAAAGATTGCGCCCCACTGGGCCACTGGGGGCAACGCCGCTGCGGCGAACGTGGGTATGGCCGTATAAGTGGGTGGGCCGTGGGCCTGTGACCAGTAGAATTAAGAACCAGCCCGAACAACAGCGGGAGCTCGTGCTCGCTGCAGCCGCCCTCCCCCTCTCCTCTGATATGCCGCACTTCACCTTCTTCATGTTTTTCTCTCTGCGTTGTGCCTTCGCCCTTCGCTGTTTAGCGGTGGCGGTGGAGGAAAATGCCACGCGAACCACCCCAGTCCCTACCCGCGGGGGCAGCCTGCCACGGAGACGGAGGCGCGGACATCCAATCCAATCCCGTGGCATACAAGCGTCGCTGTCGGGGATTGGTGGTTATTTCCACGAGATGGGGTACTACAGTACAGAGGCAATACGACGGCCGCTGCGAGGCGGCGAGGCAGGCCTCGATCGGTCCGGGAAGCCAGCGTATCACGACGCTTGAAGCTCGCGAGGTGGGGGCAAGGGACATGGAGGCACCATAGCTCGCTTACGGGGTATGGGAGATAAATGGCGGGGAACCATTCGAGCGACGACGAACGGGGGTGCCACCGCGATTCACCGAAGGCTGTGCTGGGATTTCCCCTCGGCGATCCACCCACAGAGAAGTTCTAGGTGATTTATCCAGTGAGAAATTTTACTTGATCCTTTTCTTGTTCGGGTAGATATATATGTGGAGCAGTGGAGGGATGATATGATAGTGAATTAGATTGCTGCTGCAGAATAGATATTAGATTGCTTCTCTTTTTGTTTATGTTCATCGATACTAGTATTTTTGGGCTAAAACGTAGCATGAGCTGTAGTCATTGTATTTATTTCCCTGATTGAAGGTAGTCACCTTTCATGTTTCTGTCAAATTATAAGGACATAGGGCTTTGATTCTGCGAGGTCAGTCCATAATGGTCTCAAAGTTCGTCAATCAGTTACATGTTCTAAGTACCAAAATATAAAGTCACAGATGATTTGTACTCAGCGTCTTAAGAGCATTTTAAAACTGCAACAAGCATCTTTAGGCAACTCATACGATTGCAGCTTCTTTTCCTGTCCCCTTAGTTTGGGTGCTTTTAGAAGAAGAATCAGTGTAGGATCTTTTCTTTACTAAATAATTCGCTTTGTGCTCACCACGCAGCTGCTTAATATAATGAGGCATCTTGGTCTAATTGCATTCTTCTTCTTAATATAATGATTCATGGTTCTCGTGCGTGTTTTACAAAAATTTTGTAGGATCTTTTCTTTAGTAAATAATTCTGCACGATTAAGACGTCTGAACTAGAGGTGCACTATGCGTCCTTTTATGTCCATGTTGTCTTTGTTCTCCACCTTTCTCAGGATAAAGGGCAGACCCAGTGCCAGAGGCTCCCACACGAGTGGGGTCTGGGGAAGAGAATAACCGAAGCAAAGTCTTACCTCCGCAGAAATTCTGCAGAGAGACGGTTTCGAACCTAGGACCTGGTGACTCGGCGAGCTAGCACTCACCAACTACACCGGGCAAACCTCATTTCTGCAGTCTGATTGTAGGAAAGGGAGCCATGGACTCCACAGGCCAGATTTACAGAAGTCCTCTGCTAGAAGAAGACAACTCCGTCCAAGAGGTTCTCTCTGACTCTCTCCCTCATGGCCTCACCCCCTCAGTCCCTCCTTCCTCCCTCTCATCATTTTTTTTTGAAAACATCCTCCCTCTCATCATGTGTTTGGTCCCCAGGTGCTTACAAAAGAGCTTAGTATCCTCCATGCCAGCCTGCTAGGCCAGAGAAAAGTCCTGATTTGTTTCAGAGGACCGTTTGGCCTGCATTTTCTTACTCTGAAAAATAATTAAACAACAGAATACTGGCTTGGCCTGGCTCTTTTCTCATTCTGACGCTGCCTAGGCCCAGCTTGAAATTGCTATCGGGGTTGGGCTTGAGTGTTCTCCAGGTCGTGTTTTTTCTCCTTGTGGCTTAGGTGCCGCTGGAGCATGCTTTCGGTGTAATGCTTGTTCACAGATGTGCATTCATTTGTGCACATGTATTGATTCTAATTATTTTACACAAGCAAGTCCATTACTTGCTGTAGTGTCTGTAAATCTGGACTGTTGATATGATCAGCTACGTAGCTTTTTTAGCTGCAGGGTTGGAACAGTACTTCCTTGTTCTCTGTAGTTCTGTATACGTGAGCAGCTTTATAATTTTGGTTGTTCAAATTTTGAAGTATGATCACTTTTGTATACCACATCCAAGACCTTTTATTTGTCCTTGCTGCAGATCTGTTACAGTGCATCATCAACAAAGGATACCAAAATGGCCTGTTTGAACTTCCCATACCCTCTTATGAGCTTGATCAATACCCAATAATACAATACACTGATGACACCCTCCTTGTCATGAAGGCATCTCAGAAAGAACTCTTTACCTTGAAAGGTCTGTTGGAATCCTTTGCACAATCAACTGGATTGAGAGTCAACTACAACAAGTCATGTTTAGTCCCCTTGAATCTCTCTGACAGCAAGGCTCATCTCTTGGCTGGAGTGTTTGGTTGCAAGATTGAATCCTTGCCCTTCACTTACCTGGGGTTACCTTTGGGTACCACAAAGCCCAGGGTTGATCATTTTGGACCTCTTATGAGTAAAACCGAAAGAAAACTCACTGCCACTTCAAACTTCTTGACTCATGCTGGAAGGCTTCAACTAGTCAACTCAGTCCTCTCTTCCCTCCCCACCTTTGCCATGTGTACTCTACAAGTCCCAGCCACTGTCCTGGAGTACATAAATAGAGCAAGGAGACATTGTCTTTGGAGAGGGTCTGATATCAATGCCAAAATGAAACCCCTTGTGGCTTGGAAGAAATGTGCAAAGCCCAAGAGAAAAGGAGGCCTTGGAATTATTAATCTCAGGAGTCAGAACAAGGCCCTACTCTTAAAGCATTTGGACAAGTTCTACAATAAAAAGGAAATTCCATGGGTCAAGCTTATTTGGAATGCCCATTACTCCAATGGTCAAGTTCCTCATGCAACAACTAATAGAGGCTCCTTTTGGTGGAGGGATATCCTAAAACTTTGTGATTTATTCAGAGGAATTGCTGAATGTAAAATTGGAGATGGATCTAGTGTCCTCTTTTGGTCTGATCTCTGGAATGACAACACCCTACAAACTAAATACCCTCCTTCGCAAAGAATAAGAATATCACAGCTGCACAGTTCTGTCAGACAACTCTCTGGAGACCCAGTTTCATCTCCCTATCTCGGAACAAGCATATCAAGAGTTTCAAAGCCTTCAAGATTATATTCAAACAATTCAAGTTCATCACAATACAAAAGATTCTTGGCAGTATATTTGGGGAAACAAGAGTTACTCTTCCTCAAAGTTCTATAATCTCCCTTACAAGAACGTCCAACCTCCTGCTCCGTTCATCTGGATTTGGGATTCTAGATGTTGCAATAAGCTCAGGGTCTTCTCCTGGCTTCTTTTAATGGATAGGCTCAACACAAGGAACATCCTCAAAAGAAAAAACCACAAGCTAGAAGGAAATAACTACAATTGCATTCTCTGCAGCAACAACTTGGAGGAAACTGCCTTTCACCTCTTCTCCAGCTGTCCTTTTAGCCAAGCTTGTTGGTAGTACCTTGGCATCCATTGGGATTTCTCCATGGACTTCTTTCAGATGGTGATTGAAGCTTGAAAGGTCTTGATGGCTAGAGGGGGGGTGAATAGCCTTTTAAAAATTCTACAAAAACAAGCTAAACAAGTTTATCAATATAACAAGTAGCGATATGCGAGTTTTGCTTAGCATACAGGGTGTTTGCAAGCCACCTATCCAATTCACAATTCTAGTATTTGCACTCAACCGCACAAGTCAAACCGAGAAGGTAGCTACAACTACAACTAGCAAGCTACACAAAGGAGCTACTAAAGCAAAGCTAACTAGCTAGCAAAGATAACTAAGAAAATAATGTGGAGTTGAGTTAGGAGAGTTTAACCGAGGGGCGAAGTATTGAGCCAACCAATATGATTAACAATGAATACCAAGATAACCGAATACCGGAATCAATCAATCATAATATGAAAGTGATGACACGAAGATTTATCCCGAGGTTCACGTGCTTGCCGGCACGCTAGTCCTTGTTGTGTCCCTCTTCACCACGTGGTTCGGTGGCTAATCGGTCATACACCGAGCCTCTCAAAAGGCACCACAAGAACCTACCAAATGACAAAAGGTTGCAAATGACACGAGCAATTTACTAACGTTGCCTTTGGCGCTTCGCCGAGGTAGGCACAAACCCCTCACAATCACCGGAGGTGGCCAAGAACAATCACCAACTCTTGCCAACGCCTCCAAGCTGCTCCAAGCCGTCTAGGTGGCGGCAACCACCAAGAGAAACAAGAATCCCGCAGCAAATCAACCACCAAGTGCCAACTAGATGCTATCTCACAATGCAAATGCACTTGGATCACTCAATCTCACTTCGAATATGCAAAGAAGCAAGAGAGATGAGTGGGAGGAGAGTTGCTTTGCTCAAAGTGCTCACAAGTATGTCAAATGTTTGAGAGAGAGCCTTGAGCCGGCCAACGAGTATATATAGACGTACCCCTTCGAATAGAGCCGTTAGAAACTTAAACAGCCGAAATCGTGCTGACCGGACGCGCTGGTCCAACTGACCGGACGCGCCGGTCGCCTAACGGCTAACTCGTGAAGTACTGACCGGACGCGCTGGTCCAAACGATCGGACGCGCTGGTCGCACAACGGCTAAGTCGCGAAGCACTGACCGGACGCGCTTGACGTGCTGACCGGACGCGCTGCGAACGACCGGACACGCTGGTCCCGTGAATGACCGGACGCGCTGGTCAAGCCTGAGCAGCGCACAGCAACACAATGACCGGATGCGCTGGAGAAATGACCAGACGCCACAGTGCCAACGTCCGGTTAGAGTCCAGTAAGCTCCCTGAACAACCAGACGCGTCCGATCGACTGTGACCGGACGCGCTTCGCGTCCGATCATCAAACTGAAATACACGCAGATACTGAACACTGACCGGACGCGTCCGGTCATGCAAAGACCGCGTCCAGTTCAGCGTCCGGTCACCTCTGTGACCTCCGTTCACCTCCGTTTCTTTTTTCGGACTTCCGGTGTAGTGGAAAATAGTCGTTTCAATTCCTCGAAAACGCCTGAATCCTGCCTCGCAAGCTCGACGGGAGGAAGAGAGGATCCCAAACCCTCTCTACCGCTCAAACTCCACCGCCTTCGCAAACGTGCTAACACCACCAAGTGATCTTCGTCATGTGTGAGTGTGTTAGCATTTTCATAATTATTTTTCGAGGCGATATTAGTTCTATCCAAATGCATATGATTATGAAATGCATATCTAGAGGCATTTAGGAGTTCAATAGCCGCGTCATTCCCCTCTTTATAGTACGACTATCTATCCTATAATGTAACCACACCCACTAGGTGTCTTGGTTACTAAAACATAACCCTTAACCATATATCTTTGCCTTGATTACGTAGGGTTGCGTCCATATCCGAGTGTGGCCATCATGATCACCACGACTATCTTACCACCAACCTTGGAATGTACTAATCCTCATATGCTACATACAAACTTAGACATAGGATTAGTACTTAGGCATTGTCACTAATTACCAACACCAAACATAGGACTTTCAATCTCCCCCTTGTTGGTAATTGGTGACAACCCTTTCATAAAGATGTTATGATAAAATTTTGATTGAACCCATGTCACATTGTCCAAGTATATTACCATGTGTAAGAATTATGGACATGTGATCATGAATTCAAATTGATAGCAATGGCTCCCCCTACATATATGCTATATGTTTGGATTTTGGAAGCATACACGTTAGATAGGAAAAAATATAGAAGCATTGACATATCATGTGATATAATTGATGAAACTTTTCATAAGCCTATTATTGTTGCTTCTACTAACCCTTCATGTAGCTCATCTACATCATCCTCATCTAGTAGTGATGGTTTCACTTGTGACTCCACACTTATAGTTGAGAATGAAAATCTCAAGAAGGAGGTAAAAGAGCTCAATCACACATTAGCTAAGGCTTATGGTGGTGAGGACCGCTCGCTTATGTGCTTGGGTAGCCAAAGAGCTTCTCTCTATAAAGAGGGATTGGGCTATAACCCCAAGAAAGGCAAGGCCGCTTTTGCTCCTCACAAGACTCGTTTTGTGAAGAACAATGGTAGCTATTGCAAAAGTTGCAAGCAAGTTGGTCACATAGAGCAACATTGCATGAACAAGAAATCCAATGCAAATGTATCCTCAATCAAGTTTAATTCTTTCTATATGCTTACCAAGGGTACAAATGGTGTTCATGCTAAGTTTATTGGTACACCATGGATGGGCTCAAAGAAGAAAGCCATTTGGGTACCAAAGAACTTAGTCTCTAACCTTGGAGGACCCAAACAAGTTTGGGTACCTAAAAAGAATTGATCTTGTCTTGTAGGTCAATTACAAAGCCGGAGGAAGGCATTGGGTGCTTGATAGTGAGTGCACTCAACATATGACCGGGGATTCTTGTATGTTCAAATCTATTGATAGAAGTCAAAATGGTGGTTTTGATGCTATCACTTTCAGCAACAACAAGAAAGGCAAGGTCAAGGGGCTTGGTAAAATTGCTATCTCAAATGACATGAGCATATCTAATGTGTTGCTAGTTGAGAGCTTAGATTTCAATCTTTTATCGGTGGCACAACTTTGTGATCTTGGCTTCAAGTGCATATTCGGTAGTGATGATGTTGAAGTCATAAGTGTTGATGGATTAAATTTGATATTCAAAGGATTTAGACATGATAGCTTATACTTGGTTGACTTCAATGATAGTGAGACACAATTGACATCATGCTTGCTTAGTAAATCTAGTATGGGTTGGTTATGGCATAGAAGGCTTGGTCATGTTGGAATGAAACAATTGAACAAACTTTTGAGGCATGACTTAGTTAGAGGATTGAAGGATGTCACCTTTGAGAAGGATAAACTATGTAGTGCTTGTCAAGCCGGCAAACAAGTTGGAAATATACATCCTAGTAAGAGTGAGATGAGCACATCAAAAGCATTTGAGCTATTGCACATGGACTTGTTTGGGCCAACAACATACACTAGCATTGGTGGCAACAAGTATGGTTTTGTGATTGTGGATGACTACACTAGATACACTTGGGTGTTCTTTCTCTATGACAAGAGTGATGTTTATGATCTATTCAAGTCTTTTGTCAAGAGGGTGCAAAATGAGTTTGAGACTACCATCAAGAAGATTAGAAGTGACAATGGTAGTGAGTTCAAGAACACAAGAATTGAAGATTTGTGTGATGATTTTGGTATTGGACATCAATTCTCACCAACATACACTCCTCAATCCAATGGTGTAGTTGAAAGGAAAAATAGAACTTTGATTGACATGGCTAGATCAATGCTTAGTGAATACAATGTTAGTCATTCATTTTGGAGTGAAGCCATAAACACGGCTTGCTATTGTAGCAACCGTCTCTATTGCCATGGGAAGCTTGGAAAGACACCATATGAGCTATTGAATGGAAGAAAGCCCAACATTGCATACTTTAGAGTGTTTGGTTGCAAATGCTATATTCTCAAGAAAGGCACTAGGTTGAGCAAGTTTGAAAAGAAATGTGATGAAGGGTTCTTACTTGGTTATTGTACCACAAGCAAATCATATAGAGTTTGGAATCTCACAAATGGCACCTTGGAAGAAGTTCATGATGTTGAGTTTGATGAAACCCAAGGGTCTCAAAATGAAGCTCAAAACCTTGATGATGTGAGAGGGGATCAATTGTCAAATGCAATGAAGAACATGGACATTGGTGATATAAGGCCGATGCAAGTTGATGATGATGATATTCATGTGATCAACCAAAGTGTGCAAATTGATACAAATCAAGCAAGCTCTAGTGGTTCTCATGATGAAGCTCAAGTCCAAGGTCAAACAAGTGGAAGCAATCAACTCCCAATACTCCAACCTACTAGTATTGCAAGAGATCATCCATTGGACCAAATTATTGGTGGAATTCAAAGTGGTGTTCAAACTAGATCAAGATTAGCATCATTTTGTGAGCATTACTCATTTGTCTCATTAGAAAAACCAAAGAAGATAGAAGATGCATTGAAAGATTCCGAGTGGGTAAATGCCATGCATGAAGAACTAAACAACTTTGCTAGAAATCAAGTTTGGAAACTTGTTGAGAGGCCAAAGAACTACAATGTGATTGGTACTAAATGGGTCTTTAGAAACAAGCAAGATCAAGATGGCATAGTTGTGAGGAACAAAGCAAGATTAGTAGCACAAGGATACACTCAAGTTGAGGGTCTTGACTTTGGAGAGACATATGCACCGGTTGCAAGATTGGAAGCAATTAGAATCTTATTAGCATATGCTTGTGCACACAACATCAAGCTCTATCAAATGGATGTCAAGAGTGCATTTCTCAATGGCTACATCAATGAAGAAGTTTATGTTGAGCAACCTCCCGGTTTTGAAGATGATAAGAAGCCCAACCATGTTTACAAGCTAAAGAAGGCATTGTATGGTTTGAAGCAAGCACCTAGAGCATGGTATGAGAGGTTGAGGGACTTTCTCCTCTCTAAAGGGTTCAAGATGGGAAAGGTTGACACCACTCTCTTCACCAAGAAGCTTGGAAATGACTTATTTGTGTTGCAAATCTATGTGGATGACATTATCTTTGGATCAACTAACCAAGACTTTTGTGAAGAATTTGGAAATATGATGGCTAATGAGTTTGAGATGTCTATGATTAGAGAGCTTAGTTACTTCCTTGGACTTCAAATCAAGCAAATGAAGAATGGCACTTTTATAAGTCAAGGCAAGTACATCAAGGACATGATCAAGAAGTTTGGATTGCAAGATGCTAAGCCAATGAGTACACCAATGGGCACAAATGATCAATTGGGTATTGATGATAGTGGAAACATGGTAGATCAAAAGCAATACCGGTCTATGATTGGAAGTTTGCTCTATGTCACCGCTTCTAGGCCGGATGTGATGTTTAGTGTGTGCAAGTGTGCAAGATATCAAGCTTCACCTAGAGAAAGTCACTTGAAAGCAACCAAAAGGATATTGAGATATCTTAAGGGGACTCATGATGTTGGATTATGGTTTCCTAAGGGATCTAACTTTGAGTTGATTGGATATTCGGATTCCGACTATGGTGGTTGCAAGATTGATAGAATGAGCACAAGTGGCACTTGTCAATTGCTTGGAAGGTCTCTTGTTTCATGGTCATCAAAGAAACAAAATAGTGTTGCACTATCTACCGCCGAGGCCGAATACATTAGTGCCGGTAGTTGTTGTGCACAATTGCTTTGGATGAAAGCCACCTTAAATGACTTTGGAATTAAATTCAAGAATGTGCCTTTGTTTTGTGATAATGAGAGTGCTATAAAGATGACACAAAATCCGGTTCAACATTCAAGAACAAAGCACATTGACATAAGGCACCACTTCATAAGAGACCATCAACAAAAGGGTGATATTAGCATTGAGAGCATTGGCACCGAAGATCAACTAGCCGACATCTTTACAAAGCCACTTGATGAAAAGAGATTTTACAAGTTGAAGAATGAATTGAACATACTTGACTTCTCCAACTTGAAATGAGTGCACCCCCACATTCTTATATGACATGCCTCTCCTCCAACATAGCAAGGTAAAGTTGTTTGGCATATCATTCATACTTTGCTAAGGACATGTTTAGAACATATAGACATATTTGCATGACAAATAGGCTCATTCATGAAAATTAAATGATTTTGATGTATATATGGTACCACTATTGCTTCTATGTTTGATTGATCTAGTGGTAGCATATGACATATTTGTGGGCTTGCAAACCTAGTGTTGAATCTAGAAAATAAGCTCATGATGTGTAATTCAACATGGTCAAGATAACCCTTATACTTTATGAGGTGTGAAAAAGCTTGTCCTTGGATCAAACCGAATTACATATTCTAGGCAAGTGATCTAGATTGAACCATAATTTGGACTCCCTCATATTGATTGACTTATCTCTCACTAAATCCGCACCTTTTTGGTGATTGTTGACAAAGGAGGAGAGAAAAGTCACAAAGATTTTGCAAAGAGGAAATAAGATAATAAGGGGGAGAGAAAAGTCATAGGGGAGACAAAGATAAAAAGTTAAGTTACAAAGGGGGAGAGAAAAGTCACAGAGATAGAAAAGTCACAAAGATAGAAAAGTCACTAAGATAAAAAGTTAAGTTACTAAGGGGGAGAGAAAGCAAAAGATATGACTTTGGGAAGAGAAACTAAAATTGAGCACACAAGTAGGGGGAGCAAGCTCATGAATTATTTGATGCATTTATGTGTGCATTAACATGATGAAATGTTGCATTGCAAAGTTTAATTTCGATATTCATGATTGAATGGTGTATGCTAGATATAGAACTTGAATGATGTTTTGTTAAGAGTAGCTTTACATGTGGTATCTAGACACCTTTGCTTTTAATGTTGATCTCACAAAGTACTTTAGTGTTTGTGATCTTTACAAGTGATGTATTACAAGTGGTGTCTAGCTACTTCGATGCTAAGGATGGTATATAAAGGCAACTCCGATTCGTATCACGCTTCAAAGGTCCATTCTATATACCTTAGCATCAATTTGATAGTAGTAACTCTCCCAAAATTCAAATCCATATATATGTGCATAATTGAACCAAACTCATGGAAGCACATATGTAGGGGGAGCTAATACTATCGAAATTGAAAATTGATTTCATTTCATATCTTTGTGATGGTTGTCATCAATTACCAAAAAGGGGGAGATTGAAAGCCCAAGTTTGGTTTTGGTAATTAATGACACCAAGTTGCTAATGCCATGTGTTAAGTGTTTTGAGTTAGGCACAAGCAACACACGTGATGAAGGAGCATGTGGCATGGAGTGATGGCCACAAGATCACAAGTGGTGGAGATGCACATAATATGGTGTACATGATGATCAAGTAGAAGAGAAGGATCTAAGAGCGCAAGGCAAAGGTATAAACCATAGGGTTTTCCTTTTGCCGGTCTAAGTTGAGTAGAGAAGTGATTGACCGGATTTAGGATACATAGCCGACTATCAAGAGGGGCAATCACGGTTAGCTCGAAAATCAAGTGCCACTAGATCAACGTCTTGAGCATATGCATTAGGATCTAGTAAAGAGCTAACATAACGCCTTGGAAAATGATTGTGAAATGCTAACACACATGCACATGGAGGTGTACACTTGGTGGTGTTAGCACAGTTGCGAAGGCGGTGGAGTTTAAGCGGTAGAGAGGGGTTTGGGTTCCTCTCTCCCTCCCGCCGAGCTTGCGAGGCGGGATTCGGCGCTTTTTGGAGAAGTGAAACGCCTATTTTCTACTGCGCCGGAAGTCAGAAAAGAAACGGAGGCGAAAGGAGGTCACTGCGTTGATCGGTCGCTGCACCGGACGCTGCACCGGACGCGGTCACGGTTTCACCGGACGCGTCCGGTCAGTTCAACGCGGCGTGAGCGCTAGGGTTTGTGACCGGACGCGGGTCTGGCCTGACCAGCGCGTCCGGTCAGTTCAACTGGGCGTAAGAGAGAAGCGCGCGACCGGCGCGTCCGGTCTTTCACGGGACCGGAGCGTCCGGTCACGCGTCCAGAAACACAGAGCGAAGTGGAGTGACGATCGGACGCGCGGCATGTCCGGTCACGTGCGATCGGACGCGTCCGGTCGCAGCTGGAGCTTACTGGAACGCGACCGGACGCTGGCACTGTCGCGTCCGGTCACTCGGTTGAGCGCGTCCGGTCAGGGCAACGGCTAGTTCTGACGCGCACTGTTCACGTTTGTCGTGTAGTGACCGGACGCGTCCGGTCACCCTGACCGGAGCGTCCGGTCAGCGCGTTTTTCGCTACGTCGTCTGTAACGGCTAGCTGCGTACCCCTTCGTTATAAATAGAGGTTGGCCGGGGTTTGAGGGCAACTCTTGCACATTTTGAGATATAGAGACATACTTTGAGCTAGAGAACAACCCCTCCACTCATCTCTTTGCATAGTTGCACATCTTGAGTGAGATTGAGTAAGATTCAAGTGCATTGCTTGAGAGTTGCATTCTAGAGGCACTTGATCTTCGAGTTGCTGCGGATTTCTTGTTACTCTTCCGTGTTTCCCGACACGGTAGACGGCTTGGTGCAGCGGAGGTGATTGAGCTCACAATTGGAGATTGTTGGAGCCTTCACCAAGTGTTGTAAGGGGTTCTTGATCCTTCCCCGCGGGAGTTCGCAAATTGGATACTCTAGTGGAGCTCGTGGCTTAGAGGATCCCCATCTTGTGTGCGGTTGTGCGGCGCCCGCCGAGGGCTCGACTCTTGATAGTCGATTAGCTCGTGAACCGACAAGTGGGTGTATCGCCACAACGGGGAGTAGCTTGCCGGGAAGCAAGTGAACCTCGGGATAAATTCTTGTGTCATTCTCTTCCCGAGGATTTCTCTTGTATGATTGATTGATTGGTATTTCTCTTCACGACGGTATAATCACTCGAAGCTCTTCTCTCGTATTACTTATCGTTTCTAGCTTATAGTTGTTGTTGTGTTTAGTGAATAGCCTTGTACTAGACTTGTGTAGGTGGCTTGCTTAATTAGTTAGAAGCTAGTGCTTTTGCTTCGCCACCTTTCGTACTAACTCGTGGTTAAGTATTTCGTGTAGAAGTTTTAATTAGGCTATTCATCCCCCCCTCTAGCCTATTTGAACCTTACAGCAGCGCACAACAACACAATGACCGGATGCGTTGGAGAAATGACCGGACGCCACAGTGCCAGCGTCCGATTAGAGTCCAGTAAGCTCCCTGAACGACCGGACGCGTCCGATCGACTGTGACCGGACGCGCTTCGCGTCCGATCATCAAACTGAAATACACGCAGATACTGAACACTGACTGGACGCGTCCGGTCATGCAAAGACCGCGTCCGGTTCAGCGTCCGGTCACCTCTGTGACCTCCGTTCACCTCCGTTTCTTTTCCGGACTTCCGGCGTAGTGGAAAATAGTCGTTTCAATTCCTCAAAAACGCCTGAATCCTGCCTCGCAAGCTCGACGGGAGGAAGAGATGATCCCAAACCCTCTCTACCGCTCAAACTCCACTGCCTTCGTAAACGTGCTAACACCACCAAGTGATCTTCGTCATGTGTGAGTGTGTTAGCATTTTCACAATTATTTTTCGAGGCGATATTAGTTCTATCCAAATGCATATGATTATGAAATGCATATCTAGAGGCACTTAGGAGTTCAATAGCCGCGTCATTCCCCTCTTTATAGTACGACTATCTATCCTATAATGTAACCACACCCACTAGGTGTCTTGGTTACTAAAACATAACCCTTAACCATATATCTTTGCCTTGATTACGTAGGGTTGCGTCCATATCCAAGTGTGGCCATCATGATCACCACGACTATCTTGCCACCAACCTTGGAATGTACTAATCCTCATATGCTACATACAAACTTAGACATAGGATTAGTACTTAGGCATTGTCACTAATTACCAACACCAAACATAGGACTTTCAATCTCCCCCTTGTTGGTAATTGGTGACAACCCTTTCACAAAGATGTTATGATAAAATTTTGATTGAACCCATGTCACATTGTCCAAGTATATTACCATGTGTAAGAATTATGGACATGTGATCATGAATTCAAATTGATAGCAATGGCTCCCCCTACATATATGCTATATGTTTGGATTTTGGAAGCATACACGTTAGATAGGAAAAAATATAGAAGCATTGACTATCAATATGTGCTAAGTGTTTAAGATTATAGGCCTTTGAAGCGTGATACCATCGGAATAGCGATAAACACCATCTTAGCACCTTGTGTAGTTAGACACCACTTGGAAAAGTACAAACATAACTAGAAACCTCGTGAGATCAACATTATAAGCAAGGTTCTAGTACCACTTTAAAAAAACATGAAGCAAGAAAAATCTAACTACTTCCTATTCATGCTAGTACCTTAATACACCATTCAATTGTATACTAGCAAGTCACCACACAAGCAATGTATCAGAGAAAAAGAAATGCATAACTATGCATCATACATATGAAGTGCATATGGAAATGCAACATTCATGTTTAAGGGCTTGCTCCCCCTACTTGTGTGCTCAAAATTTTAGTTGATCCCCTTCTTTTATCAATTCTCCTCTTTTAGGATTCATCTTTGTGAACAACATTTTTCTCCCCCTTTGTGCTTCTCCCCCTTTGAGTTCTATCTTTGTGAACAACATTTTCTTCCCCTTTGGCACCAATTGACCACAAGGAGCAAAACTTTAGATAGATTATCATGTTGAATTATGGGGTGATGATCAAGTTTGTGATTCAACCTAGATTGCTTGCATAAATAAAATGCTTCGGTTTGATCCAAGGGCAAGCTTTTTCACACCTCACTAGAAGGGTTATCATGCACCATATTGAAGCAAATATTTAGACAAGTTTTCTAGATTAAACACTTAGGATCACAAGTTACTTAAACAAGTTATATGCTACCACTAGATCATACAAGTCATGGAAACAATAGTGGCACCATATAAACTTCAAATTCGTTTGATTTTCATGAATGAGCCTAGAACATGTAAATTATGACTAGATGCACTAAATATGTCCTTAGTATAGAATGTATGACATGTCAACCAATTGTACCTTGGGGCTTGAAGGAGAGGCATGTCATATATGGGGTGCATCAACTCATGTTGGAGAAGTCAAGTATGTTCAACTCATTCTTGAGCTTGTGAAATCTCTTTTCATCAAGTGGCTTGATGAATAGATCGGCTAATTGATCTTCGGTGTCCACACTCTCAATAGCAATGTCACCCTTTTGTTGATGATCTCTAATGAAATGATGGCGAACATCAATATGCTTTGTTCTTTGATGTTGAACCAGATTATTGGTTAGCTTCACGGTACTTTCATTGTCACATAGCAATGGCACATTATTGAAGTTGATTCCAAATTCTTTTAATGTAGCCTTCATCCACAAGATTTGTGCACAACAACTACCCGCGGCGATGTATTCGGCTTCGGCGGTAGATAGTGCAATACTATTTTGCTTCTTGGATGACCATGAGACAAGTGATCTTCCCAACAATTGACAAGTCCTGGAAGTGCTCTTTCTCTCCACTTTGTCATCGGCATAGTCAAAATCCGAATATTCAACTAGCTCAAAGCTTGCACCTTTGGGATACCATAATCCAACATCTTGTGTATGCTTTAAGTACCTCAATATTCTCTTTGTTGCCTTCAAATGACTTTCTCTTGGTGAGGCTTGAAATCTTGCACACATGCATACACTAAACATCACATCGGGCCTTAATGCCGTCACATAGAGTAGACTACCAATCATTGATCTATATAGCTTTTGATCCATCATGTTGCCACTCTTGTCACTATCCAAGCTTCCATTAGTGCTCATTGGAGTAGTGATTCCTTTTGCATCTTCCATACCAAATTTCTTTAGCATATCCTTTATGTATTTGGTTTGGCTTACAAATGTTCCTTCTTTCATTTGTTTGATTTGAAGTCCAAGAAAGAAACTAAGTTCACCAAACATTGACATTTTAAATTCCTTTGTCATCATTTTTCCAAACTCATCACAATAATCTTGATTGGTTGAACCGAATATGATATCATCAACATATATTTGCAACACAAACAAGTCTTTCCCAATCTTCTTGGTGAATAGTGTTGTATCAACTTTGCCCATGACAAATCCTTTGGAGAGCAAGAAGTCCCTCAATCTTTTATACCATGCTCTAGGTGCTTGCTTCAATCCATACAAAGCTTTTCTTAACTTGTATACATAGTTGGGTTTCTTGTCATCTTTAAAATCGGGAGGTTGCTCCACATACACCTCCTCTTGAATGTACCCATTGAGAAATGCACTCTTCACATCTATTTGATATAGCTTAATATTGTGAGCACAAGCATAGATAAGTAAGATTTTAATTGCTTTCAATCTTGCAACCGGGGCATAAGTTTATCTTTTCAACTAAGAGCACATTGAAAATGCTATGATCATTAGAGATTGCAATCCTTCCAAGATCCTTTATATCACCATTGCTATTGTCATCAAATGTGATGCTATCAATGCCACTATCATTTGATTTGAGAGAGTTGAACATTCTTGAATCACCGGTCATATGTTGAGAGCACCCACTATCAAGCACCCAATGCTTTCCTCCGACCTTATAATTGACCTACAAAACAAATTAATGTTTCTTAGGTACCCATACTTGCTTGTGTCCTTGGAGGTTAGTCACTAAGCTCTTTGGTACCCAAATGGACTTCTTCTTTGGACCCACAATTGGTGTACCAACAAACTTAGCATGCACACCTTTCTCACCCTTGGTAAGCACATAACAAGAATCAAAAGGAATGTAATCTATTTTAGCATGAAACTTGTTGTTGTTCTTGTTCATTTTATTACAATTAATCTCTAGATGCCCAACTTGCTTGCATCTATTGTAATAACGACCATTGCCCTTCACAAAGCGAGGCTTTGGAGTAGCAAAGGCTGCATTGCCCTTCTTGGGAGTATAGCCCAAACCCTCTTTGTTAAGAGAGAATCTTTGGCTACCCAAGCATTTTAGCAAGCGAGCATCCCCACCATAGGCATTGCCTAATGCGCGGGTGAGATCATCCACCTCTCTCTTGAGAGTCTCATTCTCAACCACAAGCGATGAATCACTAGTAGTAGAGGTAGAGTTGGTTGTGGTGGATGATGATGAGCTACATGAAGCATTAGTAGGACCAACAAATAAAGAATCATCAATAATATCACATGTTAGTCCAATATCACAAGTGACAATCACTTGCTCCTCCTTAGCTTCCTTCATGAGCTTCTCCAACTTGAGGTCCTTTTCCTTGATGAGCTCAAGTAGAGTGGAGTGGGCTTTCTTAAGCCTAGTGTGAGAAACTTCAAGGTCCTCGTGGTCTTCCTTTAGACACTTACGAGATGTCTCTAGCTCATCAAAGGATTTCCTAAGAGCTTTGAGCTCTTGTTCAATTCCTTTGCACTCCTTACTCTTTTTGAGAGTAACAAGCTCCTCCATCAAGGCATCATTTTCATTGCTCTTGGCAATGAACTCTTGTTCCAAGATTTTGTATTTCTTGGTTGTCCTCTTGTAGCCCTTGCTCATTTGATCTATTATGCCCAATAGATCATCCTTGAAGTAGTCCTCATCCTCCTCCTCATCACTCCTACAACCATCACTAGCACAAGAATCATCATCACTATCATCATGTTTTACCTTGGTAGGCTTGGCCATAAGGCATATCGATGTAGTGTCGAAGATGGATGGCTTGTTGGAGAGGGCGATGTTTGTCATGGCTCGCCGAGTGGTCCTCTCATCATCACTAGAGCTATCATCATCACTATCGGAATTATCACTATCCCAAGTGACCACATAGCCACCACCCTTCTTCTTCTTGTTGAATGTGAAGCTCTTCTTTGTTTTCTTCTCCTTCTTATTCTTCTTCAACTTCAACTCCCCATCATGATATCTTTTATCTTCATAGGGGCACTTTGCCACTACATGATCAGGGCTTTTGCAATTGTATCAAAGCACCTCCTTTGCCTTCATGAAGTCCCTTCTCTTTCTTGCACCATATCCTTTCTTCTTCATGAACCTCCCTATCTTGTGCACTAGGAGGGCCATGGTCTCATCATCAAATGGATCATCATCATCATCATCAACCTTGCTCTTGCCCTTGGAAGAAGAAGAAGAAGCCTTGAATACGGTGGTCTTCTCTTGCTTGACCTTGATCTCCTTCTTCTAATCTTCATCTTCATCATCATCATATTGAGCATCGGTCATGACATCTCCAAACACTTGGTTTGGAGTCACCTTGTCCAAACCCTGTCTTTGGATCATCTTTTTCAAGATAGCAAACTTCTTAGGTAAGTTCATCAAGAACTTATGTGAGAAGTCCTTGTCCTTGACATCTTCTCTTAGGCTCTTGAGATCATTGACAATAACTTGTAGCCTATAGAACATCTCCGGTATGGACTCATCATCCTTCATCTTGAAGCTTGCAAACTTATCATTGAGCATATAGAGCTTGGCACTCTTTACCGTTGAAGTGCCCTCATATGTTTCCTCTAATCTTGCCCACACTTTACTTGCCCTCTCAAGATCCTTGATTTACTCAAAGACCTTTGCATCAATCCCATTGTAGAGAGTATTGAGAGCCATAGTGTTGCATTGGTTGTTGATGCGATCATTGTTGGTAAGGTTGTCGGGATCAATGATAGCATAATCATGGTGTGTCACCTTCCAAACGTTCTCATGAATAGAGCCAAGATATTGCTTCATCTTTCTTTTCTAATGATCAAAAGATGTGACACCATCAAAAAATGGAGGCTTGCCCCCGACATGGTTGAACACAACTTGAGCCATCTTACACCGAGGTTGTTAAGCCTTACAAACGGTGACCACGGCTCCGATACTACTTAAAAGGTCTTGATGGCTAGAGGGGGGATGAATAGCCTTTTAAAAATTCTACAAAGACAAGCTAAACAAGTTTATCAATATAACAAGTAGCGAGATGCGAGTTTTGCTTAGCCTACGGGGTGTTTGCAAGCCACCTATCTAATTCACAATTCTAGTATTTGCACTCAACCGCACAAGTCAAACCGAGAAGGTAACTACAACTACAACTAGCAAGCTACACAAAGGAGCTACTAAAGCAAAGTTAACTAGCTAGCAAAGATAACTAAGAAAATAATGCGGAGTTGAGTTAGGAGAGTTTCACCGAGGGGCGAAGTATTGAGCCAACCAATATGATTAACAATGAATACCAAGATAACTGAACACCGGGATCAATCAATCACAATATGAAAGTGATGACACGAAGATTTATCCCGAGGTTCACGTGCTTGCCGGCACGCTAGTCCTCGTTGTGTCCCTCTTCACCACATGGTTCGGTGGCTAATCGGTCATACACCGAGCCTCTCAAAAGGCACCACAAGAACCTACCAAATGGCAAAAGGTTGCAAATAACACGAGCAATTTACTAACGTTGCCTTTGACGCTTCGCCGAGGTAGGCACAAACCCCTCACAATCACCGGAGGTGGCCAAGAACAATCACCAACTCTTGCCAACGCCTCCAAGCTGTTCCAAGCCGTCTAGGTGGCGGCAACCAACAAGAGAAACAAGAATCCCGCAGCAAATCAACCACCAAGTGCCAACTAGATGCTATCTCACAATGCAAATGCACTTGGATCACTCAATCTCACTTCGAATATGCAAAGAAGCAAGAGAGATGAGTGGGAGAAGAGTTGCTTAGCTCAAAGTGCTCACAAGTATGTCAAATGCTCGAGAGAGAGAGCCTTGAGCCGGCCAACGAGTATATATAGACGTACCCCTTCGAATAGAGCCGTTAGAAACTTAAAATCCAAAATCATGCTGACCGGACGTGCTGGTCCAACTGACCGGACGCGCCGGTCGCCCAACGCCTAACTCGTGAAGTACTGACCGGACGCGCTGGTCCAAACGACCGGACGCGCTGGTCACACAACGGCTAAGTCGCGAAGCACTGACCGGACGCGCTTGACGCGCTGACCGGACGCGCTGCGAACGACCGGACGCGCTGGTCCCGTGAATGACCGGACGCGCTGGTCAAGCCTGAGCAGCGCACAACAACACAATGACCGGATGCGCTGGAGAAATGACCGGACGCCACAGTGCCAGCGTCCGGTTAGAGTCCAGTAAGCTCCCTGAACGACCGGACGCGTCCGATCGACTATGACCGGACGCGCTTCGCGTCCGATCATCAAACTGAAATACACGCAGATACTGAACACTGACCGGACGCGTCTGGACATGTAAAGACCGCGTCCGGTCACCTCTGTGACCTCCGTTCGTCTCCGTTTCTTTTCCGGACTTCCAGCGTAGTGGAAAATAGTCGTTTCAATTCCTCGAAAACGCCTGAATCCTGCCTCGCAAGCTCGGCGGGAGGAAGAGAGGATCCCAAACCCTCTCTACCGCTCAAACTCCACCGCCTTCACAAACGTGCTAACACCACCAAGTGATCTTCGTCATGTGTGAGTGTGTTAGCATTTTCACAATCATTTTTTGAGGCAATATTAGTTCTATCCAAATGCATATGATTATGAAATGCATATCTAGAGGCACTTAGGAGTTCAATAGCCGCGTCATTCCTCTCTTTATAGTACGGCTATCTATCCTATAATGTAACCACACCCACTAGGTGTCTTGGTTACTAAAACACAACCCTTAAGCATATACCTTTGTCTTGATTATGTAGGGTTGCGTCCAAATCCAAGTGTGGCCATCATGATCACCATGACTATCTTGCCACCAACCTTGGAATGTACTAATCCTCATATGCTACATACAAACTTAGACATAGGATTAGTACTTAGGCATTGTCACTAATTACCAACACCAACCATAGGACTTTCAAAGCTAAGCAGCAATTTCAGAGCCCTTTCTTCATGGAGATCTTCATTATTGGAGCTTGACAAATCTAGAAGCAGAGGAACGATTTCATCTTTGATCATGGTCGCCCTTCCTTCAGCTCCTGGAAGCAAAGTTTTTTGGATGAAGCTACTTTACAGGCTCTTAGACTCTGTGACTCTAAAAGATCGATTTTCTTAGCCCTTTTAGCAGTCCTTGCCTAGTGTTGTTGGCTCTCTCCGTTTCCTGGTTGTGGGGTTGTCGTCTCTGGTCCACCTCGGACCCCCCTTCTTTCCTTCTGCTCTTGTACAGTTTTATTTTTTTTCTTTGTTGATACTCGATCAGTTGTTGGGCTTCTCTTATTTTAAATAAAACTTTACAGTGGGGGCCTCCCCTGCTATATTTTACGTTAAAAAAGAACATTTCTGGAGTTCATTCTTGTTTACTATAAATACTACTTAAGTAATTATAAATTACTTAGCTACATGTAAAACTATTGTGCATCCCATTGTCCTTTCAGTGTGGTTGCATTCTAATTGCATCAAATGGATATAGCATTGTTTTCTGGTAACTGGCCTTTTGGTATTGTTCAACACTAAGTCATTGCATGTTTCAAGAAGGAGCTGATTATTTTAATACCAATCTTTATTGAAATATTTGCTTGGCTTAATTCTTTTGAGTCACAACTGTTGGAGTATGTGTGTGTGTGGGCCTCCAGCCCAGGCCAGCCCATGTAGGGCAAGGCCCATTAGGGTTAGGGTTAGGCACTGCCTATATGTACCCTGGGGGTTCACCCTCTATCTATCCATCCAATACAACAGAGTCTCACTCTTCAACATGGTATCGGTGTAGTTCCCGATCCAGGCCGACCACCACCTCTTCCGCTGCCGCCAGCGCGCCCCCGGGGAGAGCCACCTCTCCACCGGGGGCAGCGCCCTTGGTTCGGCGTCGATCCCCTTCGATCCGCGCCCGTAGTCGCGTCAAGAAGTCCCAGCAGGAGCAGCAAGCAGCAGAGGACCGCCCGCTCTTCCTCCCCCACGCCGGCGCGGTGGCACCTGACCGCGGCAGCCCCCGCATGCAGCGGACCGTGGCCGCTGCGGCCTATCCCGGCGCGGATCCGCCGCCCCCTCCCCGCCGCCGTCGCTCTGCGCGCCTCCAGCGCCGCCGCCATTCTGGCCGCGGCTGCGGGGGCCGGCGCGGGCGGCCAGGGCGCTCCACTGGCGCAGATCCGCCGCCCCCTCTCCTCCAGCTCGCAGAAGGCCCCCCGCGCTCGCATCCGCGCGGATCCGCGCCTGCTCGGCCGAGCCCTCCAGTGCCTCCGCCGTCGCCGCGCGCCGCCGCCGCCCTGCGCGCCCCCAGCGCCGCCGCTGCTCTGGCCGCGCGCGCGGGGGCCGACGCGGGTGCGGGCGGACCAGGAGCCGGCGCCCCCGGCGCGGGTGCGGGCGGCCCCCACCAGGCGCAGCTGCGGGCGCGAAGGGAGCGACGCAGAGGCCGGCGCCCGCGCGGCGGGCGGTTTTTTCTTCACGCACGGGGCCGCAGCTTCTGTCCGCGCGCTACGGCACTGCTGCTGCTGCTCTACTCTGCTCTGTATCTTTTTTTTTCTTCTGCCTGGTCCGAGACCGGGATTGAGTCGCCCTGCCGTTCGTCGTCTTCATCGACCATCCCGAGGACGAGCTAGCTGCTGCGCCCTTCCGGCTGCAGCGGCGCCGCTCGTGGTCTGCCTTCACCGCCGGTGTCGCCGCCTTTCCAGGCGGTTGCGCCACCCGCCGCCGGTCGTCGTCAAGCAAGCTCGTCCGGAGTCCACGCCCTTCGCCGTCTACCGCGGACAACGCCCCCCTCCTCGCCACCCCTGCTCTGAGCGCGGGACTTCTACGAGGGCGGGCAGGAAAGCCGCCACCCCACTTCTCCCCCTCTGCCACCCCTGATCTGAGTGCGGACCTCGACTTCTCCGCCACCCCTGCTCTGAGCGCGGTCTCCGAGGTATCCGGGTGCGTTGCCATCGCCTGGCGCCCCTGCCGCCGCATGGCTCGGCTCACCGTTCCGCGGCCACGACAGCTCGGTGTTGCGACTACGTCTTCGACCGTCTTCGCTGCCACCTCGATTCGGCGAATTCTACCTCGGCTGCGACCACGACGACCTCGACCTCGGCTACTTTGGCACAAAGAGGGCTATCCTCCACTTTTTCGCTCCAGCCACAACGTCCACGCCATGGTTGCGACTGCGGGGGGATGACATCGTTTCCAGCTTTTGTTCGTCTCCAGTCTCATTGTGTGTTCGCCCCCGTTGTGACTGCGGGGGGATGTTGGAGTATGTGTGTGTGGGCCTCCAGCCCAGGCCAGCCCATGTAGGGCAAGGCCCATTAGGGTTAGGGTTAGGCACTGCCTATATGTACCCTGGGGGTTCACCCTCTATCTATCCATCCAATACAACAGAGTCTCACTCTTCAACAACAACTGAGGACCACAAGTAAAGAGGATTCTGAAGAAAATCTGGAAGGGGGAAGAAATAGACATGTGCTAACTCTTTTGATTCTTCTTGTTGATCATTATTTTTAAAAACTGATCCTTGGGTGTTCCCTCTTTTTTTTTCTCAACTAATCACTGTAGCAATATATTTTCAGCATAACCATACAAAATGGTAGTTCTGTGTTTTCTTCTTTATACATGATTAATTTGACTTCTCTTACCTTAGTTCGTGGTCTTGGGTCCTTTAAAAATTAAAATAATGTTCATTACATTGCTTTTAGCTGTGAGAACATTCTTCTCAAAATTAGATGGGTAAGACTACCATTTTGGGTTCAATTTCTGAATGCAGGATTCTGTAGAATGCACAGGTGATGGATCTTTTTGCTTCCGTGGACATCCTGCTTCCAAAAAACATACAGGAAAATGGAAAGCTTGCTCCTTAACCGTATGTAAGTGTGAAAAAAGTTCCATTGTTGCTTTGGAAGACAAGTAGGACATGAAATGGTGAAATTTCATTGAATTTAAAAATAGTTTTTTATGCATGTGCTCATTATTCAATACAAGATCCAACATGAAACGAAATGCACTGTTGCAGTTTGTTCATTCTGCTCGTACCTGGCCATTTCTTCAATTTCAAAAAACCTAGTGAGGGTTGCAAAGCGAGCTGTGAGTGTAGCAAAAGGTCAGGCGTATGATGGCCTTTATCAGCGGCTAGGCACGAAGGAATGGGAGAAGGACATTTATAGGATGGCTAGAATCCGCGAGAGGAAGACAAGGGACATCAACCAAATAAAATGCATCAAGGATGGGACAGATCGACTTCTGGTGAAGGATGAGGAGATCAAGGACAGATGGAGAGAGTACTTCGACAAGCTGTTTAATGGAGAGAATGAGGGTCCTGCCCTTGAGTTGGACGACTCATTTGACGATACCAACAGACGCTTTGTGAGGAGAATTCAGGAGGCAGATATCGGAGAGGCTTTGAAGAGGATGAAGGGAGGTAAAGCGATGGGCCCTGATGGTATCCCCATTGAGGTGTGAAGATACCTAGGCGCCAGAGCGATAGTATGGTTAACTAAGCTTTTTAACCTTATTTTTTGGTCAAACAAGATGTCTGAAGAATGGAGGAGAAGTATATTAGTACCTATCTTCAAGAACAAGGGAGATGTTCAAAGTTGTACTAACTACCGTGGGATTAAGTTGATGAGTCATACGATGAAGCTCTGGGAGAGGGTTATCGAGCATCGCCTAAGGAGAGTGACACATGTGAACCAAAATCAGTTTGGGTTCATGCCTGGTAGGTCGACCATGGAGGCGATTTTCTTATTACGACAATTGATGGAGAGATATAGGGAGCAGAAGAAGGACTTGCACATGGTCTTTATTGACCTTGAGAAGGCATATGACAAAGTACCGAGAAATGTCATGTGGTGGGCCTTGGAAAAGCACAAAGTCCCAACTAAGTACGTTACCCTCATCAAGGATATGTACAGGGATGTGGTGACGTTTGTCCGAACATGTGATGGCGACACCAGTGACTTTCCAATTAAAATAGGACTGCATCAGGGGTCAGCTTTGAGCCCTTATTTATTTGCTTTGGTGATGGATGAGGTCACAAGGGACATACAAGGTGATATCCCTTGGTGTATGCTCTTTGCTGATGATGTGGTGCTAGTTGACGACAGTAGGGCGGGAGTTAATAGGAAGTTAGAACTATGGAGGCACACGTTAGAGTCAAAAGTGTTCAGACTTAGTAGGACTAAGACCGAGTATATGAGGTGCGATTTCAGCGCGACTAGGCACGAGGAGGGAGACGTTAGCCTCGATGGGCAAGTGGTGGCCAAGAAGGATACTTTTCGGTATTTAGGGTCGATGCTACAAAACGATGGAGACATTGATGAAGATGTTAGGCATAGAATTTCAGCCGGCTGGTTGAAATGGCGTCAAGCTTCTGGCGTTCTCTGTGACAAAAGGGTGCCTCAGAAGCTAAAAGGTAAGTTCTATAGGACGGCGATTCGTCCGACGATGTTATATGGTGCTGAGTGTTGGCCTACAAAAAGGCGACATGTCCAGCAATTGAGTGTAGCGGAGATGCGTATGTTGCGTTGGTGTTGTGGGCACACAAGGAGGGATAGAGTACGGAACGACAATATTCGGGATAGGGTTGGGGTGGCACCAATTGAGGAGAAATTGATTCAACATCGGTTGAGATGGTTTGGACATGTCCAACGGAGGCCCCCTGAGGCGCCGGTGCGTAGTGGAGTTCTAAAGCGGGCCGATAATGTAAAGAGCGGTAGAGGTCGACCTAAATTAACTTGGGACGAGTCCGTTAAGAGAGATCTTAAGGAGTGGAATATCCCCAAGGATTTAGCTATGGACAGGAGCGCTTGGAGATTAGCAATCAACGTGTCTGAACCGTGACATCTTTTGTCTTGTGCCCTTTATGTCCCTTTATGTGTCTCCCTGTTTCTCGTCTCTTTTGGGTTTCATCTCTAGCCTACCCCAACTTGCTTGGGACAAAAGGCTATGTTGTTGTTGTTGTTTATCTCACAAAAGTGCTACATGAAACAAATGTGGCTGCTGCAAGAAATGTTTCAACTTGGCAAGGTACTAGTTTCCTTGTACCTCTGATCGGAGCGTTTATAGCTGATTCATATCTGGGGAAGTACTGGACGGCTCTGATCTTCTTCACAATCTTCAATACTGTAAGTGCTAAAAGTATCCATGCTATGATTGGGCACATGTGCAATAGAATAAGATTCTTCCTTTGAAAAAACCCCCACTTCAGAGAGATCCTAAGTATGCAGAAGAGTTGAAACCTTATTTTGGTGAAACAACATAGCTGTATTTTAATGGATGCATGATAAAACCAATCTGGCTTCCCAAAGTAGACTTCTCGTTACTTGCCTGTTGTGATATACATGTCCATTCGACACTTGAGTGAACTTAACATGCTTTCTTTTTTTCCCTTTTGATTGACAACTTTTTCCTATTCTGTTGATTTATTTAGGGAATGATGATGTTGGTCCTGTCAGCAACATTTCCATTGATCGCTACTGATCCACATGTTTGGCCTGCTTGGACATATTCAGTCTCATCTCAGCACATCATATTCTTTTTTGGCCTGTATATGGTTGCTATAGGGTATGGTGGACAGAACCCCTGTGTTGCATCCTTCGGTGCTGATCAATTTGATGATACTGATGATGAGGAGAGAACCAAAAAGAGCTCTTTCTTCAATTGGCACCATTTCGCAATCAATGCTGGTGCACTGATCTCAGGGACTATTATCGTGTGGGTCCAAGACCATGAAGGTTGGCTCTGGGGTTTTGCCATACCTGCACTGTTTCTCATTTTTGGTGTGGGTAGTTTCATCTTGGGCTCTAGTGTGTACAGATTTCAGAAACCTGGAGGTAGCCCTTTTGCAAGAGTGTGTCAAGTTATTGTTGTGGCTACTCGTAACTTTGATAAGGTCTTGCCAAGCGATTGTTCACTTCTTTATGAGACTCCAGGGCAAGGTTCAGCAATTGAAGGAAGCCGGAAATTGGTGCATACAACTGGATTTGAGTAATATTTTGTTCTGAGTTTTTTCCTTAACCTTATATGATCCATTTATTTAAGTTTGCATTTCCATATAAGTTTAGATGATTAGTTTATTTTGCAGATAATACTTTCTTATATCATGTATAAATAGCATGTGAAACCCTACAGAAAAAAATATTCTTGCACACTGGATGAAATTCTAGAATCTAGAGTAGTAAAAATGGATGTATTGTAATTTGTACATAAACCATTTGCCATTTCTTTTATTTGTTTGTGCTGTATGAGCAGTGATTTGAGTTATTTTAAATTTGATAGAGCTTGGTCCGCCTTTGCTTCAATCGATGCTTTAATTCTTATATGACTAATTTTCGTATGGAGTTCCACGCAATTCCACTTTACTAGTTCTGAAGTGTTAATTTAGGTCGGCTAAAAATTGCTTCGGGAACTGGTATTTATTGACACATGGCTAGGATATGCAAAATTTGAAATCTTGTTTTTATTTGATGACCTTAAATGTTAATGCTGGCATGTTTGGTTTATGATTATGTTGAAATTCATGGAGCACAACCATAGATCGCAATGAATCGCATAAGTTAAAAATTATAAGAGCTATAGAAATGTATTCTTAATATCATCTCCAAAGGAATGTTGCCTGTGATATCTTTAGTTCTGTTGATGATTAATACAATTTTAAATTCTCATGCACTTTGATTTGCTCAATAGGAACCCTGCATCCTTACTAAATCTAAGCATTTAGAGAAGTTAAAATGCACTAATGTTATGGCCAATTGTTTTTCTTCAGTTAGTATTAGTAAGGTAATATTGTTCCTTTTTCTCAGGTTTTTTGATAAAGTGCAATTGTGACATCCGTTGGTTGTGAATCTGTTGGCCAGCTTAATGCATGGAGAGTCTGTACTGTCACTCAAGTAGAGGAGTTCAAAATTTTGATCAGGATGCTCCCTATTTGGGCTACAATGGTTTTATTTGCTACAGTTCTGGCACAGATGTCTTCAACATTTATAGAACAAGGGATGGTCATGGACAGACACGTTGGCTCGTTGGAAATACCTGCAGCATCATTCCAATCTGTAGATATCATCACTGTTCTTGCCCTAGTTCCGATCTATGAAAAAATCCTTGTTCCGGTGTTCAGAAAATTCACCGACATGGCTAAGGGCATTACCCCTCTGCAACGCTGTGGGACCGGTTTATTTTTATCCACACTCTCAATGGTGTCAGCAGCATTGGTGGAGGGCAATCGGTTGCAGACTGTACAAGATAGAGGCTTGGTGGGTCAGAATGTGGCTGCGCCAATGAGCATCTTGTGGCAAGGACCCCAGTACTTTCTGATCGGTGCTGGTGAGATGTTCTCACTAATTGGGTTAAACGAGTTTTTCTACGAGGAATCGCCTGATGCCATGAGAAGCTTGTGTCTAGCATTCTCACTTGCTAACATCTCGGCTGGGCATTACCTTAATTCATTCATCATTTCTCTTGTTCCTGTGTTCACGGCCAGAGGGGTGGATACCTGATAACTTGAACGAAGGGCATTTGGATCGATTCTTCTGGATGATGGCTGGTCTGTGTTTCTTGAATCTGTTAGCCTTTGTATCCTGTGCAATGCGGTACAAATGTAAGAAGGCATACTGAGCATAAGTATATAGATTGTGTTTCATTTGCATGCTGCGCAATGAGTTTGTTTTAATGATTTTAAGACACTCGATTTGAGAGTGCGAAGTGCCAGTTTGGTAAACGATGAAATCTTTTCCCATTGAAAACCCAATTTCGGTACAAACCATGTTCACCATTAGATTATGCCAGAGCAATAAATAGATAATCGTACTACGTTGTCAAGTCGGAGTCGTGCGATGAAGGCAACCGGCCTTTGCACTTGAGATTTGCTAGCACTGAGCCTATAAGCGGCAATATCTAGTGAAGCCCGGATTTGGATTGGATGTGTTTTATAGCTGACCCCAATCTGTTGAAGCACCTGAATTCCTTGCGTGCAAGCTGTTGGCTTCATGATGAAAAAACTAATATAAAATTACTTCCAATTTTCTTCAAGAAATGTTATCTATCTATTGGTGCTCTATATTAGACTTATGTAGATCTTATTTATTTTATTTAAACAAATAATGAGCACAACTACAAGCAATAAAGCAATAAGAACATAAATAGACCAGTCCAAATAACTATATATACATCATAAATAACTAGATAACTTTTTTAGAAAAAATCAATACTACTTTCATATTTTTCTGATTGAAAATAAATTAGGTTTCGATAGTTGAAGTCTATGTTACTTAATTTTATGTTTAGGATTGAAAATTGGATTGTCGTGAAGCTTGGAGGTTGAAAATGTATTTACCCTAAAGTAAATAACTACTCCTTGTGTTCTAGTCTCCAAAACACGACTTTATTACAAAATATTTATAAAACCTAATAAAGCATTTTTTATGAAACTAAATTTAGATACTAATCTACTCATATTATTTTCAATTTAACACAAAAAAAAGGTAATTTATGACCGATGTTTGATGGGTTAACTTAATAAGGCAACCCAAGAATATCACTTGTTACTAGGAGTATATCCTTAGATTATTTATATAGAAATGTTGACAATGACACACTTAAGTCCTGATTGGATACAAGTATTTTTAGAATCTTAGAAGAATGTCATGATTTTGTGAATTTTTTTGATTCTAGAGTGTTATAAAGTGTTTGGATGCAACATTTATTATGGTTTTGAATACCATGATATTACTAAAATTATAGTATTTTTGGAGTTCCACTTTAGACTTCTTTTTTTTTCTAAACCATGATTCTGTAAATCAAATGTTCTAAAACTATAATTTGTTCATACTATAAGTTTTTAAATACTACAACATCCAAACAAGGCCTTATTTTAAAAATGCAAAATTACCCCCCGAATGATTAGCATACAGAACTAGCGAATTGCACACATATTCACGTTAAACCAACAATTCAGAAAGTATTTAACACTTATGCAATTGGGTAGTTTGAGGAGGATGTGGATGTAATATCGCCAACGAGTTATTCCCAAGTCCCAACA
Source organism: Saccharum hybrid cultivar R570 (assembly GCA_038087645.1). Taxonomy (NCBI): domain Eukaryota; kingdom Viridiplantae; phylum Streptophyta; class Magnoliopsida; order Poales; family Poaceae; genus Saccharum; species Saccharum hybrid cultivar. The sequence continues at coordinate 19,589,160 of JAQSUU010000012.1, forward strand.
AGTTCGGCGACTCTGCAGGAGCTAAACGGCAGCGAAGTCATACAAAACTCAACGATATAGGCTGTGTTTAGATCTATTGAAATATGCACTATGCAAAAAAAGATTCCCCATCACATCAAACTTGCGATACATGCATGGAGTACTAAATGTGGATAAAATCAAAAACTAATTGTACAGTTTGGTTGTACTTTGCGAGACGAATGTTTTGAGCCTAATTAGTCAATGATTGGACAATTATTACCAAATACAAACGAAATGCTACAGTGTATTTTGGTACACCAAAGTTTGGATCTAAACACTGCCATACTCGTTGTTTCGTCGTCTCTGCTTGGCAAATCAATATTTAATTTTAGTTGCAGCAGCATCAGTTGCCGAATCAGCAATCACTGATCACCCTTCAAGGCTCGAAGCTTTCCCTTACTCCTGGAGAGAAAATCCTCCACGGCTTCAGAAGCTGCATTCATGGAGTCGTCGCTGGAGGAGGAGCGGCGGCACAACCTGCTGGTGCGCGCGACGGAGCCGCCGGAGGTACTTCACCACTATTTCTGCATGGAGATTTTGTTCCTTTTCCTGAACTTTTGGTCCACCAAGATTCAGAATCCGTAGGGGGTTCTTTTCTAATCCCCTTTAGCTTCTTCTTTTGGTTAAGGCCCCGTTTAGTTCCTAAAAATTTTACAAAATTTTTCAGATTCTCCGTCATATCGAATCTTTAAACACATGCATGAAGCATTAAATATAGATAAAAAATAAAACTAATTACACAGTTTAGACGAAATGGACGAGACGAATCTTTTAAGTCTAATTAGACCATAATTAGACACTAATTGCCAAATAACAACGAAACTTGTTACAGTGCCATTTTGCAAAAATTTTTTGATCTAAACCGGCCCTAAGTTCCGCTTGATTGCAAATGCTTAAATTGGTCAGAATAGCAAGAGAAAGGAGGAGGAAACTACACTTCGATTGCTCAGTTCCTGGGATTCTTGGGATCGCGTGGACCTTTGAATTGATTGGCGTGTGCTTCTGTAATTGCTGGGTTGCAAATTCAATAGTCATGTGAAATGAAAATACCAATGAAAAGGGGGACGCTGTATAACAAATGAAAATAAACAGGATATATCTTGGAATAATGGATTGGATGTAGTAGGTTGCTACACGCAACAGTCTTGAGGACTCTAGGTCGATTGACTTGTAAAAGTTACTTGTGGAAAGCTCCCAAAAATACTTTTTTTGCTCTTAAAAAGTACTTATGGAAGTGAACCAAATCGGTTTTCTTGAAATTTAATTTTTTCTTAGTACAAGATACACTGATGTTGCTTTGATTGAGAGCTTTGATGTCTAATTTGATTGGTAGTGAATAACTTTCCTGAAGACTTGATTGAAACAGTTGGAGTGGAATGGGTTACACATGTTTGACTGAAACGTGAATGGTTTAGACCCGTTTATCTATTCTTGTCATAGTCATTTAGGTTACGGGTTACTCAACTTCTAATCCACCCTCTGCAAAAGAAAACCTTTGCTTTTTCGATCAAAATATTGTTTTTTGAAGAATTAGAAAAATCGTTCAGTATTCTATTTCTTATTAATAGTAATTATACAGCCAGTTTTCAACTGTGGATAGTTCCCTACTAGTTTATGCTCTTAGAAAAATAAAGTTTAGCTGCAACAAAACTTTAGGAACAGGAAAAGAGGATATCTGCTATGCTCAGCTGTTCAATGTGTCGACTAATATTCGAAGGCAGTTACCAACCTAACTATGGACCAAACTTTTTTTTTTTTTCTTTGGAACAATAACAACAAAAGTTCCTTCACCACTTTCGTTGAAAAAAAAAATACTTACAGAAGTGAGATTAGATGAACTAAGAGGGGAACTGAAATTTAGGTAATAGATTTAGCATCATTGCTAAAATATTCCAGGTGAGGCCATAGCAATTGTCCTGGGCATGTGAGTTTTTTTACCTCGTGGATACTCCCTCCGTCCCAAAATAAATCAATTCCATAAATCACCTAAAGTCAAATTATCTTAAGTTTGACCAACTTTATATGAAAAGTGACAACATCTATGACACCAAATAAATACATGAGTAAAATGCACCAGAGGTCCATTAACTTTTAAGGAGGTGACATCTAGGTCCATCAACTTTTAAGTATCTAGTTATACTAATTTAGTCTCATAAATATTAGTGCTCTTTTCTATAAATTTGATCAAATCTGAAATAGTTTGACTTAGGACAACTCTAGAAGTTGATTTATTTTTGGATGGAGGGAGTATGCAAAGAGGTCTAAGCTCTCCAATCATGTTGGAACATTCATTTTGAAGTAATGATTTTTTCTTTCTAGTTCTAGTTTCTATTCATCTTGTCTCTCTAAAACTACTCTTGGAGGATATCTTGCCATTTGATAAGAGATGTTTGTCCTCGTTTTTTCCTGGAGTAGTTCTCCTAAAATGCCGCAGTGGTGGAATTATCTACTAATGAAGTAATGAACAATTAACGAAGTGCACAATGAGCTTTTTTCGGTGGGGTTGAGAAGTGTATATGAACACTGTATGGTGATCACAGAGTCATGTACACCAACCATTGAAAGCATCTTGTGTTGATCCTGAGAAATGACATACTCCTTACATTCTGTGTTCAACATCATGTAAAACTGGTTTAGGATTGATCATAGTTGGCAGGTATGAAAGATACAAGATTTATGCCTGTGTCATTAAATAGAATGCCACTTCCTACAAATTCTATCTACTATTTTTCCTGTTGTTTCTTTCAATAGTTTTGTGTTCTATGCGCCCTTTACTTTTTCATGATTTTGATGATGTTATAGGAAGCACCTGCCTGCTGAATGGTTTGCAGATAAATTATAAACAATTTTACATTGTGGACAGGATCTTGCCGGGTACACAGGTGATGGGTCAGTTGACTTTAGAGGTTTTCCTATTTTAAAGCATAACACAGGGAACTGGAGAGCATGTTCATTGATTCTTGGTAAGAATTCAGTCAGAGCTTTCCGCTGAGAAATAACATGAACATATTTTTTTTTCTTGAATGAAAACCAGTTGAATCATGTCACTGTAAACTTCTTTATGGAATCATAGGTCCAACTGACTTCTTGGTTTTTAGCACATGCAACTGATTTAAGTGGAAATCTTTGTTCAGCATTTTTGAACTTAAGAGTGTTTGTAAATCTATGATTCTTTGATGTGCTAAACATCAGAAACATAAGTTTTTCATACTTAGATCTAATATCATGTCCAATTGGAATTGCCTTTCTGTTATATATGATAGGAACTGAAGTATGTGAACGTTTGGCCTACTATGGAATCTCAAAAAGTTTGGTCACTTACCTTTCAACAAGGCTACATGAAGGAAATGTCTCTGCTGCGAGGAACTTCACAACCTGGCAAGGAACTTGTTATCTTACACCACTTATTGGAGCAACCTTAGCAGATTCGTACTGGGGAAAGTACAGGACTATTGCTGTTTTCTCCACTATTTACTTTCTTGTAAGACACATATGTGCATTTATCTCAAGAAACTCGTAGTTGTGCCTTAGTATCATGTTAATACATTAATTTTTTTAGGGAAGTTAATGTATTAAGTGCCCTAAAATAGTACTATGTTGTTCTGCATTGGTATTTACTCATGGTTGAGAATTAAAGAAAGATTGGATAGATATTCACATATAGCTTTTCGGCTATGACATAAGTAACTTCATAATTGTTATGAGTGTTTATTGGCATGATAGTTCATTGAAAACATGCATGATGCGTCAATTGCAGACCTACTTGTCTCTCTCTACCTGTGAATTATGAATCTTTTATCCTGCTTAGGCACTTATTCCTGCAGATAGTCTGTGCGAAGTGCTAACGACTTCTTAATGTGCATTCAATGAAGGGGATGGCGGCATTGACACTTTCAGCATCAGTTCCTTCTTTCCAGCCCCCTCAATGCGTTGGGTCTATTTGTCCACAACCGACCTTACCTCAGTATCTTATATACTTTGTTGGACTATACATGATTGCTTTGGGAGCTGGTGGTATAAAGCCATGTGTTTCATCCTTTGGGGCTGACCAATTTGATGATACTGATCCAGTTGAGAAAACAAAGAAAGGCGCTTTCTTCAATTGGTTTTATTTCTGCATAAATATTGGTTCTTTGATCTCTGGCACAGTTCTTATTTGGGTACAAGAGAATTATGGATATAGCATTGGATTTGGGATCCCTACTTTTTTCATTGCCTTGGCTATTGGAAGCTTTTTTATAGGTTCAGAAATATATAGATTTCAGATACCGGGAGGAAGCCCACTTACAAGAGCATGTCAGGTAGTTGTGGCAGCCACTCACAAACGAAAAGCGGATTTGCCAGTTGACAGTTCTCTTCTCTATGAGCTAGATGGTAAGACTTCAGCTATTGAGGGGAGTCGTAAGCTGGAGCACAGTAGTGAATTCAGGTACTTTTCTTGGTTATCAGTGACAATTATTTTCCCTGTAAGATATATCCTTTTACTCAAAGAAGGAGAAAGGCATTAAGAAGTTGTGGTTTAGATTACATATTTGGGGAAAACATATATTCAAAGATAAAAGTTTACTAAAATGTATCAAATACAGATTTTCATTTATACTGCACTTTTGTTCTGACATTGCATGCTTTTAAGCTTGTGTCTTGGAACTTCCTGGACACAGCAACCTTTTTCAGAACTATATATGAAAGGTAAGCATACACAGGATTCGTACATACGCAGAGACTCGCATACTGTCCCAGTTGACACGTTCTCTTTCTTGAACAGTTTCCTTAACAAAGCTGCAGTCATTTTGTGGAACGAACATGATGGTTCTCGCAATCCATGGAGACTTTGCACAGTCACACAAGTTGAAGAGCTTAAAATATTACTGAGGATGTTTCCAATCTGGGCAACAGGAATTGTATTCTTCACTGTATGTGCTCAAAACTCATCGATGTTCATAGAACAGGGGATCGCCCTCGATAACCAAATTGGTTCTTTCAAGATTCCAGCAGCAACTCTGTCATCCCTAGATGTTATCAGTATTGTTGTTTGGGTTCCAATTTATGAGAGGATAGTTGTGCCCATAGCGAGGAGATTCAGTGGAAAAGAGAGAGGTTTCTCAGAACTTCAACGGATGGGAATCGGTCTATTTGTGTCTACAGTCACAGTGGCAGTTGCAGCATTAGTTGAGATCAAGCGTCTGCAGGTCGCAAGAGCAGAGGATCTGGTTCATCAGAAGGTACCTGTTCCTATGAGCATCCTTTGGCAAGCACCGCAGTACTTGCTGGTTGGCGTGGGCGAGGTGTTCACATCAATCGGTCAAGCTGAATTTTTCTACAATCAGTCACCAGACGCCATGAGAAGCCTATGCTCAGCTTTCGCTCTTGTTACCGTGTCACTTGGAAGTTATCTCAGCTCATTCATCTTGACCCTGGTGTCATATTTCACAACTCGAAATGGGCAATTGGGGTGGATCCCTGATAACTTAAACGAAGGCCATCTTGACCGTTTTTTCTGGCTGATAGCCGGTCTCAGCTCTCTAAATTTCCTTGTTTTTATATATTACGCTCAACAATACAAGTGCAAGAGAGCTGCTGTTGCTTAAAGTTCCGGGTTTCCTTTTCCTCTTTGCAATTTATTTGTACAGCAAAGCTCTATTGACAATTTGTTTATGCTGAAATACTACAGTGCTTACATAATCTCTTGCGTAGTGTACATTACTTCATCATATTTGGTACTGGATACAACATTACTTGGATAATAATGGAAACATAATACATCATTTTTCCCCATAGCCATTTTTTCCTGAGGCTGTTTAATGGAGGTATATGTTCTTAACTAACGTACTTTGTTTGGATCATTCCGTTATGGACCTGTTGATGTACTCCCTCCATTTCAAATTGTAAGTTGCTTTGGCTTTTCTAGATAATTTTTATGTATTTAGACATAGCATATATCTAGGTTTATAGCAAAAACTATGTATTAAAAAAATTAAAACAATTTATGTTCCAAATTGTACCCTATTGAAACAGCTTCCAGGATTTGTGCGCTGCTGCTTGTGGAATGCCACTTATGCCAGAGATCAAATTTAGGGGTGTCTATAAAATTATCCTAGAAACCGTTTAAATAATAACCATCTTAGTATATACTAACGAATTGGAGGCCAAAAGAACCTTCATGTTAATCTTTAGGCCTCGTTTGGATATAGTCGGATTCACATCAACCGTGTTTGGGGTGGGGATTGAGGTACAATTTAGTTCAAATTCCACTTCAATCCACCCCAACAGATATGAATTAAGGTGAACCCGACAACATCCAAATAAGGCATTAAGGAGGAGATGTTCTAGGAAAAAGTACATAAATTATACACTTCCGTCGATAGATTAAAAGTAAGCACAACGCTATTCATCACTATATAAAGAAAGTAGACATTCAAACATTGGATAAAATAATTATTTTAACAGTTTATCGAGCGTGATTTTTTCCCTTAACATTGATAATCACTTTAAATTATATTATAATACTCAACAATGATAATAAATTTTGTAAATTATTAGTTTAGCTAAATTTATATTTTTTAATTGAAATATTATGGCATATTAATACATGTAATTTAATTTTAAGCACCATATGTTTTAATACACATGTAATTCTTTGCTACATATTGAGTGACGTAGCTGAAACGACTGTTTATACCATTGTAGAGTAAGGCTATAGTTTAGGACCTATAATCTTTTTTAATAAAATACAAAAGAAAATGCTGAATAAAAGCTACAGTGAGCATTAGTGTTTCAACTCAACAAGTGATACGGTTTCAAAAAAAAAACTCAACAAGTGATACAAAATTTACGTCAATTAATAAGATTAAGGTCGAATGTTGAAAGTCAAAATATAGTTTCATAATGTCACGTAAAGGGACACAACAAGGGCTTATTTAATTTAAGTTTATGTTTCAACTAAATTTCATATTGATGACCGAAATAGATGTAATGCAAATGATGACAACATATATCTTAATATTACTATTGGAGGCCCACATTAATACTTATAAGATGTGCTAGAAAAAACATAAATCCTAAAAATTATTACAAGATCAGAAAGAGATGACTATCAACTTGGTAGACTTCCATCAGCATTGATATATTAGTCATTGGTTCTATTCATAATTTTTAATAACTATTCATATCTACCATTATTAATAAAGTAACCCCGCATGCTAACTAAATTATCCATCTATACTACTATGAAATATAATCGAAAGTGTGGGAGGTTAGTGCAGACCTAAGGTACGGTGACTGTAGGATGTCAACTGGGAATTTTTCGTTGGGGCATAGCTCCCCATTTCTGTCTTGGCAAGGGAGGAAAATTCTCATCCCTATCCTCGTGAACGCTCGCTGGGAAGGTTTTCCTCTCATCCCCGTCACCAGGTGGGAATTTGTCCTCGTAAAGAATCTGTACCTATTACAAAATGCAACATTTAGAGAGAAAAAGCAAATCCGTGGTGTCAAATCAATATAAATTGAACGAGTAATATTTCACATTAGAAGAGACATATAGTTTGAAGTTTTTAGTAGGATTTTAACAAACCAAGAGCCTTATTCAAAACAGGAGCTTGGGGGATGGTTCCCAGGATACAACAAGCACACGGATTTTAACTTAGCTTGATGATAAAAAGTCTGTAGCAACTTGAAATCAAAGTAGATTTGTACGTCATGAGACATGTGCTGCAATAAGAATCATCATACCTTAAGGTAAGATAGATATGGATGAAAAACATATAGAAAGTAATTGTTAAGTTTATCATTATTGGATAGAGATTACATAATAGCTATATACGTATTGCCTTATTAGAAAATGAATAAAGAGAAAACCATGCAAATTAATTAATATAAGTAATTTTCCGCATGGGTTGAAGGCCTAGTGTGTGCTAATTGCTATGGTAGAGATCAAATTCAGTTAGTTCTACAGCAGAGTCAAATTTAGTTACAGGTGGGAATATTAAAACCAATTCAAAAAATTATTTTATCTGTAAAAAAATCTGAAATTTGGCACATCCATAGTGCATATAAATATGTACTCACATGCAAAAGTTGAGATGCAAACTCGCCTTTGAAATTTCAGGTCTAGATTTTGTCTTATAGTGCACATGTATCTAAAATTTATTATTTTTGTATGAAATTTTCTAGTTTAAGTTTGTATCTCAACTTTTGCACATAAGTATACATTTGTATGCACTGTAGATATACCAAATTTCATTTTTTTAGAATGATCAAAATACATTTTCTGATTCAATTTTCATGTTTCCACCTAGTATGTGGTTTCAACCACATATTTTCACGCATAAACAGGCCTTTAGTGAATGCTTCTAGGGTGTGGAAAGGATGATTTATCTGCCATCCTATGATATGGGCGAGATACCAGTAATGCGATTGAAAGTGCAAGATTGCAGGCTTGACCACCAAACCAACATGAGAAGGGATAACCCAATCTTGTGGCAGAAAGGAAAGTGACCCTAGGGTGTGATTAGTTGTTTGAATTTTTCCGGGCTAGATCCATGAGATGTGACTTATGCTTGTTTGGTTTGATGCTCCAACACTTGAGCCTGGCGCATCGGGTGCAAAAAGCATCCTCCAACTTGGCTCCGGGGATAGGAGGATTGTGCCCGTTTCTCCTAGGTCAGGCTCACGGGATATGAATAATTAGCCATCTAGTGATATTATTAATGCATTATTAGCACATATAATGATATTAATATATTTCAATTAATATTAAAGAGTAATAAGATAAATTAAGAGTATAAGGTAATAGTTGTATATAATAAACATCATGTCATCATGGTGATGATTGTTTATTTATATCTTTTTATCTCATGTAACCTGTTTTTATGTGAGCAAACAAATAGCTTCTTAGGATAGTCTGACTCCATATAAACAGGCAACCAAACGCCACGTTCTTGCATGCACTGAACCTGCCAGACTGGCTACCAGGAGCCTGACCGTAGATGCGAACCAGGCTGGGTTCGTCCACAAACCAATAATACCCTAGAGATCCTCACAGCAGAAATGATGAGTTGATGACCAGTTCTGTAGTGGTCTAGTGCAGTGGTGCTACACCTACACGGCACTACATGCCACTATGTTAGTGCAGGATCCGCCACATGTGGCAGTTGCCGAAGAGAAATGAACATCCTGACTAGTTTTTCATGATGGTACGGTACCACGCCTCAACTCTCTGAATTTTCTTCTTTAGTTTAGTACGCACAGCAATACATTTGTACAGGTGCAAGAGAGCTTCTGCAGTTTAATTTAAAGTTCAAGTCTGCACATACTTTATCTTTGTGTTTATAATTATAAAAATTATTTGGTAGAGGCCTCCACTGCTGAACTTTCATTTTTTCTAGTGTTACCATACCAAATAAGTTCACTCTCGAAGCATATTGCATGGTGGAGTGAACGAAAACTAATTTGATATTGTAAGTGTTGGTACATTCTTCTCTAGACTTAAGTTAGAGAAGTGTTTAGTTTAGGATACAGTCTCTAGACTTGGGTTATTGAAGACTAGGATGATACGCGCGCTTCGCCGTGCGCGCGGTTGATCTACACTGATTCTTGTTGCGTAGTACTACTTGCGTGTTTCCTTCGGCCTGCGCATGCGTCGATGTGGATCCCCTATATGTACATAATAATATATTTAATTCTCATCTTACATGGTCACGAAGCATTGCAACTTAAGCCTCGTTTAGTTGACAATTTTTTTGGCAAAATGTAATTGCAACACTTTCATTGTTATTTGACAATTAGTGTCCAATCATGGTCTAATTAGACTTAAAAAATTCGTCTCGTCCATTTCGTCTAAACTGTGTAATTAGTTTTATTTTTTATCTATATTTAATGCTTCATGCATGCATCTAAAGATTCGATGTGACGGGAAATCTATTGTTCTTTTGCAAAAATTTTTGCATCTAAACTGGGTGTTAGAGCAAGGTCAATAACAGAGCCAAGTGCTTGGCTATAAGTCAAGTTATAAGAGCCAAGCTATACAATAGTTAGTCTTCTATTTATCTATAAAATTTCTTTATTATTATATGTTTTCATTCTCTTTCCTATTCCTCATCACATACATCTCTATTGAGACTCACTACTGCCTATGCTTCCGTGTCCAGCTTGGTGCTTGCATGGGAGCCAAGCTCTCTTCTCTCTTCCACGTCAGCAAAAATATTAATTAGTTTGGCTATAAGCCAATTGTTGTACTTGTTCTTATATTTTAAAAAGGATGCCAATTATGTATAATGTTAAGATGGCAAGTTGGCAACTGCTATAACTATTAACCTCATTGTAGTACGTTTTTGTTTGCCCAATCCTCAGCAGTATGGAAACAAGGATCGATGGCAGGCCATGAGCCCATCATATGTTACACTGATTGCAGGCCAAATACCACTGCGATTAGAGATTGTGAGCCACAATGCTTTTAATATTTACGTCAACAATATATCTGTTAATGTGCATCAAATGCGGAGGCAATTTAAAATGGTAGATCAAGGAGAAAATGCCCTAAATATGGAAATAAAAATAAGAAACAAATGTTGCCACACATATGGATAGGCTTAACACTAGAAATATTCTCAGAAGAAAAAAGCAAAAACTCCAAGGAGACAACTATAATTGTGTGCTCTGCAACAACAATACTGAAGAAACTACTTTCCATCTGTTCTTCAGCTGCCCTTTCAGTCAGTCTTGTTGGCAGCATCTTGGAATTAGCTGGGATTTCTCTTTGAAATTCTTTCAAATGATGCATCAGGCAAAGCTTCAATATCAAAGCACCTTTTTCATGGAGATTTTCACCATTGCGGCATGGGAAATTTGGAAGCAAAGAAATAATTTTATCTTTGATAGAGGTCGGCCCTCCTTTGTTTCCTGGAAGAGCTCTTTCTGTGTTGAGGCCAAATTACAAGCCCATAGATTTAGTGAGTTTAAACGTCATGTCTTCCTAGATTGTATAGCTACCTTAGTTTAGTTTTCTAATTGTCCCTCCCCTGGGTTTTCTTTTCCTCTGTTGTTTCTCCTACCTTTGGAGGTTTTATGTACAGCTTCTCTTTTTTAATAAAATTTAACAGTGGGGACCTCCTCTGCTGTATTTCATGTTAAAAAAAGATAACATGAGGGGTAGTGAATTTGGATGGTTTTGTGACTTTCGATGTGGTTGATCCCTGAAGTGTCAATTTTCCTGAGCGTGGAAGTGGCATACAACCATATAGAATTAGACTATCACATATAATTGGCAACAATTATGTTTAAAAGAGGATGAATTACCATCAAATATGCAACCTTCATGCATCAGGGTCATTGACGACATCGGGTACTCCGCCATTGAGTTTGCGAGTCGTTGAGGTCTACGATTCATGGGTGCACAATGTTCTCTTGAAAGGAATAGGGACCGGGGCAATTTAATATAAAAATTACTTCCTCTTTCCCCAAATATAAGGCATGCACCTAGAGTAAATAATTATTGTGTGATATAACCGATATTGTTCATTGAGCATCCTCTAATGAAGGCAAACCATGAAGATATAGTGGTCTCCAACATAAGAAGTTAAAACTAAATTAGTCTTAGAAGAACACATTGTGCTAAAGCATGGAACTCATTAAGTCAAGTTAAACAATGAGCACACAGGCAGTTTAGTTGGCATAATACCATATATGACCTTTGCATGTTTTGAACTACGACCAAATATTTAGAGCCTAAGTATGTATATTATCTCATTTATGTAGACACTATGTCATAGAAGTGATTAAAAAAATCATAATCAAAGAAAAAGTTTCCCTAGACACTATTATGAAAAGAGGAAGACGAAACAAAACATGTCACCTTACAAAATCTATGAGCATAGTGGTAAATTATGGCTCTGGAACTCATAACATAACGTCTTTACAGAAGAATATTTTTTAACATAAGAGACAAATAACCAAGTAGAAAAATAAATTTGCAAATTCCAGTAGCAGGTTAGGTTGGTTGTTTAGTAATCTGAAACTATTGAGGCAACGCACTCATCACGACAATGTCGAACTGCATATGTTAAGCTGCAGATGGAATCATTTGATAAAGAATGAATTGGATTAAGCCCTATGCGTTATGTACATGTCTAATGATAATCCTCTTTGCGGACCCCAACATGCATGCATCAAATTTTGGTTTGTTTGTAAACTAATAATAGGCTGTCGCAAAAGCATGACATAAATAGACAATGCTATAGCAAAACCTCAATTTCCCCATCATAAGGCTAAGCATTAGGTGCTTATTGTTATCCATATTTAGAAGTAAACAGCCAAGTACTAACAGTGAAGAACTTTAGCTAAGTTCAGAAAAACACAACGAAACCTGCCAGTAGGGAGAACTAACCATAAAGTTTGGAGAGAAGATGTGCAATCAATAGCAGCCTCCTGCATACAAATTAAAGTGAAATAAATGAGATTCACAGTTCCAGTTCAGCAACAGGCATTGGGAATCAGGGGGTGTTTAGTTCCTCCTAAAAAATTTTCATCCCGTCACATCGGATGTTTGGATAAATGCATAGAGTATTAAATGTAGACGAAAAAAATAATTAATTACACAGTTTGGTTGGAAACCGCGAGACAAATCTTTTAAGCACATGTGTGTTACTGTAGCAATTAAGACTAATCATAGACTAATTAGGCTTAAAAGATTCGTCTCGCGGTTTCCAGGCGAGTTATGTAATTAGTTTTTTTTATTAGTATCCGAACACCCCTAGACATCTCATAAAACATTCGATGTAACACCCTAAAATTTTTCACCCCACTAAACACCCCTATAAAACCTTTTGGGAATCGCTTTTTTCACTTCAGATTTTGAGGAAACCATTTCCTGGCCTTGAACCAACTCTTAAATTAGTGAAGCGGCTAGGCAGTGCCAGAGCTTCATGTGTCTCTGTGTGGGTGGTGGTGGGGAGGGGCATCACTGTACTATAACGAAGCAGCACATCAAACATTGTATAAGAGATATCTAAAAACAAATAAATCACAGGCAATCTTATATGTAGATTAATAGAGCTATATATTACATAAGCAAAACTATTAAAAAGCTAAATAATGTAAGACAGGTAACTAACCATGCAAGGGAATGCAGGCTTGATTATCTGCATGATTAAAAGAAAACAAACCAGGCCTTTGTTCCTCGTTTTCAATGTGAACCAGTAATGTTGAAGGCTCAGTCACAGCCAAATACAATGACAGCATGTAGACCAAATCCACGATGGCCTGAAGCAGGAAGAAGAGGGGTCCATTAGGACCTTCGGCGACAGCAACAAAGAACTGACAAAGGAGAATAGATCATTAATAAAGGAAGATAATTAGGGAAAAAAAGAGCACATATGAAGATGGATACTTATACATAATGTGCAGTAGCAAACAGAGAACCGATGAAGAAGAATATGAAGAAGATAATCAGGGAAAAAAGAGCACACATTAAGATGAATATTTATACGTGATGTGAGAAATTTACCAAAGGAGTTTGTATACTGTGACCTCAGTCTGATGATTGGATGGAGACATCACAGCACAACCTACAATTTCAGGTACAAATTGAAGAGGAATACTCAGACTGATCACTGATAAGCTGCAAAGATTTGTACGGAGAACAAAAATTCGTGAAGCAGCAACAACTAACTGGTATCAAGGACGGGCCAGTTACCTTGCTGCAGCGATGAAGGTGCCCACATCATGCACGGGCACGAGCAGCACCTGTGCAGGAAACGTGGGGCAGAGGTAAGTATGCAAGGGTAAGTATGCAAAGCCGCGGAGGAACGCAGATGGACGGACGCGGGCAACGAAACCCTAGATGTACGGCCACTGGCGGAGCCAGGGCCCCCCACCAACATCACAGCAAAAAAGAATTAGGTAATGTATAATTCAATAATCCATATTAGAAAGATATAATAAAAGCTTTGTCATATATTTTTTTGATGACTTCTGGAAAACAAAATCATACAAATTTGTATTTTATCTTTGGATGAGGTCATAGTGCAAAAAATCCAAACAAATAAGCTACACTCAGTTATTTTATGGTTGAAACTCTTCGACCGGCCCCCTATTTCATAGGTTCTGGCTCCGCCACTGTGTACGACGAGGAACGTAATGCCGCAGCTCAAGCAGGCAGGACGCAATGAGTGGGGAGCGCAGCAGAGGAAGAAGAAGAGGGTCTCACCAGACGGCAGACGCTGTAGGGAAACCACGGCGGATGAATGAGGAAGCGCCGACGGGGTGGGCAGCGACGGGGCCGGTCCCATTGTTCCCGCGGCGGCGCCTGGGAAGTGCACGGAAGCTGGAGCGAGGTGTGCAGCGAGGGCTGCGATCGAGGTGTTCGTGAGGCCCAAACAGTAGCCCGGCAGCCCAGTCCACAAACAGAGCACAGGACACGCGGCATGCAGACGACCGCAGAGTAGTCCGGAGGAACGACAGTCACAAGAAAACATGGGCCCACACACAGGGTGAGCACTCCACATCGGCAACCGGTTTCGTATAAAAAAACTAGCACGGTGGGCGTGCTAACGCCGCGCCCGTGTGTCACACCCCAAAATTTCTGATTTTGGGTTGTGCATAGAAAATACAAATAAAATAAATATTTTGATATTTGGTAAAAATTTTTAAGTTTAGTTTATGATAGCAACAATTAGTTATAAAAAAATAATAAGAATCTTTAAATTTTTTTAAACTAATTTGATGGGCTATTGTTCGATGTGATGTTTGCTCGTTAACTCTTGTGTGTTAAGAGCGAACAAAGTCTTTCAAAATGCGTTTAGTGGATCAATTTTTCTTCTCCAGCACGTCTTTATCTTTTTCCGCAATCAATATTCCTTGTTTCTCATCTTAAGTTCTCATTGGGAGTTTCCTAAAATCTTTTCTTTATAACGTAAATTATTCCTTTCAGTTCCTCATGTGTCAATCAATCTCAGTGAACTCTTCAGGAATTGTTTTGGCTTTTTCTAGAGCTAGTTCACGTTTTTCTACGAGCGTTATCTAATTTTTAGATGCTCTAAAATATCTTATCATGAGCTCCAAATACTTTATTTGGGTTCCTCATGTTCCCTAATGTCCCTGAAAAATTTCCCTGAATTTTCGGAGCTTTCGGAGTATTTTTCGCGGCTTAAATAATAATTCTAGACTTTTCTAGAATTATTTTATCCACAAAAATAATTAATTCCGAAAACAATAAATCTCTCATTTTTCCCAATGCTCAAAGCCCATGTGCAATAATCATAATAAATCTCAAAGGCCATACATTTATTTACTAATAGGTTTTAATAATTAATTAGGTCTATTAGTAAAGATGGAGGGTGCAACATCAATTAGTACCGTATCGCTAGTTGACGTGGGGTAGGGAGTTTTCCTCACTATATATACGTACCTACCCCTTGGGTAAAAGCACACCAAAACAACAGTGGATGAGCCCCTAGTTTAGGAAATCTCTCGTGTAGTAAATTAGATATTTTTCCCCTTCTTGTGTCGCCCCTAGGCCGAGGCCCTTCAGATGGATGGAGGTAGAAGATTAAGTATTTACGGTTCTGCCACTGATTCATAATATCTTTGTCGTTTCTTCGTTTTAATTCCGTTTTACTCCATTTTAGTTGCGTTAGTTTCGTATAGTTGCGTTCTACGTAGTAGTGCTGATGTATATCGTGTCACTCAATTATGAATTTATTGATTTACGTGTAATATTTATTTAATGCATTTTAATTAAAAGCAACCTAGTGTAGTAACTCGTTCTTGTGATTTTGCGATCATGTCAACTGAAGCGACATGCTATCGGCGTAGACGTGTTACATGCTAGTCATATATAAATTAAATATTAAATTAATTGACATGCAATTAGTTCTATGATTAAAAGCAATCTAGATCTGTAAATCCGTTATTGTTGCGACAGTTTTATAGCATCGCGCTCTATACAGTAGCGATAGTTTTTGTGATGTTACTCAAGTATGAATTTATCTATTTAAATGCAACTTGATTAATATTTATTTAACAGCTTTCTAACTAAAAGCAACATAGGGGTATAATTTCGTTCTTGTTGCTTTATGACTATGCTGGCGTAAGAGACGCATTAGCAACGTTGTTTACCATGTCACGTTATGTGTTTATAAATTAAATTATGTTTATTTGATTAATGTCTATGTCATGCTCTTTTAAATTAGAAGCGACTTAGGTTCATACATAGAACATTCTTAAATAAATGTTAACTTAATTTAACTAATATTTAGCTACTGTCTTTTCAAATTAAAAGTAAGTTTAGTTTATAATTTGTCTTTTATAAATAATCAAATGTTATCATGATTAATAAGAACTTAAGTACTTCTTAAATAGAACTTGTTTAGTTTATGTAAGAAACATATAATGATTCGATTAGTTATTATCACCTTCTTTATGCTTTCTAATTTATAAATGTTCAAATGATTAAGTACTAGATACTCATTTATTTATAAATAAATTATGACTAAGGTTTAGCTTTAGCTTTTATAATTTGATTTAAATTGGTTGATACCGTTTTAGTATATTTCTCTAAAATACACAACACTTTATTTCGTTAAAGTAAAATAGTTCAAATGTATAGTTCGTTTTCTCCGTTATGTTTCAAACTCCTCGATAGTCGTGTGTCCTCTTTGATAGTAGCTCTGTTATCCGTCGTTCTTGCGTTAGCATCATGTCGTATAGTCTAGTGCGCTCTTTTAAAGTGTCTCTTTTGTTTGGTGTGTTGTTTTTAGTTGTGTTTATTGTCTGTTTGTTCTACTTGATTGCTGAGAGTAGAAGAAGTATGGTTAATTAGTGCTGAAGACGAGGAGCTAAGGATCGACAGTCGAAGCAAGAGGACTTGAGTCCAGAAGATAGCAACTGAAGATTTCTTAGTAGCTAACTTTGGGAAAAGACAAGTATAGCATGAGATCATCCTTGTTTCCTATTCATCTTTAATACATTTAATTCATGTGCATGTGTCTACCTTGTTATCCCTAAGGATATCTTAGCTTTTGTATCTTGTACCTTGACATCGGTGGAACATTGCATTGGGTAGTATTTATGCTAGTGCTCAAGATAAATAACCATGATCTATAACTTGACTAATGGTATATACAATAAATGTTTAAAAGATATTTTATAAAAACATGGCTCAAGAGGGCTAGAGCATATTGGGTTGTTTTTATGGTGCTCTAGTTTCTCTCCTTAAGGACTTATCTGTAAGCGAACATCCGGGACTTATAGTACAACTGTGAGGGCTATATGGCTCTGGCTTTAACTCAGTATGAGGACCTTTTCAGGCTTGATAGAGGTTACCATTGTGGCACAAATGGAGAAAAGCAGACTGTGGATCCCTGAGACTAGTTGTGTCGCACAGGCTGACTTTGGAAATCTAGAGGCCCTAACTTGTTAGACAAACCTTTGAAAGGCTTCATAGTGAACCCTGTAGACCTTCCTTGGTAGTGGGTCAAGAGGCTGATCACCTCGGGCGAAAGGGTAAATCACGACTCACAGTGAAAGTGTACAACCTCTGCAGAGTGTAAAACGGGTATATCAGTCGTGCTCACGGTCACGAGTGGCCTTAGACCCTTACAGAATAAATAATGAACACTGATGGTAATGATAATACTGATGATATTAAAGCTCACTGATGATTATTGTTTCTTGCTATACATTATTCTCGTTTATATGATCATGACATTATTTGGGCTTACGTAACTTGTTGCTACTCAAATGCTAAAAAGATGACTCACTAAAAGTTATTGCAGTAAACCCGTGTCAAACCTTTTGAGCCTCATGAACCCCGTGTTATATTTGCTGAGTTCGACATGGACTCACCCTTGCTATTTCCCCATACTCCAGTGTATAGTAAGGTGCTGATTAGAAGAAGAATAAAGGTGTAGTGGAGTTTCTAGAAGTCTATAAGAAGTGCTTAGCATACGTAGCCCCCAGTCAGCTGTCCCTATGATGTTGGAGCCTGAAGAAAAGATTAGTGACCGTTCCGCGACACTCTGATAGTCATAAGTGTTATTATAGTATATTTCCCGCTTTATATAAACATTGTTTTGATATTTTTATTCTGTTGTTATATGTGTGGACTTCCTAGGCACACATATGACGAGCCTGGTTTTGTTTTTTTAGAAAATCGGGTGTGACAAAGTGGTATCAGAGCGGTGTTGACTGTAGGACGTATGCCAAGTAGCTTTGGATGTATTCTAAAACTTATTTTACTATAAAACTATTTTCACATCCCTTGACTCATTGATTTTGACTATTTCCTGTTCCTTGTCCTGTTATATCCCTTCCTTGATAGCTTCCTTTGAGCTATTATTTCTTACTCCCTTGGTTTTTGATTTGTGTTGTTTTTATCAAAAGTTTTCTGATCTTACCTTGTTCAAAAGTTTGATGATCTTTCATCATCTCCAATGTGCCATTAGGATGACCACCATTGTTGAAGAAGCACGTGTAGTATCGATGATGTGATTGGTGCTTTGTTTTGCCTGATGTGTGCTTGTCTTGTTTGATGTGATGCTTGTGTGTCGTCTTTGTTCTTGTGTTCCAAAGGAGGCCCGATATCATCTTGAGAATTAGCTCAATCTATGTTAAAGTGGGGTAGTATCCTCTCTTGACCTATCTAATCTTCGATCAATCCTAATTCTTATTGTCTTTTCTATATATCATCCTTGCTTACTCTTGGTTTCTATGCTTTCTCCTTTATCTTAACCCAAGGGAGGATCAACACATGAAGGACTCATCAATAGTAGTAAGCTTTAAAGAAAGTGTTGTCTTCAATGGCATCGCCAGGTGGAACAAGATCTTTGTTAAGTGGGGTAGCGTCCGCTACCATCATCAATCTCAAGCGATGAGGTACGAGCTGAAGATCAATTTATCCTTCCCGTTGGTCTCCCCAAATGATGAAATGGAAAACTAGTCTTTACCTTTCTTCAACCAATGCTAGTCTGTCATTTTTTCGTGATGTCTCATAAATCTTGAATCTAGGAGTTTTGAGCACCTTAAGATATCTCTTTATCTCTTATGTTATCTCTTGCTAATCTCCACCCTTGTTTTTACACCTCATAAAGTGAAGACTCGATGATCAACCTTGATCTATCTTGAAAGCATCTAGGCCCCGAGGTTTGGTTTCGGCAATTGATGACAACGCTTTATTACCATGACTAACGTGTGTTTTGCAGAAACTTTGGTAAGTTAGGTCATGGAGGTTTTAACTGCTTTGGGCACCATGGTATTCATGCCCCTTGATGGAAATCGTTTCGGTTTTTCAAAAGAGTGACGTCAAGATTAAGGACGGTTAGTTCCGGATGTCGAGGTGTTGAGAGACATTTGGAATAGTCGTTAGGATCTTCGTTTTTCTCTTTTGGCCGTACTATAAAGGGGGGCATGAGCGGGTAGCTTGACCTAGGCGAGTCCTATGTTTAGGTGTGGTGCACACTTGTTAAACTTGGCGCTAGGCAGCTCTAGTATAGCTCAAAGTTCAGTTGGAAGCAACTTGGTTCAAGTTGTGACGCGTTTCAGAGAGTTTCGGGTTGTTTTCCCATGACCGGACGCGGTCCTCGGCATGACCGGACGCGTACGGTCAGTACAGTTCCGTGGCTAGGGTTTCAGCTCTGAACACCAGACGCGGTCCTTGCGAGGACCGGACGCGGTGGTCAGAAGTCAACACGTGTCACTTGAGGGAAACACCCGATCGGACGCGACCTGGGTGTGATCGGCGCGTCCGGTCACAGTCCAGTAAGGTCCAGTGACGACCGAACGCGTCCGGTCATCACCGATCGGATGCGGTCGCGCGTCCGGTGCGAGTACAGTATGCTCCCTGCACGATCGGACGCGTCTGGTCACCCCTGATCGGTGCGTCCGGTCACTCAGTTGTTTTTCGGTTTTCGACCGTTATGAGCGACCGGCGCGTCCGGTCAGTACGACCGGCGCGTCCGGTCAGCTCGAGTTTTGCTGAGTTAACATGTAACGGTTCGTTTTGTCTGTGGGGTGTATAAATACATCCCCACCACCTCTTTTAGAGGTCTCTTGCTCATTTGATCAGCTGATAAACACCTTTGGAGTGCAAGGGAGTGCAAGAGCACTAGTGAGGATAGAGATTTGAGAATCAAAGCTTGAGAGTTCCTCACTAGCGATTAGAGAGTAGCAAGTGTGCATCCACTTTCTCATTTGGGCTCGTAGTGGTCAAGTGAGAGTTCTAGCTTGTTACTCTTGGTGATCGCCATCACCTAGATGGCTTGGTGGTGATTGGGAGTTTGGTGATCATCCAGCGGAGCTTGTGGATGACCCAACTCATCTTGTGAGTGGTTGTGGGTGATTCGCCGCGACGGAGTGTCAAAGAATCAACCCGTAGAGAGCACTTGATCCTTGCGCGGATCAAGGGGGAGCTACACCCTTGCGCGGGTGCTCCAACGAGGACTAGTGGGGAGTGGCGACTCTCCGATACCTCGGAAAAACATCGCCGTGTTCCTTGCCCCTTTACATTCAAGCATTTACATTCTCGTATTTACTTTTATTGCTTGTTTACATTCCTAGACTTGCCATGCTAGACTAGGATTGGAAACTAGGGTGCAAAACTTTATATCGGTAAATTCTCTAGGAACACAAGTAGACACTAGGGGTGAATTCCGGCTTGTAGGATTTATTTCTTGCATTTAATTTTTAGAAAAGCCCAATTCACCCCCCTCTTGGGCATCTTGATCCTTTCAATTGGTATCAGAGCCGTGTTGCTCTATTTTTAGGCTTTACCGCCTAGAGCAAGATGTCTAATGGGGAAGGACCACCTCCCACTTTTGAGGGAGACGATTTTCCATATTGGAAAATTCGTATGGAGGCGTACCTCGAAGCCATAGATGTTGGGTGCCTTAGAGCCGCAACCGAAGGGCTTCCCCCCATAAGGGATCCCGCTAACCCAAGTGGTGACGAGGAGAAGTACGACCGGTGGAATGCAAAGGTAAAAAATGCACTCTACCGGGGCTTAGGCAAAGATATCTTCAATCGCGTGCGTAATGCAAAGAACGCTCATGAATTGTGGGAAAATCTTTGTGCTCTCCATGAGGGAACTAAGAGTGAGCGTGAGGAACGCTATCACATAGCCTTAAAGAAAATTAATTCTTTTGAGATGCTTCCCAAAGAAAGTGCTAATGACATGTACACTCGCTTGAATGTTCTTGTAGAGGACCTCAATGCTCTTGGGCTCACCAAAATGAGCCAATCGGATGTTGTAAGGAAGATCTTGAGTGTGCTTCCCGTTGAGAAGTATGGACACATTGTCACCGTGCTTCACCAAAGTGATCTTTCCACCGCAACACCGACTCAAGTTTTAGGGAAAATCAATGCTCATGAGATGTACATGCATATCACTCCGGAAGAGGGCTCATCATCTTCCAAGAAGAAAGACTTGGCCTTCAAAGCTAGTCATGACAAGAAGAAAAAGAAGGGCCAAGCCATGATGGTGCAAGAAAGCTCAAGTGAAAGTGATGTTGATGATGAATCACTTGCACTCATGGTGAGAAAGACCACCAAGATGCTAAAGAAGCTTAACAAGAGTGGCATCAAGTTCGATGGCAAGAAGAAGAAATTCTTCACAAGTAGCAAGAGAAAGCCAATCTCGGAGATGGATTGCTACAATTGTGGTGAACTTGGCCACCTAGCTCATCAATGCCCTAGACCACCAAAAGACAAGTACAAGAACAAGAACAAGGGCAAGAAAAATTATTCAAGTGATGAAGAAGAAGAGAAGAAGAAGAACAAGCCATACAAGAAGAAGGATGGCAAGAAGAAGGAGTTCCACAAGAAGAAGAAGGGAGGAAAGGCATACATTGTTGGTGATTGGCTCACCGACATTGAATCATCATGTGAGTCCTCCGAAGATGAGAGCGATGATGAGAAAGAGAAGGTTGCCGCATTTGTGATGGGGCCATCATCTTCACCAACATCTTCATCACCACCTTCACCGCCTCCTTCACCATCATCGTCCACTACTCACCTATGCCTTATGGCCAAGGGTGAACGAAAGGTACAAAACCATGATAGTGATGATGATGATGATGATAGTGATAGTGATGATGAATATGACTCACCTTCTTATGATGAACTTGTAAAATTACTAAACAAATACACGAAAATCATAAGAAGAACTAGAAGTGAAAATGATGATCTTCAAAATGAAAATGAATCACTCTCATCGAAGCTTGAAAATATTCAAAAGACTAGTGGTGAGCTTAGAGTTCAAAATGAAGTGATGTCTTCCACTCTCAAGGAGCTCAAAACCTCTTATAAAGAGCTTAAAGATCAACATGATAAACTTGAGAAGAAGCATGATGAGCTCATCACTAGACATAATTCTCTAAAGGACAAATACACCTCATTAAAAATTGACTATGATAGTCTTGTGGTTGCTAATGAACTTGCTCTTGAGACACATGATGCTACTAACCATGTTGTTAAGTGTGATATAGCTACATCATGTGATGACTTGATCATTGAAAGCATTGAGCGAGGTTCTAGTAGCAAAGGCAAGAGTGTGGTTGAGTCAAGCAACCATGATGATTATACCAAGATTAAGAGTGAGAATGAGAAGCTTGCAAATGAGAACAAGAAGCTAAAAGGTTTGATGGCTCTTGAAAAGCAACCAACAAATGAGTCACTCATTGAAGAAAACAAAAAGCTCAAGCAAGAAAAAGAGCATCTCAAGACCGGCCTAAGCAAGTTCACAAGAGGCCAACATTTGCAAAGTGAGCTCCTCATGAACACCGTAATGAAGATGGATAGAAGTGGTATTGGGTACTTGGCAAATCAAGAGAAGAAAGCAAAAGCTCAACAACAACAAAGCAAGTCAAAGCCCAAGCCAAAGAGATGTGTTGAGTGTGGTCAAGAAGGTCACTTTGCTCATGAATGCAAAACTCCACCACCACAACCCTTGCCCAAGCATGCTAGACCCTTCGCCTTCAATGCTCATTATATGCTAAGAAAAGATTCAAATGGAAAGATGAAAGTCATGTTTTTGGGTCCCCCAAACAAGAATAGGCCAAAGAAAATATGGGTTGCCAAGTCACTAGTTGAGAAAGTCAAGGGCCCCTCTCAAGTTTGGGTCCCTAAACAAAAAGCTTGATCTTTTGTGTGTAGGTGAACTACAAGACCGGTGGATCTCATTGGGTTATTGATAGTGGTTGCACTCAACATATGACCGGTGATCCTCGTATGTTCACCACCATTGAAGAGAATGGAATATGTCAAGAGAAGATCACATTTGGGGATAATTCAAAGAGCAAAGTCAAGGGTATAGGCAAGATTGCAATATCACATGATCACTCACTCTCAAATGTGCTCTATGTTGCTTCATTGAGTTTCAACTTGTTATCCGTTGGGCAACTTTGTGACCTTGGCTTCCAATGCTTGTTCACACCAAATGAAGTGGAAGTTTCAAAGATAGATGACAAGCAAGTGATATTCAAAGGCTTTAGATACAACAATCTTTATCTTGTTGACTTCACCTCCGAAGATGCAAATTTGATGACATGTTTGTTCACCAAGACCTCACTTGGTTGGCTTTGGCATAGGAGGCTTGCTCATGTTGGAATGAACACTCTCAACAAGCTATTGAAGAAAGAACTAGTGAGAGGATTGAAGGATGTGAAGTTTGAAAAGGACAAACCTTGTAGTGCATGTCAAGCGGGCAAACAAGTTGCAAACACTCATCCAACCAAAGCTTTCATGTCAACTTCAAGAGTACTAGAACTTCTACACATGGATTTGTTTGGGCCTACAACATACAAGAGCTTGGGTGATAATCTCTATTGTCTTATGATAGTGGATGACTACTCAAGGTATACATGGACTTTCTTCCTTTATGACAAATCCAAAGTGGCAAATTACTTCAAAAAGTTTGCAAAGAGAGCTCAAAATGAATTTGAAGTCAAGATAAAGAAGATTAGAAGTGACAATGGCAAGGAGTTTGACAACACCAACATTGAAGCTTATTGTGATGAAATTGGAATCAAGCATGAGGTCTCTTCAACCTACACTCCTCAATAAAATGGTGTAGTTGAGAGAAAGAACCGAACTTTGATCACCCTTGCAAGAACAATGCTAGATGAGTACAACACTCCAGAGAAGTTGTGGGCCGAGGCAATCAACACCGCATGCTATGCTTCAAATCGCCTCTTCCTACAAAAGTTTCTTGGCAAGACCCCCTATGAGTTGCTTAATGGGAAGAAACCGGACGTCTCTTTCTTCCGGGTGTTTGGTTGCAAATGTTACATCTACAAGAAGCGTCAACACCTAGGGAAGTTTCAAAGACGTTGTGATATTGGTTTTCTTATTGGTTACTCATTAAAGTCCAAAGCATATAGAGTATTTAACCATGCCACCGGTTTTGTTGAAGAAACATATGATGTGGAATTTGATGAATCTAACGGCTCCCAAGGAGCAATTGAGAATTGTGATGATGTAGGTGATGAACCCTTGAGGGAGGCCATGAAGAACATGCCGGTGGGAGACATCAAGCCAAAAGATGATGATGACGATGTACAAATTGTTGATCCACCATCTTCATCACGTGTGCCTCAAGATGATGACAAGAATGAGAGAGTTGAAAATGAAGACACTTATGTCTCTCATGAACAAGCCGAGGCACAAGCTCAAGATGTTGATGCTCCCCATCCACCTCCTCAAGTGGTTGATAGAAGAAATTCACCACTACTTCAAGCACATCCACAAGATCTCATCATAGGGAGTCCTACAAAGGGAGTAATGACTCGATCCCAAAAGCTAGCTTCTTTTATTGAACATCACTCTTTTGTCTCTTGCGTTGAACCTAAGAATGTAGAAGAAGCTCTTCAAGATCCAGATTGGGTGATTGCAATGCATGAAGAATTGAACAACTTCACCCGTAATCAAGTATGGACACTTGAAGAGCATCCCAAAGGTGCAAGAGTCATTGGAACCAAGTGGATGTTCCGAAACAAGCAAGATGACCAAGGCATAGTGGTGAGGAACAAGGCAAGACTAGTTGTAAAGGGGTTCTCTCAAGTTGAAGGTCTTGATTTTGGAGAGACCTTTGCACCCGTTGCAAGACTTGAAGCCATTTGTATCCTCCTTGCATATGCATCACATCATGATATGAAACTATATCAAATGGATGTGAAAAGTGCATTCTTAAATGGCTATATAAATGAACTAGTCTATGTCAATCAACCTCCCGGGTTTGAAGACCCTAGATATCCTAATCATGTTTATAGGTTGTCCAAGGCGTTATATGGGCTCAAGCAAGCTCCTAGAGCGTGGTATGAGCGCCTCCGGGACTTCCTCATTGAGAAGGGCTTCACCATTGGGAAGGTCGACACCACACTATTCACCAAGAAGTTTAATGGGGAGATCTTTATTTGTCAAGTATATGTTGATGATATCATCTTCGGATCAACAAATGAAGATTATTGCAAGGAATTTGGTGAATTGATGTCGAAGGAATTCGAGATGTCAATGATTGGTGAGCTCACATTCTTCCTTGGTTTTTCAAGTAAAGCAAATGAGAGAAGGGATTTTCATCTCTCAAGAAAAGTATACCAAGGATCTTCTCAAAAGATTCAAGATGGAAGAATGCAAACCAATCAAGACCCCAATGCCATCAAATGGACATCTCGACCTAGATGAGGGAGGTAAACCGGTTGATCAAACTCTCTACCGTTCTATGATTGGTAGCTTGTTGTACCTTACCGCATCTAGGCCCGATATCATGTTTAGTGTGTGCATGTGTGCCCGCTTTCAAGCGTGCCCTAAAGAACCTCACCTAAGTGCCGTAAAAAGAATCCTAAGATATCTTAAGCTCACCCCAAGCATTGGTCTTTGGTATCCCAAAGGAGCTAGATTCCAACTAGTTGGCTATTCCGATTCGGACTATGCCGGTTGCAAAATTGATAGAAAAAGCACATCCGGAGGGTGCCATTTGTTTGGAAGATCCTTAGTATCTTGGTTATCTAAAAAGCAAAATAGTGTGGCTTTGTCCACCGCCGAGGCGGAATACATTGCCGCGGGGGCTTGTTGTGCATAAATCTTATATATGAAACAAACCCTCCTAGACTATGGAATTGTTCTTGAAAAGGTGCCACTTTTATGTGATAATGAAAGTGCCGTTAAAATTGCTAACAATCTGGTACAACACTCTCGCACCAAGCACATTGATATCCGCCATCACTTTCTAAGAGATCACGTTGCTAAAAATGACATATCACTAGAAGGTGTAAGAAGTGAAAATCAATTAGCGGATATCTTCGCTAAACCTTTGGATGAGGCAACCTTTTGTAGGTTAAGAAGTGAACTCAATGTGCTTGATTCTAGTAACTTTAAAAAATGAGCGTGTGTTGTCCCTTGCATTGCATTGTATAATATGCCATGTTTATTTTTATCACAATGTTTTTAGGGCTTGGCTAACACGGTTACGATAACCCTTCTTTGGAGGAGTGAAAAAGCCTAACCGTGGATCAAACTTGACAAGCATTCTAGTTTTACCTTCTTGTATTGCATTGCATATGCATGGTTGTTGTTCTTATCGTTTCTTTTCGGTTAAGCTTTGAGCAACCTCTATGTTCGTCCATGGATAGAGAGAGCATTTTGACGCTCCTAAAGGTTCAAAAACTCTATTTGCGTGGCCATACGTTGCTCCTTGGGTGTTTATTGCCTATTTTCTTAAAAATAATACTAGCCTAAGGCAATCTATATTAAAAAATTTGAGGGTTTGAGTGAGGTCACTCATATCGTGTTCCAATTGGTGTTTATTTGTGTCTTTTTGAATTGGAACCTGATTGGGAGAAGTCGCGTCGTTGTTCGGAACGAAGAAGGGCGAAGAACTATGACCGGACGCTGCACCGGACGCAGTGATGCTTCACCACCGTGTCCGGTCCTGACGTCCACCAGCGCGTCCGGTCATCCAGAAGACCATCTCCAGATCTACTGATCGGACGCTGCACCGGACGCGCCTCTGTTTGACCACCGCATCCGGTCCCGGTTACCACCACCGCGTCCGGTCATTCGTGATAATTTCTCGAGCTCCCCTCGACCGGACTCTGACCGCGTCCGGTCAGTCCTCACCGGACGCGTCCGGTCACTCCAGGAACTTACTGGAGTGTGACCGGACGCTGCACCACCGCGTCCGGTCATAACGACCACCGCGTCCGGTCATCACGCGTCGAGCGGATCTGACCCTTCATATACCGCTTCGTCCTCGGCCATTTTTTTCTCAGCCCGATCTTATTTTCCGCTGCCTCGCCACATCCGCCCGAGCCTCCTTGCGCCGCCGCCGTTTTTTTCGCCACCGCCGCACTTCGCGCCACCGCTGCACCGCCTGCCGCCGGTGAGCCACCGCTTCGCCGTCTTCCTCACCTCCGGCAAGGCCAGCCTTGCTCGCGCGCGCGCCAGCCGCCCTTGCGCGCCTCCTGCCCGTACCGGCCTTCGCTCGCAGCCGCGCCGCCACCATCCTCGCGCCACCGTCGCGCCGCCGTCGCCCGAACGCGCCACCACCGCCGGTGAGCCGCGCTCCTGCAAGCCAGCTTCATCTCCGACATTGGAACGACTCGTGCTTGCCTCCGATCATTTTTCGTCGATCTGCCCTAACCCTAACCCTAGGGTTCGTCGGTCGATCGTTCGTCAACGAGATTCGTCGCGCGTCGTCTTCTTCATGAGAGCTCGTCCGGCGATTTCGGGAATCTCGCGATCTAGGTCACCTCATCTTGTCACCTTCGTCTCGTCAATCCGAGGTAGCTTCACGTCTCGATTCTCATCATATCACATATGCTTGCTATCTCTAGGGCTTCGTACCTTTTAGTTATATATGTGCTTATAGTAGATCTCTCTATTTCCGTCGTTGCAGCGAGTCTGTCCGTGTGTCAGGGTGAGATCAGGTTGCTGAATCTGAGGCCAAGCCTGCGGATACGGACTGAGGCCAAGCCTCTCGAGTGACAGTTCACCATCTTTTAGAGGTCAGAGGTTTTCAGTCAGTTTGTCAGCATGGTGCGTTGCAAGAACGCCGGTGGTGCTCCTGGTGACGGGGACGACAGTCCTCCTCGTCGGTCTGAGATTGCACGTGGAAAGCGTGTCAAGATCTTGGCCAGAAAGAAGAAGAAGACACTCACAGAGGCAGAGATTGCTCAGGCCGTGGCAGATGCAGCAGAGCAGGCAGAGAGAGGTGGCAGGAGCAGTGGCATACGCATAGGCGAGCGTCGCTTTCATCTTGAAGGTCGACAGCTCGGCACAGAGGCCACTGAGGGTACTGAGGATACTGGGGCTACAGAGAGTATGTCAGTTGATCCACCTCCAGAGGCTCCAGAGGCTCCAGAGGCTACAGAGGACACAGAGGAGCAGCCAGCTCAGTCTCCACCACGTCGCCGCTCCACACACGCACGTACTCAGGTGTCTCCTAGGCCAGAGGGCCAGCGTCGTGGAGCACGTCCTCCTCCCAGAGCTAGAGGTTCACCCCCGGTCGAGCACTTTGACTTGAGGGGTGCTACAGCATGTCAGGTGCAGGGGTTGAGGTTCGTGGAGGTCAGTCGGTGGTTTCCGCCTGTGAGAGATCCCAGAGCTTCAGAAGGATTCTATACCCCACTTCAGGAGGATTTCTACAGAGCTCTAGTTGACAGCGGTATTGCTTTCCGACCACAGAGGGTCTGTCGACTTGAGTCACTAGTTGAGGTTGTGGGAGAGCAGCTACGTCCGCACCTGTCCTTTCTGCCAGGCTTGTCAGATCTTCTTGGACGGACAGGTGCATACTGCGGCACATGGGTCAGAGAGTTTTATGCTTCACTATGGATTGATCCTGCCCATGATTTCATTCACTTTGCATTCTGAGGCCGCGATCACCGCCTATACAGCACCAGAGTGCGGGAGATTCTCAGACTCCCAGCTTCCAACACAAAGATACATCAGCTGTGCTTTGGTCAGACTCCTCCACCGAGACGCCCTCATGGCGGTGCAGTGCCACCTACAGACCTGGTTCGACCCTGCTTCCATGAGCCTTTTGGCGAAGGGTCTCGACGCACGCCTACCAGTTTGACACCACTTGCCAGAGTTTTGGATGCTATAGTCAGACGCACTCTACTTCCCAGACTTGGCTACAGAGAGGGACTGACTCGGATGCAGCTATGGGTTGTTCACCACCTCCTCTCATAGACTCAGTTTGACATTTGGGATCTCATACTTAGTGAGATGGAGGACACCATAGCTGAGGGCTTCAAGTGTAATCGTCAGCTGCCCTATGCACACTGGATCTGCTTCATTATTAGATCATCCATCTAGTTACCAGCAGAGATCTGAGCTGAGATATCAGATACTACTACTGCTTTCCCTGAGTATGATATCCGTCAGCTTTGGGCTTCAGTCACCAGAGATCAGGCCCCAGTGCCAGGACAGCGTGTGCGACCTGAGGTTCCTGAGACAGCAGCTGAGCAGGACGCCACAGTTGATGAGCTTGCAGAGGCAGAGCTTGTAGATCTTGACGCTCCGCCTGCTGATCTTCCTGAGGATGTGACATCTGACAGCACTGATGAGGACTACCAGCCCATCCCCAGGTACCGGTCTCCTCGGTCTCACGACCACGAGGCCGGTGGCTCTGGTTCAGCCTCCCGCACAGACCCAGCCATGGTGGCAATACTTGAGAGGTTGACCCAGGCACAGGAGCAGCAGCAACAGCAAATACAGCGACAGGCTCAGGACACAGCTGCAGCACTTGCACAGATTTAGGCTCGTCAGGACGAGTTTTAGCGTCAGCAGCTTGAGATCCAGAGGCAGC
The DNA here is from genome assembly GCA_038087645.1 of Saccharum hybrid cultivar R570. NCBI lineage: Eukaryota > Viridiplantae > Streptophyta > Magnoliopsida > Poales > Poaceae > Saccharum > Saccharum hybrid cultivar. The sequence continues at coordinate 19,618,972 of JAQSUU010000012.1, forward strand.
AGGTCAAAATGCAGCGACAGCAGTACGAGATTCAGCGACAGACTGCAGCTAGTCAGCAGCAGTACTTGGACCTCCTGCGCCACCTAGTCACTGTTGGGGTTCCTCCGCCTGCTTCCGTCCTGACTTCTGCTTTACAATCTAGTGATCCATCGAGTCAGGGATAGCCGGGTTTCTAGTTCACATCTCCACAGCAGCAGGTTCCCCAGTCTTTCCAGTCCTCGAGCTTCACGCCTATTCACACGGGGTTTACACCATCAGACCAGCCTCGCCCTCACCTCCTGACAGGCACACCCTTCGGTGATTTCAGTGCAACCTACAGCGAGTTGACTGGTCAGCCGACGCCCTCGCACACTACTTTTGCTACTTCTTTAGGGTTGTCAGCTTCAGAGGCAGCTATTCCTCCAGTGACAGGGACTGGTACTACAGAGACTCTACCTTCGTCAGTTGCCTCCACAGATCCTCCTGCTATTGGCTCGCTATAGGCTCAGGTCACTCAGACGGACCCTATTATTGCTACTACGACAGTACCTGTTCCTGCCGTTCAGACCCAGACAGTTACACAGCCACATGCTTCTTCAGAGGGTCAGCCAGATAGCTCAGATTCCGAGGGCGATTCTCTACACTTCATGATTACTCCGCGCACCTCGGCACCCGACACGACTCTGTCTGTCCCCCATCAGATCCTTAGATTAGCTTTTTTGGCGCTTGATGCCAAAGGGGGAGAGAGAGTAGTTTCAGGGGGAGTTTTGAGAGAGGTTTTTCGTTTTTTCTTGTGTGCTACATTCATGCATCATGTTTACTTTTCAGTCATTGCATTCGTGTGACATGTCGTTGTGTGATAAACCTTGAGTCTTAATGTTTTATCCTATCACATTGTTATCTCTTGTCACCATTGTTAATTATAGCTCTAAGGTTATGCTTCCGTGCCTTACTCCGATTTCTTATGAGCTATATCTGTTTGTGTACTAACGCTTTTTGTCTTATCTTATGAGTACACTCTTTTGGCTTGGGACACATAAGCAATTCCTAACCCTTCTATGCTTATTGCTTTTTGCTTATGTGAACCTTGCATGCTCGAAAACCTCAACTCAAATCTTTCATATCTTAGTGTTGTCATCAATCACCAAAAAGGGGGAGATTGAAAGCATCTAGGCCCCGAGGTTTGGTTTCGGCAATTGATGACAACGCTTTATTACCATGACTAACGTGTGTTTTGCAGAAACTTTGGTAAGTTAGGTCATGGAGGTTTTAACTGCTTTGGGCACTATGGTATTCATGCCCCTTGATGGAAATCGTTTCGGTTTTTCAAAAGAGTGACGTCAAGATTAAGGACGGTTAGTTCCGGATGTCGAGGTGTTGAGAGACATTTGGAATAGTCGTTAGGATCTTCGTTTTTCTCTTTTGGCCGTACTATAAAGGGGGGCATGAGCGGGTAGCTTGACCTAGGCGAGTCCTATGTTTAGGTGTGGTGCACACTTGTTAAACTTGGCGCTAGGCAGCTCTAGTATAGCTCAAAGTTCAGTTGGAAGCAACTTGGTTCAAGTTGTGACGCGTTTCGGAGAGTTTCGGGTTGTTTTCCCATGACCGGACGCGGTCCTCGGCATGACCGGACGCGTCCGGTCAGTACAGTTCCGTGGCTAGGGTTTCAGCTCTGAACACCGGACGCGGTCCTTGCGAGGACCGGACGCGGTGGTCAGAAGTCAACACGTGTCACTTGAGGGAAACACCCGATCGGACGCGATCTGGGTGTGATCGGTGCGTCCGGTCACAGTCCATTAAGGTCCAGTGACGACCGGACACGTCCGGTCATCACCGATCGGACGCGGTCGCACGTCCGGTGCGAGTACAGTATGCTCCCTGCACGATCGGACGCGTCCGGTCACCCCTGACCGGTGCGTCCGGTCACTCAGTTGTTTTTCGGTTTTCGACCGTTACGAGCGACCGGCGCGTCCGGTCAGTACGACCGGCGCGTCCGGTCAGCTCGAGTTTTGCTGAGTTAACAGGTAACGGTTCGTTTTGTCTGTGGGGTGTATAAATACATCCCCACCACCTCTTTTAGAGGTCTCTTGCTCATTTGATCAGCTGATAAACACCTTTGGAGTGCAAGGGAGTGCAAGAGCACTAGTGAGGATAGAGATTTGAGAATCAAAGCTTGAGAGTTCCTCACTAGCGATTAGAGAGTAGCAAGTGTGCATCCACTTTCTCATTTGGGCTCGTAGTGGTCAAGTGAGAGTTCTAGCTTGTTACTCTTGGTGATCGCCATCACCTAGACGGCTTGGTGGTGATTGGGAGTTTGGTGATCATCCAGCGGAGCTTGTGGATGACCCAACTCATCTTGTGAGCGGTTGTGGGTGATTCACCGCGACGGAGTGTCAAAGAATCAACCCGTAGAGAGCACTTGATCCTTGCGCGGATCAAGGGGGAGCTACACCCTTGCGCGGGTGCTCCAACGAGGACTAGTGGGGAGTGGCGACTCTCCGATACCTCGGAAAAACATCGCCGTGTTCCTTGCCCCTTTACATTCAAGCATTTACATTCTCGTATTTATTTTCATTGCTTGTTTACATTCCTAGACTTGCCATGCTAGACTAGGATTAGAAACTAGGGTGCAAAACTTTATATCGGTAAATTCTCTAGGAACACAAGTAGACACTAGGGGTGAATTCCGGCTTGTAGGATTTATTTCTTGCATTTAATTTTTAGAAAAGCCCAATTCACCCCCCTCTTGGGCATCTTGATCCTTTCATATCTTTTCAACCTCCTTTGATCTTTCTTTTTGCCTATGTTGACCTTCAATCCTTTGACCCTCGGTCATTAGCTCGAATCAATCTTAACGATCAATCCAATGTTCTCTTGTCAACCTTTGATAATCCTTGATGCTTATGTCAAAACTTATCAAAAGTCTCAAAACAATCTTATTGGTCTGTTTTATCTCTCTCCCAAGACTCTTTGAATCTCGGGACGAGATTCCTGGTAAGTGGGGTAGAATTGTCACACCCTAAAATTTCTGATTTGGGATTGTGCATAGAAAATATAAATAAAATAAATATTTTGATATTTGGATAAAACTTTTTAAGTTTAGTTTATGATAGCATCAATTAGTTATAAAAAAAATAATAAGAATCTTTAAAAAAATTTAAACTAATTTGACGGGCTATTGTTTGATGTGATGTTTGCTCGTTAACTCTTGTGTGTTAAGAGCGAACAAAGTCTTTCAAAATGCGTTTAGTGGATCAATTTTTCTTCTCCAGCACGTCTTTATCTTTTTCCGCAATCAATATTCCTTGTTTCTCATCTTAAGTTCTCGTTGGGAGTTTCCTAAAATCTTTTCTTTATAACGTAAATTATTCCTTTCAGTTCCTCATGTGTCAATCAATCTCAGTGAACTCTTCGGGAATTGTTCTGGCTTTTTTTAGAGCTAGTTCACACTTTTCTATGAGCGTTATCTAATTTTTAGATGCTCTAAAATATCTTATCATGAGCTCCAAATACTTTATTTGGGTTCCTCATGTTCCCTAATGTCCCTAGAAAATTTTCCTAAATTTTCGGAGCTTTCAGAGTTTTTTTCGCGGCTTAAATAATAATTTTGGACTTTTCTAGAATTATTTTATCCACAAAAATAATTAATTCCGAAAACAATAAATATCTCATTTTTCTCAATGCTCAAAGCCCATGTGCAATAATCCTAATAAATTTCAAAGGCCCATACATTTATTTACTAATGAGCTTTAATAATTAATTAGGCCTATTAGTAAAGATGAAGGGTGCAACATCAATTAGTACTGTATCGCTAGTTGACGTGGGATAGGGAGTTTTCCTCCCTATATATACGTACCTACCCCTTGAGTAAAAGCACACCAAAACTACCGTGGAGGAGCCCCTAGTTTAGGAAATCTCTCGTGTAGTAAATTAGATATTTTTTCTCCTTCTTGTGTCACCCCTAGGCCGAGGCCCTCCAGATGGATGGAGGTAGAAGATTAAGTATTTGCGGTTCTGCCACTGGTTCATAATATCTTTGTCGTTTCTTCGTTTTAATTCCGTTTTACTCCATTTTAGTTGTTTTAGTTTCGTATAGTTGCGCTCTACGTAGTAGTGCTGATGTATATCGTGTCACCCAATTATAAATTTATTAATTTACGTGCAATATTTATTTAATGTATTTTAATTAAAAGCAACCTAGTGTAGTAACTCGTTCTTATGATTTTGCGATCATGCCAACTGAAGCTACATGCTATCGGCGTAGACGTGGTACATGCTAGTCATATATAAATTAAATATTAATTTAATTGACATGCAATTAGTTCTATGATTAAAAGCAATCTAGATCTGTAAATCCGTTATTGTTGCGATAGTTTTATAGCATCGCGCTCTATGCAGTAGCGATAGTTTTTGTGATGTTACTCAAGTATGAATTTATCTATTTAAATGGAACTTGATTAATATTTATTTAACAACTTTCTAACTAAAAGCAACATAGGGGTATAATTTCGTTCTTGTTGCTTCATGACTATGCTGGCGTAAGAGACGCATTAGCAACGCTGTTTACCATGTCACGTTATGTGTTTACAAATTAAATTATGTTTATTTGATTAATGTCTATGTCATGCTCTTTTAAATTAGAAGCGACTTAGGTTCATACATAGAACATTCTTAAATAAATGTTAACTTGATTAATATTAAATTAAATATTTCTTAATCATAATTAGTTTAGTTAAACATAAAGCATGTAGTTAATTTAACTAATATTTAGCTACAGTCTTTCCAAATTAAAAGTAACTTTGGTTTATAATTTGTCTTTTATAAATAATCAAATGCTATCATGATTAATAAGAACTTAAGTACTTCTTAAATAGAACTTGTTTAGTTTATGTAAGAAACATATAATGATTCGATTAGTTGTTATCACCTTCTTTATGCTTTCTAATTTATAAATGTTCAAATGATTAAGTACTAGATACTCATTTATTTATAAATAAATTATGACTAAGGTTTAACTTTAGCTTTTATAATTTGATTTAAATTGGTTGATTCCGCTTTAGTATATTTCTCTAAAATACACAACACTTTATTTCATTAAAGTAAAATAGTTCAAGTGTATAGTTCGTTTTCTCCGTTATGTTTCAAACTCCTCAATAGTCGCGTGTCATCTTTGATAGTAGCTCTGTTATCCGTCGTTCTTGCGCTAGCATCATGTCGTATAGTCTAGTGCGCTCTTTTAAAGTGTCTCTTTTATTTGGTGTGTTGTTCTTAGTTGTGTTTATTGTCTATTTGTTCTACTTAATTGCTGAGAGTAGAAGAAGTATGGTTAATTAGCGCTGAAGACGAGGAGCTAAGGACCGACAGTCGAAGCAAGAGGACTTGAGTCCAGAAGATAGCAACTGAAGATTTCTTAGTAGCTAACTTTGGGAAAAGACAAGTATAGCATGAGATCATCCTTGTTTCCTATTCATCTTTAATACATTTAATTCATACGCATGTGTCTACCTTGTTACCCCTAAGGATATCCTAGCTTTTGTATCTTGTACCTTGACACCGGTGGAACATTGCATTGGGTAGTATTTATGCTAGTGCTCAAGATAAATAATCATGATATGTAACTTGATTAATGGTATATACAATAAACGTTTAAAAGATGCTTTATGAAAACATGGCTCAAGAGGGCTAGAGCATATTGGGTTGTTTTTATGGTGCTCTAGTTTCTCTTCTTAAAGACTTATCTGTAAGCGAACATCCGGGACTTACAATACAACTGTGATGGCTATATGGCTCTGGCTTTAGCTCAGTATGAGGATCTTTTCTAGCTTGTTAGAGGTTACCCTTGTGACGCAAATGGGGAAAAGCAGACTGTGGATCCCTGAGACTGGTTGTGTCACACAGGCTGACTTTGGAAACCTAGCGGCCCTAACTTGTTAGACGAACCTTTAAAAGGCTTCATAGTTAACCCTGCCGACCTTTCTTGGTAGTGGGTCAAGAGGCTGATCACCTCGGGCGAAAGGGTAAATCACGACTCACAGTGAAAGTGTACAACCTCTGCAGAGTGTAAAGCTGATATATCAGCTGTGCTCACGGTCACGAGTGGCCTTGGACCCTTACAGAATAAATGATGAACACTGATGGTAATGATAATACTGATGATATTAAAGCTCACTGATGATTATTGTTTCTTGCTATACATTATTCTCGTTTACATGATCATTACGTTATTTGGGCTTACGTAACTTATTGCTACTCAAATGCTAAAAAGATGACTCACTAAAAGCTATTGCAGTAAACCCGTGTCAAACCTTTTGAGCCTCATGAACCCGTGTTATATTTGCTGAGTTCGACATGGACTCACCCTTGCTATTTCGCCACACTCCAGTGTGTAGTAAGGTGCTGATTAAAAAAAGAAGAATAAAGGTGTAGTGGAGTTTCTAGAAGTCTATAAGAAGTGCTTGGCATACAGAGCCCCCAGTTAGCCGTCTCTGTGACGTTGGAGCCTGAAGAAAAGATTAGTGACCGTTCCGCGACACTCTGATAGTTGTAAGTGTTAATATAGTATGTTTCCCGCTTTATATAAACATTGTTTTGATATTTTTATTCTGTTGTTGTATGTGTGGACTTCCTGAGCACACATATGACGAGCCTGATTTTGTTCTTTGGAAAGCGGGTGTGACACCGTGATGAACAATAGAATTTTTTAAAATACGCCTGCGAAAAAAAAGTGAACAGTGACTGTCGCTGTCATAAACAGTGCGAGACGTCAACGTGTGTCAAACAGTAGCTAGAGCGCGGAGGAGCAATTATTCACTTGCGGTTGAGGGATATCGTTATTTGGCCAACAGGCACATGTAGCAGCAGGGGAGTGGTCCACGGTGGGCTTGGGGCGGCGGAGTCGCAGCGATTCTTTTCGCGATTAGGACGTAGATATTTGCACGTACGTATGCCAGGTCATTTCTTTTCTTTGTCCTTACGTGACTGTCCTTTACTTTTTGATTACTAGTAGTTTAGAGTGGAGTGTATGGGTAACTGGGATCTGCTGCTGCAAGCTCCACATATAAACTGAGGCATCATTCTTGCGGTTTTGCGTCCAGCCTCAGTGCCCTGAATCATACGGTGTGCTCTTGGTAGTGTCGCTTCTCCTGGTAGACCAAGTGAAACAGCTTGAGTTACTATGGAATCTCAGAGGGGGAAACTGCCATCTGAAGAACCACTTCTAGAGGTCGATTTGTAGATTCCATCTGCCACTCTCATGCTTTCCACTGCTTGATTTCTTGTGTCCTTACAGCACTTAGCTGAGTAATCTTTACTAATATTTTTTTCCCATCGTGTATTCGTTTCCCATACCCTCGAGAAAGAAGCCGCCTCAAAAAGTTCCAAACTGATTTTCTATATCTAATTTACATTTATTTTCTCAAAGGCTAATCTTTACATTCTGGTTTTTTTTCCATCCATTTTTTTTTCATATTGCTGAGATTGAGTCATACCTGAACTTTCTTACAACCCTATCTTATATATGAAAGGATAATGATGAGGAAGAAGTTTACGTGCAACTATATATATATATATATATATATATATATATATATATATATATATATATATATATATATATATATATATATATATATATATATATATATATATATATATATATATATATATATTGCTGAGATTGAGTCATGCCTGAACTTTCTTACAACCCTATCTTATATATGAAAGGATAATGATGAGGAAGAAGTTTATGTGCAGCTAACTCCTGCTTGCATCCATATTCTCTGGCTCTGATTCCAGACTCTTTTGCTGAACTGTCCTGCATTTAATTTGCAACAACTATATATAATTTGTTTTTGTGTCACTACAGAATTTAATAGAAGGTACAAGCGAAAAGATTGTTGAAATCAAGGGAGTCGAGCACCATACCGTCGACAGTTGGAGAACATGCATTTACATCTTAGGTAAGCTTAAGAAAACAAATTTCATACAGATCTCACAAAAATGTTTATAAAAAACCAAAAGTCATGCAAAATGCTAAGGGTAAGCTAGTTGGGACGATTATTCATTGTTGCCACTGGGAAAAGAATCCTCAAATCCTAGACATGCCAAGATCTGGATTCACATGTCATAGAAACAGGCGATGGCAAAAAAATCCGGGCTAGAGGATTTGCAATGAAGTGAATAATTTATCCTAGTCAGTTCCAATTCACTGATTAAAGCCGTCTACTAAGCTCTCTGATACTATTACTCTTATACAATTTGCTTGACAGTTGCCACTTGTTACTTCTTTACTGCAGTGACTGAATGCTTTGAGGAGCTAGCGTACTACGGGATCCAATTCAACCTGGTTACATTTCTCAAGACAGTGCTACATGAAAATAATGTTACCGCAGCAAGAAACTATACAAATTGGCAGGGGACTTGCTATATCGCACCACTGGTTGGAGCTATCATAGCAGATTCCTATTTGGGCAGATACCTGACTACAGTGGCTTTCTTCACAGTTTACCTAGTTGTAAGCACACAAAATTCGAACTTTATAAAAATAAAAAAGTAATTTATTAAAAAAGGGATAGGAAAAACTCTAGTATACCATTTCTGGAGTCAAATTTACATCTTGCCATGAACCAATCTTTCCATAATGTTGTTGGGCACACCTACTTTATTTCCACTGACCAGGTTACTGTTCTTGTTCAACACAAGGGGATGGCTGCAATGTCCATTTCAGCATCATTCCCGACTTGTGCCGGACATGATTGCCTGCAGGATGGTTCATCGAAGTCATTTGTGTTCTTCCTTGGCCTATACATGATGGCCATTGGAGCTGGTGGGATAAAGCCCTGTGTTTCATCATTTGGCGCTGACCAATTCGATGACAGCAGCCCAGCCGAGAGGCTGAAGAAGGATTCCTTCTTTAACTGGTTCTTCTTCGCCATCTACATCGGCAGCTTCGTCTCGGGCACCGTTGTTGTGTGGGCGCAAGATCATTTCGGGTGGGTGGTTGGCCTCTGGATCCCGACCCTGTTTATCGCGTTGGCCATCGCGAGCTTCGTGTTGGGTTCAAGTTCATACACGGTCCAGAAATCCATGGGGAGTCCAATCGTCAGAGTTTTCCAAGTCATGGTTGCAGCTTGCCGGAAATGGGATGTTGGATTGCCGAATGACGACTCTCTCCTCCACGAGTTACTACAAGAGAAGGCATCAATGGCGGATGGCGATAAACTGCAGCATACACCAGTGCTAAGGTCCTTGCCTGAACCTGCTGTGATTTGTGAACGCTCTTTTCATTCCCAGGTCCGGTCCTTAGATGTAACTAGCAAGTTTGTTTGTTTTGAGCAGATTCCTTGACAAGGCTGCAGTGATCTCATCAGCCGAGGAGCTGAATGATCCATGGAGGCTCTGCACCGTCACGCAGGTCCAAGAACTGAAGGTGATCATCGGAATGCTTCCCATCTGGGCCACCGGGATCGTATACTTCGCCGTCCTCGCGCAGTTCTCCTCGACGTTCCTGGAGCAAGGCAGGACGATGGACAAGCAGGTCGGCGCGTTCGCCATCCCGCCAGCGTCCCTGGCGTCGTTCGATGCAGTCAGTGTCATTTTCTGGGTGCCCATCTACGACAAGGTCCTCGTGCCCGCAGCCAGGCGACTCACCGGCAGGGAAAGGGGCCTCTCGGAGCTGCAGCGCTTCGGCACTGGCCTGATCCTGTCCGTCCTGGTGATGACCGCCGCGGCGCTGGTCGAGACGCGGCGCCTGGCGCTGGCGGCCGCGCACGGCGAGGGCGAGGTGCCCATGAGCATCCTGTGGCAGGTGCCCCAGTACTTCCTGGTCGGCGCCAGCGTCGTGTTCGCGTGCGTCGGGCAGACGGAGTTCTTCTACAACGAGGCTCCAGCGTCGATGCGGAGCCTGTGCTCGGCGCTGGGGCTGCTGACCGTGGCGCTCGGGAGCTACCTGAGCTCGCTCGTGGTGACCGCGGTGGCATGGCTCACGACGAGGGGCGGCGAGCCCGGGTGGATACCCGATGACCTCAACGACGGCCACCTCGATCGCTTCTTTTGGCTCCTCGCGGCGCTTAGCTCACTCAACCTGGCGGTTTTCGTGTGCTGCGCGAGGCGGTACAGGCGCAAGAGCGCTTACTAGCATGATTATGTGTGGGATTTAATTAGTCTTGGACCATTTTTAAATCAATTATTGAATCAAATAAATTTTAAGGCGCATGCTAAATGCTAGGTGCGATCTTTAACATTCGAAACTAAAGTCCAAGCTCAGGCAGCTCATTGCGCCACGTCGTCTGTTTTTTCTGGCCGTTCGATTCGCTAGCCACGTTATGTCGAGCCGTCGAACAGCGTAGCAGGATCGGGTTTCGCGATGCTTCACGAGTCCTCGGCGTCTCTCCGGCGAGCCCAAGCCAATAACGATCAAATCGCCGCCGCCTCTCAGCTTCCTCTTCTATTTCGCGTGCCTACGTAGCAGCGGAAATCTCTGTTCGCTTATGCTGAAATTTAGTTTATGCTGATATTTATGTTGAAATGTTATGAGAGAAAAACATCGTTCCAACGTTGAGGAGCAGGAGCCGCACCATGAGCGATCAGAACAACACCACAGTACACGGTGGAGGACCGGAGGCATTGCCGCGTCTGTGGCTGACCAGCAGTCTGTTGACGCCGAAAATCAACACGGGAGTCGCCAATGAGAAATTGCTTCACTTTCGTAGAAGCGTCACGACTAGTTTTCGAGCAAACTAGTGAAGAGATAAATTCTTCCATTACGGCGAAGAATAGAACCGGCTGTTTTACGAGCAAGAACAGCAAATGATGATACTCCGATGATGCCGGAGCACGCGGCTTGTTTGCGGAAAACTAGCAAAGCATGGCTACTGACCTAGATGCAAAAAAAAAAGCAGAAGAAAGTAAAAGAACGATAATAATAGATTTGTTTTTGTGTCGATTGTGTTTTTTTTTCCAATCGGCCTTGACCCTTTAAATATATAGGGCGCTTGGACCTGGCCAGGACCATGGAGAGCCCATCTCCAATACTAATGCAATATGTTTCAGTTATAGAAATTTATATCTAATCTCGGCATGCATCCCCGTGCTGTACTCTTACGAAGGGGCAGTTGTCCGGCTCCTTCTCACCCTTGATTACGGCAAATGTGTCCGCCTTCCTTTCTCCTTCCGAAGGCAAAGACAACCATGTGAGCATCACGTCCCTGCACTTGATCAAGCCCAGCATGCAGACTCATGCAGCAGCGCAACTCGCGTGTACACACGCCGACTTCCTCCTTCTGTACAACACCTGTGCTCACTTCCTGATGGATAAGCTGTCTAACAAAATCAGAAGTTCCATTCATTTTATGCTAGTCAACCAGCTAGCCTGACCGAATATTCATCAACTAATATTTCGTTTAAACACCAGGGTATTCTTTACTTCAAAACCGAATTAAATACAACTCGACTAGCTTTATCTATGTAGTGCTAATTTTAGTTGTCAACACAGTCCAGCACTGCGGCGACCCCTTGCCTCTGTCGTCGCTCCATCGCCGCTGTCATCGTTTCACAGAGCGTGTTTTCGCTCGTTGACTGGTGGCGGCCAGTTGCAACTGCGGCCGCACCGCGAAATCGAACGCGTGGAGCACGACCCCGTGGCCCGTGGTGGAAGCCAACGCCATAGGCTGATAGTGATAGGCATGCCGCCTGGGGGCCCATGGCAGACAACCGGACAGACGCCGGCCGGCCAGTGCTGGGCATGGGGTGCTGACAGCTTGTCGCCTTCTCTCGCCGCTGCCTCCAGTCTCACCTCACCTCCTGCTGCTCCTCTAGGAGTCTAGGGGCATGTTTAATTTGCATTTTTTTTTGTAAAAAACCACTGTAGCAGGCTGTAGCATTTTTATTGTTATTTGATAATTAGTGTTCAATCATGAACTAACTAGGTTTAAAAGATTTGTTTTATGATTTACAGCTAAACTGTGTAATTAGTTTTATTTTTTATCTACATTTAATGTTTCATGCATATGTCAAAAATTGATGTGACGGGGAATCTGAAAATTTTTGAAAAAATTTTTAGGGCCCAGTCCTCTTGTCCCTTCCCCTCCCTGTTGCGCACTCCCACACTAGTACGTTGCTGGAATGAAGTAGCGTCAACCCTGCTTACCCTAGCGTCCCACGGCCCATTCAGCAGATGAAGCCACTACTCAAGGTGAGGTGGAGCCCAGGAAGCAGGACCACGAAAAAAAGGCTGAGCAGTAGTACAGTATAAGGAGCACCGGCCGTGGGCAGGTGCTTCCAGCGACCATATTGTGCTGAGCTACATCGGCGGGGAGATCTGCATCGTCTCCTCCCCATTCGCCAGGTTTTCTTCGTTGTCCAAGTCGTTACGCTCTGGCCAGGCAAGCGTTCTTCATCGATGTGCAACAAGGTTAAGGTACACCATCATCAACTTCCTCCAATTATGTTTCCCGGAATGATTTAAAAATGCGTAGAACGGTAGAAGCCACAATGCCAAATTTGTTGATCTAATATCAGTTTATAAAAAGTGCAACTTGATTTCATTTTATGAGATTCCTACTGATCGAACTTAACCTTTAATAACTAATACATACTAACATACATGATTATTGCACAACATTAGAAACTGAGTCTCTTGTCCTGTTAATTTCTTTGAAACAGGACATATATAGTGCAGAAAGAAGAAATGGATTAAATTTACAACGGAAAGACGACATAGTATGGTAAAGTAAAAAAAAGCTTACGCTACCTTTTCTTTAACAAAAAATGTAGCTAATGGTTATTTTACTTTTGCAAAATGCATAGTTCCCTCATCAAACAGTTTGAGGGCTGAGTTGAATTGGAGTGTACAGCTAATGTTGGAGTTGTTCCAAATTCACTGCAAGATATAGGGCGGACTTCTGACGGAGCGAAGCGGAGGCCCGTAAAAGCCGAAGGCTAGGCCGGAGCGTAGCGGAGTCTGAAGCCGGCCCATCAGGCCGCGCCCGTGTACACACGAGGGGTGCGGGGGGCGGAGCCCCCCGCGGTACGGTACATATATACCCTTGTTAGGGTTTCTTGGAGACTTGATTCTCTTGTAAGCCGCCGCAGGCGTGTAACCCAAAACTCTTGAGATAGTGAGATTGTTGCTGGCTGGTGCCCGTGGTTTTTCCCCTTCGCATTGGAGGGGTTTCCACGTTAAATCGTGTGTCTCCGCTGTGATTGATTTCGTTTTACTTCATATTCCATACGTCGTTGATAACAAGTGGTATCAGAGCTTCGGTTGCTGTAGGGTTCATGACGACGTCGATGAAGTTCGATCTTCCGCTGCTGAACTACGACACGCGGTTCTCGCTATGGCAAGTCAAGATGCGGGGAATTCTAGCGCAGACTCATGACTACGATGAGGCGCTGGATAAATTCGGCAAGAGTAAAGCCAATTGGACTCCTGAGGAGATCCGCAAGGATCAGAAGGCTCTCGCCCTAATTCAGTTACATCTTCATAATGATATTTTACAGGAGTGTTTGAAAGAGAAAACTGCTGCAGAACTATGGCTGAAACAGGAATCGATCTGTATGTGCAAGGATCTAACCAGTAAGATGCAGATAAAGATGAAACTGTTCACTCTGAAGATGAAGGAGGAGGATTCGGTGATGACCCACATCGCTGAATTCAAGAAGATCGTGGCCGACCTAGTGTCGATGGAGGTGAAGTATGATGATGAGGACTTAGGTCTTCTACTGTTATGTTCTTTGCCAAATTCGTATGCAAATTTTCGTGACACCATACTTTTGAGCCGTGATGAACTAACCCTAAAGGAAGTTTATGAGGCTCTCCAGTCTAAGGAGAAGATGAAAGTTATGGTGCAGCATGACGGAACGTCGTCCTCAAAGGGCGAAGCTTTGCATGTGAGAGGCAGAACTGATAACAGATCCTCATATGATAGCAATGATGGTAGAAAGAACTACGAGAGGAGAGGCCGTTCAAAGTCCAAGTCGCATGGTAATAAAAAGTTTTGTGTTTATTGCAAACTGATAAATCATAATGTTGAGGATTACAGAAAAGTACATAATAAGGAGAAGAGAAAAAATAAGTCGGCTGGTAAGGTCTCTGTTGCTGCTGCTGCATCTGATGATGATTCTGGAGATTGTCTGGTAGTGCTTGCTGGTTATGTTGCTGGTCATGATGAATGGATTCTAGATTCCGCATGTTCGTTTCATATTTGCACTAACAGAAATTGGTTTAGTTCATATAAGTCTGTGCAGAAAGGGGATGTTGTGCGGATGGGAGATGATAACCCATGTGACATCGTGGGGATTGGATCAGTTCAGATCAAGACTGATGATGGCATGACACGCACGCTGAAAAACGTCAGGTATATACCAGGGATGTCTAGGAATCTTATCTCATTGAGCACGCTTGATGCAAAAGGTTACAAATATTCCGGTTCAGATGGTATTCTGAAGGTATTAAAAGGTTCTCTTGTCTATTTGAAAGGTGATCTTAATTCTGCAAAGTTATATGTGTAACAGAACCGACCAAATTATAAGAGCACAAGTACGAAAACAAGCACCGAAGCGCTCGAATTTTTAAACTTGAGCCCATATAATCCCGGTAGTCAATCGAAATCACGAAGGATTTCAAACCAAACTGCTTACAACCAGGATCGCATCATTCAACATACACATCGTAGATTACATTTCACAAGTAGTTCCGAAATAAGTTTACACCACGGAGTAGCAAATATTACAAACCAAGTTTGAAAGTAGCGGAAGCATAACACACACACTAGTTAATTAAATACTGCCAGTCTGGATGACCGACATCCCGCAAAAGCATGAGGAAAGTACATAAAGACGATCACGCCCTTATGATCTAGTCATCATCACCCGCAGGGTGGAGACACGTCTTGCAGAATCCCTGATAAAGCATGTCATCTGCAACAGGAGGGAATAAACCCTGAGTACTGGAATGTACTCAGCTAGACTTACCCGTCATAAACCAGAAATAAAATAACACCAAGGATTATGCAAGGCTTACACAAGAGGCTAGCTGACACCACATTTTGCATAAAGGCATAAGTAGTTGAAACTCTTATAACCTGTACTAGCAGTTATTTTTAGCATTTACCTGTCATCTATCTTAGCACCTGTACTAAACATGCACTTGATCATCATCAAACAATTATTCATCTTATTTCCATAATAGGTATAAATGGTGGCAATATTGTATCATTCACTTAACCATCTGTTCATTTAATGAGATCTACGTTGCCGCTGCTCAAGTCAAGTGCTCACTAATCGGGAGCGACGACGATTCGAATCGAATTCCTATCCAGCTGGAGGGGTATTTCTAACACTCACCGTGCAGACCCCTGCCAGGGTCGCACAGGCCACCTTTTCATATGATTCAGGAATCGCGGGTCCGAATGATGTCGCGACCCCAAGGGCGACACTCTGCCAGGTGATAGGGACTTTAACCCCCCCTTGGTCTCACGCCAATGTCCCCAAGCACATCCTTTCTCTCCTCCAAGAAGCAACCTACCATTCGATTCCCGGCCTGAATCACATTACTCGGCTTCGCGGTCGGAACGACTTATCCGGCCAACTAAGTGTTAGACTGCGTTCAACATGACTCAAGGACGTACAACGAATCGGTCCTTAAACGACTCAGACGGGCATGGCTCCACACCCAAGACGTGAAGTGTCTTGCGGCTGTACCATCGAACTCCCGCCCGGTCTCAACTTCATTTTAAAGCATGGTTCCATCACGATAGCCATAAGCCACTCGCGACCCAGTCCTATATCTCGCGGATGACCGGAAATCACCCGACTTCTACCGTACTAAGCAGGGCTAAGCATCAACACGTGCCTAAACCTAATATAGGATTTAAGTACGATATCTGGACAAGGACAGGTACAATGCAGCAAGTGTTTTCATATAACTCCTAGAACTTAATGCAATAAACAATTAAAAGTACTCAAGATATATTTATAAAACGATGGGTTCAGCATGCACCGGGGCTTGCCTTTGAGAAAGGTTGCGGGTCTGTGGTCCGGACACTCGGGTAGATCTTCTGACGGAGCCTCCCCGACGTTGGGTTCTTCTGCTAATTCCTCCTGTTGACTCAGCACCTCCTCCGGTATCGCTTGTTCGAATTCGAGGAGTGTCACCCCCTCTGGTACACCTATTGCATGAGTGCATAATAAATCCCATGAATGCATAATGAAAGGTGCAATATGCTCGGAATGAAATGCATTACAACAATTTAACGCTCTATTCAAATCACTTCAAAAGAGTAGGTGCAAATTTCCTCTCCGGTAGAGAAGTACTCACCTAATCTACTTAATCTAAGATAAAGCTGCTCATCCTCAGTTAAGGCCCTAACACCTAACAATTACAAAAGTAGCATGTCTTAGGATATCACACCATATCAATCAGCAAAACACCACAGTAAGCATTCTGGACAGCAGCTACTTGTTTTTATCACAACTGGAGATTTACAATTCCAAAAGATATGATCTAAGACAATCTGGAAAGCCTAAGAAATGCACTACAATTCATTTTCAGACCTCAACTCCAAACTCCTAAGTTTTCCATGTCAAACTTCACAAGTTCCAGAATCTGTCCTCTCAAAACAGAGAGTAGCAGATTTTGAACTGCCACTTTAAACAACAGTAACTCTCAAACTACTAAGCCAAATGCTTCCACATTTTGACACAAGCTAGTTCATCAAGTTTACTCCAACTTTGGTATTTACAAGTTTTCCAGCAACCAATTTTATCAAAGCCAAATTTAGAATTACTACTAGCTGTCCAGAAAACCTAAAATTACAAAGGTTAAACATTTATTGATGTGGCCAAAGACCCTTAAAACCAAACTAAGATTTCCAAAAGTTCACATGGGGTATAACAACACCAGAAAGTAGGGTGTGACTACCTAGAACATTTATTTATACTCATTTCTTATTTTACTTAATTAATTAGGTGGAATTTTAAACATATATGTAAACTACTCCTACAATTCTACAAAAATTACAGGGGACTCTCTGACCCAAAAAGAGACCACAGTAAAAATTTGAACAAGTTTTATTCACAGAAATTCTCTATACAAAATTCACCAGTCAAAAAGGCTGATTTTTGTATAATTAATAAATCATATTGAAAAGTATCAAACAACAGATTTCATATTTTTCTTAGACACTTTAGGGTACCAAGACATTCTCCAAAAAGTTACAAGAACATTGCACATGTAGAAAAATTACAAAAATTCCTTAAATTATCTCCTGGAATAAAATGATAGCCTTATAACTTGGAAATTACTTAAGCACTGATGCCCAAATTTTTACCAGAGCTAGGGCTAGCATAGAGTAACCTACCCACCAAATTTCATGATTTATGGAACACTACAGCTCAAGTTATAAATTTAACAAATTTGCATGCATTCTAAAACACATTTAAAGGATCTATTAAATTCTTACAGAATTTAAACATCTCATGCCAGATCCATATTTTTCTAAAATACTACACATCATGTAGACCCTAACAAAATTTATCTCATGATTTTTGGATCATTAAAACCCTAGATCTATATTTTTCCAACTTGTATAAAAATCAGTGACAAAATAATAAAAATGAATTTCATTTCAGATGAACTGGGCCGGCCCGGAAAACTCGGCCCACACACTCGCGCGCGCGCGGCCCGCTCAGCGCCCCCGCCCACGCGCGACACTAACGGGCGGGCCCCCGCGGTCAGTGACCGGAGGCAGGGGAGGCGGAGACCCGCGAGCTCCGACGAGCTCGAGCTCGCCGGAGAAGAGCTCGCTCGGCCAATCGAACACCGCCTCGTGTTCTCCATCACCCGGTGCGTCGATTGGTGCTCGTGGAATGGATGGGGATGGGGTGGAAGGGGCTTGTCACCGCGAGCGGCGGCCGGTGATGTCCGGTGGCGGCGCACCGTCGCCGGTGAGGATGTACGGTGCGGTCTAGGTTCGGTACGAGCTTCACCGAAGCTAGGCGGATCCATTTTGATAGGAAGGGAGGATGGAGAGAGACCCGAAGCACCCCGACCACGGTGAGGTCCCATGGCGGGCTCCGGCGACCTCTCGGAGACGGGGAAGAAAGCAATGCGGCTCACCTTGAGTCAAATCGCGGGCTTCGGTGGGTCAAGGGGATGGAGGGTGGTGAGGCGGAGGGAGTGGCGAGGTCTGGCGGCCGGTGATGTGGTGTAGCTCGCGCTTGAGCTCGTCGGAGAAGAACGGCAATGGTGGCTCGGTTTCGGTGTTTTTGCAACTGGAAGAGAGGGGGCGGAGGAATGGAGGTCGGCTCGCGCGTCGTGGCGTCTTGAAAGCGTCACGGCCTGACTGGTGGGGCCAGGGCCGGCGTACGGGCGCCACCGTGCCTCCACGCGTCGGCGTTGCCCTGTGGCCGGTCGGCCACTGACGAAACTGAATCGCAGTTCATTGACGCCATCGGTAGTGACTGACAGAGTGATTTCGAACGTGATTAACTTCTAAACCAGCCTGTTTCAGTCCAAGGTGGCAACATCAAGTTTGTAGAGCTACGTTAGGTCAACAACTTTGTCAATTGGTGTTTGGGCTGGTTTAGTCTATATTTCAAACTACATGGCCTCAAAGTAGTGCTTGATGAAACTGAAACCGGGGTTCAGTTAACGATGCCGACTGACAGCCTAAGTTCATAACACGATATCTCTTGAACCATTGAGAACGAGGCTTGGGTGATGTTGACAAAGTTGTAGGGTTACATGTGATCTACAAGTTTGTCAATATGAGTGAAAGCTGGTTTGGCCTGGTTTGCAAACTACAAGCTCCTAAAGTAGGCATCAGTAAAACTGTAGGGTCAGATTCCAGACTTAGAAAAATTCTAAGTCTTGGAGCTACCTCTCTAACTGACTTGTGGGCCACTTTTGAGCATGTTAGGGTCAATTTCATGAGATGGTCATATTGAGACTTTTGTTCCCCATGAATTTCTTTACAACTTTTCTTAAGGGTGCTCTTCCATGCAAGGTCTCTAAATTAGACTTTTTAATTGGTCAAACTAGAGCCTTCTAGGGTCAAATGGTGGTCAAACTTCTCTTGGAGGGCAAATTTGTAATTTTGGTCAACATGAACCTTGTTCCAAATGTTACCCTAAGTATAACTAAGGTGTTGTAGGTCATGATTGGCTACCTTACCTTTTTGTTACACCAACTATCAAATACTTCATGAAATAAATCAAACAAACCCTAGAACAATCACATGTGTTGCATCACATAAAATAACAAACATGAATGATGCATGCTTATGCTTATGCAAATGCAAATGCAATGCAATTAAGGACTAAACACTTGAAGTGTTACAGCCCTCCCCCCTTATAAAAATCGCGTCCCGAGATTTGGAAAGCGTACCATTTTTCATAGAATTCTTTATAACCATCCCGCAAATAATCCTCCCGTTCCCACGTAGCATCACTCTCACTTCCCTGATTACTCCACATCACTTTGTACCACTTAACCACTTTACTTCTAGTTACTCGTTCCTGAGTATCGATCACTCGGACTGGCTTTTCTTCATAGGTTAGGTCGGATTCCAGCCTGATATCACCTAAAGGAACTTGTTCCTCAGGAACTCGAAGACACTTTTTAAGCTGAGATACATGGAAAACGTTGAATATGGCTCTCATCTCAGGAGGCAACTGGATTTTGTACGCAACAGCTCCACTCTTGCCTATGATCTGGAAAGGACCCACGTATCTTGGTGCAAGTTTCCGCTTAACACCAAAACGTTGGACACTCTTCATTGGAGAAACTTTCAAATAAACGAAGTCTCCAACTTCAAATTCGAGTGGTTTTCTACGACGATCCGCATAGCTTTTCTGTCTCGCTTGTGCTGCAGCCATGTGTTTCTGGATGGTACGGACTTGTTCCTCGGCTTCCTGGACAAAATCAATGCCATAATACCTTCTTTCCCCAGCTTCTACCCAGTTTAGTGGAGTTTGACACTTTCGACCGTACAAAGCTTCGAATGGGGCCATCTTAATACTCTCTTGATAACTGTTATTGTACGAGAATTCAGCTAAAGGTAACCATTTTTCCCAAGAACCCTTGGATGAAATGACGCATGCTCGCAACAGATCTTCCAAGATTTGGTTAACTCGTTCTGTCTGACCCGATGTCTGGGGGTGATAAGCATAGCTTCTCACTAACTTGGTTCCCAGAAGGTGATGCAAATGCTCCCAAAAGCGAGCAGTGAACTGGGGACCACGGTCAGAAACGATAGTACGAGGTATTCCATGAAGCCGGACTATCTGATTGAAGTACAACTCAGCATAGTCAGTGGGACGATAGTCCACTCTCACTGGGATGAAGTGAGCTGATTTGGTCAAACGATCAACAATTACCCAAATAGAGTTATGATTTTTGACAGTAGGAGGAAGTCCGACAATGAAATCCATACTTATCTCTTCCCATTTCCAGCCTGGAATGGAAAGTGGCTGAAGTAGCCCAGCTTTCATGTGCACAGCTTTAACTCTGCAACAGGTGTCACATCTAGCAACATATGCAGCTATCTCTTTCCGCATCTTGGTCCACCAATAAAGTGGCTTCAAATCATAATACATCTTATTACTACCAGGATGGATGGACAACTTGGATGAATGTGCTTCGGACAGGATCTGATCTCTAAGCTCTCGGTCCTTAGGTACCACTAACCTATCCTTAAACCACAGCACACCTTCGTCATCTAACCTGAAATGCTTAGTCTCTCCTTCATTCATCTTCCGTTTTATGTGAAAGATACCCGGATCAGTCTTTTGGAGCTCAATGATTCTATTTCTGAGAGTACCACTGACAGTGATGTTGTACAAGACTGCCGGATGTAACAGGCGAGATCGGTAAAAATCAGTTTCAATTAAGGAATGGCAATGAGACTTACGGCTTAAAGCGTCCGCAACCACATTTGCCTTGCCTGGGTGATAGTGTACTTGAAGATTATAATCTTTAATCAACTCGAGCCATCTTCTCTGACGCATATTTAGCTCGGGTTGGGTGAAGATGTATTTGAGGCTTTTGTGGTCTGTATAGATATTGCAGACATTGCCCAGCAGATAATGCCGCCATACCTTCAAAGCATGAACAACTGCGGCCAGTTCTAAGTCATGTGTTGGATAATTCACCTCATGCTTCCGAAGTTGTCGGGAAGTATATGCAATTACTCGGCCTTCCTGCATCAAAACACCTCCCAAACCTATGCCTGAGGCATCACAGTAAACATCAAAAGGTTTCTCGATATCCGGTTGTGCCAAAACCGGAGCCGAGGTTAGGAGGGTTCGTAGTTGGTGAAAAGCCGCATCACACTCAGGAGTCCAGACAAACCTGGTGTCTTTTTGCAGCAACCGAGTTATGGGTTTGGCTATTTTTGAGAAATCCGGGATGAAGCGACGATAATAGCCAGCCAACCCAAGGAAACTTCGGACCTCATGAACCGAAGTAGGAGCCTTCCAATTCAATACTTCTTGTACCTTAGTGGGATCCACCATAATTCCTCCATCGGACAACACATGCCCAAGGAAAGGTACTTCACGAAGCCAGAATTCACACTTACTGAACTTCGCATACAGTTTATGCTCACGCAGTCTGCTGAGGACAATACGCAAATGTTCAGCGTGTTCTTCCTCATTTTCAGAATACACCAAGATGTCATCGATGAATACCACCACAAACTTGTCCAATTCGGGCATAAACACCGAATTCATCAAGCACATGAAGTGTGCTGGGGCATTGGTCAGGCCGAAGGACATAACAAGATACTCATAAAGGCCGTATCTTGTCGAGAAGGCTGTTTTTGGAACATCTTCAGGACGGATTTTAATCTGATGGTACCCAGACCTTAGATCAATCTTGGAAAAGACTTTAGCCTTGGACAACTGATCGAACAAGATGTCGATACGCGGTAGAGGATACTTATTCTTAACAGTGACCGCATTCAGAGGTCTATAGTCCACGCACATCCGCAAGGTTTGATCCTTCTTCTTTACAAAGATAGCAGGACATCCCCACGGAGACGAGCTAGGACGAATTAACCCCTTCTTTAACAGATCATTCAACTGCACCTTAAGTTCAGCTAACTCATTTGGAGGCATCCTATAGGGTCTCCTAGAGATGGGTGCGGTGCCAGGCAACAACTCGATTTTAAACTCCACATCCCGATCCGGAGGGAGTCCCGGCAAATCATCGGGAAAAACGTCCGGAAATTCATTTACTACGGAAATTTCAGCCAACGCCTTTGCTTGCACAGCATGAATTTCCCCCGACAATTCAACCTTTCTGGGAAGTTGTACTAGAAAACCCTTTTGATCTGTAGGATCTCTGAGCATAACTACCCGAGCGGATGTGTCAATGAGTACCCCATTCTGACTCATCCAATTCATGCCCAAGATAACATCTATGTCTAAACCAGGTAAAACCAATAGGGCAAGCGAATAACTTCGCCCTTCTATCTCAAACTTAAGGTTCCCCACTACTTTGTTTGTGGAAATATTCCCACTTGCAGCACTAATACAATAACCCACACCTTCAACAGTATGCAACTTGTGTGCAAATTTGGATGCAAACTTAGGACTGATAAAGGAATGCGAAGCACCTGAATCAAAAAGTACCACTGCGGGGTGTTGGTCAACTAGAAACTTACCAGCGGTGACCACCTCACCAGATGGAATTTCCTCAATGCTGTTATAATGGGCGTGTCCTTGACGACTACCTTGGTTGACATTTTTCTTAGGGTACGGACAGTTCTGGGCCCAATGACCTGGCTTGTTGCAATTCCAGCAAGGCATATTGCTAGGAGGAACACTAGAGCTGCTCTGTCCAGAAGTCCCCTTTGGCAGAGTGACGATATAAGCCTTACGGAACCCTGTTTTTGCAGCAGGCTTCTTCTGCGGCGGACGGAACTTTGTATTCTGAGCAGGTGGGCGAGGGGAAGACCTCGGTGCCGCTGAGGTCCTTGACTGAGAAGCACTTGCCTCAAGGGCCCTTTTACGGCTCTTAGAGGCAGAATAAATAGTATTATTGTTCTCCTGGGTCAAAGCATCGCTGATGAAATCATTAAAAGTAGTACATTTGCTAGTGCCCATAGTTTTCATCAGTTTTGGACCAAGGCCCCTTTTGAAGCTAGCAATCTTTTTTGGCATCGGTATCCACAAACTCTGTGGCATACCTTGCCAGGTTGTTGAAGGACTGCAAGTATTCAGTCAAGCTTTTGTTTCCTTGCGACAGCCTCATAAACTCTGTGTGCTTGATTGCCATAAGACCGGGAGGGATATAATTTCCTCGGAATGCCGCCTTAAACTGATCCCAAGCAATCGGGACATTGGCAGGCAGTGTGGAACGATAGTGGCTCCACCAAATGCCCACCGGACCATGCAACTGATGGGAAGCATACTTAGTTTTCAGCTCATCAGTTAGGCGTAGCAGACGAAACTTTTGTTCAATGGTATTCAACCACTCGTCAGCCTGCAGTGGTTCTTCCGCTTCCTTGAAGAGCGGGGGCTTTGTATCCAGAAAGTCCTTGAAATCGCTGTACTGATTTGGCTCTGGGCCCTGGCGGCCATGACGAGCCTCTCGATTAGCCAGTTGGCGCATGGCGTCAGCCAACATACGCTGCCCCTCAACCACTGATTGCATCAACTCGGCCGGAGTAGGTGGTGGCGGAGGGGGCGGTTGTTCCTCCTCCTCATTTCCACGACCCCGGCGTAGATTGTACGACATCTGCAAAATGCATAGCCAATGAGCACTGACGACGTGGGAAATTTGTAGATGAATTATTGCGAAATGTCAATCTGACTGTATGAATAGATTTCTCATAATAATTAAGGCACAATAATTCATCACAACCGCACAATCCATTCTAGCGCATCATTTGATGAGATCATACTTGGTAATCCAACAAGATGCTCTTTGATAAAGGCTCACTCACAGGGAGCACAACGGTTACCGGACCGTTTACGTTGCTATCTACGTGATTTTTGACCTTTTGCACGGTACTTGGATTCGATCTCAAGATTTTTAGTTGACTGTGAAAGGCTACTTCAAACTGACCACAAAGAGACTCCTCAATGAAGAGTTCCATGGTGGATCATGACTAGCCACCTCGATACCTGCACGTGCCAAGCAGCACAGCCTTATGTCGCGCGCCATAGGAGGCCCTCGGTTTCGTCATGGCACCGAAGGGTGCTAATCGTGACACCATCATCGAACGCAACATAATAAGACATCAAGTTGTGATCGAAATTAACAGGTTCAAACTACATTCAGGAAACATACGGTTCAACCTTATATCCCAAAGTCAAGTTATTACAAGGCCTCACTCCTTCACAGGGAGGGCACAAAAGACGATCCTAACATTATAGGCACGTGATGACTACTCTAAGCATCATCCTCCGAGTCAGTGTCAAGGATCTCCCCGCCGTCCTCATCACTGATAGGCTCTAACTCCTCGTCTTCTTCTTCTTCTGGCTCTTCCTCTGGTGCTTCTGCAGGTGGGGCATCCTGTGGTCCATTAACCTCCACTTCATCATCATCCTCAGCCATGAAGATTCCTGATCCCATATCTTCATCTACATTGTTGTTTCTAGGTAGCAGGGGATTAAGCTGGTTATTCAGGCGGTGCACTTCTTCATGAAGGTTGTCATTGTATTCTTTAGCATTTTCTAACTGTTGCTCGAGCTCAAACTGGCGAGCCCTCAGAACGTTCTCCTCGTGCCAGGCTTCATCCCTCTGGTTCATGACACGGACCAACATGCGTTGACAGTTGCGATTTGCCACTGTCAACCTCTGGACTGCAAGCGTTTCTTGATCACGATCATGAATCACTTGTTCCAGTTGTTGCCGTGCTGCATCCCTAGCAGCAGTCACCTCTGCCAGCTCAACCCATAACCTATCCACCTCAGAGGGCTCAGGACGGGGCTCGCGTGGAGCCAGCTGGTGGCGAGGGACCCTTCCACCAGTTGACTTACGGGCTGTCATCCTGGTACGTGCCATCTGTATCAACAAGATATGACTTAAAGTGAGGATCATTTAGGGGATACGAAATTTAATTTAGTCGGGACTATTGAAATTTTTAAGGAAGGAGTGAATGACATGTATGCTATAATTAAACATGATGCATGCACGTTCCGTACGTTCTCTCACCTTAGTAGAAAACTAAAGGGCTAACGCTAAGCGGTGGCATACATACGTTCTCTCATATAAGCGAAACTATCGGTCTACTCGTTACGCTGTTAGTGTACCTGCAGAAAATTTCATTGCAGCCCAACAATTCCCAAAATATCATACAAGAAAGCAGTAAACTAAATACTTCCCATATACACATCCCCGGATGTATATATTTCAGTATCAAAGCTACCCGATTGATAGATGCCCACAATTAAGTGCTTTTACATAGTTACATGGTTTAAACATGTAAAGATGTAAGTCACCAAAACTACTCTCCCCTAGACCGCCGGTTGGACGATCATGCTCTCACAACTCACACTTACCAGAGCGTCGAGGTAATTGATCTATACATTACCACCCAAGTGGATGGCATCCATACAATATCACGCCGTATGGACGACGAAACAGAAACAAACAAGGCCCCCAAGTTAGTCTTTATAATAAGCCACCTAAGAGTCCTTATTTGGGCTAAGGGATGTGATCACTGGCATACCTATAAAATAATTTTTAGAGTTTAACCCTTTTCGCAAACAAATACTTTTGTTTTTAATTACTCGTAAGATGTGTTTAATGTTGAATTATGCTCCGATACCAGCTGTAACAGAACCGACCAAATTATAAGAGCACAAGTACGAAAACAAGCACCGAAGCGCTCGAATTTTCAAACTTGAGCCCATATAATCCCGGTAGTCAATCGAAATCACGAAGGATTTCAAACCAAACTGCTTACAACCAGGATCGCATCATTCAACATACACATCGTACGTTACATTTCACAAGTAGTTCCGAAATAAGTTTACACCACGGAGTAGCAAATATTACAAACCAAGTTTGAAAGTAGCGGAAGCATAACACACACACACACACTAGTTAATTAAATACTGCCAGTCTGGATGATCGACATCCCGCAAAAGCATGAGGAAAGTACATAAAGACGATCACGCCCTTGTGATCTAGTCATCATCACCCGCAGGGTGGAGACACGTCTTGCAGAATCCCTGATAAAGCATGTCATCTGCAACAAGAGGGAATAAACCCTGAGTACTGGAATGTACTCAGCTAGACTTACCCGTCATAAACCAGAAATAAAATAACACCAAGGATTATGCAAGGCTTACACAAGAGGCTAGCTGACACCACATTTTGCATAAAGGCATAAGTAGTTGAAACTCTTATAACCTGTACTAGCAGTTATTTTTAGCATTTACCTGTCATCTATCTTAGCACCTGTACTAAACATGCACTTGATCATCATCAAACAATTATTCATCTTATTTCCATAATAGGTATAAATGGTGGCAACATTGTATCATTCACTTAACCATCTGTTCATTTAATGAGATCTACGTTGCCGCTGCTCAAGTCAAGTGCTCACTAACCGGGAGCGACGGCGATTCGAATCGAATTCCTATCCAGCTGGAGGGGTATTTCTAACACTCACCGTGCAGACCCCTGCCAGGGTTGCACAGGCCACCTTTTCATATGATTCAGGAATCGCGGGTCTGAATGATGTCGCGACCCCAAGGGCGACACTCTGCCAGGTGATAGGGACTTTAACCCCCCTTGGTCTCACGCCAATGTCCCCAAGCACATCCTTTCTCTCCTCCAAGAAGCAACCTACCATTCGATTCCCGGCCTGAATCACATTACTCGGCTTCGCGGTCGGAACGACTTATCCGGCCAACTAAGTGTTAGACTGCGTTCAACATGACTCAAGGACGTACAGCGAATCGGTCCTTAAACGACTCAGACGGACATGGCTCCACACCCAAGACGTGAAGTGTCTTGCGGCTGTACCATCGAACTCCCGCCCGGTCTCAACTTCATTTTAAAGCATGGTTCCATCACGATAGCCATAAGCCACTCGCGACCCAGTCCTATATCTCGCGGATGACCGGAAATCACCCGACTTCTACCGTACTAAGCAGGGCTAAGCATCGACACGTGCCTAAACCTAATATAGGATTTAAGTACGATATCTGGACAAAGACAGGTACAATGCAGCAAGTGTTTTCATATAACTCCTAGAACTTAATGCAGTAAACAATTAAAAGTACTCAAGATATATTTATAAAACGATGGGTTCAGCATGCACCGGGGCTTGCCTTTGAGAAAGGTTGCGGGTCTGTGGTCCGGACACTCGGGTAGATCTTCTGACGGAGCCTCCCCGACGTTGGGTTCTTCTGCTAATTCCTCCGGTTGACTCAGCACCTCCTCCGGTATCGCTTGTTCGAATTCGAGGAGTGTCACCCCCTCCGGTACACCTATTGCATGAGTGCATAATAAATTCCATGAATGCATAATGAAAGATGCAATATGCTCGGAATGAAATGCATTACAACAATTTAACGCTCTATTCAAATCACTTCAAAAGAGTAGGTGTAAATTTCCTCTCTGGTAGAGAAGTACTCACCTAATCTACTTAACCTAAGATAAAGCTAATCATCCTCAGTTAAGGCCCTAACACCTAACAATTACAAAAGTAGCATGTCTTAGGATATCACACCATATCAATCAGCAAAACACCACAGTAAGCATTCTGGACAGCAGCTACTTGTTTTTATCACAACTGGAGATTTACAATTCCAAAAGATATGATCTAAGACAATCTGGAAATCCTAAGAAATGCACTACAATTCATTTTCAGACCTCAACTCCAAACTCCTAAGTTTTCCATGTCAAACTTCACAAGTTCCAGAATCTGTCCTCTCAAAACAGAGAGTAGCAGATTTTGAACTGCCACTTTAAACAACAGTAACTCTCAAACTACTAAGCCAAATGCTTCCAAATTTTGACACAAGCTAGTTCATCAAGTTTACTCCAACTTTGGTATTTACAAGTTTTCCAGCAACCAATTTTATCAAAGCCAAATTTAGAATTACTACTAGCTGTCCAGAAAACCTAAAATTACAAAGGTTAAACATTTATTGATATGGCCAAAGACCCTTAAAACCAAACTAAGATTTCCAAAAGTTCACATGGGGTATAACAACACCAGAAAGTAGGGTGTGACTACCTAGAACATTTATTTATACTCATTTCTTATTTTACTTAATTAATTAGGTGGAATTTTAAACATATATGTAAACTGCTCCTACAATTCTACAAAAATTACAGCGGACTCTCTGACCCAAAAAGAGACCACAGTAAAAATTTGAACAAGTTTTATTCACAGAAATTCTCTATACAAAATTCACCAGTCAAAAAGGCTGATTTTTGTATAATTAATAAATCATATTGAAAAGTATCAAACAACAGATTTCATATTTTTCTTAGACACTCTAGGGTACCAAGACATTCTCCAAAAAGTTACAAGAACATTACACATGTAGAAAAATTACAAAAATTCCTTCAATTATCTCCTGGAATAAAATGATAGCCTTATAACTTGGAAATTACTTAAGCACTGATGCCCAAATTTTTACCAGAGCTAGGGCTAGCATAGAGTAACCTACCCACCAAATTTCATGATTTATGGAACACTACAGCTCAAGTTATAAATTTAACAAATTTGCATGCATTCCAAAACACATTTAAAGGATCTATTAAATTCTTACAGAATTTAAACATCTCATGCCAGATCCATATTTTTCTAAAATACTACACATCATGTAGACCCTAACAAAATTTATCTCATGATTTTTGGATCATTAAAACCCTAGATCTATATTTTTCTAACTTGTACAAAAATCAGTGACAAAATAATAAAAATGAATTTCATTTCAGATGAACTGGGCCGGCCCGGAAAACTCGGCCCACACACTCGCGCGCGCGCGGCCCGCTCAGCGCCCCCGCCCACGCGCGACACTGACGGGCGGGCCCCCGCGGTCAGTGACCGGAGGCAGGGGAGGCGGAGACCCGCGAGCTCCGACGAGCTCGAGCTCACCGGAGAAGAGCTCGCTCGGCCAATCGAACACCGCCTCGTGTTCTTTGTCACCCGGTGCGTCGATTGGTGCTCGTGGAATGGATGGGGATGGGGTGGAAGGGGCTTGTCACCGCGAGCGGCGGCCGGTGATGTCCGGTGGCGGCGCACCGTCGCCGGTGAGGATGTACGGTGCGGTCTAGGCTCGGTACGAGCTTCACCGAAGCTAGGCGGATCCATTTTGATAGGAAGGGAGGATGGAGAGAGACCCGAAGCACCCCGACCACGGTGAGGTCCCATGGCGGGCTCCGGCGACCTCTCGGAGACGGGGAAGAAAGCAATGCGGCTCACCTTGAGTCAAATCGCGGGCTTCGGTGGGTCAAGGGGATGGAGGGTGGTGAGGCGGAGGGAGTGGCGAGGTCTGGCGGCCGGTGATGCGGTGTAGCTCGCGCTTGAGCTTGTCGGAGAAGAACGGCAATGGCGGCTCGGTTTCGGTGTTTTTGCAACTGGAAGAGAGGGGGCGGAGGAATGGAGGCCGGCTCGCGCGTCGTGGCGTCTTGAAGGCGTCACGGCCTGACTGGTGGGGCCAGGGCCGGCGTACGGGCGCCACCGCACCTCCACGCGTCGGCGTTGCCCTGTGGCTGGTCGGCCACTGACGAAACTGAATCGCAGTTCATTGACGCCATCGGTAGTGACTGACAGAGTGATTTCGAACGTGATTAACTTCTAAACCAGCCTTGTTTCAGTCCAAGGTGGCAACATCAAGTTTGTAGAGCTACGTTAGGTCAACAACTTTGTCAATTGGTGTTTGGGCTGGTTCAGCCTATATTTCAAACTACATGGCCTCAAAGTAGTGCTTGATGAAACTGAAACCGGGGTTCAGTTAACGATGCCGACTGACAGCCTAAGTTCATAACACGATATCTCTTGAACCATTGAGAACGAGGCTTGGGTGATGTTGACAAAGTTGTAGGGTTACATGTGATCTACAAGTTTGTCAATATGAGTGAAAGCTGGTTTGGCCTGGTTTGCAAACTACAAGCTCCTAAAGTAGACATCAGTAAAACTGTAGGGTCAGATTCCAGACTTAGAAAAATTCTAAGTCTTGGAGCTACCTCTCTAACTGACTTGTGGGCCACTTTTGAGCATGTTAGGGTCAATTTCATGAGATGGTCATATTGAGACTTTTGTTCCCCATGAATTTCTTTACAACTTTGCTTAAGGGTGCTCTTCCATGCAAGGTCTCTAAATTAGACTTTTTAATTGGTCAAACTAGAGCCTTCTAGGGTCAAATGGTGGTCAAACTTCTCTTGGAGGGCAAATTTGTAATTTTGGTCAACATGAACCTTGTTCCAAATGTTACCCTAAGTATAACTAAGGTGTTGTAGGTCATGATTGGCTACCTTACCTTTTTGTTACACCAACTATCAAATACTTCATGAAATAAATCAAACAAACCCTAAAACAATCACATGTGTTGCATCACATAAAATAACAAACATGAATGATGCATGCTTATGCTTATGCAAATGCAAATGCAATGCAATTAAGGACTAAACACTTGAAGTGTTACAATATGTCCTTAGAGGGTGTACTTTACATGGTTCTGATTCCGCTGCTGCTACTGTTACTAATGATGAACCTAGTAAAACTAACCTTTGGCACATGCGTTTGGGACATATGAGTCACCATGGTATGGCAGATTTGATGAAGAGAAACCTACTGAAAGGCTGCACTTCTAGTAAAATCAAGTTTTGTGAGCATTGCATTTTCGGCAAGCATAAGAGGGTACAGTTCAACACTTCTATTCACACCACCAAAGGTACTCTTGATTATGTTCATGCTGATTTATGGGGTCCTTCTAAGAAACCCTCACTAGGTGGTGCTCGTTACATGCTTACAATTATTGATGATTATTCTAGAAGGGTTTGGCCTTATTTTCTAAAACAGAAAGATGATACTTTTGCTGCGTTTAAGAACTGGAAAGTAATGATAGAAAGATAAACTGAAAGAAAGGTAAAATTGCTTCGTACTGATAATGGTGGAGAATTTTGTTCGTATGCCTTTAATGATTATTGCAGACAGGAAGACATTGTTAGGCATCACACCATACCCCATACTCCACAACAGAATGGTGTGGCAGAACGGATGAACAGAACCATTATCTCCAAGGCCAGTTGCATGCTGTCTCATGCAAGGATGAGCAAGCGTTTTTGGGCTGAAACTGCTAATACTGCCTGTTACTTGATAAATAGGTCACCTTCTATTCCACTAAATAAGAAAACTCCTATTGAGGTATGGTCTGGTACACCTGCTGATTATTCACAGTTAAAAGTTTTTGGATGCACTGCTTATGCTCATGTTGACAATGGAAAATTAGAGCCTAAAGTTGTTAAGTGTCTTTTCCTTAGTTATGGTTCGGGAATCAAAGGCTATAAATTATGGAATCCTAAAACAGGGAAGACTTTTATGAGCAGGAGTGTTGTATTCAATGAATCTGTGATGTTTACTGACAGTTTGCCCTCAGATCATGTTCCAGAAAAAGAGCTGCAGAGTATGCGCATACAGGTGGAGCATGTTGATGATGATATAGGTGTGCAGGTGGAGCCTGCTGATGAGCAGGATGACCATAATAATGATGTTGCTGATGATGATACTCATGATGATGTTCAGCAAACTCCTCCTATTTTGCAGCTACAGGAGGAATTACCTATTGCTCAACGCAAGTCAACAAGGACAATTGTACCTCCTAAACGTCTTATCGAAGAATGTAATTTATCTTACTATGCTTTGAGTTGTGCTGAACAGGTGGAGAATGTTCATGAGCCAGCAACCTATAAAGAAGCTGTTCATTGTGCTGATAGTGAGAATTGGATTTCTGCTATGCATGAGGAGATGCAGTCTCTTGAGAAGAACAGTACATGGGAGGTTGTTCCTTTGCCTAAGAACAAGAAGACCATAAATTGCAAGTGGATCTTCAAGAGAAAGGAGGGTTTATCTCCAAGCGAGCCTCCAAAGTATAAGGCAAGGTTAGTTGCAAAAGGCTATAGTCAAATTACGGGTGTTGACTATAATGATGTGTTCTCTCCAGTGGTAAAACACAGTTCAATTCGTACATTCTTGAGTATTGTTGCTTCACATGATCTTGAGCTTGAGCAGTTAGATGTGAAGACTGCGTTTTTGCATGGAGAGCTAGAGGAGGACATATACATGGACCAACCGGAAGGGTTCATAGTGTCTGGCAAGGAAAAATATGTGTGCAAGTTGAAGCGCTCCTTGTATGGTTTGAAACAGTCTCCTCGTCAGTGGAACAAGAGGTTTGATTCATTTATGTTGTCACACAGTTTTAAAAGATCTAGATATGATAGTTGTGTTTACATCAAGCATGTTAATGGATCACTTATATATTTGTTGTTATATGTTAATGATATGCTGATTGCTGCCAAGAGCAAGATTGAAATCACTAAGTTAAAGAAGTTGTTAAGTAGTGAGTTTGATATGAAAGATCTTGGTAGTGCTAAGAAAATTCTTGGTATGGAAATTAGTAGAGACAGAAAATCTGGTTTGCTATTTCTTAGTCAGCAAAATTATATCAAGAAAGTTCTTCAGCGTTTCAACATGCAAAATGCTAAGGCTGTTAGTACCCCTATTGCACCTCACTTTAAGTTGTCAGCTGCTCAGTGTCCTAGTACAGATGCAGAGATTGAGTACATGTCAAGGGTTCCTTATTCTAGTGTTGTTGAGTCTTTGATGTATGCCATGATTTGCTCTCGTCCAGATTTGTCATATGCTATGAGTCTTGTTAGTAGATATATGTCTAATCCTGGCAAAGAACATTGGAGGGCAGTTCAGTGGATTTTCAGGTATCTCAGAGGCACAGCAGATTACTGTTTGAAGTTTGGAAGAACTGATAAGGGTCTCATTGGTTATGTGGATTCTGATTATGATGCTGATCTAGACAGGCGAAGATCAATTACTGGTTATGTGTTTACTGTTGGCAGTTGTGCTGTGAGTTGGAGGGCTACGTTACAGTCTGTTGTTGCTTTGTCTACTACTGAAGCAGAATATATGGCTATTTGTGAAGCGTGCAAAGAATTGATATGGTTGATAGGTTTGTACGCTGAACTCAGTGGAATTGAATCTTACATAAGTTTGCACTGTGACAGTCAAAGTGCAATTTACCTCACTAAAGATCAGATGTTCCATGAGAGAACTAAGCATATAGATATCAAGTATCATTTTGTGCGAGATGTGATTGAAGAAGGTAAGCTGAAGGTATGCAAGATTAGTACTCATGATAATCCTGCTGATATGATGACAAAGCCTATTCCTGTTGCTAAGTTTGAGTTATGCTCAAGCTTAGTTGGTTTAATTGAATAGTCCAAGAGACTATTGTTGGCACCAGTGGTTTTCTATCTTTGTTGTTCAGGATGATGGGTTGATTTATGATACAAGATGAATTTGTCTCAAGGTGGAGTTTGTTGGAGTTGTTCCAAATTCACTGCAAGATATAGGGCGGGCTTCTGACGGAGCGAAGCGGAGGCCCGTAAAAGCCGAAGGCTGGGCCGGAGCGTAGCGGAGTCTGAAGCCGGCCCATCAGGCCGCGCCCGTGTACACACGAGGGGTGCGGGGGGCGGAGCCCCCCGCGGTACGGTACATATATACCCTTGTTAGGGTTTCTTGGAGACTTGATTCTCTTGTAAGCCGCCGCAGGCGTGTAACCCAAAACTCTTGAGATAGTGAGATTGTTGCTGGCTGGTGCCCGTGGTTTTTCCCCTTCGCATTGGAGGGGTTTTCCACGTTAAATCGTGTGTCTCCGCTGTGATTGATTTCATTTTACTTCATATTGCATACGTCGTTGATAACAGCTAAAGCTAACAATAATGATGTTTGCATCAGCCTGAAAGAAAAATCTCGCATATAGTGAAAACAAAATGGACAACTTGGAGATTACGAGTTGATCACTGAAAACATGCAAGATATCTTTCCAGCACAACCGACTAGAATATTAAGATTTTTTTTTAACATTACATATAACTCATGCTGTCACCAGTATGGGTATTAAAGATCAATGACGTACGACTTTAGTGCAAAATGCTCGTTTCCTGCTTATCTTGATCCAATCTATTACAATTCATCTCTTCATTACTTGGTAGTACAATCCAATGAGAGATCATAACATGTCCATCGGTCAATAATACCAATGCTTTGATAGCCCATGGCCTGTTATATTCTCATGGGAACAAAATTTGACGTTTAGCACTTAGCAGCCCATTTGCAAACCAATAAAGTACCCATGGGCTGGTTTTCTCCAGCAAGGTCATGCAAAGTATCTTATGTTCTTATGTGAAAAAAGTTAGTTAACAACTTTAATTATTTCTTTCATCAACATCGGCGACAATAACAGAGTGTATAGGTAGAAAACCAAAGGTAGGAAAACCTATTTGTATATTCAAGCAAAAGGCCTCCGCGCCAGGTTTTCTAGTAAAGTCTTAATTTTGTATGAAATTTTGACTGAACGTTGATTCAATGGTTTAGGTGTGCATTTATTGTGAAATCAAGATACTAAGGATTTGTTTCCAAAGTTTGGCTCCTTTCAAGGACCTATGTTTCCATTGAGGAAGCTCCCAGCGATCTAAGGGTCAAGCATACACTAGTTTTCCTAGACGGCTTGCGTCATGCAACGAGCTCCCATGCTTTTGTTAAGCTGTAAAAAAGTTTGTGAAGGCTCCAATCTCACCTTCAAGAGTAACAAATGTTTCATGAGCAATTGTCGAATCTGCAAGTGCTCAAGGATTTGGATTGCTCACTTGTACACACGATCACCCAAACTTTCAACACAACTCAAATCTTACAAACCCCACAAAGAAGTGTTGGTGAGAGCTCACAAGGCTTTTGGTTCAGTTTGGGGGCATGGGGAGGTAGCATCAACCCCTCCAAATGAGGACGGGGAGGGGTTATATATACTCCACTGATTATAAGAACTACCTGAAAAGTTAGTTAAAGTCTAGAACTTTCACACTTGAACATAAACTAGTATTTGGAACTCGAAAACTAGTCGTTGGACTAGAAATATGCGGAACCTCCATAGCTGAACGAACAACCCAGGCCACCTCACAAAAACACCATAACTTTAAGCTTTGAACTCCGATTGCGCTAATCTTAGACTCTACAAAAAAATTGTAGAGGGCTAACCATTCCAACTGAAAACAAGCTCAAATACCAACAAGTGAAAGTGTTGTGGCATGTCTTTCTCTCATATTAACACTTGGTGTTCAGTTAGTTTGAGAACTTGAGACTTGTTGATCAATTGAAGTTGCATCCCTCTTAATAATATGGCACACCTACCCTTGAGATTAAAAGGAAATGTCTATTTTAACCACTTGAGTTTTCAATGTATTCATATGCCGTCTCTTTTGAATATATCTTCATAAGGATTTGCAACCACTCTTGTCTCAATCCTTTGAGCAAATCCACCTTGAGCTTATGACATCAACTATTCTAGCTCATAAAAGATCAATTTATTTCAAGTCACTTCAACTTATGATCCAACAATATTTGATACTTCACATTGCATAACTCCTCATGGCATGATTAGTTCATTGGTGTTAACAAAAGCACTTGCTTCTTCATCCTAGTCTTGGTTCCTTGGTTCCAAGCCGCCGCTTGCCCTTCACCTTCACTTACTTCCTTGAGGCTAAATACTTACTTAACCCTTCAAACTATATTTGCCATCCTCAAGTCAAGCTTTGCTTTGTATCAAAAATAGACACTCAATGAAATCTATATCTATATCTATATCTATATATCTTATATTTTCGATCCCCAATCCCCACTAGCATTCTATTTCGCCATGCAAGTTGTCCACATCAGCACCCACTAGCACACATGCAGTTATGTCTTCATTCAAGCTAATTACATCAGCAAACTACATCATTCACTAATAGTTGTTATATACTTAGATATACAATATGTCTAGATATATATAAAAACAATATATCTAAAAAAAGTCAAAACGTCATATAATTTGGCATGGAGGGAATATCTCTTTGGGGGAATAAAACTGCAAAAGGGGCTGTTGGACATATAGTTACAGATAGGCCTGACTTAGATATGTACTTGTATAGCACATCTATAGGCCGCCGCTGGACTATATCTCTAAGAGTCCCTCATGGTCATACAGATGTACACCTCGCAAGATGCAGACTGGGTAAGCCACGAAAGGGGGTCCACGGCCTCCTACTTGAGGTGTGAACCTTCCTAATCGGTGGTATGTTACACTCTCTAGAGTTCGGACTGAGATTCGAGTTGCCATGGATATAGAGATTCGAGAGCAAGTTCCTAAGGTAGAGATTTGAACCCCCCCCCCCCCCCCTGCTAGTTCTTGTAATTTTTCTTAAGCAAATGACAGGACCTCTGTCTTTCGAATTAAGAAGCAAGGGGAGAAAAGCTGTTAGTTCTTCTATATCTGCCGACAATTTAGTCTCCAGGCTTACAATCCATCGTTCTTTGTTTCACTTTTTACTTAGTGATAAACTTGTTTCTGTTTCCATTTGGCCTTACAAACTATTTTTGAAGATGAAGGTGCACATATTTAAGTTCTAATTCTAGGCCCAGTCATCTCGTACTTGTACATAGCATACTAATAAAAGGAATTTGGTATGTGTTATTGCAGAATTCAATGGAACATATAAGCGAAAGGATGACTAGCACCGAGCGAACAAAAGACCATACCGACAGTTGGAGAGCATGCAGTTACATCTTAGGTGATCACAAATATGAAATCTCAAACATCTCTAAAAAAAGAGATTGCTCAAAACGCTGAGGCTTTGAAGCTTCAATTCGCTTGTTCCAGCTTTCTATTCAGACCTCTGATACGTTCTCCCATGAACAACATCCTTTTGTGTTCTCCTACAATTTGCAGTGAACCTATGCTTTGAGGAGCTGGCATACTATGGAATCCAGTTCAACTTGGTGACATTTCTCAAGACGGTGCTGCACGAAAGCAATGTTGTGGCAGCAAGAAACTATACGAATTGGCAGGGGACGTGCTACATCGCGCCGCTAGCTGGAGCTATAATAGCAGATTCTTATCTGGGCAGATACCTGACTACAGTAGCTTTATTCACAGTCTATCTGCTTGTAAGCACACAAGACGCACCCATTGGTAGACCTATCAAACACACCTAACCAGTTCGTTTTCGTGTTGACAGGGGATGGCTGCAATGTCTATTTCAGTGTCGTTCCTGAAGGTGTATGGTCCATCTCAGTCCGTTGTGTTCTTCCTTGGCCTCTACATGATGGCCATAGGAGCTGGTGGCATCAAGCCCTGCGTTTCATCATTCGGCGCTGATCAATTCGATGACAGCAGCCCAGCTGAGAGGCTAAAAAAGAATTCCTTCTTTAACTGGTTCTTCTTCGCAATCAACATTGGCAGCTTCATCGCAGGCACCGGTGTTGTGTGGGTGCAACATCATTACGGGTGGGCGGTTGGCCTCTGGCTCCCAATGCTGTTCATCGTGTTGGCCATTGCAAGCTTCTTGATGGGCTCCAGTAAGTACAGGGTCCAAAAGCCTTTGGGGAGTCCAATTGTAAGAGTTTTTCAGGTCATAGTTGCAGCTATTCGCAAATGGAATGTAGTCTTGCCGCAAGATGATTCTCTTCTCCACGAGCTACCTCAGAAGGCGCCAGTGGCAGACGGCCATAATCTGCAGCACACACCAGTTCTTAGGTACAGTAGTTGCCTCGATACAGTGTACACTCCTTCCATAGGCCCCAAGTTTCTCTGACCTGGCAGGCAAGTCCACTTCTCCCTCTTTTGCTGGTCTTCTCTAGTGCTTTCAGTCTGGTGCTGTCTTCGATCCGGTGGCTTGCCGGTCTGGTGTTGTCTTTGATCTGGTGGCTTGCCGGATTTGGTGGTTTCCAGTTTGCCGGCAACCTGCTCGACAGTTGGCCTCTGAGCTCGATCCTTCTGGAATCATGCTGCTGGCTTTCTGCAGTTGGTGATCAACCTCAACATGGAATTGCCAGGTCTCAATTTCAGGCCAGGGAAGGCCTTGGAGGCTGCAATTCTTCAAACTCATGGAACATCGGTTTGTGTTCATCCGGCTTTTTCTTCCAAAAGTTTCTTTCTTGTGGCTTCTTTTGGGCGATGCAAGTACAAGCTAACAGAAGCATCAGTAGTAACTATTCTTCAGGCTACCATTGGTGGCTTTGCTGAGCTGTTCGACGTTTGTTATCTCAGTGACAGAGTTTACAGATTCTCAGTCTTTTCTCAGCATGTTGGTTTTCATGTTTACAAGCTCAGATCCTTTGAGTGTTCAAATTACAAGATATTCTTCAATCTCTGGCATGGGGGAGGTCCTGATTACATCTCGGAATTTCGGCGTTGGTGTATTGAGGAAAAGGCATTATGGACAGAGGTCTCCAGAAAGTCATCTCCATCCTCAAAACTGGTACGTCCACCGCTCACCGGAGCTAATTCTGTTCCTGTCCGGCGGCTCCATGGCCAGGATGTTTTTTGAATTCAAATTCTTTGCCCGTTCATAATTCCTTTCATCATGGTCGTAAATCTGTCTTTAATCGGATGCAACTAAATGAGAAAACCGTTAACCATAAACGGGCGCCTTTACCTCCCCCTTTCAATCGGCCTGGAATTTTGGGTTCCTGGCCTTCTCCCCAAAATCCAAGTCTGATAAGACCCATAAGATGTTGGGCCTGTTCGTCTTTTGGTCATATAGCAGCAGGTTGCAATGTTTCACCTCGATTGGCGCGCCCGAACGTTGGGGAGCATGCCCCTTCGCCCTCCGGTGATCATCGGAGCAGTATGACTTATGGGCCCAGGGTGCACAAACCTCGCTCTTTCCATTCCTTTCAGGACTTTTTCACTCAATGCACGGGTAAATGCCCACTCCCCCCCATTCTAGTGCCATGGAGTCTCTCTTGGTCCATTAAGGCCCCAGAGTTCCTCGACGAAGACGACGACGAGGTTTCGGTTGCACCGCCGACGGTGTCGCCGCCTGCTGTGCCATCAGCACTCCCTGTAGCACCACCGATCTTCTCATCCTTTGGTGAGTTTGCTCGTTCTGTTCTTGGTTCCATCGCTCCAGTGAGAACTGTTCATGTCTTTTGGAGTCTGAAAACCCCAGTTTCATCCCCTGACACAGTCACTTCTTCTCTCCACTCACAGAGCAAAATGGCCTTTCGGTTAATTGATCCCACACCCTTCCTGCCTGTGGGTATGCAGAGACAAATTGTTCAGGGACGCCCGGTTATGCGTCGAGTTGTGGTTGGTCATGTGCCTCAGCAGAACAATGATCTTGCAATTGTCAGATTGTACCCATTGCTAGCTGCTCCTGTAGATTGGGTTGATATCAGAAATGTGGTAGAGGACTTTCTTGGGGAACAGAATGTTGGTTTTAGATCCATGCAGCCATGTCCATTTGGTCAGGCTTATGTCAGGTTCAATTATATGCATGAGCGTGATAACCTCATCCACAATAGTCCTCACCCCTATGGCAATGGCACTATCTCTTTTATCCCCCATAACCGGGCATGGAACAACCATACTGCTGTGATGTCTAATGAGGTTTGGTTAATGATGTTGGGTCTAAATCTAGATATGTGGACCCAGCCTTTAGTGGATAAAGTTGTGTCATCCTTTGGCAGACTCCTGATCTGGGAGGAAGATCACTATAACCAAGCAAGGGCAATAGTGAAGGTCAGAGTGACAAGTCTGGATGAGATTCCATGGTTTTTTGTATTCACTGAAGGAACTGGTTTTGAATCTGATGGATGGGCTGTGCAATGTGAGATCCTGCAGAGTACCATGCTTGGAGCTGCTCCACAAGATGAAGATCTCCCACCTGGTGATGATGATTTCAATCCCAATCTTTTTGTCTATCATGGGTTTGGACAGATGGGCCAAGGCCCAGCAGCACCACCACCTCCACCAAAGCCACAAGTCCAGCCTAATCATGAGCTGCTAGGCCCACTAGGTTGGGTGGTCTGGCCAGATCCACAAAATCAAGCAAATGCTGATCAGGACAATCAAGAGGAGCAGCAAGAACCAGAGGAGAATGTTCCCAATCTCATCCCTATTCCTCGGCCACAGGGTCTTGATGATATTGAAGCTGACATCAATGCTGAGAACGATGTGGAAGAAATAATTCAGGCTGAAGAAGAAGGCTTACCTGAGATGCCGTTGGATGAGGAAGGGCAGATTCTAGCCATGGATGACTCAACCGATTCAACTACCTCAAATCCTGATGACTTGCCTCCACCCCTTATTGACGATGACCCTGATGCTAATGGCGGTAATGGTATTGATGAGGATTTGGAAGTGAATCAGGTTCCTGCTCTGACACCTGGTGACAATGGCAATGAAGGGCATGAAAATGATGTCCAAGTTGGCATGGTCAGAACTTTGCTACCACAGTCTGACCCAGTTTTTACTGAGAAGTATGCTAAGCTAGTAGGAAAGCAGCCCATTCAGTCTTCACCAGAGCCCTTCGACTTTTCCAGCTACAATTGGGATGGGCCTGAAAGCTCTTCCACGCCTCATTCTTTAGGCCCAAGTGCTTTAGCTCTAAGGCTATGGGCTAAATTCTTCTCAGACAAACAACAAGGACAACATCTGGTTTCCATCCCATCTGAATGGATGAACTTCTTCACTCTGCTGCTGCTTAAGGGTTCCTCTAATGAGTGGGCTACCCAGTTTCTGAAGTCTTCAGCTTGGCCTCACCTTGCTTCCTCTTCATCTGGTAACTGTTTCACCTTTTCTCTTCCCCAAAAGAAACCTTCTATTTCTTTTTCTGTACTTTCTTGTTCTGGTTCAGATTCCGTAGAGGAACATCATATGGCGGAACAGACTCAGTCTCTGGAGGGTGTCATGTCCAGTCCCATTTTCACGCCCTCTGCAGATCAACAGGATAGTGAAGATTCCCAAGTCACCCCTCCATCTCCTATCAAGAAGAAAGGTACAAAGAGAGGTAAGAAACCTGTCATATCTGAATCAGAGGTTAGACGTAGTGAAAGACTACACTCTCTAAATAAGGGTTTCAAACCTTCCACCTGTAAAAACAAGAGCTGTCTTGGATGTGACACTAAGCCTCCTTTGATATCATCATCTGTAGTGCGGGACTTGGGGATCAGCTTTTGTAAGATAGATGCTAACAAGCTGACTGATGAAAAGCTAAATGCTAAGCCAGCTTCAAAGAAGGCTGTAAGCAAGCCTGCAGCAAAGAAGCTTAAAGCATCTACAGTTAAAGCCTCTGATGATGGTGGAGTTGCCAAGGAGAAGGCAAAAGTCTCTAAGACTAAGAAGCCCAAGGACAATGGGAAAGAAGATGCAACAGATGAAGGTGCAGAAGAGGGAGGAGCTAGCCCTTCTGCAAGGTCACAGCAAGACAAGTGATGCTGATAGGCCTGTTAGCTCTTAGATATCTAAGGAGCTGCTTTTGTAATCTTTTGTTTTTCCATGAATAATAGATCTTGGAAAGTACTGTGTTGGAATATCCGAGGTATAAATTCGGATAAGAAGTGGAACTCTGTTAGATATAGGATGGTGACAAGTTCCTGTGATATAGTTTGTTTGTAGGAAACAAAACGTGATCAGTTTGATCTTAATTTCATCAGGCTTTTCTGTCCACCTTCTTTTGATTCTTTTCATTTCCTGCCTTCTATGGGTGCTTCTGGTGGCTCTATTATCATCTGGAAAAGCTCTTATTTTACTGGTTCCTGTATCTTCCAAAATTCCTATTCAAGTACTGTTGAGTTCTTTTCCACCCACAATGGAGCAAGATGGCTCCTTACTAATATTTATGCACCTTGTACTCCGAATGGAAAAAGAGAATTTATTCATTGGTTCAAGCATATCCACATGCCAAATGACATTGATTGGTTAGTAATTGGGGATTTCAATTTGTATAGAAATCCAGAAGATAGAAACAAACCTGGAGCTGATGTTGCTGAAATGCTTCTTTTTAATAATGCTATTA
Organism: Saccharum hybrid cultivar R570; assembly: GCA_038087645.1. NCBI lineage: Eukaryota > Viridiplantae > Streptophyta > Magnoliopsida > Poales > Poaceae > Saccharum > Saccharum hybrid cultivar. Next base: position 19,660,997 of record JAQSUU010000012.1, read on the forward strand.
GTATGCTTGGCTTGGTTGAGTTACCTTTGAAGGGTAAGAGGTTCACCTGGTCAAACAAACAGTTGTCTCCTTTGCTTGAGCGCTTGGACTGGTTTTTCACCTCTGCTAGTTGGACCTTAAGTTATCCACACTGTTTTGTGACTACTATGAGCATGGAAACTTCAGATCATGCTCCATGCTTAATTTCTATTAATACCTCTATTCCTATAAGCCATGTGTTCAGGTTTGAAAATTATTGGATGCAACATGATGGATTCCTTAGTCAAGTACAAGAAGGCTGGATGCAGACCTCACAGTTACATGATGCAGCCAAAAATATAACTGCAAAGTTCAAATGTTTGAGGAAAACTTTGAAGGACTGGAGTCATACTCTGTCTAATTTGAAAGATACCATTGAAAGAGTCAAGTTGATTCTTGATTTCTTCAACTTTTTGGAAGAATTCAGAGACCTTTCTTTAGTTGAATGGAGTTTCAGAGCTATACTTGAAGATAATCTTATTTCTTTACTCAAGCAGCAAAGATCATATTGGAAGCAAAGAGGTCAGCTCAAGTGGGTCACCCTAGGTGATGCTAGTACTCATTTCTTTCATGCTCATGCCACTATGAAATTTAGAAGAAATATGATTACATATTTGGTCAATGACAATGGGGATGAAATATATGATCATGACTCAAAAGCTAATTTGTTGTGGGAGTCTTTTAAGGACAGATTGGGTACTTCAAATTTTACTGGCATTCAGTTTGATCTCTCCCAGCACTTTGATGGCCAGAGAGATCTATCTGTTCTAGTGTTGAATTTTTCAAAAACAGAGATAGATCAAGTAGTCAGATGTTTACCATCTTACAAGGCACCAGGTCCTGATGGTTTTAATACAGACTTTCTGAAAAAATGCTGGCCAATCATCTGTGAAGATTTCTATAGGCTTTTTGATGACTTTCATAGAGGGCGGGTTTGCTTACAGAGTATCAATGGTTCTTATATAACACTTATTCCAAAGAAAGATCATCTAGAAAAGGTTTCAGATTTCAGGCCTATTTCTCTATTGAACAATTCAGTCAAGCTCATTACCAAAGTACTAGCCAATAGATTGCAAATGGTTCTTCCCAGTTTGATACATAAAAATCAATATGGCTTTATTAAACATAGAGCAATACAAGATTGTCTTGCATGGGCTCTTGAGTATCTACACATGTGTCATCAATCAAAGAAAGAATTAGTCATTTTAAAACTGGATTTTGAGAAAGCCTTTGATAAAGTTGAGCATCAGCTGATGCTACAGATCATGAAAGCAAAAGGTTTTCTAGGTAAATGGATGCAGTGGATGAAGGACATTTTTAGTTCTGGTACTTCAGTTGTCCTCTTGAATGGAATTCCAGGAAAGTTCTTTCACTGCAATAGAGGAGTCAGACAAGGGGACCCACTTTCTCCTTCGCTGTTTGTCTTGGCTGCAGATTTTCTCCAAACTCTCTTGAATGCAACCTGTATAAGTGGTGATTTGAGATTACCAATTCCTTTGAGAAGTGACCAAGATTTTTCTATATTACAATATGCAGATGATACTCTGATCTTTATGTAAGGTGACACAAATCAATTAATTTATCTGAAGAATCTGCTCAATAAGTTTGGGGAATCTACAGGGCTAAAGGTAAATTATGATAAGTCTTTCATGGTGCCTATAAATTTGCAGGAACAAAAGTTTGATGAGTTAGCAAATGTCTTTGGTTGTTCTAAGGGATCTTTCCCTTTCACCTATCTTGGTTTACCACTCAGCATTGCTAGACCTTCTGTAGCTGACTTTTGGCCTCTAGTTACTAAGTGTGAAAGAAGACTTGTGAGTGTTTCATCCTTTTTGAGTCAAGCAGGAAGACTTCAACTTACAAATGCAGTCTTCTTTGCACTACCAACCTTTGCTATGTGCACCTATATCCTACCAAAGACAATCATCAAGCAGATTGATAAATTCAGAAAACACTGCCTTTGGAGAGGGTCTGATATCAACAATAGGAAACCTCCCAAAGCTGCATGGCCAATGGTATGTATTCCAAAAGAGGAAGGTGGCTTAGGTGCCCTAAACCTATCTACACAGAATATCAGTCTTATGCTGAAACATTTGCACAAGTTTTACAACAGGGCCTCTGTACCTTGGGTACAGTTGGTATGAGATAAATATTATTCAAATGGGAAATTGCCAAGAATCTCTAACAGTTTTAGGGGATCATTTTGGTGGAGAGACATTTTGAAGTTATTGGATTCTTTCAAAGGTCTTGCTATGGTTTAGATTTCTGATGGTTCATCCTGTTTTTTCTGGTCTGACCTCTGGAATGCCCAGGTGTTGCAGCAAACCTTCCCAGAGCTTTTTTCATACAGTAAAGATGCTTTTATCTCAGTGAGTAAAATGATGACTACCACTACACCAATTAACTTGTTTCATTTGCCTCTCTCTATTGAAGCATATGATCAATTTCAGCAACTTCAAGTCATTATGCAGAATGTCCAGATTCAAGATCAGCCAGATCAATGGAGTTATATTTGGGGAAATAATAAATTTACATCTAGCAGGGCCTATAGATCGCTCATTGGGAATTCACAGGTGCATCAAGCATACAAATGGCTATGGTCCAACTGCTGTCAGAATAAAAGAAAGTTCTTCTTCTGGTTGCTTCTTAAAGATAGACTTAGTACAAGAGAATTGCTGCAAAGGAAACATATGTTTCTACAGGATTACAATTGTGCTTTCTGTGCTATTGGAATTGAAGAGTCTCTCTTGCATCTCTTCTTTAATTGTTCTTTTGCCCAAGCTTGTTGGTACACTCTGGACCTGTTGATTCCAGCAAATTGCACAACGGAGCAGATCATAGAGGCTCTAAAGATACAGCTCCATCTTCCATTCTTCATGGAAATTATAATAACAATGTGTTGGGCAATCTGGGCATGCCGTAATGACGCCATCTTCAAAGGTTTAGCATCTTCTGTTCATCGCTGCGAAATGGTCTTCAAATCTGAATTTGCTCTAGTTATACTAAGAGCAAAAAGTTCTTTACATCCTGCAATAGATCTATGGATAGAAGCTTATGTGTAATCTTTTTTTATCTTTTTTGTAACCTTGTTTGTATCTTGATTTAAGTTTTGGAGAACCTTTATATATTTTAATAAAGGCACAGTAGGGGTTCAAAACCCCTCCTGTTTTACTCAAAAAAAAAAATCTTGGCGTAGATTTCTTGATAAGGCTGCAGTGGTCGTCTCATCAACTGAAGAGTTGTCTGGCTCTGATCCATGGAGGCTCTGCACAGTGACGCAAGTAGAAGAGCTGAAGGTGATCATCGGGATGCTGCCCATCTGGGCCAACGGGATCGTGTTCTTCGCCGTCATGGCACAGTTCTCCTCGACATTCCTGGAGCAAGGAAGGACAATGAACAAGCACATCGGCGCCGGCGTCGCTGGCGTCGTTCAACGCCGTCAGCATCCTCATCTGGGTCCCTGTCTACGACCGGGTCATCGTCCCGGCAGCCAGACGCCTCACCGGCAATGCTCGGGGGATCTCGGAGCTGCAGCGCTTTGGCACTGGACTGCTCCTGTCGATCGTGGTGATGGTGACCGCGGCGCTGGTCGAGACGCGGCGCCTAGCGAGCGCGCACGGAGAGGGCCAGGCGTCGATGAGCATCCTTTGGCAGGTGCCGCAGTACTTCCTGGTGGGCGCCAGCGTCGTGTTCGCGTGCGTTGGGCAGGCGGAGTTCTTCTACAACGAGGCTCCGGCGTCGATGAGGAGCCTGTGCTCGGCGCTGAGCCTGCTGACCGTGGCGCTCGGGAGCTACCTGAGCTCGCTCGTGGTGACCACGGTGGTGTGTGTCACGACGAGGGGCGGCAAGACCGGGTGGATACCCGATGATGACCTTAACAAAGGCCACCTAGATCGCTTCTTCTGGCTCCTCGCGGCACTCAGCTCGCTCAACCTGTGCGGTTTTCGTGTGCTGCGCAAAGCGGTACAAGCGCAAGAACGTTTAGATTCAAACCGGCAAGGATGATCGTTGGTTTATAAGTTTCGTTAGATTCATGTATGATTCCAAGCGACGTGATAATAATATTTCAATCATGTATTCCCTCTATTTCAGATTGTAAGTTGTCTTAGTTTTCTATGCACGTAGATTTTGCTATGCAGGTAGATATACACTATGTCTAGATATATAATAAAAACTATGTATTTAGAAAAAGAAAGAAACAACTTATAATTTGAAACGGAGAGGGCCGAGGTGGGATCCGACAAGCAAACCAGCTTCGTCAGATCCGTCGGTGAGGCGACACTGGGATCTAGCTTTGTTAGATCGTCCACAACCCCAGCGGGTCTTGTCCACGACCTCCAATCTGCGGATCTAGCTTTGTTAGATCGTCCACAACCCCAGCGGGTCTTGTCCACGACCTCCAATCTGCTGCCGACGAGGAAGAAGGTGTGTAGCAACATAGGGAGTTCAAAGCATAGGTAAAAGCGAAGATGCGAATCAACATCGGCTTCCGCGAGGCCACCACGGAGATCGATGGTGGCACGGATCACGGGGGCCAGGGCCTCGTCCTCCACCACCTCCATTTGTTCCCCCGAGCACTGCGAGGATCGAAGACGAGGCGCGGGCCTCGTCCCCCACTGCCAGGCATGTCTGAGAGAGAGGAGAGAGATGGAGGACAGAATACATCTTTTCTCCGCCACTTTTAGCTCTTGATAGTTCGCTTTCTTCGACTAGTGAAATGATGGTTAGTTTGATATGGTCCATCTGGATTCTATGTGGCCAAAACTTAAGTGGCTAACTGTTAGCCGGAGGGATCCAAGCAGGCTCTATAGCTAAATCATATATAATATAGAGTAAAATGCACCATGGTCCTCAAACTTTTGGGGTCTTCCACTTGGGTCCTCGAACTAAAAAATGACTATTTGAGTCTCTGAACTACTACCTCGGTGCATCAATGGTCCAAAACCAGCTACGCCAGCACCAGCATTCGACGTGGCCGACTTTGGCAGCTGGACACTGTAGCCATGCCAACTTTTCAAAAAAAAAACCCTGTCCCATTTCTCTTTCTCACTTCCAAGTCCGTGTTAGGGTGGGGATGCCCACGAGGATGGTTGTGCCCATGCTGCTCCCCTTGTCGCCCGCGCACCTCCGGGTCCAGGTGGACGCCGCACTATGGGGCGTCATCATGACATCCGAGGCTGCTCGACGTGGCCACGGGATTCGCCTCCAGCATCCACACCAGCCGCGGGATGGCGTCCAGGAACGCGGTGGGGTTCCGGCGCGTGGAGCTCGTCGCCTGCACACGCGACCAGGAGTGCTACCGCCCCGCACGCCTTAAGGCTTAGCCAAGCTCGCGCTTACCTCCACTCTCTCGCCCTAGCCCTTTCTTCTCCCTCTCACTCTTCCTGCTCGTCGCGGGCACGACCGCCATGGTCGTCGGACGTGAGCTTGCAATCTGCCGCCACCGTTCCGCTGTAGCCAAGCCATCCCACGCTTCACCGTTAGCACGACCAACTGCAACATAACAAAGCACACCCGGAGCACCCATCCTCGGCCACGCTCTTTGCCGGCGCCGCCGCCCCGCCACCGCAATGGGCGTGCGCACCCGGGCAGCTGCGCTCTGCCCGTGGCCATGGCCCCGACCGCACGCCACCGCCACCGCATGGACCTCACGGGCCCCACAATTGTCGCCTCCGTGCTGCTGGCGGCCATCTCCGTGAATGCGCATGAGCAGGCGAGCAGGAGCCGCCATCGCCGCTGAGGGCATGTATGCGAGCAGCCGCAGCCACGCGGGTGAGTAGCAGCAGCCGGCGTGTGGTCGCGCGTGCGAATAGGGGTCGCGAGCACCGTCACACAGAAGGAACAACCACCAAGCCATTGCATGCCGCGAGCACCGACGGCATGCTTGCGTATGTCACCCTCGCGCTCACCGAGGCCAGGTGCTAGTGCGACGGCGTCGAGAACCCACTGTTCCACAAGGCTGCCGCATACGAACCCAGAGCAGGGGCGTCGAGCAGGTGCATGTGGGTGAGCACTGAGTAGCCATGTGAGCGGGCGCGTGCGCGTGCAGGGTCGCGCGAGGAGGAGAAGCAAGGCTTGGTCGCAGGGTCCAGCCGCGACGCATGGAGCGCGCGGCCCGGAGGCGGCACCTACGGAAGGTCCTAGTTGGCTAGAGGAGGGTGAATAGCCTAATTTAAAAACTACAAACCACTAAACAAAATTGTTAAATAACTAATTGGCTATAAAGCTTTTTGCACTAGCTCTAACAAGTGTTGCAAACCTCCTATCCTAACAATTCTAGTTGCTATAATCTCTAAGACAAACAATTGCTACATCACTAAGAGCTCTCAAAGCTAGCTACACTAAAGAGCTCAACTAGGTGAGAAGCTATACTAGCAAAGGAAAGACAAGCTCTCAAAACTAGTTATACTAAAGAGCTTGTTTTAACTAGTTTGCGGAAATATAAATGAGTGAGCAAGATGATTATACCACCGCGTAGAGGTGATGAACCAATCAATCAATCAATACAATATGAATACCGGGAGAATTCCAATGGCAAGAGACAAGTGATTTTCTTCCGAAGTTGACGTGCTTGCCGGCACGCTAGTTCCCGTTGTGTCAACCAACACTTGGTGGTTCGGCGGCTAAAACGTGTTGCACGAACCTCGTCCACACGTTGGACACCGCAAGAACCGACCTACAAGTGAGGTAACTCAATGACACGAGTAATTTACTAGAGCTACGTCGCGGCGCTTCGCTAGGGAAGTTGCAATACCCCTCACAAGATCACTAGAGCCAGCCACGGACAATTACCAACACGTGTCGAACCTCCACCGCTGCTCCAAGCCCTCTAGGTGGTGGCAACCACCAAGAGTAACAAGAAATCCGCAGCCACAACGATCCCCAAGTGCCACTAGATGCAATCACTCAAGCAAATACACTTGGAATCCCTCCCAATCCCACTATGATGATGAATCAAGGATGGAGATGAGTGGGAGGTGTTTGCTTGGGCTCACAAGGATGTCAAGTATGTCAAAGTGTCAAGAGAGATGCCTTGGAGCTAGCCAAACACTATTTATAAGCCCCCCCAAAAGAATAGAGCTGTTGGCTCTCTGATTGGGGTCACTGCGCATCGACCGGACGCGTAGGTGGGGGTGACCAGACGTAGGCCCTAGCGTCCGGTCCTCAGATTCGCTCCACATGTCACTGATTTGAATGCCACACGTTGATCTCTAATGGTCACGAGTCAGTTAGCATCCCAGTCAAACCGTGACCAGAAGCACCGACGCAGAGCACCTGACGCTGCTCAACTCAGCATCTGATCGAGTACAGTGAGGTACCAGAGAGCAACTTTGATGACCTGACGCATCCGGTTGCAAGAAACCTGACGCCCGTCCACGTCCGATCAATGCATTGCTCAGCACCGCACGCAAACTCTGCTGACGTCACCGTACGTCAGCCACACCTGACGTACCCCCATGTGTCCGGTCACCTGTGTCCGACAACCTCCAAAAAGTTACCTGACGCGTCGATGCTCCCCTGGCCAGAGTTCGGTCAGCGCTTCACGCTCTCGACCAGCCATGCGTTGCCTAGGGTTACTGACCGGACACGTAGGTCGGTCCAGTGACCTGCATCCGGTCACATACCAGTGCATCCTCTTCTTTTTCTAAGTCCGAAACGACTTCGCCCTTGCTTCCAACTTGCTAACCACAAAATATAGAATTTATGTGCACGTGTGTTAGCATTTTTCAAAGCATTTTACAAGGGTCACATGTTAGCACACTAGGTTCCTAAATGCAATGCATGAATCATGTCACCTAGTGGCACTCGATAAACTATTTAGCCAAAGATTTTCCCTCTTTATAGTACAACTATCGATCCTAAGTCACTCACACCCTCTATAGTGTCTTGAGTGCAAAACAAAAATGGCCTTGTCACATATACCTTTGCCTTGAGCCCATTTTTATTTTTCTCTTTCTTCTTTTCCAAATGATGACCACTTGATCATCTATGTCCATCATAGCTTCACCAATTGGAATGTACCAACCTTATCTAATTCACACACTTAGCATAAAGGTTAGTACTAGGTTTCATCAATTATCCAAAACTAAACTAGGGCTTTCTACCTGCTCGCGAGGCTTAGATGTGGCGCTTGTGTTGCGTGACGCTCGAGCGCGGGCGATAGCCGTGGGTCCGAGGAGGAGGAACAGAGAGCCAGCGCCTTCTATTGTTGTGCTAGCAGACAAGGTGGTGGTAGTTGAAAGGTCTTTGTTTGGTTTTGGTGATTGAGTAACAACTTTAGGTGGACTAATATGTGTTTAAGTGAGATACACAGATGATTAGTCCACGGGTACATGTGTGTGAGCAATACATGCCATGACGGTGAAGATGGCTTGAACTCATTGCAAGGCTCTATCGATGCAGGATCCACAGTGTTCCTCATCGGTACGAGTACTAGCAGTGGGCCCTAGCTTAGCCCACATGCCTGACAGAAGAGGCGAAGCGATAACTGACGCCGATTTCGAGTAGAATAGGCCAAACTAGCCGGTTCCTAATAGAAAGTACATTCTGTAATTAGATCAGGACACCTTCTATGGAATCCGACTAGGACTGTGTTCGCACCATAGCCGTCTCTCCCTATATAAAGAGAGGTTATGGGCACCCTTGTAAGAGACAACAAGAACGATCATAACAATCAATCCAACACAAAGGCTAACACTGACTGGACGTAAAGGCTATTACTCGATTATGAGGGCTCGGACCAGTATAAATCGACTGTATTTTGCATTAACCATCAAGTTTAGCATATACCGAAGCTCGAACAACTGTCCCGGGTACCCCCATGGCAGGCTATCGGTGGTAAAATATCGACAGCTAGTGCGCCAGGTAGGGGCTTTCGGCGGATTTTGCATCCGAGAGCTCGACAGACCTCGACAACATGATCTTCTCGACGAGATCAACCTTCATCTTCAGATCATGGATCTGTGAGGCAGATGATGATGACATGCTCCAAGGTCGTCTCCTCGAAGATTCAGCTCGCCATGAAGACCTCGCTATTTCGACAATTGCGACAGATCAAACTCGTCGAAAGGTTCGCGCGGCTCACGATGTCTGATCCAACTCAGATTTCATAGCCAACCAATTTTGACTCAAACTCAGGCTCCACTTCCGAGATGGATTCCTATCCGGGTTCTTTATATGATAGACCGAGTCCTTTCCTGCTAGGACTCCACAACATGGCCTTAGTCCATTACGAATTCAACTCGGGATACTTTCAGAATTCTTTCAAAAAGTCAGGTCCTTTCCTATTTGGGCTCCATAACATGGCAACGTCTTATCAAGCACTACTCCAAGGATCAACCAGTCTGGTGCGAAGGTTGCCACTGATAGGAGCTCAGGAAGGCCTCGTACTGACTATAACATCTCAAGATTACATCGTCCACTGGTCAGGTTCTATTCCTGGAGATGACAATATATGGCTAGTTGGCACAACGATGATTCTACCCTACTAGGAAGGAGATTCAATCTGCGACACTAAAACCTCTACTGAAGTCCTCAACAACTCTGATAGTATGGAAACTGGCATCAATAATAGCATGCCTCATACTCGAGAAGTATTCATGGTCCATCGTCCCCGATCACCATTTGCCCCTCTAGAAGCACCTGACATTAGGTCATCAGATGAATCCGAATCCAATATATCACCCTTCGCCTAGGGGCATGATAGTGAAACTGAAAGCCAAAAACAAGCAAGAGAGAGAAGGAACAAGACAAAGTAGGGACGTCGACGCCATGCCTGGCAGCGCAAGGAAGCCTAGGTTAGATATGAATCTGATCTGGCCGAGTACAATAGAAGAAAATCAGAGCAGGAAACAAAAGAGCGACCGGGAGAACGCATAACTCTCCATACACTAAGATTCAAGAATTGGCTAAAGAACTCGAAGCTATATCTCATCCCAATGAAGAACAATAGCACCTTAGAGAAATTCTCCGATCAATAGCCATACGGATACAAAGTGGAAAGGTTCATTCAAATCAACCCTCCAGGTCAGTTTCACAGAGGTAGGATAACCAAAGTCAACGAAGATCAGCTTTTGACTGGCTAGGTCCAAACGGAAGCAGCAACAAAGGAAGCAGGAAAGACCTGAACCAAAATAATCGAGTTGAACGAACAAGGGATAACAGGAGCAGGCCACCAATTCCTTCAGCTCCGTGAAACTACTCGCACTGAATCAACAACTAGCAAGAAGGTGGAGCTGAGTCTGAATACAGGGAAGCTAGAGTACCTGACAGATTCCCTTGCTTCGCAAATCGGCTTCTTTTAGTACGATTACCTCATAAATTCAAGCCGTCCAACCACACAAAGTATGATGGCAAGATCGAACCTAAGCAGTGGCTTTGGATATATTCTCAATCATCGAGACAGCTGGTGGTGGTGATGACATTAAAGCACTCTTCTTCCCTATGGCGCTAGAGGCTATGCCGCTCCAATGGTTTGACAAGCTAAATCCAGGATCAATCAGGGGTTGGGAGGACTTACAAAGAGCCTTCTGTGATAATTTCACAAGCATCATCACACACCCTATCACTCATGCAGAACTGAAAAGACTCAAGCAGAAAGAAGATAAAAGTCTCATGGACTATTACCGACGGTTTGGTGAGTTGCGTGCTCAAGTACACGACATCATTGAACGGGAGATCATTGAAGCTTTCTCCTATGGGATTCTAGCCAAGTGGCAATTCTAGGATTTCTGCAAAGAGAACCCACGAAGTAACGAAGAAATCAAGCGCATGGTGGAAAGGATGATCACTGTGGAGGAGAAGACCCGAAAAAGATTTCCAAAACGGAACAACCGGGACAACTCGAATAGACAAAATCATCGAAACAATGGGCATCAAGACAGGAAACGTGGGCCTGACAACAACGTGGCTATAGCAGACAAAGAAAAGAAAATTTTCAAATCCTAGAAGTTTGATGATCTTGAAAACATGCACTACATATGGCACCCAAACGGTAATCACACAACCAGAGACTGTTGTATATTCATTGATCGATACACGAGAAAGAGTAACAAAGCAGACAGAAAAGAAGATAACCAGAAGAAAGATGAAGACAATCATGAACATAAGTGATTCCAGAAGTCCAAGGGGATGGTGGCAGTAATCTTCGCCGGAGTACCGGGTTCTAGAAGCAAGCATCAAGACAAGCCTGCTCTACGAACTATCATGGCAGCAGAACTGGCTACTCCTAGGTACCTCAATTGGTCGCAATATCCGATCCAGTTCTCAAGAGAGGATCAATGGACTAGCATAGGGAACGCTAGCCACTACCCACTGGTTTTGGATCTGACCATTGCTGGTATGACCATCACAAACGTGTTGATCGATGGAGGAGCTGGACTCAACATCATTTTCTCAGATACGCTAAGAAAGATGGGGCTAGAACTTACCGGGATGATCACTCCAACAAGTGTTTCTTTCTACAGAATAGTACCTGGCAAAGACGCTATGCCACTCGAACAGATCACCATGCCGGTCACATTTGGAACCCCAGCAAACTACTGTACCGAGTTCATCAAATTTGAGGTTGCAGACTTCGAATCATCATATCACACCATCCTTGGACGACCAGCATTAGCCAAGTTCATGGAAATACCGCACTACTCGTACCTCTTACTTAAGATGCCAGGACCCAACGGTGTTCTCTCTCTGAGGTGATCTGAAGCGTGCTTTTGACTGCGATGTTCAAGCAATCCAAATTATGGCCAAGGCACAAGTAGCCAGCGAAAGGGAAGAGATAGCCACTGTTGCTGCTGAAATAAACTCGATAGAGCTAGAGATTCCGGCTAAGAGGCCCAGCAACTTTGCACCATCGAAAGAAGCCGACGTCAAGCAAATCGACATGGGCATCGTGGTCCTTCCAAGATGGTGACTATCAGTGTCCACCTCTCTGCAAAATAGGAGCTCACGCTCACCAAGTTTCTCCAGGACAACGAAGATATCTTCGCTTAGAAGCCGGCCGACATGCCAGGTGTCCCAAGAGAGTTGGCTGAGCACATGATCGATGTGAATGAAGGCTCCAAGCCTATAAAACAACGGTTACAACATTTTTCACCTAACAAGAAAGTAGCAATCAAAAAGGAAATCGTGAAACTGATGGCAGCCGGATTCATAAGAGAAATTCTCCATCTCGACTGGTAGGTCAATCCAGTCCTAGTCCAGAAAAAGAACATGGCTAAGTGGCATATGTGTGTCGACTATATATATCTCAACAGGCATTGCCCAAAGGACCCGTTTGGGCTACCGCACATTGACTAGATTGTTGACTCAATAGCAGGATCCGCTCTACTATCCTTTCTTGACAGCTACTCAGGTTATCATCAGATTGCATTAAGAGAAGAAGATCAAAGCAAGACCTCTTTCATCACACCATTCGGTGCCTACTGCTACAAAACCATGTCATTCGGACTTAAGAATGCTGGCACTACATATCAGAGAGCCATCCAAACATGCCTAGGCGAGCAGATTGGTGACAACGTGAAAGCTTACATTGATGATGTTGTAGTAAAGACAAAGGATCCAGACATGCTTATTGAAGATCTAAAATAAACTTTTGAGAACTTGAAGAAGTGGAAGTGGAAGCTAAATCCAAACAAATGCATTTTCAGAGTGCCATCAGGACAACTACTCGGTTTCTTGGTTAGTCATCGTGGGATCGAGGCCAGCACCAAACAAATTCAAGCCATAATAGAGATGGGTCCTCCTCGCTGCGTCAAGGATGTTTAAAAGCTGACAGGTTGCATGGCAGCCCTCAATTACTTTATCTCATGACTCGGCGAAAAGGGACTACCCTTTTTCAAACTCCTAAAGAAGACAGGCAAGTTTGAGTAGATAGAGGAAGCCAAGGATGCTTTCAAAAAGATTAAGGCGTACCTCACCTCCTCGCCTGTTTTGACACCTCCAAAGAAGAATGAAGCTATGATGTTATACATTGTAGCAACTACCACGATAGTCAATACAACGATTTTTGTAGAGAGAAAAGAAGAGGGACATGTTTATAAAGTACAACGACCCATCTACTTAGCGAGGTACTGTCAAACTCGAAGGTCTGGTATCTGCATCTACAAAAACTACTCTACGCCCTTCTGATCACCTCCCGCAAGCTTCGACACTACTTCGATGGTCACAAGATCACAGTGGTAACTGATTTTTCACTCGGAGACATCTTACGTAATAGAGATGCAACTAGACGCATCTCCAAGTGGGCAGTCAAACTTGGGGCACTCAACATAGATTTCACTCCTCGCAAGGCCATCAAGTCTTAGGCGCTCGCAGATTTCATAGCCGAGTGGACAGAGACCCAACAACCAACACCAGATGCTATCCTCGACCATTGGAAAGTGTACTTTGATGGATCTCTTAAGCTAGGAGGAGTTGGCGCTGGGGTCCTTTTCATATCTCTAGACGGAAAACAACTCAAATATATTCTTCAAGTCCTCTGGCAAGCTACAAACAATGAAGCAGAATACGAAGCCCTTATCTATGGACACTGGGCAGTTATTTCTCTTGGAATCAAGCAACTACTTGTCTACGGTGATTCAGCAGTAGTTGTCAACCAAGTCAACAAAGATTAGGACTGTACCAAAGACAACATGGATGCATACTGTGCTGAAGTATGCAAACTCGAGAAACATTTTCTAATGACTAGAAATTCTACATGTCTTGTGTGATTCAAACGTTGCAGCAGACGTCCTTGCCAAGCTGGGATCGGACAGGGTGAAGGTCCCACCTGGTGTGTTCGTAGAGGAGTTGTCAGCTCCCTCTATCAAACAACCTAGTGAGATAACCCCAAAACTCTCAGCACCCAGCAACCAAATATTGGTAATCACCACATCATGGACTTAGGTTTTCATCGAATATATCAAAGAAAATAAACTACCAGTAGATAAAGAGGAAGCTACCCGAGTTGTTCAAAGGAGCAAGAGCTATGTCCTGGTAGGGGACAAACTCTATAGATGAGCCGCTTCATCAGGAGTACTTCTCAAATGTGTCTCATTAGAAAAAGGCAAAGAAGTTCTAAAAGAAATTTACTTAGGATGTTGCGGTAATCATGCTGCATCAAAATGCTAGTTGGTAAAGCTTGTCATTCTAGATTCTACTGGCCAACTGTTTTAAAAGACACATAGGAACTCGTCAGGAAGTGCAAAAGCTGCCAAATGTTTGCAAGACAGGCTCACATCCCAGCATATAATCTCATCTGCATCCCACCTGCTTGGCCATTCTCCTGCTAGGGACTGGATTAGGTAGGACCTCTCAAGAAAGCCAAGGGTGGTTTCGAGTATATTTTTGTGGCTATTGACAAGTTCACCAAATGGATCGAATACAAACCACTTGTCAAGTACAGCACAGTTAAAGCAGTCGAGTTCATCCAAGACATCATGCATCTTTTTGGCATGCCCAACCGAGTCATCACGGATTTAGGCTCTCCTTTCATGGCCATCGAGTTCAAAAGTTGGGCACAAGATTGTGGTATTAGCATCGACTATGCATCAATCACCCACCTTGAAGCTAACAGACAGGTAGAAAGAGCTAACAGTCTCATCTTAGCCAGATTGAAACACAGATTGTATGAAGAACTAGAAGACTACGGCTCTAAATGGATTAAAGAATTGCCCAAAGTAGTGTGGGGGCTACGGACTCAAGTAAGTAGAGCTACCGGATACTCGTCTTTTTTTCTAGTATACGGATCAGAAGCGGTACTGCCAGCAGACTTGATTTGGACCTCACCGAAGATAGAGCAGTATGATGAAGGAGAAGCTGAACACACCTGAAGGCTAGAGCTAGACAACACAGAATAGGTCAGAGTCAATGCTACTCTACAATCCGCTCGCTATCTCCAAGGCTTGAGGCGCCACTATGACAAAAACACCCAACCACATACCCTTCAAGTCGGAGATTTGGTACTTCACCGCATTCAGAAAATAGATGGACGACACAAACTACTCAGTCCACGGGAAGGTCCTTTTATCATTGCCAAGGTTACCGGACCAGGATCATACGAGTTGATGACCGAAGATAGCATACCAGTCAGAAACTCATGGCACATCAGCCAGTTGTGAAGATTCTACACCTAAGGACACGAGATAGATTTTTTTCTTCAAGATATTATGTAATCAAGGTTCATGATCAATATAATAAAGATGATTTTTTTCATCACCAACACTTGTCTTATAAAACCAAGCTATCCCGGGTTGTTCCCAACAACGAATGAGAGTTGACAGGCTAACCAAGCCTACGCTCACCCTATCTTAGGTTATTCAACCTGGATGAGAGTACATATACACTCGCCTATCCTAGGTTATTCAATCTGGATGAGAGTAAATAAACACTTGTCCTATCCCAGGTTATTCAACCTAGATGAGAGTAAAAGAATACTTGCCCTATCCTGAGTTATTCAACCCGGATGAGAGTAAAGATACACTCACCCTATCCTAGGTTATTCAACCTGGATGAGAGTACATATACACTCGCCCTATCCTGAGTTATTCAACCCGGATGAGAGTAAAGATACACTCACCCTATCCCAAGTTATTCAACCTGGATCAGAGTATATAAACACTCGCCCTATCCTAGGTTATTCAACCTAGATGAGAGTAAATAAACACTCACCCTATCCTAAGTTATTTAACTTGGATGAGAGTAAAAGAACACTCGACCTATCCCAGGTTATTCAACCTGGATGAGAGTAAGAAGGCTACTAAGACAACACTCGCCCTATCTTAGGATTATTCAACTTGGATGAGAGTACATATACACTCGCCCTATCCCAAGATGATCGACTCGGATGAAAGTAAAAAGGCTACTAAGCCTACGCTCACCCTATTAGATTCAAAGCACTCTAAGTCACAAATCCAACTAGGCACTACAATACATGCTAAGTCCAAAATTGACTACTCAGATTGACTCGTCTGAAGAATAAACAAGGCGAAGACATCCACACTGAAAATCAAAAGTTGCATTGAAAGATATAAAGTCCTCATGTGTACAACACAGCAGAAAATATTGTTTTTACAAGGAGCCCGAGTGCAAAAGTTGATTACAAATCAAGTGTTATCACCTAGAGAGGGGATATGAATATTTCAATTCTCAGCAATCTTCCTAGCCAGTTCATCAACTTTGGCCTCCGCTTGCTTGACAGCGTCCAAGTACTCTTGGCTCTCGAAATCCTCTACAAGCTTCGCTAGAGGAACAGTCGGAGCAAGAACCCGGACTTGGGCCAAGACATTCCTGGTGCAAACTTAGGTGCATTTCTTGATGAACTGCTAAAAGCAAGCAAGGATCAGCAGGACAAACTGACCCTATGACTACCTATCATCCACTGGGGTTCAAAGAAGGTCTGTGATCGAGCGAAAAGATTGCCACAAGGCATTCCAATTCTTTGTAGCCACTGCCAGTTTCCAGTTAGATCTTCTATTGTCTTCTTAGCCTGCACAAGATCCCGGTTAGCCCCATGCCTAATCAACCTGGCAAGGGCAAGTTCTTCCTTAGCACGTTCAGTTACCTCTTCAGCCCAGTTGTACTCAGACTGGACTATTGCCTTCATGACCTTAAGATCGTATGAGAGTTTCTTATTGCTCCTCTGAAGAGCCGGCGATACCAAAAACAAAAATCAGAAAACCAACGGACAAGGAAAAAAGAAGGTACAAAAGAACTCGGATACCTTCAAAATCCTTCTTGAGGCCGTCGAACTTCTCGAATGCTTCCTTTAAAGTAGCTAGGGCATTCGCTTTCTGCTTCTCTGACTTGAGCGTTGAGCACTTCCTCTGAATTCTGACGTCCCTGGCGCTTAGCTTCAAGATCAACTTGTTTGACGACCAGTTCTGCTTTCAAGCGATTCACCTCGAAGACCAGCTTCTTCTCGACCTCACCTGAGCCAAAGAAGCTATACTAGTCACGAGAAAAGGCCTTACATAAAGAAGAAGGAAAGTAAGAAAGAGAAGTAAAAAAGGAAGCCTGGACACCAAATCAAAAAGAAAGAAAGAAAGAAAGAAAGAAAGAAAGAAAGAAAGAAAGAGAGAAAGTGAAGGCAGTTACCGGAAGCAGCTCTCCAAAAGAAGTCGTGCTGGCCATCAAGTTTGCCCATGCGGTGGACAACTCGGACAAATGATGGGTAACATCAAACTCCTACACCAACTCATCCGCTAGATGCTGGTCATCTACAAATCGACCAGAAAGGGAAAGAGGTGGCAAAGAAGTTGACGCCAAGACCAAGGCCGTGTCCAAGGCAGCAGAAGCCCTAGCTACAGTCGCAGCCATGTTCTCTACCACTATCATGGCCTCCTCAACCCAAACAAACACCATAGCGGGCTGCTCAACCTAGGTCACCGCCTCTCCTACCACCACCTCGCTGATCATCCGCTCTGAGTCCTGAGAACCAGTAAGCGAAAGGGGACCACCTGCCAGCGAAGAACTTGGCCGAGGGCTAGGGGAAGGCATTGACGATGACCTACAGAATACAAAGGAACTCATCAATAAGGAAATAGACCCAAAGCAGAAAGACAGGCAAACAAGTCAGAGTAATTTACTTCGCAGTCTTTTTCTTTAAGCCAATGCCTCTAAGCCAACCAGATGGCTTGGGTGGAGGCATGGCAGAAGACAAGATATCAGCACCTGCCTACACTAAGGCTAGCAGGACAGGCGCCATGGCTCCACCAAAACCCTGGCCTGATCCCTGGCTACCAACAAAAGAGGCAACAAAAGAAAAGAAGATGGATCATCAAAAAGAAGTCAGATCATTGCAAAACAACACGGATAGGCACTTCGACTACTCACCGATGGGTGGCGAGGGCCGCACTATCGTTTTCCTCCTCACCTTTGAGAAGCTCCACCACATTGTCATCTAAATAGACAAGGGAATCAGAAAAAAAGTGAGAAGAAAAGCAAAAAAGCAGAATAAGGATATGCTCACCTAAGAGCATGCTACCTGAGATTTGAGTACTCAGTGGATGAGACTTCTTCAAGGCAGACGTACTGGTACAAGAGTCATCTACCTGCGCCCGCTTCCTAGAGGACCGACTACTTTGGGGCACAAGGTGTGGGACGTAATCCGCAAACAACAATCCGGGTTCATCCACAGAAATCCCCGGAAGGACGATTGCAGCTCTGGACTCACTCGTCCCGGTAATGGCCCCCTAGTTCTCGCTTTCTCCAACCCCGCTAGGGTTGTTCTCCAATGGCAACGGAGGCATATCATCAAAGTTCTGCCCCTACTCCTGCAAACAACCAAGATCAACATCAACAAGTTTAAAAAAAGAAAACAGAGAAGAAAAGTACATATGAGACAAAAGCAAACATACAGTTGGAGGCGGATTCGAAGCAGTAAACTCATCGACCTTATGTGGAACAACACTAACATCCTTCAAAATCTTGCGAAGGTGCACCAAAACCTCCTCCTCTATCAGCTCCTATGTAGGGACCATCTAGGAGGGATCCTCGGCACCAGCATACTCAAAATCGTAGTGTTCCCTCGCCTTCAGGGGTTGAACCCAGCGATGAAGGTAGTTGGCAACGATACCAAACCCGGTCAGGCCTTGTTGCTTCAAGACCTTGATTCAGTCGAGGAACGGCTTGATCTTCTTGAGCTCCTTGGTCACCAATGGCATCTTCTCCCACCAATCATTGGGAACTGGACCAGCATCCGAGTGCACACCAAGGGAGGGCTTCATGTTGCCAGCGTAGAACCACTTGGTCCACCAATCCTTGATTGAGTCGACCAAAGTGTACTCAAAGAACTCTTTGAAAGGTCCTAATATGGCTAGAGGGGGGTCAATAGCCTATTAAAAATTCTACAAACTCACTAGAGCAAAAGGTTAGTATAACAAATGGCGAAATGCGAATTAGCTCTAGCTTTATAAGGGTTGCAAGCCACCTATCCAACAATACTAGTAATTATGATCACTATAACAAACAAAGGCTAAGTCACTATGAGCTCTCACTAGCTAGCTACACTAAAGAGCTCAACTAGAAAATAAGCTACACTAGCAAAGAAAATATAAGCTCTCAAAACTAATTACACTAAAGAGCTTGTTACAACTAGTTTGTGAAATGTAAAAGAGAGGTAAGTGATCTTTATACCACCGCGTCGAGGGATGAATCAATCACAACAATATGAAGACCAATCACCGGGAGAAATCTAAGAAATCAATCACAAAGGTGACACACAATTTTTCTCTCGAGGTTCACGTGCTTGTCGGCACGCTACGTCCCCGTTGTGTCGACCACCACTTCGTGGTTCAGCAGCTAATTGGCAATCCAAAGCCAAGCTCCCCAAGAGCACTGCAAGAACCTACCGCGGTGAGGTAACTCAATGACATGAGCAATTTACTAGAGTTGCCTTTGGCGCTTCGCCGGGGAAGGCACAACACCCCTCACAAAACACCAGGAGGTGGCCAAGAATAAGCACCACTCTTGCCACAACTCCTTCGCTGCCTCCAAGCCATCTAGGTGGCGGCAACCACCAAGAGTAACAAGAATCTCACAGCCAATGCTCACCCAAGTGCCAACTAGATGCAAACTCACAAGCAAATGCACTTGAGATCACTCAAACTCACTTTGATTTGTCAATCAAGCAAGGGAGATGAGTAGGAGGGGATGTGCTCAGCTCAAGAGGATGTTAGAGTGTCAAAAAGTCTAAGAGAGGCCTCTAGGATCCGACCAACAAGTATTTATAAGCAGCCCTAAAGAATAGAGTCGTTAAGAACAAGTTAATGTTGCCTACGTACTGACTAGACGCGCCGGTCGAACTGACCGGACGCGGTCGCCGTGTTCGGTCACCGCTGAATCGTGTTGCTGACCACGCGACCAGACGCACCGCTTGAACTGACCGGACACCATAGTGCCAGCATTCGGTCGATTCCAGTAAGCACCCACACATGATCGGATGCATCTGGCCGATCATGACCGGACGCGCCACCGCGTCCGATTGACCTCACGTGTTTCACAACTTCTCTGGAGCTTGACCGGACGCGTCGGTGTGCGCGCTGCTGCCTCTGCACGCGGGATGAGCTGACTGGACGCACCAGCTATGTCCGATCCAGCGTCCGGTCACCCCAGTGACTCCCTTTTGCCTCCGTTTCTTCGCGTCCAGCACAGTGGAAAATATGCATTTTACTTCCGCAAAAGCGCCGAATCCCGCCTCGCAAGCTCGGTGGGAGGGAGAGATGAACCCAAACCCCTCTCTACCGCTCAAACACTACCGCCTTCACAAATGTGCTAACATCACCAAGTGTACATCACCATGTGCATGTGTGTTAGTATTTTCACAATCATTTTTGAGGCAAAAAGTTATCCCTCCACTAGATCTAAATGCATATACAACATCTAGTGGCACTTAAGTGATCAATAGCCCTAGAAATTATGCTTTTATAGTACGGCTATTGATCCTAAGTGTGATCACACCCTCTATGGTGTCTTGATCACCAAAAAGTAAATCCTATCTATACCTTTGCCTTGAGCTCCATAGGATTGCACTCCATCTCCTCTTCTCCAAGCATGGCACCAAGTCATCATGATCAACATGCATCTTGCCATAACTTAGGAGTGTACCAATCACCTTTTGCTATCAATACTTAAGCACATGTGATTAGTACTTAGGTTTCATCAATTAGCCAAAACCAAACTAGGGACTTTCACTCTTTCTGCTTGTTTTGACAGAATTGAATCTCGCACCCACCTAGAATAGAAGTATTGTTACTCTTGGGGTGCAGTTTTAGACGAAAGAAGTAACGAAAGAGGGTGATGGGGGGGAAGAATACCAAGGAAGGCTTCATAGAAGTGCACAAACACAGAAAGATGAAGAACCCAATTAGGGGTAAGATGGTTCAAGGATATGGCAAAGAACCGAAGAAAATGATGGAGAAAAGGAGAAGCAGGAAGACATAAGCCAGCATGAACAAAAGCAACAAAAAGAACAGTCTCACATGGTTGGAGATAGGGAACCCGGTGCTCACTAGGCACCTTCCAATCGACGAGTTCTTTCTCCTGAAGCAAGCCCTCATCAACTAGCTCCTTCAATTGCTCCTTTCTGGTAACAGGAACCGGCCAGGCGGACACTGTAGCCCTCATGGCGAGAAACTCCTTATTCTCAATCACCTTGAGAGTCTGCTCCTCATCCTCCTCAGTGGCCCGCTTACAGCTCGCTACCCTTAAGTTCTTCCCCTTGCCCATAAAACGGTGGTGCTTTCGACGAGAGTATCCGCAGTAGAAGGGCGGTGGCGGATGAACGACGGCTACAGCGGTGGTGGCTTTTCTAGGGTTTACAAAAGATGGATTACAGGAAGGCAAGAGTGAGTAGAGAAAAGAAGAAGAGGGAGGAGGCCTTTATACATTTACAATGGCAAAAAACGTGTCCCACACGACCCAATGGATGCGGCAACCAACACAACGGTTTGATTTCTGCACCAACACAGTAACTGACTAACGCGGCTGATGAGACAACGGTACACCTTTTCACATAGAACATTGCAACTAGCAGATTTCACACTTATTCATCCACAGAAACCGTTGCCGAGTAGTTACAACCTAGAGCATTCATAAAGAACTCTGTAAATACAATATAAGCAAAGCATTCTCAAAAATAACCCGGTATCACTCAAAACTACCCAGACAGTTGAACAAGACAACATCTCCAAGAAACAAGAATTTTTTCTATTTCAAATGTCTTCAAGGGATACAAGATTACAGACTTTATAAGACCCACCGAATTTGGTACTACAATGAACAAGGTAGCAACAAGGAATCCAGTGGAATACGGCTCTGGAAATGACTACGTGCTCCTAGTTGCTACTTAGCAGAACACACTCTACCTGGTTACACTGTTTTCTTCAAAGGAAGAGCGCAATGCATCCAAGATTGGTGTTAACGGCATAGCAAGACAACATGAACCAGGGGAGGCTCACAGGCATCAGTCTACCCAAGTCCGATGTGATGCTGGATCATGTGCTGATCAGCACTAGACAATCATGAGGCAAAGTGGAAGAATCAACCCGAAACTCTTGGATGAGAGAACACGTCCCATATTACAAGACTTCTTCCGTCTACCAGAATAGACTACCTGGTGCAATACCGCTGAGAGATTAGTCTACCTCTACTCTATCACAAGACTTCTTCCATCTACTACAAGCAATACAAGATTCCAACTCACGCTCGGGGGCTGCTCTACCTCACAAGCCATCGTATTCATGACTACAAGCTTCAAACTCTACATCCACAAGACTTCACTGGTTCATAGCAGCTCGCCAGGAGGGTATTTATAGACCAAGGAGCGGTATACATAGACCAAGTCTACCAACAGATTCAACCTGACAACCACCAGGAAGAAAGTACAAAGCAGTGAAAGCAAGTCAAAAAAAAGTGACCACATGCGAAGCTACAGCACACTAGGATGACATATCTAAAAGAATATTCCAACACTGTGCGACCCATGACCACGCTGCATTCACCACACAACAGCCAACTACCACCTACCTCTGACAGACTACCTGGGAGTTGTAACACCCTAAGTGTTAAGCAAGAACTAAAACTGTCATGTCATCATAAAAGCATAATGCATCTTGTTTAGTAGCTCACCATGTGCGCACTCACTAAAAGTAATGTTATTTTATATCTAAGTATTGCATAGGTGATGATTTGTGTTATAATTCAAAAAAATCTTTAAAGGCCCTTTGTGACCTTCTATTTTAGAATGACATTTAAATTACTTGACATTCTGCCCTCACAAGTTTGAAGTGTAAATTGTGTATTTTATTCTAATGATTATTGTGGAGCATGAAATCAAGTTATACTATTAAAATTTTGGATCTCAAGTTTGGATTTGAAACTTGATTTCAATGCTTAATCTTTTGGGATTAAGTATTGAGGTTGAGATTGAGATCAAATTTGACAATAATTTTTAAAATGATTTTTGAAATAATTTGATTCAAGTCATGATGCCATTTTGAAATCTATACATGAGATCAAGATGGTGTCATGAGTTGTTTAAGTGTGTTCACTAATTAATTACCAACAAATTAATAACATTAATTAAGTTATTACTTTGAAAACCCTATCTCTTGGATCCATGTTTTAAATAGTAAAACATGATGTTTCATTCTTTCTTTAACCTAACCCCTCTACTATGTCCCAATCTGTTGAGTTTCACTTCTCCATGTCCATAGCAAAGTTAGAGTTCTAGAGGTGAGGAGCAACTTTCCTATTTGGAGCTTGACCTAATTCTGCTTGCATCTTGATCAAATTGAGGAGGGGAGCTGCTGTTCTTGATCTGAAACATGTGCAACATTTTGCAATGTTGCAATGTTTCAAGTCCTACCCCTCTCTATTTCCTCTCTGCTCACCGACGCCGCCACCTCCTGCTTGCCGCCTGCCGCTCATGCCTCCACCGCCTCTCCACAAGTAGACACACAACAACTGCCTCGCCTCTTCTCAAGCTAGAGTTGGCACTCAAGAAGTCGCTCATGCTCATCTTCAAATTCTCGAGCCGACTGTTGTAACGGATCAACGTGATTATACGCGATTAAGTAAGAAAATCTTCCGCTAAGATAGATAATTTACCAAACTTAAGCCCGTACAATCTGAGATTCCATGAAATCACGAAGGATTTTGAACCAACTAACATTCCAACCAAGATCGTACTAGTTTAGCAGCCATCGTAACATGTTACATAAAGCTCACAACGACAGTTGAATACATCGGAGTTTAGAACATAAAGTTATTACAACCCAAGTTCAAATTGACATAGCGGAAGCGAGTAGTTTTAAAACACACACACACACACCTTTAGTTCAGATACAGTGCCAGTAGGTAGTCATCTCCAACAAAAGCATCAGATGAGAGATACGGAGTGACCAACCCTTGGTCCTAGTTGTCGCCCATCGCCAGATACAGGCAGTTAATGCAATAGCCGTAGTACATTTGACCATCTGCAACAACAATGGGAACAACACCCTAAGTACGAGAAGGTACTCAGCTAGACTTACCTGTCTTAAAATAGAAATAAGTGACATCAAGGAGCATGCAAGGCTTTCTTTAGTGGGGTTGGCTGACCTAGTCGCGAAAAGCAAAAGCTACTATGAAGATACTATTTTAAGTATTTTGCGTCATCTTTATTATAACCTATCCAACTAGGTAAACACCTATACTATAGCAATCACTTGATGAACCAATCCATCCAGTACCAATTTAAATTTAGCATTTCCACTATTATCCAATAACCATCATTGTTCCATCATAGTTACTACGATGTTGTAGTTCGAGTCAAGTGCTCACTATCCAGGAGCGATGGCGATTCGAATCGATTCCTAACCAGCTGGTGATTTATTCCTCACACAAACCACACCCACCGATCAAGTGAGCTACAGATCACCAATGACATGATTCCGGTAAATGTCGTGGGATAAACTGGGGCCATAGTACCCAGGGACCGCCCAACTACCAGGACACACCTTGGGCTCACTCATTGTGTCCCTGTCATACTCCCTTTAGCACCAGTACGCGCACCTATGTAAGTCCCGGCCCGAATCGTGTCACTAGCTTTGTGGTCGAAAGGTACTTTATTCGGCCAGCTAAATGTGAGGCATGCGTTCAACATGACAAGAGGGACAAGCAACGATCGGTCCTTAATCGACACAGACAGAAAACTAACTGTACCTCAGAACCCTGTCTGGTTGCTTCCAACTTTTCCACTCGGTCTCCAATTTTCCATCAACACATGGTTAATTCTAGGATATCATGTTTTCCATAGCTAAATTCTTTTAGTAACCACCTATTAATGTAGGTGACCGGAAATCACCGATTGCTACCGGTCTAAGCATGGCTAAGCAATACTTTTGATCCTGAACTAAAATAGGATTGCTGGCATATTTGTGGGACAAGGAAAAGGTATGTGCAGCAAGTGTTTTCACTCGATTCCCATAAATTAATGCAACAATACATATATAACATATATATATTCAATTGCTTTTATAAAGTAGGAGGCTTAGAATGCTCCAGGGCTTGCCTCTTTCGAAAGAGCTCGAGCGATGATCCTGACACTCCTCGAGATCCTCACCAACCTCCTCGTCAACCTCGGGCACCTCCTGAGGTTCGTTCGGCTTCTCAGGAACTGCTACCGGATTCTCTGCCTGTGATCCTGTCATGATCCGTATGTATAAGGGCTAATGTATAAGTGCATCGAAAGGTGGCGTTTGATGATCATGAGACATGCATGCAGATGAAAAATTCAAATTTCACTTAATAAAGCATGTGCATCACTCACTTCTGGTACTACTCACACATCACAACAAGCCATGCATGTAATAACACATGATGATAAGATCATGGTGCATGCGATATCAGTGAATCAAGTCACATTTAACACATATGGCACCTACTACTCACATACATGGCAATTATGTAACAGCAACATTTGTGAAACATACCAGCAAGTATTTATTGCTCCAAGATACACCAAATCTTAATTAGGATACTAAGCATATATTAAACAATCATGATTAAACCCTAATTATTAATAGCATTGAACAGCAACCCCCTACTTCAACAATACATAAAATTCTACAAAAATTACAGTAGACTAAACATAGTATAAATAGGCTACCACATAAATTTCATAGCAATTGGATAAGTAGAACATCCTACACAAAAATGACAACGCACAAGACAGAAATGGACATGAAAATACTTTGTACTATGAAAAGTGTCAAGAAGTATATTTAATGACTCTACCATGTTCTACACAGTAAACAAGAACTGTACAAAAATTATCATATGCATGTTTTATACCTATTTTGCTTTCTATCAAAAATAACAAATATAGGCCAATAAAGGCACTTGAACTACACATCCATATATTTACACAAAGCATGCATGGCATATATTTTCCACAGAAACTACACCACATAATAAGACTAACAAAATTGGAACCATATTTTTCTGAGTAACCTTTGATTTACTATGCATTTTTGAAGTTTTATAGAATTTATAAGAATAAAATAAAACTATACAGAAAAGTATCACAAACTTTACATGCAATATTTTTCTAATGTAGATCTACTCATAACAAGCACATAGAAATTTGTTTCACCAAATTTGGAGCACTAAAGCAGCCTCTAGGATTTTTCAAATCATTTTTTTCAAAACTAAAAAGCATTTTCCTTAAAACGGGGAAAACCCTCAAACTTAGGTGCTAAGCACACCCAGGTTCGTGCACCCAGCGCGGCGCCAGAGTGGCTGACCCGTGGGCCCCTTGTCCCTACCCGTCAGCCGGACAAGGACAGGGGAGGAGCTCCGCCGCCGGTTTCTCGTCGGTGGCGAGGTCTCCGGTGGGGCGAGCGGCACACATCGCCTCCCCACGACGAGGCGGCTGCATGGGTGGGAGAGATGGAGGCGGGGATGCACCCTTGCGGTGGCAGCAGAGGATGCCGGTGAGCAGTGGCGGGGTCGCACGGTGGTGACACCGACTCCGGTCACCGTAGAGCACGGGAAGCGGTGCGATGGCTTCGCGACGCCAAGGAGAGCACGGAATCGGATGGACGTGGTCCACCGGTGGCTCAAGGCGCTGGCGGGGCTGCGACGGGGAGCAGCGGCGAGGTGCTCCCGCTGCGGCTTTCCAAAAAGGGAGAGAAGGAGGCTGGAGCGGGTGGAGCAAAAGGGCGAGTGGATGGGGAAGCGTGGCGTGCTCGGGCAGGTCATAGAGGCGTGGGCAGCGGGTCCGGGCGGACGCGTGCCGGTGGCGTACGGCCACACGGCGCATGGCTCCAGCCGCGGTCGGCCAGGGCACGGAGGCGGGGCACGTCCAGGCACCAAACGTGGGAAGGAGGTGGGTCAGCCCAGCGGGAGCGGCGTGGGCGTGTCCGCGCGCGTGCGAGCAAAGCGGGCCAGGCCGGGGCACGTGGAGCGGGAGCAGGAGCGAAGACGGCCCAGGCTAGCTTTGCTGGCGGGCCAAAAGGGTGGTGACGGCCTGATTAACAAAAGAAATTGCTTTTTTTTTCTTTTCAAAAACCAAAGCAGTAGCTACTAAACCAACCAAAAGATCAATTTAGAAACATTTTCACAAGGTGACCCAAAAACAAAAGTTGTCTAGCATTTAATTCTCTATAACTTTGCTTAAAGGTTCCTTTTGAAATTCCAAACAGTTTTGGATATGGAGGTTAAAGGTTAATTTAAATCTATTTTCACAAATTTTTGGGAATATTTTTAAATGCATATTTTGACAAAACTTCCAAAATAGACTTTGCTCCAAATCTCATGTGAAACATTTCTAAATCATTTGATCAATCAAACAAGCATGTTTGTTAACCTAACAAGCAAAACACGGCCTAATCCTTTTTAAACAAACAAATGCAACATCAATGTTTCACACCTAGGTTTCATATGTTTCAATTCCATGTTTCATTTAACAAAACATGAATGCTTATGAATGCTTGATGATGTTTATGTTCATGATTTGTAGATGCTAAATGCATGCGTAACACCAGGGTGTTACAGCCCTTCCCTTATAAGAATCTCGTCCCGAGATTTTGAGTTGTGAACCATGTTGTAAAAATCTTTATAAGCGGTTTGCAGATATTCTCCTGTTTCCCACATCACATCACCATCATCCTGGTGACTCCACTGAATCTTATAAGTTCTCACCACTTTATTCCAAGTAACTCGGTCCTTAGTATCCAAAACTCGAACCGGTTGCTCACGGTATTCCAAGTCTGCTTTGATCCGAATGCCTTGAGGTCCTATTCTCTCTTCTAGAACACACAAACACTTCTTCAACTGTGATACATGGAAAACTGGAAAGATTGAACTCATCGCTTCTGGTAGTTGTAACTTATACGCTACTGGACTCTTCTTCTATATGATTTTGTACGGTCCTATAAATCTAGCAGCAAGTTTCTTCTTGATTCCAAACCGTTTCTTCTTCATTGGGGTAACTTTCAAGTAGACATAGTCACCAACTTGAAATTCTAGCGGTCTCCTTCTCTTATCTATATAACTCTTCTGACGTGATTGTGCAACTTTTATATTTTGTTGGATAATACGGACCTTTTTCTCAGCCTCATCTACAAAATCGATCCCATAAAACTTTCTCTCTCTAGGTTCAACCCAATTTAACGGTGTCCTACATTTCCTGTCATACAATGCTTCAAATGAAGCCATCTTGATACTCTATTGGTAACTATTGTTGTAAGCGAACTCTGCCAAAGGTAACCATGATTCCCATGAACCTCTGGATGATAACACACAAGCTCTAAGCATATCTTCAAGAACAGCATTAACTCGCTCTGTCTGCCCATCTGTCTGTGGATGGTAAGCTGTACTACAAATCAAACTAGTACCCAAACCTTTATGAAGATGCTCCCAAAAATGAGCGGTAAACTGTGAACCACGATCAGACACGATAGTCTTCGGTATACCATGTAATCGTACAATCTCAGCAATATACTTCTTCGCATATTGAGGTGGTCAAAAAGCGTTCTTGACTGCCAGAAAGTGAGCTGATTTGGCAAGGCGGTCTACAATTACCCAAATCAAATCATTTCCCTTTGGTGTGGTGGGAAGACCGGTGATAAAATTCAAACTTATATCATCCCATTTCCAATCTGGTATGAACAAGGGTTGCAATAGTCCTGCGGGTCTCATGTGAAGAGCTTTCACCCTGCAACACATGTCGCAACGGGCAACATACGCTGCAATCTCCTTCTTCATCTTGGTCCACCAATAACGAGGTCTCAACTCTTGGTACATTTTACTACTTCTAGGATGGATAGACAGCTTAGAGTGATGAGCTTCATCCATCAATTTGTTCTTGAGCTCTCAATCTTGGGTACTACCAGACGGTCCTTAAACCATAACACTCCTTGTTCATCCACTCTAAAGTGTTTGGTCGGTTCCCTCTTCATTTTCTCCTTGATATGAAATATTCCCTTATCTATTTTCTGACCTTCAATGATCTTGCTCTCCAAAGTACAACTAATCTGAATATTATGCAACACAGCAGGATGTAACAAATTGAACCCATGTTCAAACAACGGTTGCACAGCAAGAGAATATGACTTCCTACTTAAGGCATCTGCTACTACATTAGCTTTTCCCGGATGATAGTGCACATTTAGGTTGAATCCTTTATCAACTCTAACAATCTTCTTTGTTGCATGTTCAACTCAGACTGAGTAAAGATGTACTTGAGACTCTTATGATCTATAAAGATATTGCACACATTTCCTAGCAAGTAATGTCTCCAAATCTTTAGAGCATGCACAAATGTCGCAAGCTCCAAGTCATGCGAAGGATAATTAACCCCATGCTTCCTCAATTGACATGAGGCATACGCAATGACCCTTCCATTTTGCATCAGAACATATCCTAAACCATTCTTAGATGCATCACAAAACACATTAAAGGGCTTCTCTATGTCTGGTTGTGCCAGAACAGGAGCAGTGGTTAGCAATTTTCGCAAGGTGTAGAAAGCTGCCTCACACTCCTCTGTCCAGACAAACTTATGATTCTTTTGTAATAGACTCATCATTGGCTTGGCAATCTTCGAGAAATCTAGTATAAAACGACGATAGTACCCGGCTAATCCAAGAAAACTACGAACCTCATGAACTATGGTTGGTGCCTTCCAATCCATAACCTCTTGTACCTTACTAGGGTCCACTGAGATTCCATCTTTAGATAACACATGACCGAGAAAAGGAACGGTCCTCAGCCGAAACTCACACTTACTAAACTTAGCATATAGCTGATGATCTCTGAGTTTAGTCAAGACAATCCTAAGATGCTCTTCATAATCTTCTTCGTTCTCTGAGTATACTAGAATGTCATCAATGAACACAATCACAAACTTATCCAACTCTGGCATAAACACCGAATTCATTAGATACATAAAGTAAGCAGGAGCATTTGTCAAACCAAAGGCCAAGACAAGATTCTCGTACAAACCATATCTGGTGGAAAACGTAGTCTTGGGTTATCTTGTGGTCTAATCTTGATCTGATGGTACCCTGACCTCAAATCTATTTTGGAGAACACCTTGACTTTGGACAATTGATCAAACAAGATATCAATCTGAGGTAGAGGATACTTGTTTTTAATTGTCACAGCATTCAGTGGCCAATAGTCCACGCACATACGTAAGGAGTTATCATTCTTCTTCTTCATGAACAGTGTGGGAC
Organism: Saccharum hybrid cultivar R570; assembly: GCA_038087645.1. Lineage (NCBI taxonomy): Eukaryota > Viridiplantae > Streptophyta > Magnoliopsida > Poales > Poaceae > Saccharum > Saccharum hybrid cultivar. Next base: position 19,691,212 of record JAQSUU010000012.1, read on the forward strand.
ATCCCCATTCTGAGGAACTTGGACGAATCAGACCCTTATTCAACAGATCTTGGAGTTGTTTCTTCAATTCGGCTAATTCATTTGGAGGCATCCGATAAGGCCTTCTTGAGATTGGCGGTGTTCTAGGGATTAGCTCAATGGCAAACTCAACATCTCTATCGGGTGGAAGACCAGGTAACTCATCTGAAAACACGTCCGAAAACTCACACACTACTGGAATCTTGGCTAGAAGAGTAGTTTGGATTGCACAAGTTGTACTGGCCAGATCTATTCTCCGAGGTAAGATCACTTGAAATGTGTCTTCTCCAATAGGTTCCTTGAGAGAAATACTTCTTTCTCCTACATCAATTATTACTCCCATCTTATTCATCCAGTTCATTCCCATAATCACATCCAAAACTAGCCCTGGCATAACTATCAAATTAAGCTTACACTGCCTGCCTGCTATATTCAGGGTTACCCCTCTAACTATCTAATTAGTCAACAGATCAGCCCCTGCTGAACTTATCCGATAAGCACATTCCAATTTAACTATCTTTTGCTCATACCTCTTAGCAAATGCTTGACTTACAAATGAATGAGATGATCTAGAATCAAACAAAACGACTGTAGGATGATCGTTGATAAAAAAACATACTAGCTATCATGGGCTCTCCTTCTAGGATGTCATCAATGGTGGTGTGGTGCACACGAGCTTGATACTAAGTCTGCTACTTCTTGGGATAGGGGCAAAACTTCGCAAAGTGCCTAAGTTGGTTGCATTTGAAACATAGCCCCCTTACTTGAGTAACAGCTCCAGACGAACAGCCTTGTCCTGTCTTAGCTTGTGGCAACGCCATCTTGAATGGCTTCTAGTTCCTCTAAGGTGGCTGGGCATTCTGGTTCTTCCGCTATGGTGGTCTGAACCTTGCACTAGGGACAGGGGAACGATACGTAGAATGATTCGCCATTAGGGCCCTAGGCTGGGACGGACCTGACTCAAAAGCCCTCTTGCGAGTCTTAGATGCAGCATATACATTGTTGTTCTTCTCTTGCTTTAAGCAGTCACTAACAAAGTCATTGAAAAGTCTATGCTCTTATTCTTCAAAGGTTATCCTCTTAGCAACTTTAAAAGGAAGCTTCTACTTTATCGATTAGATTGGAAAATCTCTCGCTAAGATTTGGAAAGATAATCAAGGAAATTTCCACATGGAGGAACACATCGGTTGCTGTTTCATAATGGATTATGACTAGCAAGATTGATACCAGCGCGTGCCGATTAGCCTAACCTTGTGTGCGCGCCCACAGGATGCTCTCGGTTTCATCGTGGCACCATGTATGCTAATCGTAGCACCATTATTAAACGCACAAACGAAGCGAACTTTCAAGCGATACAAAACTTAATTGGAGGAACAAGTATGGTGTAAGGTGGGGGTAGCAACCAAAGGTAGGCACAAGGTTTAGAATGAACAATGAGGCGATACGTATAGCCAAACACAAAATAATAAGGCGTAGCTTAATTGTAGGAAAAAACAATTAAACATTGGATTATGATAAGGAGTTACGCATGACTTGCATCCAAAATACATCCAAATTGCTAGTATACATACACTGAACTTTCAGACATTCAGATACCACCACAACACAACTACGTCCCAACATTACACCAAGTCTTCATGGTTCTACTCAAGATACAAAAGGATACATATCACATTGCAAAAGAACATCGCAAGAGAAACCTAGTAGCTAGCGTATAACAACTAGCCTAATCCTCATGGTCGCTATCGAGATCAGAGATGTCATCATAGCCATCACCAGTGACGTTGTTGGCACCAGCATCACCAACTGCACTAGCAAGAGGAGCTACCGGTTCATCCTCATCGAAGTCGATGTCCGTCTTAGCTGCGCCGGGTGGAACGTAGGGGTGGAGCTGATTGTACAACTGATGGTACTCCCCATGCAAGTTGTCGGTGTAAGCCTGCAAATGAGCTAACCGCACCTCTAACTCCATCTGCCTACCCATCGCAAGGTCTTCTCGAATCTAGGCTTCATTCCTTTGGTGCTACATGTCACCTAAGGCATGTTCCGCATCCCTATGAGCATCTGCAAGATTGTTGTATTGGCGCTGCAGGTCTGTAAGTGCATGCTCTGTGGTCGCCTGAGCTGTCATAGCCTCATCACCTTGTCACCAAATAAAACACATATCATTGCCATACACTTGAAGCTTCTCATCAGTCTGCTCCTTTTGTAAGGCCAACCGAGCCAACTTCTGAGTGAGACATTCTACCTCATTGTCAAAGTTCCTTTGCAACTATCTTTTCTGATCCTTGACCTCACTCAAGGTGACTGTAATCTTGCCACAACAACGCTCGGCATATCTATAGGTTTTGATCATGGCAAACATGGCACTCATTGCCATGTTATCACTATTCAGTTGCTCAGTGGGGCCACGCTCAAGTGCATCGTTCCTGAACTAGGCCCACTCCTTCATATATGGTCCACCCCTAGGAAAACTCCTGTCATAGCTGCAGCCAATCCTTGTGGGTGATCATCCATTATCTCTCTTAGGACCATGAAAGACGCCACTCCTGAGAAAAACTATCCATGATATCCCTTAGTATCCCAAAGGCTGCCCCTCTCAGCGGCTTCCTCAGCGGTCCTACCAGTTGACTCATAACGTCAACCAGTCCACTCAAAACCATCACCTCGGGGACTAACAACGGCTTCCACAGTAACCAAAAGACCTTCCCCCAACTGCTTATTTGCCCAGAAATAGCAGGGCTCCATTCCATCGGGATAGCCTACATAGCTGAGCACTCTCCACAAGAGTGTAGGCATCCCAAACTCTCCAAGAAATGTGTGGCGCTGATGGATACGGGGAGCAAGCCGATGGCGGGGAGCTCTGCCTCCAGTGGACTTGAGATTTGTCTGCTTGGTGCGTGCCATCTGTAGCAAAATTTTATTACCCCAGTGAGAACAGATATTAAGTTGTTATTTTTATCAAAATGGAATAATCAACTTATAAGGGGAGGAATAATGCCATGAATGAGATGTACAACAACATGATGCATGCACGTTTCATACGTCCTCACAAACTTAGAAAATAACGATTACTAGCGGTATAGATGGTGGCAGACGACGATCTCTCATAAACGTAGCTAATACGTACTACACGATAGCGCTGTTATGTACCTTCAAAAGATCCACTTTAGCCCAAACCCTAACAGTATGAAAAATATGCACGAAAGCAGTAAAGTAAGCTATTCGCTCTACACGCATCCCCAGACACACGTATAACGGTAGCAACTACCCGAACCATTGTCCTATTGACGACATCATCACCACAGGACAGAATTCCCACACAAAAGACACCTTCATATAAACATGTGTATGGCACATAAATAATCCGGCATCACATAAGCACTTCCCTAGATCGGCAGTGTATCTAACCATGCTCTCACAACTCTCACTTACTAAGGCGTAGAGGCAACTGATCCATACATTACCACTCAAGTGAATGGCACTCATACAATAGCATGTTGTATGAGCAATGAATTAGAAATATGATGCAGAAACCCCCAAGTCAGTACTTAAATAAGCCACCTAGAGTCCTTAACTGGGCATACAGGATATGACCACTGGCACACTATTAAGTTTTAAAACTCAGTTTTAAACACAGTTTTGTTTTAAATATACATGTGAACAGTACATGCTAAACCTTGCTCCGATACTAGCTGTAACGGATCAATGTGATTATACGCAATTAAGTAAGAAAATCTTCCACCGAGGTAGATAATTTACCAAACTTAAGCCCGTACAATCTGAGATTCCGCAAAATCACGAAGAATTTCGAACCAACCAACATTCCAACCAAGATCGTACTAGTTTAGCAGTCACCGTCATATGTTACATAAAGTTCACAACGACAGTTGAATACATCAGAGTTTAGAACATGAAGTTATTACAACCCAAGTTCAAATTGACATAGCGAAAGCGAGTAGTTTTAAAACACACACACCTTTAGTTCAGATACAATGCTAGTAGGTAGTCATCTCTAACAAAAGCATCAGATGAGAGATACGGAGTGACCATTGCCCTTGGTCCTAGTTGTCGCCCATCGCCGGATACAGACAGTTAATGCAATAGCCGTAGTACATTTGACCATCTGCAACAACAATGGGAACAACGCCCTGAGTACGAGAAGGTACTCAGCTAGACTTACCCGTCTTAAACCAGAAATAAGTGACATCAAGGAGCATGCAAGGCTTTCTTTAGTGGGGTTGGCTGACTCAGTTGTGAAAAGCATAAGCTACTATGAAGATACTATTTTAAGTACTTTGCATCATCTTTATTATGACCTATCCAACTAGGTAAGCACCTATGCTATAGCAATCACTTGATGAACCAATCCATCTAGTACCAATTTAAATTTAGCATTTCCACTATTATCCAATAACCATCATTGTTCCATCATAGTTACTATGATGTTGTAGCTCGAGTCAAGTGCTCACTATCTAGGAGCGATGGCAATTCGAATCGATTTCTAACCAGCTGGTGATTTATTCCTCACACAAACCACACTCACCGATCAAGTGAGCTACAGATCACCAATGACATGATTCCGGTAAACGTCGCGGGATAAACTGGGGCCGCAGTACCCAGGGACCGCCCGACTGCTAGGACACACCTTGGGCTCACTCTTTGCGTCCCTGTCATACTCCCTTTAGCACCAGTACGCGCACCCGTGTAGGTCCCGGCCCGAATCATGTCACTAGCTTCGCGGTCAAAAGGTACTTTATTCGGCCAGCTAAATGTGAGGCATGTGTTCAACATGACAAGAGGGACAAGCAACGATCGGTCCTTAATCGACACAGATGGAAAGCTAGCCGCACCCTAGAACCCTATCTGGTTGCTTCCAACTTTTTCGCTTGGTCTCCAATTTTCCATCAACACATGGTTAATTCTAGGATATCATGTTTTCCATAGCTAAATTCTTTTAGTAACCACCTATTAATGTAGGTGACCGGAAATCACCGATTGCTATCGGTCTAAGCATGGCTAAGCAATACTTTCGATCCTGAACTAAAATAGAATTACAGGCATACTTGTGGGATAAGGAAAAGGTATATGTGCAGCAAGTGTTTTCACTCGATTCCCATAACTTAATGCAACAATACATATATAACATATATATATATTCAATTGCTTTTATAAAGTAGGAGGCTTAGAATGCTCCGGGGATTGCCTCTTTCGAAAGAGCTCGAGCGACGATCCTGACACTCCTCGAGATCCTCACCAACCTCCTTGTCAACCTCGGGCACCTCCTGAGGTTCGTTCGGCTTCTCAGGAACTCCTACCGGATTCTCTGCCCGTGATCCTGTCATGATGCGTATGTATAAGGGCTAATGCATAAGTGCATCGAAAGGTGGCGTATGATGATCATGAGACATGCATGCAGATGAACAATTCACATTTCACTTAATAAAGCATGTGCATCACTCACTTCTAGTACTACTCACACATCACAACAAGCCATGCATGTAATAACACGTGATGATAAGATCATGGTGCATGCGATATCAGTGAATCAAGTCACATTTAACACATATGGCACCTACTACTCACATACATGGCAATTATGTAACAACAACATTTGTGAACACATACCAGCAAGTATTTATTGCTCCAAGATACACCAAATCTTAATTAGGATACTAAGCATGTATTAAACAATCATGATTAAACCCTAATTAGTAATAGCATTGAATAGCAACCCCCTACTTCAACAATACATAAAAGTCTACAAAAATTACAATAGACTAAACATAGTATAAATAGGCTACCACAGAAATTTCATAGTAATTGGATAAGTAGAACATCCTACACAAAAATGACAACACACAGGACAGAAATGGACATGAAAATACTTTGTACTATGAAAAGTGTCAAGCAGTAGATTTAATGACTCTACCATGTTCTACACAGTAAACAAGAACCGTACAAAAATTATCATATGCATGTTTTATACCTATTTTGCTTTTTATCAAAAATAACAAATATAGGCCAATAAAGGCACTTGAACTACACATCCATATTTTTACACAAAACATGCATGGCATATATTTTCCATAGAAACTACACCACATAATAAGACTAACAAAATTAGAACCATATTTTTCTGAGTAACCTTTGATTTACTATGCATCTCTGAAGTTTAATAGAATTTACAAGAATAAAATAAAACTATACAGAAAAGTATCACAAACTTGACATGCAATATTTTTCTAATGTAGATCTACTCATAAGAAGCACATAGAAATTTGTTTCACCAAATTTGGAGCACTAAAGCAGCCTCTAGGATTTTCCAAATCATTTTTTTTTCAAAACTGAAAAGCATTTTCCTTAAAACGGGGAAAACCCCCAAACTTAGGTGCTAAGCACACCCGGGTTCGTGCACCCAGCGCGGCGCCAGAGTGGCTGACCCGCGGGCCCCTTGTCCCCACCCGTCAGCCGGACAGGGACAGGGGAGGAGCTCCGCCGCCGGTTTTCTCGCCGGTGGCGAGGTCTCCGGTGGGGCGAGTGGCACACATCGCCTCCCCATGATGAGGCGGATGCATGGGTGGGAGAGATGGAGGCGGGGATGCACCCTTGCGGTGGCAGCGACGGACGCCGGCGAGTAGTGGCGGGGTCGCACGGTGGCGACGATGACTCCGGTCACCGCAGAGCATGGGATGCAACGCGATGGCTTCACGACGCCAAGGAGAGCGCGGAATCGGATGGACGTGGTCCACCGGCGGCTCAAGGCGCTGGCGGGGCTGCGACGGGGAGCGGCGGCGAGGTGCTCCCGCTGCGGCTTTCCAAAAAAGGGAGAGAAGGAGGCTAGAGCGGGTGGAGCAAAAGGGAGAGTGGATAGGGGAGCGGGGCGTGCTTGGGCAGGTCATAGAGGCGAGGGTAGCGGGTCCGGGCGGATGCGTGCCGGCAGCGTACGACCACACGGCGCACGGCTCCTGCCGCGGTTGGCCAGGGCATGGAGGCGGGGCACGTCCAGGCACCAAACGCGGGAAGGAGGTGGGTCGGCCCAGCGGGAGCGGCGTGGGCGCGTCCGCACACGTGCGAGCAAAGCGGGCCGAGCCGGGGCACGTGGAGCGGGAGCGAGAGCGAAGACAGCCTAGGCTGGCTTTGCTGGCGGGCCAAAAGGGTGGCGACGGCCTGATTAACAAAAGAAATTGCTTTTTTTCTTTTCAAAAACCAAAGCAGTAGCTACTAAACCAACCAAAAGATCAATTTAGAAACATTTTCATAAGGTGACCCAAAAACAAAAGTTGTCTAGCATTTAATTCTCTATAACTTTACTTAAAGGTTCCTTTTGAAATTCCAAACAGTTTTGGATATGGAGGTTAAAGGTTAATTTAAATCTATTTTCACAAATTTTCAGGAATATTTTTAAAAGCATATTTTGACAAAACTTCCAAAATAGACTTTGCTCCAAAATAGCCTCGTCACCGGAGCAAGCCGCGCTGTTGGAGACATGGTCGTGCTCGCCACTGGCCACAAGAGTTGGGAAATAGGTCACCATTGGATGCGAGAGAGCGAGGAGAGTCCAGCGGTGCTACCCATGCTGCCTGAAACCTCACCGTCGTGAGCACCGGCTGGGTCAGTGAGCCGCCGCTGCTGGTTGACGGCGGGAAGAGAAGGAGAGAGGGAGAGGCAGGCTAGGCCAATTCGGCCTTGGGCCATAGTCACGAGCTGGGCCAAACCGAGAGAGAGAGAGAGAGAGCGGGAGTGGAGAGCTGGGTCACCCGCGCTGTTGGGCCAGGCCGAAGCGAAGGAGAGTTTCTTCTTCTTTTCCTTTCTCTAAAAATCCATTACATGATGAATCTTGTAAAATTTATAACTAAATAATTAAATCTGGTAAAATTATGAAACTTTTTGTATGAGCTGTTCATGATATGCTTAATCTAAAAAAATAAAACTAGGAAAAACAGTGAGTTTGGTATGTTCAAAAATTACATGTTTTAATTAAGAAATGCAACTTACATGATTTTTGTAGCTTAAAATATAATTCTAAAATTCATGAAAATTTATGAGTATGTTTACCTTGCTGTTGTGAACCCACCCAAAAAGTTTGGCACTGTTTTGAGATAAATGATTTGATCATTAAAGAAGAATTGATTTATGAATTAATAAAATATAAAAATGATTTCCTTAATATCTTTTAAATGGTTGTTATAGAATTTTGGGTTGATTGGAGACCTTGGAGCACTTTACCCTTGCTGTTCCGAGGCATTTCTATGCAATCCTTAAAGTAATACCTTTCGTCATGATAGTTTATAATGTTAGGGTAGAATAAACACCTTTTAATCTTGAAATATTTTAAATTGCTTTGTGAAGTAATTAACTTGTAATTAGCGAAGAAAAGTTGTACTCAAGTAGATAATTTGATAAGTCACTTTAATACATGTTTTATGCCATGTAAGCATCATCATTGAAGAATGCATCTTTATTTAATGTATAGTGAACGAGTGTGGAGAACCGCTAGTTGAGCCGACCTCTGAGTCAGATTATCACTCAGAGGTAGTTGGGTTGGAGAGTGGAGCTGAGTTGGACACAGCTGACAACCCCGACACTATAGGCAAGCCCCGGAGCATAAACCATTCCTTGTGTTTTATAAAATGTTTATCACATAAGTCTTATGAATGTTGCATTTAAGTATTAGGAGTTGAATGATAAACTTTTGATGCATGACTACCTTGTTATCCTTATTCACCCATGGCACTTATGTTAAAGTATTATTTGTTAAGATGCTTAGCTTTGCTTAGATGAAAAATGCTAGTAGTAGGTTTCCTAAAGTAAAGTTAAACCTAGAGTATGAGGATGATCATGACTTTTAAACTTAGATCGGGCGGAATCTTGTCTTACGTTATGGTTTGAGGCCTGACGTAGTGACCCCACCTATGTCGATTGAGGACCATACCATTATAGTCATGTCTATGATCATGATTTGTAGTACTGGCCACATACTCCGGTAAGCCCAACATCTGGGCTATTCCTTTATGGGAAACGATTACTGCGCACTGGGAATGGAGAGATGACAAGAGTACCGTGTAAAACACTCTTGTGAATCCGTCAGGGACGAACGACGCAGTAGAGTGGGTACTATGCTCTAGGGTAGCGCTAGACTAGTTTTCATATAGGAGGATCTGAGTGAGGGTTGATGTATGCAGGTGCGGGTCCGGGCCTAACCCTGCATATGTCGTGTGGTAAGGAAACCCCAGCTGGGCCAAACCGATTCGAATCGCCGCAGCTTCTCGGTGAGGAAGACTTGATCAACTGTACTGCATCGTAGTTAATCCACTGGAACTTTAGCTATGAGATCAAGTTGTGATGAGAATAATAAAGTGCTTGGAATTAGAATAGGTGCTAAGAGAGATTTCTTTAATATTAAATTAAAGCATAAAACTTTGAAAGTAAGGATCAACATTAGTGTAGCTTTTCAACAAAAGTATTCTCGATCTTGCTACAGACTCACCTTGATTCCCCTTATCTTGCATATCCTTGGAGTCTTTCCTTTTTGTCGATTAAGTCTTGTTGAGTACCCTCAGTACTCAAGGTTTGTTAAACCCTTGTTGCAGGTGAACAACATGAGCAGGCTGGCACTAGCCTCTGCTATATGTTGGTTTCTAAGGAAGAGTCTCAGTAGTGAGAGTGTTGAAGTGCACCCTAGGGTAGGGTGAAGTTCTTTTGGTGATGTAATCTAAGGGACATACCCTCCTTTTGCTACTCCACTGCCCGTATGGCAAAACTATGGTTTGTAATAATGATGGTTTGTAAGAACTTAATACTAGTTTATAAACTTATGTTATTGTAAGACTTTCGTTGTACTCTGATGTAATAAATTTGTATATTTGTATAACTATTGTAATCCTGCAATGCTACTATAATTGATCCTGCTCGAAAGATGAAACGTGGATGATTCGGGTTTCCCGAGGACACCCGACAGACTATCGAGTTATAGGGCACTTATGTGCTACTACCAGAGATCTAAAAGACAATGGTAAGTACACGTGGGCCATATGATTCAGATGGTTTTGCCACAAGAACACGACGACCCTCTGTCCGAGTTCTTTCTGTTCAAAAGAACCCGGATATAGGCTCGGGGGCTGTAGGGTACATATCCTTAGGAAAGATTTTCAGTTTTTTTAGCTCTGAAGATTCAAGTCCCTCTAACTTTTTGTTCCAAATAGCAAGAGGCTCAAGGGTTACACTCAGTGAGTGCACTTTTTCTCTAAAAAAGCGCACATCGCTAAATAATTTTTTCAAGAAAAGACCACTTCAAGGTTTCTCTTCGAAAGAACCCGGATCGAGCTTGTTCCACCCGACAAGACCAGAGAGAACAAGAAGGCTTCCAAGTTCAACCATGAAATGCTCAGGGGCTTGTCGATGCGGGATCCACAGGGTTCCTCATCGGTACGAGTATAGCAGCGGGCCCTAGCCTAGCCCACGTGCCTGACAGAAGAGGCGAAGCGACAATTGACACCGATTTCGAGTAGAATAGGCCGAACTAGCTGGTTTTTCTAATAGAAGTACCTTCTATAATTAGATCAGGACACCTTCTTTGGAATCCGACTAGGACTGTGATAGCACCATAGCCGTCTCTCTATATATATAAAGAGAGGCTATGGGCACCCTTGTAACAGATAACAAGAATGATCATAACAATCAATCCAACGTAAAGGCTAACATCGACTAGACGTAAAGGCCATTACTCAAATACGAGGGTCCGAACCAGTATAAATCGACTGTCTTTTGCGTTAACCGTCGAGTTCAGCATATGCCGAAGCCCGAACAACTTTTCGGGTATCCCCGTGGCAGTCTATCGGTGGTAAAACATCGACAGGCTCACACATGTGATGAAGGAGTTTATTGCATATGAGACATGACATGGAGTCATATGAATAAGGTGGAGAAGATCAAGATGAGGCTTAACTTGATGGACCGGTTGCAAGAGGAAAGGACAAGTCGGAGGCTTTGAAGCGTTGACCGCGTGGCGGGATGCTTGAGCAAAGACCTGACGCCGAAGGACTGATACAACAGTGAAGAGCAAATAAGGTCAAGATTGATGAACCAATAAGGTCACATGATGATATGAAGTGGATCATATCATTGTTGATCGTGTTGGTGCATGTGTTGCATCGACATTGGAGGAGATGGAATGGAATGCGCAAGGCAAAGGTATAACCTATAGGGTATTTCATTTCACCGGTCATAGGTGTGTAGAGAAGTTGATGACTGAGTTTAGGATAGATAGTCGTACTATCAAGAGAGGCAAACTTATTTGCATATCAGTCATCTAGGGCCACTCGAGTGTTCTAACTTTGCATCATTGCTAGGATCGAGTGGCGTGACAAGTTGAGTGGCTAACTCCTTTGAAAAAAATGTTTGTGAAATGTTAACACACTTGCACATGATGGTGTATACTTGGTGGTGTTGGCATATTTATAAAGGAGAAGAAGTTGGTGAAGAAGAAGAGTTGAAAGCGCTAGTCACTGGGTGATTGGACCCATCCGGTATCTAACTCAAGCGGTAGTGTTCCCGACCTGACCGACGCGTCCGGTATTCTAGCCAGGCTCGAGCAGAGTTGCCGGGGTGACCGGACTCTGGTTCGAGGAGGTGGCTAGACGCTGAGCAATCACTGTTCATGCATCAGGTCGTGGTGATGTGGCACCCAGGAATTGATCCAGAGAGGATTGGACGCAGGGGCGCGTTCGGTCGGTGATACCAGACATGTCTGGTCAGTCCAGGACGGCTCTGGGAGCTCTCTAGACTCGACCTAACGCTGCCTCGCCTGCGTCCGGTCATTTTCCTGTTGTGCGTCCGATTACGTGGTGTTCGCACATGGCAGAGCTAGTCGTTGGGCGCCAACGACTACTTCGTTTGAAGAGGGACACATGGAGGTCGAGCACTTGGTCGGCCTTGGGTTGGTTGCTGGGCACCCTTGAGCCTTGGTGTCTTGTGTAGGTGTGCTTGGATGCCCTCTAACTCACTTATGCTTGCAAGAGTGCGAATCGATTGCAAGTGAGTATGATTCTAGTGTGTTGTATCGTGAGGTTGCATTGAATGACACTAGGTGATCGAGTTGCAAGCCGGTGGTGCTTGTTACTCTTGGAGGTTGCCACCTCCTAGATGACTTGATGGCTTGCGACTACGTTGAAGCACGCAAGAAGATTGTGCGGTGCTTCGAAGAAGGATTTGTGAGGAGGATTATGCTCACCCCACGGGGATCGCGAAGAGTAACTCTAGTTGAGCGTGTCATTGAGCTACCCTCACTTTCAGGGTAGGTTCTTGCAGTGCCCGACGTGCGGCCTTGGTAGGTGATGCCAATTAGTCGCTGAACCACCAAGTGAGCGGTAGACACAACGGAGACGTAGCTTGGTGACAACCAAGTGAACCTCGGGAGAAAATCACCATGTCAATATTGTCTTCATCATCTTCTCGGTGGTTTGCATTCCATGCAACACAAGCTTGTATTTATATTTCATATATTGTGCTTGTGTAGTTGCTCTCGTGACTAGTTTAGCTTTAGTAGCTTGCTAGTTACCTTCTTGCTTGTGTAGCATAGAAGTAGCTCTCTTGCATGGCTAATTTGGTTTTAGTAACCTTGTTAGTCATTTTGCTTAGTTTGTATAGTTAAGTAATTTATATTCTATAATTTAATTTGTGTAGCCTTGTTATTGAGCATTATTAGTGAGTTTAGGTGGCTTTGTGCTTTTGCTTACTAGCATGTGTAGGAGCTTCTCGTTGTTTGAAGTATTAGTGCATAGGTTTATGTGACCTTACTCTAGAATTATTTAGGTGAGCTCTAGTTAGCTCGGCGCCTTTGTTGCCTAATTAGGATATTTGTAAGGTGCTAGAGAACATAAATAGAGGGGTGTAGTCTTGGCTAGACTGATAGTTTTAATTCCGTACTTGTTTCGGTTAGCTGATGCGATTAAGTTTTAGAAATGACTATTCATCCCCCTCTAGTCCACCATCTTGACCCTACAGTAGTGGAGGAGGTGCAATCTGGCCACAGCCCGTCTGCCGCAGCCTGAGCTGCCGGGGTGCCGCCGGCAAATGCGGTCAGGAGCATGGCCACCCCGCCACGCGCATGTGTGCTCAACGAACGCCGCACCGGAGCCGAACTTGAGCGTGCGGGGATGCCCAGGAGGAGGATGGCGGTGCCCGTGCGTGATGCTGGTTCAGCGCCGCGCGTCGCGGCCGCCGGCCCCAGCAAACCCACGGCAACGGAGCACGGATGCTCGGGCGGTCGACGTTGACGTGGGTGACTGAGGCATCGAAGATAGCGGACAGTGGTTGCCCTCCCTTGCACACGTCGGTTTGCCGCCACCACCTAGCAGACTGGTGGGCGTTCAGGGAGGCCGTGGAGCTGCTCCGCGACAGGCCGGTCTCCCGGTCTACGACCAAGGCGCGTGGGGCCGCAACCGCGTCAAGGCGGTTGACATTGGCGTGGTGCCCGTGCCCGTCGACATGCTCTTCAACGACAGGGCGGAGCGTCGCGCGTGCAAGCTCGTCCTGGCAGTGCTGGACATGCTCTTCGACGACACGGCGCTGACAAGGCGGAGCGCCGTGCGTGCGAGCTCGTCCTGACGGCGGCGGCGGTGTCCAGGGAGTGCGTCACGGCCGCCATGCTCGGGATACGACAATTCTGGAGCTTAGACAGAGGGGTTTTGGAAAAATTGCGCAGCCACGGTTTACGGATGCTATTGTGGCACCGCGCACGTCGGCTGTTGGCGCTTGCGTGGCAGGTTTCGGATCTTCGGCGTGCGACGACATAAGATTAGGGACATAGATAGTTGCTTTTTTTAGTTTGAGGACTTAGGTGGAAAGACCCCAAAAGTTTGAGGATCTAGGATGTATTTTACTCTATAATATATCATACATAATTATTATATCACTACATTATCAAATTAAAGTCTGAAATGTTACACCAATATACTAGTAGTACTCCGTAGATGGGTATCGGAATACTGCTATGGCAATTCCAAATCGCGTCTCCGAATCTATGAATTGACTGCCGCGGTCCACTCCGTCTGAGACCCCTCCTACCCAATTATTTTCTCTGTCGTGACGTGAAATGAATGAAAGCCGCCGTGTCAGACGAAGACAGAACGTTGCCAGTGCGGAGCTTCTTGATCCGCTCCGGCTGTTCCCGTGGACCGTGGACTGGACTAGGGGTTGGGGGAGGCCCTCTGTCTCCAACTCTCCATGGATGAGGCAGCAGGACTGCTGTTGCAAGAAGAGGGTGGAGGTGAGGACCACGGACCGCTCCTCCTTCCACTTCCACAGGTGAACTCCCCGATTACCATCTCTCTGTGGTTCAAATTCCATCCCGTAGTTTATCGTAGCCAGTCTGTGAGATGCAGTTAGTATTCCTTTCCGGGCCAGCTATTTTGTTCCTTTCTTTGTTTAACGAAAATTCCTGCTTGAGGAATCCATCCCTCGAGTTCAAGTCAAAACTTGTGAGGCATTCAGAGTTCTTCAGTTTCTGTTTATGAATTTGTGATGCCATGTTTTCTGTTCGAGAAAAATTGTGATGCCATGTTTTGCATGGTAATGTATTTGATGCTAATTCGGAGTTCAGGCAAGTGGGTGGAAAATCCGACTGCCCAAAATAAATGTGTAGTTCTATTTCGACAGGGATTTGTTGAACGCCTACCGTTAATTCATAACTGTTTGCCCATGTTGGGAAGATTGATGGGAAGCAATTAAGTGCCTTTCCTTTTTCTTTGTCTTTCTTTTTTGGAGGATAAAAACAGTAGCACTGCTAAAGCATTACGAAAGTGTATGTAACCCATTTAGGCCTTGTTCGTTTCATCTCTAAACCATGGGAATTGAGGGGGATTGGAGGTGATTGAGGAGCATTTTGACTTGTAGAGGATTTAATCCCCCTCAATCCCTCCCAATCCCCTTGGTTTTAGAGCAAAACGATCAGGGCCTTAGGTGGTTTAAGCCTAAGTGCTAGTGTTATCTTTTAGCAGGACGCTGGCCTTTACACAGGTGATGGATCTGTTGATGTCAAAGGGCGCCCTGCATTAAAGCGCACTACAGGCAATTGGAAAGCATGTTTTTTCATCCTAGGTAATTTTTTTGGCAGATGCATATGCGAGAAAACTTTGGCGCATAATTTGGCATGTTCATATTCTGTTACCCACACTATTCTTCAGTTTGATATATGATCACATTAATAATCTCAACTATCCACTGTTAATGTGTAATATGTGATTTTGTTTTTCTTAGGAGGTCCAACTTCCAACATGTTCACCTCTTCTTACATGTGCTTATATAGTTTCACATACCTAAGATTCTCCATAGGCACTTGGCAGGCACCGTGCTGCAGGATAACCAAAAGAGAATCCTTGATTTTTTTTTCTGTAAAGCATCTCTCCAAACATCTGCATTGTACATGAAATTTTATATCCTCAGGAAAATCATATATTCAGCATTAGCCAGAACAGTCAGAGTCATATAGCACAACACGTTTCAAGACTAACCCATATTACAGATCATATGGTAAATTGAAGCATTCCTGCACTTCATAAATTGCTAGTCTTTTGACAGGGAATGAGTGTTGTGAAAGGTTGGCCTACTACGGAATTGCGAAAAACCTAGTTACTTATTTGAAAGTGAAGCTTCATCTAGGCAACCTCGAGGCTGCAAGACATGTCACCACTTGGCAAGGGACATGCTATCTCACTCCCCTTGTTGGAGCCATCTTAGCAGATTCTCATTGGGGGAAATACTGGACAATTGCTGTTTTCTCATCAGTTTACTTTATTGTAAGTACAAAGATATTGCCACCCAAGTAATAACCATATTTTAGTACAATACCCATCCCATGCTAACTTAGAAAACAAAAGAAAATCTTTGTGGCATATACTACTTAATAATTTATGGATAGTCTTTATTCTTATATTGTGGAGCCCACTGAGCATTAAAAATGAACATGTAGGATATTGGATTGCATCATTAGTGTCAAACTCAGATTAACTTGAACATTTTAATATTTTCATTTTCTTATATTTTTTTATCATGTGAAATAAATGCCTACCCTTGCCTGAAGCACTAGTTAAATCAAGTATTATGACTTCTTTTTTCTTTACTGAAGGGCCTGGCTATTTTGACGCTGTCAGCATCAGTCCCAGCATTGCAGCCACCTTCATGTTTAAGAACAGTTTGTCCAGAAGCAAGCATACTTCAGTATGGCATATTTTTTGTTGGTCTCTATATGATAGCCCTAGGGACTGGAGGTATCAAACCTTGTGTCTCCTCCTTTGGAGCTGATCAATTTGATGACACTGACCCAACAGAGAGAGCTAAGAAGGGTTCCTTCTTCAATTGGTTCTACTTCTGTATAAATATTGGTTCATTCATATCAGGCACTATCATAGTGTGGATACAAGATAACACTGGTTGGGGAATAGGATTTGCAATTCCTACTATATTCATGGCATTAGCTATTTCATTCTTCTTCACAGCTTCAAATAAGTACAGATTCCAAAAACCTGGTGGGAGTCCACTCATAAGAGTGTGTCAGGTAGTTATAGCAGCATTTCGTAAGTGGCATATTGAAGTGCCACATGATACATCTCTCCTTTATGAAGTTGATGGCCAAACTTCAGCAATTGAGGGAAGCCGGAAGCTGGAGCACACAAATGAGCTCGAGTAATTCTCATTCTCTGTGATGGAGTCACTACTTACTACTTCAGTTTCAGTATCATGTGGCACCACATTTATGTAATCTTTGGAAATGACAGTACTTATTATATGTATAAAGAAATTGAACTTCACTACAAACTTTTTACTGTCTCGACTTGAGGATACAGGAAATTAAGTACATAAATGCAATGAAAAATAAATAGGAATTATTCATAGGATCAGACAACCATGATACTTTCTCCCATACAATTGAATTATCCATACTTTGGCCGCAATATATTTCATATGTTCAGAATGAAATAATAGTACGAGCTTATTTATCTTGAAAAGTACTGAAGTCGTTTGATAACAATATATTGCAGCCGAAATTAGTTGTAGAAGTTGCTTTTTGGGGGACCATTTCAAATTGCCAATGTCCTAAACAACACTTCTTTGTGAGTTTGTGACAAAGAGTAGTAGTATGTTGTAGTTCTATTAGACATCCAATACAATAGGAATAGTGACTGCCACTTAATTGTCAATACTCAGTAGTCAATAGTAATCCAAATCAACTTGGAACTCCATAGAGGAAGCAAATGTATCGTGACACCTGTTACTGTGTACTTGTGACCTTGTTAAATGGTTGCTTGTAAATGCAATGTTTGGTAACATAACTTAAGCCTCAGGACAGGACTAGACACATGTTACTTGCATCTTGTACCCTTCTTTTCCTTCTTAATACAAAAGATATGCAGCTCTCCTGCGTGTTCCAGAAAAAACATGTTACTTGCATAATTGTATTTTTTCCAAGTATGTTACACCTGTAAGCAGCTTGATTTGCAGACTTGTCTTTTGTTGTGTGACTACGATAACATTTTAGCTACCTCTCTTTTGTGTAGGTTCCTTGATAGAGCTGCCGTTATCTCATCTGCTGATCTGAAGAGCGAATCCTTTACAGACCCATGGAAGCTTTGCACAGTTACCCAGGTGGAAGAATTGAAGATCCTAATAAGAATGTTTCCCATTTGGGCTACTACTATCATATTCAGTGCTGTTTACGCCCAAAACTCTTCCATGTTCATAGAGCAGGGCATGGTTCTTGACAAGCGCATTGGATCTTTC
This sequence comes from Saccharum hybrid cultivar R570, assembly GCA_038087645.1. NCBI lineage: Eukaryota > Viridiplantae > Streptophyta > Magnoliopsida > Poales > Poaceae > Saccharum > Saccharum hybrid cultivar. The sequence continues at coordinate 19,709,008 of JAQSUU010000012.1, forward strand.
AACATTCCTCCTGCATCTCTCTCAACTTTTGATGTAATCAGCGTCATCATATTGGTTCCACTTTATGACCGCATTCTGGTGCCAATAGCTAGAAAATTCACCGGAAGGGAGAAGGGTTTTTCGGAGCTACAGCGGATGGGAATTGGATTAGTCCTGTCAATTATTGCGATGGTATCTGCAGCTCTTGTTGAGTTGAAGCGTTTAGAGATTGCCAGGTCTGAAGGTCTTATTCATGAGAAGGCTGCTGTTCCAATGAGCATTCTTTGGCAAATACCACAATATTTCTTGGTGGGTGCTGCTGAGGTGTTTACTTGTATAGGCCAAGCTGAGTTCTTTTACGATCAGGCCCCAGATGCCATGAGGAGTTTATGTAGTGCATTTGCACTTATTACAGTCTCACTGGGAAGCTATATAAGCTCCATCATACTGACGTTGGTGGCGTACATTACAACTCAGGGAGGAGATCCTGGATGGATCCCTGACAATCTGAATGAAGGCCATCTCGACCGGTTCTTTTGGTTAATTGCAGGGATAAGCTTTGTGAATTTGATAGTTTACATGGGTTGTGCTGTGAGATACAGATATAAGAAAGCCTCTTGATTAAATTTACGTGAACTCTTGTAATGTGATTCCTGGTGCCATACTTAGCAAATACAATGCATTGTACAGACTTCTGAAGTCCTGCGATTCACTGACTGACTTTCTATTGCAAATCCTACTGTAATTTATTACATGCAGAATAAAGTATCTTGTGATTATCTTGTCTGTGAAATACACCAAGGGCAGTAGAGTTATTGCCTTGTTCTATGAAAAAGCTTCCAATTGTTTGTTCAAAGTAGGCCTTTGTGCTACTCGTTTGCTTGAAATGTAGCCACCCTGTTCCGCCTTTTGAATTGTGATTGCCTTAATTTCTTTCATAGTAATACTCCATACCATACATGGATCCAAGTAAAAACATTGCAAAGCAGCCTTTCGCTGCCAAACTTAACACCACAAATTCCATTCTCCTTACGTACATGATCTGTTACTAAGATAGAGCAGCAAAAAGAAAGACATCAACTTTGGTGCTTCAGCAAACAGATGGGATGTGCAACGTTTAGTAAGCCTACATCCATGTAGGTTTGCGTAACAGATATTCTGTCAGGTTGTGAGTCCCTCGCCTTTCTTCTGCATTTGACAAAAGAAACAGCTGGAGCATGTGCACGCTCATCTGCAAAGGAACAAGCGAAATGAGTGTTTAGTATTCCATGGCAGATCTCTCGAGACAGAAGATCACAGAATTTGCAGAAGGAAAGGTTCAAGTGCCATTTTGTTGCAGTTTGCCTAGGTACCGCAAAAAGCTAACTTCCCAAACAATGCCACAATATCAGTACTGCCGTACATTGGCCTTAGTCATTTCCGGTCTTAAAAAATCAAAAGTTAAAACCATTTCCTTGTATATGCAGCACAGATCACCAATAATCCCTGCAAGAACAACTCCCATTCTTGAAGTGATGGAACCTATTAGAGTCCCTGACAATGATCTCTCTCTGCACAATCTTTGATATTAACTTAATAGTGGTATGACAGTCCCCACAAATGCGCAGATTCTTGAAAACCTTGATGGGAGCACCCTTCGGAGTAGCAATGATTCCAAAAGCAACAGCAAGCCGCTCGCTATGATAACCAATGTCCTGCTGCTTCTGCTCGTCTTCTACATCATGGAGAACAAATCCGGTGTCTGCTACATACCCTTCTTCCCTCATCTTCAGATACAGCTTCTTCAGAAGCACATATATTTCTTCAGCTTGAGGATGCAACTTATCCCCCAACCAGAAACACATGCACTCTTGTCCCAACTTCAATCCAACTTGAGGCTGGCATTTTAGTAATGCGCTTTAACTCCATGATCCGTCTCGTATTCTCAACTTCATCAAACAAACCAACTGATGCATAAATATTGGCTAGAGTAACATATGTTGCTGGATTTTCAGGTTCAATTTCAAATAATGCTTCTGCTGCCCACCTTGCGAGGCGGACATTCTTATGAATCCGGCAGCCACCAAGCAAGGACGCCCATAGGAACTTGTTAGGCTTTATAGACATTGTGTTGATCATCTCTTCTGCTCGCTCAAACAGGCCTGACCGGCTGAGGAGATCAATCACACAAGCATAATGATCAGCAGTGTGCTCAATACCATATTCATCCTTTATCAAATGGAAGATACCCAGACCTTTATCGACCAGGCCAGCATGAGCACATGCAGATAGAACACCAACAAAGGTGACATGATCAGGCCTGAATCCGGACCTCAATAACATGTCGAAGTAATGCAATGCCTCATCTGGCTGCCCATTCTGTGCATAGCCAGAGATCATGACTGTCCACGACACCAAGTCCGGCTTTGGCATCCCCCTAAAGACACGCACTGCAGTTCCCATGTCGCCGTACTTGGAGTACATGTGCACAAGCGCACTCTCTGCAAAGCATGAATCCCCTGCCCTGCTCTTTGTCATTCGACCATGCACCTGCTTCCCGAGTTTCTCAGAGGTGAATTCTGCGCAAGCACGCAGAACCCCCGCGTACGTGAACTCATTCGGTTGAATGCCACTCATCAGCATGCGCACGAAGAGCCTGAAGCCTCACCATCGCGCCCGGCGTCAAAATACCTCTCCACCATGGCCGTCCAAGAGACGACGTCCCGAACGGGCATCCTATCGAACACGCTCCTCGCGTCGTCCACGCGCCCGCACTTGGCGTACATGTCTGCGAGCGCGCTCCAGACGACTGCATCCGCGTCGATCCCTCTCCTGACCACGTGGCAGTGCAGCTCCCTCCCCGCGCGCGCGCACCGGGCGGCTGTGGCCGCGGCGAGCGCGCTGGACGCGGTGAACTCGTTGTCCGCGCCGGCGCTCCCCGGCTCCCGCAGCATCCGGCGGTAGATCGCGAGCGCGGCGCGGGGCTGGCCGTGGCGCGCGTGGGCGGAGACGATGGCGGACCAGGAGAAGTGGTCCCTCCGGGCATTCGGTCGAACAGCGCGCGCGAGGAGGCGAGGCCGCGCGGGGAGCGGCCGAGCGCCGCGACGAGGGTGTTGTAGGAGCATACATCGGTGCTTGGGAGGGAGGAGAGGAGGGCGAGCGCGTCCGGGAGAGTGGCCGGGTGAGAGGAGAGGAGGTGGAGGATGCGGTTGGAGAGGAGCGTGGAGGGCGGCCGGAATGAGGCGACGGCCGCAGCGATCGCGCGCGCGGCGGAGGCGTGGAAGGCGTCGGCGCGGAGGATCGGGAGGAGGCGGTCGATGGCATCGTGGAGCTGGGACGCCGTGGTTACGGACACCGAGAAGGAAGGGTGCTTCATGCGGATAGCGGCTCGCGACGGTGAAAGTGATGAAACTAAACGAGCTGAGCGAATACTGATATGCTGGAAGCGGCAATGGTGATCCGTGAATGCGACTTAGCCTTCCAGGCGGGCTCGTTCGCGGCCGGCCACTAACCCGCGTGCTTGCCGTAAAGTTTATTAGCGGGCTTACAGCTAGCCACTAAGCTGCGGACCTTGCGGACAAGTTTTCTACAGGCACAAAAAAAAAAACTTGGCTATAAAACCCGCATGACCCGCAACACCTCTCTGCAAATGCTTTCTGTCTGGGTAAACAAGAATTTTTCAGCCACCGTAAAATTATACAAGACTAGTTGAGTGTTCTTAACTTTCTGTTTTGGCCTTGCCAATCTGCCTACTAATTTTCATGCAGAAGCAGGACACATAAATGGAAACCCGAATGTACAAACCACAAACAAATTCTGCCGAGAGTAATCCAGAAGCCTCTAATCACAATGGTTTAGTAATCCAAAACCCGAATAGATACGCTCCCTTTTCAATGCCTTTTCAGCGACGCATACATTCCGAAGGGCCTGCGACTGCGAGTTGGGAAAGCAGACGCCGCACTCACGTAGGCGCCGCGGCCAGTCGCTGCTGTCCGCCGGCGTCAGCGAGCAGCACGGGGTGGCGGAAGAGAGGGCACTCGGGGCACAGCGGCAGGCACCTTCCGATACAGTCCACGTGGAACACGTGGCTGCACGCCGGCAACGCCCGTACCGCCGGTTCGGAGCCCGAGGGCTTCGCTCCGGCCGGCAGCTCGGAGAGGCACACCGCGCAGTCGTGCGACGGGGCTGGCAACGGCGAATCCGCCTCCGCTGCGTGCCTTGTCTATGTACGACGTCGACATCGACGCTAGGGACAGAACGGTGGCCGCTCAGGTGGCTACGACCACGACGTCGCCCGCGGGTTCTTTGCGGGTCTTGCGACTTCTCTCTTTTGCCCAACGGGCTTTGCGGGTTAAAGGACATTGAGCCACAAACAAATTGCAGCTGGACCGGAGTAGCCACGAAGTGAAAGTTTGCGGGGCGAGCATGCAGGTTGCGTTAAGAGCCCGCCCCGTCTGCAATCGTAATGCGACTCATTGCTGCCCGCGAGGAAAAGGAACATATGTTAAGGCTAAACAATGGCTTCTAAAATCTGTAGCCGCTGTGAGCATCTCCAATAGTTCTCAAAACCCACTGTCAATCTTGAGAGTTTTCAAAATTCACTCTCAATCTCGAGTTTACAAACTTTCCGCACTTAAGAAAATCGACCAAATCACATGGAAATATAATAGGACCGAGTTCTCAACGCAAATGTATAAAAGAGAAAGTATAAAAGTTCAAATGTACAAGATAGAAAAAAAAAGTATAAAAAGTAGTTAGGATGATTTGGAAACAGTCCGAGATTCCTGATACGAAATTGCCTTCTATATTTTAGAAGTGAGATTTTAAAAACGGTCAGTGGAACCAAACAAATGAACAAATATACTTAGCTTCTTGAAAAAAAAACTCATTGGTTTACCTATTCTATTTTTAGGAACTCTTCCAATTGATTCTGACATTGGAAAAAATGAGCTGCTTTGCATAGTTGCATCAAACTGACAGCAGGAGCGTGAATTCGATGCCCAAACCATGACTGAAAGAATTTGCGTGTTGCAAGTACCACAGGTTTGAAAGGAATGTCAATGAAAAATCAAATCCAATATTTGCACTGACTGGAAAGGGGTTCAAACATGTCTTCTACATCATGTACAGGTAGAACACAGGTGAAGTTTTCAGATCAACTGCTTCCATTGAGCCTAAAACACTGGTGAAAGGGGTGAACTCAATCGCTGCAGATGATGATCTATTGACAGATCCGGAGCAAACCACATGCAGGCACCAGACAGGCTTGGTGCCTACCCTCAATTATCATCACTTCGGAAGCAGATTCATATCGATGGATCTTCCAGTGCGGCAGTGGTAAAGTCGTTGATTCGTGGATATGCCGCCTTCTCGTCCAGTTGATTTTGTGTCCATTTCAACATCTTTAACAAGCTTGGAAGCTTTGGATCTGCCGTTGTGGGAAAAGGAATATACAGAGGAACTTCAGTAAAGCCGGCAAGTCACAACATATCTGAACAAGGGATGTAGCAGTTTGTGTTCCAAACAAATAAGACAAACATAACTACGTCACACAGTACTCAATTATAGTGTAACCTGCCCTAAAAACTAAATTTAAATGTTAGTGTTGGAAATTGTACACGCATATCATAAATTCTTTAAACCATCCAGTACATACCAATTTAATTAACACTTAAAGTTGAAGTCATACGACCACTGCACAGGATTCGGGTCCACAATACTGCTGAGCCTTATATGTTACGACAAATGAGATAGTTAAAATTAAAATTCCTTATTCCTTTCTTCTCCAGTGACAGAATCACAGAAACTAATAGAGTCAGCTATAATTATGGTTAACTAACCTTTTTAACCTTATTTTTCGGTCTAACAAGCTGCCTAAAGAATGGAGAAGTATATTAGTACTTATCTTCAAGAACAAGGGAGATGTTCAAAGTTGTACTAACTACCGTGGGATTAAGTTGATGAGCCATACGATGAAGCTCTGGGAGAGGGTTATCGAGCATCGCCTAAGGAGAGTAACACATGTGACCCAAAATCAGTTTGGGTTCATGTCTAGTAGGTCGACCATGGAGGCGATTTTCTTATTACGACAATTGATGGAGAGATATAGGGAGCAGAAGAAGGACTTGCACATGGTCTTTATTGACCTCGAGAAGACATATGACAAAGTACCGAGAGATGCCATGTGGTGGGCCTTGGAAAAGCACAAAGTCCCAACTAAGTACGTTACCCTCATCAAGGATATGTACAGGGATGTGGTGACGTTTGTCCGAACATGTGATGGCGACACCAGTGACTTTCCAATTAAAATAGGACTGCATCAGGGGGTCAGCTTTGAGCCCTTATTTATTTGCTTTGGTGATGGATGAGGTCACAAGGGACATACAAGGTGATATCCCTTGGTGTATGCTCTTTGCTGATGATGTGATGCTAGTTGACGACAGTAGGGCGGGGGTTAATAGGAAGTTAGACTATGGAGGCACACGTTAGAGTCGAAAGGGTTCAGACTTAGTAGGACTAAGACCGAGAGTACATGAGGTGCGATTTCAACGCGACTAGGCACGAGGAGGGAGACGTTAACCTCGATGGGCAAGTGGTGGCCAAGAAGGATACTTTTCGGTATTTAGGGTCGATGCTACAAAAGGATGGAGACATTGATGAAGATGTTAGGCATAGAATTTCAGCCGGCTGGTTGAAATGGCGTGAAGCTTCTGGCGTTCTCTGTGACAAAAGGGTGCCTCAGAAGCTGAAAGGTAAGTTCTATAGGACGGCGATTCGTCCGGCGATGTTATACGGTGCTGAGTGTTGGCCTACAAAAAGGCGACATGTCCAGCAATTGAGTGTAGCAGAGATGCGTATGTTGCGTTGGTGTTGTGGGCACACAAGGAGGGATAGAGTCCGGAACGACGATATTTGGGATAGGGTTAGGGTGGCACCAATTGAGGAGAAATTGATTCAACATCGGTTGAGATGGTTTGGACATGTCCAACGGAGGCCTCCTGAGGCGCCGGTGCGTAGTAGAGTTCTAAAGCGGGCCGATAATGTAAAGAGCGGTAGAGGTCGACCTAAACTAACTTGGGACGAGTCCGTTAAGAGAGATCTTAAGGAGTGGAATATCTTCAACGATTTAGCTATGGACAGGAGCGCTTGGAGATTGGCAATCAACGTGCCTGAACCATGACCTCTTTTTGTCTTGTGCCCTTTATGTCCCTTTATGTGTCTCCCTGTTTCTCGTCTCTTTTGGGTTTCATCTCTAGCCTTCCCAACTTGCTTGGGACAAAAGGCTATGTTGTTGTTGTTGTATAATCTACTCCCTTCACTCTGAAATGTGCTTCGTTTTAGCTTTATCCTAAGTCAAACTTCTCTAAATTTGACCAAATTTATAGAAAAAAAATGCACTAACAGCATCTACATCATGCATATGATACAGGACAAATCTAAAACGACCTACATTTAGGACCGGAGGGAGTATTTTTCACACCTCCTTTCTTCTCAATTATTAAGATATCACCAGCCTCACCTTCCTTTATCCAAATATAACTTTGACAGATTCAAATAGCAAACTACTCAATGAATAAACATTTACACACAGAAAGGATTTGATGTAAATTCTGATAAATTAGATCTTGAACTAAACAGTAGATGTTACTAACCTTTCTCATGACTTTGGCTTGTAAGAATAGCAGCATTAACTTCACTTGCAGTCTTCAAACGTTGAGAAACATCCAATAGTTCCCCGTAAGGGCAATTTTTTACATCTTCAAAAACCAGTAGTGCTACAGTTTTTTCTATCTCCTCGAGAAATGTTTGCTGCAAAATCAGGGGGAAAAAAGCAGAAACCACACAACGTGTCTTTAAGGCAGTTCAGTTGCGTGTGGAATAAATTACATCTGAATCCTGAAACCAAAATGAAGTACTCCCTCCGTTCCAAATTGTAAGTCGCTTTGACATTTTTGGTACATCCATTTTGCTATGCATCTAGATATAATAATATGTCTAGATACATAGCAAAATGGATGAACCAAAAAAGTCAAAACGACTTATAATTTGGAACGGAGGGAGTATAAAGGTAAATCTAGAAAAATAAATACATTTTCTTCGCCTCTCGGTGCAAGTTCTTCTTGAGCGAACTCCAAAGCTTCATTTATTTTTCCCGCGCGAATCAACTCTATTAGTTTCTGTTGCTGGAGATGAAAGTATAGTTGGGGATTCGTGTCCAGAATCTGCATACATTCATCCCAAGTCATCATAACGATTAAGGAGACATGAGTTAACAAATGCTACCTTTACAGAGCTCCTCCCAGAAGAACACAAACAAATACACATGCTTCTAATCTATATCTATTATTACCTAATATTAAAATACCTATTACCTAATATTAAAGTACAGTAATTTCTTTGGTCCATTGTCTCTCACTCCCACCCCTTATTTGGTCTGTCACTCGGTCTGCCGTTCCTCACTTCACCCCTCTTCTTCCATCCATCGGCCCGCCGTCCCTCACTCCCACCCTTCTCACTTTACCAATCGCAAACCTAGGTCCATCATCCCCCTTACTCCCACCCTTCTCGCTTTCACGGATGGCAAATGTAGACCTAGGAGTTCAAGGCCCGGGGCGTCCCCCTTACTCCCACCCTTCTCGCTTTCACAGATGCCAAATGTAAACCTAGGAGTCCAAGGCCCTGGGCCCAGCCAAGGTAGAGTCTATCCTTGTCCGACACAGGTCAATCATAGTTTGGAGCTACAAAACCTTCCCTGGCGCTGCACAGCTGCACACTCATGTCATGGCCTGGCTAGTCAAGCCCGAGCTCATGCACGTCGCGACTCAGCATGGCTCGGCACATGCGGGCTTGTAGCTCTCCTTCCACCTTTCTCAACCTCACAACAAGTTCACACAATAGCCACTCATTTTTAAGTTGAATCAATCTCCTAACAATTTCTCATGCGGAATTAATCTTTTATTGCACCTAGCATTTATTACGTGCATTGGGGTTTAACTGAAATAAGGTTGGGCTAAGCCCAATTAAGTCCAATAAAGATAGCTAGCTCTAGGTGACCACGCAACAAGCTGTACATCCCATTGCAATATCTGGGAATGTTTGCTAGTATATAGAAAATAGTGAACATTAGATGACGGAAGTTTTATGACCTTGAGAATAGGGCTTCTCTCAGGCTTCTTGTTTTTTTTGCTTTTCGCTGTATGCTTGTACACCTTTGTGTTTCTTGCACAGCTTCTTTTCTTTTTATTAGTATAAAATCTTATGGTGGGCCCCCTGCTGTATTATTTTCAAAAAAAATGATAGGGCTTCTCCTTAAAAAAAAGGATAATAAAACAACACAACTCTCACAGTAAATCACTAGCCATATGTGCAATATGACTGATTTTTTTGCTGGCCATCTATGTTATCTGAGTTGTATGTAAAAATGAACAAAACCCTCTTATAAAGAAACATTTCTCAAAACTTGTTAGCTATTTCCAAGCAAGGGGACAATGACGGTGGAAAACACCATTCTGAAACAGAAAACACTTGTGGAAAACAGGATGTCACATTGGATCCTCGTCTCATCACTCATTAGTGTTGGGCAAACATAATAATCAGCTGAGTTTAATCAGTAATCAATGAGGTATGATCTTTATACTGTTGGGTTTTTTTTCATGTTAGAAATACTTGGCCCTGACTCCTAGAGTCCAAGTATATTGGTTGCTACTTATTAAGGATTCCAGTTGTTTCTACCGGTTACAAAGATGTTCAAAACTACAACCTGCTCAGCAGGAATCTCCAGCTCCTATTTGAACAATCAAGTATGGCAAAACGTGGACAATTAAACTAAAGAGTAGAATGACTGTAAGAACTGATGATCAAATCAGAAACATATCATTTGATACAACAGGAAGCTCCTGCAAACTTCTCCAAACGCATGACAGGTCACCAAATTAGATTGGGAAAGGATTGTATTCCTGTATTCTAAACTAGTCGTGGCTCTAAATTGCTGACAAAGACAAACACAGCGACAGTACATCCTAGTTACCCACATTGCAAACTGAGTGCTTCTCTAGTTGACCATATTTATTTCAGATTTACAGGAGGATGGAAACCAAATCTGTACAGCCCAGCAACCACAACCTACTTCGTGATCTTCCCCAACACAATAAAATACCTAAATGTGCATCTCGGCCGTTATTCGAACTAATTTTGCTAGGAACAGAGACAGAATCGAACCGTGGGGTTAAGATCGTTGATTTTCTCGATCGCCTCCTGAACATTACCCGACTGTACTGCTCTCTTAACCTCCATTCGATCCGTAATGGTCGCTAGGTCAATCTCCGCTGCAAAAAATAAAATAAGAAATTCAAACGAATTCCCCGGGAAGTTCAACAGCGGAAGAGAGAAAGAGAAGCGTGTAATACGCTGAGTGCCGGACTCGATGCGGAACTTGTCGGCGGCGTCGACGAAGCCCTCGGTGACGAGGAAGTTCATGACGAGGCGGTTCATGTCCTCCTTGCGGATCTTGACGTCGCGGAGCTTCCGCTCCCACTCGTCACGGGTCACAACCTTCTTCGAGGACGCCATGGATGCCGGGGAGTCGATGGAGTCCAGGTCGCGAAGTACGATGCGGGAGAGGAACATCAGATGCGGGGGCCAAAGGAGAGATGGGGCGGACTGCTGGTCCGATCACACAGACGCCATAAACCTACAGCGACGGGCGGCGAGGTGACGGGCTAGGGTTTCGCCGCGGGGAGGGGGCAGCCGGAGGATGGATTGAGGGCTTGGAGAGAAGCCGGATGAGTCGACGTGGGGAGACCCCGAGAGTCCGGAGGAGAAAGAGTTGGTTGTTACTTGCAACAGTATCCAACTGCCTAAACTGTGGCAAACTAGAGGATTAATATTTAAATAGTGTTTTCACAGTTCATAATGATTATAGCGAAATTTTCTTATTTGCAATGCAACTGTCTATTAGGAGAGCTGTTCGTAGGTACTTTTATGTAAAATAAGACTTAATATAAACTTTCCAGAGCTAAGCCACGTAGATCGAAAGCTTCACGGACAAAGTCTAGCCATCTAGGATTTGTGAGAAAGCCAGCAGTAACAAATCAAATTCAAGACAAGCAAAGGTCACAAGTGCTCAAAAGATTTAGACAGATGACAACCTTTCTCATATCACTCCTCAAATCCTCTCCAGTATATTATCTAAGTACATTAGAGAGGAAGAAAGGGAGCTCTAAATGTGTTTAACTTGAGATAGGTCGTTGTGGTGTACAAGAGTTACAAAGAGAGAGGCGCAGGGGTATATACTCCCCCCTTCTCAACTAGTTCTACCTGTACATGAGGGTAGGGACCAGAAATTCTAATCGGGACAAGAATTTTCAACCCCTTGGAAAAACTTAGAGCTCGAGCATAGGTTACGTGAGAAAAGAATGTCAGGTCCCAAAGATTCTGACCGTTGACCATAATTGGTGGTCACATAAACAGTGAACCTTAGTGAGCATTAAATCATAAAAAAAAAGGCAGCAAATTTTGATGGGTCTGATTTTTTTGGTCAAGGCCCGAAATTTCGGGCCACAAAATAATTAGCACTCATTTTGCAAAACAAAGGGCCATCTTATATAAAGTCGGTTTTAGTTTGAAACTTTTGAGCAATTACAAACTTGCAAGTGATTAGTATTCGATCCTCCTTTATAGTACGACATTCCAATTATGCAAGATATTCAAAGAACTTATGAAACAAATGATGCTTCCAAATTTATGCCCTTTTTGTCATAGGCTTTGTTGTGTATTGAATTTTGGGGGTCTCTGTTTTCCAACTGCACTTTATCACCTTAATAAAAACTAAAGTGTTCAACAATTCTTGTTAGACCGCTATTTGTACTGTCATTAAACCCCATGATAGGATTAGATGCGCTTTCAAATTCCAAACTCTCGGTTAACCGAAAGGACCGAATTATATGAATTGTACTTCACTCATTTGCATTTTATAAGACTATGCTTGATTATGTGTGATGTCTCATATTTGAACTTCTATGTATTTGTTTTATTATATTGCTACTATTTTCTTATCAATTATTATTATCTACAATAGAGAAAACGTTGCTCAAATTTTCTTTAGAACCTGCACATTTTTTGTTGTTGTTTTAATCTTTGCTGATAAGGTTTGATTAGTTCAATGAAAATCAAAATGATTGGTTTCTAGAATTTTTTTAGAATCGATCGGTTCTTATTTTCTATAAACCAACTAGTTGAGTGCTCGTGCGTTGCTACGGGTAAAACATCTCATGAGATACAACCACACAAGTAAAATATATGTAGAATCACATATCATCACAAATAATTAATATTAAAACACATAATTCAAACTAATTTATTTAAAATAGAGAAACCAGTATGATGTTATTAACTTTACACAGACAGAGGAAAAATAAGCAATAATTCATTATTTTTTTGTTTGTGAGACTAATATAGCGTTGAAGATAATATCGTACACCTTTAGGTATGTTGGCTGCGTTTTGGTCCCCCGTGTATGTGAGTAGGTGTAGCAAGATGTGCTTCCTCACTTCATAGTTATCCTGCCAGATTTTTATACATATATGGTTAAAATGTATGTAGGTGAAAAAAAGAAAATTATATACAAAGGAGCTACCATCCTGCCAATGCTGGAGAGAACAAGCACTACATGGAATTGACTATCAACAAAATAGGTATATATCATTATATCCAAGTATTTGAGTTTACAACACAAAATTACAAAGTAATGTAAAATGCAGGAAAAGAAAAAAACCTAATGCTCTACACCATGCTAAAATGGTTGAGCACAGTGAAATCGATAAGGAGACAGTGAGATCTCAGAATGACTCATTTTGCTCGAATAAATATTGCAAAAGCTGGGGACAAAATAAGAAATTGGATCAAGCGAGCTACCATCCTACTACTGCCGGAAAGAGCAACCATAACATGAGTAACTTCAAGGTAACAATAGAGAAGATGCATACTGTTATATTTTCTGTTTTGACTCTCCAGGCCCTGCAATAAGAAGTTTTTCAAAACATGAACTGAAAGAACTGAATCATGCCACGACTTGCAACCGCCGAAAAGAACAAGCATAACATGAGCAACTTCAAGGTAACAAGATAGAAGATGCATACTGTTATATTTCTGTTTTGACAGAGCATCACTCTGAATGTCTCCAGGCCCTGCAAAAAGAAGTTTTTCAAAACTGGAACTGAAAGAACTGAATCATGCCACGACCTGCAAGTAAATAAGGAACCATACAGTCACTCACCACACCTAACCTGAGCCCCACTTTGCTACACCCTATTTTCAGAAAGAACCATCAAGGCAATATGTAATTTTCATCTAGAAGCGGACAACAGATAGCAGCATCTACTGATTCACGGGCAAAGCCTCAGTTTGTTCCATTATGAAGCATAGTTCACACTGAAATAGCTAGATCATGAAATTTCAAAATCTTATTCATTTATCTGACACCGTGACTGTACAACATTATAGAACCATAGTATCATGACTGTATGGAAAAGCCAATAAACAGTAGAAATAGCTGGTCAATCAAGGGCTTACTTGAGGCTCGCAGATGGAGTGTGAGTAAAAAACGTGCTCTTAACATAAACCTGCGACACAGAAGCATAAATAAGATGGACATGATTATAATATTTTTTTAGAATCATTAAGTTTTTTTTAGAACCATGGCATCTGGATAGCTGATCAAAACATTGACAACTACCAAGCAAATGACATCCTATTTTTAGAAGAAAAAAAATAACGCAAGATTATGAGATATTTTCAAGCAACCATGAAGCCACAAACTGATTCAAGAAATATGAAACATGTTCAAACAAGTTCCATGGCATCATAATCACTAAATATTCAAGTCACCAAACATCCATGTTCACAGCTTGGAATCTACTGTCAGGAACTGAAACTAAAAGTCCTCTTGAAGCACTTTGACCAAAGCTTCAGGAAGCAACTTGTACCCTCATCAGGTGCTTAAAGTCATCTTGAAGCACTTTGACCTAAGCTTCAGGAAGCAACTTCTACCCTTCAGGTGCTTTATTCAGTTGAAGCACGAGGCCAGGAGTTGACCGATCGACGTATAAAGAGAGAGGATAGCAAGAGGATGAAGGTTTTCCAGGAGTTTGTTCGAATGACTGAGCCATAGGAATGTTTTTTAGGAAGGTCTCTTTGCATCGTTATTGTTGACCGATCGACGTATGACAGCACAGGGCTGAATTGGCTTCAAACAAAAGGGGATGGCGGCGAAGCTTACTTAGATGAACGATGTGAAGCACGTTGACGGCCTGAAGCACGAACTTCGACGATAGCAGACCAATTCTGTCGTCTGATTTGTCACAGCCAACAAGAATATGTTGGGGACTGACAGCTCCGCGCAGTTGCTTGTCCTGCGGCCGTGAATGAGGATGGCGTCCTGGACGTCCTGCTCTGAGGCAAATCACATGAACTTATTATAAAGGCTTTACTCACATGAATCAGATAGCTCTCTGCTCCACAAAATTATCAAATTTGATCCAGAGATGGAGGAGCAAGATACTGAAGTAGTCGTACAAAGTGGCAACTATCATTAAAGAAACTTTGTTGTGAACTACTGGATCTACGTAGTATGTTGTATCTCTATACTATTGAATCTATCTTAAGAACTCCTATGCAAATAAGAATTTAGTATTTATTGTGTTGGTTCTGAATTAGGACTGCATGGTCTGAAGCCTGCAAATACCCGCTCCTTAATACAAAGTTACAAATTCCAGGAGTTTCCATTACAAAAGTAGTTACTAATTTAGGGCTCAACTATTGCCATTCCAAAAGACAGTGCTGGGAAATTTCGTCTGATTGATCTTGGTATGTTCCTCACATAAATAGAAATCAAGTTTGCTTCCTATTTGTTTGAAATATAGACAGAGGGGCTGCTATGGTAAAAAAACAATTATGTGATCAAGCACCAGATGGAAGGCATAGAACTATTGGATTGATCCAATTGAGGCAAACCTGATTAAGTGCTAAAACAATTTACAAAATCCATGCACAATCTGAACCTGACCCTACCCCCACATAGGTCCAACGTGTATGTGCCTTAAAAAACATAGATATAATGCAACCAAGAATAACATGACTAACGACAATAAGCTAATGTTCTAGTCTGGAACCACAACTATATACAAAACATATATTCATAAGTGACGACCATCACCCTTCCTGTTCTAGTCTCGAAATGATGCCTGTTCTTCAGCAGATAAAAAATTCCATGGGATGAAATAACGTAATTCCAGAAATCAACCCTCGATATAGCATGCAAAGGTCGGTGGAAGCAAAATCGCAGATTGTATAATTACATCTTATTCATATCATTTGATAAACAACTAAACTTCGATTTGTGTGTAAGAAGAGGAACACAAAGGATAATCCGCCAGCATGACCCATTAAGACTGGTGGTCACTACAAGAGTAATCTAAGTCCATCTGAAAGCCTTTTAATTTGACCAATTGCTAGACATTATTCAATAAATCAGCACATACACGGAAGCATACAGGATTCCAAAAAATACATTGTGAAACCAACCTGCTTAGCAGACAGCAAGGCATCGTCCTAAATCAGTGCTGTGGCCTGCAATATCCTCCTCCTGCTGCTAGCTATTCCAGTTCGAGGTGATAGATTAAACAAATGACTTATCATTGCAACATGATCTGAATCTACGTGAGACAACCTAACACCCAAGGAGAGCACGGAGCAACTTTGGGGAGAAGATTCAGTTTCACACATCAGGAAGGGAGAAGAGATGGCATATATACCTCACCAGCACTCGGCAGAGAAGGGCCAACAAAGACGAGGCTCTGGATGCTGCCGCCGTCTCCGTGGAGGTCCGCTCAGCGTCGAGCTTCTAGTGCAGCTCCGGTCGCGTCCTCCGCAACCTCCTTCTTCTCGAGCAGCGGCCCTGCGCTGCGTCCTCCGGGACCTCCTTCTCCGTGAGCAACCATGTCGCCGCCGCCTATGAGGACGTGTGTATGAGTCCAGGTGCTCCGGGGTCAGCGTCGCAGAGATGGCACAGGGCGGAGGCGGGGCAGGCTCTTAACGCAACCCGCATGCTCGCCCCGCAAACTTTCACTCTGTGGCTACTCCGGTCCGGCTGCAATTTGTTTGTGGCTAAATGTCCTTTAACCCGCAAAGCCCGTTGAGCAAAAGAGAAGTCGCAAGACCCGCAAAGAACCCGCAGGCGACGTCGTGGTCGTAGCCACCTGAGCGGCCACCTTTCTGTCCCTAGCGTCGATGTCGATGTCGTACATAGACAAGGCACGCAGAGGCGGATTCGTCGTTGCCAGCCCCGTCGCACGACTGCGCGATGTGCCTCTCCGAGCTGTCGGCCGGAGCGAAGCCCTCGGGCTCCGAACCGGCGGTACGGGCGCTGCCGGCGTGCAGCCACGTGTTCCACGCGGACTGTATCGGAAGGTGCCTGCCGCTGTGCCCCGAGTGCCCTCTCTTCCACCACCCCGTGCTGCTCGCCGACGCCGGCGGACAGCAGCGACCGGCCGCGGCGCCTGCGTGAGTGCGGCGTCTGCTTTTCGCTGAAAAGGCATTGAAAAGGGAGCGTGTCTATTCAGGTTTTGGATTACTAAACCATTGTGATTAGAGGCTTCTGGATTACTCTCGGCATAATTTGTTTGTGGTTTGTACATTCGGGTTTCATTTATGCGTCCTGCTTCTGCATGAAAATTAGTAGGCAGATTAGCAAGGCCAAAACAGAAAGTTAAGAACACTCAACTAGTCTTGTATAATTTTACGGTGGCTGAAAAATTCTTGTTTACCCAGACAGAAAGCATTTGCAGAGAGATGTTGCGGGTCATGCGAGTTTTGCAGCCCAGTTTTTTGTGCCCCCAGAAAGCTTGTCCGCAAGGTCCGCAGCTTAGTGGCTAGCCGCAAGCGATGCGGGTTAGTGGCCGGCCGTGAACGAGCCCGCCTGCAAGGCTACTTTTCGTTGTTATTTGGTAATTAGTGTCCAATCATGGCCTAATTAGGTTTAAAAGATTCGTCTCGTGAATTTCGTCTAGTGTAATTAGTTTTATTTTTTATCTATATTTAATGCTCCATACATGTGTCCAAAGATTCGATGTGACGGGAAATCTACTGTTTTTTCACAAAATATTTTGGAACTAAACAATCCCTTAGTTGTAGAGAAGAGATTCAAAGCCCACTGCATACAAGGAGCAATGCTATAAGCTATTATTACTCTTTTTTTTTTGCGAAGGTATCTTATACTTGGGGCACTTAATTCGCTTAGACATGTGGGCCGACTCAGTTAGCCCATTCAGGCCCAGCAATTTTCAGGTTTGTGCAACGAAAGAAGCACCGCGCGTTGCCGCTTCTCTGAGCCTCTGGGGCTTGCTGTTTGTTCTCCAGTCATGCGTGTCGCCGTCTCTTGGATGGGGACACGTTGCAGCTACCCGATGGAGAAGTATGAGATACATGCGTGCAGATTTTGTGGTGCGCAGTGCACTAATCGACAGTCATCCGATCCATTGGGCCACTGGAGAGTGGAGACGAAAACGACGGTCAAGGATGTTCCAAGACATCACGAAGTCATCCTAACTCAGAAGGCACAGCCGGCGCACGGCAACGAAAACAGCGCAGCCCTCACAATCGCAACTGGTTCACGCATGCGTGTGTGGGACTTAAAAAAAATACGAATTCCTTTGAACCTTGAAATTGGGCAAAGGCCCAGAATTTAAAAACATGCTGCGTAGTAATGGGTTATGGCCTAACACTGTAAAAGATGCGCAAAGCACGCACGGCTACTGCAGAGTGCAGACTTGGCTGATTGGTTCGTGCATGGAGTAGAGTACTCCTACATCGCAGCCGCCGTCACCACTCACTACGGACTACGGTCCACGCGAAACGTGCATTAGCAACTTACATTACTGTGCGGGCACTTGCACTTGGTTGAAGCTCCACTACGCACGGGATTCACAGTGCTCGCGACTCGTACTTGCGCCATGCAGAAAAACTCGATCGAGGCGATCCATCAGTGCGTCCGGCTGTGATCCATTCAGGGAGAAAAACGCACGCGCGCAGACACCTCACTCAGCCAGCCGCCGCCCGCCTACCCGTCATCGAGTCAGTCGTCTACTGCTTGTCCAACAGCACTAACTACGTTGTCACTGACACTGACTCATCACTCTCAACACTCTAAAACCGTCTCTTATATAAGAGTGGCGGCAAGAAGCAACTAGAGGTTGTATATCGACAGTAGTAGTACGTAGTTGTGCAGAGATTGCAGAGGTAGACATGGAGCGCAACTCCTCCTGCAGAGACACAATGAGCTGCCTCCTCGCCCTGCTCGCCGTGCTGTGCCTCGGCGGCGCCGCGGTGGCGCGGGGCCAGCTGACGGACAACTTCTACGACGGCTGCTGCCCCCAGGCGGAGGACATCGTGAAGGCGCGCGTGTCCGCCGCGATGAAGGCCGAGCCCCGCATGGGCGCCTCCCTGCTCAGGCTCCACTTCCACGACTGCTTCGTCGACGTACGTACACGAGACACCACATGGCACATACACGCACGCTCCCAATGCAACTTTTGTGTACCGACCGATCGCTGAATTGAAAAAGACTTGCTCGCTGCATGTGCATGCACGCAACGCAGGGGTGTGACGGGTCGATCCTGCTGGACGGGAACAACACCGAGAAGCTGGCTGCGCCGAACCTGAACTCGGCGCGTGGGTTCGAGGTCGTCGACGCCATCAAGGCCGACCTCGAGAAGGCGTGCCCCGGGGTCGTCTCCTGCGCCGACATCCTCGCGATCGCGGCTAAATACGGAGTGCTGCTGGTGCGTCCCGTCCCTTCCCTTCCCACATGATTTCAGTCATCGATTCATCATCACGCTGAAAAATACTCGCAACCTTCTGGTGTACTACTACTACTCAATTCAGAGTGGAGGGCCGGACTACGACGTTCTGCTGGGAAGGAGGGATGGCCTGGTGGCAAATCAGTCCGGTGCCAGCAGTAGCCTGCCTAGCCCGTTCGATCCCATCAACAACATCACAAAGAAGTTCAGTGATGTGGGTCTGAATACAACCGACGTGGTCGTTTTATCAGGTACCTTTCACCGCACAATACTTTCCTAGCTGAACTGATTCGGCGTCAAGAGTGAAGATGACTGGACCTGGACGCATATTATTACATTTTTAATTGACCCGATCGACGACGGCCATGGACACGCAGGAGGCCACACGATCGGGCGAGCGCGGTGCGCGCTGTTCAGCAACCGGCTGTCCAACTTCTCGGCGACGAGCTCCGTGGACCCGACGCTGAACTCGTCCCTGGCGTCCAGCCTGCAGACGCTGTGCCAGGGCGGGGACGGCAACCAGACGGCGGCGCTGGACGCTGGCTCCGCCGACACGTTCGACAACCACTACTACCAGAACCTGCTGAGCCAGAGGGGCCTCCTGTCCTCCGACCAGGGCCTCTTCTCCAGCGCCGACACCAAGGCGCTCGTGCAGGCCTACAGCGCCAACAGCGAGCGCTTCTTCTGCGACTTCGGCCGGTCCATGGTCAAGATGGGCAACATCCGCCCGCTCACCGGCTCCGCCGGCCAGATCCGCAAGAACTGCCGTGCCGTCAACTGATCGAGCATGCATCGAGCAGCCCGCGTGCAGGTCGACGTCACTATGTGTTTGCATCGTCATTGTGGTGTGAAGCGTGTTTCGTTTGGCTTAAGCCAGGGTTAATTAGTTCATGGTATGGGCCACCTAGCTAGCGTATCAATTGAGACGGATGAGTGGTAACTACTCGCCTATCTGCAAACGAACAAGATAGGATCTGTAACTGTCGCTACAGTGCCTGATAATTATATCAGTAGGTGCATGCGTTCCCCGATCGATGTTGTTCTCGTGAACAAGCAAGAAACACAAAATGAATAAAGGCTGAGAATGATGTATGAGAAACTTGAGATCTTGGCTTGCATTTCCCCGTCACCTAATCGCATCGTGCTCCCCCTTCTGTTCTGTTATGAGAATGATGTCTGGCCTTCTCTCCATAATTGGCAGCCTGCTAGTACATCATTGCTTGCATTATATCCTTGACGTATAAAGTGGCCAACATCAGCAGTTTTTGTGCTGTATTACGTGCTGCATCATCGTTATCCCAGCTGGTTCCTCTGTCAGACGAGCGAATAGAAATTCAGACCCATCCTACAGTGGCAGCTTTCAGTTAATCGGTTTTGCAGGTACAGTATAGCAACATCGACTGCCTGCATTCATTTCGTTAGGCCTTTTTTGGCTGCTTTCATTCCTATCCGCTCCTACTTTTGTGGAGTGGGGTGGATAGGAATGCAACCAAACAAGCTCTCAGTGATTTTCGATTCTGAAGGAAACAAGGGAACGAGATCACGAGAGCCGATTAGTTGCTGGCCATTTACTTGCGGTGCGCACGGATCCTCAAATCAGCAACTAAATAACGTACGTTCTTGGAATCATTGCCCGCTTCCAGAGTCCAGACTACCTGCCGCTCCAGCTCCATACGACTGCACCTGCTGCTGTGTGACCTGTCTGCTGAGTGCCTGAGCTTGAGAGAGAGAGATCAGAGAAGCTGCAACGGCAAAACATAGGCCTTGTTTAGATTCAAAAGGTTGAAATTTTTTTGGAACTGTAGCATTTCGTTTGTATTTGATAATTAGTGTCTAATCATGGACTAACTAGACTCAAAAGATTCGTTTCGTGATTTACAATTAAACTGTGCAATTAGTTATTTTTTTACCCACATTTAATGTTACATGCATGCGTCCAAAGATTGATATGATGGAGAGAGTGTGAAAAAATTCTAACTTTTGGGGGTGAACTAAACATGGCCATAATAATTGATAACCTGAGCGACTACGCAAGATTAGCCTCCTTTGTATCTGAACAACTCCAGCTACTTTCAGCTACGTACACTGCACAGCTAGTGCGAGTCTGCAACCACGTACAGTACAGTACTGGAACACGTCTGTTGCTGATTAAAGCTCGCGTTGACTGTGACCCTGCACGGTAGGCATGCAGCTGCTCGTGCTCGAGCGCACCGAACCAAACTAGCTAGAACAGCCATGCATACGCTGACAAGCAGAATTGCAGTTGCGGGGTGTGGTGTCTTTTGCTCGGCGCACCTGCATGCATGCATGCTGGCTGCCATCTCTGAACTGAAAACGACGCGGCGACGGAAACGTTGCCAGGAAGCGCTCGTCATCGACCGGAATGATATGATTGCCCATCCTTCAGATCCAAGAAAAGGCGCGCTCCCTGTGCTCAAATGGGCACACAACCACCTTGCGAACTCCGTGGCTATAAGACTCGCCGGCCAGGCCATATCACCTAACTGATCGATTCACATGCCAGTGTGCACAACAGCTACCACCTGCGCGATCGACTGCGAGCTCTAGCGCCCGCAGCAGTTAGGCAGCTCGCTCTGGGAGAGTCGGAGAGAAGAGAGGAGAGATCAATGGCGCCCCGTGGCAGCATGGCTTGTAGTCTCCAGCTCGCCGTCCTCATGTCCGCCGCCATCGTGCTCGAGTTCGGCGTCCGGGCCGGCGGCGCGGCGCAGCTGTGCAGCGAGTACTACGACCGGACGTGCCCCGACGTGCACCGGGTCGTGCGGCGGGTGCTGAAGAAGGCGCACGAGGCCGACGTCCGCATCTACGCCAGCCTCACCCGCCTCCACTTCCACGACTGCTTCGTGCAAGTAAAAAAGCAGCCGGTCCCGTGTTCCGCAGACGGCCGCGACGCCGCGCGCTTGCACGTTCTGAGCCTGCGTCTGTGTGTGTTTATTTCTTCGTCAGGGCTGCGACGGGTCCATCCTGCTGGACAACAGCTCGAGCATCGTGTCGGAGAAGTTCGCGACGCCCAACAACAACTCGGCGCGCGGGTACCCCGTGGTCGACGCCGTCAAGGCGGCGCTGGAGGAGGCCTGCCCTGGCGTCGTCTCCTGCGCTGACATACTGGCCATCGCCGCCAAGATCTCGGTCGAACTGGTGAGTTTTTTCTAGCCGGCCGGCAAATGTACTCTACCGATCGATCCATCGTTAACTGAGGCTTCGTCTAGTTCCTCCCCAAAAATTTATATCTTATCCCATTAAACGTTTGATATATATATATAGTATTAAATATAAATTAAAAAATAACTAATTGTACAGACTGCGACTACTTTACGAGACCAATCTTTTAAATCTAATCAGTCCATGATTCAATAATAAAATGCTACAGTAACACATATGCTAATAACAGATTAATTAGGCTTAATAAATTCATAATTTATTTTTTTATTAGTATCCAAACATCCCATACAACAATGACACCCGATGTGACATCATGAAACTTTACGCTCTGAAATAAGACCGAGTTGATCTTGACAAAACGATCGACATTGTTCAAGAAGAATTGACACACAGAAGCTTACAAACTGTCGGACTGGCAATCTGGCATTGTACAAGCTCTGCCTGCCTTGCCGGGAAGCAATAGCTCTGGGCCTGGAGCAATAATTCGAAAGCCGTCGGTGCAAAATAATTGAACTAGCTGGTACTATGTAGTAGCCATTAGAGAGATCTACGAGAAGAAATTGACAAAATTGCAAAAAGCATGCAGAAACAGACAACCCGTACAGTACGACGTGGATATTCACACGTCACATCACGTCGGCTGTCATCACTCATCAGCAGGACGGTTCGAGGCCGGCACCAATCAGTTTCCTTTACGTGCCACGCTTATACGGGTCACATGACGCGTGGTCCTGTCCGTGTACTATGCACGCAGTCCGGCGGGCCACGGTGGCGCGTGCCTCTCGGCCGGCGCGACGGCACCACCGCCAACATCACCGCCGCCAACAACCTCCCGAGCCCCTTCGACAACCTCACCACGCTCGAACAAAAGTTCGGCGCCGTCGGCCTCGACGACACCGACCTCGTCGCCCTCTCAGGTAAGGAGCAAACCGATGCCAGCCCGTGATTCTACACCTGAACGAACAGAGATGCTAGTGGCGTCACAACGACGGTGGATGCCTCGTGATTCTGCAGGGGCGCACACGTTCGGGCGCGTGCAGTGCCGGTTCGTGACGGCGCGGCTGTACAACTTCAGCGGCACGAACCGGCCGGACCCGACGCTAGACAGGGGGTACCGGGCGTTCCTCTCGCTGCGGTGTCCGAGGGGCGGCAACGCGTCGGCGCTCAACGACCTCGACCCGACCACGCCGGACACCTTCGACAACAACTACTACACCAGCATCGAGGCGCGCCGCGGGACGCTGCAGTCCGACCAGGAGCTGCTGTCGACGCCCGGCGCGCCCACGGCGCCGATCGTCGGCCGGTTCGCCGGCAGCCAGAAGGAGTTCTTCAGGAGCTTCGCCAGGTCCATGATCAACATGGGGAACATCCAGGTGTTGACGGGGAGCCAGGGCGAGATCAGGAAGAACTGTAGAGTGGTCAATGGAAGCTAGACCCGTCGAGGTTGCAAGAAGTAGTTTCTGTAAATGTGGTGTGCCCCAGATTCACCATGGGGTGGGTTGAAATGATGTCAGGGTCCACAATCAGTAGCATAAACCGCACAGAGAACGTGTACGGACGGTCCGTATTCAATTTTTCGTTGGTTGTCTAGACATAGGTGTAGAGATGTTTCGTTGGTTGCATATCTACAATAAATGCTCATGTTACATCTAGAACTTAAACTTAGGTTGACATTTTCTACCACAAGAAAACTAATTAATTTAGGGTTGTCATCTTATTGCATTGCTATAGTTCTAGCATCTAATACAAAGGCCACAAAAAATAGTAGAGATCATACAAGAAAAGTTCATCTCTGTCAGCAAAGTCTGGTGTCACAAAGTGGGTTATTTTTACGAAAATATTTGGCCAAGTCTAAAAGGCGTTTGGTTCCCCGCCCAGGATCGCCACACCTAACTTGTGGCTGCCACCATATCTTGGCTGGTGTTTGGATTGCATGTAAACTATGGTAGCCACACCTCTTTTCTACTCCCTTAATTCCAAATTATAAGACATTCTAAGAATTTTGAAGAGCCAAGGCATCTTAAGTTTGACCAAAATTATAGAGATATTACAAAAATTTATAACATCAAATAGATATACTATGAAAATATAATTAATGAAGAATCTAATGATATTTAATTGATGTCATAAATATTATTATCTTATCATATAAATTTGGTCAAACCTGAGATCCTTTGACTCTCCAAGATTCTTAGAATGCCTTATAATTTGGGATGGAGGGAGTAGTTCATTTGCACACTAATTTTAGCCACAGTTGTGGCTGCCTTTTTCTCCGGCACACTTCTGTGGCGACGCCACATCTAGCATGGCTCGCAGTGGCTAGAAACCAAATGGCTCAAGGCTTCTTTTGGCAAACTTTTCAAGTTAACACTTGGACAATCATCGTTTAGTTTAAGACAAGCGAGTTATAAACATCCTACAAATTTAATATGATTAAACATATGTAAAAGTATTTACAAAGATTATAGTTTTGTTTTTTTGAATATGTTATAAAAATTCTCGCAAAAAAGTTAACAAAAATGTTTATGATAAAGGCCAGTTTTATACTAGGTCCATCCCAAATTATAAGACATTTGACTTTTTTGACACCAAGTTTGACCACTCGTCTTATTCAAATTTTTTGAATAAGACGAGTGATTAAACTTGGGGGTTAAAAAAAGTCAAACGTCTTATCATTTAGGATGGAGGGAGTATGACCAAACCACGCCATGTAAAAATGAATGAAGGGGATTTCAGTTTCATACGGTTTGCTACACTTCTCAACCGTCACGTCACCAGCGGCCCATTTGTATCGCTCAATTTCAAATTATAAAGTCAGAACGACTTGTGCCAGGCAGTGTTTAGATCCCTTCAAACTTTCAAAAATTTTACAAGATTCCCCGTCACATCGAATCTTTAGACGTATGCATGGAGTATTAGATGTAGGTAAAAAAATAACTAATTACACAGTTTGTCTGTAAATGTCGAGACGAATCTTTTGAGCCTAGTTAGTCCATGATTGGATAAATTTTACCAAATAATAACGAAAAGTGCTACAAGAATTTTACACCAACTTTTACACCATCTAAACACTACCTAATTCAGGAAGGAGCGAGTACTTTTGTACCAACACAAAATTCCAAATTGATTTCCAGCAGAACCGCAGGCATAGGCATGAAAGTACGCGAACGGTGGAGTGGAGCCGATCCGCGCGCCTGAAATTCGACAAGATCTACCCCAAGTCGAGATCCAACAACACGCGCACTCTACGAACCTGATTCAAACGGTTTCAAAAGCGCGACCCCACCGCCGCGGTCCACGGCTCCCGTTTCCGCCCGCGCCACACCCAGTCCCCCACACGCCATGGCCTCCCCGCCGCGGGGGCAGCCCGCCACCGCCGCCGCGCCGGCAGCCGCGGCCGCGGCCGCCACGTCCCCGCAGTTGCCCGCCGCATCCCACCCGCTCCCCCGCGCGTTCCTCGCCACCTCCTCCCCCCGTGCCACAGCGGCGGCACCGGCGGCCCCGCTCTTCACCGGCCGCCCGCTGAACCCTAACCCTCCGGGCCACGGCTCCTCCGTGCCCCACGGCATCCTCTATCCCGTCCTGAGATCCACGTCCACGTCCAACTCCGCGGCCGCGGCCGTTACCACGCAGCTCCGCCGCGTTCC
This sequence comes from Saccharum hybrid cultivar R570, assembly GCA_038087645.1. Lineage (NCBI taxonomy): Eukaryota > Viridiplantae > Streptophyta > Magnoliopsida > Poales > Poaceae > Saccharum > Saccharum hybrid cultivar. The sequence goes on from JAQSUU010000012.1 coordinate 19,734,644, forward strand.
TCCGATGGCCGTCGGGTACCCCCGGACCCACGCCGTCGCCGTCCCCATTGCGCAGCAGCAGCAGCCCCTGGTGCGCGAGCTGCCCCGGTCCTTCGCGGCCGTGCCTCGGGCGCTTGTGGCGGGCGTGGCGGCGCGGCCCGAGCAGCCTCCCCGAGGAGTTCCTATAGCTTCGCAGCCCAAGGTCTGTGAAATTTTCTTCGTGAGCTGTGAATGGAAGGTGAATTGGACTAAAGCTTCGGTCCCTCCAATTAAACGTTTGCTTGTACTTTTGGATTGTTATCGGTAATATTTTGATTTTTTGAGTCTGATGGAGCATGTGGAGGCTTGGGCCTGATGCTTTTGAGGTGCTGGATTAAATATCTGTGTCTATATTGTGGGATGTTACTATGTAGCTAAAGTGATCTAATGGCAACGTGTGTGGTTAGTCATTGGTCATTCAGTCCTCGTGGAATACTGGTGAGTATAAATCAGGGTAGCCTGTCGTCTTAGCATGTTACTCCCTCGATTTCAAAATGCAGGGGCATATTAGGATTTTTAAAAAAGTCAATATTGTGTTCATATTTTACATGCCTTCTAGTAGTTATATATTGTAAGAGAAATTAATAGCCAAATCATACTTTGAAAGACTTCCTCAAGTTGAATATTAATATGTTTTGTTCTGTTTCTGTTGGAACATCATAGGTTAATCCAGTACCACCTGTTGCTCCATCCAATGAGCAGAGCAACCCAAAAGACAGGTATGCAACAAAACAACAATCACATGTGTTTCTCATTTGGAATCAAAACTTGTAGCATAAAATTTCACTACAGGGAAAAGAGCAGAGAAGAACCTACAGTTGTGGTGATTAATGATCGCAAAGTAAGTACTTGTTCTTTGGGCGAATTGCAATAGTTTAATCATTGTGTTATTGTCAGTAACTCAATACATGGTCTAGTTAGACTGGGATGATTGTACTTTTTGGATAGTTTTAAATTTTTCCAGTGAATAATCCGCATAGAAATGGATCATAGGATCCGTGATGACATTTGACTTCACATATTTTAATACTCCCTTTGTTCCATATTGCAAGTCGTTCTGGCTTTTCTGGATACTACTATGTATTCAGAAAAGCCAGAAGGACTTACAATTTGGAATGGAGGGAGTATTTAGTAAAGAGGCAGAAGAGGTTATGACAATGTTATCTGCTATCTTCATTTCTCTTTTCCTGTTCAAGCAAGACAACCTAGTCCGGTTTCATATTCTTCAAACAATTATGATCATATTGATACTTAAGTTATAAGTCAGGACTATCATCTTATTTATGAAGGGATTGTTATGCTTCTAAATAAGGACCATTTTGCTAAGTTTATATAACATGGGTTGCACAGAACGGTTAACATTTCTTATGGTTTTGTATTGGTTGCTCAAAGGTTAAGCTGCTGGATAGTGAGTCAGGATCCTTGTACGCTCTCTGTCGATCGTGGGTTCGTAATGGTGTTCCACATGAAAGTCAGGTTAGCATACTTTTTTTCTTTCATATGAATGTAGCAGTTGGTCACTTGGTTGCTTGTTAAAACTGTTCTGAATTAGCATTGTTCCTTTACTATGAAAATTCTCTAAATTAGCTGTCTAACATTCCTCAAGTGTTTTTATGGTGCCTTCTCTCATTATCTAAATCTTTTACTTTGATTAAAATTACGTGTTTTTTCGTACAGATATTTGTATGATGTATGAGAAGTAATAAGTTCCTGCTCAGATCCCTTTATGTTGGATATTTGATCAGTATATGTTAAAAATCTGAATCTTTGCTTAGGAGTCAATCTGCTTTCAGGAATTAAGTGTTGATATTTTTCCTTGACAAATATTTACTTATGTATTTATGTCTACGATGATTTTAATTCTATGCTGTACTATAAAAACATGATTTGAGTTATATGAAGGCAAACATATTCTGCAATGATTAGTGAAAGATGTGTGTCTTAAATTGTAAATTTGTGTTCATTGCTTTTGATTTTGTTTCATCTAGAGGCTACATGTGTTTGACTATTTTAGTTCATGTAGTTTAACAAGCTCCATGCCTGTCTGAATTGCTAAGTGCAGTTTATCAGTTTACACAGAGTACTGTCTTTTCTTTTCTTGTCTGGATGGATTGCGTTTTCATTTCCCATTTTCTTCTTGATGTTTGATTGCATCTGCTGTCCAAACTCCTTTGTTGCCATGTTATTCATGCACATGATTCATGTTCTATTCACTAACTCAGCCAAGCTTTGGAAATGGTGAACCACTTCTTCCAAGACCTTTGCCTGCTTCAGTTGTAGATTCTAGAATATCAGAAAGGGACAATAATGATGCCGCAGGTGAAGATTCAGATGAAGAGCCACAGAAGGTATCTTCTATAAAAATTTGCTTTGCAGTTTGGCTCACTAAGTTAATATCTTCTGATAAATGCACTATGATGCTCGCAACTGGGATTATCTTCCTCACTCAGTTTTGGATTCTACTTGTTTGTTGTCCATATTGTTAGTTGTGGGTTTTTGAAAGTTGAACATTAAACTTATACCATACCAATACAACTTTCTAAAATATAAAAAGGCTGTAAGTTTGAAAAATCCACTGTTGATTGAACTATGTGGCAGGTCACTAGCAGACAGATAATGATGTTTTTTAGTTTTATATCTTTGATTTTGACCATGAAGGAGTGGATTAAAGATGTAGCTAAATACATTTGACGCAGGCCACAGTTTTTTCATCTTTCTTAGATCTTCATGGGGCCATTTACAAAATTTTGGCATCTGGGCCTTCATAACTAGCATTATGATATAGACTTGCAAATGTCTTTTTTGCGACTAGACAAAGACAACTTCTGTAGGGTGGAGCCTTTTAGATTTTACACTTGTTTTTGTCTCCCCTTGGTACCCTTCCAGTTTTTGTGTTTGCAGAGCTTGATGCTCCACATAGGTTACTCTTGTTTGCATCTTCTTCTGCTTAAGACATTATGTGTCCCATCTAAAAAGTGATACATTCTTTATTCCTGGGGAAGAGTTAAGTAACGGATTATTTGAAGCCAACATGTTGCAAAATTCGATCTCATACTCATGGACCCTACCAAATTTACCAATAAACTGTTTGTTGGTTGTGTCTTAAGTGATGAAATAGTTTTTTCTTTGGTAATGAAATTTTCAGATAGAGTTGTTTCTTATTCTGCATCATCTACCACTAGTTTTTAGTCTGTTAAGCGCCTTTATTTTTCATAAGATCACAAGTGTTCCCATTTAACATTACAATATTGGACCCTGGATTGTAATGTATTTACTCCTTCATTGTGCAGAATGCCAACGGTGAATACAATGCAAGCGACTTATTGAAGCAGCATGTAAAGCGTGCCAAAAGGATACGTGCTGGGTATGCATATTTTGTTTTCGTTCTATTTAATCCCTTCTCTACAGGGCTAATCAATTATCAGAATAATTAATACTAGGCAAATACATGGCATTGCAATGTAAATTATTGGTCCATGCCTCTGTGTGGTGGTTATAAATTAGATTAGTGTACATGTTCTTATGTTCAAAGTTGATAGCTTATTGCCCCAGTACAACTGCTGTTTGTAATGCGTAAACGAACAACATATCAAGATAGTGATCTCGATGGGACAAGTAGTTCTCAACTTCTCATTCTTTTTTTTACAAATACAGGTTGCAAAAGGATCGGAGTCGTCGGATTGAAAGATACAAGCAACGCCTTGCACTTCTTTTGTAGAATCGGTTTGTGACTGTATAAAGTTGAAACCATAGGTGTTTGTCCTGTAGGTTGTAACTTCCGTGTTGGAATTTGTTAAGATGTTTTATTGACTAGCATTTTATGCCTAGGACCCTCTGGATGTTTTATTGCCAACATTATCTAATAAAATGAAACTGAAACAAGTCATCTTTGATGCTTTTCAAGTTTTCATGATACAGTTGGCTGAATCCGGCCCACGGGCATGTTGAGTATTCTGAGTTTCTAGCTTCTATTTCTGCGTGGTGAAGAGCTCTCTCATTTCTCGGTTACTCGCTTAAAGCCAAGAATTTTTCGTCCCAATTGCTTGGAAAATTTTGAACCAACATGAGAGAAGTTTCCGTTGGCTTAGCAACGTTTCCCAGCGCCGGACCCGTTACAAAAAGGTTCCTAAAAAAATTCAATGCAGTTTATTTTGTGTCTGGCTATGAAACCTCTGTTCTGGATTCATTCAGTGACACGGCGCGAGAAGCCGAGAACTCCAAAGCTGGAGCTAACGATCCGTTGACTCATTGACCAGATCAAGGAACAACAACTTGGAAGCCAGAAAGGTCGCAATGCGTTGGACTGAGCGCAAGAATTGAAATGCTCACCTACCTTTGTGACGGTCATTGCAAATGCAAATACCAGGTTACGGAGTACAGAACAAAGAAAAAAAAAACAAATCACTGCTGCGTGCTGATGTCACGCACCTCGTCGAGACTCCTCGGAGGAAGAGATATGCCTAGAGAAGTGGAGAATATATAATCAAATCTTTGCCAAGAGGACAAAAGCGTCCCGACCGGACGGCTTCACAGCTGAGTTATCACGGAGGCCTACCGGCCACCGTCTGAGTTATTACTGGACTAAAGTTTAGTCATCTTTTAGTCCCTACTTTAGTTATTTTTTAGCCACTCCGTTTGATATTTTAGGGACTAAAAGTGACTAAAGTTTAGTCACCCAAACCAAATAGGTCCTTAATCACTTTCCTCCGAAGCGCTTGTAACCGGTAGTGGGTGTAGGATGACCGATTAAAAGCTCTTAATATTTCTGTTCTTCTTATCGCCTTTCTCTATTTTTTATTCTTCCTCCCATTGTTGAATAAAAATTATTGAAAGGGCTAACTGTCCCTACAAACCGGCCTTTCCCAGCCTCCGCTGAAAACCAAAGAGCCTGGGGACTATAAGGCCAGTTTCAGTAGGGATTTCATGTCACTGTTTTCAACACATATAGATTTTAGAAACAGAAGAGTTTCATCACCATGAAACTCTCTCTACTCACATGAAACTCTTATCATCTCTCTTCATTAATATGGTGCCACATCAGCATAATTAATGTCCATGAAACTCTGATGAAACCCCATTGAGACTGGCCTAAGGGCACTCACAATGCAGACTATATCATAGAGTCTAAAGCTATTTATTACCTCGAATATTGTGGACTTAGAGTCGATGCAAGACTCTATCATAGAGTCCAAGACTATTTATTGCACCTTATTTATGGTATTTTGCTGATGTGGCAACATATTTATTGGAGAAAGAAGGAGAAAAAAATAAGACTCCAAGTCTTATTTAGACTCAGTTCACAATATTCGAGGTAATAAATAGCTTTAGACTCTATGATAAAATCTACATTGTGAGTACCCTAAGCTGATTAGAGCAGCACCAAAGCAAACCAACACCGGCTAATGGTCAAAGCAAAAAGCTGCTGTCATGTAGGCTTTGGGTGACTAGAACAACTATTATTCGAACGCATACAGATATGAGGCGCTGCTTCACCGAAAAATGTAACACAACGGCAGGGCTATGAGCCATCTGTTTCCCTCAGGCACTTTTTTTTTTCTCGAATACGCAGGAGAGCTGCGTATCTTTGCATTAAGAAGGAGAGTTGTAAAATGCAATCCAGAAGTTCAAATAAAATACAAGAGCGGTCGTTCCCGGCCCGACCGACACCACGATGGGGCTACATTTTAAAAATGACAACGTAGGGATCCACAGGGGTTAACCAACTACACGCGCAACCCTCTACAAGCTAGGAACAGCTCGTCGAGGGCCTCAACGTCTGCAGTCAAAAGGTCGCCCTTGAAGTAGGAGTCATAGGAACGCTTGGCCGCAGAGGAAGGCGGTGCCGAAGGTTCCAAGAACCCTATATTCTTCATGAGCAGTACTTCACCGCGTTTGGATGCCGGGATGTGGTCCATCTGTTGTGCAGCAATCCGCCTGCTCCGAAGTGGTAAGGTCCGCTTGGGCGGCGTTTTCTGCTTGGGAGGGGAGCGAATGAGAGGTGGCGGCCTCACCACCCGGACCTTGTCGATGAACCTGGCCAGCCGCTGCGCGGCCTCCCCAGGAGAAGGCGAGTCCTCCTCTCCAGGAGAAGGTGAGTCCTCTGTCAGCGCAACAGCGCCCGCCGACGTGCTCGCACGGGAGATGACGGAGGCGACTCACGGCCCGCCGTGCACTGAGGAGCCGTCGACGTAGGGTCCCACAACGAGGCTTGACCCTCCGGAGTCAGGCAGCCGGGAGCCTGTGCGGCCATTGGTTGGGTGACGAGCAAGGTGGCAAGCTCATCCAGCATCAGGTCAACCGAGACGAGCAGATCAGGGGGATCTGTGCGCTCGTAGAGCACCACCGCCAAAGGGTCAGGCTCAAGGAAGCATCGCGCGACCGTCAAAGCAGTGGCGTCATCGCTGGAGTCGGCAGGGGCATCCATGGCGATGTCCACCGCCGGCTTACCTCCGCGGCGCCGATGTCGTCTCCGGTGGCGACGGGCCGTGGGCACCCCCCACAACCCCAATCGCGGTCCCATCTGCGGTCGGTGGACCGCCGAGGGGTGCGTGCAGGGAGGGTGGTCGGTGGCCGGCACATGCGTGGCGAGGGCGGCTGCCGGCGTTTGGCGTCGCCTTGGACCGACCACAGTCCTTAGCGAGGTGGCTGAGACTGCGGCAGCGCAGACAATGTGGAGGCAACCGGCAAGTCGCCACGCGGTGCGAGAGGGAGAGGCAGTTGAAACATTTGCCGCGGAACTGTGCATGAATCCTCAGAGCATGCGTGCGCGGGCCAGGGCCTCGGCGAGGCTCAACCGGGGCAGAGGCAGGTCCCTCCTCAAGCCGGGGTAGAATCTCACGCCACCCATCGGCGTTGGGGGCAGAGATCCATCCTCGCGCGCCGAGGCGTTGGCCGGCAGGTACCGACCATCCACCGGCCGGGGTGGCAGGCCGTGCACAAGCTGAGGGCACGGCCGGCTGCGCCTCCTCCGTCGTCGCGCAAGCCCTTTCCTGGCATCCGCACCGCCGCGCCCCAGAACGCCGGACGAATCTGGGCGTGTATACGCCTAGATACAACAATGTGCATTATTTGTATTAACACCCACCTGCTCTATCCATATCAGATTCAAATTTGTAGAATAGGCATCACCTACTTATTTGGATCCACTATACTAATAATTAGCTAACTAATAGCTAACAGCTAATAGCTACTAGCTTATTATTACCAGGAACTTGTTTGGATTCACCTACTAACATGCCGCTAATAATTTGTTTTTTCAAGGAATAGGAGGGGCAAGACACCTATTGAATTATATCAAATGTAAAAGAAACAAATAATTACAAAGGGTGTGGGAGGTCAAAATAGTAGCCTTAAATCTACTGGTAGACCTAATAGCTAGAAGCCCCTTAGCTAAGTTAGTTAGTCTATTAGTAAGTCTGGTAATGTGATCAAGCAGCAAGGTGATCCATTACAGTGTAAGAGAAAGCGACATTTGTTTGGTTTATGAATCACGGCTAGAGTTGCTTGTGGGCGGAGAATAGACGACCAAGCAGGGTTTGGAAGTCGCGTGCTGTAATTAGATATCGTCAGGAGAGGAGTGGCATCGCTGTTTTGAAGGTTTGTATCCAATACCGCGTGAACTAATTCTGGCCCAGCTAAATGAAACAAGGAGTGACATCTCATAGGGTGGGCAAAAAGGTGGAACCAAACAACTACACCTAAGTACGATGAGTCTAAACCTCCACAATCTCACATCAACGCACAAATGTTACATGGCTTTATCAATCTTAGATTTACAACCTAATTACTACTTTGGAGCAATTACAGGTGTAGGCCAACGGAGTGCATGTACATTTAGGACTATGGGGATGAGCGTGCTTCATAAAAAGACCGAGACAATTTTTCTATTTTTGTTTGAGAAGTCCGTTGACACGTGCATGTTTCGTTAGGAGGGTGTGAGCAGGCAGATGCCGTGCTCGAAGATGAACAGGATATATCGTCGACAGAATGTATTGCTGAATATATAAAACTGAATGTTTACATACTGAAGAGTGCTTAATTGATAAGGAATAGAAATAACAGTTGGTTCATGCCTAGTCTCTCCCTATCGCCTCCTGGTACTTATACTCCTACGCTTCCCATTCTGGGCCTGTGACCTTCGTGTTGGGCCGGCGCTTGCGGACAGGCCGGGCCTGCTCATTGGCCTGAGAGTCTTCAGAGTGACCATCATGAGATGAAGTGCTGACAATCCCCTCTCCTTGAGAGCCGGCATGACCCCAGGCCGGCGCGCGGGGAAAGCGTTGCTGCAAGGGAACCAACAGTTCCCAGGTTGCCAAGGACGGCGGCATGCGGGACCATTGCACCAGAACTTCTTCCATAGGTGAGGAACCAGAAGTCCAGCGCCGATCCAAAATAGCCTGTGGAACCTGCAAGTGAACAAGCTCATCTGGAAGTTCATTAGTTACTGGATGCGTACCATGCGACGCCTTGAGCTGGGAGACATGAAAAACCGGGTGGATAGTCGATGACGAAGGCAACTCCAGTTTGTAAGCGACAGCACCAACTCGAGCCAAGATTTTGTACGGGCCAAAGAAGCGAAAAGATAACTTCTGATTGGCACGCCGAGCCAAGGAGGACTGCACATAAGGCTGCAGTTTGAGGAACACCCAATCCCCCACTGAAAATTGGCGTTCAGAGCGAAGCTTATCTGCTTGGCGCTTCATGCGAAGCTGGGCACGGCTTAGATGCTGCTGCACCAAGGAATGCATGACTGTTCTTTCTTCCAGCCAGCCATTGAGATCAGTAATAGGAGTGGCGTCAGGTGGAACAAGGCCGAAATGGCGAGGTGGAAAGCCATAGAGGACCTCAAAGGGCGAGCGACCCAGAGAGGAATGAGGCGAAGAATTATACCAAAACTCCGCCAGGGAAACCCATTGACCCCATTTAGCTGGACAGGCATGAGCAAAACAACGAAGGTAGGTTTCGAGGCACTGGTTAACACGCTCGGTTTGGCCGTCAGTTTGTGGATGGTAAGCCGAGCTCATGTGTAAGGAAGTACCAGCGATAGAGAAAAAGGATTTCCAGAATGCACTGGTGAAAATGCGATCGCGATCAGAAATGATAACCAGAGGCATACCATGAAGACGGTAGACGTGATGCATGAACAGGCGAGCCACCGTCGCCGCTGTGAAGGGATGCCGTAGCGGAATGAAGTGTGCATATTTAGACAGCTTGTCAACGACCACCAAGAGAGCATTGGCTGAACCAGAAGGTGGAAGGCCCTCGATGAAATCCATACTAATGACTTCCCAGGTAGCAGTAGGTATGGGCAGCGGTTGGAGGAGGCCCGGAGACCGAGTACGGTCTGGTTTAGCCCGCTGGCAGGTGTCACAGGCTTTGATAAATGCAACAGTGGCAGAATGCATACCAGGCCAGAAGAACATGTGGCGCAGCTTCAAATAAGTGACCGGTATACCGGAGTGGCCGCCCAATGGGCTGGAATGAAGAGCAGCGAGCACACGAGACTGCAACTGCTTGTCATGAGCGAGCCAAATGCGGCCTTTGTAGCGGATAACACCATTGAGCAACGAAAAATGAGGCATGGAATCCGGATTGACAGTCAACTGTGTTAAAAGTTGTTGAGCTTCGGGGTTACCAAGATAAGACTGCACCACATCAGACAACCATTGTGGAGATGCAGAAGAGATGGCCAACAAGGATTCCGTCAAATCACGACGAGAGAGGGAGTCCGCCACTATATTATCAGAGCCCTTCCTGTAGATGATCTTATAATTCAAGCCAAGCAGTTTAGTAAAGACTTTCTGCTGCCAAACTGTATTGAGGCGCTGTTCATTCAAATGGATCAGACTGCGATGATCAGTGTGAATGAAGAACTCGCCTTGAAGAAGGTAATGGCGCCAATGATCAACTGCTAGTAAAATTGCCAAATATTCTTTTTCATAGGCGGAAAGACCTTGATTGCGGGGACAGAGGGCCTTACTAATGAAGGCAATGGGGTGGTCATCCTGATGAAGAACAGCGCCGACACCGACCCCACTGGCATCCGTATCGATGTGGAATGGCTTCTGGAAGTTCGGTAACGCCAACACTGGTGCTGTACTTAACGCAGACTGCAGCGCCTGAAAGGCGGACTGGTGCTCGGCGGTCCAGACATAGGGCACATCCTTCTTAAGCAGCTGTGTCAATGGTTGAGCCAAGATGCCAAAATGTCGCACAAACTTGCGGTAATATCCGGCGAGTCCCAAGAATCCCCGTAAGGCACGTGTTGTGGTCGGAATTGGCCAGTTCCGAATGGCTTCCACTTTATCAGGATCCGTAGAAACGCCATCGATACTCAACACATGGCCAAGGTATGCAATAGAGCGTTGAGCAAAGGAACACTTGGTCATTTTCAAATACCATTGATCCTGCCGGAGCCATGTGAAGACTTGACGGAGATGGTGCTGGTGGTCTTCAAAGGAGTTGCTGTAAACGAGAATGTCATCAAAGAAGACGATGACAAACTTCCGTAATCCCGGGGCAAGAGTGCAATTCATTGCTCCTTGAAATGTGCCTGGTGCTCCTGTTAAACCGAAAGCCATGACACGAAATTCATAGTGGCCGGAATGTGTCTGGAATGCAGTCTTAGGCTCATCTCCTGGTTGCAATAAAATCTGATGGAAGCCCGCCCGAAGATCCAATTTAGAGAACCAACTGGCATTATGAAGCTCATCCAATAACTGGTCAATCACAGGAACTGGGTATTTGGATTTGACTGTCAGGGAGTTGAGCTTCCGGAAATCCACACAAAAGCGGTAGGAAGCATCTTTCTTCTTGACAAGAAGAACTGGTGAGGAGAATAAGCTTGTACTCGGTTGTATCAAACCCTGAGAAAGCATGTCGGTGACCTGTTGCTCAATCTCGTCCTTCAGGGCAGGAGGGTAGCGATAAGGCCTGATGTAGAATGGTTGAGCACCGGGCAGCAGAGGGATTGCATGATTGCAAGCTCGCGAGGGCGGCAGGGAAGCGGGCTGCTGAAAAATGTCGGCAAATTCATCCAAGAGTGACTGGAGGGCTGCAGGAACTGGAGCTGACTGTGGAGGAAGCGTTTCCATTGTGCAGATTTGAAAGAAGAGCTGCACTGGAGGATCAGCTAAATCACCTTGTAACAATATGGAGGAGCCCTCATATGGTATGGTGAGCCATTTGTTTTTCCAATGCACCTGCATGGGGCTGAAAGACTCCAACCAGTCCATTCCAATAATCATGTCGAATGCAGCCAGGGGCAAGACCCGCAAATCAGACTGGAAGTGATACTGACCGATAGACCAGGGAACATTGAGCAATGTAGTGGAGCTAGATAAAGTACCTCCACCGGCTATCCGGACGGTGCAACATTCAGTACGAACCGACAGATTCACAAGCTGAGCAGCCAGAGATTCACTGATAAATGAAGTTGAACTGCCAGAGTCCAATAGCATCTGCAGAGCAATGCCTTGAATTGTCCCAGAAAACCGAACAGTACGTGCAGCGGCGGCACCCGTGACCGCACCGTGGGAAATAGCCAAAAACACCTGGTGCTCTTGCTCTGGTGAGGCAGGCGGTGAAGTAGCTGGCTCAGCTTCAGGAGGAAGCAAGTCCCAGAGTTCTTGAACAATGTGAAGATTGACTTGAGGGCCACATTTGTGGTCCTTGGTCCACTTTTCCCCGCATTTGTAGCAGAGGCCCATCGCACGCCGATAAGTTTTGACGGCAGCCAGCTTGGCATCGACGGTTGGAGCAGCCGGAAATTCAGCATTGCGAGCTGGAGCCGGCGGCTGATCTTGGCGGGGCGGAGGAGGTAAAGGCCACGCCGTCTTGGGTGGAAACTTGGGCTTTGTCGTCCAATCACGAGACGATGTCAATGCTGGTGGAGTAGCGGCCACCTCTTCCTGCACCAAAGCCATAGAAATCGCAGCATCCAAACTCTGGGGACGAGAAACAAGTATAATAGCTTTGAGCTCGGGCCGAAGCCCATCAACAAATCGCATCGTATAGAAGAGTGGATCAGTGTTGGACGAATAGGCTTTGAGCTGATCAACGAGTTTGGTGAAACGGTCGACATAGTCAGACACGGTGGATAATTGTTTAATTTGGAAGAGTTGGCGGATGAGGACTTCGTGTTGGTCACGATCAAAGCGGTCATGGAGAGCTTGACAGAAGGTTGTCCAAGTGGCTATGGCAGAGGTGTTATCAATGGATTCGTACCAACATGCCGCAGTACCTTCAAGATACATAGAGGCCACACTGACCCAAGCATTGGGATCGACAGCATTCATCTGGAAGTACTTTTCACAGTTGGAGCGCCACAGGCGAGGGTTTTCACCGTTAAATTTGTTGAATGGAAGCTTGGGAAGGCGGCCAGTGGGATGGGGAAGGTGGTGATGAAATGTAGGGGAAGGGGCTTGGAACATAGGTGGGTGGAATGGCGGCCGAGGTGGTATGGAAACTGGTGGTGGTGGTGGGCGATATGGATGTGTGGGTGGTGGGCGGGGCATGGTGAACGAGGAAGGAGTGAATGGGGCGGAGGACATAGCGATGAACGACGATGAGGAAATTGGTGGCGGCTCAGGGAGCTTACCCGTGACCGGGATAGTGCTCCAGGTCATGACCGACCCAGGGCCAATATCCCGGTAAGACGATGCAGAGCCGTGCCCACTGGGCGATGAGAGGGGCGCACCCGCGGCGACTCGTGCGGTAGTCGCGGAGGAAGAAACGCCGGCGTGGAGCCACTGAGGCTGGGTGTCGAACACCTTGCGGTCACCGGCTTGGGACAGCTTCTGCACCTCATACTTAAGATCATCAACCAGCGCCTCGACCTCCGGGCGCCAGGAGCTCAGATCCTTGGCTGCCTGTTCCACGGCGGTGACGCGGTCGGCACGCTCGAGGTCGGAGACGCGCTTGTCGAAGGTGGTTGCGATGTCGGTGCAGGCAGCTTCGATGGCGTCGAATCGCTTGTCCACCGCGGCGGCGCGGTTGGCACGGGCACCGTCGAGGTCCGAGAAGCGGCGGGACCACTCCTCGTTGTGCTCATCGAATCGCCGATTGAAGTCTTCCTTGGATTTGTGGATCTCGTCGAGGATGAGCTTCAGGTTGGGATCCATGGCACCTAGGGTTCGGCGAAACCGTGTATAATGATCGTGGTGGATTTGGTGGGGTTCCAGCTCGCTAGACGGAGTGCTCGCCGCCGATCACAACAACCTCGGCACGGACCTACGGAATCCTGCGATCAACTCCACACGAAGGACCGAGGAACCAGCCGTCGGGGATTACGTTGCCAGATCAAGGCGGAAGAAAAAGGGGATCGAGCGAGCGGGGAACGAACAGGAGGAGGAGAGCGGAATTGGAAGGGAAAAGCGCTGAATCCGATACCAATTGTGAGCAGGCAGATGCCGTGCTCGAAGATGAACAGGATATATCGTCGACAGAATGTATTGCTGAATATATAAAACTGAATGTTTACATACTGAAGAGTGCTTAATTGATAAGGAATAGAAATAACAGTTGGTTCATGCCTAGTCTCTCCCTATCGCCTCCTGGTACTTATACTCCTACGCTTCCCATTCTGGGCCTGTGACCTTCGTGTTGGGCCGGCGCTTGCGGACAGGCCGGGCCTGCTCATTGGCCTGAGAGTCTTCAGAGTGACCATCATGAGATGAAGTGCTGACAGAGACAATTTTTTATAGAAAATGTTGATTTATTACATATTCTCAATTCAAACAATTCATGGACTTTTGTAGGGGGAATCATGAATTTACATATTGAATGAATATTGAGGAACAAACTACAACAAGAACAGAATCAAGTTCAGTTCACCACCCTGCAGTCCCTCCTGACCTCCCCGGCTCCCCCGGTGAGGGGCGCGATGTTCCCCATCTTGATCATGGCCGTCGCGAAGCTTTGGAAGAACTCGGCCTGGCTGTCGGCGAACCGCTCGACGATCGGCGCGGTGGATGCCGCGCCCTCCTCCGGCGCGGACAGCATCGCCTGGTCGGACCTGAGCAGGCCGCGGTCCCTCAGGATGTTGGCGTAGTAGCGGTTGTCGAACGCGTCCGGCATGGCCGGGTCGAGGTTGTTCAGGCGCGTGTTGCCGCTAACCGCCGCCGGGCAGCTCTCCTGGAGCGCGGCGAGGTAGGACCGGTCCAGCGTCGGGTCCGGCCGCTCCGTGTCGCTGAAGTTGTAGAGCCTGTCCTGGAAGGACGTGCACTGGGCGCGGCCAATCGTGTGTGCCCCTGCATGGTGCAACGAGGAACGTCTCATCATTTGATTTGAGCTCAGAATGAAGGTGGTCACATACTTGAGTCGGTTGTTGGTGTGTCGTTCCGTGTGTGCTAGGGTAAAATACCTTGGAGGGCCACAAAATCGGTGTCGTCGAGGCCGAGCTCGGCGAACTTCTGCTTCAGATCGTCCAACTCTTCCTTCGGGTTTGGGAGGTTCTGGGCGCCGTCGAAGTTAGCCGTCATGCCGTCCCTCCTGCCCAGCATCACCCTCCAGTACGGACCTCCTGCCTGCTCATATATATTTATATATATCCAGTCAGGAAAACGGCATTAGTAGTGATCCCTAGCCGCAGTGTTGCTCTCGATCGACGGTAACTTCTTGTACGTTGCACCGTCTGTCTATACATGTCGTGTCAGGGCAACTAACCAGCTCAACGGAGACCTCGGCGGCCAGGGCGAGGATGTCGGCGCAGGAGACGACGCCTGGGCAGGCGTTCTCCAGGGCGGCCTTGATGTCGTTGACCACGGGGAACCCCCGCGCGGAGCCGTTGTTGGGGTCGGCTGCCTTCTCGCTGCGCATCGTCGGGGTCTCGTCGAGCAGCAGCGACGCGTCACAACCCTGCACGAGCAGTCCAGCACGACACCATCAGACGAGCACGCGACGCGATAATAAGTCGTAGCGCCATGCATGGGCGGCGGCGTGCACGTACATTGACGAAGCAGTCGTGGAAGTGGAGGCGGAGGAGGCTTGCGAGGATACGCGGGTCGGAGGCGCGCGCCTCCTGGATCACACGCCGCACCGTGTCGTAGACGTGCGGGCACGAGCCGTCGTAGTACGCCGGGCTGAGCTGCTGCGCCTCCGCGCCGCCGCCGAGCGCCGCAAGGGCGAACGCCACCGCGAACAGGGCTGCTACGGCCACTGCTGGCATCGCTGGGACCGCCATCGATCTTTGCCGAAAAACTCTCTCTTCCAAACCAGTTCTGCCTCTGCCTCGTGATCGCGCTTGTTTCGTCGCGTGTGCAGCGACGTTTATGGCTGGCTCTGGCTAGCTCGCCCGGCACTCACTTCTTGCTTCAGTGGTGACCTTGTGTGTCGTGGATCGAGGCACGGCGATGGTTCTACTTATAGGCAGCGCAGGTGAGGTTTTGACATGTTCCCGCCACGGACCTTGAGGCTTTCATTTTGCAAATAATAAATTAAGGTCACCGCGTGCACTCACTCCGGGCAACGCGTGCTGGTTATTCCGAAAGGGTCTCTGTTTGCCTCACATAAAAGAAAGGGTCTCTGTTTGCAGAGGCGACGAGGAAATGGTCCTGCAGAGTGCGGTTAATTGTCGTTAGAGATGCTTAAATTATTGCACCCATTGCACAACTAATCGCCTAAGATATTTCAAAAGGGCGTCTGAATATGCGTTGGCGTCTTGGCGATGTTGATGCTCCGTGCCTTTTTTCACTCGCTTCAATCATCCGTGAAGACTTCACTTACAACTTCACCGTCACAGGAGTAGGTTTAATGTTTAAATCAAGAATTCGTCTCCGTTTAATCTTCAAGAATTACCTGACAGCGCGTTTGAAGTGTCGTAAAGAGATTTAACTCAAGTGCGTGCGTCTTCCTCATATTAGCATGAATATTTCTTTGCGTCAAATTTGTTTCCCCGCACAGTCGTGATGCTGACGCTAGCAAGTTCCATGCATCCAGCTGTATAAAAAAAATCTTAAAAAATTGTATGAAATCATGGTTTTATTCTGTTTTTACGTTTTATTACTGCGAGAATGAATCAGATTTTCTTTTTTTTTTTCCATAATGATATGACTCAGTGTCCGTCCCGTGACTTCCCGTCCTGACGTGGCTTATCCTCCACTCGTCTGTGTCGCTCGTGTGACTTCCCGTCCGGACCTCGTGGCTCATTCTTATCCACTCGCCCGCGTCGCTCAGTGTT
Organism: Saccharum hybrid cultivar R570; assembly: GCA_038087645.1. Taxonomy (NCBI): domain Eukaryota; kingdom Viridiplantae; phylum Streptophyta; class Magnoliopsida; order Poales; family Poaceae; genus Saccharum; species Saccharum hybrid cultivar. The sequence goes on from JAQSUU010000012.1 coordinate 19,750,839, forward strand.
GTGCCCCCCCATCGTGGTCGCAGGACGGATTCTACCTGCGCTGCTCGCCGGCACCCGAGCCGCTCACCGGCGCCGCCCCTGCCCTCGCCCGAGCCGCGCGCCTGCCGTCACGGCTGTGCTCCATCCACTTGCCACGACCGCACTCCATCCACTTGTCACGCCCACTGCCGAGGTTCGTGTCGCCGACGAGCTCCGCACCGGTGACCTCCGTGGCATCGTCTCCGCGCCGGTGTCGAGCTCCACAACAACGAGCTTCATTCGTCCAAGCAGCAATGTGACATTGCACTTGTGCTAAAAACGCATGTTGCAAGCATATATTTAAGTGTTTCATATGTCTCAGAGGTATGTTGTAAGGGTTTCGTATGGATGTTGTAAAAGTATATTGGAATGTTGCATATGTTGCAATGGTTGTACAAGTATGTTGTAAACATCTATTTCCAATGTTTCATCTGCTTTTTTCAGACTATGTTGCAAGTGTATTTATCTAGATGTTGCATATGTTTTACACATATATTGCAAGCGTTTTATTTGGATGTTGCGTATGTGTTGCAATTATTTTCAAGTGTTTTTTTCAGGTGTTGTTGCAAGTGTTTCAAACACATGTTTTAAATGTTTAATTTGTCTTCAGACGTACGTTGCAAGTGTTGTATCTAGATGTTTCAAAAATAAATCGGGTGTTACATCTCTCTCCTCCCTTTTCTACTATCTCTCTTTGGTATTTCCTTCTCGCCTTCTGTTGTCTTGCATCCTTCTCAAACTGTGGAGGCCTGGAGGGGGTGTGGCGAGGGGCGGCGAAGGGGGTGAGCCGGGGGTCGGCGGACCTGGGACGCTGTCCCCTTCCATTACTCGGGTAGGTAGCGCTTTGGTCCCTTTTAGTTTTCTATTTTACGTGGAATGTTGAAATGGTCTTATTGGTGGGCCACAACGCCAGCCTATAGTTCGGTTAGTTGGGACTCGGAGATGCATCCAGACGCGGTGCGAGCACCAGCGTCCCACATTTTTTTGTTGGTCGTTTGAGAGGATCAAAATGGAAACATCGTGCCAGATCTTTCGGCTAATCACCGCATCCAATGGGCCGAAGACCCACAAAGCCAAACGCACTGCCCGATTTCAACGGCCCATATCACTCCACCAGCCTGCCTCGCTTCGTTAGGACCAAACCCTAAACCACCGCCTCAGCCACGTATAAAAACTCGGCACGCGCCGCCCCCGCCTCCCTCATTCCCCGCCACCACCGAAGCAATCACAGGAGCCCCCAGCCCCGAGAACATCCAGGTCCGACAAGATGCAGATCTTCGTGAAGACGCTGACAGGGAAGACCATCACCCTCGAGGTCGAGAGCAGCGACACCATCGATAATGTCAAGGCCAAGATCCAGGACAAGGAAGGTACGCGAGCGCGTTAGCTCATCTGTTGGTAGCAAAGCAAGAATATTAGCAGCATGTAACGCAGGCGCTAAGCGGTTCGGTTTGCCCCGTCCCTAGGAATCCCGCCGGACCAGCAGCGGCTGATCTTTGCCGGGAAGCAGCTGGAGGATGGCCGCACACTTGCGGACTAGAACATCCAAAAGGAGTCCACGCTCCACCTCGTGCTCAGGCTCCGCGGTGGCATCATTGAGCCCTCGCTGCAGGCGCTCGCTCGCAAGTACAACCAGGACAAGATGATTTGCCGCAAGTGAGTTACCACCTACGCCCTCACCTTGTTAACATTTCTGTGATCCCGAAATGGAAACTTTGTTCTAATTAAGTGACAATATTATCGTTGGAAAACGTTATCTCGAATTGTAGCGACGAGGATTATTCGTAGGAAATTCACATCGTTTGTGGAATTGATAACCACCTGGGCACATGCTTCTACAGGGATTCATGTAGGAAAAGTTATGAAATCTAGTGCTAGTAGGAAATGAACATTTTTGCAAACGGAATTTAATTAAAGCATTAGCAGGAGCTTGATATGCTGCGATTTGCACTAGCTCAGGTGCTATATTGTACTTCCCATTTTTAGCTTACCAGCGCACGCACCCTTGATAACATGAGACCACCAGAGATCCTTCAAGCAAATATGCAGAAACTCCTCTTGTTTTGTTTCTCAAAGAAACATGATTTGCCCCAATGGGTGCACTCTTAGTTTGATATGTTTCCTGATTGAGCATTTGTGGAAGTGATGCCAGACATAACTCGTAACCTCTGGGCATGTGGCTTCTAGTGTACTCAAGCATTTTCTCACGATCCCATCAATTGTTCCATTTCTAACACTGAATAAATCTTTGAGCAGCCTGATTGTTTTATTTTCTTATCTTTGTTTTTTTTCGCTGTCTTACATTTGAGATAACTAATTACTGGCTTGATGATGACTTCTTGCTTTAACCACACTGAAACTGAAAACCGGAGGAGGTGTATTTTCCTCTCTTCCTTTGTTGCTCTTCTCTCTCAGTGGCTCCTTGTGAAATATCTTCCTTTTAGTGAAGAACTAATGCAGAATTTGTTCTTCCTGAGCACTGCTCTTCACCAAAAGGTTGAGATGGAAGGATTTGGTGAGATTGAAGAGCACTGTGGAAGATAGTGAGGAAGATCACATCTGATGGATCTTCTCGTGTGGAAAAACCTTGGCCTTTATACGGAGAGCCCCCAAGTAATTTTGATTCTTGCTTTGCTGTAACATTTAGTATTTGTCATTTCCTTGTTTGACTCTACTCTGCACTTTACCCTGGAGATTGATTCAAATCCGGTTTGCTTTTCGCTTGCCCTTTTACATGCAACCTAAGCCATGCTACAGCTGGGATGTTGCATTATGTAAGGTGATTTTGTTCATTCACATTTTGTGTTCTGTGGATACACTTCTATTGGTTGGGCCTGTTAGAGGTGTATTGGTGCACTCTTGGTGTTAGTTTTTCTTCTTTATGTGAAAGTGTTTTCTTTTTTCTGAGGAAAGTGATTGGCAGGAGTGATGATCAATTAGATGCGCGAAGTGACCGTATGAGCTGAGCCTTTAGGCGTAATGTGTCTGATTTGCTAATTTACCTGCCCTTTTCCATGCCATGGTATCAGGAGCCTTTTTAGGTCATTGGCCTCATGTTCTACTCTTTGTCTACAGATGCTATGCACGCCTGCACCCTAGGGCTGTCAACTGCCGCAAGAGGAAGTGTGGTCACAGCAACCAGGTTAGTGTTATTGCATTGCAAACTGTCGTGCCTGTATGTAGGCTAGCACGCTTCTGCTGTCCTGCCTTTTGTAAAGTGTTGAAGCTCAACTAAGCTAACGAATTGTCTCTTGTTTTTGTCCTTTCAGCTAAGGGCCAAGAAGAAGATCAAGAACTGAGGAGCTGCTAGTCAGTTTCATGGACAATTTAAATCTTCTGTTTTAGCAATGTATGTTGTGCTGTATTGTTGTCTGGTTGTTGAACCGTGTTTGTTTACCCAACATTTGGGCTTTCTGTGATGTTTCACCATGTTGTTGATAACACAATACCATATGGCAATAGCAACTATGCTCTTGTAGTTTTGGTCACTGTTCGCCCCACCCCCACAACTATGTGATGTGTTGTGGTACAGTTTTAGTGGTCAACAGGGGTTGTGTCATTGCTACCCTTTCCATTTCCAATTATTAAACATTAACTTAGCGTTGTCTTGAGGTATATTTTTTCTGTTTTTTTTAAATACATCATATACATCATTAAATTAGTTTAATGACTGTCATAAAAGTGTCTCGATTGTGCATTTATTTAAAATTGTAGATTTAATTTTCTAAAAGTCGGGTTAAAGTTAGATAAGTTTGATTTAGGACAACAAAAGTGAACTCTTAGCAATCTGGAACTGGAAGGCAGGAGTATTAGGCCAGTCTCAATGGAGAGTTTTATTTTGTTGTTTCCAAGGCTGCTATGTCATATAGAATGAAATAAAAATTGGATGAAACACGCACTATCAATGGAAAGTTTTATTACACAGTTTCATATACATTTAATTCTATGACTCATAGGGAGTCGTTCGCACCATTTCAGCAGTACTCGGCAAGCATGTGGATGTCTACCTGCGAGCATTGCGCCAAGCATCTCCAGTCTCTTTTTCTGCTTGCTCTGATTTTAATGTTCAGGCAGTTTCGCGTCTGATTCCTGGCTTTGATAGGGCAATAGGGCAATAGATTGATTCTTTTTTTTTTCTTTTGGTATGTGTATATGATCAATGGAAGCAAGCATTGGTTGTGTAACTTTCCGATTTTACAACATCTGTTCATCAGAAGGTACCCCGGCCGATCCGATCCACTGGATCGGCCGCCAAACTGCATATCTCCACGGACCACGGTGGTGCAAGGAAGCCGGCCAACAAGATGATCTGCTGCGGTGGCGCGGAGGAGGATACGTACCCCGCACCTGCAAGCCGTCACCCAGCAGCACCTAGGAGTACGTCGCAACACAACGCAGGTAAATTGAATTCCTCATCAGGTTTCATGCGTTCTTGTTAGCAGAAACGTGACGATGATGACAGCTGCATTGTGAACGTAGCCAAAAAAAAAAGTTCCTCATGTGCCAGTTTGCTACGATGCCAGGCCGCGGCAAACCAAGAGGGCCTAAGACTGTCCGCACTCATAGACCTCTATATTCATCTTCTAAAACGAATATTTTATCCTAGTTACCATAAAATATACAGTTTCCCTGCATCCATCCATCCTCTATATCATCCTCTATCCACTGTGGGACCTACTTGTCACTTTATCTAAATATATCCATGTGACATCTTGTTTTAAAATATTTATTGAAACGAATTTAATGGTACAATCGGAATTTAATTTAGTTTTTTGGTTTTGGAGTTATAATATTTTTTAGTTAGTTAAATAGGTGGGACCCACCGCACATGTGCTCTCTCTCTATTGTTTCTCGGCAGCGTCACGTCCGCTATCCAGCTCCCGGACTACTGTAGCATAGCGTAATATTTAGCGTACCGGCTGCAGCTTGATCGTCCGGTAAATTCTCGTCCAGTACGCAGATAGCGTACACGGTGCGAGCAGTCTAATGCGCCCAGGAGTAGTGGGCTGCCAAAGGTCCTCCCCATCGATGTGCCGGCGATTTCCATGGGCGAGCTGAACAACATCACGGGAAACTTCGGGCCGAATGCCCTGATCGGGGAAGGCTCCTACGGCAAAATCTACCGCGCCATGCTGACCTCCGGGGAGCCCGTCGCCATCAAGAAGCTCGATCCTAGCGTGTCCAGCGATTGTCTGGCAGACTTCTCTGCTCTCAGGTCATCACACCACCGTACCACAACTGAATCCAACATATATATGGCGCACCATCAGACAGATCATACCTTTTACTGAAAGAAAAGAATGGTAAACCAACCGGTGTGGTTTTCTGTTGCAGCTGTCGATGGTCTCGAGGCTGAAGAACGAGTACTTCCTGCAGCTGATGGGCTACTGCCTGGACGACAGCCACAGGATCCTCGTCTACCAGTTCGCCACACACGGCTCGCTGCACGACACGCTGCATGGTAGTACACTTTTATCAGGATTCGCAAATGCCATGGCATGTGATCTGTCGTCAGTCTGGCACGCTGAAAAACCTGACGTGAAAAGAATGTGAGGATCGCTGAACCCACCGCGCGCGCGCAGGCAAGAAGGGCGTGAAGGACGCGACGCCGGGCCCGGCGCTGAGATGGGCGCAGCGGGTGAAGATCGCCTACGGCGCGGCGAGGGGCCTCGAGTACCTGCACGAGAAGGTGCAGCCGTCCATCGTGCACCGGGACGTGCGCTCCAGCAACGTCCTCCTCTTCGACGGCCACGACTCCAAGCTCGCCGACTTCAACCTCACCAGCCAGCCGCCCGACGGCGCCGCGCGCCTGCACTCCACGTGCGTCCTTGGCACCTTCGGCTACCACGCTCCCGAGTAAGCTTTAATCTCCAGGAGTTAGGAGTACTTACTAACTGTAATTGACTTGTCTGTCAGCTATATATCCAAGTGGATAGATACTCCAGTTTTGAAACAGATTGCTAGAGCAAGAACAAAACGGATTTAACAGTGCTGTTATTGACATGTGGTGGTATCCTTTTCCAAATTAAAGGTACGCGATGACTGGAGTGTTGACGCACAAGAGCGACGTGTATAGCTTTGGAGTGATACTGCTGGAGCTGCTAACCGGCAGGAAGCCCGTGGACCACACCATGCCCAAGGGACAGCAAAGTCTGGTGACTTGGGTGAGTGTGAGCCATGCTCAATGTTCCTGCTGCAGTTTTGTTATCTACTCCTGCCCCAGTAAAAATCCATAAGCAGAGTTTACTGATATCTGAATTTCCCTGACAAAACTAAGGCCACGCCGAGGTTGAACGAGGACAAGGTCAGCCAATGCGTGGACCCGAAGCTAGGGGACGACTATCCCCCAAAAGCCGTAGGAAAGGTAACAAGTTCACGCTCGCTCTGCTGCCTAGTGTTAACCGATCCTCCTTGAGATCTTCACATCCTCAGTCAAAAATTAACCTGAGAGAATTTAATTTCTGTGTTTCAGATGGCGGCCGTGGCGGCGTTGTGTGTGCAATACGAGTCCGATTTCCGGCCGAACATGACCATCGTGGTGAAGGCGCTGCAGCCTCTTGTGAAGGCCGCTGCAGCCACAGATGGGGGTGCCTAGTACTAGCAGTACATGATATATGATAATGATACACAAGCATATCTCCAGCACATGTCCTCCAAAGATCTGTTCTTGGTTATCCGTCGCTTGTGTGTACATCTCATCTTCAGTGGTTGTAATGCAGCATGTACTGACTGATCAATCTGCAAAGGATTCAAGTGTTTATCACCTTTTTGGGGACTCTTCAATATTAGTATGTAGTTTAGACTTCACATCACCAGAGTCTACCTTGTCCCCTTCCGTAGGTAGTAGGAAAGGAACTTGCTTGCCCCAAAGGACTAGTTATTATTACAGGCAGAGAGACCTGCCGCACTGCTTTGTTCTTATCCTGTTCCTGACTGCTGATCAAAGATTCCCCGGAATCAGAACATGCTAAGCGAGAGGAGACGATGGACCCTGTGCTGCAGTTGCAATCCGTGATGATTGGTGTTCTCTTTAACCCTATACCTTGGTGGGACCATCCTGGACATGATGGCATGAGCCTGTCTACTCGATCAAAATTAAACGAATATGTAACCGCAAGCACGGATCGAGGATGTACTCCGAAGGCACGTTATATTCACATTCAGTGCAGAATCAGTACTTCCGGGTACTGATATTATTCAATTGTGTCGCGCATCGCAATCGCATGGATTAGCTCCACACCCTCCTGTCCACACTCCACAGGAATACTTCACTCCAAACTTGAGTTGATCGACGACTCGACGTGCACAGCGACAATTTCATACAGTTGTAAAAGAAAAAGGCAGAAAAACCGCTGAGCACGTGAAAACACAACGTGAACTGTTGCTACTAAGCTCTACTGCTGCTCTGTTTCCTCAGAATGCTCTGTTTTCTCAGAATCCAAGGCAGGCGAGGCGAGAGCACACCGCCTGAAACATCGACGTGTCGTGTGGGTCAGCGTCACGCGTCGCTTTCAGGATTTACTTTTAGCATCCGAACAAAACACGGAGAGCCAAGCTGCAGCAACCAGCAACAGCAACAATAGCTGATTGCGCAGCTACAAGCCGGCAATAGCTGCGTTTGTTGGGTTCCCACCACGTACTACCGCCCCCGTTCATCCGGCTTTATAATTTATCTTTTTAAATTTATTTTTTCAGTCAGAATAGTATTTTTCTCTCATAACAAATCAGCCAACAGTGTTTTTCAGCCGGCTTATCAGCCCAGCCAAACGGAGCCTACCTCTTGAACTGCACTCATCAGTCTCAGCTCATCATCTCAGGCGGTCTCATCAGTCTCAGCTCATCATCTCAGGCGGTCAGGCCAGCGTCCATTTCTGCGGCCGTAATCGCGAGACTGCCAGATACGGGGACACAACAGTGTTCGGATATTAATAAAAAAAATAAATTATAGAATTTATTAGTAATATGTGAGACGAATTTATTAAGCCTGATTAATTTGTCATTAGCATATGTTTACCGTAACACAACGTTGTCAAATTAGGGGCTAATTAGGTTAAAAAATTCGTCTTATAAAATAGTCTCAATCTGTAAATTTAGTTTTATAATTAATCTATATTTAATACTTATGCATGCTTTCAGCATCCGATGGGACAGCAGCATAGTTTTGGAGGGAACCAAACACATCGCGTGGGGGGATCGCGGCGAGATCTGATGACCGAGGGGGCCGTGCACTGCGCGATGCATCATCGGCTCACCGCTCATCGGTTTGGGTTGTCCTCCTCTTCTCGGCGAGCTCCAAGGACGAAGGGAATCTGCAGCAGCCCCAGTGGCCCGAGCAAGCGAGCTGCGTGGAAGAGGACACGAGAGCTCCCTGACGAGAGGATGGCAACTCCGGTGCTCCATTCGATTCTTGCGGTTGCGGAGTCCACTGCCTGGCCTTTTTTCACTCAGTAGCGTGAGAACTTTCTTGCAAGCAATCAGCGGCTGCTGGCTTATTGCCAAAAATCAATCGATGCAATGCAACCTTACCTTGGCAGCTTGAGTAAATTATAGGTTGCTGGCCCATCTACGTCCAGATATTTTTTCTCTCGAGTAAATTTCACAAAAGGTCACCAACCTATAATATTTGGTGCTTATTTTACAAACGCACCATTACTTTGGATTAGTTTCTCAGAAAACTACGACTTTGATGGAACCATCAGTGACATGATAGGGCCTGGATGGAGATGAACGAGGAAAAAACAACAAAGTTCAAGTTTGTGAGAAACCAACCTAAAATAGTGGTAGGTTTCTGAAATCTACTATATACAAATGTTTATAAGTTTATGAACATTAACCATTGTCCATTGGTGGGTGTTGTGAAATTTATTCTTTTATTTCTCCTTCTCCTTGTCGTGATGCATCATGTGAATGTCAAGTCATTTGCAGCATATATATTCCTGATTGGAGGCATGTGAGGTTAGTAGAATAGTAGGTTACCCACCGCCGATCGAGCCGTCCAGTACTTACAAGTCCTCTGCTCAGTAACCTCAACTTCGGTTCAGTAGAAACAAGGCAAGAAATTACGTAGGCAAAATTCCATCCATGGGTTACATATGATATGAGCACATTAATCTCAAGAAAAATGCCCAGGTCAGTAGCTGGCCAAGTCCTGAATATTTATTCTCTGTAGTAAGATACCTCAACTTCTCTTTCAAGCTGCATTTATTATATATTGGTACTAGCAAAAACCTAAATGGCCTTTTCTGATTTGGACTATGTGAATGGTTGCAAACATGGTCGTCTGACTTTTGCCAATTGTACCCAGTTATTAATCTCCTCACGGATTGATATGTGGTGTGCTGAGACTTTGAACCTCAAATGGTGACCAAATGGCCATAATGCCTTAGTTAAGAAGAATAGTTGACCAATTGGGTAGGTCCTGAATAAATTATCTCAGTATACCTGAATTTTTCTTTGATGCCACATAACTAGCAAAATCACAAATGATCTTTGCTAGTTTAAGCTAAATGATCTACCAACCTGCAAACAATATCTGCTTAATTTGTTAAGGTTTTTTTTCCCACTGATGACTCTCCGGTCTAGTAAACGCCAGTCCGAGAGTAAGTTTCTGACAACAACAGCTGGCCATTAGATGACTCAGGGTTTCCCGAATTAGGTCAACTGCAAATGTTTTTTGAACGTATTAGGTCAACTGCAATAACAGCGATTACAGAAGCCAACTGTAATAACCGGGATTAAGCAATCAAAGCCTCAAAAGACTGATGCGAAACCTACTGAATTGTTTCTTTACACAATATCAAATGCATGGCCGGTTTAGTACTCCGATCTGGAGCGAGTTGATTGACAATACTTTCTTCAGAAAAATGATGGCCACCTGCTAGTCCAGACGATGCCATTTGGTAATGCAACTCAACGTTGAAACCTTGTGTAAATTGACCTTATAACCAATGCATTATAAATAAAAAGGAAACGACAAAACTAGACGCACGGATCTTCTGATGAACGAGACGCAAATAGTCAAATACTACTCCCTCCATACCCCAAAAAAAATGGCATTCCAATTTTATACTAAGTCAAAGTCATCTTAGATTTGACCAAGTTTGTACACCAATAGTTATATTACTAAACCAGCGTTGTTGAATTCATCACGAAATAGTTTCATGGTGTAACTATTGATGTCATAAATATTAATATCTTCTATATAAACTAGTTCAGAGAAATAAATCGAACAGAGAAGTAAATGAAATAAACTGTGCTGAACAATATCGTCAAATTTCAGACATTTTCAACATAATTGTGCTGAACAATATCGTCAAATTTCAGACATTTTCAACTTAACTGCGCCGAACAATTTCGACAAATTTTAGACAAGGACAGTGGAAATGTCCAGGAAACTCTCGGTCCGGGTCGACCGGACAAGGCGTCTAGCAGACGGCAAGGACGTGCATTGCAGACTTGCAGTTGTCGGGATCTTCCTCCCCTAGGTGACACCGTTTCGTCATAGGCAGAAAACTCAGATGTGGACTGCCTGCTTAGATTTAGAATAGACTCGGCTAAAGAAACCATCAAGCGCCCTAGAGATAAATATACTGATCTAGCCTGATCTTGAAAGCATAGTTTGTGTTTTTCAGAAAAAAATATATGTACACATCAAGGAGTTTTTGCATCGTAGAAGAAACTGTCCTGAACATGATAGCTTAACGAATTCTTGGGTGTGGCTCTCTGATCATGGAGAGTGTGCGCATCTTGAAAATCATAGGCGAGAACAGTGCACATGTCCGATGGCACATGTTTGCTGTCTGTAGAGCTGTCAGCTGGGGCTTCTTAGCCTGAACGCTCCCTACGTTTCCTTGCCCTCTTGATGAGAAACGGGAAAAGAAAAGTGGACCAGTCTGCCAACCATATTGATATTATTGTTTGTGCTTATTCAGAATGTAGCGATGCACCATCTCCATCTGTTTCAATTCTTACCAAAAGAACCATATAGATCTACATGTACGGATGTACCTTGGCTTTGGGCCTTGGCCACCCCGGAGCCTACCGTATCTTTGCCCTGCTGGCTAGTCTGCTAACAACTTTTGAAACGCAGACTCATTGCGGATTTGCGGTACATCATCATCCGAGTATACTCTAGTACGATCTGAGCCGTCGACCGCGCGGATCTCGCGGTGCAGGAGCCGTGCGCCGACCTCGCCCGTGCCCGTTTGCGTTACGCCTGCCGTATCGATCGCGGCCGGCGGCCCACGTTTATAGGCAGGCAGGCGCGACCGCACGGCGCAGAACGCGCGGGTACGGCGGCCTTTGCCATTTCCCACCCTCCATGTCCATGCGCAAGGCGCCGCAGACGGGAGAGGAGACGACGCGACCGCGACCTTGATCGCGACCGAATCGCGAGCGGTAATCTAGGCCAGACGAGAGGCGATCGGAGGGGGGCGGCCGAGGGAGGAGCAGAGCGGAGGGGGCGCGTGCGAGGGATGGACGCCAACGGGCGCGGTGAGAATGACGACGCGCGGGCGCCGCTCCTGGCCGGGCCCGGGCGGCGGCGCAACTCGGTCGCGTCCATGCGCGGGGAGTTCGTCTCCCAGCTGCCCAAGAAGGTGCTCGACGCCGTCGACCCCGAGCACCCGTCGCACGTCGACTTCTCCCGCTCCAAGGGCCTCCTCGAAGGTTCATCCCGGAATCCCAATCACTCGCCGCATTCTCGGGTTGTTTTTCTTTGTCGTTGGTTGGTTCACTCTGTCCCTGGACTCTAGGCGTTTCGTAATCTGGTAATTGTGCAAGAAAGCTGGTGTTACTATCGGGCTTCTTTTATCTACAGAGTATCCTGGTGATATGATTGATGCGCTTTTGATCCTAGATTCTGGAGTTGTCGTAGATTATTCGATGCTTCTGTGGATGACCCGGACACTTATCCTTGATCCTCCGCAGACTTTTTTGGGTTCCTAGGATTTCCCTTCTTACTTTTATGATTGAACAGCTCGTGACTTTACTATCACAATAAAATAGCTTATATGCTCTACATATGCGGTTGAGGAAATACCTTTTTCGGCGTGTTTGTGACTTCGTTCTCCTGGCCTTCTAGGTGTTTTGTTGGATTCTCTCTACAAACAACTGTGAAACTATGGACTATGGTGTTTGTGTCAAAATCCCTGAAGATAACGTTGTTCCTTTCTTATGTTCTGCTGCAGGCATGCAAACGAGTTTTACAGACACCACGTAGCACGCAGTGTCTTGGCACCTTTCTCTGCCTGAAACTAAGTGATTTTTTAACTGTGCGTCTGTGCCTGCATATGGTTAACTCCGCAGCTTTGATCTCTGTACTTTTGAATCTTTGATTGTAGTTGGAACACAAGATTCATCAAGACAAAAGTGTAGGGTGGGAACATCGATATTGTACAGTACCAGCCGGTGTTTGTTTCTAATTGCAGTATCTATTTACCACGTTTTGGATCTGCCTAGTGTGGCTTAGACGCTTAGTGCTTATGCGTCCCCTTTTCCAGAATATCCTAGGATAGCGGATTTTTTTTTCTTCTCCTGATGGCGACACCAGTGTCTTTCCAATTAAAATAGGACTGCATCAGGGGTCAGCTTTGAGCCCTTATTTATTTGCTTTGGTGATGGATGAGGTCACAAGGGACATACAAGCTGATATCCCTTGGTGTATGCTCTTTGCTGATGATGTGGTGCTAGTTGACGACAGTAGGGCGGGGGTTAATAGGAAGTTAGAACTATAGAGGCACACGTTAGAGTCGAAAGGGTTCAGACTTAGTAGGACTAAGACAGAGTACATGAGGTGCGATTTCAACGCGACTAGGTACGAGGAGGGAGACGTTAGCCTCGATGGGCAAGTGGTGGCCAAGAAGGATACTTTTCGGTATTTAGGGTCGATGCTACAAAAGGATGGAGACATTGATGAAGATGTTAGGCATAGAATTTCAGCCGGCTGGTTGAAATGGCGTCAAGCTTCTGGCGTTCTCTGTGACAAAAGGGTGCCTCAGAAGCTGAAAGGTAAGTTCTATAGGACGGCGATTCGTCCGGCGATGTTATACGGTACTGAGTGTTGGCCTACAAAAAGGCGACATGTCCAGCAATTGAGTGTAGCGGAGATGCGTATGTTGCGTTGGTGTTGTGGGCACACAAGGAGAGATAGAGTCCGGAACGACGATATTCGGGATAGGGTTGGGGTGACACCAACTGAGGAGAAATTGATTCAACATCGGTTGAGATGGTTTGGACATGTCCAACGGAGGCCTCCTGAGGCGCCGGTGCGTAGTGGAGTTCTAAAGCGGGCCGATAATGTAAAGAGCGGTAGAGGTCGACCTAAACTAACTTGGGACGAGTCCGTTAAGAGAGATCTTAAGGAGTGGAATATCTCCAAGGATTTAGCTATGGACAGGCGCGCTTGGAGATTGGCAATCAACGTGCCTGAACCGTGACCTCTTTTTGTCTTGTGCCCTTTATGTCCCTTTATGTGTCTCTCTGTTTCTCGTCTCTTTTGGGTTTCATCTCTAGCCTACCCCAACTTGCTTGGGACAAAATGCTATGTTGTCGTTGCTGCTGCTGTATTGAAATAGTGCATTCTGCGCTCATAGAAAAAGCAGGTTGCAATGATACACAAGGCTAATTTTGATTTTGCAATTTTGTTGGTCCTACATTTTAATCCTCAGGTTTTCCTTACTCGGTGTTTCTTTAAATAAAACCGAAAAATTCTTTTATCCTAGCCTTTCTGGTATATGCCAACTTAATTGTCTGAATACAGTTCTTTTAATTTACTCCATCCATCCCAAAATAGTTAACACTTTAGCTATTGATCTGGACAATGTTAGCTATTTTGGAACAGAAGGAATAGTCTTTGGTGTATGCTGTATTTCTATCATAATTTTCTAGCCTCATATTATTAACATTACTCTTTCATGTCCTATTATTTTTTGAGGCCGAGATACACTATTTCATATGTATTAACAATAGAGCTTCTGCCTTTTCTTTTAAATTTAAAAGCTCCTTATATATCTTTATTTAATTCTCTATTATCGACAACCTAACAAAGTGGTGTGTTTTGGGTCTATATTTAGGGGAGAGAGAGTACTATGAGAAACAATTTGCCACATTGAGGTCCTTTGAGGAAGTTGACTCACTAGAAGAATCCAATGAAATCAACGAGGATGAGGAGCTTGCGGAGCAAATCCAGAGTGAATTTTCCATGAAGATATCAAATTATGCAAACATTATTCTCTTAGCGTTGAAGGTTGGTTCCTCCCCCCACTTTTCAATTCCTATTCATGAACTCCTCTAGGATGATTAGGCTATTTTCCCCCTCAGGTATACGCTACAATCAAAAGTGGATCAATTGCTATAGCTGCCTCAACACTGGATTCACTGCTTGATCTCATGGCTGGTGGTATCCTTTGGTTCACACATCTGTCAATGAAGAGCATCAATGTCTACAAGTACCCCATTGGCAAACTGAGGGTACAGCCTGTAGGCATTATCATCTTCGCTGCTGTCATGGCCACTTTAGGTATGCTTGCTTTTTCTCCCAACGGGAAATGGTTAAGCACATTGGCAACGATCAGTGATTACGTAATTTGTTTGGTTGGGCTATACCACCGAATGGAGCCGTTAGCCTCTCCTCCCCCGTCCCCCCGCGCCGCCACCACGGCGACCGGCCCTAGATCCGCCGCCGTAGCCCAGCCCCCTGCCCCCCCACCGGCCGCACCGGCTTCCCCGCGTCAAAGCAACCTGCCCGATGGCCCACACTACCGCCGGGGCCCCTCCCCTTCGTCTCGCGCCGACCTGACGCCGAAAGGGCCGAAACGACGGCCGCGCCTGGGCTCCATTATTGTGGGCTCCCTCTGCATCCCGCTCGCCGAGGCGGCTTCCCCGGCACACCCCATTGCCACCCAGCGGCGCGTCTCCTTTGCCACCGCTCCCGCTGCCAGCCTGCCCCCACATCGACGCCATTACTCCCCTCCACCTGCCCACCACCTTCCCAAATCCTGCTTCATATCCTTCCCTACTGTTCTCGCTGTGGGGAGATCCAGCTGCAGAGAAGCCACTGGCCGCTCCAGCACCAGCACTTATGGCGTCGCTCCTTCCCGTAGCTCTGGCGACAAGACATCCATTCAGGTTGACGCACTGGTTAGTGATGGCTGGTCTCGCGTTCGCCCTAAGCACTGGTGGCGCCGCGCGGAATTTACTGCTCAGGGAGAACCGCGCCGGTCGGCGCCCCGCGTGCCTCCGCCTCGACCTGCCATTGCAGAACGCCTCCGTGGTAAGTGCCTACGCTGCCTGGCTGGAGGGCACTCCGTAGCAGTCTGCCGGGACCCGGTTCGCTGCCTACGCTGCGGGCGCATCGGCCATAAATTGCGCGAGTGCAAGGCACCAGCTCTGCAGCGCCACCAGAGTCTCCGAACTCCGGCTCCGCCATCCCGGCCACCAAAGCTCGACTCCTCCAACTTCCCTAGCCTCCCCCGCTCAGCCATGGCGCTGGTGGGTGACCCGGAGCTCCGCCCCCAGGAGACATCGGCGGTGGCGGCCGCCAACAGCGCCATGGATGAGGCGCTCGCGCGCTTCTCCACGCATGTCGTGGTGGCGTGTTTGTGCCGGGACAGAGACGACGTCGACCCGGAGCAAGTCAAGAGGGCCTTCTGTTCACGACTGGGCGTCCGGGATGTTGACGTCAAGGTGACTCGCCACAAGCCAGAAGACTTCCTCATCGTGTTCGAGCACCCTCACCACCGTGACGCGGCACTGGACCTACGTCGCCTCCCTGCAGGCAACGGCAACATCAGGATCTTGCCTTGGCGCGTCCTCCCCTACGGCGACCGCTGCGACCTCCGGCACCACGTCTGCATCTGCCTCGAGGGCATCCCCCTCCACGCCTGGAATGAGAGCATTGCCAAGCGCGCAGTGGCAAGATCCTGTGACCTCGACTACGTCGACCCTCGCTCCCTACGCTGCGACAACAACAGAGCTTTGTGCCCAGACGACACCAGGGCGCTGTGTCTGTGGGCTTGGACATACAACCCATCCGACATACCTAAGGTAACATGGCTTACACTAACCACGAATGCAGTGACATCACATGATGGTCCAACTCCTCCAAGGGGACGCCAAGGACTCACCTTCAAGGTACTGGTCCACCTTGACCTCATTGAGTCCCCGGTGGACGAGTTCGGCAGAACGTCAACTCGCTCGCTCACTTGGCACTACGGCGTCGTCGACGGAGAACGGGGTCCTCGGGAACGACATGCCTCGCCGTCACCTGAAGCGAGGTCCGGACGCCACAGGGAGGACGACGACGACGACGACGAACAACGCGGCCGACGCAGCGACAAGAGTCGCAACTGGGGATCCCGCCTCTTCCACAGCATTTCCCGCGCCCCTGCAAGAGAGCGGGAGCGCTCTGAATCAAGGCATGGACGGCGTCGCGACGACCGGCCCGCTCATGGTGACCACCGGCGGCGCGAACATCAGGATACCGCAGATGGGGCTGCCTCTGGCCCACGCAGGGGGCGCGGCCGCGCCCGACCCGCTCCTCCTCCAGGCCCCTCGCCAGCTGCCCCTGCTTCGCCGGTTACCACTGGCCAGGAACGCGCTGGGAGTGTCCAGCGCCTGCTACCGCCCCAAGTCGCATCGGAAGGCACCGAGCGCCTGCAGCTGCCCCAGGACGCACGCGGCTATGCAACAACCTCGCCGGCCGCGCCACGATCCACGACGGCACGAAAGGAGCGCTGCCGTAGCCGCGAACGCAGCGGCCGTCGGCGCAAGGAAGGAGAACGCCGCTCCCCGACACGTCCAGAGCCCAGGGAGCTGTCATTGGAGGCCCGCCGGCGCTGCGACCCAAGGTGCGCAGCTGTTAGCACAGATAGGCACGACGACGGCTCGCCGAGTCCACCAGCGATGACTCAATCTCCGCCCCGTCAGGTTCCGCCTTCCCCTGATCGTTTGCTGGTATGCAGGGACTCCTCGCTTCCCGTCGCAGACGACGGCCGAGTCGTGACGCCCGACACAGCCCCACTGTGTGCTGCGCCTTCACCAGCTCCTGCGCTGCTAACTGCACACCCGTGGCTCGCTCCGGTCGGGTGCTCCCCCTCAAGACGCCAGATGCAGCGCTTCAGGCCTGGCGTCGTGTACGTCAGGCGCCGGCTAGGCCAGGCCCACGGCCAGGAGGTGACACCACCAGACACCCAGGAAGGGCTGTGCGCTGCAGAGGACTCGAGCGGCCAGGAGGTGTCCGCAACATCGGCCTTCGTTCGTGCTGTCTCCTGCCCTCTTCCTCCGCCACTTCTGCGAGCCCCCCACGCAACACTGCTCCAACAAGGCACCGCACAAGGAGACCAGCAACCACCGTTCGCAAAAGCCTGCGCATCGCGGCCAAGGACTGGCCCAAGGGAGATGCTCAGGCCAAGGCTCGACAAGTGCTGATGAAGAAGCTCGGCATCCCAGAGGACGAGGAGCACTCCGCAGATGATCGCTTCCTGCACTACTTCAGCCTATTCCAGGCCCCCCTCACCGACGAGGCCGTCAAGGCGATGACGGCGCTCTGCGGCCTGGACGACGACGCCACCTCAGCTACTGCTGCCCAAGCCTAAGCAGTCTGCTCCTCCACACGGGCTTCCCTTCCTCCATCCATGTTACAATGTATGCTGTCTTCTGCTACCCACAGAGGGATGTGTGTCAGTCTGTATCTCCACTCGCCGCTCATGTGGTTCGTCGGGGTGAAGGCCAGGGGCCCAAAGTCACCTCCACAACCATCCAGAGAACGGGTGCGTCTAACTGTTAGTCGTCTATCTTCAGGAAGCATAACTTCCCAGCCGGCAGCCTTAGGCATTCAGTCAAGCTGGCTGGTTACAGAACACTGCAAGTTGTATGTTGCAGGTCTGATCCTTATGCAAATCGCAATGCAACATGGGCCTTCTTCTTGTTTTTATGGCACAACGTAATTGCCAACTTCTAAATTGGAATGTGAGGGGACTAAATGACGGTGCCAGAAAGGATGTAGTGAACGAACTTGTGAGAGACACTCGCTCCACCATAGTTTGTCTTCAAGAAACAAAACTGCAATCTGTGAATCAGAACACAGTGAGGCGCACAATTGGTGCTAAATTCATAGACTCCTATGCTGTTCTGCCGGCCGAGCAAACTAGAGGAGGCATCCTACTTGTTGTAAATGAGGACTTTTTTGAAATCTCAAACATCCTCCTACACTCACATGCTATCACGGCGACAATCACCATGAGGGCTGATGGTCTCCAATGGCAAATCACGGTGGTATACGGACCCCAAGGAGATGCACAGAAGCTGGAGTTTCTTCAGGAACTCCAAAGCATCCCTCCTCCAGACCATGAAAGATGGCTCATCCTTGGGGATTTCAATCTAATCTACCAAGCGGAGGATAAAAATAATACAAATCTAAATCGTCGGCTAATGGGCTCCTTCAAGGCTGCGATAGATGAGCTAGGCCTCAAAGAAATCAGATTGAATGGACGCCGCTTCACTTGGACCAATGAGCAGGACTCCCCCACCATGACTCGTATTGACCGAATCTTCTGTACCCCAGAATGGGAGCTCCTCTTTCCGTCATGTTTCCTTCATTCTCTACCTTCCCTCATGTCGGATCACACCCCCCTCCTTTTGCAAGGCGAGCTTGAATCTTGCCACAGCCCATCCTTCCGATTCGAAAACTTCTGGACAACAATGCATGGCTTTCAGAAGGTTGTCCAAGATGCGTGGAGCAAACAGGTCAATTCGACACTCCCGCTGAAACGCTTGCACATCAAATTGTCTAGAGCAGCCAAAGCTATCAAACGGTGGCGCAAAGAAAAGGTGGGAGACACTAGGCTGCAGCTAGCCATGGTCAAAGAAATCCTCTTACAGCTTGAGGCCGCACAGGAATCCAGGGTGCTCTCGGATCAGGAGCTTCAGCTTCGTCGCCGGTTGAAAGCCCAAAGCACCGGCTTGGCTGCCATCGAGAAAGCAAGAATTAAGCAAAAATCGAGACTCACCTACATCCGATGCGGTGATGCTAACACAAAATTTTTCCACATACGTGCAAGTTCCCGACGCAGGAAAAACTACATTCACTGTCTACAGACGGATGTGGGAATGGCCTTCGCTCATGAAGACAAGGAAAAAGTGATCGGAGACTACTTCACAAGCCATATTGGCTCGTCAGCTCCAAGACAGGCAAGCCTAGACTGGCACTCCCTTGGATATACACCCCGAGACCTCTCGGATTTGGAGCTCCCCTTCACACAAGACGAGGTCAAGGTCACTATCGACTCCATGCCATCTGACAAAGCGCCGGGGCCCGATGGCTTCACTGGCGCCTTCTTCAAAGCTTCCTGGGAAATCATAAAAGACGACATCATGGCTGCCATAAATATCTTATATGCAATGAACTCCCAAAGCTTCCAATTCCTCAACTCAGCCAACATTGTCCTCCTGCCTAAGAAAAATGATGCCCTGAGGGTCACAGACTACAGACCAATTAGTCTCATCCACAGCATCGCAAAGATCTTCTCCAAGCTTTTAGCTAACAGACTAGCGCCTAAGCTAAACTCCATGGTCTCCAGATGCCAAAGTGCGTTCATCAAAATGCGGAGCATACATGACAACTTCCTTTATGTGCAAAACACGGTCAGAAAATTGCACAAGCTGAAATTGCCGGCCCTCTTCCTGAAGCTAGATATCCACAAAGCATTTGACACGGTGAACTGGAGCTACCTTCTAGAGGTCATGCAGGCACTGGGCTTTGGGCGTAGGTGGCGAGAGTGGATATCTATCTTGTTTCGCACGGCCACTTCGTTGGCTCTACTCAATGGACAGCCCGGCCCAACTTTTTGGCATGGCAGAGGAGTCCGCCAAGGCGACCCCCGCTCTCCCCCATGCTTTTCATTCTCGCCATGGACCCCCTGCAGCGTCTACTCGATCTTGCGACCGAGCACGGAATCATTTCCCCACTTCCACCTTCGGCTGCAAGATGGAGAATCTCCATGTACGCGGATGATGCAGCCATATTCATAAATCCTTCAAAGGACGACCTCGAAACTCTTAAGGAGATTTTCCAAATATTCGGGACTTCCTCAGGATTACATATAAACCTACAAAAAAGCTCCATTCACCCGATTCGATGTGATGAAGTTGACCTGGAGCAAGTGCTTTCCTCTTTCTCTGGGGTTAGAAGCACTTTCCCCTGTCGATACCTAGGTTTACAGCTCCACACAAGGTCGCTCCAGAAGGTTCATGTTCAACCGCTCATCGAGCGCATCGGCCAAAGACTCCCCGGCTGGAAAGGAAAGTGGCTAAATAGAGCGGGCCGATTGACATTAGTCTCCTCAGTGCTCTCAGCCATGCCGACTTATCATCTCACGGTGTTCCCGTTGGCTGCATGGGCTAGAAAAAAAATTGATAAAATCAGGAGATCTTTCCTATGGAAGGGAGAAGAAAATGCAAATGGCGGACATTGCCTAGTCAATTGGCCAACTGTGACGAGGCCAAAAGACTTTGGCGGGCTAGGGATCCCCGACCTGGAGAAATTTGGAAGAGCTCTTCGTCTTCGGTGGCTTTGGCAGGACTTGACCGATGATTCCAAACCATGGGCAGGTTCTAAACTCCCCTGCAATAAGGCTGACCGCCTCCTCTTCAAAGCCTCAACTGTGATCACAATTGGTGACGGAGCTAAGGCTCGATTCTGGCATGATAACTGGCTTGATGGGGAGGCCCCCAAAAATCTTGCCCCTCACCTGTTCGAGTTGGTCAGTAGAAAGAACAGATCAGTGGAGCAAGAGCTCCACAACGGTAGATGGATGCACTACCTAAGAAATCGTGTGAACACCAGCGAGTACATAGAGGAATTTGTCTCCCTTTGGATCAGAATCCAAGCCGTCCACCTGCAGCCAGGCGTGCGAGAATCCATTATTTGGAGATGGACTGCGAATGGTTTCTATTCCACTCGCTCTGCGTATAGGATTCAGTTCAAAGGATCCTATGGCATCTTCAAAAGCCACCTCATTTGGAAGGCTCAAGCGGAAAATAAATGCAAAGTCTTCATATGGACCCTTGTGCAGGAAAAAATACTAACGGCGGAGAACCTGCAAAAAAGGGATGGCCTCACCAAGATCACTGTGTGTTGTGCAATGGCCCTTTAGAAACATGCTTACATCTATCACTACTCTGCCCGTTCGCCAAGGTGGTATGGAATCAAATCCTAATCTGGGAGCACTTTGACACTCAATTCACATAGTTCGACCAGGACCCCACTCACTTTGGAGCATGGTGGGAGGAAACCGTGTGTAAGGTCACCAAAGATGACATAAAGCGCTTCAATGGTTTGGTGATTTATACATGCTGGAATCTTTGGAAGGAGAGAAATCGGCGAATATTCAGTAACGCCCAGGAATCGGCCTTGCAGGTTGCCTCAAGAATCAAGGAAGACATTGCACAAAGAAAGAGGGCTTTAGAAAGGGAAGGCTAGCAATCTGAAGTTGGTGCTGTACCTGTTTTCCTCCTTCCCACCGTTCTTTCCCTCCTCTATTTTTCCTTTCCTTTGTTTTGCGTTCTGTATATAAAACTCTTTTGCTCCTTCCTTAATTGAGAGGCAGAGCTCCTGCCATTCGTTTCAAAAAAAAATGGTTAAGCAATCTAGTCCCTTCGTTTCTTGATTACTTGTTTGCGACATGCATACTGCCATGTTAGAACCACACTCCATTGAGTGCGATCTTCCTGCCAAAGTCCTCTACATTCATTTGGTGTCACGTCTGCAGGCTTCCAAGTATTTATTCAAGCTGTTGAAAAACTGATAGTGAATGAGGCTCCAGACAAACTGAACCAAGTGCAATTATTGTGGCTATATTCAATCATGATCTTTGCAACAGTAGTGAAATTAGCTCTGTGGTTCTACTGCCGAACGTCTGGTAACAAGATTGTCCGTGCTTATGCTAAGGTTAATATCTTGTTCCATTTCTCAACTTGGCATGAATATTTTTTACTTAAAAATGGACATAGTTTATCAAATATCTGTGATGGTTTGGTTTCCACAGGATCACTATTTTGATGTTGTCACAAATGTCGTGGGTTTGGCTGCTGCTGTCCTTGGTGATAGATTCTACTGGTGGATTGACCCAATTGGTGCAATTGCCCTTGCAGTGTACACAATTTCAAACTGGTCTGGAACGGTGTGGGAAAATGCAGGTTTGTGTTACTTGTTCAGTTTGAACATTTGCTTACGCAACCGTACCCGCACTTATTTTTTTTATGAAAGAGAATTACCTGCACTCATTACATCCGTCCAATCGTACTCTTGATAAGTAAGTGAGCCTACCTCAAGTGGTTAGGTGAGAGGTGTGGTTGTGCACCCAACCACCCAAGTATAAGTCCTCGCTTTGAATTTGGGTGCCTATTTTCTCTTTTTAATGAAAAAACACCTAATTCCTCCCAGGTTGGATGGATGGACTGGACTTCTCTTCTTAATGAAAAAATGCCCACATCCTCCTAGGTTGGATGGACTTATTATTTATACTAGCCTACTAGAAATGGATGATTTTTAACCTTGAAGTGGTGTTACCATTGCAGATAGAAATTACTTGAGTCAAATGCTTGCTCTGGAATCACTTTGCACTATCAGCCAGAGTAGTTGCCACATGTAGCACCAAGATTACTTGCACGTTACAAATTGGCTAGGACTGAGAGACAGTCTTATTATTGTTATCCTCCGTGCAGTATCACTGGTAGGTGGGCTAGGACTGACAGACAGTCTTATTATTGTTATCCTCCATGCAGTATCACTCGTAGGTGAATCAGCTCCTCCGGAAATGCTTCAGAAGTTGACATATCTGGCTATCAGACACCATCCTCAAATTAAGCGTGTTGATACAGTTCGAGCTTACACCTTTGGGGTGCTTTACTTTGTTGAGGTTAGTGTTTCTTTATTTTACTCTCTCCATCCCGGATTAAGTGGAAAGAATTTCTTTCTCCAAGCTTATAATAAAAATGCAGTAACATCTACGACATCAAATTGATTTCATTAAATCCACATAAAATACTGTATGTTAATATATTTCCATACAAACTTGATCGAAGTTAGAAAGTTTGACTTGGGACCAAACTAAAACGACCTGCAATTTGGGACGGGGTTAATATTTTATATTCCTTCATTTGTCCTTTGCTGGGGGCTAACCAAGTGATAGTGTTATCTTAATCTGTTCAAATCCCTAGATGCTAGAACTGGATAATATTGTTGTCTCAACAACTCAATTTGTCGTTTCGAAAGGTTAATGTCGTTGTTGGGAACTAGCAGGTTTCAGTTGTCGCCTTCTGGCACTACTGGAAACAAAACCATTATCGTTTTGTAAAGTATCTTCACTTTTCTGTTCCTGCAGTGATACTGTGGTGCTTAATCTAGAATGGTAAAATAGGAGTAAGATGTCATGGTTCTCTTATGATCTCACTTAATACATATAGCAAGTGGTAGTTGTAGTGTAGGAATCTAGCAATTGGGCAAGAATCATACCTGCCGACTGTTAGATTGTAACGTGTTCATGTCATATGGGTCTATGGGACTCTCACAGGTTGACATCGAGCTCCCAGAGGACTTGCCACTTAAGGAGGCGCACGCCATCGGAGAATCTCTCCAAATCAAGATTGAGGAGCTCCCTGAAGTCGAGCGAGCATTCGTTCACCTCGATTTTGAGTGTGACCACAAGCCGGAGCATTCAATTCTCAGCAAGCTGCCCAGCAGCCAGCCTTGATCCGAATGGATCCTGCGTGGTAGATTGTCGTGCAGAATCTGCTGCAGTGCTTGGCGTCTTGTGCTGTATGACAAAAACTAAGAGTTCAATTAGTTTTTAGATTAGGCGCGTCTAAGACTATGAGAGTTGCAGGTGCCGAAGTCAGAGATTGCTCTGAGTGTGGAACCCCTTGTGGTTCTGTTGGTCTGGTCGTCATTTTGAGCGAAATTAGGCATTTTGCTGTTGGCATCATAGCTGTGTGCTATGGACTATGGTGATGTTTAGACCAACGGTTGCGAGAAAGAGAGTAGATCCTGGATTGATTTAAGCAAATCTCATTTCCTTTTTCTCTTGGTCTGATACTCAGGATCCTACTGAACCCTTCATTTTTGCTTTCTGATGAGGCAAGCTGAAGCATCATTTTTTGGGGGGATGATACTGAATCTATATGTGTTATAGTGGCCCAAAACCTAAGCTCGAGTTTGCTTAACGTTTCTCAACATTTGTTCTTTGTAAGACCACCATCCGGCCCAGTACTTAGTGGTTTGCTCAAGCCTGCTACTTTCTTTGCGGAAAACCATCAGGCTCAGTAAATCGAAACGGTCCTCTTATATGAAATTAAGAAACAGGCAAAGGATCAAAGAAAACGTGCAACAAGCATCCTCTTCTGAAAGAATGAAACACTCCGTAGTCCGTAACTAAGGCCTTGTTTAAATTCCAAATTTTTTCACTCTCTCTTCGTCACATCAAAACTTTGGACAAATGCATGAAACAGTAAATGTTAGTAAAAAAATAATTAATTGCACAGTTTGGTAGCAAATCACAAGACAAATCTTTTAAGTCTAGTTAGTCCACGAATGGATAATAATTATCAAATACAAACGAAAGTGCTACGGTAGCGAGAGTTGCAAAAATTTGCAATCTAAACAAGCCCTAAACAACTCTGTCATGCTTCAGACTGTGTTACAATTGCGGTAGACATGTGTTGCGTCGTACTAGTCCACACGCGGCGTCCAGATTTGCGTACCATTCTTCCACTAGACTGCTGGTAGTACTCAAGACGCCGGATGCTGACAATCATCATACGTTTGGTGGGAGCGTTTGAGCCCTGCCATCGAGGTCGATCTGCCATCCAGCGCCTTGTCCGGCGGGCCTTGGTCTTTAATGAAACCATGTCGTCACCACGGCACCGCCCCCGGTCCTGGTCTTTGGCTGGGCCTGGCCGACAGCACCCGGTATCCGCCTGCCGCCACGATGACGACACGATGGCTCTCCCTCCGATTTGTAGAGTTTTCCATACTCCAGCGGTTTTCGCCGTCAGGTCACCCGCAGCAAATCACGGGATTCACCCCTGGTTTTGAACTGACTGAGCACAACGAGAGAACGCTGCGTGCGCGGACGGATAAGCCAAGAAGCTCGTTCGTGAAGCTTCCTGATCGAGCGGACTCAACGCGACGGAACGGGCCGGGGGGCATCTGGTCCTACTCGCCAGTTGCCATGGTCACGCAAACACTGCACGTGGGACCCAGGTGGCAGCATGGTCCGTCCCCACAGGCAGAAAGCTTGACCGACCACCCTTCCCGCCCCCGCCCCTC
The DNA here is from genome assembly GCA_038087645.1 of Saccharum hybrid cultivar R570. Lineage (NCBI taxonomy): Eukaryota > Viridiplantae > Streptophyta > Magnoliopsida > Poales > Poaceae > Saccharum > Saccharum hybrid cultivar. The sequence continues at coordinate 19,776,181 of JAQSUU010000012.1, forward strand.
AACGCTTTGCTGCTGCCAATCTGCCACGGTTGTCTGGCCAGCCTTTCCGCCCCCCCCCCCCCCCCCCCCCCCCCCCCCCCCCCCCCCCCCCCCCCCCCCCCCTTTTTTTCGCTTGCTAGCTACGGTAGCATAGTAGTCCTTGTTAACCATTTCCTTTCCTTTCTTTTCTTTTCCATAAATAAATGCCTCCAAAACAGGAAAAAGCGGACTTCTGGTGCGAAAAGCAATCCTCGCGCGCTAATGAAACGTGAAACGTGTATTTGCGCATTTTCCGTCTGTCATCTTAGATATCACGATGAGACATCGAGACAAGAATAAAACTGAAATAATCAGGCAACAAAACTCATGGTACCATTAATTAAATTTGATATGTGTATATGTTGTCGACATTCAAGATCACGCCGACTCGAGAGGTTGCGCTAGGTCAGCACTTTTATTGCTTCTATGATTATAAGACCCACCTGGTTGTTATTATTGTAAATTGCATAGAGCTCAACCAATTTTTCATTAAAAGCAAATAGAAGTACTAAATACTCCGTAAACTACAACTGCCCGGAGATGTGATCGGTTCATATTTGACAAGATTGGCCCCGTGCTGTAAGTGTGCCACACAAGTTGCTCTAGAGGCGCCATCACAACTTTGCATCTAAATCTTTTTTATTGGTCCTCCACTATTAATGCTGTGAAGCTTGCACCGTATTATGCCAATGTACGTCATTTTCACATGTATTCCGGATGGGGATTTTATTCCTTAGACCTTGTTTGGATGCATGTTTGTCCACCTCAATCCACATGTGTTGGAGTGAAATGAAATGGAGTTTAATTCCACTCTAATCCACTTCAACACACGTGGATTAAGATGAATACATGTGCATCCAATCAAGGCCTTTTAAGATTATTTTGCTCATCAGTCTAGCTAGCATTTCCATTATCCTTCCTCTTTTGTCGCAAAACAGGTTTTCCTAACGGTAAAGCATTAAAACCCATTTGGAACGCCAACGGCCCTGTTCATCTGACTTATAATTCATCTTTATAGTTTGTTTTTTTCAGCTGGAACAATATTTTTCTCTCACAACAAATTAACCAACAGTGTTTTTCAGCCAGCTTATCAGCACAGCCGAACGGGGCCAACGTACTCATACTGTGACATCAGTGATTAGAAAATTTCATTATCATACTGTAAAATTTTCTGAAAAATTCTGCTATATTGCTATAGCTCACGTGCCATGCCAATGCCATACCATTTCCTCATCGAAGGCGACAACATGGGAAAAAGGCTACAGTTAGTAAAGCTGCAGGTCGCGCTTTATTCCGGTACAAAAGCGACCATGCGTGTAAATCTTTCCCGCTAAAGTTCGGCTGTCAGACGCTGCTAGCGAGCAGTGAGCTACAAGGTCCTAAAACTAGGAGTGTAACAATTTCATCCTTGTACAAGGTCCCAAACATAAAAAAACCCGTGTAAGTAATTTTTTTGACGCCACGCCACGGCAGCGCCGCAGCTCAAAATTTACCTCGGGACCCCTGTCAAAATCCCGGCACCTCACTAGAACCCACCGTCGCCACTCGCCAGGCCAGAGACCGCCACCGCGAACTTGAAAACGCGCTGTTCCGAGCCCGCTAACCGCGACGGTTAAAAACGCGTACGGCGTCGTCGCGTTCCCTCCTCCCCCAGTCCCCCCATCTCGTCCCTGTCCCACCTCCGCCTCGCTATCCTCCTCGCCTTTTACCCCGCACATCGCGTCGCTTCGCCGCCTCCCTCCTGCCCGTCTCGCTGAAACCCTCTCGGTCACCGCCGCGGTCGATCGGACCCGGCAGCAGCTCAGGGGACCCCGTCGCCGCAGCATCCTCCGAGGGGCGTTGGCGGGGGGAAGTCGTCGTCGTCGTCGGCGGCGGCGGGAATTGGATGCGCCACGGAGCGGGCGAGACGACCTAGCTGAGTTGAATACGGCGGCGACGGGAGGACGTGATGCCGGGGGTGGCGTCCGCAGCGGGATTGGGGTTCTGGTCGCGCCGGCGGGACGAGATCACGTTCGATCGCCTCCAGAAGGTACCATCGCGTGCCCTCTGCTTCGGTCGTGGCCTGAGCTCGATCTGGGTGTTGGGAATTAGGGGCAGGTCGGTCCTGCTGCCTCGGCGTAATTTCTGGGACGAAGCTGGTGCCCTGCCCCTCCGCCTGGCTTGATTGGTTTCTCTCAGCTCCTGAGTCGCGAAAAGCTGCATGAGCATGTTGGTTTGGCGACTGGATTTAAGGGAATTATTTGCTGGCTTCGGGATTTATTTATTTTTTGATGAGTCGAGGATTCATTTGTGCGGCAAATTCTGTTAGTGGAGTTCAATCAGGTTACGCTTGTCGCTGCTTCTGATAAGCATACGGCGTGCTAATTTTGACCTTTTGTAGCAGCTCATTTGTACTGTCTTTGCGTTAATTCTAGTGCATTTCTCTTAAGATATGGTGAGCCTATGACGGTATAGCTTCACTTTTGGTTCGTACCTGAATGTGGTGGTGGGGGTGTGGGGGGAGTGCTAGCCTGCTAGGTCGGGGTTTCCATTCTGCTCTGTATGAAATTTGACTGGCTTGTGCTGTTTTCGTTACATTGTTGTGTTCGTTTCAAACAATTCAGGCACTTGATTTGAGAAGTGAGGGTTTAAAAGTCTGTCCTGATGCTTAATTTGAGTGGCCTGTAAAAGTTCTGCTCTGACATCTGGCAATAATGTCTGCCAAATGTCAATGATGCCTGGTAGGGACACTGCTTCAGAAAGCAAATTGCCATGGAAAGTTAGTATTGTAAACTGTAGCCCCAAAGAGGAATGCATAATTCAAAAACTTTTATCAAGTTGCTATCAGATGAAATCATCAGGTTGTGATGGGTCTTTGTTAATTTCAACGAAACCGTGAAGTCTTCACTCTTAAATCTTAGCACTTCCTATTATTTCTTTCATTGTAGCAGGTCTAGTTGCAAGTAGAATCATACTGGATAAAACTGGTGATTGCACTCAAATAATTAAAACATGCTTTCGTCCATTCCATTTTGGTATTGTCACATGTTCTGTCATCTTCTTCAAGGTTTGTGCCATGTCTACTATGATGACCTTGCGTTTGAATTACAACAGCCTTCCTTCACCATCACCTTTATTTGAGTTTGTAAATGTAACATTGCATCACTCTTGAATAGGATTGTGATTGATCGTTATTCTGTAAGTAAGGTTCTTGTCAAGCTGTTTCTGTCATCGAGTTCATTCTACTGGTTATTCTTTTTCAGCAACTAAGTTCTCAATTGAGAAACTGACTACTTTATGGCTGTGAATTGATTTTTTTTTTCAGTTCTGGAATGACTTGCCTCCTCAAGCACGGCAGGAACTCCTCAAATTGGATAAGCAAACTCTCATTGAACAAGCACGCAAGAATTTCTACTGCTCAAGATGCAATGGGTTGCTTCTGGATAGTTTTGCACAAATTGTTATCTATGGGAAGTCACTGCAGCAAGAAGCTTCAGATATTGGTTGTCTGAGGACAGCTACTGAGTCAAGAATTACACAAGGAGAGCAAGATGGGGCTCAGGACCCATCAGTTCACCCCTGGGGAGGCCTTTCAACCACAAAAGATGGTGTCCTTACACTTCTTGACTGCTTTATAAAAGCGAAATCATTACGGGTGCTTCAGAATGTAAGTGTGCGGTAACTTTTGGGCTTCTTATTTTCTGTCTGTGCTCTATTGGTGACTATATGATTGAGAAATAATTTTCTATTTTGTATATTGGTCCTTTGTGTTACTTTATGTGAAGTAATCAGTAAATATGATCATGGTGTTTACTCTGAAGTTTTAGTTCTAGGTCGGTTATTTAACCCTCTAGTGGCCTAATGCATTTCAGCCTTGGAATTTAATCAGGTATTTGACAATGCACGGGCAAGAGAAAGGGAACGGGAAATGCTTTATCCTGATGCCTGTGGTGCAGGTGGCAGAGGATGGATTAGCCAAGGGATGGCTAATTATAGGGGTCATGGAATAAGAGAAATGTGTGCTCTACACACTGCTCACCTCTCATGTGATACGCTGGTCGATTTCTGGTCAGCGCTTGGCGAAGAAACTAGATCATCTCTTCTGCGGATGAAGGAGGAAGATTTCATTGAAAAACTTATGTACAGGTGAGCATAGGCATTCTCATCACCAACAAAGTAACCAAGTTAACTAGTGAGTTAATAACAACCTGAAGGTTTGTGTCCAACAAAATGCAATCCTTCTATAGAAGGAACCTTGCAAGTACTCGTAAGCTGTTCTGAGCCTCACTGAAGATTGATTGTAATTTTATATATGCACTGTGATCGGAAGTGCTACTTCTTGCTGCTGCTTTGCCGCTTCCAGATTTTCCTGCTATTGGTGCTGGCTGGCTGGTGTTTTGCAGCTGCAGCCAGCAGCGCTGCAGCATCAATCTCAACTGATCAGAGTGATGAATGCTTGAGTAGTGGTATATGTCATTTTTACGATATTACTGATTGGTTCTGTCTTGTTCTGTTGGGCGTTCAAGTAACTTTTTTCCTAGTAGTCCTAGTCTGCTATTTGCTGGGATTTCTCTAGCAACAGCCTATAGATCAGGGTAAAATTTGTTGGAATATGTGTGTATTAGGCCCATGAGGCTAGGTCCATGAGGTCCATGTATGGTTACCTATATAGCTACCCTTCTAGGGTTAGCCCAAATCAATAGAATCACTTTCCTTAACATGGTATCAAGAGCCTAGGGTTTTCCTGCTCCTTCCCCAACCCCAGCCGCCGCCGCCACTCCTGGCCGGCGCGCCGCCGCCGCCGCCAACATGGCTGGCCGCCCTCCTCCTCCCCTTCCTTCCTCCTTCCCCCTGTTAGATATGTGTATGTCTAGGGGGTTATTTGTATATAGCTTACTTGTAACTCAAGTCATTATTGACTATATATATCAAAGCCACCCAACCCAAGGGGTATGAGGTGTTTTGCCATAATTCTACATGGTACCAGTAGACCGGGCCCCTACACTTCAGCCCAGAATGGCAAGGCTGAACGTGTCCTGCGCACTCTCAATAATATAGTACGCACCCTTCTTCTCCACTCCTCGATGCCTTCAGCCTATTGGGCTGAAGCCCTCGCCACAGCCACCTACCTCTTAAATCGTCGCCCAAGCTCTGCTATTTCTCATGAGATTCCTTTTTCTCGTCTCTATGGACAGCCGCCTGATCTGTCCAATCTTCGGGTTTTCGGATGTCTCTGCTATCCTAACCTTTCTGCTACCTCTGCACACAAGCTCGCACCACGTTCCACTGCTTGTGTGTTCCTCGGCTACCCGACATCTCACAAAGGCTATCGCTGCCTTGATTTGTCCTCTCGCCGCATCATCATCTCTCGCCACATTGTGTTCGATGAAGCAGTATTTCCCTTTTCAGCTAACACTGCAGGGCTCTCCTCTCCGGCGTCCCTCGACTTTCTTGTTGATGACAGCGACGACATTGCGCCACTTCTCTCAAGTGTCGCACCTCTTCAGCCTGGCGGGCGTGGTCTCGTGCCCCCGTCCGGCTCGCCGACTCAGCCTGGCGGGCGTGGTCTCGTGCCCCCGTCCGGCTCGCCGACTCAGCCTGGCGGGCGTGGTCTCGTGCCCCCGTCCGGCTCCACGCCCCTTGATGACCCCGCGGTCATCTCCTGCGGCAGCACCGGCGCCACCGCCTCCACCGATGGGGCGTTTTGGTCAGGTGTACGTCCGGCGTCCTCCAGCGGCCCGTACACCTGCGACTACCTCTTCTTCAGAACCTGCACCGGCACCTGCAGCCACCGTGGCTGCTTCTGGTGCAGCACCCGCGGGCGCTTCTCCTGCAGCACCAGCGCCTGTTTCTGCTGCAGTGCCTGCACCTGCTGCGCGTCCCACTACCAGGCTGCAATCTGGCACAATTCGTCCCGTCGATTACAGCAGCGCCTTCCTGTCTACAGCCGTCGCCTCGCCTCTACCAGCTAACTATCGCAGTGCGCTGGCTGACCCTCAGTGGCGCGCGGCTATGGCGGAGGAGTTTCAGGCTCTCGTCGACAATGGTACATGGCGCTTGGTTCCTCGACCACCCCGTGCTAATGTCGTCACCGGCAAGTGGATTTTCAAGCATAAATATAATGCTGATGGATCCCTTGCTCGGCATAAGGCACGTTGGGTTGTGCGGGGCTTCTCCCAGCAGTACGGCATCGACTACGACGAGACTTTCAGTCCAGTTGTCAAACCGGCCACGATTCGCGTCGTCCTCAGCATTGCTGCCTCGCAATCGTGGCCCATTCACCAGCTCGACGTGAAGAACGCTTTTCTTCACGGTCATCTTCAGGAGACCGTCTTCTGCCAGCAGCCTCCCGGCTTCATTGACCCCTCTGCTCCTGATCATGTTTGTTTGTTGCAGAGGTCTCTCTATGGTCTGAAGCAGGCACCTCGAGCTTGGCACCAGCGGTTTGCCACTTACCTTCGTCAGCTCGGGTTCAAGCCTTCGGCCACTGATGCGTCTCTCTTTATTTATAAAGATGGAGACAACATTGCCTATCTGTTGCTCTACGTCGACGACATCGTACTCACTGCGTCCTCTTCGACTCTCCTTCGTCGCATTACTGAGCGTCTCAGCTCAGAGTTTGCGATGACGGACCTCGGCGCACTTCACCACTTTCTCGGCATCTCCGTCACGCGCTCGACTAATGGCTTGTTCCTCTCTCAACGTCAGTATGCTGTTGAGCTTCTCAAGCGTGCAGGCATGTCGGAGTGCCATCCCACCTCGACGCCCGTGGACTCCAAGTCCAAACTGTCCGCCGAAGATGGTCCACCCGTCGCCGACCCCTCTCAGTACCGCAGCCTCGCTGGTGCGCTGCAGTATCTGACCCTCACACGGCCGGACCTGGCTTATGCGGTCCAGCAGGTGTGTCTGTTCATGCATGACCCACGTGAACCGCACTTCGCCCTCGTCAAGCGTATTCTTCGCTATGTCAAGGGCACGCTCTCGACAGGTCTGCATCTCGGCACTGGTCCTGTCCGGTCTCTCACGGCGTACTCTGATGCGGACTGGGCCGGTTGTCCTGACTCCCGGCGTTGTACGTCAGGCTACTGCGTCTTCCTTGGTGACACACTGGTGTCTTGGTCTTCCAAGCGCCAGACCACTGTCTCTCGCTCCAGTGCAGAAGCGGAGTACCGTGTCGTCGCTCATGCTGTCGCCGAGTGTTGTTGGTTGCGCCAACTTCTTCAGGAGCTTCATTTGCCACTCCAATCTGCAACTGTTGTCTTCTGTGACAACGTCAGTGCTGTATATATGATAGCTAACCCCGTTCATCATCGCCGGACCAAGCATATTGAGATCGACATTCACTTCGTCCGAGAGAAGGTAGCTCTTGGCGAAATTCGGGTCCTACATGTACCGTCGTCTCACCAGTTCGCTGACATCATGACTAAAGGTCTCCCTGTACAGTTGTTCAGTGATTTTAGGTCCAGTCTGTGCGTCCGTGACCCTCCCGCTTCGACTGCGGGGGAGTGTTAGATATGTGTATGTCTAGGGGGGTTATTTGTATATAGCTTACTTGTAACTCAAGTCATTATTGACTATATATATCAAAGCCACCCAACCCAAGGGGTATGAGGTGTTTTGCCATAATTCTACACCCCCTCTCCCCTCCTCCTCCTGGGCGCAGGTTGCCGCGGCTCCTACTCCACCGTCCTCTGCTGCTCCGGCTGGATCCGCCGCCACCCATGCTCTGCGGCCCGGCGCCGCCGCCGCTGCCATGGCCGTCCGCGCGGGCGCAGCAGCAGCCGTCGCGGGCGCAGGTGCGGGAGTCCCGGGTGCTGGAGCCGCTGATCCTCCCGCGCTCCTCCCTGCTGCTGCCCTCCACGCCGCCGCCAACCATCCTCTGCGGCCCGGCGCCGCAGCTGCTGCCATGGCCGCCAGCGCAGGCGCAGCAGCAGCCGCCGCGGGCGCGGGTGCGGGCGTCTCGGGCGCTGCAGCCGCCGATCCGCCCGCGGACGCCGCACTCCTCCTTGCTGGCGCGGGTCTGGACGCCGTCCCAGGCGCCGTCTTCCCGGGCACGGGTCTGGACCTTCTCCCCGGCGCCGTCTTCTCGGTGGGGGCGGCCACTGACGGTGTCCACCTCCCCAACGCCCATCTTCCCGCCCACGGAGGCTTCCCTGCACCGCCTCAGCCGCCACCGACCATCCTCTACTCCGGTCGTGCCGACCCTGCTCTCGCCGCTACCCTCGTCGCCGCTCGTGCTGCCGCTGCCGAGGGCCAGGCTCGTGTCCGCGCGGCAGCCCTTGCCTGGGAGCGTGAGCGGGATGCGGCTGCTGCCCTGGCTCGCCAGATCGCTGACGTGGAGCAGCGCCTCGTCCCTACCGCCTACCACGACCTCGGGGCCACCTCCTCCGGCTCGACAGGCAACCGCGCGTCTACCACCGCAGTCATCTGGCACGAACCGGCTGATCCCCTCGTGGCGCAGCTTCACTACCAGGCCGGGGGGGTCCAGAACATCCGCCTGCTCGTCCCGGTGGTTCTCGAGCCGGAGTCGCCCTCCTACGCCCGTTGGCGGGACCTGGTCCTCCTCACCCTCCGCCGCTACGCCCTTGACGACCACGTCCTCGTCGATGTCACGGTCGCGGCTCAGACCCCCTCGTGGCTACGCCTTGACAGCATCGTCCTCTCGTGGATCATCGGGACGATCTCTCTCGACCTCCACGACCTCGTCCGCAACACGGCGGATGCTCGCCAGGCCTGGCTGGCCCTCGAGGGCCAGTTTCTGGGCAATGCCGAGGCCCAGGCTCTGAGGCTCGATGCGAGTTTCAAGACCTTCGTCCAGGGTGACCTCACTGTTGGCGAGTTCTGCCGCAAGATGAAGACCATGGCAGACTCCCTCGGTGATCTTGGTTGGCCCGTAGAGGATCGCATCCTCGTCCTCAATGTCCTCCGTGGGCTCAGCGACCGCTACGCCCACCTTCAGACATGGATCACCCGCCAGCGCTCCTTCCCCACCTTCCTCTAGGTCCGTGACGATCTTGTCATGGAGGAGCTTGCTCAGGGTCTCCAGCCTGGGTCCACCGCCGCCCTGGGGTCCTCGACCTCCTCGACGGCCCTTGCGGCCACTCCGCCGCGTCCGTTCGCTCCACCGCGTCCGTCCGCTACGCCGCCGTCGTCCCTTCTTGGTCCTCCTCCCTCTAGGCTGAGTGGGGGTGGGGGGGCCGTGGCGGGCCCAACCTGGCGCCGACGGCTCCACAGGGTGCATCATGGCCGTCCTTCCACAACCCGTGGTCTGGGCGCATCTCTATGTGGCCTTTCCACGCTCCTGGAGGTGCGCCTCGCCCACCGGCGGCCATGTTCACTGGTGCTCCACCTCCCGGCGTCTCCACTACGTCTTCGTGGGCCACACCCTCCGGCACCCCGTCTGGGCTTGCCGGTTGGGACCAGACGGCCTTGGCTCGGTCGTTCAGCACCATGGGCCTGACACCCCCTGTCGGCCCTGAGTGGATTACCGACTCGGGTGCCACCTACCACACCACCCCTGACTCTGGTATACTCTCTTCTGTCCATTCTCCCTCTTCCTCTCTCCCTTCGTCCATTATGGTCGCAAATGGTTCGTGTCTTCCTGTCACGTCTGTGGGTACCGCCGGTGCTCATAGCTCCTTTCGTCTTCCTGATGTTCTTGTCGCTCCTTCCATGGTTCACAACCTCCTTTCTATTCGTCGTTTTACAGCTGACAATTCTTGTTCTGTGGAATTTGACTTTTCTGGTCTTACTGTAAAGGATTTAGCTTCCCGGCGTCCTCTGCTCCGATGTGACAGCATGGAGACCCTTTACACTCTTCGCTTCCCGACGGCTACTTCATCTTCTGCGCCGTCCGTTTTGTCAGCTGCCTTCGCCGCCTCTACCTCCTCTACTACTTGGCACCGGCGCCTCGGCCATCCTGGACGTGATGCCCTGATGCAGCTCAGTCGTAGCTCCGACATTCCGTGTTTTCGAGCTCATGCTGAGCATTTGTGTCATGCGTGCCAATTGGGCCGACATGTTCGTCTTCCTTTTCATAGCTCTTCTTCACATGCGGCCCACATTTTTGATCTTGTACATTGCGACCTATGGACATCTCCTGTTATCAGTATTTCTGGCTATAAGTACTATCTTGTGGTTGTTGATGATTTTTCGCATTATTCGTGGACCTTTCCCTTGCGTGCGAAATCTGATACGTTTTTCACGCTCTTTCACTTCTTCACTTGGGTGTCCACACAATTTGGCCTTACCATCAAGGCCGTCCAGTGTGACAATGGTCGTGAGTTTGATAACTCCACCTCCCGGGTTTTCTTCCTCTCTCACGGTGTTTAGTTGCGCATGTCTTGCCCATATACCTCCTCACAGAATGGCAAAGCTGAACGCATGATTCGCACCACCAATGACACCGTGCGTACCCTTCTGTTTCAGGCCTCTCTCCCAGCTCGCTTCTGGGCTGAGGGCTTGCACACCTCCACCTACCTCCTCAACCGTCTTCCTTTCACTGTCTGTCCCGCTCCTACACCACACCACGCCCTTTTCGGTACCCCTCCGTGGTACGATCACCTTCGCGTCTTTGGGTGTGCGTGTTACCCCAACACCGCTGCCACTTCTTCCCACAAGCTGGACCCCCGCTCCACTCTCTGTGTCTTCCTCGGGTAATCCCCGGATCACAAGGGGTACCGGTGCTTTGACCTTACCTCCCGACGGGTACTCATCTCTCGCCATGTGGTGTTCGATGAGTCCGTCTTTCCCTTCTCCACCACACCCACCACCACTCCTGCTCCTGATCCCTCCTCCCTCTTTCCCGCTGACACGGTGGTCCAGCCACCTTTTTCGTGGTCTCCTGCAGGTACTGCTTCGTCGCGCTCCTTGTCGGGCACCTGTCCCGGCTCCCCGGCGGGTCCGGGCCCGTCGTCCTCTGGCGCGGCCCCGACCTCTCCATCTGGTGCCGATCTGGGGACCTCGCTCCCCGATACGGCCCCGGGGGGGCCGTCGCCCGGTGCTGCCTAGGCACCTCCTTCGCGGTACGCAGCGCCGGTACGGGTGTACCAACGCAGGCCGCGGCCGCCGCTACTCACGGTCCTTTCTCCGCCGGGGACACCGACACCACCACCTCAGTCCCTGCCGTCCCGTGACGCACCGCCGGTCTTCCACCCGCCGCTTCTTCACCGACACCCGCGGCATGTTCACCCGATGGTGGCACGGCACGCGGCTGGCACTCTGCCACCCCGGGCCCTTGCGGCATCGACCGGCGACGCGCCGGTCTCCCCGATACCCTCTTTCGTCCGTGACGCCCTGTTGGATCCTCACTGGCGTCGCGCGATGGAAGAGGAGTACGTCGCGCTCCTTGCCAACTAGACGTGGGAGTTGGTGCCCCGGCCGCCGGGCTCCAACGTCGTCACCGGCAAGTGGATCTGGACCCACAAGCGTCGGGCTGATGGCACTCTCGAGCGCTACAAGGCTCGCTGGGTTCTCCGGGGTTTCACTCAGCGCCCTGTGGTCGACTATGATGAGACTTTCAGTCCGGTGGTCAAGCCGGCCACCGTCCGCACCGTGCTCTCACTGGCGCTTGCTCGGTCATGGCCCGTCCATCAGCTGGACGTCAAGAATGTCTTTCTACACGGCCTTCTCACCGAGACAGTGTACTGCAGTCAGCCGGCGGGGTTCGTTGATTCCTCCCGTCCTGACATGGTCTGCCGGCTCAACAGGTCTCTCTATGGCCTCAAGCAGGCACCCCGGGCGTGGAACCATCGATTTGCTGCTTTCCTGCTGACACTGGGGTTTGTGGAGGCCAAGTCTGATACATCTCTGTTTATCTATCACCATGGAGCCGACACTGCATACTTGCTGCTTTATGTTGATGACATTGTCCTCACAGCCTCCAGTGAACCACTTCTCCGCCGGATCATCACCGCTCTTCAGCAAGAGTTTGCTATGAAGGATCTAGGTGTGCTCCACCATTTCTTCGGGGTCACTGTTGAGCCTCACCCTGCCGGGTCACTTGTTCACCAGCGGCAGTATACTCGAGATATCCTAGAGCGGGCTGGGATGACTGACTGCAACCCCTGCTCCACTCCGGTTGATACTCAGGGCAAGCTGTCAGAGGCTGAGGGCCCTCCAGTGTCAGATCCCACTGCATACCGGAGTCTTGCTGGTGCCCTCCAGTACCTCACCTTCACCCGGCCGGACATCACATATGCAGTTCAGCAGATCTGTCTTCACATGCATGATCCCTGGGAGCCTCACCTCACGACTCTCAAGCGCCTCCTCCGCTACCTTCAGGGCACGATCGACTACGGCCTCCTTCTTCACCGGTCCTCCTCCGCCGACCTTGTCGTCTACACTGACGTTGACTGGGCGGGGTGTCCGGACACTCGCCGCTCCACCTCCGGCTACGCTGTCTTCTTCGGCGGCAACCTGGTGTCCTGGTCGTCTAAGCGCCAGCCTGTGGTCTCCCGGTCCAGTGCCGAGGCGGAGTACCGCGCTGTCGCTAACGGCGTGGCTGAGGCCTCCTGGCTCCGACAGCTTCTCGCTGAGCTGCACACTCCGCCCTCCCGGAGCACACTGATCTACTGTGACAATGTCAGTGCGGTCTATCTCTCCACCAACCCCATTCAACACCAGCGGAAGAAGCACGTGGAAATCGGCCTACACTTTGTTCGTGATCGGGTGGCCATGGGCGAGGTGCGGGTCCTTCATGTTCCGACCACCTCCCAGTTCGCGGACATCTTCACCAAAGGCCTCCCGTCCTTGACCTTCACCAAGTTCGCTCCAGCCTCAATATCACCAGTGGCTAGTTGCGTCTGTGGGGGGACATGTGTGTGTTCTTTCTTCTTCTTGTTCAGCCTGGAACTCCGCTGCGCCGGTAGTTCAGACTGCGGGGGGGTGTTGGAATATGTGTGTATGAGGCCCATGTATGGTTACCTATATAGCTACCCTTCTAGGGTTAGCCCAAATCAATAGAATCACTTTCCCTAACAAAATTTGAACAGTTTGGTGGAAATTTGTGAACAGGTTTGAGAGCAAGAGATTTTGCCGAGAGTGTCGAAGGAATGTTATCCGTGAATTCAAGGAGCTGAAGGAACTGAAGCGCATGCGAAGGGAGCCTCGCTGCACCAGTTGGTTTTGTGTTGCAGATACTGCTTTTCAGTGTGAGGTGAGGATGCCTTCCTAAAACCCAACTCACCAACAAAATTTCCATTTGATTGCTTGGTACCTTATGTACACTTCCTATGTGAGTCAAATCTGGCTGCTCTGATTTTCAGGTGTTTGAGGATGCTGTTGTAGTTGATTGGCATCAGTGCTTATCAGAGCCAGATGAATCTTATGATCACTTTGAATGGGCTATTGGGACAGATGAAGGAGAATCCGATATTTTTGGCTTTGAAAATGTTGGAATGAATGCACAAGTCCACAGAAATGGAATCAATCTTGATCAGTTTGAGGACTACTTCATAACGCTGCGAGCTTGGAGGCTTGATGGCCAGTGCACAGAGCTGTGTGTAAAAGCACATGCATTGAAGGGTCAATCATGTGTGCACCACAGGCTAGTTGTGGGTGATGGCTTTGTGACTATGACAAAGGGCGAAAGTATTAGAAATTTCTTTGAGCATGCTGAAGAGGCCGAGGAAGAGGATGTACGTCACTTGCCATTTATGGCAACATCTTTAACTGAGATAGACATAAGTAGGGCATTCATTGTTGGTGTCAAAAGATATTATTCTGATCGATGAAAATATGTGCAGGAAGATGATGCCATGGACAGGGATGGAAATGATTTTGATGGTGATGGTGCCCATCCACAGAAGCATGCCAAGAGCCCAGAACTGGCAAGAGAATTTCTTTTGGATGCTGCTGCTGTAATATTCAAAGAACAGGTACTAACCAATACTTGATGTAATTGAAAATCAATACTTGATATAATGGTTTCAACTTTCAACTCAAACGAAGGAAAATGACTTGATTTTTTTTTCTATATTTGTGAACCTCAACTCACAATTAACTGATCAAGATGGCTTAGCTAGCTGTATATTCGAGCTCACGTCCTCTAGTTGGACCAGCTCACAACTAACGTGACAACTAAGAAAGTATATCAACTTATCAGTTTCCGTGGTTCCTGTGTGAAGACTTCTATAAGTGTGCCACCTGATTTAGTAATGTTTAAATAATTATTAGTTGGTTCTCTTAGCATTTTTTTTCTGGCACCATTCCTTATTTACCAATGGAAGATTTTATTTGGGATTGGCACCTTGAATATTTTTTGTATTCTTCATCTGTTATTGTACAGCAAGGTTGATTGTCACTTTAGTACCTATAAAGGACTCATGGCTAATATAGTTTCTAGTCTCTGCATTGTGTGGCTTTCAGACATGGTTGTTTATTGAGTATGTACTGTAGTTAACAGCATCTGACCATTACCTGTTAAAGATTTCTCAGAAATTCGAGCATTTATACTCCAAATATCAAGTATAAATGTGGATATCTTTGCAGGTTGAGAAGGCCTTCAGGGAAGGAACAGCACAGCAAAATGCACATAGTGTTTTTGTGTCCCTTGCTTTAAAACTTTTGGAACAGCGAGTTCATGTAGCATGCAAAGAAATCATTACGTTGGAAAAACAGGTGCTTGTTATACCTCTAGATAAATCCAGATATGGTTGACTTGCTCATATTCGTGAACATCAACTGTGGCTGCATTTATTGCAGAATAAACTTCTTGAGGAAGAGGAGAAAGAAAAGCGTGAAGAACAAGAGCGCAGGATGAAGAGGAGGACAAGAGAGAGAGAAAAGAAGAACAGGAGAAAAGAAAGGCTTAAAGAAAAGGAAAATAATAAAGGGAAAAGACTAGTTGAACCAAAGTCACCAGATGATATTTCATCTTCAGCTCCAAGCAACTCCTCAACATCTATCAATGATTATTCGACAAATACTCTGGACTCAAGAGATTCAGCTATGGAAGAGGAAGACAGTGCTGAAGTTGTGAATCTGTGTTCTCCTGACAGCTGTGTGAATCAATCTTCATGTACAGAAATTAATGGAGAAAACAGCGTCCAGTGCAATGCAGTTACAGAATTTTCTCCAATGGACAGCAGTGACCTTTGCACATCAGATCAATCCAAGTCTTCAAGACGAAGTCCAAGGTCAAGAGAGGATTTTCCTCGAGATCAGTCCTGTTGGTATGATGACTGCCAAGATGAATCTGGAAGAATTGGTGAATCACAATGGAAGTCAAGGGAAAGGACAAGAAGTATTGATAGAAGTTGCAACACAGCATCCACCTCAAATAACAGAACAAGAGAGAGGCACTCATACAATTCTTGCAGCTGTGGCCATCCGGAAAACTATGGAGTTAGGGACAGCTGTTTCTCGCCAACAGCTAGATCTGGCAGAGAGATGAAGATAGCAAGAAAATCAGGAGTTGAGAAACCCAGGGTGCAGGACCACAGATGCTATACTTTAGACAGCTTTATAGTGTCAAAAGGAAACCGTGCTGGTTGTACACAGAAAAATGTTATCCCAAAGCAAGTATGGGAGCCTATGGATGCTCGAAGGAAGACTAACTTACACAACACAGTTCATGATTCAGGTTCAATTAACAATGTTGATCCACTGAAACATGTGGTTTTTTATAACAGCGGATCTCAAAAGTTCGGCGTAGGATGTGAATCACAGCCTCAGGCTTCTGAAAGTTCCAGGGATGTTTGTAATTCATATCAACCATGTGCAAATGGTGGGAGAAATCAAACTACTTCCTGTGCTAGTACTCTTTTGGTGAATAAACAAAATTGTTACTCAGAAAATGAAGAAGGCTCCAGGCATGATGAAGAGCTGATGACGAACTCTGCTGGTTCTGATAGCTCCTCTTCATGTATGAGCGAGGGAGATAGGGAAAGCAGCTCCATCAGTACAACCTCTTCGAGCGCTCAAAATCCGGAATCATCTTCTGAGTCTGAGGAATCACCTGAGAGAATAAACAGCAAAGTAGGTACACCATCATCAAGAGCTGCTTCACGGTCTTTGCTTGAAGCATGTGCAGGAAATGGTTTCAGAGAATACCAACCAAAAGCCACCCGCCCAGCTCACAATGACATGTTTGGGTACAATGTATCCCCTGTCCAGGACCAGCTGCTGCATTACCAAAGCATGCATGCACCTCAACATCCGCCAATAACAATGGGGTTTCATGACCGTTCTTGGGCTGCACCAACGAATGGAAACTTCCAGTATGCTCGGCCATCCCACTTATATTCTAGTCCGCTCGCATTCGGAATACCTGGGAATCATTTTATTGATTATCCTTACGTGGCTCCTGCCTTCAGCCATATACCTCAAGAGCCTATTCACAAGGCCACAGCCAGCTTTAGAGCCATGCCTCTGTCACCGCATATTCAAAACGGACATAGGCAGGTTGCTGGTCATACTCAGAGAGACATGAATATAGAGAGGCACTCTTCAAAGTTGACTATGCCGACAGGCAAGAATCCCCAAGAAGACAAGAACAAGTCGGGCCTAAAGGATCTCCCAGAAGACAAGAACAAACCATGGGATGCGGATGCATCCTTTTCTCTGTTCCAATTCAACTTGCCAATAGCTTCGCCTGTAACACCTTCGAAAGATAAGAGCGAAGAGCTGGCTGCAAGGACACCACTGGTTCAGGTTCAAGCTCAACTTTGCTCGAGGGAACAGGCAGATGTGAAGGAGTATAACCTGTTCTCCTCGAAAGATAATGGTATATTTTCGTTTATGTAGATAAAAGAAAAACTGTGACAAACCTGCTACCCTTCGTTTCTGCTGGCTCTTGCTGTACTTCGTGAATGATTTGTGTTCTCCGAAGAAAAATAAAGGATGTTGCCATGTTGGCATTTTCTTCTTGTTGTCTGTATCTTCGTTTACATTTATGTTTGTTACCGTGTGTGCTAAAAGGGGCCGTTCGGCTGGAATTATAAGCCGGCTGAAAAACACTGTTGGCTGATTTTTTGTGAGAGAAAAATACTGTTCCGGCTGAAAAAACAAGCCGAATAAGACGGATTATAAGCCAGATGAACATGGCCAAAGCTAGCTAATCTGCAGTGCTGCTGAATCTTGATTTTTTTTATATAGAATATAATACATAGTTCTGTTCATGATTTGCTCCTGACATCTGATGACGTGTTAACCGGAAAATGAAAATACTAAGTTCCAAATTGTAAGTCTCCTGACAGCTGAGAACATGTTAACTGGGAAATGAAAATACTCCTAAGTTCCAAATTGTAAGTTGTTTTAGCAGTTATAAGTCAAACTTCTTTGCTTTTGATTAAGCCGGCTGAAGCTGATTTGTTATGAGAGAAAAACATTATTCCATGGTTAATAAGCCAGGCTGATAAGTTCAAGCGAACATACATTTATAACATTAAACTAGTTTTTATATATATATCTTAAAATATATCCTGATAGTGCTTTTGTTTGTTATTGTAGATGTTACCATATTTTTTCTGTAAATTTGATCACAATCAGACGTTTGACTTAGAATAAAACTAAAATAACTTGAAAATGGCATCTGTTAACCTTTCAACTAGACAATACGGGCAATTACTGGCATCACCTCCCTAAAAGCTATTTTTGCTTTCCCTTAGCTCCATATCATAGGTGCCAAGGAGATTTTAATTTTGTAAATCCATACTAACAATATTATATTCAATGGTACTAATAAATAGACACGCTACGTAGTTTGCACGAAGAAAACAAGGAAAAAATTATTTTTGCCCATCGGATGATAATTCAACTCTGGCCATCAAATTTTAAAATTGGATATCTTTGGCTGCTTACTATCAAAATCAACAATTTTGATTCAAATAAAAAATCAACAATTTTACCCATAAGGCTGGTTTCAATGGTAGTTTGCGTATATGTGTTTTTCTTGAAATAATAATATATAATTAAGTATCTAAAAATTCAGCAAATCCATTTTAAATAAAAGAATGGGAAACCACTGCCAATTTTTTTAAAAAATACAATCTATATAAGTGGGCTGTATTTAGAGTTATTTGCATCCTTGTTCCTATTGCTAGTAGTCGTGACTGCTATTTATTTAAGTTATCATTTTGCACTATATTAGACCATGAGCTCAACCAATAAAAAGATCAAATAGATTCGGGGGTACAGAGATCTCAAAAGTGACACCAAACAACCTCAGAGTCATAGACGCCATGCTCCACATATTGATCCTATCTAGGCATTGCATGCCTAATGATTTACTCTATTTTGATCGGTTCACTAGGTAATAGGTTTCAAATAAAGCAGTGACTTAAACATCATGCAATCAACACAAAGTAAAAGTGCAAAAAGAATAAATTAAATAAAGACTAGTCATGACTACTAGCAATACAACACTAGCAAACAAAGTAAGACAGAAAATACTCCCTCCATTAAAAAAAAAATGCAATTCCAGCACAGTACCAAGTTAAAGTATCTTAGGTTTAACTAACTATATGAATAAAAAAATAATTTTTTTTATAATGTCATATAAGTATCATTGGTTTTGTTATGATATATTTTCATACTATATTACTTAGTATCGTAAACATTAATATTTTTACCTATATATTTGGTCAAACTTCACATTAACAGAAAATGCACAAAAATTGCATACTTTGTGGATAGAGGTAGTAGATACATAGATTATATTTTTAGAACAAATTTGGTGCTAGCTTATTAAAATAAATTAGTCATAATTTTTTAAGATAGAACCATGTTTTTATTATTTTAGAAAAAATGCATACATAGACAAAACCACCTTTAAAAACACAAGTCGAGGCTAAAGTTGTCCGGCTTTGATAGTTGGATGCCTAAAGATTCTAGAGTTCGACAGCCAAAAGCAGACTCGGATGATAGTTCGTTAGCCAAAATAGAACTAACTGCTTAATACAAAACACTAAGAATCAACATTCAAACTTCAAGAATATCAAACTATATATGCTCAAGAGATGCCTAGGCGATTCATCAAACAAATTGAACGTCACGCCAAATGTTTAAACAAGCCAGCCAAAGAGATGTATAGTACGACATAAGCCACCCACAAAGGCACAAACTAGCCCGTCACAACTCACAGGCAGTCACAATTTGCTTTACAAATATTAATTACCAAAAAAAAAAAATCATCCTTGAAATTGCAAAACAGCAAGGTAAAATCTTGGCTCGTCAACAAACTCTGTTATTTCATACTTGTTCCCAGATGCAGCCTTCTCCAGGAAGGCTTTACTGGGCAAATCAGAAGTTACAACATCAGGATGCTCTCTCCGTTGTTGCTCAAAATTCTGTCTGCCTTGATCTAAGAACATGACAACTCTTGCACCTGGGGAAAAAAATTATTAGATCAAGTTCTAAAACTCCAACAAAATTTGCATGTGAACCACAAACAATAATATGATGCACTCACACAGGAAAATCTCAAGTTTCAAACTTAAGCATGTCTTGCATTTTCTCTATAGGAGCAGCCAGGCTAATGAGAGTTGGCAGGCTTGATATCTGTTAGGCAAGGCTTAGGCTCAATTTGTTTTGGCTAGAAATTTTGGAAAGCAGCTTGTGGATTGTAGATTGTGGAAAGTTGGATTGTGAAAAGCTAAAGGTCCAAAAGCTGGTTGCTGTTTACGAACCTGGATTCTGGTGGGTTGGATTGTTGGGTTTGGATGTTAAAACTCTACACTGCCTCAGCTATTTTGGGTGCCCTATTAACCACTTTGTGACTCGTTTGCAGCTCATTTAGATCTTTTGTCCCTACAATATCCTAACACAAACCATCTGTTCTCTCATAGCAAATAAAGCATTGACAACTTATGATGGAAGACAATATAGCTCCCTCTTCATCTCCCGATTCACCATTGCATGCCACCGTTCACTTGAAATGGATATGCTTCTGGTATTGGCATAGTTTTAATCCTGATCACACATATCGGAGTATTGATCACTCATAGCACTATCTTGAATGAACTTATAAAGAGTAATCCATGCTAATATTATACTAGCAGCCTGCTATAAGTCTTTAAAACTAGCCTAACAACTCAAAGGAACGGAACATATCAGAACGCCCTTGTATGCATAATCAGAACCATAAATATGTTCCATGAATTGCATCACTGCTGCTCCAATTAAACTAAGATAACAAAGCCAAATTAGCCATCCAAGTAGTTCAAGCATATGTTAAGGGCTTGATGCAATATGATATCTGGCAACAACGGTCTCATAGTAATCCAACCTTATCAATCGATGGCTCAACTCTCAACCCCACCATTAGCCATCTCAAATGATTTAGCTATGGTTTAGAAAACGGAACGCACAGCCTAATAAGCCGCATCCTTCTAACAACCTCAGGCTCAGTCCACTCAAAGTCTGAAACAACAATGCTAAGAAAGGAGGAATAAGATGCCATTTCAACATGTCTCACCTTTGGAGCACCTCTTGGCCAGCGATTTGAGGAGCGCCGCGGCGGAGACTCCCATTCCAGGGAAGTAGCACACGAACACGACATCGAAGTCGTCGAACCTCTCCGGCACGGCCTCCACCACGCCGCCGCCCCTGCCCCCACCCCCACCCTCCAGGTGGAAGCACCTCACCTCGTCGTGCGCCTCCTTGACCCCCGCCAGCACGTACATGGACTCGTGCGCGGCCACCAGTAGCTCGCAGGGCGAGGACGCGAGGAGCGAGCTCACGAAGGACGCCGTGGGCGTCAAGGCCAACACCCGCGACGCCGGCGAGAGCGCCCCCGCGGCGAGCGCGCTCTGGAGGTTTGCGCCCGCGGACTCGAGGAACGACCAGTCCTTCTCCACGATGTCGGCGACGGCGACGTCATCGGGCGCCGCGGCGAGGCGGGGCTTCGCGGTCGCCGGGGTGAGGGTTAGGCTGAGGCGGACGGGGTTAGGTGGTTTTGCGTTCGGTGGTTGCGACTGGGGCTGGGGTTGGGGTCGGATTCTGGGAGTGGGGCGGTGGTGAGAGGAGAAGCCAAAGGAAAGGGAGGTGGAGGCGGCGGCCATGGGGGCCGCGTTAGGCGGTGGCCTCCGGAGGATAGAGGTGGAAGGCGTCCGTGACAACCGACAAAACGTTGCAGATTTGCGGACTGTCACCTACTCACCTGTGCGGCCGTCTATTTTTTTAAGCCCTTTTTACGAAAGATTCTCTCATATATGCACTGACGGAAAGATTTCAAAAATTGAACCCTTCTTATAAAGCCATAGTCGTCGGCGCCAAGATATAACTGCCCGTGGCAGTGACGTGGCAGGGTGCATGGATCTTGGCGTCATGCACACACGTTTTAGCCACACCTCTCCCACGACTCTTTCTCGTTTTTTTTCTCCACTCCTCGCGTTTTCCCTCTGTACGCTTCGGCCAACCTCTTCAATCGAGCTATTAGACCGTGAGAAGTTGGATTTTATTCGTCGATCTTCGAGAGCTAAGTATTCTCTCACTCTTCGTTATTTTTTCGAATCGATTTGGTAAAATGAAATCATATTCTTAACCTATGAACTTCACATGTCCTTTGTTCACGTGCTTTTTAAAAATCGTATGTATTTTTCAACCGTATGATGCCTAGGCGTGGAAAAGCTAGAAAACAAAGGTATGCGTAGATCTTTTTCTTCATATAGTAATCCCTTAGTTTTTAGTTTTATTGTTATTTGGTTTGTTATATTAGACTAGAATTTGTTGAATTGTAGCTATGCACGGATGACCGAAAGTCCGTACGTCCCAAAGCCGCTCCCTAGAGGTGTGCCAATACCCATGTGCTTCTGTGACGATCCTTGCAAGGTAGACATTTCAGAAGATGAGGCAACATATAAGCAGAGATATTGGATGTGTTCCAATTTTGCATGGGAACCTACAGAGCGTCAGCGCCGCAATACATTTATTGTGAGAAATTGCTTTTGTTTATTAATTAATTTGTATCATATGAAGTTTTGCATATTAATTGGATTTGAAAAATTATATTTACTGCAGACCCCTCCACCGCTATATGATTTTGAGCAGTGGATCGACACTGAGATCAAGAAAGCTGACATGCGGCTTCTACAAGGCCTGAAGGAGTGGGATGCGGAGCGCCTGGAGATATTAGAGAAGAGACGCAGAGAGGAGGCTGCAGCAAAGGAGCACAAGGAAGAGGAGGAAATGAGGCGTGTTGCTGCGTGTAGAGAGGAGAGGGAGAAGAAGCTTGAGCGCGTGCGCAGAGCGAAGGCAGCGATGGAGGAGAATCCCGATGCCCAGAAAAAGAGAAAGTGGTCTCGTTGTACTCAGTAGTATGCTAGTTGTATGGTTTAATCATAAACAATGTGGTCGATCTAGTATGCAATGTGTTTAATTTATTATACTTTAGGTAAATCATGTACCTAGGGCATGTTCTGTGTTATCTATTGCGTCCGTCATGTACTTCATATGCACTTTAAGTTTTTGGACCTTGCATAGTGTTGTCATATATCAGGTTTAAAGTTACTTCGTTACTGAAACTAGTTCTTGAGGTGCACATAAAACATAAGGAAGTACTAGATTTCACAATTCAACACGCATAACATAGGATATGGCATGTTAGAACTTATACCAAACTAGGGCACATTTGTCCTGGACTAAACCTAACATGTCTTAGGTAATTAGAGCGAACAACAAGCACATTATATGACATGTGTACACGATAGATTTGTTCTATCTAGTAGTGCGGCCACATAGCAAACTGTGTAGCCCCTTCTCTACAGTACCCTCCCATTGTTGATGGTGGAGGTGGTGAGGGTGGTGGCGGAGGCTCGTTGTTCTTGTGGTTAGGGCATGCGCAATATGGATCATGGCATGGTCCTTCCTGTGAAACGGCACCACTACTGGTATCGTCTGCTTCGTCGTCTTTGTAACCGTTGCTAACTTCTCTTTCTAGTTCGAAGATACGGTCTTGCAAGTAGTAGATGTACTGTGCGTGCGGATAGATTGGTCTAGGATCGACCCACCTAGTGAAGCCACAGTTTTCTTTGGACTCTAAACACTGCATTTCAAAGATTTTAGTGAACATGCAGTTAGTTTCGCCTATGAGATGCAAAATAATGGAGAAAAAAAAATTGAGTAATAAATTTTAAAACCAATTACCTCTGCTCGCGGACATTTGAAGAATCGGCAACCTCCATCCAAACCCTCCACGAACATCTGCACTAAGCAGTCCTCACCATGCCTACATTTTGGCCAATCTTCTTTTCGGTTATCATATCCTCGGAGTGGACACTTTTTGTTGAAATCTCTCTTGGTCTCGATAGGAAAATGATACACTGGTTCATCAAAGTCTTCCAGACCCAGAGACCCCTCCCACACAATTGGAGTACTCTTAGTCCCCCCGTTCCCTTCCCTCTTGATGACCCTCCAGACATTACTACTCGTTTATAACCAACTTCTGGTTTCAAGTGACTACCATTGTATTGAGAAAGGTGTATATATAGCCAGCAGTGGTGTTGAGAGCCGTTGTATTGTGGCTTTAATGCTTCTGAAAAGGCTAGACGCCATCCCTGAAAAGCCTATTTGAAAACTCATCTGAAAAGGCTAGATTCCTTGATCAATCAATTCATCTGTAAAAGAGGATGTACGATAGGATAGTGACATGATAAATCACTGAAAATGCTACTTGCTATCGGTGTACTGAAAAGGCTATTTGCTCTCGCTGTACGATACAACTTGACATGTTAGGGGAAATTCTAGCAGAGTTTTTCCTATTTTTGATTCAACCCAAACACAAATCTTACCTTGTACGGTCTCTTGCGTATCACTGCAAACGCCTGCAACCACCTCTTCAATGCAAGGAGGTCATTGAAAACTCTCCCCTTCTCTATCTCCATACTAGGACCAGTCTTTGGAGCTTCCTGCAGCTCATCTTCACGTCCTTCGGCACACGCCTGATCGGAATGAGTAAGATCAGTGAACTCATGAACCACAGAATCACGGCGGCCGGGAAAAATACGCCTCAGCATCTCAACGTCACTCTCCATGAGCTCTCCAACGGGACGATCATCGTCAGAATCAACAGCCCTTGCGATCTCATATGGCTCTGAATCATTCATAATTTCAACACTATTGGAAGCACGGATTCCATCGCCAATCTGGACTTGGGCATCAGCAGGAGGAGCGCCCTCATTATCGGGAACGTCTCCTACAACATAGCCACAAATAAGAGGAGATGATAAGAAAAGTGGATGAGAAGAAGATACTTAAGCTACAAAGATAAAATGATGCCTAATTGACACTTACTCGGATGATTCTGTGTCAAAGGGATCTCCTGAGGAGGATGTGCCACATCATTGGGGGCAGATTGCGCATCGGGAACGGTAGGCGGAACCTCAGCATCCACATCACGTTCCGGGACGGGAGGTTCAAAAAATGCCTGCTCACCCATTGGCGGGGACAACCCAAGAGGGATGGGATCAACGAGCACACGATGCACAACCACGTCCAAACTTTAGAATTGGCTTTTTATAGCCGATCTCACATAGTTGTCCCACTGATCTGCACACCCTATTGGGATCATCTTCCTTAGCATGTTAGGAGGAAAACCTAGGTGAAGTACACCCTCAACTATGATGCCATCATCTCCATAGCAATGTACCTCCTCGCGAGCCCTTGCAGTCAACTCACTAAATGATGGCTTCTCATTGAATAGCACAGGCACACTTTGCATGTCAACAAACTCAACATATCCATAGCGATCTCGTTCCACAGTTCCTCCATGATATATGCTCACTAGGTTGTCCATCTAGTTCCCAAACATAACGAAGCACAATTGCTTTACTACAATCTACACAAAAAGTAAATACAAAAATACTACTAACTACTAAGTATTCATAACTAATAATAACTATTAACAGCACAGTACTACTAACTAACGATGTCAAGTAACTATCTCAGTAACTAACTATATAACTAACTAAATAACTAAGTAACTATATAAAGTATCAATCAATCTTAATCTATAATAAACTTACTAACTAGCTTCATGACTAATGTACTATTATTAATGACAAACAACAAACTAGTTTACCTTGTGCAGAAGCGGAGATGCCGACGCTTGAGATGCGAGCGGCGGGTGGGCAGTGGCGGGCGCGCGCGCTGTCAAGCTCGGGCGCGGGCGGGCGGTCGAGCCACGGGCGCGGGGACGAGCGGCCGGGGGCGCACGCGGGGCCTCCGGCGTCCGGCCGGGCGTGCACGACCGGGCGAGCTGAGACCGCGGCCTCGGGCGGCGGCGCGGCCACACGCGGGCGGTGGCAGGCGTACGTGCGGCCGAGCTCGGGGGTGGGCGGGGAGACGGCGCGGCGCGCGGGCGGCGGCGGCGGCGGCGGCGCGGCTCGGGGGCGGTGGCGGCGCGGCGCAGCGCGGGGCCGGTGGCGTCGCGGAACGCGGGTGGAGGCGCGGCGGGCGGGCGGCGGCGCGAGCGCGAGGACCGACGGCCGGGCGAAGAGAAGAGAAAGAGAGAAGAAAAAAAAAATCGTAGGGCGTTTTTACGTGCATGCATGGCGCCAAGATCCATGGCGCCATGCACCCTACCACGTCACCGCCACGACGGCAGGGTCATGGCGCCAGTGACTCTGGCGCCATGCAGTTATATCTTGGCGCCGACGACTATGGCGCCATGAGAATGGTCCATTTTTTAAAATCTTTCCGCCAGGGGCATATTTGAGAGAATATTTCGCAAAAAGGGCTAAAAAACAAAACAAAAAAAAGACGGCCTGTGCGGAGGACTAGAGCGTCGCACGATAAAATTCATGGGCCGGAAGTAGAGATTTTTCGGGCGTTAGGTTCTTCACCGTTTTTTCCCTTTAATTACCAGAAGGGCGCGATGCTGCGACTTTTTTTAAAAAAAAATATAAATTGTTGCTTGAATGAGTTAGATCGTACATATTTTTGCATTGGTTCTTATCAAAATTGGGCAGCACAATGAAAGAATCATATAAAAAAAATCTAATAGAATTAGGTGCAGTTATAAGATGGTGGAACAACAAAACAAATAACATTATATGGATTCTTTGTATATTTCTAATTTCTTATATATTGAGAATATAGCTGTACTTTGTGGAGGTTATGTGAATAGTTTACATTAAGAGACTGAAAATTAGTGGGGATAACGTGGCATCTAGTGGGAGATAACATGGGTGGCTTGCATGTTGACCGATGTTAGCCTAAACGTTAAACGGTGAACAGTCGGTCACTTATCGTTTAGCAAAAAGTCGGTATACACGGCCGTTTAAACGGCCTTTTAAACGGTCGAAACGGTTTTGTATGGCTTTACACGGCTAATCGGTCTACACGGTTACCCATCGAGTAGCGTTTACACGCCGTGTAAACGGCCTACACGGTCGTGTAGGTAAACAGTGATGTTGACACCGAAATGCTACTAAGGTTTTGCCTTATATTAGATGAATTCCTCACGGTTATTACGAGATATCCTTGATTGATTTAAAATATTGTATGTTTCTTGAGCGAGGACGATATTGGGTTCATGTTTGCAATTGCATGGCATTAATGTTAATACAACAAACTGCAAATGGAAAAAAATCTCGATTATTAACAGTTTTGGAGATAACGTGAAATGATTGCTACACATAAGAACTTGAGCTTGATCAAATCTTTCACTATGTAATAAGCTTTAAAATACCACGATCCAATGAAAAAGGATCCTTTTCTGGAGTACAGTAGCGCATCTAAAATGAGTAAGATACACGCCGTAAGATGAACAAATCTAGGCAAAAAGAAATATGTAGTTATTTTCAGGTAACTGTTGCTCCTAATCGCCTTAGGGCCTGTTTAGATTGCGGGAAAAAAATACATGTTCCTGCGTTTTTCCTGTGAAATTGAAAGGATTTCTGTAAAATTCTACGATATTTCTTTGAAATTTATGTGGTATGCATCGTCCTTGCTTTCCTGCTGAAGCACATTCACAAAATTCGAGAGAGAGAGAGAGAACCATAAGCCCATGAATGATTTATGCAGCTAACAGTGAAGCGGATGCATGCAGCAAATTTGCCAAGGGTAGGGTGAGCAAGTAGGTGTGGAAGTTAGGAACATGTATGATGTATCACCTACATGTATTACTTCACTTAGCGATTCGCTCATTTGCATGAAAGCAAATTTACTTTTTTTGGTCTAGAACTACTGATCTCTTCTTACCTCCGATCTGAGCTTTCACAAACTTAAATAAATGCTTCCTATAGGTACAGTAAGGCCCGTCTCAGTGGATAGTTGTTAGCACCGCTACTACTGCCGGCCCAACGGATGCTAAAGACAAAGGCCCAAGAAGGAGTGGCCGAAGCCGCAGGCCCAACACGATGGTGGTAGGCAAAGAGTGGGCGTGAGTGTGGGCGCTAGCGCCTGCGTGCGCGAGTCCGGGCGATTGCCTGTAAGCGAGATATATCAGGGAGACTTGGGAGAGAAGAGGGGATGGAAAAAAACTTGTATGAACCCAACTCTTCCTTGCTAAGCACTCATGGTCGATCCATCCTAATCCTACCGCGTGCTGTTCGTCCTTCCCCTTCCCAATTTCTCCATCCTCCTCCTCAATTTCTCCCTTCCCCAACTCCAATGCTGCTAACATTTGGTATCGGAGACACCGTTCCTCGGATTTCCACTCTTCCGCACTGATTCCATCGGTTGTTTGTTGCAACGGATCCGGTCGGTTTGATTTCGTTTCTAGCAGTGAGCTGCTGGTAGAAACTGAGATCGCTGTAATTCCAATCCACGCACGAACGATTTGTGGTGTGCCAGCAGTCTGGATTCCGACCAACCCCTTCGCCACGATCACTTTACCCGCCGCCAACACCGATTAGGCGTCATGAACCCAGAAACCAAAATCATCCTCGACGAGTTCAATCGGCGCTTCACCGAGAACGATCTCAAGTGGGATCTCCGCCTTTCGGAGCAGGAGAACCGCTTGGTTCGCCAGATCCAGGATCTAGAGCAGGCGCACGGCGACCGCGTCGTTGCTCTGGAGAGCGCCACCAAGGCGTTCGAGGAATGGAAGTCGTCCATTGAAGGGACCGTTGATGATACCCGCCTGGAGGTGAAGAAGTTGTCGCGCACCTGGGCACGCGAGGTCGTCGAGAACCCGGGCGATTCGCGCGGTGTCTTCGCGCCGTCTCCACCGGGGGTCGCTCAAACACCTCCGGCGATTCGCCTTCATACGCCCGTGATGGGGCCCCGCGTCGAACCACAGCACCGGGCGAGTGGATTTGGGATGGTTTCCACCCTGATCCATTCCCCGGTCAAGGGTGAGCATCACCTTCCCGCACCCCCTACGCCTAAATCAGTTCTTCAGTCTGCTGCATTTCATCCTGCTTATGATACTATGCTAGCAGTCGATAGTCACAAATCTCACCATGCTAAGTTGCCTAAGATCAATTTTCCTGTGTTCGATGGAGATCAGCCTAAGGTTTGGTTGCGGGATTGTCTGGATTACTTTGATTTATATGATGTAGATCCACAAACTTGGGTTCGGGTTGCTCGCATGCATTTAGTTGCTGCTGCTAAGCGCTGGTACAACTCCGTCGAATCCCAAATCCAGGATTGCTCCTGGCAAACCTTCACCAGCCTCGTGCTTAATCGTTTTGGCCAAGAGCATCATGAGCTGTTGCTGCGCCAATTGTTCCAACTCCGTCAAACCACCTCTGTGGCCGAGTATATCGACCAGTTTTCTGCCATTGTTGACCAGCTCGGGGCTTATAACCGCACTACTGATCCTATGTTCTATACTATGCGCTTTGTTGATGGCTTGAAAGATCATCTTCGAGCTGCAGTCGCTTTGCATCGTCCACCAAATTGGGATACTGCTTGTGTGCTTGCGCAATTGCAGGAGGATATGACGGCGCCCCGTAAGCCTGAAGTGCGGAAATGGGATGTTGCTGCTGGGGTCAAGCCGTTTGCCCGAACGGCGTTGCCCCTGCCCCCTCCGCCTCTTCGCATCGACAAGCCTCCTGCGCCGCCTGAACAACGACAAGCAGTCGATGCGGGCCGATCGGTCTCGGCGGATGAACGCTGGGCTGCCTTGCGTGCCCAGCGACGGGCCCAGGGCCTGTGCTTCCGGTGTGGCGCTAAATGGTCTCGCGATCATCGGTGTCCGCCCTCCGTTCAGCTCCATGTGTTGGACGAAATGCTCAACCTCTTTTCGCTGGAAGAATCTGACCCAACTGCAACCGCCACGAGTGAACCAGAGCAAGGTGAGCTCACACTGATGCTTTCAGTTGCTGCTATGTCAGGTGTTTCCGCCCCACGCACCATGAGCTTTGAAGGGCTGCTAGGCGATACTGGTATTCGGATATTGCTTGATTCCGGTAGTTCGCACACCTTTGTCAGTGAAGCTGTGGCATCCCAATATGGCAGTCCATCTCCACTATCTGTTCCTGTTCAGGTACGAGTTGCAAATGGCCAAGTACTCAATTGCTCCCATTATCTACCAGCTGCAGTTTGGTCAGTTCACGGCCTGGAATTTCAGTCTGATTTGAAAATCCTGCCACTTACTTCTTATGATATGATCTTGGGGCTCGACTGGTTGGAATGTCACAGTCCGATGAATGTTCACTGGGCTCACAAGTGGATCCAGATTCCGTACAAGGGTCACCGCGTGCAGTTAACTGGCATTTTGCCCGAGATTCCTGTTGAGTCTATGTTGGAGCTCTGCTCAGTTACATCTTCTGATAACAGTGCTTCTTCTTCTGTGCCACCTGAAATTCGGCGGTTATTGGATGGTTACGCTGCTATCTTTGCCTCACCCACCCAGTTGCCTCCATCCAGGGCGTGTGATCACGCTATACCACTCATTCCTGGTGCTAGTCCAGTGTACTCCAGGCCTTATCGTTTCGCTCCCGCAGTCAAAGATGAGGTTGAAAAACAAGTGCAGGAAATGTTAACCTCGGGGTTGATTCAAAAAAGTTCGAGCCCGTTTTCTTCTCCGGTACTCTTGGTGAAGAAGAAAGACGGTACATGGCGCTTCTGCGTCGATTACAGGCAGCTCAACTCTATTACAGTGAAGAGCAAATATCCCGTTCCACTGATAGATGATTTGCTCGATGAGCTGGGGCAGGCTTCCTGGTTTTCTAAACTGGATTTGCGGTCGGGTTTTCACCAGATCCTTTTGCAGCCAGGTGAAGCATTCAAAACGGCCTTTCAAACACATTTTGGCCAATTTGAGTTTCGAGTTATGCCCTTTGGTCTGACTGGAGCACCCGGGACCTTCCAAGAAGCCATGAACTCTACCCTGGCACCCCTCTTACGAAAATTTGTTTTGGTGTTCTTTGATGACATTCTCATTTATAGCCGCACTTTTGAAGAGCATTTGGATCATCTCCAGCAAGTCTTTGAGCTCCTTCAACTTCATGAGTGGAAACTGAAGCTCTCTAAGTGTGCCTTCGCTCAACGTAGCATCAGTTACCTCGGGCATATTATCAGTGGTGCTGGTGTGGCTACTGACCCTGACAAGCTTGCTGCGGTCACTAATTGGCCTTCTCCTGTTTCGGTCCGTGAGCTTCGTGGGTTCCTGGGTTTGGCTGGCTACTACCGTAAATTCGTACGCCATTTTGGATTGATTGCCAAACCATTAACGGAACTGTTGCGCAAGAATACCGTTTTCCAGTGGACACCAGATCATGAGTCCTCTTTTCAAGCTCTCAAGCAATCCTTGGTGACAGCTCCTGTCCTCGCCTTGCCCGACTACTCTCGGCCATTCTGCATCGAAACTGATGCTAGCAGTATCGGTATTGGGGCAGTTCTTACCCAGGATGGTCATCCCCTCGCCTATATCAGTCGTGCGCTGGGACCCAAATCCAAGGGCTTAAGCACTTATGAGAAAGAGTACATGGCGGTCATTTTGGCTGTACAGCAGTGGCGCCAATATCTCCAGTTCGCTGAATTTACCATCTATACTGATCAACAGAGTTTGGTGCAATTGACCGACCAACGCCTCCATACTCCGTGGCAGCAGAAGCTATTCACCAAACTCTTGGGTTTACAATACCGCATTGTCTACAAGTCTGGCAGTTCAAATGGGGCAGCTGATGCCTTGTCTCGCCGCACGGACACGGTGGACTCGTGTGCTGCTATTTCGATGGTTACTCCTCAATGGATCCAGCAGGTTGTGGATGGTTATGCTCATGATGCTGATACCCAGTCTCTCATTGCTAAGTTGATGATTGATCCCCTGGCAGTCCATCACTTCTCCCTCCGTGCCGGGGTTCTGCGTTACCAGGACCGCATCTGGATTGGGTCCAACCCGGACCTTCAACGCAAGCTGCTGTCTGCTTGTCACTCAAGTGCCTTGGGTGGACATTCCGGCTTTCCAGCCACATATACCAAAATGAAGCAGCTGTTCGCCTGGAAGGGCATGAGGCAGGCCGTCCGAGACTATGTCGCTTCTTGTCTTACCTGCCAGCGCGCGAAGCCTGATCGCTCTCGCTTGCCCGGTTTGCTGCAGCCACTTCCGGTGCCATCTGGAGCTTGGCAGATACTGTCCATGGATTTTGTGGAGGGCTTACCTCGTTCCAAACATGTCAATTGTATACTGGTGATCATCGACTCTTTTACCAAGTATGCTCATTTTTTGGCCCTGTCTCACCCGTTTACTGCCGCCTCAGTGGCCAAGCTATTCTTGGATCACGTTTACAGACTCCATGGGATGCCAGTTGCCATAATTTCTGATCGCGACCGCATCTTTACAAGTCACTTTTGGCAGGAATTATTCAAATTGGCAGATGTCCAGTTGCAAATGAGCTCCAGCTACCACCCCCAGTCTGACGGTCAAACGGAACGGTTGAATCAGTCCATGGAAACTTTCTTGCGTTGCTTCGCCAATGCCTGTCCATCCAAATGGTCATCTTGGTTGCCGCTCGCGGAATTCTGGTATAACTCCTCACCTCACTCCGCTTTGGGTCGTTCCCCCTTTGAAGCACTTTATGGTTTTCCTCCACGCCACTTTGGCATATCTGCTCTGGATTCTGTATCAGTGCCAGAACTCTCCACTTGGTTGACTGATCGAGCCACCATCTCCGACCTCCTCCAGCAACATTTGGCACGGGCAAAGGAACGTATGAAAAGACAGGCTGACAAAAATCGGACTGAGCGCACATTTCAGGTGGGGGATTGGGTTCTGGTGAAACTCCAGCCATATGTGCAAACCACATTAGCTCCAAGATCCAACCAGAAGCTGGCTTTCAAATACTTCGGCCCTTTCCAGATTACAGCTCGCGTGGGCACGGTGGCCTATACTCTGGACCTGCCTTCCTCCTCGGCTGTCCACCCGACATTTCATGTGTCCCAGTTGAAGAAAGCCGTTCTGCCTGGCAC
Organism: Saccharum hybrid cultivar R570; assembly: GCA_038087645.1. NCBI lineage: Eukaryota > Viridiplantae > Streptophyta > Magnoliopsida > Poales > Poaceae > Saccharum > Saccharum hybrid cultivar. The sequence goes on from JAQSUU010000012.1 coordinate 19,808,479, forward strand.
TCTGGTATCTTCTTTATTTCCCACTGACATTGAATTACCTCGTGTTCCTATTGCCATTCTCCAGCGTCGTCAAGCTCCTACTACTGCTGGTATGGGTGAACAAGTTCTGGTGCAGTGGTCCGGTTGGCCTCCTGAACTCGCTACCTGGGAGTTCCTGGAGACCGTCCGGCAACAGTATCCACGCGCACCTGCTTGGGGTCAAGCAGGTTCTCAAGCGCCGGGGACTGTTAGCACCGCTACTACTGCCGGCCCAACGGATGCTAAAGACAAAGGCCCAAGAAGGAGTGGCCGAAGCCGCAGGCCCAACACGATGGTGGTAGGCAAAGAGTGGGCGTGAGTGTGGGCGCTAGCGCCTGCGTGCGCGAGTCCGGGCGATTGCCTGTAAGCGAGATATATCAGGGAGACTTGGGAGAGAAGAGGGGATGGAAAAAAACTTGTATGAACCCAACTCTTCCTTGCTAAGCACTCATGGTCGATCCATCCTAATCCTACCGCGTGCTGTTCGTCCTTCCCCTTCCCAATTTCTCCATCCTCCTCCTCAATTTCTCCCTTCCCCAACTCCAATGCTGCTAACAATAGTTTTTTAAGACTGTCATGTCATATACAATGAAAAATTAGAATAAAACACTCATTCTCAGTGCAAAATTTTATTCTAGAGTTTCATAGACATTTAATTTCATGACTCATAGAGAGTCGGTAATCGTGCCAAAAAAAGTTTCCTCTACATTTCTTCTCTCACTTCTTAAATACACTGCCATATCATCAAAACTATCTATGTAACAACCTATTTAATTCAAATGAAAATCAAATGAAACTCCCACTAAAACTGCCCACCAGTAAGAACGCAACCCAGGAATTTTAAACCTGAACTCAAGGAGTCCTGCAGAATAATCGGAATCATTAAAGCAAGGAATACCTGAATAAGCCAATGGAAGCAGGGGCGCGTCACAAACATGATCGGCTGCTGCGAGGAACCTTTATATTTTTTTCTGTTTGGTCGTGAGTTTCAGTTTCATTTATCCATCCATGTCTCATGTCTGGCATGTCCTTTCCCCTTCACCTTCTCCGTCCATCACCCGTACCAAGGAGGGAGAAGAAAGACGTCCATCACTCATACCCTATGGTGGCGTTTGGATTATGGGAAAAGGGCAGTGGGTATGGGAAATGAGGGGAGGTGGATAGCATAATCCTTGTTTGGATTTGTGGAATGGGATGAGAACTGGGTATGGGCATGGGATAAAATGAGCTCATATCCCACCAATCCATACCCAATGGGAGGGGTGGGTTATGGCCAAAAATAATCGAGGGAGCTGATTGCCGTTGCCATCGATAGGGAGGAGGGCGTCGAGAAGGGCTCGCCAGCGCCGCCGTCCTCACCGGAGCTGTAGCCGCCCACGCACAGGAGCCCCAGCCGCCCTCGCCACCGACAGACGCCCCGCAGCAGCTGCTGCTCCCTCCCGCAGTGCAAGTGGCTGTAGCTGCGCTTGTGAATGGATAAGCTCGGCCAGTTGCCCAAAAGCAAACGAAGAGCAGGTGCTACTGGTATCTTTCGTTTTTTTAACTACTGTATATAAGACATGGGCCCCACTTTTAACCCAAACCTTGACCCAATAGCCAAACAAGGGATTGGGTTTCAGATCTTTATTTGCCCATCCATAACCCACCTCTCCATAACCTAGCTCATATCCATTTCCCTAACCCGATCACCATCCAAACGCCACCTATATCTATATGCCAATGATTTCAAGTATGATGCTGCAACATGCTTCATTAAATACTCACACATCATGTCAATGCTACAGATACATCCACCTTATCAAAACCAGCCCACTAATATGATCGAGAGAAGCGCTTTGTTAGCGTCCGAGCGCCCGGCGCATAACACGCCACAGATCCTGATTCATCTATGTTATTAGATTAGATAGAAATGGACGGTTGAGAAAGATTTGTTGGCACGGTAAAAGAGTTCGAAGAGGGTGATGACCAGATGTGATTCAAATTGTAATCATTCTCGTCGCTTCAACTTTGGAGGCACCGATGAACGCACAAATTTACAAATCTCCCTTTTTTCTCTGAAATTAAATTTATGCAGCATTTACATGACACACAGTTTGCCCTTCAGCAATTGAGAAGATTAGCAATAAGAGAATTACACTTGCGCATGCATATATTTTACATCTGTAGGGAAAACGATATGACGGTGCTGGTGGTTAGTTGTACAAAAGGATTTTATTATATAGGGAAAAGCAACTGCATGGATGCATCGGATGATCCTTTTCTACGAAGGCAAAAGATCGATGACATGTGCAATGTTGAACATTTGCTTGACCACTTGCGGTCTTGCACCGTGGGCATCATAGAAATAGTGCATATAGCTTTCGGATGCATGCATGACCCCATTATATTTTACGCCGCCCCTTCTGTGTGCCTGTTATTCTAATATCTTCTTCCAGTATAACTAATCGGATTTCTCATAAGGCGGACCTTAGCAGGTCACATATACATATTTTGGTTGGAACTCACTTTACAGTTCAGTCATGTCTTGGTGTGGTTGTATATCGATTCCTGAGGTAGCATAGGCATAGCAATATGATTTACATCTCTTGGTAGAGCTTGTTTGGATGCACTCACTCTAACACATGTGGATTGAAATGGATACGAGTAGCCGTAGCAAGTTAAATATAATGCGTGGTGAGGAGACGTCTTTGTAGCATCCATATTTTGCAAATTAAAAATAAAAAAACTTTTGTGTAGGCAAAAAAAAACTGCTTCCTATGGCATGTGCGCGTCCTTCCCCTGCTTCACTGATTTGTGCATTGTTGACAGGAGCCACGGTTCACCGACACCAGAGCTCCGTCAGCTGCCTCGCATTAGCGTGATCGCCACTGTCTGGCTGGGCACTCAATCTTTCACACTCCCGCTACTTGGTAACGAATTCTACTGCTTATGCAATGCAATGTGTACTAATGAAGCAATGCAACTGAAAGATGTTTCTTACGTGGTGATCGAGCTGTGTATATATGACTGTTGTCCTTGCTTGTCCTCACATTTTGCCATACTTATATCTATCGATTCCTGAGATTATGTGTATTGTTCATATTTCATGCTGGATAATTATTAATTAGTCCGGTATGATCTACTCGAATTGTACCAATAAATCGATGCGGACGGAAAAACTATTCACGTGCCAGACTAGCAGCTGCTGGGATGAACATGAACAAATGCCATGGCAGATAATAATAGGCATCGATGATCGCCAATCATGCACGACCGTAAAACCCGTGAGAATGACCAACCAGGCAACCACTACTATTTCTGTGCAAAAGTGCCAAACTGGCAGGGAAGAGCATGTGGTATGCACTAGCTACATGACGAGTGCGCTTTCGGCCTGAGGCTGTCCGCACCGCGCGCGACGGTAAAGACGACTGAACGCCACAGGTAGCGTTTGAGTGCCTGCACCGGTAGGCGGTTAAACGTGACACTACAGTAGCGTATGCTACAGTATACGCCATAGGAAGCGCTCGCCTGTGCGCACCTGTAAATGGGAAGGAGGAGAGAGAAAGAGAGAGAGGAGAGAGGATATGAGATGATTGTTGATATAGAGTATGATATAGAGTAAATATGGGTGCGGGAGGAGTTGGTATAGAGGTGAGAATCCTAGATGACTAGGACAAAATATTCCTTTAGAGGTGTGTTTAGAGAGTGGTACGGTGCGGATAGCCTGAGCCCTGGAGGAGGCCTCTGGAGTCTGGACATGACCTTTGCAAGACGAGGAAGCAGTATACCACCGGCAGAGAACAGCCTTTGGGTTTTTGGTTTTTAGTCTCCGCCAGAATTTGGTTCGAGAATAATAAAAGATTTAGTTTCGGTTGGAAACACCAACCGGAACTAGAATCCCCTGCCCAACAGATAGTGCAACAGACTTTTGCATTAGGGATCTTTAGTCCCGGTCAGTGATTCAAACTGAAATTAAAGGTTGTCTTTTAATCCCAGTTGGAATCACCATTAGGTACAATAATGAGGTGTGCCAGGAAATCATGCAGGTTGGATGACCCACGCCGACCAAGGTAGGTGCGCAGATCGATGTCGTGCTATTTTCTTTGCAAGCAATTGATCGAATTAGCTACCATATACCTGATTGGTCGGCATTGAAAATACAAGCTTTACAGCAGGGCAGTCTGAACGTGCCTTGAGTAAGCGAGAGGCATGCGACATTCAACTTAGGCTGTGTTTAGTTCCTCATGGAATGCAAAATACAAAATGCCAACTACTTTGAAATGATGAAATGCAAAATGTCAAAATTTTCATGGCCGTGTTTAGTTCTATCCAAAATACCAAATTTTTCATGGGGTGAGTGATGCCTTTTTGGGTTTTTGGCTTTTTTGCCTCTTGAAGCCAAAATCCAAAATGGAGAATGAATACCTTTTTGCTAAAAATTTTGCGTGGTGTTTAGTTTCATTTTGTAAAATGATGGGCCAAAACCTAAAAATTTTTGGATGAAATGGGCAACTAAACACACCCTTAATGGATGTCGTGTATGATATGAGAGTAATGTTTATTTATTTATATTATTATATGAACGCTTCTTGATATATTTTTTTGTCCGCTTGCAAGTTTTACTCTATAATCACACCTGTGCTTCATGTGCCTTGAAGCCCATTCTCACACAAGCTCTTAAGCGACTGTGATACGTCTGGGACTTCAAGGATGTGATGGGCTAGAGGACGATAGCAGACTACCAGTTTTGTGTGAGATTTAGGCAGAACCAGGACATCGATAATCCGTCAGTAGGCTACATCTATAGGATGCCATGTCCTCAGCGTTGTGAGGCATTGGAGAGTGCTGTAGTGCAGGCCTTGCATTACATAGACAATGATCGTGGTTACACCATCCGAGACGTGCGCTATTGGAAGTGGAGACAGATTAGGGATGCATCCGATTTGTAGGATTATTGTGTTAGTTTGGTTTATTCGTGCAACCACCCCCTTCGTCTCCAGGCTTAGCATAGTTCGTCTGACCCTTATGTAAGGTTCTCTAAGATCTTTATTATTGTTATCGTATCTTTATTATTATCTCGAAAAGTTACACAACCTTGTAGTTTACAACTTATTAAACATTTGAAGCATGAAACAAAAACATTATAAATTGTATATCAAAGCAATTTTGTATTGTAATTTTTGGAGCTATATTTTTTTACTACGCAATTTGTATTTGTCAGCCTATTTATATTAAAGGATATGTTAAAAATTGTTGCCTTGGCGGAAAACGAAACTGCCGTGTAGGCAGCAATTTCGCCGCGCGCCAAAATTAGGCTTTAGTCCCGGGTTGGGACACCAACCGGGACTAATGCCTCCCTTAGTCCCGGTTGGAGGCACAACCCGGGACTAAAGTCTAAACTTTTAGTCCCGGGTTACGCCTTCAACTGGGACAAAAGGTCTTTTACTCCTGGTTGGTGGCCCAACCCGGAACTAAAAGTTCCTAACTATATATTCAGCACGTCTGTTCGCTCTCCTCTTCCTCATTTCAATCGTCGGCGCGTCGCTTCGCTCTCCTCGTCCTCCTTTCAACCGTCGCCACCAGAGAGTCGCGCCACTCAACTCCACTTCGCTAGGTCGTTCGACCTCACCCTCATCCTCGACTACTGCGCGCTCGGCCTCTCCCTCGTCATCGTCCTCTGCTCCGGCGCGCGCGGCCTCGACATCGTCCTCAGCTCCGGCGTGCGCGGCCTCGCCCTCGTCCTCGGCTCCAACGGCTTCGCCCTCCTCCTCGGCTCTGGCGAGCGCGGCCTCACCCTCGCCTCTATCTTGCTCCGGCCGCCCTCATCCTCATCTCCACTGGCGCCTCCGTCCTGGACATCGCCTCCACCGCCGCCTTCGTCTCCGACCTCTCGACACTCGTCTCCACCGGCGTCTTCGTCTCCGGCCTCACGCATGTTCGCCTCGTCTCATCCCTTCCTGTGCTGTGTGAAATCGAGCACAGCCCTAACTTAAGCTAATTTGCTTGGCTAGCTATTTGTATTCGATCTAATTTAATTAACTTGTAATTGTTTTAGTGATATATTGACTTTACTGTGATAATTTGTATATACACTTAAGTGATATGCATTTTTGTGCATTTTTATGTTTGAATTTTAATATATAGGGTTTAGTGATGTGAATTTTGATATTTGCAGACTTATGAAAAAATAGACTTTAGTGATATGATTTTTGATATATTGACTTTCGTGAGAAGAGATGGCGGAGTGTTGGACGTCCTCTCCCTCCACCGGAAGTCATAGGTTTCAGTGACTACGTATCGTGCAAGGGATTTGATCCAGTAGTGTTGCCGAATGTACCCTTTAATCATCTAAGCATAGTAAGCTACTTTATATGTTTCCAATAAATTAATGTGTCAAATACGTTTGTATAAATATTTTTTTTGATATGTATATATATGTGTTTCTTAAATGTACCATAGAGAATGGACCAAGTCATTTGGCTTGAAGAGACACTCTCATATTTCGGGGTTGAGGAAGTGGATGTTGAATGCTTTGACGTGGACATTGGTCGATTGATGCAATGTCGAGTTGGCTTTTCCATCGCAGCTAGGAGGGGTAGAGGTGGTGTTGTACAAATCTCAGAGGTGGGTAAAAGGCACTTGATCAGGTTATGCACAAAAATATGGTGCCCTAGCATGTGTGAATAAACTTGCGACTATTGGGTACAACCTGCATACTTATTCCTTCATGAAGATACAATTTATTGATGCGGGCTCTTATCATAATCTGGTGGGGTTTTGTGCAAGGATGGCTCGAAACAACCGGAATGGTGTAGTAAGTCGAAGTTGAACTCCTATCTTCTATCAAGATTTGTTGTTATTGGAAAGCTTGGTTCTCATATCCATTTTTTCTGCCAACACTTAACTACAAGTTGAGAACTATGACTTAACCTACGCAGGTTGAAGCTTGAAGCCATTCTTAACCAAACAATGCATGCATTGGGTTATGAATGGAAATATGCCGATGATTGGTCAACACTCACTACGGAAGGATTTCAGACGAAGTTGCTTGCGACTAAGAGGGGACAATCTGACCCACTGCAGTTCACCGTTGTTAGTAGACCTTGTGCTCGTACTTTTGAAGCAAGCGAGAGTGCATTATTGCATGCTTTGGACTTTGTCAATGACATTTATGGATACCACATCGGCGATCTACACTTCATCGACTACATAATGCGACATAGTCAACTTTGGCGGTGATCTACTTGCATGAACTTGGTGTGTATAGTTGAACTTTGGGGTGTTGGACATCTCTAGCTAGTTTGTAATGACTTGTTCTTAATTAGGCTCTTACTATGGTTTGTAATGACTTGTTCTTAATTAGCATATATAATACGTGTATGAAAACTATTTGAAATGAAAACAAATTGAATGGAAAGAAACTACAAAAGAAAAGAAAAAGAAAACAGAAAAGGGGATATTTAGTCCCGGTTGGTTATACAACCAGGACTAGAGGTGGCCGCCCAAGGGCTCAGCCTGTGACCCCTTTAGTCCCGGTTGGTATAAGGAACCAGAACTAAAATCTCCCAATCAATCTCGGTTGACCTGCCCGGGACTAGGGGTCTTTAGCCCCGGATTGGCAATCCCGGTTGGGAAACCGGGACTAGAGTGGGTTTCCCAACCGGAACTAGAACTCAGACCTGCACTAGTGTATGTAGGTGCATTCATCGGGAAAACATAGGTACGGGCTTCCGCACGTGGCACCGTGCGGCTGTCCAATAAACCTGTGACACTTGGATCTTCAGTTGCGATTTCCCTCCCCCACACGTCATCATCTAAATAGACAGCCGCACAGTGCTGCGTGCGGGAGTCCCATACCCAATTTTTCCAATTCAGAATCTTTCATCCTGACCCCTACTAAAGTTGCATGACTCTCTCATATTATTTCGAACGAAACAGTGGCATTCATTTCAGACATCACTACTGGCCTATTCATGTTTATTTCCAGTAGTGCATGGCACTCCCTCCCCTCGTTCTTCTTCTGAATAAAGCAGTGGCGGATCCAACAGTGGGGCAGAGGGGGGAGGCTTGAGCCCCCCTACTGCTACCGGAGCCATGGAGCCCTCCCATGAATTTTTAGGCAAAGTTCCATGGTGGAGGAGGGGCTAAGACCCGACATCGAGCAGCAGCCGGAGGTAGGAGATGACCTGCTGTCCTGCTCGTGAGTTGGGTTGTCCACCACCATCAATACCATTTCATGTGGCCCATAAAGTCTAGGCCCAAGACAGAAGGCTCAAACTAGAAACCTACTATGCAGTGGATGGAGTCCAGCCAATCCCGATCCCCATTCCCCAATCCCCATCGTCCATCGACACCGTGAGTCCGTGACTCACGAGCTCCCTCTCTCTCGGTCTCTAGCGGTGGCGGGGAAAGGCAGAAGGCTGGTGGTGGGTGGCGGCGAGCGGGCAGCGCGTGGCCTAGCTCGTCCGCGCATCCGTGGAGGCAGGTGCAGGCATGCAGCGGCCTAGGCCTAGGGCGCCGGGGCGGCGCGCGACCAGGGAGCCTAGGCGGCCGGCCGGCGGCCAGGGGTGTAGGGGCTTCTGGCGGCCAGGGGAGCCGGGGCGTCCTGTGGCTAGGGGAACTGACGGCCAAGAGGACTATGGCAGGACTGCAGCAGTGCAGCCCGAGCAGCAAGCAGACTAGCAGAACTGCAGAAGCACTGAAGCAGTCAAGTGGAGCAAGGTGATTTGGTGAACCAAACTTAAATCCAATGTTCTTTTTTTCATTGTTGAATTAAATATGTGATTAGAAATTTGGAATGTCAGATTTTAGAATATCGAAAAGAAATCTGCTCAATTACCATTTAAGTTCTAGTGGTAGTGGTTCAGCATCAACTCCACATACAAATGAGAGCACAAGTCAACCAAAAAGACCTAGAGTAGAGTTTAGTTAGTCGAATATGATTGCAGACCCTGGAAATCGCAAACCAATTGATGATTATGAACCTAAGATTAGAGACCAAGTAAAGAGGGCATATGCTTTGAGTGGTCCAACCCAACCTCGTGAGTTTCAATTTCCTCGTAAATGGATTGGTGGTGAATGGAGATCATTTCAAAAGACTTGGTTTGATGAATTTGATTGGCTAGAGTATAGTGAGTCCAAGGATGCAGCTTATTGCTTATATTGCTATCTCTTCTTTAATTCAGGAAAGCCTAAAAAATTTGGGAGTTCTGTCTTTGCACATCAAGGTTATGTGAATTGGAAGAAAGCTAAGGATACTTTAAGTAAGCACGGTGTTTGCAAGACTCATGTACAGGCTAGGCTGAAATGTGATGACTTTATGAACCAAATGACAAATATGGGTAGAAAATTAGTTGAAGTAAGCACGAAGGAAGAGAAACGATATGAGATACGTTTGACATCTTCTTTAGATGTTGCAAGATTTCTCATATCACAAGGGGATGCTTTCCGTGGACATGATGAGACTTCTTCCCTCAACAGGGTAAATATTGAGAGATGATTGATTGGTACAAAGATAAGGTTGAGGTAGTGAAGGAGGCATATGAAAAAGGTTTTAAAAATTGCCAGATGTTGACACATTATATATAGAAGGACCTTACAAAAGCTTGTGCAGAGGAAGTCACAACTGTCATTATGGATGAAAATCGAGGAAGAAAATTCTCGGTGCTTATTGATGAGTCTCGAGATGTATCAATAAAGGAGCAAATGGTGGTGATTCTAAGGTTTGTAGTCGATAATTCTTGCCTATATTTTTATCTCTATTTCTACAATTATACATTTATACTAACACAAATGTTGTGCAGGTTTGTGAATGATGAAGGGAAAGTGGTGGAGAGATTTCTTGGACTTCAGCATGTTGAGAGTTGTACAGCTATTGCATTGAAAGAAGCTTTGGTGGGTTGAAAGTCCTAGTTTGATTTTGGAGAATTGATGAAACCCTATGTGCTAACCTATTTGATCAAGTGTGAATGAGATAGGTAGCACAATTCCACGTGGTGAAGCAAGAAGTGATGATCATAATGGCTTAAGTGATCAAGGTGTTTTGGACTTGGAAATGAAGGAAAAGCAAAATGGACTCAAGGCAAAGGTGATAACCATAGGGCCATTTTGCTTTGATGATCAAGAACTTAGCGAGTGCGATCACATTTATGATTGATAGCCGTACTATTAAGAGGGGTAAAACTTGTTGTGAAATGAGGTTGTCAAAGTGCCACTAGATGCTCTAACTTATTGCATATGCATTAGGATCTAGTGTGGTGCTAACTCCTTTGAGAAAATGATTGTGAAAATGCTAACACACATGCACAAGGTGGTGAACACTTGTTGGTGTTGACACATTTGCAAAGGAGGTGAAGTTTGAGTGGTGGAGAAGGGTTTAGGATCCTCTCTCCCTCCCGCCGAGCTTGCTCGGTGGGATTCGGCGCTTTTCGAGAAGTGAAACGACTATTTTTCACTGACCGGACGCAGTCCTCGGGTGACCGGACACGTCCGGTCCATTCTGGTGGCGCGCGCTGAGGAGTAGATGGTCTGGTGCACTGGCCGAACGCTGAGGGCGTCAGGCCGAGTGCGACCGGACGCGTCAGGTCACGAATATCGCGCTCGGGAACCTCTCTGGACCGCGACCGGACGCTAGCACTGTCGTGTCCAGTCGAGGTGCTGGCGCGTCCGGTCTTGGCACTACGGTGCGCGCCTTCGTCTGATCTATGCGTCCGGTCAGTCACGGGACCGGTGCATTCGGTCGACCATGGTGCGTGGTTGTGCGCGTGAGCGAGCGACCGGACTCTACTGTTGCGTCAGGTCGTGCCGAGCGGTGCATCCGGTCAATCTATGTTGAGCGTTGTATCATTTCAAGTGACCATTATGATCTAACGTACGAGATTTAAAATATGACACGTGGCGCGTATTGGATGGTCGCGATTGAGCGACCGGACGCTGTGGGCGTCCGGTCAAGCCAGACCGGCGCATCCGGTCGCCCCGATTTGTGCTGTGCAGTGAGCCCAACGGCTCTATTCATACGGGGCTCCGATATAAGCTTGTTGGCTAGCTCTTGCTCACTCTCTTGACCATTTGCATTGACATAGCAACCTTGTGAGCATAGCCAAACCTCTCCCACTCATCTCCATCATAGATTCTTCATCTTTGTGAGATTGAGAGAGAATCCAAGTATATTGCTTGAGTGATTGCATCTGGAGGCACTTGGTGATTGTGTTTTGTTGCGGGATTCGCTTGTTACTCTTGGTGGTTGCCGCCGCCTAGACGGCTTGGAGCAGCGAGGATCGTCGAGCGGAGGAAGGTGCTTATCTCCGGCTCCGATCGTGGTGATTATGAGGGGTTCTTGACCTTTTCCTGATGGAAAGCCAAAAGATACTCTAGTGGAATGCGTGTGGCTTGTGTGATCCTCTCTTATGTTGGTTGTGCGGCACCCTATTGAGGGTTTGACGTGTGATGCCAATTAGTGTGTGAACCTCCAAGTGAGTGCGTCACTACGACGAGGACTAGCTTACCGGTAAGCAAGTGAACATCGGTAAAAAAATCATTGTGTCATCTTTGATTCCGAGGTGATTGGTCTCTATCGGTATTCTCTCTTGTGATTGGGTGACTTCATTTGTGATTAGCTCAATCCTCTACATGGCGGTATAATCTTCCATCACATCCTTTACTTATCGTTGCTTAGTTGTTCTTGTGTAGCTCACTTGCTTAGCTTTAGCTTATCATCTAGGAGTAACTAGTGACATAGCTTGTGTGCTACATTATAGATCATAGAAACTAGAAAGGGTAGGTGGCTTGCAACCTTCTTGTAGTGCTAGCGCAAAACTAGCTTCGCCGTCTTAAGTACTAATCAATTGTTTCTAAGTGTTGTTATAGATTTTTAAATAGGCTATTCTAGCCATTTGGACCTTTCATGGGTATGCTTTCAAGTCATAATTTGTCATTCTCTATGATTCGTGGGCAAGGGTATGATGGTGCTTCTAATATGATAGGTGAATTTAATGGGGTCCATAAATTGATTCGTGATGAAAATCCTTATGCTTTCTATGTGCATTGTTTTGCCCATCAATTGCAACTGGTGGTTGTTGCCGTTTCAACATCTAGTGCAGACATTGCAAATTTTTTTAACTATATTTCTTTAATAGTCAGTAATGTGGGGGCATCTTGTATGAGAAAGAATGACTTGCTTGCAAAGCATCATGATGTGCTGCTTGAAAAGATTGAGAATGGTGAGATTATGATAGGAAGAGGTTTGAACCAAGAAAGTAGCCTAGCTAGGCCTGGAGATACTAGATGGGGTTCACATCTTAAAACTTTGCTTTGCATTTTGATGATGTGGGAGGCTATCATAGATGTCCTTGAGATAGTGAAGAAAGATTCCATTAAACCAACAAATAATGGTGAAGCTTTAGGTTCAATTGGAAAAATAGAGAGCTTTGATTTTGTCTTCATTCTGCATTTGATGATAGAATTATTGAGCATGATAGATACTCTGTCACATGCTTTGCAAAGGAAGGATCAAGACATAGTTGAGGCAATGCATTTGATCACTGATGTGAAAGATGACTTGCAGAATATGAGGAACAATGGATGGGAGCTATTACTGAGGAAAGTAAAAATATTCTGTGAGAAGAATAAGATTGAAGTGCCAGATATGAATAAGGAAATAAATATTAGAGGGACATCTAGACGTAGAAAGCAAAAGGTAACAAACATGTATTACTATAATGTTGAGATTTTTCTTATTGCCATTAATGCCATCTTGACTGAGATGAATCATTGGTTTAGTGAAACTAGTTCAGAGTTATTAGTATGCATGGCTTCTTTGAACCCAAGGAACTCCTTCTCTAATTTTGATGTGGACAAACTTGTAAGGCTTGCTGAAATTTATGCTAAGGATTTTGATATTGGTGACCTTGCTGTTTTGCCAAATAAACTTAGACAATTTGTCAACCGTGCTAGAAGAACTCTAGATTTTCTTGGATGCACTGAACTTGGCAAAGTTGCTGAAATTATGGTCAAGAATAATATGCGCACATCTTATAAAGAGGTTTATCATCTCATTGAGCTAACCTTAATACTACCGGTGACAATGGCTTTAGTTGAGAGATATTTTCAGCCATGTCCATTATAAAGACTTGATGAGTGGCTCAATGACTTGATGATATGCTATACTAAGAAGGAGATATTTAGAAAGATTGATAACGAAAAGATCAAGAAGCGGTTTCAAGAGATGAAAAAATGTCGTATGTTATTGCCTAAAAAAGTAGTGGTACGCTCTATTCTCTTTTAAATTCACAATTTGGATGTCCATATATGTTTGGCTAATCAATTATGTCTATTTGTGCATATTGCTTCTTCAGATAAATAATGGTTGTTATTAGTTTTGTAATTTGGCCCTGCATCCTTTATTTTTCATAATGTATGTTGTGATTTTCATAATATAAGACCATTTCAAACTATTAAATTTGACTTCTGTGAGGTCATAGTAGAGTTATGTCGCTGTTGCGTTTTTGTTCAGCCCCCTAAAAATTTTCCTAGATCCGCCACTGTGGTTAGGTCAGTTACACGCCGTCCGTCCTTGGTCGATTCGAGAAGAAATGAGGTTAGAAGCTTTTCACCGGCACCCAAGAACGGAAGCTAGCCCAAGAACGGCGGTTTAGAATGCAGAAATTTCACGCAAAATGGATCGAGAAGAACATTATTGCTGTGCTCTACGTGGGGATCCCAAAGGCGAATGAAGGAGTAGTGTAGTAGTAGCAGTTGAGAAGCGAGCGAACGTACCAGCTCCAGCAGGCGGGAGTCGGCCGCGGGGAGGGTCATGGCAAACAACGCCAGCCCCGCCACGGCGCATCCCAGGGCGAAGAGTGCCGCCGCCCATGACACACGACGCGCTGCGCCTGCGCTACTGTCCCCGCCCACCCCACAATCACACGCGCGATCTCCTGTCTCCACGACGGCCGTGCTGCTGCCGCCGCCGCCGCCTCGACGTCGATGGGCGGAACGGGATCCATCCCGGTCTTCTACACTCGTGTGAACTGTATGTGGAACTAGCAGCTAGCACACTGCGTCTCGTCTGTGTGTGTGTATATATATATGGCGCGTAAGTGGCTAAGTGCAGCCGCGGCCGCGCGCGAAATGCTGCAGTGCCAACCGACGATGTGGACCACGCGAAGCCGCGGGCAAGAGAGGACGCACGCACGCGACGAGGCCAGCTAGCAACGACGATACGGCAGCATCCAACCGGCCCGATCAGGAGAGGCAGCAGGCCGCAGGCGGCGGGGCCGGGGACGCGGGGACCCCTCGGCGTCTGAGCTCAAACGGGCAATGGCTTCCCTTCCATCTATCACGTCCACAGAATTGCTTCGCGTCGAAGTTCCTCCAGCCATGTGCGTGCGTTGCCTTGCACTTGCAGCAGCAATCTCTCTATGGCTGGTACACACACGCTTACACTACATAGTTAGCTTCATGAGATAAGAAAACACCAGAGCATACAAATAGCATAAGACAATCTCAAAATGTAAAATGGATTGTCGTAACTTTCAAAAGATCTATCCGGATATTTATGTGTTGCATTTAGGGAGAGAGTTGGAGAGCGTGTTATAAGTTGCAAAGTAGAAACATGGCACGGTGATCTATAGAATCAACTTACATCTCCAACCCTATGAATTTGAAATAGTCTTATAGGTGAAGTTTGGAAAGTGATGAAATGTCAAATTCAAACCAAATAGCTTAGTTTATTAAGTAGATTTCAATACCTCTAAATAAAAGGATTTGAATAAACGGCCCCTTCACTACTGCACAAAATCTTTTGCGCAACGTTTTCAAAATGGCCTTAGAGGCCTCGGTTATTCGAGGCAGGGCAGCCGGGCCAGCAACCGCCGAGGTGGGCATTGTAAAATGACCGCCTCAGGCATTGTAACGTAACCGTCTCGGTTAAAGTATTAACCGATACGAGCATTGTAAAATAACCGCCTCAATTAATAAGTATTAACCAAGGCGTGCATCGTAACATAACCATCTCGGTAAATCATTAATCGAGGCGGACATTGTAAAATAACCGCCTCGGTTAATAAGTATTAACCAAGGCGGGCATTGTAACATAACCGTCTCAGTAAATCATTAACCGAGGCGGGCATTATAACATAACCGCCTCGGTTAATAAGTATTAACCGAGGTGAGCATTATAATATAACCGGCTCGATAAATCATTACCGAGGCAGGCATTGTAAAAAAATAACCGCCTCGGTAAATCAGGCCCAACCCGCTAGCCCACACTAGCCCACTATATATTCATTCAGGACTTAGGGTTTTCTTCTCCTCCACTTGCTCTCTCTCTCTCAGCCATCTCTCTCAGCGGCGCCCGCAACTGAGCGAGTCGTGACTCCCGCGACTCCACCCTCCCTCCCTCCACTAGTCCACTCTCTCCCTTGCACCTCTCGAGCAGATCCCGGCAAGCCCAAGGTCCTCTCCCTCATATCCCGCCAGCGCGCCCCTTCCTCTCTCCGGCAGGCGGTGGGCCCCAGCGCGCACGGCCCTGCCCCGACGTTCTGGACCTGGCATGCGGCGCGCGCGCCCCTGCCCCGACGGTGCGCGGGCCCCGGTGTGTGGTGTCCCGGCGGCGCGCGAGCCGGCCAGCTTCCTCTCGGCGGTGCAGACGCGCGAGGCGACCCGCTCCCTCACGGCGGCGCTCAGGAACCAGCGGTGGCACGGCGAGCGGGACCCAGCGGCCAAATTCGTCCTCAAGCAGGTCTTCTCTCTCTCTCGGTCTACTCTCTGTCTCCCTCTCTCACACTCCGGCTCCTTGCAGATCCAGATCTAGATCCAAGGCGACGGCGGCACGACGGGCGGACAGACAACTTCAATCTACTCTCTCTCTCTGTCTACTCTGGGCGGCGGACGGCGGCGGCTTCTCCCAGCGAGATCGAGGTCCTCTCGGAGCGGATCGACCTCCCCGACACGGATCTGGGAGTTGCGATTCCCCGAGCGGCGGATCTGATGGAGAGCACTGGCACTGCGGTTCACGGTGGCGGAAACGGGCTCACCGGTGGGCTCATCGCAAATATAGGATCATCGTTGCTTTCCACGTTGCTGTAAATCACCATGCATTCATTTTGTGATTAGTTACCTGAGCTTGCTTGCTTGCAAAAAACTGAGTTTCTACACCACTGTGTTACTTATTCGCAATGGTGGATATTAATGGTTGTTTTGCAAAACAAGTGCTAAACTATAGTTGACAAGGGCTAATATTTTCTCCAGTGTACACGTGGACATTTTTACCCCATGCTTGTATTTATAGTATTCTCATGGTGGTCTAAATGTTTATACAACAACAACAACATAGCCTTTTGTCCCAAGCAAGTTGTGGTCTAAATGTTTATGATAGCATGAAATTTGAAGTGCGCTGTTATTGCTTATAGAGCAAACAACTTCATTCCTTTTTATCTCACACCGGAAATTCTTATTCAGGACCTCATGTAGTAGGTAGACATGTTGTGGAGTTTTTTTTTGTGTGTTTAAATGCATAATATGGTTTTAGCAATTCATGTGGAATTTCTATTTAGTCTTTGTTATTAATGTTTGCCCATGATTCTTACTTCTGCAGTCTGGTCCCAACGAGGAAAATTACATTGGACGGATTACAGATTTTTTTGAAGGACTAGATCATGGATCCTATTTCACATGCCAGTGGTTTTTCCGTACAACAGATACTGTAGGTGGCAAGCTATTTGCCCATTTCTTAGAAAGAAGGCACCATGTGTGACACAGACATTTCTTTGAGGTTATCTCACCAAAATTACTAAAATTTCATGACCACAAGCATGATGAAAAGAGAGTTTTCCTTTCAGAGGAAAGGAATGATAACATGATTGAGTGTATAGTCTCAAAGGTTAAGATCATTCATCTTAATCCAAATGTGAGCACCTTCATTTTCATGCATGATTTTTTTCATACTTGCTCCATGTTATTTCTCATGTTTGCTCTGAATTTTTTTTTAATGTGTTTTTTTCCTGAACTAGATGGCTCCCCAAGGTAAAGCTCAGTTCACTAAAGATTGGGACTTCTATTATGACATGTCTTATTCAGTTGCATATTCAACATTTGCAAATCTGCCAGCAGGTAACTGTTTTTATATAGTATTTCTGATCGGTATTGCAGTCATCACAGATCCACCAATTTCTGTTTCAGATAGACTTGGATAGAACATGTGAATATGTGATGATTAATTTGGAGATGAATGTTCTATGTATCATGTTATTAATTTTTACTGCTTGCATTGTTCTGCCTATTTTTTCTTTCTGTGTATTTTGAGGGAGTTGTTCTCTTGTAGATAATGATGGTGTTTCAAGCAGTGAAGCATCAAGCATTTCTGATGATGCTGTTGATTCTTCCAAGGAAACACTAGTTTCTGGCTTTCAGGCATCATCTGATGTACACACAAAAACAACATCATTACTGGATCTTTATTCTGGATGTGGCGCCATGTCGACTGGACTTTGTTTGGGTGCTGCGCTGTCCAACTTTAAATTAGAGACTGTATGTATCGTGCATACAATTTGTCAGATATTTAGATATTTATTAGGTGCCAGTGAAGATATTTTCTACTGGGAACGCTAATATTTGCAATCTTGTGCAGCGATGGGCTGTAGACATGAACGCATATGCTTGTGAGAGTCTTATTTATAACCACCCATGTTCAAAGGTTGTCCTTTCCACTGTCAAACTGCTACCAAGTGGCTTACCTGCTTAGAGTCCACTATACAGAAATCATGACTAGTGTTTTTGTACTTCTCTTTTGAAGGTGCGAAATGAAAAGGCTGAGGATTTTCTTGCCCTTCTTAAGGAGTGGGATGCACTTTGTAAGAAATATATTGTCCAGAAAGACACTATATTGGAATCTGAAGTAGCCCGGTCCTTAACTGATGATGAAGATGAACCTCTTTTGGAAGACACATATGAGGTAGAGAAGCTTCTTGATATCTGCCATGGTGATCCAAATAGCAGTGGAAAAGTTGGCCTATGGTTTAAGGTACTAAAAATTTGATTGTATGCACATGTGTTTGCTTTCAGAACTCCAGAGTTCATTCTTTTCTATTCCCTCCGTTCCAAATTATAAGATGTTTTGGCTTTTCTAGATATATTGCTTTTACTATGCATTTAGACATAGTGTACATTTAAGTACATAGAAGAACTATGAATCTAGAAATGCCAAAATGTCTTATAATTTGTAACGGGGGAAGTATTTATCTTGTTTTTAATATGTTGTATTGGTTACTTGAAATATTTTCATAAAGATCTTTCTTAAGCTTGTTGTGACTTACAGGTGCGATGGAAAGGATATGATCAGAGTTATGATACATGGGAGCCAATTGATGGCCTTAGGTTGTTTTTACCATTTTTGTTTTTGTATTATATTTTGTGTACATTGTCTTATGCATTATACATGTTTCAGGGATTGCCCCAACTGTATCAAAGATTTTGTAGAAAGAGGATACAGGGAAAATATTTTTCCCTTGCCTGTAAGTATTTACGTTTTTTGGTTTGTTTCGGGCACCTTTGATGTGTTATTTGAATGTTCTTCCCATTCCAAAGGGCACTGTTGACGTGATCTGTGGAGGTCCTCCTTGCCAAGGCATCAGTGGATTTAACCGATTTAGATCGCGTGAGGATCCACTGAAGGATGAAAAAAAACAAACAACTGGTTGTTTTTATGGATATCGTGGAGTATTTGAAGCCCAAATACGTTCTCATGGAAAATGTTGTGGATATATTGAAATTTGCTGATGGATTCCTTGGGAAGTATGCATTGAGTCGGCTTGTAGCCATTAATTACCAAGCTAGGCTTGGGTTGATGGTCGCAGGATGTTATGGGCTACCACAATTTAGAATGCGCGTATTTATCTGGGGAGTTCTTCCATCAATGGTTGGACACTCTAGCTCTTTGTTATTTTACTTGCTATATTACAGAGTATGGTTCAGTAAGGATGTATACCTTTACAATTTAGGTACTACCAAAGTTTCCGTTGCCTACCCATGATGTTGTTAAGAGAGGAGTAGTGCCAAATGCATTTGAGGTAAGAGACTAACCAGACAACATACCAAATTTCTTTTATTGACATTGTCTAGCTACTATGCCACTTTTGCAGCAAAGTGTGGTAGCATATGATGAAACAGAAGCTCCACAGTTGAGGAAAGCTCTTACCCTTGCAGATGCTATATCCGATTTACCAGAGGTTAGTGATTTATATTTTACCTTGTCTTTACCCTTTTGTTAAGATTCTGCTTAAACATTATTTATCGTATTCTTTTTCTGTTTGCACTATATATTATTTTCTACAGGTTGGAAACCAACAACCCAAAGATGTGATGGACTTTATTGTTGGCCCTAAAACAGAATTCCAACGCTACATCCGGCTTAACCGTAAAGGTAACCCACCAAGTGTTGCCAATTGAACTTGATAACCATAGAACAATAAGTGACCATGTGTAATCTTTATTATTTGTATTCATAAAGTGATTCCTTTTTCCTTCAAAATATTCAGTTGGTGGGTAGTTTTGATAACGCCTTTTGCATTTTCTTTACCATTTGATCGCTTTTGTATACTCTATTGATTATATTGTTATTCTGAAAATTCTGTTATTATTCTAAGCCATGATGGACTACTCCTTTGATGGAGAGGTTGATTCTGGCAAAGGTAAACTGTTTGACCATCAGCCTCTAAGACTAAACAATGATGATTACGAGCGTGTGCAGCAGATTCCTCTTAAAAAGGTTAGCCAGTGATGATGAATATCATACTATCTATTGTTTGTCATGTTAAGTCCTCCCTTAGCAATTATTGCATTTTAGAAGTTTTCAAAAAAAAATATTGCATTTTAGGGGGCCAACTTCCGTGACCTCAAAGGTGTCAAGGTTGGCATCAACAATACTGTGGAGTGGGATCCAGACGTTCCCTGTGTATTTCTGTCATCTGGGAAGCCTTTGGTACCTACGTCTACTCTGCTATGTTTCACTAACTGTAATGCTTTTGGTTCCTCTTGTACTAACCATAGTTTCTCCGGTTAGGTGCCTGACTATGCTATGACCTTCATCAAAGGGAAGTCAGCAAAGTAAGTGTACTGAATGAAACTTCATGTTTATTCTATATAGAACTTGGTCTGTACACTTGTTTATGCTTGGCAGACCGTTTGGACGTCTGTGGTGGGATGAAATAGTTCCCACTGTTGTTACCAGAGCTGAGCCTCACAATCAGGTTAAGACTATAAGAATTCCTTTTTATATCTACAGTACGAAGCCTGTTTTTTTTTCTGGCGATTGAGCGTGGATGATCTTTTGCAGATTATTTTGCATCCCAGTCAAGCTCGAGTTTTGACCATCCGGGAAAATGCAAGGCTGCAAGGTTTTCCTGATTATTACAGGCTGTTTGGCCCAATAAAGCAGAAGTAACTTTCTCTACCATGTTCACATCAGTTCGACTGAATATACTGACTTGTTCGTTGTTTATGCTATGAAGCTGGTCTTATTGTGTTGTGCGTTTTGGGTGTAGATATATGCAGGTTGGCAATGCTGTTGCTGTTCCGGTTGCTCGAGCTCTAGGTTGTTCTCTCGGAATGGCATACATGGGTAGATTAGATGGAGATGGACCACTGTTCAAGCTGCCCAAGAGCTTTACGAGAACTCCTGTAGTGTTTTCAGGTGGTGAAGACGCAGATATGGAACAAGTGCTTGATTGATAATTTAGTTTGTGCAGCTGACTTAAGTGCATCGATATGATCTGATATAATCTTCTGTCAAAACTGGCTGCGTTTTGCTGGCTCTGCATTTTTTCTATTCGGCGAACCCAGATTTTTTTATGTAACATTACAACAACATAGCATTTTGTCCCAAACAAGTTGGGGTAGACTAGAGATGAAACCCAAAAGAGACAAGAAACAGACAGACACATAAAGAGACATAAATGGCACAAGACAAAAAGAGATCACGGTTCAGGCACGTTGATCGCCAATCTCCAAGCGCTCCTGTCCATAGCTAAATCCTTGGAGATATTCCACTACTTAAGATCTCTCTTAACGAACTCGTCCTAAGTTAGTTTAGGTCGACCTCTACCGCTCTTTACATTATCGGCCCGTTTTAGAACTCCACTACGCACCGGCGCCTCAGGAGGCCTCCGTTGGACATGTTCAAACTATCTCAACCGATGTTGAATCAATTTCTCCTCAATTGGTGCCACCCCAACCCTATCCCGAATATCGTCGTTCCGGACTCTATCCCTCCTTGTGTGCCCACAACACCAACGCAACATACACATCTCTGCTACACTTAATTGCTGGACATGTCGCTTTTTTGTAGGCCAACACTCAGTACCGTATAACATCGTCGGACGAATCGCCGTCCTATAGAACTTACCTTTCAGCTTATAAGGCACCCTTTGTCACAGAGGACGCTAGAAGCTCGACGCCATTTCAACCAGCCGGCTGAAATTCTATGCCTAACATCTTCATCAATGTCTCCATCCTTTTATAGCATCGACCCTAAATACCGAAAAGTATCATTCTTGGCCACCACTTGCCCATCGAGGCTAGCGTCTCCCTCCTCATGCCTAGTCGCGCTGAAATCACACCTCATGTACTCAAAGCTGACCCCAGATGCAGTCCTATTTTAATTGGAAAGTCACTGGTGTCGCCATCACATGTTCAGACAAACGTCACCACATTCCTGTACATATCCTTGATGAGGGTAACGTACTTAGTTGTGACTTTGTGCTTTTTCAAGGCCCACCACATGACATTTCTCGGTACTTTTGTCATATGCCTTCTCGAGGTCAATAAAGACCATGTGCAAGTCCTTCTTCTGCTCCCTATATCTCTCCATCAATTGTCGTAATAAGAAAATCGCCTCTATGGTCGACCTATCAGGCATGAACCCAAACTGATTTTGGGTCACATGTGTCACTCTCCTTAGGCGATGCTCGATAACTCTCTCCCAGAGCTTCATCGTATGGCTCATCAACTTAATTCTACGGTAGTTAGTACAACTTTGAACATCTTCCTTGTTCTTGAAGATAGGTACTAATATACTTCTCCTACATTCTTCAGGCATCTTGTTAGACCGAAAAATAAGGTTAAAAAGCTTAGTTATTCATAAATCACTCTGGCGTCTAGGTATCTCTACACCTCAATGGGGATACCATCAGGGACCATCGTTTTACCTCCCTTCATCCTCTTCAAAGCCTCTCTGAGCCTCCTGAATTCTCCTCACAAAGCGTCTGTTGGTATCGTCAAATGAGTCATCCAACTCAAGGGTAGGACCCTCATTCTCCCCATTAAACAGCTTGTCGAAGTACTTTCTTCATCTGTCCTTGATCTCCTCATCCTTCACCAGAAGTCGATCTGTCACATCCTTAATGTATTTTATTTGGTTGATGTCCCTTGTCTTCCTCTCGCGGATTCTAGCTATCCTATAAATGTCATTCTCTCATTCTTTCGTGCCTAGCCATTGATAAATGTCATTGTACGCCTGACCTTTTGCTACACTCACAGCTCGCTTTGCAACCCTCTTCGCTATTTTATAACCCTCGATGTTGGCTACACTCTTGTCATGGTGGAGACGCTTGAAACAATCATTCTTCTCCCTAATAGCCCTTTGCACCTCGTCATTCCACCACCATGTGTCTTTCGCTTCCTGTTTGCCTCCCATACTCACGTCAAACACTTCCGAAGCCACCTTCCGGATACATGTTACCATCTTTAGCCACGTGTCGTCGGCATCTTCTCCTTCTTCCCAAGGCCCCTCGTCTAGTATCCTCTCCTTAAACGTTTGCGCTGCTTTCCCTATAAGCTTCCACCACTTCGTTCTCGCAATCTTGGTCCGTTTGTCCCGGTGGACACGTACCCGAAAGCGATTATTAGAATCAAAAGGATTCCACCAGCAATTTTGCCTATGAAATTCTCCTTTATTTTTCTCAAAGAACCAATTCTCTTGCTTTTATTTGATGCATGCAAAGATACCACTGATTCCACCAGAAATCTTGCCCGGTTGTTTCAATGCTGAATAACTCTGCTGGTGAGGTAAGTTTTGTTTGCGAGAATTATTGACAGTTGGTAGCAATTTTTAGATTCGACTCTGTTGCGAAGCTGAGTCATATGCTCTGCATCTGTGGATATTCTGCACTATGCACACATTTGTCATCGCGGAAGGGAAGATGGCACCGATGATCGTACGGAAATTAAGTCATGAAGTGTTATCCTTCGCCTTGTTCTGTACTTTTCAGCGAACGAACTATATTTTTCTTTCACAATAAATCAGCATAAGCCAAATTTTAGCGAACACATTTTGGGACACGTCCAACAGCAAATCTGTCAGTCATCCGAGCTCCAATGGCTGACAGCATCCCTTTAGGCAGTTGAGGCTAAAAATGGAAAAAAAAAAAAACCAAGGAGGGCAACGGCTCTCGTCCTGGAAATGTGGCATGGTCGCATAGCGGTGCGGTGGAGATTGGGCAATGTGACGCTTTGAGCCTACTTCCCTTTCCTCCGTCTCCGTGGTTCGGTTTCAACCCCTTCGCTTCTTCCGCAGAAGAACACGGAGAATAGGAAGGTACGCCATGAGCGCATGAACGAACCAAGGTTCTTCGCGTTTTGACGCCTTTTCTCATCGGCTTGGTTCCTCGTGCCTCTGATCTCGGCTCTGCCGGCATTTGCATTGCAGGGGTTCATCACGCCGACGGGAGGAGGAGGTGCGCCATTCTAATCCAACCCCGGCCCACCCTCTAGAGGGTGGGGACGTGGGGTGGATCATCCTCCTTGCCGGGAGAGAACTCCATCCCCGTTAAGGCGTTAAACATTAATCATGGCCACGCCACTAGACGGATTGGGATTGTCCGCTGCAGCTGATGACGACACGTCGTCGCCGTCTCCTTCCAACTCGCCGCCCAAGCCCTCCGGCTCGGGCTCGGGCTTGCCGCCGCCGTCGCCGTTGCCACCCACACCGGCGGTGTCGCCGCCACCGGCGCCGCAGAATAGCAGCGCGTTCCCACCCCCGGCGCCTGCGGCTAGAGGCTCGCCGGCAGCGCCGTCAAGGGACTCCCCGTCACAACCGGCTCCGAAGCGCAGCGGTGGTGACTCTGACAAGAGTAGTAGCCGCAGCAAGAGCGGGAGCAGCAGCAGCAACGGGTCAGCGCAGGTGGGTGTCATCCTGGCCGGCGTGGTGATCGGGGTCCTGGCCTTCGGGCTGCTGATGTGCATCGCCGCGTGCGTGTGCTGCGCCAAGAAGAAGAGGAGGAAGAAGCCCCCGCACATGAACATGCCGTACTACACCGACGAGCACGGTACACGCTGCTGATCGACGACATGCAAATGGCGATAGTGCGGCGACTAACAACTGACATGGCGCGTCGCGGCGTGAGTGCGTGCAGGGAACGTCTTCTACGCGAACAGCATGCCCAAGTGGCAGAGCAGCGCGATGGACCACGGCTGGCACGCGCCGTACTCGCCGGCGAGCGGGGACATGAGCGGCTCGCACGGGCAGATGCCGCCGTCGCCGGGCATGCCGTCGCTGGGGTTCTCCAAGAGCTCGTTCTCGTACGAGGAGCTGGCGGCGGCGACGGGCGGATTCTCGTCGGCGAACGTGCTTGGGCAGGGCGGGTTCGGGTACGTGTACAAGGGCGTGCTCGCGGGCAGCGGCAAGGAGGTGGCCGTGAAGCAGCTCAAGGCCGGGAGCGGGCAGGGCGAGCGCGAGTTCCAGGCCGAGGTGGAGATCATCAGCCGAGTCCACCACCGCCACCTCGTCACCCTCGTCGGGTACTGCATCGCCGGCTCCTCCCAGCGCCTGCTTGTCTACGAGTTCGTGCCCAACAATACCCTCGAGCACCACCTCCACGGTCAGTACGCGGCGCGTTGCGCTAGCTCTTGAGCTTTTCCGTTCTGGACATTCTGATTGCTGGTTGTGATGGGTGCAGGGAAGGGCGTGCCAGTGATGGAGTGGCCGAGGAGGCTCGCCATCGCCCTCGGCTCCGCCAAGGGCCTGGCTTACCTGCACGAAGATTGTAAGCTCCAAATCGATTAGTTCCTTCTTCTTTTTTTGACGATTTTTTTTGAAGAGGTGTCCCATGTTCATCTTTGACGGTTTTTCTTGCTAATAATGTGCATGGTGAAACACAAATTAAGGCCACCCCAGGATCATCCACCGTGATATCAAGGCGGCCAACATCCTTTTGGACGAAAATTTCGAGGCTAAGGTACGCGTTTGACTGAACACAAAAACAAGACCGACCGGATCACCGGAGTGAATTTGTAACTAGTTCGCACTGTTACGTCCCAGGTCGCGGATTTCGGACTAGCCAAGCTGACCACAGACACCAACACGCACGTCTCCACGCGCGTCATGGGAACTTTCGGGTAAGCACCATGCCGCGGCAACGGCAAGCGTACGTGCATTCGGCAACACGAAGGATGCAACAAAAACAAAAGGTGCCTGGATGACCGATCCGCCGTTTCCCTGTGTATATGCGCGCAGGTATTTGGCCCCGGAGTACGCGTCGAGCGGCAAGCTCACCGACAAGTCGGACGTGTTCTCCTTCGGCGTCATGCTCCTGGAGCTCATCACCGGCAAGAGACCGGTTGATCCCACAAACTACATGGAGGACAGCCTGGTTGACTGGGTACGCTGGCCTGCCTCCCTCTCTGTGTTGTGTTGCATGCCTTGCATTGCGGCGGCCTCCATCCGCGCATGCATGCAAGCGTTCGCACGCTGGATTCTCACACGTTCGCGGCGGTGGTGCGCAGGCGAGGCCCCTCTTGGCGCGCGCCTTGTCTGACGAAGGCAACTTCGACGAGCTGCTGGACCCGCGGCTGGAGAACAGGATCAACCGGCTGGAGCTGGAGCGGATGTGTGCCTCCGCCGCCGCCGCCGTCCGCCACTCAGCCAAGCGGCGGCCCAAGATGAAACAGGTGAATTTCAGCTTCGGCTTCGGCTTCCTGAATTTTGCGTTCGAGACCCCCTAGCCTGCGAAACGATGCAAGACATTCGAGATTACCATGAACCGTTTTGCCCCTCTGTCCCCCGTTTCTGCAGATTGTTCGTGCTCTGGAAGGGGACGCGTCGCTCGACGATCTGAACGAGGGGGTGAAGCCAGGGCAGAGCATGATGTTCAGCTCCGGCTCGGAGTACGACTCCGGCGGCAACTACGCGTCCAACATCAACAGGTTCAGGAAGGTGGCCTTCGAGAGCAGCGAGTACAGCAACGAGTACAGCGGGACAAGCGAATACGGCGCTGACTCTGAGGATGCGGCGTCCCGGCGGCAGCAACATTGCTGATCGTTTCGAGGGGCGCCTGAGACCTCGTCAAGATGCGTGTGTGAGTGTGTGATGTACAGATGTACAATATACCGAGGGATCGGTGTCGGTTGTCGGATACTACAAGAGATCCCCAACGCTCGTGACAGCTTTAGTACTTGTAATGATCGTCATAATACTCTCATGTAAAGTACGTATCTGTGCGTTTCCAGGCGCGTAACGTGTTGCTTGCTTGAACTTTGGCGAATTTTGCTGCTACTCCCTTCGTCACATAAACAATGTCATTCTCGTTTTTCAAAAAGTCAAATATTTTTTATTTTAAATAATTATATATATATATAAATATTAAATATCTATAGGCAAAATTTTAAGTTTTTTTTTTCATCCAGCTCATTCAATTTGGTCTAACTGTGCTGTCCACTCACTCTTTGGCCCAGTAGATCACATCAATTCAGCTCACGCTGCACCCTTGGCCTAACTGTGCTGTCCACTCACTCTTTGGCCCAGTAGATCACATCAATTCAGCTCACGCTGCACCCGCTCACGTCCGGTCTTCTCCTGTGGAAAAAAGATGCCAAAAACCCAAAATAGGCCCTGTTCATCTGGCTTATAATCCGTCTTATTCAGCTTGTTTTTTCAGCCGGAACAGTATTTTTCTCTCACAAAAAATCAGCCAACAGTGTTTTTCAGCCGGCTTATAATTCCAGCCGAACGGCTCCATAGTCTAATAGAGGATTCGAACCTGCGTCTCAAGTCTCAACCAATAAGGGGCAAACGCATACCACCACGCCAAATGCTTTTTTGTGGCGTAGAAGATGTTGTAAATTCTAAAAAGGTTATTCCGACAACGGATAAAAATTAGACGTGCTCCAACTCTAAATCGATTTTGGTGCCCAAATCAAATCTGCGTCCACGATTTGCTGTGACTCATTTCTCTCAAGGAAGTCACGCGCCCATCAAGGATCAATCTAGCAATTGATGGCCGCAGTCAACAACTACGACAAGGAGGATGCATTGGCCCTGTTTGACTTCCACGAGTCGTGTGTTGGTGTCCGTGGCGTGGTCGAGTCCGACGTCACCAAGGTGCTGCCGCCGTTCCAGATGCCCACCGCGTCGATCTCCTCGGCTGCCATGGAGGCCTTGGTCGCCCCGTCCATCGACCTCACCCTCCCACGCTCCCACGTCGCCCATGCTCGTTGGCGCCACGGCACGCTCGTACCGCTTCTTCCAGGTTATCAACCATGGCATACCGACTAGCACCGTTGAGTCGGCACTATCCGCGGTTAGGTCCTTCAATGAGTAGCCATTGGCGACACGCTCGATGTACTACTCTGTTTCGACCACTGGCCTTGCACCTACACCACCGTACATAAGCCCATCCCGCCGTGGAATGCCTAGCAGGCTGCCAAACGTGGCTCTCCTGCATGGCGTGACATGCTTGTTCTCCACTTCGGCCACAACAAATCCATCTCGACCACCTCCCTGCGGTGTGCCTAGACCTGCCATTGGAGTACCACCGGTTGCTGACGGGGCTCGGGAAGTTGATCGCTAGCATGCTGTCTAGAAGCGATTGGCGTGGGGGGCGAGCAGCTGGACAAGGCAATGCAGTTTGAAGCAACCCTAATGCAGTGCCACTACTACTCGCCGTGCACTCAGCCAGAGTGGATCGTCGATAGCCATGTCCACACCATTGGTGATTTGTTCATAGTGGTTGCACAGGACAGCGTCATCGGGCTGCAGGTGCGGCTCGATCAACGGCCATGGAGATGCCTAGGTGGACGCCGTGACCGTCACCGGTGCACTTCTTGTCAAACGTCGGTAACGTGTTGAAGGTACTACAGTACTATAATTATAGAATAATAAGCCACCTTATAAGTATTATTATTATTATTAAAATTTCTCTAGCTAATTCTTACGATACCTGGTTTACATGTGATTTCAAATGACGACTACAAAAGCGTGGAACACAGGTGGTCCTCAAGTCCATACAAAAGGCTAGAGTCTCTATTGCCTTTCTTCAATCCTGTAAAGTGTGACGATTCTGACTTCTTCGGATCTCTGGCTGAGCTCGTGACAAAAGAAAGGCCACTGGACTCCACGCTGCCGGAGTTTACCTTGCCAAAGTTGCTTATACATACAGAAAACAGTTGGGTCATGCCAGACCATCACTTCATAAATTCAAGGTAAATTTGAATAATAAGAAATTTTGCTTCTATAGATATAGATATTGCATTTGGATGATACACTTTCTGATATTATTTTTTTAAAGTTTGGACTGAAAATAAATACTTTAGCATTTTTAAAAATACTCCCGTTGCAACGCACGAGGAGGTCCCAATCGGAGGCCAGAAATGGAGGCTCGCTTTGCTCGGAAGATAATTAATCCCCACTGCAAAATGTAGGCAAGACAAAGATATAAAATGGTTGTGGCAAGCTATATGCGTTGATTTCACACAATTTGCATACAACAGCAGAGCTTATCAAGACCGCGTGTAACTGTCGAGACAATAAAAGTTATTAAAGACAATGATATATACACTTTGGACCTTATATTTTAAGTGTTTTATAAAATATGCAATATATAATGGGAAGTTTGTCATGAATCATATTCATATATAGTTCAAAAAGTATATTTATGGAATAATTAATAATTTCTAACTTAGTTTATTGTGTATTTATTGTTCAATGATTTGCTATTATACATTGATGCAAAACTCATTTAATCTAAAATCCAATAAAACTTCTCTTCGGAAACATGAAAGAGCGAGAAAAAATGACTTTCAAATGTATGTTGTACCCGTAGCAACCCACGTGCATATTTACTAGTTTAATACATAATTAATATCATTAGATAAATTACTGAATTTATTTTTATAATAAAATTATTTAGTGATACAAATGTTGCTAATATTTTCTACAAAACTAGTTAAATTTGAGAAAGTTTGATCAGCATGTTTCGAATGATGTCATTCTTTTTTCGGATGGAGAGAGTAGTTGTGATAAGCAGGCTATCTCGTCGAAAGACATCGAGGAATTAGGAACTTGCACCGAAGTTCTCCCGGAGTTGGAGTAACCTTCTAACGCTATTTTATTACTCTCTTCATTCTAAATTATAAGTCGTTTCAACTTATAATTTGGAAGTAGTAAACATTCATTCCTCGTTGTAGTATCGATAATGCCTAGACCTCTATCCTTTGGCTCGCTCACATACTTCCATTTGGCCTAAACTTGTTTTCTACCCTCCATAAAAATTTTGCCATGATGCTATCCATCTTGGAGTGAGCTCCAATTGGCAGAAGATAGAAACCCAAACCGAAAATAGGCAAGCTGGTTAATCAAGAATAGGTAAGAATCAATTTACCCTCAGATGTGATGTTGTTGCCCTTCCAAGGATCAAGTCACTTGATCATCTTGCTCTGAATCCCAACAAAAGCAGCGATACATAATTCGTGACCAGATGTTAAAATAATGTTCAGGTACTTCATACGCAAAGTTCCCAAGTAACAATTTAACATGTTTGCCATTCTTTCTCTCACCCCGAGAAACACCATAAACATAGGCTTCACTCTTATCTCCTACAACTAAAAAGAACAAAAAGAAGATAATTCTTTGGTGCGGTAATTTTTTTTGGTGTTACCACCGCCCGCCCATGCGATCCCAGCCTCCCTTTGCCCACAACTGGAAAAAGGAAACAAAAGCACTCAGAAGGAAATGGAAGCTAAAAAGGAAACTGGAAAACCTCCATCAGCGTGCCACCCCTTGTGAACCCCCGCGGCGCGGCTTCCCTCAGAGGATTCGGAGCACCTCCTGCGCGACGACATATGAGGTTTCCCCAGTAGGGCATAGGCAGTAATTGCGATCAGCGCGCCTCCTTCGTGCGAGCCCCACTCCAGCGTGTGTCGCCCTCGCCGTTGCCCATCGCACACGCTCTCGCCGCCGCTGTAAGGTCGAGAAGGAGAAGGACCCGCAGCCGGCCGCCATCGCTCCTCGCGTGTTGGATTTGGCCTTCCTCCTCCAACGTCGTCTCCGGTCGGCATCGTTCGTCGAAACACCCATGACGTTGACGCGTTGCTGCTACAGATCGGCCGTGTCTCCGCCGTCATCGTCGCACTGTTGCTGCGGATCGGCTGACCCCCATTACGTTGACGCGCTGCTGCTGCGGATCGGCTGCGTCTCCACCGTCGTCGTCGCGCGGCTGCTGTAGATCGGCCGCATCTCCGCCGTCGTCGTTGCGCGGCTGCTGCGGATAGGCCGCGTCTCCGCCGTCGTCGTCGCGCGGCCTCGCCCTGACCCTATCGACAGGCGTGCACTGCTGCTGCTTGGGATCAGCGACTCGTCGCGCACACCACCCTCAAAGCCTAGGTATTTTGTAACTCTGCCTTGCTGCACCCACCCCTAAGTTTTTCTATACCTGGTGTGACCTTTTCTCAAAGCTATGGTCTCTAGCCTTCCTCCCTCCGGTCCGATGGGCTTTGTGTGATTGCTTTTGATTGCTTGGTTTCCTTGCATTCCGACATGTGGTTTGGTTGCCGAGGGTTCACTAGAACGCCGATTCGGGTTATTCTGTGTTTGTTCTTTGCTCGAATGAAAAAGAGTAAATTTGTCGTCGTCGCCATATGTCATTTCAGTTATATGCAAGCAGCATCCCATTGCATTGATAAGGACCTAAGTAAATATATGTTGTATTTTACCTACTGACAACTTGAGCTTGCATGGAGAAATAAAAAAAAGAGAACGAGAGGATGGTGATGTCAATATTATCTTGGCTTTTCTAACTGATTTTGCCTTATTATATCCTTATTTTTAATTCTACTACCAGCAGCCTATATATAGATTTGATAGTGAACTTATGAGATTTATCAATAGGCCAACTTACTATATCCTGTTTGGTGAAGTCCAACCATGAGTCATGCCATATCTGTCTGTTGGATCCGGTGCCTCCATTGCCAAATCCATTCGTCCTCTCGTCAGCAGCAGCTCAGCACAACTGACCACCTGCTTCATCCAACCATTATCCACGTATGCCATATGAGCTTCATGTAGATTTGATAATTGTTGAGCATGCCATTGTTGCGGGTTTGGATGGTGATTATACGATATTAGATGTGGAGGTTAGTGCCTTGTCCATTCTAAAAATCTCAACCTTGCATTCTCAATGTTTCACGCTAAATGGCAAGAGTGATTTACAACCCTTTTCTAGGTATGAATTACAGGACTAGACTTAAATGTGCTCAATCTATACATGCTAACTATTGAAGCTACAAGAACATCCCCTTCCTTGTATATGTCTATTGGTAGGTCGTTCTCTTCATTGCTTTCTAGCGCTGGTTTAATTGGAGAGCATTGATGTATTTGTTTATCACCCAAAAAATGATCGATTCTTATGCATTGACTAACTGTAGGTGTGTGGGTGCTTTGCTGTAGGTCAGCACAGTCATCAGCATGCTGAGGTGGTGAGCTCGTTTGTAATGTGTGAGGGGGTGGCAGGACTGGACTCACAGAGTTGGAAGTATGTGAAGCAAGTAGCTGAACCAAGGTATATAGTTTAGCAGGTGGAATTCCCAAATTCTTACTACTTTACAGTTACTATCTTTATGTCCTAGAAAGCTATAGAAGGAAGAGCATTTGCAGCTTTAGTCTTGTGAGGTAGCAACAAGAGTTCCCAATAAACTTTAATCTGCTTATTATAGCTATAGGAATCAAAGATTAAAGCTTATAGGAATCAGATTCGAAGGTATAGGATGGCAAAATAGCTACAAACTTTAGCTATTCCTATATCTTTGAGTTTGATTCATGGAATTGCGGTATGTGTTCCCCTGTGGCTTTGTGGGGTTTGATTCGACTGTGTTTTGGGCCTCCTATCCTAATGGTAACATTTTTATAAAAAAAATGATGACCTTACCGATTTAAGGTTGCAGATTGTTGGCTTTGGTGTTTGCTGCTGGTTGTCAGCTCCCATAGCCATGCAAGGACAGAAAATAGAGAGGCAAAATTTCTGTTTCATGTAACATCATGTACTATCTTGACATCTAGCGTCCCGGTGTGGACCGGTGAAAGTCCTATATTTGGTGTTGGTAATTAGTGACAATGCCTAAGTACTAATCCTATGTCTAAGTTGTATGTAGCATATGAGGATTAGTACATTCCAAGGTTGGTGGTAAGATGGACATGGTGATCATGATGGCCACACTTGGATTTGGACGTAACCCTACGTGATCAAGGCAAAGGTATATGCTTAATGGTTGTGTTTTAGTAACCAAGACACCTAGTGGGTGTGGTTACATTATAGGATAGATAGCCGTACTATAAAGAGGGGAATGACGCGGCTATTGAACTCCTAAGTGCCTCTAGGTGTGTATTTCATAATCATATGTATTTGGATAGAACTAATAATGCCTCAAAAAATGATTGTGAAAATGCTAACACACTCACACATGACGAGATCACTTGGTGGTGTTAGCACATTTGCAAAGGCGGTGGAGTTTGAGCGGTAGAGAGGGTTTGGGGTCCTCTCGGCGAGATTCAGGCGTTTTCGAGGAGTTGAAACGACTATTTTTCACTACGCCGGAAGTCGGAAAAGAAACGGAGGCGAACTTTTGACCGGACACGTCCGGTCAGTGTTCAGCGTCTGTGCGTGTCTCAGCTTTTTGATCGGACGCGTTGGCGCATCCGGTCACTATCGACCGGACACATCCAGTCGTTGAGGGAGCTTACTGGACTCCACCGGATGCTGGTACTGTGGAGTTCGATCAGTTCTGCAGCGTGTCCGGTCGCTGCTTCGTTGTGCGCTGCTCAGGCTTGACCAGCGCGTCCGGTCCGTTATGGGACCAGCGTGTCCGGTCGAGCTTCGCGCGTCCGGTCGGTGGTTCGCAAGTGTAGGCACTGTGCGATCGGCGTGTCCGGTCAGTTTGACCAGGGCGTCTGGTCAGCGCGACTTCAGCTGTTTCAAGTGCCTAACGGCTATATTCGAAGGGGTACGTCTATAAATACTTGTTGGTCGGCTCAAGGCTCCATCGCTTGAACATTTGACATACTTGTGAACACTTTGAGCTAAGCAACTCCCCTCTCACTCATCTCTCTTGCTTCTTTGCCTATTTGAAGTGAGATTTAGTGATTCAAGTGCATTTGCATTGTGAGATTGCATCTAGTTGGCACTTGATGGTTGATTTGCTGTGGGATTCTTGTTTCTCTTGGTGGTTGCCGCCACCTAGATGGCTTGGAGCAGCTTGGAGGCGTTGGCAAGAGTTGGTGATTGTTTTTGGCCACCTCCGGTGATTGTGAGGGGTTTGTGCCTACCTCGGCGAAGCGCCAAAGGCAACATTAGTGAATTGCTCGTGTCATTTAAAACCTTTTGCCATTTGATAGGTTTTTGTGGCGCCTTTTGAGAGGCTCGGTGTGTGACCAACTAGCCACCGAACCACGTGGTGAAGAGGGACACAACGGGGACTAGCGTGCCGGCAAGCATGTGAACCTCGGGATAAATCTTCGTGTCATCACTTTCATATTGTGATTGATTGATCCCGGTGTTAGGTTGTCTTGGTATTCATTGTTGATCATATTGGTTGGCTCAATACTTCGCCCATCGGTAAAACTCTCCTAACTCAACTCCGCATTACCTTCTTAGTTATCTTTGCTAGCTAGTTAGCTTTGCTATAGTAGCCCCTTTGTGTAGCTTGCTAGTTGTAGTTGTAGTTACCTTCTCGATTTGACTTGTGCGGTTGAGTGTAAATATACTAGAATTGTGAATTGGTTAGGTGGCTTGCAAACACCCCGTAGGCTAAGCAAAACTCGCATCTCGCTACTTGTTATATTGATAAACTTGTTTAGCTTGTCTTTGTAGAAAATTTTAAAAGGCTATTCACCCCCTCTAGCCATCAAGACATTTCAACCGGCTTGTGTAAGATATAAGTACTATTGGGACACCCTCTATTTCTTATGTAATATATATGTAGTGTTTGAACACCTTGTCGTTGTTTTAGAAATCTATCTTTCTATTCGGCGCTCGTGCTGCCATACTCATATTGTTGGCCTGATTTTCATTTTTCATAAACGTTATTCTATTTTTCAGATAGAACTGTGGCCATAACTTGCGCGCATGGGCACGCGCAACACAATGGTAAAATATTTTTTCACTGTTTGATCACGATCATGTGGCCATAACTCGTTGGAACTGGGTAAAAATATCTACTCCTCTTGACCCTCGTCTTTCTCTATCTATCGTGCGATCTATGTGTTTTTAGTAAAAAATTTAGCTGTCCCGTAGCAACGCACGGTCATGCAACCTATGATAATTAATTTAGAGATCAGATAGCCATTCAACATAGTAGAAGATGATTTTATGATTTAAGGTGGACTTATCACTGTCATCCACCATGATGATAGTGTCATCAACATACTAAACACTAGAAATCCCACCATGTATCAGATCTAGAAGAATCCCATTGATGTGTCATTTGGCCATTGCCTTATCTAACAGACAGCTGAATACATCAGTCCAAATTAAAGAGCAAGTGAACAATGCAGAAAGAGGATATCTTTGCCTTGCCCCTATAGAAGCCTTTGCCCATTCATATTTGCACAGAGATCAATGTAGCTTGCTATCACCTAGAAATCACCATAGATGGTATAAAGCTTCACCTAGGCACTAACTGCACAATATACTTTGCTAGATGGACTCCAATGCACACAAACACAAGCTCATCACGAAGCAAAAAACTAGATCTACGCTTAGCCTCTATGGATTTGGATTTTTGAGTGACTAAGGTGCACTGACAAACAGTCCACCTAACTGTCTGCCAAAGCGAATCTGGCCAACTGAGGCCTCTGAGTGGTTTCCACAAACAATCTGCAAGGGCAACGCTTAGTCAGTTTCCTCCAAAACTGCTGTCTGATTCCACAAACAACAATTTCATTTTAGGATTGGATGTCTCTAGAGTCCGTCCGTAGCACAATCCAGACTTGTGTAAGTGATATATTGGTATGGATTGGGAGTACACTTATCCACCTTGAGGCTGGGGCTACTAGTCCCATGGTCCTACCTTCTAATATAAATCTGGGCTTTCATCAAGAAAAATAGAAATGGTGGTCTAATATCTTAAAAAAAATACACTCTCCTTTTTATAAAAAATGTTACTATAAGATTTGTATTGGTCAAATTTTCTTAAACTTGACTATATTTATAGAAAATACTAATAACATTTATATCTTCAAATAAATTTATTACAAAAATATATTTTATGATTTATCTAATCTAATGATATTAATTATATATTTAACATTTGAAAATATTTAATTTCTAAGAATGATAATTTTATCGGACGGAGGAAGTATGGCCCACATCTGACGGCCCATCCCCACATTCGATCTCTCTCATCCTGTTGCGCAAAAAGGGCGCGTAACTGCAAACCAGAGTCCAGTGTTACGTCGCGTCGCGTCCGCGCCCACAGTATCGGTCGAGGGTCGACTAGATGTGGGACTTGAGCCGTGCCGTGCCATGATGTGCTTCGTGCCGCTACGAGTCATGTCATCTAGGCACGGGAGGCACGTCGGGCCGTGCCGATGTATCACGGTGAATCTTTTCTTCGGCCCAAGCACGGCCCGTGGCACGCTGGTACGCCTTCGGATCGTGTAAAATCATGTACTATCTTGACATCTAGCGTCCCGGTGTGGACCGGTGAAAGTCCTATGTTTGGTGTTGGTAATTAGTGACAATGCCTAAGTACTAATCCTATGTCTAAGTTGTATGTAGCATATGAGGATTAGTACATTCCAAGGTTGGTGGCAAGATGGACATGGTGATCATGATGGCCACACTTGGATTTAGACGTAACCCTACGTGATCAAGGCAAAGGTATATGCTTAATGGTTATGTTTTAGTAACCAAGACACCTAGTGGGTGTGGTTACATTATAGGATAGATAGCCGTACTATAAAGAGGGGAATGACGCGGCTATTGAACTCCTAAGTGTCTCTAGGTGTGTATTTCATAATCATATGTATTTGGATAGAACTAATAACGCCTTAAAAAATGATTGTGAAAATGCTAACACACTCACACATGACGAGATCACTTGGTGGTGTTAGCACATTTGCAAGGGCGGTGGAGTTTGAGCGGTAGAGAGGGTTTGGGGTCCTCTCGGCGAGATTCAGGCGTTTTCGAGGAGTTGAAACGACTATTTTTCACTACGCTGAAAGTCGGAAAAGAAACGGAGGTGAACTTTTGACCGGACGCGTCCGGTCAGTGTTCAGCGTATGCGCGTGTCTCAGCTTTTTGATCGGACGCGTTGGCGCGTCCGGTCATTGTCGACCGGACACATCCAGTCATTGAGGGAGCTTACTGGACTCCACCGGATGCTGGTACTGTGGAGTCCGGTCAGTTCTGCAGCGTGTCCGGTC
The DNA here is from genome assembly GCA_038087645.1 of Saccharum hybrid cultivar R570. Classification (NCBI taxonomy): domain Eukaryota; kingdom Viridiplantae; phylum Streptophyta; class Magnoliopsida; order Poales; family Poaceae; genus Saccharum; species Saccharum hybrid cultivar. The sequence continues at coordinate 19,845,155 of JAQSUU010000012.1, forward strand.
GCTGCTTCGTTGTGCGCTACTCAGGCTTGACCAGCGCGTCCGGTCCGTTATGGGACCAGCGTGTCCGGTCGAGCTTCGCGCGTCCGGTCGGTGGTTCGCAAGCGTAGACACTGTGCGATCGGCGTGTCCAGTCAGTTTGACCAGCGCGTCCGGTCAGCGCGACCTCAGCTGTTTCAAGTGCCTAACGGTTATATTCGAAGGGGTACGTCTATAAATACTTGTTGGCCGGCTCAAGGCTCCATCGCTTGAATATTTGACATACTTGTGAGCACTTTGAGCTAACCAACTCCCCTCTCACTCATCTCTCTTGCTTCTTTGCCTATTTGAAGTGAGATTGAGTGATCCAAGTGTATTTGCATTATGAGATTGCATCTAGTTGACACTTGATGGTTGATTTATTGTGGGATTCTTGTTTCTCTTGGTGGTTGCCGCCACCTAGATGGCTTAGAGCAGCTTGGAGGCATTGGCAAGAGTTGGTGATTATTCTTGGCCACCTCCGGTGATTGTGAGGGGTTTGTGCCTACCTCGGCGAAGCGCCAAAGGCAACGTTAGTGAATTGCTCGTGTCATTTACAACCTTTTGCCATTTGGTAGGTTTTTGTGGCGCCTTTTGAGAGGCTTGGTGTGTGACCCATTAGCCACTGAACCACGTGGTGAAGAGGGACACAACGAGGACTAGCGTGTCGGCAAGCACGTGAACCTCGGGATAAATCTTCGTGTCATCACTTTCATATTGTGATTGATTGATCCCGGTGTTCGGTTGTCTTGGTATTCATTGTTGATCATATTGGTTAGCTCATTACTTCGCCCCTCGGTGAAACTCTCCTAACTCAACTCCGCATTACCTTCTTAGTTATCTTTGCTAGCTAGTTAGCTTTGCTATAGTAGCTCCTTTATGTAGCTTGCTAGTTGTAGTTGTAGTTACCTTCTCGGTTTGACTTGTGCGGTTGAGTGCAAATATACTAGAATTGTGAATTGGTTAGGTGGCTTGCAAATACCCCGTGGACTAAGCAAAACTCGTATCTCGCTACTTGTTATATTGATAAACTTGTTTAGCTTGTCTTTGTAGAAAATTTTAAAAGACTATTCACCCTCCCTCTAGCCATCAAGACCTTTCAAGTGGTATCAAAGCCGTGGTCACTGTTTGCAAGGCTTAACAACCTCGGTGCAAGATGGCTCATGTTATGTTCAATCATGTTAATGACAAGCCTCCTTTCTTTGATGGCGTCTCTTCCTTTGATCATTGGAAAAATGAAGATGAAGCAATACCTAGGCAATATACATGAGAAGGTTTGGGATGTGACCAAAGAAGGATACATAATTCTTGATGAGGAAAATCTCACTCCCAATGACCGCATCAACAAACAATGCAACACGGCAGCACTTGACATAATCTACCGTGCCATTGATGACAAAGTATTTGAGTAAATCAAAGATCTTGAAAAGGCAAATGAGCTTTGGATAAGGCTTGAAGAAACATATGAAGGCACTTCAACGGTAAAATGTGCCAAGCTATATATGCTCAAGGACAAGTTCTCTAATTTTAAGATAAAGGATGATGAATCCATCTCGGAGATGTTCTATAGGCTCCAAGTCATTGTCAATGATCTCAAGGGGCTTAGGGAGAAGGTTGAGGACAAGGACTTCTCACACAAGTTCTTGATGTGCTTACCCAAGAAGTTTGCCACCTTAAGAAGAATGATCTTTAGAGAGGGATTGGACAAGGTCAAACCAACCGATGTGCTTGGAGATATAATGGCTGATGCCCAATACAATGATGATGAATATGAGGTAGATGAGAAGAAGGAGACCAAGGTCAAGCAAGAGAAGCCCATTGCATTCAAGGCTTCATCTTCTAAGGGCAAGAGCAAGGTGGAGAGCGATGATGATGATCCATTCGATGATGAGACTATGGCCCTCCTAGTGCATAAGATGGGGAGGTTCATGAAGAAGAAAGGATATGGGGCAAGAAAGAGAAGAGACATTATGAAGACAAAGATCCTTTGCTACAATTACAATAGCTCCGATCACATAGTGGCGGATTACCCCTATGAAGATAAGAGATTTCATAATGGGGACTTGAAGCTCAAGAAGAACAAGAAGGAAAAGAAAAAGAAGGAGAAGAAAGCAAAGAAGAGCTTCACATTTAACAACAAGAAGAAGGGTGATGGTTATGTGGTCACATGGGATAGTGACAACTCCGATAGTGATAATGATGCAAGCTCTAGTGATGATGAAAGGACCACTCGGCGAGCCATTGCAAGCATCGCCTTCTCCAATAAGCCATCCATCTTCGACACTACATCGACATGCCTTATGGTCAAGCCTACCAAGGTAAAATATGATGATAGTGATAATGATTCTTGTGCTAGTGATGGTTGTAGGAGTGATGATGAGGAGGATGAGGACTACTCTAAGGATGATCTATTGGGCATAATAGAGGGCTACAGGAGGACAACCAAGAAATACAAAATCTTAGAACAAGAGCTCATTGCCAAGAGCAATGAAAATAATGCCTTGATGGAGGAGCTTGTTGCTCTTAAAAAGAGTAAGGAGTGTAAAGGAATTGAACAGGAGCTCAAAGCTCTTAGGAAATCCTTTGATGAGGTAGAGGCCTCTCGTGAGTGTCTAAAGGAAGACCACGAGGACCTTGAAGTTGCTCACACTAGGCTTAAGGAAGCCCACTCCACTCTACTTAAGCTCATCAAGGAAAAGGACCTCAAGTTAGAGAAGTTCATGAAGGAAGCTAAGGAAGAGGAAGTGATTGTCACTTGTGATATTAGACTAACATGTGATATTATTAATGATTCTTTATTTATTGGTCCTACTAATGCTTCATGTAGCTCATCATCATCCACCACAACCAACTCTATCTCCACTACTAGTGATTCATCACTTGTGGTTGTGAATGAGACTCTCAAAAGAGAGGTGGATGATCTCACCCGCGTATTAGGCAATGCCTATGGTGGGGATACCCGCTTGCTAAAATACTTGGGTAGCCAAAGGTTTTCTCTTAATAAAGAGGGTTTGGGCTATACTCCTAAGAAGGGCAAGGCGACCTTTGCTACTCCAAAGCCTCACTTTGTAAAGAGCAATGATCGTCATTGCAATAGATACAAGCAAGTTGGGCATCTAGAGATTAATTATAATAAAATGAACAAGAACAACAACAAATTTTATGCTAAAATGGATTGCATTTCTTTTGATTCTTGTTATGTGCTAACCAAGGGTGAGAAGGGTGTGCAAGCCAAGTTTGTTGGTACACCAATTGTGGGTCCAAAGAAGAAGGTCATTTGGGTACCAAAGAGCTTAGTGACTAACCTCCAAAGACCCAAACAAGTATGGGTACCTAAGAAACATTAATTTGTTTTGTAGGTCAATTACAAGGCCGGAGGAAGGCATTGGGTGCTTGATAGTGGGTGCTCTCAACATATGACCGGTGATTCAAGAATGTTCAACTTTCTCAAATCAAATGATAGTGGCATTGATAGTATCACATTTGGTGACAATAGCAAGGGTGATGTGAAGGCTCTTGGAAGGATTGCAATCTCAAATGATCATAACATTTCCAATGTGCTATTAGTTGAAAAGTTGAACTTCAATCTTCTCTCGGTTGCTCAATTATATGATCTTGGTTTCAAGTGCAAATTTGGTGTTGATGATGTGGAGATAGTTAGTGTTGATGGCTCTAACTTGATCTTCAAAGGTTTTATATATGAGAATCTTTACTTGGTTGATTTCAATGCTAATGACACTCAACTTTCAATATGCTTGCTCACCAAATCAAGTATGGGTTGGTTATGGCATAGAAGACTTGGTCATGTTGGCATGAAGCAATTAAACAAGTTAGTGAAGCATGACTTAGTTAGAGGCTTGAAGGATGTCACATTTGAGAAAGATAAGCTATGTAGTGCATGTCAAGCCAGAAAGTAAGTAGGCAACACTCATCCATTGAAAAGCATTATGAGTACTTTTAAGACATTTGAGTTGTTGCACATGGATCTATTTGGGCTAACTATATACACAAGCATTGGTGGCTACAAGTATAGTTTTGTGATTGTGGATGATTTCACTAGATACACATGGGTATTCTTTCTTATGGACAAGAGTGATGTATTTGACATATTCAAGAAGTTCATCAAGAGAGTGCAAAATGAGTTTGAAGCCATAATAAAAAAAGGTGAGAAGTGACATTGGAAGTGAGTTTAGAAACACAAGAGTTGACGAGCTATGTGATAAGCTTGGAATCAAACATCAATTTTCAGCCAAGTATACACCTCAATCAAATAGCTTAGTTGAGAGGAAAAATATAACCTTAATTGATATGGCAAGATCAATGTTGAATGAGTATAATGTGAGTCATTCATTTTGGGCCGAAGCAATAAACACGACTTGCTTCTATAGCAACCGCCTCTATGCTACAAGTTCCTAGAGAAGACACCATATGAGATCTTAAATGGAAGAAAGCCTAACATTGCATACTTTCAGGTATTTGGTTGCAAATGCTACATCTTGAAGAAGGGCACTAGATTGAGCAAGTTTGAGAAGAAATGTGATGAAGGATTCTTACTTGGTTACTCAACTACTAGCAAAGCTTATAGAGTTTGGAATTTGGCTAGTGGTCAACTTGAAGAAGTGCATGATGTTGAGTTTGATGAAACTAATGGTTCTCAAAATAAAGAAGATAACTTGAATGATGTGAGAGGAACTCAATTGACCAATGCTATGAAAGAAATGGATATTGGTGATATTATGCCAAAGCAAGTGATTGATGTGGATGACAACAAAGATCTAGTGCTCCAAAGTCCAATTACACAAGCTAGTGGTTCTCTAATACAAAATCAAGCTAGTACATCATCTCAAGTGCAACAAGATCAACAAGTGGCTAGTTCATCATCTCCAACTCATAATCAACATCAACATCTAAGCAATCAAGTGCAAGTGCTTCAACCAACTAACATTGCAAAAGACCATCCATTGGATTCTATCATTGGTGACATACAAAGGGGAGTTCAAACTAGGTCAAGATTGGCATCATTTTGTGCACACTCTTCTTTTGTGTCAATGGAAGAACCCAATGACATTGATAGAGCATTAAGAGATCCGGATTGGGTAAATGCAATGCATAAAGAGCTCAACAACTTTAAGAGAAATAAAGTATGAGAATTAGTTGAGAGACCTAGTGATCACAATGTCATTGGAACAAGATGGATCTTTCACAACAAGCAAGATCAAGATGGGATAGTAGTAAGGAACAAAGCAAGACTAGTGGCTCAAGGTTACACACAAATAGAGAGTCTTGACTTTGGTGAAACTTATGCCCCGGTTGTAAGATTGGAAGCAATTAGGATCTTACTTGCCTATGCTTGTGCTCACAATATCAAGCTATATCAAATGGATGTGAAAAGTGCATTTCTCAATGGGTACATTCAAGAGGAAGTGTATGTGGAGCAACCTCCCAGTTTTGAAGATGACAAGAAACCCAACCATATATACAAGTTAAGAAAAGCTTTGTATGGATTGAAACAAGCACCTAGAGCATGGTATGAAAGCTTAAGAGATTTCTTGCTATCTAAAGGATTTGTCATGGGCAAAGTTGATACAATACTATTCATCAAGAAGATTGGGAAAGACTTGTTTGTGTTGCAAATATATGTTGATGATATCATATTCGGTTCAACCAATCAAGATTATTGTGATGAGTTTGAGAAAATGATGGCAAAGGAATTTGAAATGTCAATGATCGGTGAACTTAGTTTCTTTCTTGGACTTCAAATCAAACAAATGAAGGAAGGAACATTTGTGAGCCAAACCAAGTACATCAAAGATATGCTCAAGAAGTTTGGCATGGAAGATGCAAAGGGCATTACAACCCCAATGAGCACGAGTGGAAGCTTGGATAGTGACAAGAGTGATAACATAGTGGATCAAAAGCTATATAGATCAATGATTGGTAGCCTACTCTATGTGACGGCATCAAGGCCTGATGTGATGTTTAGTGTATGTATGTGTGCAAGATTTCAACCCTCACCAAGAGAAAGTCATTTGAAGGCAACAAAGAGAATATTGAGGTACTTAAAGTATACACAAGATGTTAGATTATGGTATTCCAAAGGCGCAAGTTTTGAGCTAGTTGGATATCCAGATTTCGACTATGCCGGTGACAAAGTGGAGAGAAAGAGCACTTCCGGGACTTGTCAATTGTTGGGAAGATCACTTGTCTCATGGTCATTCAAGAAGCAAAATAGTATTGCACTATCTACCGCCGAAGCCGAATACATCGCCGCGGGTAGTTGTTGTGTACAAATCTTGTGGATAAAGACAACATTGAAGGATTTTAGAATCAATTTCAAGAATGTGCCATTGCTATGTGATAATAAAAGTGCCGTGAAGCTAACCAACAATCTGGTTCAACATCAAAGAACAAAGCATATTGATGTTCGTCATCATTTCATTAGAGATCATAAACAAAAGGGTGACATTGCTATTGAGAGTGTGGGCACCGAAGATCAATTAGCCGATCTATTCATCAAGCCACTTGATGAGAAGAGATTTCACAAGCTAAAGAATGAGTTGAACATACTTGACTTCTCCAACATGAGTTGATGCACCCCGTATATGACATGCCTCTCATTCGAGCCCTAAGGTACAATTGGTTGACATGTCATACATTTTATGCTAAGGACTTGTTTAGTGCATCTAGTCATAATTTACATGTTCTAAGCTTATTCATGAAAATCAAATGAATTTAAAGTTTATATGGTGCCACTATTGTTTCCATAACTTGTATGATCTAGTGGTAGCATATAACTTGTTTAAGTAGCTTGTGATTCTAAGTGTTTAATCTAGAAAACTTGTCTAAATATTTGCTTCAACATGGTGCATGATAACCTTTCTAGTGAGGAGTGAACAAGCTTGCCCTTGGATCAAATCGAAGCATTTTATTTATGCAAGCAATCTAGGTTGAATCACAAACTTGATCCTCACCCCATAATTCAACATGATAATCTATCTAAAATTGGTCCCTTGTGGTCATTGGTGCCAAAGGGGGAGAAAATATTGTTCATAAAGATAGAACTCAAAGGGGGAGAAGCACAAAGAGGGAGAAAAATATTGTTCACAAAGATAGATTCTAAAGGGTGAGAAAACCTAAAGGGGAGAATTGATAAAAGAAGGGGATGAACTAAAATTTTGAGCACACAAGTAGGGGGAGCAAGCTCTTAAACATGAATGTTACATTTCCTTGTGCACTTCATATGTATGATGCATAGTTATGCATTTCTTTTTCTCCGATACATTGCTTATGTGGTGACTTGCTAGTATAATTTGAATGGTACATTGAGGTACTGGCATGAACAGGAAGTAGTTAGATTTTTCTTGCTTCATGTTTTTCAAAGTGGTACTAGAGCCTTGCTTATAATGTTGATCTCACGAGGTTTCTAGTTATGTTTATGTTTTTTCAAGTGGTATCTAACTACACAAGGTGCTAAGATGGTGTTTATCGTTACTCCGATGGTATCACGCTCTAAAGGTCTATAATCTTAAACACTTAGCACCTATTGGTAGTCAATGCTCCTAATCTTTCCTATATAACATGTATGCTTCTAAAATCCAAACATATAGCATACATGTAGGGGGAGTCATTGCTATCAATTTGAATTCATGATCACATGTCCATAATTCTTACACATGGTAATATACTTGGACAATGTGACATGGGTTCAATCAAAATTTTTATCATAATATCTTTATGAAAGGTTTGTCACCAATTACCAACAAGGGGGAGATTGAAAGTCCTATGTTTGGTGTTGGTAATTAGTGACAATGCCTAAGTACTAATCCTATGCCTAAGTTGTATGTAGCATATGAGGATTAGTACATTCCAAGGTTGGTGGCAAGATGGACATGGTGATCATGATGGCCACACTTGGATTTAGACGCAACCCTACGTGATCAAGACAAAGGTATATGCTTAAGGGTTATGTTTTAGTAACCAAGACACCTAGTGGGTGTGGTTACATTATAGGATAGATAGTCGTACTATAAAGAGGGGAATGACGCGGCTATTGAACTCCTAAGTGCCTCTAGGTGTGCATTTCATAATCATATGCATTTGGATAGAACTAATAATGCCTCAAAAAATGATTGTGAAAATGCTAACACACTCACACATGACGAGATCACTTGGTGGTGTTAGCACATTTGCAAAGGCGGTGGAGTTTGAGCGGTAGAGAGGGTTTGGGGTCCTCTCGGTGGGATTCAGACGTTTTCGAGGAGTTGAAACGATTATTTTCCACTACGCCGGAAGTCGAAAAAGAAACGGAGGTGAACTTTTGACCGGACGCGTCCGGTCAGTGTTCAGCGTCTGCGCGTGTCTCAGCTTTTTGATCGGACGTGTTGGCGCGTCCGGTCACTGTCGACCGGACGCGTCCGGTCATTGAGGGAGCTTACTGGACTCCAACCGGACGCTGGTACTGTGGCGTCCAGTCAGTTCTACAGCACGTCCGGTCGCTGCTTCGTTGTGCGCTGCTCAGGCTTGACCAGCGCGTCCGATCCGTTACGGGACCAGCGCGTCCGGTCGAGCTCCGCGCGTCCGGTCGGTGGTTCGCAAGCGTAGGCACTGTGCGATCGGCACGTCCGGTCAGTTTGACTAGCGCGTCCGGTCAGCGCGACTTCGGCTATTTCAAGTGCCTAACGGCTATATTCGAAGGGGTACGTCTATAAATACTTGTTGGCCGGCTCAAGGCTCCATCGCTTGAACATTTGACATACTTGTGAGCACTTTGAGCTAAGCAACTCTCCTCCCACTCATCTCTCTTGCTTCTTTGCCTATTCGAAGTGAGATTGAGTGATCCAAGTGCATTTGCATTGTGAGATTGCATCTAGTTGGCACTTGATGGTTGATTTGCTGCGGAATGCTTGTTTCTCTTGGTGGTTGCCGCCACCTAGACGGCTTGGAGCAGCTTGGAGGCGTTGGCAAGAGTTGGTGATTGTTCTTGGCCACCTCCGGTGATTGTGAGGGGTTTGTGCCTACCTCGGCGAAGCGCCAAAGGCAACGTTAGTGAATTGCTCGTGTCATTTGCAACCTTTTGCCATTTGGTAGGTTCTTGTGGCGCCTTTTGAGAGGCTCGGTGTGTGACCGATTAGCCACCGAACCACGTGGTGAAGAGGGACACACCGGGGACTAGCGTGCCGGCAAGCACGTGAACCTCGGGATAAATCTTCGTGTCATCACTTTCATATTGTGATTGATTGATCCCGGTGTTCGGTTGTCTTGGTATTCATTGTTCATCATATTGGTTGGCTCAATACTTCGTCCATCGGTGAAACTCTCCTAACTCAACTCCGTATTACCTTTTTAGTTATCTTTGCTAGCTAGTTAACTTTGCTATAGTAGCTCCTTTGTGTAGCTTGCTAGTTATAGTTGTAGTTACCTTCCCGGTTTGACTTGTGCGGTTGAGTGTAAATATACTAGAATTGTGAATTGGTTAGGTGGCTTGCAAACACCCCGTAGGCTAAGCAAAACTCACATATCGCTACTTGTTATATTGATAAACTTGTTTAGCTTGTCTTTGTAGAAAATTTTAAAAGGCTATTCACCCCCCTCTAGCCATCAAGACATTTCAACCGGCTTGTGTAAGATATAAGTACTATTGGGACACCCTCTATTTCTCATGTAATATATATGTAGTGTTTGAACACCTTGCCGTTGTTTTAGAAATCTATCTTTCTATTCGGCGCTCGGGCTGCCATACTCATATTGTTGGCCTGATTTTCATTTTTCATAAACGTTATTCTATTTTTCAGATAGAACTGCGGCCATAACTTGCGCGCATAGGCACGCGCAACACAATGGTAAAATATTTTTTCACTGTTTGATCACGATCATGTGGCCAGAACTCGTTGAAACTGGGTAAAAATATCTACTCCTCTCGACCCTCGTCTTTCTCTATCTATCGTGCGATCTATGCGTTTTTAGTAAAAAAATTAGCTGTCCCGTAGCAACACACGGTCATGCAACCTATGATAATTAATTTAGATATCAGATAGCCATTCAACATAGTAGAAGATGATTTTATGATTTAAGGTGGACTTATCACTGTCATCCACCATGATGATAGTATCATCAACATACTAAACACTAGAAATCCCACCATGTATCAGATCTAGAAGAATCCCATTGATGTGTCATTTGGCCATTGCCTTATCTAACAGACAGCTGAATACATCAGTCCAAATTAAAGAGCAAGTGAACAATGCAGAAAGAGGATATCCTTGCCTTGCCCCTATAGAAGTCTTGATGTAGGGGGCCCTTTGCCCATTCATATTTGCACAGAGATCAATGTAGCTTGCTATCACCTAGAAATCACCATAGATGGTATAAAGCTTCACCTAGGCACTAACTGCACAATATACTTTGCTAGATGGACTCCAATGCACACAAACACAAGCTCATCACGAAGCAAAAACTAGATCTACGCTTAGCCTCTATGGATTTGGATTTTTGAGTGACTAAGGTGCACTGACAAACAGTCCACCTAACTGTCTGCCAAAGCGAATCTGGCCAACTGAGGCCTCTGAGTGGTTTCCACAAACAACCTGCAAGGGCAACTCTTAGTCAGTTTTCTCCAAAACTACCGTCTGATTCCACAAACAGCAATTTCATTTTAGGATTGGATGTCTCTAGAGTCCGTCCGTAGCACAATCCAGACTTGTGTAAGTGATATATTGGTATGGATTGGGAGTACACTTATCCACCTTGAGGCTGGGGCTACTAGTCCCATGGTCCTACCTTCTAATATAAATCTGGGCTTTCATCAAGAAAAATAGAAATGGTGGTCTAATATCTTAAAAAAATACACTCTCCTTTTTATAAAAAATGTTACTATAAGATTCGTATTGGTCAAATTTTCTTAAGCTTGACTATATTTATAGAAAATACTAATAACATTTATATCTTCAAATAAATTTATTACAAAAATATATTTTATGATTTATCTAATCTAATGATACTAATTATATATTTGACATTTGAAAATATTTAATTTCTAAGAATGATAATTTTATCGGACGGAGGAAGTATGGCCCACATCTGACGGCCCATCCCCACATTCGGTCTCTCTCATCCTGTTGGGCAAAAAGGGCGCGTAACTGCAAACCAGAGTCCAGCGTTACGTCGCGTCGCGTCCGCACCCACAATATCGGTCGAGGGTCGACTAGAGGTGGGACTTGAGTCGTGCCGTGCCATGATGTGCTTCGTGCCGCTACGAGTCATGTCATCTAGGCACGGGAGGCACGTCAGGCCGTGCCGATATATCACGGTAAATCTTTTCTTCGGCCCAAGCATGGCCCGTGGCACGCTGGTACGCCTTCGAATCGTGCCGGCCCAAGCACGATCCTCAAAATATCTTTGCTAGTTTTCTTTTTTCACTCATGATATGAAATATATATATATCTTTTGTGTGTATTATTTTAATAAAAATTTAATGATTTTCATAATCTATTCAAGAATTAAATAAGATATAGTATAGTAAATGCTATAAAATTGTATTGTATAGTTATAGAATTGTCTACGTGCCGTGCCGGTTCAAGCATGACCTAAGATGCGGGCCAGGCCATGTAGCTCACCGTGCCGAGATTCTAGACATGACACGGCCCTCATGTTCGTATCATGCCAGCACGACCAAAAATATTTCATACCGTGTCATACTTCAGGTCATTAAAAAAAAAGTGTCATCACCCGCGGTCAGATGGCACGGCCCGAGTCCCGTAGGGTCGACGATCGATCGACCCACCACCGCACCCGCACCGCACCGGCAGCACGAACCCTTCAAAGGTCGCTGGCCCCGGTCCCCGGGCGAAACGGTCTCGTCCATCGTCCTTCCCTTCCCGAGCCAAGCACACTGCACACCGCCACCCACCAGTAAGCGCCCGGTGTCGCATGCCTCGCTCACTCGCCGGCGGTGACCTTGCCGTACCGGAGATGGCGCAGCCGTACATGAAGAAGGACGACGACGACGAAGATGGTTAGCCACCCCTCCTCCACCTTCCCCCGCTAAACCCTACCTACGTGCCTCCTGCTGCTTTCGCGCGGCTACGATCTGGGAGCCTCTGACCGTCCTAGTGCGCCGGATCTAGCGCGATCTCTCGTCGTATCTCCGCGATCCGTTGTTACTGTCGTCGTCGTCGTCGGTGGTAGTGGTGCTGCGAATTTATCTGGCGAGACTTTGCTGGTTGGGCAGATCATTTGCGGGATTTGGTTGGGAATTGGGGTGGGAGCTCGCAGTTATCTGGATCTGGACTGCGTCTGTTACTCTGTTTGCGGCATCGCGCCACCTGGCCTCTCATATCGGCCGGGCGATTCTGCTCCGCGTTATCGAAGTCCCACTTGCGAGGGCTATCTAACCCAGTCAATGGAATCTGTGTTTTCATCATTGGAGTTTCATGACTCACGAGCAATATTCTGGTTTAGATCCGTTCCCTAGCCTATTTGCCTCCTTCCCGTAACACTAGTATAGCCATGTTCCTAAGCAGACCCCACCATGCTTGAAATTAAACTGTCATCTCGTCTTTTCATTATAGATTCAATTCAATTAAGCTTGTAAAATGCTTCCAAGTTGTCTCATCTTTATTAACTGCGTGGTTTTTTATCAGTTGAGTATTCACCATTCTTTGGGATCGAGAAGGGGGCTGTTCTGCAGGAGGCACGGGCTTTCCATGATCCACAACTTGATGTGAGACGATGTTCGCAAGTAAGAATTCCTTGCACTTTCTCCCATTTTATCATTCTCTATAACCTGAGTTTTTGAGACATATAATTTGAACCCTCTTATTTTTGTGGCTTTCATCTGCTTCCTGTCCTGTTTGGAACTTTGTTGCAGGTCATCACCAAGCTATTATATTTACTTAATCAAGGAGAGACATTCACAAAGGTACGGTAGTAAAAAACTGCATAGTAGTGAGTTGTGTAGTTACTGTGTGCACACATTTGCTTAGTTCAAAGAAGCAAACCTGTTTGATTGGGGAGAAAACATACAGAGCTATAATATAATAAATTCAATTGTACATGTTTATTTACAGGTTGAGGCCACGGAAGTCTTCTTTGCAGTAACAAAGTTATTCCAGTCTAGTGATGCTGGTCTTAGGAGGCTAGTATATTTAATGATCAAAGAGCTTTCTCCATCGTCAGATGAGGTTAAATAAATGATGTTTTCAGATGAATACAATATTTTTCATGCCTTCTAATCTAATTCTAAGATGTTTGAGCTTTATGGTTGTAATAGGTCATCATAGTCACAAGCTCATTGATGAAAGATATGAACAGCAAGACAGATATGTACCGTGCCAATGCTATTAGAGTTCTTTGTAGAATAATTGATGGTACCCTACTAACTCAAATTGAGAGATATTTGAAGCAAGCTATTGTTGACAAAAACCCAGTGGTTGCTAATGCTGCTCTTGTTAGTGGCATCCACCTGGCCCAGGTACTGTTATAATTCTATGCATATATACTGATCTCTTGTTTAAGGTTGGTTAACAGTATCTTTTGTGAGTTTGCTACAGACAAACCCAGAAATTGTGAAAAGATGGAGCAACGAAGTCCAGGAAGCTGTTCAATCAAGAGCTCCACTTGTCCAGTTTCATGGTCTCGCTCTTCTTCACCAGGTATAATCTTGTTCCATTGAGCCAGTCAGTATTTTCCTAGACGCTAAACGCTCGGTCACCCTTCGTTTATCATTTAGTCGGTGTAGACGATAAATTGTATGGTTTAAACGGTTTGCACTGTAGCAGTAAATATGCATACAAACACTATAGTTACATACTAAATTTTTAAATGTGTCTCGAGACATGCACACAGTTGCACAAGATATCATAGACAACTAGACAGACATAATGACATAGATAGTAGACGTAGTTCTCAGTTCTCACATATAATTAAATGATAAGCTGACATTACATTAGTTATTTAGTTCTAACAGCAACAACAATTTTCGTATAGTTTTACCAAGTCAGTTCTCTATCACAATGACTGTCGTTTAAATGCCTCAACTAGTGTTTAAACACATTTAAATCACAGTTAAACACACCATTTAAGCTGTTTTCTGACTGCTTTGGCTGTTAAAATGTTTTTTTTGTTTAATTCGCCGTTTAGGTCCTAAACTACATGATACCCACAGTTTAGCGTTTACACGTGTGCAGACGACGGTTTAAACAAGTTTAGGCGAACACTAGAGCCAGTTAAATTTTAGAAGCACATGCAAGGAAGAAAACATATAGAATTCTGAATTCCTTTTTGTTTCTGGAATTAGTCCTTTTCTTACGGAAGTGAAGGAAGAACTGCATTATGGTATATTGGTATTGGTGTGCCTTCTAGTCTTTTCAGATGAATGATGGTTTGGCAGATGGAACTGCGAACTAACTTGTGTAGTATCAAAAACGTTTCTCTGCAAATCATTGTAGATTGTATGATGTGCTTTGCTAGTACATTGCCCTCAAATTCTAAGCAGGCAAGCATGCCCCCTTTTGAATAACACCTTGGTTATGTATGCGTTATTTTACTAAAGATGGCATGATAAGGATGCAATATCACTTTCATTTGACATTGGCACCAAAATGTATAGCTCTGTATCCTCCATTTGCTTGATGATATTCTAGGAGGCCAATTTTCTTTTATTCCATTTGAGGCCTGATTTATTCCTTGAAGCATACTTACTGCTTATAGATTTGGTGGAGGTGGGCACAATCACGCATGTCATATGCTTTGTCACATACTAGTCAGAAATATCATGGTTAGTTTAAAAGAGCAGGTCAGGCATTGCATGCTACTAACCTATACAATGCTTGATGCCTTTAGCTGTATTTCTTTGTGCTGATACTTGTTAGATGTATATACATCTCTTGTAATTGCTCACTAGTGTAGGGTGCTATCTGCACTTTGTACATCACCATATCTGTCCCTTTGGGCATCGTAATAGATTGAGTTGGTCATTTGGAACATGGTACCAGAGCTTAGGTTTAGGGTTCACCATCCCGCCGTCGCCGGCGTGCCACCGGTGAGCCGTCACCGCAGGCCGGCGAATCCATCTCCACTTGCGCGCGCCTCGCGCGGCCGCCCGTGCTGCCTCGCCCGCGCCTCGCGTGGCCGCCCGGTCCACCTCGCACGCGCCTCACGCCGCCGCGGCCGACCCCGCCTCCCTGCTCGACCGCACGCGCCTCGCGCCGCCACGGCTGCCTACGGAGGCGCCCCAGGTCCTCGCGCAGCCGCGGCCGACCCCGCCTCCCCGCGCGACCGCATGCACCTCGCACCGCCGCGGCTGCCTGCGCCTCGCGCCTCCCTGTCGCGGCGCCCCAGATGCTGCTCCTCTGCTATTCCTCTCTCCCTCCAGTACCTCCCTCCAGTCTGCTCTGCTCCGCTCTCTGTTTTCTCGCTCTCCCTCCCTCTAGTCCGCTCTGCTCTTTCTCTTTGTTTTCTCCCTTCCAAAAAAAGGGAGTTATAGCAAGCAGTGCCAGGACAGAGCGCTGGGCAGTTGCTGCTTCCATGGCGTCCCTTGGAAAGCTGGGTGCCATTTCTGTTCCTCGCTGCCCCGTCATCTTCAATGGCACAAATTGGGGCGAGTTCGCTTTTCACATGGAGGTACACATGGGCGGGCAGCAGCTGTGGTGCTATCTCACGGATGAACGGCCTTGTTCGCCCACCCCACCTCTTCCACTCCGCCCACCTATGTGCCTGATGCAGACGACGCGGTCAAGAAGCCTCTCCTTGAGGCGTTTGAGAATCAGATGGAGGCCTACCAGTCAGCTCTTGATATACAGGCAACCTGGTTGCGTGAGGAGGCCTGTGCCAAGGCTATCCTACTCGCGAGTATGGAGGTTGACATCTCTCTGTCCCACCGTGGCCTCTCCACCTCTCACTCGATGTGGGCTCACCTCTGCCGCAATTATGAGATTCGTAACGAGGCATTGTATCTCGCGGTGGTGGAGGAGGCCCAGTCGCTCCGTCAGCATGACTCTACTGTGGAGGAGTTCCACCGTCAGATGTCCGCCGTCTGGCATCGTCTGGACATCTTGGGTGCGGAGTACTGTGCTGCTGGTACTTGCCGGTGCTGTGATCGTCACCGGGGCCAGCGGAACACTCTGCGCCTTCACGAGTTCTTCTCCCGCCTCCGTCCTGAGTTTGAGGTTGTCAAGTCCTAGCTCCTACCCCGCCGACCTCGCCCGTCTCTCGATGAGGCGATGCTGGAGCTACGTGCTTAAGAGACTCGTCTTCGGGCGGGAGGCATAAGTGGGGCTCCGCAGTCCTCTGTTTTGGCTGCCTGAGCTCCCCTTCTGCCCACTGCTCCTCAACCACCGCCGCCACCATCCACCGAGCCTCAGTGTGGCTACTGTGGCAAGTTTCGACACACCGAGGATGTCTGTCGGAAGAAGCAGCGCGACAAGAAGACTCGCCGTGGGGAGTCCAGTGCAGCTCGCTCTGTCACTGCCTTGGAGCAGGAGGTCCTCACGTTGTTCCGCCGTCTCAATGCTGTTGCTTCCTCACCCTCTGCCACTACTGCTCGGGCTTCTGGCACTACTGCTCACTATGCAATTAATGTCTGCTGGTCAAATTACTGATCATGGTTGTCGTATCATTCTTGAGTCTGACTCTTGTTGCGTTCAGGATCTTCGTACCGGGTTTCTGGTGGGGACTGGGCCTAGGCTTCATGACTCTCAGCGCCTATGGGAGCTTGACTGGCTGCGTCTTCCTTCGCCCACTCTGACCAGTCAGTCATCCAGTTCTCCAGCTTCAGCTTCAGCTGCTTCCACTACCACTACTTTTGCTCAGTGGCATCGTCGTCTCGGACATCTCTCCGGCTCGAGACTTTCCACTCTTGTTGGTAGTGGTGTTTTAGGTCCTGTTTCTGGTGACGCTGCTCTTCATTGTACGGGTTGCAAGCTTGGCAAACAGCTGCAACTCTCTTATCCTTCCAGTGATTCTATGTCGCAGCGTCCCTTTGATCTCATTCACTCTGATGTATGGGGGCCTGCTCCTTTTGTTTCCAAAGGCGGTCACTCCTATTATGTTATATTTATTGACGATTATTCGAGGTTTACTTGGATCTATCTTATGTCCTCTCGTGGTCAATTTTTGTCTATTTATCAGCAGTTTGCCACTATGATTCGCACTCAGTTTGATTCACCCATTTGTGCCTTTCGTGCCGATTCTGCTGGAGAGTACATCTCTGACGCGCATCGTCGCTTTCTTACTGATCAGGGTACACTTGCTCAGTTCTCTTGCCCTGGTGCTCATGTTCAGAATGGTGTGGCTGAGCGTAAACATCGTCACATTCTTGAGACTTCTCGTGCTCTCTTGCTCTCCTCTCAGCTTCCACCTCACTTCTGGGCTGAGGCTGTCTCCACGGCTGTTTTTCTTATTAACAGGCAGCCCTCCACCGTTCTTCAGGGGTGTACTCCCTACGAGCGCCTTTTTGGTCGTCCTCCTCGCTACAGTCACCTCCGATGTCTTGGGTGTGTCTGCTTTGTTCTTCTCCCTCCTCGTGAGCGCACCAAGCTGACTGCTCAGTCAGTTGAGTGTGTCTTCCTTGGGTATAGTACCGAGCATAAGGGTTATCGCTGCTATGATCCTGTTGCTCGTCGGATGAGGATCTCTCGGGATGTCACCTTTGATGAATCCCGTCCTTACTACCCTCACTCCTCCTCCGGTTCTTCTTCCACTGATGTTGAGTCTATCTCCTTGACTTTTCCTGACGTGCGTCTTCCGCTGCCTCACTCATGCTCTTCCTTGTCTTCTTTGCCTCCACCTACCTCCACTCCACCTTCCACTCCCCCTGTTGTTCCCACACCCTCATTGGAGGTGCCCTCTCACGAGCTCCCTCCCGTCCTCACTCCAGCACCCACCCATGCGTCTTCTCTGTCGCTTCTTGGGCCTACTCCTGTGGGGGTACTTCCTCGTGACTTCACTCACGTTTACAGTCGCAGCCAACGACCTTCTCCTTCCTCTCCACCACCATCTTCTCCCTCGCTTCTTGGATCTCCAGAGTCGTCCTCTCGGTATGCTCTTCGTGACTGTAGTACTCTCCATCCTCCGGATCGCTATGGCTTCACTGCTGCTGCGCTGGTCGAGCCAGCCACGTACCGAGAGGCTGCTGTCCACCCTGACTGGCAGCACGCCATAACCGAGGAGATTGCCGCCTTGGAGCGCACTGGTACATGGGACCTTGTCCCTTTGCCGCCTCAGGTGACTCCTATTACTTGCAAGTGGGTCTACAAGATCAAGACTCGCTCTGATGGCTCCATTGAGCGCTACAAGGCTCGTCTTGTGGCCCGTGGTTTTCAGCAGGAGCAAGGTCGTGATTATGATGAGACCTTTGCTCCCGTTGCTCACATGACCACAGTTTGGACTCTTCTTGCTGTTGCTTCTGTCCGACAGTGGTCCATCTCCCAGCTTGATGTCAAGAATGCCTTTCTCAATGGCGAGCTGCGTGAGGAGGTCTACATGCAGCCACCTCCAGGATACTCTGTTCCAGATGGCATGGTTTGCCGATTGCGTCGCTCTCTCTACGGCCTCAAGCAAGCTCCTCGGGCCTGGTTTGAGTGCTTCTCCTCTGTTATCATTGATGCTGGTTTTAAGCCCAGCGACCACGACCCCGCTCTCTTTGTCCACATTTCCCCTCGTGGTCGCACGCTTCTTCTTTACGTCGATGACATGATCATTACTGGTGATGATTCTCAGTTCATTGATTGTGTGAAGAAGCGTCTTAGTGACACATTCTTGATGTCTGATTTGGGTCCTCTTTGTTACTTCCTTGGTCTCGAGGTCTCTTCCATGTCTGATGCCATCTAACTCTCCCAGGAAAAGTACATTCAGGATCTTCTCTCCCGTGCTGCTCTCACCGATCAGCGCACTGTTGATACACCTATGGTGCTAGGTGTTCACCTGCGGTCTACTGATGGTGCTCCCCTTGATGATCCCACTCGTTATCGTCACCTTGTTGGGAGCCTTGTTTACCTTGGGATTACTCGTCCTGACATTTGTCATGCTGTTCATATTCTGAGTCAGTTTGTTTTTGCTCCCACACAGCTCCACTATGCTCATCTTCGTGTTCTTTGATACCTTCGTGGCACCATCTCACGCCGCTTGTTCTTTCCTCGCTCTACTTCTTTTGAGCTTCAGGCGTACTCTGATGCGACATGGGCTAGTGATCATTCTGATCGCCGCTCCCTTTCAGCTTATTGTGTCTTTCTTGGGTCCTCCTTCATTGCCTGTAAAACCAAGAAGCAGACGGCAGTTTCCCGGTCCAGTGCTGAGGCTGAGTTGCGGGCTATGGCGACCGTGACGGCTGAGGTCACATGGCTTAGGTGGCTACTTGAGGATTTCGGTGTGACGACTTCCACACCGACTCCTCTATCCTCTGACAGCACTGGTGCGATCAATATTGCTCGTGATCCTGTCAAACATGAACTTACCAAGCACATTGGTGTTGATGCTTTCTACATGCGATCACAAGTACATGATGAGGTGGTGGCTCTTTACTATGTGCCCTCAGAGCTTCAATTGGCGGATTTCTTCACCAAGCCTCAGACTAGGGCGCAGCATAGCTTTTTTCTTTCCAAACTCAGTGTTGTTGACCCACCATGAGTTTGAGGGGGGGTGTTAGATGTATATACATCTCTTGTAATTGCTCACGGTGGGCAATCGGTTTAAACCGATAAATCGGTTCGGTTTGTTCGGTTGTAGAAAACTTCGGTTTCCAGAAATGCACACCCGATCGGTTATCTGTAGAAGCGAGAACCGACGAGTTCGGTTTCGGTTTCCTCGGCTCGGCTTTTCGGTTTCCACCGAATGAACCGAAGAATGCAAATCAGTAAAGAAACAAGATCACAAAGAAGTTGCGCTTCAGGTCTAAGTACTCAGATTAGAAACTAAGAAAGAGCAGAAGAAAAAAAAAAGAATGGGAGGAGCGCCGGTGCCTGGAGCAGTGGAGCGGATGTGCCGCCGCCCATGGTCGTAGCCGCCTCGTGCCGTTGTCCGCCACCGCGCTGACCGCGGCCTGGCCTGGGCGCCGCCACTTGTGGCCTGGGTGCCGCGACCGCGCCGCCGTCGCGCAGCTCGCGGCCTGGGTGCCACCACCGCGCCGCCGTCGCGCTGCTCGCAGCCGTGCTTGCCTCCCACCGTTGCGCTGTCCGGTGTCCGCGGCCGCGCTTCCCTCCTTCCGCCGCTGCCTGGTAGGTCCCCGCGGCCTGGGCGCCACCGCCGCCGCAATGTGATTTGTGGAGGGAGGGGAACGAGAGATAGGGTTAGGGTGCGGCCTGCCTGGGGGAGGGGGACCGAGATGTGAGTTTTACATGTGTGGTGATAGTGATACATGGGCCTGAGTAGGACTATTGGGCTGCAGTATGTGTTGTGCGCTCGCTGCTCCACTCGCAGAAGCCGCAGGACTCGGTTCTTCGGTTGTTCAGACCGTAAAATCGAGGCCGAAACCGAGAGCCGAACTTCGCAAACCTTAAAACCGGAACCGAAACCGAAAACCAAAAAAACTGATATTTCGGTTCGGTTCGGTTCGGTTCGGTTCGGCTCGGTTTTCGGTCTAAATTTGCCCAGTCTGAGTAATTGCTCACTAGTGTAGGGTGCTATCTGCACTTTGTACATCACCATATCTGCCCCTTTGGGCATCGTAATAGATTGAGTTGGTCATTTGTAACAATACTGAACTTCTCGGGAGAATACCTTTTCGGTAAATAAGTTTGGGGGCTGCGCCTGTGGCTATTTTTGTTAATCTCGATGATGTGGTTTTTGTCAAACTAATAGTTTCGGTAGTCAATATTCTGTTCAGACGACCCACTTTGCATGAGTTTACTCATACCCTGTTATGGCCTTATGGGATTGCATGTTTGGTGCCATTTTACTTTATATGTAAAATTCTCTGGTGGTTTCAGTAAACGGTTAGGTTTTATTAGGGTGCATGTGGATAAGGTGTACTAAGATATAGTTTCTCTTCGCCTGTTACACTTAATGTTCATTTGATTTCTCCCCAACTTGCAGATTAGACAGAATGATCGTTTGGCTGTTAGCAAGCTAGTTTCTAGTTTGACAAGGGGATCTGTCCGTTCTCCTCTTGCACAATGTCTTCTGATTCGTTACACAAGCCAGGTAACCCAATAACCCTTATCTTGCTCTATTTAAAACTAGGTAAAATATGGGAATTACTAAAATACAAAGGGCAATTTACAGGTTATGCGTGAGTCAAGCATGAACACTCAAAATGGTGACCGCCCATTTTTTGATTTTCTGGAATCATCCCTCAGACATAAAGCAGAAATAGTGGTTTTGGAAGCTGCACGGAAAATAACAGAGATGGATGTTACAAGCCGTGAATTGGCACCAGCGATTACTGTTTTACAGTTATACTTGAGTTCATCCAAGCCTGTGCTTCGATTTGCTGCTGTCCGGACTCTCAATAAGGTTATCCATAGATGGTCCTCAAAGTTATTCCCGCACTATCTTGTTTCTTGATTTACCATTATATTGCAGGTTGCTATGACACGCCCTCTGGCGGTGACAAACTGCAACGTGGACTTGGAGAGTTTGATGTCAGACCAGAACAGGAGTATAGCGACCCTGGCAATCACTACTCTTCTTAAAACTGGCAATGAATCAAGTGTGGATCGCCTCATTAAACAAATTACCAATTTCATGTCTGACATAGCAGATGAATTCAAGATAGTTGTTGTTGAAGCTATACGGTCTCTGTGCCTGAAGTTCCCATTAAAATATCGCTCAATGTATGTGAACAACTGAAAGAACGTTGATTTTTTGCTTTGAAATTCCACTGTTTTGACTATGTCTTCTGTCTTTCAGGTTGAATTTTTTGAGCAACAGCTTGAGGGAAGAAGGGGGCTTTGAGTATAAAAAGGCCATAGTGGATTCCATAGTTACTTTGATCAGTGAAATACCAGATGCCAAAGAAATTGGCCTGCTTCATCTCTGTGAATTCATTGAAGACTGTGAATTCACATATCTTTCTAGTCAGGTAACTACAATTATTATATTATTGCTGGTGATAAAGAATTTATTCATTAACTTCCAGTCTTCCAGCTATCTATGAATTAAGTTTGTTGTAGTTATTTGATGTCCTCTAAAATAGTAAAATGCTTATGCATAGAAAACACTTTCATGGTTTGAAGTCATTGTTTTGCACCAGTAGTGAGGTATATCTAAAAGTGCACGTGTAGACGGCATAAGATGCTTTTTGCACCAAACAATTGCTTTGGGTGGTTTTCTATTGTTGTTCACTGGGCTGTTCGTGGTGCAACAGAGACGCCAGAGAGAACAGTTTGTTTACTGTATTCAGTTCTGTTAAGGAGTCCATTTATTGCTCATTTTGGTTAGATTTGAGAAAAGCCACTGTCTCCTATATTAGATTTTTTGAGATTAATATTCTAATATATATGTTCTACCGAATATATCATATGGCCATTAGCAATACAAACAATATGTGGATTTAGAACATGCAGCAACTTCAAGTGCTTAAGTATTATCGCAATAGTGTTTGTTGATCCACTGTGACTGCGAGAATTGGGATGTTTTTTGTGTGTAGATTTTGCATTTTTTGGGAAATGAAGGGCCAAGAACATCAGATCCAAGCAGGTACATTCGCTACATTTACAACCGTGTGATATTGGAAAATGCGACTGTTCGTGCTAGTGCTGTCAGCACGCTGGCAAAGTTTGGTGCCCTGGTTGATACGCTCAAGGTATGTCAACTTCTTAGATTAGTAAGTGTATTTTTATATTATTATCACTTTTCCTGTGTATTTCCAGCTCATTTAGGATTTCTGTATTTGTGTTTCAGCCTCGGATCTTTGTTCTCTTGCAACGATGCCTGTTTGATACTGAAGATGAGGTAAGTTTAGAATTCTACTTGTTTTATTATGCTTTTGAGCACATAAGAAACTTTAAACAATCCTTCATCAGATCAGCATAGTACCTGATAAGATAGACCCTATGGCATAGAACCCCAGAATTCCTGTGTTAACAAGAGTGCCATTGGTGTTTACTTTCATAGGTTCGTGATCGCGCTACACTCTATCTCCAAACTCTTAGTGGTGAAGTTGCCATTGGTAACGATGAGAAGGATGCGAAGGACTTCCTATTTGGATCTTTTGACGTGCCATTAGCCAATCTGGAAGCAAGCCTAAGAACTTATGTATGTTTAGAATGAGCATTACATCCTGCATATTTCAAATGAATGCATGTTTTTTTGCTTATGTCTTAAAGAACTTAACAGGAACCTTCAGAGGAGCCATTTGACATATCTTTGGTGTCGAGAGAAGTCAGGTCGCTACCACTTATAGAGAAGGCAGCCCCTGGCAAGAGGCCACCTGCTGCTGCTTCCGCTGCCGCTGCCCCTGCACCTGTTTCAACTGTTGATGCTCATCAGAAAATGCTTTCATCCATTCCTGAGTTCTCTGGGTTTGGAAGGCTCTTCAAGGTTTGTCTACTGTTCTGCCTTTTGAAATTTGATAAGTGCATATGCTAATTCCCTCAATTTCTTCAGTCCTCTGAACCCATGGAGCTGACAGAGGCAGAAACTGAATATGCTGTTAGTGTGGTTAAGCACATTTATGACGGCTACATTGTATTGCAGTACAATTGTGCAAACACTATAGAAGAACAACTGCTAGAAGATGTAAGTGTCTACGTTCCAAGTATTTTCTTCAAGGACTAAATGTTAACTCACACTGAAGGTTTGGTAAATGTCTTTGCTTCTTCCAGGTCACTGTTTGCGTTGATGCCTCAGACGCTGAGGAGTTTTCAGAGATTTGTTCAATTCCTCTTGCAAGCTTGCCGTATAATTCACCTGGGCAAGTTTTTGTTGCTTTTGAAAAGCCAGAGGGTGTACCTGCTGTTGGGAAATTTTTAAATTTGTTGAAGTTCACAGTTAAAGAGGTAAACATAATGGTGTTTCATGTGTATAATCTTCTCCCAGTATCAGACATTAATAATAATATAGTTTGTTTTTCAATAACTGTAGTTTGTTAAGTTCTGTATCATATGGATTTGATTAAGAATATTCTGTCCATGGCATATGATTTAGCTCGTCTGGAAACTCTCTGAACTGTCTGAAATTCTAGTATTACCTTCTTTGGTTCTGAAGAAGTTTTTGGGAAATATTCTAAGATTGACATGACTAAGTCTTTTTAATTTAGATTGAGAATGCTAAGACATGGGCTTTAATGAAATTGAATTTGTATTGTTCTATAACTAAATACCTTACCATTTTGTCAGGTTGACACAACTACAGGGGAAGCTGATGAGGATGGTGTGGAGGATGAATACCAGTTAGAGGACTTTGAAATTGTTTCAGCTGATTATATGCTGAGGGTTGCTGTCTCCAACTTTAGGAACGCTTGGGAAAATATGGACCCTGAAAGTGAGCGTGTCGATGAGTATGGACTTGGGGTCAGAGAAAGTTTGGCTGAGGCTGTCAATGCTGTCATTAATATCCTTGGGATGCAGCCGTGTGAGGTCAGCTTCCAATTCTCAATTTTTTTCTCTGAAAAGCAATTGTCAATTTCCCCACGCATCATTTGGTATTTCTTGGAGCATCGGTAGTGAAGCTTAACCTAAGAATTTAGCGCATCAAATGTCAGCTTGTTAATCTTATGCCTTGTATCGGGTGTTGGGATGATTAATATGCAAGTGGGGTATGGTTGGTTGATGTTCTGGGCTATAACTTTGGAATGATCTGTGTGCATAATTTGGAATATCACGACAGTTATGTTGGCATGGTGAACTAAACAACTAGAGCACATGTTCAGAACTTTGTTTTTCTTTAGATAATGGTACTTGGATGGTTGTTAAGTCCTCCAGTAACTTTGTTTTTCACTTTTCAGGGCACTGAGGTTGTACCAAGAAATGCAAGATCGCACACCTGCCTGCTATCTGGTGTGTTTATTGGCAACGTGAAGGTCCTAGTTAGGTTGTCATTTGGACTGAGTGGGCCCAACGAAGTGGCAATGAAATTGGCTGTGAGATCAGATGACCCTGAAGTCAGTGATAAGATTCATGAGGTTGTCGCCAGCGGATAAAGCGCAAGACATACAAATCTTCTGCCAAAACAATGTAGAGCGGGTAGATAGCCTTTATACTAAGATGCTTACAGTCTTGTTTCTTCGTGGATATTCTCAGATAGCATATGCTGTAATCTTTTTTTTTGTACAAATAACATCAGATATTAGTTGATGTTTATTCAATACTGATTTCATGGAATATTCGGAATGGAAATGTACAGCACCCTTTTGTGGTTTGTCTTTGATTCGTGCTGAACTGTTGATGAACGTCTTTAACCTCCCCCAAAGGTGTGAATACTGGCCTGAAATTGTTGCCTTGATGTCATGTGCCAGCTAAGAGTAGCAAGACGAATAAACATTACTCTATAACTGGAAATAAACAGTTGCCCTGTTCAGTTGGTGGTTTCTGGCTAATGCTGTTTTGTTATGAGGGAAAAATATTGTATCATGGCTGATAAGCAGTTCAAGCAAACAGGGTGAATCTCCTGTGGTGAGTTTTCTCGCCATAAATTATCAGGCTCACGTCCTAAACATTACTCTACAACTGGATGTCAAGTGCTGACTGCTGGCACTTTTGGCCAACTCGCCGGTGCAACCTTTAGCTCCAGTTTTGAGGCTCTGGTTCATTAGATACCTCTACAATCTAGTGTACCTCCAATGTTTTTTTTTGAGACCTAGGTCCTATTTGGCACTAGTCCAGCTCATAGATGAATGCACGGTTCTGTTTCAACATATGTTTAATCTAAAATAATACTACCTCCGTTTTTATTTTTTTGTGTCGTATTAGGTTTGTCTTAAGTCAAACATTTGTATCTTTGACCATCAATTTTTTTTTAAAAAAAGTTGTATAGATTCATGACATAAGGTTTATGTTTTTAGATTCACTATGAAAAATGCTTTCATAATATATAATTTATAGGTTGTAATAGTTTGCAAGTTTTTTTAAATAAATGATCAAAGATAATAATATTTGACTTAAGACAAACCTAATGTAACTTGTAAAAAAGAAGGGAGGGAGTAACACAGATTCTCAACCAGTGTTCCCAATAAGGCAATAACTTATTGAGCTAGAGAATAGAGATGGCCACCATTTTTTTTTTTGAGTTTGAGTTGGACTGAACAATACATCAATCACTTGTAATATTTGCTTTAGAGGAAATGAGATGTGTTAGTCATACACCTAACCACCTGGAGATGGCAACAGAAAATTGCGCCCCATCTCTGAAAGAAAATACCCGTCACCCTCCAAAGCTTGCAAGGGAGATTTGGTTCCATTCTTGTCCCTACAGGATAATCCACGTACATTTGGTACGTCATGGAATATAAATAAGGAAAATGTCCATATACTCCTTCCAAATTTGGCCTATGTCCAAATAACTCCTCAAACTAATATTTGGTTCAATTTACTCCCGCCAACTATTTAAGTTGGTCCAACTAACACCTTAAAAGAGATTTTTCTTTTTTGTTTCTCTATGTACAAATTATATCTTAGTTTCAAATTTTGTGAGGTGATAGAGGACATTGTATTTTGTATTAGAAAAATACACTATGAATTTTTCATCATTATGTTCTATACGATATTTACCTCCGGCGTTAATTTATTATTAAATTTCCTAAGCTATCAAAATAGTGGCAAAAAGTTAAGATATTATATTTTTCTAACTAACTTATGATGTTCTTTATCATATCACAAAAGTTGATATTAAGGCTTAACTACGTTTAAAAACAAAAATAACAAACCATATCAAGGGGTAAACTAGACCAATTGAAATAGTTGGAGGGAGTAAATTGAACCAAATATAATTTTATGGGGTAATATGGACATATGCCGAATTTGAGGGGAGTAATTTGCTAAACTTAAATGGAAATAACAAGTTTTAGCACAAACACAACTAGTGAACTGCAAACTGGTGGGGATCCTCTCCCCCCGTTAACATAAAAAAACTAGTGAACTACAATGCACACATATAATTCACCATTCCCACTCTAGCACAAATACAAACTACACAACAAAGACATTATATGTGTCGCAAAAAAAAAGAAGAAAAAACAAGGACATTATATGTTCTAGCAATCTCTAGGTGTGTATATGGAAAACGTGCGGGGGATGGGGAGATTGGGGATGGGGAATGATCTCCATACACGCGTGTAGACACATTTGATTTAGTTTTAGTGGTATTTTTGTTTCGAGGCAGATACTCACAATGTGATGAGATTTACCAAATCACATTTTGTACTCCCTCCATTCTAAATTGTAAGTTGTTCTGACTGTACATCTAAATATGCATTATGTCTAGATACATAGTAAGTTAAAATAACTTATATTTGAAATGGAGTGAATAGTAGGGTAGATGAGTTCTGCTGTGTACAAAAAAATATATAATTAGGTAACTTCATGCTAAGTTGTTTTGGTCTGCTTTCCTGTTGGTATTCGAACTTCAGAGTGGCTTGTGCACAAATTGTCCCTCAATCTCCAAATAGAAGAAAAAGGAGCAAGAATACCGAAAGGAAATAAAAAAACTTCAATTTAAAAAGAAGACCGAAAGGAAATTAAAAAATTGAAATTAAAAAAAATATAAATGTTCCATTTTCGGGTAAAGAAAAAGAAGCAAGAACCGAAAGGGCGAAAGGGATTCGGAAAAAAATCAACTTAAAAAGAAGATTGAAAGGAAATAAAAAAATCAAATTAAAAATCAGGTTAAGAAAAAGGAGCAAGAATCGAAAGGGCGAAAGGGATTTTAAAAAAACTTCAACTTAAAAAGAAGACTGAAAGAAAATTAAATTAAAGAAATATAGAAAATAATGTTCCATTGCCGGGATTTGAACCCCGGTCGCCTGGGTGAAAGCCAGGTATCCTAACCGGACTAGACGACAATGGATTTGTGTCATAGGGAACTTGTAACATTTTTAAAATATACTGATAGACGAACTAAACGCAGCCCAGTCCAAAGCCCACCAACACCAAGCCGCCCGTTCTCAGCCTCTTGCAGTCTTGCTACCTGGCTGCCTGCCGCTGCTGGCTGCGCTCCTCTAGGCTGCAGTCCTATTCTCCACAGTCCGCCCGCGCATTCTGTCGAACACCTCGTCCTCCACATCCTCACCCCCGCCTTCCCAATCCAGAACTCCTAAACCCTAGCCCTTCTTCCCGCCACCACCATCCATCCACAATCCACGCGGGCGATGCGGAAGAGGTAGGCTCCGCCGATGGCCTGCTGCTTCCTCCGTGTCGCTGCGGCGCCCCGCCTCCTCCTCCACCGTGCCGCCGCTTCGCGGCAGTTCCCGTCGCCACTCACCGTATTCAGGAAGGTAAATGTTACACTAAACCCGTTCTCTTTTGGCGTGACGACTTGGGAGCGAAGTGTGTTTGTGGATTGCATTGCCATGGTTTATACTTATACTCAGTTATTCGATGTGCAAAATCGGAATTGTGTAGTTCGACTACTGCGTTAAGATGGTAACCGCATTATATGCAGTTTTGGACTGCCGCTGATTTATTTTTTCTCATAGTTGCATAGCGTGTTGGATCGGTCAAGCATTTTTTTTCAGCTTCAAAGTGATTGCTGTTCAAAGTTCATCATGATAACTTCAAGGATGCTAGCATCAATTAACTGTTCTTAGTTTTCTCTTTAATATCAGGGTTTTTCGGAGCAGTCAGTTCCGCCAGTCACAGACTCGACTGAGTGTTTTCAAGGACCATCAGTGCAGAATACTCCACGCATTCCACTGTATGATGACAGCATATCCTCAAGCATATTGGACACATTGTCAAATCTGACTGAGGGTGTCCCTCATGCTGATCCTTCAAAGAGCAGAATAATGCTAGTTGATGGAACGTCGATGATGTACAGATCCTACTACAAGATATTAGGTTAGTTTCTTCCTGATTTCATCTTCACTGCACCGATTTGTCGATCTGTGTTTGCCTTTGGCTTCCTGTTTCTTATATTAGTAAACATTTAGAAAGGAAACAAAATGATGTCTGCATTTAACTATATACTTCCATTGGCAAATGGTATACTGGAACTGAACTACTGAATTGTTGGCCTTAGTGTTTGCATTATTTTAAAGCTGTAGAATAAACAAGAGTCATATACACAAAAATATAATTGAAAAAATCTTCACATCATGTTTTATTGAATCATTTCGTAATATAGATCCATTTATGTCATGTCATTTACCCATAAGATGTGCACTGCATTTTTAGGCTGACATTTAGCTGCTGAATTGCCTAGACTAAGCTAGGCATATCTGGTATCTCCAAAATGTCCTTCTTGCTTTAAATTGTGCTATGCTGTTTAAAATTGTTTGACTAGCATCTTGTTCTTCTTTAGTTATGTTAATGTAATCATGTCAAAGTGTTAGTGTAATCATGTCAAAGTTATGTCTGACAAAAGCTCTTTTTACCTAAACCGAAAGCAACTGCTTGATATTGTTTTCCATTTTTTTCCCTCTTCCTCATTTTCTCTGCATTTTTTAATTACTGAAATCTGCAAGTCATCTCTTTTTTTCTTTAAACATTTGTAGCACAGCTGCAGCACGGCCAGTTGGAGCATGCTGATGAAAATGGGGATTGGGTTTTAACTATATTCAAAGCTCTATCCCTGGTAAGTAGTATTGTTCCATAGTCAAATGGGGTTCTTGATCCTAAGAAGTTCAAACTCTACCCTTAGGTTTGTATTCCTTCCGATCCCAAATACAAGTTCATCTAGCCTTTTTCTGAATATAGTCCATTATAATTCCAATGCACTTTTTTTGCTTCGTTCTTCCATACCTATCCCTACTTAAGTGCACACAGCACACTAATCAATGCAATACACTTGCCACCCATCTTTACTGTAGTAATGATTGATGGGCAATATAGTCAATGCACCTCTCACCTTAATTCTTATGCTCAAGTCCAAATGGACTTATAGTTGGATTGGAGGGAGTATGCATTTTTACAGCTTAATTTCGTAATTCATTTGTCACAAATAGAGTAAATGGACTATGAGTGTTAGAAGAGTCAAGGTCCTATTGGGCCTTAGCCCGTTAGGGTTAATTAGTCGCTTGCTTAGGGGCCAAGTAAGACATCTTCTCTATATAATGAGAGGAGATGTATCAATCTAGAATCAAGCAAGAGATTAGAAGGAAATACCTTCTCTCTTGCCGGCCGTGGGCGAAGCCCCGCGGCCGGCGTTCCCAGCGCCCCTCACAGCCCTAGCCGCCGGTCCTCTGCCTCTCTCCCGTAAACAGTACCCGCGGGTACTATAGCACCGCGGGTACTGTAGCTACGGCCGCCGCCCCTCTTCCTCCTCAATCCTCCCAATCCCAATAGCACCACATAACAATGAGCATCAATGGTGTCCTCTCTTTCTGTAGCAAAACTCATGAT
Organism: Saccharum hybrid cultivar R570; assembly: GCA_038087645.1. Classification (NCBI taxonomy): domain Eukaryota; kingdom Viridiplantae; phylum Streptophyta; class Magnoliopsida; order Poales; family Poaceae; genus Saccharum; species Saccharum hybrid cultivar. The sequence goes on from JAQSUU010000012.1 coordinate 19,875,595, forward strand.
GTTTTGGAATTGTGGAATAGATAGAGACTAGTTTACAAAATCTACTAGCATGGATGTAGATGGCCATTTGACCATTTACATTGCAATTTTGGATTCGCTGGTAAGACAAGGGATTTGTTATGCATAGCTGACTGTTTCAGGATTAGCCTGTTTTGCATCTTAAAAGAGTCAGTATCAGTTAATGTTAATATGAATTTTACTTTTATACTTTCTGTTGTGGGTTCACATTTTTTATAGTACACCTCTGTTCCAAAATGGAGGTCGTTTTTAGTTTTGTCCTAAGTGAAACTGATCTAAATCTGACCAAGTTGATAGAAAAATATATTAACATCTACAATGCCAAATAAATGCACTATCAAGACATATTTCATGGGAAATTTAACGAACTAATTTGATGTTGTAGATGTTGGTGTATTTTTCTTTAAACTTGGTCAACTTAGAGAAGTTTGACTTAGAATAAAACTAAAATGACCTACATTTTGCAATGGAGTAGTGAGGTGCCAACCTATATATTAACATGTTACAACTTTATATTTAGTTTTGTCTTATTCAACATTGTGATTGTTCTGAATTTCTTTTGCAGCTTCTTGACATGCTGGAGTTCATTCCATCTCATGCTGCGGTATGCTCAATTCTAGCATGGTTTCTATTGGCATCAATATCTGTTGTTTCCTCATAGCCTTCCATCACTTATGATTTTCTTAACCCATTTGTAGGTTGTGTTTGATCACGATGGTGAGCTGTGCCCAGGATAATTCATATATTGAGTATACACATTCTGTTTGATGTTTTAATATTCATGCAGTGACTCTTATTGATCAATCTCTGCAACACACACTTGTCACATTTTTTCCCCAATAAGCATTGGATCTTTGCCATAATATAATGATTGTACTGTTGAGCTTATTGAGCTTAATAATTGCACTAGACCAGCGTATTGATCCACTGCAAGCTTTACCTTGCTATGTGATTTCTTGTTACCGTTCACGAATTGTTTTATTCGATATATTTTCATCAGAGATGTTTGGTTAAATTTGAGATGAATTTATTTAGGGTCTTTATTTTTTGGGTGGGGTGTTGGTTCTAGTTTTTTTTCTCCTTGAATTTCTTCTTGGAGCTGAACATTCCTGGTGGATGAGATTGTGAGATGGAGTGATGGACCTAGTATCTGCGCAAATTTAAAGTGATGCATTTGCTCAAGTTCTTAAAGCAACGAAGTCACCAAACTTTTCTTTTCAGGAGTTCCATATGGTCATTATACTGCCATGCCATCCAAAGAATGTCACATGGCAAAAGGTAAGAGTGTAAGTGTCTCAAGTTGATGGGATCATGGTAGAAGGTAATTTGTGGCTGTCAATAAGCATCTTGGGGATGCATCAAAGATCTTGGACTGAGCCTCAATCCATGAATTGTGTTTGACGGCCTGGGCCCTGGCTTGCACATATGGTCATAAGCAATGTTTTGTTGAACTCCATTCCTTGATCAATAAAGTGTTGGGTAGAGAGAAGTAGGAATGGTATAGGAGTGTTGGGTAAACCAGTTTTGGAATATTGCATAATGCCTTTCTAGCACTGCCAGTTTTTATTTTCAAAGAATTTTATGGCACTTAGTTTCTTGGTTCTTATTATCTTTCCAGTTACCCTTTACTAAAAAAACGCATAGTATATTGGAAGCAACAAACATACGAGGCGTCAAGGGCATCTTTGATGCTCCAAGTTGGGAGGTCTTAGAGATACTTTGCTTACGCATTGGACAGAGAGCATGGCAACACTTAAACATTGATGTTTTCATTAGCCACTTTTTAAAGAAGATACCTTTGCTTATGGAGGGTTGGGTGGAAATTGTGTGTTTTCAGCTGTTGTATCATGTTACTCTCATATTTTGAATCCTATAAAGAAACAATACCATTCTTCTCTCCCCCTTTAGGAATGACCTTTCGTCATATGTTGTACCCTGCTTACAAGAGCAACCGCACTCCAACACCTGACACCGTTGTCCAGGGCATGCAATACTTGAAGGCATCCATTAAGGCGATGTCAATAAAAGTAATTGAGGTAAATATCTATCAGTTATGAATTTGCTTACAATCTGGGTAGCTATTTACTATTTATATTTAGTATGTTTGGGGAACACGCCATGTGCCACGGAGCTGCATCTCCGTTAAATAAGATAGCTGTTGATATTTGGCATTGTCAAATAATTGATTCAGGTTCCAGGCGTTGAAGCTGATGATGTTATTGGCACCCTGGCCGTAAACAGTGTTTCAGCTGGTTACAAGGTAAACACTGGAGCCATTGGTCACTTTCAGTTATTCCATCCATCAACTGTTCATCATTGATAATACCTAGAATGTTCTATTTGAACTTGAGGTCTTGAAAAGATCTGACCAGAAAATTTACAACTATCTGGATCACCCATCCCCAAATGAGGCACCACATCCACCCACAAAACACCACAGGCACATAACATATTCTCATATATTTTGGTCCTTATTTATGGCAAGTGCCTTTTGGTCTTAAAATGCCCCTTCTGAAGGTACGGATTGTCTCTCCTGATAAAGACTTCTTCCAAATTTTGTCACCTTATTTGCGTCTGTTCAGGATTGCTCCACGCGGATCAGGGTAAGTTAAAATGTTTTGTTACATTTCAAGTACTTAACTGAACGTTTGAAATAGTTAAGTTTTATGATTTGGACATGCAGGATGGTTTCATTTGGAGTTGAAGACTTCGTCAAGCGATATGGAGCACTGAAACCCTCGCAGTTTGTTGATGTTGTTGCACTTTCAGGAGACAAAGCTGACAATATACCTGGTAGCCTTTTGTTACTGTTTTGTCCTATGATCCATGCCTCTTCTAACAAATGATATCCTTTTTCCTTCTTTTTTTTTACAACAACAACAACAACATAGCCTTTTGTCCCAAGCAAGTTGGGGTAGGCTAGAGATGAAACCCAAAAGAGACGAGAAACAGGGAGACACATAAAGGGACATAAATGGCACAAGACAAAAAGATGTCACGGTTCAGGCACGTTGATTGCCCATCTCCAAGCGCTCCTGTCCATAGCTAAATCCTTAGTGATATTCCACTCCTTAAGATCTCTCTTAACGGACTCGTCCCAAGTTAGTTTAGGTCGACCTCTACCGCTCTTTACATTATCGGCCCGCTTTATAACTCCACTACGCACCGGCGCCTCAGGAGGCCTCCGTTGGACATGTCCAAACCATCTCAACCGATGTTGAATCAATTTCTCCTCAATTGGTGCCACCCCAACCCTATCCCGAATATCGTCGTTCCGGACTCTATCCCTCCTTGTGTGCCCACAACACCAACGCAACATACGCATCTCTGCTACACTCAATTGTTGGACATGTCGCCTTTTTGTAGGCCAACACTCAGCACCGTATAACATCGCCGGACGAATCGCCGTCCTATAGAACTTACCTTTCAGCTTATGAGGCACCCTTTTGTCACAGAGAACGCCAGAAGCTTGACGCCATTTCAACCAGCCGGCTGAAATTCTATGCCTAACATCTTCATCAATGTCTCCATCCTTTTGTAGCATCGACCCTAAATACCGAAAAGTATCCTTCTTGGCCACCACTTGCCCATCGAGGCTAACGTCTCCCTCCTCGTGCCTAGTCGCGCTGAAATCGCACCTCATGTACTCGGTCTTAGTCCTACTAAGTCTGAACCCTTTCGACTCTAACGTGTGCCTCCATAGTTCTAACTTCCTATTAATCCCCGCCCTATTGTCGTCAACTAGCACCACATCATCAGCAAAGAGCATACACCAAGGGATATCACCTTGTATGTCCCTTGTGACCTCATCCATCACCAAAGCAAATAAATAAGGGCTCAAAGCTGACCCCTGATGTAGTCCTATTTTAATTGGAAAGTCACTGGTGTTGCCATCACATGTTCGGACAAACGTCACCACATTCCTGTACATATCCTTGATGAGGGTAACATACTTAGTTGGGACTTTGTGCTTTTCCAAGGCCCACCATATGACATTTCTCGGTACTTTGTCATATGCCTTCTCGAGGTCAATAAAAACCATGTGCAAGTCCTCTTCTGCTCCCTATATCTCTCCATCAATTGTCGTAATAAGAAAATCGCCTCCATGGTCGACCTACCAGGCATGAACCCAAACTGATTTTGGGTCACATGTGTCACTCTCCTTAGGCGATGCTCGATAACCCTCTCCCAGAGCTTCATCGTATGACTCATCAACTTAATCCCACGGTAGTTAGTACAACTTTGAACATCTCCTTTGTTCTTGAAGATAGGTACTAATATACTTCTCCTCCATTCTTCAGGCATCTTGTTAGACCGAAAAATAAGGTTAAAAAGTTTAGTTAACCATACTATCGCTTTGGCGCCTAGGTATCTCCACACCTCAATGGGGATACCATCAGGGCCCATCGCTTTACCTCCCTTCATCCTCTTCAAAGCCTCTCCGATCTCTGCCTCCTGAATTCTCCTCACAAAGCGTCTGTTGGTATCGTCAAATGAGTCGTCCAACTCAAGGGTAGGACCCTCATTCTCCCCATTAAACAGCTTGTCGAAGTACTCTCTCCATCTGTCCTTGATCTCCTCATCCTTCACCAGAAGTCTATCTGTCCCATCCTTGATGCATTTTATTTGGTTAATGTCCCTTGTCTTCCTCTCGCGGATTCTAGCCATCCTATAAATGTCCTTCTCCCCTTCCTTCGTGCCTAGCCGCTGATAAAGGCCATCATACGCCTGACCTTTTGCTACACTCACAGCTCGCTTTGCAACCCTCTTCGCTATTTTATAGCCCTCGATGTTGGCTACACTCTTGTCATGGTGGAGACGCTCGAAACACTCCTTCTCCCTAATAGCCCTTTGCACCTCGTCATTCCACCACCATGTGTCTTTCGCTTCCCGTTTGCCTCCCCTACTCACGCCAAACACTTCTGAAGCCACCTTCCGGACACATGTTGCCATCTTTAGCCACATGTCGTCGGCATCTTCTCCTTTTTCCCAAGGCCCCTCGTCTAGCATCCTCTCCTTAAACGTTTGCGCTGCTTCCCCTCTAAGCTTCCACCACTTCGTTCTCGCAATCTTGGCCCGTTTGTCCCGGTGGACACGTACCCGAAAGCGAAAGTCCGCCACCACAAGCTTATGTTGAGGGACAACACACTCCCCAGGTAACACCTTACAATCAAAGCAAGCACGTCTATCCTCCCTCCTTGCAAGGATAAAGTCGATCTGGCTCGAGTGTTGTCCACTACGAAAGGTTACTAGATGAGATTCCCTCTTCCTAAAGAGGGTGTTCGCTATCAACAAGTCATAGGCCAGCGCGAAGTTCAAAACATCCTCCCCCTCTTGATTCCTACTACCATACCCGAACCCCCCGTGCACCCGCTCGAAACCTACATTAGACGCACCAACATGACCGTTGAGGTCTCCTCCTATAAAGAGTTTCTCGCTAATAGGCACGGTACTAACCATGCTATCAAGATCTTCCCAAAACTGCCTCTTGGTGCCCTCGCTAAGACCTACCTGAGGGACATAGGCACTGATCACATTCAGAGCTGAATCTCCAACTACCAGCTTGACCAAGATAATCCGGTCGCCTTGCCTCCTAACATCAACGACTCCATCCTTAAGGCTCCTATCGATCAAGATGCCTACACCATTCCTACCCGATGTTATCCTCGTGTACCAAAGTTTAAAGCCAGTATCCTCCACCTCCTTCGCCTTCTGTCCCTTCCATTTAGTCTCCTGAACGCATAGAATATTTACACGCCTTCTAATTGCTGCATCGACTAGCTCTCTTAGTTTACCCGTTAGGGACCCTACGTTCCAGCTACCTAGACGAATCCTAGTTGGCTCACACAGCGAAGGTAAAAAAGAACTATGCGTTCCTTCTTTTTTTTTTACTCTGGTAAAAAAGAACTATGTATGTGATACTATGGGTTGGTTGGTCTGTTTGTTTCCTTTATATGAATGTATTTTCTGATTACTATTGGTGACAGACAAGGAGATTTCATTTTTTTTGCACAAAGCTAACCAAGTACACTAGTGGCTATCGTCATATAGAAATAGTGCTTTCTCGTGCTGGATTGCATTTGTTTTTCTAGGTCCTGTTTGGGACCACGGTCTGCGGCCACACGGTGCGATAGCTGAACCATGGTTCCACGGCTGCGGTACCGTTAATCGGTCGTGCAGTTCATTCTCGCGGTCCCGCTCTCTTGTGCGGTCGCGAGAATCGCTGACGCTGTGTTGCGTTTGGCACGATTCTCGCAGTTGGTGGCCGGGAATCCGATTATAGTCGGTTCCAAACAGGGCCTAGTCTACTGTCGTCATAATCAGGAGTCCCACACAGCGAAGATAAGATAACCATCTGGAAGAAGTCAGTGTGAAGGTGGTAGGAACTTTGGAAATAATAAAGACATCTAGTGTCATGTGCTCTTTGCTGTAGCTGTTCTTTATTGAGGAACAGATAATTTGATGATCTTCTACAGATTCTTTCGTGCTTGTTTTTGTTCTGTACTGTATGATTGAAACTGTAATTTTAGCCGTTGTATAAAAACCTTTGCTGACCTATCAAATTAGCTATGAACCATACCAAGTCTACTTACCTTTTTAGCACAAATGCAATTTGTTCTGTGCCAATCTGCTTATAACTGTTACCAGTGATCATCCATCATTTGTTGCCACAGTGCATCTCTCTGATCGAAATTTATCTTTGCTGGAACCTGTTGACCGAGATATGCTTATGATGTGATTGAAAACACTTTTATCTTCAGGAGTTGAGGGGATTGGAGATATTAATGCAGTAAGGCTGATAACTAAGTTCGGTATGCTTATTTAGAAATCTTTGCTCTTAAAAGACTAATTTAATCTGGGTTAATTAGTTTAGCATTTGTATTGCTGTAGCAGAGTTTATTTTGTTTCGTTTGGTTGTTGGTTCAAACTCATTGATCTAGTACACATACTATAAAAATTGGATAGGTTTTAGAATCCGGCATACACTGCAAAGTGGGAAGGTTTGAATCCACCTGTCTTATATAAATCACATGTTTAGCCTTGTTCTGTCAACCTTTTTCTTAGGGAACATCAGCAAAGCATATCTGTTACCCTGATTATCTTAGGAGGTTTCAGAGACACAGCAATGATCTTTTTTTTTCTTTTGAAAATTCTAAATAGGTTCCTTGGAGAATCTACTGAAATCCGTGGATGAAGTTGAGGATGAACGAATTAAACAGGCAATGTGTACATGATAACTCCTCTCTGTTTCCTTTGTTTGCATTATCAGCATCCACTTGCATCTGCACAGAAACTCACAATGCTGGCATGATTTCACTTCATTTTGTTATATGATGCCTTTGTTGCAATGGATTTGGTAAATGCATGGTCCTGAAAAGTTAAATATAATTTTAGTTTTTACACTTGAAATTAATCTGGCATCGTTTTGATTGACATCATTGTTCTCGTCAAATAGAATATATTTTATTTAATTTAAAATGGTACTGTTTATAACTGAATTAATATGGGTTCTTTACAGGCTTTGATTTCTCACTCGGAACAGGCAATCCTTTGCAAAAGCCTGGTATTCTTTATTGATATTTTCTGTGGATATATAGTTCTTGCTTCGTTTCTAATTGCAGAACATCTCAGCAAATTCTTTTCATCCAAACCACATTGTAGGCCACGTTGCGTTCTGATCTTCCTTCTTATATGGTTCCTTTCAAGACAGCCAACCTTGTATATAAGAAGCCACAGGTGACTGAAATTAAAATTTAAGTACCATACCATTTTAGTTTGTAGGGATAAAAGTGTTCTCATTTTATGTTCCTCGCTGCATACACTTAAATTCCAGTTACATACTGCTTCAGGATGATGGAGTCAAATTCATAAAACTCTTACGAGCATTAGAAGCATATGCAGAAGGCTCCTCAGCAGACACAATCATCAGAAGAGCAACCTATCTTTGGAGCAAACTTAAATGATGATGACACTGATGTTTTCAGCATTAACTATAAAGGAATTTTACCAAGGCTGAGTTTGGATTCAAAGCCTGGTGACGTAGTGCTCAACACTGATACTTCTGTGGACTCGGCGGCCAGCCATACCCAAATCGCGAAATCAAAACTATTGCTGGCATAGGTGTGCAGAAGCGCATAAATTGAAGGTGCCGCTGCTTAAGCAAAGCAGATCAGTGTTTATATCACGAACCTTAGCTCTGTAGATAAGAAATGCACGACACTGCTCATGTATTCCGCCTTTTTTGAGAGGAAAGCTCGCGGGATCTATCTGGTTTTTATATCTCTGTACAACCAATTACAAAGGGGCAGGTGGAGCTGTGCCTGTAGAGGCCAAAGCAGGGCAACCGTGTGGCTCAACATTCGACCATGCCTAGCAGCTTTCGTGGAGTATAATACGGTGGTGAATCTATACACACAACTGTGGCACCCAGTGTGTTGCAAGAGCGAGCCCGCACACAGATGTTGTAACTAGTTGCCGGCTAACTTGATCAAGCACAGCAAAACACCAAACAAAACGAGCTGCCATGTGCCGGTGTCAGCTCGCCGAGACACTGCTCCGCCCGGGATGTAGCACGAGCTGCTCTGCGGCAACTGTTGGCCCTGCGTGCTGCCTGGCATGGCGGCCGTGGTCTGGCAGAATCCCGTGGGCATCGTCCCTTTGCTCGGCTGCGGCGTGCCCTGCAAATTCAGATGGCATCAGTAACGCCCCGTTCCATCAATCAAGGACTGCAGAGGTGGCGAGCACTGATCTAGAACTGGAAGCACCTGTGCCGGAACCGGAGTCAAACTCGTCGGTGCCGCCGTGCTGCTGCTCTTCGCGAGCCCGACGTCGTAGTTCGCCGTCAGGTCTGTCTTGTACAGCCCAAAGGACCGCTCCGACTCCGGGCCCCCCTTGAGGTCCTCGTCGTAGAGCGCGAAGATGTACGTGTCAACCGACTTGCCGGGCGTCCGCGGCGTGCCGACCTGGGACTTGAGGTGCGCCACGAGGTTGGTGTTGTAGGCCTTGGCGTTGTCCACCGTGGCGCCGGCCTCGTCGGCGTCCCCCTTGTACGGCCACCCGGTCTCGGCGATGACGATGTCCACGTCGCTGTACCCCTTGGCGTCCAGCGCCGCGCGGATGGCGTCCAGCTGCGCGTCGAACATGTTGGTGTAGGTGAGCCCCGACACGGCGTCGACGCGGCCCGCGTTGGGCTGGAACAGGCAGAACGCCAGCGTCTCCGGCCGCGTGTCGGAGGCGTACGCGAAGTAGGGGTACGGGTTGATCATGAAGGGCGCGCCGTTCTGGTGCAGGAAGTCCAGCACCGGGTCCAGGCTGCCGGCGAGGTCCGGGTGGAACGCGCCGGAGGACGGCGGGTCCGACGCCGATAGCACGGCCATGGAGTGCACGGTGGAGACCTGTACGTACAGTAGTTGCCAACCAGCCAACATGCCTTGCTCAGGAACCGTCCGGCCAACCAACCATGCGTCTCTACAGTGATCACACATGTGCGACGAGAGGATAAATACGGAGTACATGCCTTGGTGGTCGAGCCCGCCGGGAGCGCGGCAAGCAGATTCTGCATGGCGGGGAGGAGCTGGGGAGCGAGCGTGGGGTCGCCGGAGTTGAGCAGCTCGTTGCCGACGGAGATGGCCGAGATGGGAACCGTGGTGGGGATGTTGGCGGCGGCCCAGGACGCCGCGGCGGCCGGGGAGGACGCGAGGTTCGGGACGGCGCCGTTGGGGATGCCCAGCAGGATGGAGATGTTGGAGCCCGCGAGCGCGGCGACCAGGTCCGGCTGTGGCTCGTACAGGCGGAGCTTGCCGATGGACGTGGACATGAGCAGGCTGGCCGTCGACGCCGGCGGCGGCAGGTTGTCCGCTATCGTCCCGTAGTTGACGCCGATGAACGACTGCGACGCTGTAAATAGTAAAGTTGCATATTATGAGAATCAAAGATTACAGCGGGCATGATTCATGAAGTGATTTCGTGCGTGTTCAGTTTTTCCAGTTACTAAAAGCTGGCACACGCGCACAAAACACAAATGACAATGATACGAATCAGATTTTAAAATTTCAGACACAAATAAGCAGTTTTTGGGATGTGGCCAAATGGAAAAGAGCGTGATTTGTGGGGGCCGACGCATAACGCGTTTGGCCACATGCAAATGTAAGTACGTGGGAACGATCGAGCAGTGGTTAGATGGCAACGATACGCACAGTTAGGCAGCAATGGCCTCTCTTTTGGCACCATCATCTGTCATGCGTGCAGGTAACGCACAGGCCACAGTCCCACAGACATGACGGAGTACCATAGCTTTGTTTCGCGGAGCATTGGTGGCTGCTGCAAGTATGGATTAGTTGCAGGCTGCAACTACCAACTACTCCTACTCCACAGTTTTGTCCAGGAGGCAGGAGCCGTTGATTTCTTTGCGTTAATAATTGGTTCCATTCATAATTGGGCAATTGGCATGCCCCTGCTAGATTCCCTGACCAACCGGTTTGGTGGACTCATTGACAGTGTGATCCACGGGTCAAAGTCACCTAGTATTCGCCTTTTCATACCATTGAACCAATCCAATTTGAGCATAACTATGCCAGAGGCATGAACACTCCGTTTGAACTCTGAAGTTGCTTAGGAGCTACTCATGCTGCTCCTCCTTAATACAGTACTGACGCACAGTTGATGGTCTCACAACAGAGCATGTGACGTTTACTCTATTCTACTGCATATATCCACACCAATCAGTACTTGTGCCCTAAGCCCCACAATTGACATGGCTTGGTTTTGTGTGGTTCAGCTCAGCGTCGCCTGTTTTGTGGGCAATTTCTATCATAATCCCTTTCTTTATCCAGGCGTTAAGAATACGACCGTGACATATTGGAAAGAGAAGCTCCAGTTCTCTGCAGCAAGGAGTTTGCTGGAGAAATTTCATTTTCATGGTTTGCAAAAGCAGAGATCTCAGCAAATCCGTCCCACCCTTATAGAATAGCGAAAATTGTGCCATCAATCACCATCGGCTTTACACGCCACTTGGGAAAAACTAGCAGCAAAGTTCGGTAACTACCAATCACAATGAGTGAGCTACAGCTACGACTACGTATGTGTAACGTCTAAACGTATGCGGAATTTTGTGTCTCCAGAAATGGTAAAAGTAATGTACAGAACGCTCAATCGAGAAACCAACAAGTACGCCAAAAGTGAAGCCACTCTCAAAGCGAACTAAATCGAGTAGGCAACTAGAGCACTAAAGTTTTCTGAGCACGATCTACATGATATGATAGGATTCAGTGTTAGGCTGTATACATGCCGATTTTCAACCATTTAAGAGACAAACTCTTGTAGCCTAAACAATCAATTCAGCTAACCAAGTAGAGCAGACAGTAATATGCATATTCGACATTCAGTTGGTGACGAAGAACTCTGAACCCTGGAGTGCGAACTCTGCGAATTACCAGGGAAAGAAATGGCACCACATGAAACTTACTCGCCAAGCGGAAGAGGAAGAAGAGCTTCAGGAGCCCCAAGACGATCGTGTGCCTCCTCCTGATCCCCATGCTACCGCTGCTCACTGCAACCGCCCAGCCCTATGCGCCTCCAATGGCGAGGAAGAGACGAAGGCGCTGAGGAAAGCAAGGCGAGGGAGGCGGGAACGGGAGACGCACGCAAGGACTCGCGCCGTCGCTGGCTGCAGGCAGAGTCTTTCCGCCTACTGCGTGAAAGAGGAAAAAGTGCGCGCGGCGACACCGTGCCGTGGGCGTGGCAAGGACGCCAAGCGTTGTACGCGCAGTAGACCCTGGTCACCGTCCGCACGAGCCGCGTGTTTCGTGCAGCCACGCGTGCTGGATTCTCTTATAGGTGGTCGCCGTAAAACGACCGGGTTGCTTCAGATGTAATGCTCGCTCCCGACTGGCTCAGCTCGACCGGCCAAAAGGCAGAGCAGGGGGCGAGAGGAGAATGGAACCCAAGGACAGGGATCGCTTGCAACGGAAATCATGGCGGCAGTGCGCGTCGCGCTTTCGTCTTTGCAGAATCTATGGGGGTTCATGGAATTATTTGCCCGGCCGGGCCTGGAGGATGTGGCATGTGGCTGTCTCGGTGGAAACAGTCGAGTCGCGAGGACGTGATGATGATTTGATGGGGCGTCGTTTTGCTCTCGGAGCCTCCTCAGCAAATCAACCACTTCGGCTGTGTTTAGTTTACCAAAATGGGATGATAAATTTACTGTAGCGACACTGTAGCAGTTTGTTTGTATTTAGTAATAATTATCCAACTGTTAACTAATTAGGCCCAAAACGTTCGTCTCGTAAAGTACAACCAAACTGTGTAATTAGTTTTTTTATTTCATCTATATTTAATATTTCATGCATGTATCGCAATTTTCATGCATGCCAGTTAGTTATAACGTCTAATGTTTTTTTGTTAGATGTGGATAGCCCCATTTGACCATTCATCGATATGCAGCGTGGGTTAATCTAGAATAGGGACATAGGGTTATCCAATCATTTTTTTATTGGATGGGTTAGTTCTGTGGATTGACTTAGTATAAATCCTAAGTAGAATAGATAGATGACAAAAGATGTAGAGCCACAACTAAGGGGACCTTTGTTTCTCAGGTACCTCTCCTTGTTTAGCTTACACAAGGAACGTACGACTTGTCTATTTGGCCAAGTCAAATTGGTACACTTGGGGTGGCAATTTTTTTTGACAGTATAGAAATCAGATATGTATAGAAAATTCTTGAGAGTACCTAGCAAAGGTACTAAGCAACCCCTAACACCAAATATGAAACGATAATGCTTCCACGCGGCTATCCGTCCGGACGCCGCGCGCCACACTCTGTCTTGCTGCTTTTGCCTGCGCCGATACTTGCTCCCTCCTGTTGCTCACCCCGCTCGTTGCGTGTCTGACCCGCATGGATTCGACCAGCGCGTCGCGTGGCCTGCCCGCCGTGGCCATCCCTCGTCGCGCCTCTATCCTACGCGTGCTGCCTCTGCTATATCCATCTCTCGCTCTCTATCTCATATTTGCTGACAGTAGATCGCTTCTGAAAGCCCAAGTTTGGTTTTGGTAATTAATGACACCAAGTTGCTAATGTCATGTGTTAAGTGTTTTGAGTTAGGCATAAGCAACACATGTGATGAAGGTGTATGTGGCAAGGAGTGGTGGCCACAAGATCACAAAGAGATGGTGCATGGACATAAAATGATGATCATGGTGGAGATGCACATGATGATCAAGTGAAAGAGAAGGATCTAAGAGCGCAAGGCAAAGGTATAACTATATGGTTTTTCTTTTGCCGGTCTAAGATGAGTAGAGAAGTGATTGATCGGATTTAGGATACATAGCCGACTATCAAGAGGGGCAATCACGGTTAGCTCGGGAATCAAGTGCCACTAGATCAATGTCTTGAGCATATGCATTAGGATCTAGTAAAGAGCTAACATAACGTCTTGGAAAATGATTGTGAAATGCTAACACACATGCACATGGTGGTGTACACTTGGTGGTGTTAGCACGTTTGAGAAGGCGGTGGAGTTTGAGCAGTAGAGAGGGGTTTGGGTTCCTCTCTCCCTCCCGCCGAGCTTGCGAGGCGGGATTCAGCGCTTTTTGGAGAAGTGAAATGCTTATTTTCTACTGCGCCGAAAGTCGGAAAAGAAACGGAGGGGAACGGAGGTCACAGAGGTGACCGGACGCTGGACCAGACGCGGTCTCTGTATGACCGGACGCGTCCGGTCAGTGTTCAGCGTCTGTGCGGTTTTCAGTTTGATGATCGGAAGCGCAGCGCGTCCGGTCACTGATGACCGGACGCGTCCGGTCATCCAGGGAGCTTACTGGACTCTAATCGGACGCTGGCACTGTGGCGTCCGGTCAGTTCAACAGCGCGTCCGGTCCGTTCTCCTGAGCGAATCAAAGCGCGCGACCGGCGCGTCCGGTCCCTCACGTAACCGGAGCGTCCGGTCAGGCGTCCAGAAGGGTAGAGCGAAGCGGAGTAACGATCGGACGCGCGGCGCGTCTGGTCACGTGCGATCGGACGCGTCCGGTCTCAACGGGAGCATACTGGAATGCGACCGGACGCGGGCACTGTCGCGTCCGGTCAATCAGTTCAGCGCGTCCGGTCACGGCAACGGCTAGTTCTGACACGCACTGTTTCTTGCTGTCATGTAGTGACCGGACGCGTCCGGTCACCCTGACCGGAGCGTCCGGTCAGTGCGTTTTTCGCTGCGTCGTCTGTAACGGCTAGCTGCGTACCCCTTCGTTATAAATAGACGTTGGCCGGGGTTTGAGGGGATCTCTTGCACATTTTGAGAACTAGAGACATACTTTGAGCTAGAGAACAACCCTTCCACTCATCTCTTTGCATAGTTGCACATCTTGAGTGAGATTGAGTGAGATTCAAGTGCATTGCTTGAGAGTTGCATTCTAGAGGCACTTGATCTTCGAGTTGCTGCGAATTTCTTGTTACTCTTCCGTGTTTCCCGACACGGTAGACGGCTTGGAGCAGCGGAGGTGATTGAGCTCACAATTGGAGATTGTTGGAGCCTTCACCAAGTGTTGTAAGGGGTTCTTGATCCTTCCCCGTGGGAGTTCGCAAATTGGATACTCTAGTGGAGCTCGTGGCTTAGAGGATCCCCATCTTGTGTGCGGTTGTACGGCGCCCGCCGAGGGCTCGACTCTTGATAGTCGATTAGCTCGCGAACCGACAAGTGGGTGCATCGCCACAACGAGGAGTAGCTTGACGGGAAGCAAGTGAACCTCGGTAAAAAATCTTGTGTCTTCTCTTTACCGAGGATTTCTCTTGTGGTTGATCATTGTGATTGATTCTTCGAGTGCTTCACTTCTCTACATCGTTGGTATAAGAATCAAGTCACTTGCTCTTTACTTTCTCGTACTACTTCTAGTGTAGCTTGTTTAGAGTAGCTTTTATCATATAGGAGTAAGTAGCTTAGTGACCTAGCTTTGTTGGTATGTATTAAAGATCATAGCCTTGCTTCACTAAGTTGTATAGGTGGCTTGCATAGTGTAGTTGAGCTAGTGCTAGAATTAGCTTAGCCATCTTTTATACTAACGTGGTTGTTTAGTGTAGCTTGTAGATTTTTAAATAGGCTATTCACCCCCCCTCTAGCCATTCGGACCTTACAAGTGGTATCGGAGCCAAAGCACCGTTTATTTGAGGCTTAACAACCTACGGTGAAAAAGGAATGGCTCAATTAAGCTTGCACATCAACAACACCAAGAAGGCACCTCACTTTGATGGTACAAATTATGCATATTGGAAGGTTAAGATGACCGCACACCTCAAGTCAATCAATAGAGAAGTGTGGAAGGTCACCGAAACAAAATTTGAGGTTGCTAATCCGGAAGCACCTACACCGGTGGAAGAGAAAAAGCTCCAATGCAATGACATTGCCATTAGTGCTCTTCATGAGGCATTAGATGACAAGACATTTGAGCAAGTAAAGAACATAGAGATTGCTCATGATGCTTGGGCCAAGCTAGAAGAAACATTTGAGGGCACCGAAGGCACAAAGACCGCTAAAGCATATATCTTGCAAGAAAAATTTTCAAGCTTCAAGATGCAAGATGATGAGAGTATACCGGAGATGTTTCATAGGTTGCAAGTCATTGTTAATGAGCTCAAGGCACTTGGTGAGGAGGTCAAGGACAATCAATTCTCTATGAAGTTCTTGAGAAGCTTGCCCAAGAGATTTGATACATTGATCACCGTGCTAGTGAGGACTACATTGAAAGATTCAACTCCTCAACAAATATTTCAAGAGGTGATGACCGATGATTCATATAGAGAAGATGATGAGAAGGATGAGTTGGTCAAGAAGAAGAAAAAGGAAAATGAAAAGAAAGATGATGAAAAGAAGAAGAGTGTGGCATTCAAAGCCACCACATCCAAGGGCAAGTCCAAGATTGAATCATCAAGTGATGAAGACTCAAGCTCTTGTGATAGTGATGACATTGATGAGAAGATAACTCTCTTTGTCAAGCAATTTGGCAAATTCATGAAGAAGAAGGGCTATCGTACAAGGAGGAGGAAGAACTCATCTAAGAAGAATGAGCATAACATGAGATGCTTTAGATGCCATAGCAAGGATCATCTTATTGCAAAGTGTCCTTATGATAGTGATGATGAAGATGCTATCAAGAAGGAGAGGAAGAAGCAAAAGAAGAAGCAAGAAAAGAAGGAGAGCTCTCATAAAAGGAAGAATGATTCTCATGTTGCTACATGGGATAGTGATGATTCCTCAAGTGATGATGATGATGACTACAAGAGCAAGAAGAAGGGACATGTTAGCATTGCCATCCAAAAGAAGGTCTCCCTCTTTGACACTCCATCATGCTTCATGGCTAAGGCCGCTAAGGTATCATCCGATGATGAGAGTGATCATGATAATGCTAGTGATAGTGATAGTGATGAAGAGGAATTCACTAAAGATGAACTAATCACTATGCTAGAAAATTGCACTCAACATTTTAAAGAATCTAGAAAGGAGTGCAAGGGCTTGCTTAAGGAAAAGAAAAACCTTATGCAAGAACTTGATGAGCTTAGGGCATCTTATGAGAGTCTAAAGGAAGACCATAAGAAGCTTTAAAAATCTCACATTAAGCTAGAAGAAGCTCATTCCTCTCTAGTTGAAAAATATGAAAACATACCAACTAATGTTGAGAAAGCTAAAACTTGCAACATAGGCATATCATGTGATATAATTGATGAAACTTTTCATAAGCCTATTATTGTTGCTCCTACTAACCCTTCATGTAGCTCATCTACATCATCCTCATCTAGTAGTGATGGTTTCACTTGTGACTCCACACTTATAGTTGAGAATGAAAATCTCAAGAAGGAGGTAAAAGAGCTCAATCACACATTAGCTAAGGCTTATGGTGGTGAGGACCGCTTGCTTATGTGCTTGGGTAGCCAAAGAGCTTCTCTCTACAAAGAGAGATTGGGCTATAACCCCAAGAAAGGCAAGGCCGCTTTTGCTCCTCACAAGACTCGTTTTGTGAAGAACAATGGTAGCTATTGCAAAAGTTGCAAACAAGTTGGTCACATAGAGCAACATTGCATCAACAAGAAATCCAATGCAAATGTATCCTCAATCAAGTTTAATTCTTTCTATATGCTTACCAAGGGTACAAATGGTGTTCATGCTAAGTTTATTGGTACAACATGGATGGGCTCAAAGAAGAAAGCCATTTGGGTACCAAAGAGCTTAGTCTCTAACCTTGGAGGACCCAAACAAGTTTGGGTACCTAAAAAGAATTGATCTTGTCTTGTAGGTCAATTACAAAGCCGGAGGAAGGCATTGGGTGCTTGATAGTGGGTGCACTCAACATATGACCGGAGACTCTTGTATGTTCAATTCAATTGATACAAGTCAAAATGGTGGTTTTGATGCTATCACTTTTGGCAACAACAAGAAAGGCAAGGTCAAGAGGCTTGGTAAAATTGCTATCTCAAATGACATGAGCATATCTAATGTGTTGCTTGTTGAGAGCTTAGATTTCAATCTTTTATCGGTGGCACAACTTTGTGATCTTGGCTTCAAGTGCATATTTGGTAGTGATGATGTTAAAGTCATAAGTGTTGATGGATCAAACTTGATATTCAAAGGATTTAGACATGGTAGCTTATACTTGGTTGACTTCAATGATAGTGAGACACAATTGACATCATGCTTGCTTAGTAAATCTAGTATGGGTTGGTTATGGCATAGAAGACTTGGTCATGTTGGAATGAAACAATTGAACAAACTTTTGAGGCATGACTTAGTTAGAGGATTGAAGGATGTCACCTTTGAGAAGGATAAACTATGTAGTGCTTGTCAAGCCGGCAAACAAGTTGGAAATACACATCCTAGTAAGAGTGAGATGAGCACATCAAAGGCATTTGAGTTATTGCACATTGACTTGTTTGGACCAACAACATACACTAGCATTGGTGGGAACAAGTATGGCTTTGTGATAGTGGATGACTACACTAGATATACTTGGGTGTTCTTTCTCTATGACAAGAGTGATGTTTTTGATCTATTCAAGTCTTTTGTCAAGAGGGTACAAAATGAGTGTGAGACTACCATCAAGAAGATTAGAAGTGACAATGGTAGTGAGTTCAGGAACACAAGAATTGAGGAATTGTGTGATGATTTTGGTATTGGACATCAATTCTCACCAACATACACTCCTCAATCCAATGGTGTAGTTGAAAGGAAAAATAGAACTTTAATTGATATGGCTAGATCAATGCTTAGTGAATACAATGTGAGTCATTCATTTTGGAGTGAAGCTATCAATACGGCTTGCTATTGTAGTAACCGTCTCTATTGCCATAGGAAGCTTGGAAAGACACCATATGAACTATTGAATGGAAGAAAGCCCAACATTGCATACTTTAGAGTGTTTGGTTGCAAATGCTATATTCTCAAGAAAGGCACTAGATTGAGCATGTAACACCCCAGGTGTTATCTTGCCTCCTAATGCACTTGCTTCACATGAGTATAGCCTTATCATAAGCATCTCATCTTGTTGCCCAAGTTTAAGTAAGTGAAACATGCTTGTGCCATTATGTTTCTTTATCTTGTAATGCTATGATCATGTGTGCAAATGTAAGTTATTGCTTTGAATGTTTGTAAACATGTTAGGATTGCTTAACTATGCATTTGGAGCATTTCTCATGTTAATAGCTTATGCTAACTTAGCTCCTAAAGTGTTGTTTTCCATGCTTTGTTAGTATAGTGTGCTAGCTGACCTCTCAGAATCTCCATCTTAGAGTTTGAATCAGTCCAAGTCAATTATATCAAAGTTGTAGTAAATTTTATAAGCTTCAACTTTGTCAATTGACCCATCTCATGATTCAGCTCTTAAGCCTGTCAAAACTGCAGTTTACTACTGTTCTGGAATTCTGTTAGTTCCCAAAAACAGATTCTATTCCTTGATCTATATCTCGCAAACTATGCTAATTCAAGCTTGACTCCTTAAAGCAAAGTTGTAGAGAATTTCTTGAGCTACAAGTTTGTCAATTGGCACTTTGGCTAATTCGGCCTAGTTCATGAGCTACAAGGTCTGGAAGTTCCTGCTGTTTTGAAGCTTCGAAAATCGGCTAAGTCTGGAATGACTGAATTTCGCGATTTCGTTTTCGTGTACCTATCTTTAGTGAATTTTAGTTTGCAAACCATTTTGAATCTGGCCAAACTTCTTTAATCAAAGTTGGAGTACTCTTGTATCTCTACGCAACGGTGAAATCGGTTGATCAAATAATGAATCGGTTTGAGGGATATAGAGAAGAAAAAAAGGTAGTTTCAGCTGTAATTTTGGGGTAGAATTGTCATCTTGTTCCAATTATTGGACCAGGCTGGGAGATGTCGTGGCCGACCGGGGGTAGAGACCGCCGCCGCGTGGCCCTCAGCGACATCCACCGCTCGACACCTCGCACCACGCGTCGTAGAACCGTGTAAGGAGGCCGAGAGTTCGCCTTCATCCCTCACTCTCTCCCATTCCCTCGCTTTTTCTCTCGGTCTCGCCGAGGGCGCTACGGCCGAGCGAGAGCTCGCCGGCCCTGCTCGCCCTGTGCAATCGCTCCCTGGTCCTCCTCTTCCAACACCAGCCGCACCCCCTGTCCCCAACTCGCGATCGCGCCGCTCCACCGCGTCTCTTCCTCCGCCGTGGCCTCATCCCACGCTAGCTCTGCTGCCCAGGACGGCCGCCGAAGCCACGCTCGTCGCCATCGACCACCGTAGCTAGGCTGCAGCTGGCTACCATAGGCCAAGCCAAGGTGAGGCGTGGCTCAGGGCTGGTCACAGCTCGGCCGCTGGCCACCGGCGGATGACCACCTCGCCGGAAACCGGCCAGAGCCCGTCGATCCCCTGCCTGTTGCGTCGAGAGATTGAAGAAGAAGGACCATCTAGCGAGGCAGAAACTCTTTGTTGTGTTCACTTTGCAAAAGTGCTAGAGACAAAGGATTTACATATAGGGGCTTACATGATTTGTGGAAAGTTTTGTGTTCACTCTGCATAATATTTTCTTTTTTTTTCTTTTTCGGAATTAGTATTGCATTCAAATGGCTGAACTTTGAAAATACATAGTAAATGATAGAAAAATCGTAAAATAGCAAATGAGGACTTTTTGGAATCCTTGTGAAATTTTCTATGCATTGGATCTATAATATGGCATGTTTTAGTTTAAAGTTTTAGCTGTAAAAATAGATTTATGCAACTAGGTTTTGAATGCTAGTTGGATCTGTTATTTTTAATAACTGTAAATATATAACTCCAAATGAAGTGAAATTTTTGTGACGTGTTATTCTTGTGATGTATGATGTCTAGTAAAAATTTCAAGATTTTAGGCTTGATAGTTTAGGAGCTATAAAAATAACAAATGCTATATGCTGCTTTGCTTCTATTCTGGACAGTTCTGCATATATGCATTGTTTGGCTTAGTTAAGTTATGAATTATTCCTTGATGACAATAAATGATTTGTAGTAATTTTCTTAAGCTTTTCAAAAAGCTAAAGAGCACAATTTTTGGTTAAGTATATGTTTAACTATAGTAGTCTAAAGTGCTGTAGCTATTTCTGTCCAAACCCAGACAGGGTTGCCTTGTTTATAATGTGTGACCTAGTTAGTAGCACAATTAGCTCTAGATGTTTATAACAAAATTGTTCGCAACTTGTTAATCTTTCTAAAAAGTCCAGAACCATAATTATTGGATTTGTGAAACTCAAGTTATAACGGTTTAAAATGGCATATCAGATTCTGTCCATATTTTGGATAGAGATGCAATTATTTAATTAATTGACCATGTTAACTATAGAATCATCTTAAGATGATTACAAGAAAGTTGTAGGTAACTTTATAAGCTTTCCATAAAGTTGAGAATCATGTTTGTTGGAGGTCTAGAACTCCATTTATGCTTCTCTGAAGTTTCTATCAGTTTTCTGTCTATAATTTTACCACTGTTGTTGGGCTGCATGTGTGGTGTTACTCGTGCAACTAGTTTCATGGTGTAAATGATGTTTACTGTGATTTTGGTAAATACAAAAGTTGTAGATAATTATCTTATCTTTCTTGTGTTAAATTTTCATGATCCCAGGTCTGATAGTTTAAGAGTTGCATGCTTAATAAGTCTACTGTCAGATTTTAATTACCTTCTGTGCAGACTTTAAAGATTGGCATGTTTGGTCATGATAACTTGGGAATCAGGTTGAGATGATTAAAGATGGAATGTAGATAATTTCATAAGCTTTCCAAAATGTCTTCTTGCAAGTCATTTGGATTTGTGTAACTACAGTTATGCTTCTCTAAAGTTGCAATCAATTTTATGTCCATGTCTGGTAGGTCTGAAACATCTACATGTTTGACCTGTTTAACTTTGTAATTAGCTTTTTATGTAAACATCAATCTTGTAGACAATTTCTATGGATTTTCATAAAGTCTTAGATCATCCTTGTGGGATGTTTGTAGCTTAAGTTATGTTTGAAACAAGTGACTGTTTGCTGCTGTCCAAATCTACATGTATCTAGAATTATTTGCTTCTACTTGCTCTTGTTTGTATGATTGCAAATGATTATCTTGGACACCTAGAGTTAAGGTAGCATGCCTAAAATGTTTTGCTAAATTATGAAGTACTTGATCATGTATAGCTAGCTGGTTGTATGACATGCTTATGTGGGTATAGTGTAACATATGCTTGTTTAGTATGCTTGTTGCATTCCTTCATGTGTATTCTTTATGTTCATGCATCTGCATCTATGCATCTCATCCTAGGTACGCTAGGTACAGACGTGGAGCGCATGATATGGAGACAGATGATGGTGTAACAGTGGGCTGTCCAGAAGATGGAAGAACCCCTGAATGCAAGTGCTAGGACCGGAGATGTCACCATGACGGTGCAAGCTAACTAAACTGACTTGTGTCGGATCTCAGGCAAGCCCCGGAGCATTATAAGCCTCCTATCTTTAAAGCAATTAATTCTATATATGTTATAAGTATTGCTGCATTAAGTGATAGGAGTTGGTTGGAAACCCTTGCTGCATTATATCATTCCTTGTCCAGATATATGAATCCCTGAATCCTACATAGACTAGGATCGAGTAGATGCTTAGCCCTGCTTTAAGCGGTAGAAGTCAGGTGATTTCCTGTCACCTGCGAGATGTAGGGATATTCATATATGGCACGGTTGGCTATATTTGCTATCGTGGAATGGAACCATGTGTTAATAAAATGAAATGAGACCGGGCGGGATGACGATAGTGAAGCAACAAGGCATGGAGGTCTTGGGTGTGAATCTATCCCCGTCTGAGTCGTTTAAGGACCGATTCGCTGTACGTCCTTGAGTCATGTTGAACGCAGTCTAACACTTAGTTGGCCGGATAAGTCGTTCCGACCGCGAAGCCGAGTAATGTGATTCAGGCCAGGAATCGAATGGTAGGTTGCTTCTTGAAGGAGAGAAAGGATGTGCTTGGGGACATTGGCGTGAGACCAAGGGGGGGTTTGAGTCCCTATCACCTGGCAGAGTGTCGCCCTTGGGGTCGCGACATTATTCGGACCCGCGATTCCTGAATCATATGAAAAGGTGGCTTGTGCGACCCTGGTAGGGGCCTGCGCGGTGAGTGTTAGAAATACCCCTCCAGCTGGATAGGAATTCGATTCGAATCGCCGTCGCTCCCGGTTAGTGAGCACTTGACTTGAGCAGCGGCAACGTAGATTCCATTAAATTGAACGGATGGTTAATTGGATCACGATGGAAAGGTTGCCTCAATTTATACCTGCTATGGTTAATATTGTTTGCTCCTAATAAAGTGAGTGCTCTAGTACAGGTTCTAATATAGATGACAGGTTAATGATAATTAACTTGATGCTTAAGCATTAATGATTACTTATCCATAATAAGCTTTTATGCAAAATGTGGTCAAGCTAGCCTACTTTATATCAGCCTTGCATGATCCTTGGTGTCACCTTATTTCTGGTTTCTGACGGGTAAGTCTAGTTGAGTACCTTCTTGTACTCAGGGTTTTATCCCCACTTGTTGCAGGTTGTGATGTATCATGGCGGCTGCAAGAGTTGGTTGGCTCCTGCCGTAGAGGCGGAGTGTGATCACGGGCATGATCCTTCTGAGTTATCTTCTCTCTAATGCTTTTGTTGGAAGTCGACCTTAGTACTGGCATATATTTGAAATAAAGGTGTTGTTAGTTTCAAATTACTTTGCTTCCGCTACTTTTGAACTTCAGTTGTAATAACTATGTTGAACTCCGATGTATATTGAATTACTTGTGAAATGGTTGTAACATGTGACTTGTTATGTTGAATCACTACGATCTTGGCTGGTATGTTGGTTGGTTTGAAATCCCTCGTGATTTCATTGGACTACCGGAGTTATATGGGCTCAAGTGCAAGAATTTGATCACTTCGGTGATTGTTTTTGTACTTGTGCTCTTATAATTTGGACGGTTCCGTTACAGCTGGTATCAGAGCAAGATTCAATATTAAACTTGTCATATGTGTATTTAAAACAAAGGTTTTGTTTTATAAAATCAGTTTTATCAACTTATAGTTATATATAGGTTTGTCAAATCTAAATTTTAAACCTAAGTATGCCAGTGGTCAATTTCCTTATGCCCATATAAGGATTTTTAGGTGGCTTATATAAGTACTAACTTGGGGGTTTTTCATTATGCATCTACGCCCAGGCCAAGGTATGTATGTGTGATGACTCTCCCACACTATGCTACCCGGTGTGTCAGATTAGAGGTAGCCTTCATATATGAAATAGCCATATATGTTGCTAGTTTACTTTTATGCAACATCGCACCTACGCTCAGGTAAGTGTGAGTTGTGAGAGCATGACCGTACAACCTACGGTTTAGGGGAGAGCTAGTTTTGGTTACTGGATTATTTACATGTTATACACATGTATATATGAAGGTACTTAATTGTGGGTGATCGAATGATTCGGGTAGTTTTGGTGCTACATGTACGTATACAGGGGTATATGTATATGGGAGTGCTTAGAATTTTCTCTTCCTATTTCATTGTGTGCTATATTTAGGGAATGTTGGGCTGCAATGAAACTTTTCTGCAGGTACGCTAACCATGAATGCGTAAGTTAAATGTAGCTGACGACTAGCTATATATTGAGAGAGTGCGTGTTATGCCATCGACATAGAACGTGATCGCCACCTTAGGTTGGTAATCTTGTGAGGACGAATAGGACGAAGCATGCATCTTCATGATTGTTGCATTATGCATGGCTATACTCTTCTCACCCTTGTTCTATAGTGTGTAACTTGTGATCAATGTGTTACACTATCTTTCTTGAGTAAAGTAAAACAAAAATGCCTTGTTCCATGTTGCTTGAGAAAAGTGTGTGCTTAGTTTTGTTAGAAATAATTGTGGTTACATGCTTGAACCTATAGATGCCCTCTAGTTTAGCCAAGTGGTGGATATGCTGTCATACAAGTTTTTGAAAATGTTTTAGACCTCACTTAAGTAAATTAGATTCTCGTGAATGAATTAAATTGGTGTTGGTCTAGGGTAACAATGTTTAGAGCCACTAGGATGATATGTTGTGTGCTCTCTTGTTAAGTAGAACAAAGGCAAACTTTGTTTTGCTTATTAAACGTTGGCTGCTAGAGCGGTTTCTGTTGTAGTGATGCTTTTATGATCATAATGGTGTTTTCTGTAGTTATAGAGAATACCAAAGTTGTAGCTAACTTACTTATCTAGCTTGTCCAAAAATTTTATGACCCTAGGTCTTATGGTTTAAGAGTTATAAATTTTAGAAGTTTGTTGTCAGAATCTGCTCATGTTCAAAACAAATCTGAATGTTTGCTTTATTTGACCTATGTGCATATGGAATCATGTCTTGGAGATAATAGAAGAAGTGTAGTACTTTTTCTAAGCTTTCTAAATTGTCCTATAGCACCAATTGGGGTGGTCTAAATCTCTACTTATGAGCTTATAAAGTGGAATGACAGAATCTGTCCAAATCTGGGCAGAGATGTCTTCTTTGTCTTGTCTGGCCTTGTTAGATATAGAATCATCTTAATATGATAATAAGAAAGTTATAGACAACTTAATAAGCTTTACATAAAGTTAAGGCTCAGCCTTGTTGGACCCCTAGAGCTCCAGTTATGCAATTTTGAAGTTCTTGTCAGTTTTCTGTCCATATTGGTACAGATCTGAAACTTCAGCATGTTTGACCATGCTAACCTATGATTTAGCTTTTGGTATGAATAACTAATGTGTAGCCATCTTTCTAAGCTTTCTAGAAAGTCTAGGATCACCTTTATGGGATGTCTACAACCTCAGCTATGGTCGAAACAATTAACTACTATGTTGCTGTCCATGTTCTGTGCCCATGCTAAGTAGCCACCTTAGCTAGCGTTTGTCTTAGGCTAAACTCGTAGTTAGTTCTTGCTTTAGATGAATGTTTGTTATGGGTGAGCCTGATTCTTAGTAGTGGTTGCTTAAGCTAATTGGATTGGATCTCTCCAATGCTTGACTATGATGTTTGTATGTATGCTTGTTAGTTAATTAGTGTCATAGTTGTCACTTCGATTGTCTTCGGTAAGTATACGAGTGTCGAGTAGCTTTATCTTAGAGCAATACTCGAGTTACGCGAAACGATCTCTTGGCGTCATCCCCAATTAGGTTCTTTTCCTTATGAGCCCAAGTCTGGACCATTAAATATTTGTGTATACCATGATTGTCCTGCAACCGCACGTGAATACCTTTGTTTGATCTACTAGCCAAGATAGTTTCTCTTCAACTCTTCCTTTTGGCTATAGTTGTTTGATGCCAAGTTGTAAGACCCTTAACTGAATCCTTGTTGGACCTTTCGGTTACCTCTCCTAAAGGTTAGCTAGTGTGACGCAATGTATCCATGCTATGGCCTCTAAATCGTGTGCTTGCAAATTCATGCATCTACCTTATCAACCCAATCTATGCCATTTGAAATTCCTCATTGGGTATATGTTCAGTAATGGTGTTATGAGTAGCAACTAATGGTGCCGCGACGAAACCGAGAGCCTCCTGTGGGTGCACACACAAGGTTGTGCTGCTCGGCACGCGCTGGTATCATGGTTTCTAATCATAATCCATTGCAGAACAACACTGATGTGATGTTTACGTGACCTTCTTCCTTGATTGTTTTCCCATATCTTATTGAAAGACCCTTATAGTGAACCAAAAGTAGTAAAACTTCCTTCTGAAGTTGCTAATAAGATAACCTTTGAAGAACCGGTCACTGACATAAACATTAACAGACCGCAAGAAGTGGTAGACATGTGACTCTACTTAGTTGTCCCAGTATTGACAAACGTCATCTAGTGAGCAAAGTATCTCATCTGTGTTGGATAAATAGGACACACGACACTTAATGTTGGATAAGTTATCTGTGGGATGAGAATTGATTGTCGCATTGTGCATATGACCGGAGCTATCCAAGTCGCAATCTTGGGTGCATAATGACCATACAATCGAAATCAACCATCTCTAGAATAACTTCGTATTTGCTAATTTCAATGGCAACCATCTGTTCTATTTCAACCACAGTTGTTGTGGTCAAGAGTGAAGATTTGGAACTTTTTAGTGTTGAGAGACAACTGATTAGTTACCAATAGGAAGGTTAATCTCTAGCTAGGTAACGACTCTTTGGTAGCTACGAAGGCTATGTCTTACAGAGCAATAACCAACAAGAAGTTAATCAACTAGCCAACAACTTGAGTGATACTCTATCTTCCGGAGCCATTGTGATCAAGTCAATTTCATCTTGGACAATCACACAGATAGTGCAAGATGTTCTATCAGCTAAGGTGAAGAAGTAGATAAAGTATGTGTTTTGCCTTGCAAAAGTAACCCACAAGTTCAAAGCGTGTGCATCCTCGAATTGATATGTAATTTAATAGTCGAGATCTGCTGTTGGATGACCCTTTGAGGTCTCACAGATACTAGTTTACACTCTTTCATTTGCTTTTGCTT
The DNA here is from genome assembly GCA_038087645.1 of Saccharum hybrid cultivar R570. Classification (NCBI taxonomy): domain Eukaryota; kingdom Viridiplantae; phylum Streptophyta; class Magnoliopsida; order Poales; family Poaceae; genus Saccharum; species Saccharum hybrid cultivar. The sequence continues at coordinate 19,902,579 of JAQSUU010000012.1, forward strand.
TCTCGTATCCCTAATGTACGAGCAGCCTTGGTTTCTACAAATCAATGTATGCCATCGCGAAACAAAAGCAATTTGAAAAGTGTCAAACAACAGATTTTCCATCTTGGAGCTGCTGTTTGATCCTAAAAAGGGAAGCCTCAAGGTGAAAGTTGGCCTGACAAAGTTGCTACATTGCAAATCAACTCAACTTACAGTGCAACTAAGTCACGAAGGAAAATTTTTACTCAATCGCTTGGTGGTAGACTACTTCCCGTGATTTAGTAAATATTACAACTTTTGTTGTCCTTAAGGTCTCACTACATTTTGCTTTGGTACTAAGTTTCCAATGATGACATACTTTAGTACCTTATAAATGTTTTTACCGAAGAGTTGCATCTGATTCAACCCAGATAACTGTTGTCTTTGGATAAAAGAATCTTCTTAGACAACTGTTGGTGGAAATAGGAAGCCGACAGAGTCAGCTATCACATTCACTAATCCCTCGATAGACTCAGATAATACAGTGTTGTCATCAGAGAAAGAGAACTGCACACATGGAACCACAAGTAGTTTTTCATTAGTTGGTGTCTAAATGAATGAACATTTACGACCAACATAGACCCTGTCTATTGGTTAGTCAGTATCCTATAACCTCAGAGTATATTTGTCGTCTATGATCTCACCCTTTTGGAAGGTTGTACTCAAACCAATTTGGTAGAGGACTGCTTTTCAAACTTTGTGAACATAGAGTCATTTTAACGAGTATACTTCTGATTATTTCGGTCTAGTGTCAAGTTCATATGGCCTATGTTGTGGTCATTAGAAAGTCAGGTACTTGTGAGTGGTTCACTCATGGACCAAATGATCTCCGTACACTGAGAATGCCGTATGTGCTATCTTGGATTCCTCCCAAAGTAACAATGCTTCATGGAAGTCAATGAAGGAAATTCTTCAGACAAATTTTACCATAAAGAGTAGGTATCAGAAAGTGCCTTTGACCAAAGTGTTCACCGACGTTGAAGCTTTATAGCGAAATGCTATAGCAGATGTTGGGAACTAGGTAACGTGTCTCTCTTCCTTAAAAGATCTTCCATTCCGAATCTCGGGACGCGATTCTTTTAAGGGGGGAGGGCTGTAACACCCCAGGTGTTATCTTGCCTCCTAATGCACTTGCTTCACATGAGTATAGCCTTATCATAAGCATCTCATCTTGTTGCCCAAGTTTAAGTAAGTGAAACATGCTTGTGCCATTATGTTTCTTTATCTTGTAATGCTATGATCATGTGTGCAAATGTAAGTTATTGCTTTGAATGTTTGTAAACATGTTAGGATTGCTTAACTATGCATTTGGAGCATTTCTCATGTTAACAGCTTATGCTAACTTAGCTCCTAAAGTGTTGTTTTCCATGCTTTGTTAGTATAGTGTGCTAGCTGACCTCTCAGAATCTCCATCTTAGAGTTTGAATCAGTCCAAGTCAATTATATCAAAGTTGTAGTAAATTTTATAAGCTTCAACTTTGTCAATTGACCCATCTCATGATTCAGCCCTTAAGCCTGTCAAAACTGCAGTTTACTACTGTTCTGGAATTCTGTTAGTTCCCAAAAACAGATTCTATTCCTTGATCTATATCTCGCAAACTATGCTAATTCAAGCTTGACTCCTTAAAGCAAAGTTGTAGAGAATTTCCTGAGCTACAAGTTTGTCAATTGGCACTTTGGCTAATTCGGCCTAGTTCATGAGCTACAAGGTCTGGAAGTTCCTGCTGTTTTGAAGCTTCGAAAATCGGCTAAGTCTGGAATGACTGAATTTCGCGATTTCGTTTTCGTGTACCTATCTTTAGTGAATTTTAGTTTGCAAACCATTTTGAATCTGGCCAAACTTCTTTAATCAAAGTTGGAGTACTCTTGTATCTCTACGCAACGGTGAAATCGGTTGATCAAATAATGAATCGGTTTGAGGGATATAGAGAAGAAAAAAAGGTAGTTTCAGCTGTAATTTTGGGGTAGAATTGTCATCTTGTTCCAATTATTGGACCAGGCTGGGAGATGTCGTGGCCGACCGGGGGTAGAGACCGCCGCCGCGTGGCCCTCAGCGACATCCACCGCTCGACACCTCGCACCACGCGTCGTAGAACCGTGTAAGGAGGCCGAGAGTTCGCCTTCATCCCTCACTCTCTCCCATTCCCTCGCTTTTTCTCTCGGTCTCGCCGAGGGCGCTACGGCCGAGCGAGAGCTCGCCGGCCCTGCTCGCCCTGTGCAATCGCTCCCTGGTCCTCCTCTTCCAACACCAGCCGCACCCCCTGTCCCCAACTCGCGATCGCGCCGCTCCACCGCGTCTCTTCCTCCGCCGTGGCCTCATCCCACGCTAGCTCTGCTGCCCAGGACGGCCGCCGAAGCCACGCTCGTCGCCATCGACCGCCGTAGCTAGGCTGCAGCTGGCTACCATAGGCCAAGCCAAGGTGAGGCGTGGCTCAGGGCTGGTCACAGCTCGGCCGCTGGCCACCGGCGGATGACCACCTCGCCGGAAACCGGCCAGAGCCCGTCGATCCCCTGCCTGTTGCGTCGAGAGATTGAAGAAGAAGGACCATCTAGCGAGGCAGAAACTCTTTGTTGTGTTCACTTTGCAAAAGTGCTAGAGACAAAGGATTTACATATAGGGGCTTACATGATTTGTGGAAAGTTTTGTGTTCACTCTGCATAATATTTTCTTTTTTTTTCTTTTTCGGAATTAGTATTGCATTCAAATGGCTGAACTTTGAAAATACATAGTAAATGATAGAAAAATCGTAAAATAGCAAATGAGGACTTTTTGGAATCCTTGTGAAATTTTCTATGCATTGGATCTATAATATGGCATGTTTTAGTTTAAAGTTTTAGCTGTAAAAATAGATTTATGCAACTAGGTTTTGAATGCTAGTTGGATCTGTTATTTTTAATAACTGTAAATATATAACTCCAAATGAAGTGAAATTTTTGTGACGTGTTATTCTTGTGATGTATGATGTCTAGTAAAAATTTCAAGATTTTAGGCTTGATAGTTTAGGAGCTATAAAAATAACAAATGCTATATGCTGCTTTGCTTCTATTCTGGACAGTTCTGCATATATGCATTGTTTGGCTTAGTTAAGTTATGAATTATTCCTTGATGACAATAAATGATTTGTAGTAATTTTCTTAAGCTTTTCAAAAAGCTAAAGAGCACAATTTTTGGTTAAGTATATGTTTAACTATAGTAGTCTAAAGTGCTGTAGCTATTTCTGTCCAAACCCAGACAGGGTTGCCTTGTTTATAATGTGTGACCTAGTTAGTAGCACAATTAGCTCTAGATGTTTATAACAAAATTGTTCGCAACTTGTTAATCTTTCTAAAAAGTCCAGAACCATAATTATTGGATTTGTGAAACTCAAGTTATAACGGTTTAAAATGGCATATCAGATTCTGTCCATATTTTGGATAGAGATGCAATTATTTAATTAATTGACCATGTTAACTATAGAATCATCTTAAGATGATTACAAGAAAGTTGTAGGTAACTTTATAAGCTTTCCATAAAGTTGAGAATCATGTTTGTTGGAGGTCTAGAACTCCATTTATGCTTCTCTGAAGTTTCTATCAGTTTTCTGTCTATAATTTTACCACTGCTGTTGGGCTGCATGTGTGGTGTTACTCGTGCAACTAGTTTCATGGTGTAAATGATGTTTACTGTGATTTTGGTAAATACAAAAGTTGTAGATAATTATCTTATCTTTCTTGTGTTAAATTTTCATGATCCCAGGTCTGATAGTTTAAGAGTTGCATGCTTAATAAGTCTACTGTCAGATTTTAATTACCTTCTGTGCAGACTTTAAAGATTGGCATGTTTGGTCATGATAACTTGGGAATCAGGTTGAGATGATTAAAGATGGAATGTAGATAATTTCATAAGCTTTCCAAAATGTCTTCTTGCAAGTCATTTGGATTTGTGTAACTACAGTTATGCTTCTCTGAAGTTGCAATCAGTTTTATGTCCATGTCTGGTAGGTCTGAAACATCTACATGTTTGACCTGTTTAACTTTGTAATTAGCTTTTTATGTAAACATCAATCTTGTAGACAATTTCTATGGATTTTCATAAAGTCTTAGATCATCCTTGTGGGATGTTTGTAGCTTAAGTTATGTTTGAAACAAGTGACTGTTTGCTGCTGTCTAAATCTACTTGTATCTAGAATTATTTGCTTCTACTTGCTCTTGTTTGTATGATTGCAAATGGTTATCTTAGACACCTAGAGTTAAGGTAGCATGCCTAAAATGTTTTGCTAAATTATGAAGTACTTGATCATGTATAGCTAGCTGGTTGTATGACATGCTTATGTGGGTATAGTGTAACATATGCTTGTTTAGTATGCTTGTTGCATTCCTTCATGTGTATTCTTTATGTTCATGCATCTGCATCTATGCATCTCATCCTAGGTACGCTAGGTACAGACGTGGAGCGCATGATATGGAGACAGATGATGGTGTAACGGTGGGCTGTCCAGAAGATGGAAGAACCCCTGAATGCAAGTGCTAGGACCGGAGATGTCACCATGACGGTGCAAGCTAACTAAACTGACTTGTGTCGGATCTCAGGCAAGCCCCGGAGCATTATAAGCCTCCTATCTTTAAAGCAATTAATTCTATATATGTTATAAGTATTGCTGCATTAAGTGATAGGAGTTGGTTGGAAACCCTTGCTGCATTATATCATTCCTTGTCCAGATATATGAATCCCTGAATCCTACATAGACTAGGATCGAGTAGATGCTTAGCCCTGCTTTAAGCGGTAGAAGTCAGGTGATTTCCTGTCACCTGCGAGATGTAGGGATATTCATATATGGCACAGTTGGCTATATTTGCTATCGTGGAATGGAACCATGTGTTAATAAAATGAAATGAGACCGGGCGGGATGACGATAGTGAAGCAACAAGGCATGGAGGTCTTGGGTGTGAATCTATCCCCGTCTGAGTCGTTTAAGGACCGATTCGCTGTACGTCCTTGAGTCATGTTGAACGCAGTCTAACACTTAGTTGGCCGGATAAGTCGTTCCGACCGCGAAGCCGAGTAATGTGATTCAGGCCGGGAATCGAATGGTAGGTTGCTTCTTGGAGGAGAGAAAGGATGTGCTTGGGGACATTGGCGTGAGACCAAGGGGGGGTTTGAGTCCCTATCACCTGGCAGAGTGTCGCCCTTGGGGTCGCGACATTATTCGGACCCGCGATTCCTGAATCATATGAAAAGGTGGCTTGTGCGACCCTGGTAGGGGCCTGCGCGGTGAGTGTTAGAAATACCCCTCCAGCTGGATAGGAATTCGATTCGAATCGCCGTCGCTCCCGGTTAGTGAGCACTTGACTTGAGCAGCGGCAACGTAGATTCCATTAAATTGAACGGATGGTTAATTAGATCACGATGGAAAGGTTGCCTCAATTTATACCTGCTATGGTTAATATTGTTTGCTCCTAATAAAGTGAGTGCTCTAGTACAGGTTCTAATATAGATGACAGATTAATGATAATTAACTTGATGCTTAAGCATTAATGATTACTTATCCATAATAAGCTTTTATGCAAAATGTGGTCAAGCTAGCCTACTTTATATCAGCCTTGCATGATCCTTGGTGTCACCTTATTTCTGGTTTCTGACGGGTAAGTCTAGTTGAGTACCTTCTTGTACTCAGGGTTTTATCCCCACTTGTTGCAGGTTGTGATGTATCATGGCGGCTGCAAGAGTTGGTTGGCTCCTGCCGTAGAGGCGGAGTGTGATCACGGGCATGATCCTTCTGAGTTATCTTCTCTCTAATGCTTTTGTTGGAAGTCGACCTTAGTACTGGCATATATTTGAAATAAAGGTGTTGTTAGTTTCAAATTACTTTGCTTCCGCTACTTTTGAACTTCAGTTGTAATAACTATGTTGAACTCCGATGTATATTGAATTACTTGTGAAATGGTTGTAACATGTGACTTGTTATGTTGAATCACTACGATCTTGGCTGGTATGTTGGTTGGTTTGAAATCCCTCGTGATTTCATTGGACTACCGGAGTTATATGGGCTCAAGTGCAAGAATTTGATCACTTCGGTGATTGTTTTTGTACTTGTGCTCTTATAATTTGGACGGTTCCGTTACAGAGCAAGTTTGAAAAGAAATATGATGAAGGGTTCTTACTTGGTTATTCTACCACAAGCAAATCATATAGAGTTTGGAATCTCACAAATGGCACCTTGGAAGAAGTTCATGATGTTGAGTTTGATGAAACCCAAGGGTCTCAAAATGAAGCTCAAAACCTTGATGATGTGAGAGGAGATCAATTATCAAATGCAATGAAGAACATGGACATTGGTGATATAAGGCCGATGCAAGTTGATGATGATGATATTCATGTGATCAACCAAAGTGTGCAAATTAATACAAATCAAGCAAGCTCTAGTGGTTCTCATGATGAAGTGCAAGTTCAAGGTCAAACAAGTGAAAGCAATCAACTCCCAATACTCCAACCTACTAGCATTGCAAGAGATCATCTGTTGGACCAAATCATTGGTGGAATTCAAAGTGGTGTTCAAACTAGATCAAGATTAGCATCCTTTTGTGAGCATTACTCATTTGTCTCATTAGAAGAACCAAAGAAGATAGAAGATGCATTGAAGGATTCCGATTGGGTGAATGCCATGCATGAAGAACTAAACAACTTTGCTAGAAATCAAGTTTGGAAACTTATTGAGAGGCCAAAGAACTACAATGTGATTGGTACTAAGTGGGTCTTTAGAAACAAGTAAGATCAAGATGGCATGGTTGTAAGGAACAAAGCAAGATTAGTAGCACAAGGATACACTCAAGTTGAGGGTCTTGACTTTGGAGAGACATATGCACCGGTTGCAAGATTGGAGGCAATTAGAATCTTATTAGCATATGCTTGTGCACACAACATCAAGCTCTATCAAATGGATGTCAAGAGTGCATTTCTAAATGTCTACATCAATGAAGAAGTTTATGTTGAGCAACCTCCCGGTTTTGAAGATGACAAGAAGCCCGACCATGTTTACAAGCTAAAGAAGACATTGTATGGTTTGAAGCAAGCACCTAGAGCATGGTATGAGAGGTTGAAGGACTTTCTTCTCTCTAAAGGGTTCAAGATGGGAAAGGTTGACACCACTCTCTTCACCAAGAAACTTGGAAATGACTTGTTTGTGTTGCAAATCTATGTGGATGATATCATTTTTGGATCAACCAATCTAGACTTTTGTGAAGAGTTCGGAAATATGATGGCTAATGAGTTTGAGATGTTTATGATTGGAGAGCTTAGTTACTTCCTTGGACTTCAAATCAAGCAAATGAAGAATAACACTTTTGTAAGTCAAGGCAAGTACATCAAGGACATGATCAATAAGTTTGGATTGCAAGATGCTAAGCAAATGAGCACACCAATGGGCACTAATGATCAATTGGGTATTGATGATAGTGGAAACATGGTAGATCAAAAGCAATACCGGTCCATGATTGGAAGTTTGCTCTATGTCACCGCTTCTAGGCCGGATGTGATGTTTAGTGTGTGCAAGTGTGCAAGATATTAAGCTTCACCTAGAGAAAGTCACTTGAAAGCCACCAAGAGAATATTAAGATATCTTAAGGGCACTCATGATGTTGGATTGTGGTTTCCAAAGGGGTCTAATTTTGAGTTGATTGGATATTCGGACTCCGACTATGGTGGATGCAAGATTGATAGAATGAGCACAAGTGGCACTTGTCAATTGCTTGGAAGGTCTCTTGTTTCATGGTCATCAAAGAAACAAAATAGTGTTGCACTATCTACCGCTGAGGCCGAATATATTAGTGCCGGTAGTTGTTGTGCACAATTGCTTTGGATGAAGGCCACTTTGAATGACTTTAGAATTAAATTCAAGAATGTGCCTTTGTTTTGTGATAATGAAAGTGCTATCAAGATGACACAAAATCCGGTTCAACATTCAAGAACCAAGCACATTGACATAAGGCATCACTTCATAAGAGACCATCAACAAAAGGGTGATATTAGCATTGAAAGCATTGGCACCGAAGATCAACTAGCCGACATATTTACAAAGCCACTTGATGAAAAGAGATTTTACAAGTTGAAGAATGAATTGAACATACTTGACTTCTCCAACTTGAAATGAGTGCACCCCCACATTTTTATATGACATGCCTCTCCTCCAACATAGCAAGGTAAAGTTGTTTGGCATATCATTCATACTTTGCTAAGGACATGGTTAGAACATATAGACATATTTGCATGACAAATAGGCTCATTCATGAAAATCAAATGATTTTGATGTATATATGGTACCACTATTGCTTTTATGTTTGATTAATCTAGTGGTAGCATATGACATGTTTGTGGGCTTGCAAACCTAGTGTTGAATCTAGAAAATGAGCTCATGATGTGTAATTCAACATGGTCAAGATAACCCTTATACTTCATGAGGTGTGAAAAAGCTTGTCCTTGGATCAAACCGAATTACATATTCTAGGCAAGTGATCTAGATTAAACCATAATTTGGACTCCCTCATATTGATTGACTTATCTCTCACTAAAATTGGCACTTTTTTGGTGATTGTTGACAAAGGGGGAGAGAAAAGTCACAAAGATAAAAGGTTAAGTTACTAAGGGGGAGAGAATAGTCAAAGGGGGAGAGAATAGTCACAAAGAGGGAGAAAGATATAGTAAGGGGGAGAGAAATTAAAATTGAGCACACAAGTAGGGGAGCAAGCTCATGGATTATCTGTTGCATTTGTATGTGCATTAACATGATAAATTGTTGCATTGCAAAGCTTAAATTCATATTCATGATTGTATGGCGATTGCTAGAAATAGAACTTAAATGATGATTTGTTAAGAATAGCTTTACAAGAGGTATCTAGACACCTTTGCTTATAATGTTGATCTCACGGGGTACTTTAGTGTTTGAGATCTTTACAAGTGATGTATTACAAGTGGTGTCTAGCTACATCGATGCTAAGGGTGGTATATAAAGGCAACTCCGATTGGTATCACGCTTCAAAGGTCCATTCTATATACCTTAGCATTAATTTGATAGTAGTAACTCTCCCAAAATTCAAATCCATACATATGTGCACAATTGAACCAAACTCATTTAAGCACATATGTAGGGGGAGCTAATACTATTGAAATTAAAAATTATTTTCATTTCATATCTTTGTGATGGTTGTCATCAATTACCAAAAAGGGGGAGATTGAAAGCCCAAGTTTGGTTTTGGTAATTAATGACACCAAGTTGCTAATGCCATGTGTTAAGTGTTTTGAGTTAGGCATAAGCAACACATGTGATGAAGGTGTATGTGGCAAGGAGTGGTGGCCACAAGATCACAAAGAGATGGTGCATGGACATAAAATGATGATCATGGTGGAGATGCACATGATGATCAAGTGAAAGAGAAGGATCTAAGAGCGCAAGGCAAAGGTATAACTATAAGGTTTTCCTTTTGCCGGTCTAAGATGAGTAGAGAAGTGATTGACCGGATTTAGGATATATAGCCGACTATCAAGAGGGGCAATCACGGTTAGCTCGGGAATCAAGTGCCACTAGATCAATGTCTTGAGCATATGCATTAGGATCTAGTAAAGAGCTAACATAACGCCTTGGAAAATGATTGTGAAATGCTAACACACATGCACATGGTGGTGTACACTTGGTGGTGTTAGCACGTTTAAGAAGACGGTGGAGTTTGAGCAGTAGAGAGGGGTTTGGGTTCCTCTCTCCCTCCCGCCAAGCTTGCGAGGCGGGATTCGACGCTTTTTGGAGAAGTGAAATGCTTATTTTCTACTGCGCCGAAAGTCGGAAAAGAAACAGAGGGGAACGGAGGTCACAGAGGTGACCGGACGCTGGACCGGACGCGGTCTCTGTATGACCGGACGCGTCCGGTCAGTGTTCAGCGTCTGTGCGGTTTTCAGTTTGATGATCGGAAGCGCAGTGCGTCCGGTCACTGATGACCGGACGCGTCCGGTCATCCAGGGAGCTTACTGGACTCTAATCGGACGCTGGCACTGTGGCGTCCGGTCAGTTCAACAGCACGTCCAGTCCGTTCTCCTGAGCGAATCAGAGCGCGCGACCGGCGCGTCCGGTCCCTCACGTAACCGGAGCGTCCGGTCAGGCGTCCAGAAGGGTAGAGCGAAGCGGAGTAACGATCGGACACGCGGCGCGTCCGGTCACGTGCGATCGGACGCGTCCGGTCTCAACGGGAGCATACTAGAATGCGACCGGACGCGGGCACTGTCGCGTCCGGTCAATCGGTTCAGCGCGTCCGGTCACGGCAACGGCTAGTTCTGACACGCACTGTTTCTTGCTGTCGTGTAGTGACCGGACGCGTCCGGTCACCCTGACCGAAGCGTCCGGTCAGTGCGTTTTTCGCTGCGTCGTCTGTAACGGCTAGCTGCGTACCCCTTCGTTATAAATAGACGTTGGCCAGGGTTTGAGGGGATCTCTTGCACATTTTGAGAACTAGAGACATACTTTGAGCTAGAGAACAACCCCTCCACTCATCTCTTTGTATAGTTGCACATCTTGAGTGAGATTGAGTGAGATTCAAATGCATTGCTTGAGAGTTGCATTCTAGAGGCACTTGATCTTCGAGTTGCTGCGAATTTCTTGTTACTCTTCCGTGTTTCCCGACACGGTAGACGGCTTGGAGCAGCGGAGGTGATTGAGCTCACAATTGGAGATTATTGGAGCCTTCACCAAGTGTTGTAAGGGGTTCTTGATCCTTCCCCGCGGGAGTTCGCAAATTGGATACTCTAGTGGAGCTCGTGGCTTGGAGGATCCCCATCTTGTGTGCGGTTGTGCGGCGCCCGCCGAGGGCTCGACTCTTAATAGTCGATTAGCTCGCGAACCGACAAGTGGGTGCATCGCCACAACGAGGAGTAGCTTGACGGGAAGCAAGTGAACCTCGGTAAAAAATCTTGTGTCTTCTCTTTACCGAGGATTTCTCTTGTGGTTGATCATTGTGATTGATTCTTCGAGTGCTTCACTTCTCTACATCGTTGGTATAAGAATCAAGTCACTTGCTCTTTACTTTCTCGTACTACTTCTAGTGTAGCTTGTTTAGAGTAGCTTTTATCACATAGGAGTAAGTAGCTTAGTGACCTAGCTTTGTTGGTATGTATTAAAGATCATAGCCTTGCTTCACTAAGTTGTATAGGTGGCTTGCATAGTATAGTTGAGCTAGTGCTAGAATTAGCTTAGCCATCTTTTATACTAACGTGGTTGTTTAGTGTAGCTTGTAGATTTTTAAATAGGCTATTCACCCCCCCTCTAGCCATTCGGACCTTACAGCTTCCCCGACCTCTTCCCCAATCCCCAACGCTGCCAGGATGCCTTGCCATAGCCGCCCCCTGCTAATGGCCGCTATGCGCACGTGTCAGGGCACCTCGGGTCGTCCCTGGCCGAGCCAAGGGCACCCACGAGCGTGGCCTGATGCTAGTGGTTCTCGCGCACCGACACTAGCTGCCGGCTCTCACTCCGACGGCCGGAATCGACCAGCCTAGGCATCTCTTCCCCTATGTTGCAAATATATGTTTTAAGTGTTTCCGATGTTTCCAGAGGTATGTTATAATTGTTGTTTCATATGGATGTTGCAGGAGTAGATCAGAGATATTGCACATGTTGCAAGTGTTTTAGAGGCATGTTGCAAGCATTTGTTCAAAATATTTTATTTGTTCTAGACTTATGTAGCAAGCGTTTTGATCTAGACGTTGCATATGTTTCACATATATGTTGTAACAGTATATTCCAAATGTTTCATCTGCTCTAGTCTTGTGTTGCAAAAAGTGTTTTCATGTTGCAAGTTGCAAGTGTTTTATCTAGATATTGTATATGTTTCATACATATGTTGCAAGTGTATATTTAAGATGTTTTATCTGTTTTAGACGTGCGTCGCATTCAAGTGTTTCATGTTGCACGTGTTTAATGTTGTTTGGAGAGTCAAGGGCACAAGGAGCGATGGTGGCACGCGGCGAGCTGGGGGCCGATGGATGTGGCGCGCGACGCGTTGGGGGCCGGCGGTCAGGGCGCGATGGGGTGGGGTGCGGGTTTAGGGCGGGGTGAACGGTCAGGCGAATGAGGACGGGTCGAATCGAGGCATGCGGACGGATTACGCATGCGAGGCAAGTCGTCCGGACACGCGGGCGTAGCGACGGGAAAGGGTGCATGTGCGGGACGGTGCGAATTAGCGGATAGGGGCAGACTGCATGGGCGTCCAGAGGCGCGCGTTTATCCAGACGTCCGGACGCTAGTCATGCCGAATATTAAATATCACTTAGGCTCTTTTTTTTATGGGACGGCCCGGTGCTCTCTCCAAACCAAATGGCTGGAACGTTAATGACCTCGTTCAATCACGTGTTCGCGCTGCAATTTTCTTCTGGATAACACTGGCATCACGGCACTTGATATGTATCATTCAAGTGTTCAGTTTGAACGACCATTGGTGCGCATCCAACTCGGCTCTATCACCAGTGAACAAAAGCACTAATGCTGTTCTCCAGTGGATTAGTAACATATACAGTCAAATTGCTGATGTTTTTTTTATTCAAAATTGCTGATGTTTGTGATAAGTGTTTGGGAAGGCTATAAGATTATGAAATAATTAAGTCCTTTGATGATTGGCCACCCCCCAATTTTATTAAGTGGTGAAATATGGCTTATGGGAAGAAGAATCAAAGGAATTAAATTATTTCTTTTTAAAACCGAGTTTAGGGAATGCCGTACTATAATGGGGACTCAAATATGCAGGTGTGTCCATGCATGCTCAGAGGATCACTAATGAAAAAAAAAATCATTATGAGACACTAATTCGTTCCTGGCTTTTTAAAGCTGAATTTTTCTCATACAAGAAACCTAAAAGAACCATTTTGGTGAGCATGTTAGACCGGATATTCGATGGAAAGTTCCTATCAGGCCGTTCGGTTTGGAGGTCTGATTATGCAGAAGCTATCCTGTGCACTTTTGACTTGAGGACAGGATATCGCGTCTAGTTCTTGGGGTGTAGAGTACGTATACCCCTTACCAGCTCCCTCGTAGTTCTCTTCAACCACTTTGAAAAAAAGACCAAGCACTCTCTCTCTCTACCGCTCTAGAAAAATACTCGATCTGCAGGGTGCAGATGGCCCCCCTGGTATTTCACTTAAGAAGATGTTCTTCTCGTACAGGTCGAGAAAACCCTAAACTCCTATCCCACCCATACATAGCAGCACCGTAGTCCACTTGAGACTGGGCCGAAACTTAGACCTGTGCTTTGGCGTGGGACAGACGAATAAATTTTTTACAACACGCCAACTGCGTATGTGGAGGTGGGGAATCAAACTTCCAACCTGGAGCTTCCCACCACTAGGAAGCTGCGGAGCTTTGAGCTCGTTCGCTCTGTCACTCTAGAAGACTGACACTTGTGAGGTTTGAGTTGTGGTTTGAGAGGAAAAGTTTGTGTTGAGAGATTTGATTCCAAGGAGTTCATTACCATACTGTTGAGCACTCATAGACTCCTTGAAGGTGTGGGTTTGAGTTCGTTGTTCTTGATTTCTTTGAATCAAGGGGTAGCCTGTTGGAGCATACAATCATTTTATGGAGTGTTTCAAGCGAAAGGTGCACACACTATAATCCAATCTATGGCTCTGTTCAGCTGATGATTTCTACGGCTGCTGCTGATGCTGATGCTGATTTATTATGAGAGAAAAACACTGCTGAATGACTGGCTGATTCTGACTGATAAGCTCAAGCGAACAGGGCCAATTTTTGTATGACTGTTGTTTTGATCACGTTGTTGTTCATCGTGCCGTTGTTCATACTGTCCAATCTAACTAGTATGTTAGGCTTCACATGTTAGTATCTAATATTGCCATGATTTATGTGCTGGTTTAATGTCGAAATTAGCAACTTTCTCACAGCAATCCTTTGTCTCTAGTTCCTACCTGGATACAATCGAATAGTGAGATGCAGCCTAGGTCTACTTTGAGGAAAGTGCTAATCGGCATATGGGTTTGTTCTAATAATAATAAAATAGGACCAAATTGCACTACAAGCAATTAGACTCTGTTCTATATATATGTAATCTAAAGGGTACTTTAGAAATCTACGTCTACCTCAGCATATCCCCACCTTCCTTATAAAAGAAGAAAAAGCATATCATCATGTTTACGCTTGTCAAGTGCACGAGTGATGATGCTATGGGTTTCTTCAAAAGGGAAAAAAATGGTTTTTGCTCTGTGTTTTTCTTGGTTGAGAATTCCGAAAATTTAGATAAGTGCCTTATATATGCTCCCCGTTGAACCAAATCACCAAGGTCATCGTAGCGGTAATGCTAGCTTGGACACTAACACGACCATGGCCGTGTTTAGATACCCAATTTGGGGACCCAAATTTGCACAGTGCGTATTAAATATGCACTGTAGCAATTCGTTTGTATTTGGTAAAAATTATCTAAATTTTGACTAATTAGGCTTAAAATGTTCGTCTCGCAAAGTACAACAAAACTGTGTAATTAGTTTTTAATTTCATCTACATTTAGTACTCCATGCATGTGCCGGCATTTTGATGTGATGGGAATCTTCTTTTTGCATAGTAGAATTTGGGGTTGAAATTTGGGATCTAAACAGGGCCCATGCCTTGCACTTTGCTATCCACTCCTGTTGCCTTTATCTGGCCGGCTAGTGCACGCAAAGCATTCAAACGCACTACTACACGCCGGCATGCCACACAAGTATGGTAAACTTCGCCACGAATCCACGATTGAAGTACTCGTAGGTGGCAGGGCAGCGAGTTCAAGAGGGAGCAAGGGACCACCAAAGAGACTTGGCAGTGTTCAATCGCCAGTTCATCAATCATCATTCATCACCTGCAGGCCATGGTTCAAGCAAAGAAAAAAAAAGCTCATCACCTTCAAGACTGGTGTTCGTAGCGTTACGTAGTAGCAGCGTAGTGGAAACTTCCTTCGCCAGTCGTCTCGTTTGCGCGAGCTCAATGATAGGACCTGCATTGTCTGACCGGCTGCTGTTCAGAGTTCGGACAGAGCATGGAAAGGTTGGTGCCGTCACATGCAGGCACACCAGACACCACACGGAAGAAACCAACGCAGCAGCGCTCGAATCAAACGCCCACGAGAAACACGGATGTATCTGTTCAAGCGTTCCTCAACGAGATTCGGTGGTCTCGTGGATGCAACATTCGAGGAAGTAGGGATTTCATTTCACAGTCCCTAACAATTTGCTAACAGATCAGACGAAACGAACGAGAAACAGAGATAAGCTAATTTTGTTTTGCTACCAGGAAGGTAAAGATAGATCCGTCCACGGTCCATAATATAATACTCCTACTACAATAGTGATCACAAACATCTTTACAACAAAGTGAAGATGTTCGGAATGCGTGATAGAATTTTACACCAATACAGTGTTGATTTCTTCAGCGATTTTTTTTTTGAAGGTCACCGGGAGGAGAGGATCCCCACCTAAATATATATTGATTGCTTTGAGTCAGAAGGCTACAATGTTCAGAAATTACATCTTTTAAACTCTGGTTTTCTTTAGCTACTTATAACATAGAACTTCTGAAAACACCAGCCCAATGATCTGCTTCTTCAGCGATTTTACATCCCAACATATGGATTAAGTGAATGCGACGACATCGAACAACACCAAATAAGGCCGTAGGGATTTTACAAGTTCCACGTGCATAGTAGATTATTAGTAGGACTGCAGGAGCAACATTAGAACATACGAGATCAGCACCCTTGATTTCCTATCCAGCGGTGCTACGCGCCCAACAGCAGGAGGGAGGATACGAGTTCGTCTTCCTCGAATCCCTCTTTCTTCACTTCCTGGCTGTCTCGCCGCCTCGCCGGCCTCCTTTCTTCCTCCTCCTTTCCGGCAATTCGAGGATAGTTTTCGCCGGGGGCGGCCTAGAAATCAGCCGTCAGGTGAACCGGGAGGAGTGGTTGCCTGAGGAGGAGGAGGAGATGATCACGCGAGCGAAGCTGGTGGAGCAGCTGCGGGAGCACCAGATCCGGTCGGCCCAGTCCTACTCCGCCGCGCTCTCCGTCTTCTCGCCCAACCCCCACATCTCCTCCAGGTCAGACTCCCATCAACCTGCTGTCATCTTGATTTCCAATTTGGTGGGCTTCACTGTTAACTTTATGCGTAGGGAGTAGGAATCGATTTAGATTCGCGCTGTAAAGGTTGTGTTGATATCATCTTGTGGATCTTGGCAGGCCCGCATGGGCCTTGATTGCATCTTTTCTGCTTTGTTAGTTCCGGTTGGGGGAAGCAGGAAAGGACAGGGATGCACGAGACGAGATGGATATGAGTAGTTAGAGAATTATATACTTAAGAAACATAGAAAACTTATCAATTTTTCATGGCTTAATTTGAGAGACAGAAGATGATCACTTGCAGGCATAATATCGTGCAAAAATGTTACTACTAGAAAACCTATATTTGGGGTTACTGAAAACTTTCTTTTGAAGATCTGAATTGTTGAGAAACGTTGGCATGGATTTCTCTCTCTCTCTCTCTCTAAGTACTACTATTAATCTCTTTGTCATGTTAGATTGCTAGCTGGGAGCATACTATGTAGGTATAAGATAAAAGACAGGGTTACTGTTCGTTAAGACAGTACAATAGCTGCTGTGCTTGGTTGGCATTTGGGTCGACATATGAATTGTTTCTCGAGTGCGACTCTGACTAACTTAAACACTGTTAAACCATGTGTGTTGTTTGATGGCTAATTCGGTTGCTGAAGAAATGAATTCTTGAACGTAAGAAGAATTAGGAACAAAATAGATACCACCGCCACCTTTTGGGAAGAACTCTTTTCAGGCTTGCTCCTTGTCAAATTCCAATTGAGCCAGCTGACATTGATTCAAGTAGACAGGTAAGGCGCTAAGGCTAGATAGGCCAGCCAACTTCCCTGTCTTCCCAAAGCTCCTGGTTTAAGCCGCGCCAAGCCTGTTGATCACAGATTGGGCCTCAATTTCCCCAGGTCTGACATGGACCGCTTCTTCACTTAGATCTATAGACCCAGAATATATAGTATGTTGGTATTCCTTTATAGGTTAGCACAGGCTTGGCGCTTAGGCTAACCTACATCCATCTTAAGTAAATGTAACAGAGGGTTTTCTAAGATGACACAGGATGCCATGTTGGAAACTTGAATCAACATTTGAAGGGCATTGCTGTACCCATTTTGTTGGAAGGGGTAAAACTTCTCTGTTCCTGCAATGTGACACATTTGTTAGGTCGACACCTTGCTGTTGTGCTGTTCCTTTTGCATGCATGGAAATCTGTGAATATTGGCATACATGGATAAGAAGTTATGGTAAGCTATGCTAAGTCTATGATCTTGCTAGATATAAGCAACCATGATGCCACATGAGGCCACCTAGGTTGAATGGAAAAACACCAATGTCATGCTCACACAACTCCTAGGGAGCACCCTTTAGGGTGAAATGGAAAGCAGGAGGGTTTCCTCACTTCTCCACATCTAGTCAAATGAATAAGGTTTCCAATGCTGCTTCAACTGTCAAATAATTGGAACTAAAAAGAACAGAACTAAAGGAGCATCATTTTTCATGTTGACAGAAAGGAAATGGAACTCAGCACAAGACATATGAACATCAGAACATGTGAAGAAAGACTAAGAGAAATGTTCTGTTAGTAATAAATATCCCTTTAAGAGCAAAGCTAGGGCAACATTTTTCTCCCCCTACTTGAGTTCTCTTAGTAAATATGTACTCCATCTGTTCCAAAATTTATGTCATTTTCGTTTTTTTTTCCTGAATTCAAACTTCTCTGACTTTGACCAAGTTTATAGAAGAATATAGTAACACCTACGATAACAAATAAATGAAATATCAAGACATATTTCATGGTGGATTCAATGAAAATAATTTGATATTGTAAGCTTCGGTGCATTTTCTATAAACGTGTTCAAAGTTAGAGAATTCTGATTCAGGACAAAACTAAAAACACGACTGACATTTTGGAATAGAGCGAGCAGTAGTTAATCAATTTTGGATTATGTACTTTTTATCAAACCTACTCTAACTTGCTTGGGACTAAAAGGCTTTGCTGTTGTATTTTTTATCAGTTTTTGTGTTTATTTTCAACTGAACTTAGCACAATCACGCGACCTGTACTATAGAAAAAGATTTGGCTCACTCCTGAGTATCGCCAAAAATGGAAGTAACAAATTCGGCCTGGGCGCATTTCAGTGGGTCTTACATGTTACAACAATATGATATAAAAACTATGGCATCAAAGGGGGAAACGAAATCCAAGGTATACAGGACAAATGCTGGGGCTTATCTAAATCTTGGCTATAACTGCTGGGTATCAATTGCCGGAGCCCGGGCGGCACCTACTGATGGCTCCGCAAAGTTGGCAGCATGTCTTCTATGTTCTTGATTCTAAACAGAAGTCATGTCTCTTTCAATCACCTTGTTCTGCCCTTCATTTCTGAACTCTGAGCATGTGCAACTCTCCCAGCTTCACCGATGGTTGATTAAGCATGCGCAGCTTGTTAAGGTTTGCTTTGCTTAGATTTGAAACATTTGCAAACTTTGCTGTAAAAATTCTTTCAAAATTCTGTCCAAATATTTGATGTCAAAATAGAGGTTAAAATCAATCAAAGAGTACTAAAAAACCTAGGGGCACATTCGCATGGGACATATTTTTTTTTCTAAACTGACACAACTCTTCTAAACAGAACAGGGGTAAACTCTGTGTTCTTTTTAAAAAAGCAGGGGCAAAATCACAATTAGACTTCAAAACAGTGGTAAGAATACAAGAGCCCTAGTAGTAAAAGCTCATCCACGTCAACATGAGTAACACCATATGATCTGCATTTAACACATTTTCTTGCATTTGTGTGGATTTTCATCTGTTGATGTTCTCGGTGCTAGACTGCTAGTAAATTCAAAGACCATCAATGCTTCATATATATGCATGAGTGGGAATAACTACTAACTTCCAATGTTAATCACTGGCTGAAAGTAAACTATTGTGTCGTAAATAACTTCTGCTTTATTTGCACATTAATCTGGATAGTGGAAAATGTCATTGACATAAGCAATTATCCCCTCCTGTTCCTCGCTTTTTGCATGATGCCATTGTGTGGTTTTCAAATGTAGAATATATTGTTCGACTGTGTATCAGTTTGTATACTCTGTGTGTTATGCTCATTGTGACAGTGATATACCAAATGTCTGCTGATTGCATGCGGGCAATAGGGAAGCCAGTTTTTTGCTCAAAATAGGGAAGCCAGTGAACAATGTTAAAATGGTGCCTTTTCAACACTTGATGTGAAACCTATTTGCCTATGCCTGGGAACATCCGTATTTAGGGAGTGAAGCATCTTTAATTTATCTCTATGCAATGTTGTTGCATTCGTCACAGATGAATCTTCAGTTACATGCTAGGGAAGCTGTGGGACATTGAACAAACGTGGTATTGGATTGGTCAGTTCACACTGCTATCTCCGAAATTTGCTAGGTACCGTTATGAAATCACGGTCATTTCTCCTTTCTGTCACTCTTCTCACGCTGTAGTCCCCCCCCCCCCCCCCCCCCCCCCCCCCCCCCCCCCCACTTGGCATGTGGGAAAGCCGCTGCTTGTGTGACTAATGTTATGAACCTTAGTTCATATCGGGGATAGGGAGGATAACCATTGCCAAGAGGAAGGCCGGGCAAAGTCGGCGTGGAGGGAGACTAGAATATTTGGGGGTAACTAGATTGTTTGTTGTTCATTGCTTGATTCAATCTCAACTGGTTACAGGGTATAAATAGAGGAGCTCAGCCCCTAGATGCCCTGCCTTGGCTCCTTGTTTCTCTCCCCAACATTAACTTAAATCTCTCATTAACTCTAATATATTCCCCAGACTCTAATTGCCGCCGGCACCCCCTGGGATACCGTCTTGGCTGCATGCAGCCGGTCCCCGGCTGCCCCACATGACATCTCTCCCCCCTTGATGAGCAGCTCGTCCTCGAGATGGAAGCTTGGATAGCAGTTGATGAAGCTGACAACGTCCTCCTGGATCCCATGGGAAGAGCCCAACAGCTAGCTTCGGCAGTACGTTGGGCCTGTCCAGCGACACCAAAACAGGTGACAGAACAGAGGAGACGGCTGGTGCTGGTGGCGGTGCCATATCCAACTCATCAAGCCTGGAGGATTTTGGTGAACGTCTGCCGCTTGTTGGTACAACCATACCTGTCGTGAGCGCCGGCTGGACAGTGTGTGTTGCGGCGACACCTAATGATGCGGTGGATGGGATCGTTGAAAGCGCAGGGTTGATCGCTGCCCGCATCTTCCTTGTGGTGTGCCTTACCAGGAACCCTCTCGCTGCCGCCTGTAGCCACACCGCTGCTTGGAGTTCATGCTCTGACTTCTCCAAGTGAGCACGGTAGCAGTTGAACATCACGACGAAGCGATCCATCTCCTCTGCGAGACGGCGAGCCCCCTCAACGAGGGCAGTGATTGGCTCATCACTTGATGGTGATGGATGACCGACAGCAGAAGCCATAGGAAAGGATCCCTGACTCATGACATGGAGGCGGTGGAAGTCGTTGGTGAGGCTGGGGCAGATGGCGTGGTGGCTGCTGGGTTTGGCGGCGGAGCAGAGGTGGAAGAGGAGCCTGGAAGCCGATACCAGATGTTATGAACCCTAGTTCATATCGGGGATAGGGAGGATAACCATTGCCAAGAGGAAGGCCGGGCAAAGTCGGCGTGGAAGGAGACTAAAATATTTGGGGGTGACTGGATTGTTTGTTGTTCATTGCTTGATTCAATCTCAACTGGTTACAGGGTATAAATAGAGGAGCTCAGCCCCTAGACGCCCAGCCCTAGCTCCTTGTTTCTCTCCCCAACATTAACTCAAATCTCTCATTAACTCTACTCTATTCCCCAGACTCTAATTGCCATTGATTACAGCCGGCACCCCCTGGGATACCATCCTGGCTGCATGCAGCTGGTCCCCGGCTGCCCCACATGACACTAATCTGTGAACTATAAAAAATACCTGTGATGAAACAAGCATCAAGCTGAGTTGATCTTGCCCCAGGTCCAAACATTAGCAAATAGCTTCAGGAGTGTCACATTTATGAGCTGCAACTGCAAGTGCAGAAATTATTTGGAATTTGGAAAACAACCGGTGATGTGAACTCTACTAATCTCCCGCAAAGTTACCAACCCACTTGCTTTCATATTTCAAATCAGCCTATGGCGGTGCAAGTCTCAGTCAACTTCATCTAGGTGTTCTCCCTGGCCGCTGTAGCCAGCAGAGACCAGGACGCCATGGTGGCCTTGATGTGCAAGCGCAATGGCTTCACACTGGTGCCATACTACCTAGTGGCCAGCCGCATCACAGACATGAGCCCCAAGGAGCCACTACACCAGCTAGGGCGTTTGGTTCATGTAGGCTGCCTCAAGCTGTGCCTTGGCCAACGTGTAGCTCATCCCCAACCCAAGGAAGTTTGATGGGCAGGGTGCGGTGCAGTTTCTCAAGGCGGCGGGTGAGATGGAGCAAAGGCTGCTGGCACCATCCACAATGTCATCAAAAGAGCAAGACAAATATGATGAAGACAAGGGCAAAAAACCCTACCTTTTTACTCCTTAGATCTGATAAATTAATAAGATAATCATTGTGGTGTCTTACGGCAAATGACTGCGATTTCATAGTGGTACCTAGCAAATTTCAGCGTTAACGGTGTGAACCATGTCCCACAACAAAATTTCCCTACCTGCTATGATATATGCTAAGCCTGTTAGTGGAGAATTGTCTTAAGTGTCCCTTTCTGCATTGATGCCCACAAGTAATAAGTCACTACTGCATTGATCCTTGTAGCCTGCAGAGTTAGCTTATTTTATGGATGATGAATTTCTTTGTTTTTTATTATAACAAAGGAATACATTGTACCATCAGCTTCCCTGTCCTGAACCTTATTGCATTTGGTAGCATAATGTCTGAACTTAGCTCTTTTTTAGATGTAAAATAATAGATCTGCTTCCTGATGTAGTATCAAGACTGTGTTCGAGAAAAAAAAATGTAGTGCCAAGTGATTATATTGCAGAGAAGAATATGTTTAATTTTCCGGATGTCTCTAACTCCATTGCATTTTATAACGTGGCATCTTTTAAGCATCCATTTGGATCAGCTGTCCCTAAATGTTCAAATGTAATAGAAAGATGATGGTTAATGACAAAGTATACTTAACATCAATTAGATTTAGTATTTCCTATAAAATCCTTGATTTAATCTTTGCAAATGACCTAATGTATTTGCAAATTTGTAGGTCCTAACTGATGTTTTGGTTAGTGTAAAAGCTATTTATGTTGGTTGTTTTAATCCTGTTTGTGCCTGTGCTGTGGAGCCAGTGTTATTGCTCTTGCATGTAGTCAGCTTTTAATTAGTGTTACTTAAATTCTTTCTTCTTTTTCTTTTTCACAGGAGAGATCTCAAGGTTGCTCTTATCTATGCGGTCTTGTTTTGTATTCTCATGGTGTCCTGCTATGTTGGCCTTTACTTGAAATGGTTCAGACTTTCAGCCATGTTTGTAATTTTCGGAATCCTTCTTCCAGTAAGTCTCAAAATCTCTAGGCATAGAAGGCTGAAGAGGAAAAGGGAAAGGAGATTGTTGTTACCACTTTCCATGTGAATATATTTTTGATATCTTGTAACATTCCAGTAAAGTTGGCCAACTACAGATAGGAAATTCTCGGCAGATTAACTCAATTCACAGCCCCAGCTTACACTTTCCAAAATGTTGTATGCATCACCTGTTGTGCTCTTGCGCACGTGTACATATATGTGTGCCGACACTGGCGTTTTTTGTCCCTTTTGTTTTCATCATACTTCGTCCGTTGAAAGATGATGCATGCTGTTGGAGTATCTGACGGCAAATCTTGGACAAATCTCGTACTTAGTAGCTTGTTGGCCCAGTGCATTTGGTGGTGGCCGCAATCATGTCGAAAGAAAATGTATGCTGTGGCGTCAGTTGGAATTACTCCTTGTTCAGTGTACTCGATGAGTCGCTTTGCCAGTTCTGGCCTACAATATGTTATATGTGAATGCAATCTTCTGTTGTATTCGAGAAAAAATCAACATGTGAATGCGATGCCAAATGCTCCAAACTCGTGCTAATTTAGATCGTTTGTAGGGTTTTGTTTTGCAGGACTACAGCATGCATGAATGCATAGTCCCAAAACTTTGACATATGATTGGAAAATCATCACTAGTGCTATTGATAGGTGAAATTCGTGCGAAATGATGATGCGTTCTTTGTCGGCCTAACATCCACTGGAGGGCGGTACTGCAACCTCAATCGTTTGCCGACATCGTTTCTGCAGTCCACCTTGTTTGCCGGTCGCTTCTGTTGAGTGTCTCGAGACCGGAGGACCTGGTAAAGCCAACCCCAGGTCCAGGGGGATAACTTTTACATTACCTATCGGTTGAGGCCAAAAACAGTTTCAGTTGAGACGCACTGTTGCTGCTGCTCCGATAGATTAAAGCTAGGTGACCGACCGTGCCTGCTATCCGGAGGATAAGACAGAGATCTTTTTCACTGGTTCGGCACAGCACCACTGAAGTGTCAAGTGACGCTGTCTTGTAGTAAAATGTAGTAGTCCGGGACGCGGCCAGAGTGATATGACGCAGCGTAAGCGTAGGATGGGTTATCCGCAACAGCGAGACTGACTGATGATCCACTGAGTGACGATCCCGGGCGTCTCGTGGTCATAGCCGGACGGCGGACGAGCCTATTCCCGGCACGCTGTTCCCGCTGGCTCATCGACCGACAGTTCTCTTTCATCTGGCACTTTGCCGCCGGCCAGGTCACACGAGCCAAACGGCCGAAGTGTATGGGCCGCGCGGGACGAGTCGGGGGGCTCGGGGTCTCGCCCTGGACAGCCATCTCACCCACGGACCACGGTCCAGAGCGCGTCCGCGGAACGGCAGCCCACGCCCCACAAACCGGGCTGAGCCTGAGCGCACGAATTCGTTTGCTCGCGAGTCAGCGACGCCGCCTCCCCAGCCAGTCACAACCAGAGCCAGGGCGCTTGGCTATCTGTAACGCTGCCAGCGGCATCCGCATCCATCTGATCTGCTGCACCGAGTTGGGGTCATGGCGCCATCATCATTCATCACCACGAATCTATTGTGGCCCGGTGGACGTGGATTTGCGCTGATCCTGCTCGTGCGCAGCCTTTTGACCACAGACGCTGTAGACTGCGGTGCGGACTGCGGAGACAGGCCCTTCCTTCCCAAGTGAGGCAGTGACATTTCTTACCACAAGTGGGTGGTTTTGTCATCCACCGAGGGAAGAAGGCACGCCAGCATAGGCATTGCATCTTGCCATGCCATCCTCCTTGACCTTGCGCGGATGCGGCAGCACACAGCACATCCATTCGTCCTGCTGCGGCTCTTGTCAGAGTTTCAGACTCGCCGGAGACACAAGCGCGAAATATCTGATCTCTGTTTAATTCCCGCACGTGCAGGCATACATAGGCTCGTGGTTGCGTATTTGACCTGCAGGCAGTCTCGTGTGCACTACCGCACGTCCGCACTGCCCTGGCCTCATCCGCCGTAACCTACCCGGGCATGCAAGCACGAGAGTGTGAGCGTACTCATTGTGTACGCACCACCGGGCTCTAGTTTAAGCAGCAGCAGCAGCAGCTAGCTTTGCCCCTGCACTTGCAACGCACGCCCCATTCGCCACGCTTTTCTGCCACTACTACGCTGCGCTTTGGACCTCTCCCGGCGTCCACTACTCGCTCTGCCCAATGCAAGGTGGGCCGCAGAGCCTGCCCGCCTGCCTGCGACGCCTCTCATGTTTTCTAAAAAGGCCTGGCCCCTAGCAACGCTACGTCCATTTCTGCAACGTTGCACGAGCCTGTATATACTACGTACGTTTAGATTACCCGATCCACTGTGACTTTGATCCCCTGCGTTCGCGTGTTCTCCTCCGAAAGCTCCTCCTGCTGCTGCCGGGTACCGATGCACCAAGGGCACGGTATCTTGCGGCGGGTTAGCGAAAAGTAAGGCCATCTAATCGTGCCGCACGAGTGCCCGATCGTCGATGGGTGCTCGCCACCAATTGAGGCCTTGACAGGTGCTCGCAGCGAATGATGGCGCGCGCGCCCGCCCGCCCCGGCGACGCAATTCCGCACACTTCAGCTCGCACTCGCTCGGCCGGGGAGAGCAGCGTCTTCGTCTCTTCGACCGACCGGGCAACCTTTTCGTCGTCTACTCCGACCTACTGGTCACATCCTGCAATAAACTAATCAACGCAAATGCGAATCTCATCGAGTTGCCCGTTGATCCTAGTCGCCATGTTGTCTGTCGAGCAGTCGACACATCTTCGTGCACTCACTCGCGTATGTAGTTGCATTTTTAGGTAAGAAAACTAAAAGGGGCTACTACTAGCTAGCCAGTAGCAAAGTTGGAGTTGGAGCTCTCCTTTTCCTGCTTCGTCGACCGGCAACATCTTTTGTGTTGATGCACATTCATGATGCCCGGCCAGAGACATCAAAGACATCTTTCCCGGGCTCTGCTGTGCTGTTCTATTTCCTTAATTACTCCCCGACTTTTTAGCCTGTTTATATATAGTTGCCAGCCACAGGGTTGCCGACATGTCGTCTAGTAAAATCAGATCAGATCAACGTGAAATCAAACATGATCAGGTACTGTTCGATTGCTTGCAGAAAGCAGGTCAGCCTGAACAGGCTCAACAAGCAACTGGCCTTCAAGGGGACAGCAGGGAAAACACAGTTCAGTATTTGCGCTGGAAGCCTGGAACCCTTATTTTTTGCTGATCCTACTCTCAGATCAGACCTCAGAAATTAGTCGTCGCTTTTTCTCTCTGAATTTTACAGCATATACGTAGGAGGAGGAAGATAAGCATTGTTGCAAGGGCCAAGGACGACACGCACAGCATTCATGGTGGGGTCCAGCCGGTCATAAGAAATGATGCAAAAGATGTGTAATCCATATCCATGCAATGTCATGCCTCCTTTTTCCAGTCAAAGGCTTTCGTTCGTTGGCCATCCCTACGCATGGCACTGTGCGAGCTTTTGTCCATGTCCATGCACATTTTTAATACAATAGTACAAGCACTGTGTAGTGTAATCATGCTGCACGGTCATCTATCCATGGCTGGATAGCATGCATGTATTCAGGGAGGAAGATATGGAGAAGAAAAGGCCAACAGTGCAGGCGAGGAAAAACCGTCGACAGGCTGATCTCATAAGGCCTTCTTTTTCATTCGAGAAGCCTTGTACAGTTGTGCTCTATAAACTCTCGGCCTCACCCAAGGCTTGCTGCTGGTACACGGATCATCCAACCGCAGTACTCCTAAGCAGTACAGCAATATTTCCTTTCGTCTTGAAGCATTTAAACTTGGTCCGAGATAATGAATTAGCTAACACATTTGTAGAAGAAATGATCGCCCTTCTAATCCAGTGGGACTGTATCCTCTATCTAAACTAGATAACCAAAACAAGAACAAAAAGAGCGGCAACAAAGTTCCACCAGCCAGCATCTGCTTGGAGCCTTGGACAGAACTAGTGCAGTTAACATGGACCTTGTGGTCTAGAACTTAAGGAATCAAGCAAGTACATGCTACCTCAATTAGCGTGTTTGTTGTGTTCATAATTAGGCCCCGTTTGGTAGGCCTCATCTCTGGCTCTGACTCCTCTGGAGGAGCCCTAACAAACGGTTCAGTAAAAGAAGACATTTAGAGCTATTTCTTAGTGAAAAATAAAAGAGATAGATTTTTTGGTTCCTCCAAAATGGCTCTAGTTCCTCCAGAGAAGCCTTAGTCCCGATGGCCAACCTGTTTTCTTTAGGATCAGATATATACAGATGGCAACACATGCTGATGGCTCCATCCAGTTTCATCTGAAGCTCTCTGTGCGGGATGTCAATCGCTAACTTTCCTTGTGGAAATCTTCGTGCATGCACAAGTATAAATTGTGTCTGTCTACATAACTTTGAACGTATTTCTTGCCCTCAAATCTGTCAATTTTTGCACCGCCTAACTGAGATCCTTAGCTAAGTTAAACTAAACCTTGCTGGAGAAGAAGGGTACGGTACAGAATTAGGCGGTTGGAGCTTTAATACGCCTATGTGGCAATGTCGACAGATTTATGGCATTTTGTCCGCAAAAAAAGAAAAATTGCAAGTACCATGCATGATTAGTTCAGGTTCACGATCGCCCTCCGATGGAACAGTGGACAGTGTCAAGGAACAAAACTGGTGCGAGGGCCAGCACTACAGTCCGTGCCTGTACATCGACAAGAGACCGCTCCCAACGGTGGACACAGTCCCCACTCCCCAGCGCGCGCGGCAGAAGAACGGGCGCGATCGCTCAATCACGTACGGAGTCAGGCGATCCGCCTGCAGACTGCAGTGATGAGTCAGTTGCCGTGCTGTACGTACGACCAGTCAGTCTACCAGCATACGCGTGCATGCACCCCCACCCAGTTGTATCCAAGCATCCAATCCGATCCGTACGCCGCCGTCGTTGGGTGATCGATCTCCCGCCGGCGGCACAGCGTCCGGCCTCGACGGAGCTTGGACGCACCACACCACGAGAGGGCCCCAGGCCAATGATTCGCAGGACCGGTAGCTCTCGGCTCCATGAATAGCGAGCGTGGACCAGCTGCATGCGCTAAAGGCCCTGCCATGCCTCCGCAAGATCTGCAGCCTGATACCCCCGATCTGGCCCGGGACAGGGACGTTGCGATCCCGAGCCGTACGGCGTGGCGCGGCGTGGCGTGGACGCGTGGTCAAGCGCCCTGCCTGACCCCCTCCGCGGAGACGGAGGTCGGAGGCTGCTGCTGGCGCGTCGCTTTCGCCCGGGGTCGCCGCGCCTGTTCATCCGCTGCCACGTCCTGCTGGGCTGGACGACGCCTGGCTGGACCCCCGCGCCGCTCCGCTCCCCGCCGAGGCGCCGATCGAATGATGGATCCCCGCGCGGCGCGGAAGATTTTGGCTGGCTCCGCGCGCGTGCACGGACGCACGGTCGGGCAGGGACAGCGAGGGGAAAACAAAGGAAATAAGCGCGCACGGTCCGGCGTGTCCGATCTCACCTCACGTGCGTCACCGAGTGCGTGCGCGCGTGACGGCGACGCGCCCCGCCGGAGAGCGACGTGGATATGGGGTGCCCATGCGACCGACGAATAGCGGCAACATCGAGTACTGTACTGCTCTCGCCGGACCCCGGCCACCTCGCGCGCGCAACTTGCGTTGGCCGAACCCGCACCGCAGCCTGTGTCAGCCTCGCCTCCATCCATCGGTCGGTCCTCGTTAGGTTCCATCCGGGCCTGTCCGTCAGCTAGCTCTCAGGTCCCTCGAAAATCAGTCCGTCAGGTCGTGGAGCAGTAATGGTTGGTTAGGCTGGCTGAGGCTGGTGCTAGAGTTAGACCAGAGGATGCACGCATGCATCATGGGGGCGAGTGATCGGGGAAGGAACTCCTACTACTCCTACCGTCCTACGTCTCCAAGCATGGAACTCTCTGGTGTGCTGTTGACTTCCACGCCTCATCATTGAGCGTTTCCATGTTCAGACAGTCAGACCGAGCCAAAGCCAATCAGAAGAACAACTGTACTACCAAGCACCACGTTCCAGTGCAGCGCCTGCCTCGTGCAGAGCAGCATCTAGCGATCGCCATGGAAAAGGGTAAAGTTGCGTGCGTGAAATACTGATGAAATGCCCATCACGACCCACGACCCACACAGTACGAGTACTTAGTTCGTAGGAGTTGTATATTGTTGACCAGGGATCAGGGATGCATCCATCCTGCTGCAAGATTCGCCAATAGCTGCTCTGAATTCATGTCAGTGCACATCTGCTGTGCCGTCCTGCAACTGCGAGTAGTGGGCCTGGTTCCTAGCAAGAAGAATGCAGGTAGCCAGGGACCGGGGATCACCGGTAGCGTTTGGTTGGGGTGGGATGGTCCCGTCTCCGTTTTCTGGGACAGGAGGGGATGAGAGGACTCCATTTCCTATTTGGTTGACAAGGGACAGGATCAACCCGTTTTGTGTTTGGTTGAAGGGATAAATAAAAATGAGATGGATGGTGGATTGATGACATTAGCTACTGTAGATTTGAATCACATGCCAAATTATGTATCTATCGATATACCTAATCATAAGGAGTTCAACAAAACTGAGTTTGCTATTTTACAATGTTTCTACTAATTTTAGCCTATTTTCTGCATAAAGAAAAAGATAACAGAAAAATAGAAAACCATTTTTTCCCAGGGACCTTAGGGTTCTAAGGATTTGCATCACTATTCATATGAGTCACAAGATTTGCATCTGGAACCCTAAAAAAATCCCTAATCCATTTTCACCTTTTTTCTTCAACCTACGGACCAGAGCCGAAACAGAGGGCGTGTTTGGAAAGGTGGTTGTGGCTGACTCGGCCCAGTGCCTTGGCCGTGGCCAGCCATCGCCAGGCCATCTTGGGCCACCCCTTTGTGTTTGGTTGCTATCCCAATCCGACACGGCCCAAGTGGAGATTGTGTTTGGTTCCCAGTTTCCAGCCCGGCTCGGTGACCAACTACCATCAACCGCCAAGCCGAGATGGCGTTTGGTGGCGGGCACGGCCAGGGCGCAGCCAAGGAACAGAACAACAAGATGCATATATGGAGCAAAGGAGTGCTAACAAATTGAACTCAGCAACACTTGTACTTCCATAACAGTAACAATGATTTACAGGAAGACATGAATTCATCGGTAGGCCTCAGACTTGAGTACTGAAAAATTCACAACCATAGCTGGATGCAACAAACAAGCACAATACCAAAGAACAAGGAGCATTAGACAGGAAGTTCCAGCATAACAAACAAGAACAGAAGGACCCAGCTATGAAATCATCTAAGATTGTCATCATCGGCCTTTGATCCTGTACAAATGTCGTCCTCATCCATACAAGTTCATCCATACTTTGCACATTGTCACCCTGAAAGACATGGCAAGCACTAGAACGAAAACAGTAAATTGAATTATTAACAATGAAATCTGCGATGACATCCCTGGCAATTTATGAATCATGTGGCCTTAGCTTTAGAGTTTGGTGGAAAAATTCACTTATTTGTATCACTGGTGGCTGCAGGAAATAGAAGAACCAGAGAAAACATGCAAACATAAGAGGCAAACCCCAGGTCATGGGTGGCATGACAACCTTGGGCACATCCATTCACTGCCATCATCCTAACAAACAAGTTGGTGTTGTAGGGAATGGCTGTAGCCCACGGCTGTGATGACACTCATGTAAAAAAGAACAACAACAACTGAAATAAGCAACCACCTCAATAAATATTTCTGCATCACAGGCCTTTTCCAAATCCCACATTTACCACTAAGATGCAGAAACAAGATCCAGCAGAAAAATAGACATGTCATGCAAAGTCACAGCAGCAAGGTAAATGAAAAACTGAAAAAGCAAATAGGACCTCAAAAATTGCAGCCAACAGAGACTACAAATAAGGTCTCAAGTAATGTAGCCAACAGAGGCTACAAATTTAGTCTTACAACATAATGTTTTGCCCAAATAGATGTGGGTTCAAATGGTCTCAACGATTCCCTGTGATCACATTAGATTGTTAGCCACCCTCCCAATGAAATAGACCCAAAAGAGACCGGTGTAGTCAGCCATCCAACCTGCACAAAAGACCTATAGCAAACTGTGCCTAGCTATAGTCAAAAGAAGAGAGAGTGGGTGAAGGAGGTGGAGGAACTATACATCTCAATAGTCAACCCCCTCAATGCACATGCTTACCAACATGTGACTGAACTACATGAAATAGTTCTTGGCTAGGAAGTTCCTAAGCTAAAAATATCCCTGTGGGTACCACTCATCCCAACAAACCTCCTCCCTTGTGCCTTGTTGTCCAATAGGTAGGTGTAGGCTATAATTAGTGCCTCCTCAAAAAAGCCAGGACTCTCCATAACAGCAAGGTACAGATTGGCATTAACATGGGCTGGGCCAGTGTCACAGAACCTCCTAATTATGATGTCCCATATGTACCTGTCATCGTCATAACGACCTCTGACAGTCGTACTTATGTTCCTCATAACTTAAAAGGTCTGTTTTCCTCCGAACAGGATCCAATCACAGGAGTATTGCAATATTACAACAGTTTATTCAAAATACCATCAGAGTAAAGTAGCGGAAGTCTTACAACAACTTAAGTTTACAAACCACAGTTTCCAAATTTTAAACCTTAAGTAGCATTATTACAAACCGGTAGTAGGGAAGTATCCGTAGTAACTTTATTACAAACACACAAACGAAGTGCCTTGCCCAGAGGCCACACATTCTACTCGTCGTCACTTTCTTCAGCCACAACGGTCATGCAACAAGGCTCAAAACAGACTTGTTCATGAACCGCACCTGCAACAAGGGGTTTAACAAACCCTGAGTACGAGAGTACTCAACAAGACTTACCCGACTAAGAAAAAGGACTCCAAGGGCATGCTAGCTTTAGGAAATTAAGGTACGGGTATTAAAAAAACCAAAATTTCCTTTGCAGAAAAGCTTACTAAAGTAACTCCTTACCTTCAATATTTTATTTTTACCATTGATGGTTCCTTAACCAATTCTAGGTGATCCTAGTCTAGATCAAAGTAATTCTCATCAAGATCTTTCTCATTCTCTTTCAATTCCAGTTCTTAACTATGATATTGGTGCAAGGCCAAGACTCCTTTCTCGTGGAGCAACGACGATTCGAACCGCTTCATTTACCTAGCTGGGGCTTCCTAACCACATGACATATGTAGAACCGAATCTTGCATATATCAACTCTTACCCGAGTAACCCAAAACCAGAACGTGTCCATAGCCACCCGAGAGCACAGTACTCCTTGAACCCGGCCCAATTCTAGCCCGAGGGTACACACTACTCTCGCCATCTCTCCACTCCCAGTGCAAGGTTAGACGTTCTCGTAATGGAATAGTCGAAGTAAGGCTTACCCGACATGGGTACATGACTAGTACTAATAAAAACTCCATGACGCGAGGGCCAACAATGTATGGTCCTTAACTGATAAGGCGGAAACACTATATTGAGACCCCTTTCCCAATACAAGTTAGCAGTGGCCAAACCACCCGCCTGATCTTTCAAGTTCATTCTTATATCTCATTATTCATCAAGTATGCCATCATTGCCATATAAGCATTTCATTTAAAAGCCTAACTCATTAAGCATAGCGAAGCATACTATGCATTTTCAGTAAAACAGGTATCAAGGATGATATCGCAATAATCAAGGATGACAATGCAGCAATTGGGTTATCACTTAACTCCTAATTACTTAATGCAGTAAACCATAGTATAAATAATACATATTTGTAAAACTCAAGGTAGGGTTTAAATGCATCGGGGCTTGCCTTGCTCTGACGAGACGACT
Source organism: Saccharum hybrid cultivar R570 (assembly GCA_038087645.1). NCBI lineage: Eukaryota > Viridiplantae > Streptophyta > Magnoliopsida > Poales > Poaceae > Saccharum > Saccharum hybrid cultivar. The sequence goes on from JAQSUU010000012.1 coordinate 19,935,012, forward strand.
AACTCGGGCTCAAAAACTCCGACTTCCGGTCCAGAACCCACCGAAGACAACTCTTCTCCGGAGACTTGCTCGCCAACGTTGACTTCTTCGAAAGCGGGAACTACACGAGCATATAACATGTCTCAACATGATGCGGTGATAAACATGATGCTTGATGATGATATGCCACGATTTATGACTTGAGTACAACTTTCCTTCGCGGTACAGTCGCAAAACAGTAAAACCTACTAACTAATAGCGGCTACTTAAGCAACACTAATTCTCCTTACCGAACACGTTACTAACGAGCTCAAACAAGTAATTAAGGCGCCAAAGATCACCAAGAATTAGTGACCCAAGGTCATCACTCAATCAAAAAGGACACACAACACTTAAAGTTAACAAATAACATTTATTTAAACATTTAATTAATTAGGTCATAATTAATAATAAATCATACTTCATCTAAATGAGCTTAAACTTTTTATATAGATTAATCATATCCTAAATAGTGTTAAAATAAATTTCATGATTTTTGGATTGATATTTTAATTACTAAAATTCATGGAAGTTGCATTTAATATTTAATTGAACTAATTAAATAACTTACAAAAAGTAATCAAATTTAGCATTTAATATTTTTCCTAATTATTTTATACCTTGAAAAGCTTATACAAAAAATTTCACTATTTTTGGAGCTCCATAGAAATTCTAATGAAATAAACAAATACTCTTACTATTCACATTTTTGAAAAAGAAAAACAAAAATGCTGATCGGGCCGACTCATTCTTCTTCACCTCCGGCTCGGCCCAACCGCGCGGCCGGCCCGCACGCTCACGCCCGCGCACTCGCGTCTGCGCCCGCGCGGCCCAGCAACGCGCGCGGCCCAGCAACCCAGCCCAGTCGGACCCGCGCCCATGCTCCCTCTCTCTCGTTGACGTCCTGACCCCACCTGTCATCTCCCTCCTCCCGCTCTCTCGCTCTCTCCTGCGACCCAGCCATGCCTGCACGGTGGCCGACCGACGACCACGACGTCGGTCGCTCAACCAACCTGTCCAACACGGACTACACCTCACCGCGAAACGATTTCAACACAAAAACGGCCACGCTAAAGCTCCGGGGAAACCTTCCTGACGGTCATGGCGGAACGGTGGTCACGATGACCGGCGTCCTGACGATCTACGACGGTAGCGTCTAAATTGAAAGCGCAAGAAGCAACAGGAGCTCACTGCGATTGCAATGAAGCCACAAGGAGGCGCTGGGAGGCGGTGGAGAAGGCTGGCCACGTGAGGCGGCTCGGTGGCGCTCGGTCACCAGAGTTGGAAACGGGAACGGTGGTGCGAGCGATTTGGGCGAAGTTGGGATGGCTCAGGTGGACCAAGAGATGCGCGAGGGCGAGGCGAACGTGATGACGCGGTTTGCGTGGCTAGTGGCGGCTCAACGGCGGCAGCGACGAGCGGCGGAGCTAAGCGGCGGCGATGGTAAAAACAGAGAAGAAAAAGAGCTTCACGGTGAGCTCAAGTTTATATAGGGCACGACCACGGTGACAACACTGGAAGACGCGCGACATCGTGCTGGCGATCCTGGTGCGTGCGAGAAGAGCCTAGATGGCCACGGCGGCACTCCGGCGCCCATACCGGCCGGTGGCCGCCCGCCATTGGTCACGAAACTATAGCACTCACCCCTAATTTTTGCAAATTTAATCTGTTTTATCAAATTACTCTCAAATTCATGTAGCAACTTGAAAAATTCCCAAGATATGAAATCTTTATAATTTCAAGCTCTACAAGTTTTGTATTGAACATTTTTCAAATTTGATCTCGATTTTGAAATTTGAATTTAAAATCAAAAGGGGACACTTTTCGGAAATTTGGTAATTTAGAAATTACTTTGGATTTTGTATTGAAACTTCAAAAACTCCAAACACCAAAGTTGTACATCTAGCCATGACCTAAAACTTTGCTATTCAAACCATTTTCAAATTCTGCCTCCATTTTGAAATTTGAGTTTGGGGATGAAAAGGGGTCAAATTTGAAATTTGCTTCTTTTCAAAATTGCTCCATATTTTACACTAAAACTTTGAAAACTCAAAACACCAATGTTGTAGCCCTTGAAAATTTCTACAAACTTGGTTTTAAACTCTTTCCTAAATTTTGCTTGGATTTTGAATTATTTCAAAAGGGGTAAAGTTAGGGTTTTAGATTTTAGGGTTTTCGGAGGAATTTCCAATTGAAATTTGTTGCTACCTTATTTGGTGATTATTTAATGATCAAACCATCACCCAAGTGTATCATTGAGTCAAGTATCACATAATTGACCAAATGCCACTCTTGGTTGACCAATTTAGCTTTTGAAAATCTTTTAATAATGTCCCAAATTTGAATTCAAATTCGAATCGCAAAACTCGCGACAAGTTTTTGGATTCCAATTCAAACTCAAACTTGGAGCTTCATTTTACATGTTGTACTTGAGTTCATACCCTACACTTGACACTAGTGTGTAACACAGTCACACACCTCAAATTACGTAGGGCATGGACTAAGTATTTGCGGTGACATTCGAAATTAGGGTTTTTGGTTCGAATCACACCACTGAGAAGCACATCCAACCTAGAAAGGTAAACTCATTTTAGTTAATGCATAACATGGTTGACCTAATCATGGATGCTTTGCGATGCAATATGATGACATGGCAGATTAATTAGTCACTATAACACCCGAGGTGTTACAGCCAGTCTCTCTAAGAGTATTTGCAACATTGTTAATTGCATGTGACATGTTAGAGAGCAAGAGCAACTCATCTTCATAGAAAGCCTCCTCTTCCTCTTCCCACACTTCCTAGAAGTGGTGAGGATCTCAGTAGCCTTGCTGCCCTCACCAACTTCAGTGTTGGATTTCCCCTCAGAAGGCTTGTTGAAGGCAGTGCCCTCAGCCTTAGCTGCCACACTGTCACTTTGGTTTGCACTAAGAGGCTCTCTAGAACCTAAGGCAAACCTACCAGTGGCCATTGAAAGGCCAAAAATGGCTTCCATCTCAGTATAAAACCTGATGGGACAGTTAAGGATTAGGGTGGTCCTGCACAATGGTATATAGCTTAGCTAACTAGAACAAAGACAAACAATCAGGAATGATGAGTAAACCATCTAAGTTTGGCTACCTTTATGTGGCCTAGGTAGTTCTCCCCCTCTAGCATTATTGCATTAACATCACTGTCCCACAATGCTTCACTAAGATCCTTGAGCTTAGACACTTTTGCGCACTTCTGCCTCCATTTCCTCAAGTGATTGTACACGTGAGTTGGGCTGACAGTCTCACCACAATACTCCTTAAGGTGTTTGGCCACTAGGTTGACATCTTTGTCCTTGAAAACCTTGTCAAGCCTACTTCCATCACTCACTAGCTGGGCCATCCTCCTAAGCACAAACCCAGATGTGTTGTTATTCCACCTCATGAGACCAGTAGCTGGTAGTGGTGGTGCACTAGCAACAACACCAGCAGCTACTGCTGCAACCCCAGCCTCATGAGCAACCACTTCAGCAGCTGGCACAAACCCACCAAGAGCAGCATCATGCACATCAACAGGAACTGAAGCCATCCTAATTTGCATTACCAATGAAATAATAGCTCAAGTACATGAAGAAGAGTTAACAATAGCTCAAGTAGATGAAGAAGATTTAACAATTGTAGTAGCAAAAAACAATAATGGAACCAAATTAAAAGCACATAGGTCTCAGCCGTGTCCAATAGTTATTACACTTGCATCACACAACCAAATGTACCATACCAGAGCTTACATACTTGTAATAAAAAGAATCAACATGCATGAATCAGGTCCTATGGGTACCCCTAGCAGCCCACATTGCATCACAAATGAGCAGCCCACATTGCATCACAAATGGTATCTCTCTTTGTGGTCATGGCTTGGGAGTCCTGAGAAAGCATGTCATTAGCAAGTTCAGGGTCATTGTGGTGTGGTGGAACCTAGTCCTCAGAGGGCACAACATCATCAACTCCAAATCCTAGGATCTAGTTGTGAAGAATGCAGCAAGCTAACACAAGCTTGACTTGTGTCTTTTATGGGTGGAAAGGCTTATTATCTAAAATGTGAAACCTGTTCTTGAGTGCCCCAAAAGCCCTTTCAACTAACACCCTCAATGAAGAGTGTCTGAGGTTAAACAACTCCCTTGCATTGGTAGGTAGGTTCTTGTTGCCAAACTCTGTCAGGTGGTATCTCACCCCCTGTATGGAGGGAGAAACCCACTACGACATGCATAGCTAGCGTCTACAAGGTAGAATTTACCTATATTTCAACCAATAAGTGTCTAGGGTGAATGTTCTTCCAAGGTATAGGGCATAAGGGCAGTGGATAGGCAGATGAATTACCTTGTGGGACACAAAAACCATCATTTCTCTCAATAGCATCAGCAAGGATGAGCGCATCATGTGCTGACCCCTCCCATCCAGCAAGAACATAAGTGAACTTGAGGTCAAAGTCCACTGCAGCCATGACATTCTGTGTGGGGTTTGTTTTCCTACCCTTGAATGCTTGTTGCATTCTTCTAGGCACCCTTGCCAATACATGGGTACCATCAATGGCACCAACACAGTTCTACAAAAATTGTGTAAGTGGGATAAGAACATCTACATTGTGCAATGGCTACATAAATGAACAGGTAGTTACCTGCAAGTAAGGGTTCCATCTGTGGCTCCCAAGTATCTTTGGATGTGTGGCAGTTGATGGAGGCTTTATCATTTCATTTCTAAGCTCACCAACAACATAGGACCTGGTGAAAGTGCCTATGTACAGTCTCAATGGATCTCCTAAAGGATTGGTGCACCATCCTAAACCTTTGGTTGTGTCCAATTACATGAAGAAATATTGCAACCTACTCCTCTATTGTGCACACACCAGTTTCAACTACAAGTCTCCTAGTCCTAAATAGGTTGCACAAGGAAAAATAGGAGCTCTCTTCATCCTTAGCATGGAAATGCACTCAGAGTCTGTGGAGTTATAGATGGCTTGCAAGGTCTGCTGGCGATGCTGCTTAGCATCACACTTGAGGTCATACAACAGAGGGTCAGGTTCAGGCCTCTTCCTTTTAAGCCTAGAAACAACTACAAACACCATGACAACTACGAGGCATGCTGCTTGTCTCACCATCATGTCACGATTATCAGATGGATTCATCTACATGCATGTAAATTCAGAGATACACTGAGTACATAAAGCTCTAGCTGGCCTCAACAAGGTTGTGCAAGCATATGAAATTAGTAAACCATGGTAGCATGGTTGCACATGCCTCCCAGTGTAGTGGACTACATCATCGACCATGAATAACATAGAACCAACAGTTATAGAACCACCAACATTGCAATACTCATACGACCAGCAAGTAACAGAAGATCAAGAAGAACTCAATAACATCACAACAAGGACAACTGCATATGAACAACACTAATGAAACCCTAAATCCATCATTAGGTACAATGAACAAACCAAGCTGAACCAATACAACAAGAAAAAGCAGCATTACCAATAAATCTGAATCAGACGGAGGCAAAGCGAAGCTAAAATCGGAGAAGAAGACGAGCAGACCAAGAACCAGCGGATCTCCAAGGAGAGGAAGCAAATCTGGTCCGCGCCACCACCTAGCGCACCACTAGACCCAAGGATGACGAACGGAGGAAGAAGAAGGCCGCCTCCCAGAGTGCCAGCTGAAAGGATCAAGATGCCCAAGAGGGGTGGTGAATTGGGCTTTTCTAAAAATTAATTGCAAGAATTAAATCCTACAAGCCAAACTTCACCCCTAGTGCCTACTTGTGTTCCTTGTGTTTCTACCAATAAAAGTTATGCACCCTAAGTTCCAATCCTAGACTAGCAAGGCAATTCTAGGAAAGTAATCAAGCAATGAAAGTAATGCAAGAAAGTAAATGCTTGAAAGTAAGGGATAGGAACATGGCGATGTTTTACCGAGGTATCGGAGAGTCACCACTCCCCACTAGTCCTCGTTGGAGCACCCGCGCAAGGGTGTAGCTCCCCCTTGATCCGCGCAAGGATCAAGTGCTCTCTACGGGTTGATTCTTCGACACTCCGTCGCGGCGAATCACCCAAAACCGCTCACAACTTGAGTTGGGTCACCCACAATCTCGTCGGATGATCACCGAACTCCCAATCACCACCAAACCATCTAGGTGATGGCGATCACCAAGAGTAACAAGCTAGAACTCTCACTTGACCACAACAAGTCTAATGAGAAGATGGATGCACACTTGCTAGACTCATGTCACTAGAGAGGATTCTCAAACTTTGATTCACAAATCTCAATCCTCACTATGGCTCTTGCACTCCCTTGCACTTCAAAGGTGTTTCTCAGCTAAACAAATGAGCAAGAGACCTCTAAAAGAGGTGGAGGGGTTGTATTTATAGACCCCTTAGACAAATCCAATAGTTACCTTTCGAAACAGCCAGACGCGCACTGACCGGACGCGCCTGTCGATATGACCGGACGCGCCGGTCAGTTGTAACGGTCGAAAATGGAAACCTATACTAAGAGACCGGACGCGCCGATCTGTGCTGACTGGACGCGCCAGTCTGAGATGACCGGACGCGCCGATCAGGGATGATCGGACGTGTCCGATCATGCAAGAGCTCTCTAGAAATTTGACCTGACGCAACACCGCGTCCGATCATAGGTGACCGAACGTGTCAGGTCACCACGGGACCTTACTAGAACAAGACCGGACGCACGACCGCGTCCGTTCATAGGTGACCGGACACATCAGGTCTCCGCTGGACCTTACTGGAACATGACCGGACGCACCGGTCTTGTTCACAGTCGCGTCCGATCTTTGCTATTTACCCTCTGGAACACGTGTCAGCCTGACCACCGCGTTCGGTCCTCTCAAGGACCGCGTCCGGTCAGTCAGCCGAAAACGCAGTTAAGACTTTGAAAGCCCAAGTTTGGTTTTGGTAATCAATGACACCAAGTTGCTAATGCCATGTGTTAAGTGTTTTGAGTTAGGCATAAGCAACACATGTGATGAAGGTGTATGTGGCAAGGAGTGGTGGCCACAAGATCACAAAGAGATGGTGCATGGACATGAAATGATGATCATGGTGGAGATGCACATAAAATGAAGGACATGATGATCAAGTGAAAGAGAAGGATCTAAGAGAGCAAGGCAAAGGTATAACCATAGGGTTTTCCTTTTGCCGGTCTAAGATGAGTAGAGAAGTGATTGACCGGGTTTAGGATACATAGCCGACTATCAAGAGGGGCAATCACGGTTAGCTCGGAAATCAAGTGCCACTAGATCAATGTCTTAAGCATATGCATTAGGATCTAGTAAAGAGCTAACATAACACCTTGGAAAATGATTGTGAAATGCTAACACACATGCACATGGTGGTGTACACTTGGTGGTGTTAGCACATTTGCGAAGGCGGTGGAGTTCAAGCGGTAGAGAGGGGTTTGGGTTCCTCTCTCCCTCCCGCCGAGCTTGCGAGGCGGGATTCGGCGCTTTTTGGAGAAGTGAAATGCCTATTTTCTTTTGCGCTAGAAGTCGGAAAAGAAACAGAGGCGAACGGAGGTCACTGTGGTGACCGGACGCTGCACCGGACGCGGTCACGGTATGACCGGACGCGTCCGGTCTGTGTTCAGCGTCTGCGCGGTTTTTAGTTCAATGATCGGACGCGCAGCGCGTCCGGTCACTGATGACCGGACGCGTCCGGTCATCCAGGGAGCTTACTGGACTCTAACCGGACGCTGGCACTGTGGCGTCCGGTCAGTTCAACAGCGCGTCCGGTCAGTTCTCCTGAGCGAACCAGAGCGCGCGACCGGCGCGTCCGGTCCCTCACGTAGCCGGAGCGTCCGGTCAGGCGTCCAGAGGGGCAGAGCGAAGCGGAGTGACGATCGGACGCGCGGCGCGTCCGGTCACGTGCGATCGGACGCGTCCGGTCTCAACGGGAGCATACTGGAACGCGACCGGATGCGGGCACTGTCGCGTCCGGTCAATCGGTTCAGCGCGTCCGATCACGGCAACGGCTAGTTCTGACTCGCACTGGTTCTTGCTGTCGTGTAGTGATCAGACGCGTCCGGTCACCCTGACCGGAGCGTCCGGTCAGCGCGTTTTTCGCTGCGTCGTCTGTAACGGCTAGCTGCGTACCCCTTCGTTATAAATAGACGTTGGCCGGGGTTTGAGGGTAACTCTTGCACATTTTGAGACATAGAGACATACTTTGAGCTAGAGAACAACCCCTCCACTCATCTCTTTGCATAGTTGCACATCTTGAGTGAGATTGAGTGAGATTCAAATGCATTGCTTGAGAGTTGCATTCTAGAGGCACTTGATCTTCGAGTTGCTGCGGATTTCTTGTTACTCTTCCGTGTTTCCCGACACGGTAGACGGCTTGGAGCAGCGGAGGTGATTGAGCTCGCAATTGGAGATTGTTGGAGCCTTCACCAAGTGTTGTAAGGGGTTCTTGATCCTTCCCCGCGGGAGTTCATGAATTGAATACTCTAGTGGAGCTCGTGGCTTGGAGGATCCCCATCTTGTGTGCGGTTGTGCGGCGCCCGCCGAGGGCTCGACTCTTGATAGTCGATTAGCTCGCGAACCGACAAGTGGGTGTATCGCCACAACGGGGAGTAGCTTGCCGGGAAGCAAGTGAACCTCGGGATAAATTCTTGTGTCATTCTCTTCCCGAGGATTTCTCTTGTGTGATTGATTGATTGGTACATCTCATCTCTACACGGCGGTATAATCAATCAAAGCTCTTCTCTCGTATTACTTCTTATTTCTAGCTTATAGTTGTTGTTGTGTTTAGTGAATAGCCTTGTACTAGACTTGTGTAGGTGGCTTGCTTAATTAGTTAGAGCTAGTGCTTTTGCTTCGCCACCTTTCGTACTAACTCATGGTTAAGTAATTCTTGTAGAAGTTTTAATTAGGCTATTCACCCCCCTCTAGCCTTTTTGGACCTTACAAGTGGTATCGGAGCTGAGGCACCGTTTATTTGAGGCTTAACAACCTACGGTGAAAAAGAAATGGCTCAATTAAGCTTGCACATCAACAACACCAAGAAGGCACCTCACTTTGATGGCACAAATTATGCATATTGGAAGGTTAAGATGACCGCACACCTAAAGTCAATCAATAGAGAAGTGTGGAAGGTCACCGAAACAAAATTTGAGGTTGCTAATCCGGAAGCACCTACACCGGTAGAGGAGAAGAAGCTCCAATGCAATGATATTGCCATTAGTGCTCTTCATGAGGCACTAGATGACAAGACATTTGAGCAAGTAAAGAACATAGAGATTGCTCATGATGCTTGGGCCAAGCTGGAAGAAACATTTGAGGGCACCGAAGGTACAAAGACCGCTAAAGCATATATCTTGCAAGAAAAATTTTCAAGATTCAAGATGCAAGATGATGAGAGTGTACCGGAGATGTTTCATAGGTTGCAAGTCATTGTCAATGAGCTCAAGGCACTTGGTGAGGAGGTCAAGGACAATCAATTCTCTATGAAGTTCTTGAGAAGTCTACCCAAGAGATTTGATACATTGATCACCGTGCTAGTGAGGACTACATTGAAGGATTCAACTCCTCAACAAATATTTCAAGAAGTGATGACCGATGATTCATATAGAGAAGATGATGAGAAGGATGAGTTGGTCAAGAAGAAGAAGAAGGAAAATGAGAAGAAAGATGATGAAAAGAAGAAGAGTGTGGCATTCAAAGCCACCACATCCAAGAGCAAATCCAAGATTAAATCATCAAGTGATGAAGACTCAAGCTCTTGTGATAGTGATGACATTGATGAGAAGATGGCTCTCTTTGTCAAGCAATTTAGCAAATTCATGAAGAAGAAAGGCTATCGTGCAAGAAGGAGGAAGAACTCATCCAAGAAGAGTGAGCATACCATGAGATGCTTTAGATGCCATAGCAAGGACCATCTCATTGCAAAGTGTCCTTATGATAGTGATGATGAAGATGCTATCAAGAAAGAGAAGAAGAAGCAAGAAAAGAAAAAGGCTCTTATAAGAAGAAGAATGATTCTCATGTTGCTACATGGGATAGTGATGATTCCTCAAGTGATGATGAGGATGACTACAAGAGCAAGAAGAAAGGACATGCTAGCATTGCCATCCAAGAGAAGGTCTCCCTCTTCGACACTCCATCGTGCTTCATGGCTAAGGCCGCTAAGGTATCATCCGACGATGAGAGTAATCATGATAATGCTAGTGATAGTGATAGTGATAGTGATGAAGAAGAATTCACTAAAGATGAACTAATCACTATGCTAGAAGATTGCACTCAACATTTTAAAGAATCTAGAAAGGAGTGCAAGGGCTTGCTTAAGGAAAAGAAAAACCTTATGCAAGAACTTGATGAGCTTAGGGCATCTTATGAGAGTCTAAAGGTAGACCATAAGAAGCTTCAAAAGTCTCACACTAAGCTTGAAGAAGTTCATTCCTCTCTAGTTGAAAAATGTGAAAACATGCCAACTAATGTTGAGAAAGCTAAAACTTATAACATAGGCATATCATGTGATATAATTGATGAAACTTTTCATAAGCCTATTATTGTTGCTCCTACTAACCCTTCATGTAGCTCATATACATCATCCTCATCTAGTAGTGATGGTTTCACTTGTGACTCCACACTTATAGTTGAGAATGAAAATCTCAAGAAGAAGGTAAAAGAGCTCAATCACACATTAGCTAAGGCTTATGGTGGTGAGGACCGCTTGCTTATGTGCTTGGGTAGCCAAAGAGCGTCTCTCTACAAAGAGGAATTGGGCTATAACCCCAAGAAAGGCAAGGCCGCTTTTGCTTCTCACAAGACTCGTTTTGTGAAGAACAATGGTAGCTATTGCAAAAGTTGCAAGCAAGTTGGTCACATAGAGCAACAATGCATGAACAAGAAATCAAATGCTAATGTATCCTCAATTAAGTTTAATTCTTTCTATATGCTTACCAAGGGTACAAATGGTGTTCATGCTAAGTTCATTGGTGCACCATGGATGGGCTCAAAGAAGAAAGCCATTTGAGTACCAAAGAGCTTAGTCTCTAACCTTGGAGGACCCAAACAAGTTTGGGTACCTAAAAAGAATTGATCTTGTCTTGTAGGTCAATTACAAAGCTGGAGGAAGGCATTGGGTGCTTGATAGTGGGTGCACTCAACATATGACCGGAGACTCTTGTATGTTCAATTCAATTGATACAAGTCAAAATGGTGGTTTTGATGCTATCACTTTTGGCAACAACAAGAAAGGCAAGGTCAAGGGGCTTGGTAAAATTGCTATCTCAAATGACATGAGCATATCTAATGTGTTGCTAGTTGAGAGCTTAGATTTCAATCTTTTATCGGTGGCACAACTTTGTGATCTTGGCTTCAAGTGCATATTCGGTAGTGATGATGTTGAAGTCATAAGTGTTGATGAATCAAACTTGATATTCAAAGGATTTAGACATGGTAGCTTATACTTGGTTGACTTCAATGATAGTGAGACACAATTGACATCATGCTTGCTTAGTAAATCTAGTATGGGTTGGTTATGGCATAGAAGGCTTGGTCATGTTGGAATGAAACAATTGAACAAACTTTTGAGGCATGACTTAGTTAAAGGATTGAAGGATGTCACCTTTGAGAAGGATAAACTATGTAGTGCTTGTCAAGCCGGCAAACAAGTTGGAAATTCACATCCTAGTAAAAGTGAAATGAGCACATCAAAAGCATTTGAGCTATTGCACATGGACTTGTTTGGGCCAACAACATACACTAGCATTGGTGGCAACAAGTATGGTTTTGTGATTGTGGATGACTACACTAGATACACTTGGGTGCTCTTTCTTTATGACAAGAGTGATGTTTATGATCTATTCAAGTCTTTTGTCAAGAGAGTGCAAAATGAGTTTAAAATCACCATCAAGAAGATTAGAAGTGACAATGGTAGTGAGTTCAAGAACACAAGAATTGACGATTTGTGTGATGATCTTGGTATTGGGCATCAATTCTCACCAACATACACTCCTCAATCAAATGGTGTAGTTGAAAGGAAAAATAGAACCTTGATTGATATGGCTAGATCAATGCTTAGTGAATACAATGTTAGTCATTCATTTTGGAGTGAAGCTATCAACACGGCTTGCTATTGTAGTAACAGTCTCTATTGCCATAGGAAGTTTGGAAAGACACCATATGAACTATTGAATGGAAGAAAGCCCAACATTGCATACTTTAGAGTATTTGGTTGCAAATGCTATATTCTCAAGAAAGGCACTAGGTTGAGCAAGTTTGAAAAGAAATGTGATGAAGGGTTCTTACTTGGTTATTCTACCACAAGCAAATCATATAGAGTTTGGAATCTCACAAATGGCACCTTGGAAGAAGTTCATGATGTTGAGTTTGATGAAACCCAAGGGTCTCAAAATGAAGCTCAAAACCTTGATGATGTGAGAGGAGATCAATTGTCAAATGCAATGAAGAACATGGACATTGGTGATATAAGGCCGATGCAAGTTGATGATGATGATATTCATGTGATCAACCAAAGTGTGCAAATTGATACAAATCAAGCAAGCTCTAGTGGTTCTCATGATGAAGCTCAAGTTCAAGGTCAAACAAGTGGAAGCAATCAACTCCCAATACTCCAACCTACTAGCATTGCTAGGGATCATCCATTGGATTAAATCATTGGTGGAATTCAAAGTGGTGTTCAAACTAGATCAAGATTAGCATCCTTTTATGAGCATTACTCATTTGTCTCATTAGAAGAACCAAAGAAGATAGAAGATGCATTGAAATATTCCGAGTGGGTAAATGCCATGCATGAAGAACTAAACAACTTTGCTAGAAATCAAGTTTGGAAACTTGTTGAGAGGTCAAAGAACTACAATGTGATTGGCACTAAGTGGGTCTTTAGAAACAAGCAAGATCAAGATGGCATGGTTGTAAGGAACAAAGCAAGATTAGTAGCACAAGGATACACTCAAGTTGAGGGTCTTGACTTTGGAGAGACATATGCACCGGTTGCAAGATTGGAAGCAATTAGAATTTTATTAGCATATGCTTGTGCACACAACATCAAGCTCTATCAAATGGATGTCAAGAGTGCATTTCTCAATGGCTACATCAATGAAGAAGTTTATATTGAGCAACCTCCCGGTTTTGAAGATGATAAGAAGCCCAACCATGTTTACAAGCTAAAGAAGGCATTGTATGGTTTGAAGCAAGCACCTAGAGCATGGTATGAGAGGTTGAGGGATTTTCTCCTCTCTAAAGGGTTCAAGATGGAAAAGGTTGACACCACTCTCTTCACCAAGAAGCTTGGAAATGACTTGTTTGTGTTGCAAATCTATGTGGATGACATTATCTTTGGATCAACTAACCAAGACTTTTGTGAAGAATTTAGAAATATGATGGCTAATGAGTTTGAGATGTCTATGATTGGAGAGCTTAGTTACTTTCTTGGACTTCAAATCAAGCAAATGAAGAATGGCACTTTTGTAAGTCAAGGCAAGTACATCAAGGACATGATCAAGAAGTTTGGATTGCAAGATGCTAAGCCAATGAGTACACTAATGGGCACAAATGATCAATTGGGTATTGATGATAGTGGAAACATGGTAGATCAAAAGCAATACCGGTCTATGATTGGAAGTTTGCTCTATGTCACCGCTTCTAGGCCGGATGTGATGTTTAGTGTGTGCAAGTGTGCAAGATATCAAGCTTCACCTAGAGAAAGTCACTTGAAAGCAACCAAGAGAATATTGAGATATCTCAAGGGCACTCATGATGTTGGACTATGGTATCCCAAGGGGTCTAACTTTGAGTTGATTGGATATTCGGACTCCGACTATGGTGGATGCAAGATTGATAGAATGAGCACAAGTGGCACTTGTCAATTGCTTGGAAGGTCTCTTGTTTCATGGTCATCAAAGAAACAAAATTGTGTTGCACTATCTACTGCCGAGGCCGAATACATTAGTGCCGGTAGTTGTTGTACACAATTGCTTTGGATGAAAGCCACCTTGAATGACTTTGGAATCAAATTTAAGAATGTGCCTTTGTTTTGTGACAATGAAAGTGCTATCAAGATGACTCAAAATCCGGTTCAACATTCAAGAACCAAGCACATTGATATAAGGCATCACTTCATAAGAGACCATCAACAAAAGGGTGATATTAGCATTGAGAGCATTGGCACCGAAGATCAACTAGCCGACATTTTTACAAAGCCACTTGATGAAAAGAGATTTTACAAGTTGAAGAATGAATTGAACATACTTGACTTCTCCAACTTGAAATGAATGTACCCCCACATTCTTATATGACATGCCTCTCCTCCAACATAGCAAGGTAAAGTTGTTTGGCATATCATTCATACTTTGCTAAGGACATGGTTAGAACATATAGACATATTTGCATGACAAATAGGCTCATTCATGAAAATCAAATGATTTTGATATATATATGGTACCACTATTGCTTCTATGTTTGATTGATCTAGTGGTAGCATATGGCATGTTTATGGGCTTGCAAACCTAGTGTTGAATCTAGAAAATGAGCTCATGATGTGTAATTCAACATGGTCAAGATAACCCTTATACTTTATGAGGTGTGAAAAAGCTTGTCCTTGGATCAAACCGAATTACATATTCTAGGCAAGTGATCTAGATTGAACCATAATTTGGACTCCTTCATAATTGATTGACTTATCTCTCACTAAAATTGGCACCTTTTTGGTGATTGTTGACAAAGAGGGAGAGAAAAGTCACAAAGATATTTCAAAGAGCAAGAAAGATATAAAAAGGGAGAGAGAAAGCACAAAGATAGAAAAGTCACAAAGAGAGAGAAAAGATATAGTGAGGAGGAGAGAAATTAAATTTGAGCACATAAGTAGGGGGAGCAAGCTCATGGATTATTTGTTGCATTTGTATGTGCATTAACATGATGAAATGTTGCATTGCAAAGTTTAATTTCGATATTCATGATTGAATGGTGTATGCTAGATATAGAACTTGAATGATGTTTTGTTAAGAGTAGCTTTACAAGCGATATCTAGACACCTTTTGCTCATAATGTTGATCTCACGATGTACTTTAGTGTTTGTGATCTTTACAAGTGATGTATTACAAGTGGTGTCTAGCTACTTCGATGCTAAGGATGGTATATAAAGGCAACTCCGATTGGTATCACGCTTCAAAGGTCCATTCTATATACCTTAGCATCAATTTGATAGTAGTAACTCTCCCAAAATTCAAATCCATACATATGTGCACAATTGAACCAAACTCATGGAAGCACATATGTAGGTGGAGCTAATACTATCGAAATTAAAAATTGATTTCATTTCATATCTTTGTGAGGGTTGTCATCAATTACCAAAAAGGGGGAGATTGAAAGCCCAAGTTTGGTTTTGGTAATCAATGACACCAAGTTGCTAATGCCATGTGTTAAGTGTTTTGAGTTAGGCATAAGCAACACATGTGATGAAGGTGTATGTGGCAAGGAGTGGTGGCCACAAGATCACAAAGAGATGGTGCATGGACATGAAATGATGATCATGGTGGAGATGCACATAAAATGAAGGACATGATGATCAAGTGAAAGAGAAGGATCTAAGAGAGCAAGGCAAAGGTATAACCATAGGGTTTTCCTTTTGCCGGTCTAAGATGAGTAGAGAAGTGATTGACCGGGTTTAGGATACATAGCCGACTATCAAGAGGGGCAATCACGGTTAGCTCGGAAATCAAGTGCCACTAGATCAATGTCTTAAGCATATGCATTAGGATCTAGTAAAGAGCTAACATAACACCTTGGAAAATGATTGTGAAATGCTAACACACATGCACATGGTGGTGTACACTTGGTGGTGTTAGCACATTTGCGAAGGCGGTGGAGTTCAAGCGGTAGAGAGGGGTTTGGGTTCCTCTCTCCCTCCCGCCGAGCTTGCGAGGCGGGATTCGGCGCTTTTTGGAGAAGTGAAATGCCTATTTTCTTTTGCGCTAGAAGTCGGAAAAGAAACAGAGGCGAACGGAGGTCACTGTGGTGACCGGACGCTGCACCGGACGCGGTTACGGTATGACCGGACGCGTCCGGTCAGTGTTCAGCGTCTACGCGGTTTTTAGTTCAATGATCGGACGCGCAGCGCGTCCGGTCACTGATGACCGGACGCGTCTGGTCATCCAGGGAGCTTACTGGACTCTAACCGGACGCTGGCACTGTGGCGTCCGGTCAGTTCAACAGCGCGTCCGGTCAGTTCTCCTGAGCGAACCAGAGCGCGCGACCGGCGCGTCCGGTCCCTCACGTAGCCGGAGCGTCCGGTCAGGCGTCCAGAGGGGCAGAGCGAAGCGGAGTGACGATCGGACGCGCGGCGCGTCCGGTCACGTGCGATCGGACGCGTCCGGTCTCAACGGGAGCATACTGGAACGC
Source organism: Saccharum hybrid cultivar R570 (assembly GCA_038087645.1). Classification (NCBI taxonomy): domain Eukaryota; kingdom Viridiplantae; phylum Streptophyta; class Magnoliopsida; order Poales; family Poaceae; genus Saccharum; species Saccharum hybrid cultivar. The sequence goes on from JAQSUU010000012.1 coordinate 19,951,425, forward strand.
GACCGGATGCGGGCACTGTCGCGTCCGGTCAATCGGTTCAGCGCGTCCGATCACGGCAACGGCTAGTTCTGACTCGCACTGGTTCTTGCTGTCGTGTAGTGATCGGACGCGTCCGGTCACCCTGACCGGAGCGTCCGGTCAGCGCGTTTTTCGCTGCGTCGTCTGTAACGGCTAGCTGCGTACCCCTTCGTTATAAATAGACGTTGGCCGGGGTTTGAGGGTAACTCTTGCACATTTTGAGACATAGAGACATACTTTGAGCTAGAGAACAACCCCTCCACTCATCTCTTTGCATAGTTGCACATCTTGAGTGAGATTGAGTGAGATTCAAATGCATTGCTTGAGAGTTGCATTCTAGAGGCACTTGATCTTCGAGTTGCTGCGGATTTCTTGTTACTCTTCCGTGTTTCCCGACACGGTAGACGGCTTGGAGCAGCGGAGGTGATTGAGCTCGCAATTGGAGATTGTTGGAGCCTTCACCAAGTGTTGTAAGGGGTTCTTGATCCTTCCCCGCGGGAGTTCATGAATTGGATACTCTAGTGGAGCTCGTGGCTTGGAGGATCCCCATCTTGTGTGCGGTTGTGCGGCGCCCGCCGAGGGCTCGACTCTTGATAGTCGATTAGCTCGCGAACCGACAAGTGGGTGTATCGCCACAACGGGGAGTAGCTTGCCGGGAAGCAAGTGAACCTCGGGATAAATTCTTGTGTCATTCTCTTCCCGAGGATTTCTCTTGTGTGATTGATTGATTGGTACATCTCATCTCTACACGGCGGTATAATCAATCAAAGCTCTTCTCTCGTATTACTTCTTATTTCTAGCTTATAGTTGTTGTTGTGTTTAGTGAATAGCCTTGTACTAGACTTGTGTAGGTGGCTTGCTTAATTAGTTAGAGCTAGTGCTTTTGCTTCGCCACCTTTCGTACTAACTCATGGTTAAGTAATTCTTGTAGAAGTTTTAATTAGGCTATTCACCCCCCTCTAGCCTTTTTGGACCTTACAAGTGGTATCGGAGCTGAGGCACCGTTTATTTGAGGCTTAACAACCTACGGTGAAAAAGAAATGGCTCAATTAAGCTTGCACATCAACAACACCAAGAAGGCACCTCACTTTGATGGCACAAATTATGCATATTGGAAGGTTAAGATGACCGCACACCTAAAGTCAATCAATAGAGAAGTGTGGAAGGTCACCGAAACAAAATTTGAGGTTGCTAATCCGGAAGCACCTACACCGGTAGAGGAGAAGAAGCTCCAATGCAATGATATTGCCATTAGTGCTCTTCATGAGGCACTAGATGACAAGACATTTGAGCAAGTAAAGAACATAGAGATTGCTCATGATGCTTGGGCCAAGCTGGAAGAAACATTTGAGGGCACCGAAGGTACAAAGACCGCTAAAGCATATATCTTGCAAGAAAAATTTTCAAGATTCAAGATGCAAGATGATGAGAGTGTACCGGAGATGTTTCATAGGTTGCAAGTCATTGTCAATGAGCTCAAGGCACTTGGTGAGGAGGTCAAGGACAATCAATTCTCTATGAAGTTCTTGAGAAGTCTACCCAAGAGATTTGATACATTGATCACCGTGCTAGTGAGGACTACATTGAAGGATTCAACTCCTCAACAAATATTTCAAGAAGTGATGACCGATGATTCATATAGAGAAGATGATGAGAAGGATGAGTTGGTCAAGAAGAAGAAGAAGGAAAATGAGAAGAAAGATGATGAAAAGAAGAAGAGTGTGGCATTCAAAGCCACCACATCCAAGAGCAAATCTAAGATTGAATCATCAAGTGATGAAGACTCAAGCTCTTGTGATAGTGATGACATTGATGAGAAGATGGCTCTCTTTGTCAAGCAATTTAGCAAATTCATGAAGAAGAAAGGCTATCGTGCAAGAAGGAGGAAGAACTCATCCAAGAAGAGTGAGCATACCATGAGATGCTTTAGATGCCATAGCAAGGACCATCTCATTGCAAAGTGTCCTTATGATAGTGATGATGAAGATGCTATCAAGAAAGAGAAGAAGAAGCAAGAAAAGAAAAAGGCTCTTATAAGAAGAAGAATGATTCTCATGTTGCTACATGGGATAGTGATGATTCCTCAAGTGATGATGAGGATGACTACAAGAGCAAGAAGAAGGGACATGCTAGCATTGCCATCCAAGAGAAGGTCTCCCTCTTCGACACTCCATCGTGCTTCATGGCTAAGGCCGCTAAGGTATCATCCGACGATGAGAGTAATCATGATAATGCTAGTGATAGTGATAGTGATAGTGATGAAGAAGAATTCACTAAAGATGAACTAATCACTATGCTAGAAGATTGCACTCAACATTTTAAAGAATCTAGAAAGGAGTGCAAGGGCTTGCTTAAGGAAAAGAAAAACCTTATGCAAGAACTTGATGAGCTTAGGGCATCTTATGAGAGTCTAAAGGTAGACCATAAGAAGCTTCAAAAGTCTCACACTAAGCTTGAAGAAGTTCATTCCTCTCTAGTTGAAAAATATGAAAACATGCCAACTAATGTTGAGAAAGCTAAAACTTATAACATAGGCATATCATGTGATATAATTGATGAAACTTTTCATAAGCCTATTATTGTTGCTCCTACTAACCCTTCATGTAGCTCATATACATCATCCTCATCTAGTAGTGATGGTTTCACTTGTGACTCCACACTTATAGTTGAGAATGAAAATCTCAAGAAGAAGGTAAAAGAGCTCAATCACACATTAGCTAAGGCTTATGGTGGTGAGGACCGCTTGCTTATATGCTTGGGTAGCCAAAGAGCGTCTCTCTACAAAGAGGAATTGGGCTATAACCCCAAGAAAGGCAAGGCCGCTTTTGCTTCTCACAAGACTCGTTTTGTGAAGAACAATGGTAGCTATTGCAAAAGTTGCAAGCAAGTTGGTCACATAGAGCAACAATGCATGAACAAGAAATCAAATGCTAATGTATCCTCAATTAAGTTTAATTCTTTCTATATGCTTACCAAGGGTACAAATGGTGTTCATGCTAAGTTCATTGGTGCACCATGGATGGGCTCAAAGAAGAAAGCCATTTGAGTACCAAAGAGCTTAGTCTCTAACCTTGGAGGACCCAAACAAGTTTGGGTACCTAAAAAGAATTGATCTTGTCTTGTAGGTCAATTACAAAGCCGGAGGAAGGCATTGGGTGCTTGATAGTGGGTGCACTCAACATATGACCGGAGACTCTTGTATGTTCAATTCAATTGATACAAGTCAAAATGGTGGTTTTGATGCTATCACTTTTGGCAACAACAAGAAAGGCAAGGTCAAGGGGCTTGGTAAAATTGCTATCTCAAATGACATGAGCATATCTAATGTGTTGCTAGTTGAGAGCTTAGATTTCAATCTTTTATCGGTGGCACAACTTTGTGATCTTGGCTTCAAGTGCATATTCGGTAGTGATGATGTTGAAGTCATAAGTGTTGATGAATCAAACTTGATATTCAAAGGATTTAGACATGGTAGCTTATACTTGGTTGACTTCAATGATAGTGAGACACAATTGACATCATGCTTGCTTAGTAAATCTAGTATGGGTTGGTTATGGCATAGAAGGCTTGGTCATGTTGGAATGAAACAATTGAACAAACTTTTGAGGCATGACTTAGTTAAAGGATTGAAGGATGTCACCTTTGAGAAGGATAAACTATGTAGTGCTTGTCAAGCCGGCAAACAAGTTGGAAATTCACATCCTAGTAAAAGTGAAATGAGCACATCAAAAGCATTTGAGCTATTGCACATGGACTTGTTTGGGCCAACAACATACACTAGCATTGGTGGCAACAAGTATGGTTTTGTGATTGTGGATGACTACACTAGATACACTTGGGTGCTCTTTCTTTATGACAAGAGTGATGTTTATGATCTATTCAAGTCTTTTGTCAAGAGAGTGCAAAATGAGTTTAAAATCACCATCAAGAAGATTAGAAGTGACAATGGTAGTGAGTTCAAGAACACAAGAATTGACGATTTGTGTGATGATCTTGGTATTGGGCATCAATTCTCACCAACATACACTCCTCAATCAAATGGTGTAGTTGAAAGGAAAAATAGAACCTTGATTGATATGGCTAGATCAATGCTTAGTGAATACAATGTTAGTCATTCATTTTGGAGTGAAGCTATCAACACGGCTTGCTATTGTAGTAACAGTCTCTATTGCCATAGGAAGTTTGGAAAGACACCATATGAACTATTGAATGGAAGAAAGCCCAACATTGCATACTTTAGAGTATTTGGTTGCAAATGCTATATTCTCAAGAAAGGCACTAGGTTGAGCAAGTTTGAAAAGAAATGTGATGAAGGGTTCTTACTTGGTTATTCTACCACAAGCAAATCATATAGAGTTTGGAATCTCACAAATGGCACCTTGGAAGAAGTTCATGATGTTGAGTTTGATGAAACCCAAGGGTCTCAAAATGAAGCTCAAAACCTTGATGATGTGAGAGGAGATCAATTGTCAAATGCAATGAAGAACATGGACATTGGTGATATAAGGCCGATGCAAGTTGATGATGATGATATTCATGTGATCAACCAAAGTGTGCAAATTGATACAAATCAAGCAAGCTCTAGTGGTTCTCATGATGAAGCTCAAGTTCAAGGTCAAACAAGTGGAAGCAATCAACTCCCAATACTCCAACCTACTAGCATTGCTAGGGATCATCCATTGGATTAAATCATTGGTGGAATTCAAAGTGGTGTTCAAACTAGATCAAGATTAGCATCCTTTTATGAGCATTACTCATTTGTCTCATTAGAAGAACCAAAGAAGATAGAAGATGCATTGAAATATTCCGAGTGGGTAAATGCCATGCATGAAGAACTAAACAACTTTGCTAGAAATCAAGTTTGGAAACTTGTTGAGAGGTCAAAGAACTACAATGTGATTGGCACTAAGTGGGTCTTTAGAAACAAGCAAGATCAAGATGGCATGGTTGTAAGGAACAAAGCAAGATTAGTAGCACAAGGATACACTCAAGTTGAGGGTCTTGACTTTGGAGAGACATATGCACCGGTTGCAAGATTGGAAGCAATTAGAATTTTATTAGCATATGCTTGTGCACACAACATCAAGCTCTATCAAATGGATGTCAAGAGTGCATTTCTCAATGGCTACATCAATGAAGAAGTTTATATTGAGCAACCTCCCGGTTTTGAAGATGATAAGAAGCCCAACCATGTTTACAAGCTAAAGAAGGCATTGTATGGTTTGAAGCAAGCACCTAGAGCATGGTATGAGAGGTTAAGGGATTTTCTCCTCTCTAAAGGGTTCAAGATGGAAAAGGTTGACACCACTCTCTTCACCAAGAAGCTTGGAAATGACTTGTTTGTGTTGCAAATCTATGTGGATGACATTATCTTTGGATCAACTAACCAAGACTTTTGTGAAGAATTTAGAAATATGATGGCTAATGAGTTTGAGATGTCTATGATTGGAGAGCTTAGTTACTTTCTTGGACTTCAAATCAAGCAAATGAAGAATGGCACTTTTGTAAGTCAAGGCAAGTACATCAAGGACATGATCAAGAAGTTTGGATTGCAAGATGCTAAGCCAATGAGTACACTAATGGGCACAAATGATCAATTGGGTATTGATGATAGTGGAAACATGGTAGATCAAAAGCAATACCGGTCTATGATTGGAAGTTTGCTCTATGTCACCGCTTCTAGGCCGGATGTGATGTTTAGTGTGTGCAAGTGTGCAAGATATCAAGCTTCACCTAGAGAAAGTCACTTGAAAGCAACCAAGAGAATATTGAGATATCTCAAGGGCACTCATGATGTTGGACTATGGTATCCCAAGGGGTCTAACTTTGAGTTGATTGGATATTCGGACTCCGACTATGGTGGATGCAAGATTGATAGAATGAGCACAAGTGGCACTTATCAATTGCTTGGAAGGTCTCTTGTTTCATGGTCATCAAAGAAACAAAATTGTGTTGCACTATCTACTGCCGAGGCCGAATACATTAGTGCCGGTAGTTGTTGTACACAATTGCTTTGGATGAAAGCCACCTTGAATGACTTTGGAATCAAATTTAAGAATGTGCCTTTGTTTTGTGACAATGAAAGTGCTATCAAGATGACTCAAAATCCGGTTCAACATTCAAGAACCAAGCACATTGATATAAGGCATCACTTCATAAGAGACCATCAACAAAAGGGTGATATTAGCATTGAGAGCATTGGCACCGAAGATCAACTAGCCGACATTTTTACAAAGCCACTTGATGAAAAGAGATTTTACAAGTTGAAGAATGAATTGAACATACTTGACTTCTCCAACTTGAAATGAATGTACCCCCACATTCTTATATGACATGCCTCTCCTCCAACATAGCAAGGTAAAGTTGTTTGGCATATCATTCATACTTTGCTAAGGACATGGTTAGAACATATAGACATATTTGCATGACAAATAGGCTCATTCATGAAAATCAAATGATTTTGATATATATATGGTACCACTATTGCTTCTATGTTTGATTGATCTAGTGGTAGCATATGGCATGTTTATGGGCTTGCAAACCTAGTGTTGAATCTAGAAAATGAGCTCATGATGTGTAATTCAACATGGTCAAGATAACCCTTATACTTTATGAGGTGTGAAAAAGCTTGTCCTTGGATCAAACCGAATTACATATTCTAGGCAAGTGATCTAGATTGAACCATAATTTGGACTCCTTCATAATTGATTGACTTATCTCTCACTAAAATTGGCACCTTTTTGGTGATTGTTGACAAAGAGGGAGAGAAAAGTCACAAAGATATTTCAAAGAGCAAGAAAGATATAAAAAGGGAGAGAGAAAGCACAAAGATAGAAAAGTCACAAAGAGAGAGAAAAGATATAGTGAGGAGGAGAGAAATTAAATTTGAGCACATAAGTAGGGGGAGCAAGCTCATGGATTATTTGTTGCATTTGTATGTGCATTAACATGATGAAATGTTGCATTGCAAAGTTTAATTTCGATATTCATGATTGAATGGTGTATGCTAGATATAGAACTTGAATGATGTTTTGTTAAGAGTAGCTTTACAAGCGATATCTAGACACCTTTTGCTCATAATGTTGATCTCACGATGTACTTTAGTGTTTGTGATCTTTACAAGTGATGTATTACAAGTGGTGTCTAGCTACTTCGATGCTAAGGATGGTATATAAAGGCAACTCCGATTGGTATCACGCTTCAAAGGTCCATTCTATATACCTTAGCATCAATTTGATAGTAGTAACTCTCCCAAAATTCAAATCCATACATATGTGCACAATTGAACCAAACTCATGGAAGCACATATGTAGGTGGAGCTAATACTATCGAAATTAAAAATTGATTTCATTTCATATCTTTGTGAGGGTTGTCATCAATTACCAAAAAGGGGGAGATTGAAAGCCCAAGTTTGGTTTTGGTAATCAATGACACCAAGTTGCTAATGCCATGTGTTAAGTGTTTTGAGTTAGGCATAAGCAACACATGTGATGAAGGTGTATGTGGCAAGGAGTGGTGGCCACAAGATCACAAAGAGATGGTGCATGGACATGAAATGATGATCATGGTGGAGATGCACATAAAATGAAGGACATGATGATCAAGTGAAAGAGAAGGATCTAAGAGAGCAAGGCAAAGGTATAACCATAGGGTTTTCCTTTTGCCGGTCTAAGATGAGTAGAGAAGTGATTGACCGGGTTTAGGATACATAGCCGACTATCAAGAGGGGCAATCACGGTTAGCTCGGAAATCAAGTGCCACTAGATCAATGTCTTAAGCATATGCATTAGGATCTAGTAAAGAGCTAACATAACACCTTGGAAAATGATTGTGAAATGCTAACACACATGCACATGGTGGTGTACACTTGGTGGTGTTAGCACATTTGCGAAGGCGGTGGAGTTCAAGCGGTAGAGAGGGGTTTGGGTTCCTCTCTCCCTCCCGCCGAGCTTGCGAGGCGGGATTCGGCGCTTTTTGGAGAAGTGAAATGCCTATTTTCTTTTGCGCTAGAAGTCGGAAAAGAAACAGAGGCGAACGGAGGTCACTGTGGTGACCGGACGCTGTACCGGACGCGGTCACGGTATGACCGGACGCGTCCGGTCAGTGTTCAGCGTCTACGCGGTTTTTAGTTCAATGATCGGACGCGCAGCGCGTCCGGTCACTGATGACCGGACACGTCCGGTCATCCAGGGAGCTTACTGGACTCTAACCGGACGCTGGCACTGTGGCGTCCGGTCAGTTCAACAGCGCGTCCGGTCAGTTCTCCTGAGCGAACCAGAGCGCGCGACCGGCGCGTCCGGTCCCTCACGTAGCCGGAGCGTCCGGTCAGGCGTCCAGAGGGGCAGAGCGAAGCGGAGTGACGATCGGACGCGCGGCGCGTCCGGTCACGTGCGATCGGACGCGTCCGGTCTCAACGGGAGCATACTGGAACGCGACCGGATGCGGGCACTGTCGCGTCCGGTCAATCGGTTCAGCGCGTCCGATCACGGCAACGGCTAGTTCTGACTCGCACTGGTTCTTGCTGTCGTGTAGTGATCGGACGCGTCCGGTCACCCTGACCGGAGCGTCCGGTCAGCGCGTTTTTCGCTGCGTCGTCTGTAACGGCTAGCTGCGTACCCCTTCGTTATAAATAGACGTTGGCCGGGGTTTGAGGGTAACTCTTGCACATTTTGAGACATAGAGACATACTTTGAGCTAGAGAACAACCCCTCCACTCATCTCTTTGCATAGTTGCACATCTTGAGTGAGATTGAGTGAGATTCAAATGCATTGCTTGAGAGTTGCATTCTAGAGGCACTTGATCTTCGAGTTGCTGCGGATTTCTTGTTACTCTTCCGTGTTTCCCGACACGGTAGACGGCTTGGAGCAGCGGAGGTGATTGAGCTCGCAATTGGAGATTGTTGGAGCCTTCACCAAGTGTTGTAAGGGGTTCTTGATCCTTCCTCGTGGGAGTTCATGAATTGGATACTCTAGTGGAGCTCGTGGCTTGGAGGATCCCCATCTTGTGTGCGGTTGTGCGGCGCCCGCCGAGGGCTCGACTCTTGATAGTCGATTAGCTCGCGAACCGACAAGTGGGTGTATCGCCACAACGGGGAGTAGCTTGCCGGGAAGCAAGTGAACCTCGGGATAAATTCTTGTGTCATTCTCTTCCTGAGGATTTCTCTTGTGTGATTGATTGATTGGTACATCTCATCTCTACACGGCGGTATAATCAATCAAAGCTCTTCTCTTGTATTACTTCTTGTTTCTAGCTTGTAGTTGTTGTTGTGTTTAGTGAATAGCCTTGTACTAGACTTGTGTAGGTGGCTTGCTTAATTAGTTAGAGCTAGTGCTTTTGCTTCGCCACCTTTCGTACTAACTCGTGGTTAAGTAATTCTTGTAGAAGTTTTAATTAGGCTATTCACCCCCCTCTAGCCTTTTTGGACCTTATAGACTTTGTACTGACCGGACGCGTCCGGTCATGACCAGGACCGCGTCCGGTCATAGGTAAACGACTCAAACATCTTCTAAACGCAATGCAACTTAAACCAAGTCGCTTCTAACTGTACTCTGAGCTTTTCTCGAGCTACCTAGTGCTAAGTTTGACAAGTGTGCACCACACCTAAACATAAGACTCACCTAGGTCAAGCTACTTGCTCATGCCCCTCTTTATAGTACGGTCAAAGGAAGAAACAAAGATCCTAACGACTATTCCAGATGTATCTCAACACCTTGACATCCGGAACTAACCGTCCTTAATCTTATCGTTGATCCTTTGAAAAACCAAAACGATTTCCATCAAGGGACATGACTGCCATATTGCTCAAAGTAGTTATCATCTCCATGACCTAACTTACCGATGTTTCTGCAAAACATACGTTAGTCATGGTAATTATGTGTTGTCATTAATTGCCAAAACCAACACCAGGGCCTAGATGCTTTCGATCTCCCCCTTTTTGGTGATTGATGACAACACTTAGATTCAGAAGATATGAGTTGAGGTTTTTGATCATGCTTGGTTCACATAAGCATAAAGCTGTAAGCACGAGGGGTTAGTCAATGCTTATGTGTTCCAAGCCAACTGAGTGTACTCATAGGATAAAACATGAAGAGTTAGTATACATAAAACAAAGCTCATATGAAATCGGAGTAAGGCACGAAAGCACAACCTTATGAGCTAAAAAACAAACAAGTGACATGTTTTAAAGCTGTGATTAGATAAACCATATAGACTTAAGATATCTCATTAGATCACATGTCACACGAATGCAATTACTGTAAAGTAAACATGATGCATGAGAGTAGCACACAAGAAAAGAACGAAAACCCTCTAACAAAAGCTCCCCCTGAATCTACTCTCTCTCTCCCCCTTTGGCATCAAACGCCAAAAGCTAATCTAAGGATCTGACGGGGGAACAGACGGAGTTGAGTTGGGTGCCGAGGAGCGCGAAGTAATCACAAACTGAGAGATGTCTCCCTCGGACTCGGAGCTATCTGGCTGACCCTCTGAAGAAGCACGCGGCTGTGAAGCGGTCTGGGTCTGATCAACAGGAACAGGTGCTACCGAAGTAGCGATAAGTGAAGCAGTCTCTGTGACCTGAGCCTGAAGTGAGCCAAAAGCTAGGGGATCTGTCGAGGCAACGGACGATGGAACAATCTCTGTAGTGCCTGTCCCTGTCACTGGAAGGAAAATTGCCTCTAAACCTGACAACCCTGAAGAAGTAGCAAATGTGGTGTGCGAGGGTGTCGGCTGACCAGTCAACTCGCTATATGTGGCACTCAGATCAATGAACGGTGTGCTGGTCAACATGTGAGGGCGAGGCTGGTCTGAAGGAGTAAACCCCGTTTGAATGGGCATGTAGCTCGGGGACTGGAATGACTGAGGAACCTGTAGCTATGGAGATGTGAACTGAAAGCTCGGCTGATCCTGACTTGAAGGTCCACTGAATGGTAAAGCTGAAGTCAGGATAGATGCAGGTGGAGGAGCCCCAACTGTGACTAGGTGACGCAGAAGCTCCAAGTACTGCTGCTGGCTAGCTGCACTCTGTCGCTGCATCTCATACTGCTGACGCTGCATCTCGACCTGTTGGCGCTATATCTCAAGCTGCTGTTTTTAGAACTCATCCTGTCGAGCTTGTATCTGTGCAAACGCAGCAGCTGTGTCCTGAGCCTGTCTCTGTAGCTGAAGCTCCTATCGCTCTTGTGCCTGGGTCAGCCTCTCAAGTATAGCCACCATGGCTGGGTCTGAGCGGGAGGCTGAACCAGAGCCACCGGCCTCGTGGTCGTGAGGCCTAGGAGACCAATACCTGGGGATGGGCTGATAGTCCTCGTCAGTGCTGTCAGAGGCCTCATCCTCAGCTATATCAGCGGGCTGAGCATCTAGATCTGCAAGTTCTGCCTCAGCAAGACCCTGTATGGTCGCATCCTGCTCAGCTGCTGTCTCGGGCACCTCAGGTCTCTCTCTCTGTCGTAGTGCAGGGGCCTGCTCTCTAGTAACTGAAGCCCATAGCTGACGAATATCATACTCAGGAAAAGCAGTAGTGGTTTCAGTTATCTCAGCACTTATTTCTGAAGGCAGCTCAAGTGCAGATCTGATGATGAAACAAATCCAATGAGCATAGGGCAGCTGACGGTGTCCCTGGAAGCCTTCTGCCAGGGTGTCCTCCATCTCACTGACCATAAGATCCCAAATGTCAAAAGGTGTCTGTGAAAGAAGGTGGTGAACTACCCAAAGCTGCGTCCTGGTGAGTCCCTCTCTGTAACCAAGTCTAGGAAGAAGAGTGCGTCTGACAATAGCATCCAAGACTCGGGCAATCGGTGTCAGACTGGCAGGTGTGCGACGAGACCCTTCACCAAAAGGCTCACAAAAACAGGGTCGGATCAGGTCTGTAGGTGGCACAGAACCGCCATGAGGGCGTCTAGGTGGAGCTGTCTGACCGAAACAGAGCTGGTGAATCTTCGTGTCTGAAGCTGGGAGTCTGAGAATCTCCCGTACTCTGGAGCTGTACAATCTGCGGCCGCGGCCTCTGAATGCAAAGTGTATGAACTCATGGGCTGGATCAATCCATAATGAAGCATAGAACTCCCTAACCCAAGTGCCGCAGTATGCACCTGTCCGTCCAAGAAAATATGACAGGCCTGGTAGATAGGACAGGTGCGAACGTAGCTGCTCACCCACTACCTCAATAAGTGACTCAATGCGACAGACCCTCTGTGGTCGAAAAGCAATGCCACTGTCAACAAGAGCTCTATAAAAGTCCTCCTGGAGAGGATTATAGAATCCCTTTGAAGCTCTGGAGTCCCTCTGAGGTGGGAACCACCGGCTGACCTCAACAAATCTCAAACTTTGCACCTATCGTGCAGTAGCACCTCTCAAGTCAAAGTGCTCAACTGGGGGTGTACCTCTAACTCTTGGAGGTGGACGTCCTCCACGACGCTGGCCCTCTGGCCTGGGAGTCACCTGAGTCCGTGTGCGTGTGGAGCGGCGATGTGATGGAGTCTGAGCTGGCTGTTCCGCTGTCCCCTCTGAAAGTGCTGCAGGTGGATCAACTGACATAGTATCTGCATCCATTTGCACTTCTGTGCCCTCAGTGGTCTCAGTGGTCTCTGTACCAAGCTGTAGTCCTTCAAGATGAAAACGACTGTCTCCAATGCGTATACCACTACTCCTGCCACCCCTTTGTACTGCATCTGCTGCTTCTGCCACTGCTTGAGCTATCTCTGCATCAGTGAGAGTCTTCTTCTTTTTTCTGGCCATGATCTTTATGCGCTTTCCACGCACAACCTCAGACAGATGAGGAGGACTGTCGTCCCCGTCACTAGGAGCACCACCGGCATTCTTGCAACGAACCATACTGTCACACTATCGGAAAACCTCTGAAAGATGATGTACTGACACTCAAGAGGCTTGGCCTCAATCCGTATCCACAGGCTTGGCCTCAGATTCAATCAACAGAACAGCAGTTACCCCGACACACCGACACACTCACTGAAAAGACGGAATAGATGGATCTACTATAAGCAACATATATGATCTAAAGGTACGAAACCCTAGAGATAGCAAGCATATAAGATAAGACATGAAATGAAACGCGATGGCTACCTCGGATCGACGAGAAAGCGGTGATGAGATGAGATGAGATGACCTAGGTCACGAGACTTCCCGACGCACCGGACGAGCGCTGATTCGCCGAAACAGAAGTCGATTAGAGTTAGCGAAGACAAAATTTCGACAAAACCCTAATACGAAGATCAATGAAGTGCGAAGCAACCTCGAGCAAAGACGTCGCGTGAGGGACGTTTCGATGACGAACGAAGGAGACACTGCAGAACGAACCCTAGGGTTAGGGCGACGCACGATGGCCAAAGATCGAGGATGAATGCGATGGCAGGGACTGGTCAGAGGTCATGCACGGTCTCTGGCAGCAGCAGTAGTGGCTCACGGCGGTGGCGGTGGCGGCGGAGATGGCGGCGCAGTGAACGGCGGCTGCACGGGCGTGGTGGCGGAGACGACGCGTGCGCGAGAGGAGAGCAGCTGCAGGGCCGGGCGGTGGCGCAGGCGCGGTGGAGAGCTTTGGCGAGCGGTGGCGCGGCGGAGCTCCGGCGAGTGGCGGCGCGGCGCGTTAGGGCACGGAGGCGGCGGTTGCGAGTTGTACGGGCGAAGAGAAAGAAGGAACGCGAAAGATTATATGAGGGGTTAGATCCGCTCGATACGCGATGACCGGACGCGGTGGTCGATATGACCGGACGCGAAGAGGCAGCGTCCGGTCACATTCCAGTAAGCTCCTGGAATGACCGGACACGTCCGATTATTCGCGATCGGATGCTGACGGCGTCCGGTTTTGATTTGCCTGGAAAACTGAGACGGATGACCGGACACGGTGGTGGTTACCGGGACCGGACGCGGTGGTCAACAGGGCCGCGTCCGGTGCAGCGTCCGATCACTAGATCAGGAGACGGTCTTCAGGATGACCAGACGCGGTGGTGGTCGCCGGGACCGGACGCGGTGGTGAAGCAACACTGCGTCCGGTGCAGCGTCCGGTCCAGCATCCGGTCACTATTTTTCACCCTTTTTCATACCGAACTTAGACGTGACTTCTCCCAATCAAGTTCCAATTCAAAGAGATACAGATAAACACCAATTGGAACAAGATATGAGTGACCTCACTCAAACCCTCAAGTTTCTCAAAATAGTTTGCCTTAGGCTAATATTATTTTTAGGAAAATAGGCAACAAACACCCGAGGAGCAACGTATGGCCATGCAATAGAACTTTTGAACCCTTGGGAGCGTCAAAATGCTCTCTCTACCCATGGACGAACACAGAGGTTGCTCAAAACTTAACCGAAAAGGAACGACAAAACAACAACCATGCATATGCAATGCAAAACAAGTAAGTAAAGCTAGGTTGCTTGTCAAGTTTGATCCACGGTTAGGCTTCTTCACTCCTCCAAAGGAGGGTTATCGTAACCATGTTAGTCAAGCCCTAGATGCATTACGGGTAATTAAACATGACATATAATACAAATGCAATGCAAGGGACAACACAAGCTCATCTTTTAAAGTTACTAGAATCAAGCACATTTAGTTCACTTCTCAATCTACAAAAAGTAGCTTCATCCAAAGGTTTAGTGAAGATATCCGCTAATTGATTCTCACTTCTTACACCTTCTAGTGATATGTCATTTTTAGCAACGTGATCTCTTAGAAAGTGGTGGCGGATATCAATGTGCTTGGTGCGAGAGTGTTGTACCGGATTATTAGCAATTTTAACCGCACTTTCATTGTCACATAAAAGCGGCACCTTTTTAAGAACAACTCCATAGTCTAGAAGGGTTTGTTTCATGTATAGGATTTGTGCACAACAAGCCCCCGCGGCAATGTATTCCGCCTCGGCGGTGGACAAAGCCACACTATTTTGCTTTTTTGATGACCATGATACTAAGGATCTCCCAAGCAAATGGCACCCTCCGGATGTGCTTTTTCTATCAATTTTGCAACCAGCATAATTCGAATCGGAGTAGCTAACTAGTTGGAATCTAGCTCCTTTGGGGTACCATAGTCCGATGCTTGGAGTATACTTAAGATATCTTAGGATTCTTTTTACAGCACTTAAGTGAGGTTCTTTAGGGCACGCTTGAAAGCGGGCACACATGCACACACTAAACATGATGTCGGGCCTAGATACGGTAAGGTATAACAAGCTACCAATCATAGAACGGTAAAGAGTTTGATCAATTGGTTTACCTCCCTCATCTAGGTCGAGATGTCCATTAGTTGGCATTGGGGTCTTGATTGGCTTGCATTCTTCCATCTTGAATCTTTTGAGAAGATCCTTGGTATACTTCTCTTGAGAGATAAAGATCCCTTCTCTCATTTGCTTGACTTGAAACCCAAGGAAGAATGTTAGCTCACCAATCATTGACATCTTGAACTCTTTTGACATCAATTCACCAAATTCTTTGCAATAGTCTTCATTTGTTGACCCGAAGATGATATCATCAACATATACTTGACAAATGAAGATCTCTTCTTTGAATTTCTTGATGAATAGTGTGGTGTCAACCTTCCCAATGGTGAAGCCCTTCTCAATGAGGAAGTCCCGAAGGCGCTCGTACCACGCTCTAGGGGCTTGCTTGAGCCCATATAGCGCCTTGGACAACCTATAAACATGATTAGGATATCTAGGGTCTTCAAACCCGGGAGGTTATTCAACAAAGACTAGTTCATTTATAAAGCCATTTAAGAATGCACTTTTCACATCCATTTGATATAGTTTCATATCATGATGTGATGCATATGCAAGTAGGATACGGATGGCTTCAAGTCTTGCAACGGGTGCAAAAGTCTCTCCAAAATCAAGACCTTCAACTTGAGAGAACCCTTTTGCCACTAGTCTTGCCTTGTTTCTTACCACTACCCCTTGATCATCTTGCTTATTGCGGAACACCCACTTGGTTCCAATGACTCTTGCACCTTTTGGATGCTCTTCAAGTGTCCATACTTGATTTCGGGCGAAGTTGTTCAATTCTTCATGCATGGCATTCACCCAATCCGAATCTTGAAGAGCTTCTTCTACATTCTTAGGTTCAAGACAGGAGACAAAAGAGTGATGTTCAACAAAAGAATTAAATTTTTGAGATCGAGTCATTACACCCTTTGTAGGACTCCCTATGATGAGATCTTGTGGATGTGCTTGAAGTAGAGGTGAGTTTCTTCGATCAACCATTTGAGGGGTGGGATGAGGAGCATCAACGTCTTGTGCTTGTGCCTTGGCTTGATGATGAGAGACATGGGTGTCTTCATTTTCAACTCTCTCATTCTTGTCATCATCTTGAGGCACATATGATGATGATGTTGGATTGATAATTTGTACATCGTCTTCATCATCTTTAGGCTTGATGTCACCTACCGGCATGTTCTTCATGGTCTCCCTCAATGGTTCATCACCTACATCATCACAATTCTCAATTTCTCCTTGGGAGCCGTTAGACTCATCAAATTCCACATCATATGTTTCTTCAACCAAACCGGTGGCGTGGTTAAATACTCTATATGCTTTGGACTTTGATGAGTAGCCAACAAGAAAACCAATATCACAACGTCTTTGGAACTTCTCTAGGTGTTGACGCTTCTTGTAGATGTAGCATTTGCAACCAAACACCCGGAAGAATGAGACGTCCGGCTTCTTCCCATTTAGCAACTCATAAGGGGTCTTGCAAAGGAACTTTTGTAGGAAGAGGCGATTTGAAGCATAGCATGTGGTGTTGATTGCCTCGGCCCACAATTTTTCTGGTGTATTGTACTCATCTAGCATTGTTCTTGCAAGAGTGATCAAGGTCCGGTTCTTCCTCTCAACTACACCATTTTGTTGAGGAGTGTAGGTTGATGACACTTCATGCTTGATTCCAATTTCATCACAATAGGCTTCAATGTTGGTGTTGTCAAACTCTTTTCCATTGTCACTTCTAATCTTCTTTATCTTGACTTCAAATTCATTTTGAGCTCTCTTTGTAAACTTCTTGAAGCAACTTGCCACTTCGGATTTATCATGAAGAAAGAAAGTCCAAGTGTATCTTGAGAAGTCAACCACAATCACAAGACAATAAAGATTTCCACCCAAACTCTTGTAAGTTGTAGGACCAAACAAATCCATGTGGAGGAGTTCTAGCACTCTTGATGTTGACATGTAGGCTTTGATTGGATGAGTGTTTGCAACTTGTTTGCCGGCTTGACATGCACTACAAGGTTTGTCCTTTTCAAACTTTATATCCTTTAAGCCTCTTACTAGTTCTTTCTTCAATAGCTTGTTGAGAGTGTTCATTCCAACATGAGCAAGCCTCCTATGCCAAAGCCATCCAAGTGTGGTCTTGGTGAACAAACATGTCATCAAGTTTGCATCTTCGGAGGTGAAGTCAACAAGATAAAGATTGTTGTATCTAAAACCCTTGAAAATCACTTGCTTGTCATCTATCTTGGTAACAACCACTTCATTTGGACCAAACAAGCATTGGTAGCCAAGATCACAAAGTTGCCCAACGGATAGTAAATTGAAACTCAATGAAGCAACATAGAGCACATTGGAGAGAGAATGATCATTTGATATTGCAACCTTGCCTATACCCTTGACTTTGCTCTTGGAATTATCCCTAAATGTGATCTTGTCTTGGCATACCCCATCCTCTTCAAGTGAGGTGAACATACGAGGATCACCGGTCATGTGTTGTGTGCAAACACTATCAATCACCCAATGAGATCCACCGGTCTTGTAGTTCACCTACACACAAGAGATCAAGCCTTTTGTTTAGGGACCCAAACTTGAGAGGGACCCTTAACTTTTTCAACTAGTGACTTGGCAACCCAAATTTTCTTTGGCCTATTCTTGTTAGGAGGACCCAAGAACATAACTTTTATCTTTCCACTAGAGTCCTTTCTAAGCATGTAGTGAGCATTGAAAGCAAAGGGTCTAGCATGCTTGGGCAAGGGTTGTGGTGGTGGAGTTTTGCACTCATGAGCAAAATGACCTTCTTGTCCACACTCAACACATCTCTTTGGCTTGGGCTTTGACTTGCTTTGTTGTTGTTGAGTTTTGACCTTCTTCTCTTGATTTGCCAAATAGCCAATGCCACTCCTATCCAACTTCATGACGGTGTTCATGAGTAGCTCACTTTGCAAATGTTGGCCTCTTGTGAACTTGCTTAGGCTGGTCTTGAGATGCTCTTTCTCTTGCTTGAGCTTCTTGTTTTCTTCAATAAGTGACTCATTTGAAGCTTGCTTTTCAAGAGCCAACAACTTCTTGTTCTCAACTTTAAGCATCTCATTTTCACTCTTGAGCTTGACATACTCATCATAGTCATTGGCCTCAACCACACTCTTGCCTTTGCCGCTAGAGCCTTGCTCAAGGTTCTTAATAATCAAATCATCACATGATGTAGCTATATCAATCTTAACAATTTGGTTAGTAGCATCATGTGTCTCAAGAGCTAGCTCATTAGCAACAATAAGAGTATCATAGTTGATTTTCAATGTAGTATATTCTTCTTTTAGAGAGTTGAGCTAGTCATGAGTTCACCATGCTTCTTCTCAATTTTATCATGTTTATCTCTAAGCTCCTTCTTAGAGGTTTTGAGCTCCTTGAGAGAAGAAGACATAGTTTCATTTTGATCTATGAGCTCATCCCTAGTCTCATGTGCACTTTCAAGCTTAGATGAGAGTGTTTCATTTTCATGTTGAAGCTCATCATTTTCATTTCTAGTCCTCCTTATGATTTTAGAATATTTGTTTAACAATTTTACTAATTCATCATAAGAAGGTGCATCATATTCATCATCACTATCACTATTGTAACGGAACCGTCCAAATTATAAGAGCACAAGTTCAAAAACAATCGCCGAAACGATCAAATTCTCAAACTTGAGCCCATATAACTCCGGTAGTCCACGAAACCACGAGGGATTTCAAACCAAACCGAGAGCAACCAGATCGTAGTGATTCAACATAACACAACACTTGTTATGACAGTTCGTAAGTAGCTCTCATACATCGGAGTACAGATAATTTTATTACAAAACTAAAATAAAGATTAGCGGAAGCAACATAATTTCTGAAATCATTTAAAGTCAAATACTGCCAGTACATAGTCACATCCTGCAAAAGCATACCAGAAGAGATACTATAGAGACCATGCCCATATGGTCTAGTCTTCACGCCCACATGGCGAAGACAATACTTACAGCAACAAGTAAGAATCTGTTACCTGCAACAGATGGGAAATAAACCCTGAGTACGAGAAGGTACTCAGCTAGACTTACCCGTCAAAAACCAGAAACAACGGTGACAACAAGGATTATGCAAGGCTTTATAAAGTGGGCTAGCTTGACTCATTTGCAGAAAAGCTTATTACAGATAAGTAATCATTAATGCTTAAGCATCAAGTTAATCATCATTAACCTGTCATCTAGATTAGCACCTGTACTAGAGCAATCACTTTATTAGGAGCAAACAATATTAACCATAGCAGGTATAATAAGGCCATCATCATCATTATCATCAATTCCGAACCATCATTAATCATTAGTGTATCTACGCTGGAGATAACCAGTCAAGTTTCTCACTATCCGGGAGAGACGGCGACTCGAATCGATTCCAACTCAGCTGAGGGGGTATTCCTGACACTCACCCGGCAAACCCCGCTAAAGGCAGCCGTAGATAACCTTTGGTACAACTCAGGGTGGGCCCGAACAGCGCCACGTTCTCGGGGATACCAGTGGCCAGGAAGCTCAGGACTTTTAACTCACCTGCCCTTGGACCCTCTGGCTCCCTTCCGAGGCGACTTTCACTTTTCGACTTCGCAGCCTGAGTTGAGCTACTAGGCTTCGCGGTCGGCAACCTCAGGCCGGCCAACTAAATGTCAGGCATGCGTTCAAAATGACATAGAAGGCTCCAGGTCTCGGTCCTTAATCGACACAGACGGGGATAGATCCACACTCAAGGCCTCCATGCCTTGCTGTTTCACTATCATCATCCCGCCCGGTCTCATTTCATTTTATTACACATGGTTCACTTCCACGATAGCAAATATAGCCAACCGTGACCTGATCAAGCCCTATATCTCGCAGGTGACAGGAAATCACCCGACTTCTACCGGTCTAATTTAGCAGGGCTAAGCATAGATACGATCCTGTCTACTTAGGATTCAAGGTTCGAATTGCTGGACAAGGAGTGTTATCAATGCAGCAAGGGTTTTCAACCAACTCCTATCACGTAATGCAACAATACATATAACATGTATATAAAGATAATTGCTTTAAAAGTAGGAGGCTTATAATGCTCCGGGGCTTGCCTTAACCGAAAGAAGAGAGATCAAGGTTCGGCTTCAAGAACGATTCCCACGTCTTCTCCGGCTTCGTCGGACTGGACCTCCAGTTCTCGAACGGACTTCAACTTCAGGTTCCACGCCTAGCGAGACTTCGCTCGAGACACGATCCTCGGCACACCTATTGCATGTATATGCATCCAATGAATTTCATGTATGCACCAAGGATGATATGATGATTTATGAACATGCATGAATGATGTGAAGATGAATGTAGTGATATTGCAACATCATGAGCACAAAACAAGTCATATGGTGCTCTACTCATATCACTTCAAGATTAGGTGCAAATTTCCTCTTCGGTATTAACATGTTTGAACATCCTTAAGAAACCACTAACTATCACAAAGTTAAGACTAAACACGCACGTAACAAAGATTCCATAAATTAGTATTTACAACCGATTATCAACAGTAGCTAAGAAAACTCACAACTGGAGTTCTACAAATCCAAATGACCTGAAAGAGGACATTCTGGAAAGCTTATGAAATTGTCTACATTTCATTTATAAACATCTAAGCATGATTTCATCATTTACCAAGTTAAAATAGCATACATACAGAATCTGTTCTAAAAGATAGAGAGCACTTCCAAAACTGAACCTAACTTGGAACAGCTGTCATTTCTAAACTATATGTCCAAATGCTACCACAATTTACTAGCAACTAGTTCATGAAATTCCCAACAACTTTGCTATAAATCACCAAGCATGAAAACATCATTAACATAGGTTAATTCTCTTAACTAGCAAATCTGTCCAGAAATGACAGATTCACTAAATTAAATAATTAATGACGATTCAAAAGCACAATTGCACCAAACCAAGTTTACCAACTTGTTGTGCATACCAAAGGAACATCAGAAAGTATAGTGCCAACTTCTAAATAAATCATTTAATATTCTTTTATAATTTATTTAGTTAATTAGGTGATTAAAGCAACATACAGTAACACCATATATAAAAATCTATAAAAATTATAGTAGTCACCTCATGCTTCACATAGGCTACCATAAAAATTTCCAATCAATTGGATGAGCAGAACGCGATATATCAAAAATAACATATGACATGTCTATTTCTAGCATAAATATGAAACCCTATTAAAAAGTATCAAACAACAGATTTCATATTTTTCCTAACATCTTTCTAACATAAGAACCACTCTTACCAAGTTTTCACCCTTAGTGGATCTATAGAAAAATTATGAAAATTCACACAAGATCCATTCAAGCAAACAAGATAATTATATAACTCCACCAAACCACATCCAAATTGCATGAAAATTTAACCATAAGCTATTCATGGTATGAGCAGTTCTCTATAAAAATTTCATATTATTTGGAGCTTCACAGAGAGAGATATCATTTTCTCCTTTTTCCACATGAATAAAAGAGATAAATAATAACTATTTAATTAATCACAAAACATGGTACACATTATATTTTTATAATAAACTAGACATTATGTAGAGCACAACACATTTTGAACCATATCATTTGGAGCTACCAATCTAGAGATATGAATTTTTGAATTTAGCATCAAATCTGTGAAATAAATAAAAACAAAACCAAATTCCTAAACCTAACTGGGCCGGCCCGGCTTAACCGCTCGGCCTCGCACGCGGCTCAGCCCAGCTCGCGGCTCGGCCCAACGCGCGGCTCGGCCCAGCTCGCTGGCTCAACCGGAGCCGAGACCGGGGGACGCCGACACGCGGGCCCCGCACGTCATAGGGAGCAGCGCAGGGCGCGGCTTTGCACGGCCACCGCTCGTCGACGGCGAGACCACCGGTGGCGAGGTCACCGTCGTGGTCCTCCCCGCGACCACCCGCACCCCAGGGTACCACCAATTTGACCGGTGGAGCACGGAAACACCGCCACCAGCGCGCATGGCGGACGGCGGAGGGAGACGACGATGCTCCGGCGAGGTCCGGCCATCGTAGGCGCAACGAGGCTCGGTATGAGCTTCTTGGACTCACGGGGAAGCTAAGGGAATGGAGAAAAAGGGGTGAAAGGGGCCCGGTGATAGCTGGCCACGGTGGGCTCCAACTCCGGCGAGGTCGGCCCGCGACGGTGATGATGGAACCGGCGAAATTCGCCCTCACCTTTGCTTGACCGGCTCGTCGGAGGGGCGACCGAGATAAAGGAGGCGGTGGCGGAGGTGTGGGCGAGCTTTGGCGGCTTGCGGTGCGGTGGCGCTCGCACACGAGCTCACCGAAGCTCACGGTGGTGATGGTGTGGAGTTTTCCGCCGCGGTGGAGACAACAGAGAGGGGAAAGGAATGACGAGTGAGAACGAGGGGTGAGGTGTTGGCTCGGTCTTCACATCTGTGTACCAGCTCGCGACGTGGAGGCACCAACAGAGCACGAACGCCACGCGGTAGCGCCGCTCTGAGCTCGGTCGCCACGACAGCGCCTGCTGTCTGAACCCATGGCGATCGGAGCGACTGACAGTGTGATTTTGGTGTCGATTAACTCACAAATGAGCTCGAGTTAGTGAAAACTCTAATTAGCAAACTTGTAGACCTATGTGAGTACTACAAGTTTGTCAAAAAGATCATGGACTGGTTCGGCTTTGTTAGTGAGATACAGTGCCCTAAAGTGAGGCACATGAAAACTGAATTGGAGTTTAAGTTACACCATGACTGAAACATGATTTTCTAAGCACTCTATCTCCTAAACCCTTGAGAACTAGGTGATGGTGTTATTGACAATCTTGTAGAGCTAAGTGAGTTATACAAAAGTGTCAATATGGGTTAGAGCTGGTTTGGTCAGGTTTTCAAACTACAAGCTCCCAAAGATGGGTACTTGGAAACTGAAAAGCAGTTCTAGGACTTAGAAAAATTCTAAGTGTGGAAACAGCCTTCCATTCCCACATGTGGGCCATGTTTGGGCATGATCCAAGCTTTTTCATGAGGTGATCCCAAAATAACTTTTGTTTCTCATGAAATTTGGCACAACTTTGGTAAAGGGTGCACCTCCATGCAAGGTCTCTAGGTTGGAGTTTTTAATTAGTCAAACTAGGGCACTCTCGAGGTCACCCCAAGGTCAAACCTCCACTAGAGGGCAAATTAGTCAATTTGGTCAATATGAACAGTGCTTCATTAGGTGTCCTAAGCATAGTTAAGCTACTAGAGATCATGTAAGAGCATCACAAGTGTCATCTACCCAAAAACCCTAGCAACACATAAAGGAAACACATAGAAAACCACAAATGTTGCAATTGTTTCAAAACCATGTTTCACCTGTTTCATGACCTTGTTACACAACTTAAGCTTGTCATGTTACCCTTACAATAATGATATGTTTCAAGGTATGAAAAACACATGTTGCATCTACATGCTGCACTAACCAAATTTCTTTATAAACACAATTTATGAAACAAGCATAATTGAGTATGTTGCATACTTATTTTTCAAATGTTGCAGATGAATGTTTCAAACAAGGATGCACATGAAATGACGATGCTTATGGTAATGTCATGCCATGATCATGCATTAGGAATGCATTATGAGGCTAACTAACACCAGGGTGTTACAGCCTTCCCCCCTTATAAAAATCTCGTCCCGAGATTTGAAAGTCGTACCATTTTTTATAGAAAGCAGAATAGTTGTCCTTTAAATAATCCTCTTTTTCCCAAGTTGCATCACGTTCACCGTGATTACTCCAAACCACATTGTATAATTTGACTACTCGATTCTGAGTTACCCTTTCCAGAGTACCCAGAACATATATCGGTTTCTCCTCGTACGAAAGATCGGATTGCAATTTGATGTGTCTTACTTCTACCCTTTCCTCAGGAAGACGAAGACATTTCTTCAGTTGAGATACATGGAATACCGGAAAGATAGTTCCCATTTCACGAGGTAGATTGAGCTTATAGGCTACTCTTCCACTTTTCTCCATAATTCGATAAGGTCCAACATATCGATGCTCAAGCTTTCTTTTGATCCCAAAACGTTTTACTCCTCTCATAGGGGACACTTTCAGATAGACATGGTCACCTATTTCAAACTCAATAGGTTTCCTCCTGTTATCTGCGTAGCTCTTTTGTCTAGCCTGAGCGGCTGCTATATTTTTCTGTATAGCACGAACTTGCTCCTCGGCTTCTTTTACAAAGTCAATACCATAGAGCCTTCTTTCCCCTGGTTCCACCCAGTTCAACGGAGTTCTACACTTGCGACCATATAAAGCTTCAAATGGAGCCATCTTGATGCTCTCTTGATAACTGTTGTTGTAAGAGAATTCAGCGAGAGGCAACCATTTCTCCCAGGAGCCATTACAAGAGATGATGGAAGCTCTAAGCATGTCTTCAAGAATCTGATTCACACGCTCAGTCTGCCCCGACGTCTGTGGATGATAAGCAGAACTACAGACCAAATTAGTTCCAAGATTCTGATGTAGGCACTCCCAAAAACGAGCAGTAAACTGTGGTCCTCTGTCAGAGACAATAGACCCAGGCACTCCATGAAGACGTACGACTTCTTGGAAGTAAATGTCAGCATATTGGTGTGGGTGATAATTACTCTTCACGGGGATAAAGTGAGCAGATTTTGTCAAACGATCAACTATAACCCAAATAGAATCAAAACCTTTTTGGGTGGTTGGTAATCCGACAATAAAGTCCATAACAATGTAATCCCACTTCCAACCTGGAACAGACAAAGGCTGGAGTAAACCAGGCTTCATGTGAATGGCCTTAACTCTACAACAATTATCACACTTAGCGACATAAGCTGCAATTTCCTTCTTCATCTTGGTCCACCAATAGTACGGCTTGAGGTCCTGATACATCTTACTACTACCAGGATGGATGGACAACTTAGAAGAATGGGCTTCAGATAAGATTTGATTTCTGAGCTCTTTATCTTTTGGCACAACGAGTCTATCTTTGAACCAGAGAATTCCCTTCTCATCGATTCGAAAATGCTTAGTTTCTTGCTCTTTCATCTTCCTCTTGATGTGAAATACACCAGCATCAGTCTTCTGTAACTCAATGATTCTACTTCTTAAAGAACAATCTACAGTGATATGATGGATTACAATAGGATGTAAGAGGTGAGACAAATGAAAATCTTCTTCTATCAGAGAGTTGCAATGAGATTTTCTACTCAAGGCATCGGCAACCACATTTGCTTTACCCGGATGGTAATGCACCTGGAGGTTATAATCCTTGATTAACTCTAACCATCTTCTTTGGCGCATATTTAACTCAAGTTGAGTAAATATGTACTTAAGACTCTTATGATCTGTATAAATATTGCATATATTTCCAAGCAAATAGTGTCTCCAGATTTTCAGAGCATGAACAACAGCAGCTAACTCCAAGTCATGAGTCGGATAGTTAACTTCATGTTTTCTTAACTGACGCGAAGCATACGCAATAACTCGACCTCCCTGCATCAGTACGCCACCTAAACCAGTACCTGATGCATCACAATACACATCAAACGGTTTCTCAATGTCAGGTTGCGCTAATACCGGAGCTGATGTTAACAAAGTCCGTAGCGTGCAGAAAGCTTGTTCACACTCCGGAGTCCAATCAAACTTCCTATCCTTCTGAAGTAGTCGAGTCATAGGCTTAGCTATTTTAGAGAAATCCTGAATAAAACGACGATAGTAGCCAGCCAATCCAAGAAAACTCCGAACTTCATGTACTGTAGTTGGCGCCTTCCAATCCAAAACTTCCTGTATCTTAGTCGGGTCTACTGAAATTCCCTCACCAGACAATACATGACCGAGGAAAGGTACCTTCTTTAACCAGAATTCACATTTACTGAACTTGGCGTAAAGCTTATGTTCACGCAATCTGGATAAAACAATTCTCAGATGCTCGGCATGTTCTTCTTCATTTTCAGAATAGATCAGAATATCATCAATGAATATCACCACAAACTTGTCCAGCTCTTGCATGAATACTGAATTCATCAGGTACATGAAATGTGCAGGAGCATTGGTCAGACCAAAAGACATGACAAGATATTCATATAACCCGTATCTGGTAGCGAAAGCGGTCTTTGGTATGTCTTCTGGACGGATTTTAATTTGATGATAACCAGACCTCAGATCAATCTTCGAGAACACCTTTGCTTTAGACAACTGATCAAACAAGATATCAATACGAGGCAACGGATACTTGTTCTTGATAGTGACTGCATTGAGTGGTCGATAGTCTACACACATACGTAAAGACTGGTCCTTCTTCTTCACAAAGATAGCAGGACAACCCCACGGAGAAGAACTAGGACGGATCAGCCCTTTTAATAAAAGGTCACTAAGTTGGGTCTTGAGTTCAGCTAACTCATTCGGCGGCATTCTATACGGTCTTTTGGAAATTGGAGCGGTACCCGGAATTAACTCAATCTTAAACTCTACATCACGATCTGGAGGTAATCCTGGCAATTCATCTGGAAAGACATCTGGAAATTCACACACTACTGGAACTTCTGCAATCTCTTTTGCTTTTGCTATCATAGCGTTAACTGTAGTCAGAGGACTAATGTCTCTAGGAAGTTGCACTAGAAAAGCTTGTTGATCCTTTGGATCCCTCAACATAACCACTCTCGTAGAGGTATCGATTAGAACACCGTTCCCACTCATCCACTTCATACCTAAGATTACATCTAGGCCCAATCCTGGTAATACCACGAGATCTAGATCATACAGACGTCCTTCTATCCCGATCTTTCCTCCTAAGACCAACTGGTTGGTTGAAATATTATTCCCGGCCGCACTAATATTATAACCACCATTATCTAAAGTAACGACCTTCATACCATGCTTGGCTGTAAACGTTGAACTGATAAAAGAGTGGGAAGCACCTGAATCGAACAGCACAATTGCAGGGTGTTGATTTACTAAAAATGCACCGGCAGTGATAATCTCACCCGTAGGAATGGACTCCACCGTGGTGTATCGAACCCATCCTTTACACACATCCGTCTTATTATCATTTGATTTCTTCTGCGGACGAGGACAATCTTTGGCCCAATGACCTGACATCTTGCAATTCCAACATGGCCGGTTACTTGGCGGTGCCTTAGGCTTTCCTTTCTCAATACTGCTCCTCTTGACCGGATCCTGTTTCTGATATGGGTGATATCTGGTAGATATGTCAGGCGAACAATACTGAGGTGTAATCACCACCAGAGTATGGGTCGTAGGTGCATTAGATTCATGAGATTTCTCTTGGCTCTTAGAAACAGCATACACAGCATTACAGTTCTCTTGAAGGATAGTATCACTGACAAACTCGTTGAAAATTGCACACTTGCTATTGCACATGGCCTTCATCAATTTAGGACACAATCCTCTTTTGAAACTTGCAATCTTTTTAATTTCCGTATTAACAAATTCCGAAGCATATCTTGACAAGTTGATGAAAGCGTGTAGATATTCTGTTACACTTTTGTCTCCTTGAGTGAGCTTCATAAACTCGGTGTGCTTGATTGCCATGAGACCAGCAGGAATGTATTGCCCCCGAAATGCTTCCTTGAACTGATCCCAAACTACTTCCATATTCTTAGGCAGGGTACTCCGATAGTGACACCACCAAACACCTGCAGGTCCTTGCAACTGTTGCGAAGCATATTCTGTTTTCATATCATCTGCCACCTTGAGCACACGAAACTTCTGTTCGATAGTGTTCAACCATTCGTCTGCTTGAAGTGGTTCTTCCGCTTCTCGAAAAATAGGAGGCTCAGTATCTAAGAAATCTTTATAGCTGCTGTACTGGGCAGGCTCAGGTTCCTGATGGACATGGTTTCTGACACTCTCGTCCAAGGCACGCTGACTTTCGGTAAGCATTTGCAGCAACTCAGCAGAGGTAGGTTGCGGAGGAGGCGATGATAGTCCTGTATTGCCACGACTCTGACTGCTAGAGCGAAGTTGACGAGACATCTGCAAGTAGTTGAAACTAGTAAGCGTTGATGATGTCGGAAGGCTGCTGACGAATTATATAGGCAGGAGGAAGAGATTATGTCCAACTATGCAAATTCCAATCTCCGAAAGAAGGAAATTTCTTGGGTTGAGGCACGGATCTTCTGACAAGATAGAGAATGACATTCAAGGAAAAGGTTCACGAGAAGATAACACATTGGTGTTGCTCCATAATGGATCATGACTAGCAATCCTTGATACCTGCGCGTGCCGAGCAGCACAACCTTGTGTCGCGCGCCACAGGAGGCTCCCGGTTTCGTCGCGGCACCATGGAGTACTAATCGCAACGCCATTACCGAATACACACCCATGAGGAATCCTCACGTGTCAGGAATTAGGCGTGTAGGAACAGTATCATCCAAAGAGAGGGTAGCAAACAAGGATAGATATAAGGTTAGAAGCAATGGAGAGGCAAGGTGTAGATCAAAACGCGTCCCAGCTCGAGTAGATACCTCTTGAAATTGTCTTGCTTTCCTTCACGGCCAGGTATGAATTGGGTTTCAAAGCTGACACTACTGATCACTCCACTAGGTTGGTTGACCACCCCCAATTCTTCACGAAAGAAATACAACTAATTACGGGACAACTGTTTGGAGGGAAGAAAATTATAAAAGAATGGGATAAGCAATTTATAAGGGAGGGAGTAATGCAGAATGCAATGTATGATGCGAACATGGTGCATGCACGAACTGTACGTCCTCACAAACCTAGGAAGAATTTCAAAATTCTAGCGTATAGTTCGGTGGCATACACACGTTCTCTCAATAACGATAACTAGTCGTTCTACAGGAAACGTTGTTAGTGTACCTGCAGAAAATTGCATTTCAGCCCAACAATTCCCAATAAAGCACGCAAGAAAGCGGTAAACTAAATACTTTCCATACATACATCCCCCGATGTATATACTTCAGTATCAAAGCTACCCGACAGATATACCCACAATTAAGTACCCTCATAGATACATGGTTGGACATGTAAGTATGCGAGTATCCACAACTACTCTCCCCTAGACCGACGGTTGGACGGTCATGCTCTCACAACTCCCACTTACCAGAGCGTAGAGGTATTTTGATCCATACATTACCACCCAAGCGGATGGCATCCATACAATAGCACGCCGTATGGACGACGAAATAGAAAACAAGCAAGAACCCCCGAGTTAGTACTTTAGTAAGCCACCTAATAGTCCTTATTTGGGCATATAGGATATGACCACTGGCACTCTTTAGTTTAGAATAAAGATTTTTCACCAAAGCTTTTGTTTAAATACACAAATGATGTGTTTACTGTTGAATCTTGCTCTGATACCAGCTGTAACGGAACCGTCCAAATTATAAGAGCACAAGTTCAAAAACAATCGCCGAAACGATCAAATTCTCAAACTTGAGCCCATATAACTCCGGTAGTCCACGAAACCACGAGGGATTTCAAACCAAACCGAGAGCAACCAGATCGTAGTGATTCAACATAACACAACACTTGTTATGACAGTTCGTAAGTAGCTCTCATACATCGGAGTACAGATAATTTTATTACAAAACTAAAATAAAGATTAGCGGAAGCAACATAATTTCTGAAATCATTTAAAGTCAAATACTGCCAGTACATAGTCACATCCTGCAAAAGCATACCAGAAGAGATACTATAGAGACCATGCCCATATGGTCTAGTCTTCACGCCCACATGGCGAAGACAATACTTACAGCAACAAGTAAGAATCTGTTACCTGCAACAGATGGGAAATAAACCCTGAGTACGAGAAGGTACTCAGCTAGACTTACCCGTCAAAAACCAGAAACAACGGTGACAACAAGGATTATGCAAGGCTTTATAAAGTGGGCTAGCTTGACTCATTTGCAGAAAAGCTTATTACAGATAAGTAATCATTAATGCTTAAGCATCAAGTTAATCATCATTAACCTGTCATCTAGATTAGCACCTGTACTAGAGCAATCACTTTATTAGGAGCAAACAATATTAACCATAGCAGGTATAATAAGGCCATCATCATCATTATCATCAATTCCGAACCATCATTAATCATTAGTGTATCTACGCTGGAGATAACCAGTCAAGTTTCTCACTATCCGGGAGAGACGGCGACTCGAATCGATTCCAACTCAGCTGAGGGGGTATTCCTGACACTCACCCGGCAAACCCCGCTAAAGGCAGCCGTAGATAACCTTTGGTACAACTCAGGGTGGGCCCGAACAGCGCCGCGTTCTCGGGGATACCAGTGGCCAGGAAGCTCAGGACTTTTAACTCACCTGCCCTTGGACCCTCTGGCTCCCTTCCGAGGCGACTTTCACTTTTCGACTTCGCAGCCTGAGTTGAGCTACTAGGCTTCGCGGTCGGCAACCTCAGGCCGGCCAACTAAATGTCAGGCATGCGTTCAAAATGACATAGAAGGCTCCAGGTCTCGGTCCTTAATCGACACAGACGGGGATAGATCCACACCCAAGGCCTCCATGCCTTGCTGTTTCACTATCATCATCCCGCCCGGTCTCATTTCATTTTATTACACATGGTTCACTTCCACGATAGCAAATATAGCCAACCGTGACCTGATCAAGCCCTATATCTCGCAGGTGACAGGAAATCACCCGACTTCTACCGGTCTAATTTAGCAGGGCTAAGCATAGATACGATCCTGTCTACTTAGGATTCAAGGTTCGAATTGCTGGACAAGGAGTGTTATCAATGCAGCAAGGGTTTTCAACCAACTCCTATCACGTAATGCAACAATACATATAATATGTATATAAAGATAATTGCTTTAAAAGTAGGAGGCTTATAATGCTCCGGGGCTTGCCTTAACCGAAAGAAGAGAGATCAAGGTTCGGCTTCAAGAACGATTCCCACGTCTTCTCCGGCTTCGTCGGACTGGACCTCCAGTTCTCGAACGGACTTCAACTTCAGGTTCCACGCCTAGCGAGACTTCGCTCGAGACACGATCCTCGGCACACCTATTGCATGTATATGCATCCAATGAATTTCATGTATGCACCAAGGATGATATGATGATTTATGAACATGCATGAATGATGTGAAGATGAATGTAGTGATATTGCAACATCATGAGCACAAAACAAGTCATATGGTGCTCTACTCATATCACTTCAAGATTAGGTGCAAATTTCCTCTTCGGTATTAACATGTTTGAACATCCTTAAGAAACCACTAACTATCACAAAGTTAAGACTAAACACGCACGTAACAAAGATTCCATAAATTAGTATTTACAACCGATTATCAACAGTAGCTAAGAAAACTCACAACTGGAGTTCTACAAATCCAAATGACCTGAAAGAGGACATTCTGGAAAGCTTATGAAATTGTCTACATTTCATTTATAAACATCTAAGCATGATTTCATCATTTACCAAGTTAAAATAGCATACATACAGAATCTGTTCTAAAAGATAGAGAGCACTTCCAAAACTGAACCTAACTTGGAACAGCTGTCATTTCTAAACTATATGTCCAAATGCTACCACAATTTACTAGCAACTAGTTCATGAAATTCCCAACAACTTTGCTATAAATCACCAAGCATGAAAACATCATTAACATAGGTTAATTCTCTTAACTAGCAAATCTGTCCAGAAATGACAGATTCACTAAATTAAATAATTAATGACGATTCAAAAGCACAATTGCACCAAACCAAGTTTACCAACTTGTTGTGCATACCAAAGGAACATCAGAAAGTATAGTGCCAACTTCTAAATAAATCATTTAATATTCTTTTATAATTTATTTAGTTAATTAGGTGATTAAAGCAACATACAGTAACACCATATATAAAAATCTATAAAAATTATAGTAGTCACCTCATGCTTCACATAGGCTACCATAAAAATTTCCAATCAATTGGATGAGCAGAACGCGATATATCAAAAATAACATATGACATGTCTATTTCTAGCATAAATATGAAACCCTATTAAAAAGTATCAAACAACAGATTTCATATTTTTCCTAACATCTTTCTAACATAAGAACCACTCTTACCAAGTTTTCACCCTTAGTGGATCTATAGAAAAATTATGAAAATTCACACAAGATCCATTCAAGCAAACAAGATAATTATATAACTCCACCAAACCACATCCAAATTGCATGAAAATTTAACCATAAGCTATTCATGGTATGAGCAGTTCTCTATAAAAATTTCATATTATTTGGAGCTTCACAGAGAGAGATATCATTTTCTCCTTTTTCCACATGAATAAAAGAGATAAATAATAACTATTTAATTAATCACAAAACATGGTACACATTATATTTTTATAATAAACTAGACATTATGTAGAGCACAACACATTTTGAACCATATCATTTGGAGCTACCAATCTAGAGATATGAATTTTTGAATTTAGCATCAAATCTGTGAAATAAATAAAAACAAAACCAAATTCCTAAACCTAACTGGGCCGGCCCGGCTTAACCGCTCGGCCTCGCACGCGGCTCAGCCCAGCTCGCGGCTCGGCCCAACGCGCGGCTCGGCCCAGCTCGCTGGCTCAACCGGAGCCGAGACCGGGGGACGCCGACACGCGGGCCCCGCACGTCATAGGGAGCAGCGCAGGGCGCGGCTTTGCACGGCCACCGCTCGTCGACGGCGAGACCACCGGTGGCGAGGTCACCGTCGTGGTCCTCCCCGCGACCACCCGCACCCCAGGGTACCACCAATTTGACCGGTGGAGCACGGAAACACCGCCACCAGCGCGCATGGCGGACGGCGGAGGGAGACGACGATGCTCCGGCGAGGTCCGGCCATCGTAGGCGCAACGAGGCTCGGTATGAGCTTCTTGGACTCACGGGGAAGCTAAGGGAATGGAGAAAAAGGGGTGAAAGGGGCCCGGTGATAGCTGGCCACGGTGGGCTCCAACTCCGGCGAGGTCGGCCCGCGACGGTGATGATGGAACCGGCGAAATTCGCCCTCACCTTTGCTTGACCGGCTCGTCGGAGGGGCGACCGAGATAAAGGAGGCGGTGGCGGAGGTGTGGGCGAGCTTTGGCGGCTTGCGGTGCGGTGGCGCTCGCACACGAGCTCACCGAAGCTCACGGTGGTGATGGTGTGGAGTTTTCCGCCGCGGTGGAGACAACAGAGAGGGGAAAGGAATGACGAGTGAGAACGAGGGGTGAGGTGTTGGCTCGGTCTTCACATCTGTGTACCAGCTCGCGACGTGGAGGCACCAACAGAGCACGAACGCCACGCGGCAGCGCCGCTCTGAGCTCGGTCGCCACGACAGCGCCTGCTGTCTGAACCCATGGCGATCGGAGCGACTGACAGTGTGATTTTGGTGTCGATTAACTCACAAATGAGCTCGAGTTAGTGAAAACTCTAATTAGCAAACTTGTAGACCTATGTGAGTACTACAAGTTTGTCAAAAAGATCATGGACTGGTTCGGCTTTGTTAGTGAGATACAGTGCCCTAAAGTGAGGCACATGAAAACTGAATTGGAGTTTAAGTTACACCATGACTGAAACATGATTTTCTAAGCACTCTATCTCCTAAACCCTTGAGAACTAGGTGATGGTGTTATTGACAATCTTGTAGAGCTAAGTGAGTTATACAAAAGTGTCAATATGGGTTAGAGCTGGTTTGGTCAGGTTTTCAAACTACAAGCTCCCAAAGATGGGTACTTGGAAACTGAAAAGCAGTTCTAGGACTTAGAAAAATTCTAAGTGTGGAAACAGCCTTCCATTCCCACATGTGGGCCATGTTTGGGCATGATCCAAGCTTTTTCATGAGGTGATCCCAAAATAACTTTTGTTTCTCATGAAATTTGGCACAACTTTGGTAAAGGGTGCACCTCCATGCAAGGTCTCTAGGTTGGAGTTTTTAATTAGTCAAACTAGGGCACTCTCGAGGTCACCCCAAGGTCAAACCTCCACTAGAGGGCAAATTAGTCAATTTGGTCAATATGAACAGTGCTTCATTAGGTGTCCTAAGCATAGTTAAGCTACTAGAGATCATGTAAGAGCATCACAAGTGTCATCTACCCAAAAACCCTAGCAACACATAAAGGAAACACATAGAAAACCACAAATGTTGCAATTGTTTCAAAACCATGTTTCACCTGTTTCATGACCTTGTTACACAACTTAAGCTTGTCATGTTACCCTTACAATAATGATATGTTTCAAGGTATGAAAAACACATGTTGCATCTACATGCTGCACTAACCAAATTTCTTTATAAACACAATTTATGAAACAAGCATAATTGAGTATGTTGCATACTTATTTTTCAAATGTTGCAGATGAATGTTTCAAACAAGGATGCACATGAAATGACGATGCTTATGGTAATGTCATGCCATGATCATGCATTAGGAATGCATTATGAGGCTAACTAACACCAGGGTGTTACAACTATCATCACTATCACTATTTTGTATCTTTCGATCACCTTTAGCCATGAGACATAGGTGGGAAGTGGATGATGACGGTGAGGATGGCGGTGAAGATGGTGATGAAGACGTTGATGACGATGGTGATGGCCCAACCACAAGTGCGGCGATCTTCTCTTTTTCATCATCACTTTCATCGCTGGAGGACTCACATGATGATTCAATGTCGGTGAGCCAATCACCAATAATATAAGCCTTGCCTCCCTTCTTCTTCTTGTAGAACTCTCTTTTCTTGCCATCTTTCTTCTTGTATGGTTTGTTCTTTCTTTTATCATCTTCTTCTTCACTTGAATCATCTTTCTTGCCCTTGTACTTATTCTTGTTTTTGTCTTTTGGAGGCTTTGGGCATTGATGAGCTAGATGGCCAAGTTCTCCACAATTGAAGCAATCCATTTCGGAGATTGGCTTCCTTTTGGTACTAGTGAAGAATTTCTTCTTCTTGCCATCGAACTTGATGCCACTCTTGTTGAACTTCTTTAGCATCTTGGTGGTTCTTCTCACCATGAGTGCAAGTGATTCATCATCAATATCACTCTCACTTGTGCTCTCTTGCACTATCATGGCTTGGCCCTTCTTCTTTTTCTTTTCATAGCTAGCTTTGAAGGCTAAGTCCTTCTTCTTGGAAGATGATGAACCCTCTTCCGGAGTGATGTGCATGTACATCTCATGTGCATTGATCTTTCCCAATACTTGAGTCGGTGTTGCGGCAGAGAGATCACTTTGGTGAAGTACGGTGACAATATGTCCATACTTCTCAACGGGGAGAACACTCAAGATCCTCCTTGCAACATTCGATTGACTTATTTTAGTGAGTCCAAGAGCATTGAGATCTTCTACAAGAACATTCAAGCGAGTGTACATTTCATTAGCACTTTCTTTAGGAAGCATCTCAAAAGAATTAATTTTCTTTAAAGCAATATGATAGCGTTCCTCACGCTCACTCTTAGTTCCCTCATGGAGAGCACAAAGATTCTCCCACAATTCATGAGCGTTTTTGGCATTACGCACACGATTGAAGATATCTTTGCCTAGTGCCCGGTAGATTGCATTTTTTGCTTTTGCATTCCACCGGTCGTATTTCTCCTCGTCACCACTTGGGTTAGCGGGATCCCTTATGGGGGGAAGCCCTTCGGTTGCGTCTCTAAGGCACCCAACATCTATGGCTTCGAGGTACGCCTCCATACGAATTTTCCAATATGGAAAATCGTCTCCCTTAAAGGTGGGAGGTGGTCCTTCCCCATTAGACATCTTGCTCTAGGCGGTAAAGCCTAAATTTAGAGCAACACGGCTCTGATACCAATTGAAAGGATCAAGATGCCCAAGAGGGGGGTGAATTGGGCTTTTCTAAAAATTAATTGCAAGAATTAAATCCTACAAGCCAAACTTCACCCCTAGTGTCTACTTGTGTTCCTTGTGTTTCTACCGATAAAAGTTATGCACCCTAAGTTCCAATCCTAGACTAGCAAGGCAATTCTAGGAAAGTAATCAAGCAATGAAAGTAATGCAAGAAAGTAAATGCTTGAAAGTAAGGGATAGGAACACGACGATGTTTTGCCGAGGTATTGGAGAGTCGCCACTCCCCACTAGTCCTCGTTGGAGCACCCGCGCAAGGGTGTAGCTCCCCCTTGATCCGCGCAAGGATCAAGTGCTCTCTACGGGTTGATTCTTCGACACTCCATCGCGGCGAATCACCCAAAACCGCTCACAACTTGAGTTGGGTCACCCACAATCTCGTCGGATGATCATCGAACTCCCAATCACCACCAAACCATCTAGGTGATGGCGATCACCAAGAGTAACAAGCTAGAACTCTCACTTGACCACAACAAGTCTAATGAGAAGATGGATGCACACTTGCTAGACTCTTGTCACTAGAGAGGATTCTCAAACTTTGATTCGCAAATCTCAATCCTCACTATGGCTCTTGCACTCCCTTGCACTTCAAAGGTGTTTCTCAGCTAAACAAATGAGCAAGAGACCTCTAAAAGAGGTGGAGAGGTTGTATTTATAGACCCCT
Source organism: Saccharum hybrid cultivar R570 (assembly GCA_038087645.1). Lineage (NCBI taxonomy): Eukaryota > Viridiplantae > Streptophyta > Magnoliopsida > Poales > Poaceae > Saccharum > Saccharum hybrid cultivar. Next base: position 19,988,165 of record JAQSUU010000012.1, read on the forward strand.
CAGACAAATCCAACCGTTACCTTTCGAAACAGCCAGACGCGCACTGACCAGACGCGCCTGTTGATATGACCGGACGCGCCGGTCAGTTGTAACGGTCAAAAACGGAAACCTGTATTGAGAGACCGGATGTGCCGATCTGTGCTGACCGGACGCGTCGGTCTGAGATGACCGGACGCGCCGATCAGGGATGATCGGACGCGTCCGATCATGCAAGAGCTCTCTAGAAATTTGACCTGACGCAACACCGCGTCCGATCATAGGTGACCGGACGTGTCATGTCACCACGGGACCTTACTGGAACAAGACCGGACGTACGACCGCGTCCGTTCATAGGTGACCGAACACGTTAGGTCTCCACTGGACCTTACTGGAACATGACCGGATGCACCGGTCTTTTTCACAGTCGCGTCCGATCTTTGCTGTTTACCCTCTGGAACACGTGTCAGCCTGACCACCGTGTCCGGTCCTCTCAAGGACCGCGTCCGATCAGTCAGCCGAAAACACAGTTAAGACTTTGTACTGACCGGACGCGTCCGGTCATGACCAGGACCGCGTCCGGTCATAGGTAAACGACTAAAACGTCTTCTAAACGCAATGCAACTTGAACCAAGTCGCTTCTAACTGTACTCTGAGCTTTTCTCGAGCTACCTAGTGCTAAGTTTGACAAGTGTGCACCACACCTAAACATAAGACTCACCTAGGTCAAGCTACTCGCTCATGCCCCTCTTCATAGTACGGTCAAAGGAAGAAACAAAGATCCTAACGACTATTCCAGATGTATCTCAACACCTTGACATCCGGAACTAACCGTCCTTAATCTTATCATTGATCCTTTGAAAAACCGAAACGATTTCCATCATGGGACATGACTGCCATATTGCTCAAAGCAGTTATCATCTCCATGACCTAACTTACCGATGTTTCTGCAAAACACACGTTAGTCATGGTAATTATGTGTTGTCATTAATTGCCAAAACCAACATCGGGGCCTAGATGCTTTCACCAGCGAAGAAGGAGGTGTGCCGCCTTGTCAAAGCAGATCCACGGTGGGGGAACAAAGAGGAAGCCTGCTAGGGAACAAGCCCGCCTCATCGCATACCACCACACCACCAACGCCGGTATCTCATGGGAGTGGAGAAAGGCAGAGGAAACGCAGGAGAAGGAGGCAACAGCTGTAGGAGGGGATGATATATAGGATAAGGAATTAGCGGAGGAGGGAGCATGCGTGGAGGTTTCACCATTCCCGTGTGAGCCCACCAGAGCCACCCCGCGTCACCCGAAATCACCCGCCATGAGCCACGTGGAGCCGTGCCCTAGAAAATGAAGGATTTGGCTGTAGCAAATGAGCCAGGTGGAGGGAGTACTTTTGGCCATGGGGAGACGGGCTAAGGAAGACAAAAATGAAGCCAAACACCAAAGAGGGCTCCATGGGGCGCAACCAGGGCCACGGGTGAAAGCCCAAGTTTTTTTGGTAATTAATGACACCAAGTTACTAATGCCATGTGTTAAGTGACTAGATCCTAATGCATAATCAACACATGTGATGAAGGTGTATGTGGCAAGGAGTGGTGGCCACAAGATCACAAAGAGATGGTGTATGGACATGAAATGATGATCATGGTGGAGATGCACATAAAATAAAGGATATGATGATCAAGTGGAGGAGAAGGATCTAAGAGCGCAAGGCAAAGGTATAGCCAAAGGGTTTTCCTTTTGCCGGTCTAAGATGAGTAGAGAAGTGATTGATCGGGTTTATGATACATAGCCGACTATCAAGAAAGACAATCACGGTTAGCTCGGGAATCAAGTGCCACTAGATCAATGTCTTAAGCATATGCATTAGGATCTAGTAGAGAGATAACATAACGCCTTGAAAATGTTTGTGAAATGCTAACACACATGCACATGGTGGTGTACACTTGGTGGTGTTAGCACATTTGCAAAGGCGGTGGAGTTTGAGCGGTAGAGAGGGATTTGGGTTCCTCTTTCCCTCCCACCGAGCTTGCGAGGCAGGATTCAGTGCTTTTTGGGGAAGTGAAATGCCTATTTTCTACTGCACCGGAAGTCGGAAAAGAAACGGAGGCGAACGGTGGTCACTGTGGTGACTGGACGCTGCACCGGACGCGGTCGCAGTTTGACCGGATGCATCCAGTCAGTTCTCAGCAGTTGTCAGGTGCGCAAGTGTTAGGGTTTCCAACCAGAGTGTCCGATCAGGCACCCAGAGGGGAACAGTTGGTCGTAGAGCCGACCGAACATGCGACGTGTCCGGTCACGTGCGATCGGACGCGTCCAGTCGCGGTGGGAGCTTACTGGAATCTGACCGGACGCCAGGTGCATCGCGTCCGGTCAATGCTAGAACACATCTAGCCACGGCAATGGTAACTTCTGACACGCACTGTTCATGCTTGTCCTGTAGTGACCGGACGCGTCCGGTCACCCTGACCGGAGCGTCCGGTTAGCTCGTTTTTAACTGCGTCGTCCGGTAACGGCTAGCTACGTACCCCTTCGCTATAAATAGAAGATGCCAAGGGTTTGAGGGTAACTCTTGCACATTTTGAGACCTAGAGACATCCTTTGAGCTAGAGAATAACCCTTCCACTCATCTCTTTGCTTAGTTGCATATCTTGAGTGAGATTGAGTGGGATTCAAGTGCATTGCTTGAGAGTTGCATTCTAGAGGCACTTGTTCTTCGTGTTGCTACGGATTTCTTGTTACTCTTCTGTGTTTTCCGACATGGTAGACGGCTTGGAGCAGCGGAGGTGATTGAGCTCATAATTGAAGATTGTTGGAGCCCTCACCAAGTGTTGTAAGGGGTTCTTGATCCTTTCCCGCAGGAGTTCACAAATTGGATACTCTAGTGGAGCTCGTGGCTTAGAGGATCCCCATCTTGTGTGCGGTTATGCAGTGCCCGCCGAGGGCTCGACTCTCGATAGTCGATTAGCTCACGAACCGACAAGTGGGTGTATCACCACAATAAGGAGTAGCTTGCCAGGAAGCAAGTGAACCTCGGTAAAAATCTTATGTCATCTCTTTGCCAAGGATTTCTCTTGTGGTTGATCATTGTGATTGATTCTTCGAGTGCATTACTTCTCTACATCGTTGGTATAAGAATCAAGTCACTTGCTCTTTACTTTCTTGTACTAATCTTAGTGTAGCTTTTATCACATAGGAGTAATTAGCTTAGTGACTTAGTCTTGTTGGTGTGTATTAGAGATCATAGCCTTGCTTCACTAGAATTGTATAGGTGGCTTGCATAGTGTAGTTGAGCTAGTGCTAGAATTAGCTTAGCCATCTTTTATACTAACGTGGTTGTTTAAGTGAAGCTTGTAGATTTTTAAATAGGATATTCACCCCCCCTCTAGCCATTTGGACCTCACAAGTGGTATTAGAGCCGAGGCACCGTTTATTTGAGGCTTAACAACCTACGGTGAAAAAGAAATGGCTCAATTAAGCTTGTACATTAACAACACCAAGAAGGCACCTCACTTTGATGGCATAAATTATGCATATTGGAAGGTTAAGATGACCGCACACCTCAAGTCAATCAATAGAGAAGTGTGGAAAGTCACCAAAACAAAATTTGAGGTTGCTAATCTGGAAGACCTACACCGGTGGAAGAGAAGAAGCTCCAATGCAATGACATTGCCATTAGTGTTCTTCATGAGGCACTAGATGACAAGACCCTTGAGCAAGTGAAAAACATTGAGATTGGTCATGATGCTTGGGCCAAGTTAGAAGAAACTTTTGAGGGCACCTAAGGCACAAACACCGCTAAAGCATATATCTTGCAAGAAAAGTTTTCTAGCTTCAAGATGCAAGAAGATAAGAGTGTACCGAAAAAGTTTCATCGGTTGCAAGTCATTGTCAATGAGCTCAAGGCACTTGGTGAGGAGGTTAAGGATAACCAATTCTCTATGAAGTTCTTGAGAAGCTTGCCCAAGAGATTTGATACATTGATCACCGTACTAGTGAGGACTACATTGAAGGATTCAACTCCTCAGTAAGTATTCCAAGAAGTGATGACCGATGATTCATATAGAGAAGATGATGAGAAAGAGGAGTTGGTCAAAAAGAAGAAGGAAAGTGAGAAGAAGGATGATGAGAAGAAGAGTGTGGCATTCAAAGCCTCCACATCCAAGGGCAAATCCAAGATTGAATCATCAAGTGATGAAGACTCAAGCTCTTGTGATAGTGATGGCATTGATGAGAAGATAGCTCTTTTTGTCAAGCAATTTGGTAAATTCATGAAGAAGAAGGGCTTTCGTGCAAGGAGGAAGAACTCATCCAAGAAGAATGAGCATATCATGAGATGTTTTAGATGCTATAGCAAGGATCATCTCATTGCAAAGTGTCCTTATGATAGTGATGATGAAGATGCTATCAAGAAGGAGAGAAAGAAGCAAAAGAAGAAGCAAGAAAAGAAGGAGAGTTCTCATAAGAAGAAGAATGATTCTCATGTTGCTACATGGGATAGTGATGACTCCTCAAGCGATGATGAGGATGACAACAAGAGCAAGAAGGGACATGCTAGCATTGTCATCCAAGAGAAGGTCTCTCTCTTCTACACTCCATCGTGCTTCATGGCTAAGGCCGCTAAGGTATCATCTGACGATGAGAGTGATTATGATAATGCTAGTGATAGTGATGAAGAAGAATTCACTAAATATGAAGTAATCACTATGCTAGAAGATTGCACTCAATATTTTAAAGAATCTAGAAAGGAGTGCAAGAGCTTGTTTAAGGAAAAGAAAAACCTTATGCAAGAACTTGATGAGCTTAGGACATCTTATGAGAGTCTAAAGGTAGACCATAAGAAGCTTCAAAAGTCTCACACTAAGCTTGAAGAAGCTCATTCCTCTCTAGTTGAAAAATATGAAAACATGCCAACTAATGTTGAGAAAGCTAAAACTTGCAACATAGGCATATATTGTAATATAATTGATGAATCTTTTTATTAGCCTATTGTTGTTGCTCCCACTAACCCTTCATGTAGCTCATCTACATCATCCTCATCTAGTAGTGACAGTTTCACTTATGACTCCACACTAATAGTTGAGAATGAAAATCTCAAAAAGGAGGTAAAAGAGCTCAATCACGCATTAGCTAAGGCTTATGGTGGTGAGGACCACTTGCTTATGTGCTTGGGTAGCCAAAGGGCATCTCTATATAAAGAGGGATTGGGCTATAACCCCCAATAAAGGCAAGGCCGCTTATGCTCCTCACAAGACTCGTTTTGTGAAGAACAATGGTAGTTGTTGCAAAAGTTGCTAGCAAGTTGGTCATATAGAGCAACTTTGCATGAACAAGAAATCCAAAGCTAATGTATCCTCAATTAAGTTTGATTCCTTCTATATACTTACCAAGGGTACAAATGGTGTTCATGCTAAGTTCATTGATGCACCATGGATAGGCTCAAAGAAGAAAGCCATTTGGGTACCAAAGAGCTTGGTCACTAACCTTGGAGGACCCAAACAAGTTTGGATACCTAAAAAGAATTAATCTTGTCTTGTAGGTCAATTACAAAGCCGGAGGAAGGCATTGGGTGCTTGATAGTGGGTGCACTCAACATATGATCGGGGATTCATGTATGTTCAAATCAATTGACACAAGTCAAAATGGTGATTTTGATGCTATCACTTTCGGTAACAATAAGAAAGGCAAGGTCAAGGGGCTTGGTAAAATTGCTATCTCAAATGACATGAGCATATCTAATGTGTTGCTAGTTGAGAGCTTGGATTTCAATCTTTTATCGGTGGCATAACTTTGTGATCTTGGCTTTAAGTGCATATTTGGTAGTGATGATGTTGAAGTCATAAGTGTTGATGGATCAAATTTGATATTTAAAGGATTTAGACATGGTAGCTTATACTTGGTTGACTTCAATGATAGTGAGACACAATTAATATCATGCTTGCTTAGCAAATCTAGTATGTGATGGTTATGGTATAGAAGGCTTGGTCATGTTGGAGTGAAACAATTGAACAAACTTTTGAGGCATGAATTAGTTAGAGGCTTGAAAGATATGACTTTTGAAAAGGATAAACCATGTAGTGCTTGTCAAGCCGGCAAACAAGTTGGAAATGCACATCCTAGCAAGAGTGAAATGAGCACATCAAAGTCATTTGAGTTATTGCACATGGACTTGTTTGGGCCAACAACATACACTAGCATTTGTGGCAACAAGTATGGTTTTGTGATAGTGGATGACTACACAAGATACACTTGGGTGTTCTTTCTTTATGACAAGAGTGATGTTTATGATCTATTCAAGTCTTTTGTCAAGAGAGTGCAAAATGAGTTTGAGAAAACTATCAAGAAGATTAGAAGTGACAATGGTAGTGAGTTCAAGAACACAAGAATTAAAGATTTATGTGATGATCTTGGTATTGGACATCAATTCTCACCAATATACACTCCTCAATCCAATGGTATAGTTGAAAGGAAAAATAGAACCTTGATTGACATGGCTAAATCAATGCTAAGTGAATACAATGTTAGTCATTCATTTTGGAGTGAAGCTATCAATACGGCTTGCTATTGTAGTAACCGTCTCTATTGTCATGGGAAGCTTGGGAAGACACCATATGAGCTATTGAATGGAAGAAAGCCCAACATTGCATACTTTAGAGTGTTTGGTTGCAAATGCTATATTCTCAAGAAAGGCACTAGATTGAGCAAGTTTGAAGAGAAATGTGATGAAGGGTTCTTACTTGGTTATTCTACCACAAGCAAAGCTTATAGAGTTTGGAATCTCACAAATGGCACCTTGAAAAAAGTTTATGATGTTGAGTTTGATGAAACCCAAGGATCTCAAAATGAATCTCAAAACCTTGATGATGTAAGAGGAGACCAATTAGCAAATGCAATGAGAAACATGGACATTAGTGATGTTAGGCCAAGGCAAGTTGATGATGATGATGATGATATTCATGTGATCAACCAAAGTGTGCAAATTGATATAAATCAAGCAAGCTCTAGTGGTACTCATGATGAAGTTCAAGATCAAGGTCAAGCTAGTGGAAGCAACCAACTCTCAATACTCCAACCTACTAGCATTGCAAGAGATCATCCATTGGACTAAATTATTGGTGGAATTCAAAGTGGTGTTCAAACTAGATCAAGGCTAGCATCTTTTTGTGAGCACTACTTATTTGTGTCACTTGAAGAACCTAAGAAAATAGAAGATGCTTTAAAAGATTCCGATTGGGTAAATGCCATGCATGAAGAACTAAACAACTTCTCTAGAAATCAAGTTTGGGAACTTGTTGAAAGGCCAAAGAATTACAATATGATTGGTACTAAGTGGGTCTTTAGAAACAAGCAAGATCAAGATGGCATGGTTGTGAGGAACAAAGCAAGATTAGTAGCACAAGGATACACTCAAGTGGAGGGTCTTGACTTTGGAGAGACATATGCACCCGTTGCAAGATTGGAGGCTATTAGAATCTTATTAGCATATGCTTGTGCACATAATATCAAGCTCTATCAAATAGATGTCAAGAGTGCATTTCTCAATGGCTACATCAACGAAGAAGTTTATATTGAGCAACCTTCCGGTTTTGAAGATGACAATAAGCCCGACCATGTTTTCAAGCTAAAGAAGGCATTGTATGGTTTGAAGCAAGCACCTAGAGCATGGTATGAGAGATTGAGGGATTTTCTTCTCTCTAAAGGGTTCAAGATGGGAAAGGTTGACACCACTCTCTTCACCAAGAAGCTTGAAAATGACTTGTTTGTGTTGCAAATCTATGTGGATGATATCATTTTTGGATCAACCAATCAAGATTTTTGTGAAGAGTTTGGAAAAATGATGGCTAATGAGTTTGAGATGTCTATGATTGGAGAGCTTAGTTACTTCCTTGGACTTCAAATCAAGCAAATGAAGAATGACACTTTTGTAAGTCAAGGCAAGTACATCAAGGACATGATCAAGAAGTTTGGATTGCAAGATGCTAAGCAAATGAGTACACCAATGGGCACAAATGATCAATTTAGTGTTGATGCTAGTGGCAACATGGTAGATCAAAAGCAATACCGATCTATGATTAGAAGTTTGCTCTATGTCACCGCTTCTAGGCCGGATGTAATGTTTAGTGTGTGCAAGTGTGCAAGATATCAAGCTTCACCTAGAGAAAGTCACTTGAAAGCAACCAAGAGGATATTGAGATATCTTAAGGGAACTCATGATGTTGGATTATAGTTTCCAAAGGGGTCTAATTTTGAGTTGATTGGATATTCGGATTCTGACTATGGTGGTTGCAAGATTGATAAAATGAGCACAAGTGGCACTTGTCAATTGCTTGGAAGGTCTCTTGTTTCATGGTCATCAAAGAAACAAAATAGTGTTGCAGTATCTACCATCGAGGCCAAATACATTAGTGTCAGTAGTTGTTGTGCACAATTGCTTTGGATGAAAGCAACCTTGAATGACTTTGGAATCAAATTCAAGAATGTGTCATTATTTTGTGACAATGAAAGTACTATCAAGATGACTCAAAATCTGGTTCAACATTCAAGAACGAAGCACATTGACATAAGGCATCACTTCATAAGAGACTATCAACAAAAGGGTGATATTAGCATTGAGAGCATTGGCACCGAAGATCAACTAGTCGACATATTCACAAAGCCACTTGATGAAAAGAGATTTTACAAGTTGAAGAATGAATTGAACATACTTGACCTCTCCAACTTGAAATGAGTGCACCCCCATATTATTATATGACATGCCTCTCCTCCAACATAGCAAGGTAAAGTTGTTTGGCATATCATTCATGCTTTGCTAAGGACATGGTTAGAACATATAGATATATTTGTATAACAAATAGGCTCATTCATAAAAATCAAATGATTTCGATGTATATATGGTACCACTATTGCTTCTATGTTTGTTTAATCTAGTGGTAGCATATGACATGTTTGTGGGCTTACAAACCTAGTGTTGAATCCAGAAAATGAGCTCATGATGTGTAATTCAACATGCTCAAGATAACCCTTATACTTTATGAGGTGTGAAGAAGCTTGTGCTTGGATCAAACCGAATTATATATTCTAGGCAAGTGATCTAGATTGAACCATAATGTGGACTCTCTCATATTGATTGACTTGACTCTCACTAAAATTGGCACCTTTTTTGTGATTGTTGACAAAGGGGGAGAGAAAAATCACAAAGATAAAAAGTTAAGTTGCAAAGGGGGAGAGAATGACATTGGAAAGGGATCAATTAAAATTGAGCACACAAGTAGGGGAGCAAGCTCATGAATTATTTGTTGCATTTGTATGTGCATTAACATGATGAATTGTTGCATTGCAAAGCTTAAATTCATATTCATGATTGTATGGTGATTGCTAGAAATAGAACTTGAATGATGATTTGTTGAGAGTAGCTTTACAAGTGGTTTATAGACACCTTTGCTTATAATGTTGATCTCACGGGATACTTTAGTGTTTGTGATCTTTACAAGTGATGTATTACAAGTGGTGTCTAGCTACATCGATGCTAAGGATGGTATATAAAGTCAACTCCGATTGGTATCACGCTTCAAAGGTCCATTCTATATACCTTAGCATCAATTTAATAGTAGTAACTCTCCCAAAATTCAAATCCATACATATGTGCATAATTGAACCAAACTCATGGAAGCACATATGTAGGGGGAGCTAATACTATCAAAATTGAAAATTGATTTTATTTCATATCTTTATGATTTTTGTCATCAATTACCAAAAAGGGGGAGATTGAAAGCCCAAGTTTGGTTTTGGTAATTAATGACACCAAGTTGCTAATGCCATGTGTTAAGTGTTTTGAGTTAGGCATAAGCAACACATGTGATGAAGGTGTATGTGGCAAGGAGTGGTGGCCACAAAATCATAAAGAGATGGTGCATGGACATGAAATGATGATCATGGTGGAGATGCACATAAAATGAAGGATATGATGATCAAGTGGAGGAGAAGGATCTAAGAGCGCAAGGCAAAGGTATAGTCATAGGGTTTTGCTTTTGCCGGTCTAAGATGAGTAGAGAAGTGATTGATCGGGCTTAGGATACATAGCCGACTATCAAGAGGGGCAATCACGGTTAGCTCAGGAATCAAGTGCCACTAGATCAATGTATTGAGCATATGCATTAGGATCTAGTAGAGAGCTAACATAACGCCTTGAAAATGTTTGTGAAATGCTAACACACATGCACATGGTGGTGTACACTTGGTGGTGTTAGCACATTTGCAAAGGCGGTGGAGTTTGAGCGGTAGAGAGGGGTTTGGGTTCCTCTCTCGCTCCCGCCGAGCTTGCGAGGCGGGATTCGGCGCTTTTTGGGGAAGTGAAATGCCTATTTTCTACTGCGCTGGAAGTCAGAAAAGAAACGGAGGAGAACGGTGGTCACTGTGGTGACCGGACGCTGCACCGGACGCGGTCGCAGTTTGACCGGACACATCCGGTCAGTTCTCAGTAGTTGTCAGGCGCGCAAGTGTTAGGGTTTCCAACCGGTGCGTCTGATTAGGCACCCAGAGGAGCACAGTTGGTCGTAGAGCCGACCGGACGTGTGACGCGTCCGGTCACGTGCGATCGGACGTGTCCGATCGTGGTGGGAGCTTACTAGAATCCGACTGGACACCAAGTGCAGCGCGTCCGGTCAAACGCTAGAACACGTCCGGTCACGGCAATAGTAACTTCTAACATGCACTGTTCACGCTTGTCTTGTAGTGATCGGACGCGTCCGGTCACCCTGATCGGAGCGTCCGGTCAGCTCGTTTTTAACTGCGTCGTCCGGTAACGGCTAGCTACATACCCCTTCGCTATAAATAGAAGATATCCAGGGTTTGAGGGTAACTCTTGCATATTTTGAGACCTAGAGACATCCTTTGAGCTAGAGAACAACCCCTCCACTCATCTCTTTGCTTAGTTGCACATCTTGAGTGAGATTGAGTGAGATTCAAGTGCATTGCTTCAGAGTTGCATTCTAGAGGCACTTATTCTTCGAGTTGCTGTGGATTTCTTGTTACTCTTCCGTGTTTTCCAACACGGTAGACGGCTTGGAGTAGTGGAGGTGATTGAGCTCACAATTGAAGATTGTTGGAGCCCTCACCAAGTGTTGTAAGGGGTTCTTGATCCTTCCCCACGGGAGTTCGCAAATTGGATACTCTAGTGGAGCTCGTGGCTTGTAGGATCCCCATCTTATGTGCGGTTGTGCGGCGCCCGCCGAGGGCTCGACTCTCGATAGTCGATTAGCTCGCGAACCGACAAGTGGGTGTATCACCACAACGAGGAGTAGCTTGCCGAGAAGCAAGTGAACCTCGGTAAAAATCTTGTGTCATCTCTTTGCCGAGGATTTCTCTTGTGGTTGATCATTGTGATTGATTCTTCGAGTGCATTACTTCTCTACATCGTTGGTATAAGAATCAAGCCACTTGCTCTTTACTTTCTTGTACTAATCTTAGTGTAGCTTTTATTACATAGGAGTAATTAGCTTAGTGACTTAGTCTTGTTGGTGTATATTAGAGATCATAGCCTTGCTTCACTAGAATTGTATAGGTGGCTTGCATAGTGTAGTTGAGCTAGTGCTAGAATTAGCTTAGCCATCTTTTATACTAACGTGGTTGTTTAAGTGAAGCTTGTAGATTTTTAAATAGGTTATTCACCCCCCCCTCTAGCCATTTGGACCTTACAACGGGCCACCCTATAAAACGCGCCTAGAGAGGCCACAGGCGCGTCCGCTGCCTGCCCCAGGCCTATCCGCCGCCTACCCCAGGCACGTCCGTCGGTCGCCCCCAGGTGCCGCCGCCAGCCGCCCCAAGCGCGTCCGCTACAGCGCTGCCCGCCCCACGCGTGTCCGCC